>OY829123.1:0-4800000 GCA_963691645.1 Pelosia muscerda
GTCGCAGCATTGATAGGCTGGAGTCACAATATGTGGACCAGCCTAAACAATCAAAAAAAGGGGCACTAAGACCTACGTCCCCGCTGCGCGTACCGATGCCGCCGAGGCGCTGCACGGCAGCCATTGAGAGCTGCGAGGTCATTCGGCAGCAGCTCCGAATATCAGGAAACATCAAGAGAGAAATAAAGGAAGAAATAAGAGTAAGGACGGAGCACCTGGAGGGGATAGTTAGGGCATACGAGGAGGAGAGGAAGCGGCTTTTGAAGAGGCAGAGTGCAGGGGGGGCAGAGACGACTTTCGTCATACCGGCATCTGCCCCCCCTGTCCCTGCCTCGGCGCTTCCTCCCTCAGACAATAGATTAGAGGAAGCCATTTTAAAAAAGCTAGGTGTGTATGAAAGTTTATTGAAAGAGAATGGAAGAATGATTAGGGAAATAAGAGAGAATGTGAGTAAAAAGGATGAAAGGGAGTGTGAGAGATTACTAAAAGAGAGTGTAAGTACGACGAAGGAAATAAAGGAGAGCATTGAGAGGCAGGATGAAAGAGAGAGAGAAAGGGAAAAGAAGGGGACGATGACTTACGCGGGTGCAGTGGCGGCCCGCCCGGGCCTTAAGCCTACGGGCGGTACGACACTGCACTCCGTGGTGGTCACGTCCAAGAATGAAAGTGATACGGGAGAGCAGGTGATGGAGAGACTGAGGAAGATTGCAAGCGAGGATGAGGGATGGATAACAGTTGAGAAAGTAAGAAAGGCGAAAGACAGGAAGGTATTTATAGGGTATAAAACGGAAGAAGAAAGAAAGAGGGCACAGAAAAGGCTGCTGGAAAGGGAGTCGAACCTCGCCGTCGAGGAGGTCAAAAATAAAGACCCGCTCCTCATACTGTACGGCGTCCTCAGAAGCCTCAAGGATGAGGACCTGCTCAAAGCCGTAAAGGCCCGGAACACTGATGTGTTCCGGAACTTGGCACCGGAGCAGGTGAGGATGGCCGTACTGTACCGGCGGACGGCGAGGAACCCCCACACGTGCCATGTGGTGCTGAGGGTCTCCCCGGCGATATGGGCCCGTGCCCTAGGCATAGGGAAGCTCCACGTCGATCTGCAGCCCATTAGGGTTGCAGATCAGTCACCGTTGGTGCAATGCTCCCTGTGCCTGGGTTACGGGCATACCAGGAAATTCTGCACCGGCACTGAGCCTAAGTGTAGCCACTGCGGTGAAGGGCATTTAAAAGCCGCATGCCCGAGCTACAGTGCCGGTGCAGAGCCTACCTGCACCAATTGCCGGAGGGAGAGGCTCAGCAGCACATGTCACAGTGTGTTCAGCCATCTGTGCCCAGTGCGACAGAGATGGGACGTGATAGCGAGGACCACCACTCAATACCAGTGCTGAAGTTGATCCGAGGAATGTGACCCCACACAGGATGCTGCAGGCTAACCTCCAGAGGAGTAAGCTGGCAACCGAAACCTTCGTTCTCGAAGCCTCGAGGCGCAAGGCCACAGCCGCTCTAATTCAGGAGCCCTATACCGGCAATACCGGGAGAATGAAAGGATACCAGGGCGTAAGGGTCTTCCAGAACACTGGACAAGGAGGAGGGACTGTAAAGGCGTCCATTGCCGTCTTTGACCCAAACGTGGACGTCATACAGTACCCGCAACTCACCACCGACAACATCGCGGTGGTGGGGATCCGGACCAGTGCCTGGGAGATCACGCTGGTATCCTTTTATTTCGAACCGAGGCCAACGCCGTTGGCTCCTTACTTGGAGCGGCTCAAGGAGGTGAGACGAAGCCTAGGTTCCCGGCTTACTGTTCTGGGTGGGGACGCAAATGCGCATAGCACCTGGTGGGGGCACCCAACCGAAGACGACAGAGGCGAGTTATTGAGTGGGGTACTCGCTGAAATGGACCTCCATGTCCTGAACAGCGGGGATATTCCGACTTTCGACTGTGTGAGGGGTGGACATAGGTACTGCAGCTATGTAGACGTGACGACCTGCACGGACAACGCGTTTCCCTGGATCGACGCTTGGAGGGTGGACCCAAGCCTATGCCCGAGCTCAGACCACAACGGTGTGGTGTTCAACCTCAATTTGATAAAAGCGAGTGGCACTCAAATCAAAAGGACCACTCGGGCCTATAACACCAGGAAGGCCAACTGGGAGGCTTTCGGGGCTAGCATGGCCCGGCAGCTTCCGGATATTGCGATAGGCGAAACAAGGCATACCAACGAATTGGATGCCTTGGCCGAAGCATATACGGAAGCTGTTGGGAGCGCGTGCCGCGAAAGCATCCCAGTGAAAAAACCAGTGGGGTTGACCACTGCACCGTGGTGGTCGGAAAGACTCGATGGCCTTAGAAAGGTAATGGTCACCTTCAAGCGTCGAATCAGGTACGCCGCACCGGTCCGCAGGTCGTTCGTTATAGCTCAGTACCTGGAACGAAAGGAGATGTATGAAAGTGAAGTAAAAAAGGCACAAGTCGAAAGTTGGAAGAACTTCTGCGGAAGGCAGGACATGGAGGGACTATGGGAGGGCATCTACCGGGTGATAGGTAGGGCCACGGTAAGGGAAGAGGATACTCTGCTTTCCGCCAATGGATCTTACCTGGACGCAAAAGGTTCGGCCGAGCTACTAGCTCGGACCTTCTACCCGCAGGATCGGGAGGAGGAGGACAACGAAGGGCACCGAAGAGTTAGGGAAAAGGCGAAGGGTTTGGAGCAGGATGAGGGTCATCATGAGGATGACCCACCTTTTACAGTGGGTGAGCTCTTCGGTGCTCTTCGGAAGTTCAATCCGAAGAAAGCCCCGGGGGCGGATGGCTTCACAGCCGATATTTGCACCCACGCCATTAGGGCCGACCCCTCATTCTTCTTGGAGCTGCTGAATCGGTGCCTTCGCCACGGCTACTTTCCTAAAATATGGAAGGAAGCCGTGGTGGTGGCATTGAGGAAGCCCGGCAAGGACTCGTACGCCGTCCCCAAATCGTACAGACCTATTGGTCTGTTACCGGTTCTGGGGAAGGTGTACGAGAGGATGTTGGTAACTCGTCTCAATTTCTACTTAATGCCGAGGATTAGTACTCGCCAGTACGGCTTTATGCCCCAGAAAAGTACCGAAGACGCCCTCTATGACCTCATGGGCCACATAAGGGCTAGACTTGATGAGAAGAGGATAGTCCTTATGGTGTCCTTGGACATAGAGGGCGCCTTCGATAGCGCCTGGTGGCCCGCTATAAAAGTACGACTGGCTGAGGAAAGGTGTCCGGCAAACTTGAGACGAGTTATCAACAGCTACCTTAGCGACAGGAGAGTGAGGGTAAGGTATGCGGGCGAGGAGTGCGAACGCCCTACGGGGAAGGGTTGCGTCCAGGGTTCTATTGGCGGACCCTTACTGTGGAACCTCTTGTTGGATCCCTTACTGCGACGATTGGAGGATGGGGCAGCTCGCGTCCAGGCATTTGCGGATGACGTGGTGCTTGTGTTCGATGGTGACAGCGCCTTGGAGATTGAGAGACAAGCCAATGCCTCTCTCGAGCATGTGCGGGAGTGGGGCATCGGAATGAAGCTGAAATTCGCACCGCACAAAACTTGTGCGATGGTAATCACGCGGAGGCTTAAGTACGATGTCCCACGCCTCAGCATGGGCGGGATAGACATTGGCATGTCCAAGGAAATCAAGATCCTGGGGCTCACCATCGACCACAAGCTAACCTTCAACACCCACGTCACCAACCAATGCAAAAAGGCTATCGCCATCTACCACAAGCTGGCGCGGATGGCCCGGATCGGTTGGGGATTACATCCCGAGGTGATCCGGACCATCTACACCGCAGCCGTGGAACCGACGGTGCTGTACGCAGCCAGCAGCTGGTGTCCAGCGGTGGAGAAGCTCGGTATCCAGAAGCAGTTAGCCGTGGTGCAGCGCGGGTTCGCGCAAAAACTTTGTAAGGGTTACCGGACGGTTTCTCTGCACTCAAGTCTAATCTTGGCTGGAATGCTCCCTCTGGACCTCAGAGTTCGCGAGGTGGCCTCACTTTATGAGGCCAAGAGAGGAGTGTCCCAGTCATGGTTGGGAGACAGAGAGGTCGAACGGATGGCCTCAGCAATGGAGGTACCTCACCCCGCGGAGCATATAAGTCTGGACTTCACCAGCCTGGTAGACGAGGAAGATTACCAGCGCACCAACACCATCCAGGTGCGCATCTTCACGGACGGGAGCAAGATTGAGGGTCGTGTCGGCGCTGCGCTATCCATTTGGAATAGCGACGCCGAAACAAAGACCCTCAAACTTGCTCTCGCCCCCCATTGTACCGTCTACCAGGCCGAACTCCTGGCTTTATGCAAAGCGACCAGTGAGGTCCTTAGGCGCGGCGCGGCCACGACGTTCGGCATCCTCAGCGACAGCAAAGCCGCTCTCCAAACGGTCGTCAACCCCCGTGCCCTCCACCCTCTGGCCGTTGAGGCCAGAGATAACATCAAGCGGGGCTTGGTCCAGAACAAGGAAATATCCCTGTTCTGGATCAAGGCCCACGTAGGGTTGGAGGGCAACGAGCGAGCGGACCAGCTCGCTAAGGAGGCGGCTTTGAGGTCGAAGACGAGGCCGAACTATGACCTGTGTCCCGTCTCATTTGTCAAGCGTGGCCTGCGTCAGATCACGCTTGACAAGTGGAACGGACGCTATAAAACGGGTACGACTGCTTCTGGTACCAAGCTTTTCTTTCCGTGCGCTGTGGCTGCGTACAGAACCGTCCGTAAGATGGAGATAGCCGGCACCACGACCCAGCTATTAACGGGGCATGGTGGGTTCTCTGAATACTTGAGTCGCTTCAAGTGTAAGGAGGACCCATCATGCGCCTGCGAGCCAGGGGTCGTGGAATCGGTTGCGCACCTGGTCGCGGACTGTCCCATCTTCGCTAGGGATAGGTACGAGTTGGAGTGTCGGATCCAACTGGAGGTTTGTGTAGCAAACTTTCCAGTCCTGGTGACAAAGAACTACAGGCAGCACTTCCTAGAGTATTGGGAAAGGGTAATTGGGACTGTTTTAAGAAGGAACAGGAAGTGATCGGCCTCATACAGCTATTTTTAGAAATAGCTGAGGGAGGCCGATACAAGAGTGGGAAAATGGACTGGGAGGTGCTGTCTGTGGTTCTGAAGGAAGTTTGCTGATCACCCGGATGCCCCACGCCCCACGGGATGTATGATTAGTATGAGAGGGTTTTTAAAAGAGTTGGTAAGAGAGTAATGGGATGGAAGCAAGGAAGGAAATGAAAGTGATAGAATGAAAGAAGCACCTAGCTTAGAAGAAGAAATAGCCAAGAGGGTACTTTTAGGAATTAAATTTGTTTACTATTATTTTTTTTATAATTAAATTTGACTGAAAATGGCTTCCTCGAAGTGCACAGCACGCAGTGGAAGGAGTTAGTAAAAAAAAAAAAAAAAAAAAAAAAAAAAAAAAACCTAACCTAACCTAACCTAACCTAACCTAACCTAACCTAACCTAACCTAACCTAACCTAACCTAACCTAACCTAACCTAACCTAACCTAACCTAACCTAACCTAACCTAACCTAACCTAACCTAACCTAACCTAACCTAACCTAACCCGACTGTAAACAGTATCACATACGTAATTACATTGATAAAATCTATAAATAAATACCAAGTGTGCTATACCATTGGAAGCGTAACGCCGTCGTCTACACGACGCGATAAAAATTTTGGACAGTTTCCATATTGAAAACTCAAGTTTTCATAGATTTTCATAAATTTTCACACTTTGTTTCCAGTCAAACACTTTTAAAATCTGTTTTTTATAGGGACGCATAGCGATATTTCTATACCATCAGGTGCGCGACGTTAATACCTACCTCTCGACGCCCCGCAAGGGTATATAACACCAATATATCATCATCAGCATCAGGCCGACCTCCTAAAATTCAATAAATTTACCAAATTTACATAATAATTGCATTTTCTGGTCCTCGGACCATACAAACCTGTACTCCTGGTTCTTCAGACGTGTGCACGCGGGCGTTCCGCGTCCGTTGGTACCGCTCCTGTAGTTTCCGGAAGAGTAGTTCTCCTGAAAAACAACTTTTAGTCTCAGTTAAATAGGTACAGTTTCACGTTTTTCAGTGTTTATTCTAAATTTTTCCAAGGAGGCCTGTATAGCTGCTCACACCACCTTGTGGAGTACGTCGGGACCTATCCGTAGGTACCTCTCGCGCCCCGCTAGGGTCCCTAATTACCGAGAAATACGCAATTTTAATAATTTTTCATTTTCCTAGGGAAAAATCATTTTCTCTGTTTCCGGGTTTTTCTAAATTTTCACAGGATATCCCTATAGGTGACGTCGAGACCTCCTCGCCGGTACCCCACTCGACCAGCTGGGACTTGTGGTTCGCCAGCAATCAGCTTTCCAAGTTCGAGGGGTGAGGACCGAGGTTACCTTAGGGCAGCAATTTTGTATCAAATTGACTGTAAACAGTATCACATACGTAATTACATTGATAAAATCTATAAATAAATACCAAGTGTGCTATACCATTGGAAGCGTAACGCCGTCGTCTACACGACGCGATAAAAATTTTGGACAGTTTCCATATTGAAAACTCAAGTTTTCATAGATTTTCATAAATTTTCACACTTTGTTTCCAGTCAAACACTTTTAAAATCTGTTTTTTATAGGGACGCATAGCGATATTTCTATACCATCAGGTGCGCGACGTTAATACCTACCTCTCGACGCCCCGCAAGGGTATATAACACCAATATATCATCATCAGCATCAGGCCGACCTCCTAAAATTCAATAAATTTACCAAATTTACATAATAATTGCATTTTCTGGTCCTCGGACCATACAAACCTGTACTCCTGGTTCTTCAGACGTGTGCACGCGGGCGTTCCGCGTCCGTTGGTACCGCTCCTGTAGTTTCCGGAAGAGTAGTTCTCCTGAAAAACAACTTTTAGTCTCAGTTAAATAGGTACAGTTTCACGTTTTTCAGTGTTTATTCTAAATTTTTCCAAGGAGGCCTGTATAGCTGCTCACACCACCTTGTGGAGTACGTCGGGACCTATCCGTAGGTACCTCTCGCGCCCCGCTAGGGTCCCTAATTACCGAGAAATACGCAATTTTAATAATTTTTCATTTTCCTAGGGAAAAATCATTTTCTCTGTTTCCGGGTTTTTCTAAATTTTCACAGGATATCCCTATAGGTGACGTCGAGACCTCCTCGCCGGTACCCCACTCGACCAGCTGGGACTTGTGGTTCGCCAGCAATCAGCTTTCCAAGTTCGAGGGGTGAGGACCGAGGTTACCTTAGGGCAGCAATTTTGTATCAAATTGACTGTAAACAGTATCACATACGTAATTACATTGATAAAATCTATAAATAAATACCAAGTGTGCTATACCATTGGAAGCGTAACGCCGTCGTCTACACGACGCGATAAAAATTTTGGACAGTTTCCATATTGAAAACTCAAGTTTTCATAGATTTTCATAAATTTTCACACTTTGTTTCCAGTCAAACACTTTTAAAATCTGTTTTTTATAGGGACGCATAGCGATATTTCTATACCATCAGGTGCGCGACGTTAATACCTACCTCTCGACGCCCCGCAAGGGTATATAACACCAATATATCATCATCAGCATCAGGCCGACCTCCTAAAATTCAATAAATTTACCAAATTTACATAATAATTGCATTTTCTGGTCCTCGGACCATACAAACCTGTACTCCTGGTTCTTCAGACGTGTGCACGCGGGCGTTCCGCGTCCGTTGGTACCGCTCCTGTAGTTTCCGGAAGAGTAGTTCTCCTGAAAAACAACTTTTAGTCTCAGTTAAATAGGTACAGTTTCACGTTTTTCAGTGTTTATTCTAAATTTTTCCAAGGAGGCCTGTATAGCTGCTCACACCACCTTGTGGAGTACGTCGGGACCTATCCGTAGGTACCTCTCGCGCCCCGCTAGGGTCCCTAATTACCGAGAAATACGCAATTTTAATAATCGCGAGCCCCGCCCGCCCACCCTGTTTTTACGTCTTAGGCTTATAGCCTCGGGTGGGAGGAGCATCCGCAGTGCGGACGCGGGCCGCCCAAAATTGGAAACCACTATCAGTGTACGACATAGCGTTTATTATCTATATTGTTTTATTATCTGACTTAATTATTGTGTCTATTGACAAGTTTTATTATTGCATTTATTACTATTGACAGAATTTTTTGTATTTTTTTTTTATTTTTTAATTTTTATTGACATTCTAAATTATACAATTTTATTTGACATTTTAAATTTATATAATTTATTTTTATCTTAATTTAATTTCATTTATTTTTTGACTAATTTATTGACGTGTACTTTGTACACTTAATTTTACTTGCATTGCAAATCTTTTTATATTTTAAAATTTTAAATTTGAACGCGCTCCAAAATGGCGACTGTGCACTCCCCCAGGTGCGACCGTCCAGGAGCTGCTGCCGCAACATTGGGCAACAAACCCACACCCCCTCCCGCAGAGGAGACCTCACTAGGGGTAGTGCGGCGTCCGACGCCATCGGTACGTCGCAGCATTGATAGGCTGGAGTCGCAATATGTGGACCAGCCTAAACAATCAAAAAAAGGGGCACCAAGACCTACGTCCCCGCTGCGCGTACCGATGCCGCCGAGACGCTGCACGGCAGCCATTGAGAGCTGTGAAGTGATTCGGCAGCAGCTCCGAATATCAGGGAATATCAAACGAGAGATCAAGGAGGAAATAAGAGTGAGGACGGAGCACCTGGAGGGGATAATCAAGGCATACGAAGAGGAGAGGAAGCGGCTTTTGAAGAGGCAGAGCGCAGGGGGGGCAGAGACGACTTTCGTCATACCGGCATCTGCCCCCCCTGTCCCTGCCTCGGCGCTTCCTCCCTCCGATTTTGAGGAAGCCATTTTAAACAAGCTAGGTGTGTATGAAAGTTTACTGAAAGAGAATGGAAGAATGATTAGGGAAATAAGAGAGAATGTGAGTAAAAAGGATGAAAGGGAGTGTGAGAGATTACTAAAAGAGAGTGTAAGTACGACGAAGGAAATAAAGGAGAGTATTGAGAGGCAGGATGAAAGAGAGAGAGAAAGGGAAAAGAAGGGGACGATGACTTACGCGGGTGCAGTGGCGGCCCGCCCGGGCCTTAAGCCTACGGGCGGTACGACACTGCACACCGTGGTGGTCACGTCCAAGAATGAAAGTGATACGGGAGAGCAGGTGATGGAAAGACTGAGGAAGATTGCAAGCGAAGATGAGGGATGGATAACAGTTGAGAAAGTAAGAAAGGCGAAAGACAGGAAGGTATTTATAGGATATAAGACAGAAGATGAAAGAAAGAGGGCACAGAAGAGGCTGCTGGAGAGGGAGTCTAACCTCGCCGTCGAGGAGGTCAAAAACAAAGACCCACTCCTCATACTGTACGGCGTCCTCAGAAGCCTCAAGGATGAGGACCTGCTCAGAGCCGTAAAGGCCCGGAACACTGATGTGTTCCGGAACTTGGCACCGGAGCAGGTGAGGATGGCCGTACTGTACCGGCGGACGGCGAGGAACCCCCACACGTGCCATGTGGTGCTGAGGGTCTCCCCGGCGATATGGGCCCGTGCCCTAGGCATAGGGAAGCTCCACGTCGATCTGCAGCCCATTAGGGTTGCAGATCAGTCACCGTTGGTGCAATGCTCCCTGTGCCTGGGTTACGGGCATACCAGGAAATTCTGCACCGGCACTGAGCCTAAGTGTAGCCACTGCGGCGAAGGGCATTTAAAAGCCGCATGCCCGAGCTACAGTGCCGGTGCAGAGCCTACCTGCACCAATTGCCGGAGAGAGAGGCTCAGCGGCACATGTCACAGTGTGTTCAGCCATCTGTGCCCAGTGCGTCAGAGATGGGACGTGATAGCGAGGACCACCACTCAATACCAGTGCTAATGTTGATCCGAGGAATGTGACCCCACACAGGATGCTGCAGGCTAACCTCCAGAGGAGTAAGCTGGCAACCGAAACCTTCGTTCTCGAAGCCTCGAGGCGCAAGGCCACAGCCGCTCTAATTCAGGAGCCCTATACCGGCAATACCGGGAGAATGAAAGGATACCAGGGCGTAAGGGTCTTCCAGAACACTGGACAAGGAGGAGGGACTGTAAAGGCGTCCATTGCCGTCTTTGACCCAAATGTGGACGTCATACAGTACCCGCAACTCACCACCGACAACATCGCGGTGGTGGGGATCCGGACCAGTGCCTGGGAGATCACGCTGGTATCCTTTTACTTCGAACCGAGGCCAACGCCGTTGGCTCCTTACTTGGAGCGGCTCAAGGAGGTGAGACGAAGCCTAGGTTCCCGGCTTACTGTTCTGGGTGGGGACGCAAATGCGCATAGCACCTGGTGGGGGCACCCAACCGAAGACGACAGAGGCGAGTTATTGAGTGGGGTACTCGCTGAAATGGACCTCCATGTCCTGAACAGCGGGGATATTCCAACTTTCGACTGTGTGAGGGGTGGACATAGGTACTGCAGCTATGTAGACGTGACGACCTGCACGGACAACGCGTTTCCCTGGATCGACGCTTGGAGGGTGGACCCAAGCCTATGCCCGAGCTCAGACCACAACGGTGTGGTGTTCAACCTCAATTTAATAAAGGCGAGTGGTACCCAAATAAAAAGGACCACTCGGGCCTATAATACCAGAAAGGCCAACTGGGAGGCTTTCGGGGCTAGCATGGCCCGGCAGCTTCCGGATATTGCGATAGGCGAAACAAGGCATACCAACGAATTGGATGCCTTGGCCGAAGCATATACGGAGGCTGTTGGGAGCGCGTGCCGCGAAAGCATCCCAGTGAAAAAACCAGTGGGGTTGACCACTGCACCGTGGTGGTCGGAAAGACTCGCTGGCCTTAAAAAGGTAATGGTCACCTTCAAGCGTCGAATCAGGTACGCCGCACCGGTCCGCAGGTCGTTCGTTATAGCTCAGTACCTGGAACGAAAGGAGATGTATGAAAGTGAAGTAAAAAAGGCACAAGTCGAAAGTTGGAAGAACTTCTGCGGAAGGCAGGACATGGAGGGACTATGGGAGGGCATCTACCGGGTGATAGGTAGGGCCACGGTAAGGGAAGAGGATACTCTGCTTTCCGCCAATGGATCTTACCTGGACGCAAAAGGTTCGGCCGAGCTGTTAGCTCGGACCTTCTACCCGGAGGACCGGGAGGAGGAGGACAACGAAGGGCACCGAAGAGTTAGGGAAAAGGCTAAGGGTTTGGAGCGGGATGAGGGTCATCATGAGGATGACCCACCTTTTACGGTGGGAGAGCTCTTCGGTGCTCTTCGGAAGTTCAATCCGAAGAAAGCCCCGGGGGCGGATGGCTTCACAGCCGACATTTGCACCCACGCCATTAGGGCCGACCCCCCATTCTTCTTGGAGCTGCTGAATCGGTGCCTTCGCCACGGCTACTTTCCTAAAATATGGAAAGAAGCCGTGGTGGTGGCATTGAGGAAGCCCGGCAAGGACTCGTACGCCGTCCCCAAATCGTACAGACCTATTGGTCTGTTACCGGTTCTGGGGAAGGTGTACGAGAGGATGTTGGTAACTCGTCTCAACTTTTACTTAATGCCGAGGATTAGTACTCGCCAGTACGGCTTTATGCCCCAGAAAAGTACCGAAGACGCCCTCTATGACCTCATGGGCCACATAAGGGCTAGACTTGATGAGAAGAGGATAGTCCTTATGGTGTCCTTGGACATAGAGGGCGCCTTCGATAGCGCCTGGTGGCCGGCTATTAAGGTACGACTGGCTGAGGAAAGGTGTCCGGCAAATTTGAGACGAGTTATCAACAGCTACCTTAGCGACAGGAGAGTGAGGGTAAGGTATGCGGGCGAGGAGTGCGAACGCCCTACGGGGAAGGGTTGCGTTCAGGGTTCCATTGGCGGACCCTTACTGTGGAACCTCTTGTTGGATCCCTTACTGCGACGGTTGGAGGATGGGGCAGCTCGCGTCCAGGCATTTGCGGACGACGTGGTGCTTGTGTTCGATGGTGACAGCGCCTTGGAGATTGAGAGACAGGCCAATGCCTCTCTCGAGCATGTGCGGGAGTGGGGCATCGGAATGAAGCTGAAATTCGCACCGCACAAAACTTGTGCGATGGTAATCACGCGGAGGCTTAAGTACGATGTCCCACGCCTCAGCATGGGCGGGATAGACATTGGCATGTCCAAGGAAATCAAGATCCTGGGGCTCACCATCGACCACAAGCTAACCTTCAACACCCACGTCACCAACCAATGCAAAAAGGCTATCGCCATCTACCACAAGCTGGCGCGGATGGCCCGGATCGGTTGGGGACTACATCCCGAGGTGATCCGAACCATCTACACCGCAGCCGTGGAACCGACGGTGCTGTACGCAGCCAGCAGCTGGTGTCCAGCGGTGGAGAAGCTCGGTATCCAGAAGCAGTTAGCCGTGGTGCAGCGCGGGTTCGCGCAAAAACTTTGCAAGGGCTACCGGACGGTTTCTCTGCACTCAAGTCTAATCTTGGCTGGAATGCTCCCTCTGGACCTCAGAGTTCGCGAGGTGGCCTCACTTTATGAGGCCAAGAGAGGAGTGTCCCAGTCATGGTTGGGAGACAGAGAGGTCGAACGGATGGCCTCAGCAATGGAGGTACCTCACCCCGCGGAGCATATAAGTCTGGACTTCACCAGCCTGGTAGACGAGGAAGATTATCAGCGCACCAACACCATCCAGGTGCGCATCTTCACGGACGGGAGCAAGATTGAGGGTCGCGTCGGCGCTGCGCTATCCATTTGGAATAGCGACGCCGAAACAAAGACCCTCAAACTTGCTCTCGCCCCCCATTGTACCGTCTACCAGGCCGAACTCCTGGCTTTATGCAAAGCGACCAGTGAGGTCCTTAGGCGCGGCGCGGCCACGACGTTCGGCATCCTCAGCGACAGCAAAGCCGCTCTCCAAACGGTTGTCAACCCCCGTGCCCTCCACCCTCTGGCCGTTGAGGCCAGAGATAACATCAAGCGGGGCTTGATCCAGAACAAGGAAATATCCCTGTTCTGGATCAAGGCCCACGTAGGGTTGGAGGGCAACGAGCGAGCGGACCAGCTCGCTAAGGAGGCGGCTTTGAGGTCGAAGACGAGGCCGAACTATGACCTGTGTCCCGTCTCATTTGTCAAGCGTGGCCTGCGTCAGATCACGCTTGACAAGTGGAACGGACGCTATAAAACGGGTACGACTGCTTCTGGTACCAAGCTTTTCTTTCCGTGCGCTGTGGCTGCGTACAGAACCGTCCGTAAGATGGAGATAGCCGGCACCACGACCCAGCTATTAACGGGGCATGGTGGGTTCTCTGAATACTTGAGTCGCTTCAAGTGTAAGGAGGACCCATCATGCGCCTGCGAGCCAGGGGTCGTGGAATCGGTTGCGCACCTGGTCGCGGACTGTCCCATCTTCGCTAGGGATAGGTACGAGTTGGAGTGTCGGATCCAACTGGAGGTTTGCGTAGCAAACTTCCCAGTCCTGGTGACAAAGAACTACAGGCAGCACTTCCTAGAGTATTGGGAAAGGGTTATAAGGGTTGTTTTGAAAAGGAATAAGACGTGATCGGCCTCATACAGCTATTTTTAGAAATAGCTGAGAGAGGCCGATACAAGAGTGGGAAAATGGACTGGGAAGTGCTGTCTGTGGTTCCGAAGGAAGTTTGCTGATCACCCGGATGCCCCACGCCCCACGGGATGTATGATTCGTATGAGAGGGTTTTTAAAAGAGATGGTAAGAGAGTAATGGGATGGAAGCAAGGAAGGAAATGAAAGAGATAGAATGAAAGATCATAAGCACCTAGCTTAGTAGAGGAAATACCCTAGTATTTTGCGAAATTAGAATTTTTAAACTTTGTATTTAAATAACGGTAAATACCCGAGTGGGAATTTTTTTTAAAAATTTTTTGTTGAAAATGTATACATTATAACATTATTATAGATTAATAAATGGCTTCCTCGAAGTGCACAGCACGCAGAGGAAGGAGCTAGTATTTAAAAAAAAAAAAAAAAAAAAAAAAAAAAACCTAACCTAACCTAACCTAACCTAACCTAACCTAACCTAACCTAACCTAACCTAACCTAACCTAACCTAACCTAACCTAACCTAACCTAACCTGAGGCGGCTATCGTCGAGCGATGGGCTGCGGGCGACAGTGGCCTGGACGCAGACGCGAGATGCGAGCGGCTCGCTGGAGCGCTGACTCGCGTCTGCGACGCGGCGATGCAAAGGGCGAGGCCTATCCCGCCTCGGAAATCGGTGTACTGGTGGCGTCCCCACCTAGCCGGGCTGCGTACAGCTAGCGACGCAGCCCAGAGGCAGTACTACCGGTGCCGAAGGCGGGCCGTAAGAGACCTCGCCCGAGAAGAACAGCTGCACGCCGCGTACCGGGCCGCCCGTGAGGCCCTTAGCTCGGCGGTCAAAGCCGCCAAGGAGGAGGCCTGGAAGGAGTGGCTCGAGAGTCTCAATCGAGATCCATGGGGGCGTCCGTACAAGACCGTGAGCCAGAAGCTCCGGCCTTGGGCGCCTCCTCTCACAAGGACTCTCGAGCCGAGCCTCCTCCACCGAGTGGTCAGTTCCCTCTTCCCTGCGAGGGAGGAGTGGGTCCCACCGCGGATGGCAACACCGAGCCGGGTGCCGGCAGACGAAGGGGCAATACCTCCCGTGTCCGAGGCCGAGTTAGGGGCTGCGATCCTGGCACTCAGATCCAGGAACCGCGCCCCGGGCCCGGACGGCGTCCCTGGGAAGGTTATTGCCACAGTCATGCCGGCACTAGAGGAGGAGACGCTGTCCCTCATGTCCGAGTGTTTGGCGTCGGGGAGGGTCCCGCGACGATGGAAGACTGGGAAGCTCGTGCTTCTTAAAAAGCACGGGCGTCCAGTCGACTCGCCGTCGGCCTACCGCCCCATCGTTTTGCTCGACGAGATGTGCAAGCTGTTTGAGCGGGTGCTCGCTGCGCGTCTCGTCGGCCACCTGGAGGGGGCGGGGCCCAACTTGAGTGACGGTCAGTTCGGCTTCCGTCGCGGGAGGTCAACCCTCGACGCCATATCCCGACTGCGGGGCAGCGTCGACGAAGCGGTCGCCGGGGGAGAGGTGTTGTTGGCTGTGTCGCTGGACATAGCCAACGCCTTCAACACCCTCCCCTGGGAAACTATCGCCGAGGCGCTGAGGTACCACAACGTCCCGTGGTACCTCAGGCGCGTCCTTGCGGACTACTTCGTGGACCGGGTCATCATCTATCCGGCCAAAAGCGAAGTGGTCCGCAGGGGCATGTCTTGTGGCGTTCCACAGGGGTCGGTCCTCGGGCCGCTCCTGTGGAACGTAGGTTATGATTGGGTCCTGCGCGGTGCTAATCTTCGGGGAGTCGGTGTACTTTGTTACGCCGACGACACCCTAGTCACCGCGCGGGCCCCAACGTTTCGCGACGCCTCCGTCCTCGCTACGGCAGGCGTCGCCCATGTCGTGCGTCGCATCGGGGCACTAGGTTTGAAGGTGGCCCTCGAAAAGTCCGAGGCCCTATTCTTTCATGGGCCTCGGCAGACGCCGCCTCGAGATAGGTCAATTGTGGTGGGCGGCACCTCCATCACTGTCGGGACCAGTCTGAAATACCTCGGGCTGGTTCTCGACAGTCGGTGGCGGTTCGCGGAGCATTTCCGGCAGCTGGCACCGAAATTGCTGGCGTTTGCCGGAATGCTCTCGCGGTTGCTGCCCAACAGCGGAGGCCCGGGGTCTGCCTGCCGCCGTCTCTACGACGGAGTGGTGCGCTCCAAGGCGCTCTACGGAGCGCCCATATGGGCGGAGGCCCTCTGCCCAGCAAATGTTGCGCTGCTGCGGCGACCGCAGCGCGCCATCGCGCAGAGGGCCGCACGGGCGTACCACACCGTCTCTTACGAGGCGGCGTGTCTAATTGCGGGCAGTATCCCCTGGGATCTCGAGGCTGGCGTCCTCAAGAGGGTCTATGATGAGGGCGCCCTGATGCGGCGCAATCTGGGAGGTCGGCCGCCTCCGGAAGAGATCGATCGCTGGAGACAGGCGGCTCGCGACGATCTCTTCCGGAAATGGGCCGAAAGGCTGCGAGCGACCCGTAGTGGGTCGCTGCTCGTGGGGGCCGTCCGGCCCGTCCTGCGTCTTTTTGTGGAGAGGGGTCATGGGGCTCCAACGTACCACCTCACCCAACTTCTCACGGGTCATGGCTGTTTTGCCAAGTACCTGTGGGAAGTGGTGGGGATCGAACCGGAGCCCCGGTGCCGTCACTGCACCAGCGGTGACCCCGACACGGCCTACCACACCATGGCCGTGTGTGAGGCGTGGGACGGCCAAAGGACGGCCCTCGTAAGCTCCATTGGTGGAGACCTTTCGCTGTCGGCCGTGATTCCAGCCATGGCCGACAGTGAAGAGTGTTGGGCCGCCGTCGCCTCGTTCGCTAGCGAGGTGATGGCGGCAAAGAGAGAGGCTCTGCGGGAGCGGGAGCGAGCTGGTCTCACTCTTCCGCCCCGCAGGCCCCCGGCGAGGGGACGCCGGCGAGCGCAATTTGCCCGCGTCCCCGAATGAGCGAAGCCACGGGCGGTGGGTCGGGGGACCCGCCGCCCCATGCTAATGTGGCGGAATGCGCCCCTCAGTGTTCCTGGGGCGCATTTCTAAAGTGAGCTGGCCCCATCACATGGAAAGTCTGTCCGGATGGTGGGGCCACCAAGAGGCGAGCCCAAACGGGCGTCCCTAGCCGAGTCGCGGTGAGAATTCTATCCCGCGGCTCGGATTAGGCGAAGGAGGAACACCGTGGTGGTTTAGTGGGTAGTCTGGCCTCCGTTTCGAGGTCAGGAGTCCCACACGAAGCGAGCCCCCTGCCCCCGCGGGGGGTGAGCGAAGTGCGTAAATGCATTCCACCACGTAAAAAAAAAAAAAAAAAAAAAAAAAAAAAAAAAAAAAAAAAACCTAACCTAACCTAACCTAACCTAACCTAACCTAACCTAACCTAACCTAACCTAACCTAACCTAACCTAACCTAACCTAACCTAACCTAACCTAACCTAACCTAACCTAACCTAACCTAACCTAACCTCTGCGTCTTTTTGTGGAGAGGGGTCATGGGGCTCCGACGTACCACCTCACCCAACTTCTCACGGGTCATGGCTGTTTTGCCAAGTACCTGTGGGAAGTGGTGGGGATCGAACCGGAGCCCCGGTGCCGTCATTGCACCAGCGGAAACCCCGACACGGCCTATCACACCATGGCCGTGTGTGAGGCGTGGGACGGCCAAAGGACGGCCCTCGTAAGCACCATTGGTGCAGACCTTTCGCTGTCGGCCGTGATTCCAGCCATGGCCGACAGCGAGGAGTGTTGGGCCGCCGTCGCCTCGTTCGCTAACGAGGTGATGGCGGCAAAGAGAGAGGCTCTGCGGGAGCGGGAGCGAGCTGGGCTCACTCTTCCGCCCCGCAGGCCCCCGGCGAGGGGACGCCGGCGAGCGCAATTCGCCCGCGTCCCCGAATGAGCGAAGCCACGGGCGGTAGGTCGGGGGACCCGCCGCCCCATGCTAATGTGGCGGAATGCGCCCCTCAGTGTTCCTGGGGCGCATTCGTAAAGTGAGCTGGCCCCATCACCTGGAAAGTCTGTCCAGATGGTGGGGCCACCAAGAGGCGAGCCCAAACGGGCGTCCCTAGCCGAGTCGCGGTGAGAATTCTATCCCGCGGCTCGGATTAGGCGAAGGAGGAACACCGTGGTGGTTTAGTGGGTAGTCTGGCCTCCGTTTCGAGGTCAGGAGTCCCACACGAAGCGAGCCCCCTGCCCCCGCGGGGGGTGAGCGAAGTGCGTAAATGCATTCCACCACGTAAAAAAAAATAAAAATAACCTAACCTAACCTAACCTAACCTAACCTAACCTAACCTAACCTAACCTAACCTAACCTAACCTAACCTAACCTAACCTAACCTAACCTAACCTAACCTAACCTAACCTAACCTAACCTAACCTAACCTAACCTAACCTAACCTTGCAAGCGAGGATGAGGGATGGATAACAGTTGAGAAAGTAAGAAAGGCGAAAGACAGGAAGGTATTTATAGGATATAAGACAGAAGAAGAAAGAAAGAGGGCACAGAAAAGGCTGCTGGAAAGGGAATCGAACCTCGCCGTCGAGGAGGTCAAAAATAAAGACCCACTCCTCATACTGTACGGCGTCCTCAAAAGCCTCAAAGATGAGGACCTGCTCAAGGCCGTAAAGGCCCGGAACACTGATGTGTTCCGGAACTTGGCCCCGGGGCAGGTGAGGATGGCCGTACTGTACCGGCGGACGGCGAGGAACCCCCACACGTGCCATGTGGTGCTGAGGGTCTCCCCGGCGATATGGACCCGTGCCCTAGGCATAGGGAAGCTCCACGTCGATCTGCAGCCCATTAGGGTTGCAGATCAGTCACCGTTGGTGCAATGCTCCCTGTGCCTGGGTTACGGGCATACCAGGAAATTCTGCACCGGCACTGAGCCTAAGTGTAGCCACTGTGGCGAAGGGCATTTAAAAGCCGCATGCCCGAGCTACGGTGCCGGTGCAGAGCCTACCTGCACCAATTGCCGGAGGGAGAGGCTCAGCGGCACATGTCACAGTGTGTTCAGCCATCTGTGCCCAGTGCGACAGAGATGGGACGTGATAGCGAGGACCACCACTCAATACCAGTGCTAACGTTGATCCGAGGAATGTGACCCCACACAGGATGCTGCAGGCTAACCTCCAGAGGAGTAAGCTGGCAACCGAAACCTTCGTTCTCGAAGCCTCGAGGCGCAAGGCCACAGCCGCTCTAATCCAGGAGCCCTATACCGGCAATACCGGGAGAATGAAGGGATACCAGGGCGTAAGGGTCTTCCAGAACACTGGACAAGGAGGAGGGACTGTAAAGGCGTCCATTGCCGTCTTTGACCCAAACGTGGACGTCATACAGTACCCGCAACTCACCACCGACAACATCGCGGTGGTGGGGATCCGGACCAGTGCCTGGGAGATCACGCTGGTATCCTTTTACTTCGAACCGAGGCCAACGCCGTTGGCTCCTTACTTGGAGCGGCTCAAGGAGGTGAGACGAAGCCTAGGTTCCCGGCTTACTGTTCTGGGTGGGGACGCAAATGCGCATAGCACCTGGTGGGGGCACCCAACCGAAGACGACAGAGGCGAGTTATTGAGTGGGGTACTCGCTGAAATGGACCTCCATGTCCTGAACAGCGGGGATATTCCGACTTTCGACTGTGTGAGGGGTGGACATAGGTACTGCAGCTATGTAGACGTGACGACCTGCACGGACAACGCGTTTCCCTGGATCGACGCTTGGAGGGTGGACCCAAGCCTATGCCCGAGCTCAGACCACAACGGTGTGGTGTTCAACCTCAATTTGACAAAAGCGAGTGGCACTCAAATAAAAAGGACCACTCGGGCCTATAATACTAGGAAGGCCAACTGGGAGGCTTTCGGGGCTAGCATGGCCCGGCAGCTTCCGGATATTGCGATAGGCGAAACAAGGCATACCAACGAATTGGATGCCTTGGCCGAAGCATATACGGAGGCTGTTGGGAGCGCGTGCCGCGAAAGCATCCCAGTGAAAAAACCAGTGGGGTTGACCACTGCACCGTGGTGGTCGGAAAGACTCGCTGGCCTTAAAAAGGTAATGGTCACCTTCAAGCGTCGAATCAGGTACGCCGCACCGGTCCGCAGGTCGTTCGTTATAGCTCAGTACCTGGAACGAAAGGAGATGTATGAAAGTGAAGTAAAAAAGGCACAGGTCGAAAGTTGGAAGAACTTCTGCGGAAGGCAGGACATGGAGGGACTATGGGAGGGCATTTACCGGGTGATAGGTAGGGCCACAGTAAGGGAAGAGGATACTCTGCTTTCCGCCAATGGATCTTACCTGGACGCAAAAGGTTCGGCCGAGCTGTTAGCTCGGACCTTCTACCCGGAGGACCGGGAGGAGGAGGACAACGAAGGGCACCGAAGAGTCAGGGAAAAGGCTAAGGGGTTGGAGCGGGATGAGGGTCATCATGAGGATGACCCACCTTTTACAGTGGGTGAGCTCTTCGGTGCTCTTCGGAAGTTCAATCCGAAGAAAGCCCCGGGGGCGGATGGCTTCACAGCCGACATTTGCACCCACGCCATTAGGGCCGACCCCTCATTCTTCTTGGAGCTGCTGAATCGGTGCCTTCACCACGGCTACTTTCCTAAAATATGGAAGGAAGCCGTGGTGGTGGCATTGAGGAAGCCCGGCAAGGACTCGTACGCCGTCCCCAAATCGTACAGACCTATTGGTCTGTTACCGGTTCTGGGGAAGGTGTACGAGAGGATGTTGGTAACTCGTCTCAACTTTTACTTAATGCCGAGGATTAGTACTCGCCAGTACGGCTTTATGCCCCAGAAAAGTACCGAAGACGCCCTCTATGACCTCATGGGCCACATAAGGGCTAGACTTGATGAGAAGAGGATAGTCCTTATGGTGTCCTTGGACATAGAGGGCGCCTTCGATAGCGCCTGGTGGCCGGCTATTAAGGTACGACTGGCTGAGGAAAGGTGTCCGGCAAATTTGAGACGAGTTATCAACAGCTACCTTAGCGACAGGAGAGTGAGGGTAAGGTATGCGGGCGAGGAGTGCGAACGCCCTACGGGGAAGGGTTGCGTCCAGGGTTCTATTGGCGGACCCTTACTGTGGAACCTGTTATTGGATCCCTTGTTGCGACGGTTGGAGGATGGGGCAGCTCGCGTCCAGGCTTTTGCGGATGACGTGGTGCTTGTGTTCGATGGTGACAGCGCCTTGGAGATTGAGAGACAAGCCAATGCCTCTCTCGAGCATGTGCGGGAGTGGGGCATCGGAATGAAGCTGAAATTCGCACCGCACAAAACTTGTGCGATGGTAATCACGCGGAGGCTTAAGTACGATGTCCCACGCCTCAGCATGGGCGGGATAGACATTGGCATGTCCAAGGAAATCAAGATCCTGGGGCTCACCATCGACCACAAGCTAACCTTCAACACCCACGTCACCAACCAGTGCAAAAAGGCTATCGCCATCTACCACAAGCTGGCGCGGATGGCCCGGATCGGTTGGGGATTGCATCCCGAGGTGATCCGGACCATCTACACCGCAGCCGTGGAACCGACGGTGCTGTACGCAGCCAGCAGCTGGTGTCCAGCGGTGGAGAAGCTCGGTATCCAGAAGCAGTTAGCCGTGGTGCAGCGCGGGTTCGCACAAAAACTTTGTAAGGGCTACCGGACGGTTTCTCTGCACTCAAGTCTAATCTTGGCTGGAATGCTCCCTCTGGACCTCAGAGTTCGCGAGGTGGCCTCACTTTATGAGGCCAAGAGAGGAGTGTCCCAGTCATGGTTGGGAGACAGAGAGGTCGAACGGATGGCTTCTGCAATGGAGGTACCTCACCCCGCGGAGCATATAAGTCTGGACTTCACCAGCCTGGTAGACGAGGAAGATTATCAGCGCACCAACACCATCCAGGTGCGCATCTTCACGGACGGGAGCAAGATTGAGGGTCGTGTCGGCGCTGCGCTATCAATTTGGAATAGCGACGCCGAAACAAAGACCCTCAAACTTGCTCTCGCCCCGCATTGTACCGTCTACCAGGCCGAACTCCTGGCTCTATGCAAAGCGACCAGTGAGGTCCTTAGGCGCGGCGCGGCCACGACGTTCGGCATCCTCAGCGACAGCAAAGCCGCTCTCCAAACGGTCATAAACCCCCGCGCCCTCCACCCTCTGGCCGTTGAGGCCAGAGACAACATCAAGCGGGGCTTGGTCCAGAACAAGGAAATATCCCTGTTCTGGATCAAGGCCCACGTAGGGTTGGAGGGCAACGAGCGAGCGGACCAGCTCGCTAAGGAGGCGGCTTTGAGGTCGAAGACGAGGCCGAACTATGACCTGTGTCCCGTCTCATTTGTCAAGCGTGGTCTGCGTCAGATCACGCTTGGCAAGTGGAACGGACGGTATAAAACGGGTACGACTGCTTCTGGTACCAAGCTTTTCTTTCCGTGCGCTGTGGATGCGTACAGAATCGTCCGTAAGATGGAGATAGCCGGCACCACGACCCAGCTATTAACGGGGCATGGTGGGTTCTCTGAATACTTGAGTCGCTTCAAGTGTAAGGAGAACCCATCATGCGCCTGCGAGCCAGGGGTCGTGGAAACGGTTGCGCACCTGGTCGCGGACTGCCCCATCTTCGCAAGGGAGAGGTTTGATCTGGAGAATAGGATCCAGTTGGAGGTTTGCGTCGCAAACCTCCCAACTCTGGTGACAAAGAACTACAGGCAGCACTTCCTAGAGTATTGGGAAAGGATAGTTAAGGTGGTATTAAGAAGAAATAAGACGTGATCGGCCTCCTACAGCTATTTTGCAGAAATAGCTGAGAGAGGCCGATAAATTGAGTGGGAAAAATGGACTGGGAAGTGCTATCTGTGGTTCTTACGGAATAGTGGATCACCCGGATGCCCCACGCCCCACGGGATGTATGATTAGTGTGAGAGGGTTTAAATGAGTCGGTATGGAAGTAATGGGACGGAAGTAAGGAAGGAAATGAAAGTGATAGAATGAGAGTAATGGACTATAAAATACAAACATGGATGGGATAAAGTATAAGCAATATTAGGATAAGTATAAGCGATATAATTATAAGTATAGTAATAAGGTATAAAATTAAAAGAATTGTAAGTAGATAATTAAGAGAATAAATTGTAAAGTAATTGTAAATAAAGTAAACAAACAAATAATATAAAAATCCCGAATCCCATCCCACACAAGTATGAAAGGTTTAGAATGAAAGTGCGAGAAGAATAAAAGCGAGAACTGGTATGGTACTAGAGAACAAGAATAAAAGCGAGAATTATAGTCCTGAAAGGGAACACCTAGCAAATTAGTTAACGTTAGAGAAAACCCTGAGTGGGTTCTTGTATAAATAGATAGACTAGGAGTGAGAAAAATGAGTGTAACGCAATAGGCTTCCACGATTGCACACGTGCATGGTGGAAGGAGCTAGAAAAAAAAAAAAAAAAAAAAAAAAAAAAAAAAAAAAAACCTAACCTAACCTAACCTAACCTAACCTAACCTAACCTAACCTAACCTAACCTAACCTAACCTAACCTAACCTAACCTAACCTAACCTAACCTAACCTAACCTAACCTAACCTAACCTAACCTAACCTAACCTAACCTAACCTAACCTAACCTAACCTAACCTAACCTAACCTAACCTAACCTAACCTAACCTAACCTAACCTAACCTAACCTAACCTAACCTAACCTAACCTAACCTAACCTAACCTAACCAGCGGAGCATATGAGCCTGGAGTTCACCAGTCTGGTAGACGAGGAACAATATCAGAGCACCGATAATATCGAGGTACGCATCTTTACGGACGGGAGCAAGATTGAGGGTCGTGTCGGCGCCGCGTTATCCATTTGGAATAACGGGGCCGAAACTAAGACCCTCAAACTTGCTCTCGCACCGCACTGTACCGTCTACCAGGCCGAACTCTTGGCCATATGCAAAGCGACCAGTGAGGTCCTTAAACGCGGCGCGGCCACGTTCGGCGTTCTCAGCGACAGCAGAGCCGCACTCCAAACGGTGACGAACCACCGAGCCCTCCACCCACTGGCAGTTGAAGCCAGACTTAACATCAGGCGGGGCTTGGCCCAGGGCAAGGAAATTTCCTTGTTCTGGGTCAAGGCCCACGTCGGGTTGGAGGGCAATGAGCGGGCCGATGAGCTCGCCAAGGAGGCGGCTCTGCGGTCGAAGCGGGCGCCACATTACGGCCTGTGCCCGGTTTCATTCGTGAAGCGGGGTCTGCGTCAGATCACGCTTGGCGTGTGGAACGAGCGGTACAGGCTGGGCGAAACTGCTTCCGTGACCAAGTTGTTCCTCCCATGCGCAGTGGCGGCGTACAGCATCGTCCGCAAGATGGGGGTCGCCAGTACGACCACCCAATTGTTGACGGGACATGGTGGGTTCTCCGAATACTTGGCTCGTTTCAAGTGTAAGGAGGACCCATCATGTGCCTGTGAACCTGGGGTGGAGGAGACCGTTGTCCACCTCGTCGTGGACTGCCCGATTCACGCGAGGGATCGGTACAACCTGGAGCATAGGATAAAAATTAAAATAAATGTGCAAAATTTACCAACACTCCTAAATAAAAAATACAGAGGTCACTTTTTAGAGTATTGGGACAAAATTGTCAAAATAGTAAATATAAGGAACAAGAGCTAATGTGAACACCAGTGGATATTTGTACAAATATCCCACGGTATCACAACAAAATGTAGTTCAAAAGACCAATGTACCAACCGTAGAAGTATATTATATTATATCAATAGTAATAGTAAGCAAAACTATGAATTAGTGAATAAGTAATAAATGTAAAATTGAAGTAAATATTAGAAATGTTATAAGAGTAAGATGTAAATTGAAATAAAATAAATAAATAAAATATACCTACACCCCCCCCTAATAATCCCTAAGTATGAAAGGTATGGCGTGGAAGTGCGAGAGGAATACGAGAGAGAACTGGAATGTTACTAGAGGCACGGAATGAATGCGAGATATAATATAAGAAAAACAAAAAAAGTAGATGTAGTTAAAAAGTTGTTAACCCTGAGTGGGTTTTTACTTCAGATAGTTTAGATAGCCCAGGGACAAAGTCCACACTGTACAGAATAGGCTCCCGCCTTGAGCAGGAGGTGTAATTTAAAAAAAAAAAAAAAAAAAAAAAAAAAAAAAAAAAAAAAACCTAACCTAACCTAACCTAACCTAACCTAACCTAACCTAACCTAACCTAACCTAACCTAACCTAACCTAACCTAACCTAACCTAACCTAACCTAACCTAACCTAACCTAACCTAACCTAACCTAACCTAACCTAACCTAACCTAACCTAACCTAACCTAACCTAACCTAACCTAACCTAACCTAACCTAACCTAACCTAACCACAGTCGCCCGTCACTCTCCGCGACGACCGGCAGCTTTTTTGAATTGCTCCGTATTTAAAAATAGTTTTGAGTGGGATATTCTTGTCCAATTTTCAAGTGTGATACCTCAAAAGTTGCGTCTCAGTGGCCCCCATCCGCCTCAATATTGTGAGTGAGCCGCACGCTAGCGACGGAGTCGCTAAAGCAGTTTTTAAGGGAATTTGGAGGTTACCAGACACGTGTTCAGACAGTTTTTGACGAATTCCTTAGTGACCAGTGAACCAATCAGCGAGTAAAAAGTGTCCTCGGCTGCGGGCAGTGGAGGCCGAGCCCCCGCGCTTGCCAGTTTTTCCCGGAAAACGTTGGTTTTCCCGGGAAAACCAAAAAAACAAGTACCACGTGGGCACGTGGTACTCGATCCTGCTGTCCGAGGAAGCTGATTTTTTGTGGAGAACAGGACACCATCATTACCAACAATTAACCGGTAAAAGAAAAATTTTTCACCCACCAGTTTCTTTTATAAAATTATTAGAAGTTGCGAACTTTGCGTTGAAATAGCAGTGGATCCATAGCAGTTATCGAAATTCCGCAACTGCTATCAGTTGCGCGCTCGTTAATTCTACGTGTCTACAAGTTTTCAGATTTTTTGGACAATTTTTGGAGTTGCCACAATTAAAAAACCATATTTTTTGATTTTTCGTGCAAATTTGTACGAAATTTTGTAAAATTTTTTAATTGATAATTGTTAGCTGATAGACCTTAAATTTTTATTATTTACAATATTTTTTGTGTATTTTTGCGATTAACCAGTGCGGAGATATCGATTTTTAAGTATTTTTTCTAAATTAATTAAAAAGGGGTAGATTTTCATTGTTTTTAGCGACGGGGTTGGGTTTAGACAAGCAATTTACACTTGTTTAAGCCCAAACAAGCCTCTTCTAGCGTTGGAAACAAGGAAAATCGTAATTTCCAGTTTTTGGTGAAACGTTTGTACGTAGTTTCAATTTAAGATTTCTCCGGACTGGGTACTCGTATCGCAAAAATTTTTTCTTTATTGTACGTGTCGGAGAGTGAATTTTAAGACCAGGTGGGTTTGGAGCAATTTGGAGAAAATTTCTCCAAACTCGCAATAGACCCCTTGGGGAGACTCTAGACGTCGAGCCCACCCCAGATATCAATTTTGGGCTTCCTACGACCTACCGCTTGGGAGCTACAGCCGGCCAAAGTTTGGCCTTGAACGCGCGCGGCCATCTTGAAAATTTTTCAACACCTCTAGCTCCGCAACCGCTGGTCGTAGAAAGTCCTGGTTTCGACTGGGGACGTCAGGAGGGCGTCATCTACCCCACCCTATACTTTTCTGGAAAATCAGGGATAATTTTTCCCGGAAAATTTCCAGAATTTTCTTTTCCAACATTTTGAGCCAGGGTGGTAGAGGGGACCGAGCCAACCAGAGAGAAACTTTTCTGGGGTTGCTGGGACATCTGGAACCGGAGATACACGTGTTTAAAGTTCGAGGGATCCGCCATCTTGGATTCCTACAAAACCGTGTATCTCGGGAACCGGTGGTCGTAGCGACCTCTGGTTTTCTTTGGGGGACTCGGCTGCCCTCTCCGCACCTGATTGGGGAGGTTGGGGGGAGACCCCACAAAGTTGGGGGGTCAATTAGTGGGCCCCGCCCATTTGACCCAGAAACCCTATCGCGGGATAGATCTTGTCGGGACCTTTTCGGGGAGCCCTCTCTCGGGCGGATCGGGCTTGTGGTTCACGGGATATCGGGGTTTTAGTGTTTGGTGAAAATTTTTCACCAAAACTTTGGAGCCCTACTATCTCTGAACCAGTGGGCCTAGACCCCTCGAGTTTGGGTTCGTTGTGGAGGGCTCGGGAGGCTCTATCCACGTGGCCCCAAGGGGTGACTCTACATAGAGTCAAAAAATTTTTTGAATGTAGAGTTAATGTTTTTGGTGCCATAAAGCCCAAACCCAGTACATTTGCTCCTTTTATCGCACTCTACCCGAGCATAGAGCGACTGTATGTTATGTTAAGGTAGTTAGGATTTAAGACTTTTTTTGAAAATTTTGCTTATTGCAAATAAATTGTATATAATTAATTTTAAGGACTTGACCCTGGAGGGCACTCTCTGAGTGCAAATATACTACCGTCTTAGACAGACATAGACCAAGAGTCTACATTTTTATTATTTTTATTATTATTTTTATTATTTTATCTGTGTTATTGTTGATTTTAAATTGTATCCAGTGTAATAAACAGTGACTGAACTTGTGACTTAAATCTCAGTGTGACCGGACAGGTAGGACCTGCAAACATACACTCACCTGACTCACATACACAAAACACCCACGCTCCAGGTTACACACACAAACACTCAACAACATAACACACAACAACATTACACATCCCAACACGCACACACTACACATACAGGTACCTAGCTCAAATCGGGTGGCGTCACTACATTAGACCTAGAGTCTGCACGGACTAACGCAATATTTTAAGCTGGACTTATTTTAATACTAATTAAATCAACTTTTAATTTAATTTGACAAAAAAATTTTCTTTTACAATTATTAATATTATTTTTTTTGACAAACTTTTATATTGTTATATTTTATTTATTGGTAACGCGCACCTATCCAACATGAAACCAGAGAGAACGCCTATTAGAATGCGTGGAACTTCCACCGCCAGGGAGACCACACCTGTGGAGGACAACACGTTCGTTGTGGACAGTAGCCCGGTGGTAGAAAAGCGCTCGCTAGTGCCAGTGAGGAGGAGCATAGACGCTTGCGAGCTCCGTGGAGGAGCTCCACAAGGTAAAACGGCCCGAGCAGCGTCTAGCTCCAACTCAAATACTAAGGTGAAGGAGGTAGGGGGGCTCCCTTCATTATCCGTCCCAACAGTTTTGGAGCGATTTACCACCGCGTTAGATTGCCTGGACCAAATTAAAAAGCAAATGAGTATCTCAGGCAATCTCAAGAGAGAAATAAAGGCGGAAATTTTAGGCAGAACTGACCTACTGGAAAAAATAATAAAAGCGTACGAAAGGGACAGGAAATCAGTAGCGGTCAGAAGGCAGAGCGCTGGGGTGACAGAGGTACCTGCCCCTGCCACCTCCGCCCCTGCCAAAGACACCAGCGAGGAAATATTGCGAAGAATAAAAGAGAATGAAAGGTTATTGAAAGAGAATGGAAGGTTAATGATAGAGATGAAAGAAAGAATTGAGAAACAGGACGAGAGAGAGAAAGAGAGAGAAAGGACGGGAACAGTGACGTATGCGAGTGTAGCGGCGAGTCGGTCAGGTACTCAACCCCCTGAACGGGCGACGCTGCACTCCATAGCGATCACGTCGAAGGATGAGGACGATACTGGGGAACAACTGATGGAGAAGCTGAGGAAGGTAGCAAATGAGGATAAAGAATGGGTGACAGTGGAAAGAGTAAGAAAGGCGAAGGACAGAAAGGTGATCATAGGATATAAGACCGAGGATGAAAGGAAAAGGGCACGAAGGAGGCTGGAAGAGAGGGAGAAGGGCCTTACTGTGGAGGAGATCAAAAACAAGGACCCACTTTTGATCCTTTATGGAGTCCTTAGGAGTCATAAGGACGAGGATATGTTAAAGGCCATAAGGTCCCGAAACCATGAGGTGTTCCGAGACCTGGCCCCAGAACACGTCCGTATGGCTGTCCTCTACAGAAGGACCGCGAGGAACCCACACACCTGTCACGTGGTGCTCAGGGTCTCTCCGGCGGTCTACAACCGTGCTCTGGGCATAGGGAGACTGCACATTGATCTCCAACCCATTAGGGTGGCGGATCAATCGCCCCTAGTGCAGTGCTCGTTATGCCTTGGGTACGGTCACACAAGGAAGTTCTGTACGGGTACAGATGCTAGGTGTAGTCACTGCGGGGGGCTCCACTTAAGAGCCGAATGCCCCGACTACATGGCCGGTGCAGAGCCGAATTGTGTGAATTGCCATAGGGAGAAGCTGAGTAGCACGGGACACAGCGTTTTTAGCTCCAAGTGCCCGGTGCGAATGAGGTGGGACACTATAGCGAGGACATCCACTCAGTACCAGTGCTGAGGGCGCCTCAGGAACCGTACCCCCATACAGAGTGATGCAAGCAAACCTCCAAAGGAAGAAGCTGGCAACTGACGAGCTCATACTCGCAGCCTCGAGGCGGAAAGCCACCGTCGCTCTTATTCAGGAGCCCTATGTTGGAAATACGGCAAGGATGAAGGCATACCAGGGCGTAAGGGTCTTCCAGAACACTGGGCAAGGAGGAGGGACTGTGAAGGCGGCTATTGCCGTCTTCGATCCAACTTTGGATGTTGTACAGTACCCGCAACTCACCACTGACAACATCGTAGTGGTGGGGATCCGGACCAGTGCCTGGACGATCACGCTGGTATCCTTCTACTTTGAACCGAGGCCCATACCTCTAGGGCCATACCTGGAGCGACTTAAAGAGGTGAGGCGAGCTCTAGGTTCCCAGCTTGTTCTCTTTGGAGGCGACGCTAATGCAAAGAGCACCTGGTGGGGACATTGGTTCGAGAACGATAGAGGCGAGCTGCTGAGGGGTGTCCTCGCTGAGCTTGACCTTCAGGTCCTGAACAGCGGAGATATTCCAACTTTCGATACTGTGAGGGGTGGAAGGAGGTATCACAGCCACGTGGACGTTACGGCCTGCACTGAAAACATGATCCCCTGGGTCGACGCTTGGAGGGTCGAAGAGGGCCTCATTAGTTCGGACCACAACTGCATCTGGTTCAGCCTCAACCTGGGAAAGGCAACGGGCACTAAAGTAGAACGTACCACCCGCATTTATAATACTAGGAAGGCCAACTGGGATACTTTCAAGGCCAGCGTCGCCCGGTCGCTCTCGGATATAGCTATAGGCGAAACAAGGCACAACGAAGAGCTTGATGCCTTAGTCGAAGCATATACGGGGGCGATCGACGCGGCGTGTGGGGAGAGTATCCCAGTCAAAAAACCGGGGGGGCTGATCACGGTGCCGTGGTGGTCCGAAAGGCTCGCTGAGCTTCAAAGACTCGTCAAGACCAAAAAGCGTCGAATCAGGAATGCAGCGCCAGTCCGAAGGGCAAGGGTGGTGGCTCGATACCTAGAACAAAAGGAGATTTATGAATCTGAAGTAAAAAAGGCACAGGTCGAAAGTTGGAAGGAATTCTGTGGAAAGCAGGACCGGGAGGGCATGTGGGAGGGAATTTACAGGGTTATCGGCAGGACCACAGCAAGGGAGGAAGACATTCCGTTAACCGTCAATGGTACGTACCTGGACGCAAAGGGTTCGGTCGACCTCCTGGCCACTACCTTCTATCCGAAAGATCGGGTAGAAGAAGATAATGCAGGGCATCGAGAGCTGCGTGAAAAGTCTAAAGAGGTGGACAACGACAGGGGCCATCATGATGATGACCCACCCTTTACGGCGAGCGAACTCTTCGATGCCCTCAAAAAATTTAACCCTAAAAAAGCTCCGGGGGCGGATGGCTTTACTGCCGATATCTGCACCCACGCCATTAGGGCCGACCCCTTACTCTTCTTGAAGCTGTTGAATCGATGCCTCCACCACGGCTACTTTCCTAAATTGTGGAAGGAAGCAGTGGTGGTGGCACTGAGGAAGCCAGGAAAGGACTCGTACACCGTCCCCAAGTCGTACAGACCTATTGGTCTACTGCCCGTCTTGGGGAAGGTGTACGAGAGGATGCTGGTGGCTCGTCTCAACTTCTACATACTGCCAACGATTAGCCCTCGCCAGTATGGCTTTATGCCACAAAAAAGCACCGAAGACGCCCTCTATGACCTTATGGGTCACATAAGGGCAAAGCTCAGTGATAAGAGAATAGTCCTTATGGTGTCCCTGGACATAGAGGGCGCCTTCGATAGCGCATGGTGGCCAGCCATAAAGGTTCGACTGGCGGAGGAAAATTGTCCGGCGAATTTGAGACGAGTCATCAGTAGCTACCTTAGCGACAGGGAGGTAAGGGTTAGGTATGCGGGCGAGGAGTGCAGACGCCCCACGGAGAAAGGTTGCGTCCAGGGTTCAATTGGCGGACCCCTGCTGTGGAACCTGTTATTAGACCCTCTACTCCACCAATTGAATGAAAGGGCGGTTCATGTGCAGGCTTTTGCGGATGATGTAGTGATGGTGTTCGATGGGGACAGTGCCCTGGAAATCGAGGGACAGGCCAATGCCTCTCTCGAGCATGTGCGGGAGTGGGGTATCCGAAACAAGCTGAAATTCGCACCGCACAAAACTTGTGCGATGGTAATAACGCGGAGGCTAAAGTACGATACCCCGCGCCTCAGCATGGGCGGGATAGACATTGGACTGTCCAAGGAGATCAAAGTCCTGGGGCTGACCATCGACCACCAACTAACATTTAACACACACGTCACAAACGTTTGCAGAAAGGCGATCGGGATATACCACAAACTCGCGCGGACGGCTCGGATCAGCTGGGGGTTACACCCCGAGGTGATCCGAACCATCTATAACGCGGTTGTGGAGCCCACGGTGTTGTACGCGGCCAGCAGTTGGTGCGCGGCGGTGGAGAAGCTTGGTATCCGAAAGCAGCTGAACGTGGTGCAGCGCGGGTTCGCCCAAAAACTTTGTAAGGGCTATCGGACGGTCTCCCTGCACTCAGGACTGATCCTGGCTGGAATGCTCCCTCTGGACCTCAGAGTTCGTGAGGTGGCCTCGTTGTACGAGACCAAGAGAGGAGTGCTCCAGTCATGGTTGGGAGACAGGGAGATCGAACGAATGGCTCCAGCCATCGAAGCACCTCACCCCGCGGAGCATATGAGCCTGGAGTTCACCAGTCTGGTAGACGAGGAACATTATAATAGTACGGACAGTATTGAGGTCCGTATCTTCACGGACGGGAGCAAGATTGAGGGCCGGGTCGGTGCTGCGTTATCCATATGGAATAACGGGACCGAAACCAGGGCCCTCAAACTTGCTCTGTCGTCCCATTGCACCGTCTACCAGGCCGAACTCTTGGCTATATGCAAAGCGACCAGTGAGGTCCTCAAGCGCGGCGCGGCCACGTTCGCGATCCTCAGTGACAGCAGAGCCGCACTCCAGACGGTAACTAACCGTCACGCCCTCCACCCTCTGGCAGTTGAAGCCAGAAGTAACATCAGGCGGGGCTTGGTCCAGGGCAAGGAAATTTCCTTGTTCTGGATCAAAGCCCACGCAGGGTTGGAGGGCAATGAGCGGGCCGACCAGCTCGCCAAGGAGGCGGCTCTGGGGCTGAAGATCGCCCCTCACTACGATCTGTGCCCAGTTTCATTCGTCAAGCGTGGTCTACGTCGGACCACTCTCGACGAATGGAGCGAAAGGTACAGAACGGGTGAGACCGCTTCGGGCACCAAGCTCTTCCTACCATGCGCGGTAACAGCATACAGCATCGTTCGTAAGATCGAGATCGCCGGCATCACAACCCAGTTGCTAACAGGACATGGTGGGTTCTCCGAATACTTGGCCAGGTTCAAGTGTAAGGACGACCCATCGTGCGCCTGCGAGCCTGGGATACCTGAGACGGTCACACACATTCTCGTGGACTGCCCGATCCACGCACGAGACAGGCACAATTTGGAGTGTACCTTAAATGTAAAAATTGTGAAGGAAAATCTTCCCTTACTAATGAGTAAAAAATTCAGATCGCATTTTCTCGAGTTTGGAAGAAAAATTGTGAACATAGTGAATAAGAGAAACAAGGCGTAAAATAAATCTTATGCAGATATTGTTTAATATCGGGCTAAAGATTTTACATTAAAGATAAAACGAGAAGTGTATTAAATATAGCTAGTAAGACGATAAATAAAATAGTATGATTAAGAGTTAAATTAAGTATTTTATGTGTAGTGAATTTGTAAATTAGAATAAGGTACAATTAGTAAACACTGTAATTGTGTATTTAAAATAAAAGAGCACCACGGAGATATATCCCATACCCTATCCCGTTAGTGTAGTTTGGTATACAGTATGAAAGGCATGGAATGAAAGTACGAGAGGGATACAAGCGAGAACTGGTATGGTAATAGAGGACAGGAATGAATGCGTGATTTAAAATTTCTAATATCTATGTAAAATAAATGTAAGAACAGCACTAAAGTGCAGGTTAAACCCTGAGTGGGTTATCGCTAGAATTTTGTAGGTAGCCTAGTAAGTCAAAAAAAATGAAAAGCTCAGAATAGGCTTTCACGACGTGCCCGGCACATAGTGGAAGGTGCTAGTAAAAAAAAAAAAAAAAAAAAAAAAAAAAAAAAAAAAAAAACCACAGTCGTCCGCCACTTCCCTTGACGACCGGATCGTTTTTTGAGAGCTCCCGTTTTAAAAAATCATTTTACCGGGTTTTTCTAGTGCGATTTTCAAGTGCCGCATATCAAAAGTTGTGCCTCGGCGGCCCCCATCCGCCTGCAGTGTTTAAAATAGCCGGACGATATCGACAGAGACGATTTACCGGAAAAACCGTAATTTTTGAGGTTAACACAACCTAAAGTGTGCATATACTCAGTGAGTGAGCGTCGGATCGCTAAGTGCGAAGTGTCCTCGGCAGCGGGCCGTTGAGCCCCATCCACCGCCTTTGCCTTTTTCAGCCGGAAAATTCCGGAAAACCCTGAAAAAGGCAAAAAAACAAGTTCCACGTGGTGGCGTGCTCCGAGTTCCAGCTGTCCGAGGAAGCTGAAAATTGGCAGGATTGAAGACCTCACCAAGACCTCCACTTTGCCGCAAAGACCAGAATTTTCCGCCAGGTGAAACTTTTTTAAATTTAGTTAGAAGATCGCAACTTTGACGACCAATAGCAGCGGAACCAGAGTGAAACAGAGGATTCTGCAACTGCTACAAGTTGCGCGCTTGCTTTGTCTACGAGCTCACAAAGTTTCAGAATTTTCCGGCGATTTTCCGGTGAGCAGTAATTGGAAAACCAATTTTTGGAGTTTATCGTGCATTTTTGCACGATAAATTAAAGAATTTATTTTTTGTATATACGATAGGATAGCACTGTATTTAAAGGTAATTTTAAGATTTTTTGTGTATTTTTATGTCCATCCAGCTCGGAGAAATCGATTTTTTACTATTTTTTCTAAATTAATTTAATAGGGGTAGATTTTCTTTGGTTTTGACGACGGGGTTGGGTTTAGACAAGCCATCTACACCTGTTTAAGCCCAAACAAGCCCCTTCCAGCGTCAAAATTAACGGAAATCGTAAATTCCGGGGTTAACGTGCAAAGTACGTGCAATTTTCAATCTTAGATTTCTCCGGACTGGAAAGTCCTATTGGAAAAATTTTTTCAATCATATTCGTGTCGGGGGTAAAATTTTAATTTGGAGCACTTTTTGTGCGATTTGGAGCCATTTGCTCCAAATTCGTTTTTGATACCCTGGGAGGACTGAAGACGTCCAGCCCAACCCAGGAATCGATTTTGGGCTTCCTACGACCAACGGTTTAGGAGCTACGGCCGGTCAAAGTTTGACCTTGGACGCGCGCGGCCATTTTGAAAAATTTCAAACACCTGTGGCTCCGCAGCCGGTGGTCGTAGAAAGACCGGATTTTGACTGGAGACGTCAACGAAGGGCCATCTACCCTACCCCACTCTTTTTGGGAAAATCAGGGGAAAATTTTCCCGGAAAATTTCCCAATTTTCTTTTCTATTCTTAGCATACCAGGGTGGTAGAGGGAGTCGAGCGAACCAGGGAGAAACTTTTCTGGGATCGCTGGGACACCTGAGACCGGAGATACACGAGTTTAAAGTTCGAGGAATCCGCCATCTTGGATTTCTATAAATTCGTGTATCTCGGGAACCAGTGGTCGTAGCGGACCCTGGTTTTCTCTGGGGTGCTTGGCTCTCTTTCCCACACCTGCCTGGTGGGGTAGAGGTTGGACCCCACAAAGTTGGGGGGTCAATTTGTGGGCCCCGCCCACTTGACCCAAGACCGGCATCGCGGGCTAGATCTCGTCGGGGCCTTTACGGGGATACCTCTCTCGAGCGGATCGGACCGTTGGTTCTCGGGATATCGGGGTTTTAGAATTACCGTGCAAATTTGCACGATAACTTCGGAGCCCTGCTATCTCCGAACTGGTGGGCCTGGGACCGTCGAGTTTGGGCTCGTTGTGAAGGGCTCGGGGAGCTCTATCCGAGCGACCCAGGGGGGGGACTCTATCTAGAGCCCCCACGAATAAATAGTGTAGAGTCATCATTTTTGGAGCCATAAGGCCCAAATTTTCATTTTGTATATAATTAACGGTACTCTACCCAATTGGTGGACGACGTGTATTAGTTTATAATTTTTATTAATTTTATCTGCTTAATTTTAGACGATTATATTATTTATATTGTAGACAAGTAGCAGTGCTACTACAGACGGGTAGAATTCCATTGTTCTACCGCTCGATAGACTCGTAGCTGTGCTACATTGGACAGGTAGAGTCAACTCTACCTCCTATATAATTTACTGTAGATTACATTGTATCTAATTTGTATTTGTCTGTGACAAGCGATTGACAGCTGCTTTTGCAGCAATATCGCGATCGCATCGGGCCTTGCATACGTACATCCCACGAACACCACAGAACACTCTCAGGTTACACACACTCACACACTCTTACATAACACTTATAACACCACACATCAACCACACATAACACAACATCTTTGGGACGTTGCCCGATCTTATATCTGGCGCCACAATTAGCCGCGGGCCTGAACTAGTACTGCATAATTATAATTTCTACTGCAATTTTAATTTTTATTATTATTCCGTCTAAACTTATTTGAATTGACATTTATTTTACTTCTATTTTACATTTTTACATTTATTCATATTTATATTAATTTTACCACTGTACGCGCACCTTTAGCAGAATGGCAACCACAAGAACGCCAATTAATATACCGGGACCCTCCAATGCTAGAATCTCATCGTCCCCTGCTAAACACGTGGTAGACACGAGCCCAGTGGGATTGGTCAAAGATAGCATAAATAAGCTTGAAACCCCCGTGATGGGCCACCGACCAAAGGATGCCAAAGTGGTACCCTTTGCTCGCTTAGGCGCAAAAAAGAAACCGATGAACCCATCCCCATCACCTGAACTATTAAAAAGGGGGCGCTACGAGAGCGCCATGCGAAACTGTAAAGTAATAAAAGATCAACTGACCATCTCCGGAAACCTAAAGAGAGAAATCCGGGCTAAAATAGAAGAAATGACTAGTGGGCTGCAAAAATACATAAGAGAATACGAGGACGAACTGAAGGGGCATTTAAGGCGAGAAGTTGGGACGCCGGAGACTTTGGCTCCTGCCGCCCCAACTCTTAATACTGATGGCAGCAAGGAGATTCTAAGGAAAATTGAGGAGAATGGAAGGCTTTTGAAAGAGAACGGAAGAATGATGAATGAAATAAAAGAGAGAATGGAAAGACAGGATGAAAGGGAGAAAGAAAGAGAAAGGAAAGGGACGGCGACATATGCGAGTGTAGCGTCGGGTCGCACGGGGGCGCGGCCCCCAGAGCGGGCGACGCTGCACTCCATAGTCATCACGTCGAAGAATGAAGAGGAAACCAGTGAGCAAGTGATTGAGAGACTGCAGAAAGTGGCAAATGAAGATGAAGGATGGGTTATGGTTGAGAAGGTAAGAAAGGCGAAGGATAGAAAGGTTATAATAGGTTACAAGACTGACGATGAAAGAAAGAGGGCGCAAGAGCAGCTTGGGGCAAGAATAAAAAACGTGGCCGTGGAGCACATACCTAACAAGGATCCGCTCCTAATTTTATATAGCGTCCTTAGAGCTCACAGCGACGAGGATCTGTTAAAGGTTTTAAGGTCTCGGAACCATAATGTGTTCCGAGGGCTGACCCCAGAGCAGATCCGCATGTCAGTGCTCTATAGGAAGACTGCACGGAACCCACACACCAGCCATGTGGTGCTCAGGGTCTCCCCGGAGGTGTGGACCCGTGCCCTGGAAGCAGGGAGACTGCACGTAGACCTGCAACCAATTAGGGTTGCAGATCAATCTCCTCTCGTGCAGTGCTCCTTGTGCCTTGGGTATGGACACACCAGGAGGTTCTGCACCAGTACGGAACCCAAATGTAGTCACTGTGGGGGGCTCCATTTGAGAGCCGAGTGCCCAGACTACGCTGCTGGTGCAGAGCCTACCTGTTGTAACTGCCAACGGGAGAAGCTGAGCGGCACAGCGCACGCCGTGTACAGCGACTTGTGTCCTGTACGCCAGAGGTGGGATACTATAGCGAGGTCCACCACTCAGTACCGATGCTAATGTTGTCCCGGGGAACACGATCCCATACAGAGTGCTGCAGGCAAACCTCAAAAGGAAGAAGCTGGCAATCGAAGACTTCATACTCGAAGCCTCGAGGCGTAAAGCCACGGTCGCTCTAATACAAGAGCCCTACGTAGGAAACTCATCAAGGATGAAGTCATACCAGGGCGTCAGGGTCTTCCAGAACACTGGGCAAGGAGGAGGGACTGTGAAGGCGGCCATTGCCGTCTTCGATCCAACTCTGGATGTTGTACAGTACCCGCAACTCACCACCGACAACATCATTGTGGTGGGGATCCGGACCAGTGCCTGGACGATCACGCTGGTGTCCTTCTACTTTGAACCGAGACCAGCACCACTGGGGCCCTACTTAGAGCGCCTTAAAGAGGTGAGGCGAAGTTTAGATTCCCAGCTTGTTGTTTTTGGGGGAGATGCCAATGCGAAGAGCACCTGGTGGGGTCACTCGTTCGAAGACAGCAGAGGCGAGCTACTGAGAGGGGTCCTCGCTGAGATGGACCTCCATGTCCTGAATAGTGGAAACATTCCGACTTTCGATACTGTGAGAGGCGGAAGGAGGTACTGCAGCTTTGTGGACGTAACGGCATGCACGAGCAGTGCGCTCGCCTGGGTCGACGCTTGGAAGGTCGATACCAGCCTAGCACCGGGGTCAGACCACAACGGCATAGTGTTCAACCTCAACCTGGTAAAGGCCAAAGGCACGCACATTCAGCGTACAACGCGTATTTATAACACCCGCAAGGCCAACTGGGACGCTTTCAAAGCCAATATGACTCGACTGCTCTCGGATATAGCGATAGACGAAATGAGACACCACAACCAGATGGATGTCCTAGTCGAAGCGTATACGAGGGCAGTCGAGGACGCGTGCAGAGAAAGCGTCCCAGTCAAAAGACAGGGGGGGTTGATCGCTGCGCCGTGGTGGTCTGAAGAACTCGCTAAATTAAGAAAGGTCATGGTCACCTACAAGCGTCGCATCAGGAACGCTGCGCCGGTCCGCAGAGCTTTTGTTATAGGGCAGTACCTGGAAAAAAAGGAGATGTATGAAAGTGAGGTAAAAAAGGCACAGGTCGAAAGCTGGAAGAATTTCTGCGGAAAGCAGGACAGGGAGGGACTCTGGGAGGGGATATACCGAGTGATAGGAAGGGCCACAGTAAGGGAAGAGGACACTCTGCTTTCCGTCAATGGTTCATTCCTGGACGCGAAAGGTTCGGCCGAATTACTCGCCCGAACCTTCTATCCGGTTGACCGGGAGGGTGAGGACGATGAGGGGCACCGAAGAGTACGAGAAAAGGCAAAAATTTTAGACGAGGATACGGGTCATCATAACGATGACCCACCTTTTACAATTAATGAACTCTTCGATGCCCTTCATAAGTTTAATCCCAAGAAGGCTCCGGGGGCGGATGGCTTTACTGCCGACATCTGCACCCACGCCGTTAGGGCCGACCCCTTATTCTTCCTGAAGCTGCTGAATCAATGCCTTCGCCACGGTTACTTTCCTAAGATATGGAAGGAGGCCGTGGTGGTGGCATTGAAGAAGCCAGGAAAGGACTCGTACACCGTTCCCAAGTCGTACAGACCTATTGGTCTACTGCCCGTCTTGGGGAAGGTGTACGAGAGGATGCTGGTGGCCCGGCTCAACTTCTATCTATTGCCGAGGATTAGCCCCCGCCAGTATGGCTTTATGCCACAGAAAGGCACCGAAGACGCCCTCTATGACCTTATAAGTCACATAAGGGCTAAACTTGATGAAAAAAGAATAGTCCTTATGGTGTCACTGGACATAGAGGGCGCCTTCGATAGCGCATGGTGGCCAGCCATCAAAGTGAGACTGGCGGAGGAAAAGTGTCCGGCGAATTTGAGGCGGGTCATCAGTAGCTACCTTAGCGACAGGGAGGTAAGGGTTAGGTATGCGGGCGAGGAGTGCAGACGCTCCACGGAGAAGGGGTGCGTCCAGGGCTCCATTGGCGGACCCTTGCTGTGGAACTTATTGTTGGATCCCTTGCTGCATCAGTTAGTGAGTAGGTCAGTGCACGTTCAGGCTTTCGCGGACGACGTGGTGCTGGTGTTCGATGGGGACACCGCCCTGGAGATTGAGAGACAAGCCAATGCCTCTCTCGAGCATGTGCGGGAATGGGGCATCCGAACAAAGCTGAAATTCGCACCGCACAAAACTTGTGCGATGGTAATCACGCGGAAGCTGAAGTACGATGCCCCACGCCTCAGCATGGGCGGGATAGACATTGGATTGTCTGAACAAATCAAAATCCTGGGACTCACCATTGACCACCAACTCACCTTCAACACACACGTCTCAAACGTATGCAAGAAAGCGATCGCGATATACCACAAACTAGCGAGGATGGCCCGGATCAGCTGGGGACTTCATCCCGAGGTGATCCGGACCATCTATACCGCGGCTGTGGAGCCGACGGTGCTGTACGCGGCAGCCAGTTGGGGCGCGGCGGTGGACAAACTTGGGATACGGAAGCAGTTGAACGTGGTGCAGCGCGGATTCGCTCAAAAACTGTGTAAAAGCTACCGGACGGTCTCCCTGCACTCGGGTCTGATCCTGGCTGGAATGCTCCCTCTGGACCTCAGAGTTCGCGAGGTGGCCTCGTTATACGAGGCCAAGAGAGGAGTGTTCCAGTCATGGTTGGGAGACAGGGAGATCGAACGGATGGCTCCGGCCATTGAAGCACCTCACCCCGCGGAGCATATGAACCTGGAGTTCACCAGTCTGGTAGACGAGGATCAATATCAGCGCACCAACAGCATAGAGGTGCGCATCTTCACGGACGGGAGCAAGATTGAGGGTCGTGTCGGCGCCGCGTTATCCATTTGGCATAACGGGGCCGAAACTAAGACCCTCAAACTTGCTCTCGCACCGCACTGCACCGTCTACCAGGCCGAGCTCCTGGCCATATGCAAAGCGACCAGTGAGGTCCTTAAACGCGGCGCGGCCACGTTCGGCGTTCTCAGCGACAGCAGAGCCGCACTCCAAACGGTGACGAACCACCGTGCCCTCCACCCACTGGCGGTTGAGGCCAGGCTTAACATCAAGCGGGGCTTGACCCAGGGCAAGGAAATCTCCTTGTTCTGGGTCAAGGCCCACGCAGGGTTGGAGGGCAACGAGCGAGCTGATGAGCTCGCCAAGGAGGCGGCTCTGCGGTCGAAGATAGCGCCACATTACGGCCTGTGCCCCGTTTCATTCGTGAAGCGAGGTCTGCGTCAGATCTCGCTTGGCGAGTGGAACGAGCGGTACAGGCTGGGCGAAACTGCTTCCGTGACCAAGCTTTTCTTCCCATGCGCGGTGGCGGCGTACAGCATCGTCCGCAAAATGGGGGTCGCCAGTACGACCACTCAGCTGCTGACAGGGCATGGTGGGTTCTCCGAATACTTGGCTCGCTTCAAGTGTAAGGAGGACCCATCATGCGCCTGCCAGCCAGGAGTGAATGAGACGGTCCTTCACCTTGTTGTGGACTGCCCGATCCACGCAAGGGATCGATATAATTTAGAGCAGACAATTAGACTAAAAATAATTAAAGACAACTTACCGTTTTTATTGAATAAAAAATATAGAGAACACTTTCTGGAATACTGGGAGAGAATTGTAAAGGTAGTCAATAAAAGAAATGCGGTGTAATGTAGACACCTATGGATATTTGTCAATATCACATGGTGGCACAAAATATTGTGAGAATGAAAATGTCCAGAATATTATATAAGAGAATAAATATCGATAGAAATAAGATTTGATAAGAATAAGAATAAGATTTAGTAAAAGATTAAATAAGTAGCACATATAATTATAAATTAGTGTAAGAGTAGCTATAAGAAAGTTGTAAAAATTGTTAAATATAATAAAGGACTAAATATATATTATAACACCCCCCCCCCACTTTTATCCCAAGTATGAAAGGTCTGGTATGGAAGTACGAGAGGAATAACTGCGAGAAATTGTATGGTACTAGAGGACAAGAATGAATGCGTGATATTAAGATCAATAAAAATAAGTAGATTTAGTTAAAGCTGCGTGAACCCTGAGTGGGTTTCTTTTAGAAGAGAGTAGAAAGCCTAGGAACAGATTCAGCATTGTAAAGAGTAGGCTCCCGCTTCGTGCCGGAGGTGCTAGAAAAAAAAAAAAAAAAAAAAAAAAAAAAAAAAAAAAAAAAAAAACCTAACCTAACCTAACCTAACCTAACCTAACCAGTCGTCCGCCACTCCTAGAGCTGACCGGATCATTTTTTGAAGTGCTCCGCAGTAAAAAATTACTTTGAGTGGGTTTTTCTGCACCTACGGTAACGCGAGTGATATCAAAAGTTGCGTCTCAGCGGCGCCCATCCGTGTGCACATCGCAAACCAGCCGCACGATACCGCGTGACCTGCTAAATTGGTTTTAAGTGCCTTTTTGAGGTTACTTAACACGTGTTCGGATTGTTTTTACCTGATAAAACCGTGAAAAGTGCAGTGGTCTTCAAGTGATAAGTGTCCCCGTCTGCGGGCAGCGGAGCCCCATCCCCCACGTGCGTCAATTCCACCCGGAGAGCCCTGGTCTCCGAGAAAAGACCAAAAAAACAAGTACCACGTGGGCACCTGGTACCAGTTCCCGCAGTCCGAGAGGGCTGATTTTTTGCAGAGAAGAGGACCCTACCAGGAGCACCAATAATCCGGTAAAAGAAAAATTTTTCGGCCACCAGAATTTTTTATATCACTAATTGAAGTTGCCAACTTTCGACACCAGCAGCGGCGGAACCAGTGCAGCTAGCGAAATTCCGCAACTGCTTAAAGTTGCGCGCTCATTAGTAGAAGAGGACTGGAGCTTTTGGGATTTTTCGAGTGGGTTATTTGGAAGGGGTAATTAAAAATTCAAAATTTTCACTTTTTTATATTTAATTTTTATATTTTTTAATATTTTATGACCGCATTACGTGTACCAGATAGGCCGGCTTTTTACACGTTTTATGATATTTTTTGTATATTTTTAGGTCACTCCAGCGCGGAAATATCGATTTTTTTGTGTTTTTTCCGTATTTAATTAAAACGGGTAGAAAATCTTTGTTTTTAACACCGGGGACGGGTTTAGACAGGCTTTCTACACTTGTCTAAGCCCAAACAAGGCCCGTCTATCGTCAAAAACAACGATTTTCGTAATTTCCGATTTTTTAGTCCTAGTGGTCCTATTTACTTAAACCTAAATATTTCCGGACTGGATTGACCTACAACTCTGCGGTTTTCTCTATTGAATATAGATTTGTGTTTTTGACAAGCTCTAGTATAGATTTGTCCAATTAGACAAAAATTTTTATTTATGATTCTAACCCCCCCCAGGAGACAGAGCACATCGTGAACCCCCCAGATATCGATTTTGGGAGCTCTAGGACAAACCGTTCCGGAGTTACAGCCGGTCAAAGTTTGACCTCGGCTGCGCGGCGGCCATCTTGGTTTTCTTTGGACGGCCGTAGCTCCGCCGCGGAAGGTCGTAGAAGCTCCGGATTTCGACTGGGGGCATCGGGGGAACACCGTCTCTCCCACCCTACACATCTTTGGGGGGAAGGGGGCAAAAATTTTGTCAAAAATTTTTTGACCATTTTGCACCAAGGAGTGGTAGAGGGGACCGAGCCGTTCGGTAGGAAACTTTTCGCGGCTCGCTAGGACGCTTGGGACCCGAGATACACTGGTTCAAAGTTCTGTAAGTCGGCCATCTTGGAAAATTACAAACCGGTGTATCTTGGCAACGGGTGGTCGTGGCGGACTGCGGTTTCCGCTGGAATACTTGGCTTTCCACTCCACTTCGGACTAGTGTGGTGGGGATTCGACTCTACCAAATTGGGGGGTCAAATTTTGGGGGTCACCCTATTAGACTGACAGGCACGTCAGAGGGTAGATCTCGTCGGGACCTTTCAGGGGAACCCAATCTCGGCGAGTTTGGACTTCTGGTTCGTGAGCAAACCCGGTTCGAAGTTTTGGTCCTAACTTAGGCCCAAAATTTTGAAAGCCGATTGTCTCCGAGCCCGTGGACCTAAGACTTTCGAGTTTGGAGTCTTTTTGAAGGGCTCGGGGAGATCTATCAGCTCGTCCTGGTAGAGGGACTCTACATAGAGCTCGGGAAATAATAGTTTGTAGAGCCGACTCTAGCGGCGCAAATTCATAAATATTTCTACAGGGCCTTCGTCTCCTGGGCCGGGAGCCTATCAAAGGGCGACTTGTATCATTTTAATTGTTAATTTTGTATAACTTGTGTATATATATATTTTTCTGTGTTTTTTTTTTGACCTCGTTTAATTTTAAGTGTTTACAATCTATATATAAGTATATAGAAAATACCCGGCTCTATATAGAGCAAAGACTATTTTATTATTATTTTTAGAAAATTGTTATATAAGTTGACTCGCACAGACAAGAGACTCTTGTCTCTATATTTTCGAACAAGGTAGCTGGGCTACTGGGACAGATACTCTTGGGTTGAATCGGACTGACCACCGCGTGCCCACCTGCATACACACCTATACAACTTCACATTCTCAAAACACACACACACCAGGTCACAGTCAGAACACATCCTCCGGGACACATACACACAGCACACTACACGAATCACATACACATACACGTAGGCACACAAATCTAGGACGACTGACCAGATCGGGTGCCACCACCGCATGGTGCGACGGGCCTGTACGTGACCTAGCCACCGTAGGGTATATACAACTATTTTACACCAGTTATACAATTTGTTTTATTTTTTTTATTTTTATTTCACTGACATTTAATAATTAAAACCGACTGACTGATCACTGACATTTATTATAATTATTTTAAATTTATTGCATTTTTGCGTTTTATTTTATTTTTATTCATTTTATTATTGAACGCGCGCCTCCTCGAAATGAGTACGTTCCGCTCACCAATTAAGGGGAGGAGCATCACCTCCTCTGACAGGGATTCCACCTTCACATTAGAAGGCAGCCCCGAGGCCAAAACTGCTGGTAGCGGGTCGGGGACTGTTCGACGTAGCATCGAGAGGATCCAAGCCAAGGCTGGATCTCTCTCACTAAATCCTAAAAAGGGGGCAGTCCATCCGCCACCATCGCCTAACTCCGAGCAGTCGTCGACCGCGCGCCTTGCCTTTAGGTGCTGCAGAACCATCAGGGAACAGGTAGGCTTGTCACGGAACCTAAGGTCCGATTTGAAAATTAAAATTGAGGAAGCCGTGACCGCGCTCGAGAGGCATATTAAGGCGTTCCAGGGTGACGCTGAAATGCACAAGGGCCAGGTAAGGCAGGGTACCGGGACGGTGGGGTCGCCGGCCCCCGTCGCCCCGGCCCCTGCCCCGAGCGCGCACGGTAAGGAAGTAATAAGTAAATTAGAGGAGAATGAAAGGTTGTTAAAAGAGAATGGAAGAATGATGCATGAATTAAGGGAAAGAATGGAGAGACAGGAAGAAAGGGAGAAAGAAAGGGAAAGAAAGGCGATGACGACGTATGCGAGTGTAACATCAAGCCGCCCGAGCGTGCAGCTGCCGGAGCGAGAAGCTCTACACTCCATCGCAATTACGTCGAAGGATGAAAGAGATACGAGTGAGCATGTGATTGAAAGACTAAGAAAAATTGCAAATGAAGATGAAGAATGGGTTATGGTAGAGAAAGTACGAAAGGCGAAGGATAGAAGAGTCATTGTGGGATACAAGACTGAGGATGAAAGGAGGAGGGCACAGAGGAGACTAGCGGATAAAGGGGCAAACCTCGCCGTTGAGGAGATCAAAAATAAAGATCCTCTCCTCATTATGTACGGCGTCCTCCGAAGCCATAAGGACGAAGACCTGTTAAAGGCCGTAAAGTCGCGAAACCGTGACGTGTTTCGCGACTTGGCCCCAGAGCAGGTGAGGATGTCCGTACTATACCGGAAGACGGCGAGGAATCCGCACACATGCCACGTTGTGCTAAGGGTCTCCCCGGCGGTTTATAACCGTGCCCTAGGAGTGGGGAAGCTGCACATCGATCTCCAACCCGTTAGGGTGGCAGATCAATCGCCTTTAGTGCAGTGTTCCCTATGCCTAGGCTACGGGCATACAAGGAAGTTCTGCACCGGCACCGATCCAAGGTGTAGTCACTGCGGGGGGCTCCATATGAGAGCCGAGTGCCCCGACTACGCGTGCGGTGCAGAGCCGAATTGTATTAACTGCCAGAGGGAGAGGCTTGGCAACACGGGGCATAACGCGTATAGTCATCTGTGCCCGGTGAGAGAAAGATGGGACAACATGGCGAGGACCACCACTCAATACCGGTGCTAACGTTGTCCCGGGGAACGTGACTCCATACAGAGTGCTGCAAGTGAACCTCCAGAGGAGGAAGCTGGCAACCGACGACCTCATACTCGAAGCCTCGAGGCGAAAAGCCACAGTCGCTCTAGTACAAGAGCCCTACGTGGGCAACTCGGCGAGGATGAAGTCATACCAGGGCGTTAGGGTCTTCCAGAACACTGGGCAAGGAGGAGGGACTGTGAAGGCGGCTATTGCCGTCTTCGATCCAAATTTGGATGTTGTACAGTACCCGCAACTCACCACTGACAACATCGTAGTGGTGGGGATCCGGACCAGTGCCTGGAAGATCACGCTGGTGTCCTTCTACTTCGAACCGAGGCCAGCACCGTTGGAGCCCTACTTAGAGCGGCTCAAAGAGGTGAGGCGAAGTCTAGGTTCCCAGCTTATTGTTTTTGGGGGGGACTCCAACGCGAAGAGCGCCTGGTGGGGTCACAGGGGTGAGGACAGCAGAGGCGAGTTATTGGGGGGGGTACTCGCCGAAATGGACCTCCATGTCCTGAATAGTGGAAATATTCCAACCTTCGATACTGTGAGAGGCGGACAAAGGTACTGTAGCTTCGTGGATTTAACGGCCTGCACTAGCAACGCGATTCCCTGGATCGGCGCTTGGAAGGTTGATACAAGCCTCACGCCGAGCTCAGACCACAGCGGCATAGTGTTCAACCTCAACCTAGTCAAAGCAAAAGGTACGAGCATCACTCGTACCACCCGCGTCTACAACACCCGAAAGGCAAACTGGGATGCCTTCAAAGCCAATATGACTCGACTGCTCTCGGATATAGCGATAGGCGAAACAAGACACAACAGCGACCTTGATGTCTTAGCTGAAGCTTATACGAGAGCAGTCGAGGATGCGTGCAGAGAGAGCATCCCAGTCAAAAAACCGGGGGGGTTGATCACTGCGCCGTGGTGGTCGGAAAAACTCGCCAACCTCAGGAAGGTAATGATCACCTACAAGCGCCGCATCAGGAACGCGGCGCCGATCCGAAGAGAGTGGGTGATAGCGCAGTACCTAGAGAAAAAGGAGACGTATGAAAGGGAAGTAAAAATGGCACAGGTCGAGAGTTGGAAGAACTTCTGCGGAAAGCAGGACAGGGAGGGATTATGGGAGGGAATATATCGTGTTATCGGGAGGGCCACAGTGAGGGAGGAGGATACTCTCCTTACCGCCAATGGTTCTTACCTGGACGCCAAAGGTTCGGTGGAACTACTTGCCCGAACATTTTACCCGCAAGACCGGGTGGGTGACGACAATGGAGGGCATCAACAAATAAGAGAACAAGCTGAAAGGTTGGATGACGACAGGGATCATTTTGACGATGACCCCCCCTTTAATATAGGCGAACTCTTTGATGCCCTCCACAAATTCAATCCCAAGAAAGCTCCGGGGGCGGATGGCTTTACAGCCGATATCTGCACTCACGCCATTAGGGCCGACCCCTTATTATTCCTGGAGCTGCTGAATCGATGTCTTCACCACGGCTACTTTCCTAAAATATGGAAGGAGGCCGTGGTGGTGGCACTGAGGAAGCCAGGGAAGGACTCGTACACCGTCCCCAAGTCGTACAGGCCAATCGGTCTATTGCCCGTTCTGGGGAAGGTGTACGAGAGGATGCTGGTGGCTCGTCTCAACTTCTATTTACTGCCGACAATTAGCCCCCGCCAGTACGGCTTTATGCCACAAAAAAGCACCGAAGACGCCCTCTATGACCTCATGGGGCACATAAGGGCTAAACTTGGTGAAAAGAGGATAGTCCTTATGGTGTCTTTGGACATAGAGGGCGCCTTCGACAGCGCATGGTGGCCGGCCATCAAAGTGCGGCTGGCGGAGGAGAAATGTCCGGCGAATTTGAGACGAGTCATCAGCAGCTACCTTAGCGACAGGGAGGTAAGGGTTAGGTATGCGGGCGAGGAGTGCAGACGCTCCACGGAGAAGGGATGCGTCCAGGGTTCTATTGGCGGACCCCTACTGTGGAACCTATTACTGGATCCCTTGTTGCATCAGCTGGTTAGTAGAACAGGTCACGTACAGGCATTCGCGGACGATGTGGTGTTGGTGTTTGATGGGGACAGCGCCTTGGAAATTGAGAGACAGGCCAATGCCTCTCTCGAGCATGTGCGGGAGTGGGGCATCCGAAACAAGCTGAAATTCGCACCGCACAAAACTTGTGCGATGGTAATAACGCGGAGGCTAAAGTACGATGCCCCACGCCTCAGCATGGGCGGGATAGACATTGGACTGTCCAATGAGATCAAAATCCTGGGGCTCACCATTGACCACAAACTCACATTTAACACTCACGTCACTAACGTATGCAGGAAGGCAATCGGGATTTACCACAAGTTGGCGCGAATGGCCCGGATCAGTTGGGGGTTGCATCCCGAGGTGATCCGGACCATCTACAACGCCGCTGTGGAGCCGACGGTGCTATATGCAGCCAGCAGCTGGTGTCCTGCGGTGGAGAAGCTTGGTGTTCGGAAGCAGCTAAATGTGGTGCAGCGCGGTTTCGCTCAAAAGCTCTGTAAGGGTTACCGCACGATCTCCCTACACTCGGGGCTGATCCTGGCTGGAATGCTCCCTCTGGACCTCAGAGTTCGCGAGGTGGCCTCGTTATACGAGGCCAAGAGAGGAGTGTTCCAGTCATGGTTGGGAGACAGAGAGGTCGAGCGGATGTCCCCGGCTATTGAGGCACCTCACCCCGCGGAGCATATGAACCTGGAGTTCGTAAGTCTGGTAGACGAGGAACATTATGAGCGCGTCAAAACGCAAATACAAATGCAAATATTCACGGATGGGAGCAAGATTGAGGGTCGTGTCGGCGCCGCGTTATCCATGTGGGATAACGGGACCGAAACCAGGGCCCTCAAACTTGCTCTCTCCCCGCATTGCACCGTCTACCAAGCAGAGCTCCTGGCCATATGCAAAGCGGCCAGTGAGGCCCTCAAGCGAGGCGCGGCCACATTCGGCATCTTTAGTGACAGTAGAGCCGCACTCATGACGGTCACAAACCGTCGCGCCCTCCACCCACTGGCAATTGAGGCCAGGTCTTCCATCAAGCGGGCATTGACCCAGGGTAAGGAAATATCCTTGTTCTGGGTCAAGGCCCACGCAGGGTTGGAGGGAAACGAGCGAGCAGACCAACTCGCCAAAGAGGCGGCTCTACGGTCAAAAATTGCGCCGCATTACAGCCTGTGCCCCGTCTCATTCGTGAAGCGAGGTCTGCGCCAGATCTCGCTTCACGAATGGAACGAAAGGTACAGACTGGGTACTACGGCTTCCGTCACCAGGCTTTTCTTCCCTTGCGCGCTGGATGCATATAGGATCGTCCGCAAGATTGAGATCTCCGGCACCACTACCCAGCTTCTTACAGGGCATGGTGGGTTCTCCGAATACTTGGCTCGTTTCAAGTGTAAGGAGGACCCATCATGTGCCTGTGAGCCGGGGGTGGATGAGACAGTCGTCCATCTCCTAGTGGACTGTCCAATACACGCAAGGGCACGATATAGTCTCGAGCAGCGAATAAGATTAAAATTATGTAAAGATAACTTGCCAGTACTCATGACGAAGGAGTACAGAGGATACTTTCTCGAGTACTGGCAAGGCATCATAAAAATAGTAATTAAAAGAAATAGTGTTTAGGTGTCTCTCACGGTTATTTATTCAAATACCCGTTGAGAGACACAACAAACTGTGTTAAAAATAAGTTATGCATAAAATTAAATAGTATAAGATAAAATAAATAAAAATATGGATGTTGCTTATGTGAAAGTCATGTAAAATGTAAAAATGTAAAATTGCTGTGTTAATAAAGAGACGCTCATAGAAGATACCCCCCCCCCCCCTTTTTGTAGTCCCTAAAGAATGAAAGGTATGGAAAGGAAGTGCGAGAGGAATAAATGCGAGAACTGGAATGACAAAGAGGCCGGAATGAGAGCGAGAATAAAATAAGAAAATTACAGATAGTTAATAAGTTTTGAACCCTGCGAGGGTTTAAGTAAAGTAGAAGCCTAGATAAGAAAACCAAAGCGAGAATAGGCTCCAACTTCGAGTCGGAGGCGTCAGTAAAAAAAAAAAAAAAAAAAAAAAAAAAAAAAAAACCTAACCTAACCTAACCTAACCTAACCTAACCTAACCTAACCTAACCTAACCTAACCTAACCTAACCTAACCTAACCAGTCGCCCTTCACCTCTGTTGCGATACGGATCGTTTTTAACCTCTCTCCGCATTAAAAAATTCAAAAAAGTGGGTTTTTCTTGACGTATTGTGACGTACCATACATCAAAAGTTGCGTCTCGCCGGCGCCCATCTGCTGGCATACCGTGCTGTTCGCGCCCGCTCACCCAGGGACCGTGGAAAGCGGAAAACTGAAGTTTTCATTCGTGCCGCCACGTGGTTTTACGAAAAGGTGCAGTTTTCACAGTGACCTGTGATCGGATTTTCGTGCAAAAAGTGTCTTCGGCTGCGGGCAGTGGAGCCCCACCCTCCACGTTGGTCAGTTTTTCCCGGAAGGCGCTGGTTTTTCCGGGAAAACCAGAAAACAAAAACCACGTGGACACGTGGTACCAGAACCAGCAGTGCGGGGACGCTGAAAATTTGCAGGCAGATAGACCTTACCAGGAGCAGTGTTTTTCCACAAAAAGAAAAATTTTTCTCCAGGTAGAAACTTTTATAATTTAATTAGAAAGTGTGAACTTTGACCTTCAATAACGGCGGAACTAAGACAGGTTTTGAAAATCCGCAACTGCTATCTTTTGCGCGCTCACAAGAAGACCAGGACCTGAACGTCTCAGATTTTTTGGACAATTATTTTGGACACAGTAATTAAAAATTCAAAATTTTTAAATATCTAGTTATAAATATATGAAAAATTTTATAAATTCATTTTATTTTTTGTGTATCGGATAGGCCCTTATTTTACCTTATTTTTAAGATTTTTTGTGTATTTTTATCATTATCCAGCCCGGAGATAGCAAATTTTTAGTGTTTTTTCTAAATTAATTTAAAACAGGTAGATATTCTTTGTTTCCAACACCGGGGGTGGACTCAGACAACCCTTCTGGACTTGTTTGAGCCCAAAGTAGGCGTTCCTAACGTTGGAAACAACGAAAATTGTAAAATCCGCCATTTTGGTTTTTTGGTATCAAATTTTGGAACTCGGTTTACTCCGGACTGGATCGGCCTATCCGAGTGCTTTTTTCGGCTTAAGGTGTAGCAAGCCGTATATTTTGAGGTCCTGTCAGTTTGGAGCCGATTGGAGCCATATTTTTATTTTGGGTTTAAACCCCCCTCAGGAGATAGAGCATCACGTGCTGACCCCAGATATCGATTTTGGGCGCTCTGCGATCAGCCGTTTCGGAGCTACAAGCGGTCAAAGTTTGACCTTGAACGCGCGGCGGCCATCTTGGCCAACTTCAAACACCCGTAGCTCCGCAGCGGAGGGTCGTAGAGACTCCGGGTTTCGACTGGGGTCATCAGGAGAAGACCGGCTACCCCACCCTATACTTTTTTGGGGAAACGGGGAAAATTTTCCCGGAAAATTTTGTCAAATTTATTTGACCGTTTTCGGGCAAGGGATTGGTAGAGGGGGCCGCGCTGACCAGTGGGAAGCTTTTTCTGGCTCGCTGGGACAATTAGGGCCGGAGATATCGGGTTTTCAAACTTGGCACATCCGCCATCTTGGAAAGTTTCAAACCCCCATATCTCCGGAACGGGTGGTCGTAGCGGGCTCTGGTTTCCTCTGGTCTGCTCGGCTTCTTGCTCCTCTTCCGAATAGTGGGGTTGGGGATTTGACCCCACCAGATCGGGGGTCAAATTTTGGGGGTCACCCTATTGGCCCAACAAGTACGTCAGAGGGTAGATCTTGCCGAGACCTTTACGGGGAGCCTAATCTCGGGGGATTCGGACTGCTGGTTCGTGAAATAACCAGGTTCCAAAAACTGGTTCCATTTGGAACCACAAAGTTTGAAGACCGGTTATTTCTGAACCCGTGGGCCTAGGACCCTCGAGTTTGGGTTCGTTTTGGAGGGCTCGGGGAGCTCTATCAGCTCGTTCCAGTAGATTGACTCTACATAGAGCCAATATAGAGATTGCCGGTAGAGCCGTAAAAAACGGTGCCCCAGGGCTTAAATTTTCACAGAGACTACATCTCCTGGGCAGGGGTCCACCCAAAGGGTGACTTAACATTAGGTTACGATTTAATATTGCTATAACTGTGTATAGAACCAAGTTTGTAAATATCGTAGTTTTAAGTAGATTTAAGTTTGACGTAAGACTTTTGTCCTTCTGACTGGGTCCTATTGCCCAATTTCATTTGGACGTAGTAGCTGGGCTACTACTTATACAGTACTGCGACGAACTGACACCCTGTTCCAATCGTCAGCAACAACGATTGCGGCCGGGTTGACTAATTGTTGGCAACGCACACGCTTCCACACACACTTCAACTGAACACGCATTACACATAAACACACACTCCCATAACACACAATTACACCACTGCATACATAACACATACACTATACACACATATTCACACTGTTGACAACCACGCGCAGGGTACAAAACTTTGCGTACTAGCGTAGGACGTACCTGACCAATTTTTTGGCAGGCACCTAGGTTAAGTTTACTGTATTTGGACTTATTTATACACCGTGTTTTGTTTTGTCTGATTTTTGTTTTAGTGTGTGCATTTATTGTGCACTGTGAGCACAATTTGCTCTGTCGGTCCACTCGACTGTATTGCGTGGACATTATACCCGCACAAAAATGGCAATGGAAAGAACTCCAATAAAGCAGGTCAGCTCTTCCCACCCTCCGATCTCATCATCGTCTCCAAAGTCGCGACAAAGGCTGGTTAGGGATAGCATAGGCGAGATAGAGTCCAGAATGGACAAGAATACAGTGATTTCTCCCGCCACCCAGGCTAAAACTATCCCGCCAATAACTGTCCCACTAGCTTCAAAATCTAGGACTGGCGCCGCCGCCATTGTAGCTCGCAGAACTTCAGCGTCATCTGCAACATCAGCGCCACCGGTCACAAAAATGCCTACAGCGACCGCGTTTTATATTAGCGCTGCTACTAATCTTCGCGGCATTAAGACGCCAGAAGATAGGTATACGGCGGCTGTATCCTGTCTGGACCTCATTAAACAAGGATGTGTAGAGTCCAAAAATATAAAGAGGGAGATAAAAGTTACCATAGAGGCACAAGTTGAGAACCTTCGCAAACTCCTCAAAGATATGGAGGATGATAGGTATAAGATTCAGGCGAAGGCTCCCAGACAGGATAGAGTCTCCGACACGGGAAACACAGCGGCTATGGTCACGGCCACAGGGCCGGCCAAAGCTAACGACGAAATGATGAGACGGATCGAGCAGAACACTAGGCTTCTCCAAGAAAATGGCAAAGTCCTCGCCGAAATCCAAGGCAGCCTGAAAAAGAGCGAAGAGGACAGGAGGTCACCAACTTACGCGGCTGTGGCGGCGAACGTCGCGGGAGCCCTGGCCCCGCGGCGGCCGGCGCTACACTCGCTAGTGGTCACCTCCAAAGATGACCAAAAAACCGGGGAAGAGTTGATAGATGACCTGCGGCGGACCGCGCGCGAAGAGGACGACTGGATAACAGTGGAGCGCATTAGAAAAGCCAAGGACCGCAAGGTAATCTTGGGCTTTAAGACTGCGGAACTGAGGGAGAAGGCTAAAGGGGCGCTGGAGAGGAAGCAGGGGACCCTTAGTGTGGAAACTGTCCACAACAAGGACCCGCTGCTCATCCTATACGGCGTCCTTAAATCTTATCAAGACGACGAGCTGTTGAAGGCCATAAGGGCCAAAAACAAGCAAGTCTTCCGTGACCTTGACTCATCGCAGGACAGGATGAGTATAAAGTTCCGCAGGCGCGCGAGAAATCCGCTCACTGTCCATGTCGTCCTACAAGTTTCTCCCACAATTTGGCGCAAAGCACTGGAACATGGCACGCTGCACATCGATATTCAGCCAATCAGAGTGGCAGACCAATCGCCACTCGTGCAGTGTTCCCAGTGCTTGGGATATGGGCATAGTCGTCGCTTCTGCAAGGAAGCAGAGCCCAGATGCAGCCATTGCGGTGAACAGCACCTAAGGGTAGACTGCCCTAATTACAGGGCAGGCACAGAACCGGGTTGCTGCAACTGCTGGCGAGCAAAAGGCACCGACACAGCGCACGATGCTTTTGACCGGGGATGCCCGGTCCGTAAAAAGTGGGATGACATAGCGCGGTCTGCCACGCAGTACTGCTAAGGGCACCCCAGGGAATGACTCTCACTACGTGGTACTGCAGGCGAACCTCCAAAAGAAGAGACTTGCGACTGACGAATTCATTCTGGAAGCTGTCAGGAGGAAAGCGTCAGTCGCACTCGTTCAGGAGCCGTATAGGGACCCCGTCAGAGGCGGAATGAAGAGATACCGCGGAGTACGTATCTTCCAGAACACTGGACCAGGTGCGGACACTGTAAAGGCGGCAATCGCCGTCTTCGACAATGAGCTCGACGTGATACAGTGCCCGCAGCTCACCACCGACAACATGGCGGTGGTGAAGATTCGTACCAGTGCCTGGGAAATCACCTTGGTGTCTCTTTACGTCGAACCTGACAAACCCATTTGCCCTCACCTGGAATTACTCGAGAGAGTGGGTTCCAGGCTGGGCCGCGGCCGGCTCATAATTGGAGGTGACGCAAATGCGAAGAGTGCTTGGTGGGGAAGCCACGTTGAGGATGAGAGAGGTGAACACCTGATGGGTACTCTCGTAGACATGGGTCTACACATTCTCAACGTCGATGGGGGGGTGCCTACTTTCGACACTGTCAGGGGGGGCAAAAGGTACTGCAGCTTCGTCGATGTCACCGCATGCTCAGGAGACCTACTGAGCTTGGTCGGCGCTTGGAGGACTGACGATAGACTGGCAGCTAGCTCCGACCACATCGGCATAGTGTTTAATTTAAACCTAGTTAAATCCAAAGGCTCTAGCATCAGTAGGACCACCAGGTTATTCAACACCAAGAAAGCTAATTGGAACCATTTTCATGAGAAAATGTCCAGCTCCTTGGTGATGAATGGCCTGGTCGTCGATGCTATTGAAAGCATCAGTACAGGAACGGAAATAGAAGCTAAGTTGTCACATTATAACAATTGCATCACGGCAGCATGCAAGGAAGCAATTCCTATTAAAAACAACAAGGAGACACTCACTATGCCGTGGTGGTCGGAGAAGCTGGCCAGGATGAAGAGGGAGGTCAGCACCTTCAGACGCCGAATCAGAGTTGCTGCTCCAATTAGGAGACAGCGGGTGATAATGCAGTACCTGGAGCATAAAGACAGGTACGAGTCGGAGGTACGTTTAGCGCAGACTGCGAGTTGGAAGGAGTTTTGCTCAAAGCAAGACAGGGAAGGGGTTTGGGAGGGGATCTATCGGGTTATAGGTAGGTCCACGGCAAGGGAGGAAGACCTACCGTTGTCGCAGAATGGGGTAGATTTGGACGCAAGTGGATCCGCGGGGCTCCTCGCCTCGGTCTTCTATCCGGAGGACCGAGTCGAGGAGGACAACGCGGATCATGAGAGAACCCGCGCGTTAGCCAGTACGGTTAATGGCGGGTGTGAACATGATGTTTATGACCCGCCATTTACCATTGGCGAGTTGCGAGATGCGATGGGTTCTTTCAACCCGAAAAAAGCACCGGGTGCCGACGGCTTCACAGCGGACATCTGCACTCATGCGGTGAACTGCGCGCCGGTACTGTTCTTGAAACTGCTCAATAAGTGCTTGGAGCTCGAGTACTTCCCAAGACCCTGGAAGGAGGCGACGGTGGTCGCCTTACGAAAACCAGGCAAAGACACCTATAATACACCCAAGTCGTACAGACCGATTGGGCTTTTGCCTGTCCTTGGGAAGGTTTATGAAAAAATGCTGGCAGCTCGGCTCAAGTTCCATTTGCTACCGCGGATCAGTACTCGCCAGTACGGCTTTATGCCCCGGAGAAGCACCGAAGACGCCCTCTATGACCTACTGGGGCATGTGCGTGGCAGGCTTCGTGAAAAGAAGATTGTCACGTTAGTGTCGCTGGACATAGAGGGCGCCTTCGATAGCGCATGGTGGCCAGCTGTAATAGCACGACTGGCTGAGGAAAAGTGCCCCGTAAACTTGAGGCGAGTTGTCAGTAGTTACCTGAGCGAGAGAACAGTCCGGGTAAGATACGGGGGCGCGGAGTGCAGAAAAGGCACCCAAAAGGGCTGCGTTCAAGGGTCGATAACGGGCCCCTTGTTGTGGAACCTGCTGTTGGACCCCCTCTTAAATATGCTGGAAGAGGATGTAGACCACGTCCAGGCCTTTGCTGACGACGTGGTCCTAGTATTTGACGGGGAATCAGCACTGGAAATCGAGAGACGGGCCAATGCCTCCCTCGAACGCGTTCGGGCGTGGGGAGTCAAAAATAAGCTTAAGTTCGCGCCGCACAAAACCAACGCGATGGTTATTACCAAGCGACTCAAATATGACAACCCACGCCTGACCATGGGCGGGGTGGACATTGGCCTGTCAAACGTGATTAAGATATTAGGCCTAACTATAGATAGGAACTTAAATTTTAATACCCACGTCGACAATGTATGCAAAAAGGCGATGAATGTCTACAAGGGACTAGCACGTACGGCCCGAATCTCCTGGGGGCTTAACCCCGAGGTGATTCGGATCATATATACAGCAGTTATTGAGCCCATTATACTGTATGCGGCTTGCGCTTGGCATGACGCTGTTAAGAGGGAGTGTGTTAAGAAGAGGCTGAACGCGGTTCAACGGGTGTTTGCACAAAAATTAACAAAAGCCTACCGCACGGTCTCCCTGAACTCCGCACTGCTGCTGGCTGGGGTTCTCCCTCTGGACCTCCGAGTTCAGGAGGTGGCCTCATTGTATGGGGCCAAGAGAGGTGTGCCCCAGTCATGGCTGGGAGACAGGGAGGTTGAGCGGTTGGCACCCATTTCGGCAGCCCCGCATCCCGCGGAGCGCACACACCTGGAGTTCGACAGCGTGGTAGACGAGGAACAACTTAGTAGAGTCAAGCAACATGACATTAGAATTTATACCGATGGGAGCAAAATTGAGGGGCGGGTCGGGGCTGCTGTTTCTGTGTGGAACGGTCAGTCCGAGACAAAAGCCCTCAAGTTTGCTCTCTCGCGACATTGCACCGTCTACCAGGCAGAACTCCTGGCTCTGCGCAAAGCGGCTTGCGAGGTAGAGCGACACGCCGTTGCCGCGTTCGGTGTCTTCAGTGACAGCAGAGCGGCGCTCCTTAGCGTGGTCAATCCGCACTCTCTCCACCCTCTTTCAGTAGAGACTAGAGACGTTCTTGGCCGCTGCACGCAGCAGGGCAAGAGCGTCTCTCTCTACTGGATTAAAGCTCATGTTGGCCACAAAGGGAATGAGAGGGCGGATTTTCTGGCTAAGGAGGCCGCATTAAAGCTCAAAAAGGCGCCTGATTACGACCAATGCCCTGTCTCATTCGTCAAGGGAGCCATCAGACAGGGCTCCCTTGGGGAATGGAACAGGCGCTACAAAGAAGGAACGACAGCGTCAACGACGAAGTTCTTCTTCCCCTGCGCCGTGGAGGCCTACAAAACCGTCAGGAAAATTTCTATAACTGGCCCAACTACCCAATTCCTCACCGGGCACGGTGGGTTCTCCGAATACTTATATCGTTTCAAGTGTAAGGGGGACCCATCGTGCGCCTGTGACCCAGGTGAAACTGAATCTGTGGCCCATCTCCTGACGGTTTGTCCTATACACGCCAAGGACAGGTTCGACCTGGAAGCCGCAACCAGCGTAAAAATTGATTCAGCCGGCATCCGCATTTTGCTGAAAAACCATACAGAGCGAACCATCAATTACGCAAACAAAATCGTTGGCATAGTAAACCAAAGGAACAGGGTGTAAGTTATGCTAACACACTATGTGTTCATAATGATGATTAGCATACATATAAATATAAGATTAGATTGTATTAAGTGAATATGTTGATTGATTGTAGCTTTGTATTATACTAGAATTAATATAGATTTAAGGATTAGAATAAAAATGTACAGCCACCTCATTAACCTAATTAAGAGAAAAATGTAGTCAAGTAATGAGCCTTATTGTAATGCATCTAGAAATAAATAAATAAAATAGTTGTAGATAGCTGGGTAGAACACGTAGGTACACAATTCCCGTATGCCCTCACATCCCCACAATGAATGAAAGGTTGAATGAAAGTGCGAGAGGAATACTTGATAGAACTGGAATGACAAAGAGAACTGGAATGAATGAAGATTAGAATTAGTTTAAAATAGGTCTTGTTTTAATTGCCATAGTGGAAACAGCCTCTGCATCATGCAGTGGTATAGGGTATAAAAAAAAAAAAAAAAAAAAAAAAAAAAAAAAAAAAAAAAAAAAAAAACCTAACCTAACCTAACCTAACCTAACCTAACCTAACCTAACCTAACCTAACCTAACCTAACCTAACCTAACCTAACCTAACCTGGGGCGAGCCCCAAGTGAGTTCTGAGTACGTCCTCGTCGTTCGCCCTGGACCCCGTCCTGACCACCGTAACGGAGTGGCAGGCGGGTGACTAAATCTCAAACTCGAAACTTGCGGGCAAATTTGCGAATTCTGCGAATTACTGTGCGACACCTATGCTTACACGAGCCAAACTAGCTAACAGTCCTTTTCAGGACTCGGAGGAGATGGTGGCAGTTCCCTCTGCCTCCTCCTCCAACAGTCCTTTTCAGGACTCGGCGGTGGTGGCCGCTTCGCCAGCGGAAAGTCCTTTTCAGGACTGTGAGGAGATTGCGGCAGCTCCATCTGCCCTGTCTACGGACCAATCTCCTCCTTTCAGCATGGAGGTGGAGCTACGAAGCCCTGCGGCTTCTGTGCCCCGCGCGGAGGCGGTTGTGTTGCTGGAGCGCCTTCACGCTTCAGCCGACCTGAGTGGGTCGCGCCCATCCTCCCCAGTAATGGGGAGACTGTGGCGCAAGCGCTCCAACTCTGCCACGGAGGCAGAGTTGGACGAAAGCGCTAAGAAGGTCAAGGCCCACTATGCCTACTTGGCCAAGGCGAAGGCCGAGTTAGCCGTGGCCAAGGAGAGAGACCTGGAGCACCGGGCTGAGGAGGAGCTCGCGGAGCAGCGGCGGAGGAGGGCTCTCTTCCTCCGGGAGTCTCCCAGCCCACAACCGCAGTCTAGCCCGATGGCAACTGCAGGAGTGGCAGGTACTGCCACCCAGCCCCTCAGTGCCTCGGAGCTGTCGGGCTCCATAGAGGCGGCGGTGGCGATGGTACAATCCATCGCCACCAAGAGCAATAACTTGAAGGGCCAGTACGTGCGGGACCTTAAGCAGGCATGTAGCTCCATCCTGGAGCACGTGCGTGTGCTGAGGTCTCGCACGGAGTCTGAGGAGGTGGCCCAGCTGCAGACCGAGTTGGCTGTAGTGCGAGCTGAAATGCGGGCCTGGAAACAGCAGGCGGAGTCCGCACCACTCGCGATGTCCCGCGATGAGATCGCGTTTTTGATCGATGCGCGCATCGCGGGCATCCAGGACCGCCTGCTGCCCGAGACCCGCATCCGCCCACCTCTCCAGGCGGACAGCCGTAATGCCGCCCGCCTGGCTAAGGAGCCCAAGCGCCAGCCCGAGCTCCCTTCCATTCCTCCCTCGCCGCCTCTTCCGCTATCCCCTCCAATGCCCGATGGGCAAGCGGAGGACGCATCGCGTCCCACTCCTCCAGGAGGTAAGGCCGCCAAGAAGAAGAGGCCGAAGAAGAAGACGGCCGCGGCGAGGGAGGCAGAAGCTGCCCGCCAGGCGCGACAGCCATCTCAGCCATCCACGCTGACCCCCCAGTCGGTTCCAGCGCCAACTTCGTGGAGCACAGTGGCGGCGCGCCCAAAAGCGCCGAAGACGGCCCAAGCTCAGCCGGCTCCAGTGGCGCCAGCCACGCAAAAGAAGCGTAGTGGCCGTAAACCCCGCAAACTACGAGCGCCCAAAACTGCAGCGGTCACCCTCACGCTGCAGCCGGACGCCGCGGAGCGGGGCGTAACGTACGGCGAGGTGCTTGCCAAGGCCGAGAGATCGATAGACCTCAAGGCCCTCGGCATTGACGGCCTTCGCCTGCGCCCCGCTGTGACCGGAGGCCGAATTTTGGAGGTGGCTGGCGCCGATAGAGCCCTGAAGGCGGACCAGTTGGCCACAAAACTACGGGAGGCGCTGGAGGAGGTCCGCGTCGGTAGACCAGAGAGGTGCGTGGAGCTACGCATCTCTGGTCTGAGCGACTCGGCCTCCAAGGAGACCGTAGCGGCGTCGCTGGCAGCAGAGGGGGGCTGCTCTGCCAGTGCCATAAAGGTGGGTGACATCCAGCGCCCATCTGGCCGACAGGGCTCTGCCTGGCTGCGGTGCCCGGTTGACGCGGCCAAATTACTAACCGACGGACGCCGCATTGTGATCGGGTGGTCAGTGGTTAGGCTGACCACCCTGGAGCCCAGGCCGGCGCGGTGCTTCCGCTGCCTGGAGCCGGGGCATGTTGGGGTGAGGTGTACTGCGGGCATTGACCGCAGTGCACTCTGCTTCCGCTGTGGGCAGGCGGGCCACAAGTCGGCCACCTGCTCCGCGGAGCCCAAGTGCCCCGTCTGTGCGGCGGAAGGTGCACCGTCTGGCCACAAATTGGGGTCGGGCGAGTGCAAGGCGGCCTCCCGTAGCAGAGGCCGTCCTAAAAGGAGAGCTGCGGGTGGGGCTAACACTACGCCATCCCCCACCCAGCAGCCCATAGTGGAGGAAATGGACACCGCCCATCAATAATGGCCCACATCTCCATTCTGCAGGCCAACGTCAACCACTGCGTCACGGCCCAGGACCTTTTGGCCCAATCCATGGCGCAGTGGCAGACGACACTGGCAGTAGTCGCCGAGCCGTACTACGTGCGTGAAACCCCAAATTGGGCCAGCGACCACAACGGCTTGGTGGCTATCGTCGCCCGGCGAAACGCTCCCCCCTTCGATCGAGTGCGGAGGGGTCGAGGGTGCGTCCTCGTAGCGCTGGGCGGCGCTGCAGTAATTGGGGTGTACTGCCCCCCCAGCAGAAGCATCGCCGAGTTCGAACAACTACTCTCGGAGGTCGGTGCTCTGCTGGCAGAAGTGCACCCCACCCCGGCCGTGGTGGCCGGAGATTTCAACGCTCACTCACGGGCGTGGGGATCTCCGGCGACCGATGCCCGGGGGGAGATGGTGGAAGAATGGGCGGTGTCCCAAGGCTTGGTGTTGCTGAACCAAGGGGCGGTCCACACCCTTGTGCGACCGCAGGGTAGGTCGATCGTCGATCTGTCGTTCGCCAGTTCTGACCTGGCCCGACGGATCGACAACTGGCGGGTCGTTGAGGGGGTGGAGACCGCGTCGGACCACCGGTACATCCGGTTCGATGTCGTCCCTGCCGCCTCGGCGGCTCGAGTCGACCTCGACCGTCCCTTGGTAGGAGAAGGTCCGCGGTGGCGACTCACCACACTGGACAAGGAACTGGCCCGAGAGGCGGCTATCGTCGAGCGATGGGCTGCGGGCGACAGTGGCCTGGACGCAGACGCGAGATGCGAGCGGCTCGCTGGAGCGCTGACTCGCGTCTGCGACGCGGCGATGCAAAGGGCGAGGCCTATCCCGCCTCGGAAATCGGTGTACTGGTGGCGTCCCCACCTAGCCGGGCTGCGTACAGCTAGTGACGCAGCCCAGAGGCAGTACTACCGGTGCCGAAGGCGGGCCGTGAGAGACCTCGCCCGAGAAGAACAGCTGCACGCCGCGTACCGGGTTGCCCGTGAGGCCCTTAGCTCGGCGGTCAAAGCCGCCAAGGAGGAGGCCTGGAAGGAGTGGCTCGAGAGTCTCAATCGAGATCCATGGGGGCGTCCGTACAAGACCGTGAGCCAGAAGCTCCGGCCTTGGGCGCCTCCTCTCACAAGGACTCTCGAGCCGAGCCTCCTCCACCGAGTGGTCAGTTCCCTCTTCCCTGCGAGGGAGGAGTGGGTCCCACCGCGGATGGCAACACCAAGCCGGGTGCCGGCAGACGAAGGGGCAATACCTCCCGTGTCCGAGGCCGAGTTAGGGGCTGCGATCCTGGCACTCAGGTCCAGGAACCGCGCCCCGGGCCCGGACGGCGTCCCTGGGAAGGTTATTGCCACAGTCATGCCGGCACTAGAGGAGGAGACGCTGTCCCTCATGTCCGAGTGTCTGGCGTCGGGGAGAGTCCCGCGACGATGGAAGACTGGGAAGCTCGTGCTGCTTAAAAAGCACGGGCGTCCAGTCGACTCGCCGTCGGCCTACCGCCCCATCGTTTTGCTCGACGAGATGTGCAAGCTGTTTGAGCGGGTGCTCGCTGCGCGTCTCGTCGGCCACCTGGAGGGGGCGGGGCCCAACTTAAGTGACGGCCAGTTCGGCTTCCGTCGCGGGAGGTCAACCCTCGACGCCGTATCCCGACTGCGGGGCAGCGTCGACGAAGCGGTCGCCGGGGGAGAGGTGTTGTTGGCTGTGTCGCTGGACATAGCCAACGCTTTCAACACCCTCCCCTGGGAAACTATTGCCGAGGCGCTGAGGTACCACAACGTCCCGTGGTACCTCAGGCGCGTCCTTGCGGACTACTTCGTGGACCGGGTCATCATCTACCCGGCCCAAAGGGAAGTGGTCCGCAGGGGCATGTCTTGTGGCGTTCCACAGGGGTCGGTCCTCGGGCCGCTCCTGTGGAACGTAGGTTATGATTGGGTCCTGCGCGGTGCTAATCTTCGGGGAGTCGGTGTACTTTGTTACGCCGACGACACCCTAGTCACCGCGCGGGCCCCAACGTTTCGCGACGCCTCCGTCCTCGCTACGGCAGGCGTCGCCCATGTCGTGCGTCGCATCGGGGCACTAGGTTTGAAGGTGGCCCTCGAAAAGTCCGAGGCCCTATTCTTTCATGGGCCTCGGCAGACGCCGCCTCGAGATAGGTCAATTGTGGTGGGCGGCACCTCCATCACTGTCGGGACCAGTCTGAAATACCTCGGGCTGGTTCTCGACAGTCGGTGGCGGTTCGCGGAGCATTTCCGGCAGCTGGCACCAAAATTGCTGGCGTTTGCCGGAATGCTCTCGCGGTTGCTGCCCAACAGCGGAGGCCCGGGGTCTGCCTGCCGCCGTCTCTACGACGGAGTGGTGCGCTCCAAGGCGCTCTACGGAGCGCCCATATGGGCGGAGGCCCTCTGCCCAGCAAATGTTGCGCTGCTGCGACGACCGCAGCGCGCCATCGCGCAGAGGGCCGCAAGGGCGTACCACACCGTCTCTTACGAGGCGGCGTGTCTAATTGCGGGCAGTATCCCCTGGGATCTCGAGGCTGGCGTCCTAAAGAGGGTCTACGATGAGGGTGCCCTGATGCGGCGCAATCTGGGAGGTCGGCCGCTTCCGGAGGAGATCGATCGCTGGAGACAGGCGGCTCGCGACGATCTCTTCCGGAAATGGGCCGAAAGGCTGAGAGCGACCCGTAGTGGGTCGCTGCTCGTGGGGGCCGTCCGGCCCGTCCTGCGTCTTTTTGTGGAGAGGGCTCATGGGGCTCCAACGTACCACCTCACCCAACTTCTCACGGGTCATGGCTGTTTTGCCAAGTACCTGTGGGAAGTGGTGGGGATCGAACCGGAGCCCCGGTGCCGTCACTGCACCAGCGGCGACCCCGACACGGCCTATCACACCATGGCCGTGTGTGAGGCGTGGGACGGCCAAAGGACGGCCCTCGTAAGCACCATTGGTGCAGACCTTTCGCTGTCGGCCGTGATTCCAGCCATGGCCGACAGCGAAGAGTGTTGGGCCGCCGTCGCCTCGTTCGCTAGCGAGGTGATGGCGGCAAAGAGAGAGGCTCTGCGGGAGCGGGAGCGAGCTGGTCTCACTCTTCCGCCCCGCAGGCCCCCGGCGAGGGGACGCCGGCGAGCGCAATTCGCCCGCGTCCCCGAATGAGCGAAGCCACGGGCGGTGGGTCGGGGGATCCGCCGCCCCATGCTAATGTGGCGGAATGCGCCCCTCAGTGTTCCTGGGGCGCATTCGTAAAGTGAGCTGGCCCCATCACCTGGAAAGTCTGTCCGGATGGTGGGGCCACCAAGAGGCGAGCCCAAACGGGCGTCCCTAGCCGAGTCGCGGTGAGAATTCTATCCCGCGGCTCGGATTAGGCGAAGGAGGAACACCGTGGTGGTTTAGTGGGTAGTCTGGCCTCCGTTTCGAGGTCAGGAGTCCCACACGAAGCGAGCCCCCTGCCCCCGCGGGGGGTGAGCGAAGTGCGTAAATGCATTCCACCACGTAAAAAAAAAAAAAAAAAAAAAACCTAACCTAACCTAACCTAACCTAACCTGTGGCCGGAGATTTCAACGCTCACTCACGGGCGTGGGGATCTCCGGCGACCGATGCCCGGGGGGAGATGGTGGAAGAATGGGCGGTGTCCCAAGGCTTGGTGTTGCTGAACCAAGGGGCGGTCCACACCCTTGTGCGACCGCAGGGTAGGTCGATCGTCGATCTGTCGTTCGCCAGTTCTGACCTGGCCCGACGGATCGACAACTGGCGGGTCGTTGAGGGGGTGGAGACCGCGTCGGACCATCGGTATATCCGGTTCGACGTCGTCCCTGCCGCCTCGGTGGCTCGAGTCGACCTCGACCGCCCCTTGTTAGGAGAAGGTCCGCGGTGGAGACTCGGAACGTTGAATAGGGAACTGGCCCGAGAGGCGGCTATCGTCGAGCGATGGGCTGCGGGCGACAGTGGCCTGGACGCAGACGCGAGATGCGAGCGGCTCGCTGGAGCGCTGACTCGCGTCTGCGACGCGGCGATGCAAAGGGCGAGGCCTATCCCGCCTCGGAAATCGGTGTACTGGTGGCGTCCCCACCTAGCCGGGCTGCGTACAGCTAGTGACGCAGCCCAGAGGCAGTACTACCGGTGCCGAAGGCGGGCCGTAAGAGACCTCGCCCGAGAAGAACAGCTGCACGCCGCGTACCGGGCGGCCCGTGAGGCCCTTAGCTCGGCGGTCAAAGCCGCCAAGGAGGAGGCCTGGAAGGAGTGGCTCGAGAGTCTCAATCGAGATCCATGGGGGCGTCCGTACAAGACCGTGAGCCAGAAGCTCCGGCCTTGGGCGCCTCCTCTCACAAGGACTCTCGAGCCGAGCCTCCTCCACCGAGTGGTCAGTTCCCTCTTCCCTGCGAGGGAGGAGTGGGTCCCACCGCGGATGGCAACACCAAGCCGGGTGCCGGCAGACGAAGGGGCAATACCTCCCGTGTCCGAGGCCGAGTTAGGGGCTGCGATCCTGGCACTCAGGTCCAGGAACCGCGCTCCGGGCCCGGACGGCGTCCCTGGGAAGGTTATTGCCACAGTCATGCCGGCACTAGAGGAGGAGACGCTGTCCCTCATGTCCGAGTGCCTGGCGTCGGGGAGAGTCCCGCGACGATGGAAGACTGGGAAGCTCGTGCTTCTTAAAAAGCACGGGCGCCCAGTCGACTCGCCGTCGGCCTACCGCCCCATCGTTTTGCTCGACGAGATGTGCAAGCTGTTTGAGCGGGTGCTCGCTGCGCGTCTCGTCGGCCACCTGGAGGGGGCGGGGCCCAACTTAAGTGACGGCCAGTTCGGCTTCCGTCGCGGGAGGTCAACCCTCGACGCCATATCCCGACTGCGGGGCAGCGTCGACGAAGCGGTCGCCGGGGGAGAGGTGTTGTTGGCTGTGTCGCTGGACATAGCCAACGCCTTCAACACCCTCCCCTGGGAAACTATAGCCGAGGCGCTGAGGTACCACAACGTCCCGTGGTACCTCAGGCGCGTCCTTGCGGACTACTTCGTGGACCGGGTCATCATCTACCCGGCCCAAAGCGAGGTGGTCCGCAGGGGCATGTCTTGTGGCGTTCCACAGGGGTCGGTCCTCGGGCCGCTCCTGTGGAACGTAGGGTACGATTGGGTCCTGCGGGGTGCTAATCTTCGGGGAGTCGGTGTACTATGTTACGCCGACGACACCCTAGTCACCGCGCGGGCCCCAACATTTCGCGACGCCTCCGTCCTCGCTACGGCAGGCGTCGCCCATGTCGTGCGCCGCATCGGGGCGCTAGGTTTGAAGGTGGCCCTCGAAAAGTCCGAGGCCCTATTCTTTCATGGGCCTCGACAGACGCCGCCTCGAGATAGGTCGATTGTGGTGGGCGGCACCTCCATCGCTGTCGGGACCAGTCTGAAATACCTCGGGCTGGTTCTCGACAGTCGGTGGCGGTTCGCGGAGCATTTCCGGCAGCTGGCACCGAAGTTGCTGGCGTTTGCCGGAATGCTCTCGCGGTTGCTGCCCAACAGCGGAGGCCCGGGGTCTGCCTGCCGCCGTCTCTACGACGGAGTGGTGCGCTCCAAGGCGCTCTACGGAGCGCCCATATGGGCGGAGGCCCTCTGCCCTGCAAATGTTGCGCTGCTGCGACGACCGCAGCGCGCCATCGCGCAGAGGGCCGCACGGGCGTACCACACCGTCTCTTACGAGGCGGCGTGTCTAATTGCGGGCAGTATCCCCTGGGATCTCGAGGCTGGCGTCCTCAAGAGGGTCTACGATGAGGGCGCCCTGATGCGGCGCAATCTGGGAGGTCGGCCGCCTCCGGAAGAGATCGATCGCTGGAGACAGGCGGCTCGCGACGATCTCTTCCGGAAATGGGCCGAAAGGCTGAGAGCGACCCGTAGTGGGTCGCTGCTCGTGGGGGCCGTCCGGCCCGTCCTGCGTCTTTTTGTGGAGAGGGGTCATGGGGCTCCGACGTACCACCTCACCCAACTTCTCACGGGTCATGGCTGTTTTGCCAAGTACCTGTGGGAAGTGGTGGGGATAGAGCCGGAGCCCCGGTGTCGTCACTGCACCAGCGGCGACCCCGACACGGCCTACCACACCATGGCCGTGTGTGAGGCGTGGGACGGCCAAAGGACGGCCCTCGTGAACTCCATTGGTGGAGACCTTTCGCTGTCGGCCGTGATTCCAGCCATGGCCGACAGCGAAGAGTGTTGGGCCGCCGTCGCCTCGTTCGCTAGCGAGGTGATGGCGGCAAAGAGAGAGGCTCTGCGGGAGCGGGAGCGAGCTGGTCTCACTCTTCCGCCCCGCAGGCCCCCGGCGAGGGGACGCCGGCGAGCGCAATTCGCCCGCGTCCCCGAATGAGCGAAGCTAATGTGGCGGAATGCGCCCCTCAGTGTTCCTGGGGCGCATTCGTAAAGTGAGCTGGCCCCATCACCTGGAAAATCTGTCCGGATGGTGGGGCCACCAAGAGGCGAGCCCAAACGGGCGTCCCTAGCCGAGTCGCGGTGAGAATTCTATCCCGCGGCTCGGATTAGGCGAAGGAGGAACACCGTGGTGGTTTAGTGGGTAGTCTGGCCTTCGTTTCGAGGTCAGGAGCCCACACGAAGCGAGCCCCCTGCCCCCGCGGGGGGTGAGCGAAGTGCGTAAATGCATTCCACCACGTAAATAAAAAAAATAAAAAAACCTAACCTAACCTAACCTAACCTAACCTAACCTAACCTGGGACGCCGGGGGGCGAGCCCCAAGTGAGTACAAGTACGTCCTCGTCGTCGCCCTGGACCCCGTCCTGACCACCGTAACGGAGTGGCAGGCGGGTGACTGAACCTTGTGCTCGACACTTGCGGCTAATCATTGTGCGAATCGAACTGTTCTTGTTGTCTAACTGCGATGTTAACACGAGCGAAGATGCTCAACAGTCCTTTTAAGGACTCGGAGGAGATGGTGGCAGTTCCCTCTGCCTCCTCCTCCAACAGTCCTTTTCAGGACTCAGCGGTGGTGGCAGCTCCGTCTGATAATAGTCCTTTTCAGGACTGCGGGGAGATTGTGGCAGTTCCGTCTGCCTTGTCTGCGGACCAATCTCCTCCATCCACTATGGAGGTGGAGCTCGAAAGCCCTGCGGCTTCTGTGCCCCGCGCGGAGGCGGTTGTTGTGCTGGAGCGCCTGGGCACTTCGGCCGTACTGAGTGGGTCGCGCCCATCCTCCCCAGTAATGGGGAGACTGTGGCGCAAGCGCTCCAACTCTGCCACGGAGGCAGAGGAGGACGAGAGCGCGAAGAAGAGCAAGGCTCATTATGCCTACCTGGCCAAGGCTAAGGCCGAGTTAGCCGTGGCCAAGGAGAGAGAGGTGGAGCTCCGGGCTGAGGAGGAGCTCGCGGAGCAGCGGCGGAAGAGGGCTCTCTTCCTCCGGGAGTCCCCCAGCCCACAACCGCAGCCCAGCCCACTGTTACCAGCAGGAGTGGCAGATACTGCGACCCAGCCCCTCAGCGCGGAGCAGCTGTCGGGCTCCATCGAGGCAGCGGTGGCGATGGTACAATCCATCGCCACCAAGAGCTCCAATTTAAAGGGCCAGTACGTGCGGGACCTTAAACAGGCATGTAGCTCGATCCTGGAGCACGTGCGTGTGCTGAGGTCCCGCACGCAGTCTGAGGAGGTGGCCCAGCTCCAGACCGAGCTGGCTGTCGTGCGGGCCGAAATGCGGGCCTGGAAGCGGCAGGCGGAGACTGCGCCGCCCGCGATGAGTCGCGAAGAGATCGCATTCCTAGTCGATGCGCGCATCGCGGGCATCCAGGACCGCCTGCTGCCCGAGACCCGCATCCGCCCACCTCTCCAGGCGGACAGGCGTAATGCCATCCGCCAGGCTAAGGAAGCCGAGATCGAGCGCCAACCCGAGCTCCCTTCCCTTCCTCCCTCGCCGCCTCTTCCGCTATCCCCTCCAATGCCCGATGGGCAAACGGAGGACGCGTCGCGTCCCACTCCTCCAGGAGGTAAGGCCGCCAAGAGGAAGAGGCCGAAGAAGAAGACGGCCGCGGCGAGGGAGGCAGAAGCTGCCCGCCAGGCGCGACAGCCATCTCAGCCACCCACGCTGACCCCCCAGTTGGCCCCAGCGCCAACGTCGTGGAGCACAGTGGCGGCGCGCCCAAAAGCGCCAAAGCCAGCACCAGCCCAGCCAGCTCCAGCAGCGCCGGCCACTAGCAGCAGGAAACGTGGCGCCCGTAGGCCTCGCAAATTGCGAGCGCCTAAGACCGCAGCGGTTACCCTAACGCTGCAGCCGGGCGCCGCGGAGCAGGGGGTGACTTACGGAGAGGTGCTCGCCAAGGCCGAGAGGTCAATTGACCTCAAGGCCCTCGGCATAGACGGCCTGCGCCTCCGTCCCTCCGTGACAGGAGGTCGAATCCTGGAGGTGGCCGGCGCTGACAGAGCGCAGAAGGCCGACGCCCTGGCCACAAAACTAAGGGAGGCGCTGGAGGAGGTCCGCGTCGCTAGACCAGAGAGGTGCGTGGAGCTACGCATCTCTGGTCTGAGCGACTCGGCCTCCAAGGAGACCGTAGCGGCGTCGCTGGCAGCAGAGGGGGGCTGCTCTGCCAGCTCCATAAAGGTGGGCGACATCCAGCGCCCATCTGGCCGACAGGGCTCTGCCTGGCTGCGGTGCCCGGTTGACGCGGCCAAATTACTAACCGACGGACGCCGCATTGTGATCGGGTGGTCAGTGGTTAGGCTGACCACCCTGGAGCCCAGGCCGGCGCGGTGCTTCCGCTGCCTGGAGCCGGGGCATGTCGGAGTAAGGTGTACTGCGGGCATTGACCGCAGTGCACTCTGCTTCCGTTGTGGGCAGGCGGGCCACAAGTCGGCCACCTGCTCCGCGGAGCCCAAGTGCCCCGTCTGTGCGGCGGAAGGTGCACCGTCTGCCCACAAATTGGGGTCGGGCGAGTGCAAGGCGGCCTCCCGTAGCAGAGGCCGTCCTAAAAGGAGAGCCGCAGGTGGGGCTAACACTACGCCCTCCCCCACCCAGCAGCCAAACGCCGTGGAGGATATGGACACCGCCCATCAATAATGGCCCACATCTCCATACTGCAGGCCAACGTCAACCACTGCGTCACGGCCCAAGACCTTTTGGCCCAATCCGTGACGCAGTGGCAGACGACACTGGCAATAGTCGCCGAGCCGTACTACGTGCGCGAAACCCCTAACTGGGCCAGCGACCACAACGGCTTGGTGGCTATCGTCGCCCAGCGAACGGCTCCCCCCTTCGACCGAGTGCGGAGGGGTCGAGGTTGCGTCCTCGTCACGCTGGGCGGCGCTGCAGTGATTGGGGTGTACTGCCCCCCCAGTAGAAGCATCGCCGAGTTTGAGCAGCTGCTCGCTGAGGTCGGTGCTCTGCTGGCAGAAGTGCACCCCACCCCGGCCGTGGTGGCCGGAGATTTCAACGCTCACTCTCGGGCGTGGGGATCTCCGGCGACAGATGCCCGGGGGGAGATGTTGGAGGAATGGGCGGTGTCCCAAGACTTGGTGTTGCTTAACCAAGGGGCGGTCCACACCCTAGTGCGACCGCAGGGTAGGTCGATTGTCGATCTGTCGTTCGCCAGTTCTGGCCTGGCCCGACGGATCAGCAACTGGCGGGTCGTTGAGGGGGTGGAGACCGCGTCGGACCACCGGTACATCCGGTTCGACGTCGTCCCTGCCGCCTCGGCGACTCGAGTCGACCTCGACCGTCCCTTGGTAGGAGAAGGTCCGCGGTGGCGACTCGGAACGTTGAATAGGGAACTGGCCCGAGAGGCGGCTATCGTCGAGCGATGGGCTGCGGGCGACAGTGGCCTGGACGCAGACGCGAGATGCGAGCGGCTCGCTGGAGCGCTGACTCGCGTCTGCGACGCGGCGATGCAAAGGGCGAGGCCTATCCCGCCTCGGAAATCGGTGTACTGGTGGCGTCCCCACCTAGCCGGGCTGCGTACAGCTAGCGACGCAGCCCAGAGGCAGTACTACCGGTGCCGAAGGCGGGCCGTAAGAGACCTCGCCCGAGAAGAACAGCTGCACGCCGCGTACCGGGCCGCCCGTGAGGCCCTTAGCTCGGCGGTCAAAGCCGCCAAGGAGGAGGCCTGGAAGGAGTGGCTCGAGAGTCTCAATCGAGATCCATGGGGGCGTCCGTACAAGACCGTGAGCCAGAAGCTCCGGCCTTGGGCGCCTCCTCTCACAAGGACTCTCGAGCCGAGCCTCCTCCACCGAGTAGTCAGTTCCCTCTTCCCTGCGAGGGAGGAGTGGGTCCCACCGCGGATGGCAACACCGAGCCGGGTGCCGGCAGACGAAGGGGCAATACCTCCCGTGTCCGAGGCCGAGTTAGGGGCTGCGATCCTGGCACTCAGGTCCAGGAACCGCGCCCCGGGCCCGGACGGCGTCCCTGGGAAGGTTATTGCCACAGTCATGCCGGCACTAGAGGAGGAGACGCTGTCCCTCATGTCCGAGTGTTTGGCGTCGGGGAGAGTCCCGCGACGATGGAAGACTGGGAAACTCGTGCTTCTTAAAAAGCACGGGCGCCCAGTTGACTCGCCGTCGGCCTACCGCCCCATCGTTTTGCTCGACGAGATGTGCAAGCTGTTTGAGCGGGTGCTCGCTGCGCGTCTCGTCGGCCACCTGGAGGGGGCGGGGCCCAACTTAAGTGACGGCCAGTTCGGCTTCCGTCGCGGGAGGTCAACCCTCGACGCCATATCCCGACTGCGGGGCAGCGTCGACGAAGCGGTCGCCGGGGGAGAGGTGTTGTTGGCTGTGTCGCTGGACATAGCCAACGCCTTCAACACCCTCCCCTGGGAAACAATAGCCGAGGCGCTGAGGTACCACAACGTCCCGTGGTACCTCAGGCGCGTCCTTGCGGACTACTTCGTGGACCGGGTCATCATCTACCCGGCCAAAAGCGAGGTGGTCCGCAGGGGCATGTCTTGTGGCGTTCCACAGGGGTCGGTGCTCGGGCCGCTCCTGTGGAACGTAGGGTACGATTGGGTCCTGCGCGGTGCTAACCTTCGGGGAGTCGGTGTACTCTGTTACGCCGACGACACCCTAGTCACCGCGCGGGCCCCGACGTTTCGCGACGCCTCCGTCCTCGCTACGGCAGGCGTCGCCCATGTCGTGCGTCGCATCGGGGCACTAGGTTTGAAGGTGGCTCTCGAAAAGTCTGAGGCCCTATTCTTTCATGGGCCTCGGCAGACGCCGCCTCGAGATAGGTCGATTGTGGTGGGCGGCACCTCCATCGCTGTCGGGACCAGTCTGAAATACCTCGGGCTGGTTCTCGACAGTCGGTGGCGGTTTGCGGAGCATTTCCGGCAGCTTGCACCGAAATTGCTGGCGTTTGCCGGAATGCTCTCGCGGTTGCTGCCCAACAGCGGAGGCCCGGGGTCTGCCTGCCGCCGTCTCTACGACGGAGTGGTGCGCTCCAAGGCGCTCTACGGAGCGCCCATATGGGCGGAGGCCCTCTGCCCAGCTAACATTGCGCTGCTGCGACGACCGCAGCGCGCCATCGCGCAGAGGGCCGCACGGGCGTACCACACCGTCTCTTACGAGGCGGCGTGTCTAATTGCGGGCAGTATCCCCTGGGATCTCGAGGCTGGCGTCCTAAAGAGGGTCTACGATGAGGGTGCCCTGATGCGGCGCAATCTGGGAGGTCGGCCGCTTCCGGAGGAGATCGATCGCTGGAGACAGGCGGCTCGCGACGATCTCTTCCGGAAATGGGCCGAAAGGCTGAGAGCGACCCGTAGTGGGTCGCTGCTCGTGGGGGCCGTCCGGCCCGTCCTGCGTCTTTTTGTGGAGAGGGGTCATGGGGCTCCGACGTACCACCTCACCCAACTTCTCACGGGTCATGGCTGTTTTGCCAAGTACCTGTGGGAAGTGGTGGGGATCGAACCGGAGCCCCGGTGCCGTCACTGCACCAGCGGCGACCCCGACACGGCCTACCACACCATGGCCGTGTGTGAGGCGTGGGACGGCCAAAGGACGGCCCTCGTAAGCACCATTGGTGCAGACCTTTCGCTGTCGGCCGTGATTCCAGCCATGGCCGACAGCGAAGAGTGTTGGGCCGCCGTCGCCTCGTTCGCTAGCGAGGTGATGGCGGCAAAGAGAGAGGCTCTGCGGGAGCGGGAGCGAGCTGGTCTCACTCTTCCGCCCCGCAGGCCCCCGGCGAGGGGACGCCGGCGAGCGCAATTCGCCCGCGTCCCCGAATGAGCGAAGCCACGGGCGGTGGGTCGGGGGACCCGCCGCCCCATGCTAATGTGGCGGAATGCGCCCCTCAGTGTTCCTGGGGCGCATTCGTAAAGTGAGCTGGCCCCATCACCTGGAAAGTCTGTCCGGATGGTGGGGCCACCAAGAGGCGAGCCCGAACGGGCGTCCCTAGCCGAGTCGCGGTGAGAATTCTATCCCGCGGCTCGGATTAGGCGAAGGAGGAACACCGTGGTGGTTTAGTGGGTAGTCTGGCCTCCGTTTCGAGGTCAGGAGTCCCACACGAAGCGAACCCCCTGCCCCCGCGGGGGGTGAGCGAAGTGCGTAAATGCATTCCACCACGTAAAAAAAAAAAAAAAAAACCTGGGACGCCGGCGAGCGCAATTCGCCCGCGTCCCCGAATGAGCGAAGCCACGGGCGGTGGGTCGGGGGATCCGCCGCCCCATGCTAATGTGGCGGAATGCGCCCCTCAGTGTTCCTGGGGCGCATTCGTAAAGTGAGCTGGCCCCATCACCTGGAAAGTCTGTCCGGATGGTGGGGCCACCAAGAGGCGAGCCCAAACGGGCGTCCCTAGCCGAGTCGCGGTGAGAATTCTATCCCGCGGCTCGGATTAGGCGAAGGAGGAACACCGTGGTGGTTTAGTGGGTAGTCTGGCCTCCGTTTCGAGGTCAGGAGTCCCACACGAAGCGAGCCCCCTGCCCCCGCGGGGGGTGAGCGAAGTGCGTAAATGCATTCCACCACGTAAAAAAAAAAAAAAAAAAAAACCTAACCTATCCAATCACAACGAACTACTACCGAAGTACAAATAATTTTTCGTTTTTTCAGTTTTCGAATATCAGTTTGTTACGTTCTACGGTATACGGTCTACGGTCTTCGGTCTACGGTCTGAGGTCTACGGTCTACGGTCTACGGTCTACGGTCTACGGTCTACGGTCTACGGTCTACGGTCTACGGTCTACGGTCTACGGTCTAAGGTCTACGGTCTACGGGCTACGGTCTACGGGCTTCCGTCTACGGACTACGGTCTACGTTTTGTGGTTCACAGTTTATTTTCGGTTTTCGGTTTTTGATTTTCGGCGTTTTTGGTTTTCAGTTTTTGGTTTTTGGTTATCGTTTTTTGGTGTGTTTTGATTGAGTTAGGTCAGTTTAGGTTAGGTTTCTTTGGGTTTCGTTTGGTTAGGTTAGGTTAGGTTTGGTATGGTTTCATCAAGTTCTTGGTTTTAACCTAACCTAACCTAACCTATCCAATCACAAAGAACCCCTAGCAAAGTACAAAAAGATTTTCGGCTTTTCAGTTTTCGAAAATCATTTCGTTACGGTCTACGATCTACGGTTTTTGGTCTACGGTCTACGGTCTGTGGTCTACGGTTTACAGTCTATGGTCTACGGGTTAGGGTCTACGGCCCACATTTTCTTTTTTTTTTTTTTTTTTAATAATATCACGCCTATATCCCCGAAGGGGTAGGCAGAGGTGCTAGCTAGCTACGGTTTCTGGTTAACAGTTTTGAGTTAGGTTAGTTTAGGTTAGGTTAGGTTTTGTTTTGGTAAGGTTTTTGGTTATGTTAAATTGGGTTGAGTCTGTTTAATTAGGTTAGGTTAGGTTAGGTTTTGTTTTCAATTTTTGGTTTACTGTTGAAGTTTTCGGTTTTTCAAAAACTCTTACCAAGCCAGCCAAACCTAACCTATCCAATCACAACGAACTACTACCGAAAAACAAAAAATTTTTCGGTTTTTCAGTTTTCGAATATCAGTTTGTTACGGTCTACGGTATACGGTCTACGGTCTACGGTCTGAGGTCTACGGTCTACGGTCTACGGTCTACGGTCTACGGTCTACGGTCTACGGTCTACGGTCTACGGTCTACGGTCTACGGTCTACGGTCTACGGTCTACGGTCTACGGTCTACGGTCTACGGTCTACGGTCTAAGGTCTACGGTCTACGGGCTACGGTCTACGGGCTTCCGTCTACGGACTACGGTCTACGTTTTGTGGTTCACAGTTTATTTTCGGTTTTCGGTTTTTGATTTTCGGCGTTTTTGGTTTTCAGTTTTTGGTTTTTGGTTATCGTTTTTTGGTGTGTTTTGATTGAGTTAGGTCAGTTTAGGTTAGGTTTCTTTGGGTTTCGTTTGGTTAGGTTAGGTTAGGTTTGGTATGGTTTCATCAAGTTCTTGGTTTTAACCTAACCTAACCTAACCTATCCAATCACAAAGAACCCCTAGCAAAGTACAAAAAGATTTTCGGCTTTTCAGTTTTCGAAAATCATTTCGTTACGGTCTACGATCTACGGTTTTTGGTCTACGGTCTACGGTCTGTGGTCTACGGTTTACAGTCTATGGTCTACGGGTTAGGGTCTACGGCCCACATTTTCTTTTTTTTTTTTTTTTTAATAATATCACGCCTATATCCCCGAAGGGGTAGGCAGAGGTGCTAGCTAGCTACGGTTTCTGGTTAACAGTTTTGAGTTAGGTTAGTTTAGGTTAGGTTAGGTTTTGTTTTGGTAAGGTTTTTGGTTATGTTAAATTGGGTTGAGTCTGTTTAATAAGGTTAGGTTAGGTTAGGTTTTGTTTTCAATTTTTGGTTTACTGTTGAAGTTTTCGGTTTTTCAAAAACTCTTACCAAGCCAGCCAAACCTAACCTATCCAATCACAACGAACTACTACCGAAAAACAAAAAATTTTTCGGTTTTTCAGTTTTCGAATATCAGTTTGTTACGGTCTACGGTATACGGTCTACGGTCTACGGTCTACGGTCTACGGTTTACTGTCTACGGTCTAAGGTCTACGGTCTACGGGCTACGGTCTACGGGCTTCCGTCTACGGACTTTGGTCTACGTTTTGTGGTTCACAGTTTATTTTCGGTTTTCGGTTTTTGATTTTCGGCGTTTTTGGTTTTCAGTTTTTGGTTTTTGGTTATCGTTTTTTGGTATGTTTTGATTGAGTTAGGTCAGTTTAGGTTAGGTTTCTTTGGGTTTCGTTTGGTTAGGTTAGGTTAGGTTTCTTCTGGTTTTGTTAGGTTAGGTTTGGTATGGTTTCATCAAGTTCTTGGTTTTAACCTAACCTAACCTAACCTATCCAATCACAAAGAACCCCTAGCAAAGTACAAAAAGATTTTCGGCTTTTCAGTTTTCGAAAATCATTTCGTTACGGTCTACGATCTACGGTTTTTGGTCTACGGTCTACGGTCTGTGGTCTACGGTTTACAGTCTATGGTCTACGGGTTAGGGTCTACGGCCCACATTTTCTTTTTTTTTTTTTTTTTAATAATATCACGCCTATATCCCCGAAGGGGTAGGCAGAGGTGCTAGCTAGCTACGGTTTCTGGTTAACAGTTTTGAGTTAGGTTAGTTTAGGTTAGGTTAGGTTTTGTTTTGGTAAGGTTTTTGGTTATGTTAAATTGGGTTGAGTCTGTTTAATTAGGTTAGGTTAGGTTAGGTTTTGTTTTCAATTTTTGGTTTACTGTTGAAGTTTTCGGTTTTTCAAAAACTCTTACCAAGCCAGCCAAACCTAACCTATCCAATCACAACGAACTACTACCGAAAAACAAAAAATTTTTCGGTTTTTCAGTTTTCGAATATCAGTTTGGTACGGTCTACGGTATACGGTCTACGGTCTACGGTCTGAGGTCTACGGTCTACGGTCTACGGTCTACGGTCTACGGTCTACGGTCTACGGTCTACGGTCTACGCTCTACGGTCTACGGTCTACGGTCTACGGTCTACGGTCTACGGTCTACGGTCTACGGTCTACGGTCTACGTTCTAAGGTCTACGGTCTACGGGCTACGGTCTACGGGCTTCCGTCTACGGACTACGGTCTACGTTTTGTGGTTCACAGTTTATTTTCGGTTTTCGGTTTTTGATTTTTGGCGTTTTTGGTTTTCAGTTTTTGGTTTACTGTTGAAGTTTTCGGTTTTTCAAAAACTCTTACCAAGCCAGCCAAACCTAACCTATCCAATCACAACGAACTACTACCGAAAAACAAAAAATTTTTCGGTTTTTCAGTTTTCGAATATCAGTTTGTTACGGTCTACGGTATACGGTCTACGGTCTACGGTCTACGGTCTACGGTCTACGGTCTACGGTCTACGGTCTACGGTCTACGGTCTACGGTCTACGGTCTACGGTCTACGGTCTACGGTCTACGGTCTACGGTCTACGGTCTACGGTCTACGGTCTACGGTCTACGGTCTACGGTCAACGGTCTACGGTCTACGGTATACGGTCTACGTTCTACGGTCTACGGTCTACGGTCTACGGTCTACGGTCTACGGTCTACGGTCTACGGTCTACGGTCTACGGTCTACGGTCTACGGTCTACGGTCTACGGTCTACGGTCTACGGTCTACGGTCTTCGGTTTTCGGTCTACGGTCTACGGTCTACGGATCACGGTTCACGGTCTACGGTTAACGGTCTACGGTTTTCGGTCTTCGGTCTACGGTTTTCGGTCGACGGGCTTCCGTCTACGGACTACGGTCTACGTTTTGTGGTTCACAGTTTGTTTTCGGTTTTCGGTTTTTGATTTTCGGCGTTTTTGGTTTTCAGTTTTTGGTTTTTGGCTATCGTTTTTTGGTTTGTTTTGATTGAGTTAGGTCAGTTTATGTTAGGTTTCTTTGGATTTCGTTAGGTTAGGTTAGGTTAGGTTTCTTCTGGTTTTGGTAGGTTAGGTTTGGTATGGTTTCATTAAGTTCTTGGTTTTAACCTAACCTAACCTAACCTATCCAATCACTAAGAACCCTAGGGGTTCTTTGGGTTTCGTTTGGTTAGGTTAGGTTAGGTTTCTTCTGGTTTTGGTAGGTTAGGTTAGGTTAGGTTAGGTTAGGTTAGGTTAGGTTAGGTTAGGTTAGGTTAGGTTAGGTTAGGTTAGGTTAGGTTAGGTTTTGTTTTGGTAAGGTTTTTGGTTATGTTAAATTGGGTTGAGTCTGTTTAGTTAGGTTAGGTTAGGTTAGGTTTTGTTTTCAATTTTTGGTTTACTGTTGAAGTTTTCGGTTTTTCCAAAACTCTTACCAAGCCAGCCAAACTTAACCTATCCAATCACAACGAACTACTACCGAAGTACAAATAATTTTTCGTTTTTTCAGTTTTCGAATATCATTTCGTTACGGTCTACGATCTACGGTTTTTGGTCTACGGTCTACGGTCTGTGGTCTACGGTTTACAGTCTATGGTCTACGGGTTAGGGTCTACGGCCCACATTTTCTTTTTTTTTTTTTTTTTTAATAATATCACGCCTATATCCCCGAAGGGGTAGGCAGAGGTGCTAGCTAGCTACGGTTTCTGGTTAACAGTTTTGAGTTAGGTTAGTTTAGGTTAGGTTAGGTTTTGTTTTGGTAAGGTTTTTGGTTATGTTAAATTGGGTTGAGTCTGTTTAATTAGGTTAGGTTAGGTTAGGTTTTGTTTTCAATTTTTGGTTTACTGTTGAAGTTTTCGGTTTTTCAAAAACTCTTACCAAGCCAGCCAAACCTAACCTATCCAATCACAACGAACTACTACCGAAAAACAAAAAATTTTTCGGTTTTTCAGTTTTCGAATATCAGTTTGTTACGGTCTACGGTATACGGTCTACGGTCTACGGTCTGAGGTCTACGGTCTACGGTCTACGGTCTACGGTCTACGGTCTACGGTCTACGGTCTACGGTCTACGGTCTACGGTCTACGGTCTACGGTCTACGGTCTACGGTCTACGGTCTACGGTCTACGGTCTACGGTCTAAGGTCTACGGTCTACGGGCTACGGTCTACGGGCTTCCGTCTACGGACTACGGTCTACGTTTTGTGGTTCACAGTTTATTTTCGGTTTTCGGTTTTTGATTTTCGGCGTTTTTGGTTTTCAGTTTTTGGTTTTTGGTTATCGTTTTTTGGTGTGTTTTGATTGAGTTAGGTCAGTTTAGGTTAGGTTTCTTTGGGTTTCGTTTGGTTAGGTTAGGTTAGGTTTGGTATGGTTTCATCAAGTTCTTGGTTTTAACCTAACCTAACCTAACCTATCCAATCACAAAGAACCCCTAGCAAAGTACAAAAAGATTTTCGGCTTTTCAGTTTTCGAAAATCATTTCGTTACGGTCTACGATCTACGGTTTTTGGTCTACGGTCTACGGTCTGTGGTCTACGGTTTACAGTCTATGGTCTACGGGTTAGGGTCTACGGCCCACATTTTCTTTTTTTTTTTTTTTTTAATAATATCACGCCTATATCCCCGAAGGGGTAGGCAGAGGTGCTAGCTAGCTACGGTTTCTGGTTAACAGTTTTGAGTTAGGTTAGTTTAGGTTAGGTTAGGTTTTGTTTTGGTAAGGTTTTTGGTTATGTTAAATTGGGTTGAGTCTGTTTAATAAGGTTAGGTTAGGTTAGGTTTTGTTTTCAATTTTTGGTTTACTGTTGAAGTTTTCGGTTTTTCAAAAACTCTTACCAAGCCAGCCAAACCTAACCTATCCAATCACAACGAACTACTACCGAAAAACAAAAAATTTTTCGGTTTTTCAGTTTTCGAATATCAGTTTGTTACGGTCTACGGTATACGGTCTACGGTCTACGGTCTACGGTCTACGGTTTACTGTCTACGGTCTAAGGTCTACGGTCTACGGGCTACGGTCTACGGGCTTCCGTCTACGGACTTTGGTCTACGTTTTGTGGTTCACAGTTTATTTTCGGTTTTCGGTTTTTGATTTTCGGCGTTTTTGGTTTTCAGTTTTTGGTTTTTGGTTATCGTTTTTTGGTATGTTTTGATTGAGTTAGGTCAGTTTAGGTTAGGTTTCTTTGGGTTTCGTTTGGTTAGGTTAGGTTAGGTTTCTTCTGGTTTTGTTAGGTTAGGTTTGGTATGGTTTCATCAAGTTCTTGGTTTTAACCTAACCTAACCTAACCTATCCAATCACAAAGAACCCCTAGCAAAGTACAAAAAGATTTTCGGCTTTTCAGTTTTCGAAAATCATTTCGTTACGGTCTACGATCTACGGTTTTTGGTCTACGGTCTACGGTCTGTGGTCTACGGTTTACAGTCTATGGTCTACGGGTTAGGGTCTACGGCCCACATTTTCTTTTTTTTTTTTTTTTTAATAATATCACGCCTATATCCCCGAAGGGGTAGGCAGAGGTGCTAGCTAGCTACGGTTTCTGGTTAACAGTTTTGAGTTAGGTTAGTTTAGGTTAGGTTAGGTTTTGTTTTGGTAAGGTTTTTGGTTATGTTAAATTGGGTTGAGTCTGTTTAATTAGGTTAGGTTAGGTTAGGTTTTGTTTTCAATTTTTGGTTTACTGTTGAAGTTTTCGGTTTTTCAAAAACTCTTACCAAGCCAGCCAAACCTAACCTATCCAATCACAACGAACTACTACCGAAAAACAAAAAATTTTTCGGTTTTTCAGTTTTCGAATATCAGTTTGGTACGGTCTACGGTATACGGTCTACGGTCTACGGTCTGAGGTCTACGGTCTACGGTCTACGGTCTACGGTCTACGGTCTACGGTCTACGGTCTACGGTCTACGCTCTACGGTCTACGGTCTACGGTCTACGGTCTACGGTCTACGGTCTACGGTCTACGGTCTACGGTCTACGTTCTAAGGTCTACGGTCTACGGGCTACGGTCTACGGGCTTCCGTCTACGGACTACGGTCTACGTTTTGTGGTTCACAGTTTATTTTCGGTTTTCGGTTTTTGATTTTTGGCGTTTTTGGTTTTCAGTTTTTGGTTTACTGTTGAAGTTTTCGGTTTTTCAAAAACTCTTACCAAGCCAGCCAAACCTAACCTATCCAATCACAACGAACTACTACCGAAAAACAAAAAATTTTTCGGTTTTTCAGTTTTCGAATATCAGTTTGTTACGGTCTACGGTATACGGTCTACGGTCTACGGTCTACGGTCTACGGTCTACGGTCTACGGTCTACGGTCTACGGTCTACGGTCTACGGTCTACGGTCTACGGTCTACGGTCTACGGTCTACGGTCTACGGTCTACGGTCTACGGTCTACGGTCTACGGTCTACGGTCTACGGTCAACGGTCTACGGTCTACGGTATACGGTCTACGTTCTACGGTCTACGGTCTACGGTCTACGGTCTACGGTCTACGGTCTACGGTCTACGGTCTACGGTCTACGGTCTACGGTCTACGGTCTACGGTCTACGGTCTACGGTCTACGGTCTACGGTCTTCGGTTTTCGGTCTACGGTCTACGGTCTACGGATCACGGTTCACGGTCTACGGTTAACGGTCTACGGTTTTCGGTCTTCGGTCTACGGTTTTCGGTCGACGGGCTTCCGTCTACGGACTACGGTCTACGTTTTGTGGTTCACAGTTTGTTTTCGGTTTTCGGTTTTTGATTTTCGGCGTTTTTGGTTTTCAGTTTTTGGTTTTTGGCTATCGTTTTTTGGTTTGTTTTGATTGAGTTAGGTCAGTTTATGTTAGGTTTCTTTGGATTTCGTTAGGTTAGGTTAGGTTAGGTTTCTTCTGGTTTTGGTAGGTTAGGTTTGGTATGGTTTCATTAAGTTCTTGGTTTTAACCTAACCTAACCTAACCTATCCAATCACTAAGAACCCTAGGGGTTCTTTGGGTTTCGTTTGGTTAGGTTAGGTTAGGTTTCTTCTGGTTTTGGTAGGTTAGGTTAGGTTAGGTTAGGTTAGGTTAGGTTAGGTTAGGTTAGGTTAGGTTAGGTTAGGTTAGGTTAGGTTAGGTTAGGTTTTGTTTTGGTAAGGTTTTTGGTTATGTTAAATTGGGTTGAGTCTGTTTAGTTAGGTTAGGTTAGGTTAGGTTTTGTTTTCAATTTTTGGTTTACTGTTGAAGTTTTCGGTTTTTCCAAAACTCTTACCAAGCCAGCCAAACTTAACCTATCCAATCACAACGAACTACTACCGAAGTACAAATAATTTTTCGTTTTTTCAGTTTTCGAATATCAGTTTGTTACGTTCTACGGTATACGGTCTACGGTCTTCGGTCTACGGTCTGAGGTCTACGGTCTACGGTCTACGGTCTACGGTCTACGGTCTACGGTCTACGGTCTACGGTCTACGGTCTACGGTCTACGGTCTACGGTCTACGGTCTACGGTCTACGGTCTACGGTCTACGGTCTACGGTCTACGGTCTACGGTCTACGGTCTACGGTCTACGGTCTACGGTCTACGGTCTACGGTCTTCGGTCTACGGTTTGCGGTCTAAGGTTTACAGTCTATGGTCTACGGTCTACGGTATACGGTCTAAGGGTCTACGGTCTCCGTTCTTCGGTCTACGGTCTACGGTCTACGGTCTACGGTCTACGGTATACGGTCTACGGTTTTCGGTCTACGGTCTACGGTCTACGGTATACGGTCTACGGTCTACGGTCTACGGTATACGGTCTACGGTTTTCGGTCTACGGTCTACGGTCTACGGTATACGGTCTACGGTCTACGGTCTACGGTCTACGGTCTACGGTCTACGGTCTACGGTCTACGGTCTACGGTCTACGGTCTACGGTCTACGGTCTACGGTCTACGGTCTACGGTCTACGGTCTACGGTCTACGGTCTACGGTCTACGGTCTACGGTCTACGGTTCACGGTCTACGGTTCACGGTCTACGGTCTACGGTCTACGATCTACGGTCTACGGCCTACGGTCTACGGTCTACGGTCTACGGTCTACGGTCTACGGTCTACGGTCTTCGGTCTACGGTCTACGGTTTTCGGTCTACGGTCTACGGTCTACGGTCTACGGATCACGGTTCACGGTCTACGGTTAACGGTCTACGGTTTTCGGTCTTCGGTCTACGGTTTTCGGTCGACGGGCTTCCGTCTACGGACTACGGTCTACGTTTTGTGGTTCACAGTTTGTTTTCGGTTTTCGGTTTTTGATTTTCGGCGTTTTTGGTTTTCCGTTTTTGGTTTTTGGTTATCGTTTTTTGGTTTGTTTTGATTGAGTTAGGTCAGTTTAGGTTAGGTTTCTTTGGATTTCGTTAGGTTAGGTTAGGTTAGGTTTCTTCTGGTTTTGGTAGGTTAGGTTTGGTATGGTTTCATTAAGTTCTTGGTTTTAACCTAACCTAACCCAACCTATCCAATCACTAAGAACCCCTAGCAAAGTACAAAAAGATTTTCAGTTTTTCATTTTTCGAATATCAGTTCGTTACGGTCTACGGTCTACGGTATATGGTCTGAGGTCTACGGTCTACGGTACACGATCTCTTGTTTACGGTCTTCGGTCTACGGTCTACGGTCTTCGGTCTACGGTTTGCGGTCTAAGGTTTACAGTCTATGGTCTACGGTCTACGGTATACGGTCTAAGGGTCTACGAATCAAAGAATCAAAGAATCAAAGAATCAATTTCATTTATTCAGTTTAGGCACATAAAGAGCACTTATGAATGTCAAAGTTTTACAATAATTATGTACCTACATTTGTCAAAAATATTATAAATCATAATAAATTAGGATACTTAGTAAATAAATCATTAGAAAATGATTCTTTCGCTGGTTCGGTAGTTAAATCTCCTGAGAAGAGACCAGCAAGAAACTCAGGTAGATTATCGTTATTCTTTTTAATATTTAGTTGTTTATTTATAATAACTGGGTGCAAGAGCAAGAGATTATTATGCCCACGCATTTTTATCATCAAGATATTCGTCTACTTTATAATAGCTTTTTTTAGTTAAAATTTTTTTCAATTCTATTTTAAACTTATCAAGTGGCAGGTCAGCCAAATCCTGAGGAATTTTATTATATATTTTTATACATTTGCCCACAAACGAATTACTGACTTTATGAAGCCTTAGTTTCGGTATCGCCAGTTTATTTTTATTTCGCGTATTCAAGTTGTGAAAGTCTGATTTTTTTTGGAAGAGGTCTAGGTTCTTCCTTACATATAAGGCGTTGTCGTAAATATATTGTGAGGCAACTGTTAAAATATTAATTTCTTTAAACAGTTCTTTCAGCGAGTCACGGGGTCCGAGGCAATAGATTGCTCGTATAGCTCGTTTCTGTAATATAAATATAGTTGCAATATCGGCAGCTGAGCCCCACAGCAGCAGACCATATGACATAACGCTATGAAAGTAACTGAAATAAACTAATCGTGCCGTTTTCTCGTCAGTTAGTGACCTTATCTTTCTAACCGCATAGGCAGCTGAGCTAAGTCTTCCTGCTAAGGCTGTGATATGAGAACCCCATTGTAGTTTATTATCTAGTGTGATGCCAAGAAAAACTGTGGTATTGACTATTTCCACAGTTTCATTATTCATTATAATGTTTGAGTCTATATGTCTTACATTTGGCATCGTAAATTTTACACATTTTGTTTTTTTGGCATTAAGTAGCAGGTTATTACTCGTGAACCAATGCAATATTACAGAAAGGGTATTATTCACATCGTCAAGTATTACTTTTTGTCTGTCAGTTTTAAAAATTAATGAAGTGTCATCAGCAAATAATACTATTTCACAAAGATTTTCAATGAAGTATGGAAGGTCGTTTACATATATCAGGAACAAAAGGGGTCCTAATATCGAGCCTTGGGGTACTCCCATGACTAGCGGGGCGCCAGAAGAATCGGTGCCATTAACGTTTACTTTTTGTACTCTGCCAGTGAGGTAAGACCTAAGTAAGCTAAGTGAGCTATTCGAGACACCATAATAATCTAACTTTAATAACAAGGTCTCATGATCAACACAATCGAAAGCCTTTGATAAGTCACAAAAAATACCAATGGCATCCTGCTTCTCCTCCCATGCATCAAATATATGTTTAACTAGTGCGACTCCTGCATCTGTTGTATTTTTGCCTTTAGTAAAACCAAACTGTTTTTTATGAAGTAAATCATTGGCTGCAAAATGTGAAAGCAGTTGATTAAATATTATTTTTTCAAAAATTTTACTTAGCGCTGGTAATATAGAGATGGGACGAAAATTGGATGGGTCACTTTTGTCCCCTGCTTTGAATAACGGAATGATTTTACTGTACTTCATAAGATTTGGAAATTGTTTTTCATCTATACATTTATTGAATATGAATGCAAGGTAGGGCGCAATAGTGGGCATTATTGAATTTATTATATTGGTTGAAATGCCCCAGAGATCTTCAGTCTTTTTTATATTTAATTGTTTAAATGTTTTAAGTATTGTTTCAGTGTCTATATACTGAAAATTAAAGATTACATTACATTTAGGAACACAAGATTTAAGAAGGGAATCGGCTACGTTTTGCGACGAATTTAATTCACTCGTAGTAGTAATTGCAATATTTGTGAAAAAAGATTCAAAAGCATGGGCCACTGCAGAATCAGTGGTAATGTATTGATCATCTATTTTTAAGTCGAAGGATCGATCACGTGACCTCGTTTTACAGGTTTCTTTGTTAATGACATTCCATGTAGCCTTAATTTTATTATCAGATTTTTCTATTGTAGCCCGTATATGATTAGATTTGGCGATTAAACATACTTTCTTGAATAATTTCGAGTATATCTTAATATTTTCAATTACCTGTGGCTCACTAGTAGATGCCTTTATATCGTATAATTCATATAATTTCTTCCTACTTTTGTATATTCCAGGTGTAGCCCAATCACTAAATTTAATTTTAAATTGATTTACATTTATTGTTTTTTTGGTGAAAATATTGTTAAATTCACTTTTGATTACTCCGAACAAATCTCTGTAGAGATCATTCGGATGATCGTTATTATTCATCTCTAGAAGAGGTATTTTATCTTTAATGTTTCCTTTAAAATGTTTTAATCGATATGTCGTGATTGGTCTACATACAATATTTGTTGTTAATGGAATATGTTGGTGCTCAAATCTAGCTAGCTGACCTGTATGATCTGATTTAATGAAATTTATTATAGATTTCTCGTTTACATCACCGTCAGAAAAAATGTTATCTAAGCAGGTAGCTGATGTGGCTGTTTTGCGAGTTGGTTCTCTAAAGAGATTTTGTAAGTTAAAAGATTTAAAGAGATTAAGGAACCTTAACGCGTTCTGGGAGTTTTCCAAGATATTAATGTTAAAATCGCCACATACAACTACCATCTTTTTACACTTACATACCTTTTTTAAGGTTTCTTCCATAATAGATTCAAACTGGTGGTAATCGCCAGAAGGAGATCTGTAGACGCTAATAATAATAAATTGCTCAAGCTCTGCACATGCTAACTCAATATTTCGCTCACTTGAGAGTGCTACTATGTCTTTTCTTTCTTTGGATTTTATTTTTTCATTAATTAAAATGAGTGACCCACCTCTAATAGCAGAATCGACCTCCGTTCGTACGGTCTCCGTTCTTCGGTCTACGGTCTACGGTCTACGGTCTACGGTCTACGGTCTACGGTCTACGGTCTACGGTCTACGGTCTACGGTCTACGGTCTACGGTCTACGGTCTACGGTCTACGGTCTACGGTCTACGGTCTACGGTCTACGGTCTACGGTCTACGGTCTACGGTCTACGGTCTACGGTCTACGGTCTACGGTCTACGGTCTACGGTCTACGGTCTACGGTCTACGGTCTACGGTCTACGGTCTACGGTCTACGGTCTACGGTCTACGGTCTACGGTCTACGGTTTGCGGTCTACGGTCTACGGTCTACGGTCTACGGTCTACGGCCTACGGTCTACGGTCTACGGTCTACGGTCTACGGTCTACGGTCTACGGTCTACGGTCTACGGTTCACGGTCTACGGTTCACGGTCTACGGTCTACGGTCTACGGTCTACGATCTACGGTCTACGGTCTACGGTCTACGGTCTCCGGTCTACGGTCTACGGTCTACGGTCTACGGTCTACGGTCTACGGTCTACGGTCTACGGTCTACGGTCTACGGCCTACGGTCTACGGTCTACGGTCTACGGTCTACGGTCTACGGCCTACGGTCTATGGTCTACGGTCTACGGTCTACGGTCTACGGTCAGCTTTCTACGGTCTACGGTATACGGTCTACGTTCTACGGTCTACGGTCTATGGTCTACGGTCTACGGTCTACGGTCTTCAGTCTACGGTCTACGGTCTTCGGTCTACGGTCTACGGTTTTCGGTCTACGGTCTACGGTCTACGGTCTACGGTCTACGGATCACGGTTCACGGTCTACGGTTAACGGTCTACGGTTTTCGGTCTTCGGTCTACGGTTTTCGGTCGACGGGCTTCCGTCTACGGACTACGGTCTACGTTTTGTGGTTCACAGTTTGTTTTCGGTTTTCGGTTTTTGATTTTCGGCGTTTTTGGTTTTCCGTTTTTGGTTTTTGGTTATCGTTTTTTGGTTTGTTTTGATTGAGTTAGGTCAGTTTAGGTTAGGTTTCTTTGGATTTCGTTAGGTTAGGTTAGGTTAGGTTTCTTCTGGTTTTGGTAGGTTAGGTTTGGTATGGTTTCATTAAGTTCTTGGTTTTAACCTAACCTAACCCAACCTATCCAATCACTAAGAACCCCTAGCAAAGTACAAAAAGATTTTCAGTTTTTCATTTTTCGAATATCAGTTCGTTACGGTCTACGGTCTACGGTATATGGTCTGAGGTCTACGGTCTACGGTACACGATCTCTTGTTTACGGTCTTCGGTCTACGGTCTACGGTCTTCGGTCTACGGTTTGCGGTCTAAGGTTTACAGTCTATGGTCTACGGTCTACGGTATACGGTCTAAGGGTCTACGGTCTCCGTTCTTCGGTCTACGGTCTACGGTCTACGGTCTACGGTCCATGGTCCAGGGTCCAGGTTCCAGGGTCCAGGGTCCAGGGTCCAGGGTCCAGGGTCCAGGGTCGAGGGTCGAGGGTCCAGGGTCCAGGGTCCGGGGTCCGGGGTCCGCGTTCCGATGCACGGGGCCCAAGGTCAAGGGGCCAGAGTCTAGGGTCCAGGGTCCAGGGTCCAGGGTCCAGGGTCCAGGGTCCAGGGTCCAGGGTGCAAGGTCCAGGGTCCAGGGTCCAGGGTCTAGGGTCCAGAGTCCAGAGTCCAGGGTCCAAGGTCCAGGGACCAGGTTCCAGTATCCAGGGTCCAGGGTCCAGGGTCCAGGGTCCAGGGTCCAGGGTCAAGAATCCAGAGTCCAGGGTCCAGGGTCCAGGGTCCAAGGTCCAGGGTCCAGGGTCCAGGGGCCAGGGTCTAGGGTCCAGGGTCCAGGGTTCAGGGTGCAAGGTCCAGGGTCCAGGGTCCAGGGTCTAGGGTCCAGAGTCCAGAGTCCAGGGTCCAAGGTCCAGGGACCAGGTTCCAGTATCCAGGGTCCAGGGTCCAGGGTCCAGGGTCCAGGGTCCAGGGTCCAGGGTCCAGGGTCCAGGGTCCAGGATCTAGGGTCTAGGGTCCAGGGTCCAGGGTCCAGGGTCCAGGGTCCAGGGTCCAGGGTCCAGGGTCCAGGGTCCAGGGTCCAGGGTCCATGGTCTAGGGTCCATGGTCCAGGGTCCAGAGTCCTGGGTCCAGCGTCCAGGGTCCAGTGTCCAGGGTCCAGGGTCCAGGGTCCAGGGTCCAGGGTCCAGGGTCCAGGGTCCAGGGTCCAGGGTCCAGGGTCCAGGGTCCACGGTCCAGGGTCCAAGATCCAAGGTCCAAGGTCGAAGGTCCAGGGCCCAGGGTCCAGGGTCCAGGGTCCAGGGACCAGGGTCCAAGGTCTAAGTTCCAAGGTCCAGGGTCCAGGGTCCAGGGTCCAGGGTCCAGGGTCCAGGGTCCAGGGTCCAGGGTCCAGGGTCCAGGGTCCAGGGTCCAGGGTCCAGGGTCCAGGGTCCATGGTCTAGGGTCCATGGTCCAGGGTCCAGAGTCCTGGGTCCAGGGTCCAGGGTCCTGTGTCCAGGGTCCAGGGTCCAGGGTCCAGGGTCCAGGGTGTTATATAGCAATCACTGTATCGGTATTAAGCTTGTTGGGGATTAGGTAAATACAACACATGTTCTAAGAGGATTTAATATACAATTCCTTGAGGTCTTTACACAATACTTGACATAAGATTGCAACTCTCGTAAACAATAAGACAGTAGGTATAGGTCAAATGCTGCAGACAGTAGAATGTACAGGTCAGCCCTGAGAGCGCTGGCTGTGGTCATTCCAGCTGATTCTGTAGTTGTTGAGCATCTGACGTGAGCGATGTCGTCGGAGGCACCTCATCCCAGGACTGGCGGCAAGAGACATTTCGATATAGTTATAACTACCTGCTACTAACAGTACCCATAATACATAGGCAGTTGGCAGGCGGCTGGGACTTCCAAGAGTTTCAGGGCCCAAACCAACTACATCTGAAAACCGGCAAACCTGCACCTGAGACTTCCACGCGGGCTTTCGTCTCTAGAACTTTAGAATTCAAACAAAAGTCAGTCTCGCGAAAATTAAAATCAATAAAACAATGCGTCATCCAAATCTAAACTTAAATTTTAGTAGTTATAAATCAGAGATTTATATAGTGCCACTTTTTGTTTCTCTATGTGTGCACATATTATTTACGTTACGATCTAGATCTAAACATTGTATTTAAGATATAATACGTATATGATTGTGATGTGTTTTGTGCATTTAAATAAATCAATAAATAAAATAAAATAAATAAATGGAATGCAGGTGCAAGAGAGCGGGCCCCGGGCTCCCAGGTGCAAGCTTTGAATGCTTCCGTGGAGTTCAGACGGTAGTCACTCCTACGTATTATAACCCAATGGTTGATTGGTAGAAAATGCCTACGACATGTAGTCCGTCAATGTGTACATGAAGTTAAAAAATCTCATTAGCTACATAAAGGTCTAAATATGCGGGCCCCGGATTCAGCGTGGATAATCTCGGACGCAAGCACGACTCACACCTAATTGACGTAGGTACGTTACTCACCCGAGTCGGTGAGGTTGAGGCCGACGCCGAGCACGTCGGCAAGCGAGCTGAGCGCGCTCAGCTGGTGGTCCAGGTGCGTCAGCGCCAGCCCGTCCAGCCCCGGCGAGCCGCCCACCGCCGACGTCGCACCCGCCGCCGCCGCCGCCGCCGCACTGAGCACAAACAACTATACAGTGTGGAAGTTTGAACCCTATCTGGAGGGTAGAGAGTAGGAGAGTACTCTGAATACTGAGATAGCAGATTTTACTCAAAGGAAATACGCCTTTATTTTTGAATATAAACAAGTGTGCATTGTAATAATTGCATTTAATAATTACTGTGCAAGTGAAAATCGCTTGCCACACTCGGTAATCGAACCGGTTATAGTCGGAAACTATAGATTTGCAATAATTTTTTATACTTAATACATAGTTGGTGTGATTTAAATAAAAGCATTATAATAGTCGTAATTGAAAATAGAAATCTATCAATTTTGTTTCAGTACCTATAGGTTCATTTATGTAGCAGTTTTAACTTTTCTTACACCTCTTATTTAGGTACGGTGTGTGCATCGCGTCGCAGATATTTCGTTTTTATTTATTTATTATACACTTTATTATATACCGAGTAAAAATGCATAACTAAAATCTATAAGACTATGGAAGCAGTACAAAGTTCAGAGGTATTTATTATCGAACAAAACGAGAACACGTTGTACTTGTGAGTATGCCAAAAAGTCATGTCTCTCAAGTTCTCATGAGCCATCACAATCGGTCTATTTTATTGCAGCGCTAGACTAGACATAAATATACAGCATTCCTATGTGTCAACTTAGTATTTAACGACACGTTATGAAAACCGCCCTTCGTAACTAGTCATGCGAGTATAATAGCTACAAGCTAAAGGCACTCACCTGGGATTGAGTAAGTTTAGTAGAGTGTTGAACAATGCCTGCGGTTCGGGGGCCGGCACCGGCTCGGGCGCCGCGACGGCCCGCCCCGCCAGCTGTGGTGGAAGAGTTCTCATTAGTACCGGGCGCGGGTAGAGGTCAAGTTTGAGTTGAGTGAGCGTCCGAGGAACTTACGAGTGAAGTGAGGAATATTGTGAGCACGATGAGCGCCGGGCAAGTGTCGCGCGCCATGTCGCCGTGTGGTGGCGCGGTTGCAGCGCGCGGCCCCATATAGCGGCGCGTCATCTGCATGACAATGGTGCAACTAGAGCGCGGCATCGGGCCGCGCGTGCGCGCCGCGACCTCACATTTGTCTTACTGTGATACTGAGACGATCGGTCGGCCTTGTGCCTTGTTACGGTATGCTCTTGATTCACCTGTATATTATTATAATAATACTAATAATATAGCTTGTGGCGAGCTCGGAGTTATTCCCCTTCACCTCTTGCGCTTTATTTGATTGATCGGCCAGCCATGAGTGGACTAGCAAAAACGGAGCTTATGCTCCAGATATAAAATGTCATAAAACCGGGGCATGCCGACCGGCATACCATGATCTGCTACCTTAGCTGCTCATAGGGGATATTGCTCCATGGCCATTTTGATGGCTATTTAAATAGGGTCCATGCGTTGGCAAGTTAGCCCTTGCCTTTGAAAAATATTACGACTTATTTATTTTATTCATTATTGTACAAATAAATGATATTAATACAATACAATGAGATGTTATGTACACATAGGCGAGCTAGGGCTGTAGGTACTTACCACAGCCCATTTATCAGTCCATTACCTAGTCAACCCCATAGTCCATTACCTATTCTCTATCGCGACCGTAGCGCTTCTCAGTACGACTGTCTTAGCGTTTATCCAGCGCGGCGTAGGCGTTCGATGAACGTATGCGCGCGTCGTCTTTGCACCTGGTGGGACCATTTCTCGTTGTATCATATTTTACGCTCGGAGGTGGTATCCGCTATGTGTGTATCCCTAGCATATTAAACTCTGGTAATAGGGTCTCTACATCATTGTTTCGCAGGACACACACCTTCTAAAACGTCCCAAGAGTAACAGGAGTGGCGGGTGTGGCAGCTGAGAGAGAGCGGCACCGGTCGGTCTACTGGCGGTATGGTTGGGTCCAAATCCAAACCCAAACTACCAAGTAGTGCTGGGAAGAACTTTTAAATGTAATAAGTACATGATTTATTTATTCTTTAATACCCGGTCATGACCCGGTAATGGGTCGACGCGCCGGGACCACGGGTAAAAACTCCTCTCAGCTCCTCCGGTGGGTACCACAATGAGAACTCTAATTTAAATTTAAATAGATTATGATAGGTTTATATGTTAACTATGTTCTGAAATTAGAAGAATCAGCGCGGATATTCACTTTTAAACCTTCGCGTTGTAAGATATATGGCTACGGCTAGTGCAACTTGGTCGAAACGTCAAGCTAATCCAAAGGTAATTTATTGTGTGTGTGTGTCTGTGGATCTTAGTGGAGGGAGCCTGTAAAATGGCGCGGAGGTAGGACAAGTGCGGAGTAACCCTACTTACTAACTACCTAGTTACCTATAGGGGTAAACAAGGTATGAATGATTGCATGGATGCCCGTTAGATACACCTGCACTATGGAAGATACTTCACTTTTACAATAACATACCACAAGTATTTGCCCCACGGGTGCCACTCACCGATGCCGGTCAGAGTGGTTATGTCAGACTCGAACCGACAAAAAGCACGCTCTCAGGCGTCGTTTCTTCAGTTGCCGGGGGTGAGATAGTAAGCAACATATCCCTCGCACCCCGACTGACCCGGGGCCATATCTTTCGAGACCACGTGGGGACCACAGTGTCCCCATCTATGCCCTGGGTATACCCGCCGCGGCCTACTTTTGCTAACTAGGCCCTTTTGACCATCACTCGTCGAAATGAAACTACTCTTAAGCTGTTATAGAGATTTATTGTTATCAGACCGTGAATTTGTCCGCCATTTAAGTGGTATAGAAAAGTAAAATCCATAATCCATCACAAACAGGCATATTTCAATAATTATAACGAGGTATTATTCCACTTTGTGTGTGCATTAGAGAATTAACAACGAACCAGGCAGCGTCTAGAACTAAGTTCATATTAGCACTAGTATTATATTATTACATATTGTATTGCTTCTGTTATATTTTTTATTTCGTTTCCGACACAAAAAATACCGAGTAGTAGATCGTTATTTAATTTTCAGAGTTCGCTTTGAATAACGGTGTACCTATATTACCTATGCTATTTTTGCAGAATGGCATTTCAGGGCGATATTCAATGAGTCAACTAATTGTATCTCGCGCTGCCCTGTATCTAATGCCGAGTGCTGACTAGTAACTACTCGAGATATTTTCTCTCATAGTCGAGATATGACATTTTTTATTCGAATGATTGCATCTTGAAATCGCCACCAATTGACACATACATTTGTCATTGGTGTATGATAGAGGTACTGCGTTGTACTGTGGGTTAGACCGAACGTTGTCATCAGATGGTGGTTTGTAGACGTAGGTAAATTCAGAGGAATCCGTTTGGTCGACATCTCGTCACCTCCAACTACTAGGGAGTTAGCTAGATCATGAACCATGACTGAGAAGTTAGCAGCTACATTTAAGTGGAGAATTTGTTATTACACTGTGCAATCAGAAAGCATTCCAGTGGTAGGGAGAAGTCTCTCCGTCAGCACACAGTTGGCTGATACATTACTATTCATTACCAAGGATACTATTGAGGTATGACAATCATGCCTGCCTCGTCATGCGTGTTTAGCGGTAGAACGGTAAGTTGCTGTACTTGAGATTCCAGAATGGGTTTTCGAGTGAAGTTAAAATATTGTTCGATGTTTTCATAATTTATTTCAATTTCAAACTGAATTCATTTTGAACTGAAACTTAATCTGTTAATTAAATAGTAAGCTAGAATTAAATATAATATGATCGTAATGAACACTGTTGAGGCAGCAGTCGTGGGTGTGGCATGTGTTGGCGGCGGGCGCGGTCTCCTCACCCGAGCCCTGGGAAGAAACAACGGTCCTTAAGTGAGGTCCGGTAAACTACACCATGCGTGCAGGACTTCATAGAACTTTTTTATAAGCTATAAAATTAAAGTCGGTTAAAGATCGGTAAAGTAAGTTGCGGTTAACTATCAACGGGCCGTTTTATTATTGATGCCCTGTAAGCCTTTCAATAAGTTCCGTTTTCATATGATAGTGAGCCACGGTAGTAATCATGTAGGCCATGCCTGCAATGTGGCGCAGAAGTACAGCAGTGTGTTACCGGTGGTGTTGGCCAAGATCTGGAACAAGTCGGAGACGACGGAGAGCGCCGTGAGCTTGGCCTGCAGGTGCGACAGCGCCAGCGACGTCAGCAGCGACGTGGAGTTCGAGCTGAGGACACGTACAACACGGGACGTGAGATAAGGGAAAACGGTTTAGAGTGACAGTAGTGTGTCTGCTGCGACCACTGGCTCTCAGCTCCTCTTTATTACTTGCAAATTACAGTGATCTCGTGTATTAGTGCAAAATTAAATAGTTCGCCACTAAAAGATGGGCCAGGACGCATTTACATCTGTACAGTTCGTTGTACTTTGATTGAACCGATTCTTCCACCAGCAATACCCCTTTATAATTGTAAAATAGCTGTCCAACCACTAGCCATCCCGTGCTTGTTGGCGCCAGTACATACCTGGAGGCGCCGAGCAGACTCAGGAGGCCAAAGAGTGGCGCGCAGTCCGCCGCACCGCACCACTGAAACAATTTATTCATATAAATATATTATATAAATATATGGTATAAGACGTAACATGAAGAGCCTGGCTTGATCTTAATGGGTTCCGAAACCCTGCTCGAGCTAACTGTGGAGAACGAGTTGAGAGAGAAAAGTAATGAATAAATCATTCAAGCGTAGTAGTTGGAGCCCTCAAAAGTCCAACCAGCCTAACTTGGAACTTCGATATCGCCATTGGTCATTAGACCATTGGTTGTGGAGGTCAGATGGCAGTCGCTTCACGTAAAATATCGAAGTTCAGCCGCATCACAGTTAGACTGGAAAGCCGACCCCAACTGAGTTGGGATAAAGGTTCAGGGAATGATGAAATCATTCAAGCGTTGACGTGTTGGAGGACCAGTTAGATATCCCCCGACACGACCAAGCGTTGTATGAATATTACTATTTATTTATTATTTTCAGAGGTATTTTTTGTCGATAGTTTTTGACATTTTTAATTTATATTTCGTTATTTTTTATTACCGGTGGTTCTGGAGCTTTGTAAGATTGCCTGCATTCTTTACCGTAACTGATGTGACTAGACTTGATTTTTTTGTAAGTTGGCAGAAAAGCACACGGCCCGGCCCATCTGATGGCAAGCAGTCACCGTAGTCTATGGACGTTTGCAACACCAGGGGCGTCACACACGTTTTTCCTATTTTTGTAACATAAATATGACTGGATGTACTCACGAGCATGAGGAAAGGCACCGTGGCCACTACAAAGTAGGTGGAGCGAGACATGGCGTGGTCCAGTGGCGGTACGAGCACGGTGAGCTCTGCGCGGAGGGTGGCGCGCTTGCACTGATATAGCCGGAGGCGGCGCGCGAGCATTTTCATGCGAATGCCGAGACTAATCTGAGGTTAGCCCTCGACTAACGCGTGTAATCGCGTTACACGATGTGCTAGGGACTGGGGGGCGATTCTAGAAATAACTTAGAGTTTAACATCGCCATTAGTGTTTAGGGTTACGTATTAATAATTCTAGGGTTAAGTCGGAGCAAACTCCTGTACGAAATTTGCCTCAATTTTTTTGTGAATCTTAATAATTGTCGAATATATTATCTAGCCACAGTTCATTATGGCATCTGGTCACATCCAAATTTTGTGTAAAAGCAGTTATGTTAGTGAGAGTCCTCTCAGGCGGCAACCGGTGTGAAATATTAGTTGAGGAGTGCGGCCAGGCGCCACGCCATTGTGTCCAGTGCGTGTGCGTGGAAGGCAACGCGACAATAGCATTGAGTTTATTAAGTTGTTGACATCACGATATTCTGCAGGCCGTTGTGTCGCCTCCTTTGAAGAGTATTATGTCTCCTCTGCAGTTAATACTGAGATTTAAATAACAGTTGTCCTGCGTGGTACAGTGTTTTCACGTATGTTTAAATATACTAGGGGAAACACGCGGCTCTGCCTGCCTATTTGTCGGTTATCGCAATGCGAGTTTGAACATGTTCTGTCAATGTGGACGTACAAACTTCGTCTGCGTTTGTGTCGGCACGATATATATGTAGGTAGGTAACTATTCACTTGCTACATACAGAATAATTTAGTATTACAGCTAAGCATTTAAAAAATAAAATATAGTTCTTCCTCTTTAAATTAATCGTGGACAAACCAGAGGCTACACTTTGAAGTCCGGCGTCCACTTTTTCCAGTGGAACTGCGGGTTTGGTCAAACGTTGATGGTTTTCATGAAGCGACTGTCATCCTACCTCTACAATCTGTTGTCAATATCAAGTATTGCAGTTTCACCGGTTGTTGGACTTTTTGGGGCCAAAATCTAAATCATAATCAGAATCTGATTCTGATTAGGGCCCCAACTGGCTGAACTACCTTCCAAGGATGTTCGTATGGTAACCGGAGGTCAGAGGGCTCGACGTGCACCCTGCGGTACGGTGAGACCAATGCAAATTCATAGCGACATTGTACGACGCTAGTGCCTAGCACCACTCCAATAAATAGGATGATACGAGTACCTACTATATTTGTTGGCGAACATCTCTAAATAGACTTTTTTTGGCAGTAAAGAATGAGCTGAGTGAACCGTCGAAAACATCAACAAATCACCCAAGCGCTAGCCCGCAAAGGTGCGATGCGGGCCCAACTTCTGGTTGACCGATGTCCAGATACACCAGGACATCACTCAGGCTCTATTGCGGGCGGAGGGCTAACCTCTCTAGCTAGACCTATGGCATCTCTAGATAGTAGGTACAGTAAGTTTTAAAGCGTAATTTGTAACCTGGGAAACTCCCCAGCTACTCCACCGGCTAACCCAGGCAAGAGCTTTCGAAAGAGACTCTTGGGCGCCTTTTATCTCAGAGTGGAGATAGTGGGTGCGTGCTCCAGATACCCTTAATGAAACAACACTAAGATTTTATACATGCATATATTCAATAGGGTACACAGTTGTACATACAGTAGAATTATCACAGGCACAGAGATATAGAAATGTAAATACAATATAAGATGCTTATGCGCCTCCCTCGTAGCACACAGCTGATCTCGTAATTACAACTCAAGGTAGCGGGTATATGAAGTTACAGTTATTGTACAAGTTAAGATTACGTGACCTTTTGGCACTCCTCTTCGGATGGTTCCCCTGGCGTCGGTTGTCGGCTTGCGTAGGCAGGTCTGCTGCTAGCCACCGCCCGCACTGCCGCGAGCCAAACGAAGGGACAGCTGTTCCGAACAGGGACTCCAACAACGGAATCACAACAATGTAGATAGGTCACTAATATTGTCCGCTAAACCTTGGGACCCTGCATCAAGAATACCAAAAAGACCTAAGTATATCATTGACGCAAACGAAAGACACAGATATAAAGACTAAGAACAGAGAGATAAATTAAGAAATCTTACCAGAGAAGTCCGGGAAAGATGCACAGAGTCTAAGATATTTAATTTATATGTAGGTAGGTACATATAATTCAGAGTTCCAACTTATCAGAAAAATCAATGAAATACGAACAGAGTTTCGTGCTTAATCTTCAGAGTAATTATCAGAGGTGTTCGCATCCACCGGGAGGGGTGTATTTATATCCTTTTTCATGGAATATTCTAGTAAATTAATCTGATATCACGAATTATTCGTTCACCTGATCGAATCGCGGAACAAATAAAAAAATATACCACAGATCATACAGAACTACAAGCATAAACTATCGACATTCTTGCCGTGATTAATTAATTTGGGCAACTAGGAATTTAGATTATGACAATTTGAAATTAAAGACATTAAGCTATATGATTGAATAAAATATCACAAACAATTTAACCTATCACGATATTATAATTCTATTTGAAATAGGTAAACATACTAGCGACATCTGTTGTCAGATTGGGAAACCATTCATCAATACCGAATTGGTGATCGATGAAAAGTTCCCCCCAAACCCTACAGATGTCGTCATAGGTACAACGTATTGTTTACCGAAATCAAATTTTAACGCCACTAACAATTTTGCGTTACACAATCCCCCCCCTTGAAAGTATTACTTGTGTGGACAGACAAGTAACGCAAGGAATACACAACAGAATAAAACAAGTCAAAAGTCTAACAAGTTAAAAATAGAACGAATAAAAAAAGAACAGATCAAAGTACAAAACAGAACTACTAAGAACTAACTAGAGGCAAATATTGACACAGACTCTTTTACTTTAAGTCTAAATGCCCTAAACCACTAGAAAGAAAACTCTCCTTAACTGCTATAGTCAGATGGTCGCATATGCAACACAACTACAGAGAAGAGGAGGATGAGAAACGAAAACTCGATGAGGTGTACCTAACAAATAATATGTCCCATACGAGGACACCCAAGCTACAGCAACAAGGTCATACTTCATCGAGTCGCGGTAAAGTAAGTATAAATCGACAGTGCTACGGAAATGAAATAGCGCTGACGCTAGGCAGAGAAGGTACCGCAGATTGATTCTCATCAGTGTATTTTAAAATGTCCTTGATGTGATACTCGCCTAAGTCCTTACCATCCAAATCTGCTAACCTATACACTAAAGAGGAACGTTTAGCAGACACTACACACTTAGTAAACTTAGGAGCGAGTTTAGAGGTAAAATGTTTAGCTTTATTAGATAAATAATGAGTCCGTTTGTAAACAATTTGACCAACTTTCAGCTCGACATGCCTTTTCCTGAAATTATAATACTTCTCATTACGCTGGTGAGCCGAAATCAAATGTTTCCTCACCTGATCGTAAATGTGTTGCATTTCTTTCAGTTTGGCACCGAAGGCTGAGGGCTCATCAATGGAGACTAAGTCCGGATGACAGGTTATGTCAGACTGTCTATATAGAACTCCATCACCTATAAATTCCCTACCGTGTACTAAGAAATAGGGAGAGAATCGAGTGGCCTCGTTTACTGCAGTGTTTAGAGCGCACTGCAGCTCAACAAGATGTTCATCCCACTTTTTGTGCTGAGTCTTCACATAACATGAGATGGCTTGAACAACATTTCGAATCGCTCGTTCAGCTTGATTAGTTTGAGCGTGGTAACGCGGGCTATAGTATACGTTTGGAACATTATATTTAGCTAACATATCCTTAAATTGCTTGCTCACATACTGAGGACCGTTATCAATATAGATAGTCTTGCAAACTCCATGAACTAGAAACACTTTCTTCTCGATGAATCTCGCTACTGCAGCGCCTGTTGCAATCCTTATAGGACACAGCATGACATACTTGCTAAAGTAGTCCGAAACAACGATCAGATGAATATTTCTGTTGCTTGACACTGGAAAAGGTCCAAGTAAATCACACGAAATAGCTTCAAAAGGTTTAGATACACGCTTCGCACTTCCCATTAGACCAGGACGCGAAGTGTTTACGGGTTTATACATCTTACAAACCTCACAATTTCCCACGTAGTCTTTGACACTATTGTACATCTTTGGCCAGTAGTAATTCAAAGACAACCTCTTATGTGTTTTCCAAACACCACCATGGGCACTAAGCGTGTCATCGTGGTATTTGGTGAGGAGTGCTAGCCTGTCCTCTTGAGGTACCACTAACTTCCAATCAAAATCTGAAGTCAAAGAATATTTATTTTTAGAAAATCGATATAACAAATTTTCACGAATATTAAAGTTAGGGTAATGCCTTGGGTTCCTACGCACGCACTCCATGGTGTGAAGATACCACGGGTCATTGGTGGAGCTCGCATCGATGGAGTCAATCTTTATGCGAGATAGAGCGTCAGGTACTACATGATCTTTTCCCTTACGGTGCTCTATGTCGAAGTCAAACTGACTGAGTCGCATACTCCAACGTGCTAAACGACCTGTAGGATTTTTGAGCTTGTGAAACCACAGTAGTGAGGCATGATCAGTGACAACAGTGCACTTCTGTCCCTCCACATACTGTCTGAACTGTTCCAGCGCAAAAATCACGGCCAGAAGCTCTCGCTCGGTTGTGCTGTAGTTCACCTCGTTCTTATTAAGAGAACGACTGCAATAGGCGATGGGGTGTTCCACACCATCGTGTGTTTGGGTCAGAACAGCAGCAACTGAGTAAGCTGACGCGTCACTTAGTATACGGAACGGTAAAGAGTAGTTAGGCATTTTCAATATAGGAGCAGAGACCAAAGCTGACTTGAGAAGGTTAAAAGCCTCCTCAGCTTCAGATGTCCAAATAAAATTTACATTTTTAGAGGTGAGTTTACAAAGAGGTTTACTAATTTTAGAAAAGTTATTAATGAAACGACGATACCAGCCGGCCATACCTAGGAAACGTTTGACATCCTTCGAGTTAGAAGGTGTGGGATAGTTGAGGATGACCTCGACTTTACCGGGGTCAGTACGTAGTCCATGCCTATCCACATAGTAACCAAGGTACTTTAATTCACTTCGACAAAAGTGTGATTTCTTCATATTAATCGTTAGGCCCGCATCCTTGAGTCGCTGATAGATTCTATTTAAGAGATCCACATGCTCCTCGAAGGTGTTGGCCACACAGATTATGTCGTCTTGGAAGCAAAACACTCTGTTGTCGAATTCCGGGCCGAATAAGCGGTCCATCAGTCGTTGCATCGTACTTGAAGCTCCGACAAGACCAAAACACATTACATTATACTGGAACAAACCCCGCCTCGGCACCGTGAACGCAGTCTTCTCAGCAGACTGGGCAGAGTCGAACGGGATTTGCCAATACGCTGCACTTAAATCAATAGAGGACAAATATTTAGCATTATTAAGATGGTCTAAAATTTGATTGATGTACGGTAAGGGATAAGCATCACTTTTGGAAACAGCATTAAGCTTACGTGAATCTAAGCACAGCCTTAGATCACCGTTCGCCTTTTCCACCATAACCACGGGTGAGTTCCACGCGGATTGTGATGGTGACACCACTCCCATCTCCAACATCCGGTCCAACTCCGTCTCCAGAGCCTTCTGTTTGAGAGGTGAGAGAGGGTAATACCGCTGCTTGATCGGCTTGCTGTCACCCGTGTCTATGACATGATGCACAAGCGTAGTTCGACCTAAGCCCACCTTATCCGTATTAATTGACTCAAATTTTTCAATGATCCCGTTCATTACACACCGCTGATCCTCGGTCAGGTTGTTGTAATCCTCGAGACCACTGTGAAGAGACAAAGATTCAATAGGACAGCTATCACTAAAATTATTCATATTAATTTTTTGAGAAATTAATCTATCACCTAATTGAAATTGTTGCCAGAAGTCTACTCCAAATATCATTGAGGTAGTTATTTCTGGTACAACATAAAACTTAAGTACCCTGATAACAGAGTTGTATTCTAAGGGTAAGGACATAGAACCCAGACATTTCAAATGTGAACTGTCTGCAGTTGTAATTTTAAAATTTGGGTTGACACTTTCTAGTTCAAACCCTAAATCTAAGAAGCTACGGTGCGCACCTTTTCCTAGCACGGAGCAGGAGGCACCGGAATCAAGAAGACCAAGAACATTTAAATTTAAAACCCTAACAACTAAGTACGGTCTAACATCGTTATCCCGTTTAGTAAACAGGACCTTATCAGAAGAAGACTCAGACACAGAGCTTGAGAATGTCTTAATAAGGCCCTGGCCTACGCGTTTTTTGACTTCGACGTACATTTGGGGCAGTCGGGTGACTTGACTCCTTTGAGACCACATCGGAAACACACCAACTCCCTTGATTGTGAGCAGTTATACGCAGTGTGATCGCTGCCGCCGCAACGAAAGCATTTGCGTTCGTGCGAGGCTGCCGAGCTGTCCACCGCAGAGACCTGCTTGGTAGCTTTTGGTGTGCCCTTTGCTTTCTGAGAATGTAAGTCAGAGGAGATCTCAAATTTGTCCAAGACTGGCTCGTGGAACGCCTCAGCCCTAGCACGCGCAAGTTCCAAACGCTTTCCTAACCTTCTTAGATCATCAATAGTGTTGACTTCATGAAGGGCTAGTTCCTTCATGTAGTCAGGTCTAATGTTATGCATAAGAATGTCCAGTTGTTCTTCACTGGGCATTTTACAAGTTAGTCTAGAGAACATGGCCTGCATTGTGGAGATGTAGTTCACCAAGGACTCGGTACGGGCTTGGGTACGTTGCCTAATCTCATTCCGTAAACGATAATCGTAATCGGGAATATCAAAGGTGTCTCTTAATTCGATTAGTAAGTCTTCATAAGACATAAAGTTAGCTTTATTGGTGCGGAACCAAGACAAAGCTGGTCCGTCCAATAGGTCAGAGAAAGCCATGAGAACCTTTGATTTGGAGACTTCCCTAGCACACCGGAGTTCTTCCAGTCTCTCAATGAAAACACGTACACAAGTAGATCCATCATATTTTAAATTAAAACTATTCAAATTAATAGGGCGTTCCCTATAAATAAAATTATCATTATTTAAGTTAATGTTTTGCGAGCTACCCCGCATCGAGCGTTCATTTCTCATCGCAGGTGAAGTATATTCAACTCGGTCACGAGAAGCGCGATCATCATTATCTGACACCTCAGATTCTGAGTCACTATTCGATTCAGCTACTGACACAATCTTAACTAATCTGTTGCGAATACTAACAAGTTCAGAACAATCTAACCCACAACGAGCTAGCCTAGTCAAAAGATAATTAGCCCTAACAGCAGCCCTAGTGCGACTATTTTTATCGGCATCAAAGTCACCTGACGATAGCAAATCCTCGAGTTCCTTCACTTTTGGCTCGCAGACAGTGCGTTCAGTTGCAGCATCAGTGGACTTCGTGGTGTTAGGCTTCAGACTTCCACGGCGAACTAGCCGATATGCCGTCCTCAATTCGTTACGCAAGCTGACAACCGTAGCCTCAGGATCCGCTGAAATGCCCATGTAAGACAACTCATTAGACAGCTCATCTTTTCTTAAATAGTTTACATACTGGTGCATTTTTGCCATCTTATAAGAAATGAACTTTAAGTGAATAGAATATAAAATAAAATTTAACTAACAATTCCGTTATTTAACGAAAGTTTAAATGGATATAAGTCCAAGAGGGTATTCAATTGAACGGACAGTATGTAAATGTACCCTTCTATGTTAATAATATAGGTATAAAAAAATTCAGCATAAAACAATTTTCATTAGCGGGTAGGTAACTAAAATGTACCGCCCTGCAGACAATTCCTAATAATATAATTATTTAAAAATTTCCAATTGAGAATAATTCTCCAATAGCGGGTAGGTACCCGAGATGTACCGCCCTGCAGACAATTACTAAAATATTGAAAAAATATACACAAAAAAAATTGTACCGTACGTATAGGTACAAATGAAATTACAAAAAATTAAAAAACAGTTAAAAGGCTAAGAGCAAAATGTACGGTAGCAAGTATAAGTACCGGCTACTATACTGATCCAAGGTTAAAAAGAAAAAAAAATGGTAATTCCGAATGGAAACCACCTTACACAGAGTTACATATATCGGCACTTATAGAAAATGTCGATAACAATTAAAAGTTAAATTCAGAAAAAACACAAAGTTGAACATATGCATGTATATTAATTTTATTTAAAATTCGGGACAAACTGAGATGATATATCCAACCCAACCAGCAACCAGTAAAAAAAGAAAAAAGAAAAAAAAGAAAAAAATACGAAGGTATGCCGAAATATGAATTTTACCGAAAATGTAGCAGCTATTTATAATTTAGAAAAAAAATTTTGACCCGTTTCCTTGCTATTCGGTGTAAATTGCAAGGAAATTAATTACGTGCTTAGCCGCACAAGCACAACCAATTAACGTCTTGGAGAGTATCAGACGGATAGTAGGTTTGAATTCATTAAAGGCGTCTTTCACACACACACACAGAACCAAGAGAAATCCAGTGGGTACTGGAATTCTTGAACTGCCCGTACGTTGGCCGCGCCACTGTGTAACCTGGGAAACTCCCCAGCTACTCCACCGGCTAACCCAGGCAAGAGCTTTCGAAAGAGACTCTTGGGCGCCTTTTATCTCAGAGTGGAGATAGTGGGTGCGTGCTCCAGATACCCTTAATGAAACAACACTAAGATTTTATACATGCATATATTCAATAGGGTACACAGTTGTACATACAGTAGAATTATCACAGGCACAGAGATATAGAAATGTAAATACAATATAAGATGCTTATGCGCCTCCCTCGTAGCACACAGCTGATCTCGTAATTACAACTCAAGGTAGCGGGTATATGAAGTTACAGTTATTGTACAAGTTAAGATTACGTGACCTTTTGGCACTCCTCTTCGGATGGTTCCCCTGGCGTCGGTTGTCGGCTTGCGTAGGCAGGTCTGCTGCTAGCCACCGCCCGCACTGCCGCGAGCCAAACGAAGGGACAGCTGTTCCGAACAGGGACTCCAACAACGGAATCACAACAATGTAGATAGGTCACTAATATTGTCCGCTAAACCTTGGGACCCTGCATCAAGAATACCAAAAAGACCTAAGTATATCATTGACGCAAACGAAAGACACAGATATAAAGACTAAGAACAGAGAGATAAATTAAGAAATCTTACCAGAGAAGTCCGGGAAAGATGCACAGAGTCTAAGATATTTAATTTATATGTAGGTAGGTACATATAATTCAGAGTTCCAACTTATCAGAAAAATCAATGAAATACGAACAGAGTTTCGTGCTTAATCTTCAGAGTAATTATCAGAGGTGTTCGCATCCACCGGGAGGGGTGTATTTATATCCTTTTTCATGGAATATTCTAGTAAATTAATCTGATATCACGAATTATTCGTTCACCTGATCGAATCGCGGAACAAATAAAAAAATATACCACAGATCATACAGAACTACAAGCATAAACTATCGACATTCTTGCCGTGATTAATTAATTTGGGCAACTAGGAATTTAGATTATGACAATTTGAAATTAAAGACATTAAGCTATATGATTGAATAAAATATCACAAACAATTTAACCTATCACGATATTATAATTCTATTTGAAATAGGTAAACATACTAGCGACATCTGTTGTCAGATTGGGAAACCATTCATCAATACCGAATTGGTGATCGATGAAAAGTTCCCCCCAAACCCTACAGATGTCGTCATAGGTACAACGTATTGTTTACCGAAATCAAATTTTAACGCCACTAACAATTTTGCGTTACAAATTATTGTACGATGAGTAAGATCCCAATTGTATCGAGGTGGTGTACTCCCGTGCTGATCCCTCTTTGTGCGTCGGTGGTGCGGAGGGCGAGGGCGGGTGAGGGCGGGCGGGGGTCGAGAGGGCCCGCGCCGGCAGTTCCTCCGCGGCGGCCGCTCGACGCGGACGCGGTGTGCGCGTGTGTTCAGTGTGGCTTCGCTCCGCGCCCCGACATCGGTGAGTGAACCATTCCTCGTGCATGCTACTGCGGACCGACATGTTGTGACTTACACTCATGTTTAAATGAGTCTCTTATTCTTGTAGCTTATTCGAAGAAATAATACAGATTTAAATGTTTATGGTCTTCAACTGCACTCAACGGTTTTGTGTTTGTTTGTGAAGTTCTGTGCCACAGAGCGAAAAACTCTGCACAAGTATACTAGCTCCATACGGATATTCTGAGTAGTGGGGAATATCATAGGTAATGTCCCGAATCTAAGACCGACTAAGGCGCTGCTTATTGCTGCATTGATAAAATTGCCAAGGACAGTGTGCATTAAGGGGGACCTTGAGTTTTGACAAACTATAGTGCTGACAAAAAAATAGCGTAGCTGCAGTGCAGTGTCTTACAAGAAAATGTGATTTTATCTCAAGAAAACCTTCCGAGGCGTTTAATTTTTGTCACATTCAAAATATTCAAAGTCACAGCATATCATTCAATTGTTACATTCAAGTGTACCAAGGGAAGAATTAGTTCCCCTTGGTGCACGTAGCCGCCACGGCGGGCCCCGAGCTCTATAGACGTGGTACAAAATATTTGTTCCATTATTATAAGTTTTGTAGGTTCTTACAGAACGAGCTTATTCAACATTTTCTGTCACAAGGCTCTATTAACGACCTCCTTGGAGTGGCGGTAGTGGGTTCGATTCCCGTTCTCTGCAAACATTTGTGTGTATAAATATGAATATTTGCACTGGTCTGGGTGTTTCATAATTTGTATGTATTTACAAAAAAACAGTATCTAAGTATGTTTATCCGCATTCTAGAACCCATAACACAATCTAGTTAAGCTATGCTACCATGGGTTTAGGAGGCATTGTGTAGATTATCCTAGAATATTTATTAATATTTGTCATTGTTTGCTCACCAACATTGTACAACAATGTAGAGACACAACTCCTGGGCGCTCTGCTGCTGGTGACACTCGCGTGAGGGCAGACGACGCCGGGCGGTGGGCGGCGGTTGTTAAACGTTTGAACCTCATAAGTTGTGTCGAGAGTGTACTTAGTGGTCGGGCTAGAAGATAGAATATGTATGACCCTATGATAATACGTACAATGTGTATAAAACATTACTACGTATAACAATACTCCACGCACACGCACACACTCTACGAGAAGTACCGTGCAAACTGCACAGCTATATTTATGTGATTATTTAGTAAAATCTGTGCAGTTTGTGGTTTCTTCGAAGTGCACACGCATTTTAAATCAATACTACGTGTTATTATTCCGGCTGTCATCTATTCCAAAAGGGGTCAGCCTTAGTAGCAGAGCCTCGAGCACGATAAACACGAGTGCAGGCAAAGACAAAAATAAATAAGTTCCAATCTAATGAATAAAATAAAATTGTAATAATATAAACTACGCATAACAAAAACTAAACACTCGTGATGACAATTAGCCTCACGTGCTTGTATTAGTACATAATTTGTAAGTAGTAGTGCTAGTGCATTATATTAAAATGAACATTACAGTACGACTTTACTAATCACGACTATACATTCGTACTCTGTATCGACTGGCAGAACTAATATTTAATATAAATAATCCTGTACTTGTAACACTTGTTCACCACGTCGGGCCGGGCGCCATGTTGCGGAAATGTCAGTGCCATAAAAGTTGTGGGAAGCAACCGCGGCGGCCCCAGGGAATCTGGCGCCCGGGAGGGTTCACTCGGGTCACTATCGGAGCGCCCACTGCCACTAGCTGCAACAGAGGACGCCGCGTGCTTTCGACAAATTCGATACTATTCCTACGTCATGTCCCAATAATGATAACTTAAATGTGAGGATTTAGATTAGATCCGCAACGTGGAAACACATTCGCGAGTCACCGTGGCTCGATATTACTTGCTAGTTTAGTATGCATTGCGCGGCCTCGACACACTCAACACTCAAGACGGGAGTTCCAATCTGCGCTGAGATCATATTTGTTATTAGCACTAGATGACACCGGCAGGCGCGTTTCGTTGTGTCCACATTGACAAGTTTTGTTATTCTATCGCGTGCTGGGTAGGTACATACTCGAAGGTGAAGTAGTTGTGATAGTTATGTGAATGCGAAATAGTAAACTTACTCATGTTCGCATCTTATTCATACGAAAAGTAGTAAAGAGCTGTTTATAAATGTATAAAAATTAAATAGAAAGGTCAGTTCTGTGTGAGAATTTCACTAACAATTAACAACAGTAAGTAGCAATGGACTCGCTTTGAAGTCTGGGGGCAAAACGATCGACGAATGTACAATATTAAAACATTTTGACGCTTGTCAGTCATGCGTAGCAAACAGCTACGGTGCTACGGCGTAGACGCGAGCTTTTAGATTAAATAATTTTAAATTAAATAATTATTATAAGTTAAACAAAGTCATAAATTAATGTGTATTTACGGCAGTTTCGGTCAAGTGTAAGTGCCTACGAGTGGCGTGACTACAATGAAAATAAAGTTGTTTGGAAACAGTAAAATTGTGTAACTTGTGGCGATAAATTAGTAATATCAGGGGAGGGCGCTACGGCGGCGGGGGCGCGAGCGCGGCTCGTCGTAGGGCCCGCGGCCGTCACCACTTGTTATTGGTGACATGTATCAGCAGCTTGCGAACATGCCTTCCTCAGAAGTGTCACCATCTGATGCGGCTGTCAAGCTGAGCGCCACCATTGTATCAATGTACGTCCCTCTTAACTGAGACCTCAGACCGTCAGATTGATGTGTCATAGATAAAAATAAAAACCTAAGGAATACTCTGGGGGTGTCTCTCAAGGTTCAATATCGAAGGTAGAGTGATAAGAACCAAGACCGACGGCCATTAGGGAGGCCTGCTTTTGCATTTGATTGCTCGTATCAAAAAACCTAGCAGAGATGACAAAGCAAAATAGGAACGCGGTGATTTGCTGTAGGGATTGATAAAGGTCCATAGTTTTCGTTTATAGTATATTAAAAAGTTGAAGAGTTTATTTTTTGTTCGCTCGGTTGAAAGCGCTAATCTTAAACAATTGTCTATCTTATAATGTGATAGAAATTTCATAGCCTTCTGTTACGTACGCACATCATTCTGCAAGTGTTTCCTTGTACTAACGGTATGGATAACAGAAATTACTTTTATGAATAGACTCACTCGCAAGTTCCAAAGTGGAGCCGGTAGAACTTCACTAATAACTGTTAAATGTTATAGCGCATACTTGTGCTAACGGTACCTTAGCGGGGAGTTCCCGCGGCCGCACATTGCGGTTATCCGATCGTCTCGATGAATTATACAGCAGCGATAACGCGCGGCACGACCCGCGCCGACGGGTGTTTACGAGCCAACTTGGGATATTATTGTGTTTGTTCTACCTGAGCACCGAGCGATGAGAGCGATGCGAGCGAACTTGCGGACAAAGTTGCGTCAAGGTACAAAGTGGTCGTATGAGCCCCTTGCGCAAGTCGTCGTCCATCGGTTGCTTCTCCATGGCACGCGCCGACTGATCCGAGTCGTAAAATCTTCTTCAGATATTTTATCGTTCCAACCAAAAAATACGATAGCAGTTATGGCCGTTTTGGTTTATGAGGCGAGAGAATTTATTTGTTGTAGATCATTTAATTTAGTAAATGGAATCCTTCGGATGGGTGCTCCGGCGCATGCCGTCGTTATTTGTAGATAAGAGGGTATAACTCGACGCTGAGATGTAATAAAGCGAACTTAGTTTGAAATGAATAGTATTATTGCCCGTCTGGCGGCTAGTTTCTCACACGCGTACATTATCTTTGTCATTCAGCTGTCGTGAAAATGTAAGAGTTCGGGTCTGCACGTACGTAGTAGCAATGACATTATAACAAAAAATAGTTTGTTTGCATAGAATTCATATTAGACTTTAATTTAAAGTTGGTTGAAGTTAATTTGTGATGTTTACTAATAACAATTAAAATTGCCTTCCTCAGCCAACGGGAGACTAGACAAATAAAAAGAAGTAAACAATTTAACATTTTTTATAAACATGTAACAACTCGCGGTGTACGCTATGACGTCACAGGAGAAGGAGACAGTGAACATGTTGCACCATGTTGCCACTGTTCACTACACTTGTGCCTGGCAGAGTAGTACACGCCTGTTCATGTCGACATGATATGCGAGATTCCTATAGCAGTGGTATTCCTTGGTCATATTTATTTTTACAGCCAAACGAAGCCCAGATACATAACAAGCCATCTTGTTGGAATCATGAGGCTTCTGAGCGTGTTTTATCCTAACCTTCATAGACGACCCTAAGATATTACAGCTAAATTAATTTCTTAATGCCCAGCAAACGTCTGCCGATCGTTCAAAATTCAATCGCAGTGGCTGTGTGCAAATGATCTTTCATATATTTTGTAGCAACAGATACGTGACCAGCTGACACCCTTCCTCACGACAAAGTGTGTCCTGGAGAAGTTCCGGACGTCCCGCGCGCCTGTAGCACGTCGCACGTGTACTACGTGGGTCTGGGCGCGTAGCGAGTGTAGCACGACATGAGATACCGTATCAGCAAAGTGTGCACAAAGCCAATATCCGAGCGCTTCCGATATCTGCTACGAGTGCTACGAACTAGCTACGAATTGCTACGAAACTCTATGGCACAGTTCGACGCGGCAGGAAGCGCGCTAAACACTTCCTTCCAGTCGATGCGAGAGAAATACGATCACGTCCCCCTCTCGCCCCCGCGTCCCTCCCCCGCACTCACCCCTCACCCCCGGGTGCAGGGAGTCGGGCGCAGGGCGATGGGTGCCCTCGCGTGGTCGTCTCGGGGCTCGCGATAGTAACCGCGCCCCGAGGACGAATTTGAGTCAAAGATTAGGGTTGCGGGATATATCCGCACATCGCGGAAATCGCATGCGAGAGGACGTCGCGAACAAATCGATTGGGTTGAGCCCTTCTAAAGCATTCAAGAGGATAAAACACTATAGTCAAGAAAATATATATATTTTTTGTAGGAAACAGGGTTAACATATTGTGTAGCAATGGTACTGAGTTTAGCAAAATGCACGTCATTGAGGCATATACGATAACATATTACTCTATTAACGTAGTTGGATATGGCCATCGCACGAATAATCATAGAGGAATAACTACCCTGCAGCAATCATAGAAATACATACTTAGTTTGAGTGTAGGCTCTACAACTGTTTAAGCGGGTTTCACAAAGATTGAAAAATTATAGTTTTTAAAATTAATAACAGATGGCGCTGTTTCATAAAATTAGATCGCGTCATCATTGTGTTTGCGATCTGCCTATATAAGGTGACTGTTTTATTTTGTTTAGCGTGGGTTAAAAATATAAGGAATAAGATTGATTTGTGTATTATTTAACTCCGATCAATCCACCCTTTCCATGCAAGCAACCCCCAGGACATTTGTCAATATACAAATTGGTCCTTCGTTGCCGGGTGTAATGTCCCAGTTTTGATAAGTCTTGGGGGCGGGAATCGAACAAGGCTTAGTTCCACGAAAGACGGTGGTAGTACCGTCTGGAACAACCCCTTGAGTACGCGTATCAGCTCTCCGTTGAGCTTTGTGGCGTGAAGAGGAACGCACGGAAGGTGGATGCCAGTGCTTCAGCAGGATTGAAGTCAGGCCTTGAACATCCAGTACCAGGGAGTACTGAAAAGAAGACCAGCACCAGGAGTGTTGGTACCAACCAGTACCAGTCGGGTACTGAAGAACAAGTACCAGGAAGGGCGCTGAGCAGCAGGCTGTACCAGGCGGGGTGCAGTTCAGCGAAGGCGAGCGTGTCCACAGGTGGGCGGGCACAGCAGCAGCGGTATACAGTGAAGTATATCAACCAAAGGTGTGTAATGAGTGAAGTGGCGGTGTTACATGGACAAAACTGTGAGTACATTGACATATTTGAGTTAAGGATTTAGATTAGGCAATTTGAACTTTAAATATTAGAGTAAATTAACTTAGAATAATTTGAGTATAGATTGTAAAAATTCAAAGTTGGTTTAGGGACTTAGAATAATTTTAAGAATTTGGTTGAGACGGGTAACCTATGCCCGATTTTTTATTGAGTAGTTTGAATTTCAAACACTTGTAAAATTTTCAGAAATTTTAACTTGAAATTTTCTAAGTCCATAAATTTAAATAAATTGTGTTGAAATGGAGTCTAAAATATTTTTGCAGGAAGATATATGTGCTAGAATAAGAAAAAATTATACTAACTTTAAGAAAAATCCTAAAGATAGACTCACCTGCGATTACATAGAAACTAAAGTAGAACAATTAGAACAACTGTGGTCTCAGTATAGAGACAATCATAAAGAATTAATAACTTCTTCAGACATTACATTATTGAAAGCAACACCTTATATTGAAGAAGACTTTTATAACAAGACCGAAGTTGTTTATGAAGAGTATAAATGTCTTCTTAAGTCTAAGATAAGTAAGTTTAGTAAAGTTTGTAGCGAAACTAATAGTTCATTCGAGGACAGATCTCGCCGAAATATTAAATTACCAACTTTAACTATTCCAACCTTCAACGGAAAATATACGGAATGGACGACGTTTAAAGATCTATTTCTTAACCATGTGCATAAAGCAGATATTCCTGATATCGAGAAATTACAATATCTTAAAGGGTTCCTCGCGGGAGAGCCAGAGCAAATGGTCAGGAATATCCCCATAGCTGATGGAAATTATAAAAGATGTTGGGAGTTACTAGACGAATTTTACAGTAATAAAAGATATTTGTCGCATCAAATTTTAAAGAGGTTATGTAACCAAAAAAAGGTTGGAACAGGAGTAGGAACAGGGTTACGAGATTTAATTCAAACAACGTCTGAATGTTTAGGTGCATTAAGTAATTTAGGAGTTGATGTGTCTACATGGGACTTGATAGTCATACATATGTTGTCACCAAAGTTGGACACTGAATCAAGACAAGCATGGGAATTAAATATTACTCAAGCAGAAACTGAGGAACTGCCAACTTTACAACAGTTCTATAAATTTTTAAAAGGCAGGTTTCGGGCTTGGGAGGTACTTGATTCAGAGCACAACGAAAAGAAACAGCCTTCTCACAGTGATAATAATAAGTGTAATAAAGTTAAGTCATTTCATGTATCAGAAACCAACAAGGTTAAAAAATGTAAATACTGTAACGAAGATCACTTCACTAGTCGATGTACTAAGTTTACGGAATTGAGTTTGGACGATCGTCGGTCCTTTGTTGAAAAACAAAACTTGTGTTTCAACTGTCTCGGGGCAAACCATTCGGTCAAGCAGTGCCGAATTAAAATAGCATGCCACACTTGTGGTCGTAAGCACCATACTTTGCTTCATTTGAGTAGCAGTAGTAGTACGGTTTCTCGGGACGGTGGTGAGGGTTCATCGACGAGCGACGAACTCACAACAGCTGCAGCGGTAGTATGTCACTCGTCTGAAAACAAAATAGGTGGTCAAGTCTTATTGGCTACAGCTCTGGTAAGAGTTGAAACAAAAAATGGCGGTAGTCACATTGTGAGAGCGTTATTGGACCAAGGGTCGCAGGCCTCCTTCATAACTGAAGCTACAGCGCAACACTTAGGCTTGGAAAAGATTGCAGCTAGAGGTCTGATTTCAGGCTTAGGGGGAAGTAAAAACATCTGCTCAAAAAATGTGGCAGATATAAACCTGACATCATTGCATGATAATACCAAATTGTTTAAAGTGAGAGTTCATATCCTGCCCCGCATTACCAATATTTTACCGAGCAGGAGATTTATTAAAAAAGATTTGGTTAGCGATCTGCCATTGGCAGATCCGCATTTTAACGTGCCCAACAAGATTGATATCTTATTAGGTGCAGAAGTGTTCTGTCAAATCATTGAAGATGGAGTCGGAAAAGAAAGTGGCATAGTAGCACAGAAAACTTCATTGGGGTGGGTTTTGTCAGGAGTAGCATCAAAGATTACTAGTGAAAATATTGTAGTAATGCATACTTCGATAGATTATGAACAAGAAAACGATTTATTGAGAAAATTCTGGGAAATTGAAGCAGAACCTAATCATAATAAGAAACATATACTTACGGAAGAAGAGACGAGATGTGAAGAGTTCTTTGCTGCAACGACTAAACGTGATGAAGATGGTAGATACATCGTTCGGCTACCATTTAACACAGAAGAACCGGAAATGAAAATAAAGAACAGTAAGAAAATTGCTGAAAAAAGGTTGAAATCGTTAAAAGCAAAATTAGGGAAAGCAAGTGACCTAAAAGAAAAATATATAGGAGTGTTAAAAGAATATCTTACCTTGAACCATATGGAGAAAATACCTGTGAAAGAAGTTAGTAAAGAAAAAAGTGTATACTTACCTCATTTTGCTGTATTGCGCGACGATAAAGAGACCACAAAAGTAAGAATAGTGTTTGATGCGTCATGTACAGGGGAAAATGGAACATCGTTAAATGATTTGATGATGGTTGGACCTACGTTGCAACCGGAACTCCGACATCTATTGATGCGATGGCGATCTTATAAAATCTGTCTCTCAGCTGACATTGTTAAAATGTACAGACAGATTAAAGTAGCAGCAGAAGATGTTGATTGCCAAAGAATTCTCTGGCAGGAAGATGAAAATGAAATAGAAGAATTCAGATTATTGCGCGTAACATTTGGTACAGCATCAGCACCATACTTAGCAGTGAAAGCTCTCCAACAGGTAGCAATAGATGACGGTGATAGCTACCCGATGGCCGCTGAAAGAATAAAGAAAGACTTCTACATGGACGATTTACTATCAGGATGTGAGAATGTGGAAGACGGAATTAAGATATTCAAAGATCTAAATGCATTACTAGGAAAAGCAGGATTTACACTTCAAAAATGGTCTACAAACAGTGAAGAGCTACTAGTGAACTTGAAAGAAATAAAGCAAGGAATAGAAAATGATGGGGAATTAACGCTGAAGGTAGATGAAGTAATGAAATTGTTAGGACTTACCTGGAACAGGACGCATGACGCATTCCAGTACACGGTGACGATGCCTGCTATGAAAGAACCGGTGACAAAAAGATTAATAATTTCTGATATAGCGAGGTTATTTGATCCATTAGGCTGGGTTGCGCCAAGTGTTATAGTAGCAAAGATAATAATACAGAAGCTGTGGATGTGTGGTGTAGGATGGGATGATGAAGTACCTAAGAAAATATATGACGAATGGATTACTTACCGTCAGGAACTTATCCACCTACAATCTCTGAAGATACCGCGATGGGTTCACATAACAAGTTCGGTGAAACAAGTGGAACTTCATGGATTCTGTGACGCTTCAAAAGCAGCATATGCTGCAGTTATATATATTCGGGTAGTTGACACACATAATAACGTCACATCGACCTTGGTCACAGCAAAAACCAAAGTTGCGCCGATAAAACAAATCTCGATTCCGAGATTGGAGTTAAGCGGTGCGGTATTGCTGTGTAGGCTTTTGCTGGAAGTAGCCGATATTATGCAGATTCCTAGCCAACGCATTTATGCATGGACAGACTCCACTGTGGTGCTAGCATGGTTGAGTAGCCATCCAAATAGGTGGCAAACTTTCGTGGCTAACAGGGTCTCCGAAATATTAACATCCTTTACGGCAAACCAATGGTCGCATATCTCATCGAAAGAAAATCCAGCAGACTGCGCTTCGCGTGGAATTAAACCATCAGACTTGATTCACAACTCGCTATGGTTTGAAGGACCTGAATTTCTAAGAAAAGAAATTATCAACAGTAAAAAGTTGGAAGACAACGATACCGATTTAGAAGAAATTAAGAAAGTACATATGGTAGTAGAAGATGATAAGTATTGGGAAAGGTTTTCAAGTTTAAACAGGTTAGTTAGAGTGATATCTTATTGTAGGAGAGTGTTAACTTGGAGGAATAGAAATAATCAGAACAGAGGTAGTCTGAAAGTGAAAGAATTGAAGGATGCCTTAGACGTGTGTATAAGAAAGGTGCAAGAAGAAGCCTTTAAAGATGAAATGGATAGTCTCAGGAAATTTGAAAAATTAGCTAAGATAAAAGGTCCATTAAAAGCATTAAATCCGTTTATAGACAGTAATAATATTTTAAGAGTAGGGGGTAGGTTAGAAAAGTCAAGTTTGAGCGAAGATAGAAAACATCCTATTTTGTTGCCTAAACGGTCTGTCTTCACTGATTTAATTGTAGCAGATGCTCATTCCAAAACACTTCATGGTGGTGGGTGATTATTTCATTTCGTGCACATTACGCGGCGGACGATAAAGAATACATTAAACGTTAAAGAAATCTTAACCTGATATTTTTTTCATTTAGTTAACGTAGCAGTGTATTAGGCGCAACCCTGAAAACATCTTTTATTTTATTAGAAATACTCGAAATTTAAAAAACCAATCCGAAAATCTAATTACCATCGGTGTCCCTTTCTCCAGATTTTAATAAATTAGTACATCCTGGTTAAAAATCTGTTGGAAGAACGAATTTTTATATACGTTTTCGGTTAATAGATTAACTAATCTATATTGCATAGGATATATTGTTTACGAAAGAACAAATTTAACTAGTTTAATACAACTTTGAAAAATGTCCCTAGTCTCACCCATAATTACCATTCGACGATATTCTAGATCCGATATTTTCGAATTTAAGCGTCACTATGCACTAAACTGAACATATATTACTCGGCGGCAGTCACCGCTATACTACCAAATCCAAATTGACGCATCAAAGAGCGAGTGAAACTATGTAATTTAAAGTTCTCCTGTTCGGAAAGTGAAGTGGTTCAAAATATTTCTATATACCATTCGCATTTTCAAAGGTAATTAAATTATAACTTCTATATAATTATTTGTCAGGTGTATCCAATATAGATCTTCTATACGCTGGTAAAGTCATCAGGTCTTTGTCTATCAAAAACTGGAGTATTTAAATAAAATGCTTCTAAATCTAATTACTGTTCTTCTAATTACCATTTTTTACCATTCTAGGCCGCAAAGAGATTAACCAGCAAATTTGCTTTCTCTTGCGGTTCATGGGCCAGGGATCCATCAGGGTTACGCAGGGGGGGGGGGGGGCAGCGAACGCGCGAGCGAATGGGATATGCTACTCCATACCCAGACTGATCTCACCGACGACAGCAGTTGCACTATCCGATGGGTCCTTACGTTCAAAGCAGCGCTCAACCCACGGGATGGACGCAAAATAGTCACGCAGTCCATCCCAGTCCGCTGACGAGTAGTGCCAGAGACGCCGATTTCCCTGCACTGGTCGTGGGGGCGCTAAGATAGGCACCTTGGAACAGACCAGACAATGGACGGAGTTGCCTAAAGCGGCTTGCACCGAAACATTGTACTGGTCTGGGTGGCTCGTCAACTGAAGGTCTAGCAAAGAGGTTGCTAGGCCCGACCCTCTTGGTATTCTAGGGACCTCGTGTACCAGTTGGGTCAGGCCGTGAGCCAGAGCAAACGCGTGGGCGGCTCTTCCCGCATGGTCTGTTTTGGAGGAGCCCAACCCAGATCTCGTGGTGGGCGTTAAAGTCCGCCAAAAATAACAATTCAGTGTTCGGAAATCGCTCCTACGCATCATCTGCCGCCTGACTCAGATATTCGAAGAGTCGAGTTGTCTCTTCATCTTCAGTATGGGAACGGTAAAGTCACACATAGATTTGACTCGTACAGCCATGGTCTACGCGTACCCAGAGGACAGAAAAGGATGGGTCCTCTAGGTCAAACATCCGCCCTAACAAACACGCATACCCCGGCTTTGGGACGGAAATTTTCCTCTAGAACATAACCGGGGTAGAGCAGGTAGGTCGTGTCATCAGGGCGGTATATTTGGGTCACCGTGAGAAAGAGCAAAGCTGGTTTCACCGTCTCTAGATGTTGGTGGACGGCGTTGAGGTTTGCATGGAGCCCACAGATGTTCGTTGACTCCACCTCAAATAGCGAACTTGTGGGAAAACGAAGAGCACTACCATGGAGGGGTAAGAGGAGGCGTGAAAAGAGATGATGGTCGTCGCAGTACCGCGTGACAAAGCGCAGGAGATTGGTTTTGTCTATTATGGTCGCCGGGTTCCCACGTCCGGTCACCAACCGGCACGACGAACCATATCGGGATTATGCGCGGCCTGGTGAGGCATCCTCCCAGGGTGGTTAGCCCCGGTTGGGCCCCTGTACTATACCGCGGGCGGCCGGCGGCACCACCGTTTCTACGGGTCTCCCTGGTCGCGGATCGCCCCGCACCACTCTCACTAGACTACGCCAAGACCCACTGGTCCCACTAGTACTGCGACCACCATCACCTCTGCCCGGCTATGCACTTGCTGATCCCTGAACTCAATCCAACCGAAATTGGATTACTATGAAGCTTTATACCAGACTCCAACCGACTAAACTGCACGGTCGCCTGTGTGGGTCGTTTGGATGGCGGAGGTGAGGTTGACTTGCATATCCCTCGCACCCCGGCCAACCCAGGGCCATCTCAGCGCTCTGCCCACGCATCTGCGCAGCGAACCATCATTACCATATCCTGAGATCTAATTACCGTACTTGTAAAATCTCATTACCGTTTTCACAAAAATAGAAACGTCGAAATCTCAAAGGATAAAAGAGTTATTGCTGTCCCTCCAACATAATTCAAAAGTAACGCTTAAATACTTTACAAAAAATATATAAAGAACATGTTTTGGAACTAATTTTTTTTTTTTTTTCAAAACATCAAATATGCTCGAAATGAAATATTCACCCTGGTGCACAATTAATGCTGACGTACTTGCGGTCAAAATATTGGATTTTAGGTGTTAAACAAACTGTTAAGATGTACGTACGAAAATGTGTAACCTGTGTACGGTACAATGCCAAGATCTCTCAACAGTTAATGGGTCAGTTACCTTCCGCAAGGGTGACCCAATCGAGACCGTTTAAATCCAGTGGGGTAGATTATGCGGGTCCTATACTAATTCGATCTGCCAAAGGAAGAGGTCAGCACGCTAGTAAAGGGTACATTTGTCTCTTCGTTTGTATGGCTACAAAAGCTATACATTTGGAGGTTGTTTCAGATTTAACATCTGAAGCATTTTTAGCTGCCTTTAAGCGTTTCGTCGCGAGAAGAGGCCATTGTGAAGAAATGTGGAGCGACAATGGCACTACATTTGTTGGCGCAGCTAAACAATTAAGAAATATGTTAGCATCTGATAATTTTGCTGAAAAACTAGCAGCACAGGGAACTGAGTGGCACTTTATCCCACCCCATGCTCCGAATTTCGGCGGGTTATGGGAAGCTGGCGTAAAGTCAGTTAAATATCACCTTAAACGAGTGATAGGGGAGTCAACTTTGACTTTTGAAGAGCTGTCGACTGTATTGGCGCAGGTCGAAGCTTGCCTTAATTCTAGGCCCATGGCTCAGCTCGATAGTGATGAGGGCGAGATAATAACACCGGGGCATTTCCTCGTCGGTGAACCGTTGCTTACTGTCCCCGATTTTAATTATGAAACATCAAATATAGGAACATTGCGTAGATGGCAACTAACGCAAAGAATGATGCAAAGTTTTTGGAGACGTTGGTCTCATGATTATTTAACATCTTTCTTACAACGGCATAAGTGGTCGGGTCAAGGTGCAGAACCTGAGGTCGGACAAATTTGTTTAGTAAAGGAGGACAACATGCCTCCCTCAAGGTGGCTGCTTGGTCGAGTCGTAGCCAAACATCCAGGACCCGATCGACTAACTCGGGTCGTATCTTTGCGCGTTAAAAATAATATTATAAAACGACCAACATCAAAAATTTGTGTTTTGCCTGTGGCAACTTAGAATAATTAAAATAAGATTGCATGCAGAAATTGTTGTACTTTATTTCAAATGTTTATTTTACCTGTGTATTTTAAGATGTTGCTAAAATTGTTTTGAGCTGTACATCTTGGTAAAAAAAAAAAAAAAAAAAAAAATATATATATATATTTTGTAAAGGTGGGCAGAAATTGTAAACTTGTTTTGTATAAAAGCCCAAAATTTAAAAAATTTGGCCTTGGTGGGCGGAATGTTTAAGCGGGTTTCACAAAGATTGAAAAATTATAGTTTTTAAAATTAATAACAGATGGCGCTGTTTCATAAAATTAGATCGCGTCATCATTGTGTTTGCGATCTGCCTATATAAGGTGACTGTTTTATTTTGTTTAGCGTGGGTTAAAAATATAAGGAATAAGATTGATTTGTGTATTATTTAACTCCGATCAATCCACCCTTTCCATGCAAGCAACCCCCAGGACATTTGTCAATATACAACAACTATTGCAGGGTAGTAATTCTTAGAGACAAATTATTAAAGAAAGTCACACCAGTTGGTTACATAGTTTATGGGTTTATAACTCGAGAACCGCTGAACTGAATTTTGCAATTATTTTCTTGTTGAGTTTTGTTTCACTTTGCGTCGCCAAAGGTTTGTTTGGCGCGAGGCAGACAGACATCAGGGCATCAGGTGGGACGTGGGACTGTGTCAGGAAGCCGTGGCTGGCGGTAGTTCAACAATCCGTGAATATCGATTTGTGTCCGACTGAAGATGACGATGCCCGCTCTCGTCTGATCCGAGGCCGATAGCGCGACACTGGCGCTTGTCAAAGCAAGTATAGCCATATGACAGCAAGTAGGTACGAGCACACGAATCAGGACAAAGTTTTTTTTTTCATTAAACAGCATGATACTCTTTTGACATCTCGGCAGTATTGAGACCTTATTTTAATATAGCTAAAAAAATTGGTAATGATAATAACACGTACACCCTGTCTTTGGCGCAGATGCAGCGTCCATGGAGATGAGCGGTGCGTGCGTGCTGTGGGCGAGGCTGCGGCGCGCAGTCTGTCTCGCTCGCTCCCTGCGCCCTCCCCGCGCGCTGTCCCGCTCGCTCGCGGCCCCGCAGTGATGGCGCCGCGCCCCGCCCGGCGCCCGCGCTCGCGCCGCGCGCTCCTCTCTACTATCCTCTACTGCACCTTCCTCACTGGTGAGTGCTTTAATAATGCTGAACGATTTGTTGGAACATACTGATCCTCCCCAAAAATATAGTTAGACGTTACGCTGCATTGTCACATTATAATCATTTGAAGACGAGCTATAACAATATAGGGAAGCATGAAAATGATTGGTTTTAAACTGGCAGTACGCGTCGCGGTCCCTTCGCGTCGCCGGTCGCCGGTCGTCGGTCGAGTCAGTCCGCCTGCCGCCAGCCCGCGCGACCGGCGTATGGCGGCAGGCGGACTGAGCCGCATTATCTCGTCCGCAAATGAATGGTCCACGGTAATTACACAGCTTCATTTATAAACGAACACCAAAAGTTACGTTACAATTTAAAAGGCCCAACGGAGGCAGGTCTTATGTGTCGTGGTTTGAAATGAGATGATTGAATTACCCGAGACTCGTCTTATTTGGTTGATATTGTATCAACTTACACTTATTGGGTTAGGAATTGAGACCATTTTGATCTTATATAGTATTCTAAAAAGATCAAGTATCATAGGCTCAATACTAAATACAATTGGGAAGTACCAAAGAAGATTTGTTATAAGGATATAATATTAGAACATGGTACAGTTAAAAGTTGTACAGCATAGTGCACCACCAGTGTGCCAATTTCAGGTATTTCCTGTGAACGTCTTTGTGTGAAACTCGTCGCGTCGTGTTTTCATTCGACCATTTATTTAAATATTTTTTAAATAATCCAGTGCTTAGTGCTTTGAAATACATTGGTACTGAATATTCGTACACGCATAGCAAGGCAACTCTTATTATATTTGGTGGACTTATAGAGATCTCTAAGGGTACGTGAGGTTACATGCTAGCTACTTTAAATAGTTTACTATGCTGCCTCATAAACAAACATCTCATAAATGTACAGTAGAACTCAAAAGTGCAGTAGCAATCCTACGCAACTATAGCGTCAACATTCTAACGCTACTTGTGACCTTTTTCTTTTAAGACAAGCCAGCGACGCCTCGTATTGCATAGTAACATTACGCACACATATAAGCGCGCCGGCCGCACGCTAAACCATTTTGAGCCTTGATGTGCTAATGCACTTATGAGCTCTGACTGTACAACGATGGCAACGGTGACAGACTTCTTAGTAGTTTCACGAGTAGTGATATTATATCTATTTGCTTTCAGACATATATAAGTATATATTGGTCCAAAATTATTCCTAGGGATCTAGTTTCCTTCATTTCATTTATTCATAGTATATTCAAAATTCATAACTATACTTTTCATTGTAGCATTAGTTAGACTGCTCGATTACCGATTTACTGAAATTAATTTTGAAAAACGTAACGCTTTCAATAGAAACTGAATTTTTTTTTGAGATGCGGACTAGTCTTCTCCCTTAATATACCAAACTATTGCGTATAAAACAGAATCGTCTAGTTAAATACCACTGATATAAAGCCAGGGGTATACGCAGATCAACTTTTGCGAAACATTTGCCTAAATAAATACTTATTGTGCTAGTGACAGCTGTCAAAATAATTCCAAGCGGCCCTCGCCCGTGGGTGTGGGTGTGGTTCGAGAACAAACCGAGCTGTGGCCGCTTGTAACGGCTGACTGGTGCTAACTGACCGTACTTATACAAATTGAATACAGAATCAGCGCTAGAACAGAAACAACCTTCATAATTGAAAGCCACTATTCTTCAACTGCTATTGTGTTGCGCTCCCAAATTGACATTCACGCAGATAGAACGTGGAGGATATATTAGATTTGAACGCAGTCCGCTAATACCCATATCATCTAGACTTTAGATTCTAAAGTGTAAGTAACATTGGACACAAGACTGCCTCCACACACCGCCTACAGACGTGCATCATACAAAACGCAAAAAGATGTTCCAATATGTCGCGCGCAGACGTTCCCTCGCGCTGTCGTTAAGTGCCTGTAATAAATCACCACACCCTGCGTGTCTGTGTGTATGTGTATCTTATATACATTATGTATATACGATTGTTTCCACACTTTTTTCCTCTCCGACGTACATAGGCGTCGTCGCCAGTAATGCGTCGCCGTCAGAGCACATTTATTTGCTATCGATTAGTCATATTCTGAACTTAGGTGCCGTAGTACACACACACACACACACACGCACACACAGTCTGTGCTACTCTGAACACACCACACAGGACTTACGATGAGCAGTTTATGAACTGTTAGCACATTAATAACACGCAAGTTTAGGCTTTTGTATTGCCATGTCCTATTCATTGTAATCATTGACGATTACGTCAATTAATATTTTTGTAAGTCTACAATTATTTGAGATTCAGTAACAAAGTTCTAAGTTTCAATGGTTGCCAGTAAGAAGCCCAATGTTACTTTAAAACTGGACTTTTGTACGTGCATACAATATAATTCTAACTATGAACATTTGTACAATAAAGTTTTTTTATTCTACGTTGTTAGTAAGTATTGTGCGGAGTAAGTATTATTAGGAAAGGTTTCTTCGTATTATTTCAATCTAGCCATAGCTTCATTTTGGTTTAATATGATAAATGGCGTACGTTTTTGATCAATAAGTTTGTGGCATTATGCCCCACGCATGTTTATCTTCTCAATAAATCGTGAAACTGGAAGCCTTGCGATAATCCCTCAAAGATTCGCTCGGGGTCGGGGCGCGCTCCCCAGGGCCCGCATTAGCATATGAAGCGATAGAACGTCGATACCTATCGTGTCGATAAACAGCGGCGACGGCGACGCGACGACGACTCGTGGCGGTACCACAGTCACACTACGGAGCATTCTCGGGCGCTGGCACTCAGTTTGTGGCTAAACGCGAAATCTAGCAATAGAATTTCTCCTAACTTGTTAAATATTTGGAAGGGATTTAGTAGCATGATTCACCCCAATTTATTCTTTAAATCGCTTCGGAAAGTTTCTACACAACAAAGTACAAGGCTGTAGTAACTACTTGCTGTAGCAACTTTGTACGTGATCGTAGAGCAGATAGCAGTACGCCACAAACTTTGAACAACACACAAATCTTTATCTTTCACTGAGTCTCATTAGAAATAAGACAAGCAGTCTGTTGTTGGCGCTGATCCGTTGTATCGGTTGTGACAGGAAGTGGCGGGCGCGGCGGCGCTCGCTCGAGAGGATTATGGTTTAATACAATTTGATATGATTGTGAGAGAACGTCTGCGCGACTGAGCGGGGGTCGCGCTCGTCTGAGGGACGCACGCCCGCGTCTGCTAGTCAGCGGCTCGTACTTTGATACAATTTATTTAGATGCGAGTAGCTCGTTTGTGTTTTTACACTACTGAGCCGACAACTGAGGACTAACAGTCTCCCGGGTCACGAACCCGTGGCGTGAAAAGTATCTGATGAAGCCGTCAAGCTAAACGCCACCATTTTGACACTGTACGTGTTTAACTTACCATGAAACGCGGTGAAGTTAAATTGACGTGTCCCAAATAAAAAAATACATGGCTTATCGGCTCGTAGCCTGTTCAGCACTTAATAGATAAAATGTCTTTTTCACTAAGCTCGAAAAATTCAGTTGTACAATATATCTTACGATACTCATTGCATACTGCCCCGTAGACGAGCACAACCGCAATAAGTTGCTCTTTTTATTAACTTTAGCAAAGGGAGTCTAGCGCAGTGGGGTGTAACTTGAAAGTTAAAGTTTTTGTTGTGTGGCTATTGTCATAGTTTACATTTAAACCATCGCATCGCCTGTGCATTGAGCATTAACAGTCTGAACAATACGCGTTTTCGCCAGATTTTAAACACGAAAAGGGAGATTGACGCAATATTTATCTTTAGGCGTCATTAGACGCATCATTAAGTCTACAAGTGCACATTAGTACAATGTTTTAACAGTGAATGCCATTCGGTTCCTCCTCCGGTGGGCGGGTATCCGTGGGGGTTCCACACGGGAAAAAAAGTCGTTGCACTCTAACGAACAGCGCACAGCATCCTCGCACTATTCAGGTCTATTGGGATTTCTGTGTCAGAGTTTATGTTATTGAATTTTATAGAAAGCTTAAAATTGTAAAAATACTGTCTGACGTGTTTAGTCTTGTTTAGAGATATCACTTGCTATTGTTATATTTGGGTCTTTCAAGATAGAAGAGCTGATATTAATTTTATAACGAAAAATTCTTAAACATTTTACGTGACTGAGCATTGAACATAGGGCCTCAACATTTGCGCGCAGATTTACCTAAGCGCACATTTATAAAATATAAATTTATATTTTATTTATATACACACATGCATACATATACGCTACAGTTAGCCACTAGTCGCTGCAGCGTGTTTGACGGAATTGTATGAATATTTTTGTATTTTGATTTACTTTACCTTCCAATCTCTTGTTATATGCACGCTCCAAGAGCTCGCTGAAAGGTAACTCCGCTATGCACGGGAGTCCAATCTTCCTTCGTGCATGCTTTGTGCTCGGTTCAATATACATAAATATGTGAAATGTGTACAGTAAAGAATGAATGAATGACTATGCTTGAGATTCATCCAAAGCGTTCATTAAATAATAATCACTCAATTAAATAGCCCCACGTACACAGAGACCGCGCCATTCACGAGAGACTTTGTAATTACGAGTTCAGAACATAAGTACAAGCTGTAGTTATAAAACTTATTACTAAAACGAAAACTATTTAATTACTTTGCATCATTAATTAAACTACCACAAATTCAGCTCATTCACCGAAGGCCGAGGTTCGAGCGACACGTGATTGTGTTTGTGTGAATACCAATTTAAGTAAATCCTTCAATAATATGAAACAGCTTGGCACGGACTGAGTTAACTGACTTGAAGATATAGGTACCAGTGAGTAGCTACTGGATCGAGTAGGTAGCGCGTGAGCTATGAACTATGGTGTGTTAACTATTGCTCGTCTACAGAAACGTGTGTTTTCTGAGGCTTTGACAATGTATCAAAACGCGCTAATTTAGAGTGTTTTGATCCTTTCGTTCTTATGAACGAATCAATCATTTTGATTCCATTTGTTATGTAGCTAATAGCCGAGAGGTGTCAGGTAGGACGGTGGGGTTGCGGGCGCGTTGGCGTAGTATTCTGTATACTTGCCGCCGGGCGGTGAGCGATGTGCCGTCGCTAATCGCTCGCTCAGACAATGGTCGGCTGCGTGTAATCACCGCGTACATTTCGCTAACTGTGGCAGTGTGACGCTCGTCATCTCCGAGAATATCAAACAATGAAGTGAACAATGTCCCACCTCCCACACCGCCGCGGCTCCCCCGTGTTACCCCTGTGCTCTCGACACTCAGATGAAGGCATTATTTTTAAATCGTTATTAAGGGCGGCTCCTGTAATGTATTCATAGGTTCAGCGGTTAAAAATCTTGTTCTTTTGCCTTTCGTGGAAAGCGCGGGGCGCTCGCCGGAACTCATCCATATTAATGTCGGGCTACAATTTGTTGATTGCTGTGTTATAAAGTGAAGCGGAGAGCTGCGCCCGGCTCGCTAATGTTACACCACGCGCCACTCCTACTTGTTTGTTAGTCATCAAATAAATGCCTCAGATGTTATCTTGCTGGCTTGTAATGAAGCTTTTAGGATATTGTATAACATAACAATATACCACTAAACATACGTACATCTCTATGTACTGAACTGTCTTTTACAATTTAACATTTTTTATTATTAATAATAAATGAAATACTAACTTCCATTTGAGAAAAGAAGCCTTGAATAATAAATTGAAATAAAATATTTTCTTACGCCGGGAATATCTATTAAATTGTGAAGGAGACAATTTCGAAATGTCGCCGCGTCGTCGTTGAGCAGAGAATAATCTTTCGTCGCTTTTAGTGACTGAGACCAAGGATTTTGTTTTGGGTTAATAACCCAACAATTATTAAATTAGGCACAATTTTCGTATAATAATTGTATTACAAAGTTGCCAGCGTTCTGAAAACGGTACCCCATGTGGTCTGGTAAAATGTTGATAAGTAGATAGGTATATATGAATGTTGCCAAATGTCCGGTGTGGCCCGCCGGTGCCGGTGGCGTGGTGTGACTGTGTGAGCACGTGACGCGACGTCCACCAGTACTATCAATACGAACGAAGTCGAAGCTTAACTTAGTGAAAGGACTCAATTTAGCTGCAACTTTGAAGCGAGGGGAGAGCCGCGAGGGCTGAGGGGCGACTTTAACGAAATCTATTGAAATAAGAAATAAGTCCCGAGCGGGCGCGACGCGCACGGCCAGCCCTGCCGCATAATTATATCGCACACTCTTTGATATTAACACCTAGTTGTGCCTCAGAGGGTTAACACTCGTATAGTTCGGTTCAACATTCTAATACTAATACCGTCACCGTTCATCGCATTTGTCAATAAACTCATATTGAACATTAAATTCTGTGGGTAGGTGTCAAAGTGAAAACAAGTATCAGAATTTGCTCCAATCAAAAAATTAAAAATCCACTATTTTCTATTCTTTTTTACGAAGTTTGTTCGGATCAGCAATTAATACAGTAATACTCACGTTTGTAGTATTATATGTGACACAAAACCTTAAATAAACACCACCTGCCAGCTACACTTTATTCACAAGATAATTTTACAAGAACGTGATTGAAAACACTGATTATGTCGCAGCTCGAAGAAATTCAGTCGGTGCAAAGAAACCTTGAGGAGAGTTTCCTTAGAAAAATGGACGAACTGCAGGCTCAACTGCATGGTGGAGGCACAGCCAAGGATACAGTGGCACGGGTTGCAGATGAGTTCCGCACCTTCAGATAGCTGATCTTTAACATTCTTGGACTGCTCCGGAAACAAATAGCAGAGTGCATCACGTCAACGGACTCCATTGACACTTGGCAACGCCGCAAAGTCCTAATATTTTCAGGTATTCCAGAGGCCGACAAGGAAAGCTGCATCCATACCATCACGGAGATCTGCAATCATAGGATGGGCTTGAATCAAATAACGCTAAGCTCCATAAAATCCTGTCACCGGCTAGGAGCTCTTAAAACACAACCGTCCAATTCTCGTGCGGTTTAACACTGTGGATGCAAAAATCGCAGTATGGAATGCGAAGACACGGTTGAAGGGGGTCTTCAATAACAGCCAAGGAGTTTTTAACTAAGATCAGACAGGCAATGTTCCTCAAGGCACGCCTACACTTCGGGATGCGGCGCTGTTGGACACAGGATGGAGTCATACTAGTTAAGACCCAGGATGGACAGCGCTACAAACTCACCACGGCCGAGGAGCTTCAGCGTATCACCGAGAAGTATCCCAAACCAACAACAAGTTCCAAGAATTAGTGTAGACACAAGTGGTGAACATCTTGTTTGTGTTGGAATTGGTATTCAAAATAACTCCTTGTGCCCTAGTTTCTATCTTCTTGTTTTTTAGTTTTTATTTTCTGTTTCACTGAGTCACGGCGGTACATTTTCATTTAATCCAATTAGTTCATTGTTTACCTTCATTTTGCTTAATTCTAAACATTTTCCAACATTTCTAACCACAGGGCGGCCCTAACGCACCAGTATAAGGAAGGACAGCGTGCCAAGGTCACCAAAATCTATGAATGCTTTGCGCCCCGTCATTCATAAATTTTTCTAGTCTTTTACTACAACTAGCATACTAGTGACGTACTTCAAAAAAAAGATTTATCGACGAACGATGGGCCGATGACTGCTTATTTAAAATTTAATATCCATAATGATTATGAAGAATCGCTAAAGTGAATTTTCTTAACACAAATATGTAGTTTTGAAGATTATTGATTTCGAAAATTGAAACAAGCAGCTGGAAAACGGTTTTTGTGTGAGTAACGGCATGACTTCTTAGTAAGTAGTGCAAATGCATGAAGTGCAAGAGAATATTGCATTTATCTCGGTTCCGGTTGTGTTTTGTTGTGTTTACGTGTATGATTCATTAAAAAATAAAAGTCATTTGGAATAGTAAGAAATCTATAAATTATAATAAAAATAAGAATTATAATATTATCTCATGAGTGTAGCATGTTACCGGTCTTGTTAAGTTAATACACGTTAAAAGATAAGTAAACCCAATTGTATTAGTATACGTAAATCGATCACTTCTGCGATAGTAGAAGGCACAGCACTAACGTAGTAAAACGTCCATTCATAAAAATGGAATGTAGGTAAAGACACAGCGTTTTGTAGGTAGGGCCCATCCCCCCCCCTTATACATCAATGTTTCTAACTGACAAACAACAATGACAACTTTGACACCTTTGACGTGACATTTCAATGCATTATTTTATTTATTGTCACCTCTGGCACAAGGGGTTTTGGCACATTGTTTGTTCATAATATGAAAATTCAAATTAAATCTATTGTGAATGTTTGCTGGCTGGTGGTGCAGAGACTACATCAACTCAGCGAAGATACTTAACTGGTATAACATCTTTTACATTTTATTATATATTTAAGTACTTTATATCATATTTATTATTATCTTATACTATATATATATATGAGTGATAATGACTCATTCTATTCTGCCTATGATGAGGACATACTGTCTGAAAACTCGAGTGTATGCTCAAGCACAGATAGTGCTGTAATACTTGGCGATACACTTCGCCAATGTTTGGAACATGACTGTGGAAAGTCACTTAATGTCTGTCATATAAATGCTCAAAGCGTGCCCGGACATTATAGTGACCTAGTGGCAACATTTGCTGACTCTTACCTCCATGCAATACTAATTTCTGAGAGCTTTTTGAAGCCTAATCTACTTTCTGCCTACTACTCACTCCCTGGATTTGTTTTAATACGGAACGATAGGCTAGATAAAGATGGAGGTGGTGTTGCCATATATCTCCGGAGCGACTTACCATTTAAAATAGTTGCCTCATCTCCTTCACAATATTAAATGTCATCGAGCTGGTGCAATCTTGACTCTAGGGTCCCTCAAGGCGGTATACTTTCTCCTCTTCTTTTCTCCATATTTATTAATTTCATTACCCCCGATCTTCAAAGTACGTATCACTTGTATGCCGATGACCTGCAGTTGTATAGTCAAGCCACTGTAGATAGTATCTCAGAAGCTATTGATAGGGTTAATGCAGACTTGGGCTTAATACGTAACTGGTGTGACAGGTTTGGTTTGGCCGTTAATCCCGACAAATGCCAGAGCATTATAATAGGTAGTAGTCATATGATGAGAAGGTTGAAGGATGTGGCTATACCATCGATTATCTTTGATGGGAATATCATTCCTGTCACACTTAGCGTTAAGAACCTGGGCTTACATATAGACTCAACCTTGAGTTGGAGGGTTCAAGCTACAAGCGTTTGCCAGAGGGTGACAGGAACGCTTAGGACTCTTTACCGCCTTAAAAACTTTCTTCCTTCTGACACTAAGACAACGCTTATGCAGACCTTAATCTTCCCTATCCTTGACTATGGTGATGTGTGCTATTTCGACCTGAATGCAGATCTGCTCAATAAACTTGACCGACTACTCAATAATTGCATTCGATTCGTCTACAATCTTAAGAAGTACGACCATGTTTCGGCTTGTCGTACAGAGCTAGGTTGGCTGCCCATACGTCGGCGACGCAGTCTACGGGCTGTCACCTGGATCTATACATTGTTAAATTCTCCCAACGCTCCGGCCTACTTAAAATCTCGTCTTCACATACTTGGTTCAAATCACGATAAAAATCTGCGCTCAACTAACAATCTTCTCCTTCACTGTCCCACTCACACTTCAAGTCTTGTGCACTCTTCTTTCGCTGTGCAATCCATTCTTCTTTGGAATGCGCTTCCTTTAGAGATCAGGATGTCACCAAATCGAGCTACATTCAAAAACAGAGTACGCCAGCTATATAACGAACCATAGGCGAATTGTACTCATAGCACTTTTCCACATATATATTTATATACTTGTATATATATATATATATATATATGTACATATATGTATGTGTATGTATGTGTATGTATGTGCATTCAGAATAGAATATTTGTGTAAGTATATATATATATTTATATTTATGTAGCTATAGGTATACTATTATTTACTTATTTAAGTACATCATTATATTTATAGTTTGTATGTCTATTATTTATACCATACTGGTTACTCACATCAATTCTTCAAGCACCTACCTTGACAAATCTCTGCATCACCCTAAGGTTGACTGGTAGAAAATGCCAATGGCATTAAGTCCGCCTTTGTACATTATTATGTATTTGTGCAAAAAGTTTAAATAAAAAAAAATAAAAAAAACATTGAAGTGTATTTTGTCATAGAAGTGTATTTTTGTCAAAAAGGCGTGAAATAGCTGAAAGAGGTATTAGTGGGGAGCGTCGCCCGCAGCTATCACTCTTTCATAAAAGAGAAGTGATTAAGCGAGGGTGGGGCACACAGGGTCCCGCCACAGTGCCACAGGGCCCCGCGGCGGCCGAGCGATCGTTCGCAGACGTCGCAACTTGCCTCCACCTCATGTTCTTTGTGAAACACTCAATTATATTTACACGCGAGGAGCTCCTTCACGCCGCGGCCGGGGATTGCTTGACGACGGTTGTGCTACACAGAATTATACAATATATCCTGTTTGGCTCGAGTCATAAATCAACTTGATAAGTAACTATTTTCATATTATCTTTAGATACATTATATTATTACAATTGTGGACATAGGTACCTATTGCATTTCAGTTAGTACTACTATTTATTCTATGGTTTAGAGTAAAAAAGCTGTAGGTAAAGGAAAGACAGGAGGAGGAACAATTTTCTGTGATAGAATTATGCTTGAACCATTTTGTCACAATCGCGTTAATAAAGTATCGCTTGTCAGCTTTTTACATCGCCTTCTCAACCGATGAAGGGATGCTGTGCTGCGCTAAATAAGCTCTGTGTACGTCGCCACGACGGAGACCCATAAAGCTCTTTTATCGGTAAACAGCTGACGTCACTCGCCGCCCGCCCGGCCTGTGGCGGTGCACCCGCTGCTGTGTGTGCGACTGTACAGCAGTCAGCAGTACGGGTACATCTGCAGGGGGAGGGGACGCAGTGCGAAGGAGACGCGGGTACACACGGCACTAAATTAAACGTAGTAGGTACTATAGGCACTGTGCGGAACAGCCATTATTTAGACTCAAAATCATACTAATAATATATGGTTATTCTGTGTCTCGCTCGCTTCGTCTCAGACAATGTGCAGTAGGCAAGGTATTCGTCCTTCTTTCTCAAAGGGATTCTGTTACGCACCATCGTGCGGTTTTAGTCGATTTGACTTCGATATAGCCACGAAACGACACCGTTAGCCGCGGAGAAGTTGTACCCGCGAGAGTTTCCACGCCACGAACCAGAGAGAACATTCAGGAATGGCAGTAAGAGGCATTGGTGGAAGCACTAACATGAAATAAAAGTTTTACGAGATGGGACAGGGGGATCATAAACCGTTGAGATAGTGCGCGCGAGTACTTACACTAGCTCATTCGCGTCGGGCGCTAACAACAATAAAGATATCAAAACAATATCAGATTTTATTCATAGCGGTATTGATTCCGGATGGGGCGTGGCTCCAGTTCTGAAGAGTATCGGTTATGAGTCAGTGGTTTGCATAGGCATTGCAGTGAATTAGATCACAGGGTTTTTATTAAAGCTAACCTCTATTTCAATGTATAAACAAATCACTGAGGTGCTGAAAGCAAATGATAATAATGAAAACAATAAATTTAAAAAATAATAGTTTGTTGTAATATAGTAATATACTCACAACAATCTATTAATGAAGTGAATTACACATACAGTTTGAATATATAGCAGTCTACATCGATCAGAATTATACCGTAACTACTGGGAATAATTTTGGTACGTTTTTTAAATTGGTGTGCTAACCTAAAAGGCACTATAGGCCACTGCGATGATCCTTTACGTGGCCATCGCCGTCGTTGGAGCTGGTATTACATTTGACTTAACTGAACTTATATTTTGTGTTGAACTTAAACATAGGTAGGAGGTAATATGAGATATTTTTATGAAAATATCGAGGTGTGACTAGTTGTAGAAAGCTATTTATTTTTGAAATGTTATCGAAAATATAAGTTAGTGGGCTGTGGCTGTGGTCGAGCAGACGGCGCGGCGCGAGTTCAACCGCAGCCAACTAGTTTACTCGCCGGCCCTCGCCCCTCGCCCCTCACCCCCCGCCCGCCTCGTCTTCACGTACGGTTCACACGACTGTATGCACGAGACTAATGCTATTTTAAAGTTCGCAATAGCTGCGCATTTGTCAACTTACACGCTGCTCGACATATTTCGACCCTCGGCCTCGACCTATGTGCTTAGGGACCGCGCGTAAACATATTAGACTAGCCGCATGTGTTTTGTCAACTTCATTTTAGTTCCATAATATATTCTATCTACTGTGTGAAATAGGTAAGAAGATGACGGTTCCGTGAATTAAGCTACCTCCTAGCCCACATTTGCCAGAATATCAGTTTGCCTTTTACAAACATTTTTTTTAAGAATAAGTGCATTCTCTTTCTCGGGTCCCGTACGTAGTTTCGAATGACGTTGCAGCGATAGGTCATTGTGGCGAAAAACTTTTAGCGTGGTACACTGGAGCGAAAAGTCATATCGTTCTCAGTGTCTTGATTTTTTTATATATTTATGATACGTCAACTCGACTTCACCTCGCCTGATAGTAAGCTGAAGGCAAAGTCTTAGGAAAGAGGGTCACCATTACAAACACGTACAATATTACAATGGTGGCGCTCAGCTTGACGGCCTCATCAGATGCTTTATATTCTGCACTGTATGTGGGTGACACCTAAGCCCTGCACTTGTTGCCCTGTGTAGGAAAGGAGAGGGTGGGATTAATCGCAAGAGTTCATTCGAACATTCACCATGCTAGAGACGGTAAAATACTGTCAGGGACGCAACATCTCTAGGTATCTGCAAAGGTTCGAGGGCATTCGTGACCTCAGGACTCCCAATAATGCGGATCGGTCGTCGCTCTACCTACTACCTAATGTAGGTACGTACATATAACATCTCCGTCCGCTCACATTGCAAATAAAAAGTAAATACTTTTGGGAGCACCGTCTTTAAGAGATCCTTTTAAAAGCGAGTGTCCTTTAAACAGAAGTTGTGAAATGGTTCGTTAGACTCGCGTCTGTAAAGTGCTCCTGCGCTCGGAGCCCCCCCCTCCCCCCCCCCTCCACCCCGCATCTACCATCGTTGTTTTACGACGCGCCACAATGTTCCGCTAAATAGCTAGATACCGATAGTTTGGTGGACGAGGAATGTTACTATCCATTGACGTTGGTCTCAACATCTCGGCGCCAGTGGGACTGCACTCATGAAATTGTACTTTCGTTGATCTCAATGTTACAAAAAATGGAACTGTGTAGAGTGAATGCAACGATGTAATGAATTCTTTTTCATTTAATTTTGAACTTGAAAGGTATGAGAATATAGTTTCCTTTTTCTTTGCCGCACCATTAAGTCTTGGAATTCCTTTAAGAGGGGCGTGAAAAAGCATCTGATGAAATGATTGTAATACTGTACGTGTTTGTGATTTTGACCCTCTTTCCTCTGACTTTGCCTTCAGCCTACCATCAACCGAGGTGAAGTCAAATTGACGTGCCATAGATAAAAAATAAAAAAACCTCCAAGGCAGTGTGTTTGCAATTTCAGTCATGGTAAACAATTATTAGAACCGCGGTCCTGACCACGTGGTTGGGCTTAAGATAATTACTCCTAGGTTACTACTGAAACTGTCGATAAAATAACAATTAAAACTTTCCGCTGGAAAGTAAAAAGTAAAGTTGTAAGTACTCGTAGGTACCTACTCTGAGTAGGCACATGCGAGCTCTCACGTGAATAAAAAATGCGGAAGGTGGCGCACACCTCCGACACTGAGAAGATCCGAGCGAACTTGCACAAACAAAATATAATTGCTAAAAGGATAGCGCATGTTTATGGCTTACTAACCTTATTTTTCATTTCCCCGCTGCTGCTGATGAGATGTGAGACGTGACGCACTTTTCAACATCCTTTATTATGTTAATTCATGATTTTTTTATGTGAAGTTTGATACTTTAGTTGCACCCTCTTGTATTCCAAATGGAAGTGAACAATTCAAACATGGACCACTGTTCCCATCGCTTATTAACACAGAGCATCGCTAGTTAGGGGAACTACCACTTAGTAACCTGCTATTTTCAGACTGGTTTTTTGCGCGTTTATAAATGCGGAAAAGATTTGGAAGTTAGGGGCTCACGTAATTACGCTTTAACATACCGGGGTGAGTTTAGGACTCTACATTTACGTAGTAATAGATGCCTGCAGACCAAACCGTGGGTACAGTTAGGACAGTAGAAATATTAATTAATGAGTAGTGTGCGTGCTGGCGACTCCCGGATTGTTTCGACAGAGTTGATTGAGTTCCGTCCGCCGCCCGCAGTCGGCCGAGTGCGCCGGATTATCTCCCTTTGAGCGTCTGTCTGTGCAGCTTCTCGATAATATCCGGTAATTATACTCACTCCGTTTGTTTGTTAACAAAGGTCTTTGTGTACAGATTAACATTGAACTGTTCAGTACTGTGTACTAACTTCGACCGCTACTGAAAGCGGGGGGTGGGCTTTAGGAACCTAAATACTGTGTGCTTTTCATGAATTGTGCACAAGAAAGTTGTAAACTGATTAAAAGAAAATTAGAAACATTCAGATGAATACAAATATTTGCACTGGCGGGTAGGTCTCCACTTGTTCAGCTGGTTCCCATTTGACGTTCTGTCGGACAGCATCAGAAACTCACATGAGCAGTCTCCATGTTTGTTCATGTATGCTGATGATATCGCGCTGATGGACGCGGACATTAGCAGATTGGTGCGACCCCGAGCTCCGAGTACACCTTGGCTTCGGATGCATGATGATGATGCGTCGACAATGATTAAGGACTACCAATACCACAAATTGCAACAAACACGCAAATTGCGTCGGGTCTTCTCCTCCCCCCTACCACAATGCCTCAAAACAAGAGTCTTCGACCAGTGCGTTCTGCCTGTTATGACTTACGGTGCCGAAACGTGGACATTGACGGTGGGGTTAGTCCACAAATTGAAAGTCGCTCAGCGGGCCATGGAGCGAGCTATGCTTGGAGTCTCTTTGAAGGATAAAATTCGCAATGAGGTCATCCGACAAAGAACTAAAGTTACAGACATAGCTCGCAGAATAACCAAGCTGAAGTGGCAGTGGGCTGGCCACATCTGCCGGAGGACCGATGGTCGCTGGAGCAAACGAGTCCTCGAGTGGAGACCACGAGAAGGCAAACGGAAGGTAGGACGCCCTCTAGCTAGATGGACTGACGACCTGAAAAAGGCAGCTGGGACAGACTGGATGCGGAAGGCGGAGGATAGGGAGCAGTGGCGCACATTAGGAGAGACCTATGTCCAGCAGTGGACTGCGATAGGTTAATTGAATACCACCATTGTCCACAAATCCGTTACATAAATCTAATCGTCCATTACTTATGCAAACACTATGACTGCCGACGATGAACATATCTTTCCTCATTCAGATTCTAGAGAGTCCTTGAGAGCCTGCGACCGTTCACCTCACCCACTTGCGTTCTACACCGAACAGCTTGCTATTCATATTGAGATGAACATTAAAGCACCGAGTCATGCGCCCGTCGATGTCACGGTACGTCGCCGAGCAATGGAGCGTGACGCGCACCTTACACTAACGACAATACAAAGGCTCTTTTTAAACAAAAGTTAAATTTATGTGAAGTGCGGGAGTATTTTTATGAACAAGACACACTCCTAAGTAAGTGTAAAGAGTCACCTGATGCCCACAGTTCCTTATCTCTAAAGCGGTTCGGTGAGTCTTTCCTCTGCCGCACCATTAAGTCCTGGAATTCCTTACCGGCGCACGTATTTCCTTCTTCCTACAGTTCCGGGTCCTTTAAGCGGGGCGTGAAAAAGCATTTGATGAGGCCGTCAAGCTGAGCGCCACCATTGTAGCACTGAACTTATTTGCAATGGTGACCCCCTTTTATGAGACTTTGCCTTCAGCTTAACATTAGGCAAGGTGACATGCCATAAATAAATAATAAGAAAAATCGACTACAAACGCCTATTGACCGATTCTCAATTATTTAAGGATTTACCATTTGATGGGCTTTTGGAGCCGGTTTCTTTTTTGTAGTCATCATCATTATCATTTTTATAGTACCAGATTTAATTTTTAAGATTACAAATTTCTCATTATGAAAGGTTTAGGAATAAAGTTTAGTGTGACTGACAATTTTGTTTTTAAGTTAGAGATCCGCGGGGACTTAATCGAAAATGAAAGAATACATCAATCAAAGAATTTCAATATCTCACCCAGATATTGAGCGCGTCACGGGGCTCGGGGCTCGGAGTGTTAATGGGAGTTTGAGAACTTGAACTGGGACTTTTTTATATTTTTCCGTGTTTTCTTAATAGTCAGCTGAGATATGTGCTTGTGTGCTATCCAAATGGTATAAAATAAAAAGGCACATAACTAAGTAGGTATAATGAATATGCTAAAAATTTAATTCTTCACGTGTGCGTCTTCGTGGCACAAGCATAAGACTATTGTTAACAAACTTTTATTACTTGCCAAGCCCGAACTCTATAAAAATTGTCACCATTATCACCATCCGGTTTCAACAGGAATTATACCAAAGAGACGCTAATATTGTATTTACGCACGCGAAGTTAATGGGGATTTTGAAGAATCAGTTAAAATCCAACGTCCCAAGTTCATCGAAAATGATCCTGGAAGTTATTCAACCGGCTTACTTATCATTGATATACTTTGGCAAACACTGGGCAACAGACTTCAAATAGTGACTATCTGTAAAATGAACAAAGTATTTAAGTAGTGTATCGTAATATTAATATCAGCAGGAGCGCGAGCCCCATCCCCTGCTGCCGCGCCGCCCCGGGTACCCGGCCGAGCGCCTTATCTGTCTTTAAGACTTAAATCGACGCCGGTACGGTCTGCTTTCTTTCACTAAATACACACTTCGTTACGTTTATAGAGGCCGCTTCCTCCGGCCTCCATTCGACAGCGATACAAATATATTTCCTTTTAGTCGCTCCAGTGTTATTATTGAATGACCTACAATGAAATACAATACTTAGTGTTGTTTATGTACTATTGTACTGTTTCTTCAAAAGTATATAAAATGATGTAACTAGGATGAATGGGAGCAAAAACAGTGGATCCGCGGTATGTTTTGTGAATAGGTCGTCAGTTATAAACTACCGGAAAAACATCATTTATGAAAACAATACCAAATGTATCGCGATAGCTGAATCCGTAAAAAGGATTCAGTTCAATATGGTGATCTCCGCGTAAACTTTAGAAGTATTATACCTGCCTCCTATTTATTGTTATTGTACAAGAGTATCTCCGTAAGGAATTTACTCGGTGTTTGTAGACAGCTAAGTAAGTAAATGTTCAGATATCCCAATACTATAAAGTTCTACAAGAAATTTAAAGAGGTCGAATAATGAGAACTCGGTTAAGAAACTTGAACATTGTAGGGACTGTGACTGTGCAGTGTGCACTCAGAGCTGATCTGAGCACCTGTAGCGAACTGGGGGCACGTCGCCTACGGTCTAATGTCACAAATGGGATTACTTCAGTTGTTTTGTTCGCGAATATTTTTACATGAAACAAATTAAACTGTCGTTCTCCCTCCTGCAATGACGTGTTCTCGTAGCGCGAGGTGTGCGGCGCGTGTGTCTAGGTAGGGGGGGAGAGGTGTGTGTGTGTGGGGGGGGGGGAGTGCACTAATGACCGGGAGCAGCTTCTGTCGCGTGTTTAACATACGTTATGAGATGTTTCGTTGTAGAACGAGGGGATTAATCTTAGCGAGGAAGTTGGGATGTGGAACTATTTTGTGTACTAGCTCAAAGTTGTAAAGTATTATTATAGTGTTTCGCAAGCAGTTTCCCTGCCTGGTAGGCAGAGACAAAGGCCCGCCTTGGCTTTATCCTTACATACTTCACAAGCTCTAGTGTCATTAAGCATTTAATGCAAGCACGTCGGGTTTTAAGTACAAATTATTTTTGTTTTTGTAAATTTGATCCATTTTACTCCAAAACTGTGCGAGACATTTTCTTCGAAAGGGCGTACCAGTTTTTCAGCATCCATTTAGAGCTGTCAACCAAATATATTATAACATTCCTTGATTTTTCAGGGTACGCTATATATATACACATACATATATGTGTCTGTCAGTGAATATCACACACACTAACTCGTACACATATAACTCTAATGATCTGCCCCTGTCTGCCTGTACTAAATGCGTCTTGTACAAAAATGCCAGCACTTATCCCCGGGGCGCGTGACTAGGTGTGATCGATGAGCACTCCGCGTGTCGTCGCGGCGCGGCACCTGTCGTGTCGCTCCACACATCCATCAATGCAATCTCGCTGATGTATTTATTTGAACGTCAACTTGTCTTGTTTACGATTTCCATTAATCGACGTGTCAATTTGTCTCGCAACCGTCTAAGACATTAAAACATTTGCTATAAACCAGCAGACAAAGCTTCACTACGTCACGTAGGTGCCTACTCGTGTCACTCGTGCCGTAAATGTTATTTATGTTGAGTATCTAACGTCAGCACATCCCTGATGGACTAAACATAGGTGTGAGTCTACTGACCTCTATATTTCGCTAGCTACTCGTATATATTTTGATTCAACGTAATAACCGACGAAAGTTGCACCTCCAGCTGATTACTTCAGTCTAGAAAATATTGTATTTGTACTGAATGGCATGGTCCAGACGGTGCGGTGCTGCTACAGAGTCCAATAGCCCGGGCTTCGAACCTTAAACTTTCATGCACACATTATATGTAGTCATCTTGCGACTGGTTTTATGGTAGTGCTATTGAATGGCCAATATAACTTCGCAGGATATCATCACCTAACCCTATAAACGATATACCTGCCGTATAGTTTACTGGCCGTAAATATTACCTCTTGGTAACGGAAGAGGTGCTCGCATAAGGTTCTCATTTTACAATATTGAATGTTGTGTCCGTTGTACAACTAGTAGACGAACACAAAGCGAGTGAGGTTCTGTGTGGAACTTTTAAGAAATGTCTGAAGTTTTAATGTTTATTGTCTGTGTTTGTTCGGTCGTTCACCTCGTCACAGTCGCCCTGCACCAACTGCAACTGCAACGGAACTGTATCGAATTTCGTTCGACCAGTGCGTCGATAATCTTGTACAAAATAGATTTTAGAAATGTTCACGTTGAGTCTTCAGTCAAGTTTAAACACGTTTATCATCATTCTCTGAACCTTTTTCCCAACTCTGTTGGGGTCAGCTTTCCAGTTTAACTGTGAACACGTTTATAAGTATATATAAAATACCTTGAACTTTAAAGACTTCTATAAAGTTTGTAGCAATTTTTTTGTAAATATTCTGAAAGCAAATACTTTGAAGGCGTTTAAGTCTGAGCTAAGTATCAACGACACTAATACGTGACATTAGAAAGAGCTCTTAACGTTTTCAATCTAGTTCAATCGAGCGTGACTCTCGCACCTGGCGTGAAAGTTAAAAGCCTGTCGAGCAGTTCAATCACTCCCAGGGTGATTGAACACACACACGGTTTATTTAAAATATTATGACAATTTTAATAAAATATTAAACGGCTAGCGGGCGTATCGACACGATTAAAATAAATAACGGTTACTAAAATAGTTTCCGAGAATGCGACAAGTTGAGATGACGTCCACCTCCTTTTGATTTAGTTACTTCCCCTTTTTATATCGAGATGAAGCGATGACGGTGCATTGTCGTTTTGAATGTGAGGTACAGGTAGAAGGTGACGCGACAATTATGAAACATTATATTGAAAACAGAAGTTACAAACATCTGCTTTGAAACCAGCACACGAACAGTCTCAAATATGAATTACAGCTAATTTCCGTACTTATTTGTGGTGAAATTACACAATTAAACTCAGTACTAAGTACGCTCTCAGAAAAGTTCCACAACAAGGCAATTGTTGAGAGATCTGCGGAGTCTTAGATGATGTAATTAAATTAATATCCGTCGCTGCCAAGTGCTCGCAACATTTTTATGAAAATCTAAACCGAAACAAGTAATGAACATTGTTAGAAATCATATTGTTAATGAGGGTTGTGACTATAGTTTGGATATTGGTTTAATTTTAATATGCCTAATCTGGTAGAGCTTGTATTTTATCTACATCATTATTACCATAGAAAAATCTTTATTCCGTGATTATTACGCCTTAGATGTTTAATTAATATGTTACCTGTTCCGCAATCAAATGATTTGAGTTCATTTGATTCTATCAATTATTAGGCCACGATTCAGGTTTAATGATATTTGAAGTTTAATATTCTCATCAGTGCCGTTATCGCTTAAAATGGGTAGGTGTCATGGCAGCAGAGTGGCGCAATAAGAATCTCACTTGACTAATCTGTTGTATACTCTCCGCTTATCTCTTCTAAGCCAAGCTAAGCCTTATCTCGTGGCAGCCCTGCGGCGCACAGAGCCCGTGCTTTGTCTGCGCAGTTATTTATTTACAAGTAACAAGATCTCCAAGTTAATTAATTGGACATAACTTTACGACAATCCCTCAAATATTACAGCGCTACGTTTTGTTTTACGAGCGCCTCTGAGACGAGCGCAGTGAGACTGGAGATATAAGACGGCGGGCACACTGAACTTGTAATTTGTGTAAGATAAGATACAACACTGTTGAATTGTAAGCAATTGTTCAAAAGCAAACATGTCGCACTGGCGTTAGGATGGTTGTGAAGTTGAATTCTATCCAATTATAGCAGAGTGAGGTCGTGGGGATCCAAGGGTGCTGAAGTTTTATCGTCTTAAATATTTAGGATTTACAGAATTATCAAATATTTGAACCGGAAGTGTCATCAAGTATTCGCCGCAATAAATGTCCTTCGTTAAATGTAGTTTACTTACGTTCAAGAACTGTTTTCAACAGTTTCCAACGCTGGTGTACATAATCGACACAATTCATTTCGAGGGACGCCATCCAGGACAGCTGCGGGGCTCGTCCGTACTACCGTCCTACGGACATACGGACCTCTGAAGATTAGGTATTTCTACAGTTCGCACACTTGGCGCGCACCTCGCGTCCTCGTGAACTGAACTGTGCTTGTGTGTTGCGTCGTATCTGTATATACACGGTCATAAAGCTAACAGTCGTCGTTCGTGAGCGGGGCCGGTTACTTGACGAATTAGCGGGTAAGAGTTCTGCTTCGTACCCAATTAAAACCACCACCCGACCAACTTGCGGTGGTAGCTATAGAGACTTTCTTTCTACTGTAGCCACATTTAATGCTTCGAATGATAATATAACAGAAAGTCCACCAAAAGTGATACACGAAATGTAATAGATTTATTAATATATGGGTCACTACACAGTAGATTATGAAGCAGAACTTTTTTTTGAAAGAATTCAGTACTGTCCCCTTTGGCACCTAGGGGAAATCTTCGTTATTCAACCTTGCATTATCCGTCAGACGAAAATTTATCTCACGATACATTAACGTAATTAGGTGTGGTCCTTATTCCCTTGCCCTCACCTCACTTGTGGTTTTTTCAGTTCGGTTAAACGTTCTACGCTACGATGTCAATAGCTTATTACCAGTGTGACATATTTACGGTGAGTGAGGGTCTTAGCCGAGAGGCGAGGACGCTGGGGTGGGCAGGACGTGGTGGGAATTTTAATATAAGCATTTGTAGACGTTTGTCGCACAGATTTGGGAGAATTCCGGCCGACGGCGTGGGATTAGCACGGGTCGCGTCTCGAGCGGGGCGCGAGGTCTCGCACCTCGGGGTGTAGGTGACACAACACGGGGCAAATACCTCTAAAATTGCGATAGAGAAGGAAATTGTTGAGAAATTCAATTGTAGCATCGGTTTACACATTTCTTGTTTTATTAGCGCGAAACGTGCCAACACAATATGACATAGCTGCTCAAACTTTCCTTCCTTCTATTTCGAACTTACAATTTCTTTGTGTACCTATCTATACGTAAAATGTATTAGATTAGCCCGGGCCTCGATCGCAGGGCGGTCGGTAATGCGCGCTATAACATAAAGGCAAGCGGCTCTCAATTAACGCACAACCTAATGGCATAACTATTCTTTATGGCTTTGATATACAACCAGCTACTTGGAACTCGAGTGACCTATATATGTGACCGCCACACGGTTCAAGTAACACTAAAGTCATTAATTAATATCTTCGTAGAACCTTTAGTTGCGTAGCGCGTATTCCTAGTTGGTCTGTGCTGAAGTATTGTACACAAAATTACTTTTATGCACGATACTTTTTTTCGCGTATTCCTACTAAATATACACAATAAAACCATATAATAGAATATGTTTTTTCAGTAGATACACAAAAATGTGTATAACTAAATTAAAATAGCAATAACAGTAGCGTACAAGTGCACTCACGTGAAATGACGTCATCGTGCCGACATGCGATGGGGCGCAGTGGTTCAGGTATTGCGTGGCGTCCACTCGCTTTGTGGCTTGTTAGTGGCACTCGTCGGGCGGGATGCTTTGCGTCCACGACACTGCAGAGAGCAATTATTGCTCGCGATATACTGCACTTGCTCAAAGGACACAGAGTTATTGTAACGAGTTCGGTAAGCTAGTATAATTGGCTGCGTAACGTTAAATTGTAAGGCCTACGGTGATATTTAGTTCGTCAAACTGGGTGATAATCTAAGCAAATTTTGCGAGCCTAGCAGTTATTCTGTATAATTTACAAATAAATATTATCAAAATGCTATTAAGAATAACTTAAACGTGGTCGTAGCGTCACCTACGTCGAGCAAGCGTCGGCTAATTCAAAATATAAACCATTCCTTCAGGGCCCTTTTCATCACGCCATGCGCCATGCTAGGGATGGGAATACATTCAAATTAATTTATTTGAATACATCATTCAAACATGATGCTACTATAGTTCAGCGCATGTACCATTCAATGGCATGCAAATAATAGCTTAGGCTCTATCCAAGAAGATATCCGTGAGGATCTACACTGAAAATGTCTTCAATATCTTTACCAATAACTTATTTATTAGTTAGCGGTAGTTCTTTCGAGTACAACTAGTTGCAAGTAATGAAATAAATTACGAGCCACGACAGTTCGCCTCACTAGTGCATCTGAACGTATCTCCTGCACTAGAATGACGGCGTACAGTGCAGGGTGTAATGGGTCTCGCACTCTCAATGCAGCTGCTCATTTGTGGGTTCCTAGTAGGCAGTGGTAGTGTTCGTCAGACGGGCGCGGGGCATGTAGACTGTAGTGCCGTCAAGCTATTGTCGTATCTCCACGTCGCCTATGCCTTTTGATCTAACGTGCCCGTCAGTGAGACTGTTTACGCCTTCAGGTTCTATATTTATACATTTTTGAACAGGGCATTAAATATTATTGCACTACGTATTGTAGGTATGTGATATTATCTGTCTTTATCAATAAAAGGGAACGTACATAAATCTTAAATGTACTCTGCAGGCCTATCGTAAACTTTGAATCTTGGTCAATAATAATATAAATAATTGAAGGGTGGTCATATTTCATACTCAACAGCCGTTCAAGTTATTGACCTGTTCTAAGAGCTCATGGCAGGCCCCCCGTACGTACACATAATTATGATCCTAGTTACATTTAGGTTGCAATGAAGTTATACACGTATCCGACTACACAATAAAGTCTACGACGGATTCCATTACCAAGTAACATTTTATTCGGAAATTTGCATCAACTACTTACGGGGTAACCGATGCCCAAACCGTAATAGACTCGGTATTAACACAACTCGGCCTACCCATAGGCTATCCCGTCAATAAATGTTACTAAACAAAGTAAACACAACAGTATTAATATAGACAATCTATGAACCGTCGTCAGTTTTCCGTTACGCTCTTGACAACTGCAGACATTAGCAACAACACGAGGACTCCCCCCCCCCTCCCAACACCCGGCGGTATAACGACGCTGTTCGACACACATTACGCGAGATCGCGCGTTAAGGCGCCGGCAGTTACCGGCGCACGTGCCAATCGCGCCAGTTAGCGGTAAACGGCGCCCTAATGGCAGTACCGGCGATCACGGCGGGAACACGGCCGCGGCCTTTGGACGGAATTGCGATTAGTATTCAACTCTTGGGCATCCTCGTGAAGTAGATCTACAAGAGAAGATCGTTTGCGGCGAATTGTGATAGGAACGTGAACTTACCATTAATCCCCCCTCCACACTTATGACAGCGCTAAGTGTTTAGTCATTAAACTCCCCACGCGACGAGCACGCAGCCCGCGGCCGTGGGGTTGCTCCTGTAGCGCGTCATTAGCTATCACATGAACCAATTAAAGATAAAACCACGAGGAATTAACGTTAACTTAGGATTCATTACTGTAATTGTTAGAAACGCTTTGCCTTCCTGGCGCGATATAATATGTAACTATTACATAACTATCTTAAAATATAGCACTTAACCAATTAAATAGGGTGGTAGTATTAGAGCTATCGGGACATTAAAGTGCCATGTACTGTTTGGAGTTCGTAGTGACGCGCAGCATATGAAGTCAAAACAAAGTAGGTATGTACTCTTAAGACTTTTCTTCCGGTAACCGCCAGTACTTCAGTTCCTCCGTGATCATGGGAAGTCGGAAGCCAATAGTTATCCTAATTATTCTAATGGTAATGTTAGAGACCATGTTAGTTTAAATACCTAAGTGGTGTTCTGTAAATGTGGTATTATTTTTATGTAACTACACCCCAATCCCATGTCTTAGGGGCATTCCACAACTTAGAGCAATCCCATACCATAACACTTTGAATAGACTGAGACACTTTGCCCAACCCGAGTCTCACTAGTACCACTTCGCCATTGATGTTACTCAACACAAATTAGTAGTGATGGATGCAGTCAAAATCAAAACGGTAGTTATGGCAACCCTTGTGGGGCACAGGGCGTAGGGCGCAGGGCACGCGTCAGATACGAATGTAATGCTCAGTGAAGCGCTTCCACTGCCGGAGGGACCCTCGCTACAGTATAATAAGCCCTTCGTCTCCCTGGAGCAGGGTCAGGCCCTAGAGGCGCGGTGGCATCGATATCGGCTGATGATACATTATACTGGCTGTCACAATGGTAACTTTATAGTCCTACTATATCACTGTTTGGTGATAAAACACCTCGGTAATAGAGGCTTCTGCTGCTTGGGTATTTATGAAACTTTTTTCAACCAATCCTACCATGAACTTTAATTTTGTCACCTACTTCTTAGAACTATTTACTTTTTGTACTGTCTTCAATAAAATCGGTTTAACTATGCCTATAGGTGGTAACAAGTCATCTATCTGTTGTGTAACTGGTAGTATGGAAGTGTGCAACATCAGATTAGTTACGAGCATGTTCCTGGCTCGTTAAAAACCTTTATAAATAAAATTTTATCAGTTTTTTTTATCTCTGGGCGTCTTAACTTTGTAACCTAAAACCTAACCTAAGAGATAAGTTTCAAAGTTGTAGACATTATTCATTATGATTCAATATGAAATGACATGGCTAACGTCGAAGTTCTTCTGACGCGGTGTAAGCGCTTATGGAGAGCGAGTTAGTATATACTTAATATAATATTCAAAGTATTTTGAGCCTCCACGACATGATGTAGTTTTTATTTTATGACTGAGAGTCGAGCGGGCAGCGGCCATCTGATTTTGAACGGTTAATTCAAACTTAAAGTTGGACTTGCACTTGCGTTTTGTCAACCCTTCAATTGGTTGATGACTTTTCATAATATTTACCTAAAATGTTTACTACACTACGTATTTGCCAATCAAAGTCGTCAGGGCGTAGTGGCAAGTGTGCGGTGCGCCGCCGAGGCCGCTAGATATCATTTAACTTTAAGCAAAATTCTCATTTAGGTATTTTATAGGGCGCGGCGGCAGATAAGCGAGCGCGTGATGTATAGCCTGTCTACGTAACGAATGGGTGCAATTAATTCCACGCAGTAGGCACAGACACCCGGGCCCGGGGCAGGAGCCCCGCCACAGATCTGATCGGCCGCGGCCCGCTGACCGCGCGCGGTCGTGTTCGTGTTGAAAGCCCCGCACAGGAAATGTACATACAAGGTCGGCTTTAAATGTTATCGCGAAATTTTTATTTTGTGTGTGTACCGTGTGATTAAGACAAATGAGGCGCGGTACAATGTCTGCTGATGACAGGGGCGCCTCACGAGTGGAGGTACTCATTGGAACTGAGTGTATTGTTAATATTGTGCATTATGCGACATGTTTGTTTAGTTGTACTTGATACTATTATGGCCATTGAATAAATCCTTTCATAAGTATTTAGGTGTCTACAGAAAATTTGCGAAGCGTGAGCAGCGCTGCTAGTAGCTGTGGACCGCGATAAACTTACGTTAAGCAAATGTAATTATTGTCTCACTAGTATTTTAGTAATTTCTATAATATCTAGTGGCCTTAAATTTGATACATGTATATAAAGAGTAGGTCCGGAACCATCTCCGCGACAGTTAAATCCATTGCTTTATATTGTTACTAATCAATGGCTAAATCCCATGGCTTAATCAGAGAGGATGCCCAAAAAAAGTGACAAAAGCCAAGTGAGTGAGAGGCGCGGGGCGGGCTGCGCGGTCGGTGCGGCTGAAGGGCTAATGCGGCGGCTGTTTGCGCTGTGGTTGGTGAGCCGCAGATCGTAGAAAATAGACCCTTTGACACATACCACATTGTCATTGTAATAACCGATGATTGAGTGTTATTGCATTTTTTTTCACAATCGGTGTGATTTACATTCCAATTCATCCTCTTTATTCCCTAGACTATGATGTCAGTAGGTATAATGATATTGTGTTTCCGTGTAAGTAGATGATGACCTCACTTTTTAGTAGATATGTATATTAAGAGTCAATATTTTCCAAAACAAGAACGTTACACTTTAAGTCCCTAATCGTCTTGAGAATAATGGATTAAATTTTACATCCGAATAAGGCCTAATGCTATTAGGTAATGATTGTAAATAGACCAAAAAAAAGGAAAACCCGCTGAGTTTCTTGCCGGAGTCTTTTCAGGCCGGGGCCGCGTTCCGAACCGCGGTGGTCCATTTGCTCACTAATTTATAAAATATTGTTGATATTGATGTTTTGTAAGTGCCGTTTAATGGTCTATTCAGAATAAATGATTTTTTATTTTGATTTTGTATTACTCGTAAAGGGTATCAAATGAGAAGATACTTAAATAAAAATATCAATATTAGCATTTTCCACACAAACTAGGATGTTTCAGAAAGTATTTGTGACAATTGAGCAACGACTAGCTACACAAGACACTATGTAATCGCCCCCAGTGAGGCATGAAGCCGTAAACCGTGTACTTTACGCGACGGTATGTCGCCGGCGCCCGGTGCTATCGGCGCTCACGTAGCGCGTCGCGCCGAATGTTTACGGGTTTCCAGGTCGTCGGCTCGCGGTCATTGTGCCGACGTGTGCCGCCAGGTGGCAAGTGCTCAATGGTATGAATATATTTCTGTCACATACCTACATGCCACTGTTTTAGGGGCCCGGTCGCAGAAACTTATGATTTTTATCAGCAGTGAGTTATCGGATTTCAAACAATGCTGTTTACTAAGTGTTGTCTTAAATATTGTGACCACAGTGTTCTTTAACCACAGAAGGGAGGGTCGGTGAAAATATAGTTTAGGTATATTTGAACCGAGATAGATACGACCACAGCGCGCGCGCTGATTCTCCTAAAAGCGACCACAAATATTACCTATATCAAATTACTATTCAAAGTAACATTTATGCAAACATGAGTCAATAACGGCTGTAACTTAACACCGTCGTAGCACATTAGAACAAATCTAGTAAGACTACCATCCGTTCTAATGCTCTTCCTCTCCATTACTGGGTCACAGGCGAGCTCTGGGGCCTTGCTGGAGCCCGCATATTGTACCTCTCCTACGAATAATATATCCTAGAATACGTTATTCGTAGTACCTCCCTAAGGTAGGCACCATTATAAGTCTGTTGTAGGTATGTGTAAGTACCAACAGTTATTCAATCATTCAATTAGCCTATCAAAGTTCACTGCTGGACATTGGCCTCTCCCAATGTTGGAAGGTTAGGTATTGCTTTTCAAAACATTTTATTTATCTAACGAGTTCTAGAGTTTATCGATTACAAAAAGCGGCCGCGAAGACAATTGAGCAACATTTTAGTCACAACTTTTTCCATTGTAAACCAAACGATGAACTTTTTCTACCATTCGAAACATCTGTTCAACATTCTCCAAATGTTTAGGTCGCGACCACTAAACTTGCTTCTGCAAATAAAGTAATAACGATAACGCGAGTACCTAATGTAATAATTGCCACTTTATGAGAGTTGTACAACAATAAAATATGTTTTGGTAAAATGTCCCGTGTGGCTATGGACTTAAGAGCTACACATGTAAACAGAGTAACGAAAGCGCCTAAACAAAAATGATCAAGTCATTTAGGAGGAGGAGTTAACAAACTCGAGTTTAACTTTAAATTAGTCCGCGCCGGGGCCCTGGGCCCCCGCGCCGCGTCGACACGAGAAGTTGGCAAGTGGCTTGTATTGTGCTACGTAATGTGTATAATAAACAGAGCCCTCCGCGACTCGGACGATGGTCCGTCTAGGGCTGACACCTGATGCTGACATTGTATATTTTTCACACATGCTCACGTCAGCATCGCTTACGAGGAAGGTGTGATAAGTAGTAAGATTTTTGTAGTCTATAATATTAGAAGCCTATTTACTTTTTGGATTTCGCATTGTGGATGGATTTGACAGTGTGGAAAAGTAATAACTCTATTTAAGTTTCCGTGAATAGATCCCGAGACTGTACTTTTAGCTCGGCACATAGGTTATTTAAAGGAATTAGTGGTGTGAGTCATCCGTCCAGAGGAGGGTCCTCCTCTTGAGTGCAAGTAAGTTATGGTTCCGATGTACTTTGTATCAGATAATTTGTAGGTTTGTAGATTCTGGTGACACAGAGGATTTTTTAACGTACACAAGGTCAGTGGTTTTTGATTGTCTGAACTATTAGTTACATGTATTTGTAATCCTGCACAACCACAGGACTCTCAGCTTTACATTTTGAGCAAAAGAGGGCTGTTAGCATCCCTAGTGATATTAATGAGCGCTATTAATGTAAGATACACGTGTCGAAGCTCCCGGCGGACGCGTGGCGAGTGTCGGTAAACACACATAGTTGGTTTAATGAGAAAAGTTCAAATAACAAAAGGTGTGGTGTGATGGAGTGGAGGGGCTTGTCGCACGCCACACGCCGGTGTCGAGGGCGCTGTACTTGTTATCCTAGAATCCTAATTTTACTATTTATTTTTGTTCTTTTTTTTTGAAATCAGTTTATATTTCTCCTTTAGTGAATTAGAACCGATCTATCGTCCACCGTCGACGATGGACGAAGCCGTTATTCATCTATTTTACCCTAAGAGTAAAAGGTTCATTTATTTTGATACCATTGTGTCTTTATTATCCGCTCAACATCATAAAGATGACTTCTGGACGCAAATAATCAAATTAAATTATGTAAATTTTTACTGGCATGTCGAGATCCTAACTCCTGGATGTTCTTATTCATACCCGTCCCGGGTCTATATATCTGTAAAGTATTTCTTGAAAAAATATAACTAGGAGTACCTCCTTCATTTTTCTAAAAGTCGGTTAAAATTGATTACAGATTAATTTATTAAAAGGTTATGTGTACGATGTATAACCCGCAATTTATGATACCTTCATCTGCCTAATATAATTATTTAAGCAACAAAAAAAGGTACATTACCAGACCAGAGAGTGTTATTAACACTGACCGAGCGAAGCTAAACACATACTTCAAACAATCTGCGCGGAGGATCTCCAACACATAAATCTTTACAAAAATATTTGCTTGAAGTAAGAAGTACTCGTATGTTTATATATCACTTGTAAGATGGATTCGAAGTGACGTCGCAGCGCCCCAAAGCTCTACAATATGTTCCTCTGTATAATATAGAGATTATTCTCTCTACAGTATAACTTTCACGAAAAAAGGGGAACATATGTTGATAAGGCCAAACTGTCTAGCAATTCTCGTTAAACAAAAAAGTAAGCTTACCTGCGCAAAATGTAATATTGTGTGTATTTCGTGTACCTACGTGAAATGTGCGAACGAGGCGGTTATTGGGCAGACCTTAAGGAAGGCGTTAGGCGCACGGGTCGCGGCACTTGACACCTTACTCGCCTCCCACTGGCGACCTCTTTACAACGACACACGACACACGGTCGGGTACGACGGCAAAGACTGGTTCATATAAGTATAATGCTATCTATTTCCCACCTGTTTACGTTGCATGCGCGCCTCGCGAACTCTCAAAATACTGATAGTTTTAGTAAGAATAGTACACTCGAAGACTACTAATGTATGCACCACCGGCGCACATACGAATGCTCGGAGCAGTCTTGGTGTAATTAATGCTTACGTTTGCATACAAAGGCGCGCATTAATTACTGCAGGTTCAACTATACTGACTTACTATACTTAAACTATTGTATTTGCGGTGTAGTTCATAGCGCAATCCTGTTAACGTATTAATGCGGAAGAAAAAAGGTATTCAATCGTTCCATTATTCAAAATTTTCAGTAAAGATAATATCCTCCTTTACCTTTCCTTTTTAATATACTCCCAATTTTTCCGTTCCCTAATCCCGGTTGACTGAGTTCGCTCCTCTAACGCGGGACTTAAAATACAGCAGGTGAGCGTGTGATGTTTCCGTATCTCGCCCTACTGTATAGAGCTAACGCGATTGCTGTCATTATGTTACTTTCAGTATATAAAAGTTCTTGTATGTTAATATTTACTTACTGATGACTGACTTTTACTAATATTTACACACTTCATGTCACGTATTTAACTTGTAGCCTGAAAGAAAATATTCAGGTATCTATCTATTCAAATATTTTTTGACGCGCAGGGGAGCTTATTCATTATTCCTGTTAGCACACACAATAACAAGAATTTACTATTCATATATTTACGTACCGAATCGTTAAATAAGTATTTTAATCTAAATATACTATTAGCACGGTTTCTTTAACTATTAGATTCTAATCTCCATTAAACTTCATAAAAAAAGTATTTCCAGTGGTCCATCACTTCAAACTGGTGAATACTCGACTAGAATATTAATCTATAGCCAAATCTCTGTTTGTCCACAGGTTTCCCCTTCGTCCTCAGCTCCGACTGGAGCACCACCGACCTTCCGGCGCCAGTCGACGCCGCCGAGCTGGTCCGGGACGCTCCTCTCTATCCTGTCCTAAGAGACGAGCCCACCTCCCTCGACAACAACGTCTACACCGATGTAGCGCCCGATAGTAACATCGACACCGATGTCCCCCCCGACAGCGAGCCCGCGCCGCCAGTCGACCGCGACCCTAATGTAACGCACCACGACACTGTAGACCCCGGTACACACGTAGCCCCCGAAACTGACGTCACCCCCAACGCAGCAGAGACTGAACACGCAACGAACGTACAAAATGAAGAGAGTAGAGTTAAGCGAAGCCCGGGCCACGAGTGGGACCGGCCACACAAAGTGAGTATACACTTGACATTACGACACAAGTTTTCAAATATTACACTGTATGCAATCTTCATTCATGCGAGCGACAGTACGGTTCTACAATATTTATTATTGAACCGATTCTAAACACAACTATATGCCTAAAAACAATATAGTTGTGTATTATAATGTTTGCAAAATGAGTTTGCACCTGTCTGTTGGAAAATGAGTAGTCGATAAATGTGTAATCCATTTTTGCTTCAAATATCAAAATCAAGTTGTATTTCTGTTTCTTAGTCCACTGCTGGCAGTACGGAGCGGCGTGTGAAGACTGGCGACACGATCCTAAACATCCGCGGCGCCGTCCGCGACGCGATCGGCGACGCGGGCGCCGCGCCCGGCCCGCGCGCCTCCTCCCGCCTCGAGACGTTCGTGATTAGGCCGGCGCAGGCGCAACACGCGCCCCGGAGCCCGCCCCGGCAAGAGCCCAAACATCAGCACACTCAACCACAGGTGATATAGAAATACAACTTCTCGTCAGCCGGCTATAGAAACGAGAAAACCCTTGATTTATTATAAAGACATTCGTCCACCTTAATAGTCAAGTGTATTCATTCACCATTTGGGTTACCTGGAATATTTTGGAAAACTGCACTTTAAAAATGTCGACTTAAACAATCCATCCTTCAGACTTTGATGGATGACCCAGCAGAATACGGCAATTAATGGAATTCTATAAATGGTAACAGAACTAGCCGCCCAATATAATTATAATTGTAAATGTGTACCCGTGTTCAGACAGATTTTGAGAACTTAACAGAAATACTCTTCTTGAACCAATGCGACTGAATATTCATGGCGCCGCTCCGCCAGGCGACGCAGCATCCGCTCGGTTTGTTTATTTTTCTCTCGTCCTCTTCATCAAGTCCGGAATAAATTCGCTCGTTAGTGTGTTACTATTTTTCTTACAAATTATCGTGTGGACGTCCCCGTCGCACGGCGCGATCGCCGAGATCTCGGCGCCGAAACGCTCCTCATTTACATCTGTATTAGCGCTTCATTAACAACTTGTTCTTTTGATATTGTACATTTTCACTGTTCCTTAAGTCAGTAGTAATCATCGTTAGGGAGAGTTGCATTTTAAGCATTGTTCATTGTTAATTCGTTCGATTACGTCATACGACCCGGTAGAGCACTAACACTACCTGAACATGTTCATATTTTTTAGCTTTCATTGCCCACAATTCGATTGTGTAGCCCACCTGGATTTGTGGAGCCCAGTTCACACGAGTTTACCTGCGTAGTCCATTCGAGTGGACTATACAGAATTTGAGCATTTCTCTTCCCTATTTAAATCCCTCGCCTCAGGGGATCGATTAGGAATCACTATTCCATTTCGATCTGCCAGGGGAATGTTAAAGATTTTATTATTCCACTTGGATTCCCTAATCCTCGTTTAGGGCATCGTGGAGCGTCCGAGTGGACCAATACCAAAATTACCAATTTTCCTTTTTCGTCAATTATTCTCTTTAGCTATATCGTAATTTCCCTTCTCATAGCCGGCAAAGTTAGAACGAGAACTACTAGTGGAGGCGCACGCTGTGGCGCGCGTGCCGTGCGAGGTGAGTAACGCGAGCGACGTGCGCTGGTATAAGGACGGCGAGGCGCTGGCGCTGCCGGCGGGCGCGGGCGGCGCCGCGGCGGGGGCGGGCGGCGACGGCGTGTGGCGCGAGCGTGGCGCGCTGGTCGTGGGGCGCGCCACGCGGGGCGACGCGGCGGCGTGGCGCTGCACGCACACCGACGACAAGGGGAACACGGTGTCGGGGAAGCCCACAAGACTGCTCATATATGGTGAGTTCTTTTTCAGCTTTATTAACTGACAAAATATGTACCTATGCTCAGTGCATATTATTTGTGGGTATGTCCATATGAGATGATGTTTAGATACATATATGCATTCTGGAAATCGGACCTACCACAAGTCAGTTGAGATGTGCTTAATTTGAGTTTAAATAATGTTGTGTCATATTATTTTTGTTGTGTAGCATGTCCTACACACACGCACAACTAAAATTCTGTAACAAATCTGTATAATGAATAGTAATTACAACAAAATTATGTTTGTAAATCTCCGCCGCGTGTAGCGGAGCCTCCGGAATGAGTCTTAAGATATTAACTTGTTAATATTGCTTGTTTTACAAAGACCGCGCTAAATTAGCGTCTTAACTGAGTATATTACGTCTAGCTCTGACGGCCTGACCTCCCTCGGACCGGCGCACACAAATGAGGTCGTTTTGTGAACTAATACTTCCGTATATTATCGTACTGGTGAGATTTTCAGTTACACCGAAGTGCAGACACGACATCACGACTCACATTCAATAAATTCATGTTAGGCGATCTACATTTTAAACTAGATCTTGAACAATACAATGCCAGAATGAGGATCAATTCCGATGAATTCGTTCATTGCCTCTGACATATAATATGCATACAAATATTTGTATTGACCGCATTACTAATAAATACAGTAGTACAGAGTATGTGCAGTTAATATTTTATGTTTAATAAATTATAATAACTAATTATGCAAATGTACGGTTTCAATGTAGAACCAGTCCGATCTGTGTACCTGGCGGTGGACGGGCGGCGCCTGGACGCGGGCAACACCTGGGTGCCCGTCAGGGACAAGACCGAGCTCGAGGTGCGCTGTGTCGCTGAAGGTGAGAAGAGGAATCGTTACTCACAAAGACTTCGTTGTTGCTATACCCTTGTCACTAAACCAATGCTGATGATGCTCTTGTGTGAAGGTGGTGTGCCTCCCCCCGAGCTGTCCTGGAGGCTACTGGCGCTGGAGCCGGCGCTGGACCACCGGCCGTACCTTCGGATACACCACACTAACTACTCTATCGGTGAGTGATCTAAAACATAGCTTCAGCAAATAACGTAGTAGCTGACACACCACCACACCTTCGTCTACGCTGTGACATGATTTGTGTAAGTCGAAGTTGCGAAAGTAATCAGTAGCGCACGACACCAGAAGTAGCAGATCACAGTTGTATTTGATTTGTTATTTGTAAAACTGTTTAGATGTTAATGTCATACGACATTCCCACGTCCGTAACCTTCTATAGTTTCTTGAACGCCTCTAACCATCACGTCTACGCGTATCTGAAGCACATTTACCTTTTATTGTTTCTATATCTAACAAATATTATGGTACTATGTATATTGCTTAGTTCCAATAATTTTTCTGTCGTCCTTCCGTCCATGTGCTTATTGATACACGTAATTGTGATTCAATAGATCTAAATGGCTCCTATAGATAAATGAACGTCGAAGAAGGTTTTGATGTGCGTTTTTTCGTACTCCCAAATACAAAATCCTCCAAAACATCGTCTCAATTAGACATCTCCACCTCTTTATTGGTCACTTGTCACCCCTTGTGCTACATAGTAATGAAATAGTCAACAACATTCTTGCAACATGACCATTGATCTAAACAATGTTGATGTAAGTACGAGTAATAACTTGTGTTGACGTGTCGCGCGCTCGCACAGAGGGCGTGTCAGTGTCGCACGCGGTAGTGACGGCGGCGCGCGAGCTGCACAACGCGACGCTCGCGTGTGAAGCGCGACAACGCACGCCCGCATCGCCCGCACCGCCCGCGCCGGCCGCCTCGCCCGCGCCGCACATCATGGCCGCCAAGCTCGAGATACACGTCACTTGTAAGTTACTGTATTGTACTGTAAGTTGATGGATGCTGGGTCAGAACATTTACCTTGTGGTCCATCTCGAGTAGGAGTTACTAATCCACTTCACTAAATGGAGCTGGATATTTGTGGTACCACCTTAATTGTAGGATATTCCAACACCGCGATCTCTAGATTCAGATAAAGTATAGTCTAATCAATGCGGATTAGTAATGTGAAAGTTTAATAAGTATAAGGAGTTAATTCCGGATTACTTTGGAAAGTGAGAAACCGATTGTCACAACCGAGATCGGTAAGTCGCTAATACTTAGTAAAAGCTTAACACAAACATTGCGACCGAAGTCGATTAACTGGCGGGACGAACTTTGTAATTTAGCTGCCTCTTTTAATTGGCTCACTCCATTATCTCGAGGAAGATAACATTTCTGAAGTTGCTTTGTGAATTATTTGTATGAGTCGTATTCATTTCTAACATAACAACAACATAACATAAAATCACGCCTGTATGCCCAAAGGGGTAAGCAGAGGTGCTAGTACCCACATTTTGCCAGATTGTGTTTAGTTTAGTTCCAATGTTTTAGGTGGCGAGCCTATTGCCATTAACCGGGCACTCGTAAACCTGCGATAAATACACACATAACTTCGAAAAGCATCGAAAAGTCATTGGTGTGTGGCATGGTAAACCTGGGATCGAACCCGAGACCTTTGCTCCGCAGTCCATTGCCCATACCACAAGGCTATCGCGGCTAAAATACTAAGAAATAGACATAATCACATTATAATAATAAACACGTGAATACTGATTCGTGCCTTGTCCACTACACTCTGTAAGTCGATCTGCCCCAACAATGGAGGCGCCAGATCACAAGGTCACAATTATTTGTCAAGCTGAAACAAGGTTGGCTTCGCTTCGCATTATTTACCCGCCGAAGTTTCAGAGTTTCCAATTCGTCATTCTAAATGTCTCGAATTTGATGAAACGAAAATTTCATGAATATCAAATGGATTACAAGGACTTTCGTACGAACTTTGTGCTCACTTTTGAACCATTTGGATCTCAACTGAGCGTTTCATTATTTATACTTGAACTAAAGCTAATAACCAGTGGCACCGTCGCGTTGCGGTGATACTACCCTAATGGGGCAAGCAGAAATACATCAAAACCATTCAGCCTCAAGAAAATGTACGAGTGTAGGTATTCAATTTAGTCATACATAAATTATAAATTTCTTGCTAAAATAACCAAACTTACGTGATTAGAAAAAACCTTCTAAAGAATTGAGTTGAAAATGTTTGTATTTTTGTATATAACGACTAAACTCAAAAACATAGGCAGTGAGTAACGTAGGCCATAGTTATCATGTTATGATCAGATCCCAAGCGAGCAGAGCAGTGAGTAACAGCTAGTACAATTTACATGAACTTAATCATAACTAAATTCTAATATGAAATTTCCAATTTGATTGTTTGTGAAGTAATACGAGCGCACATATTGACTCAAACAAAGTAAGGAGTTGGGCACATCCTCACGACAAAACAGCGCGAATTACTTGTTTACATACTGAACACAACACCCTTCGTGTGCGCATGTGTGTGTGTGTGTGTGTGTGGATTGAATTGAATTGTGTAAACCTGCCGCCGCAGACGAGCAACTTTATGTGGCCCGAATCTACAATAATCAAGCGTGCTACTGTGGTACATTGAATCGTGACATCTAGTAAAATAACAATATGTTTTGTTTATCCTTCATGATAATATGTGATACTCATTCACTAAACAAAGTATTGATGGATAGGTGTTGTTTTGCTCGTGCCTGTTCCTCTAAGTGATACAACAGAGGTATTTTTCACACGCAAATCGGTAACACTGAGTGTCCCGTGTGCCCACAAGTATTCAGTATCGGTTAGCGATAGTTGGCGCGGCGACGCTCCTGTGTGCTCGCGATTGTGAGAGTTAGCTACTCAAATGTTTGGCGAGTGATTAGGTACTCGCGGTGGAGGCGCCGCCCTCTCCCTCCCGCTCGTTACGTCTTAACGCGAGCTATTGTGATGGCGGTAATAACAACCACAATAATAGACTCTTGAAAGTTAGGCCAATCGCACACATGCTATTGTGATACCTATTGATCTTCTTAGTAACTTATAGCTCCAGAGAGCATCGAAGCTTCGATTTTTTAAATCTTTATGTAAATAACATATGCTTCTTGATTACTTTTCATCTTCATCTCACTCTGAATTCTATAATAATAGTAAACCAATATTGATCTTCTCATGTTGTCAATTCAAAAATCGAACAATACAATCATGCAGGTTTATGGGCTACACGCCACACACCCTGTGATAAAGAGGAATAACTTCAACGAATTACTGCATTTATTTCCAAACGCGATCGAAAAACGTTTCAAAAAGCAGAAGCCTCTTGAATTATTGCTGGAAAAGATTTTTCAGAAGATTTTCCGTTTTATTGTGTCGGTTATTGAATGTTGAGACTTCTCCAAAAGATGTGTGGTTACATTAACGTCAGTACTCAGTGCACTCGGTTTGTGCGTAGATCCGCCGTCGTTCGTGATCTCGCGCTGGCCCGGGTTCGGCGTGGCGCTGGCGGCGGGCGGCGCGGCGGCGCTGCGCTGTGACGTGGACGCCAACCCGCCGGCGCGCGCCTGGTGGCTACGCGACGACGCCAACCCCACCAGGTCAGGCGACAGTCCCACGGGACATGCCGGGCACTTTACTTCTTTTTGTCTTCTTTGTTATTTGTACTATATATTACATAATAATTGGAACCTGTACCAATCTATCTGACCAGCGAGGATATAGTAGGCGAGAGCCACCCAACATTGGGAGAGAGAGGTCTGTGTCCAGTAACTGACTGCGACATATTGCATAGTGATTAGTTTTGCCATTAGTTTCTACAAGCAGCGTAATGGGCACGTAAGCCTGTTATCGGTTTTAACGAGCTCTTGGTGTCCAATTCCACCAATTGAACGCGTGTCCAATTGGTGGAATTCAAAACGTTAACTGGACACGTCAAGTATTTCACTCGTGTCCGCACAGTTTACATTTGAATTAAATCACTTATGCTGTCCCAATAAATGACATTAATTTTGAGTTAAACCAACTGTGTTTCTACACGGGTTTCCAGTTTCTCGTGTCCAGTTGTTAACAACCTCATTTTAATAATCGTATGAATTTGAATTTATCGTATAGAACTTTTGTCACAGTCAAACAGAGCGAATCTGTTACTACCATCAACAAACAGTAACTTAGCAAGTCAAACATAGTTAAAGTTGGTTTGAGCGTACAAGCGTGGCCGTCCTTTAATTCCGCGACTTTCCGCATAACCCGGGAGCTAATAGTAAATACCTTTCCAATGGTGGTTTAAACGGATCCTATTTAGCATAGTTTGCTCGGCGGCCCGACCTGTACAACTAGTTAGCTGACCCGCCCGCCCCGGCTGGTGTGTGACCTGCTGTGGGGTTGTGGCTGGGAATAAACTGTTCGGTGGTGTACTTTGCACTTGTACAGACGAACTAGTGTTTAAATCTCTGTATTTGATGTGATTCCCTTAAATGTCGATATAGATAAGCGATGCGTTGGTATTATTAATATAATTATATTTTCAAGTAGTAAAAGTAATCATTACATAGTATAAAACAAAGTCGCATTCTCTGTCCCAATGTCCTTATGTCCATTTGTATGCTTAAATCTTTAAAACTACGCAACGGATTTTGATGCAGATTTTCAATAAATAGAGAGATTGAAGAGGAAGGTTTATTATGTATATAAAATCATGCCACAACCAACTGGTGCGGAACAAAAGTGAAAAATGTTGCACAAACGGGGTGACGCAGACGAAGTTGCGCGGGTCAGCTAGTATTATTATATGCGAAGCCTTCCAGATGCTTATTTGAAATAGTTTTTCTATATAAAACACAAACAACAAGAGCACGACGCGACGGTGCGTCCCTCCATCAGTCGTACAGTTATTGGTCACATGTTAGTGCACCCGCGCTAGCGAGTTTGCCTGTAGCCGTGTGTGGTGTGCAGCTCGCCGCCGCCGCTGGAGGCGGGCGACGAGCCGCGCGGCTCGGCCACGCTGCGCTGGGCGGCGCTGCGTGGCGCGCACGCGGGCTGGTACCGCTGCCGCGCCACGTGGCTCGACGCCGAGTACTCCTCCATCGGGTACTACCTCAACGTCATCGGTACGTACCGCCACCGACGTCACTGTTCACCGTTCGAATATCATAACCACTGGTTCGGAAACAACATCATGTCACAATGTTAGTCAATGACTACTGCTTTCCCCAACCAGTAACACTGTTAAATAACATTGTGACTCTATTTTGTACTACTTCGATGGCAGACAAGCACGACCCACTTGAAGGAAAGGGGTTACCATGGGCTATGGAATTTCGTAACACCAGCGGCGTCACACTCGTGTTGCCAATCTAGAAATTTGCAGTAGTTTTCAATATCATCTGTTTGTTATGTACAAACAGGAATAGCAAACTCGATATTGAAAGTATATAATTTTCTAGCAGCTCCAGAAGAAATCACAGAAACAGCAACGGAAGCGGAGCCGGAGCCGGAGGAACCGGACCACCAGAAGGTGGACGTGCCTCTCGGGGGAAACGTGCAACTGCACTGTCCGAAGGGTAACTGCTACGTCATAGTCACACATTTTACATGGCAACATTTTAAAATTAGCCACTTGAAAACTGTCAATGTTTCAAATTTTCCAAAGTTTATAATGTTCAAAATGGATCAAATTATGTAATGATATTAAACCACGATAAACTGTGAGCAATACAATGATTCAAATACTTTATGAAAAATAGATACGAGAAATGGTAATAGCTTAATTTAGCAATTATGTAATATTTTCTATACCAGCAATATACAGGGTGTAAGGAAAATACTCCCGAAGCCGAAGGCCCCTGGTAGTACACCTGGTACACAACATATTGTTATGAAAAAAAAATTACAGCAACGCTCTTTATCGTATCAGTAAAGTTAAATGAAACGAAAATTTCACTAAAAAAACACTGCAAAGAAAACAAGTGTCGTTATCTTGACAGTTCATGTTTTTTTTTCATAACAGTGAATAACGCTAAATAACGGTTTAAAAAAAATATTGAAAAAAAAATTGCGTTGTCGTAATTTTTTTAATGCATAGGGTAGTCGCAGGTGACGACCACGACTAGTCCGAACTGTTTGGCAATTTTTTGTGTTTTATTTTATTTTATTTTATTTATTTGTTACACAACACAGATTACAATTGTGATTATAACTGAAATAAAATTATACAATCTAAGTCTGAATTGCAATCCAAAAATTTGTGCAAACAGAAAAACTTCTTAACACTAAGTAATAACTATTCAAAGGAATACATATTTATAGTACGTAGTTAGCTGCTTACATAGTTGGGTGTGGAATAGAGGACACCCTTGAGTGAACCGATATACGTTTCAAGTTTGGCGAATATATCAAGTTCTGAGTTATTTTTTACCAATTCGTTGTACTGACGGGCCATCCTAACCAGGGGGTTATAGAAAGAAATGTTGTTTTTATGAATCTGTAAGGCAAATAGATTCGTATGATTGGATCTGCGTGCGCTGTGTCTGGTGTTGAAGGTAATTTGAGAGAGTAAGTAAGGGGTATCCAGTTTCGAGTGAATTACCTTATAGAGATAAACTGAGTCAAGATATATGCGACGGGTTTCCAACTTTTGAACATTATATCTTATGAGCCTACTTTCGTAATTAAGATTTGTACGACCTAAGTGTTGACGGTAGTGTAATATTCGTAAGCACTTTCTTTGAACGCCTTCAATTGCATTTATATGCACCCCATAGTATGGAGACCATATTGGACTGCCAAATTCCAAAATGCTTCTAACAAGTGCATAAAATAAAAACAATAATGTTTCTGGTTTTTTGAAGGCTTTCGTGGATCTAAACACAAAACCAAGGAGTTGATAGGCTTTCATTGTTATATGTTTGTAATGTGCCCGAAATGAAAGCTTGCTGTCGAATAAAATACCCAAATCCCTGACTGTATCAGTCTTACTTAAAATCTGGCCATCAATCGAGTAGTTATTATTGATAGCAAAGTGCTTGTTACTGAAAGTTATAACAAAGCATTTGCTGATGTTAAGATACATGTGGTTTACCCTACACCAGCTTGAAATGGTATTCAGGTCTTTTTGTAACAGACAGCAGTCATGAGGACTGTATATAGTATTAAATATTTTTAAATCGTCAGCGTAAAGCAAACATTCACACGAGAGACACTCGATAAGGTCGTTAACAAAAATAATGAACAAAAGGGGCCCCAAATGGGATCCTTGTGGTACCCCGGAAGTAACTAGAGTTGGAGATGAAGAAAAACCCTTTACAGTGACTAATTGGCTCCTTTTACTGAGATATGAGGTCAACCAGCGATATAAGCTGCCATGGATGCCATAAGAAGCGAGTTTCGCGCAGAGAATTCTGTGATTGACCTTATCAAACGCCTTTGAAAAGTCCGTGTAAATACTGTCAACCTGCCCACCCTTGGCAAAGCTTTTGCAAAGATAATCCTTATATACTAAAAGGTTTGAAACTGTTGATCGGCCTCTGACAAAACCATGTTGCCTGTCAGAGATAAAAGGCTTGAAATGGTTGTACAGATGATCGTAAGCCAACGATTCAAACAATTTACCCAGACATGACAATATGCTGATGGGCCTATAGTTTTCACAACGGGACTTGTCTCCATTTTTAAAGATCGGTATTATATATGGGCCGTTTTCCATAGCTATTTTCCATGGGTTCGCTCGTCTCCGGGCACTATCTATTCTCTAGGCACTATATACTCGTTTCATATTCCTTTGTTGACATTGCGTGTCTGCACAGGCACGGTGGGCTGCTGGTGGCGGCGCGTGGTGGGCAACTCCAGCGAGTCGTGGGCGCCGGCCGGCTCGCACCACGCGCACGGCGTGCTCGGTCAGTATATAGTATGAGTATTTCATAACAGTTTGAAATTTAATTTGTTCTAATTTTAATTCTACTTTCTTTGATTTCTAATAATTAGTATAAATGTCGTAAGTGTAAGTATATTGTGTCGTGTGCGCAGGTATAAAGGACGCGCTGTACCAGGAGGGCGGCGAGTACCGCTGCGTGGGCGCGCGCGGCCCCGACCTCATGCGCCTGCGCGAGCTCAAGCGCGTCACGCTCAAAGTTACCGGTGCGTCAGCTATAGTATCTTGTCAACATATTATTCCCAGGAAGTTACTTTGTCTAAATAGCATTTTTCATTTGTAATAATACTTTAGTGAATGAACATTGATCAGACTCTTACAGCACTAAACTCGGGTGACATTATTTCACATTATGTTACAATTGTCATTCACAGTCTCTCATCGATAATATCTTTCGCATACATTAGCTATTTGACCTCGATGGGTACATATTTCGCAAATTCCAAATATTAATGACCGTATTAATATGCTAGCAGTGCTTTCAACGCATAAGCATTATGCAAATTTCGTTCTTCACCAATTTTACAGGTCACGTACGTGTCCGGTGGGTGAAACTCAAAATTAATGCCATCTATATATTATTATTGATGTCTTGTAAATTAGAGAAAAATCGATCTCAGAAATTGTTACTGCGGCACACACACAGGCGGCGCCACGGCGACGGCGCTGAGCGCGACTCCGTGGCGCGGCGGCTGGCGCCTGGAGTGCGGCGCGTGCGGGCGCGGCGTGCGCGTGGTGTGGCTGCGTGGCGCGGGCGGGCCGGCGCCGCCGTCGCCGATGCCCGCCGCGCTCGCGCCCGACCTGCCGCAGCACTGCTGGCGCGCCGTACTGCACGTGGCCGAGCCCGACGAGGTACCGCCCGCTCCCCCCTCCCCCTCCCTCTCCCCCCTCGGCCCGAGCGCCGGTATGACGTAGCTGTGTGTGTGCAGGTGTGGTGCGTGGCGGCGGCGCCGGCGGGCGGCGCGGTGGCGGTGTTCCCGCGCCGCGCGCCGCACGCGTCGCCCGCGCCGGCGCGCCACTCGGTGCGCGCGCTGCTCAACGGCGCGGCGACCTCCGCGCCGCTCGTCTCGCTCGTGTCGCTCGCGTCGCTCTACCTGCTCTGCGAGAGCGCCCCCTGGTCCCGCGGAAGACGCTGACTTTGTGAGTGAACCTCGTGTGCGAGACGCTCCTCCGGGCTCACGCCGAAAGGAACTTAGAAATCTTGACGCTACGAATCTAATAAAATTATTTTCTAGCGAAAAAAATAATTCTCCGGGACGAGCGAAAAGTCACGGTCGTGATATGGCCACACCTCCAGATTAACCTCCGGAATGCGCGAGGTGGCCCACGATCGTCTGGACTCGTCCGACTCGTAAACCCTCCCTTGCCGTCCGTCTCGGACTCTGTCGCCCCCGCGGGCGGTGACTTATCTATCTCCTATTCTAGTCTTCGTAGTGCTATGTATGTAAGTATCATTTGTTACGTAGCGTGTCTATACTCGTATTAAGTGTAACTCACACGTCCGCTGCGCAGCTCGTGTTGACGCGTATACCGTCACACTGTTTGTAACTAAACCTTTAAACTATGTCGCATAACCGATCTCATTTTATATCGCCTATCTCATTGTTCCGTAAATGTTATTCTCTCGTGCACTACAGTAATAGTTTCAAGACTTTTACAATACTTCGTGTTGAAACTGCTGTGTTGTTTACGGCGTATCGCCCCGAGGCGCTCGTCAGCAGCGGACGTGTTCTGGCCTAATCTTTGTCTCCATTTCCTGAGTTTCCCTGTCGTTATAGAACTTCTGTGTCTTAGACTACACTTTTCCTAACTCCGTGCTTTCCTATATCTCCTGTGTGTCCACTTTATTTCTTACGTGTAATTTAGAAACAGGAAACAAATGTGCCAAATTGTTGATATTTTATAATAGATTTTCTTATATTGATTAAATTTAATATATTATTATGTACGTTACGTTCGTATCGATAGTATTATATATGGAATGTGAATTACTATAATGCAATGTGAACACCAAACGATAAGTTATACGTAAGTACGAGTGAGTGAGTGTCGGCGATTGGCGACGAGCACAGCACTCGGCTAGCTGTAACTACGATATATTTTATATAGATGTCAAATTCTTCACAAATAAATATGGAAGTGTATCATAGCTTAACTGAATCGTGTAAATTTCGATGTCAATTTTAGACGTCCGTTTAGGTCGGCCGTGTTTTTGTATGAACGAAGTACTACTAATATTTGCTACCACAAGTTTTGCAACAATCTCGTAGCGTGTAAGTGTAATAAATTTTTATCAAATGTTCGATGTTATGCCGACGTCGGGTTTCGACGTCAGTTTCCTTAGATTGTGTTTAGTGACGTTCCTTTTCCCCTTTCTATACTGTTGGGCTCTCTGTCTACCAGCGGAACGTGCATGCACGTCCCACACGGCCATGGACGTACATGGAAGTGCATGGACGTCCGCTACGTTAGTAATTGTTGTTGTTAAGAGTTGTGATATGAGCGGAGGCGCGGGCGCGTCGGGCACGTCACGTCGCGTGTTATTGTCGATCTTACAAACCATTTATCGTTAGTTTAATTAGGTGTAGCGAGATGTATTTTTGTACCGTCTCTGAGCGTTTTATCGTCAATTGGACAATGAGTTTGGAAAATGTAATTCATATATTTAAACAAAAAAAACGTTGTTTCGTTTATGTACCTGGAAATGAGGAAAACGTAATGTTCCGTCCATTGCGGCTCGGTGTAGATAGTTAAGGAAGTCCGTAGCGGCCCGTCGCGTGTGCGCGCCCTCGTCCGCTTGCGCGTACACGGGCGCGCCCGCGCGACGCACACTAGTGTTGCTCAGCTGTTCCTCCTGCGTGGCTGCTGGCTTACGATCGAGTGAACATCAGTCACATCATAACAGTCAGATCTCAGTGGGGTCAAACAGATAAGCTGAGTATTCTTGGAAAGAATTTCATTGATTGATTTTTACTCCATTGTTTAAGGAATGATCGATGACGATTATTGTCTACCGTATACAGGTGTTGTTCTCAACATACTTTTGTAGCTGAAAATTGTCCCGTGTGTCCTCAGCAGCTGTCCAGCGTTGTACCCGTAGGGTCTGTCGTCCTCCTCCCCCCGCCCCGTGCTCCCCCCTCAGTGTCGCAAGAGTGCCGCCTGCCGGCAGGAGGCTCTGCCGGCCTGTCCTGCCCGCTTGTGATGATCAGGGCGCGTACCAAGCTCCGCCATGCGACAACTCGGTGACAATATCTAGGAAACAACGAGCTTGTAGCTTGTAACTAATAAGAAATTGGACTAATATGTTCTAAATAACCTATTTACTCCACATGTGACAATGAAATATTCATAATTATCATTATCATAAAAGAGCGGTTACATACGATCCCAGGAAATGTAAAAAGAGATAATTATCTCTCACTCTTAACAAATGGCAACAGAAAAAGGCTATAATAACTCCCCATACAAAATATAAAGCTTCACACTTCCCGACTCTAAATTAAAAAATCTTCTACACTACAAATTGTTTGATTGAATCGGCTGAACAGTTGAACTTTTTCAGTTGCACTATGTGACAGCCTTTTGAACATTGTCACCGAGTTGTGCATCGTCACAAGTAACAGGCACTACCACAGACAGTCCACTGAGTTACAGTGGACTGTTTGTGGCTGTGCCAACGTACCTTGATGTCTAGGGTTGTCAAACTTCGAGTAGCTTGTATACCTGTGATATTTAATAATTTAGAAATGAATTCTTAGATAATGCTACAGTTGAACTTGTTACTAATTGTGAAAAGAAATTGTGCAATAAAGACTGTTACCGTAATGATAGGTCACAACGCTATCAGTATTAGTACTTGAACCAAATGTTAGTAACGTCATTGATACCATCTGCCAGTTAATTACAACGATCTCGAATTTGGCAACCCTAGCGCGTGGCGGGGTGCGCGTGCGCCGCTTAGCATCTCCTTTGTTCACGTTTTAGCGTCCATTCGATAATCAAGTGTCAGCGTTGCGTATCGGTGCCAATACATTATTTACGATATAAAGGTACACACCGACTGTCACGCATATTTACATTTTATTATATACATTATTGTTTACTTTGATATTGAATGTACAGAATCCATATATTCATCGCCACGTGTTATGGAAACTCGTATACCGGATAAAATAAATGATAAAAAAATACAAGCGCTCTTTCATTTGCTGGAAACCTTTGATAAGTTGTGCTAATAACAGTATACACTGTAAGTCTTTGAGCGTAAGATATAATTTGCCCTGTGGGTCGTCGGGGGGATTTTAATAATTCTAATTTGGCTAAGGGTGCGCGTGGAGTCAGCGGCGCGTGCAATCGGTATCAAAGTTCACGGAATTGGAACGCGGCTCAGTATCAAAGAGTGTCTGCTGCTAAGTAAGTACGTATGAATCAGGCGAGCATGAGACGCTTGTCAGATGGACGAGGGTTCGACACTTTTTTGGATTAATGAAGCGTGGCCGATTAGCATAAACTGTTTATCTAATGTAATTGAAAAGAAGAAGACCTAATCTTAAATAAGGGTTCTTCTAACTAAACTTACAAGTATTATACAAAATACATAGCTAAGGTTGTGACATAAATCAACGAAACATCTTACTCGTCGAGTAATTCTATCTTCCTAAGGGAAGCTGTGTGTCCACACTGTATGTAGCCGACGTGATATCGACAGGGGCGTCCGCACGACACGTAAATTTTATTAAACTGTTAGGGGAGGGTTGACGGGCACTACTTTTATTGAAGACGTGCTTCGTTCAAACTACATGTACCCGGGGGTATAAAGTCCGGTATATCTATAGGCATATAGGGCGAGGTTTCACTATGTTGATTTTGTAAATATCAAGCCCTTGTGCTTTTTATTTTGGTACGAAACTTCATCAACTAAAATAATTCTAATTGTCAATAGCTGAATAAATATAAGTAATAATGTAACACAACCGCGGTAGCCTAGTCGTATGGGTAATGGACTGCTGAGACGAGATCTCGGGTTCGATCCCAGGCTCTACCAAGGCACACATCAATGACTTTTCAATGCTTTTCGAAGTTGTGTGTATTTATCGCAGGTTTATAAGTGGTGGCTATTACATTGGGACCTATACACAAACTGACGAAATGTGGGTACTAGCACCTTTGCCTACCCCTTAGGGGATGTAGGCGTGAGTTTATGTTATATTATAATAATGTAAATGATAAAGTTCTTTCCGAGATTTCAGTTGGCCCCACGTTGGGTGCCAAAGTAACCTTATACCTAAATAAATAAGTGACTTAAATGCACTGTACAAAGTAAGAAAATAATAAATAGCTGCGTCGAGACAAAGCAAATGAGCACCAACTCAAGGGGCTTAGGTACCGATAGCCGTACAATGTTTCTGCTAGCTGTTACTATAAGTACAAACAACAGATTGCGACAGGTGAGTATGTAACTGTCTCTATAAATCTCCTAACCTGAAAGTATTCAGTAAATAGGGCACTACACCATACGCCGGGTGGCAGCTAGTTACAGATGAAACGAAACGAAAAAAAAATCATAATCTAGAAATAAAATATAAAACGTCGGATTTAAAGCACAACTTCACAATTTAATGAGTCAATTACGCGGGAATGGCTCCTCGGAGTTCCTCCGCGCTGTGCCTAGCTGGCCACGGTTCTATTCAACAAACTATTCTTGTGTAGATGCATCTTAATTTACATTTACGACATAAACTAAACCGAGAAAGAGTCTTATTTTCACTTCAATTTAGTTCAAAACTTTACCATCTTTTAGTCTTGTTTCAAATAAAATAATTATGAAGATACGAAACTCTACTTAGCAGTATCTCTGTGGCGTAGCAGAAGAACATTTGAATATAAGTCGCAGATGGCGGGTTCGATTCTCTCTTAGAAGAAGAACCCATATTATTTGTACGCATAAATATATTGTGTAGTATATATTTTTTATACCACCTGATGGGAAGTGATTACCGTGGCCTATGGACGTTTGTAACACCAGCGGCGTCACATTCGTGCTGCCAACCATATAGAGAAGAGGAGAAAGGGGAAGGGGGTAGGGGTGAAGGTTAAGAGACTCTCTGTGCTATCAGTGCAGAAGACAAAGAAGGATTTCTCGGTCCTCCCACTGACAAACAATGTTCTAGAATATTAAAAGTACCGTCAGCATACAAAGTGATGGAAAAACTAACTACCTTCCTATAGAAGTACACATCAATAAGTAATTTCAGGTGTACCTACTGCCGCGATCCAATAAACAAGTTCTGCTGTACCAGGCTGCATAAGCTGTATCTGAATATGGTACAGCATTGCACTTCATCGCAAAGAGCTTAGAAACCGTCCCTTTGATATGAAATAACCATGACCAATATAAGGTTATAAATCGTGACATCAAAGGAACGACATCTAAAATTATCCATATATTAAAAATATCTGAGCCTTTCACCAGCCCAACGGCTATATTGTTCTCTGCGATACGACTCAAAAGCCTGTTTAATAACGATTTATCACTCCGATCTGATATTTGGGGTACAATGGCTGAAACAATACGAAATAATCCTATAAAAGCGCTTCTTTGTTCTCGATATCAAATCGCTGGCAGTGCGGCCCGGCCCGTGGGCCGCGGTCCCACCGCCAACGACTTTAGCGACCCTTTCAACAATGCGTCCTGTAGTTATGCTAATGCCACACATTGTTCCTCTTTCATGCTACAATAATATAATGAGTTGTGATAATATTTGTACAGTACGTTTTTAAACAGGCACTCATAATTATGATTTACTGAAGGGTGGAAATGTATTCGCATTCATGACAACGAACCAAGCGACAATGCAAGCCATGTCATCTTTTAAATTTCTTCCTGTACCTACACTTGTTCGATAGTTTGCTGCTATTGAGAATTTCCTAACAGACAAACCAAATAGTTAGTACGTGCGTTCACTAACAGTCTGTAAGTTCTGCGTAAATGATGATGATTTATGTAGAAAAATCATCATCACTAGTCATCTCTTGATCATCTTCTTAGTACGTCTAGTCAAATTTATCCCGCAACTTACTAATGGTGACTAACCGAACTCCTAAAATCGTTAGTTAATATTGACTTATCCACAGGTATCATTTTTTGATGTCAAGCAATGTAACTGTAATGTAATTCACTCATCTTCCACAGAGTATAGATACAATTACTGAATAATGAAGATCATAAAAGTTATTCACTTAAGTCGTTCGCTCGTTGCTCGAACTAAAACGCTCGTAATTCGCGTCCCGCCGAGACTCCAGCACCTTCACAATTCACGACAATGCATGTACCACTTGACAGTTAGAACAACACTTATGTAAATTCACATGCATTGTTCGCTTTGTTCGTCGCCTGCGACAAAACGCCCGATGTATGGCGAAATGTACGCTTATCTTACAGTGTGTCTTTGAATAAATCTTATAATACGTGTCACAGTAAGACAAACTGCTGTACCGTGTCTTCTTTCATTTGTTCAAGTCCCATTTATTGTTTTGACATTAAACCAGTTCGGTTGTGTTGAAGAACAGTCTAGATATCAACATTTGTTAACTAAGTGCCACATTACATTTCTCTTGCTGAACCAGCCGGGTAAAACGATCGCCCTCTATTACGTGGGACCGAAAACCATAGTTGTCGAAATGTAGGTGTTTAATACACTTCTGCCTACCCCTTCGAGAATTACAGGCGTGAGCATTATGTATGTATGTATTTAGGGTCCATATTGACTCACCTAAAGTTCTTTATCCGAAATTGTTCTTCCTAACGATTTGTAATCCGAATGATCACTCCTCCTAAAATTTTTCATCCTAAAGTTTTTATTCATACTATTTGTAGTGCTACCATCGATGTTCATAACACTCATGTTTCCGAAAATTGTTATCAATAAAATCGTTAACATACAATATTAAAGCTCCTACTGTTTTTTATCCTAACGTTTTTATCCCTAAACATTACCATAACATTGTCACTCATACTTAGAAAGAAACATTTATCTACCAAATGTAATAAAAATATATTATGTCGGTAGAATTATATTTTATTTATAGTCTTAATTTTTTTTTGGTTATTTGTTGTTACATACTTATTACTATTAATTAGAAAACTGTTTAGAATGATTAAAGGTTGTTTCACTGATTTTTTGGCTTAAATGAATCAAAATAATAAAATACGACTGATTTACGGTTATGTTTATGACCTTTTTCGTTTTCGATTCGTTTCTGGCACTTCGCCGGCCGCTACCGCGGCACGCTCGCTTCGCTCGCTCGGCTCGTGCGTTGTGTGGTCACAATTCTAACCTAACCTAAACCAAGAACTATAAATATGACCGATTCGTTTCTGGAACTTGGCTGAATGACCGCAGCGAGATTGTACGTGTAAATAACTAAAACTGTAAAAGTTACGCAAAATTAATGTAAATAATACTGATTATTATTAATAAAAATAAATCTAAACAAAAAAGGTGTGACTTTCAATAATAGTGTAAAAGATGGTTATGTTGACAAAATATAGGTAAAGAAATAATAGTATAATAGATGTTTATTGCTACCGACATTATGAAGTTGAATGATTCGGAATTAAAACATTAGAGACAGAGTAGTTAAGAATTGTGATTGTTAGGATGAAAAATGTTAGGAAGAACATTTTCGGAGTTCCAATTTTCGGAGTTGAAAATTTAGGTGAACTTTGGCGCACCCATGTATTTATGTCGTATTATCTTCTGATCAAGTAATACTGTTAGGTAGTGATACTGTTGAGGCAGCAATCGAGCTCACCAGTTCCCTTGTTAATGAACGTCTACTATAACATTTGCTAATTTAACAATTACTAACTACAGGGTGTAAGGGGAACGCTCCCGAAGCCGAAGGAGGAATGGTTGACTGGTAGAGAATGCCTACGGCATTAAGTTCGCCAATGTATTTGTGCATGAAATTAAATAAATAAATAATAAATAAGGGGGCTCAGCTCACCGCCTGGGTGGTATAAAAAAAACTAGAAAACCAACACATAACATAAAAGCTGAACGTTTCAGCCACTTCCCTGCAGTGCTCAATTTGATTGTCAATCAAGTCACCCCGCCACCAGACCACCCCCGACATAGCACGACACCGACGAACGGCGACAGGCGACAGGCCAACATCTCACAAGTTAGCGCTCATTGCCAAGTGGCCGACGGACACGGAGCTTTAATTATAAATTGCGCAAAGTTAGGGAACATTGCGGCCACGTCGCGTCCTCGGAGCCACGTCTGGTGACGGCCCGAGTGTCATTTTAGCACTTCACAGTTGCAGCTCCGTGCTCCTTTGTGGCAAGTTGGACTAAAGTTTAAGCTTTTAATGGCGTTATTGTGGCGCTGCTTTTTGCATTATTTTTCGTTCAGTTGTTTGTTACGTTTAATATCATTGTCATAAATGAAAACGTTTTCAATGTGCCTTTTTCCGACGATTTCGATAACTTAGCACATATGTATATACCGCACATAATAACGCAGTCTAACCAACACAAGTTTACTGTGATAATGTTAATTGTTAAGTTCACTTAACTTAATGCACCTACTGAATATCTCTCTGTACCACCTTTGGTCGACTGGTAGAGAATAACTACGGCATTAAGTCCGCCTAGGTATGTACTTGTGCATAAAGATCATTAAATAAATAATACGAACCAGCAATCAAACCTATTGTTTTATAACAGCTGGGTACACTTATAAGACTTTTATGAGAACGACTGCCGTCAGACCTTTAACGGGAGAGGAGAGCTTGCGCCAGAACTTTGTTCGTTAATCAGCAATAAAGTACATAGGTCAGCCCTATTTCTCTACGTCTATAGACCACAGTACTTACTGATGAGTTTAACTTAGTCCCGAAGACATTGAAGGGCCCTAAATCGCCCCGAATGTTTTCATGTAAATGTACAATGTATTCATAGTAGGTACCCAAAGTAAAATAATACTATAAGTATACATTACATCTAACACTCTCGCACTAAGTACGAAACATCAATTACTTTGGAGCAAGGCCGGTCTGCACAAAGTGCACGCTCGGACAAATGTTTGTATTGGCTCCATCTCAATTCAATCTGAGATATTCGAAGCGCCGGGCGAGTTCCGCCGCGGCCATAAGTGCTGACCAATGCTCTGTCACTACCACATGCCTCCGAACACTTGGCATCGTCCGAGTAAATACACGTCTTTTTATTGGAACTGTAGAAACATTCTAGATCTAGACCATATGCCTATAATGGGTGGTCAAGAGAGTTTACTTCCTATCCTATAAATGAGTAAACTCTCCAGAAATGACAATCAGACTGTGAGTCGCTACAAATAGTCACATAAGATTTACTTATTTATACATATGCCAGATTTTTTGTTGATCTTCTAGCGTTCTTTTTATTTGGCTCACTTTTTTGTGTTTTTAAATTGAATTGAAAATAATAAACCAATACAAGACGTCTCACGAAAAGTATCTAATTGTGCCTGCTACCAAAGCGACGTAAAATTAGAACCTTTAAATAAAATGTAAGCCCATTCGGTTCGTCTACACTCACGCTCTGCGGACAGAGCTATCGAATACGTATACGTGCGCACTATACACAGTTAATCCTACTTTACAACTGCAGAGCGAGCTCCAAGCTCCAACGATCCTTTGTTCAACAAAAACGGTTTTATTCACAAATGAAAACGCACAAAAGCGTTCATTCAGCGTTTCAGTTTCAATAAAAATGATTTATCTCACAAAAATAATGTCGTTTAAGACTGGAGCCACACCAGCGCGATGGCACCGGGGATGCTTTCACCCGCCTTCGACTCAGTTTTATTGCTATCGGCAAATAATAGTGCGCTTTTGTCGAAGCGATGTTAGCGGCGCATTCGTGATATGGTTGTTTGTGCTGAGCTATTACTTTCACGATATTTATCTTGTTTGTGTGTTCCATTGAGCTTCTAGTAATAGTTTTAAAAATAAGCCAGCGTTTGACCACTATCACTATCTCAACTGCTGATCAGAGATCATGATGTTACCCGAAAAAAAGAACAGCGTGAGATGTTTCTTCAGTGTTTAGCAGTCATTGAATGTAGTCATTATAATACTTCTTATTCATAGGGAATGATTTTGAGAAGTCTTTGGTCAACATTGGACGTCCCAAATGATAGCGCCGCCAGTTTCAGTTAATAGAACAGTTTTCTAGTCATATATATAACAGGCATTTCTTTTTTCCTCAGGCATTTACTCTTAGAGTTCCGTCCTATCTCATTAACAGGGTGCAGTCATAGAGACAGAAGAACGGCAAGTATTTCTTTGGCACTTCATAAAGTCCTGGAACGTCCTTACAATCCCAGATACCGGGCTTAAGCCGGGCGTGAGAATACATCTGCCGAGGCCGTCAAAGTAGGGAAAACATCTATAAAGGCGGTGGCTATTCCTTGGGCCACACACAAGCTTACCATCAGGCGTTCAAATGTAGGTACCTTGTAGGATTAAATTAGCATCGTGTCGAGGCCGAGTCTGGTGGCAATGTGCACCAGGCCTAAAGAGTACGAATGTTATCGCATCGACTTCGCACTTCATAATGAGTGGCGATGTACCGTCCGAGGTCCGAACCCGCCGGGGTCGGCGCCCGCCTAGTCCGGCGCGGGCCGATAGGGGAGAGGGGAGGGGAGGGTCGGACAGCCACTTCCATCGAGACGTGTCTAATATAAGGATATTGCACGTCAGCTGGTTTCTATACGATCGCATCTTCGGGGAAGGTGCTTAGTGAAGTAAAAAATATATTGGTTGTGTCTCTGTGTGCGCGTGGGTGGGGTCAGTAGTTCACTAAGTTAAGTAGAAAGGGTGACTTTTGTGATACCTTGTAAACACTACGTATTGCATATAAATGATTGCTATTTATGGTAGTTCACCAAGAAAAATATATCAAATTTAGATCGGAAAACATTTGGCATAATAATCGCTGCATGAAATATATTATTATACTATGAAAGGGGGTTTAGGTACCCGGTTTACTTTGCCAAACTTTACTCTGAGTATACTGAGTTTGAAACCCGGAAAGGTTTACAACTTTTCCCGTTCACCGCCTGTTCCAGTTTTTACATTTCTCTAAATAGTCCGCAAAGGAAACTAATATTTAATGTTTACTAAGTTGAATTAATTTAAATCACAAGCCAATTTGAATCGTTAATTCCTACTCCTAGTTACAGGACCACTTACAAGGTCCAGCCCATGGTAAGGCGGCGGGTAGCTCGTTGTCCATATTTGAGTTTGTCTTGTCTGTTACGTCATCAGATTAGATCACTATATCAGATGCTTGATGCGGCTGTGAAATACCACCAGAAAACTGTAAACTGTAAGTTAATTGTATAGAATGAAGACCATACATGAAACCATGGTCAGTGCTAAATAAGTATTTTCACATTTTCAGTCACATGCAAAGTGGTATAAAAACACTTCTAGCTTAAAATACGCAGGTGCAGATGGCAACTTTAGGAATACGAAAAATATGGACATACATGTTATGGTAAATAATATTATTAATCCAACAATAACCGTAGTCTCGCTGGGATCGAAAACTTATGGGCAATTATAGGTGTAAATAATTCTCCTAGGAGACTATAAAGTTTAAATTCCAAAGTTTTAATTTACTTATTGCATTGCAACCGTAGCGGTAACACATGACAACAGTAAATTGTAAAGAGACGCACGCAGTGAGGCGGCGCGCCCAATTTCCAGGCGCCCAATTTCCAGGCGCGAATACGAGTGAAAATAATAATTAAATGAAACCGAAGTAGTGAACTGCCTACATGTTGTGTGGGCGTTGCGTGGCTGTCGACTGAAGTTATTGTTTACGCATTAATATACAATACAATGCAGCAGCAATCGAAGCAGAATTAAATCCGTAGACGAACGAAAGTGGCCGACATAGCCTACAGGGTTAGCAAGCTGAAGTGGCAGTGGGCGAGGCACGTAGCAGGAAGAACAGATGGCCATGGGAGCCGAAAAGTTCTCGAATAGAGACCGCGTACCGGTAAACGAAACGTGGGACGGCCTCCTGCGAGGTGGACGGACGAGATAGTCAAAGTCGCGGGTATCCATTGGATGCAGACCACCTCCAACTAGTATTGGAGGTCGATGGGGGAGACCTATGTTCAGGAGAGAACGTCCTATGGCTGAAATGATGACGCAGCAGGATCGTATGCAGGCTATGTTGAAAGAAGAAGCATCTGCAATTAAAAGCTTAAGTACATAATGTACAAAATAGCGAACGTACCATCGCTCACTGGCACACAGATAGCGATGCCATCGGTCGCAAGACGTAGCGAGGCGATCTTAATGATATTTGGTTATCCCTCCCGCCTAGTAATATTCCAGGAAGATGGGCGCAGCAAATTGTTCGAGTATAATGGATAGTTTGAGGACTATGATCTCAGTGTATTGATAATATGCGAATTGGATTGATTCGTGTGGGTACCTCAATAACTAGTACCTAACTAAATTATTACAATCAACATATGATAAGCAATGTCCAATCTGACGAGCTCTAAGTTATTGATAGATGTACATTGTGTTGAACCGCCTGAATCTTTCAACAATTCTGTAATATTTACTTTTGAAAATTGACATTGTAAAGTTTCACATTGACATTGTACAGTGAAATTAGCGACTCGACGGGTGCAACAAGGACGGGATAAAGAAACCAACATGAAATTGAACTTTGGTTTGCCGCGAGACCGCGAGCAGAGCGACCTTCCTTGTTTCCTTGTGTGAGCTGATTAAGTAATTGAGAATGTTTTAATGTATTCTCGTACAAAGTAAGCCATTCCCCCTCTCATTGGCACCCGTCCATTTGTTGGCACGAAACTACCACAAGCTGGGCTGATTGCCATTGCTATTGTATAAAAGTATATAATAATTATTTGTGCATATAAAGAGTACCTACTAGAAATCGAATTTAATATGAATAGCTCGGCTAACCGCTAGCTAATCTAAATCACAAGTGCGTGGAGTGGGTTCAATCTATAGTGTAATGTATTGGCCAGGATGCGAACCCGTGACTATACCACAATACAAAAACATCTACAATATTATGCTTCCTCGATTGTGCTATAGCAGTGAGTTAGATTACTGTTCTGGGTTTGATTTCTGATTGTTAGCGATAGAGCAGTGTCAGTATAATATGTAACAAATACAATGACGGGCGTCCGTGTATATGCCTAATTTTATTATGCCTGGTGTAGCAAATAGCAAATATTGTTTCTACTAACCTTAATAGAAAGTTGTAATGACTCTATGATGTAATTAATCGCTAGTTAATAAAAATAAGTAATGAGACATTTATAACATACAACGAATTCAAATAAGGTTTAAAGTATGAGCGGAGTGCGCCCTCAACGAGCTGGCAGATGGCGCTCCTCGCCCCGGCGGAGACGCAGACTGCCCCGATACGTACTTAACCTCCGCGAACAAACAGACGCACAATGGGCGAACTGGAGCGCGCCGCAATCTCGCCGGTAATAAGGGATGTTGAAACAGAGCACGGGCGAGCTTTGATATTGTTCCACAATTGTAATGGCACAAAAGGAGATGTCTGAGTGATCCCGCGACGCCTCACATTACGTGCTATTGTTTACTGCTGCAGCACTTTATACAGACGTCCACAATGTTGAGTGTAGCTATTTATAGACCCTCGTTCACCTTCTTTATAGGGATTTCACAATTATGATCAATGCTTTCACTATTCCAAGAGCCGTGCTTTTTCTCCTTTTTCAATCATACTATACATACAATCACGCCTCTTTACTATTAGAGTAAGCAGAGACCATATTTTTCCACTCCTTCTAATTTCATAATTGTTTTCATACATATTGGAAAATATCTTCGATCTAATAGGCACAGATATGTCTAGTTTGTTCGTTCACTCTTGCTTCTAAATCCGTATCGTCAATCTTCTTTTGTCCATCCATTACATGTGTCCGCGCCATCTCAGCATCCTAGAGGATTCTAGAGTCATATGGTTAAAATGAGTCAAACTATTTCTTGCTTTAATGGATACATTTGCTAGTATATTTTTTGAGAATTTACACTTGTCTTACAATGAACAGGCGATACAGTAATCTCTCGAGATTTCCCCCTTCGAGTCTACACATCCGGTCTGTCCCAACCGCTTTTTCAAGTCATACCACCAAGATATGACACAGAATATTAATAGTAGGTAAGGTACTCAAGAGAATATTTTGCATTATAATGTCTCCTTAGTTATCAGACAGTAATGAAACATGCTATTCAACCCCCGACCATAGATAAAAGCAATTACTTTCAGAACAGGAACATTAAAGTTAAGAAAAAGAAAGGCTCCGTCCTCAAGTTGTTATCTATGGCAGTCTAATAATAGCGCTGCCGAACCGCCGAGATACTCATTCACTTAAAATATTTGCAGAGCTTATCATAATGTTCCAGATAGAATCTCTGGCGGGAACAAATTTAATGGAGCAACCTAGCTAAATTATAAATAACTTTGATGATAAACTTTGTACTAAATACCACTTTACGTTGCTTTTGGCAGGGTAGTATTGGAAACCAACAATAAGCAGCTAAAGGTCGTCAACATTATAATATTTTACCTTGGGTGGATTAACTGGATTGGTGGTCAACTTTAATTAGCCCCCTGGAATGAGTTTCCACGAGTTCCGAGAACGGCAATTATATTCTTACTGGAAAAACTGACTCAAAAATAGCGTCATAAGTTGCTTATAGTGTTGGCAGCACGAGTTTTACACTCGTATTGCAAACGTCCGTACGCCACGTTAACCACTTTTCATCAGGTGAGCCTTGTGCTTGCCTAAATTGTATAAAATGTAATAGTATAAACAATTGTAATTTAACCGAATTATAAAATTCTCTATTAAAGATCGAGCTACTTATTGTAGCATCTGCCGAGCGGCAACTGCGCACTTATTGCGCTCATGAAGCATTGCCCCGGAGCCGTTGTTCTACTTCAGTGAAAAATGAGAGAAACAGCCAACGCACATAAAAACATCCCCAGACTTTTTACTTCACAACACGAGTGGAGGCACTTCATTTGATAAATGTTATTTTTAACTAAAAAAGTCGAAGTTTGAATGGTTGCGACACGAGGGGCACCCTCCCAGTGGAAACAGTATGAATTTATGTTTAATAGTCGTTACATTATCATTTGATTTAATTTGATTTAATTTATGTTTACTTAGGATTGTATAATGCTACCTCACATATTGACGACTTTATTCCAAATTTTGCTTGATACACACTGAGAACCCCATGAAAGTTCGCAAACGTAAGCGCAAAATAACATTGTTCCCAATGAGGAGGAATTACAGCATTAAAGTTATTGTATTTTCTATTTATTTATGGCACGTCAATATGACTTCACCTCGCCTGATGGTAAGCTGAAGGCAAAGTCTGAAGAAAGAGGGTCACCATTATAAACACGTACAGTACTACAATGGTGCGCTCAGCTTGACGGCCTCATCAGATGCATTTTTTGAATTGACTTCATGTGGAACAGTTTTGCACTCGCTTATAAACGTGCTACCGAGGTTGTTTTCAGTTCAGCCATTACTTTACAGTCGTACGGCTCACCGCCTAAGTACAAAACAGTAACTAATACATACATGTGAAAGGGTTTCTCTCTGTTACATAATTGTGTTGGCACGCCCCCTGTGCCCACTCTAACTCTATTTCCTGCGAAGTTGTTTCAGTTTTTGCCCCACATGTGTACACGCTGCAGCACGTGTAGGGTCTGCCGGCTGACCCAGTTAGCGGCGCGTGAAACTGAGGACGTGTATCGACAGAGCGGGGCCCAACTTGGAAGGAGCAAGTTCGAGAACAGATATATACGTGGGATCATCTCTTTGGCTCCTTCGAAAGGGATGTTAAGCTTAAATGAATGGAAACTTTCCATACTCGTGGATAAATAGATTTATTCAAAATAAGAATTATGATTAAATCTTTTAAGTGACTAACAGGTAATTTCATTTACAAAACATTGTTTCGCATTATAATAATAAAAATTAGCCTATGCCGGCGGTTTCGCTTGCCCAATTGCTGATTAACGCAGCCGATTGCGATCAAACAAACGTAAGTGTTAATTTAATATCTAAAATGTACAGACACATCGGCTTTACAATATATGATCAAACGAACTTCAGTGAAGTTCGATCGATATTATATAATATGAGTCGCTTCATTCGAAGATATAAGATAATTAACAACGTAGTCCCTTTAATCTACAAGGTAGCAACGCACTTTATTTAAAGTAAAATCGATTTATTTATTTTATTGAAATTAAAAGAAAATCGATACTCGTACTCGATACTCCACGTCGATCCCACCGACCGCCATTTTGTTCGTCATTCTTTTTAGAGATAATTTTTTTTTTTTTTCAAAAGTTCTAAAGGGCAACGGGTGGGCGGGTTTTTATATCTTCGAATGAAGCGACTCATATAATATCGATCGAACTTCACTGAAGTTCGTTTGATCATATATTATATTTCGTCGCTTCATTCTTCAGATATAAGATAATTAACAACGTAGATGTTTAAAGAAGGAAGTTTTGAAAAATAACGAATTGTGTATCATCATAATACTGATTTATTGCATTTATAATACAACATCATATGAGTAACAAAAACGAACTTCTCTACTTAATTAATTAATTAATAGTAATATAAATTTATAATTCTTCATTTAACATGACTGATTTTGCAAATTGACTGTCGTCAATGACGGGCCTATTATAATACTTTGCAAAAGTATATGACGAAGCGGTCCACCCGGCCGTCTTCCGGATGGTGGCTATGTCGAGCCCTGCAGCGCCGGCCGCGGACGTGGCCGCGTGCCGCGTGCTGTGCGCCCTAAAGATGGACACATCGATGCCGCTCTCCGCTAACACCTTTTTAATCCATTTACTGATGGTTTGAGAGCTCACCGGTTTATTTGGTGGCTTGAATGATATAAAAAGACATGCGGTATTATGTCTTATGTCTTTAGTTCTGGTTAAATAAACCTCTAGTGTGGTGGCAGGACAAATATCAATGTTTTGTTGAAAAAACGGGAGAAAAAGTACGGGTTGCTCACGACCCGGGCCAGAAGTTTTGATTAGATTATTAATTAATATTTTAGCACCGTTTTGAGAAAAACTAATGTTATCAATTTTGATAAGAGACAAAGTTTGCACTCTGTGTGCAGTACAGAGTGCTAGTAACATTACTAACTTTCGGGTTAATTTTTCAAGCGGAATTTCGCTATTAGGGGTCCACCGTGAAATATGGTCTAAGACAATCTGTGGGTCCCACGTAAAGCTATATCTAGGCATACTAGGTTTTAGTCTAAACGCACCCTTTAGTAATCGTTTTATACGATCGTCAGTACCAATATTATTTTTGCTTAAAAGTAAAAATAAAGAGGAACGGTGATTATTTAGGGTACCGTAGGAACAACCAGAAGAAAACTGAGCAGTTAAAAAAGATATTACATAATCGTTTGAGCATTCAAAAGGATCGATGAGATTGTCTAAACAAAACTGCCACCATAACTTGAGAGAAGTACCGTACTGTTTTATGGTGTTACTGGAGAGCGATGCGACCATCAGGTCTAGCGCCCCTACCGGTGTACCGTGCCGGAGGAACGCCGCCCGCAAAGCTTCGCGACACCCAGGGTAAGTTGCTTGTACAGTGGGTGACGTTGTCTGAAAGGGGAACGTAAGAGTCTTTCACTAGGGTTGAAAAATAACATTTTAGACACCGATAGCTTCTTTAGTACGGGGTACCAGGGTTGCGATGGCCAGTAAGGGAACACGACCAACCCTGTTGCTTGATCGTCGATAATTTTCCTCATGCATTTCAATAATAATGCGAATGGAGGAAATGCATAAAAATAATAGTCGTGCCAATTTATAGTAAATGCATCGACTGTCATTGCTTCCGGGTCTTGCCTCCAAGCAATGTATCGATTACATTTGGCATTAGTGCGAGACGCAAACAAATCTATTTGAGGTTCACCAAAGATACGAATAATATTTTGAAACGCGTTATCACAGAGTTCCCATTCTATGTCGGGATTTATTCTTCGGGACTCTTCATCAGCTTCAGCGTTGTCCTTGGTGTTAATGTACGATGCAAACAACCAAATGTAACGGGTCTCGCACCATTGCCAAATCTGACGCGCCACCCTGTTCAAGTGTGGATACTGGATACCACCCTGGCGATTGACATAGCTGATTGCTGTGGTATTATCGACACGCAGCAATGTTGCACAGTTAGCATCGTCTTTTGCAAAACTTTTTATGCCAAAAAGTACCGCTAGTAACTCAAGGTAATTAATGTGCTGATTTATCTCGTTTTGTTTCCAACTGCCGTTGACACGGTTTCCTTCGCAAACCGCTCCCCAGCCAGTGAGTGAAGCGTCCGTAAAGATCTCTTTTTTGTAGCTTAGGGTCCTTAAAGGACAACTAGTTGTTTGAATATTCTGACACCACCAGTATAAATCCTCAAGAATGTTAGATGGTAAAGAGATTACTGCATCATAGTGATTACATTTTTGTAAGAATAAATATTTCTCTCTTTCTAATATTTTTGTGTACAACCAACCATATCTCACTGCTGGGCAGGCCGCTACTAGAGTACCAATCAGTTGAGCGAAATCTCTTAGTTTGCAGCTGGATAAAGCGGAAAACTTTTGTACTAACTGTGCAATCTTACTTCTTTTTTCAAGTGGCAATGATAGTGTCAGTTTTTCACTATCAAAAACAAAGCCAAGGAATGTGCAGACTGTTTGAGGCAAAAGATTACTTTTTTCAAAATTTATCACAAAACCCAAACACTGAAGCAACTTCAGAGTTTCTTTTACATTTTCAGCACAGTCTGCAAAATCATTGCCAATGCAAAGAATGTCGTCTAGGTACATGACGGATTTATAGCCTCGTGATCTCAATGTGGTAATGACCTCTCTCATTATTTTAGTGAATATACGTGGAGCTACGGACAAACCATAAGGCATAGCCGTAAATTCATAAATCATGTTATCAAACTGAAATATTTTCTGTGAGAATCACATATTGGTATCAAGTGGTAGGCCTCTTTCAGGTCGACGGTCGCTAAAAATCCGTTTCTCGGGATTAGTTTTGAAGCGGTTCTGTAATCTTCCATCTTAAAATGGTCCGTTTTAATGAATTTATTCAAAGATTTAAGGTTCAGTATGAACCGTTTTCCGCCGTTGGGTTTAGGTGCCAAAAATATTTTTGATATGTACTGGTCAGGTGACTCAGGACATTTGCGAACCGCGCCTAAATCTTCTAATTTTTTCACAGCTAAAGTCATGTCCCGTTTTTCATTAAGGGACCATGAAGTGTAGGGAACGTGATATTGTGTTACTGTTTTATCAAATGGTATTTCGACACCATCACGGATCCACTTCAAAACTAACTCGTTATCTGTTATTTTTTCCCAACAAGAATAAAACAGTTTTACACGCCCAGCGTGACGCACCTGCGCTACTGCTGCTGCGTTTGAGCACGCGTGTTCGGGCGCGCCTGCTTGGCCGACATCGGCGGCGCGGAGGCCGCCTGCGTCAGGCGCCGCGCTGCTGTGCTCTTCTTGCCCGCTCCCCGACCGCTCTTGGAAGTGTAGCGACGGGGAGCATTCCAGTTTCCCCGCTGCTGCTGATGCTGCGAGGACCTTGGGGTGAAAGTCGAAGCCACAACGTTTGATGTACCACTGGCTTTCTTAATCTGGAGCCCTTGCTTCTCAATAGCTTTAGAACTCTTAATTTTTTCTGAAAGTTTTAGCCCAAAAAGCGTTTCATCTCTGTGAGTGTCTTGAATGACATTAAGAAAACTCTTGTCAAGATTAGGGGCGATTAGCTTGATTCTGGCTTGTGACTCCATAAAATGTAAGTCACAGAGTATACGACAAGCGTCGCTGAGATGCTTGATCGCCTTTACGATGGCATTTTCGTCTTTGCTGGTAAGTAAGACATCCAGGCCGCGGTTGACTGCAGTGACGCCGACGCCGAGCTGCTGTTGTGCGACTGCAAGCTTCTTGTCGCGGCCGCGGGCACTCTCAGAGATAGCCGCTGAGATTTCTAAGTTTAGTTTCGGAGCCTGAAGTAACCGGCAGTTCTCAGGGACCAAATAAGTCTTGGAAGTTTTATCTTTCTCCTCCTTAGACATACCCTTCTTAAGAAGAGGTAGCCATAATTGACTCAGATTATCATGGATCTTGTTACCGTACTCGGGTTCATCCTCGGTGTTGGCACCTAGAGCCTGAAGTATTTCTGGGTCTAGCATAGGGGCAGAGTCTTCAACGGGTTGTTGCGTGACATCAGGCGGGGTGCAGTTGATCGCCGTTGGCGCCGGCAACCCGTCCGGGTCGGTACCCGGTGTCTCTGCCAAGCCCCCTGTTGACGCTAGTGCCTAACTCACGGATATATTATTCTGATCCTTGTCCTCGCAATCTACAACCCACAAAACATAGCTATGTAATTTCGGGAATAGGTAGATATATGTGGGTAGTCCTTACGCGTTTTACCCCACGTATAAAGACTTGTTAATATAATGAGAAAATAGGTTTGTTAACTCATATTAAAAATATTTTGCCGTGTTTCACTTTATGGGACGGCAGGAGTACCTTCGTGTTGATTCACGATCAACCCCCAGGCGTTGTAAAATACCTTCGTGTTGATTCACGATCAACCCCCAGGCGGAGTAAAATACCTTCGTGTTGATTCACGATCAACCCCCAGGCGGAGTTAAATACCTTCGTGTTGATTCACGATCAACCCCCAGGTTAAATTTGGACAGTACTATACCATCGTGTTGGCTCACGGTCAACCCCCAGGTAAAGCGTACGTGTACCAGAAATAATGAATCTATGTACCGGCGAGAAACATAAAATAAAATGTATTAAAAATGAAACTACTTACTTGAATTTTCTTCGTAGTCAGATGAATCAGAAATAAACACTCGTTTGCGGTTGCGATTCCTCGCTTCAATTTTCTTTATTTTATTCTGATAATGTAGAATCTTCTCTTCTGCACTCCGTTTCGGCATGGCGAAAATTTTTTTTTTTTTTTTTGACGGTAGATATTTAATAGTTGTTACGTGTGCGCGCTACCACGCACAGAAAAGGAATGACGAACAAAATGGCGGTCGGTGGGATTGACGTGGAGTATCGAGTACGAGTATCGATTTTCTTTTAATTTCAATAAAATAAATAAATCGATTTTACTTTAAATAAAGTGCGTTGCTACCTTGTAGATTAAAGGGACTACGTTGTTAATTATCTTATATCTGAAGAATGAAGCGACGAAATATAATTATAAATAGTGTATAGATATGCTATAATGTCGTAAATATAATTCATAAAAGAACTTGTGATAAACAATGTTAATCCCAATACCAACTTAATCCGTCACAAGTCTAAGAAACTTCGCCGACCTTCGTTACGTTCGTTAGAAAAATGTATTTTTTCGCCCCTAACAAATTAAAGGGTTGTATTCTGAAGTGATTGCGCATTAACTCACCCCTGCTTGTTTGCAGAGGGTTAAAATGAAGTATGTTTGCATAGCGGCGTCCGGCGGGTTGATGAAGACGTCACAAATATTTCATGCAAAATGTCGGTTTGTTCATTGCATGCTCTATTTGCTCGCGATGAGGGTGAGATTTGAATATGTATTTGCGTACTATTTAGTTTAGATCTCGCTCAAATTTAAATTGAGAGGAGGTGGATTGATTACAAGTAAAAACTAATATTTGGTTAAACACGCTACATCTATCGAACAATACTATAGTCATCATCCTTATGCTAGACCCGGTCGCATTCGAAGCTCACCGAATCGAGGGTTCCTTTAAATATAATGTGGCATAGTTGTTGGCTGAGTTGTAGGCCAATTACTGACAGAGTTGTTCAGGTTATTTCTCAGTTTAATATGTAACGTTAGCATGGTAATGTTCAGTTAAATACCACTAACAGCGGTCATTTATCCAAATGGTAACCGCATTTGGGGAGCTTAACTCAGTGTACGATTACCGCGCAGTGAGTGCATCTGGCCAAGAACGCTTTGCACAAACTGGAGACTTTTGGGTGCGGTGGCTTAATGTTAGACCCTAACCCTTACAGCTAAGCTCAATTACTTGTATGCCCACCACAAGTAAATTAGATGCAATGGTTAAGATCTCAATAAGTAAATAATTCTATCTTTAGGCCATCCCGTAACATTCTTGGCACTGAATCGTTACATATTATATAGGTAATTCGTTATAGATTTCTCTATATCCTTTATCCAACTCATCCGTGGCAGTAAATAAGCCTTTTGATCTCGCTGAATGTTTTCGAAAGCTTACCACAAACAGCAAGTGTAAAGTAAAACCGCTCAAGATGGAAACTACCGTAAATGTGAACAGATTGTAGTCGCATTACCCACAAGCGTTATATCGCTCCCTAGAGGCGGGCTCCTTGCCGCCGAGTGGCCACACAGATGTTCACACATTGTCTCTGTTCGTATGAGTTTTGCTCGTGTGACGTCTCAAATTATCATAATGTAAGTCTACGACACAGTTACATGCATAAGATGTGTGATTCATAAGTAATTGTACCCAGGCGGGCGCATGTTTGAGCTAAAAGATTTTGATAAAAAATATTATGTAAATCAAAATTTTGTGTTTTTTTTATCTATGGCACATCAATTTGACTTCACCTCGTCTGATGGTAAGCTAAAGGCAAAGACTTAAGAAAGAGGGTCACCATTACAAACACGTACAGTACTATAATGGTGACGCTCAGCTTGACAGCCTCATTAGAGGCTTTTCACGCCCCGCTTAAAGGACCCAGGACTGTAGGAAGAAGGTAACACGTGCGTTGGTAAGGAATTCCAAGACTTAATGGGGCGGCAGGTTATCCTGCATCAGCTATTGCAGAAAACAAAACAATTTGAATAATTTTCATCACAGTCAACAGCGCCATCTCATTTTATATTAATAGGATTAGCCATCAATCATGCTGTATCTACTTCAGTAAAGTTAATGTTTCTCGAGCTGAGAACATTTGACATTCAAAACGATGTCGTCTCCTAACCAGGTCATCGACTGTCTACATCTCCAACGCGTTCAGTATGACGCGTACTTTTGCGTTCACCATTAATATACCAGGTCTCTTATTCTTTTCGTCTCAGAACATGCCTGCTAAATGACATGGTGGGCGACACGCGTAATGCCGGGATCAAACAACGAGTTGTTCAAGATGCCGACGTGACCAGACTATCGCTGCGAATCCATAGTTTAAGGACTTGTCATATTCGGCTGAATCCGCCAGTAGTCTATTTTGTGCCTATCTCATTTTGAGTGAGGTGGCTACACGGACTTCATCCGCTTGTATTAATACCTATATTATCATGTACCTACCAGCCAATATAATTTTCATCTATTTTGATTATGTAAAACTATCATATTAACACTAGTTTTGTTTAAGTTACACTTGTTACTAACCCAGATATGGATCGTGTGTTATCTGAATTAAAATTATTTGAATTTGAATCATTCATCAGTGTCGAATAACAAAGTGTCTTTCAGTTGCACAGCGAGATTTAAATTACTTGAAATGCATTGCCAATTATCAGATCACTTATTATTTAACTTAGAGGCAATCGTGACACCGTTCGTTCAAACGTCTTACATAAAGTAGGTACTTCAGAGAGCTAAATTAACATCGAGTACAAACTCAGGAAGAAGTGACCGCGCCAGAGCTGACTTCTATCTGTATTTATAATAATTCTTATTGAAATGAATTAATTTCCGAAGTTCCCTCGCTCTGAATGGCGCGCCTCGCACTTGGACGCGAGTTGGCGCAAGTTTTTCAACGCTCCAGATATCATCTGGCGGATGATTTATATCGTAGTGCGTGAAGCAAAAAGTTAAGAACAACTTCGCCTCTCCAACCCCCTTCATTCCCCCGAGCTCCTCCCCCTCCAGCCCGGCCAGTTGATGAATTCGAAAACATTGCTGTGTGTGTCCGGAAAGTTTCCAAGATGTATTAAACTGTATGAAATATGAATCTGGACGAGCTCACATGTGTGCGCGCCCCTCGTCTCGGTCAACACGTCTTGATATATAAAGGCACTGACACATTGCAATGAAATATCGTTCAAACTGTATGCGGCATCGCACAATCTGTGTCAATTCCTCGTCCCTCCGCCCCAGGGAGATGAAATCAGAATTGACGCCAGACACGGTAGACTTTGATTGGAATAGTTTCGTCTGCTCTGACAATTTAAATATAATAAGTACTTATTACAAAACTTTGTGAGTCCCTCTGAACCATGCCGAACAATCTTGTTATAGAAAAAGATTTTGCCTTCTTTCCCTTAACTTATTAAGTAATGTCAATATCCTAAGAATACCTAGTTAACCTCAAAGAAACTGTTTTTAAAAATCTGTCGCGAGAAGTGGAACTTTATAGTAAGAAACATATTTTCAAAATAATAAAAGCAGAGAGTAAGCCACTTCGCTTCCTTCCTGTATTGCTTGCACTTAGTGAATCTGACCTCACTCTTAGCTGACTTACGGGCACGTAATAAAAATATTCATTGCTCTGTTCTTACGGACATGTCACACTGATGAGCAATTTCATATTCACGAAAGTAATTAATTACTCCAAAAACTCGGGAAAAATCAAACGATGTACTAACAGGATAGTTTTGCGGCGGTACAATAATACATTCAGAGATACATTTTATTTGTGTTTGTTGGTGGCATTTGAAGTAATGTCTAGTCCGGCACATGTCGCAGACAGAACACATTAAACCAAAGTCTTTGGTTAGATTCCATCATATTTTTATAGGCATTTCAAAGGACCTTTTACATTTTATGTTTTTAAATACCAGTACCTATTCCAGATCTATGAAATTGCTAGTAGTAACACTGACAACAACGAACAAACCGAATCACTGTTGATGTCTACACTAATATTACGAGTATAAAGAGGAAAGATTTGTTTTTTTTTTGTTTGTTTGTAACGATTAGGATTTGAAACTACTGGACCGATTACAATAATTGATTGATAACAACAATTGGGTAGCATGTACTAAGAAACAACGAAAATGTACGAAAAATGCGGAAAAAAGAGAAATTGGAAAGTGGGGAGATTGAGAAATGAAAAAATAGGGAAAAAATGGAAAGTAGTGAATTGGAGAAGTAGTATAGAGAGGCCATAAGAAAATCGAGTAGAGTCGTACATCGCGTTAGTCCACATCCACGCGGTCGGAGCCGCTGGTAGCAGCTAGTCATTAATAAAATTGATTTACATTTATTTGTTGTTATTTTTACCCGCGACTGCACCCATTGATAAATACAAAATAGATGTCTCTAGAGCACGTCATACTAATACGATAAGTTGTATATTTGGTATAGTTGTTCCTAAGTGATATTAAATATTTTAAGGTACCCTATTTTCTTCCCTGAACAATACTGATTTTAACCTGATATTTTGATGTGGTGTACTTACAGACTGAAAGACAAACTTAGTTAATTATGTACTTTTTTTTTATCGTGCGCAAAATCCCCACGGATACCACCTCCACCAAAACCGATGAAGGTGATTATGTCGGACTCGAACCGACCAAAACGCACGCCATCCATGGGTCCTCGATTGCCGGAGGTGAGATTATACAAGACATATCTCTCGCACCCCGGCAGACCTATATACTCTATTGAGATGACATCTCTAGTTAAGTATGTACTGGTTCTCATATATATACTTTTGTAGTTACAACACGATATGCGTACTCGCGCGATTATCTCTGCAAGTGCGAATATCCCTTAAGCTGCGCGCATGTACACATACTCACGCCGAACCTCCGTCTGTCTGTACATGATGGAGGGCCGCGAACAAAACATCGCCTCGGGAGTGCGGACTCTTATTAAACTGTATTCACGTTGATATACCTCTCGGGCGCGCTTAGGGCCGGCTTTGTTCGTGATGGACATGTTCACATAAACATATACTGTCACATATTATTATGTTCATACAGTAGGGTAGTATATTCATGATGATGTTTGATGGACCCTATGATCCCTCCTCTTCTATCCATAAACATATATACACATTAAAAAAAACTCACGCGTACATCCCCGAAGGGGTAGGCAGAGGCGCTAGCACCCACATTTCGCCAGTTTATGTTAAGGTTCCAATGTAATAGGTGGCGAGAATATTGCCATTAAAAGCGAAAAACATCAAAAATTCATTGGTGTGTGACATGGTAAAACCTGGGATCGAACCCGAGACCTCGTCTCAGCAGTCCATTACTCATACCACTAGGCTTTCTATTTTCTATCCACCGTACACAATATCGGGAAGTGTGCAAGCAGATAGCTGTGTTCTCTGCCTACCCCGGAGAGACCACTCTCCGCACTTCGCCGCAATCCGCCGGTCATGAATCTTCAAACATGAAGTAACTTAATTTATACAAGAAATAAATAATTACCAAGCATTTTTTTCAAACAAAAAATGTTCGTCCATTTCTGTCGATCGTTTGCTCATTTTCTCATCAGAACAAATTAGTCTGAGATAGACCTTCGAGATGAAACGTCATCAATCTTGGCCAAACGCTTTTATTAAGCGCCCGCCGAGAGCCGAGTAAGCGCGGAAGCGGTGCGCGGTAGTCGGCTCGCTACGATAGCATCGCTATTCTTCTCGTAAAAACGTAGATACTGTGTTAAGCAATCAAATGATGCCTAACTATATGGAGTTTCAACTTCTCAGTGTCACTTATGCATCTTTACAACTTATTAAAATGTATCTCTAAAACTTTCACAGTTACTTGATCGCGATTAAAACTATTTGTACAATCGCTTTCGCGTCTGTCTTCAACAATTAATAAGAAAATGCTTCAGCGTTTCGGTGAAAACTAATCCTAATTGGCAATTAGGCGCCTGTTGTAAAACTTTGTCAGATAGAGTTTTATATTGTAACTCGACGAGGTCTTCTCAAGTTGCTGTCAACAATTGGAGGCTCCTGCAAGCCTTTACTTCGCTACTCGATAATTGCGACTGTACATAATTGATGAGGATTTTCTTTAAGTGTGCTAGTGTGTTAAACGCATGTACACGTCCGCATTACGAGAGGCTTTAGGGTAACTGTATACGGGTTTAACAAGCTCCCTAATGAAATTAGGGACTTCTCTATACATAAAATCAAAAATAGAATTAAAAGTAAGTTATGCTAAAGAGGTTATTATAAGATCCAAGATTGTTTGGATGATAAACAAGGCTGAAAATGAGCTGTTCACTCAACTTGCTATTCAAGCTAATTATTGTATCTAGACTATAGACTAAGTAAACGTTTGTAAATAGACCAAAAAAAGCCCGTTGAGTGTCTTGTCCGAGTCTTGTCAGACGTTTCGAACTGGTATGTAGCTGAACCATTTGCTAAACTACTCTGTATTATTAATTATGATGTTTTGTAAGTGCCGTTTAATGGTCTATAGAAAATAAATGATTTTTGATTTTTCTTTTATCATTATTGCAATTCGTAAAGTAAAATTAATCGCAAAAGGGATAAATAACGTCTGATTTATTTATGATTCAACAACCATTCTTACATCTTCAAACTGACACATAATGAAAAACAAAAATAAGTAAAAAGGTTGCATAAAACATATTTTAGGATATTACGAACAGTTACTATGACTAGTGTCTGACACCCTTTTGATGAAGGCGTAAGTGCGTGATTGTGTCCGAAACGCATCATAACTTTAAACTGATTTCCTCAATAACTGAACTGCTACAAAATTCAGAAAGTTTACATGAATTTCAGTAACGAGAATAGATAATCCATCAAGTGATTTGAAAGAAGAAGGAACAAAATGATAAAACTTTGCATTATTTTCATTAATGAAGGTGCTCCATGCGTGTGTGTGTGTGTGTGTGTGTGTCTGTGTCTGTGCGTATGTGAGAGAGATTAAACATGCGAGTTAACAAACAAGTGAATTTGTCGAGTTCTTTGATTACGCTCAGTCAACAAGTCGCCGCCTTGAGCCCAGGGCCCCGAGCCCCGAGCCCCGAGCCCCGAGCGCCGGCGTCAACTGGAGAGCTTTTCAATTAAGTACAAAGATTACATACGACTTTTACATCCTCATACAGAATAATACGTATAGTATACGAGATACACATGTAGCGCGAGAACTCGACTCATATTCTTACATACTTAAGTTAACCCGCTTGGCACAGGTCTCTCTTCTGTAGCTCGTGGAAAATAATATAAATAAAAATTAGCCTATAGATATGTTCTCGACTATAATAAAATTTAACGCTTTACCATATGTCAGTCAAATTCATTCAGCCGTTAGAGCGAGATTGAATAACAAACGCACAAACATCTTTAAAAACTTTCCCGTTTCTAATATTACGAGTAGTAAGATTTTTACACATACAATATCATTCTTATATTTACAACACAAACGAATTGTTTGAACCCGAATGAGTTCTGTGTTGAATAATTAAATTTTGAAACTGACCAACATCTAAAAAGCAACATCTTGTCCGCACCTGGTTCAAACAATCAATTGGCCTATCAGTATCCTATTAATGTTGGGAGACTTTGGCCTACTGTTTCTTTGCTGGTCAGACGCGTTGCTAAAGAGTTTTAATTCGAGTTTTCCTTCTCTGGCAGTTATTAGCATATTTTTTCGTCATTTGTTGTGCTGTTGTTTGCTGCTCTTTCGCGATACGGTTAAGTAAAATCATTCCTTAAGAAATAGGCCAAAACTATTAGAAAAGTATCAAGAGTTCGTAGTGTAGTATAGCAGTAGTATACCTATTGAGTTCTAGGAGGGCATCTCGTGTGACGTCACTCATGACAGAGACAAATGAGCGACGGGGTGCAGTGCGCCACGGTCCAGAGTGGTCAGTGCGGCCGCTGTGACCATGTAGGAGAATGCGTTATTAGCTTTTATAACCATATGTAACATATTATGATTGTTAGTTTCTGTCAATACAAATTGAAGATCATCGTATCGTTATCGTTAATAACTTCACTTCTTCAAGGTACGTAAATATTCTCTTTCCCGATATTAAAACACGTTCAGTCAGATTTATGAAACAAAGAATGATAACGAGACCGTAGCCCGCACTAATTGCGTGCTCCGTAGCCGCCCGTACTTTTATGCTAATTTCATTGAAGCCGGCCATCTGGATGTGAATCCCCTGGCCCCGTCGGATTTATGTCCTACTTTACGGCTGAGCCACTCGATTGAATTATAGCGAACAATTTCTGCGACTGATCTTAAAGTACCCACTTCAGACTTTTACTGCCTTTCGCGTAATTAAGATAATTGGTTAAGTGTCACTCTTAGCGTAAGTACATCAGAGCGATGGCAGCTTAGCAGTCAAAGAGACTGTCTTAAGGTTGAGGAGTCCCAGTTTCGAATTTTAGCCATTACATTATCGGCGAAAATGCATTCCAACACAAGCAGTTTGTCTTAATTTATAGTTAGAAGAATACTAGTATGTAATTTCGGTAATTAATATATATTTTTTTCCTAAAATGGAACAATTTATTTTTCAAATCATTTGGGTCTTATAAGAACCCTTTTAACCCTTCGAACCCTAAAAAGTGTGAGTGTGTGCCATTCGAAAAGCAAATCTGTGAATTTAATTACGAGAGAGTTCGCCGACCCAGGCGCTCGGCGGAGCACAAACATCGTTTGTGTGGAACACGCGAGCAAATAGGCACAGTTAAATCAATTACGTCACTGTGATGACATCATCATCCAACAAGAGAAAGCTTGCTATGAAACTGTGCGATATAATACTGTGAAATGAGGACTACTGGGCAAACGGGCCCTGCAACAGAAATTAGTAAAATTCCCTCTTACCCTTCCAGTTCAGTACGGCTTGTGTTAAGAGTGGGTTTACGTCTATAGTGTAATGGCCAGGATTCGAATCCGAGACCTCTCGATCGTGAGGCCGACTCCTTAACCACTACTCCACCGACTTTCTTTATCTAACTAACTAAATTTCTGAGAATACGTAGTTTATCTTCTCTATGATCATATTTCTCTATGTTTGTCTGTTTGAACGCGATGAATGCAAACCACAGATATCCTTGATGCAAACAGCACTCAACGGAATTTGAGGGAGTTTTTTGTTTGAAAGGAATCTTCAGAGGCTGCGTCTGGCCGAATACAGACTTTTCATTTGTTTGAACGCATCGGGTGAGTAGAACAAGAAATATGAGCGAAAGTAAAATAAATTGCAAATTGCAAATTGCACGGGCGGAGCCGCGGGTGACAGTCTAGTTAAGTAATATTGGAATTTCTAGCGGGTACACATAAAGATGGTATGCAATCACAGAAACTAAAATTCATATGACACGTATGGCTTAAAATGTAAAATACTTGCTCCTTTTCCTGAAGTGCTGCAGCGCCTTCAGACCGCTTTGAACACCAAGTCTTACAATGAGGATGTACAAAAACGTCTTTAATTTACTTCACCCCAAAAATGGGTACTGGGAAGCCCGTAAGCCGGGATTAAGCTTCGAGACGAGAACAGTCGGGAGTGGCGGGCCCCGGGGCCGGGGGCCGGGCCCCGCACTATCCCAGGCTTTGGATATTAAGCCGGCTCGCTGTGTACTTCCCTAATCTTAACAATCTTGGAGTCTGGAGATTTTTCTTAAGAAAGTTTTATACCAGTTCATACGAATGAATGAAAACTACTTTGGAAGAACCGATTCGGTGTATGTTATGTGGAAGTTTAGTAGCGAGTTGCTTATGCAATTTTTTGCTGATCGGATCTGGTTGATAATTGGTACAAAGATTGATAAGAGCTTGAGATAATACTACTTTATATTCCGGGAAAAGGTTGCGGGCACTTGGTCCAGATTCCACATGGGCATCTGGTATAAATATTTATGGTTCCCACACGGATTTCAAACGTGGACTGGCGTAGATCATAATTATAAAGTTAGTTAGTAGGTTGTATAGATAGGTATTTTGTTTGTCATCGAGTTTTACCGAAATGACACAAACTCATCAAACAATCGTTACCGTCCGCAAGTTGCAAGCCGTAGGCAGCAGCTTACAGATTACGTCACACATTTAATCGACATTTACCGCCATTTTAATTCGTACCAAGAGATCCGCGCAGTTAATTTTACCGAGCCTTACCGGCCGTTACCGGAATTTACAGCACCGGTAATGGTCCAATACGACGTAATTAACGGGAGATGTGATTGAGATGGGATGGCCGTTTATTTGTTTATGAGTGGTCCCGTACTTAATAATTATTTCGTTGAGGGACTACTTCAGTTTATTAGGTACAGTCAGAAGCAAAAGTAGCTTAACAGTTGCATTATTAGTTGTTAAGACAGATACGTATGATGAAATCTACTATGAAAAAGTCGTATACATTTATCTTTATCAATATTCTAAAAATAAAACAATGAAATAATAATATAGTTATCTCGTTCCTAAAACTTTACCTTCAGCTTATCATCAGACAAAGTGGAATCGCATTGTATAGTCTTCAAAGAATATAATTACTTAACAAAAAAAACCTATAATTTTTGACATCACTGAATATTGGGGAACATGAAATAAAAAAGTAACCTGGATTCTAATTTTAAAAGATCTCATTTTTCGTTGTTTTTACTTTTTATTCACTTTCAAAACAACTTTCTGCTCCTCCATTCAAAAGCAATGAGAGCATCATAAAAATGATTGCAAGTCTGAGTTTGTTATTGTAGTCGGAGTGCGGCGTCGCCGTCGTCCTACAAGCGACGTTAAATCCGCATTGTCTCATCACCCGGAGGGAGCCATTTCACTTTAAAAATAAAAACGCGGTATCAAGTTAATGAGGCAGAGAAACAATCTAAATGGAGCCATCTGAAGGGTTCGCGGCCGCCACCGACGGTATAAGCTTCTTGCGCACTTTCAAACTTCAATTGTGAAACATTTATGAAGAAAGAATCAGAAGAAGTCAGCCGATGTTCCGCTTTCCGAGAACTGTTACTACTGGTTATAGTATTGAGAATCCGATTTAGTTTTTTATTTTACTTTTTCACTCTGTTATCGAGTTCACTTAGGGGAGTAGCTATGCGCAAGATAGTGTTGTGATAGTCCTGAGCCATAAATAACTGATTGATACATTAACATAGCCGAAACCTTTGATTGATAGACCGACGGGGAGTTCTATCGTGTCCAAACCAGTGGTCCATTTGCTCACTAATTTAGAAAACATTGTTGATATTGATGTTTTGTAAGTGCCTTTTAATGGTCTATACAGAATAAATTATTTTTAATTTGATTTGATTCCCCTGTGCCCCAATACTTGATCAGTGGAGGAACTGAAGAAGGCGACTGCGGAGGTCGTCAACGTCGCCGAATTTTGCGTCTAATGCCATTTAAAATTGTGATCAGTTTGATGATGAAGAAGACTGCAATTTAGTGGGGTATTAAGTCTTCTTCTGTCCAATCGATGGCAATTTTGAGTAGCCATCGCTGTGTAGTAATTTGTTTTACGGCAACATCGCTACTTATAGAGAGGGCCCGAGCATAGGTTTCACTCTTCGGGAAGGCTTAATACGTCTCCTCCGGGTACTGGTATGGGTAACAGGTAATTTGAGAAAATAAACTCATTAATATTTTAAACTTCCACTAAGAAGGTTTACGAAAATTTAATAGGTATAGTTTCAAGAAGACAAGAAGCATAGGCTGGTTTTCATACCACTCGTTTTACACAAATTTAGCCAGCTGATCAGAAGAAAGGTAATTATTTCATCAGAAGTCAACAAAAAGTTGCTTAATGTACACAGGCTTTAACAGAAGGAACGTTGCATAAAGGCGACCGTCCCTCCTCCCGGCGGACCCCCACGTCCCCTGCCCCGCGCCTCCTTTACTGTCAAAATAAAAATAATTCCGCGCCGTAAAAGCCTCATTTGGTTCTTTTAACAGCCACTGATTGCCGGATATTGTCCTCACCGTTTGTACTCGCGATGCTTTGACTTGTCAATGATATTTAGCGTATGCTTATAAATATTTTGTTATTTTAGATTTCCTGGCGTTGAGTTAGACCATAAGATAATGACACAAATTTCCATGTCTTTTATTACAGGATGGCGATTATACAGGAGTCTTACCTCATGACGAAAAGGAAAGTGATGGTCATAACACTGACAACACAGATACACGCGCGGAGGCCCAAGCGCCGTCCCATCCTCTCCTTGCCTACACACGACACCACGTGCAGGACTTAGATGTCACCCGCATACGGTGCAGAATATTCCATCAAGCCAAGCCAACCAAGCGGTTCGGCGAGTCTTTCCTCTACCGCACCATTAAGTTTTAGAATTCCTTACCACTTCACGTGTTTTTTTTTCTTCCTACAGTCCCGAGTCCTTTAAGCGGAGCGCGATAAAGCATCTGATGGGGCCGTCAAGCTGAGCGCCACTATTGTAGCAATGTACGTGTTTGCAATGGTGACCCTCTTTTAAGAGACTTTGCCTTCAGTTTAACATCGGGCGAGGTGAAGTCAAATTGACGTGTCATAAATTAAAGAAAAAAAGCGCGCGGGTGCAATAACGGCCGCTAAGATGTAATTTTTTTGTTAGATGATTTCTAGTAGTATGGCATTTGATTTTTACAAAGTACATGATGGAGAGTTACACAAAACTTCTCCAGTGAGCTCTGGCTAATAAAATGGTGGGCTAATCTGATTTCCGAAGTTCGGCTTGGGGAACATTCAGATTAGCCCACCATACTACTGGTAAACTGTATATTGGCATAAAAATATACAATTTGGTACTTTTCTTTTAATTCCGTTTAACTAAAGTGGTACGTGGTAACAGGACATGGACATAGTTACATAGGTAGGTACTAGTATGTTGTCAAATAGTTCTTTGAGGCCGATCACCCCTGACCTGAAGTAAGTAGTAGAAACAGTCGCTGGACTGTGGTCTCTGACTGTCCCAGAGGTGTAGAGGCGTATACATGTCCTCCTTATCTCTAAATTTTAACTTTGCCCACAAACAAATCACCAAACTAACATTCCATACAAGTTCCACGCAATGGATGCCCACAATAACTCCGGTCAGTTTGTGTACCAACCGCCGTAGCACTCGCCGGGGTAGGGCGGGGGGAGGGGGGAATACACGTACACGAAACTGATTATGTACGGCTGGATCAGACAGACATTTTAACTTAGGTGAAATAAAGTTAATTAGTCCCGTCGAAACATTTACTTTTTTTATTCAACATTTGATTTGAAACAATCAGCATACTAATTGCTTTAAAATTTCATTACAGAGAAATTTGTTTGAAGCAAAAATTATGTCTAAAGTTAATTGTTCCAGGCAACCTGAGGAAAGAATAATGTTTTCAAAAACAGTGGTAATAGCGAATAGCAATTAAATATGTTGAGCCTCAGTCTTATTTGGCTTTAAAATTCTCTGGAGTTGACGACAATATGGCGCACACGCTGACGTATGAGATCGAAAATAATAGAGATGTGTAGTAAATAAAAAGTCTGAGCCGAGAGATTCGATGGAAAGCCCTCCGGTGCCCAGGGTGGAAGTTCCAACATTTACCAGCGAAATGTGGATGTTTGATACCTATCATATCATCACCTCTACCTATCATTTCGGGGATTACGGGCGCGAGCATAATGTATGTATGTATTTGCTTCAGTGCCTAATTAGATTATCTTATTCCGCATAATTAATTTAGTTATGTGTTATCGTATTGAGCACACAAGTACGTAACAATACAAGTATAGTCTGTTCCACTGATAACGACTCCGTGGTCCCCCAATATACGCATTCCGTAAGTTTGGCGAGCGGATAAATCACACGGGTCCGTGCCAGCCCTTCTACTTGTAAGGAATTATTTGCATATTTTAAATAGATAATTAGTTTTTTATTGAATCGTTTGAAGTACGAGCTATAATTGTACAGAAATAATAGTTGAAGTGCTGCGAGCTCACCCTTCGTGTTCGGTTGTTTTGTACCATGTTACTAGACCGCTCGCACGCCTTTTTCATCTTTTTAGGGTTCCGTACATAAAGGGTAAAGAACTGAACCCTGTTATTAAGGTAAAATCAGGCTTTTAAATATAAAATGTTCAGAGTAAATCTAGATATTATTTCCCCAAATTGGAAAAATACTTTTGTACTAAATCTGCGCACATTTGAAATATAGTGTTAATTAGAATGTTCATAACTACCAATGTAAACGATTGAAATTGCCGCAACGCATGGTTAGGTTCAATAATAAAAATCGTGTAAAAGTACAAGTGGGTTATCAATGTGTGTAACAATAAGTGCCACGAAATGCTGATCAACCAACATTATAATAGTCGATTAAATTAACAATTATCATATTTAAACAATCAAAACATTAAAATAACTACATTATTTCAGTATTAATAAATCAATTAAATATAATTTATTATTTAACATTAACGTTCTTGTACAAAAACGGTAAATATGCCACAAAAAGAAAGCATATAAAATTAACTATAGTTATTATGTTATTTGGTACGGTACTGTGACCTGTTCGGAAACCGGCTTGTTCGGGGGGGGGGGGGGGCTGGAAGTCATCAAACCTGCGTTCGAGACAATTTGTAATAACCCTCGAAAACAGCTTATAAACAGAAAGAAGAAAGAAGCAAGATGGGTCTGTAATTCTTAAGAGAGGCCACCTTTCTTGAAGAACAAGATCACTACGCTTCTGTTCCATGCTTCTGGCGTAATACCTTCGAATAAAACGGAGTTGAAAAGCTTTTGAAGGGCTTTAAGTATCGTCTTCCATCCGCTTTCAGAAGTTCTGAAGTGATTTCGTCTTATCCTGGTGCCTTGTTGTTTTTGAACTGCTTAAGGGCCACCCCAATCTCGTACAGACTGATGTCCGGATATCCTTAGTTAGGCTAAAGGAGGAAGGGGATCCAATTGAAATAATAATTTCTTGTCGATCCCGCGAAACCGAAATAGGGAATCTAAGTGAAACTCCCGATGCCTTGCCTTTACGTGGAAGTTATGGTTTAATATTACCACATCGGTGGTCTAGCAGGTGGGTCGGTTATGAATACATGAAACCTTTGCAATACCCTTCTATCCGTGAATGCCAATATGGTTTCACCTCCTCTTGTCATGGAGAAGCTTCCGATACCAACCACAACGCCATTGTATTCTAATACTCCGCCAGACGCGACTCCCACGAAGTTGTCAACATTGGATATACAAATGAACTGTCCCCAGGTCCGGGGCACCCACTCATCACAGTCTACCAATACGGAGTCCACTGGGTAGTCGACTGCTTCTAAATCTACATTCTGCTCTACGTGCAGGCGGTCGGCGTAGCCGTGACCTAGGACTGTGAAAGTGCCTGAAGACTGGATTGTTTCAATGTGACTAAAAGCAATTATTGGATGTCTAACATTAAGAGCGGCTGCATGCGACGGAATTTGTTTATCTAAAGAAAGCATAGCTATATCATAAACCGGAGAGAATGGAACATGACCTCCGAAAGTTTTAAGATTGTAACCATAAGAATCGATTTGATAATTAATACTAATAACTAGAACTTCTATGCTTTTATTCCACGTGCGATGTATAACGTGAGCGCGAACTCCATGATGGTTAATATCCCCGTGTGGTATTTCGTTATAACGGAAAGGAGTTGCAGCTGTGACCGCATAATGAGGATAGAATAGCGCCCCAGAGCACAGAGGAACACGCTTGAGAGATACGCCCACCATGTAGTCAAACCGGCCCGTCTCTGGAGGCCACGAGTATTGCAGCTTTTTACAATATGCCAGAGAAACCAGCATCACGACAATGTTCAATCTGAAAAGAAATACACACTACAGATTTGCCTACGCTCTAAAAAGTGAAGAGGAGGCAGTGATGCCAGTTATGTTGAACGGAATTTTAATTAATAATGAATGGTTAAAGAGGAAGGTTTATATGTATATAACATCGCTACGACCAACAGGTGCGGAGCAGGAATGAAAAATATTGCAAAAACGGGGTGACGCAGACGAGGTTGCGCGGGTCAGCTAGTATTATAATAATAAATATAACTTGTATCTTGACTACGGTATGTACTCACATTGTACTGGGGCTCTGCGCGGACCGTGCCATGTGCTCTGTGGACGGACGTGGACGTGGAATGATGTCACTCTTAACAAAGTTCATATGACATATAGCTACAGATTATGTTTATATTTGTATAGACGTATCTCGGATACAAAGAAATAAACACGTTCTTAAATTGCACGAAGTAGGTATTTATTATTATTTTATTGTAGTCCGCAATGTAAATAACATTACGAAGAAGGTGCGCTGTGAGAATTCACGCAATATAACTGTTTTTTAACTTAGGTATTTTATTAATCTGTGGCTAAAAGTAAAATCTCAGGAAAGAGGGTCACCATGGCAAACACGTACAGTGTTAAAATGGTCGCGCTCAGCTTGACGGCCTCATCAGATGCTTTTAGCTATTAATTTTCACGCCCCGCTTAAAGGACCCGGGACTGTAAGTAGAAGGAAACACGAGCGCTGGTAACGAATTCTAAGACCCAATGGTACGGCAGAGAAAAGACTCACCGAACAGCTTGGTTCTTGATGGAATATTCTGCGGGTGACATAAGTCCTGCACGTGTTGCCCTGTGTAGGAAAGGAGAGGAGAGTTTTTTTGTTTTTGTTCTGTCGACCATATACAAGATGACTAAAGGATAGGGCAGATCTCTATCCAACAGTAAGCATTCGGTAAAAAATCATAGTTGATGAAATGTGAGTGTTAATACGCCTCTGCCTACCCCTTTGGAGGTTTACAGGCGTGAATACATATATGTATATTCAAAGCAATTACGTCCCATTAACCCCCGAACTATGTCTCATTACAAAGTGATGTTCGCGCCAATTAACTCCACACTTGAAAAGTAATTAACATTTTAAATAATAACATTTTATGGCATAATTATTGGTCGTTAAGTCGCTGTAATTACTTCAGGTGGGGGCGCCCGTGGAATGGTCCCTACGGGGCACGTAATTACTGTTATCGTACTGTTCAACGAGGATTGAAATTCGATGAACTTTAAACGTTGTGGACATGCAGTGGATATTTTTACAAATTCATACTCAAACCAATGTTATAATGCGAAAGTAACTCAGTCGGTTTGTTTGTTACGCTTTCACGCCTAAACCACTGCACCGATTGAGAGAGATGCAATTGCAGAGATGGATGAAGCTTGTAGTACGCGAGGCGAGTGTGTTAAACTTGTTCAACTAACAACAACAACTTCAAAATGTATAATTTTTAATTATTTGCAATATTATTACCAGGAGGTACGCCCTCGGGCCTGGAGGTGGAGCCGCCGGTCACCCTAGCAGAAGCAGGCCATGGCGATGGCGCAAAGTGCCACCCCATACCCAGGTCCCTACATTGGGGGAAGAGGGTCATCTCAACAGAGATGTCCCCGAGTCTGCTGGGGTGCGAGAGATATGTCTTGTATAATCTCTCCTCCAGCAATCAAGGACCCTTGGACGGCGTGCGTTTTGGTCGGTTCGAGTCCGACATAATAAACTTCCACCGGTTTTGGTGGAGGTGGTATTCGTGGGGATTTTGCGCACGATAAAAATAGGAGGTATGATAGAATCACCTCAAATTACGCTAAAATCACAAGATACGTCAAATTCAGAGATTTAGTCCTTCCTCTCTGTGTCAAGTTTCATACCGGAGCCCGGAGCACCTGGAGCGAATGAGCGACCCGCGCGCACGCGTACCGCTCGACTGGTGCTAATGACACAATTAGGAATTTAATACCTTGAAGGAAAGGCGTTGGAATTATTTCAGATTCTTTAACACGTCGACACGCCGAGCTCTAGATTTCTGCGTGAAGTGAAGAAATAAATGTTTTTCATACCACTTAGGTGGCAGACGAGCACGCGGCCCACCTGATGGAAAGTGGTTACTATGGCCTACGTTTGTAATACCAGGGGCGTCACATTCGTGCTGAGAGGATAGGGGGGAAGGGGAAGGGAGGATAGGAGAAGGTTAAGAGAATTTTTGATTTTGATTTTGATTTTGATTCTTCCCTAGTCGGACTGCTTAATTATGATGGGAGATCCGTCATGGCTTACCTCCGTCAAAAATGTATCTATAACTTTTCATATAACATCAGGGTTATGGCGTCCGAGTGCTCGTAATCTTCTAAATCGATTATAAAGCGATTTATTTTATATTTATTTATTTATTTACATACACAAATATACTATTATTTGACGCTTAGTTGACGCTTCTTGTGACCAGAAGGCTGTTTTTATCATTCCGTAGGTCGCCATGTTACATACGCTCAAACATCTGTATATTTTATTACTCAACCATGTCAAATTGGCTCTACCCAACTGATGCAAGCTAGTCCAGACAATTGACGAGGATAGCTAACTTCCATGCAGAAAGAATGTGCTTTGATCTATATGAATTAATAGCTAGAACAATAGCAAACGTTGATTGACACACAAACGTCCACCCTGACACACACACACATACATAAAGACACCTATCAAAATTCCCTTTAATGGTCGACACAAAACTGCACACACACTCTTTGTGTAAAAATGTAGTTGTGTAGTCAGTTTGATTGCACAAAGCGACACGTGCACACAAAGGCTACTGGAACCAATCACATACCACTTTTTGTTCTTGCAATCGTAGGCACCGCGAGATATTCGTCCGTTTGATATAACTGGGAAGTAAGCCTTGCCTGACCTGGTGACGACAACTTATCACACCAGAAATATACATACAAATTTCAAATTCATTTTCAAATTCATATTTATTCATGGCAACTATGTAGGCCCAATGTTGTTAGTAACAATTTTATTGCTCTTACTATACCTATCTATTGTTAGTAAAAACGATGTCACATTTCTTTTTTAAATTAACCTTATATCGTACTATTGTCAAATATATGTCATATAAATATTAAATAAAATGAATATTAAAATTCTGAGTAGTTTAGGAAAAATAAAATTATTAAATTCGGAATTAGTTAAAAGAAACAGCTACAACAATAATTAATAATTCACAATTCAACAATTCTATACATACATACATATATGCTCACGTCTATTCACTTCTGGGTTGGGAAAAAACAACAATCTGCCATTCTCTTTATCCTTAAATACTTCAATTCCTTCACTGTCATTAAACCTTTCATGCAAATCCGCCAGTAATGAATATTAGTTTGTAACAGTAACTCACTTGGCTATTTATCTAATGCGGTTATACGAACAAAGTTTCCTTTATTATTCATCCACATTAACTTTTCACACAAACATTGTGAAACAGTGACCCCAACAGTTGAAGTTATATTATTTCCCCCTTCCTGCAGCAAAAAGTAAGTGACGTCGTACCGCTTCTACACACCCCGTTCAAAACAACATTATTAATAACCTCCTTGAAACATCCCCCGGAGATACAACAGCGACACTAGACATACAGAAATGCATTCTATTGCTTTGAGATAAGGCAACACAGAGTTTATTTAAGAGGAATAAAAACTCGAAACAATACACTGCCGTTTTTAACAGAGATGCTACATGCTTTGTTTGGACGATGCCACAGTGTAGCACATACGGTAGGTCAATACACTTTTTACAAATAAAATCACCGAATCAAAAAGGAAACGTAATACCTATATATTACTATACGATTGAACTGAAAACACAACAAACGCCGTGAGGTTAGCTGTATCGCAATCGACCATTTTCGTTGTCTTTTCAGTAACGTCTCCCTCGAGATCTGATACGCAACAGAATATTATGTTTCACGACATATCATTTGTCATCTGTTATCGCTATAGATATACATACACTGTATTCTAAAGGAGATATTATTCGAAGCCGTTTAATACGGAAATATGTGGCAACAGCATATGTATATAAGTAACAACGCTATCTGGTGACAACAAGCAGAACTACGTACTGTTTACAAAACTAACCAATATGTTTCCCTCTTCCTACAGTCCCGGGCCCTTTAAGCGGGACGTGAAAAAGCATCTGATCATTCCGTCAAGCTGAGCGCCACCATTGTAACAATGTACATGTTTGTAATGGTCACCTCTTTCCAGTGACTTAGCCTTCAGACGAGGTAAAGTCTAATTGACATGCCAAAAATAAAAAAACGTGTATTGGTAGCATTAAATGGAGAAACGTTGTCCCCGGGACAAACTAATCTCTCCTCGACCACCATGTTAGATAAAGGGGCAGACAAGAACTTTCCCTTCTGGTTTTCTACTTTCCCTTGGGACTTTTGTCTTCGTGCCATGCTAGGCCAGCTGCAGGCATGTGTGACAACAACGGACCTTTATAATAAATTCACTACTTGTCTTTACTTGGTATACAATAAAGAGTTATCTACTTGTATCTATTCGTCTTTATTCTTTGTCTGCTCGTGCAAGTATTGTACTTGCTCGACCTACCGCTTACCTCTACTGTGGTGAGGACATACCGAGAACAATGGTGCATTGTCTCTAGTCCCGTTGTCCGGGTTTATCGCGGCGATCCCGGGATTACCCCAATCCCGCGCCCCCGGGACCGCCACACACTAAACTGACTCAATACAAGTGAATTAGAATTTTCTCGGCACATCGCTATAGTTGCTGTCAGTTTTAATTTGTTGTATGACGGGAATATTAGAAAACTTTTAAACATTATGTACTGAAAATGTATTTGGTTAAACGTGACTGTCAATACATTCCTACTTAGAGTTCGTATATTATCATCGTAGTGGTGCTGCCGGGGTATACTTCTGTATTACCTAAAGTCAAATCAAGACAAAGAGTGGGCCATGATTTGACTCTTGCTAGATTTTTCCTAGTAGCAACCGCAGTCGGATTTCCTAAGCCCCGAGAAGTAAGCAACTAGAGTTTCGTCCGTAAATCAGTAGTTTTGTCGCGCAGGTGACATGAGTTCGGGTTCCCGGAGACTCCACATGCCTAATATATATACCTAGCATTGATAGATAAATAAATGAATGAATGAATATATTACTCAAAGTAGCCCACTGACCTCCTAACCCCGAGAGAGCAGACTGCGTCAGAGTTACGTTCATTGATCAGCAAACAACATCTCATGGGTAATTTTTCAATTCAAGCACTCCAACAAAGTAGGCACAAAACAAACATTAGAGATAAAGTTATTATTAACCTCCATCATACAGGTGAGATATAAGTACATTATAGCTCTGTGTTCATGAAATTAATTCACTTTGTGAAGCTGCAACTAAATTCGCGGAATATTTTCTGTGAGATTAATCAGCTAACGCGCCCCGCGCAGCCTCCCGGCGCTACCTCCAGCCACACGTGTCATGGAGCGAGCGAGTCGCTTCCACGGGCGAAGCCGACGGGCGTCAGGGTACTTTGGTATGAAACTAATCACTTTAAGCATCTAGGGATGTTCCGTATTCATACGGTAAGAATAATTTATTGTACTTTCAATTTGTCTGGCTGCGGCGAAGTCAAAAATTAAAATAATGGTTAGAATATGTAACATATTTATTATTCAGGAAATTCTATCCTATATAATCGCTCGTTCCTACTATCTAGCAACACTGTAATTAACATAAATATATACATATGCTCACGCCCGTAATCCCCGAAGAGGTAGACAGAGATGCATTAAACACCCACATTTCGCCAACTATGATTTTCGGTTCTATGAGTTTCGGCTATTTAATTTTAATCCTTATTTGGTGATTGTCATATACTTAATTGTCAATGTTGACAGCGTTTAATAAATATGTTTATACTTTGTAAAATGTAGCTTGGGTCCTATGATAGCTGTCAGTGAAATCCCGCACATGAAGTCTTGAATTTTCTATTATTGAATGTTGTAGATGTCAATGTCATACTTTATGGGCATACCGAGCTCATTAGTGATGGGCGATGAATCATCGTGACCACATACTATGAACTATCCATATTTTGAATAAAGCTTATTTTAAAATTGAAATTAATATAAGAAAAAAATAATTAGAATTTAATCTTATTGCTTAGGTATTTTAATATCATAATAATGTTTATATTTCAGAATACTTGATCCTAAATAATATTGAGTAAAAATAAAATAATACAAAAAATCCTACATTCAATCCATCAACGCCCTGAACCTGTTTTTGGATTTTGTAAGAAGACGCCGCGTTTGGCTCTTGGGCCATGATATAGGCATAAGATACACGCGCCATCATCTTGTTTGATATGAACTTCCACTAATCCACTCCACTCATTCTCATCAGTACGAGTGCCAACGACTTGTATGCTACGTATATTCCGTTCTCATTACAATTAAATACACACATACAATTAAATTAAACCTAATTATATGTAACATGCATCAATACTAGCTGGTAGTATCGATATTTTCATCGAATTTCGGACATCCCTATGAACCAAATTTTGACATCTGTCATAGGACCCAAGCTATATTTTACAAAGTATAGTTATAGAAGTTTATGTGCAAACTGATATTCTTGTTCTTGTTTCGTATGTTTTAATACAAATGAATCGGCTGCTAAATTACTAAACTATGTTTTATCACGTAATTAGATGAGTTTACACCACTGTACCGTAATACTAATCTAGTCTAAGGCTTTGTGACTTAAGATTAACCGTAGGAGCTGAATCTAAGCGGTAATTGTCTTGATGAACCCCGCTGACAAAACATCAAAGCACAGAATACCTTCTCACTTCTCTTCAGTCGTTCAGAGACCATATCCCACACGTAGTGATATGTCGTAGTACGTCATAAAAAGTAGCTGGAGGCTTGTAATAACCGCATCACGCACGACATTACATAAATACCGGGGTTGCCAGCCTCCGAGCTGTCACGCACATAAATCACTCGCGAGGACTTACTGCGCGTCATCCCTGAACGCTGCTTGTTTGCAGATAATCTTCGTATGAAACAGAATATAAAATAGAGAAGAGTTGCCTCGAGCTGTTTGCTACAAATCCTAATTTATTAAACTACTGATGTGATCACTTAGACCTCTGTGTAGCGTGGCGGTAGAACTTCAACTGCTTTACTGAGAGGCGGGTTCGAATCCCGCTCAATACAAATATTTTTGTATGCATGAAGTCTATTGCCATTGATCTGGTTTCATAATCAATATAATAAGAGAAAATAGAGCCGCTGGTATGGCCAACGACGCCAAGGTGAGTACGTCTTCACGAAAATTGTGGACATACCCAACCGGCCCAGAGTAAGGGAATGACCACATACCACTTGGAAGAATAATATTATATGATTAGAGGAGATTATATTAAAGGAATAATATAATATTTAACATTAACAGTGCAGTCAAAGTACCGGTCGAGTATAAAACAGGTTGCACCATTTGACAATAGTCAAAATGACGTCATAACTTGAAGCTAAATGTAACTCCGCTCCACGCTCGGCCGGTTACTGTTAATTGTTAACGTCAAATTCTATCAAAAAGATAACTTCCGAGCTACTAAATACACAGGTGCAACACATTTAGCACAAACCATTAGAATCAATGTTACTGTTAATGTTAAATTTGACGTAAACGCTTACTTTGACAGGCAGTTGGTGCTGTATGGGATTGACATTTATGACAAGCGTGAACGAATGTCACTATTCTATTTCATTCTAAAAAACAATTGTCACTTATCTAGGGCCGCAAGTTACAGATTACGTCATAGAGATTCGCTGACAGAAAAGAGGTGCTACAACAAAAGTCAAAGGTTTAGATCAAAACAAATTTACATAGAAATGAAAATTCAATCACGTGACGTGGTGTAGTTCGTGCCACTACCTGCCAGGGGGCGCCACTTGGCGAGATTGAGTGATTGAATGATTGGCGACGACCCGAATCCACGGTGCCCGTCAATAGGTCAGCGATCCTACACGGCTAGTCTACCCAGACCTCTGACACGCAACACTTGTCTCACACAACAAAGCGGCTGCGAGTAGTGGACGGCGTAGAGAGCTCTTAGTAAGCTGGCCAATCGAAAAACCACCCGTCCGATATTTCCTTAGTACATTTTATTATTTAAAGATACATCCGGGACGCACTCGAGTGGGAAATCGCTTGCTTTTATTGAAGTTTTTGGGTAAGTATATTAAAAAATTTGTTTCAAACAATTAAGTTCAAATTACGATATTGATCGCACAATGGTCGTTACAGTTGGCAGTACCTTATTTGTGCTACTAGAAATTGAATTAAAGCTTGAACATATACACTGACGGACTCATAAACTGCAGCAAAGTAATAGACGACTTTGAAATAAATATTTTAACCAAGTATGCATACTTTCTATACAGATTTAAATTGAAACCTCTAGATTGGTTCGTGAACTTTAAAACAGCGTAGGGTCATTTCTTTAAATTTAAGTTTATGTACTGGAAAGGACCTTAAGACATTTTTTGAAGAAAAAACAGAAATTTAAGAAAAATTGGTTTAATTAAAAAATTGGTTTTAACAATAGACACAAACTTTATGCAAGGGTTTATTTGTGTTTTAATAAGGTGAATTACCCCCACGTGCCCTTATTACGGATTCTAATCGGTTCCGCATAGATTTTATAAGGGTTTTTAAAAGATCTTGCGGAATATTGTCCCATTCTTCTGAAAGTGCTGTTCTTAGTGCTGCCACTGTCGTGGGCGAAGGGTTTCTCGCATATACAGCTCTTTTTAAATTGTCCCAAACATGCTCGATGGGATTAAGATCCGGGCTGCGTGCTGGCCAATTCATTGTACGTATCCCAACCTCTTCGCAATAATGTTGAACTTGTGCAGCTGCATGCGGCCGGGCATTATCCTGCATTAAAGTAAAATTTTCGCCTATGAATCCCATGTAAGGCACCATGTGATCTTCTAATATCTCTGTTATGTAGCGATGTGCTGTCAAACCCCCTCTATTACCGTTTGACGGACCATGTCTATGAACACAAGTTCTGTTCGCCCGTTCATCGATATGCCACCCCAGACCATACATGAACCGCCTCCAAAAGGAACACGCTCCTCAATGCAACTTTGAGCATATCGCTCCCGACGTCGACGATAGACTCTTCTGCGACCATCTGCACCATATAAACATGTCCTACACTCGTCCGTGAACAATACAGAGGCCCACTGCTCTTCTGTCCAATTCAGGTGATGACGCGCAAATCTTAAGCGACCTTGTCTGTGAGCTGTAGACAACTTTGGACCATTTGCTGGTCTAAAAGGGGTGATATCCGCTTCCTTTAACCTTCTTCTTATTGTTCGTGCACACACGTTTACTCCACGCACTTCATTACGCTCGGTTTTGATGTTAACTGACGTGAGGAAACGATTTCGCAGGGAAGTTATAACAATAAATCGGTCATCACGACCTGTGATTGCTCGAGTTCTGCCTGTACCACGTCTCCTCCTGTAAGAACCTGTCTCTACAAACCTTCTGTATATTCTAGAAACCGTAGACTGGTTTAAATTTAAATTTCTACCAATCGTTCGTTGATCCAAGCCCTCCCGCACCAATGCTACAATTTGTGCCGCTTGTTCGGACGAAGTATCCATATTATGGTTCAAAAACTCTCGATGTGTTAAAAAACTAACCCAACAATTATGCTGGTAACAATAATTCAATTGACAAAACAAAAAAAATCAATGAGAATCAATTTAAAACTTTGCTATAAATAACACGCAAATCTGATACTACAAGTAAATTTTCTTTTCCCGGCTATATTCATCTGCAGTTCTATTTTTAAATTTAATTTTTTTTTAAGATTAAGAACCAGTCTTTTCATATTTATATAATTTAATCTAAAAAGTTTGCATACTTATTATAAAAAATCCTTTTAGAGTAAACCTGAACTTTGATGCAGTTTATGAGTCCGTCAGTGTATTATTTACTGGAAGGAAAGCTGAAATATTTTTCTACGTGTATCTTAGCAGATTGTTTAACTGCATCTCGCATTGCCCGCATTTGTTCAATCTGCGAATTAACAGCGAGGTATCACATAATCCTATTATATTTGAATGTTTGTTACTCAATTACGCTAAAAAAACTAAACGGATTTGGCTTATATTTGGTAAGTACAGTTGTTTGGTACTTTTTATTCCTGAATAGGTTTCTATGGGTTGGAGTAAGAATATTTGATTTTCACAGGCGGATCCGTGGGTAACAGCTAGTTCTTTTTATGTTATTTAATATGATTTGAAATTAATTAAAGGTCTTTGACATTAATAGTAGGTACGATCTGCCTAATAGCAACTAGCTCGAGCTCGGCGGTCGGCAGTACACCGTGGTCATGGCATTATATTAATTATCCTAGTCAGTGTTAGTTATACTATTAATAGTTATTATGCAGGATATTAGGTACAAATAAATAGTAATTAATATTTTTACCTATCTGAACTGTTTCAGTGCAAGAAGGATCAAAACCCCAAGACAAACATTTTGATTGCTACCTAAAAAGCAACTTCATTTAAAATCAAATTTATAAAAAAAAACCACCTTTGTTAGGCGAAAAATGTTGTAAAATATGTGAACCATTTATATGCAAATATGTTATGTTTTATAACTAACAACTCGCATGTGGACGCCAAGTATTAGCTTTACAAAGAGAGAGGAGAAAATACGGGGATTACCCGCTAGTTAACCTGTACGATTCCGTTAGGCTCACGCTATTACAGTTACAGGGTGTTTCTAAGATAATATGTGCTTGTATTTGAGGAGAGCTTTATCATATTGCCTGTACCGATTTCTTTGCTTTTGACTAAGTAACATAAGTATTATCAAAAAATTATCAAACCATTTCTTTATACTTTGTAATAAGATTAATTTATATACAGAATAGTAATGCTTTTAATGTTTTAGATATGACATTTGTAAAGCCAAAAGTAGACTTCGGACTTCAAGATACTTGCGATGCGTAAATTTCTAAAGAATTTGAATATCATCCTGATATAGCAATTATAGAGTAGAGACCATAGTTTGGAGAATCATATTGTCGTAGTGATAGACCGATAGTCGTTTAAATAGTATGTGATAAGATCAATATAATCATTTGGCTTTCCAGGTGCATGAATAGTTGCGTGTCCTCACATTTTGCATGTTAAACGCCTATATCATAAAAGCTTTATACCTAATACAGGGTGTTAGGTATAGAGCTTTTATGACATTTAACTACATTTTACCACTGGCAAAATTTCAGATTAATCTCCACTATTTCAGCATCTCTTCATTGCTGACATGCTGACTTAGCCAGTAAGTCAGTTGGAACAAGTATTTGATCAAATATAGTCTTATTACGTACAGCCAGAAAGATCAAAATAGAAATAGGTACTCGTTAAAACAGCTCATAATGCGTGTCAAATTTGCTCTAAATGGACATTCGCAAACTAACTCTATCAACATTAACATAAAACTAATCAAAAGTCAAGATGTCCGCGAGCCTACTCCGTTTGTTGTTCTATCCCACACGGGTTTGTTCTCGTAATTACACCAGCGGCTATTGGTCTCGCACAGGCGACCCGCACTCGACACTCGCCCATAGGACGGTCATATATATATCGTTGTTTATATTAAATTGAGGCGCCATTCAAAAATAAATTAACTAGCAGCTCGTCCTATCTTTACTATATGTTAATTTAATATCTTTCAGGAATGAAGGCTGATCAGCAAATATAGGTCTGCAAAAAACATAGGTCTGTTAACCTGTGCGGGAGGCACCACGCGTACCTCTTCTTGCTTGAGCAAGACGGGGAATCAAGAATCAAAGAATCAATTTGGTTTTTTTAGTTTAGGCAAATAAGAACTCATATTGCATGTCAAAGTTTTAAATTTTTGTCAAAAATTTTGTCATGTAAAGTAAATAAATCATTTGAAACTGATTCTTTCGCTGGTTCGATAGTTAGATCTACTGATAAGAGACCAGCAAGGAACTCAGGTAGATTATCGTTATATTTCCTTTTCTTTTTTAATATGTAATTTTGTTGATTTATAATGAATAGGAGACATAGAACAAGGGTCGGTGAGAACGAAATTAATTTAATCCCTTATTGGGCAACCTTAGGTGCCATTATTAGAAAGCTGAGACGGCTTTTATTCGGTTCGATTTTGATTTAACCACCCCTTTAAACCGGCGGGGGCACCCGTGAGGACCACTACCACATGTAAAAAAAGCAATGTGGTAGCACCTCACACATTATCCGTTTATAATAAAATACGGTTGGAGCGCCGCACACGTGTGGGTTATTGCACTAGGGGCAAAGACTAACGCAACGAACGTTCTTAGTTTTTTATTGTACCTAATATTGAAATATAAACGTGAAACTACAGCTATACTAAAGGAAAATAAGAAACAATATGTTTTGTTCAAAAAGGAGTTTAACTCAAGATTAATAGCAAACTTAACTTACACATAAATTTATTTTATTTTAGATGAAAAGATGCTGGGTTAGTAACAATGTATCTCAAAAACTAGGACAAGAATAAGAATAACAAAAAAATACAATAAATTAAAAATATATTAAAACTTTTTTTTATGGCACGTCAATTTGACTTCACCTCGCCTGATGTTAAGCTGAAACCAGCCATCAACCAACGAAAGAAAACCAAAAAAAAACAAAGTCAAATAAAATCCAGAACAAAAATTCAATTCAATAAAATGAAATATAATCAAATGAATTGAACAAAACACAAAGACGTGGACGATAATATATTATTAAGAAGACACGAAAACTTATAATATTAAGGTGTAATTTGATGGTAGAAGAAAGAAAATATGTGGAATATACACTAATTAACGACATTAATAATAAAAACTCCACACAATTTATAACATACTTACATCCATCATGACTAATAGGCAGAGCTATGTACCAGGTACTACTATGCCAATCGTAGCTTGTTAGCTCATATATCCACGCCCCTAAGTCCCCACAGGGGTAGACAGAGGTGTATCATCACCCATTTTTCACTAACTATGATTTCCCTTCCGCAATAGAAGGCGGACCTTGCCGTCAAGCGGGCTCTGTCATGGACTGTATGTTTATTGTTGAACAGCCGTATTTTTAAGTCGCCTTCTATAACGTTTACAGGAGAGATGGGGTGGCCGAGCTTTTATCGATTCGTGTGTAGAGTGGCCCCTCTGCGTAATACTCTGTGGCGCAGTAAGCGTGCATAGCAATAAATATTAAGGGGTCGATAGTGCACACGTAAATACATAGCTGTATGGAAAATGGGGACATTTTTGCGGATAATATAGCGCGAAGCAGTTTTGGACTATTCGGACTATTTAATAAAGAGTTTATGAGATGCATTCATAGGAATTTACAACTACAACGCACCGCGTTTTTAATATATCGACTTTTCTTGTTGCTTGGCTGAAATATAGCGTGATGTCATACTGTCTATTAATCTATAATATGGCTATCAAATAAATAATTAAAGAAAATATTTCAAGATTAAATTCTTTCATGCGAAAAACCTCACGTGGAGATTTTTCGCACGAAAGGAAAAAGGCTTTAATCTTGTCTCCCTGCCAGAGTCGGTTATAGACCCCCCTCTATTCTATATAGGTATATTATTTATTTATTATTATTTATTTGCTACGCTCAGCAAATATGAAATATATACTTAACATACCATAAAAAACATAAACTCACGCATATCGCCTCTTTGCTTCTATAATGTGACATATCCGAAATTTCGTTTTTTTTATTATTTGATAATTAAATCCGCCGTGATCGATTTTATTTTCTCAAAAAACGTGGTATTTTTTACGCAGTAAATAGCGAATCTGTGGGCGAAAGAGATAGCGTCATTGTGTCAGATCACAATATCGCACTGTCTCTAACTGCATCAAGGATTTTTGCAAAAACGTAACATAACAGTAACCACTACGCACTTACAGAGGAAGGAGCTCTTGATTTTCTACGAAAACGTGACATAACGTATTTATCACGTTTTGATTGTAAAGATAAGTCTTAATTCAATTATGATTTTAAATTTTATAATGTGATATATGGATGTGACACATTAATAGTGAAAAATAGTGTGGAATGTTAATTGTTATATACCGTACATGTCACATTGCTGTCGAAAGTATGAATGTTTTATTTGGAGTTAACTTAGGATGTAATGTTGTAGGTGATGAAACTTTTTCCAAATTAAAATTCAAGCGATGGATAATTAAAGATGTTTCGTTTTTGAACAAAAACAAATGTATTTATTAAGAAATATTCTAATATAGTCCGTTGTAAATACTAAAAGTAATAGCCGTTGGTACTTAAATTTTTCAGATGAAATCTAGATGTAGGTACAAGGGTACGACAAGTGACAAGTCTTGTGCAGGTAACTATATTATGTGAATATTATACTTTGTGGTGTATTTGCCTCATCTTAGTTTAATAAAGAACTACTTATCTTAGCAAATATTAAAAATAAAAAAACGTATTTTTAGAAAACGACTCTTCATTACGCGTAGCGGGGGTGATTTTATAAAAATATAGGCTGCTATGAAGACTGATTATTGATATTTACGCCAAATAATACCAAGACTATCTCTGATTGCTGTGTAAGATCATAATTGATTTTTAATTTTGTAAGTACAGAATTAAAACACAAAGTGCCATTACTTAACTTAAAAGTAGATTTATTTTAATTTGATTACTTATTTTCAAAAGACTATTTTGTATGCATGTTTTCACTAAGTCTAGTCCGTTACAATATTGGTTAGTGAAGTATTTTTTTAATTTTGTATTTTGTTTGAAATTGCTAACACTTATAATGCTACTGTCAAGCCCTCTTTAAAAAGTAGGTCTCCCTAACACCGCGACGCGTACGTAGACTGAGTATTATTACTCCGGTCTTCAAATGGAAGGGATCGATTCAGGAGTGCGGGAGCTACAGCGGTATAAAGATAATAGTAGGTTTCGCCCTGGTCACGGAACCATGGACCTGGTTTTTGCCCTCAGAATTGTCGCGGACGTTTCGACTGTGTTCCTCACGCGGTGATCTGGTGGGCACTGCGGGTTCCAGAGTTCTATATTGACACTATCCGAGAAATGTACTACAATTCCGGTCCGGACCGCTGTTGGCGACGCAAACCCCCTCGCCATCACCCTCGGAGTACACCAAGGATCTGTTCTTAACCCGTATCTGCTCAGCGTGGTGTTAGGCGATCTGTCGGACAGCATCAGAAATTCATATGAGCAACCCCCGTGGGTGTTCATTGTATGCTGATGACATCGCCCTGGTGGATTCGCATCTCGCGTCAGGGGCAGCCTCCATGTCCGTGACATTGCAGACAAAATGCAGGAGAGTCGCCTTCGCTGGTACGGCCATGTTCAGCGGCGACCACCCGGCTACTGGGTAACAGATGTCTGGCCATGACACCTCCACCGGGTCCTGGTAGGAGGAGTAGACTTAAGCAGTGCTGGCTTGGCGTCGTAGTAGAGAATGACGATGATGCGTGCCAATGGACTCACCACCATGGATGCGCAAGACCGTGCGAAGTGGAAGAGAAAAAGCCGGAAACCAGACCCCGGACGCCGAGGCGAAGGCTTCGGATGTCACCGGGACTAACGCTAGGATGATAATGATGAATGTTACAATTGTTAGATTTTTTAGAAACTATTGAATAGTTAAGATAGTTCCGTCTATTGTTTCAGTATTATATAGGTACTAAATATAATTAAAATAATAATGTTGCCAATCGATTGTTTTTAAGTATAGCTATTTTATATTAACCTAAATATGCTGTAATGAAGAAGTCAAATGTGATTTTCACTAGGCCTACAAATTGTGATTATTTATAGTATTAATTTGTTTATGTTTTTTGATTTTATTATACAATTAATTATTAAGTGTGGTTGTAGTTTCCCTCTTTCTAATAAAAAATGAATCTCGAAACCAAAAGTTTTTATTTCAACAATGATCGTTTGTGGCAAAACTCAGTGTCATAAGAAACGTAATATCATCAACAACGTGACAACTCAGGTTGTAACATTCATAATACTCACTATTTGCAAGAAAAACGTGATATATGTTCCCCTTTTTTTAAATTGATGCTAATTTCATGTTAAACTTTCAAATTGCCAGGGTTTTAAAAACTTTTCCGATAGTTTATTTACTATATTAAATAATAAATTAAGGATTAGCAGTAAAAAAGTTATTAGTTTTGTCACAGTTTTATTTTGTAAGTTTAAAATCACTCTCCTGTAAAATCACAGTTTTCGAGATAACACATTATAGAAGCAAAGAGGCGATATATCCCCGAAGGGGTAGGCAGAGGTGCTAGCACCCACATGTCGTCAGTTTAAGTTTAGGTCCCATGTAGTAGGTGGCGAGCCTATTGTCATTTACCGGGCACTTATAAACCAGCGATAAATATACACATAACTTCAAAAAGCATCGAAACGTCATTGTTGTGTGCCTTGGTAAAACCTGTGATCGAACCCGAGACCTCGTCTCAGCAGTCCATTACCCATACCACTAGGCTACCGCGGTATACTTAACGAAATATACTAACTCCAAGACTCTCAACAACAATAAGTTTTGCGGAGAAGTTATCACAGTGTGGTATAAGAAGGAATTATTTGCTGCAGGGGTGCATAATCCACTCGCGTGGGGTTATTGTTACGAGCTGTCAAATACAGTTAACGTATTTAATCTGTGGTATTAGTTTGTCCGAGGGTGTACTTGTCATTTATTCAATTGAATTACTCCAGGTAACCCTTGAAGACATTAAGTGATAGCGGCTTCAATTCTCGTAAACTATAAAGTGATAAATAAGTCTCTAATCTCACACCCGAAGGGGGTCATCTCAAGAGATCGACTGAGGTGCAAGGCATATATTGGTTACTACTGTTTTTACCGTCTCTATCATGGTGAATGTTCTGATGAGCTGTTCCACTTAATCCCACCCTCGCATTTCCTACACAGGACAACAGGGCTTAGATGTCACTCGCATACAGTGCAGAATATTCCATCAAGAACCAAACTGTTCGTTGAGTCTTTTCTCTGCCGCACCATTAAGTCCTTGGAATTCCTTACCGGTGCACGTGTTTCCTTCTTCCTACAGTCCCGGGTCCTTTAAGCGGAGAAACTGTCTCACCTCCGGCAACTAAGGACCCAAAGACAGCGTGCGTTTTAGTCGGTTCGAGCCCGACACACAATCGATCAGGTTTTTCCTTACAAGTGTGTATACAATTGGAAGAACGATTCCATTCAGCAACATTTCTCAGACAGTTACTCTTCGAGCAATGGCGGTGGGCGGCATGATTGGCTATCGTTATATTGTTAACTTCGCTTGAAGGCCACCGATTAGTACCAGTCTTGACCTTCGCTACGTAATTGGACAATGAATATTTTACAGACACTGACATTTATCTCTTATACATGGTGTGAGGAACGCTTCCGAAAATGAAAAATTGGGCAACTTTTTTATCGCAATACTTTTTTTGCTATGTACAGTAGAACACCTGGCGAAGAAAGTGTCATACGAAGTGATTACGTATTTTTTCTTCCGTCACATTAAAATTCGAAACTTTGTTTAAAATAACAGTTTTAAAGAGTATTATATATCAATATGTGCGCAGTGATGCCAGGATTATGATGGTGAAAACAGTTTCTTAAACACTGATCTATCAGCGAAAATTTAAGTCAAAATATTTTCTAATTTTGAACCGACTGTCAGATTTTTTTTCGTACTACCCTCATAGAACAAATTAGTGCGGCTGTGAACTAGCGATTAAAGCGGACATTTTTGCCGACGGGCTTGTCACACAGAAAAATTGAGGACATCTTAAAATAAATTTAGCTGCTAGTGAAGTAAGTGGCAACTCATTATAAATATGACTTGTAACGCCTGTAATGGGACGCTGGTTAACGAAGATGCAATGAAATGTGGATTATGTCTTGGTAAATATCATTATCAATGTCTGAATTTAGAGAAGCTTCAATTTTCTACTCTTACCAAACATCAGCTTTCAAACTGGATATGTCCTTCATGTAACAATGTCACTCGGCGAACTCAGTCAAAAGATAGCACGCCTGTGCGCCAAAGCCGCTTAACATCCATCGTAAGCGAGTCATTAGACATGTCATGTGATATTATACCACCTGTAAGCCTTTCTCCTGAACGGGTGTTGAAGCCCAATTCTGTTACAAACAACAACGAAGTGGTAACCATGGACAAGATAAGTTCTCTCTTGGACCAGAAGCTGAATTCAAGTTTGACGGTATTTATGGAGAGCTTTCGCAAGGCCTTACGCAATGACGTCAGAGACATGGTGACGAGCGAGATAGGCGGTGCTATAAAAAATATTAAGGATGATTTCAGCGTTACTACAGATTTCATTAGCCAAGAACAACAAGAGTTACGGAAGCAAATTAATAGCAGCGCTGCCGCGATTAAGTCATTAGAGGTTGAAAACAATAAGCTTCAATCTGAAATAGCGAAGCTCAATGCTCGTCTGGCGGGAATGGAAAAAGTGTCACGTAGTTGTAACATCGAAATACAAGCAGTCCCTGAACGCAAAAATGAGAATGTCTTGCTGTTACTGAAAAGGCTCTGCGATGTAGTTAAAGTCCCCATGGATGATGCAAATATTATTGCATGCCGCAGGGTGGCAAAACTTAACACCTCCTCTAGTAGACCACGAAATATTGTGGTGACTTTCACTACACCGAGAATCAGAGATTTGGTACTATCGGCGGCACATCGGTTCAATAAAGCTCACCCTGGCCGTGGTTTAACATCTTCAGATCTAGACGTTCCGGGCGAATTAAGCAGAGTTTACGTCACAGAGCACCTGAGCCCGGAACAAAAGATCTTGCATGCGACGGTTCGAAAATTTGCCAAGGATCGTGGTTATGATTATGTGTGGATAAAATATGGTCAAATCTACATACGTAAGGACGAAAGTGCAGGTGCAATTCTTATAAAGAATCTAGACACCCTAAATAGGCTATAGACTTGTCACATGTATATTTCTGGTGTTTTTATTATTATTATATGTACCTACTAGGATTTTGCTATTTGGAATAACTTTTATTCATAATGTACAGTGTTTTCTATCAAAACTTAGGTAGAGCTAGATCTAAGCTTTCTACAATATACTTGAACCTTTTAAATGCCGAGTACGATGTTGTCTGTCTGACTGAGACCAATTTTGACAGCAGCGTATTTGATAAAGAGACTGTGGATAATAGGTATAACGTGTATAGACGTGATCGTGATAGTGCATGCTCACATAAACAGGAGGGCGGAGGTGTATATGTTGCTGTCAAAAATAATATATGCACTGTACGCCAATCTTCCTGGGAAAGTAGAGTTGAAGATATTTGGGTTACCATAGAGCCTGGTAGGCGAGATGAACGACCGTTGCATATTTGTCTTTGCTATCTGCCACCAGATTTACCTTTGCAAGACGTAGAAGCATTTCACTACAATACTCAAAATATAATACTCAACTCTGCTCCTGCTGGCGACTTTCTTGTACTGGGCGATTTTAATAGCGCAAATATAACATGGGTTAGGCAGGTTGATATTGCCATCAACCTGCCAACCAATCCACAGGACAGTAGAGCCAATCTCCTTGTTGAAACAATGGAAGTCTGTAGCCTGATCCAGTGTAGCGATATCCCCAACAAATATAACAGGTATTTGGACCTTGTATTAACCTCCCTACCGCATAACTTAGTCACTGTTAGACAAACTGAACCATTATGCCGCTCAGATAATCATCATCTGGCGTATCACGTTGGAGTCACGTCTGGTTCTATTAAGACGACTAAACCAAAATTTAGTGCACGTTATAATTTCAGTAAGTGTCAATATACCAATGTAAAGTCAGAATTGAGTAGTCTCGATTGGGAGGATTTGCTCTCATCAGAGGATGTTGATGAGTGTGTAGATACTTTTTATAACAAATTATATGAGGTGATTTCAAAAAACACTCCACTTGTAAGAAACATAGCTTCGAATAAATACCCACTTTGGTACAATCAGGCCCTTATTCGATGTATAAAGGAAAAAAATAAATTTCATAAACGTTTCAAAAAATTTTCTAATCCAAGGGATTATGATTCATTTTCTTTACTCCGAAGCAGGTGTAAAGTCCTCATAACAAATTGCTACATGAACTTTCTATCTACGGTCGAGGAGTCTTTGAGTGATGATCCCAAGATATTCTGGCGGTATGTTAATGATAGGAAAGGTGGTTCTACTATACCTATCACAATGTCACACGATAATAGAACTGGGTCCAATGGACAAGAGATCTGTGAATTATTCGCTGAATATTTTGGGTCCGTTTATGACAGTCCTTCTGAAGGGCATTCCTCCGTGCTACATAATATACCTCAGGTCGGAAATCTGTGTCTGTATCGGGTCGTGATTAGGCGGCAAGACATCTGTTCAAAAATTAAAGAATTAGATGCACGGAAGGGGCCAGGTCCCGACCAAATCCCGCCAGAATTTATCAAAAAGTGTCGCGAGGAGTTGTCTCACCCACTGTCAATAATCTTTAATAAGTCCTTGCAGTTAGGCATTTTCCCGATTCGTTGGAAGACGGCTCACATTGTCCCTATCTTTAAGTCTGGTGACAAATCACTATGTGCTAATTACAGACCGATAAGTATCTTGTCCTGCATGGCTAAATTATTTGAGACTCTCGTCTACCCTTCCCTTTATCTTCACCTGAGTAATTATATCTCGGAAAAGCAACACGGGTTTGTCAAAAAACGATCGACACTAAGTAATCTATTAGAATTCAAAAACTATCTGTGTCAGTCCTTTGCTACTGGAGGTCAGGTCGACGCTATATATCTGGACTTTAGCAAGGCTTTCGATAGGGTGAATCATACGTTGCTTGGTCTCAAACTAGAACACTATGGTATCAATGGCTCTCTGCTGAGGTGGGTCATTTCGTATCTAAGTAATCGCAGCCAGCTTGTTACTGTTAAGGGTTACTCTTCATCGCCTATATCTGTCTCGTCTGGTGTTCCTCAGGGTTCACATCTGGGCCCGCTTCTTTTCGTTGTTTTCATTAACGATCTGATCAGCCATATATATTGTCCCTCTCTTTTATACGCCGACGATCTCAAAATTTTCGCTGACGTCACAGACCAAAGACAAGATATGGCGCTTCAACATGATCTAAATGTCATCTCTAACTGGTGCTCTTTCAACAAAATGAGCCTTAATGTGAAGAAGTGCTGTTTCATTTCTTTTACTAGGAAACGGAATACACTTAACTCTGAATACTCAATAGAAGGTCAAGTCTTAGAAAGAAAGAATGTAATTAAAGATCTGGGTGTACTGTTTGATGAGCAGCTGACTTTCCGTCCTCATTACTCGCATATAATAAATAGAGCCCGAAGACTTTTAGGCTTTATTATAAGGTCCACAAGAGATTTCAAAAGGCAGCATAGTGTATTGACTCTCTTCTCTAGCCTAGTTAGGAGTGGTCTTGAGTATTGTGGTCCAATCTGGTCTCCTTTCTATGATGTTCATACAGATGCCATAGAGGGGGTACAGCGGCGCTGTTTGAGATATGTGGCCCGTAAATTTAATTACGGTAGATCACTGCAACACTATCGCGATCGGCTAGTTGAGTTCAATATGATATCGCTTGAAGCCCGTCGCAAAAGGTACGACCTCCTTTGCCTTCACAAAATTATACACTCAACTATTGATGCGCCAGGTTTGCTGTCTGCGGTCTGCGTTAACATCAGGCACAGGTCTCGCCGTCCCAACGTATTTTCAATACAAATATACAAAAATAACACCTCGTTCTATAACCCTATCGTTAGAATGTGTCGTACTTATAATGAACTCAACCGGGCTGAGGATGTGGATATATTTAACGGCAGGTTCTCCCTGTACAAGAAAGTCGTAACAGATTTCATAAGTGCACAAACTATTTAGTAATCTTATGCTTTCGTTTACTACTGTTGTTGTTTTATTTTTCTTTTTTTGAGCATTGAATTGAATGCTTTTGCTGTGTGCGATTCTTAGTTATAAGTATGATATGTATTTTGTACTATTTCATGTTGTGTATGCTATATTTGGACTACTATCTAGATCTGATATATAATTTAATTCACAATGTTTTTGAAGTGATAGTAATCTGTAAGCGTACCTTTAATAAATAAATAAATAAAATAAATAACTCAAAAGTGCAGTAGCAATCCTACGCAACTATAGCGTCAACATTCTAACGCTACTTGTGACCTTTTTCTTTTAAGACAAGCCAGCGTCGTCTCGTATTGCATAGTAACATTACACACACATATAAGCGCGCCGGCCGCACGCTAAACCATTTTGAGCCTTGATGTGCTAATGCACTTATGAGCCCTGACTGTACAATGATTTTTGATGGTAGGTATGTACCAAGTATTGTAATAAAAAAATGGCCCAATTTTGTTAAACTGGCCAGTAGTAGGGATCCCTTGTTTACGGTTTTCGGAAACGTTACCCTAACACCCTTTACACACAATTTAACACAATCTTTATAGGCAAGTTACGAGTTAAAATAATTTAAAGAAATTATATTGGTTCAACGGTTAGAGAGATTGTGGGTTCAAGTCTATTCTTTTTCCTGTCTAAATCGATTTGAAGCAGTAAACAGAAACAGTAATTTATAATATTACTGTAGATATACTTATCTATACTATTTTTTTTTATTTATGGCACGTTTGTTTGTTTGTAACGAATAAGCTCCAAAACTACTGGACCAATTTGAATAATTCTTTCACCGATAGAAAGTAACAAAGAGTAACAAAGGCTGTATATCATCACGCTACCATCCAAGTCATAATGTCAAGGAGAAATAGTATAGAGAGGCAAGTAGAGAATTGAGTAGAGTCGTACAACGCGATAATCGTTATCCACACGAAGCCCCAGGCAACAGTTAGTCCTAGATATATGTTTCATAGCCACGTTATGCTCACTCACTTCTCCACAAACCACAATTAAAAGCAGAAACCGCCTTTTAAAAGTTAGTTTAAAAAGTACCTAACTTGAGCCTGGTGCCTATGCGGGCCTATACCTGTGTCGACAACCGGACGCAGCCGGTATGTGCACACGTCCTCATATAAATCAGCTTATTTATCTCGTGCGACGCCGTGTGTAGTCGCATCGCGGCGCCGCGCGACGTCGCGCGTGTCCCCATCTAAAACGTGAGCAACATAAACACCTTCCTCAACTAACCTATCATTAAAAATTCAACCTTGGAAATATGAGCATAAGATTCATTTTGCAGAGGGAAGTTTAATAAAAATGAATTGGAAAATATTTTAAAAATTTTAACACGCAGAAATGAAAAAGTTATCTACAGTGGAGCAATCTTGGCGTGACAGTTGATATTAATCTTGGCAGGATTATAAATTGTACACGCTCTCTCTAATTGATTGCAGCAAACAGACAACTATATTGCAATTTTTTGCTTGCGTTTATAAATAAAATTAAAACGGAGTACTTACGTGTTATTTGACCGCTAACGACTAAGTTAAGGCTTGGAATTCCTTACCAGCGCACATGTTTCCTTCTTCCTACAGTCCCGGGTCCTTCAAGCGGGGGATGAGACCGTCAAGCTGAGCGCCACCATTGTAGCACTGTACGTGTTTGTAATGGTGACCCTCTTTCCTAAGACTTTGCCTTCAACTTACCATCAGCCGAGGTGAGGTGAAATTGACGTGGGATGCTTAAATAAATAAAAAAAAATAGTTCCTATTCAGTTTTGGGGTTTGATGGCAGTCGCTCTCGTTAAAGTCAGTATAAACTAACCGGAAAACAGGATTGCAGAACGGGTCTTGGTGTCCAAAGTGGAATATTTGAAGCAACCAGGGTGGGAACATCTAATGATAGTATTATCCAAGTCCAAGCCTATATGGCGACCCACAATTTGGAAACAGTAGATGAAGACTATAGGATAAGGATGTCAGAAAGTGGTGGGTCTCGAAAATCGCTTTGAGAATGATGATGATTGACTTCTAAAGCCAGAGACGAACACTAGGTGAGCTGCAATGACAGTCCCTATTAAATTAATGTCTTTGAATTCGATTATGGTGAGTGAAAGGGTACCGCCATTGAACTGGGGTCGGATTAACTGGATTAGCGGGGAACGAAGGGTCCAACGGATGGGTTCCCGCGTACAGACACTGTGTGATGGTTTGATCCTCTGCCAGCTATTGACACAATGCAGGTGTACACCTGGGGGCATATATCTTGGACCTAAAATGTACTTTACACGAGCAGTACGTGATTATTGGCTGACTTCTGAGGATAGAACGGGATGCAACGGTGGGGGACGAGCTCAAATATACTAATCACATACAATTACATCAAAACAATCACAGTTAGAGTGGAAGGCCGACCCCAACTGAGTTGGGAAAAAAAATAGGTTCAGAGAATGATGATTACATCAAAACAATCCTCCCGCGTCAGGGCCTCGTTGACACTCGGTGACACTTTTTTCTAAGACTTTGGCTACAGCTTACCATCAGGCGAGGTGAAGTCAAATTGACGTGCCATTAATAAATAGAAAACAAAAGAAAAAAATATTAAGTTTTTATGGCGAAATTGGTACCAATTAGCCTAGTGGTTAAAAGGTCGCGGGTTTGAATCCCGATTATTATACAATACAAAGGATATGAATCCAATCTTAACACAAGTAAATCAACTTAACTGAAGTGAGTAGTCAAGGACTTCGTATAATGAAAAAAATATACTACAGATTCTTACAAATAAAATAAACTTTTAGGTATATGAAGTACTTTTACTGAAATCACTGACGAAGACGAAGGTTGAACACTCTGAAATAACTACGTTATTATTTCCCAACTATTCTTGAACTTCAAATACGTTTTATTTATTTTCTCTTGTCTAACTGCAGATAATCTTACTTTCTTAATGATAATAAAAGAGTAACATTAATATTGAAGCATGACCGACTAGACAAATGACTTCTAATGTCCATATAAATATGTACTTACCTAGTACCCGTAATAGAAGTTTGTTATTTACAATTACATATCTAATTATTTATTTGTGCCGCACCAGTTACAGACAAACATTCGTTAAAACAGAAATTGTTTCACGGTGTGGGGATGAAGCGGGATGGAGTTTATTATTCGGAACAGGACGCAGGAACTACATTTTTTTATACTTTGGTGGCAGATAAGCACACGACCTACAAATTGGACAGTTGTTTCATGGTCTATGCTGCCGACTATGTACAGGGGAGCGGGAGAGAGAGACGGAGGGGTAGGGATGAAGTTTATGAGAATTTCTGTGCTGTCAGTGTAGAAGACAAAACAGGATTTATTAACAAGACATAATGGTGATTACTTAAGCCCTCGGTCTTCCCGCTGGCAACACAAAAGCTCTAACTCTGGCTACCCTACTCACCGGAAACACAACACAAGGTTATTAATTAGCCGTGATAGCCTGTAGGGTGGAGGTACTTCTCCTATCGCTTCGAATCGAAAATTCTGTGACCACTGTTTAAACATTACAGATTATTTATACTTTTGATTGATGGCAATGGTAGCAATCACTGTTATACTCGTATATAATTGATAACACAATTGCAATTCTCCACTGAAATACAGTGGAGAAGTACAAGTGTGTTAGCAATTATGTATAAGCACTACAGATATATTAATTAAAATTAATCGCGTATGCGCGTCTTGAGTAGGCCTACACCTAAAAATCTTTTAGAACTGTGGTATATGTTATCTTAATTTTATATCTCATAGTTTAACCCATAGTGGTCCTGTTGTGCTCAAATCGATACACAATTTTTAATTTCTTACAGTCAATGTAGTATTGGATACAATAAAACATGGCTGATACGAAGTTATGTCGTAAATCATAATGAAGGACGACAAAGTGTCATTTTGTTACAACAACTTGTAGAAAATATCAGCTTTGTATACACAACGCAAATATTTTCCCCCGGCTTTACGAGTTGCGCAGTGAACACGCGATAAAATTCTAGTTCTTTCTTATTACCAACGAGGAAATGGGCTCTAGTAGCGCTGGATTTGCACGTAAATTAAACATAGTTTTGTCAGTTCAAAACTTGATGCGTCTTTATAAAAAAAGGAAAATAGATAGGGAAACTGACAATGAAGGGTCTTGTATTTGTTCTTAAAAAAAGGTCTTTCATTGAAGTTCTGTTCTACTTGATTTATAGTTCTACTCTAGTTGCGGTTTGAACACTAATTTCAACATTTATTTGAAATCTAACCTAGACATTTCTTTCATTTAGACGATCTCTGTGGCGTGGCTACGCAAGAGTCTTGGGTTTGATTACCGCTTAGTGAAAATATTTGTGTGCCTAAATATTTGCATTGATCTGGGTGTTTCTATAATATGATGATTATGTTTATCCGCATTCTAGAATCCTTGTATTATACAAGCTAGTTTAGCTATGCCATGGGTCTAGGTGGCGTTGTGTAGATTGTTTTAGAATATTTATTCATTTATTTCTAAACAAAAACCGCATCGTACAAACACGAGCATAAACTAGTATGTTATATGTAACACTAGCTGACCCGCGCGACTTCGTCTGCGTCACCCCGTTTTTGCAACATTTTTCATTCCTGCTCCGCACCTGTTAATCGTAGCATGAACCTTCCTCTTTAACCATTCTATCTATTGATACAAACCGCATCAAAATCCGTTGTGTAGTTCTAAAGATTTAAGCATACAAAGGGACAAGAAAAATAGGGACAAAAAGCGCGACTTTATTTTATACTATGTAGTGATAGTGAAGAGCATATCGATATATCACCAAACAAAAGAGGCTGCATACCCCACAGTTACAGCCGCCACTGACATTCAATCAACCACACGTACTCTGTTTCTGTGTACATCCCTTTCATTTGTCTTCTCTTGCCAATTGCCGGCAATTTTTCGAAAACCCCAAATCCCCCAAAAGCATTCCTCCGGTCGAATCCAATCGACCAAATACATAGAATTGATTACGTGTGTGTGTGTGTATATATGTGTGTGTGTGCCTGTCTGTCGCACAAAGTGGCTGGAGGCGAGAAATAGAAGGGTGTAGAGTTTTGTGTCTCAGATGTTAGGTTAACTGAATGAACTGGGAGTTATTTAACTGCTTTGTAGCCTAGTTTTGAGGCGAGTGTGTTCGGTCTTACTTGGTTCATTACTGGATTGGTAAAAAAATATTCAGATATTTCACTAACAACACGTAGTAAGGAAATAGTTCTTGGTGGAAAACCAATTTCAGTTACTTGTATTATAAGATAATCGTAGAAAGTGCAAGTGATTTTGAGCCTAATTCTGAGAGAGATAAAACTAGAATTCTCTTCTCACGGACGTGGTGTATCACTTGAGTTTCTGTGCCATCTTTGTCCGCGTTTTTCTGTTCGCGAGTGATTTATGGGTCTGGTATCTTCAGGTGTTATCTCAGTTTATCCCCGATTATATAAACGGCAGCGTGAGATGGGTAAGGAGGTGCCTATTCAGATCTTGTAGAAAACAAAGCGCGTACATTTTTTTTTAAATTTAGTACACGTTAATTTGACTTCACCCCGCCTGATGGTAAGCTCAAGGCAAAGTCTCAGGAAAGAGGGTCACCATTACAAACACGTAAAGTAGTGACACTCAGCTTGACAACCTCATCAGATGCTTTTTCGTAGCCCGCTTAAAGAAAAGAGAGCGGTAGAGAAAAGACTCACCGAACCGCTTGGTTGTTTATGGAATATTCCGCACCGTATGGGGGTGATATCTAAGCCCAGCACGTGTAGTCCTGTTTAGGAAAGGAGAGGGTGGGATTAATTGGAAGAACTCATCAGAGCATTCACCATGGTAGAGACGATAAGACACTGCCCAGGATATTCTGGAACATTTTAAAGAGGTCTAGGCACGAAGTATGTTATGATATGTTAACTGACTCAGTTGTGTTCTGGAATATTATGGATAAACATTACATAGATTCAAAAATGTCAATGTGTACCTGAAGTAATTCCTAGAGTTTATTTGGGAAACCGTTCTTGAGTTACGTCATACTGTACATACATAGTTTTTTACTTCTCATCAGTCTTGGCATGACATTAAATAATCTGCCCAAAAATTAAATACAAAAAGCATTTGTCAAATCACACTAGTAGTTCTAAAGATTAATGTTCAAACAGAACAAACAAATTAATCAGATCAAATTGAGACAAACAATCTGAGAAGTTGTGAAGTATTGATTGCTGGATATATATCCTTGCATAGCCACCATTTTTGTTAGCATTCAAATATTCTTTAACTGTTAAAGACAGAGTTGCGTCCAAAACTTGCCTTTTGAAGCCGGGGTATTATAACCGCAGTAGCCTAGTGGTATGGGTAATGGACTGCTGAGACAAAGTCTCGGGTTCGATCCCAGGTTTTACCATGGCACACACCAATTCCTCTTTGATGCTTTTCGAAGTTATGTGTGTATTTATCGCAGGTTTATGAGTGCCCGGTTAATAGCAATAGGCTCGCCACCTTATTACATTATTATTACAAACATAAACTGGCGAAATGTGGGTGCTACCCTCTGCCTACCCCTTCCGGGATACAGGCGTGAGTTTATGTGATGTTATGTTATGAATTATTGGAATTGGAAGTTTTAAGGAAGTGACTCTCATATGGCCTCCCAACCCTTTGTAGAAATACATTGCCAGAGACTCATGTGTTGTTTAACTGGTGAAATCGATTCCCTCTTTACATCGTAGAACTTCATGATGCATAACAAACAAACGACTCTTCCATGAAGTGACACAGCATCACTATCACTCGTAAGCCCCCCCCCCCCCCCCAGTCCTATCTTATTAATAATTCAGTAAAAGATTGCTTCGCGTACGGAAGTAATCCCAATTTATGTCGCCATTTGTCAAATAAACTTCCAACGCGTTTTCCACAAACAATCTCAACGAAATTCGTTCCGTTTTTACTTGTAACCCGAAGTAATGCTGAGTGCAAGACTTTAGCCATAACTCATTAAATTTACATGTTTTTCTTTTAAAGTTGGAACTGAATATTTATCGATCGCATTGTTCATACAAAATACAACACAAAACTATTGGAAACTAATCGCCTGATGCCCATCACTTATGGGAGCCTATTCTCAGGATAAACTGTAGCCTATGTGTTATTATTATAACAGACTATAGTTTTACCAGATACCTTCCTCAAATTTTCACATTTATAATTTTACATTTTTATTTTATTTTCAAACTGTATGCACAGCTTAATTGTACAATGGCGAACTTAATGCCAAAGGCAATATTCAACATTCAAACTTGGGGTGATGAAGAGATACATTGAAGTTGGTTCCGGTAGAAGAATGAATTGAAAAATATTTACGCGGCGTGTACTCCGATCCCGTTCCCGCAGCTTGGACTTGTGATGAAGTTCCCACTTCTCCATAAAAACCTTCCGCAGAGTTCAATGAACAAATAAAAAAACAATTCCTCGCATTGATCCAGCCGTCTTCGAGTTATGCTCTTACCAATATATTTCGCGATTATTTTTTATTATATAGGTAAGAGTCTCTCTCTCTCTCTCTCTAATTTTAACGCAATAATAATACGTACATTTAACATACACACTTTAATGAATTATAATAAGATAGTAAGAAATACGAACTGTACAATACATTCCAGGGATACAGATATACTCGTATGTCTGCATAAATGTCCTCAAATATTAGCGCGTGAGGGAGATTTTACCCATTTTCCAGATCACTGTAAAGCCTCGCTCGCTTCGCTCAAAGCCCTACGGCTCAAGCATGGAGATGCGGCGCGTTAATAGTCAGACTACGTAATTGAGGCCTTAAGAGAGTGAGGCCAGGCCCGAATTCCTGCTTAAATCCTAGTAATTCCGCAATTATGACACTGACTGGAATTTTTTGTTATACTTTTAAAGAACTATATTTGTTTGCTTTTGTTACTTTTATCTACAGGGTAAGTAGGCATAAAAGTCCGTCAAATCGTTCTAAAAAAGGCTGAAGTGAAGAAGCCTTCTGAAAGGGGTCGTCTCGAAAGAAAGAGGATGGATCTGCCGGGGTGCGAGGGATATGTTTGCTACTATCTCAACTCCGGCAACTAAAAACTCAGAAACGGCGGGCGTTTAGTCGGTTCGAGTTCGACATAACGTCCCTCATTGGTATCCACGGGGATTTCCCGCACAGAAAAAGGTGTTGCACCTTGGAATTCATTCAGTGCTTGGCTGGTTTTATAAAATAAACCACTTTAGAAAGAGAAAGGGTACACGAGATTAGACTAACGTTGAAGAGTGAAAAAAAACAAAAATTCGGAATATTTACTTCCCAAACAACCATAAATCTGAAATAGTTTGGAGTTGGAAGACATAAAAATATTCTACGACACAATCTCAAATAATTTCGGTGATATGAAAAATTGAGGAGACGAACCTCGGTAGGCTTTATCGGAACGATTTATCACAAGAATAGAAACAAGTCGGAGCTCTGTAGACACAGTAGGTGCTAAACTTGCAAACGCTCTCATTTTTCATGTTCATCGAAGTAAAAATTACTCTGTAAGCAAATCTATCAAACTGAGCGATTAGTTAAATTTGAGATCTTGGTATCTGAAGGCATATTTCAATAATGATAGGAAACGAGATCAATTAAAATCACGTTTTACATTAAAAAATTCGTTGAAAAAGATATGAGATTCCAGTTTAGTCTAACTTATTTTTACTGGTGAAATTCAATCTAGTAGGTTCGTAAGATATTGGTGAAGTGAAACACAAGGCCCACCTTAACTGTTAAGGAGGCCACACACCATAAGAAATTCACCACAGCTCAAAATTTGTCAACATTTACGCAGTAAAACCTTGATATAGACAATTTGTTCCGTAGGTAGCAAATGTTGCTTTGGTGTGTGGCCTCCCTTACAGAGAATATCACTTATTTTACTCGTAGTACTACACTCTACCCAATAGTTAGTAAAAGCGCACCGCAGACATTTTATTCGCTATGTGTAGTCGTCTGTAAGGATACAGCATAGACAATAATTATAACTAGCATAAATAGACCCACAGACCGTGACTTGTGACTTTTGGTGTAGAAACTATTTCTGTCAAAGTTGATAATGGTTTATAAACAAACGATTCACGGGTATATTCTGTCACTGTTTTGTGTAAAGATATGTACGTATGTCACTCGCACACTTTGTTCTTCTAAGGATAACTTTATGGGATAAGGATTTTAACGGAGGTAGGACACGACGGTATCTCCCGTCCGAAATGAGCTGTCCAACTGGAGAAGTATCACTATACCCCTCCTTCCCCTCCCCTTCCTAGCCTCCCCACCCCTTCCCAGCTCTCCCCCTTTCCCTTCAGGGTGGGCAGCGCGTGTGTGACACCCTTAGTGTTGCACACGTTCATAGGCCACGGTGGCCGCTTTCCATCAGGTGGGCCGTGTGCTTGTCTGTCACCTACGTAGTATAAAAAAAAAAAGAATAAGGCATTCTCTATTCAACAATAAAATATATAATTAGTCTATTTTCGTGAAGAAACACTCGTTTTGCAAGCCTTTATATGTATCCGCTTGAAATAAAGCAATCCCAAGCTATATTTCCAAATATTTCACGAATGCAGTAAAACCAATTTCTATAAAATCTCCATTAAGATAGCGTGCGCATAAATCAATGTACGGTCAACGAAAAAAGTGGCAGATTTGTAAACTACTGTTGTGACAGATTTATAAACTATACAATATTGTATTACAATAAATAAGTTCTGTTGTATGTTTGTGGTCGTCGAAGAGAAATATGCTAAACCCTAAGTGGTTCGTAATCTATATAAAAATGAATTGCTGTTCGTAAGTATCGCTAAAACTCGAGATGTGTGGACCAATTTGGCTAATTATGGTCTTGAAGTATTTGTGGAAGTCCAAACAAGGTTTAAAAGGTCTCGGAATGGAGCAGCGCGAATGGGATCAGAAGTCCAAGCTGGCGGAGCCGCGGGCAATAGCTAGTATGGGTATAAATTGAGTATTTTTCTGATTAGGTTGTTGTTATGAATTGAATGTTAAATATTATAATTCTGTTAAAAATACTGTTAGGGGTATAACGCATGAAATTGTAGTGTTTGAATAAAAATAATATTATTTATTTATTTATTTATTTATAACTATTACACTTATATGCCACTTTGATTTTCAAATATGGTGATACCATAATTCATACAACAACATCCTGTAAAATTGTATTTCCCAAAATAAATCAATTAATATGAAAATTTTATCGAGTACTATGCAGTGACATAATAACAAGGTTTATATGAAATTTTATGAACAAGTTTCAAACTAATATCCTATTAACTAGACTGTGTCAAGCTACTTCTGTTGCTGACTGTACCACGAACATTAGTTTAAAATCACGATAATCAAGTTACACCAATACTAATTCGCGTCACAATTATATCCGATGACATCACATTTTCATCCCCTATTACCCCGTCGTCCCCTGAGACAAGTCTCGGTACATTTCGAACGTTAGTGGGATTATACATCCTATTCTTAATTAGACTAGGTGTCTCTTTACGATATTAGAAAAAATCATTAAAATACTTAAGGGGCGAATAACTAGGCACTTTTTATTTGTAATATGAAAATGGTGGTTTGGCCTTTTTTAAATTTAAAGAATGTCAATAACTGAAGTTTTTTTTGTTAATTATGACACCATGTTAATTATGATTTCAACCCACCTCATGGTAAGCTGAAGGCAAAGTCTCAGGAAAGAGGGTCATCATTACAGACACGTACAGTGTTACAATGGTGGCGCTCTGCCTCATCAGATGCTTTTTCACGCCCCGCTTAGTATTTCATATTCGTAGTAGTAATGGTAGCAGTAAATAAATTCGTAATAACAGGATGTTATTTTAGTATCTTCATTAGATTTACCAGCTAAACTAAAATTTGCAACTAGGATTCGAACCGTACACTTGAATCACGAATAATAATAATGTCAATGTCAATAGCACTTTTTTTTGTTATGCCTTAACCGTAATATACCTACATATACCTAAGAGCAAAAATGATGGTAACCTTACAGCCCGATAACTGAGAGTCAACACGGCTTGCGGTTTTAGTCGGTACGAGTTCGACATAATCCCCTCAATATCGACGGGTGTGGTCTCTGAGAGAACTTTCGCACAAAAAAAAAGAAGAAAAGGATTTTTATTTTCTTTACTTTAACCAGTAAAATGGTATGAACGGTTAAACTTACCGGTTTCAACCGGACCGGTACGGGAGGTGTGAGTACCCTTCAACTCCGCCACTGAGGGTACGTCATTGTCTATAAATTTGTGCATCTGTAGTTACTCCGGGTAATTGTATTAGGCGCGAGCGAGGGGAGCAACGAGGAACGGGAACCAACTTCTTTATTGTAGCGCTTATTCAAATGGATGGATTTATTTCAAACTTCTCTACTATATCAGACTATAGTAGATTATAGTGAATTGGTTGATTATTCTGAGGGTAAATTCTCTTAACGAAAATCCAAGTCCTTTCTTTATTCGGGATCTGAAAAAGTAACCGCTCAGACCTCAACAAACTGTGGTCACCATTGTAATATAATTCTCTTTCACGAAACTTTGCCTTCAGGCGAGGTGAAGGCATATTGACGTATACTAGAAAAAAAACGTATCATAATTGTATCATGATCGTTTCAGATATGTGGGTGATTGAGATTTGAGATCGATCTACGAATTCGATTTTCCTATGATAAAATTGTCCCCTGACCACAAAATATTTTGTTTTAATACTCATTCGATTGCTTGCGAAAGTTACAGGTCTATAGTAAATGATAAAATAAATGAATGAACTCCGTTAAGACTTTATCATTTCCTAGTGCGATACATCAGCAGGAATTACGTTGTCCCTCCATCACGCACCTGCGCCATCTGGCGGGTGCTCCTCAATTACATTAGGTACTGTAATAGATCGCATCAACTGGTCATTTTCGTCCATCGACCGCGGGTGTGGGCTCTGTGGGCCCGTGGGGAGTAGGAGAAGCGCTGTGGTCAGCAGATTTGATTAGCTATGGACGGAGACAGGCGATGAAGGGAATATGGAATAGTTAATATGTATGATTTTTGTTATGTAGGTACTATTTAATTTAAAAACCTAAGAAATTCCGTGTCCTACTTAGACCTAGAGATCTTACTACCCAACTCACTCATTATATAAAAAAACAAAGTGTGTACCTCCATCGGGGCCAATTTTGTTTTTTTATATAGGTTTAGCTCAACAAATTGACTGCACCTCGTCTGATGGTAAGCTAGGTCCAGAAAATAGTGGCCGCCGTTATAGCTATCTCTAGAATGTCGGTCCCAACGTTATCGGCCTCGACTGATGTTATATACATGTTGTGTTAAATACATGAGCTGGTGAAGATTTTCAAGTCTTTATGGTCTTTTGTCTGACCGTCGTGAGTCGATTTGGAACCTCACGTCGGCCAACCTAATTCTATTTACAAGTCGGTAAACCTGCTGATTTGTCGAAAGAGTAGGTATTCAGCGCAGGATCTCCTCATGAGGTTGGCAGTTCAGACGGATGTCACTCCCATAAAAGTCATATAAGTGTAACCAAAAAGGGGAGAAAGTAGGAGTAAGCAGACCCCGGCTGAGTATGTAATCAGGATCAACACTATGAAAATGATTATGTCTCCATACGTTGGAATAGTTATTAGAGTATAACGCTTTAGTTTTATTACATGAACTTATCTATAAATATTAGGAAATTCATAATGATTACAACACAGTTCAAAAAAATCAGTGCCAACGCGCGCATAGATGAGTTTTCCAATTTACTGCCCGCCGCCAGAATAGCGCCATTTAACAGCAGAACGAATCGACGTATTTTCACACGAAGCGCTAAAATATATATATCGGAATTGCTGCCCATTCAGCTATAATAAAAAGAAACCCTTCTAGAATGATCTCGTCTGGCTGTCACACACAATTTGGAGTAAATACGGGTATCGGGTGAAAGTCTCACAAGACGGGAATATCGCTAAATCTAAGGAAAATGCGAAAATATCTCCACACGAGTTTTTGAGGAGCTTCATTGTTTGGTCGAAGCAAACAGTTTAGGAGCTTGCCAGTCCTGGATAATGGTTTGTGACCTAATATTTGCTTTACTTAAGACCATTCTCTGTATTTTAATTTTGTTAATGGTTTGGACACTAATCTCTTCTTTTAATAATCTAGGAAAGTCTACAAAACGCCACCTACACCAATTATGGCAAGCGTAGTTTAACTGGCTGTGTTATAGGTTCTAGAATGTGGATAAATATATTTATATACTTTTATATATACATACCTACATACAAATAATATACATAGGAATACCCAAACCCATGCAAATATTCATAAGCCTATCGCAGTCCACTGCTGGACATAAGCCTCTCTCAATGAGCGCCACTGCTCTCTATTTACCGCATCCAGTCTGTCCCAGTCGCCTTTTTCAGGCCATCAGTCCATCTGGCTAGGGTGCGTCCTACCTTCCGTTTGCCTTCTCGCAATCTCTACTAAAAGAATCGTTTGCTTGTTTCTAGATAATATTACCTCTTATCAAATTAAATTCATAGGAAATATTACAAATTATTAAGTGATTACTCACAAAATAAGTTATTGCTATAGAATTTCATTCATCAATGTTAAGAATGTTCCCAGAATCGAAGCGAAATTATAATTCATAAATAACATTTCAATAATAATAATAATAATAATAACATGTCTTTATTGTACACCAAGAATAGAATAGTAACACAGATAAATGTTTGCACATGGTAAATACAATTGGCGGCCTTATCGCTCTGCGGCAATCTCTTACAGGCAACCTTAGGATGGAGAGAAATAGCAGTGGAAATGCGTTTCTGGGCAGTTTGGTGTGCAACATCATTATTATCACAATATAATATGAAGAAAATAATAATAATACATAAATCAAACAACATACAATAGCACAACAACACAATAATATGCAATGTATACATATACCTACATACATAGACATACAATATTACAACATAACTACATACATAATACAATTTTTATTTCTGTCAGAGAGACAAGTAGAGAGTAAATGGAGAATGTTGAACTAATCGCACTCGGAGGGCGAGGCCTGACGATGGAGGACTCGTGCGACTGACAGATGGATTCAAACTGTTTTAATTACTTTTATATCCGCACCAGTTAATAGCTCCGCTTTGTGAGATTTTAACCCTAGGGCAAGAGCGAAGAACATTTTTATTTATTTATGGCACGTCAATTTGTCTTCACCTCGCCTGATGTTAAGCTGAAGGCAAAGCCTCATGAAAGAGGGTCACCATTGCAAACACGTTCAGTGCACAATGGTGGCGCTCAGCTTGACGGCCTCATCAGATGATTTTTCACGCCCCGCTTAAAGGACCCGGGACTTTAGGAAAAAGGAAACACGACTGTAGGAAAAAGGAAGAAGGAATTGTGATGACAGATGTATACAATTCGTTTAGTTCATTGTTTGGTTGACACAAACTCATGCCTAACATATCGCTGGTGGCCTCTGTGGCATGGCGGTAGTGAACGCGGTTGCTACGCAAGAGTTGCGGTTTCTGGTATTGGTCTGGATATTCCTTTATGTGTTTACAAAGAAAAAATATATATGTACCTAAATCCGCATTCTAGAACTGTTAATACAAGTTAGTTAAACTACGCTTCATCGCAGGTTTATAAGTGTCCGGTTAATGGCAATAGGCTTGCCACCTTGGGACCTAAAACATAAACTAGCGAAATGTGGGTGCTAGTTCCTCTGCTTACCCCTTCGGGGATATACTTAGGCGTGAGTTTATGTTATGCTACAAGTCCCGAATCGATGTAACAAGGACTAACTACAATTAATTATTCTGTACCCAAACTGCATGGTTTGCGCTCGTTCACTAACTGACTGTTTGATATAAAATCAATGTTGTTTTCAAATCACTCCAATTCAATAACTGTAATTTCAATTTTAAGGGTACCCTTTCAACTGTCAATATTCGGAACGTCAATTGAAATCGTTCGAACAGGCGGAGTGAATGAGTGAATGAAATGAGAACAGTCACAATAAATTGAATTGTAAATTCGTCTAAACAAAAACGGGTGGTACGGTAATGATAATGGCTTGGTCTTCAACCGATATATTGTAACTTCGAACTCATGTCTATACTGTTTATTTCTGTCTTATTTTTAGTTTTCTTCTTCAAAATTTTTAGGGTGAACCGTAGACACTATTTCCCCTAATTGTGGGAAAAAGCTAGGGCTGAATGCTATATTTTAGTACTACCCACATATGAACAATTGTTAACCAGTGTAATGTTTCGAGAATGTCGCAAGGCGAAACCGATTAGGTACAAAAATATGTAAATACAGTGGAGAAGTATCTACAGGTGTGTTATAAGTTCCACCAAGTGCCAACAATCAACAGTACAAATAATTCCATTTTTACTAATAATATCTAACTAATAATGTATTATTTCGTATGCCTTTAGGCGAAACATTGAAGAGGATTATATTTTTTATTGTAACACCTTTTTTACCTATGTTTGACGAATTAAATTGATTATTGATTCTGTCTTATTGTGTATGTAAGAGAGAGAGAGAGTTATTCATCTATCTATCTAGTAAGTCCTAAAAATCATGAAGATTATATTACTAACACGGTGATCGGTACTACGACATTTATACGTTTGCCCTACAAAAACCAAAATTGACATACAATTGTATAACTTTACTCCCAAGACTCCAGCAATATTCAAATCAATACAATTCAAATTAGGACTCATTTGGTTACTTCTCACGTCTGCGGTAACATTAGGACTTGGCGTACACTATGGACTAGAATAGTGTAGGGACCCACGAAACAAAACTGTTTTCAATTTCATTGAGTAATAAGTTTGAATAAGTGTTTCTATGATACAAGTTCTACTGTTTTCTTTATTGAAGAGAAAACTTCTTGAGGCACGCTTGACTTAGGAGTTAGTTGTTGATTGGGTTAAGCGAACAATGTTACGAACGTTACGGTTATACGGGGAATCGTAACTATTTGAAATTAAATCGATTTTGTTTAATATACGGCCAGTACCTATTTAACAATTTATGACAATTCACAAGTGACGCGATGAACTTTATTTTGTGAAGTTAATATTTTTAACTTTACATACAGACTGTTTCCACTTCTGTGTGCAATCCTTTTGTAACACATTTTTATTATAAAGTTCTTGGTCAGACCTCAAAGCTACCGTATGTTTAATAGCAAATAAAACTGCAATATTAGTAAACCGTAAGATAAAGACACAAATTGTAGGCTGTTGATTATACAGAGTTTATTTCACTCATGACGAAAAGGAAATCAATGGTCATAGTGCTAGTACCTACGCGTAAATCGCGACGAAAAAATTTGTACGTAAGCTCTTGGGCCACCCCAGCCCTGTTTAGTATTTGACATGGAATTTTTTACCATTATCTTATGGCTTATAGCTCGCTTCAGTAAAAAGAAATAAATAAAATCTCAAGAATTAGATATGGTTATTACGTACAGCAGCGCTGCTCAATTAATGCTGGCGCATGATTTAAGACAGTTTCTCTGTCCATTGAGCGCCGCGTCATATAATTTAGTTACCTCGCGTAATTGTTTCCGCTCTTAGTCTGACTTTATTACATCTCAGAACGTCTAATAGACGATTGGGAAGGCAATATACTCGTAATTTACCAAAGCTATGAGATAATTAAAAATATTAACGACTAAATTCTGTAGTACCTAACCTGTAGTGAACGAAAGAAGATACGCGAAATTCGCAGGCAGCCACTCCGCTGGGAGGACAATAAGTTTCAAGCTCAAAACTTAAACAGTTGTTTGACTACGAGCGTAGATTCCCAGCTGGTAATATCTTTCAATATGAAATATTTGGTGTTATACAAAGAAATTTGTGCTTCGTACACTGCTTGTACATTCATTCATTTATTCATTTAGAATGCGGGATCCTATGTCCAGAGACAAATGCAATTAAGATTAAAGTCCATCGCTAATATGAATATATATAAATTATCATAACTAGATAAATTAAAATAAAATAAGATTATGTTTGTATGTATGTTTATGTAGGTATATATTCTACATTAAAATAATATCGTATATGTTTAGTACAGTTTTCATATGATATTAAATTATAAATATCTATAAGTATTTATATTTAGTACCTACTATCCTATTATGTGTGTCCAATTCTTCTCTCTAGTTACCATACACACACTTAAACCTGTTTTCTTGTTTTCCACGATCTCCTTTCGCCGGTCTGCTGGGAGAAATTACTTGGAGAAATAAGCAGTGCCATTGTGCCTACTTGTCAACATTCAATATTTAAGTATTGTTTTTCTGTGTGTGCAAATTTTTAAATAAATAAAATAAGCAATAGGTGAAAAATTTTTCACCGAAGGACTTCGGTGAAAAAATATAGACAAACTGTAGACTCAGGTTAAGACTGTGGATGTGCTGGTAATTCTGAATCATTATTAATCAATCAATAAAAACCTCTTCCTTAATTAAGTCAATTGTATTTGAAACCTTAAGCTTTGAAACATAAAGTACATTCTTTATCGTTCACTCTATACTGCCACATCTCAGACGCATTTCAACTTTAGTGCCATTCATTTAGGGCGACATTTCTTTATCTGCTCAGTAATATTTTTTTCGTGAAATGTTCTCACGATTTAATCATATTGAGCTCTATTTCAATGGAGATAAAGTTCCAATTTTTTTGGACGTTTAAGCTTCGGAATCGATAACACTTGTTAAGATTGATGCCACTTTAAAGGGTTTCGTCAATTCACTAGCAAGAGACCTGGGGAAGTTTACCATTAATGCTGTTAAAACAAATTTGTATAAGGCAAATTGTGAGGCACTAAATATTCGCTAACTCATTGGGAACTTGATACCTGTGTACTGGGGATTTAAAATGATGAGAAAATGTTACGTAGCTAACGTTGGAAGGCCACTCTAAAATGGAGAATTGTTTCATAATTTTTGCATCACAATTAACACAATTTAATTTACGGTAAGCACATCACTAGTGTTTACTTGTGTCGAGTTAGTAAGCTTCAATACATACGAAGCCACATAAGTACTCTTTGATATTAACTATGTATTACAATTGTTATCTATGGTTCATTTTTACCGCTCAAAAAACAAAACACTCATACGAACTCTTATTTTTCTCCCTATTAAGTAAATATAATATTACTTTTATTAAATAATTGTGCTTAATACTGAAAATATTTAAATCTAGTGCTTTATAATTATAATATAAGTGGATTTTAATATAATATTTAAGAATTCACTGTCGTGAGCAAGTAAGCAAACGATTAGTATTCATAATATGTAGATACCTACTAGGTGAATAATAGTTATAATTCATAAATTAAATTCAGTCATTTACAAATTAAATTCAGTCATTTACAAATTAAATTCATTTCAATTCGGTACCAACATTATTTAAAATTAAATCATATTTAATTTCAGTAATATATGTCCAAATAAAATAAATAACAGTGATGAATTCAAATATAATTATTATCAAATGCATACGTCTACATTAATAAATTGCATTATTAGATTTCAAAATGAGCATTATAGAATTTGTATTTGCTACAAGGTTAGCACGGATAAGGAAACCTTGCAATACCGATGCCTGAGTTTAATCCATCAATCTGCCCGTGTACTGGTTTGCAGATCTGGGCCCCAAATCTAAATAATGTATAGAATGTCACGCAGTAAATGTAAGAAACTATTCAACATATTGAAGTAGTCCTCAATCCCTTCGCTGCGGCGGGAAATCAGTATTCTCCAGTAAAACAGTCGGCAGTAAGTTGAACGATTCTTGGCTCGTTAAATCACGGAGTTTACGAGCCCCCCGGGAGACGGGCCCTTGTACGGGGCCCGCACAATCTACTTATTGACCTTTCCTTTTTTAAAACCCTCGACGCTTTCTTGGAAAAGTAATTTGTAAAAGGTTGAATTAATAAAAGAAAAATTAGAGACGATTGTAATTGTATTCAGATTTGACTTGATCGTGCTCGAGAGAGCCTTTGTAGGATGCATTTTAATATTTGGGGTAAACATCTGAAGTAGCGGTATAATATTTTACACCCAAAATAAGAAATTTAGACATGTCTAATTATTTACCGTAAAATATTTACTGCTGATGAATTTCTACCACGGTAGCCTAGTGGTATGGTATGGACGAGGTCTCGGGTTCGATCCCAGGTTTTACCATGGCACACACCAATGACTTTTTGATGCTGGTTTGCAGCTGTTAGTATGCATTCCAAAAATGTCAGTCTCAATTTAAAAAAAAAGAAAGAAGAAAATTCCGACTTGGAATTTCCACAGCATTTACAGAAATAAACGACAATCATTTCATTCTTTTAAACACAAGTAGTACTTAAACTTTTAATATTCGTATCCGAGTGGGCAGTCAACAATTGCCGACCTCACTCCAAATCAATTCTCAAACTGCCTCAGAAGCACATTTAGCAGTGCCTCTTAGCTCTTGCCCACTTCGCAATCCCTCGGCTAAAAAGTCCGAATTCAACAACTTTCATTATGAGCAAATTGCGTCCGTTCTGCCGGTCAAATAATACGATTTGGAAACTAACGAGGCACCCCCGGATTTGCTGGTAATTGAGTAAAAAGTGGCGCAGTTATGGCGAGTGTAGTTGTATAACAGGGCACGATTCAATAATGGCGGCGAGCGGTGGCTATGGTTTAGTCGACAAATTAGTGAGACCTTATGTGTATTATGTAGTGCAAAATTTGGTTTTATTATTAACAAGCAATTTACCTTAATGCGAATGGAGCGCTATATTCCTTCAGTCAATGCCAAATAGGCATAAATGGAGGTTCATAACGGTGTGCTAGTTCCCACAGTGATGCCGAAAAATCAAAGAGAAAATGCAGTTGAAATGCAATCTTTGCACAACATATGTGGAGGAAATAATGGCTGGCTGCTGGCTGATAGGAAAAGAAATACGGTGACATAGGCACTAAAATGATATTCTTCACCAAACAACAAAGATGGGTGGGTTTGTGGCCTCTTATGTATGTTCAAATCAATAATATACATGAGAACTGCATATCAAATTTAGATAGGAAAAAGTGAATGATACAACGGGACGAACCTGCAATCTTTACCTTACAGGGAGAACGCTCTGACCACTTAGCCACGAAGCCTCGTCTGAATCCTTTGAAATTCTTCTATATAACCATCTTTGAGGCGTTGGTGGTAGCTATATACCGACAATCATACGAACTATCGGCACAATGGATGACGTTACAGCCATTTTTAACATTGTACTTTTGATAACTCCGCCCAATCATTTCTGCACTCCTCAATCTGCATCAAACAAATATTCTGCACTCTTATGTATGAATTATGTCACAAGTTTAATTGTCCTTTCTATATCCAACAATATTTTATGTTTACACTGTATTTCCCAGTTGAGTGTATTTAAATAAGCACGTACGATATTATTAACTTTAATTCCGAAATGAAATTCTCCAATTATTGCAAATGTCCGCCTCGTGGTCACCCTGCGGGCTGGACATAATCCCCGGACAATAGACAAGCGAATTATTCACACCACGGCGACGGTTCCGCATCCATTCCACCTATATGGGCTCTACTATGAGCGAAAAATAAAATTTCGACTACAGTAGAAAAACTGTGTAGTTTAAATTTTGACTTTCTCCATTAACTAACTATCTTGAGCGCTATACAAAAACAAAACAAAACAGCAGACCATTTCTAAGGTATTCGTATGTATGTACCCAAACCATTGTCGAGTTATCTCCCGTTAATTTCGTTGCGTTGTGTTCCATTGACTGCTAAATATACTACACAAACGTACTATTCGGAACTAAATTGATTCACATTTCAGGGGTTAAGCGTGTACAAGGGATCCCCTTTGCCGCGACTGACAGGCACCTATTTTTAAGATAAAATTTTACCTGCACGTTCCACGGAATAAATAATACATTATTGTACTTACTGTGTTCATTATTGTATTGTGGTTATTACAGACTACAATCTATTTCTGCGTCCAATATCATCTCAATCAATTCAGCCGATTAATATGAAAGTTTACCAAAAATCCATACGTTCGTCATTACAAACTTATATTATAACTTTAGCATGATAATAAGTTGTACTAATGCTAACGTTATTCAAAATATGGAAAGGTAATCATGGTAGGCCCCATAGATTCGAATGATTATACTGTATTAGTTGGTGCGGGGGTATTACCAGAGTTAGGTGCTCGTATAAGTTGGGTTGAAATAGAATCTGTCCAATTTATGCGACAAAAGCTGACGCTTTGACAAATATGGTGTCCGGTTAGCGCTGTCTGATTATACCGCATCTGCATATTACATTCTTTTTGAAATGTTGTTTCAGCAGTTTGTTTGTTAAAAAGGGAAAATATTTTGTGCATTTCCATTAGTACATATACATTAGGCAGTCACACCTCTTTCGTAATAGTGTAGATAGAAGTCCTATGTTTACACTTGCTACGATTCCGGTATATCGGTTGCTAATACTAATCGAACCGGTTACCGAAAGATTCGAATGCTGCATAATAGACTGTATAGAGATGTATTTTCTACTGGATTCCGATTTTAAAAATTTTCGCTCTTTGCCACTGTTATGTTTTTTTTCTTTTTTATTTAAGGTACGTCAATTTGACTTCAGCTCGGATGGTAGGCTGAAGGCAAAGTCTCAGGAAAGACTCTCACCATTACAAACACGCATATGTTCCGTGGTTCCATTCACTGCACTAAATCTTTTCGGTATATCTGAGGCTCTACTACTAGTAAATAAATACAAAAATGTTCTTCTGAACCATCAAATCTGACAAAGATCTCTGTCCAACCAGACAATCGAACCCAGTCATAAAAATCAAAAATGCTGTCGATTCCACCGAAAAAGAACCTATGTTGATTCAAAAATGAGTTTAGTCGCTATAGCGCTTAAAACTAGCCTATGCTTGCCCAACTGCAATCTGTGCAACTTGAATTCTATATTACTAATTTATACTCTGGTTCTACTTAACCGATTGCAATCAAACAAACGTAAGATTTTAAGTTGGACCAAACCCCTTTAAACAAAAAAAATACATCGGAGTCCGGTCAGTGGTTCTTGCGTCCGTAAAACATTAACTTTTTACAATTACATAATAGTATAGATAGATAAAATTATTTCGATTACAGATTCCACGAATTCAACTAAATTTTTATCGTTGAACAATTTTATTGTAAAGGCTTCCATTCGTTCGCGTTAGAATGACCCGTCCCTATCTAACCACAGTTCAATTTAAAACTTTTCATCAATTCCAACTTTTACACTTCGAAATAGCGCCATTTTTACATATAAAAAGCGTGTGATATCTATTCGAAATGAAATTCAATTTGCTTTATTTACATAATCTGCGACAGAGGTTTGGCTGTCACTCATGTCCTGAGGCTAGAATATATAAGAAAAATCTTGCCAAGACATAAAAATATACTCATGGCTTTCTTTCTCACTCTGTCGTAAGCAGATGCAATTGCCTGCCATATGCTTCTTACTATTTCGATCTTACACAATTCGCGAGTTCTTATACTCAAAGAAGAATCAAAGAATCAATTTCGTTTATTCAGTTTAGGCACATAAAGAGCACTTATGAATGTCAAAATTTTACAATAAATTATGTACCTACATTTGTCATACTGGCATTAAACCTACGAAAATGGTCCAACAGTTGCAAATACTGTTGGCCTGTCCTTTTTTAATACATTAACAATTAGATCAGTCAGTTGGCTGCCCACTTAAGGTAATCATAAAGTCAAATTTTGGAATTTTATTACCTATATAGATAGATAAAAGGTGCGTGTTGGTCTGCGAAATCGTTGTCTACACTTCCACAGAAAGGACGTGATTCATCACTGGGGGTTGTTTAGACCCAAATCAACCTTCAATGATGAATCACGCCTAGTGCCTTACTCATTGATGTGTCATTCACTCAGTATTAAAATTCTTACTACCCATACATAAAATCGATAAACCCCACGCTGATTTTTGTGCGCCAGTGTTCTGTTACAGAGACGAATGTATCAGCGCTGTCATTCGATTACCGAAACTGTATTTTGTCAATTAGAATTAATAGACTCATTGTAGAGGTTTCGTGTTGTCAGTAGACAGACCAAGGGCTTAAGTTGACACTACATTGTGATAGTTTGAATCCCTGCTTTGTTTTCTGCACTGACAGCACAGAAACTCTCTTAACCTTCAACCCTCCCCTTCCTCTCATCTCCCCTCTGCATGGTCGCTATCACGAGTGTGACCTCTGGTTTTGCATACTTCAATAGGCCACGGTAAACACTTTCTATCAGGTAGGCCGTGTGCTCGTTTGCCACCTAAGTGATATAAAAAGGGTTATACAGAGTTGGTAGCGCGAGTGTAGCGTCCCTGATTTTGCAAACGTTTATAGGTCGGTAGCGTCGGTAGCTTAATGTGTAAGAAGTCGACCTTACGATTAAGAGGTCCCGGGTACAAATCCTAGCCATTACATTACCGACGTGAACCCACTCCTGACACAAACATTAGTTTAGCTGGAGAGGTTAGAGACAGAATTATCATACATGAATGATATTGATAACACACTTGTACTTTTTTACAAATCTAGCTAGATGGCGTTGTGAAGATTGTCCTACAATATTTATTATTATTATTATAATAAAATACAGCCAACGTTATTATTTAAAGATAAAGTCTAAATTAACGCTAACTTCCTAACATTGCTGTTACCATGCCTAAATGTTCGTATCGCAGTATATTTCGTAAATTGTACAATCTAGAAAGAAAAACAAAACATTTAGGTCGGAAAAGGTAATGTTCGTGGAGTTGTGGCCACATAAATAAGCTTTACTCGTACATTGTAATAAAAACGAGTCTTCCTTATCTTTGCGCATGAAATTTTGTTGGAGAAGAATATCCTTCCGAACTTATCGGTACCTATCTACGAGTACACTCGTAAATATTAAAATAGGCTACAGTTTTGTAGCACTACACAAGTACACATTTTTACATATTCGTTTAAAAATATTTGATTTCAGATTGAATTGGTAATTTATTTTGGACATGGGTCAGAACGTACCCAGTTTGTAGCAAGTTGAAATTGGTACCGTTGGAAAGGTCTTTGAAAACGTAGATATTTTTTGTATTGGAGCAACTATGTAACTTATGTAGGAAAAAAGTTATTTGATGTTGAAAATACCGAAAATCCTTAGTAAAATCGACCCACGCACGTTCAATTTTTTTTTGATTTTATCGATTAGGTGGGTAGTTTGAACTATTTTGTGCTAGCGTCGGTGTGTCAGTAGTTAGTACCTGTTAGGAACTGATTTTGAGCGCTCGCGCATATCTTAGTTTATTTTATTCTTACTTTTATTTACAACCTCGGCTTTCACAACGGACTTCAGTGTATTACTTAACGATTGGATTATTATTATTACTCATCTGCTTCAAAAAAATGGAAGGTGAACGCCGTATACAGTGTGTTACATGTACAAGATCAGTAATTCGTGACCGAAACCGGCATTTACTGACGCGAACCTATTTGGAAGACAATCCAGGCTTCACAGAGTATGTGATGGCACGGATTAACATAAATGAGGTTAGTATAACAATAGCTTTTGATCATCGAGTACACGGTGTTTTTTTGTTCACTCTTTATTAAGTTATTTATTGTTTTAGTGTAACTTGAGCATTTGGTTTTTCTTTTAGATGGCCCTCAATCAATTTCAGGCTATGTGTCATCGTTGGCACGTGTCGAATAAAATATATTACACATATATTTTAATCAAGGTTAATGTCCAGGGCAGAGAAGCCATCGAAGCGTATTATTGCTCCTGCATGACTAGTATGAGAACTCTAGGTGCTTGTGCCCATACTATTAGCATAATATGGTAATTAGGTGTTGGCAGGCACCTAGATAACTTCGTAGGTCCGGCAAGTGCCTGGGATGATATAATCATTGAAAGTAACAATACAATTTAATAAAACTGTGCTATTTAAGATTGATAGTTCTTATTTAATATTTTTTCTGGACCAAAAACCAACGATAGGAAGCTATATCGCTCTCTTAAGACAGAAAAAATGACTGGTTACCTATTTATTTAGTCCAAAAAGCAGAAAAAGTGCGATTATTGGCAATTAAAAATGTTACAAAGAAGTTATCATAACTTCGGTCTTTCATTCATTCATTCATTCGTTCACTTATTTTCGAGTTACTCAATTAGGCCTCTTCTAAATTACACCTAGTCTAAAATGCTACAAAGTGGGTACGGGTTCCATACAAAATTACCCATTGTTAACGGAATTTTTGCCATGTCTTGTAACCGATATTTCGGCGGTGTAAAAGCACAAACGCTTCAAACGGCAAGATGGGTTTCAACTGGTTCTTAGGTGATTCGTAAGTTCTCAAAACCTAAACAAATTGCATCTTCAAAAACCTTGCGATCGAGTACAGCGTGAGAACGCAGACAGTGATAGTGGCGGTGCGCGTGATATACGAGTGAGAAGCGTTCGTTAGTATACCGTGGTTATGGTGATTGTAACAGCGCCGATATAACGATTACACTAACAAACATGATAAATATCCGATTAAATTTCAAACAAGACATACCGCAAACCAGCAGATGGATGGAGAATAAGGAAAGAGGCTCTGATGAAGTCTTTCCTCACAAGATTGAGATGTCAGAAACCTTAACTTATATGAGTTTCTGTGGGACCGCATACCCTAAAGAAAAAGTTTATGTACGTCACTGATATACATACTGACTTGTATATATATTATTAGTAACGTGACGCCACATAACTTTCCTTCGTTCGTCGCGATTGGTAAAAATAAAGTAGGGATCAAAATTCAAACAGGAAATTTCACCCCTCCCAACTCTCCCCCCAAGTACGTAATATATCTAAAACTCATATCCGATCGAACGTAATAACTAAATATACATTAACGTCAATCTCTGCAACTTTATTATAATGTTGGTCCCAGGGGAACCCCCCCATCTTTGTGTATTGACGGGACCGATATAAAATATCTGCTTCAATATTTAGAGTTTCATTTTATTGCTAAACGGTTTAGGTTGGAACTAAGACTGTATCGTCGGAATACAAATCAGTTTCATGAAAAGTTACAATTTAGATATTTAGGCTCCAACGAAAACAGATATTATTGAATGCTAATATCTGATGGGATTCTGTATTCAGGGGATAAGACTTGGTTTGGCGGGGAACCTACGTCATCAACTAACAGCGCTAACCAGTAATCTAGCAAGTGTTAATTGGGCGATGCCGTCTCGTGAAAATGGTGAATGGTTAAAAAAGCGATTGAAATTAAAAAGTACACGATCTTCAACCGAGAATAATAACAGAACATAACATAAACTCACGCCTATAATCCCGAAGGGGTAGGCAGATGTGCTAGCACCCACATTTCGCTAGTTTATGTTTAGGTCCCAATGTAATAAGTGGCGAGCCTATTACCATTAACCGGGCCCTTATAAACCTGCGATAAATACACACATAACTTCGAAAAGTCATTGTTGTGTGCCATGGTAAACCTGGGATCAAACCCGAGACCTCGTCTCAGCAGTCCATTACCCATACCACTAAGCTACCGCGGTCACATACCGAGAATAATGGTTCTTAACTATCGCATATATGAATACTAAACAGTGATCCGTATAGGCACAAAACCTGAATAAACTTTCATCTCAAAAGCAGCGCGGCAGTTCTGTGATTGTCGTATGTCACGAACGCAATCGAAACATGGCAGTGACACTACTGACGACACGTGTAAAAGGGTAGACCAATACGACGATGATCTAAAAACGTGCTAAATAAGCCATCGAGTGTTATAACTTAATTATGTAAACCAGATCTTCTAATAAACGCTCAATATCACGCCTAAGTATAGCATAACTATCAAGCATAATAGCCTGTTAAATTGGCATCACGTAGTCTTATTAAGTGAACTGCAAACAAAAGCTGTAGGCCGGGGTCCCACAGGGTAGCACACTGGGGCCAAGGACAATAAAGGTCAACTCCCACTAGTAGAGCAGTGGCCGAAATGTGCCACTACTAGTTAGGAGAAGGTTCATGCAGCCATGTGACGTTTCGCGGCGCTGTGTTACCTCACCCTTTGCCTTAAAACGACTATGAACTATATCTCCCGTGAGTAAGATACATAAAAGTTTATTAAATTGTGATTCAAAAAGTCGCTACCAATCGCTGCTCCTTCAGTGAGAATGCTCCCTAAGTAGGAATTATCAAACTACGTCACAAAACTATTCCCACTGAATATTTGGCGATCGGCGGGTCGCCGGTAAACGGTTAAGACCGCAATTTTCCCTATTAACCCCACAATGCCTTCGGGCACCGGTTTTGCTTTTAAAGTGTTATTGCTGGCGGATTGTGGTAGATTTTGCCACAATCTTTATCTAACATTTGTCGGAAATTGGGAATATTTACATAACCTTTGAAATTTTAGAAGACAAATGTTATTCACTTTTTTTAGCTGACTGTGGCAGAGTGGAGTTAAAAGATCGAGTTGTATGTAAGATGTATGTTATCTATATGTGGGCTCTCAACTACGTAATGGCTGAATTTTCTGATAGTGTGTTTACCAAGCGATATATTAGGAACGCTCAGGTCAGTTTACTATAATAATTTATTTTTCTTAAGCCCGTGGTTCCCGGCACAGTAGAATTTGGGCCATTCCATCTCTTCTTAAGCGCACAAAGCAAAGTCTCAGGAAAGAGGGTCACCATTACAAACACGTGCATTATTACAATGGAGGCGCTCAGTTTGACGGCCCCATCAGATGCTTTTTTACGCTCCGCACGGTGATCCTATGTCATGTAACATGTTATAAAAAGTATTTAAGTATGTTTATCCTCATTCTAGATTCCATAATAAAAACTTGGGTTTAGATAGCGCTGTATAGAAAGTTGTAGAATAATTATTTATTTATTATTATACTGTGATTGAATATACTTGAGATAATGGTGGACAGCTGAACATATCTAGATTAAATGAATTGATATTATATAAACAATGTAACAGCCTGAGATAATAAATAACATTTTATCTCAGGAATCTATTTCTGAGATAAATGTGTATGTTTTTCTTAACTGTAATAACAAAAACAATATGAAATATCGTTTTAAAGTAGAAAATAAAAAGGTGTCTACTTCTATTCACGAAATCTCAATATTTCCAAGGTTGGCTGAGGATGTATGAGCCGCCCTCGGCCCGGCTGCCATTGTGAGAGCCGTTCGATTTCATTTGCAAGGCTCTGTAACTGTGCCTTGGAGACTTTGGCTCAATCTAAATGTAAATCTAGGTATAAATATCCTTAAATGTCCTTCTGTTCCTAATCTGAACTTTGCAATGAACTTTCCAACTTGAAATAAGACATTTTATGGATATCATTTATATTAAATCTATTTGTTCGTATGGTGACTAAGAAAGAATACACACCACTCCATTTCAACCGAAGGGGCGACTATTTCCTTTATACGATATGACTGTGAGAGAAGGAAATCCCGAAATAAAACCCTGTACCAAATCGTCTGGCCAGCCTGGAAACATTAGGCCAAAGCCTCCCAATATTGGGAGACGGATAAGTTCTGCAGTAGACTGCGATAGGCTACAACAATGGTAAGCATCTTTTCGTGCGTAAATACCCATGGATGCCCCATCTTCCCAAACTTGGCGAAACTCGAATCGACTAAAATCAGACGCCGTCACTCATCTTCAGAAAGATGATGGGATGTAAGGCATATCCCTCGCATCCTAGAACAACGGAGCGTCCTCCTTTAAAAGATTTTCAGCGTAAGTAGTTGATAGTCAAGTTTTTTGAATTGCCAACCACTATAGAAGAAGAAGAAATGTCTTTACCATAATATAAAACATGTTAAACGAAAAGCATCGGAAAGTCATTGGTGTGTACCATGGTAAAATCTGGGATCGAACCCAAGACCTCGTCTCAGCAGTCCATTACTCATATCACTAGGCTACTGCTGTGTTATTATATTAAAGTCAGAAGAAATGCACTATCCGTGTTAAAAATTGTAACTTGTTCTAGTAAGTTTGTGGTTTGCATGACGTTCGTAACGCTCAGACTGTCGCACAATGACGAGCCAACGACACTTGAACTGTCCGTTTGGACGTGTGCCAGCGGCGGCGCCTGTGCCTATTGACCTGAGCAGAGGCTGCGGTGGATTTAAAGTTTCGGAGTTCCGTATCTGAAGGGTAATCTACGGAGCCTGAAAATATTATGTGTATGACAGGTGCTTTATAGGTTATAAATTTGATGCGTCTGTGTGTTAGTATGTATGTGGCATCGTAGTAACTGAACGAATGAACTGTTTACGATGTAGTTTTTGTTTTATTTGAAACTCGAATTAGTTGTGATAATAAATGTAACCGGGAATTAACGCGATCATGGTTCGAATTAGTTGGGTGGGATCTTAGCTAAATTTCATCTAAATCAGTTCAAGATGGCTGCGTCGACACAAAATGACAGATTACGTATTTTTTTAATAAGAACCTTCATATGGATGTCAGATGAAAAGGCTCGGCAAGTGAAATATCGCTATGACGATGAGTTTAGAAAACATGTGGGGGTGGTTCGCCAGTTAAAGGTCCCCGACATAATAACGCTTTAATTAAAAATAAAAATACCCCGACTATAATAATAACTCGAATGAAAAATTCTTACTCTTTACTTTTTCGATGTATTATTATAGTCGGGGGCGATTTTCAATTTTTAATTCAACCTTTCTAAAATAAATATATTACTGTTCGGGCCCTTAGAGTGCCAAAACTTAGTGTTATTCTTATAAAACACTAGTAGTCCAGAAATAACTTGGAAAAAAGTGCTGTACCTACTCTGATTGAGTCGAATCATGATTTCGTACCGTGACTTAAGAATCTATTCGATAACCTATCTGATCGCTTGACTTCAGGGCCTATCAAAGCCCTTGCAGCCCTTGCAGCCCAAGCCACTCTCCACCAAACCATAAGAATCTGGCGCAGACTTTCCTCACAGAGTTCAGGATCAGATGGCAGTCATTCCCGAAAAAACTGGTATATCAATCAAAACAATAATCAAATCACAAATCACACATTTGGCGCGACTATGAATTCGCAATGATGATGATGATTGCATACCGATCAGTGTGTGCTAAGATAGGGGTTTTCGCTCCCATCCCGAATATCGAAATCACGTCAATTTGTGCGAATGTTCGTGAATGCGAACAAATTTTTCAGACATGTGTCACGTCATGACATCACTTCATTTCCAATGGGCCTGAGGGAAAATGACATCTCATTGAGGGCCATAGTTGGAGTAGGCGAATAATTTGCAGCTAATTGTTTGCTGTAGATTTAAGTTGAATTCTTAATGTTAAAGAGTATTAGTAACTGAAATTAAACCAATAAAAGGACTGATTAACCAATGAATTGATTAACCAATGAATTGTTTTATATTATTATGTGGGTACTCGTAAAAATCTATGACTGAAAAATTAACGCCTTAGAAATAAGTTCTTATTGCTTCAGTAATGATAAGATTCTAACCTGGTGCCTTTATATTATAATGTCGACTTATTCGATGCTTTTTTGATGTGAAACGCTTATTACCTTCTCTAAAAGAGCATTAAATTCTACTCATACAAGTCGCATGCGTTTTATAAAAAAAAGTAGATTTGATGTCTTGTTCCTTTTGCCCGTTTTGTTGTAACAGAAAAGTTTATTAACAGAAAATATTTAATCATTTCAATCATTCATATACACTTCCTATCACTATTACCAACTTATTTCAAGTATTATTACCTCACATATAGCGTACAGTCAGCAGCAAATCATCGGCCAGACGAAAATAAGTCGCCATCTTATAAAGGGAGTGAGTTCGGGTAGAAAAGTCCTCAGGGACTCCCAAAGTTGATGACGGGAGCATACCAAGGGTTCTTATTAGCTATTCGATCGATTGGGTCCTTGGTTCGGTTCTTTTCGCTCGAGGGAAGTCCTCAGAGTGAACTGTGACAGCTCGTTTACATATATTTACTATTTATTTTGGTTTACTTATACTTAAAAATATGTGTTCAGTCACCTACAATAATATGTATACGTTTTAGAACTTTTTCACAAACATTAGACTTGTCGAATTTTACCGTTTCATGACATGAAACGGTAAAATTCGACAAGTTTGTCATAATATTGACTTGTCAGTTATTATTGTGACAAGGTTCCAAAGGGTATACCTATTATTACGGGTAACCGTACTATATACTATACATGGCTGTCTAGATTTATAGAAAGAATATCGTACATTAGAATACATTTGAATAATTTTTATATTTAACTGGACTTTTTACTTTTTAAATGCCATTGGACGGGTTTCATAAACAAATGGGGTGAACTCTAATCCTGGAGACTCCTCGCGTCACCGTAATGTCACGTCCGAAAGACATCAGAATGACAAGGATTAAATGTGACCACAACGCAAGTAAATAGTTTTTAAATTCTATACATCTAATATTACCTATTGTACAGATTGCGACAATTCAACTATGACACTCCTTTGAAATGAAAGCTTTCTTAGGCACGTTGAGCACTTATTTCTGAAGTAAATACTTTTTATACCGATCTTATTGCCATATTTTTTTCGTAAATGCCGTTTTATCATATATGGAAACATGTAGATTAAAGCAAAGAAGTATGGTTTTATACGTTTTATAAGTACCGTTTAATCGTCTACTGTTGACAGTAAACATACAGTCTATGACAAAGTGCTCGCTTGGCGGCAATAGGCTCGCCCCCTATTACCTGAGCAAAAATCCAAGTTGGTAAAATGTGAGCGTCAGTACCTCTGCCCAACTTCGAGCATTTACAGACGTGACTATTTATATATGCCTCTTGAAAATATTTATACTGAGCAGGTATCGAACCCGTGGCTTAAACATACACATATTTAGCATTCTACTACAGCGAGATTCAGCGCTAATAAAGTACTAACTAGATTCCCAAATAACACGAACTATTCTACATACTAACGCTTTGTTACCCAATCAGTTGTACACTTAATACCCTACCCACTACCCCCCCCCCCCCCCCCCCCCGCCCGCTCACACTATATAGTGGGGGAGGGGGGTGTGGGGGTCAATTATTCGTATCAAACCGGTCCATACATAATCGGTTTATACGACGCGACAATACGCTGCAGGTACCGTAACTACTGGCCGCTGGAAAGTTGTGCCAATAATATATGCTAACTGTATTAATAAAGTATGTGGTCTATTTAACCTAACTGTGCCCTCGTGTTGGTATGGACATTTTAGGTAAATATTATACATTTGAAACATTTTATCGCAATTATGGTAAAATTTCGTAGCCAACCGCATACGACAACTGCACAAGCATGCAGCAGATACAACGTACTGTGAAATAGGTTTGAATCTGATAACATTGTTTATGGTTTTAATTCCTTGCTGCTTCTTAATGGAGCCGTTTATCCGTATCGGGGTTTAACAAGCAATGTATGTGAAAACATAAAAATGTGTACATACGAGTATAGACAAATGAATGGATTGCGGGACTGACACTCGTTTTACTCGGTTCACTTAGGTCCCTATAAGCGACAGTCACGCGGGCGGAGCCGCGGGCCGAAGTCAATGAATTTAAACAATGAACAGTATAATCCCATTCATATCTATATCACGACACACTTTATGAGCTGCTGCGGTTTGCGATCGGCTAATCGGAATATACCCGTATATAATAAAGCGGAATCATACCTTTTTTATCTAAATCACCTTAGTACTATCATAAATTGACTACTGTTCGAATGAAGTTAAAGAAAACTAAAGATAAAAGGTAGGTCTATGTATTATTCCAGCTTATAATCCATTCAAATTGCCAGTAGATAGGTTATAGAGGTCAGGTGGCGGACCACTTCACGAAAAATATCCAAGTTTGGTCGTTTCATAGCTAAACTGGAAGTCCAACTGAATTGGGAAAACTCCAAGGATAAGTGCAATTCATAGTTTGTGCCATTTCAAAAGTATCAAAACTTTTACTGATCGTAGCGTATGAAAGTTTTTAAGTCTAATTTATAATAAGTTAGTACTAGAAACAGTCACAATTCGTTGTAAAGTTTGCGCAAGGGTTTGGGTACTTTGAGATAACTTACTCTTCAAACTCACGCAATACATTTTCGAAAATCTTATGTATCTATGGAAACAATATATCAACATTCACTATTAAATTCATCGGGATATTTACCATGTTTGTCTATTTTGTTTTCAACTGGCGAGTGTCTGGCACCCGGTGATTCGTAAGTTCACAAAACCCAAACAAACGCCATCTCCAAAAACCGTGCGAGCCGATACAGTGAGTGTTGTGTGTCGTGATCGAGTGCAATGTGAGAACGCGGACAGTGGTAGTGGTGACGCGCGTAGTAAACGAGTAAGAAAGAGGGTAGACCGATACGGTTGGCCTCAATAACAACTAGCTCGGCGGTCATCAGTACACCGTGATCATGGCGCTTGCAACAGCGCCGAAATATCGGTTATTCAACAAAATAGACAAACATGGTAAATATCCCGATGAATTTAATAGTGAATGTGTAAATGACCATGTCAATCTAAAATCAATATATCAACATTTCCAAGACTTTAAGAAATGCATAACATAAATACCAGACACAAACCTAATCTTGTAGTCTGTATAGTAGACTTTATACGCTTGTGTAACAAGTTGCCTATAAATAAATATGAAAATGTAATTCAAAGTTAATTCGACTCAAAAGGCTATTATAAAATCTAAGATTATTTAGCCAATAAGCAAGCTTGCAAATGAGCTGTTCACTCAACTGGCTACTCAAGCAAATTACTTTATCTAGAATAAGTAAATGTTTGTAAATAGACAAAAAGCTTATTTGTTACCAAAGTTTACTTAGGCCGGGTCCGCGTTTCTAACAAGTGTGGGTGGCATATTTGCTGAATAAACTTTAATATTTTTTAAATTTTGACGTTTTAGAAGTAATTATTAATGGTCTATCACTACATAGTATAAAATAAAGTCGCGTTCTCTGTCCCTATGTCCTTTGTATTTAAAACTACGTAACGGATTTCAATGCGGTTTTCAATAGATAGAGTGATTAAAGAGAAAGGTTTATATGTATATAACATCATGCTACAACCAACTGGTGCGGAGCAGAAGTGAACAATGTTGCAAAAACGGGGTGACGCAGACGAAGTTGCGCGGGTCAGCTAGTACAGTATAAATTATAAGCCACCCCGCGGCTATGACTATTGAAAAATAACCGAACTGTCGGGTTTAATGTAAGAAACACTAAATAAATCGCCATAAAATCCCCTGATCATATTTTAAAACTCCAACTGATATCGGTCCAACACACAATTGGTTACAATCAAATGTTCATCAATAAACAACTGAAAAACATTTTGAAGTGGGCTGTATACTATACATAAAAAATATTCCGAAGGTATTTCTCGAAAAAGCCTCAAGTTGGCTACCTCCACAAAATACCGTTAGCCTCAAATTAGATCAACGTTTAAAATATTCCTCCGGGAGAGGTACTTTGTATTCCCTTTAATCGGTAAGTCGCGTGGTGCCTTCTAAATAAGCTTCATTTGAAAATATTCGTGAAAATACGACGAAAAATAATTTTATATCGAATAGGTAACTAAATAGGCGCTCTGGCCCAGGTATTCCTTTCACGATTGAGGGCTCAGAGTTGTAAGTTGAGGGACAGTCAACGGATTTGTGATAGTTTTAGTCTTCCAATATTTTACAGTATTCCAGGTGAATATTTGGGTTTGAATTTTGGATAATTTGATGTTTCAAATTCAATCATGCTCTAAAGACTTGATGATTTTGAGTGGAATTGATGCAACGATAGATAATAACACATTTATTTTTATTTCAGGAGATGCAATAACAGGGTCAAATACTATGTTGCTAATTTTAGGTATATATGAAATTCTCGATGAAATTAACTACCTTCTTAGTTAATTAGAATCTAATTTCTTGCATAATCCTTTAAGGAGTGTGGAAACGCCACAGCGCCAAAGCGTTTGGTTTCCCGGAATCCCCAGAGGATTGGCAATCGTTTTGCGGTTAATTATAATTGCTATTCATATTAAGAAGATAGTAGCTTACTATAATTACTACTTACAATATCTCTCAATTATCCAAGTTTTACTATATCAAAACGTTAATATTCAATGCAATTTCACCTATTTAATTTCCGCAATTTTTTCATTACGGACGTTATAGAGGGTGCTCCAGTCCCAGTATTAGGGGTTATTAGGGGCTGAGGTGCAACGTGCTCTGTTTATTAATGGGTACAAAGTGTTTTGTAGTATGCACAATACGCAAGGGACAGATATATTAAACAGACAAAGGTATTATGTCAAAGTGGGGTATGTAATTAGGTTATGCCAGCACTATTACGACGACATAAAATGTACTTTTTTCTATATTCTCAAATATTTTCTCGCCAAACTGTGACGTTTGATGACAATAGGCGTTTGATTTCAACACAGTCACACAAACGACTACCATGTTTTCTGAATTGTAACACAATTTTACGATATATACAAAAACTTAACGTGTAGACAACTGTCAAGGCAGTAGGAGCAAATTTTTACCTTTGGTCATCTTTGGGCCTTGTCTTAACAACTCGTATTTAATATCTTTGGTACTATAATAATTAATGGGACTTACCAGATCTCTCCAGATTCAGTACTGGTACCTGCTGACAACAGAAAAGTAGTAAGTAAGATCTTAGTATAATTGATTGATGGCACTTGGTGGCACCCATAGGCACACTGGTACTTTTACCCTAAATATATTTATTATTGTACCTAACCGGTTTCGCATTGCGGCATTCTCTATTGGAGACGAGAGAGAGAGAGGAACGGAGAACAGTGGAGAAGTACAAGTGTGTTATCAATTATGTATATTATAGTATTTATTTACCCGCACGCTATAGCTTTATGTATACTCTAAGTTAGCACCTTCTTACAGGAATTTCAAAAAGGTCTTATTTAGAAAAGTATTAATTACACAAAGTAACCTTAATTAACTCGTTGTACACAAAAATGATATTAACAGGTTTCCTCAACAAAAAGTTGAAACTGTGCCACAGATTGCTAAATAATAAATGGACTACGAACACAACAAACGTAAAGCACCGGCCTTTGGCATTTACGTTCACAAACACCTACACCCGTTCTACTCACCCGCTGAGTGACATACCCTCAACGTGACAGCTACACTGCGGGACAAGTTTAGTAGTACCTGTGTTTCTTTTACTAAACATATTTTCTGGTAAAGTCATGTAGTCTCTTCACAAGTCATTATCACATTCATTCAGGAATGGAGAGTAATTCGAAGCATCGGTAGCTTATTGGTTGAAGAGTCAGTCTTACGATCAAGAGTCCCGGGTTCGAATCCTGGTCATTACACTTCCGAAGTGAACCCACTTGTAACACAAGTCATTGAGATTAGCTGAGGGTTAGAAGGAATATTACTAATTTCGGTTGCTAAGGAGAAAAATAATTCATCCTTTATTTGGCCAATTCGGACTTCAACATGTGGCCGTAATGCAGTTTATGCCAAATATAACCGAGTCAATACTTCACAATATTCTCAAACTTAAGTCAACCACATCTATGAGTACGTACACTTGTTTTTGCGCTTAAATAATATAAAATAAAAAAGCTGTGTTCATAATTGTGGTCTGTAGTGTACCACACCCACAATCGAGGTCACCGCGATGATTATTATCGACCTAGTGCTGTGAGTGGATCGCTCGAGCGGCGCACTCGCTGAAGAGCCTCGACACTCACGGGACTCACGAGGACTCATATCGACAGGTCGGAGACCCTCGAAAGGGTTGAGATGTGACAAAAATTGTGAAGGACTTCCACTCGACGATGTTCGTGTGACAATAACTGTGTATTTACGCGAATATGTTGTTATTATTTGGTTTTATTTACCGAACGAAATGAAACTCTGTCTCTCTCTTATTGTACTATGAGTACCTGTTTCTCTATCTGTATATATAAAAATGAATTGCTGTTCGTTACTCTCGCTAAAACTCCAGAGCGGCATGACCGATTTGTCTAATTTTGGTCTTGAATTATTTGTGGAAGTCTAGACAAGGTTTAAAAGGAGAACAAATATGAAAATGCTCGGAATGGAGCAGCGGGAACGGGATCAGAAGTCCACGCGGGCAGAGCCACGGGCAACTGCTAGTTTTAAATAAAATCATCTGTCTTTACACGCTAAACTGTTAATGTTGGAACAAAACACAAACATCGAAAAATTAAGAATAAGAATAGCTGGCTTTTTATCATTTTCTCGCTCACATTCCTGTCAGACATTATCAAGCCAGTTAATCTTTATCCTGCTATGTCCTTTTCTGTGCGATCCATTCATCTTTTCTTAAGTTTCTACTCCAAAAAGCCCTGACAATCAATCCTCATTTTTCCCGGAGTAACGTTTACAATATGTATCACAATTTAAATAAAAAAGAAGAGACCCTTTTGTATAACTTTTTTTTAATATTGTTTCAAAATATTATACCCACTACCTACAATTATTTTCATAACGTTAATCTCAAAGCTATTGTTATACCTTCTTTTTAAAATAGCACAAAGCTGGTCCAAAGTAAAGCGAATATTGGTTGGACGATATAATTAGCGGTGTTTTTATTTGACGCTGATCAAAAGACGTCGCAGGTGGCAGATCAAAGTGACGCGGCGTAATGCCGAGCGTGTGGTGCAAGCGACGAGCTTACAACGAACAAACGCTTATACTTTTGACGAGAAAAGATAATTTGGAATGTTGAGTTTATTTTTGGTGAAAGGGTAGGCAAGAGTTATTACTGATATGGATCAATTGCATATAAAGAGCATATTTTAGAAATGATTTTAATCCGCTTTCCGCTAATAAGATAATTTTAGTCGCTCTCGCTCTCTGGAGTAGGAAGAGATAATATTAATGACGAGTTTTCACACCTTTCATGAAACTTTTCATGTAATCTTACTATTTTTGAATTTTCAGCGTCAGACATATTTATACGCAGGACCTTCCCTGACCTAACTTGGTTGCATTAAGCATTACGAGCAATGAGTACGAATCAAACTTTGGTTCTCTAATACATACATACAATAACGCCTCTTATTCAGCGAAGTAGGTAGAAACCACATGTTTCCAATTGCTACGATCCTGACATAATTACTTCATTCACTTTCATAATTGTTTTCTTACATAATTGTTTTCTTTTTCTATCTTAGTCACTACATTTTGAACCACACTGCAACATTCCCTATCTCTAATATGGCAGTCAAAGACTTTCTCACCAATATCCTCAATTACTGTCATAATCCAAATCTATATTGGATATTTCTGGGTCCACAAAATACAATCGAAAAATATTATCACATAAGATATAAATAGCGCGCTGTCGCTTATAACTTCCACCACACGCCGGGTGCCTATAGCCTGAGGTACAAAATTTACGCAAATTTTCAGTTTGTTTCGTGGAATAAGGCTTTTAGCGAGTGCTCCTGAATAATTGCGCGTTGCTGCATCTGTGACGTCACGGGATATTCCGGAAACGCTTTTTGCGACAGGTACACAACTCTGTGCACACACGTTTCTGAAAATGTACTTTCATTTGCATTTTTGTTTACGGAAAAGTGTATTTTGAAATTAATAATGTTAATTTGTCATTACAAACTTATTTAGTTTGTAATTTGTTTTGGTATGTGAATCTTTAAATAGCGCTAGATTTCTTTAAGCATATTCAAATTTAATGAACACCTATAAACAATTATTACATAAGTATTAAGTCTAGTGATATGGGTAATGGACTGCTAAAACGAGGTTCCGGGTTCGATCTCATGTTTTACCATGGCACACACCAATGACTTTTCGATGCTTTTCGAAGTTATGTGTGTATTTATCGCAGGTTTATAAATGCCAGGTTAATGACAATAGGCTCGCCACCTTATTACATTGGGACCAAAACATAAACTGGCGAAATGTGATTGCTAGCACCTCTGCCTACTCCTTTGGGGGTATAGGTGTGAGTTTATTTTATTCTTTTCCGATGGTGAGTAGGGTAAGGGTAACCAGAGCTCACTAAAGTAGTTTTGTGTTGTTAGTAGGCAGTTATTTAGTTGTCACTACAAAGTGGTGGTATACACAGGAATTCTCTTAACCTTCACTTCAAACCCCTCCCCTTCCTGTTCCATTCTCCCTCCTCTCTGTAGGGTTGGCAGCACATGTGTGACGCGGGTGACGCCCTTGGCGTTGCAAATGTCCATAGACCACGGAATCCACTTTCCACCAGGTGGGCCGTAAGGTTGTCATCATTATCTGAACCTTTTCCCAACTCAGTTGGTGTCGGCTTTCCAGTCTAACTTTGATGCGGCTGAACTTCGATATTTTCTGTGAAGCGACTGCCATATTACCTCCACAACCAATGGTCCAATGACCAATCGATACCGAAGTTCCAAGTTAGAGTGGTTGGACTTTTGTGGGCTTCAACAACCCGTAACGACTGCCATAGATGTTTGTATGGCAACCGGGACCGATGGCTTAACGTGCTCTCCGAGGCACGACCAGACCGCTGCAAACAGCCATATTCATGTATACAACTTTTTGCACCGAGCGGGGTCGAACCCGCGCTCCGTGAGTAGCAGTCGCTTGCACTACCGCCACACCACGGAGGCTGTCACGGGGCCGGCCGTGAGCTTGTCTACCACCTAAATTGTATAAAAAAGGTAATTTGAAAATAGAAACAGTTGTGGTTGACATATTGTTACAGGATAAAAATCCAGTAACAAATACAGATAATAAAATAAAGGAAACTAAAAATATATTATACTTGTGTCGATTCACCAACAAACACGGCGCTGTGTCGAGTGTAAATATCCAGTGCACAGTTTGGCACAGTTCGCTCGTTACTTTGCGTCTTCCGTTGTTTATGGCAACATTTGTTTGTATATCGCCCTCTTTAACAACAAAACTTATAGCCTTAGTTGTACAATACAACTATAAACTTTTCTACGGGGATTCCTAAAGGAGAAATCAATAACGAATAGGTACATTTTTTTTTAAATTATGGCACGTCACTTCACGGCTTCACCTCGCTTGATGGTAAGCTGAAGGGAAAGTCTCAGGAAAGAGGGTCACCATTACAAACACGTACAGTATTACAATGGTGGCGCTCAGCTTGACGGCCTCATCAGATGTTTTTTCAAACCCCGCTTAAAGAACCGGGACTGTAGGAAACACATGCGCTGGTAAGGAATTCCAAGACTTAATGGTGCGGAAGAAAGACTCACCGAACCTGTCAACTATATCATACGTATTTTTTTATATATTACTTAGGTGGCAGATAAGCACACGGCCCACCTGATGGTCAGTGATTACCGTGAACGAGCGCAACATTTCGGACACAGACACGAATGCATTTAGTATAAAAAACCTGTCTGAATGGCATGCTCTGTAGTATCACAGACGAGCTTCTTCTCGCGGTGCGTGGTCCGTGAATTCACATAAAACCTCAAGCCGCCGTGGACAGTCACCACATTCCACGGACCTTGCAAGTCTACATAGTTGTATGATCCATCTAGGTACTAGTAAATTGACTCCATGCATCATCCGACAATCGCGCTGTATAAAATCAAAATAACGACGATCCAACTTTGGACCTAATCACCACCTAAAAGTAATATTACTTCCATCTAACTTTACTCTCATATATGATCCAAGCTCGGGCCGTTGTCGTCCATCGATATTTGTAAACTGTTTCTTGTAAGACAAGTGTAAAATCGAATAAAGCAAACAAATAAATGTACAGTAAGAGGTACTGTTTCACCTACTTTAACCATTCACTAGTAACACTGGTATCCTGACGGACGCCGACGGCCTAAATCTAAAAAAAAAGTAAAGTAAAATGGCAATGTTACATTTATGAAGTGGTGGTATGGCTCAATAAATCATTTTACTTATGAAAATCATTGCACAATACGACCATACTTACAGCTCTTTCCTTGTATTGTTCTTATCTTCTTTGTTCTTGCTGTCGTTATGGAGTCTAACAACAAATGTTCACTTTCGGTAATAGCACTATACACACTCATCACGAACAGTTTATTACAAATAAATACTAACACTACACGTATTTCTCGACATCAGAGGCATTAGGTCTGATGTATAGATCCGACTAAAATGACATTTTAATATAGGGGTAATACGTTTTTGTTTCTCTTTCTACCAAACTGACCCTGGTATTCCTATCTCTTTTTATTGACGAGTTACATGCGTGCATAAAGTCGGATATACGGACTTTTTGAATAGCCTGGGAGGTATAAACTTTTATCTTTACTTACACTTTTATGCACCGAATTATTATTATATTAGGTAGCTGTATTTTAACTTAAACTATTATGCCTCGAAACTGTGCGACCCCTTACGCTAGGCTTATCAGCAGATACGCATTTATGCATCTAACATTTTCATTCAAATATAGATACGTATCATCACAAATAGCATTATGCTTGTAACAATGTTATCTAGCACTGTTAAGGCATAAAGTCGCATGTCAATATGAGACTGTCTTGCTGTAATAACAACAATTTTAACAAATTTTTGTGTAAATTTGTGGACTTCTAACCTTATGCCTCCAAAATTAAAGTTAAATACCTCGTCGTACTTGGGTGGTAGTTGAGATAGTTCGGATATTCCCGTACCACATCGTTGTCGTCCTTGAGACACGCGGCGCATCGGCAAATGGCGTGCGACAGAATTATAGCTTGTTACCGCTAGAGTGACAGAGACCGGTAGTGAAGCACGTGCCGGCCGCTTGCACAGACCGACCGGTCGGTCAAATAATTACAAATTTCATAATCATAACAAATCAACACGGGCGGACGACGGGAACGAACTCCCTGCCGTGGTTTTCCCAAGTGACTACAATATTGGGTTCTTCAAGAAGGGCATTAGAAGGTTTCTACAGGGTAGGCAGCACGTGTGTGACGCCTCTGGTGTTGCAAACGTCCATCGGCCACGGTGACCGCTTTCCATCAGGTGGGCCGTGTGCTTGTCTGCCACCTAAGTGGTATAAAAAAACGGGCAATTTGCTTTTATTTTTCTTACTTCGTTTGATTGATTATGTGAAAAAGTTGTGATTGTGTATATTAAGTACATACCTACACACATCAAAAAAAGTTTGCGATCAATGGCATAAGCTTCTAGAATTCTTTAAATTTAACTTTATCAAGAAAAATCTATGTTGTATGCTTTCTTTAAATAGGAATACCCTGTTTGAAATTCAAATATAAAACAATTTTTTATTAATTATTTAAAAAAATTGAGCCATTAATCATAATGCAATGTGATAGAAATTTCATAGAAAGAAAAAGACTGTTTAATTAAACTTAAACTACAATTTATTTTTAAAAGGTGTAAATTCAATATAAAATAACTCCTCCCCTGGCTCGAACACATACGGAGATTCTCCTGGGCATGCTGAGGATCATGTTATCCAGCATTACCTGAGGAAACCTATCCCATTCTTCAATAGCGGCTTCCCTGAGCTCTGGAACTGTCTGGGGATGTGGCTCACGGTTCCATACAGCTCATTTAAGAGCATCCCACGCGAGCTCTATTGGGTTTAAGTCGGGCGAGCCGGCAGGCCAGTCTAATCGTGTGATATCGTATTCTTGAAGAGCAGCATTGACATCTAGCACTGTTAAGGCATAAAGTCGCATGTCAATATGAGACTGTCTTGCTGTAATAACAACAATTTTAACAAATTTTTGTGTAAATTTGTGGACTTCTAACCTTATGCCTCCAAAATTAAAGTTAAATACCTCGTCGTACTTGGGTGGTAGTTGAGATAGTTCGGATATTCCCGTACCACATCGTTGTCGTCCTTGAGACACGCGGCGCATCGGCAAATGGCGTGCGACAGAATTATAGCTTGTTACCGCTAGAGTGACAGAGACCGGTAGTGAAGCACGTGCCGGCCGCTTGCACAGACCGACCGGTCGGTCAAATAATTACAAATTTCATAATCATAACAAATCAACACGGGCGGACGACGGGAACGAACTCCCTGCCGTGGTTTTCCCAAGTGACTACAATATTGGGTTCTTCAAGAAGGGCATTAGAAGGTTTCTACAGGGTAGGCAGCACGTGTGTGACGCCTCTGGTGTTGCAAACGTCCATCGGCCACGGTGACCGCTTTCCATCAGGTGGGCCGTGTGCTTGTCTGCCACCTAAGTGGTATAAAAAAACGGGCAATTTGCTTTTATTTTTCTTACTTCGTTTGATTGATTATGTGAAAAAGTTGTGATTGTGTATATTAAGTACATACCTACACACATCAAAAAAAGTTTGCGATCAATGGCATAAGCTTCTAGAATTCTTTAAATTTAACTTTATCAAGAAAAATCTATGTTGTATGCTTTCTTTAAATAGGAATACCCTGTTTGAAATTCAAATATAAAACAATTTTTTATTAATTATTTAAAAAAATTGAGCCATTAATCATAATGCAATGTGATAGAAATTTCATAGAAAGAAAAAGACTGTTTAATTAAACTTAAACTACAATTTATTTTTAAAAGGTGTAAATTCAATATAAAATAACTCCTCCCCTGGCTCGAACACATACGGAGATTCTCCTGGGCATGCTGAGGATCATGTTATCCAGCATTACCTGAGGAAACCTATCCCATTCTTCAATAGCGGCTTCCCTGAGCTCTGGAACTGTCTGGGGATGTGGCTCACGGTTCCATACAGCTCATTTAAGAGCATCCCACGCGAGCTCTATTGGGTTTAAGTCGGGCGAGCCGGCAGGCCAGTCTAATCGTGTGATATCGTATTCTTGAAGAGCAGCATTGACTCGTTGAGCTCGATGTGCGGGCGCATTATCATCGACCAGTACAAATTGGTGCCCATGGTTTACTCAGAATGGTTTGACGATATCATCAATAGCAACTGCTTTGTATATGTCTGCTGTCATGAAGCCCCGATATGGGATCAAAGGCGTTCTAGCTCCAATCATAATGCCACCCCAAAAAGTCACCGATTTTCCGCCTTGCTGAACTGTTCCAGTGGCAGTTCTTGTCAGTCAGTCTTTCACGGTCGCCTGGTCTTCTCCAGACACGGACACGTCGGTTATCTGGATAAGTGGAGATTCGGGATTCGTCAACGAAGAGACAGTTTTGCCAAATGTTTTCTTCCTCACCTTCTTCATTTTGTAAAAGTCTAGCCCACTGCAATCTTCGTTGTTGACGTTGTCGGGAATTGAGCGGAGCTCGCCATGACCTCCGTGCTCGTAATCCAGCCTGGTGCAAGCAATTGCGAAAGGTCTGCGTGCTAACTTCAAGCCCAGAGGTGGCCCTGACTTCTACTTTTATTTTAGTGGCGTTGATTGTGGGATCACGGGCTGCCAGCAATCTGATATAGCGCTTTTGGGCAGCTGTCAAAACAGTTGGGCGACCGCTGCGGAGTCGGTCAGCTAAATTCTCCATTCCGTGGTACCTCTGCAACGTAGCCACGACACAGGATTGGGATAAAGCAAGTCTGCGTGCTATTACTCTCGTGGTGTATCCTTCTTCCCTCAAAGTTACTATTTAGCTCGTAAAACCTCTGTTAATCCTCTTGGTATTTTTTCAATCACAACTTTCCGCGAAAAATATCTTGAATCGGTTATAATAAGCGTAAGCTAGGACTGAAAGCCTTTTTGTAAGAAAAAAAACAATTGAACGGTGTCATTGTTTTGTGTTCTAATTCTTTATCTTTAAATAAAGAATCTAAAAAGAAGAAAAAAATCATAATATCGATCGCAAACTTTTTTTGATGTGTGTACATACAGAACGCTGAAAAAGACATATTATTATCACCTAATAAAAATACAACTAAATCTCCAGTAAATGCTGAGAATACTTCTGATTTAATATCAATAGAAGATTTAGGTCTACAAATAATTAGGTGACCAAAAACCCATGATACCATGCCTGATTTTGACGAATGTTTTTATACCCCACCCAAGATAAGGCCACGTTTAGAAATACCACTGATTCACATTTTTGAAACTGGTGAATTAAGTAACGATTCCGATACGCCACGCACTCACGAAACCTTTTTTTTTATCTCCAAATCCAGATAGTTCAAAAGCTTTAGTTTGCTATAAAAATAATATGTCAATATAAAGCTTACATTAAACACCTGAAATTGCAAGCATAAGTTTGGATCTAGACATATGCTTGCAGTTTCAATTATAAATCCATAATATTTCAGGCATAAGGTCGGATGACAACAATTAAACAAAAAAACCTTTTTTATTAATTTATTTTAAGTGATATAGTGATGCTTTTCGTTAAAAATGAAAGGTGCAATTGTCTGCCAAATAAAAAATAATAAAAGTTATTCAAATACGAATAGTTTAATAAAATATGAGCCGATGAGTTCGTCAATTTTATTTTGGCTCTCCTGAAAAGTTGGACTTTTGTACATCCGACCTTGTGCATCTGATGTCGAGATTTAAGAACATTAAAAACAATTATTCACAATAAATCTTTCACTACTAACAAACGATCAACAACAGCGCGGCCCGACGCAGGCGCACGCTAAACAATGTTGTTCCTACCTTACAATTTTTATATAATTACTGATAAACATTATATATTACTGACAGTAATAACTAATAGCTTAGAGGTATGGGTAATGGATTGAGCTGAAACGAGGTCTCGGAATCGATCCCAGGTTTACCATGGCACACACCAATGACTTCGATGCTTTTCGAAGTTATGTGTGTATTTATCGCAGGTTCATAAATGCCCGGTTAATGGCAATAGGCTCGCAACCTATTACATTGGGACCTAAACATAAACTGGCGAAATGTGGGTGTTAGCACCTCTGCCTACCCCTTCGGGGATAAAGGCGTGAGTTTATGTTATGTTATGTTATGTTATGTTTATAACTAATATTTTTAAATTTTTCATTTGTTTTATAAATCTATATTGCTATAATAGGTATAATAAGATGGTATACAGAACACACAAATAGAAACTCATTCATTTTTATATATGTGGGTAGATCGAGAAATAGAATATCCATGTTCCCAAGGTTACGAGGCAATCTAAGAGCGTCTGAATAAAGTACTGTCACACTCGCTCAATAATAAGTGGTTCGCGACGTCTCTCGGCTCAGAGCTCTGTGATTGATGACGTGTCGGGAAAGCGAGGGGACATAGATTTATGAAACAGATATGATTTACGCATACTTTTGAAGCTAAGGAAGAGGAAGAAAGTAGGACATAACGGTATCTCCCGTCCTAATTGAGCAGTCTGACTGGGGAACTACCTCCGTCCTACAGAATACCGCGGCTGATAATAACCTTGTGTTTTGCTTCCGGCGGTAAGTAGGGTAGCCAGAGCTCACTGGAGAGGTTTTGTGTTGTCAGTGAGAAGACTTAGAAACCCTTCTTTGTCTTCTGCATTGACAGCACAGATACTGTCTTAACCTTCTTCCCTCCCCGCTTACCCCTCTTCTCTATATGGTCGGCAGCACGACCGTGACGCTCCTGGTGTTGCAAACGTCCATAGGCTACGGTAACCACTTTCCATCAGGTGGGCCGCGTGCTTGTCTGCCACCTAAGTGGTATAAAAAAGCTAGTAATAAGTATCTTATACTTTATGATGAATTTTTAAAAGTATTTAGCATGATAACTATTCAAATCGATTACCTTTAGAAAAAGTGAGTGCTCAGACAGGACTCGAACACGCGAGCAGTCTCTTACAGGGGGAGTGTCACTGAATGTTCAACATTCGAAATTTTCCTATACGTCGTACGGGGCAACGCGCGAAGTCGGAGCTATCTACCGCTATGAACTTTCGGAATTAATGAACGATTTAATGACGACTTATGATATAAGGTACTGACGGTGGGTACGAGGTACGAGTACCGTCTGAGCATTCACTTTTATCTAAATCAATATCGTATGTTACTTTTGAATTTATGAAATAAACTGTCTTCGTCTAATATCTTTACCTTCAACTATTATCTTAGGGAGTGTTAGGGGTTCACTATGGTTTTTTTTTATTTATGGCACATCAATTTGATTTCACCTCGCCTGATGTTAAGCTGAAGGCAAAGTCTCATGAAAAAGGGTCACCATTTTTGGGCCCCACGCCAACTACACTTGCAAGCCGGTTACATCTATTATGTGTTATTTAGTTTCACAAATACCTTTACCTGATAGGCATTAACAGGCAGTCTACCGCACTTACTCTTTGGCCCGCCAGGTTCACGCGATTGATCTATACATTATTGATGTATTTCTTTGTCTGCCTCCTAATAGCTGCTCGAGATAGCCCACTCAGTTAACATTTATGACGTCATTACATATTCTAAGAGAATCATTTGTGCAAGTACTTTTATATTATACCGACTGCGTGTAAAAAAGGTATGTCTGGATGAACAACTAATTGCATTTATGAAGTATGCATATATGAAATTTTCATTTTTATAAAGGCTGTATTTTTGAGAAGGAGCAATGTATTTACACCTAAATGTTTCTACAAAGTTATCTTTGACTTTTTAAGATACTTCGAACTGTAAGTAGATATTCACAGATTTTAGAAAAAAAATCCATCCAGTAAAACATACAACATAACAATAAACTCACGCCTATATCCCCGAAGGGGTAGGCAGAGGCGCTAGCACCCACATTTCGCCAGTTTATGTTTAGGTCCCAATGTAATAGGTGGCGAACCTATTGCCATTAACCGGGCACTTATAAACCTGCGATAAATATACACATAACTTCGAAAATCATCGAAAAGTCATTGGTGGGTGCCATGGTAAAACCTGACACCGAACCATACCACTAGGCTACCGCGGTTTGTAAAAAAAAGGGTTAAACACCAAAATTTTCTGCTAATTAACCAATCGACCCTATTTCATATGAGAATCAATAAACAGACGATAATCATTTTAAGGTGTGAACATCTTTTTATATCATTTAAGCTGACAAGCACATAACTAATTCCATGGGAAGTGGTTACAGTCACTTATGGACGCTTGGCCTAGGGATATTTATCGTGAATAATATATAAAATATCTTAAAAAATTACGGATAGTCTCTTAGGAACATTATGTTGCTGGTAATCGTAACGGTTAGTTGCCTGAACTTTCTGCACCGACATTCAATTGGAGACATCTGAGATATTGAGTTTATCCATAACAGGTAGTATGTAAAGACGTGTCACCACCGAATAGATAATAGTGTGTAAGTTCATTTAGAAATTACTTCTACAAAATAATAATACGGTAGCAAACGAGCATCCCATGAGTCCTGAATGTGTTTAATTACAGGATGGGCCGCCATTAAGTACGTCCTGGTTTAATCCCGGGCTAGGCTTAATGAAGGTATAAGTGTATGCCGACAATTTATGAACCAACGTTGTACTAAGATATATAACGGGTTTTAATTTAGTATAAATTCTCATACATTCACGACTCTAAACCCTTAATACAGAGTAGGCAGGGGCATATTGGCGCCCCTATTTGATCTACTATGGTTTTGGTGGCTTTTAAAACGTCTTTGAAATAGGAGGAAGTTTCCAATTTCATGGGATTTTTTGTATACATATTTGTTACTTGAGAGTAACGTCAACTATGTCTAAATTTTCATGATTCTTATTTTATTGATAAGTGTTAAATCGAAGGGTGGTCCCATATCCAGGTAGTCAGGATCTGATGGTGGGTTCTGGGTAAATTGAGGGGAAACCCTCATCATGTTGTATAACTACTGTTTCTGGGGCCTTCTTCTCCCCGCCTGATAGTAAGCTAAAGGCAAAGTCTCAGGCAAAAGAGTCTTTATTACAAACAGTGTTACAACGGTGGCGCTCAGGTTCAATCAGATGCTTTTTCACGCCCTGCTTAAAGGACCCGGAACTGTAGGAAGAAGCACACACGTGAAATGGTAAGGAATTCCAAGACTTAATAGTGCGGCAGAGGAAAGACTCACTGAACCGCTTGGTTCTTGATGGGATATTCCGCATCGTATGCGGGACATCTAACTTCTGCACGTGTTGTCCTGTATATTATTTAGTTTGAGTATTTTGACTTTGAGCTGATGATGAAAGAATCAGCGAATGACGCTCCTAATGGAGAAAATGAACGTTTACTTAAAAGTACTTCATCTTCAAAGCTAAAAGTACGAAACTTAATTAACCTGCTTCTAGTTAGAAGTAAATGTACACGTGTATCGGATTCTATAGTAGAAAGAATATACAAAAATTCCTCCCATTGGCAAACAAAAACAAAAAATACTTAAATCCTGCATTTTTAATCTGCAAACTGTTTTACGAGCTACAAGCTACGGACATGCTACAGTGGCTCTACGAAAGAGCTACGGTTCCGCTACGAACTCAGGCGAAATATAAAGAAACTCATCAACAGTCGGGTGGCAGAAAGTTTTGACAGTAATGGAGGAAGCCACCAACTTGGCGCATATTTTTGATAAGGCGGGGTACACACCGAGATAAAAGAATTAACACGTTAAATTTAGACGAAGCAAACATGCTCATATAAAGTCGTTATCTAAATACATCTAGGGGATTTAAGTCTCAGGTTGATGTATTGTGAAGTAGTAAAAAATTAATAAGTGTGGGTTTTCGTCATTCTCAGTCAGCCCCAAACACTAATTTGATAATAAATTTGAGTTAAAACTTACCAATTGTAAAATCCAAATATGTCAACTAATACAATAATTTTATTATATAAATAACTCATTTAATTATTCCGCTTCGTAAAAATTGCTTCTGTGTAGCGAGCTTTACACTTCACGGCGCTACGTGTGCTACGGCGTAGCAAGTTGAGATCTTTCCTTTTCTTTAAATTTCGAGGCAGAATACAGACGTACAAGTTTAGCTGCGAGTGCTACGACTGTCCACGATAAATACAGAAGTAGCTACGAGACGAGGGAGCAAATATGACTTGAACTTTTTAGGAAAATAAATAACTTGTATTTCTTTAAATTTCAGTGGTTTATGTTTGTTATTTCCTGTTTCAATGAATCTCTATCAAGGATGATAACTTTTGATGTGGTGAGGTCCTCCAGGTTCAAATTAGTTTCATCTGGAAGCCTGGCCACCTATTTGGTTGGCGGACGAGACTCTAGGCTCGGGACTCTTATCATGTACGTCTATAAATCCCCAAAGGAGTAAGCAGAGGTGCATTGACACCCACATTTCGTCTACTAATGACTTTCGGTATTGATGCACTTTGTCATAGGCTGTAGGTTTACTGTCGAATTATTACTATCTATAATAATAATTTTCACTTCGGAGACTTAAGCTTAAAGTTTAAGATCCACACTTTGACAGTTAAAATTTTCAGTCAAACGTAATGAAGGGTGCAGGTGAGCCTACTGCCGACAAGTGAGGTCTTCTCTCAAGCGACCCACAGTTTGAGTGCCAATCTTGTGGATGTCATTGTCGCTTCTGGAGATGCTGTTTGAATCATCTATTTGAGATGCAAAGGCCTACTATCATTGCTGACTATTTTCCGACCAACACGCCGGGGACCAGCGACGTGCGGGGTCCATAACTATCATATCATAGCTTCACTTCTGAAACTAAGCTTACCATCAAGCGCTACATGAAAAGCCTTATGTATCAAACAAATTATATTATCTTTCCCTTCTTTCATCCACACCTCAAGCACAAAACCCTCCTCTCAACTACAAAATGTGTTAATAACACCATTGTGAAGTTATTCAAGGCGTGCAAAAAGTCCCCAATCAGTGTCGAAGGCTAGACTGTCGTGTCGCAATCCCGTTACACTAATTGTTGATTAATTCAGGATGGCTGGGGGTTGGCGGCTGGCGGCTGGCAGGACGCCACGCGCTCCCAGCGACCGTGCCATACAATTACAAAAAGACAAAACGTGTTTTACAGATTTGCTTCCTGATACTGATGGGAGTGTGTCTTTTTTACTTTAAGAGTGAAATTTTGGTGTTTAGGTTTCTTAATGGTCACTATATAAAATTGTATTCAGTGTATCAGGTCTTTACATAAAAAAATATCTGTCTAGGCTTTCAAAGTACCACTCACCATGTTGAGTTTATCAGCATATGGAATTATGGTTCGCATCATCTGTACACTTGTCAATCTATCTGGCTTGTTATAAGACTTAATATATTAGAATATAGGTATATATCTATAATAATAAGGCTTTATAGATATAGTAATATACATATAAAGCCTGTATATATAGAGGTGTATTAAACACACACATTTCTCTGACTATGAATTTCGGTACCACTTGTGACAAATGGGTATTCCGTAAAAAAAATTCTTACCGGAAATGTTGCAGCTAAATAAATTTTAAATAAAAAAAATGACAACTTGCTATGAGGCGCAAATGGCAAGGAAATTAATTACATGCTTAGCCGCACAAGCACTACTAATAAACGTCTTGAAGATAATACACCTCTGCCTACCCCTTCAGATATACAAAACTAGCATTGCTTAACCTTGCAATCTGCCAATCCACTAACTTACACCTTTCTTTCTCTGCAGCTAGTCGCTTCACAAATGTCCTCACCAAACCGCATCATTAGCCTATTAACACAGGTGACCAAAATCGAATACGGATCGATGAGTTCCTTAAAAATATTGAGCAGAATAGGTACGCGTGTCGCCTACAACTGCTCATTGACATAGTCTATTTTAGTCACTGTTAAAGGTCGATCTTAGTCAAGTCAAAGTTGGATACTACGCAACGATGAGGCTTGCGGCTAAAGCCACTTGCAACCAATTCAATGTTTACCGCACGGAAAAAAATGAGTGGTTTTAATCTTCTGTGTTTTAATAAAAGGATGAAAAAAAACTTTGAATTCACCGCGAAGCTTGATATTGATGCATAACCTTTAACATTACATCATTAATTTTAAAAAGTGAGTTGTATACAGACAGTATAGTCCGACTGCGTCATTAAATACTATTTGATTAGATTGATTGATTGAGATTCGAGTGGGTAAAGGTGTGATTACATTAAGATGATCAGCTGATTTAAAAAAATGAAATTATAAACTATTTAGTGTGCTAAAAAGAAGTATAGAAGAATTTCAAATGTATCCTTTCCTGTGAGGGCCTGTTTGCGGGTTCGTGTCCCGTCTAGATATCGATTTGTAATAATTTTGATAATTTTATAGTATGGCATAAGGGTTTCCCAACTGTGTTATATGTCTGGAAGGTTTCAGAAGCTGAAAGGCTGAATCTCAAATCCCAAGTGAACCTCCCAAAGAACTGATTTTATTTTAATAAAAATTCATGTTGTAGGTATTCCCAATTTTGAAAATTTGTTTTGTTAATGAATTATGTTTGATTCTAATTATATTTTTTACACCACTTAGGGTGCTGCCGACCTTCTAATGTCTTTTTCGAGAACCTCATACTGTAGTTACTTGATACACCACAGTAGGGAGGTCTTTTTTTATTGAACAAATATCTCACCTGATGGTAAGTAACGATGTGATCTACGATGAATCACGCTTGCCTATAAGGATCCTATTCACTCGTGACTTGAATAGTTTATAGACAGCTAGAGCGTGCGCGGGATGAAATTACTTTCACACCGCACAGTGCACACCATTCCCGATCGCAATGCAACCTCCAACCTCAAACCCTTGTACAGGCGGTAGATCACACAGCTTCTTGTGACTAATTAAGCCATTGACATGACAACAAAGACGGCTAATGGTGGCGAGTCTACCATCGAATATTCTCGATATAAAAGTTCTTTTGTGTAAAGGAGCCTTTAAGTCCACAGTACTCTCTAAATCGATGACTTACTGCTTTTCAAAGGGGAGGGGTATTATGCAAAACTGCCCGGCGTTTTAGGACACGTTTGCAGGGAGCAATAATTCTGTCGCTAACTATGGTTAACCTATAAGGTTGTTGTTGCGATGTGGAGCGGGCTGTGCACCTGATAATAATACTAAACTTCTGTTAACAAATTTTTGGTTGACAGAGAGGATGTCTATGCCTACGTCTAGTAATAAAAGAAAAAAGAAAGAAATATAAAAATCATTAAAGAATGCTAATCTTTTAGTAAGACTTCATACTACGTACGTTATTTATTTTTAAAAAGTACTAACTAGTACCGGAAATTATTAGTATTTTAACCCCTCTCGTAACTATGCTAAATTACTTGCATCAGGGCTAGATTAATAATAAAAAAATAGATTGACCAGGGTTCAAAACGCGGAACTCTCGATCATAAAACCGTCTCTTTATTTACTAAGCTATTAAAAAATGACAACAGACAGACAGAATTCACTCACGCTCATCACACATTATCATCATTCCCGTGTTATAATCCCGGTCATAAAGACACCCGCCAGTTTAATGAAGCAACTGGGAGAAACGGAACCCAATAGTCCGATAATAGTTCTAGAGAATGTTACTATACTACTGAGACATAGCAGCCTCCACAGCTGCCACATTGTAACTCGAGGAGACGACGTTCACTCTGCCACAATCCGTTAGTTCACTGCAACAGCAGCTTTATCAGAAGGGCTTTTGAATTTAAAATATTCAGTCTTGTGACGTCCCAGTGAATAATTCAGCAACGCCTCTTATAAAACACGCGATTGTTGTCGGTTAAATAAATCAATCTTGATTAATGAATGTTCATGCTGGAGAATTAATGGACGCCATACAACTAAATATTTATATTCAAAAACTTTGAATAATACTTAATTCATAAGCAGGTTTGAGCGATAATGAGCTTACGCCACGTTAAGTTACGTTTGAAATTCAATTCTACTCGAACGAACTCTATTTTACTGCCGCAAGTCCATGTGAGTTCATCCTCACACATTCCGACCGGAAACGGTGCCCACTGTGCGATATGAAAGGAGTTCCATCCCGCGCACGCTCAAGCTGTGGAATGAACTCCCTGATGTGGTTTTCCCAAACGATTACTACTTGGGGTTTGAATATCCCGATAGTTTGTTTGGAATAAGAAGGGCATTAGAAAGTTTGTAAAGAGTCAATAGTAAAACTGTGACGCTCCATAGGGCACGGTAACCGCTTCCCATCAAGCGATTTCAACCCCCTAAGTTGTATAACTAATATTACACATTAAAATGAATCTATTTTTCAAGGATTCTATCGGTTATTATTTATTTGGTGTTATTTTTTTTATTGAACCGAACATTGCCTTAGTTTTTCAGTAGTCAGGAGATCGCCAGTGTTCTGACACCGGCAGTCTTGTCTTGCAGATGAAGTTACCTTGGTCATATACTTCGAACTATATCGCTACTAAGAATGTAAGCCCAACTGACGAATCTCTAGACATGTGCAATTAGCTTCAAAAGGATACGATAATAGCACAAATTTGAAAAAAAAGACACATCAAATTTTAATTAAAACTTACTAATAACTTCTTTTGTTCAAAAGCTTTTGAAAAATGATCATCTGTTTTTACGTGACTGTATCTGATTACATAATTTTGATTACCTAATTAATAAAGATACCGTAAAGATACCGTAACTGACGTATGTGAACTTAGCATCTCACTTGCTGGCATCTCACCAAAAAACGTGAGTTCCAGTGGCATCCCACATAGTTCTACAGTTCTGGATAGGTTTTAGCAATAGTTCCACCGATTTTGGTACCGAAATCGCATTTTGAAAAAATGAGATGCTAAGTTCACAAAAAAATTTTAGCATCTCATCAAAAAACGTCACAAATAGTGACATCTCATATAGTTCTACAGTTCTCGATAGGTTTCAGCAATAGTTCCATCGATTTTGGTACCGAAATCAAATTTTCAAAAAATGAGATTCTAAATTCACATAATTATTGTGGAATAACGGTGACAAACTTCAAGGGTGAGATGCTGATGTCAAACTAAGAGTTCTGTGCCCCGTGAAGATTTTTAAATCATAGATAGAGATCTCTTACATGAGAAACAAAAGAGTTCCGGTCCATAGAGTGTAAGACCGATGGGATGCTGGGGTCTATCTAGAGACTATAAAAAAAACTTTGCTTTAAAATAGTTTTGAAAAATCATTTCATTCAAGGGTGAGATGCTGATGTTTTACTAAGAGTTCTGTGTCTCGTCAGGGGTTGAAATCATAGCTAGAGATCTCTTACATAAGAAACAAAAGAGTTCCGGTCGATAGAGTGTCAGACTAATGGGATGCTGGAGTCTATCTAGAGACTATTAAAAAATCTTTGCTTTAAAATAGTTTTGAAAAATCGTTTCATTCAAGGGTGAGATGCTGATGTCTTACTAAGAGTTCTGTGTCTTGTAAGGGTTTTAAATCATAGCTAGAGATCTCTTACATAAGAAACAAAAGAGTTCCGGTCGATAGAGTGTCAGACTAATGGGATGCTGGGCTCTATCTAGAGACTATTAAAAATCTGTGCTGTAAAAACGTGGCAAAAAAGTTGATTCACTCAAGGGTGAGATGCTGATGTCTAGCTAAGAGTTCTGTGTCTCGTCAGGGGTTGAAATCATAGCTAGAGATCTCTTACATAAGAAACAAAAGAGTTCCGGTCGATAGAGTGTCAGACTAATGGGATGCTGTAGTCTATCTAGAGACTATTAAAAAATCTTTGCTTTAAAATAGTTTTGAAAAATCGTTTCATTCAAGGGTGAGATGCTGATGTCTTACTAAGAGTTCTGTGTCTTGTAAGGGTTTTAAATCATAGCTAGAGATCTCTTACATAAGAAACAAAAGAGTTCCGGTCGATAGAGTGTCAGTATAATGGGATGCTGGAGTCTATCAAGAGACTATTAAAAAATCTTTGCTTTAAAATAGTTTTGAAAAATTGTTTCATTAAAGGGTGAGATGCTGATGTTTTACTAAGAGTTCTGTGTCTCGTAAGGGTTTTAAATCATAGCTAGAGATCTCTTACATAAGAAACAAAAGAGTTCCGGTCGATAGAATGTCAGACTAATGGGATGCTGGAGTCTATCTAGAGACTATTAAAAATCTGTGCTGTAAAATAGTTTTGAAAAAACCGTTCCATTCAAGGGTGAGATGTTGATGTTTTACTAAGAGTTCTGTGTCTCGTAAGGGTTTTAAATCATAGCTAGAGATCTCTTACATAAGAAACAAAAGAGTTCCGGTCGATAGAATGTCAGACTAATGGGATGCTGGAGTCTATCTAGAGACTATTAAAAATCTGTGCTGTAAAATAGTTTTGAAAAAACCGTTCCATTCAAGGGTGAGATGTTGATGTTTTACTAAGAGTTCTGTGTCTCGTAAGGGTTTTAAATCATAGCTAGAGATCTCTTACATAAGAAACAAAAGAGTTCCGGTCGATAGAATGTCAGACTAATGGGATGCTGGAGTCTATCTAGAGACTATTAAAAATCTGTGCTGTAAAATAGTTTTGAAAAAACCGTTCCATTCAAGGGTGAGATGTTGATGTTTTACTAAGAGTTCTGTGTCTCGTAAGGGTTTTAAATCATAGCTAGAGATCTCTTACATGAGAAACAAAAGAGTTCCGGTCGATAGAATGTCAGACTAATGGGATGCTGGAGTCTATCTAGAGACTATTAAAAATCTGTGCTGTAAAATAGTTTTGAAAAAACCGTTCCATTCAAGGGTGAGATGTTGATGTTTTACTAAGAGTTCTGTGTCTCGTAAGGGTTTTAAATCATAGCTAGAGATCTCTTACATAAGAAACAAAAGAGTTCCGGTCGATAGAATGTCAGACTAATGGGATGCTGGAGTCTATCTAGAGACTATTAAAAATCTGTGCTGTAAAATAGTTTTGAAAAAACCGTTCCATTCAAGGGTGAGATGTTGATGTTTTACTAAGAGTTCTGTGTCTCGTAAGGGTTTTAAATCATAGCTAGAGATCTCTTACATAAGAAACAAAAGAGTTCCGGTCGATAGAATGTCAGACTAATGGGATGCTGGAGTCTATCTAGAGACTATTAAAAATCTGTGCTGTAAAATAGTTTTGAAAAAACCGTTCCATTCAAGGGTGAGATGTTGATGTTTTACTAAGAGTTCTGTGTCTCGTAAGGGTTTTAAATCATAGCTAGAGATCTCTTACATAAGAAACAAAAGAGTTCCGGTCGATAGAGTGTCAGACTAATGGGATGCTGTAGTCTATCTAGAGACTATTAAAAAATCTTTGCTTTAAAATAGTTTTGAAAAATCGTTTCATTCAAGGGTGAGATGCTGATGTCTTACTAAGAGTTCTGTGTCTTGTAAGGGTTTTAAATCATAGCTAGAGATCTCTTACATAAGAAACAAAAGAGTTCCGGTCGATAGAGTGTCAGTATAATGGGATGCTGGAGTCTATCAAGAGACTATTAAAAAATCTTTGCTTTAAAATAGTTTTGAAAAATTGTTTCATTAAAGGGTGAGATGCTGATGTTTTACTAAGAGTTCTGTGTCTCGTAAGGGTTTTAAATCATAGCTAGAGATCTCTTACATAAGAAACAAAAGAGTTCCGGTCGATAGAATGTCAGACTAATGGGATGCTGGAGTCTATCTAGAGACTATTAAAAATCTGTGCTGTAAAATAGTTTTGAAAAAACCGTTCCATTCAAGGGTGAGATGTTGATGTTTTACTAAGAGTTCTGTGTCTCGTAAGGGTTTTAAATCATAGCTAGAGATCTCTTACATGAGAAACAAAAGAGTTCCGGTCGATAGAATGTCAGACTAATGGGATGCTGGAGTCTATCTAGAGACTATTAAAAATCTGTGCTGTAAAATAGTTTTGAAAAACCGTTCCATTCAAGGGTGAGATGCTGATGTTTTACTAAGAGTTCTGTGTCTTGTAAGGGTTTTAAATCATAGTTAGAGATCTCTTACATAAGAAACAAAAGAGTTCCGGTCGATAGAGTGTCAGACTAATGGGATGCTGGAGTCTATCAAGAGACTATTAAAAAATCTTTGCTTTAAAATAGTTTTGAAAAATTGTTTCATTCAAGGGTGAGATGCTGATGTTTTACTAAGAGTTCTGTGTCTCGTAAGGGTTTTAAATCATAGCTAGAGATCTCTTACATAAGAAACAAAAGAGTTCCGGTCGATAGAATGTCAGAATAATGGGATGCTGGAGTCTATCTAGAGACTATTAAAAATCTGTGCTGTAAAATAGTTTTGAAAAAACCGTTCCATTCAAGGATGAGATGCTGATGTTTTCCTAAGAGTTCTGTGTCTTGTAAGGGTTTTAAATCATAGTTAGAGATCTCTTACATAAGAAACAAAAGAGTTCCGGTCGATAGAGTGTCAGACTAATGGGATGCTGGAGTCTATCTAGAAAATATTAAAAATCTGTGCTGTAAAATAGTTTTGAAAAACCGTTCCATTCAAGGGTGAGATGCTGATGTTTTACTAAGAGTTCTGTGTCTTGTAAGGGTTTTAAATCATAGTTAGAGATCTCTTACATAAGAAACAAAAGAGTTTCGGTCGATAGAATGTCAGACTAATGGGATGCTGGAGTCTATCTAGAGACTATTAAAAAATCTTTGCTTTAAAATAGTTTTGAAAAATTGTTTCATTCAAGGGTGAGATGCTGATGTTTTACTAAGAGTTCTGTGTCTCGTAAGGGTTTTAAATCATAGCTAGAGATCTCTTACATAAGAAACAAAAGAGTTCCGGTCGATAGAGTGTCAGACTAATGGGATGCTGAAGTCTATCTATAGACTATTAAAAAATCTTTGCTTTAAAAAAGTTTTGAAAAATTGTTTCATTCAAGGGTGAGATGCTGATGTTTTACTAAGAGTTCTGTGTCTCGTCAGGGGTTTAAATCATAGCTAGAGATCTCTTACATAAGAAACAAAAGAGTTCCGGTCGATAGAGTGTCAGACTAATGGGATGCTGGAGTCTATCTAGAGACTATTAAAAATCTGTGCTGTAAAATAGTTTTGAAAAAACCGTTCCATTCAAGGGTGAGATGCTGATGTTTTACTAAGAGTTCTGTGTCTTGTAAGGGTTTTAAATCATAGTTAGAGATCTCTTACATAAGAAACAAAAGAGTTCCGGTCGATAGAGTGTCAGACTAATGGGATGCTGGAGTCTATCTAGAGACTATTAAAAAATCTTTGCTTTAAAATAGTTTTGAAAAATCGTTTCATTCAAGGGTGAGATGCTGATGTTTTACTAAGAGTTCTGTGTCTCGTCAGGTGTTAAAATCATAGCTAGAGATCTCTTACATAAGAAACAAAAGAGTTCCGGTCGATAGAATGTCAGACTAATAGGATGCTGGAGTCTATCTAGAGACTATTAAAAATCTGTGCTGTAAAAACGTGGCAAAAAAGTTGATTCATTCAAGGGTGAGATGCTGATGTTTTACTAAGAGTTCTGTGTCTCGTCAGGTGTTAAAATCATAGGTCGAGATCTCTTACATAAGAAACAAAAGAGTTCCGGTCGATAGAATGTCAGACTAATGGGATGCTGGAGTCTATCTAGAGACTTTTAAAAAATCTTTGCTTTAAAATAGTTTTGAAAAATTGTTTCATTCAAGGGTGAGATGCTCATGTTTTACTAAGAGTTCTGTGTCTTATAAGAGTTTTAAATCATAGCTAGAGATCTCTTACATAAGAAACAAAAGAGTTCCGGTCGATAGAGTGTCAGACTAATGGGATGCTGGAGTCTATCTAGAGACTATTAAAAAATCTTTGCTTTAAAGTAGTTTTGAAAAATCGTTTCATTCAAGGGTGAGATTCTGATGTCTTACTAAGAGTTCTGTGTCTCGTCAGGGGTTTAAATAATAGGTAGAGATCTCTTACATAAGAAACAAAAGAGTTCCGGTCGATAGAGTGTCAGACTAATGGGATGCTGGAGTCTATCTAGAGACTATTAAAAATCTGTGCTGTAAAAACGTGGCAAAAAAGTTGATTCATTCAAGGGTGAGATGCTGATGTCTAGCTAAGAGTTCTGTGTCTCGTCAGGGGTTTAAATCATAGCTAGAGATCTCTTACATAAGAAACAAAAGAGTTCCGGTCGATAGAGTATCTATTTAATAGTCTCTAGATAGACTCCAGCATCCCATTAGTCTGACACTCTATCGACCGGAACTCTTTTGTTTCTTATGTAAGAGATCTCTAGCTATGATTTAAACCCCTGACGAGACACAGAACTCTTAGTAAAACATCAGCATCTCACCCTTGAATGAAACAATTTTTCAAAACTATTTTAAAGCAAAGATTTTTTAATAGTCTATAGATAGACTTCAGCATCCCATTAGTCTGACATTCTATCGACCGGAACTCTTTTGTTTCTTATGTAAGAGATCTCTAGCTATGATTTAAAACCCTTACGAGACACAGAACTCTTAGTAAAACATCAGCATCTCACCCTTGAATGAAACAATTTTTCAAAACTATTTTGCAAAGATTTTTTAATAGTCTCTAGATAGACTCCAGCATCCCATTAGTCTGACATTCTATCGACCGAAACTCTTTTGTTTCTTATGTAAGAGATCTCTAGCTATGATTTTAACACCTGACGAGACACAGAACTCTTAGTAAAACATCAGCATCTCACCCTTGAATGAAACGATTTTTCAAAACTATTTTAAAGCAAAGATTTTTTAATAGTCTCTAGATAGACTCCAGCATCCCATTAGTCTGACATTCTATCGACCGGAACTCTTTTGTTTCTTATGTAAGAGATCTCGAGCTATGATTTAAAACCCTTACGAGACACAGAACTCTTAGTAAAACATCAGCATCTCACCCTTGAATGAATCAACTTTTTTGCGACGTTTTTACAGCACAGATTTTTAATAGTCTCTAGATAGACTCCAGCATCCCATTAGTCTGACATTCTATCGACAGGAACTCTTTTGTTTCTTATGTAAGAGATCTCTAGCTATGATTTAAACTCCTGACGAGACACAGAACTCTTAGTAAAACATCAGCATCTCACCCTTGCATGAATCAACTTTTTTGCCACGTTTTTACAGCACAGATTTTTAATAGTCTCTAGATAGACTCCAGCATCCCATTAGTCTGACACTCTATCGACCGGAACTCTTTTGTTTCTTATGTAAGAGATCTCTACCTATGATTTAAACCCCTGACGAGACACAGAACTCTTAGTAAGACATCAGAATCTCACCCTTGAATGAAACGATTTTTCAAAACTATTTTAAAGCAAAGATTTTTTAATAGTCTCTAGATAGACTCCAGCATCCCATTAGTCTGACACTCTATCGACCGGAACTCTTTTGTTTCTTATGTAAGAGATCTCTAGCTATGATTTAAAACCCTTATAAGACACAGAACTCTTAGTAAAACATGAGCATCTCACCCTTGAATGAAACAATTTTTCAAAACTATTTTAAAGCAAAGATTTTTTAAAAGTCTCTAGATAGACTCCAGCATCCCATTAGTCTGACACTCTATCGACTGGAACTCTTTTGTTTCTTATGTAAGAGATCTCTAGCTATGATTTAAACCCCTGACGAGACACAGAACTCCTAGTAAAACATCAGCATCTCACCCTTGAATGAAATGATTTTTCAAAACTATTTTATAGCAAAGATTTTTTAATAGTCTCTAGATAGACTCCAGCGTCCCATTAGTCTGACACTCTATCGACCGGAACTCTTTTGTTTCTTATGTAAGAGATCTCTAACTATGATTTAAAACCCTTACAAGACACAGAACTCTTAGTAAAACATCAGCATCTCACCCTTTAATGAAACAATTTTTCAAAACTATTTTAAAGCAAAGATTTTTTAATAGTCTCTTGATAGACTCCAGCATCCCATTAGTCTGACACTCTATCGACCGGAACTCTTTTGTTTCTTATGTAAGAGATCTCTAGCTATGATTTAAACCCCTGACGAGACACAGAACTCTTAGCTAGACATCAGCATCTCACCCTTGAATGAATCAACTTTTTTGCCACGTTTTTACAGCACAGATTTTTAATAGTCTCTAGATAGACTCCAGCATCCCATTAGTCTGACACTCTATCGACCGGAACTCTTTTGTTTCTTATGTAAGAGATCTCTACCTATGATTTAAATCCCTGACGAGACACAGAACTCTTAGTAAGACATCAGAATCTCACCCTTGAATGAAACGATTTTTCAAAACTATTTTAAAGCAAAGATTTTTTAATAGTCTCTAGATAGACTCCAGCATCCCATTAGTCTGACACTCTATCGACCGGAACTCTTTTGTTTCTTATGTAAGAGATCTCTAGCTATGATTTAAAACCCTTATAAGACACAGAACTCTTAGTAAAACATGAGCATCTCACCCTTGAATGAAACAATTTTTCAAAACTATTTTAAAGCAAAGATTTTTTAAAAGTCTCTACATAGACTCCAGCATCCCATTAGTCTGACATTCTATCGACCGGAACTCTTTTGTTTCTTATGTAAGAGATCTCTAGCTATGATTTTAACACCTGACGAGACACAGAACTCTTAGTAAAACATCAGCATCTCACCCTTGAATGAAACGATTTTTCAAAACTATTTTAAAGCAAAGATTTTTTAATAGTCTCTAGATAGACTCCAGCATCCCATTAGTCTGACATTCTATCGACCGGAACTCTTTTGTTTCTTATGTAAGAGATCTCTAGCTATGATTTAAAACCCTTATAAGACACAGAACTCTTAGTAAAACATGAGCATCTCACCCTTGAATGAAACAATTTTTCAAAACTATTTTAAAGCAAAGATTTTTTAAAAGTCTCTAGATAGACTCCAGCATCCCATTAGTCTGACACTCTATCGACTGGAACTCTTTTGTTTCTTATGTAAGAGATCTCTAGCTATGATTTAAACCCCTGACGAGACACAGAACTCTTAGTAAAACATCAGCATCTCACCCTTGAATGAAACGATTTTTCAAAACTATTTTAAAGCAAAGATTTTTTAATAGTCTCTAGATAGACTCCAGCATCCCATTAGTCTGACATTCTATCGACCGGAACTCTTTTGTTTCTTATGTAAGAGATCTCTAGCTATGATTTAAAACCCTTATAAGACACAGAACTCTTAGTAAAACATCAGCATCTCACCCTTGAATGAAACGATTTTTCAAAACTATTTTAAAGCAAAGATTTTTTAATAGTCTCTAGATAGACTCCAGCATCCCATTAGTCTGACATTCTATCGACCGGAACTCTTTTGTTTCTTATGTAAGAGATCTCGAGCTATGATTTAAAACCCTTACGAGACACAGAACTCTTAGTAAAACATCAGCATCTCACCCTTGAATGAATCAACTTTTTTGCCACGTTTTTACAGCACAGATTTTTAATAGTCTCTAGATAGACTCCAGCATCCCATTAGTCTGACATTCTATCGACCGGAACTCTTTTGTTTCTTATGTAAGAGATCTCTAGCTATGATTTAAACTCCTGACGAGACACAGAACTCTTAGTAAAACATCAGCATCTCACCCTTGCATGAATCAACTTTTTTGCCACGTTTTTACAGCACAGATTTTTAATAGTCTCTAGATAGACTCCAGCATCCCATTAGTCTGACATTCTATCGACCGGAACTCTTTTGTTTCTTATGTAAGAGATCTCTAGCTATGATTTAAACTCCTGACGAGACACAGAACTCTTAGTAAGACATCAGCATCTCACCCTTGAATGAATAAACTTTTTTGCCACGTTTTTACAGCACAGATTTTTAATAGTCTCTAGATAGACTCCAGCATCCCATTAGTCTGACACTCTATCGACCGGAACTCTTTTGTTTCTTATGTAAGAGATCTCTAGCTATGATTTAAACCCCTGACGAGACACAGAACTCTTAGTAAGACATCAGCATCTCACCCTTAAATGAAACAATTTTTCAAAACTATTTTAAAGCAAAGATTTTTTAATAGTCTCTAGATAGACTTCAGCATCCCATTAGTCTGACATTCTATCGACCGGAACTCTTTTGTTTCTCATGTAAGAGATCTCTAGCTATGATTTAAAACCCTTACGAGACACAGAACTCTTAGTAAAACATCAGCATCTCACCCTTGAATGAATCAACTTTTTTGCCACGTTTTTACAGCACAGATTTTTAATAGTCTCTAGAAAGACTCCAGCATCCCATTAGTCTGACATTCTATCGACCGGAACTCTTTTGTTTCTTATGTAAGAGATCTCTAGCTATGATTTTAACACCTGACGAGACACAGAACTCTTAGTAAAACATCAGCATCTCACCCTTGAATGAAACGATTTTTCAAAACTATTTTAAAGCAAAGATTTTTTAATAGTCTCTAGATAGACTCCAGCATCCCATTAGTCTGAAACTCTATCGACCGGAACTCTTTTGTATCTTATGTAAGAGATCTCTAGCTATGATTTAAAACCCTTACGAGATACAGAACTCTTAGTAAAACATCAGCATCTCACCCTTGAATGAAACAATTTTTCAAAACTATTTTAAAGCAAAGATTTTTTAATAGTCTCTAGATAGACTCCAGCATCCCATTAGTCTGACACTCTATCGACCGGAACTCTTTTGTTTCTCATGTAAGAGATCTCTAACTATGATCTAAAACCCTTACAAGACACAGAACTCTTAGTATAACATCAGCATCTCACCCTTTAATGAAACAATTTTTCAAAACTATTTTAAAGCAAAGATTTTTTAATAGTCTCTTGATAGACTCCAGCATCGCATTAGTCTGACACTCTATCGACCGGAACTCTTTTGTTTCTTATGTAAGAGATCTCTAGCTATGATTTAAACCCCTGACGAGACACAGAACTCTTAGCTAGACATCAGCATCTCACCCTTGAATGAATCAACTTTTTTGCCACGTTTTTACAGCACAGATTTTTAATAGTCTCTAGATAGACTCCAGCATCCCATTAGTCTGACACTCTATCGACCGGAACTCTTTTGTTTCTTATGTAAGAGATCTCTACCTATGATTTAAACCCCTGACGAGACACAGAACTCTTAGTAAGACATCAGAATCTCACCCTTGAATGAAACGATTTTTCAAAACTATTTTAAAGCAAAGATTTTTTAATAGTCTCTAGATAGACTCCAGCATCCCATTAGTCTGACACTCTATCGACCGGAACTCTTTTGTTTCTTATGTAAGAGATCTCTAGCCATGATTTAAAACCCTTATAAGACACAGAACTCTTAGTAAAACATGAGCATCTCACCCTTGAATGAAACAATTTTTCAAAACTATTTTAAAGCAAAGATTTTTTAAAAGTCTCTAGATAGACTCCAGCATCCCATTAGTCTGACACTCTATCGACTGGAACTCTTTTGTTTCTTATGTAAGAGATCTCTAGCTATGATTTAAACCCCTGACGAGACACAGAACTCCTAGTAAAACATCAGCATCTCACCCTTGAATGAAATGATTTTTCAAAACTATTTTATAGCAAAGATTTTTTAATAGTCTCTAGATAGACTCCAGCATCCCATTAGTCTGACACTCTATCGACCGGAACTCTTTTGTTTCTTATGTAAGAGATCTCTAACTATGATTTAAAACCCTTACAAGACACAGAACTCTTAGTAAAACATCAGCATCTCACCCTTTAATGAAACAATTTTTCAAAACTATTTTAAAGCAAAGATTTTTTAATAGTCTCTTGATAGACTCCAGCATCCCATTAGTCTGACACTCTATCGACCGGAACTCTTTTGTTTCTTATGTAAGAGATCTCTAGCTATGATTTAAACCCCTGACGAGACACAGAACTCTTAGCTAGACATCAGCATCTCACCCTTGAATGAATCAACTTTTTTGCCACGTTTTTACAGCACAGATTTTTAATAGTCTCTAGATAGACTCCAGCATCCCATTAGTCTGACACTCTATCGACCGGAACTCTTTTGTTTCTTATGTAAGAGATCTCTACCTATGATTTAAACCCCTGACGAGACACAGAACTCTTAGTAAGACATCAGAATCTCACCCTTGAATGAAACGATTTTTCAAAACTATTTTAAAGCAAAGATTTTTTAATAGTCTCTAGATAGACTCCAGCATCCCATTAGTCTGACACTCTATCGACCGGAACTCTTTTGTTTCTTATGTAAGAGATCTCTAGCTATGATTTAAAACCCTTATAAGACACAGAACTCTTAGTAAAACATGAGCATCTCACCCTTGAATGAAACAATTTTTCAAAACTATTTTAAAGCAAAGATTTTTTAAAAGTCTCTAGATAGACTCCAGCATCCCATTAGTCTGACATTCTATCGACCGGAACTCTTTTGTTTCTTATGTAAGAGATCTCTAGCTATGATTTTAACACCTGACGAGACACAGAACTCTTAGTAAAACATCAGCATCTCACCCTTGAATGAAACGATTTTTCAAAACTATTTTAAAGCAAAGATTTTTTAATAGTCTCTAGATAGACTCCAGCATCCCATTAGTCTGACATTCTATCGACCGGAACTCTTTTGTTTCTTATGTAAGAGATCTCGAGCTATGATTTAAAACCCTTACGAGACACAGAACTCTTAGTAAAACATCAGCATCTCACCCTTGAATGAATCAACTTTTTTGCCACGTTTTTACAGCACAGATTTTTAATAGTCTCTAGATAGACTCCAGCATCCCATTAGTCTGACATTCTATCGACCGGAACTCTTTTGTTTCTTATGTAAGAGATCTCTAGCTATGATTTAAACTCCTGACGAGACACAGAACTCTTAGTAAAACATCAGCATCTCACCCTTGCATGAATCAACTTTTTTGCCACGTTTTTACAGCACAGATTTTTAATAGTCTCTAGATAGACTCCAGCATCCCATTAGTCTGACACTCTATCGACCGGAACTCTTTTGTTTCTTATGTAAGAGATCTCTACCTATGATTTAAACCCCTGACGAGACACAGAACTCTTAGTAAGACATCAGAATCTCACCCTTGAATGAAACGATTTTTCAAAACTATTTTAAAGCAAAGATTTTTTAATAGTCTCTAGATAGACTCCAGCATCCCATTAGTCTGACACTCTATCGACCGGAACTCTTTTGTTTCTTATGTAAGAGATCTCTAGCTATGATTTAAAACCCTTATAAGACACAGAACTCTTAGTAAAACATGAGCATCTCACCCTTGAATGAAACAATTTTTCAAAACTATTTTAAAGCAAAGATTTTTTAAAAGTCTCTAGATAGACTCCAGCATCCCATTAGTCTGACATTCTATCGACCGGAACTCTTTTGTTTCTTATGTAAGAGATCTCTAGCTGTGATTTTAACACCTGACGAGACACAGAACTCTTAGTAAAACATCAGCATCTCACCCTTGAATGAAACGATTTTTCAAAACTATTTTAAAGCAAAGATTTTTTAATAGTCTCTAGATAGACTCCAGCATCCCATTAGTCTGACATTCTATCGACCGGAACTCTTTTGTTTCTTATGTAAGAGATCTCGAGCTATGATTTAAATCCCTTACGAGACACAGAACTCTTAGTAAAACATCAGCATCTCACCCTTGAATGAATCAACTTTTTTGCCACGTTTTTACAGCACAGATTTTTAATAGTCTCTAGATAGACTCCAGCATCCCATTAGTCTGACATTCTATCGACCGGAACTCTTTTGTTTCTTATGTAAGAGATCTCTAGCTATGATTTAAACTCCTGACGAGACACAGAACTCTTAGTAAAACATCAGCATCTCACCCTTGCATGAATCAACTTTTTTGCCACGTTTTTACAGCACAGATTTTTAATAGTCTCTAGATAGACTCCAGCATCCCATTAGTCTGACACTCTATCGACCGGAACTCTTTTGTTTCTTATGTAAGAGGTCTCTAGCTATGATTTAAACCCCTGACGAGACACAGAACTCTTAGCTAGACATCAGCATCTCACCCTTGAATGAATCAACTTTTTTGCCACGTTTTTACAGCACAGATTTTTAATAGTCTCTAGATAGACTCCAGCATCCCATTAGTCTGACACTCTATCGACCGGAACTCTTTTGTTTCTTATGTAAGAGATCTCTACCTATGATTTAAACCCCTGACGAGACACAGAACTCTTAGTAAGACATCAGAATCTCACCCTTGAATGAAACGATTTTTCAAAACTATTTTAAAGCAAAGATTTTTTAATAGTCTCTAGATAGACTCCAGCATCCCATTAGTCTGACACTCTATCGACCGGAACTCTTTTGTTTCTTATGTAAGAGATCTCTAGCCATGATTTAAAACCCTTATAAGACACAGAACTCTTAGTAAAACATGAGCATCTCACCCTTGAATGAAACAATTTTTCAAAACTATTTTAAAGCAAAGATTTTTTAAAAGTCTCTAGATAGACTCCAGCATCCCATTAGTCTGACACTCTATCGACTGGAACTCTTTTGTTTCTTATGTAAGAGATCTCTAGCTATGATTTAAACCCCTGACGAGACACAGAACTCCTAGTAAAACATCAGCATCTCACCCTTGAATGAAATGATTTTTCAAAACTATTTTATAGCAAAGATTTTTTAATAGTCTCTAGATAGACACCAGCATCCCATTAGTCTGACACTCTATCGACCGGAACTCTTTTGTATCTTATGTAAGAGATCTCTAGCTATGATTTAAACCTCTTACGAGACACAGAACTCCTAGTAAAACATCAGCATCTCACCCTTGAATGAAATGATTTTTCAAAACTATTTTAAAGCAAAGTTTTTTTAATAGTCTCTAGATAGACCCCAGCATCCCATCGGTTTTACACTCTATGGACCGGAACTCTTTTGTTTCTCATGTAAGAGATCTCTATCTATGATTTAAAATCTTCACGGGGCACAGAACTCTTAGTTTGACATCAGCATCTCACCCTTGAATTTTGTCACCGTTATTCCACAATAATTAAATTCACATTTAGAATCTCATTTTTTGAAAATTTGATTTCGGTACCAAAATCGATGGAACTATTGCTGAAACCTATCGAGAACTATAGAACTATTTGAGATGTCACTATTTGTGACGTTTTTTGATGAGATGCTAAAATTTTTTTGTGAACTTAGCATCTCATTTTTTCAAAATGCGATTTCGGTACCAAAATCGGTGGAACTATTGCTAAAACCTATCCAGAACTGTAGAACTATGTGGGATGCCACTGGAACTCACGTTTTTTGGTGAGATGCCAGCAAGTGAGATGCTAAGTTCACATACGTCCGTAACTGTGGTACAGTTGGGCAACTGATGTTTAAAATGAAAGTATAAATTATGAAGTATCAACAATGTTCGCTTGACCCGAGAACCTTTCTCAGAACTCATTCTGATATTTCAATATTGTGAAGAAACACCAATTCATCAGTATAATAAACTCCCTCAGCGGAGTTAGCACATGAGGTGATAACGCGGGACGGAATTATACGAATTGGGATGAAAATGCAATATACCTACTGCTCACTAGATATATGGGCTTATTTAACATTGAGTCTCCTTTTTAGGGCAATAAGTTGAGTTAAATTGATAGGTATATACCACTTATTGTAGATAAGCACTCGACCCACCTGATGGAATCATCATCATCCTATGCGTTATTTCCCCTCGCAATCGAAACTGTCACTTCAGAGTCCAGAGTCCGCTTCTTCCGCTATAATTGCGATACGACTGAACTTCGATATTTTTTGTGAAGCAACTTCCACATGACCTCCACAACATAGGTTGTGGAAGCCAGATGGCAGTTACTTCAAAAAATATTGAGGCATAAGTGATATCGAAATACAGTAGTTAGACAAGTTGTTAAACTTTTTAGGCCTTCAATTTTAACTGTAACGACTGCCATAGATGTTCATATCACATCTTGGACCGAACGACGGTTTAGCGTGCTCTCCAACATGAATAGCCATTTTCATGATACAAATATTTCCACTAAGAGAGGATCAAATCCGCACCTCCTGCGTAGCAGTAGCGTTTACTACCACCCCGCCACAGAGGCTGTCAATTGCCACACATTCATAATACCTTCATAATCACCACACTTGTGAAGAAAAAATCATTCTATATTTAAAACATGTTCAAGAATAGAACTAAGAATGAAGAATCCTATCTTATCATTCTATGGTTTAAAAGAAAACGAATAATACAAATGAAACCATGCAATTTTCAAGAGGAAGACATAAATCCCAAGTTTCAAACTACAATAAAAGTTAGCTAGCTGACAAGTATAGCAATAACAAAGGCTCGTCCAACTCTCAGTTCCACGAGTTGTGTGTAGTTGCGGGCGCTCGGCGAGACTCGTCACGTATCGCATTCGTCGGTAAGTCTCAGTTTAGTGGCACTTTATGGCACTCAACTTGCCATCTGTATAATAAAATAACAGATAGATCGATGGTAGGATGTTGACCCCAAGCTTTGAGGGAATTAGGGTGATGTTCTTTTATTGGCAGATTCGTTTAGATAACATGTCTATTGTCTATGCCTATCGATATTTCCTTGAGTTACTTGGATATTTTTCTTCTGGTTGGTATTTTTGCGATAGTTTCGACACGACATTATCACGGATGTATTCTGTGTATTTGTTTTTAATTTTGACAGGTAAAAAATAACATACTTAACATAAACTTAAACTCACGCCTATATCTCCGGAGGGGTAGGCAAAGGTGCTGGCAACCACATTTCGCCAGTTTATGTTTAGATCCTATTGCCATTAACCAAGCACTTATAAACCTGCGATAACTACACACATAACTTCGAAAAGCATCGAAAAGACATTGGTGTACGCCATGGTAAACCTGGGATTGAACCCATACCACTGGCCTACCGCGGTTATCGCGGTTATAGCGGTATATATAAAAAAGCAGCACTATCCTATCACTATCCTATATGCACTGGTAACGCGATCATAAATGATGGGTTGTTTCTTAATAAAAAATGAAACAAATACCTTTGAATTACCCGACGCGCCTGCATGGAACGCGAGAGTTTAAAAGGTAGTAAAACTGAGCATTATCTTACGATGGAAATATATAGACGATGGTATAGATACGTCAATCTCTTTATCGTATCAGGACGATACCCTATTGTATCAAAGCCTGCCTAGTTACCTCTAGGCTAGGCTCGCCCGGCCGTTCTCCACTCAAGCGCTCTCCAAACGCTTTACGATAGCTATAAACTTTCATAAAGATTCCATTTTACTCATGTCTTACTGTAGGCGATAAGCGTTTTTTTATATATTTTTTTTATTTATGGCACGTCAATTTGACTTTACCTCGCCTGATGTTAAGCTGAAGACCATTGCAAACACGTTCAGTGCTACAATGGTGGCGCTCAGCTTGACGGCCTCATCAGATGCTTTTTCACGCCCCGCTTAAAGGACCCGGGACTGTAGAAAGAAGGAAACACGTGCGCCGGCAAGGAATTCCAGGACTTAATGGTGCGGCAGAGAAAAGACTCACCGAAACGCTTGGTTCTTGAAGCGTTCTACAATTACACTGAGACTGCTTTTAAAATGACGTCAATACAATATTGATTTGCAGCCCCTAGACTGTTGTACAGTTTGTTAAAAACTAGTTAATTGCACCTGTCAAATGATGTAGCTGGTATCAGACGAGGCTAGATATACTGCTAGCTGATGACCGCAGTTTTACATGTATAAAACCCTACAATGCATAGAATCCTAGTCCCGCTCTCAGAACCCTCGTTAGCCATGCCAAACATAACTTAAATTTATTCCACTATACTTAGTAGTAGTTATAACTATAATTATTTACCCCCGTACGATTTAGAATTTTTGCAAGAGGTTGGGGCAAGATTGAATAACAAACACCTGCACAAACGTTCACATTAATAATATTAGTAAGATTAACAGTTCAAAGTTACAGTCTATGTGGCGCGGGAGGTAGGCGCGGAAAGCAGGAGGCGCGGGTATATTTGTATGCATGAATGTGGCTATTTGCACTGGTCTGGTCGTGCCCCGGAAAAACGTTATGATGTCGATCCCGGTTGCCTGAGTCGTAACGGATACTTGGAGCCCTCAAAAGTCCAACTAGCCTAACTACAGAACTTCGATATCGCCAGTTTTGTTGTGGAAATCCGATGGCAGTCGCTTTACGGAAAATATTGAAGTTCAGTCAGCCGCATCTTAGTTAGACTAGAAAGCCGACCCCAACCGAGTTGGGAATAGGCTCCGAGAATAAAAATTTAAAGTTCATACATGGAATTGGTTATGCTCTGACACTCGCTCGCAGTACGACCAACGCCTAGGCTGGCGTATAATAGCGTTCAGCGTCATAGAAACACAAAAGCGCTGTATTGGCGATTCACATCAAGTGTTCTGGGAAGAAACACTAAACTTAACACCACATGCTCGCTCCACGATATTTTGTAACATATTTATATTATATCGCTTCTGAAATGAGCTGGGTTGCAAGAAATATTTAATAACAGTATATAAAACTAAGCGTACCCTGAAGGGAGAGAAAAAATGAGTATATAAAGTATGTCAATCACTTTTAATAAATTAGCCTATTGCAGTCCACTCTCGTGCTATATATATTTTATTAGGTTTAAAGATTCTTTATTCTCAATAAAAACATAGTCAGTTACTTGAGAAACATTAATAATTTAAAGTAAATTGACAAGTTCGTCATTTCACCAATTATTATGAACGCAACAAGGTAAAGAAGGCACCAATGTATAGAAATCTACCGGAACTATTGAGATTTATGATTATTGTTCCGTTCCCTTGATATTGTATTTCGGATTAGTGAAAGAATTATCAAAATCGGTCCAGTAGTTTCAGAGCCTATTCCTTACAAACATACAAATAAAAAAACAAATAATTCCTCTTTATAATATTAGTCTAGATTATGAGTGTTTCTGTCATCCACTCAACTGTGGACAGATTATATCGATAACAATTTCCGTTTTTATGACAACAATTAAGTAGGATGTACTAGAGAGACAAAACACTAAAAATGACGAATGAAAAATGGGAAAATAAGAGAAATTGGAAAATGGGGAGATTAAGAAATTAAAATATAGGGAAAAACGGAAAGTATAGAAGGGGAGAAGTAGTAAAGAGCGGCAAGTAGAGAATCAAGTAGAGTCGTACAACGCGATAATCAACATCACACGACGTAAGAAACAGTTAAAATATAATATGGGTATGTAGGTACTAATTTAGTGTATCGTTCGCTCGAGAACAAACTAATGAACTGATACATATTGAGCTAACCGAGTTTTAAATACATCAAATGAGTTTACATGTTTAAACCGTGTTAGTAGTTTGTTATATATTTATGCCTCTTTCAATGTCAGCATTTATCCATTAACATTAATTAATTATATTATTTGACTGACTTAGAACATGCCTGTGCTTCTCTTACCTTCACTTAATTCATTAGAGCAGCATTTTAATAGTCGATAAAGCTATCAGTTTGGAAGGCTATATCCAAAATATTATCAGATAGTACACCAACATATTGTCAGTTGTACCTGTGTACGCATGTACTGTACATAGGTACAGACGTGCTGAAAAGTATGGCTGATGTATCCACCTTCTAAATGGAAGAGTGCACCCTTTTAGCGAGTGGGGTGTCAGTGTTAGCGGGCCTCTAATTGTACAAAATAATGAAAATTTGAAGCAGTATACAAGTGGTAATTAGATAAGAATTTTGAGAGGAATTCAAAAAGCTTAGTGTATCAAAGTATTTCACCCCACTTTACACACCACACCACAACGTGGACTTTTTCCATTTAAATTTATAACAAAAATCAGCATATTTACTACTCTAAATATGTCGAAGTAATGATTGTAACATTATTCAATTCTTTCGCTAATTCTTAATAATTTGCGGAGCATTTTGGCCCTAGTAGTAACCACACACGTTACAGTATACTTGCGCAAATTTAGTATTGGAAGATACATGTGCAAATTTCGTTATCATGTATTTGCACAAGCCTAGGCTTGAGGAGTTATACTTGCATAAGTATTCAGGTTAGGCAGCGCGAGTGTAACGCCCTTGGTGTTGCAAACGTCCATGGGCCACGATGATGAGCCGTATACTTGCCTGTCACCTAAATGGTATAAAAAAAGAATATCGCTAAAATAATATGTATTTATGTATTTATGTTTTCAGTACAAGAAAATTTCATTATTAGTATTTCCTTAGTATTTCCCTAGAAAAGACCTGGTTGTGGGTTCAAGATCTGTTCTAAATATTAACTTTTTATTGTAATAAAAAACGTTTACGCCAAATAGTTATTTCAAACATTCCATAAACTTCTCATGAAATCAATGTTCTGTGACTATCGCCTCCACTGTGACCGCACGTCGCCCATCAGCGCCAGATCCATCGCTTCGGAAAATATCGAGTGCGAGATATGACAGCTTCGGAAACAGGCCTGCGTTTGATAGACCTTCCCCCGCACCCCGCACACCGCGACCTTAGGGCGGCTACACACTCGTTACCATTGCCTTTCAGTTTCTGTTCTATACCTTCTAATAAAACTGCTTGTTTACTAATCATCATGAACATTGTTTGCCTATTCATGCCTCTATCATTCAGTGTTGTCTCTCATACTTTCCTGACAGACATCACCTCCTCAGTTACTTTGTCTTCGTTCTTAAAATTATTCTTCGTTTCTATGCCCACCCCTGTTTGTAAAGTCTTTAATTCACCTTTTGAATCTTTCTGACAACATAACTCTCATGTTTTGTTGTCATACCTATGTCTGTATCAATACAGCCACGTGTTTCTCAATCTTCTATTCAATGCGCAGTGACTTAATCTCTTTCAATGCTTATTGATTATTTTTATAGCATATTATATAAAATAGTTTATGTATAATTTAGTAATAGACCTTCCTGTTAAATTAAATATGGAACTAGTAATTAGGGAGGGCATGTCGTAAATGAGCAGTCCGACTGGGAAAGTATCTCCGCCCTACGGAATACCGCGAATCATAAATAATCTTGTGTTGTGCCAGAGCTCACTGAAGAGGTTTTTTGTTCTTAGTAGGAAGACTGCGGGCTTTGGTTTATACTGCTATGTGATGCTATGAAACCCTGCTTTGTGCTCCTTCTCTCTTAACCTTCAACCCTTCCCTCTTTGTCTCTTCCCATCTACAGGGTCACCAGCATGAGTGTGAACAGGTTTTGTAAACTTCCGTAGGCCACAGTCGTCTGAGTCGTCCGTAGACAAGAAAATATTACTCGTTAGTGTGTAACACTCTTTACACATGTCCTATCTGTATGTATGTCCCTATATAGTTACGAACGTCTCTTTACATATGATATCGAGGTCTGTTAAGGACAGAGGTACAATATCTATTGTGATATATCTGATTTCATCGTAAAGTGAGTTAGGGTAGGTCCGCATGGTTTCTGATATTATTTACTATATTAAAACTGACCTTAAACGTAAATAGTTACGACTATTATGGTGTTTACAGACCATATTAGAATCTTTGAGACCTAAGTCTATATATCACCTGCGAGGCTGAATTCCAGTTAATTGACCGTTGATGATCGATACTGCGACTCCTCGGAGTCTTGAGGTCGCTTTTTCCAGTCTAACTGCTTCATGGCAGCACATCTTTATTTTTAGTGAAGCAACTGCCATCTCGCCTCTACAATCTATAGATGTATTTAGGCTGGCAATAGTACGATGCGCGAGTGCTTGGCTCAAAGTGCCACCCCATACCCAGGTGCTAGACGGGGACACCATGGTCCCCACATTAGGGGAAGATGGTCATCTCAACAGAGATGTCCCCGGGTCCGCCGGGGTGCGAGAGATATGTCTTGTATAATCTCACCTCCGGCAATCAAGGACTCATTGACGGCGTTTTGGTCGGTTCGAGTCCGACATAATCACCTCCACCGGTTTTGACGGAGGTGGTATCCGTGGGGACTTTGCACACGAATAAAAAAAAGGTGTATTTAGGCTATATCGCGCCAGATCAATCTCCTGTTTAGCAGTAACCAAGCGTTTACTGTCACCACGCCACAGAGGCTGTCGCTAATGATAACGGATTTTTTATTTATGAATCAATACGCCTATGATTAATTACAACGCCTATAATCACAAGGGGATATTTCTCCTTGACACTGCCGACCGGTCGTGTTATGGGCAATGACACTATTTTAATACTACTAGTGGTATCATGGAGTAGTGTCACGGGGAAGTCTTTGTTGTCACATAATAAAAAAAATAATATTAGTTTGAAGTAGGACGGAAGATGGAATTAAACTTGTTAAACTTGGCTCAAATCACTCCTATTTCTCGCTGCCTTGTCGCCTTGAAATTACTTACAACAATATTTTGGCAACATTTTATCATTAATTGCTTTCATTTTCTCGTTAAATCTTAAGCGTAAATCATAAAACATCGAGACAAACCCGGGTAATTAGGCATTATGATAATTAGACTGTTTTCGTTGAGTTAAATTTAACGGAAAAAATACGATGAAAAAGTGTTCCTGTTCACCGAGTATGATGACCATCATTTGTGGTTACCGAAACTTTATTTATTAATTTTTTTATACTTCTCTTTTAATATTTGTGGTTCTTAATCCATATAGGTGATATCTTTACTTTACACTAAGACCGTTTACATCCTAAAGTTTGAAGGCTCAACTCACATGGTACACGCCAACCGTCTAAGCATAACGAAATTTTTTGTACCTATCGCAGTTATACCTCCTATGTTTGTGTTACCTATCATCACAATTATACTAATATGCCTATCTATTTCTGCCAGAAAAATCATATATCTATGGGAAAACCGTGTGATGTTCTTTCGGCATGAAAACACCAGGTAAAGTGGATCAAGGTTAGCTGGTTGCAAATCAATTATCAATGTTGAATTAAGTCGCTTATTTACGCATTTCTCACTAGAAATCACGATCCTACGTACCTTACGTAGGTACTAAAAGAATGTATACAATAGCAATGCTAAAATATTCTGCAGAAAAAAGATGTTATACTAGTTTAGTTTAGAGCAACTTGTTACCCTGTTTCCCCTGGTTTCAAACTTTCCACTCAAGGCTATACCGCTACAATATATGCACTCAGAATTATCTCAAAGTTTTTAGATTACAATGTGCCTTATCATTGTAGCACCCCTTATTTACACAAGAAATCCCATACATAAACCACAATCTATTTTAAACAGGAATTAATTAATTTCTTGTCGTAGCGTTGTCACCCCACAAAAGGGTTCGTTGAAAGCAAATGCCACAACATCCCCTGTCCCTTTCTATCTATTGTGTCTGATCTGCCATCTCACTCGCACTTAGGGATGAATCAGAGTGTTTGATGAGCCTTAATTGCTTTATTAGTTTCTCTTGTTTGACAGAAATTTTCGTGAAAGTTGGGTATTTTTGAAGTTCTATTTAATTTTTGTTATTTAATAGGGTACGCCAAGTTGTTTTTCATAATATTGTATAATCGCAAAGGGTAACACCTACGTCAATGTATATATTATATACAGTGGGCTCCAAAAGTTGGATACCTTAAGATTTATAATCTCTTGACGGTTGCATCGGGCTGTACAATCTGTACATAGGAACATTAGATGGGGTGTTTTTCTATTGACTTCTAAATGGCTGTAGAAGATTGCAGTAAAATATTGCAGCGTTAAGCTAATTTTTCTTCGTAATAATTCTGTCTGATTACTCTCCAAGATATTAATTGGTAGTGCTTGTGCGGCTTAACACGTAATTAATTTCATAATCGCATAGCAAGGAATCGGGTCAATTTTTTTCCAAATTTAGGCATACCCATTTTTATGAAAAGTGTCCCATTAACGGTAATAGGCTCGCCCTCGTTTTTGTGAGGCTGAAGATCATTGTTGGCGAAATGTGGGTGTTTAATACACCACTGCCTACACCTTCGGGGATTACGGTTGTAAGCATATGTATGTATGTATGTAATAATAATTCCTATTTTTATGTTAATATATGTATGGAAGATATAATAGTCTGTAAGTCTCGCCCGAATTAACGTAATTAAATCAGAATTCCGTGAATAGCAAACAGTAGAGTAAAATTCAAAAGGACGAACGTTTATACAAAATTCTTGTTTATCTAATATCAATTTGAGAAAATTCAATTTTTGTTAGAAGAATGTTACCAGCTGTTGTCGGTGGATAATATTGTTGACAAAGGCTTGGATAAACTACAATAGAACTAAATACCGTTTGAATTTTACCACTTAGGTGGAGGACAAGCACACGGCCCACCTGATGGGAAGCGGTCACCGTGGCCTATGGACGTTTGCAACTCCAGAGGCGTCACATACGTGCTGCCTACCCTGTAGAAACCTTCTAATGTTCAATATTGTAGTCCCTTGGGAAAACCACGGCAGGGAGCTAATTCCACAGCTTGAGCGTGCGCGGGATGAAACTCCTTTCATACCGCACAGTGCGCACCGTTTCCGGTCGTAGTGTGTGAGGATGAACTCCCTCTCTATGACGAGCGGTGCGATGATAGAAAGTAGGTGTGGGCATCATGTCAAACAATTCTTCTGAACACAGGCCATTATACAGGCGGTAGTGACTGGAATCACCCTTATCTTATCTTATCACTACATAGTATAAAACAAAGTCGCGTTCTCTGTCCCTTTATCACTATGTCCTTATGTCCCTTTGTATGCTTAAATCTTTAATACTACGCAACTGAATTTGTTGCGGTTTTTTAATAGATAGAGTGATTGAAGAGGAATGTTTATATGTAGGTATATAACATCATTCTATAACCAACTGGTGCGGAGCAGAAGTGAAAAATGATGCAAAAGCGGGGTAACGCAGACGAAGTTGCGCGGGTCAGCTAATCTTTAATAATTAAATGAAAACTGCTGTAATACAAAATTGTCTAATATCATGATTACTACATTGTGTCTGATACTCTCCAAGACGTTAATAGGTAGTGCTTGTGCGGCTCAGCACGTAATTAATTTCCTTGCGATTTACACTGCATAACAAGGCAAAAAGCAACAATTTCGTTGGTTGCTACATTTTCGGTTAGGAATTTATTTTCGGCATACCCATTTTTTACAAGGTGCCCGATTGGCGGCAATACATAGAAGAAGGCCTGATTGGACCTGCAAGATCTTACATAGGAAACTAACATTTAGGAGTCCCGCCTCACAAACGGAAAGGCCCGAGTTCGAATCCTGGACATTAAACTACCGACGTGAAAGTCTTATCACAAGCCATTGAGCTTAGCTGGAGGGGTTAGCTAATATTTTTTTTTCTAAATGTCCTAAAATGATCTTGGAGGAGTCCCATATACCTAGTATGTTTTAATAAATAATATTTGTACGTGACGAAGTTTCTTAATAAAATATGTTGTTGAAATGACAAATGACCGAATACCAATATGTTATCGTCAGCAAAACATTCGATATCAAAGCGAAAAAATATATTTGCTACATTGGGATATCAACAATATTTGTAATATAAAAATTCCAACAGAATCGCATGGAAAGTATTGCAATCTGAACCTCTCAGCCTTATTAGAAAAGGAATATGAATTCAGAGCAGGAAGTTTGGTTCAGCTATATAATATTAAATAATATTATGCTATAATGCTATTATTATAATGATAATTATCATGAGTAGAGGTATATACTGGTGTCAAGGGTATTTAAATTTTTAATTTCATTTTCATTTTATACTTTTTAAATTGATCTTATCAAGCCCTTTCATTTGATACCCATTATGACGAACTAGTAAAGTAAACTAATCCGCTACATGGCGTTGGCGGCCATCTTGGATAAGAAAAAATTGTCATAGTGTACAGTAGTACCACCACGGAGGACCGAACTATATAGATGACGGAGATGTAACAGTTAGATTTCTCTATACAAAAATGCGTGGCCAGTTGCGGGTGTGAAGGGAGACGCGCGGGGACATGTAATCACACCCCTCCACCCGCGTGTTTGTACCCCTCTGTTTAAACCCCTCCTACTTCCAAGAAATCCATCTACCAGAACATAGCGAAACTGGAAACGAACGTGACATGCAATTTTCATTGTAGTTTGACTACTGGCCACTAAGCGCTACAAAGAATTCTAGAACTATCTATGTTATGAATGTTTATTTCCTTAAACTTATCTCGGAGGAAGATTCTTGGGCCCAAATTATAAATTACTCGCTCAGCCCATTTTTGAAGAATAAATATTGCATTTAGAAGTAAATATAGAAGTGGTCTCGCTATAATAATAAACAACACTTATTTTAAATAGGGGTATTGTTTTTGAAAATTGGAACATCTGTTGGTATAAGGGCAAATCATTTAGTTTCTCTACATGGTTTAGTCATAGCCCGGTAGATGGCCTAGTTAACTTTATTTAAAATTTAAAATTTCAGTTAAATTAACTATTTATAAATAAAACGACATTTTTGAAATCATTAATGAACTAAGACAAAATGATTGTGGTGAAAATTTCACAGTATGCATTGAGTATTACTACAACTACGATACATGAAAGACAAGATTACTTACATCTATTCTCCACTAGATGGTTCTATTAGGGTATTTTTTTTATAAAAATTAAAATATAAATCCAGGGGACTTACAGATGAAATGTTACACCATCAGTATGTTTAGACAGTTTTCCTGTACAATTTTTACACCCTGACACCACACACTTCATGACGGAACACGGTGAAAACTATTTTATTCTGCAATTTTTTTAAGAAAAATGACATCCGTACCCAATGCCGTGACACGAGAACTGATGAGTGACGTCAGAGCCTAAACTTTGTCCCTTTCTAACATTACCGCGCCCGTTCGACTCGACTGAAATCTTATGACTCAATTGCCTTTGCAACAACTCCGCTTACTTCAATTCTCCATGAGTACCACGTTTATAAGTTACGCCGATGTACCTGCGCAGAAGTCTCATTTTTGATACGCGCGAAACAATATTAACCAATCACAACGCTCATCATTGACGCGGGAAACGTGGCCCTTTGTAATTGGTTGCCGCCTGCGCGCCATACTCGATGCCCGCAGCATCGCGGTACCGCGTCAGTCGCGAATTGTACTGCTAATGGAATGTACCTACGTCTTTTCACCGCACCGTACACTTGCGAGTCAAAAAACGTGAACATTTTTACATATTATGTATTTACTTAAAAGAGATAGATCTTTATAAGGCTAGAGTAGGGGAATTGTATATAATGTGCATCAATTCATGCAAAATGAATTACTTAAATCAAAAGACAAAGTATTTACCTACTATGGATCATTTTCAAGCAGTGATGGACCGTACTTACAGCAAGCGCTACAGGAGTCTCAAGAAAAACAGTTTCGACATTGATTAACGAAAAATAATCGTTTGCAACGGAGCCATAAACTAGTGCCAGACAGACTTTCAGAATCCCAAAGAAAGGAATACCATGGTGGCGGCTCTAATTCGTGTGAGAATTTGCTTTGACGAAAAGAAATGTTCATCAATGCAAGAAAAAAGTTTGATTCGGTAGATATTAGGTACATTAAATCAAATGGTAGCACCATTCATCTTAAAAAAACAATTGCTGTTCTATAAACCCTCACAGGATGAATTGGTTCATTAATAGCTTGATCATAATTAACATTACGTTATGAAGCACGGCATTTTTTTCGTTACATTATAAGATATTCATTTTATAAACTGGTGTTTTGTAAAAAATGTTTCATAATATAAAAAATATAACTTAAAATTATTGGTACACTTTATTTGCTAACAAGTGTACACCTACAATGAGCGAGATAGCACTACTCTCTGAATTTATTGCATTTTCAATCTTAACGTAATGCAATAAAGTCGGCGTTTCAACAGCGTTAGCAATCGTAACTATTCGGCGTAGGCTTGCTCTCTTCTGCGCAAACGAATTTTACCGATGCGACTTATTAAAGTGGTACACCTGTACTGTATTCTACTAGTAGCTACATATACTTAGTCTAAGCTCTTTCATTTGACTTCCATATTGAAGGATACTGCCATTTCTCATCTTTAATCGATTTTCATCAAACATAGCTAAGAACACGCCCGAATAATTCAGCTTTCAAACAAAAAAACTACATCGAAATCGCTTCATCTGTTCGGGACCTACAATGCGATACACACACGCACACAGACACACATCACACACACAGGCAGGCACGAGAAACTTATAACACCCTTCGTGTTTACGTCAGAGGTTAAAATTACTTTATGTGCTTTTTTGCAATTTTTTTTGTTACTACATATTATTATACATAGAAATATACTTATGATAATCAAGTATAACACAATAAGATAATGTTTACTCAGGGCTGCAGACGTTCGTTATAACTCACTGTAAATACAGACAGAGGGATGGGCCCGACGAGCCCTCCGTCTGCGAATGAGTGGATTTTAAGTGAGTTGATTGAAGTACGCAGTTAAATATCCATTTGAAATGTTTATTTAAGAAGCGGGACTGCAGGTTGCGGCCATACTTCACTGAATTAAATGAGAGCTAAATAAATTCACGGTTTCCATCGTTAGTGCAGTGTGCCGGCCTGGATTACCAGAAATCCGATTGTCAGATAGAACAAAATTGTGTTTTTTTAGTGGATTAGATTACCGGAGAAAAAGGTTTTCAAATACTAAAAATTCCTACTAACATGCACAATGGTTTTAATGGAAAGTAGCATATATGTCGAGATCAGTATAATCCATCAAATAGCAACACACATTTATTTTATTTACTCTTGAAGATGACTTACAGAGTAATACATGTATATCGAAATTGGTAACAACAAGCCTCCATAGATAAATAACAACATAGAATATAAATGAATACGATAGGTGGTAATGTACACTATTCCTAATATGTATACCCTATGGTGATTCAGAACAACTGAGAGAAATATTAATATTCAAAGAAAAAACAAACAACACATTTTGTGGTTCATTGAAAATATGTGTGTAAAAGGCTCTACCAATACTTTTAAACTGAACCTAACTCACCTGCAAGTTAGTCCGGACGAGGCTCTGGCTCAGGTTCGCAGCTCAGACGGCAGTCGCACCTGTAAAAGCCAACTTACCAATCAAAAACAATAAACGAATGTCATGCTCAGTAATTTTCTATTTACTGTTAACACCGTGTTTTATCAGCCCTGGATGTTGCATCACAGCACTAATAGTCACAGAATCAAAGAATCAATTTCATTTATTCAGTTTAGGCACATAAAGAGCACTTAGTAATGTCAAAGTTTTACAATAATTATGTACCTACATTTGTCAAAAATATTATAATTAATAATAAATAAATAAATTAATGTCGTCGATGGTACCGTTTAACTTTTAAAAACCCACGGTACCACCAGGGGTATGGCCAGGGGTACCGTGGGTTGGAAGGGCTCAAACTTGATCAATACTGGCAAATCACGATGGCCATGAAGGACAAACGTATCCTTCGGGACCTATATCTGTATCATATCTGGGACCAGAAATGTGATCTCTCAAAACATATGTTTTTGGGGCATCGTACCTGTGTTTCAACTAGGAAATCCATCTGGGTGAAGAATGGGTACTAAAATGGCCTCGTGCTCTTACTAGGTACAGTCAAGTAATCAAGGAAAATACGTCATTTATTACAAAAAATAATAGAATTTTCTTTAACGCATCTTTTCAAAAAAATGCGAAGTTTTTATTTTCTTTTACAAACTCCTATGAAATTATGGTTTAGGTTATTTGAATTATATAGGGAAGACATCACTGAACAGTAACGTCATCAGTTGTAGCACGAAGCCCTATTATTATCCGTGCTTCACCCAGAAGGAGAGCCTAGATGAAGCATGGGTCCAACCTCATTTTTAGGGTAGTCTAACAACGGCGGTGATTATATCCTCGGGCTCTTTCGTTTGTCCGACTTGGGTCCGAGATATGTACCCTGAGGTATACCTTGAAAAATAACAATGGAACAATCTATATACAGCATGTTCCACTATCTAACAACAACTGATTTTTAGAACAAAGGTTCGAAAATCAGGAAGTCGCTTAATAACCATCGATAGAAAAGAACTTCCCCTCTATCTCAAGGGCATAAAGTTCAAAATGCCTTGTAGTATTTTTTAATACAACAATGGATTTTCACAGCTCTATGCAGGTGACAATAAGGTTGATATTCGCGCGTGTCTTGTTCAAGGGTGTGTACACACGTAGAGCAAATAAAGTAAGTTCTTGCTAATAAAGTTCCCTTATCAAACAGCGGCGCGTGCCTAGGCATGCTCCGTGATGTGACATACAGACAGATTGTTTAACAAGCGTAGCATAACATAACATAACATAAACTCACGCCTATATCCCCAAAGGGGTAGGCAGAGGTGCTAGCTCCCACCAGTTTATGTTTAGTCCCAATGTAATAGGTGGCGAGCCTATTGCCATTAACCGGGCACTTATAGACCTGCGATAAATATACACATAACTTCGAAAAGCAACGAAAATTCATTGGTGTGTGCCATGGTTAAACCTGGGATCGAACCCGAGACCTCGAGCTATGGAAAAGGTTATGCTCGGAAACTCTCTACGAGATCAAATCAGATATAAGGAGATCCGTAGACGAACGAAAGTGGTGGAAACGATAACGAGACACTACTGACGTAAACCCACCCCGAACACAAGCCGTTGAACTTAGCTCAAGGGGTTAGAGGGAATATTAGTAATTTCAATAGATAGTATCACTATCACTACATAGTATAAAATAAAGTCGCGTTCTCTGTCCCTATTTTCTTGTCCCTTTGTATGCTTAAATCTTCAAAACTATGCAACGGATTTTGATGCAGTTTGTTTTAATAGATAGAATGGTTAAAGAGGAAGGTTTATATGTATATAACATCATGCTACAACAAACAGGTGCGGAGCAGGAATGAAAAATATTGCAAAAACGGGGTGACGCAGACGAAGTTGCGCGGGGCAGCTAGTTATTTACTAAAAAAAAGGTGATTCTCCGCCAACATGTCTCCCAACGTGTTCGACAACGTCCTCTACCGTATGTATTCCCTACAAAGGTGACCCGCGTGGTCTAGATACTAGCCAGCCTAGCTTGCAGTCTGCACCCCCACCCCGCCCCCCCCCCTTCCCTCCATATCTGCCAGCAGAGGGGGTGGCCGGCAGTACATCACGGACCATTCTTCATCCTATCTGTGTTCAGTTCCTGATTTATGCTCTAGACTGATAGAGGGTCTCTTACAAACTGAGTAACAAGAAAAAAGACCTGTACCTACGAACAATTTCTATGATAGATTTCATTGCTTATGATAGATTGATCACGCTCGTCATCCCCGAAGGGGTAGGCATAGGTGTATTAAACACCCACATTTCGCCAACTATGATTTTCGGTCCCACGGGTGCTATTGCCGCAAATCAAGCATTTTGAAAAAAAATGCGTATGCTGAAAATGAATTCCTAACCGAATATGTTGCAGCTAAGAAATTTGGGAAATGAAATTTTCACCAGTTTCCTTGCTATGTGGTGTAAATCACAAAGAAATTAATTACATGCTTAGCTGCACAAGCACTACTAATGGTTTATGATGGTTTTAAACCGCTTATGGCCCATTGTAGTTTGTTCCCATTTACTATTTTCCTTGCAGAGTTCTAGAGACTTCATATTATCGATACATTTACGTTACGAATACGATCACACTGTATCTAGAACTGCACAACTATTGTTACTGTATAATTATGTAGATCCTAACAGTCAATTGAGCTCCTAATTAATAGTTACGCTATTATTAACACGTACTAATTAGCCGCCATTAGGTAATACACACTACCGACGAGAATCCACCCCTAACATAAGCTATTTAACTGAATTGGAAGGCTTAGTGGGAATACCTGTAATTTCAGTTATTATTATTTTTCATACCATTTAGGTGGCAGACAAGTACTCGACCCACCTAATGGAAAATGGTCACCGTGGCCTATAGACATTTGCGACACCAGAGATTCTTTGAAATACTAGGTACTATTCTAGAACTTCTTAGCGGGCTAAGTTAGCTTAACTTGCTTGTACTATGAGTATTATGTATACCACCTAGGTGGCAGACAAGCACAAGACCCACCTGATGCAAAGTGGTTACCGTGGCCCATGAACGTTTTAACATAATAAATACACAGACCAATGCTACTATTCATTAATAGTAATATTTGCACGGAGTGGGAATCGAACTCGCGATTTCCAACATAGCTGTCGAGTACTCTACCGTGCCGTTACAGAAGAAGGAATTTGATTAAAAGGTCTTTTGGTCTGACAGACCACTCTATATGTACACCCATATGTTTATATTTTGCACGGGTATAGGAAGGTTAAGAGATGTAACTAAGCCCGTAGTTACGTAGTTAAGGTCACACACCCGCACATACAAGTTTTAACAGTTCACGTCCGACCCACGCTCTATTACTTTACCTTAATGTAGGGACACCACGCTTCAGCTGATACGTGGATGAGTTACGCACTGATCTAAAATTTTACATTTACAACTCACATCTTCATTCTAGTTACATCCTAAAGTCACACTATAAGACCGGTCCGTTTCACTACACTTTCAACTAAATAATAATTAAAATATAACTTATTAGCTTTTTCCAGGAGTTACTAACTGTCTGAAGAAAGTTGTGGCTGAAGTGTCATCTATCAATCATTATACTGCCTTACTTGGAAACCGATTGACTTCACCCCTAAAGGTGATTTAGTTGTTAACACCATATTTTTATTATTATCATCATCATCCTTGCATTAGTCTCGGTCGCATCCGAAATTTTCACCACTTATTACCACTACTCCATTTTATTTGTGGTTTTTCCAAGCGACTTCTAAAGGGACTAAAGTTTTCTACAGAGTTGGCAGCACGAGTGTGTCGCCTCGGGTGTGCAAACGACCATAAAATTTTCATCAGGTGAACCGTATGCTTGTGTGCCACCTAAGTGGTATAAGGAAACCTTTAAAATTTCATGTTCCATGATATACAATACCTACAGTTATTAGGAAATAACGCAATCATGGCTAATACATACATCTTTGAATTAAATATTATTCTTTTTTTGGCCCATTAACAAACATTTACTTAATCTAGATACAATAATATTTGCTTGATTAGCAAGTTGTTTAAACATCTCATTTCCAAGCTTGTTTATCATCCAAATTTTTAAAATAATTTAATTTTTCTTTATAATAATTCTTTTTGGCATAACTCTTTTTTAAATAATTTATTTCTAGGCATAACTCTAAGTTCCTTAAGAAACTTGTTTAAAATTGCATTGAATTAACTATAACACTTCGTCAAAGATTTTTTAAGATATTCGTACATTCATTCCCAGTTTTCTTGCCACATTCTCATGTTTATCACAATGAATGGTCACCCTACTGCCACAAACAGCGACTCGCCTGCATTTTTTCCTTGGAATCGCAACCATTTTATTGTCACAGTTTCTTTACTGTCGCTTGGGGCATTTTACACTCATCCCCAAGAACCCTTCGCACCTATGTACTAACCTATTTTTAACCCCCGGGGCTTATATAAAAATATTTCAGGGGGTCAATGGTGCATTAACACTGGTGACAATAGTTGGTACGTAGTTTTTAAACTTAGAAATGGATAAAACCTTCTGTCTTTTTAGGGTATATAGATTTTAATACAGATACAGTTAGCAATCGGACAGCCTTCGTGGCGTGGCGGTAGTGCACGTGACTGCTACGCACGGGGCGCGGGTTCGATCCCCGCTCAGTGCAAAAAGTTGTATGCATGAATATGAACCTTTTCCCAACTCTGTTGGGGTCGGTTTTCCAGTCTAACTGTGATGCGGCTGAACTTCGATATTTTCCTTGAAACGACTGCCATATGACCTCCACAACCATTGGTTCAATGACCAATGGCGATATCAAATTCCAAGTTAGACTGGTTGGACTTTTTGAGGGCTCCAACTACCCGTAACGACTGCCTAGATGTTTGTATGGCAACCGGGTCCGACGGCTTAACGTGCTCTCCGAGGCACAACCAGACCAGTGCAATAGCCATATTCATGCATACAACGTTTTGCACTGAGCGGGGATCGAACCCGCGCCCCGTGCGTAGCAGTCGTAGACCGCACACCTAATACAAGCAATTACTTAGCTTAGTTAAAACACACTGGTACACTTCAAGACGTTAGTTGGTAGTGCTTGTGCGGTTAAGCACGTCATTAATTTCCTTGCGATTTATACTGCATAGCAAGGAATCGGGTTAAATTTTTTTCCAAATTTATTTAGCTACAAAATTTTCGGTAAAGAATTTATTTTCGGCATACCCATTTTTTTTACAAAGTTCCCGATTGTGTGGCAATACGCTCGCCCCCTATTACGTGGGACCGAAAATCGCAACCGAAAAAAGTTGATAAAATATGGGTGTTCAATACACCTCTGCCTACCCGGAATTACGAGCGTGAGCATTATGTATGTAAAACACAAAGTTTTCTCAACACGTATAATGTTTTTGTCACATTTTTAACCATAAAAAACAAACTTATTTTTTTTCTCACAATGAAAAAGTACGCCCAAATACTGGTATTGTCATCTTTACCATCAAGCGTACGTCACCAAAATAATGTTCCTCTTCATAACAATAAACAAACAATCTCCGTTGTCCATAATCTTGCGTATCATCACCCCATTTCCTCCCTCCCTTTGTATCTCCCCCTTCCCTCGCTAGGGGGAATCCCCTTAAAACTGTAATATCCTGGGACAACTTTCATTTCCTAGCAGTTGTCGCACAAACAGAGTAATTAATTATTATAATGTCGTATTATATGTAAAATGGATTAAATTAAGGAGAAAACAGGTTTATTGTGGAAATAAACATTGTTGGGATTGTGTATTTTTGGACTTTGATTACCTTAGTAGCGAAATCTTCTTTTGCGATTATTTCACTAAATGGCCAGCCGTTTCATTCGATGGTTGTTTTTATACCACTTAGGTGGCAGAGCAGCACACGGCCTACCTAAAGGAAAGTGGTCATCATGACGACCCTATAGAAACCTTTTGATGCTCTTCTTGAACCCCATATTGTAGTCGCTTGTAAAAACCACAGCAAGGAGTTCATTCCTCAGTTTGGGCGTGGGTTTAATGTCGAACAACATCATGTCATGTCGGCGAATGACGTGAGAAATGAGAGAAGTTGTATATCATAACATGGCCGATATAATGATATACGATATAATAATGATGCCTAAAGGAAATACCTTTACCCATCATTATTATATCGTATATCATTCTTATTATTTATTGTTGCTTTTTTAATAACAAAAAATATTAGTAAGCGAAATTAATAGTTTTCGAAGAAAGTTCAACAGGGTCCGAACCCGGAGCGTCTAGATCGTATTGCTAACTTCTTACCAATAAGCTACGGATACATTGGAACAGATACAGTTTGTTACTTGGGATATCCTGTTCCCGTAATTCATGTATTGTTATTCCACACTATGATCTATCCCTGTACCAAACCTAAGCCAGATTCCTTCAGCGTTTACAGCGTGATTGAATAACAACCATCTTCACAAAAATTTCAATTATATGAGATAAAGTTTTCGTAGAATCAGTCAATGTTCTTATATCCTACACCCACCCACGCGTAGCTCTGGATATAATTTCTTTTAAGTCTACTTAATCACAAAGTTTCGTATTTCGGCAGCGTCCCACATCAAGAAAAAGTTTAATATAACTTTACCCTTTCCCTTCGTAGGTACCCGTCCCTGTAGGAAGGTTCCGCGAAGGGATAAGGCCTCTATAAGGTGTAAAAGTTATATGCGTAAAAACTCGTTATCGCAGGAACAGATATGGCGAGGTGGTAACCGGTCCTACCATTTGTTTCTTAGGAATTCTTGCTAGCGTAAAATAAATTCACTGGCACTTTGTTACAATGGTTGTACGTATGATAGCTAGATAGATTATTCTTTAGCGCATATAAACACACAAAGTTATAGCAGAATGACAAGTATACAGTTGTGATGTACAAAGGGCGACCATATCGTTATTTTTTTTCTTTTGTTATGGCACGTCAATTTGACTTCACCTCGCCTGATGTAAAGCTGAAGGTCGCCATTGCAAACACGTTCAGTGCTAGAATGGTGGCGCTCAGCTTGACGGCCTCATCAGATGCTTTTTCACGCCCCGCTTAAATGACCCGGGACTGTAGAAAGAAGGGAACACATGCGCCGGCAAGGAATTCCAGGACTTAATGGTGCGGCATAGAAAAGACTCACCGAACCGCTTGGTTCTTGATGGAATATTCTGTACCGTATGCGGGTGACATCTAAGCCCTGCACGTGTTGTCCTTTCTTCCAGGCAACCTCATGTCCTTACCAAGATCTTTAGGATCCAAACTTACGATTACATTCCAAATTTATTTATTATAGCAATGGTGAGGAAGGCGAAGAGATTGGACCCATTGATATAATTCAGACCGCTTGTTTCGACACTAGAGAGGTACAAATGAATGAACATTACATAGATAACTAAACACAGAACTTTCCATGGATGACCTATGTGCGGAGCAGAGCGTTCAACTGCTCATCATGAGTTCGATTTCCGACTTAGGTACTGTAATTAATTTCGTTGCAATTTACACCGTATCGCAAAGAACCGGGTTAAAATTTATTAGGTGCGTTAATATATTTATATATTTCGCCCCCTCTTATGTGGGAATCATAGTTGGCGAAATTTTGGTGTTTAATACACCTGTGCCTACCCCTTCGGGGTTTCCATAAGGTAGTATCCATAAGACAAGATAGTTAAACAATGTATTTATTTATTTATTACTATTTATGATAAGAAGTTCAATTAAACTAAATAAACACTAGTAGTAGCCCGCAGACCCAACTCACTGTCGCGTATGGATTTCTGTTATCAAGTTTATGGGACCTAGCGCGTTAGTTGACGGCAAATGGACATGCGTTTAGCCCGAAACGAGGTCGGGTCGGGGGCACGCTAATCAGAAAATTAACAAGAATACCCGTTTAGCGATAAACTCACATAAGCTATTGGGTTCCATAGATATATTTATATAGAACATGTCAATATGGAGAACACTTGCGATGGATATGTTGGCTACTACCTACCACACCTCCGGTAACTGAAGACCAAAAGTGTGTTTAAGTCGGTTCAAGTCCGACATAATCTACCTAACCGGCGGAGGTATCCGTGGGAATTTTCCGCACGATATAAAAAAAACTAAAATGAATTCAAATTAATTTAGGTATTTATCTGAAAATATTGATTATGTAATATCTAACCTATGTTAGTAAAACTGTATCAAATTATAATAAACTTAAACAAATCAGATAGAACATAAACAAGTTAAATGAAATATGAAATCAAATGAAATCAAAGTTCTTGGAAATTCAAAGTTCGTTTATAGTTTTTGACTGGTATATCGGCTTGCCCGGGAGCGACGGCTGTCTTAACCGCCCAATTCCCAGAGGATAACCATCCCGCTATAAATATCCATGTAAATTATATAGTTCATGCTACTAATTACCGCGGTAGCCTAGTGGTATGGGTAATAGACGGTAGAAGCGGCGGTAGCTTAGTGGTTAAGGAGTCTGCCTTACGATCGAGAGGTCCCGGGTTCGAATCCTGGCCATTACACTACCGACGTGAACCCACTCCTAACACAAGCCATTGAGCTTAGCTGGAGGGGTTAAAGGGATTGTTAGAAACTTCGGTTGCTAATATTCTTTAAAAAAAAATAAAGACTGCTGAGACGAGGTTTTGGGTTCGATCCCAGGTTTTACCATGGCACACACTGACTTTTCGAAGTTACGTGTGTACTTATCGCAGGTTTATAAGTGCCCGATTAATGGCAATAGCCTCGCCGCCTATTACATTGGGGCTTAAACATAAATTGGCAGAATGTGGATGCTAGCACCCTTCGGGGATATAGGCGTGAGTTTATGTTATGTTATGCTACTAATAATGAAAGAGACACTTTTTATCTGTCTGTCTGACGGTCGATCACGATTTCACACCGGCATACATTTGTGGGTAAAGTACACAGGCTATTTGTGGTTACGTTAACCGATATCCGCAGGTGAAACCGCGGGCAACAGCTTACACACATAATGGTTTACATATACGGCAGGAAAGTTGGTTGAGTCTCTCAGGCATACATCCATTAGGCTGCGAATTCCACCGGGGTTTGCTCTAATGCTTTATGAACTACTAGTGTAATATATTCGGGTGTAAACACCACGTGAATGATTGAACGGTCGATATCTCTTGTGCTGATAATGTTCCTAGGAATAGCTGCTAAATACCTTGTTATAGGATTAACGCGACACTTCAGATCTAAAGTTATCCTTGTGAGAAAATGACAGAATGTATGAACCAAGAAAAGTTTTTTTTATCATCTCATCTGTTCTTTATTTTCCCCCGTGCAGAATATCCCCACGGATACCCTCCATCGAAGTAAGCGAGGGTAGTCATGTCGTACTCGAACCGACTGAAAGCACACGGCCGTTTTGGGCCACCAGTTGCCGAAGGTGAGGTAACCTCTGGCATTTCCCACACGTCCTGGCTGAACGAGAGCCAGTGAAGGCCCTCTCGGATGTGGAACTACTGTGTCCACATCTTGCCCCGGATAGGGAGGAGGGCGCATAACGCTACTGTCCTGACCTGCTCCTGCCATGGTGACAGGCTGCTACACCTGTTACCCCAGACCCGCTCACGGAGGATGGAGATCTTATCTGTTTCTAAAATATGACATCAATTATGAACATTTTTTTTACAGAGGCAGAGATAATGTTTTGTTAAACTTTGGCTAGTTTTATTCAATAAAACATTATAAGAATTCCGTACTAAAAAACTGAATTGGAAATAGGTTAGTAGAACAATGATACTGTGCTATGCCAGACTACAATTTATTTAAGTTTTCAATACATCGATAAAAACACGACCATCAAAATATAACCCACGACACATAAACACGTTAAAAGCCTCTTAAAAACAAGATACAATAGCAAAATAAATTGTTTCGCAAACAGCCATAACGACACAAAGAAAAACTTTATTGCGAACATTATCTCACAAAGAATCGGACATTAATTCCACGAGATTATCAAAAAAACTACACATAGCTTGGTTCTATAGCTTAAGATTTGTTCACACACAACAGATAGCATACCAATTATATGTATAAACAACTAACTATGACATAAATGTGAAATATTGCACATACGACATTATATCTCCTCGGGTAAGACCTAAATCTTAAAGCAAGTAAGTAGGTACTAATACTTACTTACTTTAGGGGTGCGGTTTGTTATTCCTTTCTATGACAATCAGTTATATTTGTAATTGCAATCGTTGGCATTGTGAAACCGTGGGTGTGTTAATGGTTCCCCTCCCTTCCACAATATTTTCTTACAAGAAAAACTTGGTTTGCCGCCATGTAACGCCTACTTTAATAACTAATGTCATTTCTATATATTAAACATTCTATTTTACAAAGCGAGGACCAATGAATTGCCATTTGACAAGATCAGAACAATTCTGCGTCTGTAGGTGGGAGAACATTCTTCTAGTAGAATTTCTTTGAAGCCATTCGATTTTTATTCGTTATCAATGAGTGATTTATGACTATCCTAATATATCTCTAAAAGTTTCTACTGGAGCTATCTTTAATAGAATATTACTTTGTCAAGATGTGTCTTACAATAATAGTTACATGACTTTTATAAATCGAAAATCTCCCCCCTAAAGCAGTCCGTCTGGGGAAGTATGTCCGTCCTACTGAATACCACGACTAATAATAATCATGTGTTGTGTTTCCTGCGGTGAGTAGGGTAGCTAGAGCTCACTAGAGAGGTTTTATGTTGTCAGTGGGAAGAGTGAAGGCTTAGTCAATACTGTATGAGACCTGATTTGTCCTCTGCACTGACAGCACAGAAGCTCTCTTAACTTTCAACCCTTCCCCCCATCCTCCCCTCTACAGGGCCGGTAGCATGAGCGTCACGCCATTGCTGTTGCTAACGTGCATAGGCCACGGTAACCACTTACCATCAAGTGGGCCGTGCGCTTGTCTGCCGTTTAAATGGTATAAAACAAACTTTCATGTTTTTTTCCACAACATCAAAAACTTGAACCAATTACTAGTTCCATACAGGAGAAATACTCTGACCATCTGATCAATATGGACACGAAATTCGTCGTAAGGCAATATAATACTATTAAAAGGAATTAGTATACTAATGAGCAATTTTCTAGTAGATATTTTATAGTTTTCCTAAAGACGAGCTGGATGGCGCAGCCGGCACTTTTGGTAAGAAGCCATCTCCTGATGATTTTTCAAAACCAACTGCTTATACCTACTGGGAAACTGCTCATTGCTTTAAAATTTCATTAAACAGTTATAGAGACATACAGCGTAGTGCGAATACATCCTTATACACAAATTTTCTGTGAGTGTAGAGTGCCTGGTTCGCGACTAATACTAAATTAAGCTTATCACGATTGAATGCGATTGCTACTTTAGAATACAATTGGGGTCTCTGAAATTAGATTACTTTTCTAACTTGCACGAAACAACTTTCTTGTACATGTCTGATTCAAAAAAGAATATAAAATGAATCATTAATTTAGTTTTCGACTTTTAAATTAGATTCTCCAATCGTAAGATATAAGTTTGGCTGAAAATCGGATTAACATATTTTTTAAGGTCAAAAAGATAAAAAAAGGTGATCCAATTTGTTCATTTTTAAACGGTTTTATTTAGCTCACCCCGTTTGTTTTTTGTAGTATAAATTGAGGACGAAAGTTGACCTAGGATCACTTGTTACATACAAAAATTATTTCATAAAGTCTATTAATTCGACATCTACTTCAGTTATAAAATATTACGTCAAATTACGAAGAGATATTATAACTAGGCAGAAATAAACAACTTTAGTTCTTTGTTGGATGACCTCATTCGGATTTTGTCCTTCAAAGAGCTCGCACCGAAGCCTTCTAATTAAATAGACTTGCTAATTAATGAATGGAGCAGTAATAATAGGTAGACTAATTATTGGAATATTAATTTCGTTCGTAAGCCTATATTATGGGATTTCTGTACTGCATTATTAGAGGTATCGAGATATTTATCATGTTTGGGTTAGAGTTGCCACAGTGCTATTGCACCTGACCACGGAGAAACTGAAACTGGCGGTAAACGATGAATAAGACTTAAGACATTACAAATTCAACTCGATTTGGATCACGTTCACGAAATACAATCCTTAATGTATCTACTCGCAATTTTGTTTCGGCTTTTAACCGTATTTATTTTTTTTACTACTTAGGTGGCAGACAAGCACACGGCCCACCTGATGGAAAGCGGCCACCGTGGCCTATGAACGTGTGCAACACTAAGGGTGTCACACACGCGCTGCCCACCTTGAAGGGAAAGGGGGAGAGCTGGGAAGGGGTAGGGAGGCTAGGAAGGGGAGGGGTAGGAGGGGTTTACAGTGAGCTCTGGCTACCCTACTTACCGGCGGGAACACAACACGATGGTTATTATGACCGCGGTCTTCTGTAGGGCGGAGGTACTTCCCCAGTTGGACAGCTCATTTCGGACGGGAGATACCGTCGTGTCCTACCTCCGTCAGAATATGTTCTCTCTAACATACCTACGTGCAAAGGCGTATACTGTAACAGATATTTTAACCCCGTACGTTGAATTTAATACTAAATACACACGAAACTGCAAAACAGCACACAAACGTCCCTAGCTTAGTACCCTGAAGCCTCATTAAAACAAATAAATAACACAATCTCTTTGTTGTGAGCGCCTGATACAAATATAATAGCAATAGAACGTAATCAGATATTGCTCGTGAGCATTCTATAGGCGTTTTACATTAATTAATGGATTAGCATAGGTACTATATTATTAATATTGTAGTTTCGTTATTATTGCGTTATATTACCTATTTATGTTCCCAATAACTTTAATGTTGTTCATATTAATGCTCAGAGCATTCCGGCTCATTTCCCTGATATGCTGGCAAGCTTTGACTGTGCGCATGTACACGAAATTCTTGTTTCCGAATCCTGGCTTAAACCATGTTTACCCACTGTAACATATACCCTACCAGGATTCAAACTTATTAAAAACGATCGTGTGGAACGTCGTGCGGGTGGTGTAGCAATATACCTCCGCACACAAATACAATATTCTGTTTTAAGTACGTCGCCACAGCCACCGCAGGCAGGTGAACATATTTTTATAGAGGTTGAACTCATGCACACTAAACTTCTACTTGGTGTTTTTTACTGTCCCTCTTCTAACATAAATTACTTTTCCTCCTTTGAACTTCTTCTAGACACCTTTGTGCCTGCGTACGGTCAAAGTATAATCATGGGCGATTTCAACACCTGCCTCGTTAAGAACGACTCTCGCTCCTCTACTCTTCGGTCCATCGTTCAATCTTGCAATCTTTCAATCCTTCCTTCTGACACAACTCACCATGCTCCTCACCTTGTTCCTTCTCTGCTAGATCTGATAATAGTTTCCTCCCTAAATCATGTAGCGAGGCATGGTAAGTATACTGCTGACGAGTTTTCCTACCATGACCTCCTATTTCTATCCTATCAACTACGCCCTCCTAAACCTAAGTCTAAAGTTCTACTGCAGCGAAACTTTAGTGGTATGAACCTTGACAGCCTGCGTAGGGATGCCGATAACTTGGATTGGGGTCCACTGTACGATTCCGAATGTGTGGACGAGAAAGTCACACTGTTTACATCTAATCTTACTCAGTTGTATGATGTGCATGCTCCGGTTCGTAGAATAAGAGTGAAACACCTCCCATCGCCTTGGCTTACCACTGAAATTAAATCTCTCATATCTAAAAAAGCGGCGGCCAAGTCGAAATATAAAAGGTGTCCTTCGGATTCAAACCGCGATAAATATGTAGCCATCAGAAATCACTGCAATAGAGTGTGTAGGAATGCACAACGCCGATATATCCATACCTCTGTAGAGAACGGAGATCCGGCAAAGGTCTGGAAGTTTCTAAAGACGTTGGGAGTAGGCAAATCTCACGAAGACCCGGTCCCTGACCACATAAATCTGGATTCACTTAATCAACATTTCTCATCGTCGTCAAAACTAGATAGAATGACAAAACAAAACACAATACAGCATCTTTCAAGAATCTCGACTCCCAACTGTTCTCCATTCTTTTTTAGTCAATTCACGGCTTGTGATGTCAAGAAGAGCATCATGTCAATAACGTCCAACGCGGTAGGAAGCGACTGTGTCAGCCGTAATATGATCCACCCTATAATCGACGAAATCCTTCCCGTCATCTGCCATATCCTGAATTACTCCATAGCCAGTAATACATTTCCTATCGCTTGGAAAGATGCCCAAATAATCCCTATACCTAAAAAGAAAAATCCTTCCGCTTTCTCTGAGTATCGTCCTATTTCCATCTTACCCTTTCTCTCCAAGGTCCTTGAACGACTTGTTCACACGCAGTTCAATAATTTCCTCACTAAAAACTCGCTGTTGAATCCTCTACAATCTGGATTCCGGCCTGGGCACAGCACTACTACTACATTGGTTCATATTACGGAAGATATCAGATCAGGTATGGAGGAGGGTGAACTGACAGTGCTAACTCTGTTAGACTTTAGTAATGCCTTCAATACCGTTGATTTCGACATTCTGCTTGGCATATTGAGCTCTCTTAACATATCTCCAACTGTGGTTGACTGGTTTCATAGTTACCTGTATGGTCGCCGACAGCGTGTCTGTATCAAGGATGCTACTTCCTCTTGGTGTGCAACGACTGCTGGCGTACCGCAGGGCGGCGTTCTCTCTCCCTTACTCTTCTCAGTTTTCATAAACTCAATCACCAACGAACTATCTTCATCCTACCATCTCTATGCAGACGATCTACAGATATATTCTCGGGCCCCACCGGACCGACTAAAAGAAGCTATTAACACCATTAATGCTGACCTAGCAGTGATATGCAACTGGAGTACCTCGTACGGTCTTGAGGTTAACCCATGTAAGACGCAGGTCATTCTTGTCGGTAGCCCTAGGATGATAACCAAGGTAGATCGGTCACTTCTCCCACAAGTGATTTGTAATGGGGTAAGTGTCCCTTATAGTGAGAAGGTTAAAAACCTGGGAATACTAATGGACAATTGTTTATCTTGGGGTCCACAGATCCAAGAATTAAAGCGCAAAATATTTGCTGCATCGGGGTCCCTGCGTAGGCTTCAAAATTTTCTGCCTACTGCCACGAAGATTGCGCTTGCACAAACTCTTCTTTTCCCTATCCTCGACTATGCTGATGCCAGCTATCTAGATCTCACCGAAGACCAACTTAACAAGCTTGAGAGACTCCAAAATCTCTGTATACGTTTCATATTTGGTCTACGCAAATATGATCATGTTTCTGAATTTCGACAAAAGCTCAAGTGGTTACCTGTACGCTTTCGCCGGAATGCTCATATTCTTTCTCTTTTATACAATATTTTATTTAATCCCTTAACTCCTTCCTATCTCAAACGACGATTTGAATTCTTGCATAACACGCACTCTAGGGTTTTGAGATCATCGGAGAATCTGAGGTTGAAAATACCAAGTCATTGCACCAACTTTGCCGACAAGTCTTTTTCGGTCCAAGCAGCTCGGCTGTGGAATGCATTGCCAGTGACTATCAGGAGTGCTCAGTCTCTGCCTGTATTCAAGAGACTGGTAAAGGAGTACTACTTATTCCTCTGACAGCAATGGAGAACTATAATTATTATTATGTATGTAGTTATGTAGTATTATTATTTTTCTTTTCTTTCTTTCTTCTTTATTGTTGGGATGGGTACTCGCTGAAAACAATAGCGGGTACCTATGTCTATATGTATGCTATTTGTGTATACCTAATTATGTGTGTATGGATGTATGTGTGTATGGTGATAGGTGTGTGTATGTATGTGTATATGTACATGTTGCATATTAGGTAGCTTATTGTGTTGTGTTTGACTAGATATTATTATTTTCTCCATATAATATTTTTGCGCACCAAACTGCCCAGAAACACTTTTCTCCTGCTTTTCTGTCCATCCTATGGTTGCCTGTAAGAGATTGCCGCAGAGCGATAAGGCCGCCAATTGTATTTACCATGGTTACTTTGTACTTGTTCTGTATTTTTTTCATATTGGTGTACAATAAAGACATTTATTATTATTATTATTATTTCCTTTATTTATTTTTAACACATATAGATTAGATTTTTAAATACATTTATAAAAAAAAAAACTAAATATATTTAAAAATATAAAAAATAGTAGCCCACCGGCATCGGGTACAGGGACCAAGCTACCGGTGGTTAGGGCTCCAGAGTAAGGAACTTCCTCACAATGCGTGCCGCGTCGAGGAGTACCGCCTTTTGCATCAGGCCCTTGACCCAGCTGCCTAACGAGAGCCTCTTAAGGTGTTGGTCGAGGCTCTTGGCTATCAGCCCATGGGCTGATACGACTATCGGGACAATGATTGCCGAATCAACATTCCACATGTCAACAACCTCATGAGCCAGATCCAAATATTTTATTTGTTTATCTTTTTCGGCTTTCATGAGGTTTTCGTCATGAGGAATGGTGACATCAACAATCATTGCAAGGCGCTCTAATCGATCTATTACCACTATATCGGGCTTATTGGCGACTATAGTCCTGTCAGTGATAATAGATCGATCCCAGTATAAAGTGGCACGACCATTTTCGAGAACTGGGTCGGGCACATACCTGTAGTATGGCACCTCCGAAGTCACAAGATTGTATTTGAGGGCGAGTTGCTGATGTACTATCTTGGCCACTTGGTTATGTCTGTGCAAATACTCGCCGTTGGCAAGACGAGAACAACCGGAAATAATGTGCCTGAGTGATTCTCCGGGGCGGTGGCATGCCCGACAGATGTCCACCGTACCGTCCTTCAGGATATACTTCCGGTAATTGTTCGTCATAACAACTTCGTCCGTAATTGCAAAGACAAAACCCTCGGTTTCTCCGAAAAGATCACCGAACCGTAACCAAGATACGGACGCTTTTAAGTCTATATCGGGCCCATATAAGGCCCGATAAAACCGTCCGTGTAGCTCTTTGCCCATCCATACCTCCCTGCGATCTGCAGTACTAAGTACTACAGGTTTGCGCCAGTTCTCTTTAGCCAACGCAAGAGGGGTTAAACCATTGTCCACTGCAACCACATCACGGTGCATATCCGTGTTGGTATGTAAAAAATATTCTCTGAGGTTGTATATCTCACGGTTATGGAGGGTCTTGACATTCAGAAAGCCACGTCCCCCCAATTTCCGTGGGATATACAATCTCATTACGGAAGATCTGGGGTGATGCATCCGAAATGTGGTTAACAGTAAACGAACTCTTCTATCCAGGGCATCAAGTTCCGTCTGAGTCCATCTGAGTATGCCGAAGGAATACGTTAGAACTGGCATGACCCATCCATTATAGGCGCGCACCTTATTACCGCCCGAAAGAAAGCTGTTTAGGACTTTCTTCAGGCGGCCAAAGAAACGCTCCCGCAATGCCTGTTTCATGCCAGTCTCAGCTATCCCTAATGCCTGCGACATACCCAAATATTTATAGGTTTCGGTTGAAGAAAGAGATTTAAGCTTAATGGAATCCGAAAGAATCAGGCTCTCGGATTCCACTATTCCACCTTTTTCTACATGCATGACCGCACACTTGTCCAAGCCAAATTCCATCTTGATAGAATTACTAAAGCTTTCAGTCATCTTTAGTAGTTTTATCAATTGCGTATTGTTTGCAGCAAGTAATTTGAGGTCATCCATGTAGAGGAGGTGGGATATAACTCGACCCTCTTTCTGCAATCGATAGCCTAGCCCTGAATTCTCCAGTATTGTACTTAGAGGATTCAGTGCTAGACAAAACCATAGCGGACTCAGACTGTCACCCTGGAATATACCCCTCTCAATTTTTATGGGTGCATCGTTTGTCTGGCAACATCCTGGATAGCGAAGTACCGTCTTCCATTGCCCCATACATGACCCTAAGAAGTTCGCTAGAGTTGTATCAATTTTATACAACTCTAGGACTCTCAGTAGCCACGTATGCGGCACAGAATCATAGGCCTTCTTATAGTCTATCCAGGATGTTGCCAAATTCTTGCGTTTACGACGCACCTGTTGACTTATGGTCATGTCAACTAAAAGGAGCTCTTTAGTACCACGGCTCCCCTTCCTACATCCATTCTGAGAGATAGAGATTATTGAATTTTGTTCTAAATGAGAATTAATTTTGACTCTCAGAATGGATGTTAGAAGTTTATAGACCGTCGGTAAGCAAGTAATTGGTCTATAATTTTTGGGGTCCGCAGCACTGCCGGATTTATAGAGTAAGTGGGTTATACCAGTTGTTAAGAAGTTAGGTAGTGAACCCGAATCGAGAGCTGACTGGAATTGAGATGCCAAACAAGCATGTGAGTTACGGAGCCACTTCAGCCAAAAGTTTATTATTATTATTATTATTATTATTATTAATGTTGGACCGTAAATGGAGTATCTGATAATCGTGTATAACTTATTTGAAACGTGTATTGGATATTACCTACTTATATTTTATGGTGGGTACCGTATTAATATTATGTTTATTATGTAGATTGTTCTTAGAATACGAAACTTCATTATCGTATAGTTTGGAGGCAGGTGATTATTTGTCTTCGGTGATATAAGTATATCTAGTCTTATGTCTTGTAACAACTAGGTTCGACGCAGCGAAGAATAAATCTTCGGTCAATACTACGTGTAATAACAAATAATTTTATTGATTTCTTCCATCAAACTAGACCAGACCTACTTTTAAATGAATGAATGAATGAATCGAATGAATGAAAATGAATCCGCTCTAGTTCTAGTGGTTATTCCTCACAGTGCTAGATGGCGCTAGCAGTTGCTTTACATAAGAAAATGTAACTTTGGAATAAACTTCTTTTTCATAAATGAATCGATTTATGGTTATACATATCTCTCATATCATAAATGCATTTGCGCATCACAATATTTTTTAAATATCTTTCTATTTATTTAAAATTGGAAAAAGTGAATGTGTAGATGGGACTGGAACCCGTGACTAGTCTCTTACAGAGAGAATGCTCCGACTATTTTGAGCTATTATACCACGTCTAAAGCATCCAAAATTCTCCTTTATTTTAATTTTTTTATTTTTATTATACCACTTAAGTGGTAGACAAGCACACGGCCCACCTGATGGGATGCGGTCACCGTGGCCTATGGACGTTTGCAACACCAGAGGCGTTAAACACGCGCTGCCTACCCTTTTTTTAGAGGACTACATATTTTGTTTACGAAATTGATGTAGGTATGTAAGTACATTATACATTTATTGTACATTGTCTGTACACCATAGTTTTACCGAAAGGTGCCTGAACTCGGCCTTTCCAAACAACAATACGTAGCGGTCACCCATCTTAGTTGACGACTTGATTAACTACTTATATTACTCATTGGTTCCCTCATTAATATACTATGACCGAAACGGTAAAACATATCAATCTTATAGATCATAGAGAGACCGTGGGTGTGCCCAATGTTCGTATAACCTAACCTTATTGTTGGAGCTAGCTTCTACGCTTGTATAGTTAGCAGCAAAGTAACTGCACATTTTAATTTGTAGATCAAGAAAAAAGTAAAAATGTGGAAACAGAGATAGGAAGGTAGGTAGGGCCTCATGGTAAAAGCGAGGTAAGGTCCTAAAAGTATCCTATTATCCTACCAATTGAATCAGATTAAATCACGTTAAAGTTCATCGACGAGTTCGTACTCGTCGACTATCTTTATGTGGGACACATATTAACTATGTACTTATGATTTTGGGTGTATAGGTTACCTATACACCCAAAATCATACATAGTTAATATGTGTCCCACATAAAGATCAAAATGCACACAACACCACATAAACGGTTATACAATCGTACGAGTAAACTGTCTTGTAACTAAGTCTTGTGTCCCAACAAATGGTTGCCGAAACGCCCCCTCGTATATCAGGCCAGCCCGGGGCCCGGGGATGTATTCTTCATATTTCCGACGCTGGGAAACTACCCGGGTAGCAACAATTTGTCTCCTCACAGGGCTGCCAAAGGGAGAGTAGAGACAGTGTGGAATTGTGACATAATACTGGATGTATGTATAATAATGAGTGTGTTCTAACACTCCTAAGTAATATCGTAAATGAGTTTTGTTTGTAACTACCTTGTAAGAAAATTTTTCTATAGAGATAAAAATCTACTACACATGACATCTACTTTCTATCATCGCACCGCTCGCCATAGACAGGGAGTTCATCCTCACACATTACGGACACGGTGCGCACAGAGCGGTATGAAAGGAGCTTCATCCCGCGCACGCTCAAACTGTGGAATGAACTCACTGCCGTGGTTCTCAAAAGCGACTACAATATGGGGTTATTCAAGAAGGGCATTAGAAGGATTCTACTGGGTAGGCAGCACGAGTGTAACACCCTTCGTGTTGCAAACGTTCATAGGCCACGATGACTGCTTTCCATCAGTGTTATAAGTGATATAAAAATTAAAGGTTCGCCTCGAAGAGCACGTTTAGTTATCGGTATCAGTTGTCATACGAATATCTATGACTGTCATTACGGGTAGTTGGATCCCTAAAAGTCAGTCTCGAACCGACTGAACCTGTACACCGTCCAGGTCTCACATAGTCCACCCAGGTGATGTGTAAAGGTGGGCAAATAGCCACAATTACCGGGTTGTAACATTAGCCAATAAAACGTTTTCCTAGCACCGAAGGCTGAGGGGGGGAGGGAGGCTACGAGTCACCGTTGCGTAGACCTGCTTCTACTGGGGTGACAATCACCGCCTCTGTTCCCCTCGCCGCGGGATAACTACGTCTCCCGTCAGGGAGAGAGGTGCTACCGTTTCCGTAGCAGAGTGCATGGAGCGAAGATTTTAGATCAAGTGGACCAAGATTAATAAAAATAATAATTCTTAGAACTAAAGCTAGCACGCAACAGAATAGAATATATAGGTACCTTTAATTAGAGACCGCAGATTTTCAATATTCGTTTAGGTTACCGATTGTAGGCAGAAGTGGAATTGTATTACTTTTTTGTTCACAAAGAAGGTTTATGTAAGAAGTTGTTTTCTGAATCCTGCGAAAAATAAATATCGGAGAAAGGTAGCCCTGCACAATAAAACATTGAAGTTTATATTGCCACAATTTAGGGAAAAGAACTTTTAAACTGGGGAAAAGCGCGCAAGGGATGCAAAATAGTGGATTGATGCGATACCGTCGATTTTTCATATTAAGGTTGCCTTAGAGGCCCTTTTTGGACAGGTGTGATGGTTGGAGTGCGGTCCTCGATATTTCACGTTGGCAACATTTTGCTTACAGATACTGATAGTTATCATATAAATTTAACTTGCGATATTATGTGAGCGGGAGGTTCTTTGGGCTTCATATTTATAATATCTGTAATAAAACTATTTTTACGGCCTCTATGGGAATTTATTTGAAGTTTTTTTATTATTTACTGGTATATAATTTAGCCCGACGTTTTAGTTACTTTTCAGCAGCTTTGGGAGAAATATTGTAACTTTAATGTGTGGTGTGTTGCTGAATAATATTATAATGACCAAACGTGCCTAAACTGAATAAACGAAACTGATTCTTTGATTTTTGATGATAATGAATTATAGGTAGTCTGTATTCATTGTATAGTAGCCAAATTCTTTATTCAACCGTACGTAAAACGTAAAAATGTATTCTCTTAATCAGGTTCGATCTAACCCATTTAAGACCCGTACCTAATAAGAGTATCAATGGCAGTGGGTCCGATGTATCGAAGGGCCCATCTAATTCGTGATTAGTCGCCTCCCAGGGGTGCAGGGGGAGTGGGGTGTCAGAGAATAGTCAGCGGTACGTGTAATTACTGGCCGTTGGTGAATGGACCACAGTGTAGGATTATACAGTAGATTCAGTGTGTAATAACTTCGATCAAAAGCTTTACTTTTTATTTTTTATTTATGGTACGTTCATTTCACTTCACCTCTCCTGATGGTAAGCTGTAGGCAAAGTCTAAAGAAAGAGTGTCACCCATAACAAACACGTACAGAAGTTATCCTGTGTAGGAAAGGAGAGGGAGGGCTCGTCAGAACATTCACCATGGTAGAGACGGTAAAATATTGCCAAGAAAGCCACATCTCTACGCATCTGCAAAGGTTCGAGGGAATTCGTGACCTCAGGACTCCCAATAATGTGGATCGCGCGTCGCTGCAACCTGTCGAGAGCATCTAGTAAGTACTTTGCGGAGCAATCCCAGAGATGTGAGCAGAATTCCACGCAGGAGCGATTTTGAAATTTTTAATTAGTGTTGTAATTAATAGTTAAGAAAGAGAATGGGACGTTGTGAGAAAGGATTTTTTTGGTTGAATGAAAACACTTGACAAAATAGACGTTTTGCGAATGAGCCATAGAGCTCAAGGTAAGTTGTAATTATAGAATCTTTTAAAAATAGATACATACTACAATATACCACTTATTACGTATGTTTGTGAATTTGATAGTGTTATATTCCATTAAGAACAAAGCGGTTCGGTGAGTCTTTCCTTTGCCGCACCAGCTCACGTGTTCCTTCCTACAGTCCCGGATCCTTTAAGCGTCGCGTGGAAAAGCATCTTATAAAGCTGAGCGCCACTATTGTAACACTGTACGTGTATGTAATTGGGACCCTCTAGCCTGTGACTTCAGCTTACCATCAGTACGACGTGTAATGCATAAAATAGAGTTCAACAACTTTTGTAGTACCATTAGAAAGATTGTGCTTGTACCCCACTTTGCTGGTACAAAGAAATGATATCAATTCAAAGACAAGTAGCGCATACAAGTCGACGCCATGTGTGGGAGGTGTCTCAATGGCTCATTAGTAATGACTGATAGTTTGTACGAATATAATTAAGAGTAAGTCTACCACAGTTTTATATTCAAAGCATTGACGAATTACTTGATATTTGTATGAGTAACAGTAATGGTTTATATTGGGATCTAGACAATACAGTAAGCGAAACAAAACGTTCTATATATAAGACTATTAGCCTATGCCCGCGGCTCCGCCCACGTGACTGTCGGTTATCGCGAACTAAGCGCCATCTGTACAACTTAAATTTTATATTACTAATCATAACGCTTCAAACTAACGTAAGATTTTAAGTAGGACCAAACCCCTTTAAATAAAAAAAAACCTCATCGAAATCCGTTCAGTAGTTTTTGCGTCCATCGCGGACAAACATAAACTTTTTGCAAACAACATAAACTCACGTCTTTATCCCCGAAGGGATAGGCAGAGGTGCTAGCACCCACAATTCGCAGGTTTATGTTTAGGTCTCAATGTAATAGGTGGCGAGCCTATTGCCATTAACCGGGCACTTATAAACCTGCAAAAATACACACATAACTTCGCAAAGCATCGAAAAGTTATTGTTGTGTGCCATGGTAAACCTGGGATGGAACTCGAGACCTCGTCTCAGCAGTCCATTACCCATACCACTAGGCTACCGCGGGTTTTTGAAGTTAATAGTAAGAAGTAAATCATTAAGAACATTGTAATCATTATCTAAGCTGGTATATAAGACTTACATGACTCATATTGCATTATTTAAATAGTAATAGTTCCCAGAACTAATCGTTTTCCTGTTCAGTCATTAAATATTCAATATCGCGCGCTTGTGGTCAACGACGAGTATATTTAAACAAGGAGAAGAATTAGCACTTACGAAATGTAACTACCTATCAAATATTAAACCCAAAGTACAGGCGCCATCTTAATGAAAATTGAGGTACGTGTTTCGCCTCTACACGGGGCATCTTCATTCTTCGATCGATCTTTTGGGTTATAATAATTCTTTTGTTGGTTTTTATAAGTGCTGTCATTTGACTTTTCAACTCTAAACCGACTCCGAATTTAACGGAAAAGCTAAGCTAGAGTGTCATATTGTTTACCAATTGCAACAAATTTATACTCATGCGCATACAACGAATTACGCGTAAATATTTGTGCGTCGGCAAATCAAATCAATTCAAATCAAAACAACATGATGTAGGCTTTCGAAGGAACAACAAGGCAACCAAAGTTATTGGACAGAAACAGGTTTGAGTGTTTACGAATCAAATGCGCGAGCGCTTTCGTAACGAGGCCAAGGTTCACCTTTGGGTGCTTTTTTAAAGGTGCTTTTTGTTTATATATTTCCTTAGTTTTAAATTAAAAAGTGTCTACACACTAAGCGAAGATCATGGTATCGCAATGGCCATGCATCAACCATCATCTCAAGTCATGTTCTTCAACTTTTTGTAGTTACTTAATAGATAAAATAAATAAATTTGAAGGGAAACTTGTCAGAATTGAAAATAAAACCTTCTTACCTGATGTAGAAGACATAGCCAACTGCTGTGGTTTTTTTTAAAACTTAGTCTTTTAGGAAATGGTCATTATGGACTATAGCCAGTTTGTATACTCTCCACCAAACGTTAACCAACATTCAAAATAGTTACTGTTTTTTCTCGATCAGAAGTGGAAAATGCTGCCTAATATGTGCGTAACCAGGAACGGCACACTCGTACTGCCAAACCAATCAATATAAGAACCTACTAATGCCCTTTTTGAACTACAATACTCAAAATTCAAAATATTTATTATGTATAGACAATTAAACTGAACTTACGAAACGTCGTAATAAAAAATATAGGTTAGTTTAGCAAATGAACCACCGGTTCGAAACACGGCCTCGGCTAAGAAGTCTCCGGCAAGAAACTCAGCGGGCTTCTCTTTTTTTTGTCTATTTACTGAATACAATAAGTTGCTTCAGTAGCAAGTTAAGTGAACAGTTTATTTCCAAGTTGGTTTATCATCTAAATAATCTCGAATTTTTATAAAAGCATTGTGACATAATATTCTTTTAATTAGTTTTTTAAATTTGTTTAGATGTAAGATACTCATTAGGAAGCTTGTTAAACAAGTGTATACAGTTATACTGGAAAGAAATTAAATTTTGTTGGAGTTTACTACTATAGTATATAATAATTTAGTTGCTTAGAAAAACCGCAACCCTGCAAAGTGCCTATTGCGTGCCGGAAAGTCCACAAACTGTTCTGTAATTTGTGCCCGAGAGTCCCCCTCTTCGAAATAAGCAATCAACAAGGCTATAAACTTGGGCGATCTGTTGAAAGCGATTCAAGTCATACCTTACAAGTACAACAAAGTATAAGTTCGTGAATACTTCGAGATCATCCGCGTTCCCTTCAAAGAACTCTTGCCTGTTGCTTTGGAGAAACTTTCTAATGAATTTACTAAAATTCAAAACTTATTACCTTATCTATTCATAGGAAATTTATATAAAGAAGAATAAAGAAAATGTGTTAACATACAGGAAATGAAATATAACATAACATAAACTCACGCCTGTATTCCCGAAGAGGTATGCCGAAGTGCTAGCACTCACATTTCGTCAGTTTATGTTCAGGTCCCAATGTAGTAGGTGGCGAGCCTATTGCCATTAACCGGGCACTTATAAACCTGCGATAAATACACACACAACTTCGAAAAGCATCGAAAAGTCATTGGTGTGCCATGGTAAAACCTAGGAATCGAACCCGAGACCTCGTCTCAGCAGTCCATTACGAGTAGGCTACCGCGGTACTCCGGGAAATTACCGTAACAAATATTTGTTTTTGATATTTGAATGACACGCGTGCACCGACTACATCACACTTCCACTGGTTTTTAGTTTTCCATGGATAGTCCCACCTAATCCAAGCTCAAAACAAAATCTGGCTACCATTTATTTATCTGACGTCACCAACAAACGACATAATTATGTAAACGAGATAGAAATGTCATCGCATTTACACCATAATGTGTTCTGTACAATCCTCATTTGCTTATATTATTATTGTGATTTTCTGCGTACTCGAATTGTATTAGGCTTGGTGCACACTGATTAAAATACATTGTGACGAAAATTGTGATCAGCACATCGTGGATTTAGTATGGTATGAGCTAAGACCATTTTTATACATCTAAGTACTTAAAAAAATATATAAAACCTTAAGTGACTGTTTGTAAAGTTCAAAAATGTTTTTATAATGGTAATAATAATCCATGAAAGTTTAGGTGCCGCGATGAAGAATCATTAAGAACTAGATTACATGACACTGGAAAATATATTTGTTGAAATGTGATTATTGTACATCTCATCCTACCCCCTGTCACACACAGGCGTTAAACCGTTACAATGTGACCAACAAAAAGCCCTTACTCATTGCTCTAGTTCCTGCTTCGGTTTTTCTACCACCAAAATTTGTCACTGACTAGACAAATTTATTTATTCTTGGTATTGCAATGATTTGTTATTTTATATAGATCAATATGTCTTCACCTCGCCTGATAGTAAGCTAATGTCTCAAGAAAGAGTTACATCTATATTAATATCATAAAGACAATAGTAAAATATCTGTGTGTTTATAATAAATAAACTCAAAAACTACTGTACCGATTTCAAAAATTCGTTCAAATTTTGGAAAGCTACATTCACGCTGAATAACATGGCCTATATTATTTATTGCTAGAAAAGATTAGTGAACCTTACTAAAACTAAAGAAATACAACGCAAGGTGTAAAAAAGTGCCTTAAAATGTCTTTCGTTGCATGCGCTGCGTAAACTATTGATGATAGAACAAGAGTATGTTCTAAGTATGTTCTACGAGATAACCGACATCCACGCGGGCAGAGTCGCAAGCAGAGCTACTGGCAGCAGCTAGTTTTTGATATAAATAGCGTGTAAATATAATTTTCAATTTAGATCGTGAAGAATATTCCAATGGGACTCAAACCCGCATTGAGCATTTAAAATTTATCTATGAAACCATCGTGAGGAGACGTGGGGGCCATCCACTGACGATTACACGAACACGGTCTCAATTTCATCAAGATATGAAACAGTTACCATACTAATTGTTTTAAAATTTCATTACACCATTTATTTTGACAGTACAACACAACACTTCATATCAGTCGGTGTACACCCGGCACTACAGCACTCCCCCCGGATCTCCGTCTACAAGCGTACAAATTACGAGTGGCTTGAATTGATTAAAACTTTTTCGTGGAATCACCCGCTGGGATTTCATTTTTCTCTCCGAAATTACGGATGGGACATGATTGATAGCGCGGAATGTAGAATCAGGAGCAAGTGCTCTTAAATCTTCTAGACTATTATAATTATAGTAAAATATTCGTATTAGTATATCGGAGATATTAAAAAGATCTTGTTTTATATTACATTAAGGATACCCACTAGATTTGTTTTATAGAATGTCATTTTTTAAAGCTAATTACTTTACGCTAACTGTTCAAATCCATTCCGAATGGAAATAAGATATATATAGATGTAGGCGTTACCTGGCGGAAATCCATTACAAATATATATATATATATATTGGGGGAGGGAGGGGGAGATTTTTAAATTCTGGTCTGTTTGTTTTATTTTTAAGTAAATAAATAAATAAATATTGTAATATGGTAAGCATAGCATTACTACTAAACATACTAAGATATTTTTTTGGTAAATACATAAATATTATATGTATATAGAAACACCCAAACTAATTCAAATATTCATAATCATGCACACAAATATATGCATAGAGCGGGGATCGAATCCACGCCTCCTGCGTAGCAGTCGCGTTCACTACCGCACAGAGGTAGTCAAACGTCGTTTATATCTTATTCAAGTTTGATTGCAGAACCGGAAATGAGACCGAAAGTAACGATAACTAACATCATACGTAGGCGGAGTCGCGGGCTTGGACTAGTGAGAAAAAGGATGGATGAAGAGTATTGTTCTACTGCATTGTGTTACTCTGTGGCACCCCTACTTGGAATCGCCACCGAGGGACACTTTATCAGGCACGCCGCTAATGTACTCGCGCCAATCTGATGACGAAGGCTTACAAAACGCATCGACTTACATTCAGTTTCCGAAAGGCTGATCAACGCTAAAATTAACTAATCAACTGTTAAATCTCTTGTCAAGTAGCAATTGGGTTGCTAGAAGCATGATTAAATAGTTTAATTCGATCATCGTGTCAGTTAACATAGCAGCTGTCAAATTAACCTGGAGATTCGTATGGCGACTGCAATTTATATTTATATTTCATAAATATAAAATATAAAGAATAATAATAATATTTAATAATAACAAATACAATAATATATTATGTTATATATTTTTTTATTTATATTTTGCCAGATCATCGTTTCAGAAACCCAAATTGATTTGACATCCTTGTTAAATTAATAGCAGTGTTAGTTGATCAATGATTCGACGGGCCTTTCAGAAACCGGCGGAAATTATTTTATTATAAGACAAAGTGAGCGGTAGCCTAGTGGTATGGGTAATGGACTGCTGAAACGAGGTCTCGGTTTCAATCCCCAGTTTTACCATGGCACACACCAATGACTTTTCGATGTTTTTCAAAGTTATGTGTGTATTTATCGCAGGTTTATAAGTGTTCGGTTAATGGCAACAGGCTCACCACCTAAGACAGTTTATAATTTCATGTATGCATACAAATATTTGCATTGAGTGGAAATCAAACCTGTGTCCCCTAACCTAGCAGTCAAATACCGCTACAGTAAAGTAAATATAAGTATATAGGTACCTACATAAAAATAATATTGACCCTAATTCTTAAGATTTCCACCCCTTTAACTTACCATTAGTCGCTGTGAAGTGGCGTGTCCTAAAGAATTCATTTTTATAAATCCAAACTCCAGACAGTCCCGCATAAGTAACATTTCTTTTAACGTTCACTACAATAGATGGTGGTCATAAATAATACGCTGTCCACGCCACAGCCGAAAATATATCCCCCCAGGACTTCCCCATTTCTCGTTGCACAGAGATTTCCCCTATCCGAGTCGTTATCACAAATCTTTTTATCCGGGACTGTTACGCAGACGACGCACTACAAATCGTATCCCGGACACATTTGTGGGGGAATAAAGACGGGAAAATGTCCATTCGATTTAAAATTCTTCTTAAATCGATTTTGAAAAAGGACTCAATGGGTAGTGTGAATGTTTAGGAAAAGTAATTGCGAGGTAAATTAATTCACCAGTAGAAAAAAAGATTACCAGTCGTTTATAGTGTCGTTTATTAAACTTTCCCGTTGCATGATATATGTCACCGAAACTAGCTTACCATAAGGCGAGGGGAAGTCAAATTTGAGGTGCCACAAAAAAAATAAAGAATATAAAAAACACACCGCGCGGCAGCCTAGTGGTATGGGTAATGGACTGCTGAGACTAGGTCTCGGGTTCGATCCCAGGTTAACCATGGCCACCCCAATGAGTTTTCGATGCTTTACGAAGTTATGTGTGTATTTATCTCAGGTTTATAAGAGCCCGGTTAATGGTAATAGGCGCGCCACCTTATTACATTGGAACCTAAACATAAACTGGCGAAATGTGGGTGCTAGCACTTCTGCCTACCCCTTCGGGGATATAGGCGTGAGTTTATGTTATGTTATGTGTTATGTAAAAAAACACTTCCTAATATACCTTTTCCTTTCAGGGTAGGCAGAGATAAATTTACACCCATATTTCACCAATGTGTCCCAAGTAAGGCCTATTGCCGTATTTCGAGCATCATTGTTAACTAGAGCCACTCATCTCAGGCTGAGTCTGCGCATATATCTGACTGAAATAAACAACCCTTTCCCTAAGTCGCCTTGTACGACACCGCATTGGTACTGATGAGGTGGCCAATTCTGCTCTGCCGGGAAATTCTCTATTTATAGAAACATACTAGGTTTTTGATTTATAAACGTCAGAATACGGTTGGTTGGAGCCCTCAAAAGTCCAACCAGTCTAACTTATAACTTCGATATCGCCATTGATCATTTGACCTTTGATTGTGGAGGTCAGATGGCAGTCGTTTCACGGAAAATATCTAAGTTCAGCCGCATCACAGTTAGACTGGAAAGCCGACCCCAACTGAGTTAGGAAAAAGGTTCAGAGAATGAAACATCAAAATATATTTTCTAAATACTCGTTAGTTTGTCTACTTGTTTGTCAAAATTACTAAACGGAATTAGTACCAATGAACTAATTTATTCTTGTTGGATCCTATTGAGTAAAACTACTTTATCTACTAAACCTGAACGGGTTGAGACGGTGCCTTAACTAGCACATCTAAACTCGTCTATATCTCCAGAGACTATTACCTATTTCCATTGCCTTTGAGGAGCTGAAGTTGTATTGTGGAATGTATGAGGTAAGTTCGGAGGCTCTAAGTGGAATCTGTAAGAGGATATCAATCGGTTTACCTCGATAGCTTTACGAGTCCGATAGCACGTCAATTTGACTTCATCTCACCTGATGCTAAGCTGAAGGCAAAGTTTTAGGAAAGAGGATTACTATTGCAGACACTTAGTCTACTTGTTCCCCCATTTTCTTATTTTTCTATCATTCTTACTCTCTATATTTTGCTTCACTACAGCAAATTAAAATCTATTTAATATTAAAACAAGTTCCATAATAACAGAACGTTATTCCACAGACATCAATAAAATCAAATATTTTTACAAAGTTTTGTTTGTGACATTACTTATACCGTTTAGAAATCATTTCCCATCACTATTTTCTTTGGACATAGACAATGGTGGAATGCAATTAACTGTTCCAGAAAACGGGTGACCATAAGAAACTTTTAAAATGGGACACTTGTTTAAACGATTGTCATAAAAACTCGAACTTCAAGCCACAATCGCTGGCCAACAAGTCTTTTAGTTTGTTGTTTAGCTATTAAAAATACAACTTCTGCTCAAGAGATTTTTTTCTATAGAGACAGGCAAGATTTAATACAGTTTAAAGTACACATGTCTGTGTACCTACTAAAGAATACGAAAACAGGGCCTATAAAGTTTACCTCGCTATACAATATAATGGACAAAACTGATAATCAATTTCAAGACCTTTTTGGGCAGGGAGTGAAAAATGAAAAATATAATTTTATTTTGTACTGACATGTGAGTATATTTTTTTCATAAGATACGGAATTATGAAAAAAAACGTACATCACGGATGGTCTTCCTGGTAAGTGCAGTATATTTACTGGAATAATGGCTATAAAACAAAATATTTGTAAACTTACTAATATTCGTTATGATTGAAACACTACATGCGTCTGAACTTTTAACGAAGGCGATCCCAGTCCTAGTTGAAATGCAAAGCAAGTCTGTGAAACTTCGAATCCAGGGCCACCCTGTCAGTGGCGGACAGCGCTAGTATTTTCCGGCTACGACTCGATATAACCGGTTCGTTCGGGATTAAAAGTTTAATATACGCACATTCGTATGCTTTTTCATTTCATTTCGATCTAAATTGGAAGTCTTTTGTAACCACATTCGGTGGCTGGTGTCAAAGTGTATACCAAATCAAATTGAAATCACACAAAGCATCTGGTCTGGGTTTTTGAAGGGTAGGTTGGGGTTAGAGCTCTATATAAAGCGAATGAGCGATGCCCTGCTGTTCAAAAGACATCATATTGCATGTTTCATATTCTGTTTTTTGTTAAATTTAAAGAAATTAATATCCAAGGCGGGAGTTGAACGCGTGACCAGTGTCTTACAGGACGAATGCTCCTATCCACTGAGATATTTGGGTACGTGTTGGATTGGAAATTCTCCTACACATTTGTTTTGGACTGGAGCTATGTCATTGTTTTATATACCAAATTGGAGCCACCAATTGGCTGTAGATAGATAGATAGATAGATAATTCTTTATTGTACACCTTAGAACAATGTTAGTAGTACAGTAATAATCACAATGGGTGGCCTTATCGCCAAAGGCTGTACCCTGATGCCAAGCTAGGTTGCAGTTCAAATAATAAAAAAGTCCGTACCTTGAACAGATGTTTTGACTGCCTCCGCATGAAGGATCCGGGCCTGTGGGAAGAAAGAAATACGTGTGATGCTAAAGAATTCCAGGACTTTACTGTGGATCAGTCACGGAGCGAAGGGTCTGATGGGGCGTGAGGAATATGCCTGACGCTATCTCACTTACGACAACTGATGCCCAAAGATCCTAATTGGATATCTACATCGACTGTTCAAGCTTGTTTTCAATTTTGCCTTTATTCTTTCCTGTAGGTATGTTGAACAAACAGAATTAAAAATTATTAAGTACACAAAGCTTTGGAAAGATGTGCTCTTATTTTCTTTGTATCGGCTCTCATTATGACTTAAGTATAAGGAATTCAAACACATACGAGTGAATTTTGAACTCACCCTATTATGAAACTCAAACAGCCCTGCATTAGCTCCTCCTTAATTACATAAGGGGGAGTAACTCCGACGAACAAAATTAGTTATAATCTATGGAAATTACACCATAAAGTAAGTAAATTGTGAACGAAATAGCTCGTCAAGGATTGGCGGTACATCTAAAGTGCTGATCAAATTTGCATGTGATTCATTGAGAGGGATAGGGCCTACAGAGGGGAGAGAGGTAAGTTATGTTTAAGTTTATCTGCAAGTTTGGAATTTGAAATGCAATTTGGACAATGCAATGTTTTCTAGTTTATGTTTCTTATTTGCATAATTTGGTATTTTTATATGATATCATTATGTCGTATGTTTTGTTAGAGTAGCAAAAATATAAATATATGCAAAATAAAGGGATCCTGACTAATTGGAAACTAAAAATAAATTCAAAGTTGTATATATTAACACAACAGAGCACTATCAGAAAATTTGTTTCATTTTCTATTTAGTGGAAATGTCTTTTATTTATCAAAAGACAAGCTCAAATAGAGACCAGAAAATTCCACTCAAAAATGCACAAAAATGTCAACTACGAACATTCTTTACAATGCAATACTCAAAAAGTAGTAAAAACTAAATAGACACATAAAAACTGCAAAATGCAACGCGTAACAATAAAAAGTCGGCAAACATTCGCGCCGACAATACCGTGAAACTACAAGTTGCCAGATATAAAAACTAAACCAGTTTTTAGCGCTTTTCTAACAAAAATTGTGTGAATTTTTGTGCTGTTCCAACATGTCAGTAGGTACTGGTACTGTCGGCTCGTATCATATTTAATACTACTGTATTGTAATTACGCGAAACGTGAATTTGTAGTAACTTTTCAATCCATGGGAATATATTTGTAAGTGAGTTTACGCAAAAACAAGAGCAAATGGTATTAAATCATGTTATACACAATTCTAAATTGTCCAGGGTTATTTTAATCCCTAAAGGTTAACTAAATTATGCAAGGAACTGGTAATGACGTATTTATATCAAAATGTTCGTTAGTTTATATTCTATGAGGACATGTACTGTTTAATGTATAGGATTAACACGTATTCTGATGTTTAGAACATTGTTATGAATTTTTTTTCAAAGCAATCAATATTTAAATCAAATTTCATAACGGAATAGTGAATACTTCGATGGGATTCGAACCCGTGATCTTTCTCTTACAGGGGCAACGCTCTGATCGCTAAGACACGTAGTTACGACTGAGTTTATGACATTTATGACAAGTGTGAACGAATGTTAATCTCATACATTGAATCTGTTCTATTCCATTCTACTAGGGCCTCTGGATGTCCAGATGCTCGAAAGCGATTCTCAGAAGATCCAACTTACCGACCCAGCGAAAGAATCATTTTTAAATTGTGGACAATTTAGGTTGAAAATTTTTGACACATACGTGCTCTTGAAATAACGAAATTGATTCTTTGACTATTTGACTGGTCACAGAATCATATCCTGTTCTTGATGTTATATTTATTTTTTGGAAAAGCAGCTTTATTTAATATAAGATATTTAATTAGGAGTTTCATGAAGGATTAGCACTCTGTAGCGCTTCTGAAGATGCCTCGTATAAAGGCGAAACACGTTTCGTTGATTCTTTGCACTTGAGAAATATTGCACATACAACATCATAACATAACAAAAGCTTACGCCTATATCCCCGAAGGTGTAGGCAGAGGTGCTAGCACCCACATTTCGTCAGTTTATGTTTAGATCCCGATGTAAAAGGTGGCGAGCCTATTACCATTAACCGGGCACTATTATCTCTTCAGATAAGAAATATTTTACTTGCTTTGAGAGGTACGATTCCTCATGCCTTTCTATATTCATAAGTGATATTTTACTACTGCTATGGTTGAGATTATTAAACTGTAAGTGGTGGGTTCCTCCCTCCAATATATTTTCTTGTTTCATTTTTTTTATAATGCCACGCCTATATCCCCGAAAGGGTAGGCAGAGATGCTAGCACCCACATTTCGCCAGTTTATATTTAGGTCCCAATGTAATAGGTGGCGAGCCTATTGCCACTAACCGGGCACTTATAAATTATCTAATATATAAAATTCTCGTGTCACAGTTTTCGTTGCCATACTCCTCCGAAACGGCTTGACCGATTTTGATGAAATTTTGTGAGCATATTGAGTAGGTCGGAGAATCGGCCAACATCTATTTTTCATACCCCTGAAAGCTCGGAATGGAGCAGCGGGAACGGCATCAGAAGTCCACGCGGGCGGAGCCGCGGGCAACAGCTAGTAATATATATATAAATGTTTCATTTCAATAAAAAATATTATTCGTAATTTAACTACAGTCGCTAACGGTAGGCTGTTTGAACCCATGGTAGGTTCAACGTGTGCTACTGAAGTTTGGACATGGGGTGCGACGAGGCGACAACGGGGCGGCATGGGGGTGACGGCACGTCGACGACCGGCCGTGGGACTGTCTGAGGGATAAACTATAAACTATACTGAATAGGTAGTTTTCATGAGTTATAATATTTGGAATACTTGTTAAAATAACTTGTGACAACGTTCTGGATATAATGCACGATCAAATAGTTTTTTAATTTCTGTATTAAGGAATAGTTACCTACACTTTTTTATACGGTTTATTTAAAATCAAAATCAAAAATGTATTCTTTTTATGGACCTCTAAATGGAACTTACAAAACGTCAATACTTATCAGCAATATTTTATAATTAGTAAGCAAATGGAAACGCGGCCCCGACAGTTTTGAGTGGTAACCCTCTCCCCGCATTCCTTCTCTCCTATACAGGATCGGCAGCACATGTGTGACGCCTCTGGTGTTACAAGCGTCCATAGGTCACAGAAGTCACATTCTATCAGGTGGGCCGTGTGCTTGTCGACGACGACTTCCGTGGCGTGGCGGTAGTGAACGCGACTGCTACGCAAGAGGCGTAGGTTCGATTCCCGCTCAATGTAAATACTTTTTGTGTATGAATATGAATATTTGCATTGGTCTGGGTGTTTCTATGTATAATATACATATTATGCATGTGTTTACAATAAAAAGTATCTATGTATGTTTATCCGCATTCTAGAACCCATAACACAAGCTAGTTTAACTATGCTCACCATGGGTCTAGATGGCGTGGTGTAGATCGTCCTAGATTATTTATTTGTCAACCGCCTAAGTGGTATAAAAACATATTATTTTAGGATAAACTACTCAGCTCAACTAGACCCAAACTAAGTATCACTACATAGTATAAATCAAAGTCGCGTTCTCTGTCCCTATGTCCTTATGTGCCTTTGTATGCTTAAATATTTTAACTACGCAACGGATTTTGATGCAAATTTTTTTAATAAATAGAGTGATTAAAGAATAAGGTTTATATGTATATAACATCATGGTACGACCAACAGGTGCGGAGTAGGAATGAAAAATGTTGCAATAATGGGGTGACGCAGACGAAGTTGCGCGGGTCAACTAATAACTTATAAAATGGTTCTCGAAGAAACTTACTTAGATTTCATTCACGAATCATAAATATTCTAGGACAATATACAGAACGCCACCTAGATTCATAAAAGCATAGCTTAACTAGCTTGTGTTACTGGTTCTAGAATGCGGATAAACATACTTAAATACTTTTTTTTGTAAATACCTACATACATATCACACATAGAAACACCCAGACCAATGCAGATATGCATATTCATGCACACAAATAGTTGCACTGAGCGGGAATCAAACCCACGCCTCCCTGCGTGGCAGTCGCATGCACTACCGCCATACATATAACATTTATTAGATAATGTGTAAATATGTATAAATATTTGTATACATGCTATAGGTAGCCCACTAACTCTGTTTTATAAATATCTCACTGGTGGTAGAAATTTGATGGCACAAATATGTCATAAATTTCGACCGGGTGGGTACCACCGTGCACATGTGCGGAAAACCCTCCATAGTAATCCAACCTCGGTTGGATTGCGTTCAGGGGTCAGCAAGTGCACAGCCGGGCAGAGGTGGTGGTAGTCGCAGCATTAGTGGGACCAGTGGGTCTTGGCGTAGTCTGGTGGGTATGGCGCGGGGCGACCCGCCGAGCAGGGAGACCCGTAGAAACGGTGGTGCCGCTGGCCGCCCGCGGCATAGTACAGGGGCCCAACTGGGGCTAACCACCCTGGGAGGCTGCCTCACCAGGCCGCGCATAATCCCGATATGGTTCGTCGTGCCGGTTGGTGACCGGACGGGACCCCGGCGACCATATTCGGGGGGGTACGGGGGCCCTTCCGTTCGGCGCATCGGCTCTCACCATGCCTCACAATCACAGATAAAACCAATCTCCCGCGCTTTGTCACGCGGTGCTGCGACGACAATCACCTCTTTTTCACGCCTTCTCTTACCCTCTACCATGGCAGTGCATATTAGAGATTATGGCAACACAGCGGCTCTTCATGTTCCCACTAGCTCGCTTTTTGAGGTGGAGTCCACTAACATCTGTGGGCTCCATGCAAACCTCAACGCCGTCCACCAACATCTTGAGACGGCGAAACCAGCCATGCTCTTTCTGACGGAGACACAAATATGCCGCCCTGACGACACGACCTACCTGCTCTACCCCGGCTATGTTCTAGAGGAAAATTTCCGTGCCAAAGCCGGGGTATGCGTGTTTGTTAGGGCGGATGTTTGTTGTCGCCGTTTGCGCTGCCTTGAGGACCCATCCTTTTCTGTCCTGTGGGTACGCGTAGACCATGGCTGTACTAGTCAAATCTATGTGTGCCTTTACCGTTCCCATACTGGAGATGCCGAGACAACTCGACTCTTTGAATATCTGAGTCAGGCGGCAGATGATGCGCAGGAGCGGTTTCCAAACGCTGAAATGGTATTTTTGGGGGACTTTAACGCCCACCATGAAATAATAATAATAATAATAATAATAATAATAATAATAATCATTTATTGACCAAAAGTACTTAAATCTAGTTACATATACGCTGACTACCAAACTAGATCTTTGCAGATCTGTGCTGTGGCGGTCAGGCTCTCAAAACCTTCGTTGTTGTTTGACAGTACACAATAACTTATTTATATATGGTGTGCGTGGCCATGTGTGTGCGTGTGTGTGTGTGTGTGTGTGTGTGGGTGTGTGTGTGTGGGTGTGTGTGTGGGTGTCCGTGTATGTGTGCGTGGCCGTGTGCGTGTGTGTGTGTGTGTGAGGGTTTCACAATCACAGTACGGGTTTGATGTAATTTTCTATTGTTGAGTAGTTTAATTTGGTAAGTTCAGAGAATAATATTCTTTTCAGGGAGTACCTACTTTTTCTTTTTATGTCTTCTGATTTACTGAATTTTTTGTATAAGAATTGACTGAGAAAGGGATATTGGCGATGTGCAAATGTTGATCGTGTAGTTTTATTAGGGATGTCTGGTCTCCTACGTGTATTGCCAAGAGGTGGTGGAAGTATTGTGGAATGGAATTTCAGGACTACGTCTCTTATATACAATTGCCGGACTGTTAATAATCTAGCATCCTTGTATAAGGATTCAGTAGGGTGTAGACGCGGTTTTCTTAACATTATTTTTATGGTTGCACGTTGGGCCCTCTCTAACTCAAGCATGTGTGTTTTTGCTGCTCCTCCCCACGTAGGCAGGCAGTATGTTAAAAGCGATTGGCAAAGTGCGGTATATACGTTCAAAAGAAGGTTAGTATCAGCCACGTCCCTAAGATTCCTAAAGACGGGTATTAGCTTCCTTACTCTTTTTGCTAAAGAAGATATGTGGGGTTTCCAATTAAGGTTTTTATCTATAATTAATCCTAGGTATCGTATCTGTTGTGTTGATTCTAGTTCGTCACAGTTACAAATGTCAGTCGGTGTGTCTAACCTATTGCATGGGAATGTGTGGATTTGGATAGAAAGGTTATCGGGGGGCTTCGAATGCATAGTGTTGTGGAAGCATATGTATTTTGTTTTCTGGACATTAATCGTCAGGAGATTATCTTCGAGCCATCGTGTAACCACTCTTAAACCAGCCTCGGTTCTTTTTTTGGTTTCTTGCCATGTTTTATCATGGAATAGAATGGCAGTATCGTCAGCGAAGGCAACAATGTGCCCATGCGGAATGTTAAGATTCGCGAGGTTGTTGACGTAGGCAAGAAAAAGCGTAGGTCCCAACGTGCTACCTTGTGGAATGCCATATGCTGCTGTTTTCGTTACACTACTTAGAGCATTTCCCACCCTTATTACTTGTTTTCTATCATTCAAATAGTCAGAAAACCAATTTAGGGCCAAACCTCTTACCCCCATCATTTCCAGTCTATTTAGGAGGAGAGGCAAGGACACTGTATCGAACGCCTTCTTTAAGTCGAGGAAAACGCCTACACATTTCTCTTTTTTATCAATGTAATCTGCCACCATGCTGGAAAGTGAAAGAACCGCGTCTGTTGTGGATTTTGCAGGCCTGAATCCAAATTGCTGGGTGGATAATAATCTATTATCTTCTAAGTATTTTACAAGTCTGTGATTGACAATTTTTTCCAGAATTTTACTTATAGTACTTAGCAGCGATATTGGTCTATAGTTCGATACAGTGTCCCTATCCCCATCCTTAAAAACAGGAACAACAACCGCCCTTTTGAATGCTTGTGGAAAGACACCTTGGCTAAGACTAAGATTACAAATGTGTGCAATCGGAGAACACAAAATTGTGTGGTATCTTTTAAGAAAATCACTAGAGATGGTGTCTATCCCTGGTGCACTTTTACTTTTTAGTTGAAGAATGATTCTATCTACTTCGATGTAATCAGTAGGAAAAAGCATAAACGAGGGGCACATGCTGTGATTTTGAGTTTGTCTACTTTTGTTTATAAGATCCGTTTCTGTTGAGTTTGTTTTCATAAGTATGTTTTTTGCTAGATCATGGCCAATTGTTGTAAAGAATTTATTTACAACATCAAGTGAGCCCTCAGGACTATCAGTTAGTTTTAGTAGGTCTGTAGCTTGTGTATTTTTAGTCTTAATGTTACTAATTTCCCTTATAGTATCCCAAGTGTTCTTTTTGTTGACCAGATTTTTGAGTAATTTGTCTCTGTAGTAGTTCCTTTTTAATGATTTTACTAATTTATTACATGCGTTTCTATATGAGGTGTATATTTTCCTACAGTCTAAATCGTCGGGGTTTTTTCGTGTCTGCTTATGTAGTTTATCTCTTTTACAGAAACATTTTATAATATTATGGGTAATCCATGGCTTAATCGGCTGCTTACGTTTGGAAAATGTTAGGGTTTCGGTGTTTGATATAATTATGTCTTGTAATGTGGTCGTAATGTAGTCTACTGCTTGATTCACATCTGTTATTTTTAAGAATGCAACCCAATCTATGTCATTAATGGCCGTGTGTATAGCTTCGTAGTTCATTTTAGTACGTGTATAATTGGTTGTTATATTCGTACTAGCAGGGCAGCCAATAATTGATAACATAATAGGAAAGTGGTCTGTTACATCTGAGTCAAAAACAAAGCTTTCGCACTTACTAACCAACCGTATCATAAAGTGGTCCAAGCAAGTGCGACCATGTGTCGGAATATGTATAGCAGGCTGCAGTCCATTCGCATTTAGGGTGTCTAAATAATCTAGTGCACTTTTTTTTGTTAAGTCCATCATGTCAATGTTTATATCCCCTGTTACAACTACATTCCGCGAACGGTGGGTAGTGAGTACAATGTCTAGTGAATTAATAAACGAAGTAGGGTTTTTAAAACCGTCTGGCCTATAAATACCAAATACTGATATGTTGCTAACTTTTGCCAACAGACAATTAGCCTCTGCTATATTAATTTCAAGTACTGATGCATTAATCTGGTTCTTAATGTACATTATTACACCATCATTTTGATTATAGCTTCGTTTAGTAAAATGCACATCAAATCCGTCAAGTTGCGGGGGTATTGATAACTCGTCACACCAACTCTCTGTTAGTATCAAAATATCAAAATTTAAATTGAACTTTGTAATGTACACTAAAAAGCTGTCGAGGTTCTTTCGTACGCTTCTCACATTGAAAGTAAGGATATTAAATCGATGATTACTTAGTGTGTAAGTGTTGTATAGTGCTTTATCTAGGTCACTTTTGTCCCTAATAAGTTGACACGGGATCGTGCAAGAGTGGTCTATATCGTCATAAAGTTGATTATCGAATGTTGTTCAAATTTACACTCGTGACCCTGGACAGAGACCCTGAAAGATCAATATTAATGTGTAGTAAATAATTTGTATCAAAAAACTCGCGAAATATTCTATGACTAGTAAGAATGTCGTGGGTAGGCTCTTTTTTAGTTTTAAATCGCGTTTGTGTATAATTGTTCTTATTGCTATAAGTGTGTGTTTTTATGTAAATAGTAGAATTTTTTAAACTAAGTTGAAGAGAACAAAAAATAAATGAAGGTAGAAGTGAAATCTGGTTGGGCTCCTCCAAAACAGACCATGCGGGAAGAGCCGCCCACGCGTTTGCTCTGGCTCACGGCCTGACCCAACTGGTACACGAGGTCACTAGGATACCAAGGGGGCCGGGCCTAGCACCCTCCTTGCTAGACCTTCAGCTGACGAGCCACCCAGACCAGTACAATGTCTCGGTGCGAGCCGCTTTGGGCAACTCCGACCATTGTCTGGTCTGTTCCAAGGTGCCTATCATAGCGCCCTCACGACCAGTGCAGGGAAAACGGCGTCTCTGGCACTACTCGTCGGCTGACTGGGATGGACTGCGTGACTATTTTGCGTCCATCCCGTGGGTTGAGCGCTGCTTTGAAGGTAAGGACCCATCGGATAGTGCAACTGCTGTCGTCGGTGAGATCAGTCTGGGTATGGAGTACTATATCCCATACACTGATGTCACCGGTGCCCGCGGAGTGCGCCCTTGGTTTGGGCGCGAATGCGCAGAGGCTGTTCAGCATAAACAGTCTGCGTATCGCGCTTGGGTAAGGGCGCGCGCTACGCACGATTCCAACATCGGGTACTTTAAGGCAGCGTACAACAAAGCCACTAGGGTCTGCAAGAGGGCTTTTGTCAGAGCAGATGCTCAGCGCATAGCACGGGTTAGTCAAGAACTAGTAGCGCATCCCACGGGCAGCCGTGGCTACTGGCGACTGGCCAAAGCCGTGCAAGCTAACTTCTGCCAGCCTTCGCTGCCCCCCCTGCGTAACCCTGATGGATCCCTGGCACATGAGCCGCAAGAGAAAGCAAATTTGCTGGTTAATCTCTTTGCGGCCAACTCCCGAATCGACGACTGTGGTATGCAGCCACCGACTCTACCCAATAGTGACCACGCAATGCCTGATATTCGTATCAGGCAACGCGATGTCCGAGCAGTACTGCAGTCACTCGATGTCCGGAAAGCCAGTGGTCCGGATGGTATACCAGCGGTGGTTCTTCAAAAATGTGCAGCGGAGTTGTCTCCAATACTCACGCGGCTGTACCGACTCTCCTACATTTCGGGTACAGTGCCGACGGCGTGGAAAGAGGCGAATGTACAGCCGATTCCCAAGAAGGGAGATCGCTCAGACCCAGCCAACTATCGGCCCATAGCCGTCACCTCAGTGCTGTGCAAGGTCTTCGAGCACCTTATCAACACACAGCTCATGCGCCACCTAGAGGATCACTCCCTAATTAATGACCGACAATATGGTTTTAGGCCGAAACGGTCAACGGGTGATCTTCTGGCGTATGTTACCCATCTTTGGGGTGAGGCTATGGACAAGCATGGTGAGTCACTGGCTATTAGCCTAGACATCGCCAAAGCGTTCGATAGAGTCTGGCACAAATCGCTTCTTTCCAAACTACCAGCCTTCGGTCTGCCTCTTAGACTGTGCAATTGGGTTGCTAGCTTCCTGCAGGGGCGCCGTATTCGCGTTCTCTGTGATGGACGTGCATCGGAGTTCCTGCAGGTAAATGCTGGTGTGCCGCAGGGGTCCGTCTTATCACCCACTCTCTTTCTTCTGCATATCAATGACATGCTGTCCACCGGCAGCATCCACTGCTATGCAGACGATAGCACTGTACACGGGAGCTACCACGGACATTCTGCGGCCAAGCAGTCCGATATAGCGGAAAAGAGGCGACTTCTTGTCACTGGGCTTGACCGGATCCTCAATCACGTTTCCCAATGGGGATCTGAGAACCTGGTCGAGTTCAATGCCAAGAAGACGCAGGCATGCGCGTTTTCAGCAAAGACATCTCCTTTCCTTCCTCCTCCCACTCTTCAGAGCACACCACTGCCATTACAGGATAACCTCAATATACTCGGTATGGACGTGCGCTGTAAACTGAACAACAAGGACTATATCGAGAGCATCATCAAAACAGCTTCGCGTAAACTCGGAGTCCTGAACAGAGTGAGACGTTTTTTCACGCCGGAGCAGCGGTGTCTTCTTTATAAGACACAAATTCGCTCCTGCGTGGAATACTGCTCGCATCTCTGGGATGGCTCCGCAAAGTACTTATTAGATGCTCTCGACAGGTTGCAGCGACGTGCGGTCCGCATTATTGGGAGTCCTGAGGTCACAGAGTCCCTCGAGCCTTTGCAGATGCGTAGAGATGTTGCGTCCTTGGCAGTATTTTACCGTCTCTACCATGGTGAATGTTCTGATGAGCTCTTCCAACTAATCCCACCCTCCCCTTTCCTACACAGGACAACGCGTGCAGGGCTTAGGTGTCACTCGCATACGGTACAGAGTATTCCATCAAGAACCAAGCGGTTCGGTGAGTCTTTTCTCTGCCGTACCATTAAGTCCTGGAATTCCTTGCCGACGCACGTGTTTCCTTCTTCCTACAGTCCCGGGTCCTTTAAGCGGGGCGTGAAAAAGCATCTGATGAGGCCGTCAAGCTGAGCGCCACCATTGTAGCACTGAACGTGTTTGCAATGGTTACCCTCTTTCATGGGACTTTGCCTTCAGCTTAACATCAGGCGAGGTAAAGTCAAATTGACGTGCCATAGATAAAAAAAAAAAAAAAAAAAAAAAAAAAAATATTAATATTAATATGCACACAAATACTCAGACCGATGCTAACACACCAAATTCAACCTGCCACCCCTTTTTTTTCAACCACTCCTAGTATTTTCTATCCTAGATAGTACTTCAACTGTTTATCGGATGGTTTTATTACAAACTAGCTGACTCGCGCAACTTCGTCTGCGTCACTCCGTTTTTGCTACATTTCTGCTCCGCACCTGTTTGTGATGCCTGCAGCCTGCCAGCATGATGTTATATACATATAAACCTTCCTTTTTAACCATTCTATCTATAAAAACCAACCGCATCAAAATCCGTTGCGTGTGTAGTGTATTATTTATCAAAGTGTATGGAAAATACCTAGTTCCATAACCCACTGTGCCACTATCGGTTGGTGGGATATCCCGAATAGTGGCCTCATTTGAAGAAATATTTATCATTATAATACCAGGAATAAATGAATTTGTCTAGTTAGTGACCAATTTTCGTGGTAGAAAAACCGTAGTAGGAACTGGAGCAATGAGTAAGAGCTTTTTGTTGGTTACAGCACCGTACTGTAATGTTTTTGCGCCTTTAACAGGGGTTAGGCAGAGCTATATAATTATAATTTAACAACTGTATTTTTCAGTACCATTGACAGATTCACAGTATAGATCTAAACTTATCATTCTCTGAGCCTATTCCCAACTCTGTTGGTGTTGACTTTCTAGTCTAACTAAGATGCGGCTGAACTTAGCGATTGCCATCGGACCTCCACAACCTAATTGGCGATATTGAATTTCTGTAGTTAGGCTAGTCGGACTTTTGAGGGCTCCAACCGTAACGGGACTAAACTGACAAGGTTAAATTCTAATTGCAATTGTTTTTCTGTTCCCAAGCATAACTTTGAACTCAGAAACAGAGGTGTATTACACCCCTATTTTATGAGGTGAGCCTATTGCCGTCAAGAGGGCCTTTTGTCATAGACTGACTGTTTACTATTGGAGAACAGTCCTATACCCTTAGTCACCTTCTACAACACACACGGGAAGATATCGCAAGATGTTTGTTAATCAATCACGCTCTATCGGCTGAACTGATCTGGCCAATATTTGGTACAGCGATAGATTAGAGCATGGAATAACTTATTATAAGGTTTTATCCCGGTAAAAGATTTCCGTGGGTTGCCGGGAAACGGATCAAAATTTCACGCAGGCGTTACCGCGGTCATGTTAGTACAACATAAACTGAATTTGTAAATTATTTTAGCTTTAATCTAATTCATTCTCTGAACCTTTACCCAAAGGGGTCGGCTTTCCAGTCTAACTAGAACCTTTTCGATAGGCGCGTGAGGTACACAAAAAGCGAAATTGCATCACTGATTTGTTTAACGCCTTTGTCACTGTGTATCTTAAGTGTCTAGCTAGAATAAATATATTTTCTTTCTTTTTTTCTTTATTTAACTGTGATGCGGCTGAACTTTGATAATTTCCATGAAGCTGTAATCTAAATGGTAGGTGAAGTTATCGTATATAATATTCTAAACTGTGAATGTGTTCACGTCGGGCACAGACGGGCTGACATGGCGAGCCGCCAGGGTGCACCAATGCGTGAACTGTGGCGCTTCCAGCTTGGTGCATGACTGCACTTACCATACGGAACTGTTCTATATCAACACTTGCGACTGTAAATTTAAGCAATAGACTAGAAGACAGGCAACCTGCTTAGAATATCGAAATTATAGAACTAAAATGATAACTATAATATATGTTAATTAAATTCATCATTATGCTCAAAGTATCAAACGAAGGAAGTATATGCCGGTATCTCCCGTCCTAATTGAGCAGTCCGACCGGAGAAGTACCTTCGTCCTACAGAAGTGAGTAGGTCCTACGCCAGCGGTTATTAGAGTAGGTAGAGCTCACTGGAGAGGTCTTTTGTAGTTAGTAGGAAGACCGAGAAACCCTGCTTTATCTTCTGCACTGACAATTCAGAAACTCTCTTAACATTCTCTTGTTTGTGATAACTGATATCTACGTGAACGAAGTCATGGATACGAGTATTAAGTTGTTATAATAATAAAGGGCAGATTATTTTCAATTAGACAGAGTTACCTTATTCTCTAAGACTATTTCCGAAATTCGAAAAATAGTTGGTGACTCCGTTGAATGAGTAGTTGCCAGCTTACTCATTATTACACTACTGCACAAAATACACTTTAAGTAAGATTTGTTTATTGAACGATACAAAATGCAAACACTGCAAGGAGGACGATGATGAAACATATATACTGTGTGAGTGTCAAGGCCCTAAGAAAACAACGAGTGGATCTTTTCGTGAGTGGTTCTCTCAAACCAGATGATTATAGGTATATGTAGGTAGAAAGCTATCCCTAGAAAAACATCTCAAAAGAGATGTCCCCGGGTATGCCGGGTGCGAGAGATATGTCTTGTATAATCTCACCTCCGGCAACCCATGGACGGCGTGCGTTTTGGTTGGTTCGAGTCCGACATAATCACCTCCACCGGTTTTGACTGAGGTGGTATCCGTGGGGATTTTGTGCACGATAAAAAAGGAGGCAAGTCGGGATCGACACAAAGGATCCAAGGGTCGAAATGCCCTAAAACTTAAGCTTATTTTCTACTATCACGAAACATTTTTGAATTTCATAGCCCCAGATCTTGGGTAGGCTATATAAGTAACGTGAACTATGATATTTAGGAGCCAGACAAAAGACAAAAGTGAGAAGCGATAGAACTGTGAATACCGAGTGAATCCGCAAAGCACAGCTAGTCAATAATGCAATCTGCATAATTGATAGTTCAACATAATATTTGTTCACGCCATAGGTATACAGGCCACCGCGCAAGTTGAATCTGCGCACAATGCCAGAGCACAATGCGTAGTGATCTCACGAGGGAGGGGCTGTACTTCCTGTGACGACATCAACTCATTAGCTGGTGGGTCAGTGATGTGGAATGATTGGTACTCTTGCGTTATACAACACGTGTGCAGTTTGTTTCACCCATTGTGAAAGTCACGACGAAATTTTCAACAGTTTGTTGCATTCGTGCAGTGAACTGGTGACGACAAAAGGAGGACCGAAAACGCAAACGATATTACTGCGAGAGAAGGAAAATTCGAAATAAAACCCTGTAGTAACCCGTCTAACCAACATGGAGACAGTAGACCAAAGCCTATGTCTAGCAGTAGACTGCGATATGACTCAATCACTCTTGAAAAAATTAATTTTTTTTTTATCTATGGCACGTCAATTTGACTTCACCTCGCCTGATGTTAAGCTGAAGGCAAAGTCTCATGAAAGAGGGTCACCATTACACCAGTAGTTATGTTGAACTTGAACCGACTAAAACGCACGCCGTGTTCGGGTCTTCGGTTGCCGGAATTTAGATAATAGTTACCACATGCCTCGCACCCTGGCCATATCTACAATAATCTGAGATAATAAACCCATTCCCGTTGCTTGAATGGGTTCAAAATCCCATCACGGAAGGTTCTGAGGTCTTTTCAATTGTTAGAGGAAACATGCAGCCGCGACCATTGAGGTGAGAATAGCTTCCAGAAGACGTTTTCGGTTTGAATTAACATCATTACTTGACTAGCAACGAGTGCCATTTTTTGTTGCTAATGCTCAGAAGACGATACAAGTCTTACGAGTACAATGGTGCACGCACTACGTATATGCGGATAATGATGAATGTAATGTAACCATCCAATAATTAATTTATTCAGTTTCTACGTTTCATTCGCAATTCAACTAAACATCATTTCATCTACGTGGAGACAGTGATGCAATTTTTGTCTCAAATAGCATATCGATCAATCGAAGCCATAAGATTGGGCCCATTACTGATAAGTACCTGTATTTTAGTATATTAAATCTCAGACATCTCATAAAAGACAATAAAAGATAATTAAAAAGGAAAGAAAACATATAACTGGCGTGGGAAGCAGTCATAAATAAATATAAACGGTATTACAGAAATGGTACTACTTTAGTCTGAACTTAGGCGAATTCACGTCCCAATTCTATGCGTTTTATGTCTGTTGTTTTCAGTTTGAGACTGTCATTCTCAGCACTATAATAAAACTATCACAAAATTAACGATTGTTATCTGTACCGATACAATATTCAGATGTAATTTGCATTTCAGCACAAAATAAATGTAAACTAATAATAGTACACCATGCGCGGAACACGTACGGACTGCCCACCCAATCAATATCTGATATGGATATTCGCCAATATCCAATTATCCATGACATTTATACAGAAACACGTACTCGTATTTGGTTAATCATACTGTCCGACTAATCCTACAATCACTACACATAGTATAAAACAAAGTCGCGTTTTCTGTCCCTATGTCCCTTTGTACGCATAAATCTTTTAAACTACTCAACGGATTTTGATGCGGTTAAATAGATAGAATGGTTAAAGAGGAAGGTTTATATACAACATCATGCTACGACCAACAGGTGCGGAGCAGGAATCAAAAATGTTGCAAAAACAGGGTGACGCAGACGAAGTTGCGCGAGTCACCTAGTAATTTATATAATAAAAATAAATCGTTGAAGTGTACGTGCACAACTTTCGAACGACTGCACTAAATTGGATAAATCATTTGAAATCGAATGATTTACTTGCTATAGTGGATGTTATTTATATTCACTATTATATATTATTAGGAGACCTTCTATATTGGCTATACCTATAGGTTGTGGAGGCCAGATGGCAGTCGCTTCACAGAAAAAATCGAAGTTCAGTTGCAACGCAGTTAGACTAGAACAATAACGGACTTCGGACTCAAAGTGACAGCTCCGAACCCAACCAGGATTAACGCACGGAAGATAATATTATTAGGACAAGGTTTGTATCCATTTGTATCAAAAGAGAATTTCGTAAAATTATGGAATCAAAATTCGTTTACCTTAGAATTTAATTAGAAACTATGTTATCTAGGTTAAACCTACGAAAATCCACCGCTGAATTTACCCGTCTTTATCTCTTAAGCCCCTTAAGAAGACTAGCGAAGGAAGGTCTTAATAAATTCTGTTTATTTAATTTAAATTACGAATAAATGTAAGGGTTGTAGGTATACTAAGGGGAGTATGATATTCTGACGATCATCTGACTACTTTATTGTTGTAGATACAGTAGTGGGTTCCAAAAGTGATTGGACAATTTGAAATTAAAATTGTATGAAGTGATGCCACTACACAACTACTAGTCTTAGAAGCTACTGGATAATTAGATCTACTTTTAATCTTTCGCGTTGTATGATATATGGTTAGCGAAACCCGGGTTTTAATACGATCATTTGATAAAATTAAATACAATAATTTACCTTTTGATTTGAACCAGGCCAAAACGTCAAGTAAATCAAAAGGTAAATAATTATTGTATTTACCATTATGATCGCGTTAAAACCCGGGGTTCGCTAACAATAGATCTACCTATAAATATTATATTTAGGTTTAGGCTATTACTTGCATGAGTTTACTTATTTCCTTTATAAAGAAACAAGACATTGATCAATTTTTTATACCACTTAGGTGGCAGACAAGCACACGACTCACCTGATGGGAAGCGGTCACCGTGACCTATGGACGTTTGCAACACCAGGGGTGCACACAGGTGCTGCCTACCCTGATTAACGAATATTATATTAACGAGTGATAAACATAGATAAAGTTTATCACTACATAGTATAAAACAAAAACTCTGTCTGTATCTTTAAAACGACGCAACGGATTTTGATGCGGTTTTTTTAATAGATAGAATGGTTAAAGAGGAAGGTTTATATGTGTATAACATCATGCTACGACCATCAGGGGGGGGAGCAGGAACGAAAAATGTTGCGAAAACGGGGTGACGCAGACGAAGTTGTGCGGGTCAGCTAGTTTTAAATAAATTAGACTTAGGCTGTTAATAGATTATATAAATCTTAAGTTATCTAGGAACTTTTGCAGCCCACTGTACCTACTCTAAACATATATTAGTTAGCTTCTTCATCACTAACACAAATAATGTGTCACAAAACAAATAAACATATTATGTATCACCTTGGCCAGGTCGATCGGTCACCCTGAGCACACACAGGTACGTATGAATCATTGCGGTTAGGTACTCCACGTAAACCGCCAGATTTCGTCAACGATTGGTCACTTGCACACGTGCAGGCAAGAGGAGGCACGTGCCGCGGTATGACATACTGGCTCTGGTATTTGGTGCTGTATTCTCTTCAGGCAAATATACCTTTTTTCGTGCAAACAATCCCCACGGGTACCCCCTTTCCCTGCCGGAGGCGGTTAGAGAGGTTATGTAGGACTAGAACCGACCAAAACGCTCGCCATATTTGGGTCTATAGTTGCCGGAGGTGAGATAGTAACTAGTCAACATATCTCTCGCACCCCGGCAGACCCGGGGCCGGCTCTTTCAAGATGGCCCACGATGGTATGTCGGACTCGAACCGACCAAAACGCAATCTTTGGGTCTTTAGCTGCCGGATGTGAGATAGTAGTCAACATATCGCATCCCGGCATCCCCAGGGCCGGGCTCTTTCAAGATGGCCCCCGTCGGGAGGTAAATAATATACCATACAGGCAAATACCTTTTTTCTATGTCACACCATTAATTTCTGGAATTCTTTACTAGCACACGAGTTTCCGTCATCCTACAGTCTCGGGTGTTTCGAGCGGGGCGTGAAAAAACATCTGTCAAAGCCGTTATACTAGGGAAAACATCTATAATGGTACCGCAGTAGCCTAGTGATATGGCTAATGGACTACTGAGACGAGGTCTCGGGTTCGATCCCAGGTTTTACCATGGCAAACACCAATGACTTTTCGATGCTTTTCGAAGTTATGTGTGTATTTATCGCAGGTTTATAAGTGCCCGGTTAATGGCAATAGGCTCGTCACCTATTACATTATGACCTAAAAATAAACTGGCGGAATGTGGATGCTAACACATCTGCCTACTCTTTCGGGGATAAAGGCGTGAGTTTATGTTATGTTACATCTATGTATAATGGCTGTCAATATCTCTGGTTCGCACCCAAGTTTACCATCAGGCGGGGTGCGGTCACTCTACGACCGAAATATGAAATAAAAGTGATCGTTAATGACCTGACTTTTTGAATAGCGACTTTAAATAAATAACAAAACAAATACATTTATCAGACACAATCCGACTGTAACGTCACAAAATTCGCTTAAACCCCAGTTATATCACAAACAAAGAGCCTAACTCCGCGGGGAGCATAGACAAACGTTTATCTCCCACCAAATCTACTTAATTCTGTATAAATAGAAAACGGAATCAGTTAATTCCGCAACACAGTCGACTTGGGAAATAAAATAAGATCCTGACGTGGATAACGCCCCTACTTGTATGCTGAGAGGGTGGCTACCCTTAATGCAGGCACTGGGCACGTTATGTAGACCACTGGACAGTATTCTTATAAATTAGATTGGAAAAAGTCCAAGGATTTGAACCCGTGACCATTTCCTTACGCGGGGAATGCTCTGATCAACTAAGCTACATGGACACAACATCTTGAAAATTTAAAATTCATGCGTCGATCCTGGTTACATCAAAAGCTTGTGTTTATTTTGGAGCCCGGGCTACTATATTGTAGATTAGTTTACCTGACTTTTATGGGAGCAGATATTTGTATACATGGAAGAATATAGAAATCGAATTCAGGAAAAATACTATTTATAATAATAATAATAATAATATGTCTTTATTGTACACCAAAGAATTACATCATGTATGGACATGCAGATTTTTAGGTACATACAATGGGCGGCCTTATCGCTCTGTGGCAATCTCTTACAGGCAACCATGGTTTAATACTATTTATTTGTTTATTGGGGATTTTGAGGGTCCCCACCGGAGCCGGTTGGGTAGGTTATGTCGGACTCGAATCGACTAAAACGCACGCCGCCCGCCTTGGGTCTTTGGTTGCCGGAGGTGAGGTAGTAGCCAACATATACCTCGCACCCCGGCCGACCCGGGGTCATACTTGTGCTGCTGACCCTTTAGAAAACCTTTCAATGCTCTTCTTGAAGCGATTTGTGAAGGTTCAGAGAGCTTCTGTACCGCTAGCGAAGGAGACAACATGGTTTTGATCCACAGACAGCACAACAACTCTCCAGTAAATAACAACACCAACACTATTATTTCTAACACAACAATATAATTCTGTACGACGGAGATACTTCCCCAGTTGGACTGCTCAACAGGGACGGGAGCTGTGTCAGAGCGTTGTCCACCAATCAGCGTGGTATAACTACCGACTGGTTGGTTAAAATGGTGAAGTTAACATGACCACCCAAAACCATACATTCCATTCATACATAGTGTAAACATCAATGTTTAACTTATAATATGTTCTTTGCTCGTACGCAATAGAGGATCCCCTATTGCCGTGACTTACCCGAATAAATTATAACTAATATTGAATTAACTAAAGCACTTTGTGAAGGGTAGTAGGTCCCTCTAACCTTGTCGAGTGACTCATATAATAGATGTCAATATAAATACGGCTAGAGTCGAATAATGAGTCAACATACTTGTGTTAGTCATTTTTATGTCTATGTATAGAGAAAATATAGGTGTCATCACGGAATATACCGACTACATAAATAATCTAGGTATATATATAAAAATGAATTGCTGTTCGTTAGTCTCGCGAAAACTCGAGAACGTCTAGACCGATTTGGCCAATTACGGTCTTGAATTATTTGTAGAAGTGTAGAGAAGGTTTAAAAGTTGAATAAATATGAAAATGCTTGACAGCGGGAACGGGATCAGAAGTTTACGCGGGTGGAGCCGCGGGCAACAGCTAGTAATAGTTAAAAATAATTGGAAATGTCGGAGATACGGTATAAACACAAGATATAGTTATTTTCACAATTATGAAGAGCGCTGTCAACCTATACTAGGATCAGCCTGTGTGTGTGTATGTGTGTGTGTGTTCGTGTGTGTGTGTGTGTGTGTTCATGTCACGTCGGAGCATTCACTTTTCGGATCTAAAATGATTTCTGTTTCAGTTATGTCTTGATCAATTCCACACAGTCCACCATTTTTATAGCCTAAATACATAGTGATTGAATTTACAGTGGCAGTTCTAATGTTTATATGTATTCTACTATCAAACCACAGTAGTTCTGATTGCACTGGGACTATAAAGCGGGTTCACACCAGCAAGTTTATTGTCGAATATTATGTGAATCAATCACAAACAGTGATAAGTTTTACTAACCAATTTGCTCGGAGCCAGACCGCGCGTTATCGACGGTCGCGCACAGAGTATAAACAATTTTATATTCTCTGGTCGATTTAGTTAGTTACTTTTAGTTTATCAGTCAAGCTGATTTAGTTTATCAATCAAGCTGAGCGTCATTTAGTTAGTTACTTTTAGTTTAGTATTGTTACTGGCTTATATCTTGACTCCAAATTAGTCAAATTATTTTGCACGTTTTGTACAAGTAGTACAGGATGTTCCAGTGGCGAAGGAGCTCACCTCCATCAATTATAAATTACTAGCTGATGCCCACGGCTTCGCCCGCGTGGAATTTTGTTCCCGTTCCCGCAACCCTTGGGAACCTTTTCCCGGGATAAAAAGTAGCCTATGTGTTATTCCAGGTTCTAATCTACCCCTGTACCAAATTTCAACCAAATCAGTCCAGCCGTTTATGCGTGAAAGAGGAACAAACATCCATCCATCCAAACAAACTTTCGCCTTTATAATATTAGTAGGATATGAAAGCAAACCGCGGAGCCTCGTTTCTCTCGCTACCAGGGGTCAAAATATATGCCGAGAACTGTATAAGTGTCGGTTTGTTATTTTTCAAGCAAACGTCAATTGTTATGAAAGAGTGGGGTATAATAATATAGGGTATACCATTAAGTCCTGGAATTCCTTGCCGGCGCACGTGTTTCCTTCTTCCTACAGTCCCGGGTCCTTTAAGCGGGGCGTGAAAAAGCATCTGATGAGGCCGTCAAGCTGAGCGCCACCATTGTAGCACTGAACGGGTTTGCAACAGGCGAGGTGAAGTCAAATTGACGTGCCATAAAATAATAATAATAATAATAGAAATAGCTCAACGTAAAGAAGCGCGATAACACTGACAAAGTGACAACCACGAGACGAAAGGTGGTTAAGTACGGTGTCCTATGGTCGTTTGCAACACCAAGGCCACCAAGAGCGTCACACTTGAACTCCCGACACTATAGTAACCTGCTAATAAATAAGCTTTCAAGAGCTTCACTTCAGCTGACAGTATAAAAATTCTCCAGCTTCCCTACTAGGGAGCCTGGGGGTGACAGAAGGACCGTCTATCACCCTAGCAGAAGCAGAGCGTGAGCGCGCGGTGTAAAGTGCGCCTCCCCGAATCCGGGGGCTAGATGGCGACACCATGGTTCCCACATTAGGGGAAGGGGGTCATCTCAAAGAGATGTCCAAGAGTCTGCCGGGGTGCGTGAGATATATATCTTGTATAATCTCACCTCCGGCAATCAAAGACTCATGGACGGCGTGCGTTTTGGTTGGTTCGAGTCCGACATAATCACCTCCACCGACTTTTGGTGGGGGTGGTATAGGTGGGGATTTTGCGCACGGAAAAAAAAGCTTCACTACTAGGGCAGATACTTTTTCAATTGAAATTTTCAATTTGGACGGGAGATACCGTCGTCTTTTTTAACAGGTTTTATATAAGAAAGCTCTTGCTTAGAGTTAGAAACATATTTCTAACCACAATTGGTGGAGTAAAACCGGTGATATGATTAAAAGTGATAACCTTCGTCCATGTGGCATTTGGAAAAAAAATAATAGGAGCTATTGCTGAACGCCCCTCCCTGGAGTATGAACTAAATGAGATTGCACGGATAGCGATAAGAAATGATTCACTGCTGCACAGATTTCGTGTAACGTTTGCTCCCGACTGTACTGTGCACACACGGAGAGCGATTCAATTTCACTGACGATGTTTTGCCACATTGCAGTTAGATGAACAGAATGTCAAGTCCGCACTAATGTAGAAAAGATAGATCTATTTATTATATAACTATCCAAAAAGTAGTGTAGGTGTCATCCGCATACGGTGCAGAATATTCCATCAAGAATCAAGCGGTTCGGTGAGCCTTTCCTCTGCCGCACCATTAAGTCTTGGAATTCCTTACCAGCGCACGTTTTTCCTTCTTCCTACAGTCCCGGGTCCTTTAAGCGGGGCGTGAAAAAGCGTATGAGGCCGTCAAGCTGTACGCCACCATTGTAGCACTGTTCGTGTTTGCAATGGTGACTCTTGCATGAGACTTTGCCTTCAGCTTAACATCAGGCGAGGTGAAATTATATTGATTACTTCCTCAGTCGGACTGTTCAATCGCGACAGGAGGTACATCTTATATAGTCCTACAAGACTTATATCATCCCAAGTGGTAACTACTGCCTATTTTTTATTTGGATATACTGTCATCAATATGGCGGTATGGTTTCTGGTTAAAATATGAAGAAAAAAGTCCTCTCTTTGTTTACAGACCAGTAGCATTTTTTAATTTACTTGTTCCTGTATTAAATCATTGTTACTTCGTGTAAAGTACCAGAAGTACTTAGTAGTACCTAGTGAGTACAAGGGGACTGTTATTAATAAAAAGTGTGCGTACGGATGTACGAATTTATACTTTTTGGGGTGAATAAATTAGACATAAAACTTTAAAACAATGGTTACGAAAAGAAAAAAAATGAACTAGTACACGATACTACTATTTTTTTATTATAGTTTTATATATGTACAGTAATATTTATGAAGAAAGAAGAATGCGATATAACAAAATATGGAAATAGAAAGCGTTAGAACACATTTTGAAGAAGAAGTTGTTATGTTAATTTACATGAGGTATTTGTGCTTTGTAGTAATTTTCCGTTATTTGCATTGTCTAAAAATAAAAAGTACGTATTGTATAAATACAAAATGTGAGCTTTCCGACTTAAATCAATCAAAAAATCAATTTCGTTATTACAATTTAGGCACATAAGGAGCACATGAATGTCAAAGTTTTACAATTTTTATATTTGTCAAAAATAATTATATTGAACTTATAAATTACTAGCAAACATATTAACTTCAATATATTTACCGGTGGTTATAGTTATATTTTAAGTCAAAATTGTACACTCAAAGTTTCGTAGACTTTTCATGCAGACAAAGTATTTATACATTATACTATTTCGTATAACAAAGTATTGTTGAGCCTACTGGTACTTCTGTCCGTGTAGATACTGTCTGTACGTAAGTATATTACTTCTGTACATCTCGTAAATCCGTTTCACTGGCGTTGATAATGTGCTCAAACTTGTGTCTATATGAGATCCTTTCCTCTATTTTTAGTTCTCTGAAACTATGTATCCTCTGTAAGGAAAACTTGTATAGTTTTCTTGTAGGGGGAAATTGGAACTACCCATCTGGATGTTGGTCAGGGTATACCCGTACAATACTTAGTGGATGTTTTAGATGTTCCACAGGTTACACAAGCATTTATTCGGACCTGCAGTAGTCACATGGACCAAACATAGTATATGGATGTGCTTCTTCTGTACAAAATCAAAAATGGTACAGTATTGCAATTAGAAGTAATAAAAAATAAAATCAATTAGTAATATTGCAGTTTTTTTTTATTCTTAAGTCGTCAAATTGACTGCCCCACGCCTGATGGTAAGCAGTGGCGTAGTCCAGAACAAGGTGGCGGCCGTTACAGGTGCTGTCCCTGCAATGGCGGTCACCACCCTGATGGCCTCGCCAGTTGTTTTTTCACGCCCTGCTTGAAGGACCCGAGACTGTAGGATGAAGGAAACACGTGAGCTGGCTGACCATTGTCGAGTAGACCGCTGAGTAGACCAGCCGTTAATTTATTAATGCCCCAACTATCCGTACGTCAACTCTAATCTCGATAAATTGTTACATTGTATTGCAATCCAAACACATAATCCGCCATTTTAGCTTCAGCTTTCAGTATCTAATGTTATCTGAACATAACCGACAAGGCTTCCAAAACAAAATGGCCACTTCCCAACATTAAACGCCTCCAATCTTGGTGAATAGCGATCGTAGAATACGATTCGAGCGCGATACACCGACGTTTGAGCTCGCACCAGTATCTGGAACTATTAGATAAGCCATTCTTGTTTGTTTATTTTATATATGCGTATCTCAAAAACATAACAGTTTTGATAAAATGTTATATTCCCAAGAGGTTTAGTTTTTTCTTTATTTTTATAGATATCATCATTGTCTGTACCTATAATCACATCAGGGGAAGGGGGTCATCTTAACAAGATGTCCCCGGGTCTACCGGTATGCGAGAGAGATGTCTGGTATAATCTCACCTCCGGCCATCAAGGACCCATAAAGGGCGTGCGTTTTAATCGGTTCGAGTCCGACATAATCACTGACATAATTTTGGTGAGGGCGGTCTCCGTGGGGGTTTTGCACACGGAAAACAGTCACTGAAATAGTCCAGGATGCTTCCAGGGCTTGCACCATAGAATCTATTAAAGTCTACTTTCTTACTTTTTTATTTGACTATTTTGAGAACTTGGTACATGTTTACGTCTGGAGGTTAGGGATTCATCAACATCCTTATATTATGGCTCTTTATCTGAAGACCTAATGCGGCGTACAGTTCTATCCGGCTCGAGTGAATTCTCGCATGAAAACAATGGAGTTAGAAAACGGATTCCGGCTCCAAATTCCAATCCGACTCCACTATTATTACTCCTTTCCATTTATTCTGACTTTTACGGGAGCGACTGCTATCTGAACCTCCAACTCTGAGAGGCTTGCGCCAGGATTCGTCCTTCAGTTAGTAGGTTGCAGGGCAAATTGGTTTAGGCCCTCTTGAAAAGACCTCATCACAATTTTCCGGTCTTGTAAGACAGCAGTAAAATGTCTTATAAAAATACGAAGAGGGACGTGACCTTCCAAGTGGATATCTTCATTCCTTTTCTAATATAAATATATTACTTGTAGTAAACAACGGAATAACAATACAGCCCTACATAAAATTAACTTTTCTCCAATAAAATTAGATTCACAACACTAGAAAAATACTAGAACGTTACATTTCTAACTTCGGTATACATTACTGTCTTGGAGCTGAACTGTTACAGAACATAGATACAAAAACTGTAATGGATACGATAGTGATATAAAGTGTCGTTAGTTCCTCGCTTGATAGACAAGCGTCAGAGTTAACGGAATTGCCAGCAGTGACGTATTACAAGTAATCCTTATATAAGTGGAGACTTACATGGTGGCGAATCTATATACGTACATGGTAAACCTTGATATATTTATAAAAAAATATTACATACGTACAATTAAGTATCGCATGAAAAACATAACCCTTCCCTGACAGTCGGATTATTGTAATACACGTGTATTCTACATATTTGTCGAAGGTTGAATACGACAGTATCCGTCCCAATCAAGCTAATAGTCCCAATTGTGCAGTCCGACTGAGGAAGAACCTCCGCCCTACAGAATACCGCAGCTAATAACAACCTTGCATTGTGTCTGAATTGTCTTGGGTAGCAGACGGTGAGTAGGGTAGTCAGAGATCACTGGAGAGTTTTTGTACTGTCAGTGGAAAGATCAATTTGTCTTCTGCCTTGGCGGTACAGAAATTCTCTGAACTTTCAAACCCCTGTAAATCCCTGAAGGGGTAGATAGAGGTGTTACCAGATTTCAGCAATGATTTAGGATCTACGCAATAGGCATAGGTTCCCCGGCCTACTGCAGTCAAACGAGCATTGGTTGTATACCATAATCAAACAGCTCTAAACCATAGTCTGATGAGGTGGTACTAATCTTCTTCACCAGTAACAAGACTGGCGAAGGAGATTAGTGCCACAGTTTAAATTTCTCTCATTCTCTCTCAAACTCACGCCTATATCCCCGAAGGTGTAGGCAGAGGTGCTAGCACCCACATTTCGCCAGTTTATGTAAAGGTCGCAATGCAACCTGCGATATTAATGTTCAAATTTCGTATTGGGAAATCAGACAGCAAAATCCAGAAAAATCGACATACCAAGTTAATATATTGTAAATTATTTTAATTTATTGTAATTAAAATTATCTAAGCTGATATGAACCTGTGGGAAAGAATTTATCTTTCTTATAGGTCAACTGCATAAGTGGTCAGTGATTAAGAACAGATCTCAGCATATGTGATAACCTTCGTCCGACAACGGCATGACTAACTAAATACCTCCCAGTACAGTATAAGGCCTTATTATGGCGCTTGCGATGCTTGAGTATTGACTAAGTGACGTGTAATCATTATGTTATTGAACTAGTACAAGTCTGTGACTCCGCATTTGTGGTTGGGTCGGGTCTTGAGGTCTATCTACAGAACCAGTTGCAATCAAACGTATAACACACTTCAAGTCCAGTGACCGGTGCCTGCATCCCATCAGGTGGGCCGTGTGCTTGTCCTGCCACGTAAGTGGTATAAAAAAAAGTCAGAAAATGATCTAATTAACAAAAGATTCAATCCAAAAATGTTATTCGTAAACAAACAGAACCCTGATTTTATTAATTTTCAAATCAAAAATTACAAAAATTGCCATCGAATTTTTACTTTATGACGATAAATTAAAGTTCAAAATTTAATGATAAAGACTTCATTACATCGTTTCATTCACTTTACTTGATATTTTTTAATTTTCGTCAAATTTTAACACATTCCGGGACAGACCGCTTGTCGACGCTACCTCGGTATCTCGCTACGTGACAGTACGGCTAAGGGCGGTGAACTTCATTTCATTATATTTGGCAAACCGTCGATAGTCGTAGCTTTCCCATAACATATCTAGGAAGCACGTGGTTTAGTGTCACATCACGCGACTTCGATCGTTCGTATGTGACACAGTAAACTCTTGTCGAGTTCTTTTTCAACATACTCATACAAGAGCTCATGTACCAAAACAATATGTACACACCGTCGACAGCCGTAGACCTACCGTACAAGATACAACGCGTTCATAATTTAGTGTCACAGCGTGTGCGACGCCGGGAGGTCGTTGCTTCGCTGGGTTTGGTTTGACATTTTTGGCAGCAAAAAAAAGGTAAATAAAGCTTATTTTACTTATTAACCTAACTTAATTCGAATAATATGTGTATAGTATTAAACATTAGTACTGTTTTTCCGTCGTATAAGTAATAAATTACTAAACATAAGCACACTGTTCAAATGCTATAATTATATGAATTAACTGATTCTATAGTGGATACTTGCATGATATTGTTTTACAGATGGCGTCTAAACTATTTGCGATCGAAGACGACTTGAACGAAAGCCACCACGACCCTTACAGTGATGTAGATGGTGAGCTCGGCTCCGATACAAATTATATCCCAGATGGTGATGACGACAGTTGTGAATAAATGTAACCGGGAATTAACGCGATCATGGTATAGGTATATACATACCTTTTGCCTGACGTTTCGACCAGGTTACACCGGCCGTGGTCACAGGCTGACTGGCTCAGCTGCGTACGCCCTCCGTCGTCGAGTCCGTGAGGTAGCCGGTTGTTCACCTACCCGCATATTTTCGACATTTTGTAGATTATTTCTTCGCCAGGTACCGTCACATACCACACTCACAGGGTCCCTATTCTCTAAGCAAACGGCTCGGTGTCTATCCGACGGCGCAGAAAAGCGAGGTAGCAAGTTTTTTATCACTGGATTCCATGTCGCAGATAACTTGAAACCGTCTTCCCGATTGAAATTATTGTACTTCTTAATTTCAATAGCTTCACGTACAGCTCTTGAATAGAAGTGACGTTCGGTGGAGAGGACTTGCGTATTATGGAATTCAATCCAGTGATTCGTGCCCGCTTCTAAAAGGTGTTCTGCAATCGCTGATCTGCTCGTCCGGCGGTTCTTTACAGCTGCAATGTGTTCTTTGACCCTATCAGCTATAGTCCGCTTTGTTTGGCCTATATACGAACTACCGCAGCTGCAATCGATCTTGTAGACCCCTGGCGTCTGAAGCGGCAAGACATCCTTCGGTGTGCCCACGATGTTGTTTACTTTAATGCCTGGTGTGTAAACTGTCGGGATGGAATACTTTTTTAGCACGGAGCCGATTTTATCCGTTATTCCCCTGACATAAGGCATATACGCTGGCTGTCTGCTCACCTTTGGGTGCCGCCGCCTCAATGTTTGCTGCTTCCGTCTTCCGTTCACATCATATCCGTTACTTTTGAGTACCTCCTGAACATGATCCAGCTCTCGCTCCAGATGTTCAGGGTCGCAGAGATCATACGCTCTATTCTTGAGTGAGGTTATAACGGATTGTAAGTGTCGGGGGTGGTGATGAGACGTGGCGTGTAGGTACCTGTCCGTATGAGTAGGTTTCCGGTACACACAGTGTGACAAGGACCCATCTGATCTCACGGCTACTTTTACATCCAAGAAAGACAGCGACCTATCCTTCTCCATTTCATACGTAAACCTCATCTTGGGGTGAATGGAGTTGAGATGTTGTATATACTGATCTACTTCCTGTACACTTCCTTTCACGATACTGAAGATATCGTCGACGTATCGCTTCCACAGTCTGATGGTCTTGGGGCCGAGACTCAGAGCCTTCTCTTCAAAATTTTCCATCCAGATGTTGGCAAGTACCGGGGCTACAGGACTTCCCATTGCGACACCATCTATCTGAAGGTAATGTTGGCCTTGGAACAGAAAGTAGTTGCCGTCTAGACAGTGTTCAAGTAGATCAATATAGTTAAACGGTAGTTCATTGTCGCTCAGTAGGTCTTTCACGATATCCAAACACTCCTTTAAAGGAACGTTGGTAAATAGGGACTCCACGTCAAAGCTCACCATGACGTCATCCGGTTCCAGTTTGAGCTCTTTAATTATTTGTGTAAAGTGCCGCGAGTCCTTCACAAAAGACGGTGTTTTTCCTATAAGTGGTTGCAATACTGATGCAACGTGCTTCGCAAGATCATAAGTGGGAGATGATATTTGACTTACGATTGGTCGCAGTGGCACGTTGGGCTTATGTATTTTTGGCAGACCATATAACTTGGGTGGCTGGTGCGCCTTCGGTGTAAACAGTCTATTGTACTCATCTTCTGTGAAGAGGTCCTCGTTATCCTGTATCCGAGCTCGTATTCTGCGTGTTACTCTAGCCGTGGGGTTATATGATACCGGTTTATACACCTTGTTATCACTTAACAGTTCGAGAATTTTACTCTGGTAATCACTTGTATTCATCACCACGGTGGCGTTTCCCTTGTCGGCCTGGAGCACTAAAATATCCGGGTTGTCCCTAACGTTTTTTAGTGCTTGACGCTCTTCCGTAGTGATGTTGCTAGTCGGAAGCTTCGATCTCCGTAATATCACCGCGACGTCCTGTCTGAGGGTATCGGCATCACCAGGCGGCACTTTATTACGTATGATCGATTCCTCTATACTACTGATTACATTCTCGAACGGTATTCGCTTGGGTGTTGGAACGAAATTCATACCCTTGGCTAAGATATTTACTGCAGTTTCATCTAAATTCACGTTCGACAAGTTCACAACGATGTCCTTTGATTTGTCCGGTACCGTTGGTGACAGATTATTTCTTGCATACCGCCTGTTGTATTCCTTCGAGAACTTTCGCTCAAGGTTTACGCTGCACAGCTCGAAGGTACGCTCAGCTTGCAAAAACGTAATTCGGTCACACAAATCAAAATCGGTTTTATTTAGATTTTCACTACACTTTAGATGCAACGCATACAACTCCCTCTGAATACACTCCACTTCACTGTATTTATTGCGAATTAGTTGTCTCAGGAGGCGTACACTCGCGTTCGTTAGAATTCTTTGGGAAAATGCGATATCACTACGTGGTTTAATGCGTACACACGCAGGTAATAAGTTCCAATCGCGGCACTTAACAAGAAATGTCAACGATGTTTCCACTCGCGCCCGTTTTTTCCGTAAAAATTCTAGATGGCGGATTTGTTTGGCAATTTCCGACCCGTAGCGGTTTGCTATATTAACTTTTAAACTTTCGCGTTCCATGATTATGATAATAAATGTAACCGGGAATTAACGCGATCATGGTATAGGTATATACATACCTTTTGCCTGACGTTTCGACCAGGTTACACCGGCCGTGGTCACAGGCTGACTGGCTCAGCTGCGTACGCCCTCCGTCGTCGAGTCCGTGAGGTAGCCGGTTGTTCACCTACCCGCACATTTTCGACATTTTGTAGATTATTTCTTCGCCAGGTACCGTCACATACCACACTCACAGGGTCCCTATTCTCTAAGCAAACGGCTCGGTGTCTATCCGACGGCGCAGAAAAGCGAGGTAGCAAGTTTTTTATCACTGGATTCCATGTCGCAGATAACTTGAAACCGTCTTCCCGATTGAAATTATTGTACTTCTTAATTTCAATAGCTTCACGTACAGCTCTTGAATAGAAGTGACGTTCGGTGGAGAGGACTTGCGTATTATGGAATTCAATCCAGTGATTCGTGCCCGCTTCTAAAAGGTGTTCTGCAATCGCTGATCTGCTCGTCCGGCGGTTCTTTACAGCTGCAATGTGTTCTTTGACCCTATCAGCTATAGTCCGCTTTGTTTGGCCTATATACGAACTACCGCAGCTGCAATCGATCTTGTAGACCCCTGGCGTCTGAAGCGGCAAGACATCCTTCGGTGTGCCCACGATGTTGTTTACTTTAATGCCTGGTGTGTAAACTGTCGGGATGGAATACTTTTTTAGCACGGAGCCGATTTTATCCGTTATTCCCCTGACATAAGGCATATACGCTGGCTGTCTGCTCACCTTTGGGTGCCGCCGCCTCAATGTTTGCTGCTTCCGTCTTCCGTTCACATCATATCCGTTACTTTTGAGTACCTCCTGAACATGATCCAGCTCTCGCTCCAGATGTTCAGGGTCGCAGAGATCATACGCTCTATTCTTGAGTGAGGTTATAACGGATTGTAAGTGTCGGGGGTGGTGATGAGACGTGGCGTGTAGGTACCTGTCCGTATGAGTAGGTTTCCGGTACACACAGTGTGACAAGGACCCATCTGATCTCACGGCTACTTTTACATCCAAGAAAGACAGCGACCTATCCTTCTCCATTTCATACGTAAACCTCATCTTGGGGTGAATGGAGTTGAGATGTTGTATATACTGATCTACTTCCTACCATGATCGCGTTAATTCCCGGTTACATTTATTATCATAATCATGGAACGCGAAAGTTTAAAAGTTAAGACAGTTGTGAAGTTTAATGAAACTTAGTGATGATGTTGTTGGGAAAGAATTTGTCTCTGTTGACATATGGAAGAGGTATCCACCAAGAGCTCTTGAACCTGAACAAAGCACCTCGACGTCGACAATGGACGGCGGTCATTGGCCAATTCACATCACAGCGCCTTTCTTCTGCATATCAATGACATGCTGTCCACCGGCAACATCCACTGCAATGCAGACGATAGCACTGTACACGGGAGTTACCACGGATAAGCAATCTGATATAGCGGAAAAAAGGCGACTTCTGGTCACTGGGCTTGACCGGATCCTCAATCACATTTCCCAATGGGGATCTGAGAACCTGGTCGAGTTCAATGCCAAGAAGAAGCAGGCATGCGCGTTTACAGCAAAGACATTTCCTTTCCTTCCTCCTCCCACTCTTCAGAGCACACCACTGCCATTACAGGATAAATATACTCGGTATGGACGTGCGCTGCAAACTGATCACCAAGAACTATATCGAGAGCATCATCAAAACAGCTTCGCGTAAACTCGGAGTTCTGAACAGGGTAAGACGTTTTTTCACGCCGGAGCAGCGGTGTCTTCTTTATAAGACACAAATTCGCTCCTGCGTGGAATACTGCTCGCATCTCTGGGATGGCTCCGCAAAGTACTTATTAGATGCTCTCGACAGGTTGAAGCGACGTGCGGTCCGCATTATTGGGTTGGGAGTCCTGAGGTCACAAATACCCTCGAGCCTTTGCAGATGCGTAGAGATGTTGCGTCCCTGGCAGTATTTTACCGTCTCTACCATGGTGAATGTTCTGATGAGCTCTTCTAATTAATCCCACCCTCCCCTTTCCTACACAGGACAACACGTGCAGGGCTTAGATGTCACTCGCATACGGTACAGATTATTCCATCAAGAACCAAGCGTTTCGGTGAGTCTTTTCTCTGCCGCACCATTAAGTCCTGGAATTCCTTGCCGGCGCACGTGTTTCCTTCTTCCTACAGACCCGGGTCCTTTAAGCGGGGCGTGAAAAAGCATCTGATGAGGCAGTCAAGCTGAGCGCCACCATTGTAGCACTGAACATGTTTGCAATGGTGACCCTCTTTCATGAGACTTTGCCTTCAGCTTAACATCAGGCGAGGTGAAGTCAAATTGACGTGCCATAAAAAACATCCAAAAAGAAGTATTCTTTTCTAAACTGTAGAGTTTGCCTTAGTCAGGAACCAAAATGGAGAAGAGAGACAAGCTACCGATGCAGCGGGTGCCCCAAATCTCCTCCACTTTGTCCAGAATGCTTTGAAACCTGTCATAATATTTCTAATTCTGATCGGCAATAATTTTTTAACTTCAACTATCCGATTTTAAGTTTTGAATTTACTTTATTTTCTACATTTTGTTTTTTAACGAAAAGTTATTTTAAGTTAGCGGATCTCAATATTAAAGAAAACTAAAGACTAATTACTGTCAAATATGATTAAAACATAAGACTGATTCGTTTTTATAAATTAATGTAAGTTAAGGTAAAAGTTAAATAACTTTACCTTTTAAAAAAAATGTTACTTAATTTAAAATAAGTTAAAGGATCTAAATGAAAGAAAACTAAAGACTACTGTTAAAGATGATTAAAACAAAAGATTGATTTAGCTGTGTTTATTATTTTCTTACCCGTTTAGTGTAGGTGATATTATAAGAAAACTTAAGTAGGTACATTATGGCTATAACGTCAGTGTCATATAACAATTTCAGAAATACCTATATCATGAGAAACCTCCTCTAGGCGGTAAGCCTATTTCCGTATTGTCAATAAGGTTATCAACCGGTCTATGTGGAATGACAATACGTCTAAAGGCGGTTCCGCCTTACGCCGTTATTGCCTTAGGATACATAAAACCAAACTTAATTATGACATACCGCCCACAGGCGCTAGCGCCTGTAGACGGTCCGTTATAATAAGCCTTTTCATATGTATGTAAAACGACAGACCGCCTATAGACGGTACCGTCTGTAGCCGCACTGTCATATTACATTGCCATTGTTAGTAATATTATGACGTTCCTCCCTCAGGCGTTACCGTCTATGGCCGGTATTGTTGTTTCAAAAAATTACAAGAATACGTAATATGGTAGTACGTTTATAGACGGTATGATAAAATGTATGGGAATTTATGGTGTCATATTTAAAACTTTGCCAAAAGCCGAGTGTCCCGGAACGTGCTAATATTTATGGCATATTTTGTAATGTCAGTGGTTTATCAATGGCTGGCAATTAATAGAATCGGGACCTAAACAAAAATTCAAAGAATATTTTTGTGGTCAGAAAAGTTAATTAACATAATGCATTTTTTTTCATATCTGCAATGTACAGACACAACTATTCTATAACTGTATTATGGCATGTATATATTTATAGATATGCAAGTAATGTTGCGCAAACGCAGGTCGCAGGATTTTTTATGTAAATGTCGGCGTTACTGGTAGTGGCGCATAGGGCGCTTGCGATAGACTTGTTTTTCTGATATTACACGTGATAACTTTGGTATGTACTAGAATATACAAAGAGATAAATCATAAATAGTGTAGGCTTCATACATAAAACATATTTTGTTGTATGTGTCGAATAGTAAGTGGATCAATGTATGGATTTAAGTTTATAAATGATTTACGGTAAAGTAACTGGACGTAACGTTAATTATTGATGGCATAGAAGTAGTGTTAACAAAGAATTTTACATTAAAGTAGGACGCCTCAGGTAATAATCATTCCCGTAAAAGCCAAGAGTAACAAAAAGCAGTAATGGAAGATTGCAAATTCTTGATACAACCGGGATTGGCATCATCATTCTCTGAACCTTTTCCCAACTCAGTTGGGATCGTCTTTCCAGTCTAACTGTGATTCGGCTGAACTTCTACTACCATCTGACCTCCACAACCAATGGTCCAATGACCTATGGCGATATCGAAGATGGCGGTTGGACTTTAAAGGGCTCCAACTACTTGTAATGGCAACCGGGACCGACGGCTTCACGTGAGCAAACAGCCATATTCATGCATACAACTTTTTGCACTGAGCGGGGATCGAACCCGCGCCCCGTGCGTAACAGTCGCGTACACTATCGCCAAGCCACGGAGGCTTTGGCACTCGTATAATAATTTACGTTCTGCTGTCGCGTTCGACCGTCACCTCATTCTTCAAAGTGATTCTACAGGAAGGTCAGAAGGAATTTGACAGTACAGAATACTAATTCGGTAACTTTTAACTTTTAAGACGCATAGTTTTCCTTGAGCCTCTTTTTTTACTTACTACTTGATTAGTCATTGTTTCCAACAGGAAATATACCGAAAATACGAAGGTAAATATCAGTCAGGAGCCACACGCATTGTGAATGACTATGTTAAATATCTTCACAGGTTTAATTTATGTGTGATAGCAATTTTGTTGCGTTAGCTGGAGCTATTGTCTCATGATTTTATATTCCAATTGTTGTGTACTTACATTGATTTTTTCATCTCCGGAAAGGAGGCGAAGTCTCAGGAAAGGTGGTGCCCAGCTTGACGGCCTCATCAGAAAATTTTTCAAGCCCCAAATAAAAAACCCGGGCCTGTAGGAAGAAGGAAACATGTGAGCTGGTAAGGATTAAGGACTCTATGAACGCTTGGTTCTTGATGGACTAATGGACATGAATCTATCGGGTAGTAATATTCTGCTAACTGCCGATCAGTCTTTAACTGCCTCCTTTACTTGTTTTGCTGGGCATAGACTTCAGAGTGATGTGAGCCCTCTTATTTTTAACTTCTTTGGGAAGAGATAGGTACACTTGCCAAAGTAATTAAAAAAAAATTGTACATTAAAGTCGGTAACAAATGTCTGTTCATGTCGCTTCTTCCGAGCCTCCTTAGTATGGGTAAACCCAAGAAATGCTGGTGTCATACCGTAGGTAACATAAGTGCCGATATGCTATTACTACCAAAAATGTGAGAAGGGTAACTGTTACAGAGATTAGCACGTTCAAACGTAAAAATTCTTTAGTTTTATTATCAACACAGATAGTCCCGCGCCATGTAACCCCTCTCTCCCGTGACGTATTACTTACAATCACCCGAATAAGGCCGGCATTCACGGACATTGAGCCCAAATTGAAAGGGACCGTTTGCACCATTGAGTATCGTAGATACCGTCTGTACGTCACTATTGTGCGAGCGGAATAATTCAACCAGATTGAACACCAAATGTAGGCCTGTTTCGTTAATAGTTATGTGAATGGTCTGAATAACTTACAATCTTTTTTCTCTAATTTATGGAAACGTTCGAAATGGTATAAGTTTTAGTTTTATGAATACTAAAAGAGACAAAAATATGTACTAAAACAGATTGTGTAGAAATAGGAGCACTAATCAATGTTTTATTTCATCGTGCACAAATTTCCCACGGATACCGCCCCTACCAAAGTCGGTGGAAATGATTACAAACGCTGTCTATGGGTCTTTGATTGCCGGAGGTGAGATTATACAAGACATATCTCTCGCGCCCAGGCAGAGGCACCTATATGAGATGACCGCCTTCCCCTAATGTAGGAACCATGGTGACCCAGAATAGTGCAAATAGTCATGTTTATACAAATATTTGCACAGAACGGGCATCTAACTTTACCCTAATTGTTGCCATTTGCCACACGAAGCAGGAAAGAAAGTAAATTCTAAAACCCGATGCCTTTTTTATGATCTCAGTGGTATTACAATGGTTGACAATTAGTAAAAGGAGGGTACTGGTGTAATGTAGACCTCTGAGCTTAAAAAAAATTAAACTAGGGAAGATATATAATTTGATTTCAATTGATTAAGGGCAAGAGATATGAACAAAAATACACTTTAGTTACTTTTAGCATTATGTGTAATATGCTTTTGGTCGCGATAACGGACATCCAAGCAGGTGGAGCCGCGGCCAACAGCTAATTATTTTCTCAAATTAATGGCGATGATGGTTGCTGTCAGCACCCTACGGTTTCTATTAATAGAAATTTTGTTATGTACTTTGTTTTCTAACCTAATTTTCAGTATTTAGTGTGTCATAAAAGCGTGACTTTATACCACTTTGGTGGTAGACAAGCACGCAGTTTACCTGATGGAAAATAGTTTTTTATTTATGGCACGTCAATTTGACTTAGCCTCGCCTGATATTAAGCTGAAGGCAAACTCTCACGAAAGAGGGTCACCTATGCAAACACGTTCAGTGCTACAATGGCTGCGCTCAGCTTGACGGCCTCATCAGATGCTATTTCACGCCCTGCTTAAAGGACCCGGGATTGTAGGAAGAAGGAAACACGTGCGACGGCAAGGAATTCCAGGACTTAATGGTGCGGCAGAGAAAAGACTCAACCAACCGCTTGGTTCTTGATGGAATATTCTGTACCGTATGCGAGTGACACCTAAGCCCTGCACGTGTTGTCCTGTGTAGGAAAGGGGAGGGTGGGATTAATTGGAAGAGCTCATCAGTACTTTATAGTGGTTACATAGTAACTAACTGTATATTGTTAACAAAAAGCAAATACACACTTTCAAACAAAATCATTACAACAATCATTTATTTCTCATTTGTCTGTGTTTCTTGAACATTCCTGATTGAAATTCACGACTGAAAAACAACAAACAGTCTTTGATACCAGAATTAATATTAAAAATACACTGAAGGCTCAGAGGGAAAATAATTATAGGCACTGTTTCATAATAGTAGCTGTTTGGCATTTGCTTTTGTAGAAACCATCGAGGTCGGGTTTGGGTGGATTATGATTATTCGCTATAGTTCAAAAATTTGTTATATTAGGTTGTTAATGAAATTGCTGTCTTGTTTGAAGAAATTGGAGGAAACCCAATTTCAGTACTAACATTTTTGCATTTTTTTTAGGAATGACAAATCCAAATTTCATTTTCTTTGTGTATGAATGAGACAACATTAAGCACTCAATCTGAGGTTTGAGAGTCTGGGCTGTATATGTCTGTCTTTTCAGTTCTATCTCTTAATCGCCTTGTACGACACCACATTGCAAGATGGGGTGGCAAAATATTACTCCGCCGGAAACCACACAACTGAAATAACTTTCATTTGCTCATTAACATGGTAAACTGTTCTTGATGAGGCCCTAAAAACTTCCAGTATAGCGCTTTGTATGCTGAAGAATACACATTTTATTACGATTACGGACTTTGGTATGTTACGAAACGATTTAATATGGTTTCCATTAGTTCGATTTAAGTGCGATAGATGGCGTTCACATTAGGATTTTAGTATAAGTTTTAAAGTTAATTATAGTTATCATTATGCTGTGGCCACAATTATTTATTTGCATTTCGTTAAATTCATAATTAAAAATCGTTTATCGTAACAGACCACTATATGGAACTTACAAAACGTCAAAATAAAAAATATTTTATGGGTAAGTAAACGCGGCCCCGGCCTGAACAGACTCTGACGAGAAACTTCATATTTGCGCTTACCGTGTTTTTTTAATTATTTTTTTTGGAGATTTTTACATATTATTTCAGAATGGGAATCGAACTTGCGACTTTCAACATAACAGTCACACGTTTTACTGCTGCATTTAGGTAATCTGTGGCTGCACCTCAGAGGTCATTACTGAGTCACCTACGGCAGTCGCTTATATACAGGATCCCATCATTAAGGCCTGGACCACCTTAACTGTAAGCCCATACTCATATTGATTAACGGAAATTCCTTCTTCCTACAGTCCCGGGTCCTTTAAGCGGGGCATGAAAAAGCATCTGATGAGGCCGTCAAGCTGAGCGCCACCATTGTAACACTGAACGTGTTTGCAAAGGTGACCCTTTTTCATGAGACTTTGTCTTCAGCTTAACATCAGGCGAGGTGTAAAATAGTACTCTAACAAGCTTGTTTCAATTAAGGGGGACGGGGGGGGGCAGTCGATTTTGTAAAGTCGATGATAAACCAGTCCATAATAATAGAAAATAACGAACCTGGACTAAAAATTGCAAGCTATGTAAGCAACCAGGATCGACTTAGCATGACAATGATTGATTACCATGACAGCCAATCACTTTTAGCAACTTTCAAGCACTTTCTTTTCCATCGATTTGCTACACAATTAACGATATTAAGCTAAAATTGGCATAGAGAGAAATATTAAAAATTTCATGCGTCCGCGCCGGAAGAGGCTCTCCGCGGCGAATCCGCACGTCAACAATAAAAAGTTTTAATTATTCTGTATCCGTAATGCTTCCTGTTTGAATGTTTTTTTTTTTATAATTACGCTTGTATAATCTTACAGGGGTAGGCACGGAGTTATAGATAGCCGTGGGTTATAACCAACATGTTGTAAGATATTCAAAATAGATATATATACCTTTACTAGATCTAGGTACAGAGTTTAGGTCTATGTGTTTTCTACCGCGAGAAGCCATGGTGCAGGTTATCCTCATAAGTTCTAGGGTTCAGATGGCAGTTGCTCCCTTAAAAGTCAAAACAAACCAAATTGAAAGGCGTAGAGAGAGTTTAGTTTGCCCGAATAGCGTCAGGGGACATAGGCTGTGATTTGGACCCCACAAACTTGGATTTGGTTCCAGCATAATGTATTTCTAGTACTATTCCGGGCGAAATATCATCTGCTGAGTCCTTTTATCCTTGAGACAGCTTCTGTAACAGCGGTCACTATGCTTTACACTGCAAGCTCACCATAAGGAGCGGGGTACATTCAATTTGGTGACCGAAATATTAAAAAAATACTTATTAAGCCCCATGAATATTTATGTTTTATAAAACTTATGTGAGATCTAACTGTGGTAGCCGCAAATGTAACTTTTCCATGGACTAATTTCGCACAAATAGTAAACAATTTCGGTACTCGTATGTAAAAGTTTTGTATACATTTATATTCTATAAGCAAAAAATAATTCCATTTCCAAATTAAATCCTTATCTGTTGAAAAATTCTATCGAGCGCCCGCGGACTGCGTGTGACGTTGACAGCTGTCAAGGCAACTGTCATGGCGGCTCGCTAAATTGGCGGCAAACGCAATTTACGCGCGTCCCACTGTGTTGTCAGCCTTGTTAGTTTTTAGGATTTAGTCAGCGAAAAAAACGCTTCACAGAATCGAATCTACGTTATAAAGATAATGACCTAGGCCAGAGTACATTTATTTTCTTTTTTTAGCGGCGTATTTTTTCACAATGAAACAGATTACGTTGGAGTTTCCTGTGAGTAAGCAGTTTCTTTCGTGTCCTGCCAGTTCGGTTCAGTGGCAAATTTTTGTCAACGTCATCAAAAGCAAGGTATTTAACTTTTGTCAGATAATGACACAACGGTTTTTTGCGACTCCTCGATGTACAAGAATGGTTAGTTTATAACCCATTGTATTTAGTGAAGTTCTATACATACATATATTATGATTATAAAGGCTTTGAAGAAAAAATACCAGGTCAAAGACCACAAACGGGCTTGTGTGAAAGATTTAATGACAGTTTTTTTGTTTTATTTTTAATTTAGCAAATGAATCATTTGATTGTAAGTAGCTACCTATACCTATCTAAATTGCTTGTAACATTACAGGTTGATACCTTTGGGGAGATTAACAGGAGAATGGACAACAATCCCAATTAGAACCTATGAAAATGGGAAACCTCCGCCAAGATATCAGAAAGAAAGAAAAAAAGAGAGAAAATGTTCATTAAAATCTTCCATTTGTAAATAATAAATAGTGTTTAAAATGGTTTTTATTGACACCTCAATTTGACTACGCCCCGCCTGATGGTAAGATGAAGGCATAGTCTCAGGAAAGAAGGTCACCTCTACAAATACGTAAAGTGTTACAATGGTGGCACTCAGCTTGACGGCCTCATCAGATGCTTTTTCACGTCCAGTTTATAGGACCCGGGACTGTAAGAAGAAGAAAACACTTGAGCTGGTAAGGAATTCCAAGACTTAATGGTGCGACAGAGGAAAGACTCACCGAAATCACTGCTGATTGAGAGATAAGCCTTTGATGCAGCATTCCCTTCAGGCTTAAGGATCAAACGCTTCCATAAAACTTCACGTAATTCAAAGGGCCGTCCGTTTTAAAAAAGGTCGTCAACCTGGATAGAGGTTTTTCACACCTCGCTTAGCAGTCCTCTTTGTTGGCGTGACTGTCTTGAGGTTTCACCTTAAGCCTCAAAGGGACCTAACTGACTAAACCTAACCACGGAGGAGGTGCGGTTTCGATTCCCGCTCAGTGCAAGTTTTGTGGGCTTGAATATGAATATTTGCATTGGTCTGGGTATTTCTATGTATAACATGTATGTATTTACAAGAAAAAATGTATCTATTTATTTATATGTATTTATTTATACAGGTCAGTTTTTGGGGGCTGCAGATATAAGTGTAAACCAAATAAGTATGTAGACAACGTGACACATGATTTTTGTACACCCAAAAGTGCTCCATGCGCCTTAAGAAATTTTCATTTCAAAAAAGTTATACTAAGGTAAGATTGTGAAGGCACTTAGCGCTTATCGGCCCATGTGTTATCAAGTGGGTAATGGGGCCGTGCGAAATATCACGCGTCTGCTAATGCGTACCACGAAGTATTAACTAGGTTGGTGAACTAGCTTTTGTTTCCAACATTACTTGTGTGCACTATGACTAATATGTCAATAAATAAGTTCACTTTTACCGCTTTTTATATAGGACACGTTAATATGATTTCACGGCGTCTGATGTGTCAGAAAAGTGGGTCATCCTTATATACAACTAAAATGTTACAATGGTGGCTCTTAGCTTGACGGCCTCATCAGATGCTTGATCACGCACCGCTTAAAGGACTCAGGACTGTAAGAAGAAGGAGACACTTAGTTGATCACTTTTTTAATTTGCTCCGATAAACAACCAAAAATACTACATGGTAAATAGCCCTGTGAGTGTTATAATACCACTGAGGTGAAAGACAAACACATAACCCACTATAAGGAAGGGTACTAATTGGTGGCCTATGAACGTGTGTAATAGGACATCACACTCACGCTGCCAAACCTTTAAAAACCTTCTATTTCCCTTCTTGAAAAACCATAGAGTAGTCGCACTACACTTCAAGCTATGAGACAACTACTATCTATAGTCTACATATTATGACCCTCATTGAAAAGCATCCAAAACGTCAGGTTCATTGTGAATAATAAAATAAAATGTCTACCTTCTCGTAAGACCTCAAAGTTAAGATCTGCGTACGACCCCATATTATGTTCGCCTTCGTTCCCAAAAATATATTTAACTAAATATGGCCTTGTTTAATCTCACCTTTAGTACATGTTGGACTTCAAAAACGTGTATTCATCTGATATTTGATCAACCAAGTTAATCGCTATGGAATCTGTTAAAAATTGTTTCATTCCAATACCTATGCGCATAAACTCTCATTGACTTTTACCGAAGCAACTTGTAACAAAGTCGATAAGGAAGCCTACGCCAGTAATTTAATCCATCACTCAACGGATACATCGGTTTGAAGTGATTTTTTCAACTTTTAAGACGTTGGTGAAATACCTACATGTCCAAATTTAAAAATTACAGATTATCTTCCACTAGTCTATCTAATCCCTGGAGGTATATTAAAAGTCATAAACCTATTACCATAATGGCTGTATCCTGCGCTACAGACTATAATTCTATTCTCGGAATCTCACAGTTTAGTCAAGGTGAAATCAATTGCATTGATATTAACTCCTATACCTAGAAAGCAACTTTTAAGCGATTGAATAAGAAGTTTATTAATGTATTGATAACTTGCTTGCCATGTCTATAGACTTCATTGATAGTAGTTATTAAAAAAAAGAAGAAAAAAAATATAACTCATTCTACATAGAGCTATAACAGCCTCTGTGGCGTAGCGTGGCGTGCGCGTGACTAAAGAAGCGCGGGCTCGATCCCGCTCAATGCAAATATTAGTAGCGTAAATAGAATCATAGACTCCTTCATTACCACGTAATCGAGCTTAAAATATCAGTGGTAGTGACTTGTGATTTTTGGTGTAGAAACATTTACGTCACTGCAATATTTCTGTCAAAATTATCAACTTGGTTTATGAAAAAACGTTTACGGTTCATTTACTTTGTCACTTTCTCACTCCTAGGTTTTGTGTAAAGATAAGTATATCTCTCACACATTTTGTTCTTCTAACAATAACTTTATGAATTATAAGTAATAATAAATATTCTAGAACAATCTACACATAGCCACCTAGACCCATGGTAAGCATAGCTTAACTAACTTGTGTTACGGGTTCTAGAATGCGGATAAACATACTTAGATATATTTTTTTTTGTACATTCATACATATTATACATAGAAACACCCAGACCAATGCAGATATTCATATTCAAGCACACAAATATTTGCACTGAGCGGGAATCGAACCCGCGCCTCCTGCTTAGCAGTCGCGTGCATTACCGCCACGCTACGGAGGTCGTCAATTCTATCACCTTTAAAAAGTAATCATCCTTCTTTTTTAATCGTACCTTAGTTTCACTGACTGCACATTTTAAAACAAGGTAAGTAGTATATTTTAGTTAATTTAACCAACAATTGCCTTAACAGTCTAAGTTTAACCTGCCACTTGAACTCGGTATTGTAGTTAACAATACAAGGAAACTCACACGCTGACAAAATAAATGCTCGTTTTAGTTCATGTTTTATATATCAGAATACCAGACATCCGCCATCTTGGGACTAACCAATATCAAAGGAAGCTCTGTTGAGGTAAACACGTCACGCCTGATACATCCTGGAAGGTTCACATTATACCATATCCTAAGTCCTGAAGAGTACACTTAAGGACGAAAGTATTGCTAAAAAAATTAAGTTAAAAATTTAAAAAACCCCCGACACAAAAATAACTTCCCTAAAAAAATAAATAATTTATGCGTGGTTTTTGTGTCGAGGGTTTTTGATATTTTATTTTATACTATTTAAATTGTTCTCCTTGTCAAGCCACTTTATTACCCATATTGTCAGACTAGTAAACTTAGAAGGTAATTAGCTATTTGTTGTTGGCGGCCATCTTGGATTAGAAATTTGTCATAGTGTATCGTATTCTACTAGTCAAGCCCTTTCATTGGACACCCATATTGAGGGACTTGTGCAAAAATATGTAGGAAAAAAAAGTAGGTAAAGACATACAGACACGTGAAACTTATAACACCCCTTCGTTTTTACGTCGAGGGTTAAAAAGTTAAATATATAATGGGGGTAATATAGGGTTTAGATCGGCGCTACTGCCACCTCCACCTCAGTATATGAATGTGGCTAAGGCTTGTTCCAGCGGTGAGTAGGGTAAACAGAGTTCACTATAGAGGTTTTGTGCTGTCAGTGCGAAGACAAATTTGTCTCCAGCATTGGAGGGACAGAAACTCTCTCAACCCTGATCCAACCAGGCTTCGATAACCACTTTCCAGCAGGTAGGCCGTGTACTCGTCGGCCATCTAAGTGACATGAAAATGTCGGAGTAACTCAATTGATCTGGGACTGTTCGCGGGTTGTCTTGCACGTGCACTTTTTCCATCTTCACAGTTTCTACTGGCTTCATCAACATACTCGTATTCCGTGGTTTGTTGACAGATATACAGAGCTCTCTTGATGGGCAGTGGTCACCTTAGCCTATGAACTTGTGTGATACCAGGGACGTCATACTTCATGAGTTAGGCCCTTCTTAAATAACTTAAAAACTATATTGTAGTCGCTTGAAAAGGGTATATCGTATGATCTCATAGTATGGACTCTTGGACAAAAATCTTTGTTCGACCGCATTGTTTGAAATACCAACACATGTCACAATACTTCTCATAACATACCGGCATACTACTAATATTACTAAAACGCCTATAACGTAGTATAAAGTGGCTCCACAAGGGCCCGCCACATTAGTATTCCGTCAGAGAGCCGCGGCCGAAGTACCTTCGTCCTAACTAAACTATTGCATATCTATTCTTGGTGCAGATAAACATTTTAGGTAAATCTACCATATTTGGAGCAGTTAACATTTTGTAAGCCTTTGGTCATACAGGTAGCGGAGAGCGGGAATTGTTCTGCACGCTACCGAAATAAACTTAATACCTTTACGATGCGATTAAATTTGTCGTACTATCTATAGGCAGAAGAGAGTAGAAGGCCAGAGAGGGAAAAGAATAGAGATGTGGACCCTATGAAGCTTCATCTCTCTCCCTCTGCATTGCTCTCTGAAGTACAATTGCTTATGCGACTCCTGTGGCTCACTGCTGGATATTAGTTACTCACATTAGATCAGAAATTCACAATACTTCTTTCTCTACAGAACAATATAATATATTTTTAAAAGTTACGCGAAAGGAGTCATGCCACAGATAGCAATTAGTAAATTTATATAGCCAAGATCTATTCCGTTTCATTTCCGATCGACTTGTAAAAATTATAGAAACATTCATTATCTATCCCTATTGAAACGACACCCACCGGGCCCATTAATTGAAATAATATTGTATAACCTTCACACACAAGTACATGCCAGCAATAAGTAGACTGCAGCTGCTCAATGGCAGCGCATAAAACAAACATTGACCTTTATATACCTATTGCTATCTCCATGACACCTATAACCAAAGTTTCGCACCTACTATCAAAACTCTCATAATAAAAAATAATCGCTTCCGCTCGCGTTACGACCTTTCCCACAGTAAAGGTCACAGGAACATAGAAGCCACGCGCCGTCGAGGGATGCATACAAATATGTTCCACTTAACATACAGCCACATGTTCCACATCTTATGTTCCGCCGACGCTCACGGACATACCCCGGATTTTTCAGATTACGTCTAATATGAATAAGTGTGAACGTTTTTTTATAAGGTCTGAAGGACTGAGATGGTTTTTGTTATGTGTTGTTATGACTAGAGGGGGAACTGTGGGTTTAGTGAGGAATTATTGCTTAGTACGTGACCGGAGATAGTCCTGACTGGGTGTTGGTGAATATTTTTGATCATGTCGTAAATATTTCCAGAAAATAAAATAGGTAAAAAGAACTGCTGAGACGAGGGCTCGGGTTCGATCCCAGGTTTTACCATGGCACACACCAATGACTTTTCGATGCTTTTCGAATTTAAGTGTGTATTTATAGCAGGTTTTTAAGGTCCCGGTTAATGGCAATAGGCTCACCACCTACCTGGGACCTAAACATGAAAACTGGCGAGAAATTTGGATGCCAGCACCTCTTCCTACCCGTTCGGGGATATAGGCATGATTTTATAAAAAATAGAAATAAAAATAGGTATCATTAATGATACCTATTTTTATTTCTATTGGAGGTAAATATTCTACAATATATTATATTAGTGGTTAAAACTTTTGTTTCGTTTAAAATTCGTAAGTTGTTTAATAAAATCTTGGATATATTTTAATAACTCCGTGAATATCATCTTTTTGTGAAGTAATTGCAATGACGAAGTTCAATGTCCATTTAATGCCGTAAATGTAATTAGATTATACCTGAGGAAGAATTTCAATGCTTTTCGAAGTTATGTGTGTATTTATCGTAGGTTTATAAGTGCCCGGTTAATCTCAAAAGACTCGCCACCTATTACATTGGGACTTAAACATAAACTGGCGAAATATGGGTGCTAGCACCTCTGCCTACCCCTTCGGGGATATAGGCGTGAGTTTTTGTTATGTTATGTAGAAGGATTTAGCAGCTGCCATTTCATCATTGTTTTATAAAGAAAGGTACAATCATAATAATAATATTTTTCTCTTAATAAATGAGATACATGTCATTTGTTTTTTCTTCTATCTATAATAATGGAGAATGGTTCTTAGCTATATGTAGGAAGTATATTTATAGGAAGATAAAATTTTAGACCTAACGTCGTCGGTATTACCTACTAAAACAAACCTTCAGTAAATAATAGTGTGGCCTCAAGACTTCCAACCTATGCACAATCACACATAATGACTGCCACTGTACTTACATAATGTATGTACGTGTGTCACACAAATACTCAAGGATGGTTCGACAAAAAATTATGTTAATTCCATGCCAGTGTGGGAAACGTATAGTGTAGACTGCGGTGTTATTATAAAACAACCAATTTCTTTGTTAGAACCTGCTTTGCGTCGTTTATTATCGAATATTCTTATCTTTTGATAAAACTTGTGATTCCGATATATCTTATCTTATTTTATTGGGGTGAGTGCTCTTAAGCTTTTGCAGACACTTTGACCCTATTGGATCCTAAGTAGAGGAAGGATGGTTCCCACTATCAAGGTGGCTATTCCTCTCAATTGCTGGTGCATGTAATCCTCTGGTTTGGGGTATTCCCTCCCGAGTAAATTCATTCGATGTCTTCTCAAGGCATAGACTTGCCAGCTCACGTGTTTTCTTCTTCCTACAGTCCCGGGTCCTTTAAGTGGGACGTGAAAAAGGCTCTGATGAGGCCGTCAAGCTGAGTTCCACCATTGTAACACTTTACGTGTTTGTAATGGTGACACTCGTTCCTGAGACTTTGCCTTGAGCTTACCATCAGGCGGGGTGAAGTCAAATCGACGTGTCCTAAATATATATGAAAAAAGAGTATGTGTTTCTTTGAGATTTATTATTTTCTCGTTCAGCCTGTGCTGCCTGTATAGTTATATAGCTAGATCCTAAGACGCGAGAAAAACGAGACCCTGGCGCGCTCAAATTGTTTGCTATAATCTTAGCGGTTATCAGCTTATCCATCGCCGAAGCATCCCGTGCTATCCTGAGAAGACACCCAAAAAAGCGTACAGTACCTTTAAGCACATGTTGAGCATATTTTGGGATCATTATACCGGTGTTAACTATAGTTATCGGCAAACTTCGGTATTAGTAACCGTGAGTATGAAACGCCTAAGCAATACTTCGCCAAATAATTGAAGCAATGATTTTGATCAATATTGCCTAGTAGTGGCAATAAATTTAGAGCCATTAATTAACTAATCAATTGTTCGACGTAACGGACATTGTTCACCAGATTTCACCAGACGGAACTGGATTCGACTTCTCAAGGATTTTACCGTATTTTAAGTTAACAGTAGTTGAGAAAATGGGTATTTAGAATACTAAGGCTTAGTTGCACCACCTACCTGCTAAAGTTAAAGTTTAATAACATTGATTCTAATGGTTTGGCTAAATATGTTGCACCAGTGTATTTAGGAGCTCGGTTAAAGTTATCTTTTTATTAGATTTTGACGTTTGAGCGTGGTCGGTTACAGTTAGTGTGACGTTATGACGTCATTCTAAATATTGTCAAATGATGCAACCTGCTTTATACCTGATCAGTACTTTAACTGCACTGTTAATGTTAAAGTAAGATCTAACCAAGTGTGTCAGTCACGTGTAATCTAAGTGCAATCCAGGCTAATTTTCAGTTCTGTATGATCAATGGTATTGAATACCAACAGACAAAAAAATATAGGAAAATTGAGAACATGCATTTACACTACAGTGCTGAATGTAATATTAGTTAATATTCTTGAAGTACGCACCTTGACAGGGTGCCAGGTTAATAATTTAATCATGTGCTCTCAACGAAGATGTCTTCTCAACGAAAGGATTATTAAATATTGAACATGATTTTGTATTGCCGAAAGTACCTGGCCACACTCACCACTATCCATCAGGTGGGCCGTGTGCTTGTCTGGTGTAAGTAGTTAAAAACATAATAAAGAGTTGAAAAGATTAGAATCAATAGCGGTTAGGTAGGTACCATTTTTAATTAAATTTTCCGTATGTCAGGATTCCCCACATATGTATTATCCTTATGAGAATCACTGTTAACTGGTGAATCATATTCTTTAAAATAAAGAAAGGTACCTAAATTAATTTATTAGTATAGGTGTGTATGTATTTTGTAAATAGTTATTAATATTCTAGCTCATGTAAAAACAATTGTATACCTAAATATACAACGTGAGTTTGTAGTGGTTTTGGAAAAAAGAAATTTGGGTATAGTTACGATAACATAATGAACTGGAAGTACTAATTTGAAAAACAAAACATATTTTTTTCATAGAAACGACGAGATTGATAACGTCAGTAGACAGCAAATAAGAACTCGTGGTAACCCCCTTAACTTTCACGTAATACACTAATTACGTTTTACTACTATGATTTCATTCACGATTATACGTATGCGGTATGCTGCGCGATGGTACAGCATCCACCAATCAGCGCGCGCGGCCACGATTCTCCGCCAATCAGATGCCTCTCAGCGAGGGAGACCGAGCTAGCGCGACGCAGCCGCGCGCCGCCGCCGCCGCCGCACCGCCGTAGTTGCGCGCCCGCAAGGCGCCAACGCGGGCCAACGAACGCCCATTACGTCAAAGACTTGCACGCGACAAGTTGCAAAAATGTATCGTTATCGTGAATATTCTAATGTGGAAGTACTTGGCAATGGTGCAGCTGTACAGCTGTACAGCCGTTGCTGGCTTCAATTTAGAAGAGGCTAGGCGGTTATAATCCCAGTCGGAGCACCTGGTTGGATTACGGCAACGCGGTACTAATGATTCCCAAGTGAACTGGACCCGGGCCATCTTAACTGGAAGTTCGTATCTCGTAATGGAATATCATACGTACAGTGAAATCGGAATTACTGGAGAATGTGTCGTCAGTACCTACGAGACATGCCTACCTACCACCACGATGGATGTCCGACTCATTATGCTCGAGCAGTGCGTGATTACCTATTTAGACAAGAGTTTGGTGAACGCTGAATAGGCCTTGGTGGCCCCGTGTCTTGGCCACCGAGGAATTTTTATTTGTGGTTAGAAATAAAACGACTAGTTTACACCTGGGAATATGAATCTCGTGATGACTTACGTAGTGCGATAGTGGACGCTTTCGGAACAGTGAAAAGTGACGGAGACACATCATAAAATAAACTGAGAGACAATAGCTTAAAACGTGCTCGTTTGTGTATCGAAAGCAATGGACTCCATATCGAGCAGTTACTTCGGCTCAGGGATACGTAAATAAACTATAAATAGGTACCTATGTAAGTTGATTATTTTGTAAATACTCGTATGTAGCTCCAATTTTTTAAATACGCCTGAAATACCTACCTACTCGCAGTCCGTTGTTACTGTGTTTAAGTATTTTAAAGTTTAATCGTCGAGTACCTACTTAATATTCTAATGAAATACGGTCCTGAGCCCGTATAAAGAATGAAGGAAAAATTGGAGTACTTGATTTCAAAGTAGATGAGTTTCATAGTTTAATTCTCTGCGGTCAGTGTTCCCTTATCAAGCAAGTCACATGTTTCGTCATGGTTTCGCGAAGTTCGGGGCGCCGCACAGTGGTTTGAGCCCATACAAGCGGTTGGACATAGGGTATTAAAAAAATTAAAGTCGTAATTTCAAAAAACTGATGAAGCCATTTCCTTCGTAAATAGAAGGTAAACAAATCCTAGCAGTATGACTTTTAAAGCTACCCTTACACTATGGTTAAGTTGGTTATAACTGTTTTTAATGTATGGGAAGTAACCTTTATATATGCATATCTTTTGATTTTGGCCTATTTTCGTTCTGGTTTTTTTATGACAGTATCTTATCATTATTTGCTACATTTTGTCCAAAGAGACATAGTGCTACTTTTGTGCACTTTTTGAGATAAAAAATAAAATATTGAAAATATGAAAAAAAAAGGATAAAATGCGAAAAATACGATTCTCTGACGCAGTTTTTCTCTCGGAATAGATTGGTCAGATGGCAGTCACTCCCGTAAAGCCAAGGGCAAAGCCATAAGACTAAAATTCAGCAAAAATAAAACTACAATCTCAATAGAGATTGTAGTTTTAGTTTTGCTGAATTTAATTTTCCGTGATTATGACATCATCCTTTATCGGATAACGTTCTTTTTTTTTTCTTTTAATAATTTGTAGTAGCTAGGCAATTTTGACAAACCCTCTTTTGAATTAAAGTCCCTCAGTGTAATATAGCGCCATTTGGATAACGCATTGAGATATACAAGGCTAATGCTTTTGGTACAGAAATCTCACATTGTGTCATTCGGCCATCTATAAAATTTGATACTTTGGATACCGCTTCTGGATTTTCGAACAAAAACTTTAAGACTTTGGCAAGATTTTCTTTACCAGCCGACTTAAGAGCACATTGTGTAGAAAATAATAGCTCATTTTGAGAATTAGATGCCCGAAGTTCTTCAGTACGTCTTCTTTTTTGTCGACTCGACAGATTTTCAAATTTTTTTCGGGGAGATAATTATAGAAGTAGATGTCGATGCATCAGATTTGGATGTGCTCACTGCTTCAAGAGTATCAGTTACAGTGGTCATTAAGTTTTCTTTAACGCCCTCGGGCCACTGAATTTCAGAATTCAGCCATTCTGTATTTCGTTTCAAGAACTTTTCAGTGATTCTTCTGGACTTTTTCCATCTAGCACTGACACGGTAAAAAAACTGACGACACCAGTTTGTGAGTTCTTCTTCAAAACTATCGCAAAGTTGAATACTACAGCTTGATTTTAGAACACTTAATAATTATTCATGATCATTTAGTTCATTTCGCTTTAGAGCAACTTAGAGATCTAGATTCGTTACAAAACCAGGAAAGACATAATGATAGAACTTAGTGAAATTGTAATTAGATACAACTGAATGTTTGATAGCCCATACCGCTATTTATATATCCTCGTCATGCTAAGGACTTATCCTCTTATATAAAATTACTAGCTGTTGCCCGCGGCTCCGCCCGCGTGGATGTCGATTATCGCGTTGTACGACTCTACTCGATTCACTACTTGCCTCTCTATACTACTTTTCCTTGCTGTCATGACAACGAAAATTGTTAGCGATATTAGCGCCAATGTATAGAAATTTACCGGATCAATTGAGATGTATGATTATTAGTCCGCTCCCTTGTATGGTAGCGTGATGATATATAGCCTATGTTACTCCTAGATATTGTAGCCTTTTAGAGGTGAAAGATTGTTTAAATCGGCCCAGTACTTTTTGAGCCTATTCATTACAAACATACAAACATACAAAAATAGCTACAAATCTTTCCTCTTTATAATATTAGTATAGATATGTGACACTTTAAATAAACACTTGCACTCTTAGAAACTATTTTGTTCATTAATTTTACCGGTTTCACTTCACGGCATTCTAAAATTTTTATAATAATAGTTTTAATAAACCATCTATGTTTAAACACAATACAACACTTTACAATATCACAAAACTATATTACAAATGTAGGTAGTTTTTGATAATTTATTTGACAGCCTATGTAGGTAGTTCTAAAAATATGTATAAATATTAATCAATATTAAGCTTTCACATTTATCACTTTCAAATTAATTTAATTTCAAATATCAATGTCTCATAATATTCATCAACTTAATGCACTTGTGAGTGTGACCTATTGATTTATAGATACATTAAAAAAAATGAAACGTATTCATTACTTAATTTTATATAAAAAAACATTGTTAGCAATTCGTTTTACTTACTATTTATTTTTTTTATTTTTTGTTGTATCTAGAACACGCCAATTTGACTTCACCTCGCCTGATGGTAAGCTAAGGGCAAAGTCCAGGAAAGTGGGGTCACCATTAGAGACATTTAGCATGTTACAATGGTGGCACTCACCTTGGCGGCCTCATCAGATGCTTTTTTACGCCCCGCTTAAAGGATCCGGGACTATAGGAAGGACTGTAATGGGTTAATTTACAATCAGCTATTAATTACGAGTAAGGTAAGTTGACCAGACCCCTTGGCTTTTACGTGAGTAACTGCCATTTGACCAACCTACCCCAAGAGAAAAGCACGCGCTACAGTCTCATTCGTTGATCAGCAGGTGTACGAGTATTTTTTCGCATTTTAAACTTTTTTTTTCATATTTTCCTTATTTTATTTTTTATCTCAAAAAGTGCACAAAAGTAGCACTATATGTCTTTGGACAAAATGTGGCAAATAATGATAATATACTGTCATAAAAAAACCAGAACGAAAATGGGCCAAAATCAAAAGATATGCATATATAAAGGTTACTTCCCATACATTGAAAACAGTTATAACCAACTTAACCATAGTGTAAGGGTAGCTTTAAAAGTCATACTGCTAGGATTTGTTTACCTTCTATTTACGAAGGAAATGGCTTCATCAGTTTTTTGAAATTACGACTTTAATTTTTTTAATACCCTATGTCCAACAGCTTGTATGGGCTCAAACCACTGTGCGCCGGCGCGCGGCGGACGGGGCGCGGCGAGCGGCGCCTTACCGGCGAGCGCGCGGCCTCAATTCACGAGTCGAAATACGCGCGCTACATTACATTCATTCAAAATTATCAATGAATTATCGGAGCGCTACTAACTTTTCAACTGGGACAAGTGACAAAGATTACATTAATGTCAACGTTTTTATTATAACCAGTACAGTAATTGGGACCTCACAAAAAGGTACCATGCATTATTCCGAATAACCCCCTTTCGGGTCCAAAACGACTACAAAATCACGGTGTATATTAAATACTTAAAATCATTTCTCATTATCCTCACAGCGATGTTCCAGTTGCGTCCTTTTGTCCACTGCGTAGGTCTAACGCGTATTAAAAATGAGGTCTAACAAGACCATTTCAGTTTTATTTTTAGGGTCTGGTGACGTACATAAAGCCTTTCCAGGACTGACTGGAAACCGCGAGAAGACAAATGGAAGGTAAGACGCCCCCTAGCCAGAAGGAGGCTGGCACAGACTTATTTTGGAGGGCGAAGAATTGGGAGTAATGACACGTGTTGTGCGAAGTCTATATCCAGCAGTAGAATGCGATATGCTAATAGATTGATTGAATATTTTCTACTTTATTTTCTAGTATAATAATATGCAAACCGATAGAGGTCCGAAGTTATACCTATCTATTTACAATCTATAGATAATAACGTAGATAATTGTACTGCCATTCACCAACAGGCTGTTGGTGAATGGCAGTACAGCCACGCGACGGCTGCGCTTACGCACCTCGCCGCACAACCTGCATAAACAAACCTACTTTACATTCATTTAGAACTGTGTACTGTAGAACACAAGTTGGACATTACTTGACGAATGTTACGTTAGATTGGAAGGAAACAACGGTACTACGCCCCCCCACACGCGAGGGGCTACCTCAAAGCCGGAGATGGCTCAAGATTAACTCAAAGGGGGGATAGGGCACTAACTGCCCCTATGTAATTTTTTTTATACCGCTTAGGTGGCAGACTAGCACACGGCCCACCTGATGGGAAGCGGTCACCGAGGCCTATGGACGTTTGTAACACCAGAGGCGTCACACACGTGCTGCCTACCCTGTAGAAACCTTCTAATGCCTTCTTGAAGAACCCCATATTGTAGTCGCTTGGGAAAACCACGGTAGGGAGCTCATTCCACAGCTTGAGGTGAATGAGGATGAAACTCCTTTCATACCACACAGTGCACCCTGTTTCCGTTTCCGTTTCGTAGTGATAATCAGACTGCCAACTACGGGTTTAACTACAGAACTTCAATATCGTCAATGGATTATGGAGGTCAATATGGCAGTCGCTTCACGGAAAATATCGAATTTCAGTACTTTTTCATCGTGCGCGAAGTCCTCTTGAATACCGCTCCAAGCGGCTCCAGAATACGCTCCAAGCTCCTTTCTCTACCAGGCTTGCGTTCATGGAGGACGGAGGTTATTCTGCGACAACCGCCGCCCGAGCAGACTCTCTTCTTCGCGGACTGTGCAGACTTACAGTCTTCTCATTACTAGCTCGCAGGAAGAGGCGCTGGAACTAACTGGGTTGGGAACGGTTTAAAAGATAATGACTCATACTTAGGTCCAAACTGGGTAGTTATAGTTTTTGATAACAAAGACCGGAATATGCTCTAGTACAGCCTTAAAGATTTTTCGAAGCACGTCTGACACAAATACTTGTGTGTGACGTCACAGTTACAGCCATTTGTTGAAATATGTATTCATACAACTAATGCTTTGTTTGAAGGCATTAGATGAGTCATCCTTTATACTTGTACATATATTATACCTATAGGCTCGCTCTATGCATGTAATGTTGACTGGAGCCCCAAGGATCCAAATTCATCGTCATTCGGCGTAGGTCCAGGTTTTTTTTCTATTTGTCTTCACCCCGCCAAATGGTAAGCTCAAGACCAAGTCTCAGGAACGAGGGTCACCATAACAAACACGTAAAGTGCTACAATGGTGGCACTCAGCTTGACGGCCTCATGAGAGGCTTTTTGAAGGACTCCGCTCCGCTTTAAGGACCCGGGACTGTAGGAAGAAGGAAACACGTGAGCAGGCACGGGTTACAGCTTGTACGTTGGGTTGGAGGTCTTCTCTCCTACTCTTTCTTTTAATTTGACTTATGTTGACTTTTATTGGAGCGATTGCCGTCTGTCCTTCTACATGGAGATGAAAATTCACGTCAGTGTTTTTCATCAGTCATTACTTGTCCCGAAGATGTTAGAGGAATCCTAACCATCAACTTTTTGTTTAATCAATACAATTCAAGGCGATATAAATATTTTAATACTGCTCCTAACCTTGAAATATTAATGAACTGTTTATTTTTATAAAATACCGCCATATCTAGTACAATGGTCTAGTAATTACTAATCTTATCTATTTTATATTAATATTTGAAGCAAAAACTTCGATATACTTTTGTACGAAAATTACTATGATGGCGGAGTATTTAAACTGCTTACCATCATATGATTTTTTGATGAAACCATGTCTAAACTTCGTTAATTTATCTTGTACGTGATATATTGTCTTGTACGTGAAAGTTTTCGGGATAAACCCCCAACTAAATACGCGGTTTCCCCTTATACTTTCAATAGAGAAAACATAACCTTTCCTGAGTAGTCGGGTGAAAATAAAGGACACACCTGATTTTTGCTGTTTTTATTAATGACGTAGGTAATGACGTAGGCCTTTTTTTATAAGGCCTACGTCATTATACCAATCCGACCCGAGCCGGTGAGAGAGGTTGATAATGTAGGCCAATTTAATATGTTATGCAACTAACTTGTTGCTAACACAATAGGGCCCTTTGAATAAAGTAAAAAAACCTTCAGACAAAGGAACATCATCGGTGGACGGAGGCTGTGCTTTATAAATAAACATTCGTTACATAAGATGAATGGAACATTTACGGTGGTATTGCGACATCGACCGAACGGTGAACACATGCGGCGTGCGTAAGCGCACGTCCACACTGTACGCGCATTCTGAGGAGTCATTCATCAACTTGCTAAAGCGCGTGAGTTTGCACCAATTGGTTTAGTAATCTATAATGTTCAAAGCTAAATTTCAAATGTAACTTTTAAACTATCGCGGCGTTTACTCATAGTGTTTATAATGTTCGGGACTTCACGCGATATATTTTTGAACACTTACTTTTGCCGACGTTTCGGGTGCGTTGCAGCACCCGTGGTCACGACTTGATTTCAAATACAAGAATGTGAGACTCATAACATATAGTTAAAAATAAAAATATGATTGCTGTTTGTGTAATTGTAATTTTATTGCAGGGATTTTTGGGTGACTCTACGGAAACAATAGCACGACTTAGGTTCAAAACCAAAAATGTCCAAAGCCAATGTACAATAATAAGAATGTCCAAGCACGACAATGTCCAATAATAAGAATGTCCAATAATAAAATGGTCCAATAATAACAATCTTTAACAAAATGTCAAAATTGGCACTTTTTGACGCCTTGACAAGATTAATGGTTGATTTTCTAAATAACTAGATTTGTTGCATTTGCTATCTGACCTTATAACCTCGAGAAGAAAGTCTGCATAAGAGGTTCGGCACTCAGCTGTGGGTACACCTGCTGGCAGGTGCACCTGTTTGAATCAATGGGTTTTGATGGCTCCATATATCTAAATCTTTTAGCTTTTAGTGTACTTTTATTTTGGATGTAGCTACAACACCAAACTGTGCCTCTTATTTTCTAATCATTAATATAACCTGTTTTTATACCACTTAGGTGGCAAACAAGCACATGACCTACCTGATGGAAGTAGTTACCATTGCCTATGGACATTTGCAACACCAGGGGTCACACTCTGCTGCCAACTCTGTAGAGGATGGAGGAGGCAAAAAGGTTGAATGTTAAGAGAGTTTCTGTACTGTCAGTGCAGAAGACAAAGCATGGCTTCATACCACTACAGAGCAGTGTCAACTTAAGCCCTCGGTCTTCCTACTGACAATATAAAACAATCGTAAAATGTAATAGTTAGTTGTATAATGTATACCTATATTATGTAACGAAAGAAAAAAAAAAACTTATGTCATCCTCAACAGTTGTATCATAAATTATCTATGGGCAGTGTTGCCGTTGCAAGTTTTATTTTATTTTATTTTTATTTTATAAGGTTTTTTTTTGGTTTCGGTTTATAGTTTGTGTTTTCTTGTTGTGTGCTGCAACAGATTTGCAAATAAACATAGTTTTCTTCTTTCTTTCTCTTCTAAAAAAATATATTCAATGAATGATACTGTCACGAATCTTTACCGGCGCGCGGCGTGTACGCAGCCTAACATAAAATAATATAGCGCCGTCGACACATTATGCAATCTGCCGTACCCCCACCAGAGACCAAACCTTGACCCGCAAGTGAAAGTGGCCCTTATTGCAACTGGTTAAGAGTGTTGACTCATGGGCTTTGAAAACGAAAGTGGTGGGCAGGGCCCTTAGAGACGGGGAAAGTGTATGGAAATAGGTTAAGTATGTGTATTGCATTGGTGTTAGAGAATCTGAAGTGAAGAATTTATTTAGGTAGGTTAGTTGGTAACGAAGAAAAGGTAGGCTTTTGTGACATATGTTCATTTTTATATTTATAATTATGCAAGATGTCTATAGGTACTTTGTATTCAACTTTATCAATTTTGTAAACACCGCGAATCACGCAGATGTGTATTAATACCCTACATTTGGAATGTTGTTTTGTGTCCAAGTTTTTTGCGTCGAAGTTGATAAACTGACGCTTATATCCCCGAAGGGGTAGGCAGATAACTACACATATAACTTCGAAAAGCATCGAAAAGTCATTGGTGTGTGCTATGGTAAACCTGGGATCGCACCCGAGACTTCGTCTCAGCAGTTCATTACCCATACAGATGGTTAAATATGCTATTATTCATTCTGTGCCTTAAGGAAGCAGTAACTATTTATAAATTAGCTGAATCGCGCAACTTCGTCTGCGTCCGCCCGTTTTTGCAACATTTTTCATTCCTGCTCCGACCTGTTGGTTGTAGCATGATGTATACATATAAACCTTCCTCTTTAACCATTCTATCTATTATAAAAACCGCATCAAAATCCGTTGCGTAGTTTTAAAGATAGCATACAAAATAAGCATATAAAGCAAATAAGCATACAAAGGGACATAGGGACAGAAAACGCGACTTTGTTTTTAAAACTTTGTAGTGACGCTGTGCTAGTAGTTGTATAGTGACATCACTTAATACATTTATTTTCAAATTGTCCTTTTATAATAATAATAATAATAATATGTATTTATTCGGATATAACTCCATTTTGTTAGTAACAATTATTCTTAACCTATATTAGTGAAATCACATTTTATGATGTTTAACCTATTTTATATACTTACTATACTTATAGACCACTTTACATAAATAATTTATAATGATTGGTATCGTTTGATGGAATGCACGCCACTGCATGAATAACATATCGGCAAATTTTACCTCTAATCAAATCCGAGTTTCGACAACGGAATAGAAGATGAACGACAGCTTGTAAATAATCATTTGAAATTTAAAACCATGTACCCACTAAAGTGTTTAACCAAGCTGAGTGCTACACTGTCAGTCTGTTCGAGGTTACTTAGCTATGCTTGTGAACTGTTTGCTTGGAATGTTTGCCTCGAAAGTTTCTATTATGTTGGTCGCATTTCACCCACGCAACTGACTCACACATTACCGGTACCTATGCTATTTACCGCCTTTAATTCTGCTGAATGGCAAATGTACGACTGTTTAAGGTTATACTTTATAAGCTACGAAAGAATCCTAATACAGAATTATCGCTAAACAGGGAACTTTTGAATGCAATGGAATATTATTTTTCATAATAAATAGCTTTTGATATCAAAAACATGCTCGCTACGCAGTTTTAAAGACGCTCTCGATGCGTCATCTAAGCGGCCATTATTTTTAAATCACCAGTATTTTTATACCACTTAGGTCAGGTTAGGACCGCCTTCGTTGCGTGACGGTAGTGCACGCGACTGCTACGCATTGAGCGCGGGTTCGATCCCCGCTCAGGGCAAAAAGTTGTATGCATGAATATGGCTGTTTGCACTGGTCGTGCCTCGGAGAGCAGGTTAAGCCGTCGGTCCCAATTGCCAGACAAACATCTATGGTAGTCGTTACGGATAGTTAGAGCCCTCAAAAGTCCAACCAGTCTAACTTTTTTTTTAACTTGGAACTTCGATATCGCCATTGGTCATTGGACCATTGGTAGGTAGTGGAGGTCCGATGGCAGTCGCTTCACGGAAAATATCGAAGTTCAACCGCATCTTAGTTAGACAAGAAAGCCGACCCCAACTGAGACTGAGTTGGGAATAGGCTCAGAGAATTAGGCAGGCAATTAGGTGGCAGACAAGCACACGACCCATCTGATAGATAGTGATTACCGTAGCCTATGGACGTTTACAACACCATAAGCGTCATATTCGTGCTACCGACCCTGTAGAAATCTTATAATACCCTTACACATATTGAGAACCTATCGTATGTCATCGTAAACCTTTGAGGATGCCGTAAGGCGAAACCGGTCAGGTCTATTAAAAAATAAAAAATAAAAATACTGTGGAAAAGTACAAGTGAGTTCTCAATATGTGTAACAACAAATTCCACCAAGTGCCATCAATCAACAGTATAAATAGTTATAATACCCTTCTTGAAGAAACACAGCAGGGAGTTCATTCTGGAATAGTATCTTCTTCTTCACCCTAGCTTCTAACAGCAATTGGTTGTTATCAAATAGCGGACTAAATTTTAAACGCAAAAGACCGGTGACAATCAGCTTAGTCATCGTGCAAATGGTGCCAACGCAAACACCTTTAGAAGTCACGTGCGTCGCTATCAATTCATTCACTATATTATATAAATCACGTAATTAGCATTTTTCTTTGAACTGTATTTACAATAAAATTACCTACCTAGAGAAACCACATTACCATTTTACTACAAATTTAATTATAAATAACTCGATTTTTCTGTTTGCGGAGGAATAGTTAGCATACTTACGGAGAATGAATGAGTATTGACCGAATGACATAGAGAACAGAGACATTGAAGATGCATTGAAAAATAGAACTGCCTGTGATGAACCTTGTCCTTAGATTAGTAGAGTCCTTAAATAAATTGCAGACGAAAATTAGTTGTCGGTTGGCGCAAAAAGAACCGGTCTAGGTGGGACTTAAACGAAACGGACTCACCAACGAGCGTGTCTAGCAAATTGGCGCGAAATTTTGGCGGACTTAGTGCGGACTTAGTGGCAAAATTTTAGCAACCGTTACCTTTTTAAGGTAATGGTTTAAGTAAAGTAATTCAAACCAGGTCAGCCTTAGGATGGATGATCAATGTGATCATTCATAACATATTGAAACGTTCCATGCTTGGGAGAGTACATTAAGTCATTAGTCCCAGTTGCTGTCAATATTTAGGGCTATCTAACTACAGAACTTTGATATCGTTCATAGATACTGGAGGATAAGTAAAATATCGAAGTTTAGCCGTTCAAAACCGACCTAAATTGAGGTGGAGAAAACGCTCAGACACGATAACAATCATAACAATGTGAGTGGAGGTGACTGGTGACTGGTGATCAGAGGTCGCATGAGCGCGGGTCTGAAGCCGTCTGCTACCCTAGCAGAAGCAAGCCACGACACCGGGGAAAGATGGGAGACACCGTAACCCCGCATCCGAGAGGACCTTCAATAGCCCTGGGTCAGCCGGGGCGTGAGGGATATGCTAGAGGCTATCTCAACCTCGTCAACTGATGACCCGACAGCCCCAATATGACCACCCCTCGATGGCTTCGGCGAAGGGACATCCATGGCGATTTCCACATTACAAAAAAAGGATGATAACAATGTCGACGTATTCATATTCTTAACATGATCCTTCCTGGACCCAGTCAAAGTCGTTATTAGTTAGTGCGAAGAAAACCGGTCTAGAAACCGCCAAAAAATGCTCAGAAAAAAAACGAATTTGCCAACTGACGTGACTTAAAAATTGGCGCGAAATATACCTGTATTGAAAGGATAGAGATAGGTGCGGCTCATTAAAATTCATTTCTTATGCGTACTCTAAGCAACTCGTTTGAAAACACAAATAATACTAATACTACTTTTTTTTGACGAGCTGGTGGATAATTTTGACCGATCACGCCTAAACATTCAACAGGTTTTACAACCGACAACGTCTCTCAGTAGTATCCAGAAATATTTCACGAGATTCAAGGTTATTCGCGGGCTGTGAATATTGTGAGTATGTAGTGTACTAGCTTACAGCTTGCATGCTTTGTTGGGGTCCACTACACTAAACCATATTGTCATAAAACTTTCAATAATGCACCTACTAAGTCTACCGTTGCTCCAGCTTTGATAAAAATCACGCTATCAATAGAGAAAATGGTTGAAGTGTACCCCCAGCATGGGGCCTGGGTCCGGGTTATGTACTTACTTGATTAAAACTAAGAAAATTCTGAATACAGCAAGACTATGAGTTCATTCTGCGTAACAGTAACAATTCAATATAATTCGGGTGAGATAACTGACGGCCTTTGTGGCGGTAGTGAACGTGACTGCTACGCTGGAGGCGCGGATTCAATCCCCGCTCAGTGCAAATATTTACACTGGTCTGGTCGTGCCTCGGAGAACACGTTATGTCGTCGAACATCTATGGTAGTTGTTACGGCAACCCTCAAAAGTCCGAGATCTATCGTTAAGTCTTCAATGATCAAATCTGATGCTCATTAGATGGTTTCTACAGAGTCAGCAGCATATGACGCCTCTGGTATTGCAGACGTCCATAGGTTACGGTGACCACTTTTCATCAGGTGGAGAATGCTTATTAACTAAATAAGATGTATAAAAATACCATCTAGATTCCGCCAATCAACAAATTTCTGGAAGCTCTTACCGTCTGTCTTTGGATTCTGGACAGCTTCTGGAAAGAAAGCTTCTGACAAACCTACTTCAGTTGTATTAGGTACATCTACTGGCAGATGAGCTGATCTTGGGCCTCAAGGCTGTTAATAGGACCTTCTTATATCCCTACATCCTAGATAGAGTATTGTAAATTGTCTCTGGATAGTTAACGACCAAGGAGGACAAAATATAACGACCAAGCGACGATGTCGGTTACAAAACCTGTTAATGTTTACACGTTTTGGCGCGAAACGAACGAAATTATCGAAGCGTCACAAGAAATGCTACATTAGTATTATTTTTGTTTTCAAACGAGTTGCTTGGATATAATATGAATATTAATGAACTCCGCCTGTCTATAAACTTTCAATACAAGTATATTTGGCGCGACTTTGCCAGCACACATACCGGTCTATGTGAGGCATTTTATTATTATTTTTATATTTAGAATTATTAGCAGCGTCGTCTTCTAATGATAAAAAAAGTCATTGGTAGGTATAAGATATATATATACTTGCTTGAAGTATAATAAAAGTCAAAACTATGCGTATTAATGCGATCTCAGTTACGCCTGCAAACGACTAAGGTTCCTTCAACTGTTTGACCTCTGGCAATATATAATGGTGTTTTTATAGAGTTATCGTTAGATGAACAAAGTGTACACATACATATTTTCACACAAAACCTAGCGGTGAGAAAGTGACAGAGTATATGAACCGTGAAACATTTTTTGTAAACCATTATCTTTTTTAACCATTCTTCTGTCGAATCGACGGCACGGCATTTTTGAGTTGCCATCGTGGTGTAGTAATTTGTTTCACGAGAGGGCACGAGCATAGGTTTCGCTCTTCGGGAAGGCTTACAACGTCAATGTCGCTACACTAATAGTCACAAGTTACTGACACCGACATTTTTACTCGATAATATGGTAATGAGAAGATTGTTCCTCTATTTTACGTTAATAACACAAACTCTTTGGGTGTTTTCACCCCAGACTACTTTTGAAGTAACGTGTATGACTATAAATAATAGATGCATAATAAAAATCGATAAGAATAAGCAGCCGTTACAAACGAAGAGGAACGGCCTGTGACGGTCCTCCGATACCTACAACACACAAGTAAAAGTACTAATCAACCTCAAAACTTTAATAATTGTGCGATGCAGGTTTAGTAGTTGCGAAGTGGTCAGGCTAGATGGCGCTGTTCACATGTGTTATTGTCACATGAGCAGTGATCGTGGACCGTTTATATCGCACCCACCTACTCAGCGTTGTGAACGCCATAAACTGAGGGTCATTATAACATTATTAGTACATACAGCTGTCATGAGGTGAGATGACGTCATTGAATGACATCAGTTCTTGGAATTTTGATCCCGTTTCTACAACCCATGGGGACCTATATTTTATCTCGGAGATATTCCAGACTATAATCTATCCCATTATGAAATTTCAGCCATTTCAGCCAGACCTGTTCAGCCGTTAGGGCGTGATTGAGTAACAAACGTCTTGACAAATATTCACAGATACAATTTTTTTTATACCACTTAGGTGGCAGACAAGCACACGGCCCACCTGTTGGGAAGTGGTCACCGTGGTCTATGGACGTTTGCAACACCAGGGGCGTCACACGTGCTGCCTACCCTGTAGAAACCTTCTAATGCCCTTCTTGAAGAAGCCCATGTTATAGTCGCTTGGCAAAATCACGGCAGGGAGTTCATTCCACAGGTTGAGCGTGCGTGGCGTGAATAGGGTAAGATCTATTCCTATCGAGTATGTACGTTCCTACCTAAAATGCAACCTTTTTTTTATAATAATTTTAATAAGATCATTGGCTCTTTTCCCTCCGTCTAACTTAATATTCACATTAATTAATAGTAGCCAAGCAGTCATCGTAGCCTTGACATTTTTAGCGTCGAACTAATATTGAGGTAGTTCTCATAGTATACGAGTACATACCTAGCGTGAATGACATAACTCCACGAGTACTTTGCAACGTCAGATTGTACAGGTAAGTAAATTAGATACTCATACGACATATCATTAAAAATGTCGTTTTTCCGCCTGAGATTTTATTTCATGTCTTTTTATAGAACTGTGTTTTAAACAGCTTTCTTAGACTTCTATCTATCTTTATTAAAATGAATACTGTACTAATAATAATATAAAAGGTTATTGGTTTAGAGGTGCAAATCTTTGTAAATCTCTATGCACTGTACTTTCCAAATTTGATAGTCTAGTTTATAAAGAGGGTTAATTGAGTATGTAGCATTACGATGTATCACTCAGGGGCTTCTTGGATATATGAGAAATATTTTTATTTTTTTTATAATATCACGCCTATATCTCCGAAGGGGTAGGCAGAGGTGCTAGCACCCACATTTCGCCAGTTTTATATGAGAAATATGTCGTGTATTATCTCAACTACAGCAACCGAAGACCCTAAGACGTTATACGTTATAGTCAGTTCGAATCCGACATAATCATTCTCTCTCTCACTCGGGAGCTTCTTGACTAAGCAAAATAAAAAATGACGGTCATCACAGGTCGTATGCGGAGGATCAAAAAATGGACGTTACAACTAATATTACAACTGCGAGTAGGTAATTTCATATTTCCTGCATCTATCTATAAATTTCATTCGGAAACTAAAATGCACAGCCCATTTTCAAACCTTTTCTTCATCAAGGAAACGTCAATTTGACTTCACCTCCCTTGGTGGTAAGCTAAACTAAACACAAATATAAGTTACCTACTCATATTTGTGTTTAGTTAGAAAATGTGGCTTTGGAATAGATCAACAGTTAGAAGCGAATAATTCTACACTTAATTACTTGAATCACAACTATCATAGTCATTAAATAAACCTGTTAATGGAAATTTAAATGATGGAAAGATTAGAATCGTAGTTAAATATGTTTATGAAGTACACAACCTGCCTATCTAATAAGACAATTTATCGTCTAAATTGGTTCAGTCGTTTGATACCCAGTTATATGCAGAGAACAGACGGTCAAAACTTGAATACTAAGGTAAGGTGTAAGTTTTTTTTTTCATGGCACGTCAATTTGACTTTAACTCGCCTGATGTTAAGCTGATGCAAAGTCTCATGAAAGAGGGTCACCATTGCAAACACGTTCAGTGCTACAATGGTGGCGCTCAGCTTGACGGCCTCATCAGATTCTTTTTCACGCCCCGCCTAAAGGACCCGGGACTGTGTATGTCATAAGGAAAATGTGGAGTAACAGAAAGTTATTTGCGATATTTCCCATTTATGCCTCACCTATTTTTATCCAACTAGTAATTTCATTCAGAGTCTTTTTTAACTACTAATAATAACCAATACGTCATAAGTAACTTCAAGTTTTCAAGCAAAAAAGATCCCAAATGACATTACAAATACTATGGAATGCAAGATTTCTCTTCTAAGTATCGATGTATCTTAATTTTTTTTACGTTTTGCCTTCTAATTATATCTATTGGAAGGAGGTTAACATGACGCATAGAAACCACATCCCTGTTCTACTCTCTATATCGATTTATCAAATATTTTAGTAATGATCATTCATAACATAACATAAACTCACACCTATATCCTTGAAGGAGTAGGCAGAGGTGCTAGCACCCACATTTCGGCTGTTTATGTTTAGGTCCCAATGTAATAGGTGGCGAGCCTATTGCCATTAACCGGGCACGTATAAACCTGCGATAAATATACACATAACTTCGAAAAGCATCGAAAAATCATTGGTGTGTGCCATGGTTAAACCTGGGATCGAACTCGAGACCTCGTCTTAGCAGTCCATTACTCATACCACTAGGCTTGCAATAAAGATTACATCCGGATAGAGTCACGATCAAACTCTTATATATTGATTTATCTTAACTCTTACGAGAGCGATAGCCTCTGATCTCTCAATCCCAAAAATAAAATAGATTTTTGAAGTCACGGCCTCGATCAGCATCTCTTATCCCAGAGCTCTTTTTGGAACACATGAAAAACGATACATCTGTTTCGTCTCTAGAAAGCCAAAAGAGATCAATAAACAACATAGCCTACTAAACACATAACTCTCTGTTGTACCGTGCTGTCGGGTAAAAAGCTAAGATAGTACGTAATCATGTGTTGCCAACACAATCTCATCTGCTTTGTTTTTTCTGTGAGAATATTGCGTAAACACTAATGTTACAAGCATCGTAGACTGTATATTTTATACAGTACATTCGCACATCAGTGATATTAAGAATCACATTACTAATTAGTAGGATTTCATTGAGAGTGCGACATTATACCGCAGATGGCACTGCCATTCTACTATGAGCCTCATATATGAATGGGTCGACTATTTTTTCCACACGCGAAAATCCCACCGAAGTTATGTCGGACTCGAACCGACAAAAGCCGTCTTGGGCCATCATTTGCTGAGAGCATCATTTGTTGGTAGCCTCTGGTATATCCCTTACGCTCCGGATGACCCAAGGCCACTGAAGGCCCCCTGAATGCTGAAGGCTGTGGGAGTAAATCTTTGGGGCTCTATTAATTTCCTATACTAAATACGTTTATTCGATTACAAGAAACCTCTAGTATAGATGCCGCTTTGTAACTTATAAATCAATTCCTCTTTATTATTTTTTTAATAAATAATTTTGGAGTTATTAAGCAAATGCTACATATGGATAAATCCACGGCTTCTATGGTGTAGCGGTAACGCATTCGCCCACTACGTAGTCGCGTAGGGTGCACGGGTTTGATTCCCCAGTAAGTATGTTTATCCGCATTGTAAATCCCATAATATTGTAATAAGTAGTGTAGTAAGTTTAGCTTAACTAACTTGTTAAGTTAAGCTTACTTTGGATTGGCTATTTACGCAATGATTATATACTAGTATTCAAGTACAATAACTCTCCTTTTTTACCTCAGTTGAGGAAAAACTAACTACAGTATGGGAGAATCAGTTTTAACTCTGAGAAGATTATTTTTTATATCGCCTAGTGCAAAGCCAAGCAAAGTTCAACTTAATACAATTACCTACAATGTGTATACAACTGTTGTACATTATGTATTGTATACTAAGTTATAACTTCGTTACCTTGTCTCAACGCTGCCTGTGAGGAAAATCGCATATAATTATAATGCAACTTGATGATAATATTTATCATACTTGTGGTGTAGTTAGTTGCTCCGAGTGTTACTCATACAAGAATTTTAATATAACTTAATAACCTGCGAGGTAGCTGATATATATATACATATATTATTGAAGTCCTCTGTGGAGTATTGATAATGTATAGTAAATGTTAGTTTGTAATGTAACTAAAATTTATAAAAACAAGCTAGCTACACTTACAACTTGGTAGGTACACCATCTAATTTAGCAAATAATCTTCGAGAAGGAGACGGCGGGTTCGGAGAAGACTCTGGAGCCGCTCAGCCCGCGATGAGCGAAGGTGATTAGGACGTCGGAGGTCGCAGGATGACCTCCGTCCCTCATATCACTAATTATATATATAATTTAACTCAACTCTTTCTCTACACTGGTATAACTCACATTAGATATATGCACACAGTCGTGTCACAATCCTCTTTACAAAATTGAACATTTAGTTGATGTGGTCAGGCGGACCTCGCCTTAAGTATTTCCCATTACCTGTCGTCTAATGTTCATATTTCTTTGTAAACACCTCCGAAGGTCACTAGTAATGAAGTGTGTGGGGTGGAATACTAATTTTTGGGTCGTATGACAAATTTTAATTAGTGTTTTATACTACATTCGAGTCCCAAGCAAAATTATTTTACTTACTTTTAAAGTTTTGCAATGCATGATATATGGTTAGTGAAACCAGGGTATTAACGCGATCATTTTTTTTTTATACTACGTAGGTGGCAGACAAGCACACGCCCCACCTGATGGAAAGTGGCCACCGTGGCCTATGAACGTGTGCAACAATAAGTGTGTCACACACGCGCTGCCCACCCTGAAGGGAAAGGGGGAGAGCAAATGGACCACACCGGTTCGTAACGCGGCTCCGGCCTGAGAAGACTCCGGACAGAAACGCAGCAAGCTTTCTTTTTAAAAACAACAATTTACTACAAGCTTGTGACCACGGCTAGTGCAACCTGGCCGAAACGTTAAGCAACTCAAAAGGTAAATTATCATATTTACCATATTATGGTCGCCTTGATGCCCGGTAATGTTTTTATCTTTTTAGTAGATACTGGGCGCATGAAACACGATGCACCATCACTTTTGGTTTAGATTCGAGGCGGCGCGATAACTTTCATTTTTATTGAAGCTTGGACTTCAGAGATACATCACTCTTCGTGTCTGAGGTTTATTCAAAAAGTATTATACTTATTAATCAAAGGATTAAATAGGAAGTTCGATTGTTTTGCACTTTTCAGCGCCATTATATTTTATTTTAATGAGTTATGTAAGTGATTCAGATTACTTAAAACAGTTTCCAAATTTTGTTAACACCGATTAACTAATATTACAACAATTTGACACTATCCATGTTATGTTAATATTTACTTACAGTTGAAATTAACACACAGCTGTTTCTAACACACATGCTTATAGTCTTGAGTGTCATTTAATTTTTTTGTTCATAACAACTGCGTACACGGCATAGAAACTCTTCCGACCTCACCTTCCCCTCTACAACAGCATGAGTATGACGCCCCTGGTGTTTCAAACTTCTGTAGGCCACGGTAACCACTTTCCATTAGAAAAAACTTACGATTACAACATGGAATATTTTGTAAATATTTTGAAAAACGACGCCTTGGTCATACTATCCTCTCAGGATTGGAGTTTCAGATCTTAGTTTCAATCAATTAAGTACTATGGCGTATTTAGGTACCACTGGGTACTCGGGGCACGTGTCCAGGGCCCACCACCTCAAGGGGCCCCAAAAAGAGAGACGATTTCTCTCACATCATTCTAGGAAAAATCTAATAAAGTCTCCTCTAAAAGGGCCTCTAAAGTCTTGTGTGCCCAGGGCCCCTGCCTTAGGTGAAGACGGCTCTGATGAATTAGAAGGAATACCCTAGGTCTCAAAAGTGTAAGTTTTGGTGGGAACCAGGACAACGCTAGGATGCAGAAGAATATGAAACAAGAAATGTCGTCAATCGAATTGAGTCACACAAAACAGTTACTTGACTTCTCATAAGTTTCAACAGAGAATCTAATTCAACACAACGCGCTTTGAAAAGGAGGTTCATTACACAATAGGTATATGAACCGAAGGTAGCTATGAAGAAGCCTCTTGGTTTTAATGTGCGAAGTATTCTTTTAAACAAAGGAGCTGGTAGCTGCCCTTGAGAACGTCCTCTCTGTCATTTTGCGTATATCTGAAAAGGATAGCACTAAAAAGTAAGTGCGAGGTGAAAATTATGGAAAATATTCGTCTTCCCAGATTTATTTACATACCTACAGCATGTGTTATATGCGATTGGCTTTAGTGACTTATAGTGGGATAATAATATTAAAAAAGTGAAGTAAAAGACGAGAAACCCGTCTGGTAATGGTGACTTTCCGCGGTGTGTCGATGACATGTTTTGATGACAAGGTTCTAGATTTAAGATTTAGTCTTAGTTGTAAATATAGTACATTGTAATTTAATTTATATAACTAAACTAAAACTATGACTTTTATTTGTTTTCAGTTCCCAAAGTAGCTCATAATAAAAACAATCAAATTGAGTTATATAAGTTTTTAGATTACTTATTATTTTTTTATTTTTTTCATTTATGGCACGTCAATTTGACTTCACCTCTTCTGATGTTAAAGTGAAGGCAAAGTCTCATAAAAGAGGGTCACCATTGCAAACACGTACAGTGGTACAATGGTTCTTTGTTCTTTCTTGAAAATTGTAACTAAAACACTGGTCAAAGAGCTAGAACCCAACGCGGCTTCGAAACCAAAACGCACTATGAAAAGCAATATAATAATAGACGCACGGTACGTAGCTGTCCGCAAATTCACACACCGTGGAAATTCGCCTTTAAATTAATGTGTAAATTATAATATCTAATTTGTCGTGCCATGTAGGCAGAGACCTTGATAGTGGTTAATGAACCCAAATTCGCAATCTTTTTAATTATTCGCTTTAGAAAGCTTGCGCCGAATTCAATTTAAATAAGTCATTGGAAGATTTTCCGTATTTTTAAACCCATATTAAAATATATTTTATAACCATGTATGTTATATCGCTTTCTGAAATACTGTTCGAAAAAATACTTTGAGTAAAGCAAACTGTTAACATTAGACACGTTTTCTATTGGCGTCTCAACGACCTCCATGACAGGCCCATTGTCATCCTGGCAGAAACAGGCAGGCTAAAGGGGCTAAAGACAACGCCCGCGCCCTTTTTCCAGGGGTAAGATAAAAACACATATTTTTCTAAACACGGGGAATTAGGTGATTTCCCTGTGTAATAATCTGGAAATGGCCCTAGGTCAACCCACGTGCAAAGGAAGTGCTATATGTATAGTAAACCTCACGTTCTGCAACAGAAGACCCCAAATGGGTGCGTACCTACTGTTTTAGATATGGCTTCCATAACTACCTACTAGCGGTAGTTATGAAAGTCGGAAAGACGTAAGTGGGGAAAAAAATTAAGTAAAATAGTTCTGGGGCCCTTTTTGTCAAATAGAAGGAGTCTCCCTCGGCTTCAAAGTAAATTTTATTACGTTATAATGGTGACGATTACTTTGGCAATCATTAGTGTCGCGTTTTTAATGGCAATGCTGTATTTTCACATATTGGTCTATTACAGAACAATAAAATATTTCTACTACCTCCTAAAAAGGTAACCATCTTTAGTTCCTCAACATAAATAACTTAAATCAGTACAAGGTTACAATAAATATTGAGTTGTTTACCATTTTATCCAAAGCTTAGAGTAACAAGCAACAACATATATTCAAAACCGGTCACAAAATGTCGCAACGTATTGTTCCGAGGCGTCCACACCTACACCTACACCGGTACGTCGAGATCTGAAGGTTCTAGAGGAGGGGGGCCCCTCCACACTCGATCTAATACACGATATAAGGATAACTGTACTCACAAAGTACAAGGACATGCCCTTTTTCGACTTGACCAACCGTAACTATTCGTATAAGCCGACACATTTGAGTTGGTTCGATTTTATACCAGTTCTGTGTTTTATATTGACCAATTTAATTTGGTCGTCTACTCACATTACAGCTACGATTAAAGCTTATTGTCAAGTAGAAGGATGATCCAGGCCAGGTATGTGCAGTTCGTGATCTCGGTGACCTCAACTGGCGTCATTCAGTTTAGTTGTGCAGATCAAATTTATTTAATGCGTTTTAACATAGAGCTAGTACAGAGATGAGATGTGTCTACAGCCTGCGAATTGGCTATAACTCTTAAAACTGGTCAAATATACAACACACGTATCCACAACACACACATATATACACAAACGCACGTACACGCTATCACACTCATACTACTAACACGGTTATGGAATGTTATTATTAATAATTACCTAAGAATCATTTTCTAAACTTTGACAAGATCTTTTTACCCGACTGCGCGACGCAAAGGAGGGTATTGTGTTTATCAGTCTATGTATGTATGTATGTATGTATGTATGTATGTATGTATGTATGTATGTATGTATGTTTGTTTCTATGTGGCGTTCTAGAGGCTAAACGCATAGGCCGATTTTGATGGTTCTTACGTCAATCGATTCGTCTTAACCTTGCGAGTGTCACTAAAGACATGACAGTAATCAAAATTCACCACAGCGACAACCAGACGCCATATTGTCAAAATGAAAAAAAAAAAATTTCGATGAACCATGTCAAAAGGGGTGTCGTTGAATAGGTATTTTAAAATCATATTTAGGTTTCTTTTACCATTTTTCATTTTAACTAATAGTTTAGGATATATAACGATTTAAAGTTGTTTAACAAAACATTCATTCTCGCAGATTTTCTTACTTCAAGGATAAACGATATACAAACAAAAATAATATTTTGATAAGAAAATAACTTTTAAATGAATCGTAACTAAAAAGTATAAAATAAAAAAATAATTAAGAAAAACAAAAAACCCGACTGCGTAAACTAAAGAACTAAAAAGAAAGAAACAAGCCCAGTAGTTAAGATTTCATACATTACTCACAGTCGGGGCCCATTTAAATTTTACCAATCACATCTTCCTAAGGGGCCCCGACTGTGAGTAATGTATGAAATCTTAACTACTGGGCTTGTTTCTTTCTTTTTAGTTCTTTAGTTTACGCAGTCGGGTTTTTTGTTTTTCTTAATTATTTTTGTTGATATACCTAATATTAAGGGGAGAACAATGATTCCCGTAATACAGTTTGTACAATTCGTAAGTCAGGGATTTACATACATACCTACATATGCTCATGCCGGTAATCCCTAAAGGAATAGGTAGAGGTGTATTAAACACCCACATTTCGCCGACTATGATTTTCAGTCCCACGTAGTAGGAAGTGAGCCTTTTGCCGCCAATCGAGCACTTTGTAACAAAAAGGGTATGCCGAAAATAAGTTAGATAGTTTAATACTACTTAGATATCTAAGGTTTGCTATGCGATGAAAGGAATGCACTGATAATATAAATATTATAATGACTTACTTTGATACCTACCCTTGCTTGTGCTAAGTTCAACTAGTTCAAAGAAAGCGCAGTAGTTGATTATTAGAACTATATTGACAGAATACAATGTCCTATGAAATTCAACCTCAGAGATCTAATTTTGATAATATCAGTCAGCGTATTTGTAAGCGTTCTGTGAGACAGTGTTTTAATATGAAGAAAACACCTTAGGTGGCGCTCCAAACCTAGCCTGCAATTATCTATACTGATGATGAATGGCACTTGGTGGAACTTCTTGTTATATATTACTGATAACACACTTGTACTTCTCCACTTTATTTATTGTTACCTTACTGCATTCTCAAAGGTTTACATTGACACAGTTTGACAGTTCCTAAATATTGCACTCATTAACAATTTTTCATTATGTGGGTAGCACTAAAATGAAGTTTACCAGCACAAAATATTTTCCCCAGATTTGGGAAAATAATGTAAAGTTTAGGTACCTAAAAGATTTTATTTTAGAATTATTACTACATTATATCGAAATAAGTTCTAGGATCACAATTCACAAAATAAATACAGTGGAGAAGTATAAGTGTGTTATTAATAATCTATCCTGTAATCCTAGGATTTTTTGGAGTTACTTAGTGAAATCTTAAAATTGATAAAAGCTACCAGGAAAGAATTTAAACTAAGCGGCTAATAGAAGAGAACAAAATATATTACCTAACTTTCACAAATTTCTGTAGCCTTTAGTAAAAACGAAGATTTACAATTGCATTATTATTATTCTGAAGCACAAACTTTTACGTAAGCACCTGTCATTGTGCAATTCTTTGATGATAATGTCCCATAAATAAAATGCAGCCTCAATTATATAGGTGTTGCAGAAAACGTTGGGCTTGATGCAATCACAAAACTTTCGTCAAGGTCGGAATCCGGATGGGTGACCGACTTAAACTTGTTTCCAGCTGCAAAACTAGTAGGTACTCTGTCTTACTGTCGTGTAGTTACCAATGTATCAATTATTATTGAAGGTTTCGGTACAAATACAGGTAAAAACATCGCATGCAAAAATTCAAATTTGTTCGTTTTGACTAATAAAGAACACAAATTGATTGCAATTAGTTAAAGCGATCATTATTATTTGGTCATTTTAACTAATTAAAATTGTTGTATTTTAACTTATCGTAATTAGTAATTAAAATATTAATAGATTTTATTATAATAGTGACACAATATCACATCCAAACGCCGCCGCCGCCGCGGCGCCGGTCCGCTTCTCGGTTTTTACTTCTCCACTTCATCTATAGGTAATCACAGATTCATGAGACATCTCTTATCTATGATTACCATAAAACACAGTAATCTAACATAATGCTTGAAGTCAATAAATAAATTTGAATGAAGAAAAACTGAAAGTGTGTAGGAAGCCTTACGATCAAAATGCGTCGTTGCAATCGTTGGCACGTACGATCAACATGTAAATAAAATATCGATGGAATCTAAATTCAATTTTATTTTTAATCCATTAGAGTTTAAAATTGTATAAATAGTTTTAACTGAAGGTGCTTCTAATATAAGGTTCATTCGAATTTATTACGTATTTCGAATTAGTTTAAGGTATATTTTTGTTTGGAGGAAATTGCTACAACTGGTTACTACGACTTGCATTCTTGAGGTGTATAATCAGGCTCTCAATTTTGCGAGTAAACGGTATCAGGTGCGTTTAATTCAAAAGTATTATGCAACAGTTTTATGGGCCAGTGTACCAGATTAACTCATATTGTAAGCTTTTATAGAAAACGTAATCACTTACCGTAAATTACGCCATTTGAAAAAGACCTGCAAAAGAAAAGCAACATGTAATATTTAATTCAAATTAGAAAAAAAATTCAAACTGAATTTTTGATATGTATTTCTCTCGAAGTTTGGAAGGTCAGATGATAGTCATTTCCGGAAAATCTGATGTACCAATAAAACAATAAACTGACCTCGGACTACAAAATATTAATTTTAGACACAACGGAGCACTCGCTATATATATATAATGATAAAATACCGAAATATTTGACAAAAACTTGCGTCACGGTAGCCTAGTGGTATGGGTAATGGACTGCTGAAACGAGGTCTCGGGTTCCATCCCAGGTTTTACCATGGCACACACCAATGACTTTTCGATGCTTTTCGAAGTTATGTGTGTATTTATCGCAGGTTTATAAGTGCCCGGTTAATGGCAATAGGCTTGCCACCTATTACATTTTCACCTAAAATATAAAGTACCGAAATAGGGATTATTCGGGGATATAAGCGTGAGTTTATGTTATGTTATGTTATTTTGGCGTCAATTTCATACACTTGTATCTTTTACGCATATTCTAATACCATAAAATTTGATTAAAAAAACACACATCACGATATCAATATTTTTCATCAATAATAATTATTATAAAACACGTTTACGTCGCAAACCAATCACGTTTTTCGTTCATTCTTAGCTCATAGACATTATTGGCTGGTTGCGTCATCTTCCAACATATCGGATGCTGGAGACGTCGGACAGATGAGCTTACAGTTTGTTCCGTTCAAAAAATTAGAACTACTTTCTATTTGTGTTCTATTTGCGGAATTTACACTTTGCACTGTAAATAGCATCATCTAATTGGTTAAGAAGTCGTCCTTGCGATTGGAAGGCACCGGGTTCGAATCTTGGCTCTCAATACTCGTATACAAGTCATTGAGTTTAGCTGGAAGGATTAAAGAGAATATTAGTAGGTAATTTCGGATTCGGTCGGAACTGGTTGAAGTTCTGTCTTAAATTTCCTTCTCCCAATCTTTATTTTTGTATTTAAAAAAAATCTAATATATGTATAAAAAATATAAAATACAACATTACAAAAAAAATGTATTTATAAAAAAAGTACGTGTATAACTATGTTTATCAACATTCTAGAACCCATAAAACCAGCTAGTTAAATTATGCTTACCCTGGGTCTAGGTGGCGTTATTTAGATTGTCTTAGAATAGAATTTGGAATTTTAAATCAATTTGAAAAAGTAAGCATTTTTACGCCTCTAAATTTAATTAAAATTTTATCTTGTTCTTAAATTCTTGACTGATAGGAAATCATATTAATGTAATCACATTGCCACTATAAATGAACACCTTTCATTTATTTTATACAACTTCAACTAATATTTTAACGTGAAAGTTATGTAAGCTTGTTTGTTACTCAATAACGCGAATACGGCTGGACGGATTTGGCTAATTTTTGGCACACGGACGGACCATAACCTGAATAACTATATAAAGTTTTACTTATTCCTGTAAGAGGTTCCTGTCTAAAATAAGCCATCATTTAGGTAAAACCTCGCTAAGTTTCGGGTTAGTCACCTCCCGGTTTTGCATAGCTGAACTCATTGAAATGTGAAACTCACGAGTAATTATACTGCTACCTAATTATAAATTTTAAAATCATTAAATACCCACCTGACATATATACATTTTAGTAGTTTTAATGTTAAATATCATACTTCTTCCTTGTAACGAAATCATCAGAACTTTGAAGTCTTAAATAACTCATAAACATTTCGTCTTTAATTCCGAAATAGGTTTTCGAAATTACAAAAGGTCTTGGACTTCTCATTTTTAATACAAAATATTTCAAAGTCGGAATAAAACCACATAAAATCCATTGTGTGGTTGAAAAGTTAGCTGCCGAACAGACAGAAGCGCTAATTTTATTTTAAACTGTACAATGATGATTAATAAAACAATAGTTAAAACTAAATAGCATAAATTATAATGAAGTTCATTCATAGCATTCGAAGAAATGTACTAAATACACAACCATAACGATTAAAGTAATATAATTTATTATTATTAAGAGTTGAGTTGACTAATTTAGTTATTATCAAACCACAACACTTAGTCACAATACATAAGTAAACAAGGCTTCAATGAACGTAAATGCGTACGTTTGAACATTATTATTTAATAGCACGCAACTATGTTTCGCAGAAAACGCGTGATATTGTTTGAATGAATGTTTGAGAGGGTTAGTATAAGTACTCGCGCACACTAGTGACTTTTTGTCACGGTTTGGTGGTCACTAGCACTAGCATGAACTCCTAACGAATTCGTTATGTAAAGGTTTCGAGAGAACGGAACATTGTGATTGGCAGTCTGCCTTTTGTGAACCTGTGTGCGTGTGTAGCCCGCCAATCGCAATGCTCCGTTCTGTCGATAGCTTTACATTACGAATTTGATAGTATTTCGTCCTAAGGCTACACATATTATCACTGTTTTCGTTTAATTCGCACAGACGAGACACCGTGACATGAACTCACTAGTGCGCACAAACCCTTACAGTAGGGAGAGCCCAAATAGCTTGTTTTTATTGACTTTTCTTTATAATTAAGTACAACTTAGCAATAAAACTTTGGTTCCCAAACGTCAGAACAGTTCATCGGCATTTAATTATCTTAATTTATTAGGTAATTAGATACAGACAGCATCAAAAGTAAATGATTATTTTCAGATTTTCTTAATTATGTAAATAGTTAAGATATCGTATGCGGTTCTAGTCTGATATAACCACCCTCACTGCAATGCCGTCTTTACACGGCACTTAGGGCACGTGCCCAAGGCCCACCGCTTTAGGGAGTCCCCCAAAAGAGACAAATTCTCGCACATTAACTCAAGAGAAATCTAAAACTCTAAACTTCACAAAGGGGCCTCTAAAGAATTGTGTGCCCAGGGCCCTTACCATAAAGACGGCTCAGCTCACTGGCTTCGGTGGATGTTAGCCGTGGAAAATATTTTTTTTGTAGTTGTCATCGATTGTACGTACGTTTATCAGTTCTTCGTATAAAACTAGCTATACACATACTGATGTACCTAATGGGCGAGTTCTTGCGTCAACTGTCATCCACCAAACAATGCGCACTTAATGTTAGCGTAAAATAAGGTGTAATGCCCCGTGACGTCGCCTTCTCGGTTACAAATTGGAATGGCCTCTACAGTTTTTGCTTCCTAAAACACAACATCTATATAACATGTCACAGATTACATGTAAGACGGCAGTCACTCTCGTAAAAGACAGGATAAAGTAAATCTCTAACGGAAAGCGTATGCAACCACGAACTAACGCAAGCTTTTATCAACCCCCACCGATCAACCGATCAATCCCCAAGACTGGACTCCCCAAGGAAAGCGCAAACGTGGTCGCCCAAAACAGACTCCGCAGTCGCTTTACGGAAAATGTCGAAGTTCAGCCGTATCACAGTTAGACTGGAAAGTCGACCCCAACTGAGTTGGGAAACGGTTCAGAGAATCAAATCTCTTTATTGCACACCCTTTTTTTTTATACGTGGTGGAATGCATTTACGCACTTCGCTCACCCCCGTACAGGGGCGAGGGGCGAGCTTTGTGTGGGACTCCTGACCTCTACCGGGGACCAGACTACCCACTAAACCACCACGGTGTCCGTCATCATCGCATATCGACGATGGCGGGAACAACATCTTCCGTCATCGCCGTGCGAGTCGCCCGCCGCTATTCAGTGGCAGGCCCGTCTCTGGTGCGGCAGAAGAGGAGTTCTTCTGCCACCCGTCTAGGCAAGGCACACGCGACACGACGTGCGCCTTCAACCTCGAGGCCTATGTAAGGGCAGCAGACGCCCCCGCGTCTACTGCCCGGCCTACAGTTATGGGGGGAGGAGTTGGTGGTACCGCCTTCTCCGGACCCCGGTATAGTGGACCCCGGAAGGATAGTGGGTCTTTTTCCCTCCCCCTCTCTGCCGCCTCCTTCTGCGAGATAACAGTCTCGCAGAAGGTTTGAACCGCCGCCCACGCCTCATCGCTGCCGACCATAGACAGAACTACGGCCGGCAGCGAGAGGTCCGTCCCCACTTCGGTGATGAGAGCACGGCGCTCCCCAGCCCACGCGGGGCACTCCTCTAGGGTGTGCTGCGCCGTGTCTTCATCGCCGCCACGGTGGTGGCACCCACTGGTCGGCTCCCGTCCCAGCCGGCACAGGTATTTCCCGAAGCATCCATGCCCCGAGAGGACCTGCGCCATTCGGAACGTCACCGACCCTCGCGATCTGTCCATCCAGTCTTTGAGGACCGGACGGATCGCCTCGACGGTCCCTCTTCCAAACGTGAGATTGGCCAGCCGCCGCTCCCACTCCAGAAGCAAGGACCGTCTCGCCTGGAGCCTCCGCTCTCCCACCTCCGAGGGTGCCGGGAACTCGCCGCGGCCCCGAGCCTCCTCGCGCCAATGATACACTGACGCGAGGACACGGGCCTCCAGCTCCCACGGAGGGGAGCCCGCCATAACACAAGCCGCCTCGAATGAGATGGAGCGGTAAGCTCTTACCTTACGCTTATCTTAAGGCGACGTTTTTTACCGTCAGGGCGTCGACCCATACGAGTGCCCCGTATAGGGCCATGGACCTTACCACTGCCAAATAAAGGAGGCGGCTGCTCGTCTGAGGTTTATTGCACACCCTAGGACAAGTCTTGCAATAAATCAGTGGTACAGTTCAATGTGGTACACACAATTGGTGACTTATCGCACATATTTTTTTTATACCACTTAGGTGGCAGACAAGCACACGACCCACCTGATGGGAAGCAGTCACCGTGGCCTATGGACGTTTGCAACACCAGGGGCGCCACACACGTGCTGCCTACCCTGTAGAAACCTTCTAATACCCTTCTTGAAGAACCCCATATTGTAGTCGCTTGGGAAAACCGCAGCTGCGAGCTCATTCCACAACTTTCAAACGAAATATATATAGTGGAAATAGAGCAGCTATTAAATGACAGGAATAACGAACTCATGAATCTGTAAGAAAATTTCATATGTAAAGACTTATAATGCTTAATGTTTAATGTTGTGAGGACAATTAGAGCACCTATCCAGTATTTATTTCTACAACAGTGGCAAAGTAGTATTCTTTGAACAGTGTTCAGTGTCTTAAGTGTATAAAGTACATACGTACGTTACACCATTACTTATAAAAGTTGCTTGCCGATTGCAACATCTAAAGTTCATAATAACTTCTGCTTTAATCGAGATAAGGTTATGCAATAGTGAGTACCTATGGTATATGGTATTACTTTCATAGTAGTTGCCTTTATGTTTTTTTTACTTTTATGTGGGTCACGTCAATATAACTTCAGTTAAAGCATAGAGATGTTTGCGTCACTGGCAGTATTTTACCGTCTCTACCACGGTGAATGTTCTGATGAGCTCTTCTAATAATCCCAATCTCTACTTCCTACACAGGACCACACGTGCAGGGTTTAGTTGTCACTCGCATACAGTGCAGAATTTTCATCAAGAACCAAGCGGTTTTAGCGAGTCTTTCCTCTGCCGCTCCATTAAGTCTTGGAATTCCTTACCGGCGCACGTGTTTCCTTCTTCCTACGGTCCCGGGTCCTTTAGGCTGGGTGTGAAAAAGCATCTGAAAACATTATAACACTGTACGTGTTTGTAATGGTGACGAGAAGCGAAGAGCTATCTCTATGTCGTTCTGCTAAGACTGCAGGTCTGACCTTTTCTTGAGAATTTTCCCCTTAGCTTACCATCAGCCGAGTGGCGGCAGTTTCGCAGCCGAATAGCGTATCGGAATCACACTATGAAAGTAATGTAAAATTTAAATAATATTGCTTTTAAAAGGTAGTGTTAGGACCCCTTTTTCATCGTGCACATAATCCTCACGGATATCACCTCCGCCAAAATCGGTGGAGGTGATTATATCGGACTCGACTAAAACGCACGCCTTCTCCATAGACGGAGTGCGTTTTAGTCCTTCATTGCCGGAGTTGAGATTATACATGTTAGGACCTCTTTATAATATAAAAAAAGTTCATGCTTAAGTATATTTATCGTCATTCTGGCACACATAAACTTTCTAAAATTCTCTAAAACATAATTTTTTTAAATATTATTTCATAAAACCTAAGAACCATTAGTAAACACAGTTGTAGTACATAAACACTACAAAACATTGGAGTCTAACGCCCCGCTATGCAAATATTTCAGTAGTACGTGCCTTTGGTCTTTTAATTAGAGCCCTACGCGGAGCTATGCGCGACCAGATGACGGCCATCTTGTTTTTTTAGTCTCCAATCTGTTCTGTATTATAACAATATCGTTTATATTCAACTCGGATTCGGATGGGTAATGGACTGCTGAGACGAGGTCTCAGGTTCGATCCCAGGTTTTACCATGGCAAACACCAATGACGTTATGTGTGTATTTATCGCAGGTTTATAAGCGCCCGGTTAATGGCAATAGGCTCGTTACCAATTACATTGGGACCTAAATATAAACTGGCGAAATGTGGGTGCTAGCGCCTCTGCCTATCCCCTCGGGGATATGGGCGTGAGTTTATGTTATGTTATGATGTATGTAAATATATAAAAAAAGCCTCGGTAGCCTAATGGTGTGGGTAATGGACTACTGAGACGAGGTCTCGGGTTCGATCCCAGGTTTTACCATGGCACACACCAATGACTTTTCGATGCTTTTCGAAGTTATGTGTGTATTTATCGCAGGTATATAATGGCCCGGTTAAAGCCAATCGGCTCGTCATCTTTTACATTCGGATCTAAACATAAACTGGCGAAATATGGTAGCAAGCACCTCTGCCTCCGTGGATATAGGCGTGAGTTTATGTATGTTATGTATATACAACATTATAACTGTGTTCTCCGTCATTACCAAGATAAATTGTACGAAACGGTGGAACTCCGTCATCGTAATTCACCTGGGCGCGCTCAACTGTGACTTCTAGGTCAATCTGATAAAAACATAATCTAGTTCTTCCATTAGTGACATTGACAGTGATCTCGTTGTTCAGTCAGAAGCGATTTCACTGCTACAGTTGTCAAGGTGGGCCTCCCTCACCAAGATCTAAGGGCCCCCAAGATCTTAATGAGCCTCAAGCAGTTGCAAGTTGATTTAATATAATATAACATAACATGAACTTACGCCTATATCCACGAAGGGGTAGGCAGAGGTGCTAGCACCCACATTTCGCCAGTTTATGTTTAGGTCCCAATGTAATAGGTGGCGAGCCTATTGCCATTAACCGGGCACTTATAAACCTGCGATAAATATACACATAACTCGAAAAGTCATTGGTGTGTGCCATGGTAAAACCTGGGATCGAACCTGAGACTTCATCTCAGCAGTCCATTACCCATACCACTAGGCTACAACGGTGTTGTTTTACTTATAGAATAATGCGGTTCAAACGCAGAAACGAAGCATAATGCGGTTCTAGATAAGCTGAATGAAGAGGAGGAATGTGGAAACTGAAATCAAATCGGGACTAATGCTGTTATGATGATGATTTTGCTCCCGTGAAAACCAAGATAAATGCATCAATGGAAAGGATAGCAAATCAGTTTACTTCTTATTACATACATAAATCCCCGAAGGGGTAGGCAGAAGTGTATTAAACACCCACATTTGATATATTAAGATTTTCGGTCCCGCGTAATAGGGGGCGAGCTTAATGCCGCCAATCGGGCACTTTGTAACAAATGGGTATTCTAACCGAAAATGTTGCAGCTAAATAAATATAGAAAACAATGCGAAAAAAAAATAAAAAGAATGTAAAAAAAAATTTGCTTTGCCGTAATTTTTTGACGTGACAACGTCTTATAAATTGGCTTGCCGGGTGACACTTCAAGAAACTGCGTTACGCTCCGCTCACGTTATGCGCTCACAATGAGAGCGAGTGAGAGGCACGCGTCCCTTCCACTCGGGCATGGTTAGCCCGCCTAAGAGCGAGAGAGACAGACATAAAAAGTGAAAGGCACGCGTCCCTTCCACTCGACGAATGAATATTCACATTAAAATTATTTTACCACTCAAAGTCGTTGTCACGTAAAACTTTCGCCCGTATACCGACTTTACAGGCAACCAATTTTTTCATGCCAATATGTTGTGTACCATGAGTACTACCAGGGGCCTTCGGCTTCGGGAGCGATCCCCTTACACCCCGCATAATAGTACAGTTAGATAGATAGATAGATATATTTTTATGTGTTAATGAACAGGTCAACTTCAATTCATGCTTTCAAAACTTTTTATAGCCAATTCGAGCCCAATCTTATAATTGTTTGCTTACGAGCAAGGGGTTAATTGATGTTATTTTTGTGAGGAAGTAACCCAGCCTGTTTCCTCACGGCTCAATCAGCATTGAGGACGTGGTCATCAAGAGATGAGGTAATGTCGTCTTGTCTATTTCAGGCTCAGAGCGATGTTGCTAGTTGAAAAGAGTTATACTTTTATGTGTTATAACTATGAAAATACTTTTATTATTAAAAATATTTGATTCAATGATTAAATATCATTGTAGAAAATATATTAGAGAGGGGAGGACCCATCACTCACCCTCTGGTGTTCGTCCATACGCCACTGTAAGCACTTTTCTTTAGGTAGGGGTTTATGCTGGTCTGCCACCTAACCGGTATAAAATCAGGCCAAAGCAACTTTAAAAATTGCAGAAAAATATGTGATTGTGGACAAAGCAGAAAGCGCATACCAGGATTGTAACAAATGGAAACAATGGTCTCTATCTCCCCCGAAGGAAAAGAAGAGTCAGTTAGGTACCTTTTTATATTGTATATTATTATGTATTTCCATTTTCTTTATATGGAGCACACTAATGCCAGATATATCTTGTTGGACATGTTATAATATCAATAGATACGCTTTTTCTTAACCTGATATAGACCAGGACACGAGTGAGAGCCTCAAATATTTGAAGAGACGAGTGGGCGCATCCGGGGCTAGATGGGAGCACCATGGTTCCCATATTAGAGGAAGGGGGGTCATCTTAAAGAGATGTCCCCGGGTCTACCGTGGCGTGAGAGATATGTCTTATATAATCTCATCTCCAACAATCAAAGACCGATAGATAGCGTGTGTTTTAGTCGGTTCGAGTCCGACATAATCACCTTCATGCACTTTGGTGGAGGCGGTATTCGTGAGGACTTTGGGCAAGGAAAAAAGAAAAGAAAAATAGGGTATGGTTTTAGTTACTGTACCCAGCTTAATATAGTCAATCGGCAATATACATGTTATAATATTACTAATGGCCCAGAGGGTAGTCGAATTTCACCCATATTTATTTATTTTTCGTGGTGTAATCGATAAGGTGGTTATTTTATGACAATATTAATTTCCTTATCAATTTTTTTAATTATTTTTATTTCCGTCAGCTGTGTACATTTCATTTGTTCACAGCTGTTAAAATTTGGTTTGTCAATACGTGGTAAACATTTGTAATAAATATTATACACATTTTCCCTCATGTGAAAAAAATTGCTTCCTACAACTTCTCCATAATAAGCTATCACTTTATCAAACCTCACTATCTTAACCGCGCAATTTTAGCAAAACGAGGTACAAAGTTTTCAAATCACATATAAAATATAACGATATTAAACGATATACAATATGTGCAACTTGCAAGCTCTCTCACCAATATACACACTAGGTATACCTTAGCGTAAACTAGTAGTTACACGTGAACCCACTCACGTGCATCGTTATGTTTATAATTATGAGTTACTGTATAATATTATGGGTTCACGGGTGGCTGATGACGAAAACACGTGCGTAGTTGAATGTTGTTGGAGGAAGGTACGTGGGGTCTTCTGGGCCAAGGACGGGAAAGTGTGGTGGGAAATAGAGGGGAATGTGTTCGTTCGACGATATCAATCTAACTTTAGCTATTATAATGTGAAAGTTTGTTTTGTTGGGCGGATGTAACACAATCACGTCAGTACAGCTGAACGTATTCATATAAAGTTTAACACAAAGGTAATTTAGAGTCATAAAAACGCTAGTCCCGTTGGCATTCAATGGCCGTTTAAATCTTTTTATCAGGACCTCGATTCCATTATTGGGCAAGCATTATTATCAAACCAATGAGATTATTAAAAATGCCATTAAATTTTAGATTTAACTGTTATGCTGTTTAGTGTAGATTATATGAAACGAGGTAACGAACAATTTTTTATTTAATTTTAAACTTTAATTCTACATGGATAAAGTCGAAAATTCAATGGCATTTTCTGCAATGTTACCGATTTGAATTAGTAGAATCGGTGTCCAGCTCACTTACTTCCTCTCTGTAAATTCACTATGCGGTGCCATCTGACCTTAAGCTGAAGAATACCGCCTAGGCCAGAGCCTTATATCTATAGCTATATCGGCTTGAGGTTGACAGCACGTGAAGATTTTAATAGAGTCCCTCAAAAACAACAAACTAAACATAATCAACCAATAAATTAGCCTATCCCAGTCCACTGTTGGACATATGCCTCTCCCAATATTGGGAGACTTGGGCCTACTGTCTCCATGTGGATCAGTCGGGTTGGTACAGGGTTTCGAGTGTTCCCTACCTCTGGTCGTTTCGTTTGCGTATATTCCGTTTGTCGCCTCTTTCCACATTCCTCATGAAATAAGGTCACCATTGCAAACACCGTCGTATCCGTCCCAATCGAGCAGTCCGACTGGGGAAGTACCTCCACCCTATAGAATATCGCCGTTTAATAACCTTGTGTTGTGTTTTCGGTGGTGAGTAGGGTAGCCAGAGCTCACTAGAGAGGTTTTGTGTTGTCCGTGGGAAAAGCAAAGGCTTATCCTACATCTTTTGCGCTGACGACACAGAATGTCTCTGTTCTTACAGGGGTTGCGGCACGAGTGTTATTCCTCTGGTGTTACACTCGCCCATAGGTCACGGTAACCACTTACCATCAGGTGGGCCGCGTGCTTGTCTGCAACCTAAGTTGTATAAAAAAAAAAAAAAAAAAAAAAAAAAAAAACACGTACAGTGCTACAATGGTGGCGTTCAGCTTGACGGTCTCATCAGATGATTTTTCACGCTCCGCTTAAATGACCCGGGACTGTAGGAAGAAGGAAACACGTGCCTGTAAGGAATTCCGAGACTTAATGGTACGGCAGAGGAAAGACTCACCGATTGTTTTTTTACTTCATCATAGTCAGTTGTATAAAATGAATCGAAGCTCAACTTATTACAAATATTTTTTAATTAAACTAAAACGGACACGTTTGGAAAACTTTTGCTTCGACTACAAAACTGGTTTCCCATATTTGTTTCGCAATCGTAGAAAAATCTGCTTTGGTTGGTGACGTAATGTGCTTAGCAGGTTTTCTCTCCATACCGCGGCGAGGAGCGAGTCTTACGAATTTGTTCACTTCATTTAGAGAGACTTTTATAAGTTACGACAGATATATTAGTACGTCATGTTATTATAAAACTTCTGTAAATTCACAGAAAAGGTCGTAATACTACTGAAGTCATCACATCTTTTCATTTGAACGCCAATTTCGAACGTATTCAAAATTTGATGCTATTTCTTTTATACTACTTAGGTGGCAGACAAACACACGGCCCACTTGATGGAAAGTGGTGACCGTGGCCTACGGACGTTTACAACACCGGGGGCGTCACACGCGAGCTGTACGAATCTGTAGAAACCTTCTAATGCCTCATGAAGCATCCCATATTGTAGTCGCTTTGGAAACTAATGTAATAATATGTAATTCTGTGTAATATAAATTCTGTATTTGTAGTGATTTTTGAAGTGAGAATTCATCAAAATGATCAGCAGTAATCTCAGGAAAATATATTATAGGAGGGAGGGTCACCACTCATTCACGGTTTATCAATTTCAACGATAGCAATAGCAAAATGTCACTAATTGTCATAGAAAGGAATGTCAAACCAAGTAAAATAAGACTTCTTACCCGAGGAGAGATGGTTTGTCGTATGTGCAATATTCCACAAGTGCTAAGGACAAACCTCGACACGTGTTTCGCCTCTACACGAGACTTCTTCTGGCATGCCACCGAGCGAATCTCAGAATGAACTATGGTGAATAGTTTCAGGAGATTAAACCACAAACCATAGACCGAGAATCTTCTAATATATAAAATTTCCATGTCACATTGTTAGTTACCGTACTCCTCCGAAACGGCTTTACCGATTTTTACCAAATTTTATATCCGTATTCAGTAGGTTTGAGAATCGGCTACTATCTACTTTCCATACCCATAAACGATAAGGGTTGTTCACCCTTAACATTTATAAGGCAAAACAACGTTTACCAGGGCAGCTAGTATTCTCTATTATCTTTGAAAAAGGACAGACCAACAGCAAACTCGATAGTAGCGCCATCTACGTCTAGCTTTGAGATTTTCTCCCCATGTCTGTCTGCCTTATATGTTTGTATGTGTGTTTGTGTGTCTACATTCCTAACCGAGGGACGTGAATCACAAGTCTGGGTGACTAACAATTTCAAAGTATAATTTCGTAATTATTAACGTAGTTCTGAATTTATTCTAAATTAGTAACACAATATTCATACTTTAAGAATTCATATAACAAAGGCCTTTGTTCGACTAATATGGTCGTAATATTGTCATTAATATAATGCACATTATAAGTAATAAATAAATATTCAAGGACAATCTACACAACGTCGCGTCTCCTAGAGCTATAGTTAGAATATTAGATTGTGTTTTGGGTTCTAGAATGCGGATAAACATACTTATTTGGGTACATTTACAAACTAATGTAAATATTCATATTCATGCACACAAAACTGCACTGAACGAGAATCGAACCCGCCCCTCCTGCGTAGCAGTCGCGTTCTCTACCACAGAAGGTATTCAATAATATCAATTTGAAAGTAGTATATGTTTCAAGTTTCAAGTATTGGATACAAGCATCATCATCATCATCATCATCATCATAGCATCGAAAACCCGGGGCTCATTCTCTTATTTTATTCTTGTTATTGCAAAGCGACTGCTATCTGATACTCCACTCCCAGAAGACTGGCACCAGGTATTTGACGCGAGTTCCTTGATGGTTGTTTACCTACCCAAAAATTGCTGAACCTTCCTGAAGAGGTGTTTCCTTCACGAATATGCACGTCATGCAAGTAGCCTAAACTTAAATACATTAATAAGTAGATCTAGTATCCAGTAGCTTCTAAGACTAGTAGTTATATTGTGGCATCACATTATAAATTTGTATACAAGTATTCATTATATAAAGTATGTAAAAAATACCGCAGTAGTCTAGTGGTATGGGTAATGGACTGCTGAGACGAGGTCTCGGGTTCGATCCCACGTATTACCGTGGCACACACTATGACTTTTCGATGCTTTTCGAAGTTATGTGTATTTATCGCAGGTTTATAAGTGCCCGGTTAATGGCAATAGGCTCGCTACCTATTACATTGGGACCTAAACATAAACTGGCGAAATGTGGGTGCTAGCACCTCACCTCTCTCTCTGCCTACTCCTTCAGGGATATAGGCGTGAGTTTATGTTATGTTTATGTGTAAAAATGCATAAACACCAGAATAGCTGTATTTCTCACGTAAACACAAGACATTTTGTTGTCTACAGGCACGTCTGCTATTGAGAATGTCCACAGAAAAAACGTAACAACAACTTTGTCCAATCCGGAAATCGAACGTACAGGACTTCAAGATCAAATCAAATGTAAACAAAAAACTTAGACGTGATAAATTAAGAAGTTAGTTTGTAGTTTAAGGTAAAAGAAATGTATAAATTCCTAGAAATTATACAAACATTATATTGCTTAGTAAATCCCGAGGCTCTGCTCGCGTTGCACAGTTGACAGTGATATGTTTTCTCACGCAATTAATTGCAATCAAACATACAACAGTTTTAAGCCCAATCGGGACCATTTTAACAAAAAATCTGCATCCAAATCAGTTCAGTAGGTACTTTTTGCATCCATCGTAAGCCTATAGACAAGAATTTAAAACAAATTGGGACAAATATCATTTTCAAAACCAGCAACCGCTCATTATAATGGTGACCACTATTCTTTGGATTGGACCAAAGCTATTCAAATATGAAAAAAATCTGCCGTCCTGAAGATGCCTGGTATATAGGTAAAATGCGTATCAAGGTTTGTTCTTCCACTTGCGGAATATTGCACATATGAAATCACATTTCCTCTCATAAGAAGTCTTTTTACTTACTTTGAGAGGTGCGATTTGGCATTCCTTTCTATGACAATTAGTCATATTTTACTATTTGGGAGTGGGATCTCTTTCAATATATACATATACCTATATTTAAATATGTTTTAAATGTCTCTAACACATACACGCACGCAGGTATGCATGCACGTACGCACGCGCGCGCGCCCTCACACACACACACACCAGGTATCCAATTTTATTCTAGTACAGTAATGTACTATTATACTGTCTTATATATTATATGCATTTATTGTTCAGTAAACAGCAGACACCGTATCTAATAAACATTTGGCATGCATGTGCGTCCGTACGTAGGTTTAAACGTCATAAATTATGTAATTATACGTGTTGTGAGTCAATAACTTTCTCAATGATAGTTAGCAAGTGGAAGGGAAACGGTAATTATGTAATGATTCGCAGGAAACACTTAATTTTGTACAGTTCAAATGCTTACACCGTATAAGGCCTTTGGGAGTAACTACTGAGAACTCTTTTAGTGGTTAACAATTGCTGACTTAATTGTGGACGATATAGTTCAAATAAGTTTGTGTGAAGAAGAAGAAAAGCATCTGATGAGGCCGTCAAGCTTAGCGCCACCATTAATAGTACTGAACGTGTTTGCAATGGTGACTCTCTTTCATGAGACTTTGCCTTCAGCTTAACCGCATGCGAGGTGAAGTCAAATTGACGTGCCATAAATAAATAAAAAAATGCTATTTTCAACTTATTTAAAATCATTTTTTCAAGTCTTTAAGGACATGGGAAGATGGGGAGATGGGAAACATAGAAAAATTTTTTTGGAGGTATTAATTATCTGGTCTAATTGAATTGATTTATACGTTGAAATACTATTTATTCTAACGCGATATTATTTACGTTACTAACAAGTTTGAACGGGTTATATCGCAATTTTTGTGCTATTTTTATGTCTACGCTATTTTCGAAGTTATGTTTGCATTTCGGTAGATAAAACCACCGGGAGGCCGGTCTCCCCGCAACCATGGCAGTTATATAATTCGATAAAATGTTAATTCGCGCAAGCTTTCGAATCTATCTGGTTTATACATTTATCAGAACAAGGAAATGAATTGAAATACATTTTCGTCATATTTTAACATTTAATTTTTTATTACAAAACGAAACGACTTAAGACTAGTTTCGACTTAAATGACATTTATATTATGATTGTATAAAATAACTTATATAATAGCTGATAATATAATTATTACAATAATTATGTTGTGGTTACTCACTATGCTACGTAATGGATATATAATTGTGTACTGCATGCACAAAATGATTTTCATATTTATTTATTTTCGAAAGTTTTGTACCTACACTTTCTTTGGCAATTTGTCACACTGAAACAAACATCCATTTATATTTATATATTAATATATTTTAAATATGGCTTTTCATAACTCACATTCAAGGACGGAAATTCGTTCCAAAGTAAAATTAAATATAAAGAACTATAAATTAATTACTCATTACCAAAGATATAAAATTATACATTTCTCTATTGTGATATTATAACGGTAAGAACACCAATGGTTGGCACTTTCATTATGCTACTTTAAAAAACAGACATACATATATTGTGAAACCCAAACATGTCGCAAGAATGACCAATGACCATGCTTCGCGCAGAGCATATTTGATAGACTCTCACAATAACGCTTGCGTAAAAATTAGCATATTTCGATGGTCCGATCGAGTGGAACACAACATACTATCCGAGCGAACGCGCGCGGAGGCATTATGACACTCCCCGCAGGTAACATCTATTACACAACACGACCTCAAATCGAAGCACAATGTGGCACAAGTACCTACGACTAACTACTCCTCGGCACAAGCTCGCTGCTGCCCAGTTTGAGGTCACATTTTTCTCATTGACGACCTTCTACCGACGAACAATCTCCAGTCGTCCATGGACGCCTATTAACGCGAAATATAACTTACGAAACTTACGTACCGAGCTATGTATAACTAACTAATTTAATCGTGTGTGTCGCACAGACACTTGGTGGGGGCGAGGTCGACAGATCCACATTCTTAGGCACAATTGAGGTTTATTATGAATCAACAGGTACTCATGAATCATTTAGTTAAGAAGGAAGCGACTGATTAAGCCCACTCTCTCGAGATTCTTGTATTGACCTAAGGCGTGACACTACACTACGAGATAAACAAATTATAACTATATCAGATGGAATGTAGACATGTCGGATGAACAAAGATTTCGAGCTTTCCTTCGACAAGGAAATGAACTTTATTCCGAGAGAAGGCCGTGAAAGAAACGAAACTTAGAAAGGGAAAGTTATCTCAGGCAGTCGACGTCGAATCGAAAACGTACCGGATCGGTCGATCGATAATACTGAACCACTGGGGCCTAGCACTCCGTTTCACCTTCTTTTCTTTCGTTTATATAATGTTCAACTTCTCGTAAAGAATGGAACAGTTTCCACGTTATCACCACACCCGTGATTTCCAACAGTGAAATGATCAGCGACACTCCAGCAATGACCGAACTGATGATCTTGGTATACGCAGCTGCCACTTTAGCACAACCTAGACGCTCGTTTGCCTCCTTATCAGTAAAATCACAAGTAGCTCGGTAGTAACTGTCCAGACAACACGTTAAAGGTAGATCGTTCCTCCAACTCCTGTAGTCTCTCGCATCGTTGGCGCCACAACACCTCAGCTTCCTCTCGATTCTTCCAAAAGCCCTCAAGTTGTCCGGATTCGCTTGTGAATTGTAGTAGCCATCGTACACGGTGTCCTTGATGAATCTGTCAGTGTCCTCTCCATCGACGTACACGAAGATCAAACAAGCTGCGATGATTTGTCCGAGGACGATCAACAGCATGAAGAATCCATGGATGCCGAGAAGTCCCCTGCTCTCCTTGTTAGCGCCGCAGTAGCCGCAGAATGCGACCATCATCACAAATAGTCCGAGGAGGATGAACAGCCATGGCGCCACCTGAGGCCAGTATATCCTGTAGTCCAGCAAGTAATGGTTGCTGTTCCTGAGGCTAACGAACTCTGCTAGCTGCACGAAGAACCAAATTCCAACGGCCGCGGTCACGAACCCAAACACTGCGTATATTATGTTCAAAACGTAAAGAACGTTCTTCATGAAGTCCTCTTTACCCATGGTGAGGTCTGCCCGCGCCAGTGGTTATCAACGGAATGAAAGGCGTGCGCGTGATGCAACTACTTTTATAAACTACGACCGCGCCTTGCGTACGCGCCATTAGGAGATTTACAAACCGTCAAGCGCCTAACAAGCTTAACTGATGGTGGGGTGATTATTCACTTTATTGCATTTAATGACCCGAATTTGCAGGTGAGTGCCGATGACTAATGAACTAGCTTTATGACATATTTATCCTTATTATTGGAAGATCATTACGGTTACAATGAGGAAGTGGTGGGAGTATGCGTCACTGCTTACGATTTATGTATTCTGATTAAAGCTTAATTACTCTGTTCTATGCAGGTCATATCCTAAGTTAACTAATTTGATTTACTAATTGGATAATATCGTAATCGATGCAATGTTTGTCATTATATTTTTATGCATTGAGAATGTCAATAGCTTGTGTGTTGTAAACTTCTGATATTTATAAATCTGTTTTGACCTTCATATTTTATCATAACTTTAAATTTTTGTAATACTTTCGTACAAGTAATTTATATTGTAAAGGTTATCAGGTATGATTTATTTGATCCTGTAAGTATGATATAATAAAAACAACAATTTATTAAGCATCCAGTCTATTTAAAATGCAAATACACCATCTTCCGTTTACAATCATCAATATAATTACTTAACATAACATCAACAATACTATTATTAGAACTCTATGTAGATTTATGTCACACACTGAGATTATTTCAATCGTACGCGCAACTGCTTGACAGCGTGCGGTCGGCCTTATTTTGGACTTCAAGCTTATACGTCATATTTTTATAGTTTGCGTTTCACCACGATATGGTATAATATTTTTATATGTTTGGAAAAAAATACAAAAATAAATTGTATAATAAATAAATACATTTCTCTTTCAGATATGGTTTTATTGTAGTATTGCTGTTTTATATAATGCGAACTATATTTATATTTACAAAAGCATTAGAAGTCTTTAAAATTATAATATTATTTACATTTAGAAATAATACAATTCTGCCTTACAATTATCTTGTCGTAGTATATAATTATTTGATTTATTATTCCTTCACAGTCGCGAGCAAATTTTTCTTTACGAAAAATCTCAATTTTCCTTTGTTTGACTCAAGATTCGAACCTGAGTCATCATAACAAAGCGCCCATTCAGCGACTGTACAATTAAAATAATTATATAATATACTCTCACATTACTAAGATTCTTTGTTCCCTTAATAATAAAGATCTTACAAATTAATTATTAATAAATTGCACGACACACTCGTAAATGCAATAAGTTAAAACTTGAGAATATTACATAACCGGTTTAAATGTAATATAATCAAGTTTAATAATTTATTAATTATAAATATTATATCGAACACCATACATGACTTCTCAAACAAATCCTATTACAAATCGGTAACTCAATTAACACTGTTATCAACATCATCTTTGGATATCTAATTACCGTCTCACAATCAAACAAAAATGTTTCCCAAATATTTTAGTATCGCAGGTACACACATTATTTTCAAAGAAGCTTTGTCTCTATCTACCTACTTAATATAATATACAAGTCAAATGTCAGTCATTATTCTATAAAAGACTCGCTTGTAGCAATTAATGGCTTGACTCATCCTGCCACTTTGTGCCAAGACGCCACTGCACATGGTCGGTTCACCTTATAAAACCATTTAATGTGAGACTAAACGATTCTTAGTCTACAATCGGTGGTTTAATAATAATTAAAGCTATAAATTCATTCATGTGCAGTAGACTATCGTTTCTGTCAATTACGACTGTACCTCTCTTTGCCTCTGAACTCAAGTCCCACCGGCCTTGGTCAGCCTATTAACGAATATAGGATACATTTTTAGTCTCTGTATCTGCAATTAAAATTTTTCTTACAGAAAAATCTCAATAACAATTAACTAGAGATAAAAATGAACCCAGTACTGTAAGATCACATTAAATATAAGCCCAAGCTTATGCCACGGAACCAACAGGTAATGTATATCTATATGTTACATAGATACCTCACTAAAATACTGTCACACTTTCCAACTTCGCACACATACACTTACATAAGTATTGCTTAACGTTTGTCTCTTTCTTAGATAAGGAAGGTAAAACGTCGCAATACGGGCCATTAATATGTCCCTGAGGGACACCACAACACAACATTTCGTCATCGAAATTATTAAACAGTCTACAATAACACCTTCTTGCTTTCTGATTCACTGTGCATCTGCAACTGCACCGGCACTCTGGACTTCTTCTTGATACTTCTCGAGAACGCAACACCAACGATCAAATTCATGATCCCAACAAGGGCTGTGAAGACTGCAATTCCCGACAAAACCCTAATAATGATGCTAGTGTAGTTAAACACAACTTTAGAACAACCGTATCTCTCGTTGGCTAGCTTGTTAGAGAAGTCGCAGTCGATGGCGTAGGTACCAATGAACCCATGGTAATAAGTGTCGCAGCAGGAAACTGGGAACTCGTCTCTCCAATTCTTGTAGTCTCTTGGTCCTTCAGCTCCACAGCACTGGAAACGCTTCTCCATATTTCCAAACGCCGTTTCGACTGACCTGTCTGTCTTCATATGAGTGTACACATCCCAAATTGCGTCTTGCATAAAGTCTTCAGAGGATTTTGTGTCGGCTAACGCCAGCGCCACAATGGCAGCGGCAATTAGCGCCAAAATAGCTGTCACTTCGAACGCGATGTATAAAGACACAAATCCGCTGCTCTTCTTTTTAGCGCCAACGAAACCACAGCCCGATACACAAATCACGAGAAGTCCGACGAGTATAAACACCCAAGGGATCGCTTGCGGCCAGTATACTCTATAATCCAGGAGATAATGGTTCGAATTCCTTAAACTTGTGATGTTGTAGACCTCGACGAAGAACCAGAGGGATACGCAAGTGAGCGCAAATCCCAGGATAATTTGGAACACGTTGAGGATTGTCAGTAAGACAGATGTAGGTCCGGAGCTACCCATGATTGCGCGATACGTGTTTCACGACTGAGCGATCGTAATGAAATAGCGTGTGGCAAGGTACGAGTGGTTTTATATCGTAGCGCAAAGCAAGGCTGAGTTCCGGAGAATGATTCACTTATTGATGACGACGATACTATGAAAAACTGTGTGGTTTCTGACACTTTATGGTTAAAGAACAACATGTTATTAACATGTCCACCGTCATAGGTATGTGATAAAATAAAATAGTTTCATTAAACTTATTGTCGTAATGAGAACGTTATATCTTGTGAGACTTACATTAACTTACATTATTAGCTTTAATTTTTTCTAATGTTTTACTAATGAACGTCTGTAATCATTTCAGAATAAAGCTGATGTAATTAATTAATCACAGTTAATTATGCTACTAAGGATTTATTTTAGCCTTCATTAGGTACTTAACAGACAGTTAATTTGTCTTTTCGGTCCTCTTTTAATTTTTTTAATAGAAAATCTATGACTGTTCACACTCCCTATCAAGACCAACGATTATTTCAGAATGTTTTTTGTTAAGTTGGTTGAATCATTTCTGCATCTCGCTCGCTCACTTAGGTTTACTTAGTACATTCACTACTGACTTAACTATTCGAGATATTCATATCGGTGACGTGAACACGCTGCAAGTTGTACAACTTGAACCAAGCAGTCTTATTTATAGAATGATATAACCTTTGCGAATCCAAATAGACTTTAGTCTATGAGCGACTAAATTGACAGACGCTATTTTTGGGCTATTAGATCATAAAAATTAGTTGAAGCAATTTAGGTAGGGTTGAACACATTCAAAGATCCACGGAAAACAAAAATCAAGGAAAGTGTAAAATAGGTGGGGTGCGCGTGTCATTCTTATTATGAGTATTTACTCAAAAGAGCTAACATTTGTTAATATGGACCTTACGATAAGAACATAAAGTTTAAATAACTTTTTAGAATACACTGATATACGCATAAACTTTTTCGTTAATATTGAAAATTGTTCGTTTCAAGGTATGAAGCATCGTAAATACTTTTTGCTAGCACCCACACTTCGCCAATTTATGTTTAGGTCCCAATGTAATAGGTGGCGAGCCTATTGCCATTAACCGGGCACCTTATAAACCTGCGATAAATACACACATAATTTCGAAAAACATTGGAAGGTCATTGGTGTGTGCCATGGTAAAACCTGAGATCGAATCCGAGACCTCGTCTCAGCAGTCCATTACCCATACTACTAGGCTAGGGCTAGGCTATAGGAAGCTATAGTTGTACTACTGTATATTTATACTATAGGTACAAGTATGTATAATATTGTCTAGTATAAGTTGTAGTACGTATTGTAAACACATTATAACAGAGTTAACAATAGCGCTAGCCTTGGCGACTTGTAGAATTGTTTGTAGACTGGTCTCCACACGACACACGTGTGTCGCGGAAACCGTTGTCTGTACCAATTGAGTTTTTATTGGAAATAATTGTTTCAGCTGGTTGTACACAACCTGTATACAATAAACACACAAAATTACAAATAGTCTGTTCATAATTGGGTCTTGAAACGGGTCCTTTAAGCGGGGCGTGAAAAAGCATCTGATGAGGCCGTCAAGCTGAGCGCCACCATTGTACCACTGAACGGGTTTGCAATGGTGACCCTCTTTCATGAGACTTTGCCTTCAGCTTAACATCGGGCGAGGTGAAGTCAAATTTACGTGCCATAGATAAAAAAGCAAAAAAAAATATTTTTGTGCTGAGCCTGAATGAAGAAAAGAATATAGAAGGTATCAGCTGTGTCTTGCAATCCATAGAAGTTTTTTTATAGCACTTACATGGCAGACAAGCACACGTTATTCCAAAGATTGTACTCTAGATATACCTCGGTAGCCTAGTAATGGGTAATGGACTGTCGAGACGAGATCTCGGGTTCGATCCCAGGTTTACCATGTGAGGAAGTTATGTATATTTATCGCAGGTTTATAAGGTAACAGTTTAATTGCCATAGGCTCGCCACCTATTACATTGGGACCTGAACATAAACTGACGAAATGTGGGTGCTAGCACCTCTGCGTACCCTTTTGGGGATAGAGGCGAGAGTTTATGTTAATGTACTCTGGGCCTAACCCGGGCATAAATAAGTAATAGTGATTCATCTTGCCCTTAAGTTAAATTGACGTGTCCTACGTTTAAAAAAATAAGTTTCTCTAAAATAAATCAATTTAAATAGGAAAAGTGAATGCCTAGACGGAACTTGAACCCGCGACAAGTAAATCGCACTGAGCTACCCGGTAAAATGATATTTCTTATCTAACTACGGTTAGTCACTATCATTTACAAATTTTTATAATAGCAACGCACGGTGCGTACAGACTACAGAAAATAGGTCACCCCTCAACAGAAAATGGGGCATTTCATGCTCAACAACATTTCAAGGTCGGTCATTTGAGGGTCAAGGCCGGTCGGGGTCTCAACGGTCGCCTTTCTAGGGTAATCCTGGTTCCCCGTACCTTATGGTCAAACCTGCCATCGTGCAGTTACCTACACCTTAACCTAACTATTATGTCCGTTGATGTTAAAAACGATAGCCATTAAGTTTGAAATTCCTTACCAGCTCACGTGTTTCTTTTTTTTTATACCACTTAGGTGGCAGAAAAGCACACAGCCCACCTGATGGGAAGCGGTCACCGTGGCCTATGGACGTTTGCAACACCAGAGACGTCACACACGTGCCGCCTACCCTGTAGAAACCTTCTAATGCCCTTCTTGAAGAACCCCATATTGTAGTCGCCTGGGAAAACCACGTCAGGGATTCCACAGCTTAAGCGTGCGCGGGATGATTCCTTCATCCTGTAGGCCCAAATATTTAGAGTAACAAATATTACATTTTTATATCAACCCCATACTTTACTAAGCGATTCCACTGGTGTTTTCGCCAATAGAATGACACTGGAATTCCTTGCCGGCGCACGTGTTTCCTTCTTCCTACAGTCCCGGGTCCTTTAAGCGGGGCGTGAAAAAGCATCTGATGAGGCCGTCAAGCTGAGCGCCACCATTGTAGCACTGAACGTGTTTGCAATGGTGACCCTCTTTCATGGGACTTTGCCTTCAGCTTAACATCAGGCGAGGTGAAGTCAAATTGACGTGCCATAGATAAAAAAAAAAAAAAAAAATTTTTTTTAAGGCTCTGGGTCTCTAATTTGTCGTAAAATCAGTGTGTTGAAATACTTGTAAAACGCGTTATTTCATACCAATTCATACAAATTAATTAGGTACGAAGCCGACGAGTTTCCCAGAATACAATACACTAGGTAATTATCCGAGAAATATTATGAGATACCTCTCGCATTGTTCTTCAGAAATGACGGCTTATTTTTTGTATGATAGCACTTTGTACTTGTTTATTCAATACTCATAATATTTTCACTGTGGATACTAAGGTGCCACACAAGTAACTAGTTTAATCACTTGCTGATAAGTTCTATCATGGATCATGTAATATAAACGCTTGTATCAATAGAGAAATTACACAAAAATACATCTTCATAAGCGCAATACACAAACACAAAACACGAACGTACGCGCGCACACATGCTTGCATGCATGCACGCTCGTACGCACGCACGCATGCTCGTACGCTCGCACGCATGCTCGCACGCTCGCACGCATGCACGTTCGCATGCAGGCGCGCACTCACATAGCAGCATCTTTGAATTGTTTTTAAATCAATCAGTATATTGCACTGTAACTTTTAAATTATCGCGGCGTTTACTCATAGTGTTTATAATGTTCGAGACTCACCCGAAACGTCGGCAAAAGTAAGTTAAGTCCCGAACATTATAAACACTTTGAGTAAATTGCACTGTTTTCTTATTGCTTAATAATCCCTCAGAAGTTCTAAGGGTCTAGCCTAAGTAATATACACCTAAATATTGTTTTTAAAGGCTCATATTTAATACAGATATGAACACAGGCACGAACAAACTAATAAACTTTATTATTTGTAAAGATTAACATAGTATTTCACATCGCATATGATCACAATGCATATACATTATTCACTGTTCATAGGCCACCCGTCACTTAATCCTTAATGTATTGCCGTGATTATGTCCTGATTTATATCTAACTAGCTTTTGACCGCGGTTACACCCATCTGCGGCTTGTAAATTATAACTCCAGTTTCCATGAGCGTTGCGATATTATAATTGTTTTAGTACCTAGCATTATGGTTTAGTACCTAGTTTTATTTTTAGTATCTTTGTGGTGGTAGATCTCATCAACTAAAGAGAGTCGTAACAGGCGATAGACGGAAAAATACGAGGACGATATCACTGCGAGAGAAGGAAAACTCGACCCTGTACTAACCTGACCAGACTCAACGTGGAACCAGTGGCCCAAAGCCTTCCAACATTGGAGGAGACATGTGTCCAGCAATGGACTGCTATAGTTTAGTCGATTCACTGATTAACCTAGTTTTTTTGCCTGTTACCGCCACAGTGCTCGAACGATATTCGACAATATGCGTGGAGAATATGAAAAAGTTTCAATGTAAAGAGTGACATACGTATCTTCACACAAAACCTAGGGGTGAGAACCGTGAAACGTCTTTTTATAAACCATTATCAACTTTTACAGTAATAGAGATTGCAGTGACGTCTATTTTTCTACACGGTAATGAAGGAGTATGGTGTAATTATGCTAGTAATATTAAAGTCTATGATATTTGCTGATGGACAACAGCCATTGATATGCAGAAGAAAGAGTCAGTAACAATATTAAAACCACACCTGTAATTAACTTCCGAGTTATAATATTTTCCAACTCATGATAACAGCTTATCATGAGGTGGACGGTACGTTTCTTTGTCATATTGAAAATATTCGTATATTCGTTGTACTATGAACAGAAATACATTGTCGCAAAAACTGACCTTAGCATGACATTCAAACAAAACCATTTGTTGCTTACCGAGTGTTTTTTGTTAATGGCAAAACCGTCATTCATACATACAGTAAATACATTTTGAGTATATTGAGAGTATAGTTTGAGTATATAGTAAATTGAGAGTTGAATGATTTCCTGACGACGACGTGGAATGTAAGAGTATTCCTAACTCTTCTCGTAGCTGTGAAACCTACAAGGCGTCTTAAAAATAGAACTTCTTTCTATCTAATAAACACTAAGAATTATGACCTGGGGTTATCAATGACCTATTACAGTTAGAAGAAGGTCTTGAAGAGGGATTGTGTATGACTCTACATGAGGTGAGCGTGGGTTTAAATCAAAGGGTTAGACGAAACACCCTCATTTTTATATCAACAGGTCTATCTACTAAACCAAGTCCCACGGATACCCTCCCAGCCAGAGCCGGTTGAGAAGGTTATGTCGAACTCGAACCGACTAAAACTCACGCCGTCTTTAGGTATTTAGTTGCCGGAGGTGAGATAGTAGCGAACATATCCCTTGCACTCCGGTAGACCAGAGGCCCTCTCTTTCAAGATGACCAAATCAAACCTTGCTGGTGCGCCTGGGAAATTCCAAAGAAGGACTATTGGAATTTCCAATGGTCACTCTGATTCCCACATAGACTACAAGGAAAAAAAGACAGAAAATATAAGGTATTTTTATATACAAAGTGTTCAAATGATTCTTTCCGGTCGAGATGTCTCACAAGTGGCCAAACAGCTTCCTAAACGACCGAAGTCATTAATGACCTACTGGTATTTGACTCATAGGTCACTTTAACGTGGTCACGTGACCGAGGCACGTGTCAAATTGAAAGATTGCACCGTGCGATGCACATTGCACATGCTGATTGCGCCGTTGTACATAATTGTTGTGGTGGATATGTTGACGTTAGATGAAGTCATGTAATGACGTGCATGTGTCAAGGTGACGGGTGAGGGACAGTAGTGACTTTCTAACCAATATTAAGAGTGTGATCTCGTGGGAGGCGGACACACGGAAACAAATTTACTGGTGTGGCTAACGTGGTTCTGGTAGACTTTTTTAAAACTTGAAACTTGACATTGGCGTCTCGCCATTAATTCAAAATAGCGGCTATTCTGCTGCAGAAGACATTTTAAGAAAAGAAGAAGAAAAAGAATATTAAGAGTGAATATGTAAAAGGCAGAGGTGCTAGCACTTAGTCTTAACTCTAGTTTTAACTATATTTAGGTATATATGTATTAATCACCCAATTGTTTTCACTAAACAAGCCCAATAAGCCGCTAGGTACATATTTTTTTATTACTTTAAAAAAAATTACATTATTTACATTGTCGGTAACACAGTCAGGAATCAAACATGATGCTCTGTCATTGTAAAACCGAGCAATAGTTTCAGAACTGATGAAGTAAACACTACTTTGTCATTGGCAAAATCATCGGTGAACGATGGAGCCACTCACATAAAATAAGAAGACATCTGTCACCGAATTTAGGGCTGGACACATCTAATAGCATTAAAAGTGATCATAAACTCGAAGAAGAAGGGAAAGAGTTGGTTTACGTACTAGCGTCTAATTGGCTGGATGTTTCCATAAATAGAGTACAACGAAAATAAGATTGGAGGTTTAACATGAACTCATCATCATTTTAATATCAACTGCTATTAAAGTTGTGACCATTGAAGAAACAGTCAGTTATCGTTATCATTATCTTATGTGCTCCAATTTCACTTGAAACCAAAGCATTCTTAATTACATCAGTTTGGTTTGGATTATCAGAGATTGTACAAAAGCAACTACAGTTTTACCTACCAACACCTACACTGAAGCGTCTGAGCCTGGGCTTCATCCATCAGTCAGTAGATGTACCGGTATACAAGCTCCATAAAACCAAACAGGATGAAACATTGTAATAAATTTAAGATTGTTTCTAAAAACAATACTTAGCCATAGCCTACTTACTATTACTTTTTTTATTAAAGCTTCATGGACATATTATGTACACAGGCGGACTTAATTCCTAAGACATTCTCTACCAGTCAACCTTATTTGTGGTGCAAAGAATAACAAAATAGGTACATTGTGAAAGACAATAGGATTTTTATTCACTCGTTGGGAATTTGTGGTCATCATGGGGTTTACCTTATTGATCTAAAACGTATGTATTTATGTGACCTGAGTTGTCTTACCTACCACTATTATTGTAATAACTATTGAATATGTAGTAGGAAACGTCACGTATTAGAAAATATATAGGAAACAACTTAGTCAGTCATTTGTCAGAAAATAGAAAGATAGGTATTCAAGGCAGCTACCTTGAATACCTATCTTTCTATTTTGAATTGGGATAAGTAGTTTACAAATCGATTTAAATTGGAATAAATCGAATCATAAATCTCCAGATAATCGATGTACACACATAAAAAAATACCAATCGAATTGAGAACTTCCTCCGTTTTGGAAGTAGGTTAAAAAGCGAATGTTCTTTTGTCTGGATATATACTTTTACATATCATAAATTGATTTGAATCCCAAATACCCCATTACATATACATAGTGATAGGGGAACGTTATGAAATTCAAAATGACGGAGGTAGGACATGACGGTATTTCCCGTTCTAACAGAATACCTCGGCTAATAGTAACCTTGTGTTGTATCTCTATACATACTCTTAAGGTAGGCAGAGCACACTGGAGAGCTTTTGTGTTGTCAGTGGGAAGACCGAGAAACCCTTCTTTGTGTTCTGCACTGACAGCACAGAGACTCTCTTAACCTTCTCCCCTACCCCCTTTCCCTCTACGGTCTACTCTACTCTTCTCTCTCTCTCTCTCTCTACTCTCGGTATCTATACGGCCGGCAGCACGAATGTAACGTCCCTGGTGTTGCAAACATTCATAGGCCACGGTAACCAGTTTCCATCTGGTGGACCGCGTGTTTATCAGTCACCTAAGTCGTATTAAAAAATAAAAGCTCTTTAAAGTGTAATTTATTTTTCAGTTTGTTTTGCTTCAATATTATTTAAGAAAGAGTTAGATAATTATTCTTTTATTTAACGAATCGAGGGTAGATATAATCGCTTTATATCGACCCATTCATTTGGTAACCCTCCCTTTCGTACTATAGAAGGCAACACGTAATGGGATTCCCCATGCGTGCCCAACCCTTAAGTTACAATCGTACATAGCCACGATCATTGCGTGGCCGCAAACTACGACTTAAGTAGTGAAGTGAAGTACATATACATTATATGTTAGGCTCGTCGTTACCATAGTTCTCTACTCGCTAATTAAAGACAAAATCATTTATTCTGTATAGATAGACTAACAAACTGGATTTGCAAAACGTCAAAATTTCAAACCACCAGTTCGAAACGTAGCCCGTGAGAAGACTTCGGCAAGAAACTCAGTGGGCTTTTCTTTATTTTTGGTCTATTCACTTAGTTTAGATACAATAATTTGCTTGAATAGCAAGTGGAATGAACATCTCATTTCCAAGTTAATAGTACATTGGTATTAAGATCTTTTTTGAGTACTTTTCTAGAAAAAAAGCACTATCTCCTATACAAACATTCAGTCGTTATCTCCTCAGTAAAACCTTTTCTTACTTAATCCTCTTTCATCTCCATTATTTTTTTATATCACTTTAATCAATCCCACAGTACTCCTAACCCTGCCTGTATTCCATCCTGTTGCGGACACCTGCAGTAGTTCCACATATTACCAGTACAAACACGTCTGACCAACTTTTGACCTCCGTAGCCATAGCCGGCGACCGGAAGGGCAGGATTAAGCGAAGGTTACCTATAGATCTTTATTGATCGTTGATTTATCAACTGTATAGATCCATTATAGATCACATACAATTGATGTGTTGACATTGAGTTCACGTAGTTTTTGAACTAAATCTAATTGCATTATAATGAAGGGAATTAATGAAGTTATAAGTATCATAGTAGACTTACCCGACAGTGCTGAACTCTAAGATGATGCTTAGTCGATTTGACCGCACCCCGCCTGATGATATACTGGGCTTAAATACAAAAAAAAAGTTAATTCCATATATTGACTTAAAGATGGTGTTTTCCACCGTTCATTTCAGAACATTTACGGCACTCTACATGGTATGGAAATCCCCACGGATACCTCCCCGTCCAAACTAGCGTGATGGTTATACCTGCACAACCTTCTTGGATCATCAATCTCCCCGATAGACGATTTTTTATAGATTATGTGCTAAACTGCTAAACTGGAATCTTCTTACAACGAATAATTTTAAAGATATTTGATTATGAAAATGCTATTTCTTCATTTGCAGCAAAACGGTCTATGCAAAATCGTTAGAAAAGAGTGATGTCATGCCTTTTCAGCTCGTAGGTCAGTATCTCTGTTACGTTGAAAAGTGAATGGTTCACAATAAAAGTTAATAAGGAATCTAAAAAGCAAAAAATTTGAGCTCAATTTGCATATTTTCACCAATGGAGTCATAGTCATAGTTTAAATTTAGATAACCAATAATTTATTCTACAGCAAAGAGAATAATACTATCGGGCTTCACCCATCCCAGTAGACTAAAACCAGCTGTGGTTACGGATCGCTGGCCAGCATACCACCGATGGGCATTCCCTCTAATATGCCTACTTTCCTTGTAGCACTAGTAGTAGTAGGTACCTTCCTCAACAAAGATACCTACATAAACTTATGAATGAACAATTTTTACTCATTGTTTACTAGTAAAAACCCAGAATTTTTTGAATCACTAGCCTCAGATGGCACAAGGGAATCAAGTCACAAGTATTTGTTGTTTACGTGACTTTGGTCGTTTATGTAATTAAAATTATGTCAAACCGTGTGGAATAACCAATCCAGTTCCTGAGAACGATAGGAAAAATTTTCTGTGACAAAAAGTAGACTTTCTATGCAGACGTACTCCATTTGAATGCAATATTCTCGCATTTTTAACAAGCTACCTAATAAAATTAGGGATTTGGCTATATATAAATTAATATAAAAGAAAGTTATGCCAAAAGGGCTAAAATCCAGGATTATTTGAATGATAAACAAGCCTAGAAATGAGCTGTTCCGAAAAAACAAAATGCCCGCTGAGTTTTTTGCCGGAGTCTTCTCAGACCGGGGTCGCATTTTGAACCGGTGCGGGTGGTCCATTTACTCACTAGCTTATAGTATTAATATTTACGTTTTGTAAGCACTGTTTAGTGGTGTATTCAGAATAAATGAGTTTTAAATTTTGAATTTCGGCAAATAAATTGTACAATCGTTAGCGAGATTAGGAAGTATCTGAACTTAAATCTCACAAAGTATCCAAGTACTATTGTCTTCTGTAATTCAGTATACCTTGTGAGATTTTGTTTGTCCATTATACCTAGTCAGCGTAGCTAGATTTCTAGGGTTCTAGAACAGGAAACAGGACGTAGACATACGTAGGTACACAGAAGACATTATAATGCCTATTTTTAAATAATCCTGCGTTGGATGACTTCCCACTAGTTGGTAAATGACGATGTGTTAATGGTGACGGGTTCCTACAACACTTCCTGTCGGCTTATATGGTAAGTGTTCTTTTTTTCCGAGTTACCTTTTAAAAATGTTCAACCTTTGCTACTGTAATGTTCATGATGGAGTATGCTTGCCTAGAAGTAAGCTGTTCAGAGCATGTTTGTCAAAAGTAAACTGTTCTCTCTAGACTTCAAGATTCGAACTTTCGACTTCTTTATTTACGAAAACACTATGTACTGATATAACCGTTTTGTGCTTATGGATGGAATATCCATCATGTATCGATGACTCGTGCAATAAGTGGGCATCAAACTCACTACCTAACGAAACTGTCGCGCACTCTACGAGCGCGCAATGCAGGTGTCAGTTTTAATAGCGTTGCATATATTACGTAGTTGCATAGGTCAGTAAATTTTCCTCAGTTAGGTGACTCACTGTATATTACAATGTCTATTTTATAAACCACTGCTCACCACAAAAATAAACAAACAAAAGACGGTTATAAAAATTACCAATTAGGGATTTAAATCTCTCAATCAGTTTTATCAATTCCCTTGCTAATGCCCGCGGCTTTACGTACGTGGAATAAACCCCGAATTAACCCCGTTCCTACAACCCATGGGAACCTATATCTGGGACTAAAAGCTTATTAATTATTAGAGATTATAACCTATTTCTGCATCAAATTTAAGCCGAATTGGTTCAGCCCTTATAGCGTGATTGAACCACAAACATCGAAACATCATCACAAACGTTCTCATTTTATAATACTATTAGGCCTAATAGGACAGTAGGATGTAGGATAGAGTCGGATAGGATAGGACATGTAGGGTAGGATGTGATAGAATAATAAGATAATAGATATAATAGGTAGTAGGATAGTAGGATTTCATTGTAAAGATAGTTTATAAATTTGTTTTGGTTTATCCCCTTCTGAGCGCAAGTGTACCTCTAACTTTTTCTGTTATTGTGTATACGCAATATGTATTCTGCCTACACCTATTAAAATATAAATATTTCATTCATATTGACACACCGTATTTCCCCTGAAGGGTCAATGACTGTGTAGTACACGAGTGTACTAGATTGCACCTACCAACCTGCTTAGGTACTATGCTTTCTGGGTCATGCAAACACAATAAATATAATATTTTCTACTGAATTGTATTAATACGTAAGTACATTTAATTAAAAGTTCTATTCATAAATAACTACATAACATTTGTATATTACTAAGGTAGCAAACTATCTTACAATTTGTTATTAAATTTCAAACCTTCAGGACTCAAGTCAAACCTTACTCGAGTTCGGGAGATCTGATACCATTCACTCCCGTAAAAACCACAATATCAACTCGCTGTGTACATACATCGGTAATGCAAAAATAAGAATTCGAACTCACTACCCCGCTATCAAAAGAACCAATAGCCACTCTAACGCAATAAATCACTGACGATGACGTCATAATTATCTACTTCCAGTCTCTGAGATCATCTATAAGACACAGCATCCGCCTTTATCAGTTCATTGACCCTACATGAGTCATTATCACTAGAATTATGCCACACTTATTGGGTAATGTCACTCTCGGAATCGAACCTGTGTCCTTGACTCCGCTTCCTCTGACTCAAGACATTTCCTGTCTACAAGTATCTAGCGTGTTTACTATACGAGATGAATGAGTAATTTAACTGTAGTTAATGTGTACTTCTGTTCTGCGGTATGTTGATCAGAAATATTAGTCAGACCTTATGAATCATACAAGTATCATAAACTTGTCATTAAGAAACGATTTCTGAATATACATTTGGAATAATGTTAAGAGTTAATGACTTACCTACTTACGGTTTTAACTAATTTAGCTTGTCTACTTTCTATCATCGCTACACTTGCCACAGGCGTGGACCCACATATACGGTGCGGAATATTCCATCAAGAACCAAGCGGTTCAGTGAGTCTTTCCTCTGCCGCATCATTAAGTCTTGGAATTCCTTACCGGCGCACGTGGTTCCTTCTTCCTACAGTCCCGGGTCCTTAAAACGGGGCGTGAAAAAAGCATCTGATGAGGCCGTCAAGCTGAGCGCCACCATTGTAACACTGTACATGTTTTTAATGGTGACCCTCATTCCTGAGACTTTGCCTTCAGTTTTTCATCAGGTGAGGTAGAGTCAAATTGACATGTACTATACAAAAAAGAAAGCTGTAGTTCGACCTTCGATTGTTTTGTACTTGACGGCCTCATCAGATGCTTTTTTACGCGCCGCTTGGTTCTAGATGAATTATTCTGCACCGTATGCGGGTGGCATCTATGTACTGCACGTGTTTTCCTGTGTAGGAATGGAGATGGTGGGGTTTCTTGTACATTTTTGACCATTCAAAATAAATGTTATCGTTAGTTGCCCTAACAACGAAGCCACGTGCAAAAGCCACGTGGAGTTCGATTTCTACTCACACACTGAAGGGTCCGTAGTATTGGAAAATATTATAGTCACCATGATTTTAATCTATATTATAAAAATGAATCGCTAAAGATGTTGGTAGGCGCATAACTCGAAGGCGGCTGGACCAATTCGAGTAATTCTGCTTTTTATTTGTTTCTTGAACTCTACGGAAGGTTTTTATGGTGCAGCGGGAACGGGATTAGAAGACCACGCGGGCGGAGTCGTTGGCAACAGCTAGTACACTATAAAATTTCAAAATATTCGTAAAAAATTGATAGGCAGGTACTTAAGTTGTGTAAAGTAAACGATTCTGCATCTAACATTTTGGTTTGAATAGTTTCTGTTTGTCAACTCATTCGTTTTGAACGCAATAACTGTACTTCATTTCATTTTTAAGGAGCGAGTGGTAGCGGGGTACGAGGAAGCTATATATTTCCGCGAAAAAAAATACGGGATCCAATAAAGTAAATAGTCATAAACCCTTTTACTCCTCACAGTAGTAAACACCACATCATAACATCGTAAACAGCTGCTGCGCCACTCGCTATCAATCACGGTGCCTCACGCGCCGGCCATGTTTTGTTTACCTACTATGCGCTCAGTGTTGCCACATCCTCTTTATAATCACCACCAAAGGTAAAATGAAAAATGCCTGAAGCAGCCGCCTCAAAAATTGTTAGGTATATTTAATCCTAAAATTGCCCTTTGTTTTAAAATTTTGTATGTTTCTCTTTATCCATGATATTATTCATATACTTACTTAGGTACTAACACAAAGTAAAACTAGTTAGGTACCTATATTTTTTAATTTACTTTACCTACTGTGTACACTAGCCTACTGAATTATTTATTACCAAAATGTGTATTAATTTTTATCTCTAAAATCCTTTACTGTCACCTTAGAAAAGTTCTCATTAATTTTTTTACCCCTAAATGTGGGAAAACCCCCCCTGAGTTGTCATAACTGGGCGGTCACCCTGATTTTTTCGCCATATATAACTACTATAACAAAGTAGTACCTCTTTGATTCTGATTCACCACATTTCTCAGTACTGGGGACCTGTTCGTCGGAATTGAACATATTACACATATCTGAATGATGCTGAATGAATGTATAACAGGTTATTTATTGTATGACGTATGTATGAGTATGTATGAGTATGTATGTGTGGTGAATTAAATTAATACCACCTTCCGCCTTTTTTGTGTATCATTGTATGGCGGTCAGTTAAAAACGGATGAAAATAATTATGATAAGAAAACATTTCAATGTACAATGAATAAAAATAATAAGTCTAGGTCATATAGTGATAAGTTAACTTTGAAATAAATAGGTTGTATTATGGGTTCTTTAATGCAGATGAATACATTCAGTGGCTGAAAGTTGCAGTTGACTGTAATAGCACAATCACAGGGACCGTACACGGCGCGCGGATTTCGTCGGCCTTAGTTCAACAATAATAACAATACCACCCCCATTACCCGATGGGGATGTTATTAGTAGGTACCGCAAACTAATGGCAACAAGATTTCACTTGGGTCATTATCACGACTTCAAAATACTTATAGTATATCTAAGATTCGCAGATGTTAACCTCGAAATGAGTTGTTTATACTTAGACGTCCGGCAACTGTGTCGAGATGTTTATCTCTATTTCGTACGTTTACGCATATATCATTTCTATAACGAATATTTTAATATATTTATAACGTCTTTTTAACAAGACTATCTACTTTACTCGTCATAGAACCCCTCTAGCAAAGCAAAACTCCTTTGGTTACGAATGGGTACACATAGTCACGTGTCATAACTGGGTATACACAATTTCCACTTCACAGGGTCATTTGTAACCAGGCGGAAAAATTGCTCAACGACTTTTTGAGTATAAATTAAATTAAGATATTTTAGTAGACGTTACATGTCGGAAATTCATTACTAGAAAATGTATTTGGGGGGGCGTTTCCCCTATAATATACTTGACTGTCTCACCCATGGTTTAACAATCGCGAAAGCAATAGCAAATTATTACTAAATGTCTGCTGCAGTAGCCTAGTGGTACCTATGGGTAATGGACTGCTGAGATTAGGTCTCGGGTTCGATCCCAGGTTTTACCATTGCATACACCAATGACTCGATGTTTTTCGAAGTTATGTGTGTATTTATCGTAGGTTTATAAGTGCTCCGATTAATGGCAATAGGCTCGCCAACTATTACATTGGGATCTAAACATAAACTGGCGAAATGTGGGTGCTAGCACCTCTGCCTACACCTTCGGGAATACAGGCGTGAGTTTACTGATGAATATCTATGAAAATAATTGGATAGAGTTGCAACACTGTACGTACTTGTAACGTTGACCCTCTTCTTCTTACCTGAGACTTTACCTTCAGCTTACCATCAGGTAAGGTGAAGTAAAATTAACGTGTCCAGTGTAAGCAAGAGCAAATAATCTCCCATTCGTTGAGAGATGTGACTGTATGGAAGTAGATTGTTACGTTATTTTGCTACTATAGTGATGTAAATTAGTGCCGAGTGCTACTAAAATTTACATAGACCTGTTAATTATTACTTAATTATCATATTTGTTACTTCCCAAACACACGCCTAATGATGACACATAAGCACATATATTAAGTGGAATATGCCTACGTCAACTATGTAGGTATGTATGAAGAGTCATGGCCAAGGTCGAAATCCAAGCGCCAATTGAAAGAGCTTCTCAGTAATTTTCTTATTTCTTAGAATTTTCTTACGCAGTGGGAGGCTATCTAGTTCCGTACCTTCTAGATTTATAGGTTTTATATCTCTGTGCTCCTGCCCCTGCTTATAAATTGACAATACGAAGAAATACAAATATTTGCATTTAGCAGAATCAAGAACTTCTGATTAACAGTGGAAAACTCTACCGGTGCGCTACACAGTTCGTCCGAGTACAATGTAAGTAGGTATGTTTTTATATAAAACTCGTCAATATGACTTCACCACGCATGATGGTAAGTTGAAGGCAAAAGTCTCACGAAGCGCCACCATTACAGACATTAACAACATTGTACTCAATTTGTTTAGTACTTAAATAAAGGTAAATAATCTTGTGGAAACTTTTGGTAAAAACTCATGTTAAACAAATAAACTAGACTAACTATCTGACTAACTAGTAGTTCGGACACAGGTTTTTAGTCTTCAAAATGCGTTATGTGGAAAAGTATTTTTGTACCAATTTTTTAAACAAAACATATTACAACGACACACTAAGATTGTTTACGTTCATTTAAGTGCCTAAAAAATGGACTATAGATGCTATTTCGCGCCTCGCTTGAAGGACCCAGGTATTGTGTAATATAGGAAATTTTCACGTCGAGTCTCTCCAAATTTACTTGTTACTCTTGTCATCATAACAGCTGCCTTAAAAGTAACACACTGTCTACCGAGATAAGGCCATGAATATAAAAAATAAGATCACCATTACGTTATCTAATCGAGAACGTTTAATTCTTTTAAGCTATTCATAATCCACGAGATACATCCAGGAAATCTCAGCGAGCTATAAAAGTATTTAGAACGGCCATTAACGTTTGCGAGAACCATTATTAAATCCTATTTCAACTATTATTATTATAATGAAACCGACTTCCAGTAAAACAATTACATTTTGCGTATTTTTGTATACCATAGAACCAGCAGCATGACCTAGAAAAGCAATGAGCATGACTCAGAGTGAACCCTCAAATATTTTATGTAAATTGGTGAAGTCGGAAATATAATTAATGGAATGCAAAGCGGTAGTAGTAAATGTTGTTATTGTAGTACAATTTTATTGAGTCAATGTTAATTGACATCAAAATAATTGAACTATATGTTGCACGAATGTTATAGGCCTTATACGATTTTATTGGACCACGTTCGTCGTCACATTTTCACAGGTGAATTTTCAAACAGAAATGAATTTCCTGGATACGAAATTAAACCCAGAGGTACGTATTCCCTGGATAGCCCGTGTGGTATTTCATACTATCTACACGTGACATCGATCTTGCACGAAGATCTAGTCTCTAAAGGATGCTGAAAACAAACTCCCATATACTAAAAGAAGAATATTCTATAAAAAAATATCTTAACCCACTCAACGTAGTCAATTTTCTGTTCAAATAAGTATGTATACTACAACCCAGTGAGTCAGTATTGGCGGAAGAGTTCCAAGGTCTTATTAATTATACCAACAGTTAGTTTACAACGTGCGGCTCAATTGTTAACTCATAGTAATTGTTATTATTGATTAAATACTGACCGTTATAATGCTACAAAAATAGTCTGCCCCTTCATTCAGATTCGCTAACCGTAACGTGAACACTGACATTTTGTTTTACACCCCTGTCAATAGGGGACGCCGTTGACAGGTGACCCTGTCATTTACGTTAACTAACTCATTCATCAGTCCTTTAGACAGTAATACTTTAAATTAGACGAATTTTAGTACTGCATCTAACGCTTTCACCTTAGAGAGCGAGGTCCGTCTCAGACCTCGGCTAGACCTCAATGTGTGACTCTTTATTTACTTATCTTTCTACATTTCGCTCGTCAATCATATTAGCTTTAAGAACATGAAGTAATTTACGTAAAAATACATACTTTGAACTGTTTCCATCGTGTTTTTATTATAATATACTATGATACCGACATTTTGCTGGATTGCAACATTTTTCACTTCCGCTCTGCACCAGTTGGTTGTAGCGTGATGTTATATACATATAAACCTTCCTCTTCAATCACTCTATCTATTAAAAATAAACCGCATCAAAATCCATTGCGTAGTTTTAAAGATTTAAACATACACTCGACTTTGTTTCATACTATGTAGTGATACAACCGGTGAATTGACCACATTCTGCTGAATGGTAAGATTTAGATCATCATTCTAGAACTTGAGAAACCAAAAATGGAGGTCGCTTATTCGATGGCCTTGACATATGCTTTTTCACGCACTGCTTGAAGAACCCGAGACCGTAAGGATTGAAAAATAAATGTGTTAGCAAATCATATCATATATCGTGTAAATGTAATATCAATTACATAAGTACCTACAGAAATTTCAAATTCACGTAAAGATCCAATAATAAACGGTCATCAAATTATTCATAATCACGAAAATACTTTGATTATTTTTATGACAGCTGCAAGCCGCAAACAGGATACGAAAGAAAAACCCTTGCAAAATAACGATTATAAAATATTGCCTAATAGTTTGGCTAATCTGGGAATTAACAGTATAGTCTAACCACAGCCAGTTAATACTTATTTGGTATATAGACCTATACCTGTGAATCTATAAAGTTATTACAGTAATGATGATCTGTTATGAATGAACATTTAAATTGTGGTGCTATATTATTGCAGGCCTGGGGAAATTACCTTAATTTCACTATAGGGACACACCGCAAACGTGAAATAATATTATTGATGAAATAAATCCATAACATGTGTGTTGTGTGTGCGCGCTTGTGAGTGTGAGTGGATGTGTGTGTGTGTGTTTTATGTGTGTGTGTTTTATGCGTGTCTGCGTGTGAAATGAAAGGATTTGACTTTATTGATACACTATGACAAATTTCCACTCCAAGGTGGTCACCATCACAATAAATTCTTTTTTTACATTGTAACGCGTCAATTTCACTTCACCCCGCCTGATGGTAAACTGAGGGCAAGGTCAAAAACTATTAAATATTTCACTAGTCCCTCAACACGGGTATCAAATGAAAATGCTTGACTGGGAGGATCAATATAAAAACTATAAAATAGAAATCCGTTCATCATTTATCACATAAGGTTGACGTTACCCCAAAGACGTCAATAGGCTCCGATGCGCCGTGAAGAGGATAAAATACCAAGAAATATAAACGATTGAATAAACAGCTAATAAATAAGTAATAAACAATAATATTACCGCAAACCACAAACATCTAATTGGGCCCTTGAGCACGGGATAAATAATAGTACAACTGCCTTGAGTGAGGCTCCAGAGGGGAGGACCTTTAATAAGAGATTCTGGGACATTCTAGGACAATCTACACAACGTCACCTAGACCCGTGGTAAGCATAGCTTAACTAGCTTGTGTTACGGGTTCTAGAATGCAGATAAACATACTTAGTTACTTTTTTTTGTGAATACATACATATTATACAAATAAACACCCAGACCAATGCAGATATTCATATTCAAGCACACAAATATTTTTACAATGAGAATTGACTCACTTTTCAATCATTTTGATCGATTTTGACATTCCATTTGATTTTGACAGTTAAATCGAATCGAGACAATATCTTTTTATATTAGGAGAATTGTTTATAAGTCATTTAATAAATTCACGACTCAAGTAGGCTTAGATTTCGATATAGAAGGTAAGTTGCATATCCCAATTGAAGCTAATACAAATTACTAATATAAAAATCAACGGGATATTTAGCTATTCACTGTTAAATCGATCGGGATATTTACCATGTTTGTTAATTTCTTCGTGTAACCGATATATCGGCGCTGTTGCAAGCGCCATGATCACGGTAACGGTAAAAAGGGATATTTAGTATTCGGCGGTTGTCAGTACCCCGTGATCATGGCGTTTGTAACAGCGCCGAAATGTTGGTTTAGCTACAAAACCAACAAACATGGTAAATATCCTGTGATCCTTTATAGTAATAAAAAAAATAATTTAAAGAAAAACAAAAAACCCGACTGCCTAACTAACCTAACCTAACTAAAAAGAAGGAAACAAGCCCAGTAGTTAAAATTTCATACAATACTCACAGTCGGGGCCCCTTAGGAAGATGTGATTGGTAAAATTTAAATGGGCCCCGACTGTGAGTATTGTATGAAATTTTAACTACTGGGCTTGTTTCCTTCTTTTTAGTTAGGTTAGGTTAGTTAGGCAGTCGGGTTTTTTGTTTTTCTTTAAATTATTTTTTTTATTTTATACTTTTTAGTTACGATTCATTTAAAATTTATTTTTTTATCAAAATATTATTTTTGTTTGTATATCGTTTATCCTTGAAGTAAGAAAATTAGCGAGAATTAATGTTTTGTTAAACAACTTTAAATCGTTATATATCCTAAACTATTATTTAAAATGAAAAATGGTAAAAGGAACCTAAATATGATTTTAAAATACCTATTCAACGACACCCCACTTGACATAGTTCATCGAAATTATGTTTTTTCATTTTGACAATATGGCGTCTGGTGGTCGCTGTGGTGAATTTTGATTACTGTCATGTCTTTAGTGACACTCGCAAGGTTAAGACGAATCGATTGAGGTAAGAATCATCAAAATCGGTCTATGCGTTTAGGCTCTAGAACGCCACATAGAAACAAACATACATACATACATACATACATACATAGACTGATAACCACAATACCCTCCTTTGCGTCGCGCAGTCGGGTAAAAATATCACGTTAATCTAAAATCATACAGCAAATTTAAAGTCAACATATTATTTATTTTGTACAAAGGTACTATTTCAGAAAACATTACATGGGTTTTTTAGTTCTAATTAAATCTTACGGTTACTTTAGTTTTTAGTTATTAAAAACCACAACAGTGTCAAGAGACAATGACTACATACTCATGATTCGTGTTGGCACAACCGGTGCCCCATCATCGAAGATAACATTGTTAAGTAAGGTTTTCCCTTTATTGTTATATACAAATAGAAAATATCACGGGTATAGGTATGTCATATAAGACTTTTTACGGTTGTACTAACTATATAACTAAAACCTATAATATTTGAAATGTGTACTTAATAAAGGTTTTCAAATCTATTTAAAATTGGAAAAGTGAATGTCCAGTCAAGACTTAGTAGGGTTTTTTAAAGGAAGAATGTTTTGACCTACTAGACCATTATCTATTGGGTCAGATCATTCTTCACCATTCGAAATTTTCTTTCATGTTTTGAGGGGTGACGTTGAAGTCATCTACCGACAATTCTACGAATCATATAGGAAACAATTAACCATTTAAAAACATTGTTTTTCGATTACTCCGCCCTCAACGTGCGCCTACTTCAATATTTTATATTTAGGTTGTTAAATTGACTGCGCTTCACCTGATGGTAAGTAAAGGTACAGTTCAAAACATTGTAATCGCCGTTACAGGTGCTGTCCCTGAAAGGTCGGACCCTATCTTGACGGCCTCGACAGTTATTTTCCGCGTCCCTTTTGAAAGACTTTAGTTTTTAGACCTTAGATTAGATCGAAGGACGAGAATTGGCCCTCTTTTCATTGAAATCATGATCTTTTCGACATTTGTGAGTTTGAAAGTAGATCGAGGTTGAAACATTTGACAGTTTGAAGTTAGATTGAGATTGAATTTTGAATTTTGCGAACCGGACAACTCGAGAATGGTTCTACCGATTCGGTTAATTTTTTATTACGTTTCGTAAGTTCGACGGAACTCTTTAAAAAAGGAAAAATAGAAATGAGAACAGAATTAATTAACTAATTAATTAAATGCTAGTTATATTGGCGTGTTCGTGTACGTCACTGGTACATGGTGTTTTTCCCTATAGATATGTACTTTACTTACACACGTAACTTACTTAATAGTGATAATAATTAACTACGTATATGTTTGTGGTTATGGATGTTTCTTCGCTATATGTGACGTAAATAAGGTAACTACACGATCCTTCTAGGACAATCTATTCAACGGCTACTAACTTGAGTTATGAGTTCTAGAATGCGGATAAACATACTTAGTTAAATAACATAACATAACGTAACATAAACTCACGCCTTTATCCCGAAGGCTGCCTACGGGTGGCACCCACATTTCGCCGGTTTATGTTTAGGTCCCAACTCCCAATGCAATAGTTAGCGAGCCTATTGCCATTTACCGGGCTCTTATAAGCCTGCGATAAATACACACATAACTTCGAAAAGCATTGAAAAGTCATTGATGTGTGCTATGGTAAAACCTGGAATTGAACTTGAGACCTCGTCTCAACAGTCTATTACCCATACCACTAGGCTACCGCGGCTATTACGTAAATAGATACATATATGGAAACACCCAGACCAATGCAAATATTCATATTCATACGAATATTTGCACGGAGCGAGTATCGAAGCCGTGCCTCCTGCGTAGCAGTCATGTTCACTACCGCCACACCACAGGTATTCGAGTGCCATAATATTGCCCTAATAGTGCCTTCTTGTACCCTTGTCCTACAGTATACCGCGGATAATAACAACCTTGTGTTGTGATTCCGGCGGTGAGTAGGGTAGCCAGAGCTGGAGAGGTTTTGTACTGTCGGTGGGAAGATCGTAACAGAACTCCATATTGTAGTCGCTTGGAAAAACCACAGCAGGGAGTTTATTCCACAGTATGTAGGTATATACCTGCCAATAGTCGCGTTCATACTACATTAGGCGGGTAATATTAATAAATTATTTACTAACTACAACACACTCTATTACTCCTGGGTTATTACAAATAAATAATAGGTAGTTGCGGTTAGAAATAATTTGACGGTATGATTTCATTTACCTATTTTCCTTTTATTATTCTAAAATGCTAAATTACTAATAATTATGTACGTGACTTTCTCTCGTCTCATCGAAAACCAAGGGCAGGGAAGTGTTAAAACAGCATTGAATAAGTTGTAATCATCTGAAAGCCAATGTCAATTGCAATAAAAGCATTTACATTGGAGCACAGGGAGCGTTTAGGTTTGCATAGGAGCGTCTGCCGCCTGACCTTTCATATCTGAGAGGGAAGGCAGAGCATTATGCGTACGGAAACATATGGAGCTGTACGTATACCGGACCGTATCGGCCATTTTGCCATCCCTTTAGTCAATCCCCATTAAGTCCACTAGTTTTAGCATTTAAAACTTTATAAAAAGTTAGCTTTATTATCAAATTGCCCAATTACTATGTAGCAATATAATAACGACCGTGCAACTTTATTTAAATTAAGTTTAGATTAACCCGATAGAGCTAGACATTATGAAAATGCTCGCACATTATAAACAATACCCGCCTTCATCACCTAGACTATAACACACACATACTTTAGTAGGTACACATGATTATATTTCAATATAATTATGTAATACTTGCGTATACTTCAGACAATGTTCAAAGAACTAATTCTCATCAAAATGGCAAACAATGCTCGAGTTCAGAAGCAAAAAATTAATAATTTCTTAACAACTTTTAAGCAGGGAGCTCAAGAACTCTTTTAAAAATATTTGAACAATTCTCTGCCGAGGACTATATTAAAGGGCTCGACTCAATTAAGCCGTGGACGGCTTAGTCGTAAGCCGGGGGACTAGTGATGTACCGAGCCGGGACTCTGATGGGATTTTGTATTTTTTGTAGCGAAGTTGCGGGATGTTGCGCTCGGACACTGGCTTTGATAGAGGCTCTTTATTTTAACATGATACTATTTCACGCTGTGTTTTGAGCAGGGGATTATCTAGAAAAATGAGCTGTAGTAGTGCTAGTGGTAAATGATTGACACATAGCGCACATAACATAGCTTATAAGACCTTTATATCTAACCTATGATCCACAGAATAAATAAATATGAAATTTAATGAATATTAATTATTTTTAGGTGTTAGTAAGTGTTCTCCGTTTTTATTTTATTATTAATTATAAGTCAACCAAATAAAAACATGGTATCTGAACCTATTCTAAGTTGCAGCAATTCCAATCTACATATCTTTATGCATGACTTTTTCACGACTTACATTTTGCATTCAAGAGGTTAAAAAATTTATTTCTATTTTGCCAAATTGTAAGTTATAAGATACTAGCTGACCCGCGCAACTTCATCGGCGTCACCCCGTTTTTGCAACATTTTTAGTTCCTGCTCCGCACCTATTGGTCGTAGCATTGTGTTATATACATATAAACCTTCCTCTTTAACCATTCTATCTATTAAAAAAACCGCATCAAAATCCGTTGGGCCGTTTAAAAGATTTAAGCATACAAAGGGACATAGGGACAGAGAACGCGACTTTGTTTTATACAATGTAGTGATGAACTCTGGTAGATTAGAAGTTTGATATAATAGTATATTAGGAGTAAAAATAAATACTGATATTAGATACAATATATTTGCACCTGTATATATCTAAATCCGCTTATAATAATTTATAGAACTACTTATATATTATGTTAGCCCCACATTATTACAATGGTTCTGTCTATTTATACATTTCTAAACTTTTAACTTCCAATCCGGGAATAAACTACTATATCATATAAACACAAATGCCAATTTCAAATCACCAAGACAGTCAGAGAAAAAAATTAGAAAAAAAAATAAAAATAAATTTGAATTATGTCCTAAATGAAAGTCAAACTTTTCATAATTCCCTTTGTGCGTTTAATAAAGTAGACAGAGGGCGTTGCGCACGTCGGGCCAATGTATGCGATCCGCCCTTTAATTGGCAAGATTTATGATGATTTGTACATTAGTGATGTGACATAATGTCCGGGAACACAAAGAAAATATTATTAATGTAATGTTTGTTGAGTATTATCTAATATTAGTAGATAATACTCAACAACTGGCGTGCCTTGCGGTAACGTGCATGAATGTATTAAAGATTTTAATCAATTTTAATTAACATGTATAAAAAAAATGCAATTGTCATACATCATATTTGTAAATATACATCTATATAATGTCACATTGAAACTTTAATGGACGTATACATGTTCATGCATGCAAATATTTGCACCGAGTGCAAAAACCAAGGTCACGGGTTCGATATCTACGACATTTGAGTTAGTAGTCAAACGATCTACTATGCAAACACACGCACACAAACATACATACAAGTTTTGGATGAAGAAATCTTTTTATTTTGAAATTCTTGTTATTGTCTGTTACCCGCGATGGATGTAACAACTACTAAACGCATTTTGAAGCGATTTTTTATCGGACTTGGTCAGAATTATGTTTATTGCATATTGAAAACAATATTGCTATAATCAACATCCAAACAGGCAAAGTCGTGAACACAGCTAGTGTTATTATATAAATGTAAATAGTATGTATCATAAACGGACGCCTACATACTGCGTGGATCCAATTCAACATAATTGAGCGCAAATTATGAGGGATTGTGACGCCAAGCCCAGGACAGCTAGTGATGTACGCACCGTTACGTTTGTCCCGGCTTATTTTACGAGCCCGGGACGTAGCTTATCATGATAATAAATCTTAAATCTGTGACATGTGAGATAAGATTTGTTTTGTATATCAAGTGACTTCATACATACATTCATATACGCAACATATTTTTGCCCGGATTGTCAAGGAAGAGTTATATGTTTTGTATGTATTATGTATGGATGTAATTTTTGAAATGAAACCTTCTTTAAGTGGGTCGTAAAAAAAAATGTTAGTGGAAAACTTTTGGGCAGGGAAAACATATCGACCTCGCATTGTTACATAACCTCACGTCACGTTTCGACATGACGTTAAAAATGTTGTTATTAAATTGTATATAACGAATAAGTGTCTCACAAATAAATTTTTGCTAGGTAATGATAATTCATGTGTTTTTCTTCGAAGTGAAAATATTTTTGAACACTTTTTACTTTTCACAGACTGTTTTCACTTCAACTCGGCACTGCCGCAGTGCCATATTTTTTATTACCATTAAACTATATTTTTACCTAGACACCTGTTAAAAGCCGTATATTAGCAGAGGTAGGAGTTAGGGTGTAACCACATTAATCGACGCGGAATCGGCTTAAGCCGAGTGCGTATCACCACACTACTCGGCTTATCGCCGATTAGTTGTTGCGACGGCTGTTGACATGCGATCGGCAGTCCGAACGGCCGTCACGACGGCTGTTCACTTACGTTCGGCAGTCGACTCCTCCGAATGGCTGTCACGGCCTCTGTTCAATTACGTTCGGCAGTCGACACCTCCAAGGCACGCGAGCGGATTCATTCGACTGCTACCCAACGCCGATCGGCCGTCTTCGGCGCCATTCGGCTACCGTCGTAGATGAAGGCATGCTGAACGGTTGATTCAACTGCCGTTCAACGCCGTTCGACCGTCTCCAGCGCTGTTCGGCAGCAGTCGGAAACGTTCCGCTGGATTCAGCGCCGTACGGATGCGATCAGCTAATCGACAAACGGTTCGATTCGCCGTCGGCCGAAGCCGCGTCGCGTCGGCCGAGCCGAGCCGATGCGAAAGCTATTAGTAACACTCTTATTCCGTCGGCATAAAGACTTTTTTAACCGGCTTCAGCCGATTCCGCGTCGATTAATGTGGTTACACCCTTAGGAGGCGATTGTATGTTCCATTCCAACCCAACTAGGGAAGTACCTGCGCCCTACGGCAGAATACCGACAGCGAAAAGCTTGCCTTGTGTTTCCGGCGGTTAGGAGAATAGCCAAAGCTCACTGGAGAGTTTCTTTTTTTTTATACAACCTAGGTTGCAGACAAGCACGCTGCCCACCTCATGGTAAGTGGTTACCGTGGCCTATGGGCGAGTGTAACACCAGAGGAATAACACTCGTGCCGCAACCCCTGTAAGAACAGAGACATTCTGTGTCGTCAGCGCAAAAGATGTAAGATAAGCCTTTGATTTTCCCACTGACAACACAAAACCTCTCTAGTGAGCTCTGGCTACCCTACTCAATACCGAAAACACAACACAAGGTTATTCAAAGGCGTTTTCCTGTAGGGTGGAGGTACTTCCGCAGTCCTCCAGCTATCTCCTCTCTGCTGTCAGTGGTAAGACCGATATATTTCCCACGCTAGCGGCACAGAAGCTGTCTTAAGCTTCATTCTGAGGTATCATTTCTATCATTAATTCAATTAACCATTAAGTAATGACAAATAACCATATACTAAACTACATTATCAGTGTATTAGTCACCGGCGCGGGTGCAAGATATTCTCACGTTAAAATAACCTGACCAATGATTCATCATGTCAGGTGTCACAAGTTGCTCTTAATAAGGACAATTGTTGTAACAAAGGATATCTTAGGAGCATGATGTATGAGGCAAACTGTACGTGGCTCACTGTACGTGGCTCACTGTACGTAATTGATGAAACTTAATAATCTCTTAAAAATAGTAACAGGAATTTATATTTAAATTGTTGACGACCACTGTAGGTACTTGTGTGACACCGGACACGCCAGGCGTGATCTCCTTGGGGTCTAGACTGGGACACCATGGTGTCCTCAAGGGTGTTATCTTGAAAGAGATGGCCGGGGTCTGCAGAGGTGCGAGGGATAATGTTGGTTACTATCTCACCTCTGGCAACTAAGGACCCAAAAACGGCGTGCGCTTTAGCCAGTTCGAGTTCGACATGACCTCCCCAACCGACTCTGGCGGGGGGTAAACGTAGGGATTTTTCGCACTATAAAAAAGGCGTGATATGCCCATGTTTGGAAGATAATACCTGTGGAATGTTACACCCAGTTGTTACACAACCCTTTATCATCAGGTGGAACGAGTGCTTGTTTATTGAGAGCTAAAAAATTAACTCGAAATTGATTATCAAATATTTCTTACAAACACTAATATGTTTCATTTTGTTTATAATTTTAGTACCGATTGCCCGGTGAATTACTGCAGTAAATACACACATATGCTTACACCTTTCAGGGTAGGAAGAGATAACAGTGTCCATTACCTCCTTATTTCCTTTTTGACATTATTCAATTTCTGATATTTACCTAATAATTTATTAATGCAATTAAAATATCATGAATGCTCTCTATTGAAATGTTGCATGTATAAATAATACCTAAATATTTGCACACCTTGAAGAGGTTGTAATACAGCGGACCTTTACATTTAATGAAATGTATCTTGTACAAGCTTTCTGTAACCTGTGTTATGCAAATAAATGATTTGATTTGATTTGATTTGATTACAGGTTGGCTAACATAATGGCAACACTTGTAGGCAAACGTGTAGAGCGGGGGCTTGTGTCATTCTTGTTTTGTGGTGGGGCGTGTGTCGTCGGGAAGTCGTGCGTGTTGACCAACATGTTTGTAGAGCGGACATTACAAACTTCACGAACATCCTTTACTGTAATTTAACTTATGATTTAACAATATTATAATTTTGTAAAGACATTGTGCAAAAAAACTTATTCGTAGATCATAGTGCTATTATAAGTTAGAGTAACAAAGTGGGCGAGTGACATACATATCTTGACACAAAACTTAAGCGTGAAAATGTGACAAAATAATATGAATTGTGAAACATTTTTTTATAAACTGTTATCAACTTTGACAGAACTAGATATTACAGTGCCGTCAATGTTTCTACACTAAAAGTCACAAATTACATTTCAAATTCGGTAACGTATAATAATTAATAGTATTGTAAAGTGAAAATTGGATCTCTATTTACGCTAGTCGTGATAATTTAGGCGTAGTACACGACATGCCCTTAACATATAATGTATAACTCGTATCAATTAAACGTGCAAAATTCGAAATCAACATTACCGAGTATGAGGAAGTGTTTAATGTGTACATTCTCACGGCTCGACAAGAGCCGAACACTGTTTTTATCTACATGGAATATATTTTACATAATTAGTATATTATTGTTGTTTTTCTTGTTATTTTAAGTATATTATATTGAAGTTAACTATAGCTAAACCTGATTTACCTTCGACAATGCTGTTATAATTATGGTACTTGATGATTATTTACCGACTAGCTGTGGTCCGCGGTTTCGCCCACATGGATGTCGGTTATCGCTCAACAAAAGACGTTTTTTACACCATGGGTTACGTTACTCAAGTTTTAGTGAATGTAGTTTTCCAAGTACAGTAGTTTTTGAGTTTATTAATTACAAACATACACAAAAATACAAATTATTCGTCTATATAATATTAGTGTAGGAAGAATTAAAACAAATAAGCTATACCAAGTACGCATAATATACATTATTATACATAGACGTAGTAGCGGGGCTTCAATTTCTATTCAGTGCAAATATTTGTATACATGACAGTCGCCCCTTAGTTAGACTGGCAATCCAACCCTAACCGAGTTAGGAAAAATATCAGAGTATGATGACAGTATTTTGTACATAGAAACATCCAGACTAAATATATTTCCGGCGGTGAGTAAGGTAGCCAGACTTCACTGGGGAGGTTTTTTGTTGCCAATGGGAAGACCGAGAAACCCTTCTTTGTCTTCTGCACTGACAGCACAGAAACTCTCTTAACCGTCAATTCCTTCTCCACCCTCCTTCGCTCTATATGGTCCTGGCCCTCCTGGTGGTGCAAACATTCATAGGGCACGGTGACCAAGTAAGCAAGAGAAAAGCAAGTATTCAAGCAAACAAATCGGTACAAGTATAAGCGGTGATATTCAGCGTTATATTTTTTTTTTATTTAGGACACTTCAATTGGACTTCATCCCGCCTGATGGTAAGCTCAAGGTTAAGCCTCAGGAACGAGGGTCACTATTACAAACACATAAAGTGTTACAATGGTGGCACTCGGCTTAACGGCATCTTGTTAGCCCCATTTCCGTAAGTACATTTATGTAAACAATGACATAAAATGATCCAATGTACGTATTATTTTAACAATATTCCTTAAAGAATACTTGTACAGTAGCAATTAGATGACGTACATAAGTATGACTCAAACATTTTGTTTACAAACAAGTTCGCACATATCGTACGCGGCTTGTTAGGTGCGCGTCAAAGAAACACATGTACCTATACAACATAATATAGCTACTATGACTATACTGCTGCAGGTAATTATAGCTTGTATGAAGTCGGTAAGTCTCAGTAGGCAATATTACTACACGAGGTCACTGATGTGCCGTTTTTTTATTATCTATGGTTCATTTTTAGCGCCTAAAAACAAAACACGGCTGCGCATTTTTAATTTTTCTCTATCTTGAGTGAATATAACATTATTATATAAGAATGCTTACAATTATCATTCTCATTCTCAGAGCCTATTCTCAACTCAGTCGGAATCGGCTTTCTAGTCTAAGATGCGGCTGAACTACGATATTTTGGTGATGCGACTGCCATAGGACCTCCACAACCAAATTGGCGCTATCGAAGTTCTTTATTTAGGCTAGTCGGAGTTTTGAGGGCTCCACTACCCGTAACGACTGCCATAGATATTTTGAGCGAGGATCGAACCCGCGCCTCATGCGTAGCAGTCGCGTACACTACCGCCCTTCAATTTAAGTTATGGAAATTGTTAAAAAAAAATATATTAAGTATATAAATTGTTTTTTTTTTTAATTTGTATCAGTCAGGACTTTAGGACGTTGAATATAATATATTAGAATGCATTGTCGTGAGCATGTAAGTCATTGTTATTCGTAATATATAGGTGGATTAGAACAAGGAAAGAAATAAATGCATTCGTTTGTGATATGATGAAACGACTCTTATTGATCAAACCCTGTCCCTAGGTGTAGCTAATTAGGTTATATCGTGTTTACACGCCTCCTATGTGGATGTGTTATAGTTTAAACTATGGTAATTGTTGTAATTAGAACAATTAACGCGATCGCATTTGAATTGTCTGACGTTTTGACCAGATATTTTGACAGATATATTTTGATTTTGACAGATATACACTGGCTATGGTCAGAGGTTGAGTGCCTCAGTGGTGAAAACTCTTCACTATATTTATGCAGATTTATTCAGCATCCCAAACTTTCACAAAGTATGTTATACTTTGTAAAATGTAGCTTGGGTCCTATGACAGCTGTCAGTGAAATCCCGCACATGAAGTCTTGAATTTTCTATTATTGGATGTAGTAGCTGTCAATGTCATACTTTATGGGCATACCGAGATAATTAGTGATGGGCGATGAATCATCGTGACCATATACTATAAACTATCCATATTTTGAATAAAGCTTAATTTAAAATTGAAATTAATATAAGAAAAAAATTATTAGAATTTAATCTTATTGCTTAGATATTTTAATACCATAATAATGTTTATATTTCAATATACTTGATCCTAAATAATATTGAGTAAATAAAATCCTACATTCAATCCATCAACGCCCTGAACCTGTTTTTGGATTTTGTAAGAAGACACGCTGCGTTTGGCTCTTGGGCCATGATATAGGCATAAGATACACGCGCCAACATCTTGTTTGATATGAACTTCCACTGAACCACTCCACTCAATCTCATCAGTACGAGTGCTGATGCCTTGTATGCTACGTATATTTCGTTCTCATTACAATTAAATACATACATACAATTAAATTAAACCTAATTATATGTAACATGCATCAATAATAGCTGGTAGTATCGATATTTTCATCGAATTTCGGACATCCCTATGAACCTCATTTTGACATCTGTCATAGGACCCAAGCTATATTTTACAAAGTATAGTAAGTAGAATTGTGACATTGTTAAAAATTCACACAAACATTTTGCTTGATGTAAATTTACACAAATATTATAAAGAGGAATTATATTTTGTATTTTTGTGTGTGTGAGCGCGTGTGTGTATGTGTGTGTGTATATATTTGTATTCATTACAAATATATACACACACACAAACTAATGTGCCGATTAAAAAAAAAAATGAAATGTTACATTCATTCTAAGTAACATAGCCTATATTATACTTTGTAAAATATAGCTTGGGTCCTATGACAGATGTCAAAATTTGGTTCATAGGGATGCCCAAAATTCGATGAAAATATCGATACTACCAGCTATTATTGATGCATGTTACTTATAATTAGGTTTAATTTAACTGTATGTATGTATTTAATTGTAATGAGAACGGAATATACGTAGCATACGAGACGTCGGCACTCATACTGATGAGAATAAGTGGAGTGGATCAGTGGAAGTTCATATCAAACAAGATGTTGGCGCGTGTATCTTATGCCTATATCATGGCCCAAGAGCCAAACGCGGCGTGTCTTCTTACAAAATCCAAAAACTGGTTCAGGGCTTTGATGGATTGAATGTAGGATTTTATTTACTCAATATTATTTAGGATCAAGTATATTGAAATATAAATATTATTATGATATTAAAATACCTAAGCAATAAGATTAAATTCTAATTATTTTTTTCTTATAATAATTTCAATTTTAAATTAAGCTTTATTCAAAATATGGATAGTTCATAGAATGTGGTCACGATGATTCATCGCCCATCACTAATTAGCTCGGTATGCCCATAAAGTATGGTATTGACAGGTACTACATTCACTATTAGAAAATTCAAGACTTCATGTGCGGGATTTCACTGACAGCTGTCATAGGACCCAAGCTACATTTTACAAAGTATAGTACAGTAATATCAAATAAAATCCGTTGTGATAATTTTCTAAATTAAACAGTGTCGTAAGAGGCGACAAACGGAAAAATACGCAAACGATATTACCGCGAGGGAAGGAAAACTCGAAATAAAACCCTGTACCAACCAACTCGTCTGGCCAGCATTTAAACCAGTAGGCCAGCCTCCCAACATTGGGACAAATCTATGTCCAGCAGTGGACTGGGGTAGATTATTGACTTTTAGAACCATTATTGACTTTTAACCCGACGTTTCAGCTAATATTTAGCAGTCTAGGGACAATTTTAATCAGACATTGATCAGAGATGAATTTGAATGAAGTTCTTCTTATATATATAAAATTCTCGTGTCACAATGTTCGTTCCCGTATTCCTCCGAAACGGCTTGACCGATTCTTATGAAATATTGTGAGCATATTGAGTAGGTCTGAGAATCGGCCAACATCTATTTTTCATAACCCTAAGTGTTAAGGGTTGTTCACCCTCAAAATTTATAAGGCAAAACAACGTTTGTCGGGACAGCTAATATGTATATATTTATAGTCAAATATTAGAGACATTGTACCTAGCACGAATTATTCAACTTTTAAATTGTAGTCACATCGCCACTACTTTTACACCTGTCTTTATGTAAATAAAAAGTCAACACTCAGTAGCCGGCGAAAGAAATTCAAACCATACATGGTATGCATACGAACTAAACACCAAAAGAAATCAAACTCAGATCTTATATTCAAACAACGGTATAATGTCACATAAAACGCGTTTTGCATAATTGAACACCATGACTAATGGGGTATGAATCAGTTTTAATGATAGCGCCATGACTGTGAATATTATAGCTAGTTTGTGTAATATTATAGCTAGATGTGACTAACTGCCTCCATGGCGTAGCGGTAGTGTACGCATGGGGCGCGGGTTCGATCCCGCTCAGTGCAAAAAGTTGTATGCAGGAATATGACTGTTTGCACTGGTCTAGTCGTGCCTCGGAGAGCACGTTCAGCCGTCGGTCCCGGTTGCCATACAAACACCTATGGCAGTCGTTACGGGTAGTTGGAGCCCTCAAAAGTCCAACCAGTCTAACTTGGAACTTCGATATCGCCATTAGTCATTGGACCATTGGTTGTGGAGGTCAGATGGCAGTCGCAGCGCACTGTGCAGTATGAAAGGAACTTCATCCCGCAGAATGAATGAGCTCCTTGCTTTAGGTTTTCCAAGTGACTACAATACGCGGTTCTTCAAGAAGGGCAATATAAGATGATGAGAAGACAAGGCCGATAGCACAAGTGTTACGTGTCTAGTGTTACAAACATCCATACACCACGGTAACCATTTTCCGTCAGGTGGGCCGTGTGATTATCTGCCACCTAAATATAAAAAATATAATCTCAATCTAACTACAAAACGACTTTAATCAGTGCGTGTTGCCAGTGATGACCTATGGCGCCGAGACGTGGACCCTTACTATGGGCCTCATAAGAAAGCTCAAGGTCGCACAGCGAGCTATGGAAAGGGCTATGCTCGAAATCTCTCTGCTAGATCGAATCGGAAATGAGGAGATCCGCAGACGAACGAAAGTGGTCGACATAGCCTACAGGATTAGCAAGCTGAAGTGGCAGTGGGCGGGGCACGTAGCAAGAAGAACAGATGGCCGTTGGAGCCAAAGGGTTCTTGAATGGAGACCGCGTACCGGTAGACGAAGCATGGGACGGCCTCCTGCGAGATAGACGGACGACATAGTCAAAGTCGCGGGTACCCATTGGATGCAGACCGCCTCCAACCGGTCGGATTGGAGGTCGATGGGGGAGGCCTATGTTCAGCAGTGGACGTCTTGTGGCTGAAATGATGATGAATGATACAAAACGACTGAATTTCGATATTGTCTACTAGAGCCGTGTACTTATCTAAGGCTGAATCTGGGCTGTATGGTATATCTATCTGAAGTTAAAAAACCCTATTCCTTATTCTCCATGAGGGATGGAGTGACCCAAATTCTAATCTACCAGGAAACACTGACTTTTGACACTATTTATCCTCCACTCCATCCTAAGGTTGCCTGTAAGAGATTGCCGCAGAGCGATAAGGCCGCCAATTGTATTTACCACGTGCAAACATCTCTATGTGCTGTATAATTTCATCCTTGGTGTACAATAAAGACATATATTATTATTATTTCACTTTATTCGCATCTTTTCATGTTTTTTTACATTTTTAAATATAAATATCATACAACAAATAAAAAAAATATACACATTATTATTATTATTATTATTATTATTATTATTATTATTATTATTATTATTATTATTTATTATTTGAAATGCCCACAAGCGTTAATGGCGACCGCTTTCTCCCATACTTGTTACGCTATTAGCCAGAAGTATAAAATTAATTATCTGATAAAGGATAAAATCTTAAATAATTAAAGTAAGATACCCAACTTGTGACTCATATAACTGTAGGCATTAATATACGCGAAGAGTGGTGACTCACCTCACAAGATGAGTCACTGTTTGAAAATCACATTCGCTAGGTGTCATTTACGCATTACCTACCGAGGGTCGAGTGGTAGTGGTATTAGAAAGGTCGGTACCTTCCCAGTCATGTATCGAGGGGTCGATGACTGTTAGGCGTCATGCTCGTGAACGGTTGCTACCTATGGCGACTTGTTGATTTTATAAATTTAATTATACAAAGTGTCTCAAAACCAATATCTTTATCAAAATCTTTCGAGTACCGTTGATTTTTTATTTTTTTATTTATGGGACGTCAATTTGACTTCATCACGCCTGATGTTAAGCTTGACCTTGATCTTGTTATGAATAAAATATTCTCTGTCTATGGTTAAATTAAATCTCCTGAATTTCATCCCACGCAGACAGAGATTAAGTACTGCTGAACATTTAAAAATCATTTAAAAATCAATTTCTTTTTTCTAATAAGTAAACAGTGTGTAGTTATAATTATGATAACTAGCTGACCCGCGCAACTTCGTCTGCGTCACGCCGTTTTTGCAACATTTTTCACTTCTGCTCCGCACCAGTTGATTTTAGCATGATGTTATATGTATATAAACCTTCCTCTTTAATCACTCTATCTATTAAAAAAACCGAACCGAAATCCGTTGCGTAGTTTTGAAGATTTAAGCATACACAGGGACAGAGAACGCGACTTTATTTTATACTATGTAGTGATAATTGATTAACTAGGTTATGTCAGAAAACATGCATCCTTGTCAAACCATAGTCGACTGCGATTTCTGGGGGGGATAAAGAACCAGGTTACCAATTTCAAATAATAAATGGGGGCCCTAGACGAGTGGCAATACATTGGTAGTCGTTTTGTGAAATGGAATAGAATAGAATGTGCAATGTATGAGATTTACACATATTTTGACCTTTATGACAGTTATGACAAGTGTGAACGAATGTTATTCCCATGCATTGGTCAATCATTCCATTCTACAAAATGATTACTACGTGTCACAGTTCAAATAGTTATTCATCCATTATTATGTATATTTGCACTGTTTTTAGTGATCCTATGCATATATTTGTTTAACCATATTCAAGGACGTATTATTCATAGCTAGGTAGGTATTTTTTAACCAATAGGTAGGTAAGATTTAACCACAGAAAACATAAAACAAGTGGAAGTGTGAAGTATTTACACAAAATTGGAGAAATTCGGCAATGTAACCCTTTCAGTAAAAACTGAGTTTTAAATAAGTAGGTATTAACAGACATTACACTTTTTCAAAATTATTAGAGCTGTCCGATTCAAGGTATGAAATGTCGTAAATACTTTTTTGTTAAAGTTTTTCTCTTGTTTTGCAGTACAAATTTGATAATAAATGTATACGACCAATCATAACAATAGTTCACTAGTAATGCATCGTTTTATTAACAGTTATGTGTGTGTTTGGCGACATCGGTTCCGCTACGAATCAGTCGTAACACATTTCTATATTTATTTCTCGTCTGAGGTTTTAACGGCCCAACGAATCCTGTCGAAAACCAACCGAAAAGCCATTGTTTATGAGAGAGGTCATCAACGGGTTTATCGTCGAGAAACGGTAACAGACTTAGGAATTGAGTGGAAATGTTTTTGTCAGTTATATTCTTATGGTTATTTACAAAACTTTGATAGTGCTAATTTGGTTGTGGAGGTCCGATGGCAGTCGCTTCGTAAAATATCGAAGTTCAGCCAGCTTAGTTAGACTAGAAAGCCGACCCCAACTGAGTTGGGGATAGATTCAGAAATTGTTGTTATGGTTGTAATATTGCTAGGTAGTGAAGAGTATTAGGTAACAGGTAACGGGACCCGCATTACATGGAGAGCACACTTCCTGTAAGGGTCTAGTCGCGGGTTCAAATCCTGTCTAGAATTTCACTCCAGTTTCAAATCGTTTAGAACAAGTCTTTTTTTGTTGGTTTCTTTTTCATTTTAGTTCTTATTTTATTCAATAATTAACATAAACTCACGCCTTTATCCCCGAAGGGGTAGGCAGAGGTGCTAGCACCCACATTTCGCCAGTTTATGTATAGATCCCAATGTAATAGGTGGCGAGCCAATCGCCATTAACCGGGCACTTATAAGCCTGCGATAAATACACACATAACTTCGAAAAGCATCGAAAAGTCATTGGTGTGTGCCAGTGTAAAACCTGGGATCGAACCCGAGACCTCGTCTAAGAAGTCCATTACCCATACCACTAGGCTACCGCGACTTCTTCTATTTCAATAATTAGTTTATTATAAGTGAATAATATAAGGACACAAATTATGTTGGCTAAAAGTTGATTATATAATGAAATAAATCCTATAGGTAATTGTAAATTTTAGAACAATTATTACAAGTGCAATAATGCAAGTACGCTCTACCTCATCCATCGATCATACATCCCTGGCACTGAATCACCGCTGCACGTGACATGCGCGGGCGCATAATAACCAATAACAGTCACAGGTGCTGCATTACAATAAACTCGTGTTCGCTCATCTGGCGATAGGGAAAGCCTTCACACATCATTTTGTTTGTATGACAAATGATAAAGGAATTTGAATGGTATCAATTCAAGCTTATTTTTTTTATCGATATCTATACACCCGATTCGGGTTCGATCCCCGCTCAGTGCAAAAAGTTAAATCCATGAATATGGCTGTTTGCACTGGTCTGGTCGTGCCTCGGAGAGCACGTTAAGCCGTCGGTCCCAGGTTGCCATACAAACATCTATGGCAGTCGTTACGGGTAATTGGAGCCCTCAACCAGTCTAACTTGGAACTTCGATATCGCCATTGGTCATTGGACCATTGGTTGTGGAGGTCAGATGGCAGTCGCTTCACGTAAAATATCGAAGTTCAACCGCATCACAGTTAGACTGGAAAGCCGACTCCAACTGAGTTGGGAAAAGGTTTCAGAGAATGATCTATACACCCAATATAGCGTTAGAGAAAGGCTCCCGAAACCGAGGACCCCTGGTAGCTCTATGGGTATAAATAAATATTGGCATAAAAACACATGAAGACATCTTTATGTCTTCACGTATTTACCTTCACTACATAGTATAAAATAAAGTCGCGTTCTCAGTCCCTATGTCTCTTTGTATGCTTAAATCTTTAAAACTACGCAACGGATTTTGATACGGTTTTTTTAAATAGATAGAATGGTTAAAGAGGAAGGTTCATATGTATTTAACATCATGCTACGACCAACAGGTGCGAAGCAGGAATGAAAAATGTTCCAAAAACGGGGTGACAGACGAAGTTGCGCGGGTCAGCTAGTTGTAAAAAAAACAATACATAATTAGGTACATGTACCTACAGTGTTACAATAGTGGCACTCAGCTTGAGGGCCTCATCAGATGATTTTGCATGGGAGGAATGGGGCGAGAGGAGAAGGTTAAGAGAGTCTCTGAGCTGTCAGTGCAGAAGCGTTCCTCGATCTGCCCACTGATAACACAAAACCTCTCCAGTGTGCTCTGGATACCCTACTCACCGTCGGAAACACAACACAAGGTTATTATCAGCCGCGTTCTTTTGTAGGGTGGAGGTACTTCCCCAGTCGGACTGCTCAATTAGGACGGGAGATACCGTCATGTCCTGCCTCCGTCAAACATCAAACTTTTATGAGAACGAATATTATATAAAAAAAGCCGTGGTAGCCTAGCGTTATGGGTAATGGACTGCTGAGACGAGGTCTCGGGTTCGATCGCAGGTTTTTACCATGGCACACACCAATGACATTTCGATGCTTTTCGAAGTTATGTGAGTATTTATCGCCGGCTTACAACTGCCCGGTTAATGGCAATAGGCTCACCACCTGTTACATTGGGACCTAAACATAAACTGGCGAAATGTGGGTGCTAGCACTAGCAATAGCCTACTTCTTCGGGGATAAAGGCGTGAGTTTATGTTATGTTATGTTACTTTAGTAAAAAAAATTGTTGTCCGCCCGTACGAACTCGTAGCCAGTACTAGTCTATTCTAAAGCCCTGATTAAAGTCAGTAGCAAATCCATGTACTGACACTGATCTGATTATTTAATTACACAAAAAAGATTAGAAAGAAATACGAAAGAATGATTATCTACAATAATTATCTCTACGCGTCATATTTACTGACTCTGTATATATCTATATACTATTATATCATGGTAAAGTGTGTGTTCATTGGATATGTTCAAAAAAACACTCGGGTTATTTTATATTACCAATTAATAACAATCATCAATATTAATAAAAAAATAACCAAATTTATTTAGCTGCAACATTTTTCAGTTAGAAATTTATTTTCAGCATACCCATTTTTTTTACAAAATGCCCGAGTGCATATTGGTTTGCTTTCTACGAATTAAGGTTGTATATATAGTGAATGATAATGAATGAATATAAAAAAAAATTGGCGTAATATGAGTGTTTAATACACCCATCTCCCTACTATTTTTACGGATTTCGGGTGAGAGCATTATGTATGTATGCAATAACAATCACAAATCTCACAAGGTTAGTTCACAAAGTCAAAGGATGTTTGGAGTTTCTTCTGGCTAAAAGTGGTAAAGAGGTCACCCTGGTCATCCGATAAAGAACTCAAGTTATCGACATAGCTCGCCGATAAAGCAAGCTGGAGAAGCAGTGGGCTGGCCACATCTGTCGAAGAACCATTAACCGTTGATGCAGACGGGTTCCTGAGTGGATACAGTGAGGAGGTAAACGGAAGGTGTTTTTTGATTTACATAACATAATATAAACTCACGCCTATATCCCCGGAGGGATAGGCAGAGGTGCTATCACCCACATTTCGCCAGTTTATGTTTAGGTCCCAATGTAATAAGGTGGCTAGCTTATTGCCATTAACCGGGCACTTTATAAACCTGCGATAAATAGACACTTTGAGAATGCCACAGGGGTAAACCGAAGCGTCTTGGCGAAGTAGAAGGATGACTTTTATGAGAGCAACTGCCGTATAACCTCCCAACCTCAGAAGGATACTCAGCACCAGAGCCTGGATTTTTATCGGGGCTGTTGTATCTGTCTGTCCCAGCGGGAAAAAGGCATAATATTTCTAATATAGAGCAGTAACCTTGTGCCCACTAACATTATTGCCACATAAATATCTAAAAAGATATTTAATTACAATATATCTTTTATTATCAACATTGAATAGATTAGATTTTAACATAATCTTGCGTGATACTAATAGATATAGACATATTAAAGACTTAGTTATCGAGTGCGCAAGCGCCGATATAGTTAGTTTTTTTTATTTATTTAATTGAATAGTGATTTGTGATATAGAAATATGTGTAAGTTGATATTTTAATATTAGTTTCAACCAGTTTTTTCCATACTTCATCATGATCTGCATAGCAATTTCCAAGTACAGTCCAAAGTATGGACTTTAGAGCCCGAAACCCGTTTACTGTCATTGATTGGTATGTCAGTTTTAATTGAGCGACTACCATATGACATCCCAATCCTTCGAGCATAGACTAGTTCATTGTTCAGTTAATACACTGACTTAATGATCAGAATGGCTAGGAGGGTCATGGATGTCGGTAGATTTTTGTATACCCCTATACAATACCCTCCTTTAAACCTGCGATAAATACACACATAATAACGAAAAGCATCGAAAAGTCATTGGTGAGTGTCATGGTAAAACCTAGGATTGAACGCGAGACCTCGTTTCAGCAGTCCATTACCCATACCACTAAGCTACCGCGGATTTGACTCTATAAGGAATGTATAAACCGCCACAATCACTACACCTTGATATTAATAAAGGTATACCTACAAAATATGTCTAGTGAGCTCCAAAACTTCCTGGACACTTTAAGATCTATAATCCTTTGAAAGCCTAAGTGTAATTTAATCAAAAGTAACATAGATAACATTAGTAAAATGAACTTTTGATGTCATATATCTTTATAAGAAAATAAGCAAACTCATGCAAGTAGTAGCCTAAACTTAATTACATTAATAAGTAGATCTATTATCCAGTAGCTTCTAAGACTAGTAGTTGTGTAGTGGCATCATTTTATACAATTTTAGTTTCTAACTGTTCAGGAACTTTTAGATCCCACTGTACTTATTAATTTAGTTGTGTGTACATGAGGAAATTGCGTTAGAGTATAACTTAAAAGTGAAAGTTAGGTGGTCATAAATAGTTGATAACAACGTTCAAAAAAGCAAACCTGTTTAAAATATTGCGGTCAAACAAAATCGTTACCATTTCATAATATTTTAGCAGAATAATAGAAGATAACATAACATAACAAACTCACGCCTATATCCCCGAAGGGGTAGGTAGAGGTGCTAGCACCCACATTTCGCCAGTTTATGTATAGATCACAATGTAATAGGTGGCGAGCCTATTGCCATTAACCGGGTACTTATAAACCTGCGATAAATACACACATAAATTCGAAAACATCGAAAAATCATTGGGGTGTGCCAAAGTAAAACCTGGGATCGAACCCGAGACCTCGTCTGCGTGGCTGCACAAATACCTCGTGCAGCCACGCAGACGTCTTAACAGCGAGGCAATATGGCACTGAGCCAAATTCACGCGGCATTTTCTTTGTTTTAGGGCTCAAAGCGGCTTCAGGGCTACTCCTGTTATTCCTGTCACCAGGGCTGTCCATCCACATGAGGGAGCCCCCAGCCCCGACGCGCCAGTCCCGTAACACCCCTGCGGAAAGTTTCGTGGACGTCAGACTGAACCACTTCATGGCATATGATATAGAAACATTTAAACTTGTAAGTATATTATTTGAATTACTAAAACACCATTTTTGGGGCTTTTTCTAACTCGGTTGGAAACGGTTTTCTTGTCTAACTAAGATGCGGCTAATCATTAATATTTTCCATGAAGCAACTGCCATGTGACCTCCACAACCAATTGGTAATTAACTCTAATCGAACTTTTGAGAGCTCCAACTACCCGTAACGACTGTTATATATGTTGGTTTGGTAACCGATGGCTAAACGTGCTCTCTGAGATACTACCGGAATATTGCATATTTAATAACATACGACATCATATCTCCTTGGGTAAGAAGTCTTTTCATTTGTTCTAAGGGCGCAACGCAATTGTCATGAAAAGGAATACCAAACCAGCATTTCCTTTCATGACAACCAGTAATATTTAACATAACATAACATAATCTCACGCATATATCCCCGCCAGTTTAAGCTTAGGTCCCAATGTAATAGGTGGCGAGCCTATTGCCATTAACCGGGCACTTATAAACCTGCGATAAGTACACACATAATTTGTTCGAGAAGCATCAGAAAGTCATTGGTGTGTGCCATGGTAAAACCTGGGATCCAACCCGAGACCTCGTCTCAGCAGTCCATTACCCATACCACTAGGCTACTGAGGTAGTAATATTTTACTATTACAATCATTGTGGCGTGGGTGAGTTTAAATATATTTTCATCTAAGATAGGATTTGAACTCGTGACCCTTGAAGGGATATAAAACCTATGTTAACAATGTGTGATGTGATGAATGATTAATTGATTTTCTTTCAGCGTTACTTCTACAACGATGAATTTGATGGTTACGGGAACATCGTGATTGTGGTGGGAGGCGAGTGGACCATCAGTCCAGACTTCACCAGGGGGGGCTTTGGGTACGACCTGGCGAACAAGCTCAAAGCGGGTCTGTTCTATGTGGAGCACAGATACTATGGCCAGAGTAATCCTTTCCCGTGAGTAAAATTGTTTTTCACTAATCTCAATCACTTCAATTTCTTCCTTACCAGCTTACATGTTTCCTTCTTCCTACAGTACCGGTGTATTTATCGCAGGTTTAAGTGCTCTGTTAATGACAATAGGCTCGCCACCTATTACATTGGAACCTAAACATCACTACATAGTATAAAACAAAGTCGCGTTTTCTGTTCCTTTGTATGCTTGTACCAGGGACTCTCGGGCTGATTCGTAGTGTACACAATCCGATAAAATGTGACGTATTTCCTCTACCTACTAAGCCGCACACCTACATCGCAGTTTGGGGAGAATTTGTGCATTAGAATACAATTAGTCTTCTACCCAACTTTAGAGCAAAATAATTGAAAGTAATTATTTACAAATCATTACCCCTAGCGTTTACCTACCCCCCAATCTAATCGCGCAATCGCAGCAACCTTATTTAAATTAGGCACATAAAGTGACTTAAGTCTAATGAATGTGATGGCACGGTACATTGGAGCGACACTGTAACGAACCCGATCGTTAAACGGAACGTTAGTTAATCGCTCAGAGCTGTGTCTGTGCCAACTTGGTCGTCTGTTACATCGAACAGTAACTTTTAAATACTAAAATCATATATTGAACCTAAACGTGCAGATGTCTTCCTAAGGTGTGAATACCACGCCTTAGGAAGACATCGAATGTATTTACTCGGGAGGGGATACCCCAAACCAGAGGATTACAAGCACCTGCGACTAAGAGTGAGTAACCCTGATAGAGAGGACTATCCCTTCGCTAACGGAGGAGCCAGGGTGGGGTGGACACAAAGGATACAATAGGGTCGAAGTGTCGGCGAAAGCTCTAGAGTATGCACCCCAACAAGATAAGACAAGATAAGATAAGATGTATTGCAATAAATGCAAAAAATTTTGCGTCAAAATTTTTTTAAAACCATATATTTCACTAGTACAGAGACGTTGTCTCCTGAACTATGTTGGTAACTTGTATCTCAGGAGACAATTCTTTTCCAAATTATATATTATATAACGTAGTTTCAATAATATGTAGTTACAAAGTATATACTTACATAAAAAAAGACAGCAGATAGGGCCTAGTAAGTATTAAAATTTTAGGTATAAAGTATTTAGTATTTTTATATAAATTTTAAAGGATAGGCGTGTGTGTATGTGTATGTGTGTGTGTGTGTGTGTGTGTGTGTGTAATTATGTGCAGAAAACAAAACAGTTTCATTCTATCACAGACCAGTGTGAACTTAAGCCCTCAGTCTTCTCACTGAATGACGACACGAATCCTCTCTAGTGAGTTCTCAAGTGTACAGCAATTACGAAAATGAGCAAAAGTTGGCACCTAAAAAGTAAGTCCCAAATTGTAACCCTTAAAGAGGCTTATATGGGCAGCTATTCACCGCAGCACCCTACAATTAAAGCCTTTGCCCCGGTACAAAGGCGAAACTTGGAAATTGTTAATGTCCCCTAATTCACAAACGATTTAGAACGTTTTCAAAGGTTAATGAAAGTTTATTTCTTATTGGTAGGTATATATACATCCCTACAAAACAGCTGAACTTATTTCGATCAATCAATCAAGAATCATATCACCGTAAATATCGTTAGTTGGACTTACTTTATTACACTGTTATATTATTATTGACGTGAATATAAAATAACTTTCATGACGACGTAAGAAAAAATATATTATAACAAAATTTAGAAAAAGCCGCGGTAGCCTAGTGGTATGGGTAATGGACTGCTGAGACGAGGTCTCGAGTTCGATCCCAGGTTTACCATGGCACACACCAATGACTTTTCGATGCTTTTCGAAGTTATGTGTGTATTTATCGCAGGTTTATAAGTGCCTCGGAGAGCACGTTAAGCCGTCGGTCCCGGTTGCCATACAAACATCTATGACAGTCGTTACGGGTAGTTGGAGCCCTCAAAAATCCAACCAGCCTAACTTGGAACTTCGATATCGCCATTGGTCATTAGACCATTGGTTGTGGAGGTCAGATGGCAGTCGCTTCACGGAAAATATCGAAGTTCAGCCGCATCACAGTTAGACTGGAAAGCCGACCCCAACTGAGTTGGTAAAAAGGTTCAGGGAATGATGAAGAACAAAATTTAGAAAAAAGGTGAGGTTATAAGGGTTTCGTACTGTCACCTGTATACCTATATACTTTAGAATATATATTAGTAAGCTATAGAGCGCTCCTTACTAAGTATAAACTGTAAGAACAAGTATGATCAGTACTGAAGATTCTTGACAAACTCAATCAGTAGCAGAACAATACTGGGTATATAGCTGCAAGCTGCAATCCCAAACTGTAGCCCCCGATTTTCTTTTCATTACTTTTTTGATTGCCATCCCTGCAGAAGCAATTTTAAAGACGTAATCACTTCTAAATTCACAACACGCAGAAAATACATAAGTCCAACTATCTATATTATCTGTAACGTAAAACACCTTTATATCTTATAATCTGCTTATAATTGGCACTACAGGGCATAGTGATAACCGCCCACCATAGTTTTTTGCATACTCTAAGCCATATCACTCATAATATATTGCGTTTTCAATTAGACTCTAAAACAAAGTTTAGATTCTAGAAAAGCAATTTTGCTGAATGACAATAATCTGTACCCTAAAAGCTACATATTCACTTATAACTTAGAGTTTTCCAGGTTATATCTTCAAAGGAATAATCTCATAAATTATATCAAGCCCCTTATACAAAATTAACCTATTCATGATATTACCAATCTCTGTCGAAGCCTAGCTAACCCCGATTCGAACTGTTACACAGAGACGAACTACTCTACACGGCCTCGTTTCAGCACAACACTGTGTTTATAACACAAAGAGGATATGAACACTGTGCCGTATACTGGAATGCGTAGTATCGGTATTCATAGGTAATTAATACGCAAGTCTTATAGCGTTATCGGTTTAACATATTCAGGCGATAAGCTTTATCTTTATTATCAATAATCCTAAAAAGAAATATACTTAAATGTTTTGATAAATTTTGCTAAACATACATCGATTTATACTTTCTTATCATTATAACAACATCTTTTAACCATCATTTCATCACCGCACCACTCGCCATAGGCAGATGGTTCATTCTAAGGGTTGCTAACTCTAAAAAGGACGAACCTGGGAGATTTTGAACCAATCCAGTTGGGGGAGGGGGATTGTTTAAAGGTTCGAAAAATTTGTTAGTAATTTTTGAATTTTTGAATTATTACTTTGCGATTTTAGGGCAAACCAAATAAATGCTGATGCTGTTCCTTTCTTTGCTCCAAACGTGCTCCATCATGCTAAATACCCGCATGAAGCATTAGAGACAGGTATGGAGCGACGTGCGTCCGACATGACAAGCGAATTACACGACCAATTTTTGGAAAAATTTTAGAAAATTCTTCGCTTCTCGGGAGGTCGGAAAAATAAACATTATTACCGGAGTCCCCCAGGCAATCTGTGAGGGTTGGCAACCCTGTTCATCCTCCTCATCACGACTGAAAACGGTGCGCACTTTGCGGTATGAAAGGAACTTCATCCCACACACGCTCAAGCTGTGGAATGAACTGTCTGATGTGGTTTCCCAAGCGACTACAGTATAGGAGTAATGATGAGGCAAGACGTGACGGTATCTCCCATCCAAACTGAGCAGTTCCACTAGGGTAGTACCTCCGAACTATAGAATACCGCGGTTAATATAATGGACCTTAAACGCCGAGTAGATGTGGTCAGAGCTCACTGGAGAGTTTTTGTGCTGTCAGTGGGAAGACAAATTAGTCTCCTGCTTCCTTACCCACGTGTTTCCTTCTTCCTACAGTCCCAGGTCCTTTAAGCGGGGCGTGAAAAAGCATCTGATGAGGCCGTCATGCTGAGCGCCACCATTGCAGCACTGTACGTGTTTGTAATGGTGACCCTCTTTCATGAGACTTTGCCTTCAGCTCAACATCAAGCGTGGTGAAGTCAAAATTGACGTACCATAAATAAAACCATATACCTACCTTCCATTATATTATGTATATATGTCAAATACCTACCTAGTTTTAGCCAGGTATGAATCATACAATAACAGTCCATGACCTGACTATCTTTCACACTACATATGGTTAAACAGTACTATTCTGTACATCCCATAAACTGAACAATGGCGCGGTGATATACAGCCGACAGCGGCACGTGGCCTGGCTCTCTGCCAGCCCCCACTACATTACCTCTGTTATTTATTAGTGTTTTATATTTGAAAGGCATAGTCACAGAATATGTTACTCATAGTAGGTATATAACCACCACTATTTATACACTATGGTGACCCTCTTTCATGAGACTTCAGCTTAACATCAGGCGAGGTGAAGTGAAATTGACGTGCCATAAATAAAAATAAAAAAATAACGAAAATTTATCAAAATCGCATTTCTCTGTCCCTATATCTCTATGTATGCTTAAATCTTTAAAACTACGCAACGGATTTTGGTACGGTTCTTTTTAATAGATAGAGTGATTGAAGAGGAAGATTTATATGTATATAACATCATGCTACAACCAACTGGTGCTGTGCAGAAGTGAAAAATGTTGCAAAAACGGGGTTGACCCAGACGGAGACCAAAATATAAAACAAAAAACAAAAAAATCCGGTAAAGCCCTTTTAACTTGAGCCGAAAGAAATCCAAAATGGAGCACTTAATGCCTTTGTCGGGTACTAATTCGCGAATAAGCCAGTCATCCTCGAAAAGGTCCGCTCTCATTTAATTAACATGTTAATCACTGGCCTTGTTAATACAATGATTACAAAAATCCTAAGGAAATATGCCCAGAATCATCTCATCCGTCGACCCCAATATCTATCTCGGAGACGACTTAAGGCGCCTTTGTAGCTATATTAAGTAATAACGATATTAAAAAAACAAGAATCACAAAAAAAGAGAAATCTAATGTAATTTCATGCATGATCTCCGCTTGAAACACATAACATAAACTCTCGCCTATATCCCCGAAGGGGTAGGCAGAGGTGCTAGCACCCACATTTCGCCAGTTTATGTTTGGGACCCAATGTAATAGAGGGCGAGCCTATTGCCATTAACCAGCACTTATAAACCTTCGATAAATACGAATTCATCGAAGTCATTGGTGTGTGCCATGGTAAAACCTGGGATCGAACCCGAGACCTCTTCTCAGCAATCCATTACCCACGCGGTTGAAACACGCATAATTTCGTATTTACTCAATTTGATAATGATTCTAATTTCTCTAAAATCTAAGTTACTTATTAAGCTATGACTAAATCTTATATAGAAATATGAGGGTTTTTGAAGATGTTTGGATGTTTATTACTCAACCACGCTCTAACGACTGGACTGATCTGGCTGAAATTTGGTAAAGGGATAGATTATAACCTGGAATCTGGAATAACACATAGGCTACTTTTTATTCCGGGAATAAGTTCCCCTGAGTTGCGGGAACGGAGGAGCAATGATATGTTTGGTTGGTGAAGTGCCTTAACCTAAACTGTAATCCGTACTAATTATCTCCTTAATTTCTTACCAACATACCCTGAAAACAATACCTTCAAAACACATCCTTATTTCTATATCGTCAAGGTCTACCCCGCCAGTAAATAAAGATTGTAATACAACATTCGGTATGCATAAGGTGAATCTTCAAGTAATATTTTTGTCGAATTAAAGTCAGTTTTGCGTGAAAGAAGAAAATGGTTTGTGCCTCCCTCGGGAGGATTCGGGAAGCTGTGTTTGGTACGATTTAAGAATGGTATGAGTTTTAGTGGTATGAGTATGAAGACCCGTTTACGGTAAATGTATTATGATGTAATATTTGGGATAATAGCAGATTAAAATTACAATACTGTTATCTTAGGTACTATTTTTTTTTTATCGTGCGCAAAATCCCCACGGATACCACCTCCACCAAAACTGATGGAGGTGATTATGTCGGACTCGAACCGACCAAAACGCACGCCGTCCATGGGTCCTTGATTGACGGAGGTGAGATTATACAAGACATATCTCTCGCACCCCGGCAGACCCGGAGACATTTCTGTTGAGATGACCCTCTAATGTTTACTGCTAAGATAAGAAATAAGCTTGGTGTGTACAGATTATATGTTGCTACAATGGTCTATAACCGAGTGATGGGGTCCCGTACATGGTGGGTTTATGGGTGTCCCAACAAAATCCTTTTTTAACTCTTGAAGAGATTTTTGGCCTGCCTCCACTAGGATCTACAGCCTGGATCCATTTACCTTCAACAGCGATTTCGGAATTATTTGAACATTAAAAACATGTGAAAAAGCATCTGATGAGGCCGTCAAGCTGAGCGCCACCATTGTAACACACTACGTGTTTGTAATAGTGACCCTCTTTATGAGACTTTGGCTTTAGTTTACCATCAGGCGAGGTGAAGTCTAATGGACGTGTCCAAAATGAAAGAAAAAAATTCTTTTAAATTGTACTTTTTAACTTTTTTATACCGTTTAATTAGCACTATTTACTCTCCATTTTTTATACCTACCACTGAGGTGGCAGACCAGCACACGACCCACCTGATGGAAATAGTCACCGTGGCCTATGGACGTTTGCAACACCAAGGGCGTCACACTCGTGCTGCCCACCCTGTTCTACTCCATCCTACATCGTATCAGTTAAACTAAATGAAACAATCTTATATACTCGTATAAAATTCTCGTGTCACAATGTTCGTTCCCGTCTCCTCCGAAACGGCTTGACCGATTCTTATGACATTTTGTGAGCATATTGAGTATGTCTGAGAATCGGTCAACATTTATGTTTCAAACCCCTTAGTCATAAGGGTTGTTTAACCTTAAAATTTATAAGGCAAAAAAACGTTTGCCAGGTCAGCTAGTATGTAATTGCAAAAAAAAAACATCACTGCAATAAAAGGAAATAGCTCATTAATGTGAGTTGGTGTGTTTTATGAAGCAATTATTTCATTAAGCGTTACTAATACGATGGGGCATGAATAACGCTAGTTAAATGGTATAAAAAATATTAAAGGAACATAACATATACATAAACTCACGCCTATATCCCCGTAGGGCAGAGGTGTTAGCACCCACATTTCGCCAGTTTATGTTTAGGTCCCAATGTAATAGATGGCGAGCCTATTGCCATTAACCGGGAATTTATAAAACTGCGATAAATATATTTACAAGAAAAGTTAAATAAACTATCAAACCCTAATTCTTTGTACACCAACACCTATGTAGGAAGCGGTTTATTTATTTATTTATGGCATGTCAATTTGACTTCATCCCGCCTGATGGTAACCTGTAGGCAAAGTCTCTGGAAATAGGGTCACCATTGCAATGTACAGTGCAGTGTTACAATGGTGACGCTCAGCTTGATGAACTCATCAGATGCTTTTTCACGCCCCGCTTAAAGGACCCGGGACTGTAGGAAGAAGGAAACGCGTGCGCTGTCAAGGAATTCCAAGACTTAATGGCTCCCAAACACCCTGTATATTACAAGTATTATTACACTTCACTCCATAAAGCCGAATCAAATACTAATACCTTAACATATATATCTAAGACATGTATATGCAAACATAATATATATATCACCTATATCATATAAATGAGACCATCAACACATTGCACATATGTCCACTATAACTCAATTGAGCACATTACTGTAAATCCGATGTTAACGCCCAGGACATAACGAATTATGGGGTCAATTGATCGTTGTCCCTGTGACCCTAGGGTCAGATATGAGCTGGCTAGTGACGTCACACGAGAGAGATTTGTTGCAAGATGTGATATTGTAACACTAACGCGAAACTTAATGAGTTCTTCTTCTTCTGTCGAATTGACGGTATTTTTGAGTTTTACGGCAGCGTCCGAGAATAGGTTTCGCTCTTCGGGAAGGCTTACTACGTGATAATAATAATAATGAGTGAATATAATAAGATAATGAGTGAATATTATACGTATATGTGTCACAGTAAGATAGTTATAACCGTAATATAATCATATCCCTAGGGATATAATTATATACCGGAACATAGTTATACGAAAACAATTCAGTACTATCTCACTAGGAATATAGTTATAAAATGGTCCAAGTTTAGTGATATAATCATACTTTTGGCTAGAACCCCAGGAATTTAGAGCCCACTGTACCAACTGACAGACTGGTGTGGGGTCTACCTGTAAATCTGCGCAAGAGTATTATTTTTTTTATGGTTCGTCAGTTTGACTTCACCTCGCCTGATGTTAAGCTGAAGGCAAAGTCTTATGAAAGAGGGTCATCATTGCAAACACTTTCAGTCCTACAATGGTGGCGCTCAGCTTGACGGCCTCATCAGATGCTCTTTCACGCCCCGCTTAAAGGACCCGGGACTGTAGGAAGAAGGAAACACTTGCGCCGGCAAGGAATTCCAAGACTTAATGGTGCGGCAGAGAAAAGACTCACCGAAACGCTTGGTTCTTGATGGAATATTCTGTACCGTATGCGAGTGTCATCTAAGCCCTGCACGTGTTGTCCTGTGTAGGAAAGGGGAGGGTGGGATTAATTGGATTCTATTCTTCTAATAACATGCTATATCTTTCAGTGACACGAAGTACGAAGACCTGAAGTATCTGTTAGTGGACCAGGCGCTGGCTGATCTCGCACAGTTCATAGAGTACGTAAGGAGCGATGACTTCGAAGAAGGAAGATATAAGTAAGTACCTTTGGGTTTTATAAGGAAACCCTCATCATCATTAGCGCAAATCATACGTTAAACGAAACCACACTTAACCCTTTTTAAGGTAGTGGCAACTATATATATGCCACCGCCTTTTTTGTCAATATACCACTATCTACCCCTTTGGCGATATACAGGGGTGAATATTTATGTATGTATGTAATCATTCATCATTCTCTGAACCTTTTCCCAACTCAGTTGGGGTCGGCTTTTCAGTCTAACTGTGATGCGGCTTCGATATTTTACGTGAAGCGACTGCCATCTGACCTCCACAACCACATTATGTATGTATGTAATATAACTATTAAATATCACTGCTAATACTATTCTCTATATATAAAGACAAGCACACGCCCATCTGATGGAAAATTTCCAACACCCGGGCCGTCACCTACCCTGCTTGCTACCTACCCTGTAGAAACCTTGTAAAGCCTTTCTTGTAGAAACCCATATTGTAATAGCTTGGGTAAATTATGTTGGGGTACTTTCGTGTCTTCGGTCGGTGGTGCTAATAACCCTGGTTCGAACTTCCAACTTACATTGAAAATATGAAATTTAGGATAGCAACTAGATTATTATAACATTAGGAATATATTCCTGCGGGTTACGTATACGGGATCAATATTTTACAAAATCATTGTAAACAATTGTATCTTTAAAAAAATCCATTCACAATATTTTCCAGGACATTAGACATACAGAATCACTCCACAATTCACAGAATATATTACTCATTAATAACAACGTAATTATAAACAAAACATTGCTAATAAATTATTAATTCAATTGTTTATTTAACTGTCTATTACGAATAAGTTATTATCTAACCGAAGCTAATTGGTATAAAGTTCTGAGTAGTATAATTTTAGTAGTTTTGAGAATTTTCTACCAAGTCAACATCGAACTTACGTCATTATTAAGATCAAGCCTGGCAGATGGTACTTGCGTTGGTTGTGGTTGTTATCAGTAAGAAGGATTCATTCACAATGTTAAATACCCTAGTCAATGTATGACTCACATTTAACATCATACAAAGACAAAACTTAGACTCTGGGGGTTCCCCTAACCCTCCCATCTGCCCCTAACCCTTCGAGAGAAGCCTGAACTGGAAACTCATTCGTCAATCAAACAGTAATGGCTTGCTAGTTGGTTTGAGCTCTAAAAATTCACCTAAGTTACGTATGTCACAATAAAAGTTTGTTCAAACTCTTGAAGCTTTCAAAATGAATGTACTTAAAAACTACAATATAAATGGTACAGTATCCCTCCAGCCATATAGTTATAACTAGGACTCAAGTCGCGACAAAATCGGGGATTTTTTTGATATATAATTTACGATTGGGTGCTTTTAGCTCATATTCCACCCCCCGCACTATCCTCAAAAGACACTCAAAAAAACGCGTGCTACGCATAAATAGCATTTTAGATCCAAAATTATAGCGGAAGGCACATCGCTAAACAGTTTAGTCTCATTTCCTTTGATAAATAAATTTCTATTAGCAGCATTAAAAGTGTACTCAGCGTAATAAGACTACCTTTTAACAATTAAGCTTAATTAATTGTAATAACTTGACCTTTTTGGAATTTAACGTTTGCTTTTCTTTATTTCTTTTAATTTCTGCTACACGAGCAACAATTTAGAGATGACTTATTGCTATAATATCAAGTAACGAACACTTCTCATCCCGACAATAGCTGAGTCACAGAAGTGAGTCAATGTAAAGGGATCAACACCCATACTCCATTGTAATTAAACGCGAAACTATTGATTCTATTTGCCTATGCTTTCACGCATCCCCTTTCCCTACGGATACCCCCCGCCGAAGTCAGCGGAGGTGGTTATGTTGGACTCGAGCCGACCAAAACCGCACGGCCTTCTTGGGCCATCAGTTGCCGAGGGTGATGGACTGATAACTCCACCAGAGTCCCTCACGCCCCGGCTGACCTAAGGCCAGCTAAGGCCCTCTCAGGTGTGTGACTACGGTGTCCACATCTTTCCCTGGATAGGGAGGGTGGTTAAACCTGTCTCCTCCGGGCCTGCGCTCATTGAGGACGGAGGTCATTCTGCAACCTGCGACACCAACACACGTAAACCACTGAACCGATCTCGATGAAATTTAGTACAGTGGTGGACTAAAGCATAGAAAAGGATATAGGGTTTCAAATTGAGGTGAAATGCTGGCAGTTCATCATTTTTGAAGATAACCTGAAGAAATTTAGTGCATAAATACAGGATTTAAGGGGAACACTCCCGAAGCCAAAGGCCCAGTGTTACAATATTTGACATTAAAATAATTACGGGATGGCATTTTTTTCGCATTATTTACTCTCCATCGTATCACTAAAGCTTTCATTTAGCTTTACTAACACGATAGAGAACGAATAACGCTAGTTAAACGGTATAAAAAATAAAAACAAAATTGCCGTGCTGTAATTTTTTTAATGCCAATATGTTGTGTACCAGGAGTACTAGGCCTTCATCTTTGGGATAGTTTAGAGCTTGGCTGTATGACAACAGCTAGTCAGAGTATAGTTCTCGTGAAAGCACTAACTTTGCACTCATTTACAACCCATAGGTATAAGATTCACATAAATACTTGGAAGCCAATTGCGGTTTATCTCATGATTGTGTGGCACCAGTCTTGCAGTCAATGAATTTGTCATCTCCTTGCTCTTATTCATAATTAATGCACGAGTAAGGAACGTGTCAGATTGCGGTCAGACTTAGCAGTTAGTCTTAGCGGTTAAGTAATGCCTACAATAATGTTTTGGTGGTCAGCAACTTATGACTTAGAATGTTATTCTCCTGTTGGAGTGGTTAAAATTCAAGTATCCTTGATAATTTGATAATTTAACACTGGCCGCTACTTATAAAACCCCGTTTTCCTTCCTAGCCACTTAAACGTTAGTAACTACAGATACATAATCAACATTTCTCTGCCCTCTGCCCAATTAGTATTTTCATTCTCTTCCACACATGCCTGTCAGATGTCATTTCTTCAGTCACTTCTTTCTTTGTCATATCTCCCTTCACACAATCCATCCATGTTTTCCTCGGCCGACCTTGGCTCTTAAAGCCCTCTACATTAATATTTTGGACCTTCTTTCAAGACATTCCATACAGAATATCGCGGCTAAAAATAACCTTGTGTTGTTTCCTGCGGTGAGTAGGATAGTCAGAGCTCACTGGACAGATAGTGTGTTGTCAGTGGGAAGACCAAGAAATTCTTATTTGTCTTCTACACTAACAGCACAGAGACTCTCTTATCCTTCTCCCCTCGCCTCCCCTTTCCCTCTCTTCTCTATATAGTCGGCAGCACGAATGTGACGCCTTGCAAACGTCTATAGGCCACGGTAACCACTTTCCATCAGGTGGAACGCGTGCTTCTCTGCAACCTAAATGGTATAAAAAATCTCTTCTCATAGTATGTCCATACCACGACAGTCGTTCACTTCTCAATTTTTCATTAATGGTACCACTTTCAAACTTACTCTAATATTTAATCCGTAAATTGTTACAGGTTCGCAAGGGTTGCTCTGGTCGGGTGCTCGTACGCGGGGTCCATGGCCACGTGGATGAGGCTGGCGTACCCTCATCTCGTCAACGCGGCTTTCTCAGACTCCGGGCCACTTAAAGCGCGGGAGAACTTCCGCGGTAAGATGATTATGAAGGATGTTTAGTTAACCGACTATTGCGAAAGAGGAGTGTTATGAGTTTATCCTGTATGATGGATGGATGAAGCTACTGAATCGATCGGTTTAAAGCACGAGTGGGACTCCTATGGTGTTGCTAACGTTCTTAGGATAGGCTGCCACCACCACTTTAAATCAGGTGGGCAATGTGCTTGTCTGACACTGTAGTGATATTAAAAGAACAGAATCAGCATTTCCCACAGGCGAAGCTACTCATAGCAGTACCTATATGCGATAGTGTGTTGTTACATCACTTAGGTGGCAAACAAGTACACGTTCCATCTGATGGAAAGTGGTTACCGTGGCCTATGGACGTTTGCAACACTAGCGCCACTGGGGCATCTCAGTCATTTGTTGTTACATCAGGAGTCACAAAAATCGGTCCATAGCAAGGTATAAGAATAGGTAAAATATTAATAGTTCGTAACAACTGAACGCCGCCGTGTGAGGTCCTAAAATACCGGGCTGTGTCTGCTGTCTGCTGGGGTGCAGGGGATATGTTGCCTACCATCTGACCTACGGTAACGAAAGACCCAAAGTTGAAGAGCATTTTAGTCGGTTTGAGTCCAACATAACCAAAATGAAATCAAATCAAATCAAAAATCATTTATTCTGTATAGACCAGTAAACGGAACTTACAAAACGTCAATATCAACAACATTTTTATAGATCAATGAGCAAATGGATCACCGGATCGAAACGCGGCCCCGACCTGAGAAGACTCCGGCAAGAAACTCAAGGGGCTTTTCTTTTTGTTTTGGTCTCCCTAACCGACTTTTTTTTTTTTTTTTTTTTTTTTATCGTGCGCAAAATCCCCACGGATACCACCTCCACCAAAACCGATGGAGGTGATTATGTCGGACTCGAACCGACCAAAACGCACGCCGTCCATGGATCCTCGATTGCCGGAGGTGAGATTATACAAGACATATCTCTCGCACCCCGGCAGACCCGGGGACATCTCTGTTGAGATGACCCTCTTCCCTAAAAGTGGGGACCATGGCGTCCCCATCTAGCCCCTGGGTATGGTGTGGCATTATGTGCCATCGCCGTGGCCTGCTTCTGCTAGGGTGACAGGCGGCTCCACCCGTCACCCCCAGGCCCGCGCTCATGGGGGACGGAGGTCATTCTGCGACCTCCGACGTCCGAGTCGCCTCCGCTCATCGCGGGCAGTGCGGGCCCGGAGTCTTCTCCGGACCCGCTCCGCCTCCTCCTTTTCGAGCATTACTTGCTCGCAGAAGGAGGCGGCGGCTGCCCAAGCACTCGCGCATCGTACCATCGCCGTGAGCAAGGTGGCGAGCGAGACAACTCCCACCCCTAGGGCTGTCACTAGGACCCGCCTTGGCGTCTCCCACGCCGGGCACTCGGTCAACGTGTGCAGCCCCGAGTCCTCGCTCGCATCACAGTGATGGCACTCGGACGTTGGCTCCTTCTGAATCCGACGCAGGTAATCCCCGAAGCACCCGTGCCCGGTGATTACCTGAGTCAGCCGGTACGAGAGGCTACCGTGTGGCCTCTCTAGCCAGTCCCCCATGATGGGTCTTACCGCCGCTAATACAGCGTGCCCTGCGCGTGATTGCCCAAGTCGTCGTTCCCACTCGGATACCATGTCCCCGTGGAGCTGGGACTTCACGGCCCGGAGCTCACCAGGCTCGGGTTCATGTCCCCGCTCCCGCGCCTCCTTTCGATACCGATATAGCACCGAAAGGGCTCTCGCATCCAGGATCCATGGTATCGATCCGGCGAGGAGACTCGCTGCGTCGAAGGATATCGTACGGTACCCCCTGATGACCCTGATGGCCATCGTGCGCTGCGGGGCGTGCAGTTTCTGCACGTGTCTGGCCTTCAGGGTCTCCGCCCATACTGGGCACCCATATAGGGCCATGGACCGTACGATTCCCGCGTAGAGTCTCCTACAGGAGTCATCCGGCCCCCTCATGTTGGGCAGCAGCCGTGCCAGAGCATTAGCTGTGCTCTTCAATTTGGGGGCCAGACTTCGGAGGTGCTCCCCGAAGTCCCACCGGCCGTCCAACACGAGCCCCAGATACTTCATCTGGGGCTTGATGCCGATGGGGATGTCTCCCACTGTAAGGCTGGATCCCTCTGGTGGCGCGCGCCGAGGCCCATGAAAGAACATGGCCTCGGTTTTATGTAGAGCCACCTCGAGACCCAACCGCCGGATCCTTTCCACGACTTGGGCAACCGCAGTCGTGGCCTTCAAGGCCGCTTCGCGATGTGTAGCACCGCTCGCCGTCACCAATGTGTCATCCGCATAACACGTGACGGCGGCACCGTCCTCGAGCTCACCACGAAGCGCCCAGTCGTATCCGATGTTCCACAGGAGCGGCCCCAAGACCGATCCCTGTGGAACACCGCACGACATCTCTCGCCGACCGAGACCGGTCGCAGTTGGGTAGATGACAGCTCTCTCTGTCAAGTACGCCCCGACTATGCGGCGAAGGTAGAGAGGCACTTCGTGATATATGAGCGCCTCCCTAATGCAACTCCAGGGCAAGGTGTTAAACGCATTGGCGATGTCCAAGGACACCGCCAACATCACCTCGCCCCGAGTAACCGCATCCTCCGCCAGAGTCCTCACGCGCATGATGGCATCCACCGTGGAGCGCCTTTGGCGAAAGCCGTATTGGCCATCCGCCAGGTCCGGCCCCATTCTGGAGAGGTGCTCGACGAGGCGCTTCGCGATAACTCTTTCAAAGAGTTTGCATACCTCGTCGAGCAACACTATAGGCCGGTAGGCGGACGGCGAGTCGGCCGGGCGCCCCGCCTTTCGGATGAGAACCAGTTTCCCCGTCTTCCATAAATTTGGAAACTGGCCCCGCTCCAGACATGCGCTGAGGAGCCCTCTCAGTCGGGGCTCGAGAGCCTCGTCGTCACCTAGAGCAAGGACCCACGCTCGGCCTGGAATACCGTCGGGTCCTGGGGCGGTGTTCTTGGCCTTAAGCCTACGCACCGCCAGCTCTAGTTCTACCCAAGTGACCTCGGGCACGTCGTCGTCATCCACGCTGGGTGTCATAAGCAACCTAAGTGGCGGAGTCATCTGCGGTGGAACATGTTCCACCGCTCGTGCTGGGAACAGGGCGCTAACAACTCCTCCGAGTAGCTCCGGCTGTAGACACTGGGTCAACGGTGGGGCCTGGGGGCGAAGCTTGTTTCTTACCATAAGGTAAGGCCGCCCCCATGGATCCCGCTCCAGTGTCTCCAGCAGCTCTTTGTAGGCCCCAGCTTTGGCCTGCTTTATTGCCACTCGGAGGGCCTTTCTGGCCACCCTGTATTGCTCATGAAGCTCCGCCACTCGATGCTCCGTATCTGCGCGGCGGCTACGTCTCCTGCGGAATCTGGTCCACCGGCGGAACGCGATCATGGAGGCCTGCCGCAACCTCGCGATCTCTGCTGACCACCAGTAGACCTGACGCCTCGGACTATAGGGCGGGGCCCTGGGCATAGCCGCGTCGCAGACACGCGTCATAGCTTCCCGGAACCACACCGCCTCGTCATCTACGTCGACAGGCCTGTCCGGCGCATAGGCCCAGGCTTGTAGGGCGGCGGCTTCCAGGAGGCGATCTTTATCCAGTCGCTTAAGCACCCAGCGGGGTTCGCGTGGGTTCCGTATGACCGGCGCGTCGCCGGTGGGGGCGGAGATGTCAAACCGAATGTATCGGTGATCCGACGCAGTCTCCTCCTCCACAACGACACGCCAGTTCTGCACACGCCGCGACAGTGGGGCGCTTGCGAACGAAACGTCCACAATTGAGCTGCCCCTCGCTGTCGCAAACGTGGCGACGGTCCCGCGATTCAAGAGAACTAGACCGAGACCTTCGGCCCAGCTCTCCAGCGCCCTGCCTCGCCCGTTCGTGCGTCGGGAACCCCAGGCCACAGACCAGGCGTTAAAGTCCCCGAGCACAAGAACCGGGTAAGGATAGCAGGCATTGACGACAACGGCTAGCTGATCCAGCGAACGCTGGTAATCAGCTATGCCTCGGTTCGGCGAGAAGTATGCGGCCACGACCGCTATTTCACCCACAAGTGCCGCCACGCAGCCATGCCCTCTTGCAACAACGGCAAGAGGGGGGCTGCCTGCGGCGGCGTTGTGCACCAGTGCCGCCGACCCATCCAGGTCGGTCTCCCAGGCAGGTCCGAGAAACCGGTGGGTGTAAGGGTCGGCGACAGCAGCGACATTAATGGACCACTGTGCCATGCTCTGGAGCAGAAGTGCCTGAGCATCGGCACCGTGGCCCACGTTCACCTGCAGAATGCGGAGTTGAGGATCCATTATGGAACCCCCACCCCCGCACCCCGTCGCGAACTAGAGGTGGAGCGCTGGCCTCGCGGCTTCGGCTCCCCTCCGGTGCAGGCCTTGCTGCCAACCCTATGGTCAGCCGGCTTACCCTCCGCCGCGCATCTGAAACAGTGCGGCGGAGCATCGCAAGTACCGGCCATATGACCGGGTTGGCCACAGCGGAAGCAACGGTCACCAACTGTTACCTCCGCCGTGCACTGCACCCCTACGTGCCCCACTGACAGGCACCTAAAGCACCTGGCCGGTCGGGCCTGCAGGAGCCGTACCTGCACCTTCACCCAGCCTCCAACCGCGAGGCTTCGCCGGTCGGCAGCCTTTTGGGCTGCTGCGATGGGGCAGCCGACAACTGCTACCCCCTGTCCACGACGGCCGAAGCGTATCGCTCCGACCTTAACTGTGTCGGGGGGACAGCCCCCGGCCTCCGCCACTGCGAGCCTAATTTCCTCGGCTGTGACGGAGTCGTCCATGCCCGAAATGCGCAACTCTGCGCACTTGTTGGGCCTGGACACCCGGACGTCGGCTGCATCCAGCGTCTCCCTCAGCCTCGCTGCTAGGGCGTCGGCTTTGGGGCCGCTGTCAGCGCCGGGGATCTCGAACAGTCGGGCTCCCGTCCGTGTCTCCCTGCACACGAGCGGTCCCGAGATGCCGAGCTCCCTCAAGTCTATGGCAGCCTTTGCCTGCTGCACGACCTGAACATACTTCAGGCCCCTCTCCGACGCGTTTGCCGTCATCGCAACGACGACGGCCGTCGTTCGAGGGGCGTGAAGCCTCCTCGGCGCTGATGCCATCGCGGCAGCCTTGGCCCTTCTGGCCTTTTTGGCTGCCTTTTTGCGGGCGTTCCGCCTCTTCTTATTTTCTCCAGCAACCTCCCAGCCCCCTTCCCGTGGGGAGCTAGTGGAGGCAGCTGGAGCCGGGTCCAGAGTCGAGGCTGAGGCCCGGACTGGGGCTGGGGCTGAGTTCAGAGACGTCTTCTCTTTGCCCTTCCCCTTCCCTTTGTCCTTGACCTGGGCCTGAGCTCCCGCATCTGGAGTGGATCGCAGACCACGAGTCAATACTGGCGGTAATGAGATCGCCGCCGCCGTCAGACGGTTAGAGCCCTTCTTGACTGCAGCGGCGTACCCCGAATGTGATGGCGCAAGAGGCGGACGGTGGATAGAGCCCATTATGGACTCGATCCAGCTCCTCATTCGTTCTTCTTGCGCCACCATTCGCTTCTCCAAGGCCGCCACTGCCGCCATACAGGCCACCCAGGGCTCTATTTCTTCTGGCTGCGACGACGGCTGCACCGGCAGCGTGGGTTGCGCCGCATGTATCGGCGGCGTTGTTTGCGCCAGCCTTTCTGGCTGTGCCATTTGCGCCGCCTGCGCCTTTCGCGCTGATGAGCGCGTCAGTCGTCCCTCCGCCGGCGCCGAGTCTCCCATCATCCTCTTAAGGGACTCGTTTTCGGCGGACAGTCGGGCTATCTCCAGTAGCAGCGCCTCAGTCCTGTCCGCCGAGGTGGAGGGTCTTGACGGCTCTGCCGTTTGCTCCGAGGTTAGAAACCAGGGGGAGGGGTCTCGAGACGGGGCCGCCCTTCTGCCACCGCGTGTTAACTTCCGGCCAACCACCATACCACTCACCTTGGATGGTGGGGGGCGCATCAGCTCTTCCACGCTGGTGGTGCTGGATGGCGAGTCATCTTCGAGGGTGAAGTCAAGACTGCGCTTCTTCCTCCTCCTCTTTTTTGCCTTGGCCGGCTTTGTCTGCTGGCCAGGCAGGAGAACCGGGCTGTTTGCCCGACTCGCTTCGCTGGCGGTGCCGAACTTGTCAAACACCGCCGCGATCGACGCGACCTCCGCGTCTTGGCGCTGCGCGACCTCCGCGCAGTCTGTTTCGCTTGGTAAGGGTTTTTGTTTTATTTTATCTACTTCCATATTAATCCCACGAGTGAAGACGATTAACAAACACTTCTCGGGTGACGCTCATTCCGAGAAGCGGGGTACATACTGTGGAGGTCCCCAGGTATCCACAGGTTTTTACGACTTCGCTGTCGGGTTTTATAGACTTTCCTTGTCGCGGGCCGGCCATTTAAGGCAAGCCCCACGCCCTCCGAGATCACAGCTTCCAGAATGTGGCTAGCACTCTGGTCGTTGTTGATCACCCGGAGATTACGTGACGCGGAAGAGCAGCCAACCCTCCCAACTCCAACGGTGGCACGAGTGCCTGTCAGCCCCTGCGCAAGCAGTGGGCCGACCCGTCCTTCGATCCCTAATGGATCACAATGTCTCTCCCCTGTCCCCTCTTAAAGCAGAAGAGTACCGGGAGAGACAATTAGCCCTGAAAAGGGCTGTGGGGTGGAAGGGATCCCTTCCCGCGGACCTTGTAGGCCCGCCAACCCACGACCCCCACGTGCAATGGGGTCAGCTGTCGGGTTATTAGTCACCGGCTAACAGGTTCCCAAAGATAGGAATCTGTTAACCGTTGTCCAGGGTGCACCAGCCCCCTCGCTTCCGCTCCCCAGGACCGAGGTCCAAAGGGGGAAGTAACGAAGAGGCCAGCGTGGAGGTTACCCGACCTCGCACCCCGTCTCCCTAACCGACTGTGTGTCTGAGACAACGGCGACGGCCACTGGGACTTTTTACGCGATAAAAAAGGCTAGTTTCTAATCATGTATCAATTCCACAGAGTACTTGGAGGTAGTTGCCAACGCCATCAGGTCGCAAGGCAGCCAGGAGTGCTTGTCCGGCATCCAGCAGAGCATGGAGAGGGTGGTGGCACTCCTTGCAACAGCGGAAGGACCAACTAGGATATCGGAGCTGTTCAGGTTAGTCATTCAAAACTTTTATATGATTTTTCAGCTATTGTGAGAACAACATTGCTATTTGCTATGCTATAATGTTAATGTTGATAAAAATTTAGCAATATTATTGCTAAATTTTTATCAACATTCTGTAAAAAGCGCCATCTAGTTCTTTACTTAGATAATAAATGGTTACGCGATGAACTTTTTTGAGTAGTTGCTTCTAGTAATGCGTTTAAGTAATAGATGGCGCTGTACACAGTTTCATATGCTCGATTAAATAATATTTTGATACGTTGACGTTTGACGCTTTTTTAAACCGCAAAGCAAAATTACTGCAGCAGATGCGAAATTAAATAAAATACTCTGGACGTAGACAGATTTACATAATTGAACTTTGATTATAAATTAAATATAATCACCTTGTGACTTTATAACGTTAACATTCTGTAAATAGCGCCCTCTAGTGCTTTATACGGATACTTATATAATAATAGGTTGCGCGATGAACCTTTTTTGAGTAGTTGCTTTTAGTAATGAGTTCTAGTCATAGATGACGCTACATACAATTTCGTATGCTATTGCCGATTAAATAATATTTTGATACGTTGACTTTTGCCGTTATTTTATAGCAAAATGACTGCAAAATTAGTAGATGCGAAAGGAAATAAGATAATTTGGACGTAGACAGATTTACAGATTAAACTATGATAATTCAAAAATAACCTTGTGGCTTTATAACGTCACTATAAATGATCTGTTATGTTTATGACATAAGAAATGTCAACCTGATCGCCATCGGTGAATAGTTTTTAGTTCTGGTTGGTCTCGCTCTAGGAACAGTACCATATGCAGTAGTACCTACACTATTATCCTATCGTGATTCTATTCAGTTAAAATATACCAGAATGCTAGCAAACGTTATTGTCATTTCTTCCGCATTTCCAAAAGCTCTATTTCAGTTTGTATTAAAGTTTATAAAAAGTTTCAAGACAAAAAAAGGTAGGTACTCAAGAAAAATTAAATAACCGAAAGACTATAAGAATAAATTACTAAGTAGGCTTATAAAATATTAGCTCAATATGCTGATATGTGTTTAGTTGCTCTAAAAAAAGCAACAGGCGCTTTGATCGTTCGGAAGATATTTGAAACTGAAATATTATGATAGTGGAGACCGTGAGAAGACAAACGGAAGATTTTATTATTATTTAGGGTACGTCAATTTGACTTGTGTGGCCTGATGGTAAGCTGAAGGCAAAGTCACAGGAAAGAGGGTCACCATTACAAACACGTACACTCACGCCCCGCTTAAAGGACCCGGGACTGTAGGAAGAAGGAAACACGTGCGCTGGTAAGGAATTCCAAGACTTAATGGTGTGGTAGAAAAAAGACTCCTCGAACCACTTGGCCAAATGGACTGATGACCTGAAGAAGGTGGTTGACCCCAACCATAATACCTCACCAGTGAGCTCTGGCTACCCTACTGCGTCCTAGATTCATTAATTTCTTTAGTATATTTATTAATTTCTCTATACGATTGATATTGATAACACACTTGTACTTCTCCACTGTATTTATTACCGATTTTTGAGAATGTCGCAAGGCGAAACCTAGCCTAACAAGGCACAATAATAAGTATAATGGAGAAGTACAAGTGTGTTATCAATATCAATTATGTATAACAATAAGTTCCAAGTGCCATCTATCAACAGTATTAATAATAATTAATGTCTGTCTCTCCGTTTGTCATGACAGGACCTGCTCACCCATCGATTCCAGCTCCAATTCAGATGTAATCACGTTCTACTGGTACGGTATCACGGAGGCGTTCGCGCATCTGGTGCAGAATGCTAGGCCAGGAGACATTCCCAGAGCATGTGGAGTGCTGACCAACACTGACGTCTGTGAGTAGACCAGTCCAATAGACCGGTAGCCTTAGCACGAAATACTATCGAATTCATAATGTAAAGGTATCGACAGAACGGAGCATTGCGATTGGCGGGCAACACACGCACACATGTTCACAAGAGGCAGACTGCCAATCACAATGCTCCGTTCTCTCGAAACCTTTACATTACGAATTCGATAGGAGTTCATGATAGTGCTACAGACGAGTCACGACTTAGAATATACTCGGAAAGCTCCCAGAAGTAAAAGTCTGCTATCTTGGACCGAGTTTCGTTTCGATCAGAAAAACTGAATGCCCAGACGGGACTTTAACCCGCGAGCAGTCCCTTTCAGAGGGTCACATTTTTTTTTTTAGGGAGTACTGTGACCAGCTAAGCTACCAAGTGTCGTCTAAAGCATTCAAATTATCCCTTTAAGTCATAGGGGACGTAGGGGGAACTGGTCGCGGATTCCGGTCCCGTCTGGACTCTTTCTAATCTCACATCGATTTGAATTGACAGCATTTTTATGCTTCATAATTTCATTAAAATAGCTAACAGCAAAATAGCAAAATTTCATTAGAAATAGGACGGACTAATTAATTTACATTAAAAAAATTGTATCAAAATCGATTAACAAAATGGCGGACTACATATGATTAACAATATGGCTGTTTCCAGCGGATCCCGTCCAGCGCCTAGCCAACTGGGTGACCGCCCAGCCCTCGTCACAGCCCTGCATCCAGACCGACTACAGCGAAGTCGTGGCGGCCCATAGGAACGTCAGCACCGACTCAACAGTCGCTTCCAGTAAGTCTATTTCTTCTGTAGCACTAGCATGAACTCCTATCGAATTCGTAATGTAAAGGTTTCGAAAGAACGGAGCATTGTGATTGGCAGTCTGCCTCTTGTGAGTTCAGGATTATTTGGCTGATAAACAAGCCTGGAAATGAGCTGCATCTAGAAAGCATCTGAATCTGATGAGGTCATCAAGCTGAGTGCCACTTATGTAACACTTCACGTGTTTGTAATGGTGACTCTCGTTCCTGAGACTTTGCCTTAAGCTTATCATCTGGCGAGGTGAAGTCAAATTTACGTGTCCTAAATAAAATAAACGTATTTTTTTGTAAATAAACCAAATGAAAAAAAAGCTCGCTGAATTTCTTGCCGGACTCTTCTCAGGCCGGTCGGGACCTCGTTTTGAACCGGTGGTGGTCCATTTGCTCACCAATTTATAAAATATTGTTGATATAGACGTTTTGTAACATCTATCTACATAGAATAAATGATTTTTGAATAAGTATGAATTTGAATTTAGTGGGGAACGCCCGTCAGAGACCAAGTTCCTTACATTTTTTTTTCAACTCATAATGTAATTCGAAATAAGCTATAGGCAGAAAGAAGTAGGCGTTACATGATGGAAATCCATTACAAGATATTATATTATGGGTACCAATAGCGGGTACATTTGTATTTCTTGGACAATTTTGTTGCTAATGACCATTTAGCATTCACACAAAACAGTTATATGAGTTTAACACACACAAACAAACACGTCCAATTATTACCCCTCTACTACTACGCTCCGCCATTAATTACCCCTCATTGTTTTTACGTTGGGTTTAATATTTCTACACAAAGTCAAACAAGTAAATAAAAATGCTAACTGCATTACATAAAACTGACAAGAAAATAATATTTTGGGTGCATGGACATGGTATATTTGGTCCGTACTAACATTCAAAGTTAAAAGATAAAAAAGTGTGGAGAGCCGGGTCCGATGGTATTGAAGACTTGACGAAGGCGAGTCTAACAAGATTAACTTGTTTCATAAGAAAAGGAAAAATAACAACACTTCATAATATTATGTGTAATTTTAAAGAATATCATTAGGTCTGAGAACTTGACTTGGATTTGATGACAAAATGAATATGAGTGTTGTAGTTAACATTAAAACTTAGTTTAAGCGCAATCAAATTTAACATGACGTTCAGATATTTTTATGTAATTTGGTATGTCGTCCATATTGAAGTCAATGGGGTTTTCTTGCATTATACGAGTCTCTCTATTTACGGACTGCTTTGTTATTTCGAGGAATTCATTCACGTCCACGGGGTTGTTGGTATCTTTGATGATCTTTTCATACCTTCCATAAATTTTTTCAATGCCGTCTAAAGTATTTATTGAGAAAATCACTGGTTTTTGTCTGTAAAATTGTTTTTTCTTTAATATAAACAATTTATAGTCTTCCAGTGAAGGGAATTTGGAATACTGTTCGACAAACGATATGTATAATTTGTATAGTGACAAAATTCGTGAAATATGTATCAGGGACACAGGATCAAATTTCAGTTCGCCACTTTTCATTACAACTCTTTTGGACTGCTTAACTAATTGTTCGTAAAAAGATGTTTTATCTTCTGTTACAAAGTAAGGTCTCATTGTTTGGTTACATATCGGCACATCTGTAATTCCAACGTGGTCCAGGAAATGTGCAAACTTATGAACATCTACTTCAACAGATACTGCGGAATCGTCAACGGGTTCCCTATGTTTCATCTGAACATAATTTAATTTATAAATGTTATTCGGATTTGTGATCTCAGCTACTAAAAATCCATTTTTTTTCTTGAATATTTGTTCTAAAACAAACATTGCTTTTTCTTCGGGACGTGATATACGTTTTAATTGATTTAAATGTTTAAATATATCCGCACGCAGGTCGACCGCGCTCGTATCGATGTTATAATTGAACCAGACAAGGATTTCTTTCATATATTCTGCAAAATTTGAATACATCCGCATTTTCTCTTTCGTATAATGTTTTGGTTCGTTTTTGAACACAATTGACGACAGTTCCAAACAATACCACAGAGCGGTGGTTAGTTTCACTCTAATTAACGGATCGTCTATAGACACTCCACTGAGGCCCAAATAGCATTCAGTTTTAGCAATACGCTTCACAATATAACCTTTAAGATATTCCACAACATTAGGTTCGATGTATTCCAGCTTTTCGCAAGTTTTGTACAGAACATAATACAATAATCCTTTATTGTAAGGTACTCGTCTTTTACCAAAGTAAGTGCAGGATAGAATATAATCATTGTAGTCATCGAACTCTTCTAACGGCACAATGGCTCCTGTGAACTCTTGTCTTGTGCGTGGTCCAGTTTTCATTCCATGTTCCATCATGCTTTTGAACGCTTCTAAATTATAGTAGTACTCGATGGAAGTCTTAAAATCGTCATCGTGTAACAAATTCAATGGACACTCGATTGTGCTTCTGAACCGAGAGAAGTGAGCCGTTGACTCCGTCCCACTTTTAAATAATATCTTTTCTATTAAATTGTAATGTGTTAATAGAATGACGGGTACTCCAGTCTCATTAGTCATGATTATATCAGGGAACGAGATCTCTTCCACGTTCTCGTAGTCAACATTGAAAACTTCCTCTTCCTCTGTAGCCGGAGTAAATTTTTGTGATAATTTTAAATTGTCAAAATGGAAAGACTTCTTATCGTTGTTAATATAGTTTAGTAACGCACTGATACTACCTTCTATATTTTGTTTCGCATTTAGTTGTTCTGGATTGTACAAAGTTTTGAAAAAGGTGGTTTTCTTGAATTCCTCTATAAAGAGGTCTCTGTCTTTGACATCCAAGTTAATAACTTTTTTAGGCTCCTTTTCCGCAGCCAGTAACTCGTCGAATAACCGTGTTCGTAGAAGTTTCAGCTTTTTAATTTCATGTAATGCCTTTTGGTCTGAAGACTTTTTTGTGAGAAATTGCAACTTGATATATGATTTTAATTGTTTTATCTTCTCATCAAATGTTTCGATGTTTATTTGATCATAATTGAATTCGGTAGATAGGTCAGTTTCGTCTATGACCTCTCCGTTGCAATGGGTAACGTAGTGTTTGTTATCGCAAATAAACATGGACGCTACCGACATATCGATGTAGTTGATATTAGAATTAAATGCATAAAACTTTACGTTATCAATCTTCATGTTAGGGTCACATGGCCTAATATTACGTGGAACCACAGAACCATCTGTGATTACATACAGTAATTGAATTGTATCTTCTTTAGTTAAATTGGATGCTATCCATTCCAATATTGTGTAAGGTACAGTATCTGAACTATATCCACTTTGCTGAACGTACCGAGATATCACCTCATCTTCTTCAACTCTTACGCATCTACCGCTCCAGTGAAGATATACTATTTTGTCATCTCTTGGGTTCTCCTTTTCTTTATCTTGTAAAGTTTTGACTTCGTCGTGGAAAAATTTCACTGTCTTTATTGCATTTGTGTTGAAATAGTTATCTTGATATGTAGAATACGAATCGTCGGTCGCGTATATAAAATAATTAACCATTTTGTTGGATTTACATATCACTATCAGTCAAGGTCACCGAAAACGCTGCGTTTAGACGCTTAGATGCTGTTAACACATACAGAATCAATATAATCCGCACTTAAATCACAGTTGTCTGCAAGTTATGGTACGCACAGTTTTTCAAGTTCATAGTTTATATAATATAGAGTATTCTGTACAATTATTATCAGACATATATATATGGCACAAAATTCACGACACACAACGTGCATTCGACTCAACACACGCGAAAGGACTACTTTATTATTGTATAGAAAAGCGCAACCGGTTCGGCGTGGCATAACGACAGTGCGCCCGCCGATGACTCATGAGTCATGAGTACGATTATAGACATTGTTTAGATATATGTACAGAAGTTCAACAAGGATTGTTCTTTTCTATATATAGAATGATACGTAGGTTATATTGCAAACCTGCACAACAAGCATTGGTCTTGGTCGTTTAACTAGCAAGGATAAAGAGATTAATAGTTGTTATTAAAGGATATTGCCAACCGAAATAAATAATATTTTCTCTAACTCTCCAGTTAAGCTCAATGGATTGTGTAAGGAGTGGTGAGTAGGGTAATCGTCAGGATTTGAACTCGGACCTCTCTATTGCAAGGCTGAATCCTAATCACTAAGCTACCGATATCGATAGATTGAAATTTGAAGGCCAAAGTCTAACATGTTTTTGCTTGGTTTGATAGATTGGTTGTGCGGCATAGGCTTTTTTAAACTATAAAATTACTTAAATTCAAAATAGGATGAAAGTTTTTATTAAATATTAAATATTTCAATATAATATGTAGGATATGTAAGTTAATAAATAATATATAACTTAATAAATAATATAGGTTAATAAAGTTTTCTTCAAACGTTATCAAATTCGACATAACGTTCTGACATCTTTATATATTTCGATACTTCATCCATATTGAAGTCAATGGGGTTTTCTTGCATTATGCGAGTCTCTCTATTCACGGACTGCTTTGTTCTATCGAGGAATTCTTTCACATTTATGGGGTTGTTGGTATCTTTGATGATCTTTTCGTACCTGCCATAAATATTTTCTAGAGCGTCTAAAGCATTAGTTGCGAAAACCACTGGTTTTTTTCTGTAATATTGTTTCTTCTTTAGCACAAATAATTTGTATTCCTCCAGTGTAGGAAATTTTGAATATTGTTCAACATAAGATATAAATAATTTGTATAGTGACAAAATTCTTGAAATCGTTAACTGGAACACAGGTTCAAATACCAGATATCCGTTTTTCATTAAAACTCTTTGGGTCTTTTTAAGTACTTGTTCATAAAAAGATGTTTTATCTTCTGTTACAAAGTAAGGTCTCATAGTTTGTTTACATATCGGCACATCTGTAATTTCAACGTGGTCCATGAAATATGCAAACTTGTGTACATCAACTTCGGCAGACACTACGCTATCATAAACGAGTTTCCTATGATCCATTTGCACATAGTTTAACTTATAGATGTTATTCAGATTTGTGATCTCAGCTACTAGAAATCCATCTTTTTTCTTGAATATTTGTTCTAAAACAAACATTGCTTTTTCTTCTGGACGTGATATACGTTTTAATCGATTTAAATGTTTAAATATATCAACACGCAAGTCGACCGCGCTCGTATCAATGTTGTAATTGAACCAGACAAGGATTTCTTTCATATATTCTGCATAATTTGAATACATCCGCATTTTCTCTTTCGTAAAATGTTTTGGATCGTTTTTGAACACAATTGACGACAGTTCCAGACAATACCACAGAGCGGTGGTTAGTTTCACTCTAATCAACGGATCGTGTATAGACACTCCACTGAGGCCCAAATAGCATTCAGTTTTAGCAATGCGCTTCACAATATAACCCATAAGATATTCCACAACATTAGGTTCGATGTATTCCAACTTTTCGCAAGTTTTGTAAAGAACATAATATAATAATCCTTTATTGTAAGGTACTCGTCTTTTACCAAAGTAAGTGCAGGATAAAATATAATCATTATAGTCATCAAACTCTTCTAACGGCACGATTGCTCCTGTGGACTCTTGTCTTGTGCGTGGTCCAGTCTTCATTCCATGTTCGATCATGATTTTGAACGCTTCCAAATTATAATAGTACTCAATGGAATTCTTAAAATTATCATCGTGTAACAAAATCAATGGACACTCGATTGTGCTTCTGAAGCGAGAGAAGTGCGCTGATGACTCCGTCCCACTCTTAAATAAAATTTTCTCGATTAAATTGTAATGCGTTAACAGAATGACAGGGATTCCAGTTTCATTAGACATAATTATATCTGGAAACGAGATCTCTTCCACATTCTCGTAGTCAACATTGAAAACTTCCTCTACCTCTGTTGCTGGCGTAAATTTTTGGGATAATTTCAGATTGTCAAAATCAAAAGATTTCTTATCGTTGTTAATATAATTTAATAATGCACTGATGCCACTTTCTATATTTTTCTTCGCATTTAGGTGTTCGGGATTGATCAAAGTTTTGAAAAATGTGGTTTTCCTAAATTTCTCTATAAAGAGGTCTTTGTCTTTGACATCCAAGTTAATAACTTTTTTAGACTCCTTTTCCGCAGCCTGCAACTCGTCGAATAAGCGTGTTCGTAGAAGTTTCAGCTTTTTAATTTCATCCAATGCCATTATATCTGACGACTTTTTAGTGAGAAACTGTAGCTTGATATATGATTTTAATTGTTTTATCTTCTCGTCAAATGTTTCAATATTTATTTGGTCATAATCGAAATCAGTTGATAGATCAGTTTCATCTACCACCTCTTCATTGCGATGTATAATGTAACGTTTATTATTACAAATAAACATGGATGCCACTGACATATCAATATTTTCAACACGTTTATTAAAAGCGTAAAATATTACATAGTCAATCTTCATGTTCGGGTCGCAAGGTTTAATACTGCTTGATTGAACAGCGCCATCAGTAATTACGTATAATAACACAATTGTATCATTTTCTGTTAAATTTTCTGTCATCCAGTTTAAAATTTTATGCGGTAAAGTATCACAACCTGATCCGTCTTTTTTAGTGTAACGAGAAATTACTTCATCTTCTTTCACTTTAATACACCTGTTACTCCAATGAAGGTATACTATTTTGTCTGTCTTTTGACTATCTCGAGCACCATCTTGTAAAACCTTTACTTCATTGTGAAACGCTTTCAATGTTTCCAAACCTTTCATATTGAAATAGTGGTCTCCGTATGTGGAACCCGAATCATCAGTCGCATAAATGAAATAATTTGCCATTGTGTACTCCTTATTTCGTTATTGTGTACTCCTTATTTTGTTTTACAAGCTTCTTTAAACAACGAAGGCGATAGCTCTAATAACTGATATCGCAGAAATCAAAACTGATTCTAATGTTACAAATGTTTAACACATCAAGTTCACTTTTAACCAAGATCGATAGGTACTCATAAAAACTTGCATATGGGTACCAAAGTGTTCAGATGAAACACACGCCGCGACTGACCATGGATACTGAATGCCGTGAGTAAATATGACTCTCTATTATATTAGCTGAACATCATTATGCTGTACTGTGCAACAGCAGGCAATGCACGCCCCTGTGTCGATGAGTCAAGCATCTTGAATACCATTCAATAAAATGGTGTTAACGATATTTACACCGAAGGTTAACTAGTGCACATGTGTACTTAGTTTTAAACTAGATCATTTTGTGGAATGTTTCAGATAATTAATGGAAAATTTAAAGTAATTGAAATAATAAGGACCTAACGTTACATAGAAGTCAATGTTTGAACAAATTTACTTCTTTATTATTCTATGAAAGTGGAAAATTTCGATGCTATAAGTAACTGATTAAGACTGTAATTAAAACGATGACACATTTATTAAGTTTCAAGTAATATGTAGTGCGTGTGCGAAGTTATCATTCTGTGTTTACTTGTACCGTGGTAATCATAACAAAGATGACGATATATTGTTCCTTTTGTTAATCAGTGGTTAATCAAAACGCGTCAGACCCACGGTACCCCTGGCCATACCCTTGGTGGTACCGTGGGTTTTTAAAAGTTAAACGGTACCACCGAGTATGTGACCTTAGTGATGTGTTTACCTATAAATCTCTCGCATGATAACTAGTTAATTACGTAAATAATAGAAAATGCATAATCCAATAATGAAATAGGTAATCACTATACAGATATATTAGCACCTTAATTGATTAATGAGTATCTACTGAAAAATGCAAATTGTTATATAATATGATGCAAGTATGAAAATGAAAGTTTCAATATTGCAACATATTGGACAATACGGTGTTCCTTGTTTCTCTTGTTCGAGGGTTGCAGGGAATTCCCCAGCTGTAGGTTTATGTGTTATGTAAATATATACAATTTTTATACACATGTTATGATGAATTTTATTTTATAAAACAATTTCATCATTGTTTAACAACGTTGTGTCCCGATTGCATCTGACCCCTCACTTCTGATCCCTGGCAACCTCTTCAATTTCATAAATGTAGAATTTATCTTTAGTACCTACTAAAGATTATGAAATGAAAATATTTTTTCAAATTAAATCAGTGACAAAAGTAGCTGAACAGTGTTAGTACCTAACGACTAAAAGCTGTGCACACGTCTTTGTCCGCATGGATCTAGGTTTTTCTTGCTTGGTACCTATCAAATAAAGATCTTAATATCTTTTCCCTCATACATTTGCTTTGAAAATCTCTACGCTTGAAAATCTAATCCCATATTTCGAGATAGGAAATTAAAAATGGGACTCCCGACACCTTTTTCAGTTACGGACACCTCTAAATCTATACATTAGTTTCGTATGTAGATATAGTTTAATTTATAGTTCAATTAATAGAAGTGCTATAGGCACTTTCTTTTGATATAACTTATCGTAATATTTACGGATACAACACTATAGCCTCCGCTTTGCTCCGCTTTGCTCCGCTCCCGCCTTATCCTTCTAACCTAACCTATCCAAGTTGGATTGCGCGAGGTGTATACTGCGTTACATGGTAGTTGCACATATTATACCACTGCTGGTACCTACTCGTTTTTTATTAATGGGGAAGGAAAGTGGGGGTCCGTAGAGATTCCCTTTCCCAACGGAACTCACGTACATGAATGAAATTCGGACTGAGTTCCAAATGGACCCCGTGAGGGGCAGATACCCGGGGCCCATTGGGAATATATACCGTTGACTCGCGACATGCATCTGGGGCTGAGCCTGTGCTGTATATATATATGTATATATCAGTCTGATTTTATACTGCCTTATACCTGGTACAATGCTTGGTAATGACGGTGACGATGGGGTGACTCATGTTCTACTCTGCCGGGAACTACGCGGCAGAATAGAACAGTAAAGTGAATTTTGTGTATAATTATTACATCAATTTGTAAATATACATTTTTGTGTATTTTTTCTTTGTACTTATTACTTTAATTTACATTGAGTAATGTGTTAAGTTTTAACTTTTCTAGTCTGTGGTTTTATTTTTAAGTAAGTAGTTTTCCTGTGTGTTAGTATTTTATTTTATTATTTAAGTGTAAGACTTAGATACTGTTTGGAGATAGCCCTGTTAAGGTGATGGAATAAGATTGTAAATAAATAAATTTAAGCATTGCGTAACGTCAGAAATGGTTCAAAACTGTATCGTTGAATGTAATGAACATATAAATAAAAGTTTAACAATTACTTCTTTGATTACATTTTATTGCTTAATGTTATTGTGCACTCTGAAATCTCAATAGGTACCTTCTAGTGTTATATTTACCAATAGTGGTGTTCTCATCACGTACTGGGAATTCCCCAATTCTGTTGTTAACCCGCGGAAATACCTTCCATTGTCTAATATTACTAGGATACATTTTTAATTGAAAACTTTGAAAATATTTTAGCGCATTGTATTTTAACAATAGTCCTGTGGTTTTTCACCCAAAAGTGGTGTATTGAGGTCATACAACATTATAAATGGAACTTTGTGTGCGTATGAAGTCATCGAGGTTCAAGTCAGATTCACCTGACACGATGCTGATGGTTTACTTCTCTAGGTTAGGGTTCAAAATGGCAAATGCTGTCCAAGATGTGTCTACATTCGGCAGACATGGCATAGGAGATACGACTCCGGTTAAATAATAATAAGTTATTACCACATTTTTTTTTTTTTTTTTTTTATCTATGGCACGTCAATTTGACTTCACCTCGCCTGATGTTAAGCTGAAGGCAAAGTCCCGTGAAAGAGGGTCACCATTGCAAACACGTTCAGTGCTGCAATGGTGGCGCTCAGCTTGACGGCCTCATCAGATGCTTTTTCACGCCCCGCTTAAAGGACCCGGGACTGTAGGAAGAAGGAAACACGTGCGCCGGCAAGGAATTCCAGGACTTAATGGTACGGCAGAGAAAAGACTCACCGAACCGCTTGGTTCTTGATGGAATATTCTGTACCGTATGCGAGTGACACCTAAGCCCTGCACGCGTTGTCCTGTGTAGGAAAGGGGAGGGTGGGATTAGTTGGAAGAGCTCATCAGAACATTCACCATGGTAGAGACGGTAAAATACTGCCAAGGACGCAACATCTCTACGCATCTGCAAAGGCTCGAGGGACTCTGTGACATGGGTAATCGCTGGGATGATAAATAAAAAGAACAATTAGGTATTTAATACAAAATAGCTATATTTTTTTTCATAACATAAGTGTTCAAATCTCGAAACCTTCGTAAAGAAAAACTTATTTATCTATCTATCTGTCTTCTAAACTATTAAAATACTTGTAAAAAGGTTGTAATGTTTGTCTGCGATGGACGCAAAAACTAAGTACTGAACAGATTTCGAATTTCGATGCGGATTTAGTGTTGTAAGGGGTTTGGTCCAACTTAAATTCTTACGTTTGTTTGATTGCAATCGATTAAGTAGAACCAGAGTTATTATTAGTAATATAAAATTTAAGTAGCACAGATGGCGCTTAGGTCGCGATAACCGATAGCGGGCGGAGCCGAAGGCATAGGCTAGTAGCTATAAACAAAACGTTAGTTTATTGGCATACGAGAACTCATTAGGTAATTCCATTGTGCTATAACTTAAACTGACTTATCAATAACAAAAATACATTCTGAAGTCACAAACGACTGACCTCTGCTCGCTGACAGCAGAGGGTATCAAAGGCCATTGCTAAACAATTGCATACTGTATCGGTAGGTACTAGGTACCACGATAAAACTGGGATATTTTTGGACGTACTGTTCTGGTTATGGAATATTCCCGGGTATTACCTACCTAGGTAATTCCAATATCGTTTATTTTGGTTTACGAAATCGATTATTATTATCTTTATGAGAATATGAAAATATGAAGAGTTATACGTACGTAGAAGTATTAATACAGGGTGTTAAGAGAACGCTCCCTAAAAGGAAAACTTACTACTGATCAATTTAACAAAAATGGGTTAAGTACTTTTTTTGATTGCAATACTATTTTTAGATACATAGAATCAGATAGATAACTCTATTGTACATAAAAACAACACCAAGGATGAGTAGTGAAAGAAAGAAAGAAAGAAAGAAAAAAGAAGGAAGGAAGGAAGAAAGAAAGAAAGAAAAAAAGAAATATTTTATCCTAAAGATGTATTGCGATCAAATAAAAAGTAGCCCAATTTTGTTAATAATAATATGGTCAGTATACTATCCTGTTTTCGGAAGCCTTTCCCTACGTATGAAGTAAAATATGAAATGAAAAAGTAAAAGTTTAGAATGGATTAAATGAGATATAATTCTGTGCTGGTAAGAAATATAACATGTATGTACCATAGGCAGTCTATAAGATACATATCTACAGCCTACATTTCATCACCAGTAATGTTTGAAAAAAATATAAAGAAAAGAAATGAAAACAATAATTAAAAATAAAAATATCTGGACAGAACGAACAGCAAGCAAACCCATGGTTATTGGTTTAACGAGACTCCAATACCGAAATTGAATACCTTGACATTTAAAATAACTCTTTGATTTTTTTATATAATTTGACATTTCATTCATATTGAAGCCAATGGGCTTCTCCAATTTTATGCGGTTCTCCACATTCACAGATTTTTTAGTTAATTCGATGAACTTATTTACGTCAATGGGGTTCTCAGGATCTGAAATAACTTTCTTATATGTATCGTACACAAGTTCTAAAGTGTCTAAAGTATTTTTTGCAAAAATAACCGGTTTTCCTTTGAAATACTTTTTCTTTTTCAGCACAAACGATTTATACTGTTCCAGTGAAGGAAATTGTAAATTTCGTTCCACATATGATATATATAAGTTATACGCTGACAAGACTTTAGTCATGTCCAATCGGTAGACGGGTATTAAAATACTTTTGGGATCGGGTAAAAAAACTGTTTTTGTTTTCAGAACTAATTGTTCATAAAAAGATTTTTGATCCTGAGCAACGTAATAAGGTCTCATAGTATGTTTGCATATTGGTATGTCTGTAGTCTCAACGAAGTTCATGACATGTGCATACTGCCAGACTTTTGTGATATCAGCTTTAAATAAAACTTTCTCGTCTATAATCTTTTTATGATCCATTTGCAAATAATTTAATTTGTAAAGGTTATTCGGATTCACAATTTCGGCTACTAAAAAGAAGTCCATCCGATCATTTATATATTCTGTCTTGAATATCTGTTCTAATATAAACATTGCTTTGTCTTCTGGTCTTGATATACGTTTTAATTTGTTTAAATGTTTAAAAATTTCTACGCGCATATTGACCGAACGCGCATTGATATTGTATTTAAACCACGTAAGGATCTCTTTCATATATTCTGCAGAATGGCTGTACATGCGCATTTTCTCTTTTGTAAAGTGTATTGGATCGTTTTTAAACAAAATAGATGATAGTTCTACACAGTACCACAAAGCAGTGGTTAGATTGACTCGTATCTTTGGATCATCTGTGGACACGTCACTGAGACTCAAATTGCACTTAGTTTTAGCAATACGTTTGATAACATAACTTTTAAGATATTCCACATCATTAGGTTCGATGTATTCCAACTTTTCGCAAGTTTTGTAAAGAACATAATATAATAATCCTTTGTTATAAGATACTTGTCTTTTACCAAAATAAGTGCAGGATAAAATATAATCATTGTACTCATCGAACTCTTCTAGCGGCACGATGGCTCCTGTGAATTCCTTTCGTGTGCGTGGTGCAGTTTTCATACCATGTTGCATCATACTCTTGAACGCTTCCAAATTATAATAGTACTCAATAGATTTGGTAATTATTCCATTTTGCAATAAAATTAACGGGCACGTTACAGTATTCCTGAATCGAGAAAAGTGTGCCTTACGATTGCGTACTTTTTTCACATTGTTAAATAAAATTATATCAATCAAATTGCAATGTGTTAGTAAAATTACAGGAACTCCCGCCTCATTAGACGTAATTATATCAGGGAATGATATTTCTTCAACATTCCCATAATTAACTGTGAACACTTCCTTTTCTTCCTTAAGCAGAGTAAACTTCTCACTGAGCTTTAAATTATCGAAATTGAACGACTTTTTATCATTATTAATATAGTTTATTAAAGTGTTGATGTGTTTTTCTATATTTTGTTTATCATTGTAACGATCAAAATTACATAAAGATTTATAATATTTGGTTCTCTTGAATTCTTTCACAAAAATTTCCTTGTCTGTAACGTTCAGATCTATTGGCTCATCAGGTTTATTTTCCAAAGCCTCTAATTCCTCATATAATCGTCCTTGTAAACGTTTTAGGTTTTTAATTTCGTCTAATGCCATTTGATCTGATGAGTTTTTATTAAGAAATTTTAACTTTATATACGACTTTAATTCCTTTTTCTTATCCAAGAACTTCTCAATATTTAGTTTGTCATAATTGAAAGGAATTGACAGATCAGCCTCATCAATCAATTCGTCATTACAATGTATAATGTAATGTTTGTTATTACAAATAAACATGGATGCCACCGACATATCTATGTCTTCGGTATTCGAGTTAAAAGCGTAGAACGTTACTTTATCAATCTTCATGTTAGGGTCGCATGGCTTGATGCTGGAGCGACGCACAGCGCCATCCGTGATTACATATAATAACTGAACTTTATCTTCTTTAGTTACATTTTTCGCCAACCAATCTATAACTGTGTTTGGTAAAGTATTTGTGCCATTCCCACTTTTCTCAGCATAACGGGTTGTCACCTCAGTCTCTTCAACTCTGACGCACTTTTTACTCCAGTGAAGGTACACTATAACTTCATCTTTATTGTGTTCTATATCATTATTTTGTAAAGAATAGACTTCATCTTTAAACGTTTGAAGTGTTTCTAAACCCTTTGAATTAAAATAATCGTCTCCATTCGTGGATGCTGAATCGTCGGTCGCATATATATAATAGTTTGCCATTTTATGTGCATACTATCAGTCAAGGTCGGTTGACGGATAGCGAACAGCTACAATAATAAGTCAGTAAGTCTTTCTTTACAATAATCGAGTTGTTTCAATGCCTGGAACGATTTATAAATGTTTCGACAAAAACTATGGCACACAGTACAAAGGGACAGGTGTACAGGACCGGTACTAAAACGGTTAAATTGTTTGCCCGCTCCGACGTGCGGTCGAGGGCAAGGATACGGCAATACTACTGGCTGGAGTCATTGGACTCGTTATAGACATATCGCATACCTCGGACAATAAAGGCGTATATACACATACGCGTTTTTTTTATTATTTCACCATTCGATGTAAAATACTTCGACTCATGTTCCATATTTTTTTCGCAATTTTCCTTACAAAATCCATGAAAATAATTTAAAAAAATACAAAAGCTACTTCTGTAAGAAATTTCATAATTAACTGGCAAAGAAAACGTAAATATAGTTGCTCGATGCATAATTTATTTAAACCATTAACATTATGTACGTAATTGCATTCCAGTCTTTATTGATCCAGTCAAATTAAAAGATGTGTACTGGTAAGTTACTTACTCCTTTATTGGCACGGTATATTTTCGAATGCATTTGTCGTAACTTCACTTAAGCGTCATTTTTAAACTTATTCTGAAACGTATGTGTACTCAATCCTTAATAATTTTATAGATTATTTCACAAGTCGCTTACTGCTTCATGCAAGATAGCTTCCTTATCATTTACAAATCTTAATCATTCTTACAGAAAAATGTGAATGTTATAGTTCAAACGTAAGTATGTTTACGTATGCATAGACAGCGTGTGGATAGAAGTGTGTAAGGATGGGCGGGCGCGGGGAGCTCGGTGTCGTGAGCGGAGCAGTCGCCCGACGAGATCTTTCCTTAGTTGTGAATTGTGATGAGTTTAATTTAGGTTTTTTCTGCCCCAAAAAAGATATGTGCGAAATTTGTAGTGTGTATGAAAATGCAGACGAAGAAAGATAAAAACAGTTGAAAAGTGATTATGATATGCATCTTAAGAACAAGAAAACTGTAAGAGAACTTAAAGAAATAGAAAAGTTAAATTCCGACCCTAAAATAAAAACCATGGCGTGTTTTGATCTAGAAATGGTGCTTTCTATACGGCAATCACCGGTGGGGATATTTCACTATAAAAGAAAGTACCCAGTGCTGAATTTTACTATATACGAGATTCTTCAGAAACAAGGCTATTGCTACATGTGCCATGCGCAGATAAGAAATCGTGGAGCCAATGAAATAGCCAGTTGTTTATGGGTTTTTACAGAGTGAAAGACAAGTGCAAGAGTGATATTTTAGGCCAACTCTTTGCGACAAACTCGACCTTGAATGAGGGGAGTGCATAACCACCTATTATCCCCTGGTGTGGTATAACCATGCCAGATGTTAAATTCACACAACGGGTGGTTCGGTGGGAAGTCCCTAGACATTCGGAGGTCAAGTGGGCCGGATGGTATACCCGCAATAGTGCTCAAGCAGTGCGCTCCTGAGTTGTGCCCAGTACTTACACGACTTTTTGCGCTTTCTTACTCCAAGAGACAAGTCCCGGCTTCGTGGAAGACAGCATTCGTGCACCCTGTCCCTAAGAAAGGCGACAGAACAGACCCGTCCCATTACAGGCCTATCGCTATAACCTCCCTCCTCTCGAAGGTAATGGAGCGTGTTATAAACGCACAGCTCCTGAGATACCTTGAAGGTAACGATTTATTGAGCGACCGTCAGTACGGCTTCCGTCATAGTCGCTCAACCGGTGACCTTCTTGTGTATCACACAAACCGCTGGGCGCAAGCCATCGAGAGTCAGGGTGAGGCACTGGCTGTCAGCCTGGACATAGCGAAGGCATTCGATCGGGTCTGGCACAGAGGTCTGCTAGCGAAGCTGCCATCGTATGGACTCTCAGAGGGACTGTGCGAATGGATTGCCAGCTTTTTGTCCAACAGAAGTATCCAAGCCGTCGTCGCCGTCGATGGCAGTTGCTCGGACCGCATGGACACAACGCTGGTGTCCCGCAAAGCTCCGTCCTGTCCCCGACCCTGTTTCTGCTGGATATCAATGATATGCTGTCTGATGACGCCATCCATTGCTATGCAGACGACAGTACCGGGGACGCATATTACATGGGCCGTGCAAACATCCCTCGCACTGAGGTGGAGGAAAGTCACGAACAACTTGTGTCTGAAATCGAGACTACTCTCACCAGAGTATCTGATTGGGGACGACTAAACCAGGTCCAATTTAACCCCACTAAGCCACAAGTATGTGCATTCACCGCTAAGAAAACTCCATTTACCTGAACACACCGCTCACCATCTCCTCGAGTATCGGGATCCTTGGTGTCGATATCTCCAGCGATGTCCAGTTCCGCAGTCACTTGGAGGACAAGGTTAGGCTGGCATCAAAGAAACTAGGAGTGCTTAACAGGGCGAAGCAGTACATCACTGCGAAGCAAAGACACGTTCTTTATAAGGCACAGATTCGGCCCCACATGGAGTACTACTGTCACCTCTTTGCCGGGGCGCCTGCATACCAGCTTGGCCCCTTTGACTCGGTACAACGGCGGGCGCTGAGGATCGTCAACAATCCCATACTCTCAGGCGGTGTGGAATCTCTGAACATCAGGAGGCACTTCGCCTCACACACTACGACCGTAAACGGTGCGCACTGTGCGGTATGAAATGAGTTTCATGCCGCGCACGCTCAAGCTGTGGAATGAACTCCATGCCGTGGTTTTCCCAAGCGACTACACTATGACGTCCATAGGCTACGGTGACCGCTTTTCATCAGGTGGGCCGTGTGCTTGTCTGCCACCTAAGTGGTATAAAAAATACTTTTATATTAGTATTATTGTACCCGATTGATTGACGTGCTATGAGTTGATAATTATGTAAAAGTTCCTTACCAAAGTTTTAAAGATCGTTGCGTGCCATTCTGATTTTATTATTGTTTACATATAGCAATAGTTGTGGAAATATAATAATGAGAATTAATATTTTTCGTTTTGTAACTTTCATAGATGTAAAAAATTGCTATAGTTAGCAAAATAAGTACAAAATCAAAAAAATAGTAAAAAATATATATAATCTTGTTTTATTCCTGCGATTAACCACCAAACTCTTTTTTATATATTGTACAGTAATTGTAAAATCATAACAAATGAAATACCCACAATTCTCCAATTAAAATGTGAAGTTATTTTTTCTTATTATGAAAATGTAAGAAAATATGTATTACTCTGTAAAATATTTCGTCGTGCAATAAATATGCGTGTCACATACAATACAAAATTTTAATAAATTATCACTGCAATATATACTTATATAAACTTACTCATTATTTATTTTGAAAAATAAACGTGCTATAAGTACTTAAAACTAAAAGCTCCGAGGTATATCACGAGAAAAAACAAGCAATAAAAGCGTTTGTTTACATAAGATTCATGTTTTGTTAATACCTGAACAGCAAAAAAGGAGTATGTTTATTTACCAACAGTTACTTAAGGAAAACCCTAATACAATAAATAGGTAATTGTTAATTTTCCCGGTACTATGAAAACAGTAAATCTATCTATAATTTCAGTAAATACATATTAAAGAGCTCATTCAGAGGCTTCTTATGGTATATGATACTAAGTACTATCATTATTAGTTTAGTTAATATTCCAGAAACAAACTGTTTTTTGGCTCTCCTGCGCTGCAATTCTTTAAGCACACATCGTCGAGCTCGTCAACGAACTCAACAACGAGCACAGCCTAGAACTGACGCTACCAACCTAGAACTGCAGTAACGCAATTCTCTAACCATTCTGCGTTGAGTTCTACGCTGAACTCGATGTAGGCACAGCCTAGAAACATCAGTACAGTTCTCTAATCGTCAGTTATAGGTTGTACTCTACGTCGAGTTCATGGACGAGCCCAACGATGTATACTTAGAGAATTGCACTGCTGTAAAGTTGGTGTTTTCCAGATACGCCTTTATTGTCCGAGGTATGCGATATATACATATAATTATTAGAATCAATTACGAGCTCCGAGTCGCGGCGAATCGAAGCGAAAATATAAAAGTTTTGAAATTGCAAATTCATGTGTATAAGATGCACACGACAGTCGGTCTTACGAAATTTTATAAAACGTTATTGATTACTAAGTGCCAAATCGAATTAACAATGTTATAATACGCGTAAGCCTAAACACCGCGGTAGCCTAGTGGTATGGGTAATGGACTGCTGAGACGAGGTCTTTATTTTAATCCCAGGTTTCACCATGGCACACACTAATTACCTTTCGATGCTTTTCGAAGTTATGTGTGTATTTATCGCAGGTTTATAAGTGCCCGGTTTGGGACACACATCGGGTCCTAAACATAAACTGGCGAAATGTGGGTGCTAGCACCTCTGCCTACCCCTTCGGATATACAGGCATGAGTATATGTTATGTTACTTTGCCTTAACCAGGAGTCACGCCTCTCTTAATAAGAAGAGACGGGTTTGATCCCCACTCAGTGAAAATATTCGTATGCATGAATATTTGCATAATTAGTCTGCTCGGGCATCGGTCTCATAAATGAGTCTCACAAATGGAATGACAGTCGTTGCGGGTAGTAGAGAATAAATAATAGTACACTACCTTTTTAAAGAGTACTACGAGTAAAAGTATAGTAGTACATATGTACAGACACGCCTGTAATCCCCGAAGGGGTGCCAGAGGTGTATTAATGACCCACATTTCGCCAAATATGGTTTTCGGACCCACGTGGCGAGCCTATTGCCGCCAATCGGGCACTTTGTAAAAGAATGGGTATGCAGAAAATAAATTTCTAACCGAAAATGTAGGTAAATATATAAATTTGGAAAAAAAAATTGACCCGATTCATTTCGATTATTACGTGCAAGCACTACCAATTAACGTCTTGGAGAGTATCAGACGGGTATAACTGTACTATTGGAGAGTACTATGAATAATATTAGTACCTACTACAGCACGAATGATAGTATTAGTACTGCTAGTAGTCCAAGTTCAGTAGGTATAACACGGAAAAGAAAATATATTGGGGGAGGGAGGAGCACTTCGCTTTATAAAAAGCCTTAAAATTGATCTTAAATTTTTTTTACGCCATACAATTTTTAAGACGTACTGTGTTGTTTTCAAATTACATACACAGTTTCCCATCTATACACATGTACTAATTATTATTTGGAATTTTGCTAATCCGGGGTTTTGCGAATCTGTCCTTCTGCTACAGAGGTTTCATATCGGATGCAGGTATGCATAAAATTGAATAAATGTGATTAACCTAACTTATACGCGTTGTAATGTTGGAGAAACAATAATAATATTATGTGTATGTAACTGTGCGTGTGTGTGTGTGTGTGTGCGAGTGTGTGTGTGCGTGTGTTTGTGTGCGCGCAAGTGCGTGCGTCTGTGCGGATGTGTAGGTGTTTCACCGTTTATTTTAAGTTTTAATTTAATTGAGCTAATTTGAATTTATTTGTGGGCTTATGTAAATTTTACTATACAGGGTGTAAGGGGAACGCTCCCGAGGCCGAAGGCCCCTGGTAGTACTCATGGTACACAACAAATTGTCACTAAAAAAAATAACGGCTACGTAATTTTTTTTTTTCACTATAATTTTTTTAAATCGTTTAATTTGCGTTATTCACTCTCGATCGTGTTAGTATAACTGAATGAAATAAAAATTACATGAAAAAACACGACCTCGCAAGATGGCACTACTTGTTCTTTTTGCAGTGAGGTTTTTGTATGAAATTTTCGTTCCATTTAGCTTTACTGATATGATGGAGAGTAAACAAATAAAAAAAAAAAATTAAAAATAAAAAAATTGCAATATGTTGTGTACCATGAGTACTACAAGGGGCCTTCGGCTTCGGGAGCGTTCCCCTTACACTCTGTATAATAAACTTGTATTGATATTATTTTGTTTTATTAAGCTATGGACTTGATGAGGACTTCTGTCGATTGGTACTCCTGTTTCAATAGCCACTCCGACACTATGCTCTTTAGGTGTTTACGCTTAAGGTCCATTATATTTAAGTTTTTGTGAACTTGTTTGTTAATATTGTACCTACTCAGTACTTAACTTACGTAGTGGTGTTGTGCAAAGTTGGTGGTTCTGTCTTACGCTACTTGGGTAATTAGTTCGTTTGGTAATATAGCAGGAAAATAAAACATATACACGGTATTTTTTTTGTTTAATATTTCGTTTTATTATAATACCATACATTCATCAAATAGACTAGCGTACAATGTAGGTACTATATTACTTATATTTATAATCGAGAGGCATAAGCTTCAGTTTGCAAAATATAAACACAGCCTTCACAGGTAATGAAACTTCTCCAACCTGCATTGTGCATTTCAATTCATTATTAATGTACTTTCGTTTATTGTAGGATATCAAATTGCTTTAAGATTTTTTGAGCTCTCCTTCAAATCACTATCAAATACAACATTACTCTTTGCTTTTCGAATATAATTCGATATATCATTCATATCAAAGTCAAGAGGATTCTCTTGTTTTATCCTCTCCTCTCTATTTGCAGACTGTTTTGTTTTATCTAAGAATTTGTTCACATGTTTACGATTTTTGATAACCACATTGTATCTTTTGCATACTTTTTTTATAGTATCTACAGTATTTGTAGCGAAAATAACTGGTTTTCCATTGTGAAATTGTTTCTTCTTCAGAACAAATGTTTTACACGTGTCCACTATAGGGAACTTTGAATTTTCTTTGACGTATTGTATATACAACTTATAAACAGACAAAAGTCTTGATATATTCAATTCACGCACAGGTTCTAAAGTTAGTTTTCTATTCCGTATCACAACTTTTTGAGCTTTTGTCATTAGTTGTTCATAAAAAGATTTGTTGTTGTCTGTTACGAAGTACGGTCTCATGGTTTGTTTGCACACCGGCACGTCTGTATCATCAACGTGATATAAAAAGTGTACTATGTTATTTAAATCAACTTCTTCAGACACTAGACTTTCGTCAATAACTTTCTTATAATCCATCTGTAAGTAATTCAGCTTGTAAATATTATCAGGGTTCACAATCTCAGCTATTAAAAATCCATCTTCTTTCTTAAATATTTGTTCTAAAATGAACATAGCCTTCTCTTCTGGTCGTGGTATACGTTTTAGTTTGTTTAAATTTCTAAAAATATTCATTCTTAAGTTGACCGATGTCACATCGATGTTGTATTCGAACCATGCAAGAATCTCCTTCATGTATTTAGCATAATGACAATACATGCGCATTTTTTCTTTAGTAAAATGTTTTTCATCATTTTTAAATAATATAGATGATAATTCTACACAGTACCACAAAGCCGTGGTTAGTTTGACCCTTATCTTCGGATCAGCCATAGACACGTCACTGAGACCCAAATTGCATTTAGTTTTACTAATGCGTCTTACAACATAAGTCTTCAGATATTCAACAACATTGGGTTCCATGTATTCCAACTTCTCACAAGTTTTATATAACACATAATATAATAAACCTTTATTGAATGGCACTTGTCTACCCCCAAAATAAGTGCATGCCAGAATATAATCATTATAATCATCGAACTCTTCTAGCGGCACGATGGCTCCAGTGAACTCTTGTCTTGTGCGGGGTCCAGTATTTATTCCATGTTCGATCATGCTCTTGAACGCTTCCAAATTGTAATAGTACTCAATGGATTTCTTAAATGATTCGTCGTTCAATAATATTAGTGGACACTTAATCATATTTCGGAACCGAGAGAAATGAGCAGGTACAGGTAATTGCGGCCCCCTACGTCCTCTACGCCGTCTGTGATAGTTCAGTCTTAATTTTTGATTTGCTGCACCAGGCTTAATTTTTTCAAATAATATTTTATCCATTAAATTATAATGCGTTAATAGAATAACTGGGACTCCAGTCTCGTTACACGTGATTATATCAGGGAATGGAATTTCTTCCGCATTATCATAAAGCACATTGCCAACTGCCTCCTCTTCCGTGAGTTGGGTATACTTTTGACTAAACTTTAAATTACGAAATCCAAAAGATTTCTTGTCATTATTAATGTAGTTGATCAAAGTGTTGATGCAACTTTCTATTTCTTGTTTCTTACTGTGATGATCAGGATTTATCAGAGTTTTGTAAAAGCTGGTCATCTTGAATTGTTTAATAAAGCTGTCCTTATCTTTAACATTTAAGTTTATTAAGCTTTCGGGTAGGTCATCTACCATATCACCGCTAGCTTGTTGCTCTTCGTATAGACGCGCTTGTAGAATTTTCAGTTTTTTAATTTCATCTAATGCCCTTTGATCTGAGGAGCTTTTAGTTAGAAATTGCAACTTGATATACGATAGCAATTCTTCTTTTTTGTCCGGAAATGTTTCAATTGTGATTTGATCATAATCGTAAGGAGTTGACAGATCAGTTTCATCGATCAACTCTTCGTTACAATGTATAGTGTAGCGTTTGTTTTCGCAAATAAACATGGAAGCTACCGACATATCGATGCGCTTTACATTATAATTAAAAGCGTAAAACTTCACGTAATCAATCTTCATGCTAGGGTCGCACGGCTTGACATAGCGCACAGCACCGTCCGTGATTACGTATAGCAACTCAATTGTATCTTCTTTGGTTAAATTGGTTTCTATCCAGCTCAAGATTGTGTGAGGCAAAGTGTCTGAACCACCTCCACTTTGCTGAAGGTATCGTGTGATTACTACATCTTCTTCAACTTGCTCGCACCTACTGCTCCAGTGAAGATATACTATTTTATCATCAGTGGGATTTTCTTTGGCTTCATTTTGTAATTTGTTTACTTCGTCCTGGAACGCTTTCACTGTTTCCAACGCATTTGTATTGAAATAATGGTCGTCACGCGTAGAACCCGAATCATCGGTTGCATATATAAAGTAGTTCACCATTTTGTTGTTTACTTATTACTATCAGTCAAAGTTATATCACTGTCAGTGTAGATTACCGAAAACGCATCGTTTCTCCGTGCCGATGTTATAATAGTTCAATTTTTCATGACCACGTTACCACAACGCATTGTTATGTAGCTCTGATATACTCAAATACACGATATTTACGAACGGATAAACAATTATAGTCTGTAACTAATTCTCAAAGTCCGTCACAAGCACACACAGTTTTTGATCACAAATATCTATGACTTTGGTTCACAGTGTATGCGAAATAATATTTAGACGTATGGATTTAATGGAAGAGCGACAAAAGAATCCCGAGCCCGCGTGCGTTCAGCACCGAATGCACGGCGGGACTGGTTTCTCAGCTTGCATTGCAATGTCTAGGTATATAGGTCTACTGGCTATCGTAAAGCATGTAGCGACAGTGCGCCGGCAATGGCGGCAATAATGATTCACTAGACAGATATATTAATAGAAGTTCAAGAAAGAAAATATTGAGCACAGATTCACATCATCTGTGTAACAACTAGGTTTGCCGAACCCCCAGCGCCTAACCACACAACCACACAACCCCGAGAGAAGAACCTGCGCTAAAGCCTCGTCCACAACAGCAATGAGCAGTTTTCCAGTAGGTATATAATCAGTTTGTTTTTAAAATCATCAGGAAATGGTGCTAGCATAGCTTTTGGTACTGTATTAATTTGCATTGTGCAATTTAGTCTGTGGCAAGAAAGAACTGACCTAATGTCATAATTTTGTTTGTATGTAACATTGTAACCTCAAGAAGATGATACTTATATAATTTTAGTTAATAATACATTGTAAATACAATAATCTTTGTATTTAGTAATTCGTAACTAATCTTCAATATGCGTTCACGGTTTATACCTGAGGAAACCAAGGAAAACATTTGATTCCACAAGATTAGAGCTTTAAGATTGGATGTATACAAGGCTGGTCTTCAGCTGAAAAAGTATGATACATATACGCTCCTGAAACCAAAGAACATTTTTTCCATAAATTAGGAAACACTAGATGTAACAAAACACTTTTCTTACCAAAAAATGCCTACTAGAAAACTGCTCATTGTGCCGGCTTGCAATTGAGATTGGCTTGGATTCCAATAATATTAGCGGGGCCCATAAATAATATTCAATAAATGAAGAAATAAGAAAAAAGATAATATTAACAAATGTTTAAGGACATTCATTAGAATAATCAAAATGATATGTACCAAACAGTGGTGTTAACAGTGTATTTGTTCGAAGATGTTTTCTGTTTTAAGTTGAGCTTCTGTTTTAATTTGCTATGTGGTCACTTAACAACAAGATGACGAAATAATTTTAGTGTGTGGTCTTGTTTTGATACTTATTATAAACCATTACTAAGGTAGCTAACAAGCGCTCGGTTCAACTAACGCTGTTTTTCATAAAATTACTAAGTATGGAGTATGAAATTAACTATTATTAAAGTATGAATTTAAATTCACTTCGGTTTAACTGAATTTTAATTACATGGAAAATTAAATTAATAAAAAATTGTGGTGGTCTGTACCTATAAAAAGTAAACGTAGTTTTGACTTTTTTAAAAGGTGTAGCATGTAAATTATTTCAATTTTATTAGTCGAATACCTACTGGTCATAATAAAGATTTGTTTATTTTTACTTTAACTTTTAATCCGTGATTATAGCGTTAGGTAACAATGTGAGTTCTAAGTTTTTGCGTGATCCAAAATTATCCGTAAAATAGTTTTCACTTCAAAAATGAAATTTAAAGTTATTGCATCATATTGTTTAATATTAACCAATCGTTATTATTGTATTACTATCTGTTGTGTAATAAGTTGTGCAACTTTGAACACTGCCCAAAACGGGAAGGGGTTTTTATTTCCCACGTGCGACGAGTGTGTGGGGACGACGCTGAGACTATCACACTTTGCTCCAGTTATTAAATTAAAATAAAAAGTAACCCCAACACAAAAATACCTCCTTCGACAATAATAAATCTGTTGTGTCATCCACAAATAGTTGTTCTGAGTCTGGGTGTGCTTTGTGTCCGATAGTTGTATGGTTGTAAAGTCTTTTTTGAAAAAAAAAAATACCTCGTATCACTTATGCTGAAGCACTGTCATTAGTAGGTACTTCGGCATAAATGATAGTAGGTATTTCCTATTATTTTTTTGAAATTATTTACTGTCACAACTAGATATTACAAATTAATTGATTTTAGTAGCAAAGAAACTACGAAGGTTTATACTCGAGCTAACACAATAGCAGTTGTTAACATGTTATACACACATTATAATGATGGACATTACTTAGTTCTTTACCTACCCACTTGCATTAAAAAAGCAAGTGTTTAAATTTAAAACATTAGGTTAAGTATCATATAATGTAAACAAAGATAGACATTACCAGAAACAATCTTTTTTTTCATCTACAGTGATAATATTAGGTGCTCGTTCAATTTACGTGTAAGTCCGTGAATACTTTTTCATAATTTTATTAGAGGGTAACTTGTTAATAAGACAAGGTACAATACAGCCGGTGGGGTGTGGACTGGAAGGATGCGTCAGTGCTTGAAAAGACCACTTTCATTGTAATAGAAACTGTTTCGTGTGTTATTCGACACCAGGGTTTTCAAGATTCTATATTGAAGTTTATATATATAAAAAATAATATTCTAGGACAATCTACAAAACGTCATCTAGACCTATAGTAGGCATAGCTTATCTAGCTTGTGTTACGGGTTCTAGAATGCGAATAAACATACTTAGATACTTTTTTTGTAAATACATACATATTATACATAGAAACACCCAGACCAATTGCAGATATTCATGCACATAAATATTTGCATTGAGCGGGAATCGAAGCCGCGCCTCCTGCGTACCAGTCGCGTTCACTACCGCTACGCTACGGAGGTCAATATATTATATCGTTACTAAGACCACAGATTGGTTGGTTGGTGTTGTTGCTAGGACCGTACTGTATTAGTGAAAGTTCAGTGGGTATATCACGAAATAAAAAAATATAGATTAGAGCTCTTTGCTTTTTAAACAGCCTATAAAATTTTTGTTTATGTAAATGTTTTTACGGCATAATCAAAACGTACTGCGTTGTATATAATCAAATTACATAGCAATTCACGTTATCGTACTATATAGTTGTTATCTACTTATACATAATGTACCTACTATTCATATCAGATGAAGGTATGCATAAAATGGAAATAATTCACATAAATCTACGTGCGTTCGTTAAAGGGTTGCCAATCTTCCTGGATTGCCCGGGAAACTCCGGTAATAATGTTTACCCTCCCAACCTCCCGAGATGCGAAGATTTCTCACGTATCTTCTAAAATTTTACAAGAGATTGGCCGTGTCACTCGCTTGTCGTGTCGGACGCACGTCGCTCCTGTTCCTGTCTCTAATGCTTAATGCGCGTATTTAACATGATGAAGCAGGTTTGGAGCAAAGAAAGGAACAGCATGAGCATTAATTTAGTTTGTCCTAAAAATCGCGAATTACTTAATGCTGCTACTAAACAAAATAAACATAAATTTAAAAATTAATAACTAATTTCAATTTTTTTTAACCTTTAGGCCCTACCGCCCTCCCCACAAACACTATTGGATTTTTTCAAAATCTCCCGGGTTTGTCCTGTCTAGAGTTGGCAACCCTAGTTCGATACTAAGCGCACGGCGTGGGGGACATTTTTTTATCGTGCGAAAAATCCCCACGGATAACCCCCCCACCGGAGCCGGTTAGGTAGGTTATGACGGACTCGAACCGACTAAAACGCACGCCGTCCTTGGCTTTTCAGTTGCCGGAGGTGAGGTAGTAGCCAACGACAACATATCCCTCGCACCCCGGCAAACCCGGGGTCTTCTCTTTGAGATGACCCCCCCGTCTCGGCGCGGCGGACTGGCCCTACTTGTAATTATTATAAAGCTATACATATATTGATTGATTATAAAGCTATAGTGCACAGTTTATATGTATGTATTATTAGCTACACTTCGGGTCAGGGTTTAATCAACAAGAATTCTTCCATCATATCACAAACGAATGCATTTATTCGATTTCCTTTCCCAATCCATACAGTATCTGCACAACTACACATAACGGTTAACAATCGTTACTTACATGAATCCTTATTATATTATATTCAATCCTTACACTATTATTATTACGAAATTATATTTAATCCTTCTAATTGATTTCAATTAAGTATATGTATAATAATAAATTCACTCAACACGAAGAAACAAAACGTCGCTGATACTGCAATACTGCGTAACTAACAGTGGATGATACCGCGGAAATACAAAAGTAGCAAATTTGAGATTTCGCGGCATTGGGCAAAACATGTCGATTGGCTACGTACCGCATTCACAGATTCACGTTTTGTTCATTCAATCGGCAACCAATCTCAATTAGTTAAAACCGCGCGAGCAAATCTGTCAAAAATATTTTCCAATACCGCGTATTCTCGCGATTATAACAAGAAGACTTATTGTTTCTGTGTGGCGCTCCGGCAAATGAAAGTTTTTTTATAGTAATAGGAAGCTAATTGATAAGTTTTTGATATTATTTTAATGTGTGTTTGTCAATGAATTCGGAAACTTCTTAGAATCTAGAAATTACTTGCTTATTTTACATGTAAAATGTCCACTAATTGTAGTAACGATAGTGCCGCAGTTTCGGTTTTTAATGTTTTTCTTTACGTGCTAGCTAATTACACGGTTTTTATTTTAAATAATCGTATAACTACATAATTGTATTTAGAAAACACTACTAGCCTTCTTGGTGGAATTTATGATACGTATTTGAATAGTCTACTTTGCCCATTTTTCTTTTCCTATTATGACCGGCTTTGATTCACATCATCGTCATTTTTCACATGTGGGTAGTTGCAAAACTATTCACTTGTGAAATACCCACATGTGAAAAATAGTGTGTATGATTATGTATGATTACAAGGGGTTTCTCTTTTATTTTAGAAGGTTATGGAAGAAGATTCAGAATTTGTTTACGTAACTGAAATTTGGAAAAATTCAGATGTCAATAGTAATGTTGTCACTTTGAAAGAGCTCTTGGATCGACGCTGGGCTCTTCTAAATACACCCACTTACACTTCAAAAGCCTGTAGAACAAATTCCATGTGCAGCTACAAAGATCGAAAACGCGTTTGCCGATGCTGATTCTTTGACCACAATTTTAGAGCCCCTCCCGAGCACGTTAGGTCTTCCAAGAGTTGTTAATGAGTTTAGATTTTTCATCAGATGACTTTGTCGTTGATCCTGACTATGTTCCATTATCGGATATAACTAATGTTCAACCGATCGATAGATCATGAAATTGATTGATTTCCTGAGAGAGATACTGTAGCAGAGGTTGGGAGACAGTCGAGATCGAGAGAAAGAAAAGCTGATAGGTTAACATGGAAAAGAGAACATAGCAAGAGAAATAGAATGTTAGGAAAAGAAAATGTTGGGTACAAAAAGATTAATAATAAGAAACTACTTGTGACTTAAAAGCGACCACCTATGCTTCTTTTTTTGTGGATTACTTTACAAATCTAGATGAAGAAGCAATACAGCTTAGCTTATATTTTGCTTATAATTATTTTTGATTTTGAAACTCTTTGCATACTCTAAACATACGTTTGAGTATAGAAAATTACTAATTATAATCATGCTAATAAGTGAATAACAAGTTTTTATGATGACGTTTTAATTATGAAACTAAATACGCTATGTTACTACCAAAGTGGAAATAATGAGACTGTGATTGCTATAGTAAATATAAGGTCTTTATTATAGCTTAACTCTGTTTTATTCTTCCTCAAATTCCGCGTAAGTCCCAAAAAAAGCGCAAATAACAAACGTCACAAAAAATAAAAATCCGCGTAAGTGTATTTTCTAGCCAAATATTGATTGGTTTTAATTAAATAGTAAGGTATACGTTAACTGATACATATTTTTATATAACTGTAAGTTCGGTAACGTATTTGATAAGTACAGCAGAAGTTATTCAGTTTTTTCGCTCTCCTGTAAAATTTGCCTCACCTAACTTACGCGGTATTGTCTGTTGCTAGTTACGCGGTATTGCAGTATCACCGACGAAAAGTATGTTCATGTCCGAACTGTCAGATCGTGTGTTTTTGGCGCGTAAAAATATACCACAGATAATATATAAATAGGGAATATCAAAGAGTATTTATGTTACCTAGTAATATTGCACTTTGAGTCTCACCTACCCGATACAAGCTTGTATGTATACACAAACAGAGTATAATGTATACCTACCTACTATGTTTGTGTATAAGCAGTAAGACGGGATTACTCTTGCCATTTGCCACGGGGGCGACAGGACTTATAGCAAAACAGTATACAGAAAGAGGTAGGACAAGACGGATCTCTCGGCCCAATTGAGCAGTCCTCAGAGTGCCTTTGCCCTTCAGATTACGGCTAATAATAACCTTGTGTTGTGGTCCCGGCGGTGAATAGAGCTTACTGGAGAGGTTTTGTATTGTCAGTATAAAACCGAAGAACATCGACAGCACAGAAATTCTCTTAACCTACGCCTGTTCCCCTCTCCACCCTTCCTCTCTTACTCCTTCTCTCCCTTCTCTCTACAGGGTCGACAGCACGAGTGTAACGCCTCTGGTATTGCAAACGTCCATAGGCCACGGTACTTCCCATCAGGTTGGCCGTGTGCTTGTCTGTCACCTAAGTTGTATATAAAGAAAGAAATGAAAATAAAACATACACAGATACCGTATTTTCTTTTATTATAAAACCATACATTCAACAAATAGCGTACAATGTAGGAAGGTAGGTACTATATTACTTAATGATTAACTTTTATTTACATAACATGACTATCGAGATACATAAAATATGCTTCAGTTCGCAAAATATAATCACAGCCTTCGTAAATGAAACTTCTCCACCCCCTGTGCATTATGCATCTCATTTTAATGCATAGGTTAGAGTAGGATATCAAATAGATTTAAGTTTGTTTTAAGTTCTCCTTCAAATCACTATCAAATACAACATTACTCTCTGCTTTCTTAATATAATTCGATATATCATTCATATCAAAGTCAAAAGGATTCTCTTGTTTTATGCGTTCCTCTCTATTTGCAGACTGTTTTGCTTTTTCTAAAAATTTGCTCACATTTCTACGATTTCTGATAACCGCATTGTATCTTCTGCATACTTTGTTTATTGTGTCTATAGTATTTGTAGCGAAAACAACTGGTTTTCCATTGTGAAATTGTTTCTTCTTCAGAACAAATGTTCTATACTGGTCCACTTTAGGGAACTTTGAATTTTCTTTGACGTATTGTATATACAACTTATACACAGACAAAACTCTTGATATATTCAATTTACGCACGGGTTCTAAAGTTATTTTTTTATTCCGTATCACAACTTTTTGAGCTTTTGTCATTAGTTGTTCATAAAAAGATTTGTTGTTGTCTGTTACGAAGTACGGTCTCATGGTTTGTTTGCACACCGGCACGTCTGTATCCTCAACGTGATATAAAAAGTGTACTATGTTATTTAAATCAACTTCTTCAGACACTAGACTTTCGTCAATAACTTTCTCATGATCCATTTGTAAGTAATTCAGCTTGTAAATATTGTTAGGGTTCACGATCTCAGCTATTAAAAATCCATGTTCTTTCTTAAATATTTGTTCTAAAATAGACATAGCCTTCTCTTCTGGTCGTGGTATACGTTTTAGTTTGTTTAAATTTTTAAAGATATTCATTCTCAAGTTGACCGATGTCACATCGATGTTGTATTCGAACCATGCAAGAATCTCCTTCATGTATTTTACATAATGACAATACATACGCATTTTTTCTTTAGTAAAATGTTTTTCATCGTTTTTAAATAATATAGATGATAATTCTACACAGTACCACAAAGCCGTGGTTAATTTGACCCTTATCTTTGGATCAGCCATAGACACATCACTGAGACCCAAATTGCATTTAGTTTTACTAATGCGTCTTACAACATAAGTCTTCAGATATTCAACAACATTGGGTTCCATGTATTCCAAATTCTCACAAGTTTTATATAACACATAATATAATAAACCTTTATTGAATGGCACTTGTCTACCCCCAAAATAAGTGCATGCCAGAATATAATCATTATAATCATCGAACTCTTCTAGCGGCACAATGGCTCCTGTGAACTCTTGTCTTGTGCGGGGTCCAGTATTTATTCCATGTTCCATCATGCTCTTGAACGCTTCCAAATTGTAATAGTACTCAATGGATTTCTTAAATGATTCGTCGTTCAATAATATTAGTGGACACTTAATCATATTTCGGAACCGAGAGAAATGAGCTGCTACCGGTAATGGTGGCTGCCTGCGTCCTCTACGCTGGGGCCGTCTGTGATATAAGCGTGCTAATCGATAGTTCGGTTTTAATTTTTGATTTGTTGCACCAGGTTTAACTTCTTTAAATAATATTTTATCCATTAAATTATAATGCGTTAATAGAATAACTGGGACTCCAGTCTCGTTACACGTGATTATATCAGGGAATGGAATTTCTTTCGCATTATCATAAAGCACATTGCCAACTTCCTCCTCTTCCGTGATTTCGGTGAACTTTTGACTGAACTTTAAATTATCAAATCTAAAAGATTTCTTGTCATTATTAATGTAGTTAATCAAAGTGTTGATGCAACTTTCTATTTCTTGTTTCTTATTGTGATGGTCAGGGCTTATTAAAGTCTTGTAAAACCTGGTCATCTTGAATTGTTTAATAAAACTGTCCTTATCTTTAACATTTAAGTTTATTAAGCTTTCGGGTATTTCATCTACCATATCACCGCTAGCTTGTTGCTCTTCGTATAGACGCGCTTGTAGGATTTTCAGTTTTTTAATTTCATCTAATGCCCTTTGATCTGAGGAGCTTTTAGTTAGAAATTGCAACTTGATATACGATAGCAATCCTTCTTTTTTCTCCGAGAATGTTTCAATTGTGATTTGATCATAATCGTAAGGAGTTGACAGATCAGTTTCATCGATCAACTCTTCATTACAATGAATCGTGTAGCGTTTGTTTTCGCAAATAAACATGGAAGCAACCGACATATCGATGCAGCTAATATCAGAATTGAAAGCGTAAAACTTTACATAATCAATCTTCATGCTAGGGTCGCACGGCCTGACATCGTACACAGCTCCGTCCGTGATTACGTATAGCAACTCAATTGTATCTTCTTTGGTTACATTACATTCTATCCAGCTCAAGATTGTGTGAGGCAAAGTGTCAGAACCATCTCCACTTTGCTGAAGGTATCGTGTAATCACTTCATCTTCTTCAACTTTCTCGCACCTATCGCTCCAGTGAAGATATACTATTTTATCTTCGGTGGGATTTTCTTTGGCTTCATTTTGTAATTTTTTAACTTCGCCGTGGAACGCTTTCACTGTTTCCAATGCATTTGTATTGAAATATTCGTCCCCATTCGTTGAACCCGAATCATCGGTTGCATATATAAAATAGTTCACCATTTTGTAGTGTTCACTTATTACTATCAGTCAAGGTAAGTAAAGATCACTGAAAACGCACCGTTGCGAAATTGATTCGCTTTAATATACTCGTACCAACGAACGGAGAAAGAGTTTTAGTCTGTAACTAATTCACAAAGTCCGCCACGAGCACACACAGTTTTTAATCACAAATATCCCTTATTACTTTGCACATTGTAGGTATGTTAAAAAACGTATGGATACACTTAATGAAAAAGTGACAAAAATTCGCGAGCCCGCGTGCGTTCAGCGCCAAATGCACGGCGGGACTGGTTTCTTGGCCTGCAGTTTCTATATATACATCTACTTGTTATCTATAGGCATGTAGCGAGTGTAGCAACCGTCCGCCGCGCCGGCAATACCGACCGTAAACATTGGTCTAGGCTTGTTGAAAAAATATCGATACATCGATATATCGATATTATTTTTTCTGTACATCGATATTTTTGAGCGATATTTAATTCTTCGATACATCGATGTATCGATATTAAATTCCAGGTATCGAAAACGTATAAAAAACGATATTTATTATGATATAAAAGTCCTGAAAGGAAAGCTTTTCAACTAAAACTTTTAGGCAACGTATGCTTTTATATATACCTAATGCCTGCTGTTGCACCGGCAATGTTTGAAATAAATACATTTACGTCTGTATTTGCGAAAGGCTTCGCGGAAATTCTATTTCTAAATCGTTATAAAAACATTACCTTGAGTTTACTTTTAACCTAATCTATCCAAGCCAAATTACGCGGTGTGGACACTGTGCCTCAATTTGGATACATATAGATTAGAAGGCGAAGGTGGAAACGGAGCTCCTGCCTTCGTGGTTGTTTTGTTTTGTAACCACCATTTATTTATATTAAAGCCCGCTAAGTATCTAGCCGGAGTCTTCTCAGGCCGGAGCCGCGATTCGAACAGAATGGTTCATTTGTTCACTGATTTATAAAATATTGTTGATATTGATGCTGTTTAATGGTCTATACAGAATAAATGTTTTTTGAATTTAGAATTTTGAATTATGTTTCTTGATAACATTTCGTATTTCAATTACTGGCTGCGCAATGGGCATTCTATTAGGCAGGCTTAGACATTTATAGAAAACCGGTTTATACACATTGCCGGTAATATTTATGCATATAAAAATAAAATTAGTATTCAGAGTGCCATTATTCTCTGGCAAATCATAGCGATATATCGATATATCGATATTTTTTTATAAAAATATCAATATCGATATTGATAATTTTTTTTTATATCGATACAATATATATCGATACTTTTTTGCATTTCCGACATCCCTACATTGGTCACAAGACAGATATATGTATAGAAGTTCAAGAAAGAAACATTGACCACAGATTCACAAACAACCACAGAAAACAAAAAAACAAGTGGAAATAGGATATGTCAAATTCTGTAGCGGAACCGATGTCGTCATACTCACATAAGTTGTTTATGTTAATAATTCATAGCATGACTAGTAAACAATTGTTTTGAGCGGTCGTATACCTAAAATACGTTTATTACCAAATTAGGCTAAATAAAACGTACTGTAAAACGAAAACACACCTTATCCGTTCAAAATAGGAGATAAGTTTGCTAGATAAAAAAGTATTTAGGTACGACGTTTCATTTCTCAATACCGATGACCTTTATAGGACCAATGTGGTTGGATTTTAGAACAGTTTTTTTGATATCTGACTTGCAATTTACCTTTGGGTTTTTTATTATTATCAAAACCTTTACAAATGCAAGTTGGGCCTTTACAAATAGGTACTGACTTACCCTGGCCTTGGCCTGGACTTAACCTTCAAAAAGATTTCTTATCCGTTCGATCTTTCTACTTTGAGGCATTCCTTCCTATGACAATTAGTAATATTTTACTATTTGCTGTTGTTCTGTCGTTATTTCGTCTATAATATATTTTCTTGTAATGGATTTTCACAATATAACGCCTACTTTATATATAAATAAATAAATATGTATTCTAGATTCTAAATTAATGTCAGTTTACTTCCCTAAAGTTTCTGTATGTTTGGTAGTGTGTCTCTTTTTCATCCTAATATGTGAATGTGTGATCCGTAATAAAACTAATTTTCTTTCACAAGTCGGAGAGTAAAACATGCGCTAAAGCCTCGTCCACAAACAGCAATTGTACTCGCTTACAAGTGAAACTGGCTGGGACCCCAATGATGTTGGCGGGGTTCTTAAAATATGTTCATTAAGTAAAGAAATAATAAAGATAATAATAATAAATGTTCATGGACATTAATTATTAGAAACATCAAAATGTATACCAAACAGATGCGCACAGTGTTTTTGTTTGAAGTTATATTTTTCTGTTCTAAGTAGAGTTTCTGTGTTCATTTTTTGTTGTGTGATCACTTAACAACTATGATGAAATATTTTTAGTGTGCGGTCTTGTTTTGATACATTTCTATGCACCTACTAAGGTAGCTAACAAGCATTCTCTTCAACTGATGTTGTTTGTTATAAAATAACTAAGTATGGATTATGAAATTAACTACTATCAAAGTTTTAATGAACTTCAATTTAACTAAATTTAAATTACATGAAAATTGGAATTTAAAATAAATTGTGGCACTCTGTACAAAAAGCAAAAGTTACAAACTTCAAAAAATAGTTTTCAAGTTCTAAAAAGGTGTAGGTAGGTAGCATGTAAATTATTTTATTAGTCAAATACCTAGCCATAATAAATATTTTTTCTTTTATCGTATGGCACCCGACATAGAAACAGGATATAAGCGTTACATAACAATGTGTAACAGTTCCTAGTAGGTATTTATGTCACCCAAAATTATATTTAGTTGCAACATATTGTTTAATATTAGCCAATCGTTATAATTTTATTATATCATTACTAGCTGTTGTGTAATAGTTGTGCAACGTTGAACACTTTGAAATACCATAAAATAATTATAATTAATTAATTAAATTGAAAATTAACTTTAATAAAATAAGTTTTCTCAAAGTACCCACACTATAATGATTGATATTACTATTTACATGGAATGAGCTCACTGTATCGTTGTGTTACTGCATTTTGCTATTTTATACCACTTAGGTGGCAAACAAGCATACGGCTGTCATGATGGAAAGTGGTCACTGTGCCTACAGGACGTGCTGCCGCGAATGTGACGCCTATCGTGTTGGACCCTGTGGAAACCTTCAAATATCCTTCTTGAAGAACCCCATGTTATAGTAGCATGGAAAAACCACAGCAGGGAGTTCATTCCACAGCTTGAGCGTGCGCGGGATGAAGTTCCTTCCAAACCGTTTCCGCCTGTGGTGAGTGGTGTGATGATAGAAAGTAGGCATGGCCATCATGTCGAACAATACTTCTAAACTCAAACCATTGTACAGACAGTAAGACACACAGCGAGACAAAGTCCCTCCTGAGGTTGAGAGGTTACACCCCGCCTAAGAGTATGGGATTATCAACGATCCTCAGCGCCCGTCTTTGTACTGAGTCGAAGGGATCAAGCTGGTATGTAGGAGCCCCGGAAAAGTGGTGACAGGAAGACCTTATTCTTAGGTTAAACTAAGTGAATGATTGCTTCCCATGCTGGTGGTACGTTTAAGCATTTTGTACTCGCTCCAACATCAGGCCGTATTTAGCTTCATGCAGACTTACTTTATTGTGGACTCTCCTTAATACAGTTTAATTTTACTTCTTCTTCATAAGATGGCCTCTTTTGCAAACAGATTCGCCGCATTTTCGCCAATATCAGTTGGTAAATGTATTAAGTACAAAATTATTAACATATTCCCAATCCCAGTATCAATGGCGAGACATTCATATTATGTCGTTTAATTTTATTTATGAGGTAATTTGCGTGTCTGGTACTATGCGTAATTTTTGTTTGTAATTCAGGTCATCCACGTATCAGGTAATTTTGTATTTGAAATTCTGGTCATCCGCGTAAAAGGTATTTTGCGTTTCTGATACTGTGCGTCGGAAGGACTCTTCGAAATTATTAAACTTAGCGACATCTAGTTTTCTCATTTAAAACTTTGTCCTGTTACATGACATTTAATAAACAGTTCTTAACAAAACATATAGATGGTGCTAATGTATCCATTTCAGCGAATATTTCAGGAAAGTTCTTGTGCTGTAAAATTCTAAATTCAATAATCATTTATTCTGTATAGACTATTGTACGGCACTTATAAAACCTCAAAATTTAAATATATATTATAGGTTAGTTTAGTAAAAGGACCACTGGTTCGACACGCCGCGCCACCCCCAGCCTGAGAAAACTCTGGCAAGAAACTCTGCGAGCTTTTCTTCTTTTTTTGGTCTATTTACATTTACAAACATTTACTTTATCTAGATACAATAATTTACTGGAGTAGGAAGTTTAGTGAATAGCTCATTTCTCTAGCTAGTTTATCATCCCTGTTTCCCGCATATTCCCGGACTGGTAGATGATTGAGATGTATCGTATTCTTACTCACTACTAGCTAAATATGTTCCATGTGATAAGGGGAAGCCATAAACGCCTACCCAGCACTTCGATTGATTAAAACTTATACCGACCCTAAAAAGCCGCGGTAGCCTAGTGGTATGGGTAATGGACTGCTGAGACGACTTCTCTTATTCGATCCCAGGTTTTACCATGGCACACACCAATAACTTTTCGATGCTTTTCGAAGGTATGTGTGTATTCATCGCAGGTTTATAAGTGCCCGGTTAATGCCAATAGGCTCGCCATACATTAGGACCTAAACATAAACTGGCGAAATTTTGGTGCTAGCACCTCTACCTTCGGGGGTATAGACGTGAGTTTATGTTATGTTATATTATGTTATGAGTTATGACCCTAAAAATGTCTCTCTCCAAAAACGACCCTAGATCTCTCTCTTGCCTTTTATCCGCGATGTCAAAGATATGAAGATTTCTACTGATGCTGGAGTTTCTCATGTAACCTTTCTGACTCCACACATTCATCATAGCATATTGATCTCCGTGACAACAGCTCCAGTTTGTGTCATTCAAACAACGGCGACAATTCGTAGTTTTATGATAGTCATTCATTAAGCTGGCAGGACAGGTAAATGTTCCTAATTATTCACGGGGATATTTTCCGACGTCCTCTTATTCCAAAAAACCTCGTTAATTTTTGGAAACAATGTGATTCATACACAAAGGAAAGCCGATCCCAACTGAGTTGGGAAAAAGGTTCAGAGAATGAATGTGATTCACACATAGTATCAACTACTCTTATGTATTAATATTAGCTGCAGCCGCACATTCAATATTATTTATAGTATTTTACTTAACTATATGACTAAACGTAGTAAAGGTCAAAGCTGAGGGATAATTCTAAGCAGTTTGTAATCAGGCTCGTAAGCGGCAGCCTAGTGGTATGGGTAATGGACTGCTGAGACCAGGTCTCGGATTCGATACCAGGTTTACTATGATGAGTTTTCAATGCTTTTCGAAGTTATGTGTGTATTTATCGCCTGTTTATAATTACCCGGTTGAGACATTGGGACCTAAACATAAAAGGGTCTGATATGACGATTCGACTTCGAGTGACGTTATCCCGACGCACATTAAATCGAAAATATTTACAAGTGGTATGTACGCTAGCTCGAAAGTACTCTAAATCGAAAACTTCTATATCGAATAACGTTGTCGAGACGCAGTTTATTCGAAAATATTTAGAAATAGTACACCAGTTCGAAAGTACTTTAACTCGATAACCACTCCTGCGAATAGCATACTCCAATCTGAATTTGTCTGGGTATCGAACTCGCAACCTCGATAAAGAATAATCTTTGTATTGGGTTTGGGAAACAAGATTAATGAGAAATATTATTAAAGTTAACTTTGTAATTTCCAGTTAGTACAGTAAATCACATTTATAGGTGGTATACTCATCACCAAAGTAACATATATTGATGACAAAATGATTCGTTTTGAAAGACGGACGGACGGACGTTACAGACGGAAGGACAGGGTATTATTTTTGCATTTATAATATTAATATTGAATTTAACAAGATTATTTCTTTGATTCCAGTGCGTCTGTGGACCTACCAGACGTGCGTGCAGTTCGGCTGGTACCAGACCACGAACAGCTCTGGCCAGCCCTTCCTGAACACCGTGCCGCTAGAGTACTTCCACCAGATGTGCCAGGACTTCTTCTCCACATAGTAAGTAATTGGCACTTCTTAGGTGGCAGACAAGCACACGGCCCACCTGATGGGAAGCGGTCACCGTGGCCTATGGACCTTTGCAACACCAGGGGCGTCACACACGTGCTGAATACTTATAGAAACCTTCTATATAATGCCCTTCTTGAAGAACCCCATATTGTAGTGGCTTGGGAAAACAACGGCAGGGAGCTCATTCCACAGCTTGAGCGTGCGCGGCTTAGCTTAGCGGTTGAGGAGTTGGCCTTACGATAGATAGGTCTCAGGTTTGAAACCTGGCCGTTACAATACTAACGTGATTTTTTGTTTGACGTAGAAGATTGATGCGTTTACAGTTTGAAGATGTTTAGTATGAATTTCAATTCACGCATTCATGACAGACAGACAGATAATTAAGTAATACTAAGGGTTCTGTTTTTTCCTCTTAAGGTACGAAATATGTAATGGAACCCTAAAAAGTGACTTCAAACTAAAAATTTTACTTTTTATGTCGGAATCATCATCATCGTCTTTGGTCTCGCGTTGAAATCCCTTCTGAGCATTCACTCTAATCTAAATTGAAGTGAATAATATTTTACCAACCGAATTATTATAATTATTATTTTAGTAATACGTTATCAAAATGACGTTATGTGGTTAACCCCTGCTTTGTATAAAAGTAGGTCGATAGTGTATATTATTATAAAAATGTACGTAATAATTATTTCGTATACCTACCTCATAGTGTTGACATTAGACAAGGAAATATAAAGGATTATATTTTTTATACCACTTATTATCTTCATAATTTCCGCGGTAGCTTAGAGGTATGGGTAATGGACTGCTGAGACGAGGTCTCGGGTTCGAACCCAGGCTTACTATGGCACACACCAATGACTGCGTTGCTTTTCGAAGTTATATGTGTATTTATTGCAGGTAGGCTCGCCACCTATTACATTGGGACCTAAATATAAACTAGCGAAATGTGGGTGCTAGCACCTCTGCCTACTCCTTCGGGGATATAGGCGTGATATTATAAAAAGAAGAAATATCTTTATACATGGTATAATTACAGTCTAACGAACTCTTCCGTTCGTTCCTCTGTTATCAGTGCATAACTAAATCTGAAGAGTTCGTTAAAGTATGAATGTGTGTGTAGGTACCTAAAATATTATGTAGGTACTGGGGTACAGTTCAATAATTATTCATACGGTTGATTAATGGTACTTGGCGGAACTTATTGTTATACATTATTGATAACACACTTGTACTTCTCCACTAAAACCTATCCAATTCAATAGACTTGGCTTTAAAACCTTTAAGCGGGGCGTGAAAAAGCATCTGAGGCCGTCAAGCTGAGCGCCACCATTGTAGCACTGAACGTGTTTGCAATGGTGACCCTCTTTCATGAGACTTTGCCGTCAGCTTAACATCAGGCGAGGTGAAGTCAAATTGACGTGCCATAAATAAAAAAATTCATAAAATAAAAAAGTATGATTTGAAATCTTAAATTTTTTCTAAAATTATAATATATTTAAATCGTAGGTAATCAAACTAGTGTAAATAACGAAAACCTTTAGGGTTTTGTACTAGATCAATAATTAGTAATAATGGTTTCTTTTTCATTTTTCTTTTAATAGAATTGAAATGATGCCTTTTGAACAGGTAACATGTACAGGGAAGGAATGAAAATGAAACGGCTTCAAACAGAAATGACCAAATGAAACCTTTTAGGAAGATCATGATGTACTACTCGTAATACGTCATTGTATGAACTAGTACCACAGATTAGGTACCTAACTAGTACAATTTGCGATGATATCATACTTGCAATAGTTTCATATTTAATTTTAGCCGTAGATCCAAACCACTTATTATAATTATTATTGATGATCAGTGTTATGATGAAGTTATTTTTCATTTGTTGACTAATATAAAATAACCACAATCTTGAATGACACCATTAGATACATGCTTTAATATTGTATTTATGCCATTGTTTTAAAGAGTGAGGGAAGCGCGCGTGCTTGTCTGCCACCTAAATGGTATAAAAAAATAATTCGTTTCAATAAGGCGTCCGGTTTGGTCTCCGGATTTATGTAGGTCTGTGTGTCATTTTTGGTCTGTATGTAGAATACCTACATTTTCACCAAACTTAATTGGCACACGTATTTTTTGACGAGAACTTTTCGAGAGGCCTATATCGAACTGTGGACTACGATACGACCTACGACGTAGCGGTAGTGAACGCGATTGCTACGCAGGAGGCGCGGGTTCGATTCCCGCTCAGTGCAAATATTTGTGTGCTTGAATATGAATATCGGCATTGGTCTGGGTGATTCTATGTATAATATGTATTTATTCAAAAAAAAATGTTATCTAAGTATGTTTATCCGCATTCTAGAACCCTTAACACAAGCTAGTTAACTATGCTTACCATGGGTCTAGGTGACGTTGTGTAGATTGTCCTAGAATATTTATTTACTATATTATCATTATCTAATTTCCAGTTTCGACGAACATGTCCTCCGCTCAGGCATCACCCGCACTAACCTGTTCTTCGGCGAGCGCGTCCTGCCCGACTACGTTGTGACCGTGGTCGGTGGCGATGACCCCTGGAGCAGCCTGGCCCCCCAACCAGGGAATGCCCATCCATTTGCACCTCTTTATTTGGTACCAGGAGCCTCACACTGCAATGCTTTCGGGTGAGAATATTTTTATACCACTTGGGAGGCAGACAAGCACCAAATCAAATCAAAAATAATTTATTCTGCATAGACCAGTAAACGGCACTTACAAAACGTCATTATCAACAATATTTTATCAAATGCAAATGAACCACCGCGGCACCGGTTCGAAACGCGGCCCCGACCTGAGAAGACTCCGGCAAGAAACTCAGCGGGCTTTTCTTATTTTTTGGTCTATTTACAATAGTTTACTTAGTCTAGATACAAAATTTAGCTGAGTAGCAAGTGGAGTGAACACCTCATTTCCAGGCTTGTTTATCATTCAAATAATCCTGGATTTTATAATAAGCTTTTATAAAATCCAATTTATAATAACCTGAACCTGATGGAAAGTGGACACCGTGGCCAACGGATGTTTGCAACACCAAAGGCGTTACACTCGTGCTGCCGACCCTATAGAAACCTTCGAAAGTCCTTCTTGAAGAACCCCAGTTTGTAGTCGCTTGGAAAAACCACACTAGTAGCAATATTAACTCTGAGCTGGTAGCAACAAAATAGTGGTTACAACATCCTAGACAATTATTTAAAAATAAATAAGAGACAGAGACTATTATAAACTAGCTATAGATCGCGGGTCTGCCCGTTAATGTCGGTGGATGTCGGTTATAGGGACCATTCAAAGAGACAAGTGTGGCCAACAAAATATTTGAGGAGTTAAGTGGGCAGGGTACGAATTTTAGGGGACCAGTAGATTCGTAGTACGTCTTTGAGTAACATCATTCAGGTTTGCAAACCTTAAAGATTTTATTACTAGTTTTTTTCTTAGAGAATTTTATATTGCCTTTCCAAATTCCTTCCAAAAAAAAAATCCTTCCCTGCATATGGTCCCACCTGATGAATGATCTTGATTCTGACTCCCTGACCTATAATCAAATGACCGTAGAATACTTCAATGACTAGCAACTCCATATAAGTAATCCCATTATATTCAAATTAATGATTTTCCCCTATGGGAAACGGACGTGATTTTATGTATGTATGTATGATTTTCCATAGTTACGGGCAATAATGACGTTATAAGCGACGTCATCACTATCCCTGTTTTACGCTCAATCTTTAATTACGTACTACGCGTAAACCGTGATTTTCCTGACATTTATGGGAAAATACGAGTAAAAAACTAATGTAGGTATGACTCATAAATATCAAGAATCTATTCTCAAATTTGTTTGTTGATGTTTGGTTTACGTTTGAAGTCTGATATAACAGTTGCGGTAAAAATGTAAGCTATAAGTAGACCTGCCACTTAAACCACAGATTACCTAACCTAAACTGTATAACAGCGAGAATCAGCGCCATCACTCGACAATAGATAACATAACTAAACCAAATTATGGAAAACAGGAGTATGCACAATGTAAATTCCGATCACCAAAATTCTAGCTTTAAATGCGACCGACCGTTAACTTCAGGACTCAGATGAACAAGGGACTTGGTCTGATGGTGTCTCCTTCTTCCTACAGTTCCAGGACCCTTCAGCGGGGCGTGAAAAAGCATCTGATGAGGGCGTCATGCTGAGCGCCACCATTGTAGCACTGTACGTGTTAGCAATGGTGACCCTCTTACATAAGACTTTGCCTTCAGCTTAACATCAGGAGAGGTGAAGTCAAATTGACGTGTCATAAATAAAACACTAGCAACGCTGTTAAGATTGGCTACAGTTATGAATGCTGATCTGACGATCATAATAACACAGTCATATTACATTTTCCTTTCAGCCGCTCCGATAATACGCTTGTAACATTGTTTTGTTATCGGATCTATTACAATAGAGGGATAAACTGCTCATTACGCACGATTATTATACCTATCTATTGGTTGTGGCGATAAACCTATTTCCTAGCATTGTCACAGTCCTATTTTTAGATAGTGTGCCTGTAATTCCACTTTATAGAAATGTTATAGTACGTCGTTCTTAATGGTCCTTTTTCGAAACCAACAGAAACATTTTCGAGGGGAATTAGAAACGGGAAAGATTTAAGACTTACCCATTTTTTGTAAAGTAAATGAGGTACTCGCAAATGTTGTTAAGGGAAGAGTAGAAAGTTTTTGATGGGTTTTTTGGTAGGAGGAGTATTGTTGATCTCATTGCCGTGACCCGTAATTATCTATTCTAGGGATAAAAAGTCTAAGGCTACATCAAGTTCCAAATACCCATCCATAAATATGTCCATTCAAACTTTCACATTTCATTTATTTGTTCCAGATCGAAGGACAGTTCTGGAATTGAAGAGTTAGAGAGAGTGAGACAAGAAGCTATCGACGACATGTACCTCATGACGAAAGGCGAGTTCATGCCCAAGGCGGCGGCCAGCATCCAGGTCTCCCTGATGCTCTTGCTCGCATCTGTCGCTTATATTCTACTGTAGGAGGAAACGTAGAAAATGTTATTAGACTAATGATAATATTATTATGATATCTGTGTAGTGTATCTGTAGAGAATTGGCCAGACGTGTCTATTGCTATGAGTTTTTATGTATAACAGTGTAGGTATTTATTTAAAAAACAATGTTTACATATATGCTTTTTGGCATTCTACATCCGATGCTTCAAGCCAGTCAAGCTTATGATCACTGGAATTACTATAATTTGACTAACTTCAGCTCATAAAGGTCCAAAGAGGCCTGTATACTATGTATAATATTTCTGAATATTGTATAAATTAATTAATAAAAATAAATTAGAAAATAATAAGAGTACTGCACATTTATTATTTTAGTGGTACAAATAGGAATAAATGGAGGATACCAAATTAAACTTACATTTTCAGGGTAGAGTTAACTTCAAATATTTGTAATGTTCACTTTAATCCTTAATTCCAAATCACCTCATGTTCCTGTACGTATACTTGTGATTATTTCTACAATATCCATATCATAGAGTAGGTATACAAAAAGCTATAGAGTGCGGTTATCACTCTGGACCTCGATTTTACTAATTGTTAACCATTGTCAAACCACTCAGATTATGAAAATTGGCATTAGGCATTTATCAACATAGACTTAAAATTGAAAATTAAATGAAAGAAGAACTTTCATTCAATCTACACGATGACATATACAGAAAAATGTATCTATATTTATTCTGTGGTACGTAACCGTATGTACCTATGGCTTATGTAGGTAACCGAAAATATCGATATTTGGACTTATGAATTGGTGCAGTGATGTAAATTCTCGAAGTGAATCCGTCTTAAAAAATATCTTTATATGAACAGAAGTAAAAAAAACGATAGATAAAAAATCGGGGGATACCTACAGTGTGGGTTTGCAGCTATATCACTACATAGTATAAAACTAAGTCGCGGTCTCTGTCACTATTTTTCATGTCCTTATGCTTAAATCTTTAAAACTACGCAACGGATTTTGATGCGGTTTTTTCAATAGATAGAATGGTTAAAGAGGAAGGTTTATATGTATATAAAATTATGCTACGACTAATATGTGAGGAGCAGGAATGAAAAATGTTGCAAAAATGGGTGATGCAGTATTGCTTGCTTGTGATTATAGTTTTTACTAAGCAAGAAGCGCTCTATAGCTTGCTGCAACTATAACATCCTCATAACGTCTTAATGTGATCAATGAGATCATATTAATGTGTGCTTGAATGAATACTACATTTGTACACTTTAACTGACTCATACCTTGAATGATGATGTAATATTTACGTAATTGAAAGATAAGTGTTCTGGATAGCAAATGGGATTGTTTAGTCATGCATACGTTCCACTGAAATTAGGTTGAGTCAAAATTGGCGAAAGAAACAGGGTTTTTACCATTGCTTAGATTGGTTGATAGATTGATGTAACCGAACGGAATTGAATAATGTCCTGTCCTGACTGACTGACTCATTCATATAACGAATAACAATATTAACATGATTTAGATTAAAAACTTAAAAAAAACCGACACAAAAATACTATTACTACTTGTGAAAAAATATGCAATACGCGTCTTGCGTTGACGTCCATCTTGGACCGATTTTCATCAAACGTAGCTAAGATCTATTCCGACTCATTCGCCTGAAAGAGTGCTATTTATAATTTCCACTAATCTCTCAATCGACAGCATAAAACTCCTGCTCCTGCCCGAAGATTATGGGATCATGGTAATGATCCCGCTGTCTATTTGAACCTATTCCCGGGATAGAAAACAAGGCTGCTTTCTGTTATTCCAGATCCAGAGTTTAGGCTGCGGTTCCGCTGAGACGGAGTGGAGCGGTGCGAAGAAATGTTAACCAATAGCATTGCATAAAACTACTGAGTAGCCTCTGTGGCGTGGCGGTAGATAACGCGACTGCTACGCAGAAGGCGCGGGTCAATCCCCGCTCAGTGCAAATATTTTTATGCATGAATATGACTATTTACACTGGTCTGGTCGTGCCTCGGAGAGCACGTTAAGTCGTCGGTGCCGGTTGCCATACGAACATCCTGTCTATCCCACTAGTTCCATTGAGTTGTCCCACCATGGGACAACTGAGACGATTACGTCCCAATAGTTCCATGGGACAAGTGGAACTAATATTTTATCATATTGTTGTCCCAGTAGTTCCATTGCCGTCATCACCGTACATATGAAAGAGTTGTCCATCATGGGATAACTGAGACGATCACGTCCCAGTAGTTCTATGGGACAAGTGGAACTAATATTTTATCATAATTTTTGTCCCAGTAGTTCCATTGCCGTCATCACCGTACATTATGATCTCTTCTTTTGATCTCTTTTTTCTTAGGCAAAAGCACTGGGACTCAAAAAAACAAATGGGATTGTTGGCTTATGTTGTGCTATGCCACTTTTACCGGAAAATATGATAAACATAGGATGGAAGTATATCTCGGACGAATTACCACGTGATGATATCAGATTTAAACAGTTACATAACTATATAACTAAACAGTGGCCTAATAAACAAAAAATATGGTGTGTATACGAAGAGAGACATCGTACAACAAATACAATAGAAGGGTGGCATCGTAAGATTAATAAAAAGGTGACAAAGGCTGAGGTCAATCTTTTAAAGATTTTGCCAATATTAATCGATGACGCCACGTTAAACACTGTGCGTAATGACGAAGAGACAGCAGCACGTAAACGGAAAGCAGCTAATGTGGAAAGAGATGTATTTATTCAAAATACTCAGATGGAGCTCATAACGGGTGCGATCACCGTAGGACACTTTTTAGAAAAAATTGTGCGGTATGGCTACTATTAAAACAATTTTCATTTTAGTATTTACATGTTTTTGTCCCTCCACTTCTCGTATCAAAATATCACCGATAGCAATGTTCATTTGTTTTTAGAACAATTCACTGCAATAGAACTTTTGGGATAAAAATATTAGTTCCACTTGTCCCATGGAACTACTGGGACGTGATCGTCTCAGTTATCCCATGATGGACAACTCTTTCATATGTACGGTGATGACGGCAATGGAACTACTGGGACAACAATATGATAAAATATTAGTTCCACTTGTCCCATGGAACTACTGGGACGTAATCGTCTCAGTTGTCCCATGGTGGGACAACTCAATGGAACTAGTGGGATAGACAGCGAACATCTATGGCAGTCGTTACGGGTAGTTGGAACCCTCAAAAGTCCGACTAGCCTAACTACAGAACTTATAACACCAATTTGGTTGTGGAGTTCTGATGGCAGTTGCTTCGTGGAAAATATCGAAGTTCAGCCGCATCTTAGTTAGACTAGAAAGCCGACCCCAACCGAGTTCTGAGAATGATGATATTTCTTTAAAAAAATCTTCATAGGCACATTTATAATATTTATTAAGATAAGATCTCACGAGCACAGACTATAAAACTCTAAAGTACCAATGCGTTCACCACATGTTGTAACATATATATAAGGAAGATATTTAGCTAAACATTATTCACTATCAGTACAGCACTGGCGCTGACCAGTTATAGCTCCGAGTTTCTTGATCGTGGTTTACAACTAACTGTAAAATGTGGTTTAACATAAAATTCGAAGTTTTATTGTACTGCGTGGTGGCAGCAGTGATATCGTACCTTTCAGGGTCCAGTAATTGCCCACATGGTTCCGTATACGACATCGCGCACGGTGTATGTGTGTAAGTAAATATTTGTGATTTTTATATTAACTTGTCTCGTCATAGGTCGGTTTGATTCCTAGTTAGTGCAAATATTTTATACATTATTTATTGTGTATAATACTTATGAAATATAAAGACCGCGGTAGCCTAGTGGTATGGGTAATGGACTGCTGAGACGAGGTCTCGGGTTCGATCCCAGGTTTGACTGCAATGTATTTCGAAATTATGTGTGTATGTATGGCAGGTTTATAAGTGCCCGGTTAATGGCAATAGGCTCGCCACCTATTACATTGGTACCTAAACATACACTGGGTAAATATGGGTGCTAGCACTACTGCCTACCCCTTCGGGGATATATTTAGGCGTGAGTTTATGTTATGTTATGTTAATGTGTTTATACTTATGAAATTTAAAAGGAAAATGTAATTACATAGGTATGTTTATCCGCGTGTTATCACCAGCTGGATTAGATAGGTATGGCACTAGAGGATACTTTTGGACTGTAGTTCCGACCCGCTTATGATGGCCGTTTTAACACAACTGGTTTTGCTCGTTGTTATTTTGGTGTGTGAAGTTTAATTTCTTTTGTGCCATCATATTTTTCTTTAGATATTCTAACAGTTCGTTGTCCAACCAAAAAAGAAAAAAAAACGAGTAGAACCAGTCGTATTATTAATACTATATAAGAGTGCTAGCCGTGTTCGGTTCAGTGGTTTAGGTGTGAAGTACAGATTTACTTTCGTGTATAGATAGATTACTTAATATTGTTTGTGCTATGTCGATAGTAAAATGACTAACTATATGACCACATTTTTGTTCCCAACTACCTACTCAGTCTTTGGGCTATAATTATCTTCACATTATGATATAACTAAATGATTGGGAATGCTGACCATTAGTGAAAGTCATTTCGAGTAGACATTTATACTTTTGTGTGATATTAGGATTTTCCCATACGATGTTCTGAACTGCAATGAGGAGACAGGAAAAAATTACTCGTGTGACGGTTATATCTTATGCTATCTTATATTGCATTTCGGGGTTGTGCTCTGGAGTTTTGCATGTTTCATGAACTAATATTTGATAAATAATAAGTGTATTGTCAGACGTGTGAAGGTCTATCTTCCCCGTGTCTCCTTCTATACAGGTGTAGGGAATCGCTCCTTGCCGAGGGGAAGGTAGTACACTACATATGACATTAAAAAATCTGATTCTTTTTACGTTTAACTAGCATTGTCAGTAAAGATAAATTAAATGGTAACTAAACAAAAAACATACGAAAGAAAACACAACAACAAGAAAACTGGTGCCATAATACGAGTTGATGTTTTTTTGAAATTTTCATTTAGCTTTACTAATACGAGCAAGAGTAAATAATACCTTAGTAATGCTATTTAAACAGTTAAAAAAATCTACTTTTTTGCCTATATATAGTGTTAGTACCAGGAGCATTTTTTGGCTACCATTAAGCGAAGTGCCATCAAATTGACGTGTACTAAATAAAAAAAAACAATAATCTTAATTCTTGTTTTCTCTCTTTGCAGGACCGATGATTATAATGATAATAATCCAAACGAATTTGACTATTGATTGAACACAAGTACGTTTACCTATGAATCATCCTCAAGCTCAGCAAGCCGCATATTGAAAGCTACATACATACTTAATGGAGGATATAATAGTTGTCTGTTACGGACAATTTTTTCTAAAAAGAAAATTATCAAGCACATTTAAAGAACTCAAACTTTTACGGGCAATTTTTTCTGAAAAGAAAACTGAACAACGTGGAAGGAATCAAGACACCTGAGCTCCACATCGAATGGTACAAAACAATCGCAAGTTTACATTTGGACAATGAGACTGTTATGTTATTTCTGTAGAACTGTAAATTTTCTGTAGAAATGTAAATTAATAAAATAAATATAAGAGGAATGTAAGTCTGCAGGTCAGACATGAACATTCTCTGTAAACATGCTCTGGTCTAATTAATGAATAAGCACACTGAATGATGAATGAATGAATGACTATTTAAACGAGTATACGAGTAATATAACACATCGCATTTGCAGCGGTAACCTGTCTGAGGGTTTATAACGACCTGATTTTATTTGTAAATTGCATGTTTTAACTTTTTCATACAAAATAATGTGTAAATACAATGTTATGATCTTTATATGCAACTGTCTGAGGTGAAGGGACAATAAGTGCACTAATGACTAATACCTAGAATAATAATAATAGAATGACTAATGGTGAGTGAAGTTGAGCTGTAGATACAGATTCAAATTTTAGTAGGGACCTAAACCGTAAATTTAAAGGTGGGCCCCATTTTCGGAAGTGCATAAATCCCTTCGGATACCTACTCCTTCCGCCACCGCTCTGAGGCCAGCGGGGGTGGTTATGTCGGACTGTCTCAATCAGACTTAATACGAAAAGCGCACTGCCGTATGGGTCATCATTTGTCAAGAGCAAGGTTGACTATAGTCGACCCTATTAAGGCCCCTTCGGGTTTGGGGCTAAGGTATTCCCATTTTTCCCCAATAAAAAGGAGGGGTATTGCACCCCTCTAGGCTTCCTGCGCCTGACATTCGCTCAGTGAGTGTAACCCCGAGTTGTCATTCGTAGAAACGAACCCCGGAATCGATACGATCGAGATTGACGCTAAGATAATAATGAATTGTTAAATATTTCTTACTTATTAATAAAATTATGTACATAAGTATATTTTGTTTTATTATATGACTCCAATGCTAATGTATTCTCATAACCTGGGTGTGTAGGGTCTCATCAAGATATTCGGTGCCCAAGCCAGCCTCGCGTGGAAGCTAGTACACACCGCCACTAGCGGAGGTGTGCCATTTTTTTAGCGTTCAAGAAATCCCCACGGAACACTTCCCCGCCAGAGTCGGTTGGGGAGGTTATATCGGACTCGAACCAACTAAAACGCAAGCCGTTTTTAGTTGCCGGAAGTGAGATAGTAGCCATCCTACATCCTACATCCCTCGCACTTCTGTGACGTGTTTGTAATGGTGACCCTTTTTTCCGAGACTTTGCCTACAGCTTACCATCAGGCGAGGTGAAGTCAAATAGACGTGTCCTAGATAAAAAGAAGCCTATTACGATCAAACTTTTGATATCGTTTATTTATAAGCGGAAAGTTTATTATTGAGATATACAAACAGAGATATGGTTACGCAATAATTCCTTTCGGGGAGGGTGAGGCAGATACAACACCCGGCCATCTACTTCTATCCTGAGTAATCCTGACACATTTCACGAGTTTTCTATACCCTCTATAGGATCGATTGTGGGTAGTTAACACAAAAGCAAACTTTAAAAGTGCTCTATTTAAAATATTAAATAAAAATAGTAAATAATAACATCTGGATATTTAAATGAACAAATTAAACGAATAACAAGAAATACCTGCTTGTCTAGTGTTTTCTCCGTGAACTGAATACTATTTTTGCAACAACAAGAATGAATTTTTCAATACTCGATATGCAGAACTATTTTGAAGAACGGATGTCGAAATTCGAGGCAGAGCTACATAGTAAGTCAACATCTAATACAGGTAGCTTGGCAGAGGAGTATGCTGTTTTCAAGGCGTTTGTGATCCAGACACTTAAGTCTTTCTCGCAGCAGATCAATGGTCTTGCGCAAGATGTCGATAAACTGGAGATGCGCAGTCGCCGCAAAATTCTACTCCTTCACGGCGTTAAAGAGCATCGGGATGAAGATCTGACCAAAGTTGTCACTGATGTAGTAAAGCAGCATCTGAATATTGATTCCTTCTCGGCTGCAGACGTCCGTCGCTGCCATAGAATGGGACGGCAAGCAAGCAATGTTAAGCCCCGGCCAGTGCTTGTAAAATTTCAGAGCCAGACAGTCAAGGACAACATATGGTCCGCCAAGTCCAAGCTGAAGGGTACAGGTGCCACAGTATCTGAATTTCTCACGAGGTCGCGGCATAAAGTGTTTATGGCAGCCCGCGACAAATTCGGGGTAAATAAGTGCTGGACCAGGGAGGGCACGGTTTACGTCCTTGGCTCGGATGGCAGTCGGCATCGGATTGTAACGGCTAGCGACCTGGAGAGGATACAGTGCTGTGTTGATGAAAATACGGCGGCCGCAACCCCCATAAGCGTTACTACCAGGTCTAAGCGCACTGCATCAAGGAAGTAGACCTTTGTAAAATGTAAACGCGCTTGCTGGGTAACATCCGTATGTATATACTATGTAGTCACTTTTCAGTTTCATGTATCCTCCAAGGTATTTCAAGTATATATGGTAATATAGTAATATGTATCCTTTTACACCTTAAGTAAATTATTTATACCTTCTTTCTGAAAATTATTGCGTTGACACATAAACATAAATTTATTTTGACTCTCTGGTTCGAGTTTGACAATTAAAACATATTGCGTTCCATTATTTCAAATGTATTTAATGAAGTTAAGCATAACTACCAGTTTGGATACTAGCTTTTTGATCTCACTAGTCTATTTTATTTTTATTTTTTCTTTATTACTTTATTCTCTAATATTTACTTTTGTTAAATTTCTTTGACTATGTGTCACACGGTGTTACCCGGCATAATATGTTAATTGCTACTATTTACCTACTTTCAATATGCATTATCGCGTTGATTTGTTCATTCGTTGTTGTAGAATATTCTCTATACTCAAAAATTGTAACACAGGACTGGCGGGTGGACAGCAAGTGGATTTAACGATACAATTTGTTTATTGAATTACATTTTTACATTCACATACTTACATCAATACAACCACACTAATCTGCTTTATGAACAATTTAGACAGCGATGATAGCTTTTTCTCCGCTAGCAGCCTCAACGATAGTTTTGCGAGTATATCGTCGTCAGTGCCACTCGCAGATACACTGCGGTCTCAGTTTTCGGATGTTCCTGGGAACTTTAATGTAGTCCATATAAATGCACAGAGTATTCCTGCTCATTTCCCGGATATGCTGGCTTACCTTCCCCTTAAAAATATTCATGCTATTCTTATTTCAGAATCCTGGCTAAAACCTTGTCTACCATCTATTTCTTACTCTCTTCCGGGTTTCCAGCTTATTAGGAATGATCGAGTGCCTGTTGGAGGAGGCGGTGTGGCAATATACCTACGCTCTCAAATTCCTTACACAGTTATCAGTGTGTCGCCACAACCGCCTCCGTCCAATGCTGGCGAGCATCTTTTCCTTGAGCTGGAACTCAATCACTCTAAAGTTCTACTCGGTGTTTACTATGCTTCATCATCAAAAATAAATTATTTTCCATCGTTTGAACAGTTATTAGATACCTTTCTAGCTTCATACCAGCATGTAATAATAATGGGAGATTTTAACACTTGTCTGGTAAAACAAGATCCTCAATATACGACGCGTGCTAGATCTCTCCGCAGTGTGGTTCAGTCATGTAATCTATCTATCCTTCCTCTCAACACTACTCATCACTTTCCTAACTGTGCCCCTGGTCTTCTTGATCTTATCATCGTCTCTTCACCTACTCATGTCGCAAAACATGGACAATGCTCTGCTGATATGTTCTCCTACCATGATCTCATTCATGTTTCTTACAAAATACGGCCACCCAAAGAAAAAGCGAAGATTATAATGCAGCGCAGTTTTGGTGGTATCAAAGTTGACAGGCTCCGTGAAGATGCTCTGAAGATTGACTGGGACCCACTCTTATCCTCTAATTGCGTAGACTCTAAAGTAAATATCCTAACCGATAAAATAACGCAACTATATGACGTGCATGCACCGATCCGTGCCATCAAAATAAAACACCTGCCAGCACCTTGGCTAACAGAAGACATTAAGGAGCTGATGTCGAGGAAAGCTGCAGCGAAATCGAGGTACAAGATCCGAGCCACACCAGCTAACTTAGAGAAGTATGTGGCCCTCAGAAACAAATGTAACAAGGTGTGTAGGAAAGCGCAACGCCAATATATCCACACCTCTGTCGAGGACAAGGACCCAGCAAAAGTCTGGAAATTTCTGAATACATTAGGAGTTGGTAAGTCACGTCATGACGCAATTCCTGCAAACGTAAACCTAGATTCGCTAAACCAACACTTCACTGCGTCTTCCAACTTGAATGGAACTACTAAATCTAGTACACTACAATATCTTTCTTCTATTCCAACTCCTAATTACCCTCCTTTTGACTTCAACCAATTGACCGCTTGTGATGTTAAGAAGAGCATTTTGTCGATCTCATCCAATGCTGTCGGCAATGATGCCGTTAGTCGAAATATGATTATACCAATCCTTGATCAAATTCTTCCTGTCCTATGTCATGTCTTTAATTACTCCATCTCGTGCGGTATCTTCCCATCACCCTGGAAAAGTGCTCACATTATTCCACTACCCAAGAAACCCAAGCCATTTTCCTTCTCTGACTATCGTCCTATATCCATCCTTCCATTTCTTTCTAAAGCCTTAGAACGACTCATATCCTCTCAGCTCAGCTCCTTTCTTAATAAAAATACACTACTAAACAACTTTCAATCCGGTTTCCGTCCTGGACACAGTACTGCCACGGCATTGGTTAATGTCACGGAAGACATAAGGCTAGGTATGGATGGTGGGAAAATTACTCTTTTAGCTTTACTTGACTACAGCAAAGCCTTTAATACCGTAGACTTCCACATCCTGCTTGGTATTCTCAGCTCTATTAACATATCTCCAACGGCAATTGAGTGGTTTCGCAGTTACCTGTTTGGTCGCCGGCAACGTGTTTGCGTTAGAGAAACACGTTCTTCCTGGTGCAACACAACTGCTGGCGTACCACAAGGTGGCGTTTTATCTCCATTACTTTTCGCCATCTTCATAAATACAATCTCACAAAACTTGGATTCTCCCTACCACCTTTATGCCGACGATCTGCAAGTCTATACACAGGCTACCCTAGACAATTTAGCAGGAGCCATCTCTGTCCTCAATAGAGACCTGGAGCGGATAAGCGAATGGAGTAGAAACCACGGACTCGCATTAAACTCATCCAAGACTCAGACAATAGTAATTGGTAGCCGAAGATTGATTCCAAAAATAACTTGGTCTCAACTCCCTCACCTTGAAATGGATGGAGTCGCTGTGCCAATTAGTGATAGCGTAAAAAATTTAGGAATTTACATGGATAAAACCTTTTCCTGGAGTCGCCAGTTGCAAGAAACCAGTCGTAAACTTTACGCTTCAGCGGGTGCCTTACGTAGGTTGCAAAACTTTCTTCCCATTGCCACCAAGACTGAGCTCGCACAATCGCTTCTGGGTAATTTCACCGACCGCATTTTTAGAGTTTCTTCGCATGAAATCACTATGTAAAACGTTTATCTATGACCACTCTATTTTTTTTCATGTAATACGAACACTAGCTTATATGAAGTCACTACTGAAATGACATTTCTCTTAAACATAAAATTTAAAAAAAATTAAAATATGCCAGATTCCAATAACGGTGGCGTGCCCGCGATGCACCTTTAAGCGCATTTACCTCTTTAAGTCCGCTATGATTGCAAATTTAGTACTTAAATTAAGATTATTATGTTAATTAATATATGAAGCAACCATATTTACTGCTTTCATTACTTCTATTATAACGCAGACATCGTGACAATGTCGATAAGGAACGTCCGCGCCTAAAGTGCAATTTCGGTGTGTTTTTTTTAAACCCTTATACAACGTATATACGTCAATTTAAACGATCTATCTTCTTACGCACGCGGAGTTCCAGTCATGCTCTTGCGTTTACGCGGTAATGGCATGTCCGATTCTGCCCAGTTTTCCCGCTAATACGTAAGTACCTTCCTATTTCTAAGAGGGAGTACGAAATTTTACAATCACGGTGGGTTACTGTATGAATGAATATTTGGTTTTAACATTATGATTTGCGAGTATGTTGTGTGTTGTTAGGTACCCTCAGCAATCATACATTTCATGTGACGAATGCATCACTGAGTTTTGTTTAATTTCATTTTTTCTTGATGTTTCTAACTTCGGTGGTGCAATATCGGTGGTTTCGGTGGTAGATTTATTGCCACCTATATTGCATCAATACTAAAATGGCTATGAGTTTCCATATCTTTGGTAAGATATTTACTCACAAGGTAATAAATAATAAAATTACTCATTTTTTTGTTATAATTAACGTATTTACTATTACTACTGAGAGTGGGGCAATATGGGTATGGGAGGCGTAACCGAAGGGGTTGGAGGCTGGCCGACTTTCTTGAGAAAGAGCGACTCTTTATGATGAACTCTTTCTTCAAAAACCGCCCCACAGGAAATGGACCTAGATGGGCCCCGGTGGTCGTACCAAAAATGAGATTGACACCCTCAAACTCATGGCCGGACCACGCTCTATGAGGCTGCAGTCTACCAATGACGCTGAAGCACATCGGCAGCTCAATAGACGTATCCAGCAGTCTTTGCGACACGACATCCGTGCCTTTAATACTCAATGTATTAAAGAAACGATTGAGCGAAATAAAGGCTCCAAAGTGTTCGCAAGAGACGTGTCTATTGGGCAGAGCCAGTTGACAAAACTGAAGAGGAAGGACGGCAGTGTCGTGTCGACTAAGGGAGATGTTTTGAGGGGGATCGAGGGGTTTTATGGACAGCTTTATAACTCAGTCACTAAGCCTGCTACTGATACGGTTAAAGATCCAAGAGCCAAGCTAACCCGACACTACACCGAGAATATCCCGGACATCAGCCTGTACGAGATTAGGGTGGCCCTCAAGCAGCTTAAAAATAACAAGGCACCAGGAGAAGACGGAATCACTTCGGAACTTCTGAAAGCGGGTGGAACACCGATACTTAAAGTCCTTCAGAAGCTCTTCAACTCCGTCTTATTCGAAGGTACTACGCCGGAAGCATGGAACAGAAGCGTAGAAGTCTTGTTCTTCAAGAAAGGTGAAAAAGCCTCTCTTAAGAACTACAGACCCATCTCGCTTCTGAGCCATGTTTATAAGCTGTTTTCGAGGGTTATCACGAATCGTCTCGAACGCAGGTTTGATGACTTCCAGCCGCCCGAACAAGCCGGTTTCCGAAAAGGTTATAGTACCGTAGACCACATTCATACGCTGCGGCAAGTCATACAGAAGACTCAGGAGTATAACTTGCCACTATGTCTAGCGTTTGTGGACTACGAGAAAGCCTTTAATTCGATCGAGACATGGGCAGTGCTACAATCTCTCCAGCGGTGTCATATAGACTACCGGTACATCGAAGTGCTGAAGTGTTTGTATGAAAACGCCACCATGTCAGTCCGAGTACAAGATCAGAGCACAGCGGCGATACTGTTGCAGAGGGGAGTGAGATAAGGAGATGTAATATCCCCGAAGCTCTTCACCAATGCAATGGAGGATGCCTTTAAGCTACTGGAGTGGAAAGGTCTTGGCATTAATGTTAATGGCGAATACATCACTCACCTTCGTTTTGCCGACGATATCGTGCTCAGAGCAGGATCGCTCGAGGATCTTAACACAATGCTCGACGACCTCAACCGAGTCTCTCAACAGGTGGGCCTCAAGATGAATATGGACAAGACCCAGGTTATGGCGAATGCTCATATTCTAAGGCCCTCCCCAGTGTCAGTTGAAGGCTCGACCCTCGAAGTTGTAGACAAGTACGTCTACCTTGGACAGATGGTCCGATTAGACGGATCAAACTTCGAGGCGGAGGTCAATCGTCGAATCCAACTCAGATGGGGCAGCGTTCGGGAAGTTACACAGCGTCTTCTCGTCCAAAATACCTCAGTGCTTAAAGACAAAAGTCTTTAATCAGTGCGTGTTGCCCGTGATGACCTATGGCGCCGAGACGTGGACCCTCACTGTGGGCCTCATAAGAAAGCTCAAGGTCGCACAGCGAGCTATGGAAAGGGCTATAATCTAGGCTAGGCTCGGAATCTCTCTGCTGGATCGAATCAGAAATGAGGAGATCCGCAGACGAACGAAAGTGGTCGACATAGCCTACAGGGTTAGTAAGCTGAAGTGGCAGTGGGCGGGGCACGTAGCAAGAAGAACAGATGGCCATTGGAGCCGAAAGGTTCTTGAATGGAGACCGCGTACCGGTAGACGAAGCGTGGGACGGCCTCCTGCGAGATGGACGGACGACAAAAGCAAAATTGCCTTTGGCAGCATGATGTAGCATCTGCATCATGCATCCAAGCCGTTAGTACATATTGTTTAGATAAATATATCACAATTTATAATTTCGGTGTGATCTTGCAATTTCGGTGGGTTGACAATTTCGGTGGTTGTTCTATTTTTATAACAAATGCAGTTATTTGTTTCCTTCTAAATATCTAGAATACTAATGTGTTCTAAAAGAACACCATTAAATTTTTTCATCGGTAAACCTATGATTGAAAAATACCACCGAAATTAGCAAAAAATGAGGCATGCGTGAAATTACCCTTCTTCTCCCTGTTCTTGATTACGCCGATGTCAGCTATCCTGATCTCACGGAGGAGCAACTTGATAAACTTGAGCGACTTCAAAATTTCTGCATCAGATTCATATTTGGCCTACGCAAATACGATCACGTTTCAGATTTTCGACGACGACTCAAGTGGCTCCCAATTCGGCTTCGCAGGAATGCGCACATTCTTACGTTATTATATAATGTATTGTTTAACCCTGCCACCCCTGTTTACCTTAAAGAACGTTTCCAGTTCCTCCATGATACACATTCAAAGTCCCTGCGGTCGTCCGGTAATCTGAGACTAAAGATGCCGATGCATTCTACGGACTACGCTGACAAGTCCTTTACTGTATTAGCCGTGCGGTTATGGAATGCATTACCACTAGCGGTAAGGCAAGCGAAATCGTTGGAGGTGTTCAAGAGGATGGTGATGAAGTATTACCTTTCATCTTGTGCATAGAAATATGTTTTCTATCCCACATATATTTGGTATGTACTACGTATATAATGTTTATGTATTTAATTGATTGTTATGTCTGATAATACTCTGGCCTTTGTGATGTTCCTGGTTTACGTTTATCTTCTCATTTATATAATTATAATAGTGTAAGTATTATATGTAAGTGTATCTATTTACTATATTTGATATATATGCAATCTACACCACAGAATCACACTACTGATTGTTCTGTACTTTCCTGTCCATCCTAAGGTTGCCTGGAAGAGATCGCCTTTGGCGATAAGGCCGCCCATTGTACATACAACTTTGTGAATATTACTGTACTACTAACATTGTTCTAAGGTGTACAATAAAGAATTATCTATCTATCTATCTATCTAACCCTCATGCATGCTCACCGGTATTGTTTCCACCTGTGTAGATAGGTAATAAGGTAATGAAAGTGAAAGGAATGGTTAGGGACGCACACGGCGGAGTAAAGCCAACACGGCACGAGCTAACCAAAGGCCCTATCCTGGAATAGTGGACCGTTCTCAGTACAGTTCTTAATTCATAAATATCTAAACACAAAGTTATAAATAACTTTTGAACATTAGCGTTCCATGATTATGATAATATGTAAACGTCAGGCATTCAAAAGGTATATATATACCTATACCATGATCGCGTTAATTCCCGTTTACATTTATCACAAAGTTATATGTTTCAATGACGCCCAACGTGGGGCACGAACCCACGACCTTGAGATTAAGAGTGTCATGCTGTACGGTCAGAGGTAATCGGGCCGTGATTTAACTCACTCATATCACTAAAGACAATAAAAATTGTAGTTCCGATATTTTACTCAAATATAGATAAATATTTAAAATTCAAATATAGATCAATGTAGATTTAAGAAATATTAAAATAGTTATTTGTGCAACAAGAGAGCAAAACTGTTTTTTGCTGCGAGTGCTGATTTCGAATCCTGAGCAAGCGAGGGATTCTAGGATTGAATCACGAGCGTAGCGAGTGATTCTAATGTAGAATCCTGAGCGTAGTGAGGGATTCAAATGCACGAGATGCAAATAATTTTGCTCTCGTGTGGCACACATTACTTTTCACTTCAGCAGCGAGAACACATAAGAAATATTACTTAGAAGATAATGCAACACTTATTAACAGAACAGAACACCTATTATTAATTAAAATAATGCTGAAAATTTAAAAAGTTAATAATTAATCTAATTACTCATTGCTGTTCTGCAAATTTAAAGTTGAATTTTAAAAGTTAAATTTTATACCTTTAAAAAATAACTTTTAAGGTGTGTGCAGAAACAGCGTACGTGACATTTTATTTTTCATTCAAATGTTGATAATAGTAATCATTATAAATACTTATGCATTACTTATTTTGGTATTCAATAACATTACATAATTATTAAATAATGTAAATAAAATACATGGTTATTCTTTTACAAATATCTTTCAAATTTAGAATTTCGAAATAGGACCTTTGACGTGCCATAAATTAAAAAAAAAAACATTCAAAATACTTGTGTTTGTCACTCGAACTTTTTTATGGACGGCCAAGAGACAGAGTGCAGTGTATGTAATACGAAAGTTATTCGCGGAACAATTCTTTTTGAATCTATGGCTGGCACTCTTTACTGAAAATTAAAAAAAAATAATTAAAAAGCTACTTTGTCTCACTGAGTGAGCAAAATCGCATTTTGCACACTGTTTTTACGCAGCAAAACACACTTGTTTGAGCTGCTGTGGTGAAAATATAATTTTTTAAGTCAGTTTCCAAAAATCGAATGCTTATTATCAAAGGCATATTTTTTTTGTAATTCGAATAGTATACCATATTCGAATTACAAAAAAAAAATACGCCTTTGCTTTGCTTGCGCTACCGGTATGTACCAGCGCTATGACCATAATTTTCCTATTCATCATGAGGTACCTCTGTACCTCTGTAGGTATATTCGCCTGCAAATTTTTGTCATGGTCTCACGATCTTAGAGCATCATTAAACTATATCCATGCCTACATGAAATTATTAAAGTAAGTAATTAGATAAGTATTCTGTGCTATAACTGTGTAAGGACCTACATCATTATCATAGTAAAGTGCCAGAATTATTTTTAGTTTTAGCAGGAATTTGATAACACACACAGCCGTGCCCTCAGTGTGGGTTGAAGACTTAGCTAACTCTACCTACTGTAAGGATTTTGTAATAAAAACAATGTCAATGGAGGTATTTTATAACGAACCTCATTTACCTACAATGTTATTATAGTCTATAAAAAAGTGGCGAAGAGTTCGGCGATTGACATTATTGTTCAATTGGCGGGTAACGAGAAAAATGAATTATTTGTATTGATAAAATAAGATTTAAAATATTGTAATTTGTAGCTTGAAGACAAAATTACAAATATGTAGGTACATTATCGATGTGATGGAGCACAAACGTTTTATTATGTACTATGACGTCTAATTGGGATTGAAGTTCACTCACACTACCTATTACGATTAATATTTTAAAGAGTATTGATATTATATATTCGTTTTAGCTCAATGGTAAGAAGCGTATCAATCCAAATCGCCTAATCTTCACAGTCCTGTTAGCAACAAACACAGGGTCATTCAACAATCAGTACACGGGCAAAATAGAATCACTTACCGCGTGCTGCTTTCATATAGATGCTGGTGACCACCTACTCCAGTTGTCAGGATATTTTAATAACTACACACGAATCAACAAGCAAACATTGCTTGTACGCGACGAACCGTTAAGACAAACCGCTAAAACTTCCAACGGTTACGAAGTTCAGAGCGGAACTAAACTGTTCGAAAGATGGCGTGCGGTGCTCGGCCGAACTACCCGTCATCGCAATCTACCCACATAACCTAACTTATCACAAATCACAAGTACCTACACTCAAGTTCAACAAAATTTATCCAGCTAAAACGTTGTACTACCACAGATTATCTAATACTTAGTTGGAAACTATTTATTATTTAATCTGTAACTAAACTATTTTTTAAGGGATTTTATGACATGGTAACTAGAACCTTTATGTCAAGTCTTATTTTATTTTATAACACTTTATTCACTAATCTAGTTAGAATGATTTTTGATGATGGTGATGACGATGACGGATGATAGTTGCCCCAGTAAAGTAGTGGAGATTTTACTAGAAGCTTTCCTAAGGGAGTATTGGCACCAACACGAAAAATCACAATTCACTACAATATTCCACTTTCCTACACTTGTGCGGTTTGTCTAAGCTGTTATGTTTAAAACTCCACCATTTTTACACATAATAACTCGAATTTACACCAAATATAGAAAATGCAACACGGGAGCGTTATGACACTTTTCGCGTTCCCGCCAAAACCCCAGTATCCAGTTAAAACACAGGGCGGCCCTAACGCACTATTATAAGGAAGGACAGCGTGCCAAGGTCACCAAAATCTATGAATGCTTTGCGCCCCGTCATTCATAATTTTTTCTAGTTTTCTACTACAACTAGCATACTAGTGACGTACTTCAAGAAAAAGATTTATCGACGAACGATGGGCCGATGACTGCTTATTTGAAATTTAATATCCATAATGATTATAAAGAATTGCTAAAGTGAATTTTCTTAACACAAATATGTAGTTTTGAAGATATTTGATTTCGAAAATTGAAACGAGCATCTAGAAAACGGTTTTTGTGTGAGTGACGGCATGACTTCTTAGTAAGTAGTGCAAATGCATGAAGTGCAAGAGAATATTGCATTTATCTCGGTTCCGGTTGTGTTTTGTTGTGTTTACGTGTATTATTCATTAAAAAATAAAAGTCATTTGGAATAGTAAGAAAGCTATAAATTATAATAAAAATAAGAATTATAATATTATCTCATGAGTGTAGCATGTTACCGGTCTTGTTAAGTTAATACACGTTAAAAGATAAGTAAACCCAATCGTATTAGTATACGTAAATCGACCACTTCTGCGATAGTAGAAGGCACAGCACTAACGTAGTAAAACGTCCATTCATAAAAATGGAACATAGGTAGGACACAGCGTTTTGTAGGTAGGGCCCATCCCCCCCTTATACATCAATGAGTTAAAACGTTAAACTACCACAGATTATCTATGTAATACTTAGTTGGAAACTATTTATTATTTAATCTGTAACTAAACTAAATATCAGAATGATACCCAGTGCAGTGCGTATAATTTTTTTTATACCACGTAAGTGACAAGCACACGGCCCACCATATAGAAAGTGAAATTATGTTGCAGTGAAAAAAACATTTCATTTTATTCAGGTTACTTAGCTGACTAAATAATATCGAGTTCTTCGAACATCCTACTAATATAATTCCTATTTCTTATTTTCTTACGGGCCACACAGCTTTTGACAATTGCGAAGAACTGTCCCATATGTTCTTGCATTTGCAAGAAATAAATAATTGTGATAGTTTTCACATTAGAGCTGAGAGCTATAAACTAGTAGGTAGTAGATACACAGTTGAACAAGAAGCAAGAATGGGTTCGATCCTATTACACTATTCACTATACATTTATCACTCATCAATATTCTAGAAGTAAATTCAGTGGGAACCTAAACTAAATCCCTTCAAGGACACGTCAATATGACTTCACTTCGCCTGATGATGAACTAAAATCAGTTTCAGGAAAGAGACTTACAGAATGCACATGGCCATGTAAAACAGAATGGATAAATTAAACAATACTAGCTGTTGTCTGCGGCTCCACCCGCGTGAATGTTTGTTATCGCAACCAAAGCCATTGTATCCTTTGCCAAGGTCTACTAAACTTCATCAAAATCGATTCAGTGGTTTAGACGTGAAAGCGTAACAGACAGAGTTATAATACCTATTTGTATGGCAGTATGAATATTCTAGGACAATTTACACAACGTCACCTAGTCCCATGGTAAGAATAGCTTAACTAGCTTGTGTTATGGGTTCTAGAATGCGGATAAATATACATAGATATATTTTTTTGTAAATACATAGAAACACTCAGACCAATGCAGATATTCGTATTCAAGTACACAAATATTTGCACTGAGCGGGAATCGAACCCGCGCCTCCGCCACGCCACGGAGGTCGATGTGTGATATCCATATCCTTGTCATAACTGCATTAAGAGTCATGACTATGACGTAATGCGTAGGTAGCTACGTCATAACAAGACTACAAGGTATATTAATACTGTTCAATGTGCACATACATACATCTTTTAGGTACTGTTAAAGGTTCTAAATTGTGGGGATATTAAAATAAACTTCCTCTAAGTGTAGGAAAACAATAGCCTGAGTCACATATGCACGATGTTGAGTATAAAATGTTAATTTTCCTAATATAAGGTTAGTACGGCGTAGGCCACAGATCCTAATATACGAAATACTAGGTATTGAATTGTTCGACAATGTTTGTGAGAATTTTAGTTTTTACATTAATATTTTTCATGTATTACATTGAAGTTTTTGCGGGTTGGGAAACTTCATGCCAACCCGGTACACTTCGGCACAACAACCGATGTGTTCAAGATATGAAGTAAGTTCCATTATAATTCTATTACTACCTACTAAGTAATTAGGAAAAGGTACTAGGCGTACTTTGTTATTTTTGCGGAATGTACCTAAGTATCCATCGAATTTTGATTTCCTGACGGGGGGGGAGGGGGGAGGGGGGGTTAAAAGTATATCTATTAAGACTAGTATTCCAGACCATACGTATATTTTAGTATGATACTCTCAAAGACGTTAATTGGTAATGCTAAGAACCAAGCGGTTCGGTGAGTCTTTCCTCTGCCGCACCATTAAGTAGGTACCAGAGCTCGTGTTTCCCTCTTCCTACAGTCCCGAGTCCTAAGCGGGGCGTGAAAAAGCATCTGATGAGGCCGTCAAGCTGAGCGCCACCATTGTAGCACTGAACGTGTTTGTAATGGTGACCTTTTTTCCTGAGACTTTCATCAAGGAACTAAATAAAAAATATTTTTTTTCAGGTACATTGTGTCTTCAAATGACGAATATTCATAGTGACCACTTTCCATCAGGTGCACCATGTGCTTGTGGTACCTAAGTGGTATAAAAAATTTACTTTATTATTCAAAATGATTCTGATAAACATAATTAATATGAATTATTTACAACCCATATGTACTGTTACATCTCCTGAAGGACGGGAGAGTCCTATGTCTCTCGTACCTTTTCTGGCATCAAACCTGTCAAAATCACTACACTGCACTACACTACACTAATATTATAAAATACATATTATAAAGAGGAAAGATTTGTTTTTTTGTTTGTTTGTAACCCAAAGGCTCCGAAACTACTGGACCGATTTCAATAATTATTTCCAGACAACAATATCTAGGAGGAACATAGGCTATTATATATCATCACGCTACCATCCAAGGGAGCCGAGCAATAATCATAAATCTCAATAGATCCGGTAGATTTCTATACATTTCATATCGCTAACTATTTCTGTTGTAATCACAGAAACGAGAAATTAGTATAGAAAGCAAGTAGAGAATCGAGTAGAGTCGTACAACATGATAATCGTCATCACCGCAGGCGGAGCCGCGGACAACAGCTAGTTTTAAATAAATTCATTGACTTATTTTAAAAGAAAACTCGAAATGAACCCTGTACCAACCCGTCTCTCCGGTGTAAAGACAGTAGACCAAAGCCTCCTAATATTGGGAGACGCGTGTGTCCAACAAAGGTTCATCATACAAAACATACCTACTCATATATTTTTCATTTATTTTTACTACAATTATCATTTTTACAACTACTTATTTTAGTTCACAAAACTGTTTATAAGTTTATAAACTCATTTGAATCAATTGATTAATTTAGAATACGTATTTTAAGAGGGTTCCGATCCCTAACAGGCTCCACCCCTTATTACAAAGGACCGTACATTATATAGTTGACACATCTAGCTATCCTTTTGAGGATTAACAGGCGTGAATAATGTACGTTTTTGTTTTAAAAGGACAATTTAAGAGCAAAACATCAATACAATTTCCTTATGTGTGTTAACTAGTATGTAGATAGCCAATTATAGAATAATAATGTTATTATTGACAATGGCTGCAAACCACAAACAAATCCCGTTGTTTTAATATAGGTAGTTGGTAATTATTCTCTCCGCCCTTGTCCCACTGTTGCCTAGTTCTAGAACTCTATTACCAGCGTAAATAGACGCATATACTTCTTCATTAGCGAATCACCGAATTTAAAATGTCAATTTAAAATGACTTTTAGTGTATACCATGTTACCATGGCACACACCAATGACTTTTCGATGCTTTTCGAAGTTATGTGTGTAATTATCGCAGGTTTATAAGTGCCCGGTGAATGGCAATAGGCTAGCCACCTATTACATTGGGACCTAAAAATAAACTGGTGAAATGTGGGTGCTAGCACCTGTGCCTACCCCTTCGGGAATATGCGTGGTTTGTTTAAATGTATAAACATTGACGGCACTACAATATACAGGGTATAAGGGAAACACTACCGAGGCAGAAAGCCCCTGGAAGTACTCCTGATACACTATACCTATTGGCATAGTATATTTCTGTCAAAGTTATCAATTCGGTTTATAAAAAAACGTGTAAATGTCATTTTTGAGTGCTAAAAGTACAAGCTTGAATAATAAACTCATAAATAATCATGTTTAATATTTATTGTAATATAATATACATACATAATAGTTAAGCATTTAATGTACATTTTCCTATAACAGTTAGGTACAGACAAGGAATTTGATTCGCGTACCGTTCCGATGATTTTTTGCTCGAACTATGAAAATATCATAAGGGTTATATTCGTTTAATTATGGTAAAATAGATTTGCATAATTAAAATGACACATGTTCGGTTGACAGGTCTGCAAACTTCGACCTTAGATAAAGTAAGTTTAGATTAATTTCACTATGTCAAACTGAAGACAGTTTGACATAGTGAAATTAAATCTGAATACTAACCTATTTTTAGTTTCGTATTTAAAATATGAAAAAAATCTTCGGCCATGTCAAATTAGTGACACAGTCAAACGTCAACTAAAACATTGAACGTGTTTGATAAAAACGTAAAATTTTAAAATGCGGAAGGAAGAAGTCAAATAATTACATTGCATGAGTAGGGCCGCGGCGTTTGCGACATAGCTCGGTTATTAAATATATCGAGAACAACACTGTAAGGCTATGGATTACTCGATTTGGAGAAGAAGAAGAATCACCTGATTTATACCCATTAGAAAATAATTGCAGAATTATGGTGCAAATGTGGCAAAATGGTCAAGAAAGGACGAAACAAGCTTTAGTGGAATGTTGTAACGTTGTGTGGGAATCGTTGCGTGGTTCAAACATTTGTGTAGTCGGATAGTAGACTCAATGCCGGACCAAGCTGTGTCTGACAGTGGAGGTGGTTATTATTAAGTATTAAAAGTATTAAGAATACAATTTCTGATGTTTATTATTAAGTATTAAAAGTATTAAAAATACAATTTCTGGTGTTTATTTTATAACGTAGCATTTAGTTTTCAATGGCGGGAGAACTAGTCGACGTTAAAACTTTAACGTCCACAGCTAATATTTTGAAGTCACCTATGACAACCACGAAGTTATAGATGACAACAGCCAATTATGTTCGCCCCAGCCATAAAAACTCATTATACTTGTAAAATATAAAATAACTCTATGGTCACGGTCAATCTCAAAGAATTTGGAAAAATTACCTTGTCAAGTCAACCCTTTATCGTTTGTCAAATATAGTATTCTCGAATGATGTCAAATAGTGAGCTCGTAAAAGCTCGGTTTGGCTCGGTTTAGTATCATCGTAGTATCTCTTTCTAGACTGTGTCGGTAAACAAAAGCGTCGTCGAGGAAAGATAATCCTTAATATTATAGATTGTCATCGGCAATTTAGACTTAGAACGGTACGCGAATCAAATTCCTTGACTGTACATTGTGTACATACATACAAATATGAGTAGTAAATGGATGGGTTTCACTTGGTCTAGTTCTACTCTATGTCTATGGTATCAAATATATAAATTTTATATCATTATACAATACATATTTATATTATGATATTTATATTCCTTCCCTCTGATACTAGTCTCAAACACCCTATATAATACATACTCAGTGACCTTCTGATAATACTGTCGCAAGTTTAATAAGTATAGCAAATAAATGACACATTAAAACAAAACTTTTCCTAACTGATTAGTCAGTGATTTATTTTGTGGTATTTTTTAATAATAATCTAATAAAAATTGTAAAGCATGAGCATTTAGCGATGAAATTGTCGACTTTTACGCGTTAAAGTTAATTCATTCATAATTCATTTTATTTATGAATATCGAAAAAATATTTATTCATTTTATAAATACAAAACTTTATTTTATCCACGTTTTTTTTCTGGTTTAGTCAAAATATAGCCGCAATTGGAGTTATTTCGTCCACAAAATATTTTCGTCGCATTTTCCTATTCACTTACACACAGGTTATCATGTAGTAAATATGACTGAAACATAGACGACGCCAGGCGGCGCGACGTGTTATTACGATCCTAGTAAATTACATAATACAATATACATGATTACAGTACAAGATATATAAATTATTTACTTTTTGGTAGGAAATATAATTGGCAACACCGTGGGCCACTGTCACATAGAAGCGGTAAAATAAATAAACATATACATAACATAATTAACTGTCTTATAACATGGCAACTCCCATGCTTTTACCAAGCAACCACACGCTCTGGACCCAGACCAGCCATTGCCAAAACCACTGAGATTAAAAAATGCCCTTAAATTTTGGACTTTACTGCAATGCTGTTAAAGTCGAAAATGAAAGTCTGAAAGTCTGAAAAAATAAGTGGACGAGACGATGTAATGAACCCTTTGTCACGTAACTATATTCAACGGGAACAGTTGCCCTGTAGTCCTAAGTTCCTATAGGTAATATGCCGGTATATTTGGGCTATCGAATGGTAAGAGAACTAGAATTTGTTCCGTATTATTTTCAGAATAAATGATGGCTGAAACCAAACCTCCAGCCAGCGGGATTTTTTTTTGTTATGAATTTGATCACGCTGAAATGTAGTTCTATAATTAGGGCTATGCTATGTGAACACATAAAAGCCAAAACAGACATGGGTTTCATTCATGAAATACAGAAAATACACGTTAGAATAAAATTAAAAAAAAAAAAATAATCTCCATTCAGCGGAAAAAAAATTATTTAAGTCGAAAACAATATTGAAATGCAAATCATTAATTAGTGCTATTCCTTTACTTACACTTTTCGAACTTGCTTTTGTATTATAGCAGACTACAACTTTATAATATAATAATATAATATAGTCAGTTGAACGGCAGCGGCGCAGTGGCGGTAAAAATGTAATTTAATGTTATAATTTTTATGATTTACTATATTATTTATATGATTAGCACTAATTAATGATTTGCATTTCAATATTGTTTTCGACTTAAATAATTTTTTTTCCGCTGAATGGAGATTATTTTTTTCTTTTTTAATTTTATTCTAACGTGTATTTTCTGTATTTCATGAATGAAACCCATGTCTGTTTTGGCTTTTATGTGTTCACATAGCATAGCCCTAATTATAGAACTACATTTCAGCGTGATCAAATTCATAACAAAAAAAAATCCCGCTGGCTGGAGGTTTGGTTTCAACCATCATTTATTCTGAAAATAATACGGAACAAATTCTAGTTCTCTTACCATTCGATAGCCCAAATATACCGGCATATTACCTATAGGAACTTAGGCCTACAGGGCAACTGTTCCCGTTGAATATAGTTACGTCCCTTTGTCATTTATTTTGAGCTTTGCTACTTAGTTAATAAAGTCGAAAATTTGATGGCAGCTTTCTAATCTCACTGAGATTTTTGAGAATGGCTAACCGTCGAACAGCCCGGCTAAGTGGCGTGTCATAGGATAGGCCTATGCCCAGCAGTGGACTACCGTGGGCTGATGATGATTATGTAGAATAGTGCCATTTTTTTTTCTTCATCTATCGCGTCATGCGATCCAAAAGTATCATAATAGGTACCTACCACAGCTATGCTCGGGCCCTCTCCGTGAGGCGATGCTGTCGTGAACCAATTACAGAATATACCACAGAAGAAGAAGAAATCACATCTATACTTAATAGACTGCTGACGAAGATTTGCCTCGTTTTCCATAACACTGTGTACTCCTGTTCTTCGGGTAGAGTGGTTGATTTAAAAAAATATATTAGATATTGGCATCTGATATTTACAAAACGATTGCCACCTGTCTAGGGCACCTGTTTTTATGTCTGTCTGCGTGTTTTATGTCGATTCTAATGCAGTTTTTTTTATTTTTATAGTTATAGTCACCGGCAATCTCAAAATCTCAATATGTTGAACTTTGTTCATAATAACATCGTGTTTTATTGTTTTCAATTTCATAGCGTTTAGAGCGGTATTGGCGTACTACAACGTGTTTTAGATTTAATTACCATCATGTTATAACAGATATTGCATAAACTGCTTGACACAGCAATTGATATAAGTAGATATATTAAATAATTTCAATTATCACTAAACAATACATGTTATTCCAGTCATACTACACACAGAAATGGTTCAATTCTAAGCATAGATAGTTTTAAGAATCAACATATTTAATATAAAAGACCAATTTCTAGATTGTTTCTAAAAAACTGTATAATTAAAATAATATTATAATCATTATGTGTCAAGAATAATCCATTTACAAGTTAATTAGGGCGCAGGTTGAGGGACAAAACCGGTGACTTGCTCCGCCTCGTACCCGGGGCAAAGCTTGTCCGTTGGTATTCAACGGAGCAATGCCGCTAGCGTCATGGGCGCCTTTGCCCCGGATACGGTGAGGGGCGGGGTAATTGATTAATATTGACAACTTATATGAATCTAAGATTCATGTTTTTACAAAAAAATCATTGATCTTTACATATTTATTATAACAAGGTTGCTCCCTACTTAGTGGCAAAATTAGATAATGTTAAGTGTGTTCTACTGAGAATAATATATTGCAACTTTAAAAATATTATAACAGATTATTTGTTTTTAAACATTTCTACACAATAACTTGAGTAATAAATAGCATTGAACATGATTTCGTAAGATTGACAATAAATCGGTTATAGTACGCGTGTCTTTTAAAATCGAAATATCAATAATTTGATTATTAATAATTGAAATATAATAATTCTCTAATAACAACAAGCTACAACTACAAAGTTAAAAAATATCGACAGTGGAGCGCTAACAGGATGCGTTTCTATGAAAGAAAATAAAAAAAAATAAAAGATATTTTTACACAAATCATATATAATTATACATTATGGTTGTCACTTACACTAGGTCTAGTACAGATTATTTACATCAACATTTAACATAACTTAATCTTTGTAACATCAAATATTTAGACAAAAAAACGAAAATAAGTCATCTAATCATCACAATATTACTTACGTATGGAATAATAACGTTTTAATACTAAAATTCAATGCAGTACTTACATCTGTAGACGAAAACAATACATAATAATAATTATTATTACAAAATATAATAATTATTATCGCTAGATACAATATATAATAGTTATTGTTACAAAATATACAGGTTGCGTGTCGCGAGCTGGGTTACAAGAGATACAAAAATATTGATGTCGCGACACGCGTCGTCCGAGTGGGGGCGGGGGCGCCAGCGCGGGGGGCTCGGGGGCACGCGGGGGGCTCGGGGGCTAGGGGGGGCGCTCACCCGCCGTTGCTCGGCTGCTCCTGTGCAACAGACAAGTTTAACATATATACAAATTCATAATTCTCATTCTACTGCCCTTATCCCATATATATTTAGGGTCGGCCCAACTTGTGTGCCTTTTCCATTTATCTCTGGTTGCCGTCAACCCAACATTCGCTACCTTCCTAGCCTTATCATCTCTCACACAAGATACTTATCTCCTTTTAGTTCGTCTACTTTAGTAGCCAGGCAATTCCATAGTTAGTGTCTTTTTTATAGCATTACTTTTATTTCTTACATATTGAAAGGAATACCAAAATATATACAAATTATATTGTTAAATAGTCAATTAAAATAGCGTTATTGTACGATGGCCGATGAGTAAAGAATAAATATTTTCGTTTTACTAATAAATACACAATTGAGTTACCTGTATAGATGGATCCAATCCTGCTTTGGAGAATGGGATCTCCTCGTTCGTTTGATGATCTGTAAATTGAAGTGAACGGATTCAATTTAACATTAGGAGATTGATAATTGATCGATAATTTTGATTAATGTTGTGAATGATCGAATGAATGTTCAAGTAATTGATCGAATGTGTTATTTAATAGTGTTTAAGTGATTGATTGACTGATCGAATAAGTGAAAGAAGAATGATTGGATGGCTGAGTGAATAATTTGATAGTTGAATGAGTGAATGAATGAGTGCTAGTGTGAAAGATAGAATGAATGAATGAGTAAGTGAGAGTGTATATAATAAGATATTGATGAAGGCGTTACATGGTGGAAATCCATCACAAGAAAATATAATCATGAATATATCGTGTCTATCACCTCGAGTAAGAAGTCTTTTGATTACTTTGTAGGGTGTGGTGTCGCATTACTTTCCATGATAATTAGTAAAATTTTGCTGTTACTATCGTTAGGATTTATATATTGTGAGGGAGAGGGACCCAACACTGTTCTACGGTTTAATAACATTAACATTCGCTTGAGAGCACTTCTGAAGATGCATCGTGTAGAGGCGAAACATGTGTCCTCCGTATTTGCGGAATATTGCCTATACGACAACATCTTTTCTCGGGTAAAAAGTATTTTTACTTGCTTTGAGGGGTGCAGTTCGACATTCGTTTTTATGATAATCGTTGGAATTGCTAAACCGTGGTCGACTCAATACATAACTAGTTGTAATGGATTCCTGTCAGGTAACGCCTACATGTATATCGTAACGCGGGCGAGTGGCGTGTGGCGTGTGGTGTGGTGTGTGTCGTGTGGCATGTGTCGTGTGGCATGTGTCGTGTGGCGAGTGTCGTGTGGTGCGTGGCGAGTGTCGTGTGTGGTTCATGGCGTGTGTCTTGAGGCGTGTGTCGTGTATCGTATGGCGTGTGTCGTGACGTGTGTCGTGTCGCGTGGTGCGTCGTACCGTGTCGGTGTCGCAGCGCGTCGCTGTGGTCCTGCAGCGCGGCGAGGCGCGCCCGCAGCGCCCTCTGCTCGTGCGGCGGCGGCGCGGCCGCCAGCAAGCGCGCCAACGTGTGCGCCAACCCGCGGGACACCAGCGACACGCGCGCCGCCAGCGCCGCCGCGCTACCGAACGACTCTGCGGGGAGACGCAAGCGTTGTAGCTACGTACTAGGTGGGGGTAGCGGCATCATAGGTTATAGTAGAACATCCGCGCGTGTTTCGCGGCTTAGATTCAAAACCCATGCTAATAGGTATAGAAATAGCCGGTGCCTGCAGCTTCACTCGTGTGGAATTTTAATTCCATTCACGCAACCCATAAGAACTTAATACAGGGATATAAAGCGCCAATCTCTAATTTTGGATAGATTCGTTCAGCCATTGGAATGTGATTGAAAAACAAACATAGAATCATCTTCACAAACTTTCATATTTATATTATTAGGAGAGAGTAGAATCTCAAACCAAAACGACAAAGTGCGTTTTAACTCTCTTAGTGCCCAAATACATCCCGTATTTGGGCACCTATGGATCAATCATAGAGTTATATGAAACTAATCACGATCCCAAAGGACTCGTACTAATGCTGAATCAGTCCTTTTATTGATTTTTCATTAATTTGCTGACGTTTGTTCATGAAGTTTGCTGAGTCTTAAAGTTGTCACCTTGTAATAAATCACAATATGACATAACTCACCAGTGTCCGCTGGTGGTTCCTCCGACGCATCATCCTCGTCGTGCGGGCCCAGCACGTCGCTGACCTCCCTCTCCAGCGCCTCGGTGACGGCGAGGCTGTCCGCACACTCTGACTCCATCTCGTCCGGGTGGGGAACCACTTCGAATGATTCTGGAACCATAATTTTGAATTAGGACTTCAATTTATACAGTGCTTGTCTAAGTCCTCGTAAAAATATACGTGAACTGAATGCTATATTGAATAATCTTATCTGAAATTTATGAGTCACATAAACACACAAACTAACAAAAAGCTGAACCGCAATAGTACCCTGTGGCACACCACATCAATATTAGGTGTAGATATAACATGTGAACTCTCACACAACGTAATCTATTGTATGATGAGAAACTGGTCAAATAAAGAGCAACAGATTTCTCGATATACATATTTTTATGAAAACACTATGATTTACTGTGTCGAATGCATTTGAAAAATTGATACTACATTATTCTTTAAGTTTAGTTAAAAAATACACGATATGACGCGAGTTGAGTAGAAATAAATAGTAGTATTAATAAATTTTATTAAAAAATTACTGTATTAGGAAAATACTATATTTTAAATATTGAAGTGAATACAATATTTCCAACGACAAGATTATTCAAAACAAAATAAATGAACTTAAAATTTGGACGTATCTGTTTTTTACGAAAATGTTAATTTGTATAGATTTATGTAGGCAATCTTCTTCATTCGCGTCATGATCGATCTATGCTTAGACCATTCCAGAATAAAACCTTGTCATGTGGACCGCACAAATGTTAACAGTGATCTGCAGATCGACTGTAAAGTATAAGCCCGGTCCTACATTAGACAACCGAACGGAAGGCGAGTTATCCACAACTCGATTTTGACGTCTCAATAACTGTTAGGAATGTTAGGCCTATTTCTTGTAGAGCGACTCCTTGTTGTTTTTATAATGATAAGTACGCTTGACAGAGAACTAATAAAGGTAGTATGATTCCGACTGTCTTTGGTTTTCACTCGTTTCATACTCAACAATAACTAATTAGTAGCTTTGAAAAAAATACCAGCAAGATGGCGGATCGTTGTAGTTTGCCTAATGTGAGAACGCGCCAAGGAGACAAAGTGTGGACTCACCCTGGCGGGGCGGCGGCGTGGGTGCGGACGGCGCGTGGTGCGCGTGGTGCGGGGGGTGCGGGCGGCGCGGCGCGGCGCGGCACGAGTCGCAGCGGCCCGCGCGCGCCGCCACCGCGTCCGCCTCGCTCAGCGACAGCGCGCCCGACACGGCGCGCGTCAGCGCCGTCGCTGTAACCACACGCGACACCATTACGCAACCGTCAACTCCAAACGGGACGTTTATACGCTAGTACTAGTCACTACAGAATATTATACACTCTTACATTGAAAAAATATGGTTTTTTTTATTTATGGCACGTCAATTTGACTTTAAGCCTGATGTTAAGCTGAAGGCAGTCTCATGAAAGAGGGTCACCATTGCTAACATGTTCAGTGCTACAATATAATATATTAATACAATATAATAATAAAATAAATACAAAAAAAAGATATACCTTAACTACCTACGTTTTCAATTCAAACAGAAAAGTTACCACAAATTATGACGGCAAACATTATGAAAAGCATACGTCCAGCTGTGGACTGTAATATACTAATTTATCGATTAAATATTTGATAGCTTAATGATATAATAAATTACGGGAGTAACTAATGTTACCTTGCGCGTGCGCAGCTAATAACAGTTGATACAGATCAGGTTGTTGCGACGGCACCTCCTCGTCCACGCTATTACTACGAGACAACGGCCCACGAGATAATCTCAATTCACTGGACACATCTACAACAAAACAAAAACGGTTTATAAAATAATTACATTATAAAATTGAACTTTTAACTGACAAATGTGACAGTGATAAAGAAAGGGTTTTAACAAGTGAATGAGAGAAAGAGAGCGCTATAGAAGGTAAAGAAAGAAAGCATCTATCAAATGAAGTTAAAAACCACCACATTAGGAGCGACAGTAACTATAATGTTAACATAGATCTTTTGAACTCTATCGAAGCTTCTGACTATCCAGTGGAGCACAAAGGAAAAAAAAATATAAACTTACCAACTTCACCGAGCGCTTCTGCAACGGCGAGATCGGCGAGATGTGTGTAAGACTGCGGCGGGACTCCCAGGGCGTTGCCTACGATTTGGCTCTTCGCGCGTAAGGCACGGTTGATCACATTGTCCAGGCGACGAAGACGTTCTATAAGAACGAAGAGAATATTAAAGAATGTTATGGTCCAAAAACAAATCCCTGTGGCACTCCTTTTTGTTTAAGTGATTTATCACATCTTATTTAATGGATATAGTATATCAATTCCGCAGATTTAAAATGTTGATAATTGCTGATTTAAGACAATGTTTCAATTGATAATCTATGTCTTAAATTACATTTTAGAAAACATATCATACATGCGACGTAATCAAAAGCTTTGCTATACGCGAATGTTGTATATAGCGAATGCTCAAGTGTAGCGTACGCTACACTTGAGCATTCGCTCTTACCTTTGACGAAGGTAGGACATGACGGTATCTCCCGTCCTTATTGTACAGTCGAACTGGGGAAGTACCTCCGCCCTCCAGAATACCGCGGTTAATAAGGTCGTGTTGTGTTTCCGGCGGTGACTAGCCAGAGAGTCTGTTAACCCTCTCTCCCATAGGGTTCCAGCGCGCTCAGCACCGCCGAGTGCGTCAGGTTGCGCACTCCGAGCCCCTGCGACTGTACGGTCGGCGCGTGCGGTGGAGGTACGTACCGGTGTCGGTGTAGGCGCGCGTGGCGGTGGCGGCGCGCGGCGCGCTCACGCACAGCGCGGGCGGCTCCAGCGCGCTCAGCACCGCCGACTGCGTCAGGTTGCGCACCGCTGAGCCCAGCCGCGGCCTGGGGGAGGGGGGAGGGGGTTAAGTACTGTTAAATATATCGAACAGTGGTAGTGGCGACGCGCGTAGTAAAAGAGGGTAGACCGATACGGTTGGCCATAATAAGCACTGGCTCGGTGGTCGTCAGTACACCGTGATCATGGCGCTTAGAACGGTGCCGAATTATCGGTTGCTCAATAAAATCAACAAACATGGTAAATATCCCGATATATTTAACAGTGAATACCGTTAAGGGGGTTTATATAGTCAACATATCAAGACTGTAGACATAATTTGATTGTGCGCGTGAGAGAGGTGGTGGTACCCGTTATTTGGGCGTAAGTGTAAACAAGTTATACATACTTATAAATACATAGTGCCGATCAGAAATGCAAATATAGTAAGCTTACAAATATTTATAAAGAGCGAGAATCGAACCCTCGACATCTAAAATAGCAGTCACATCTACCGCTATATAAATCCTCATTTATATAAATAGTACGTCATAATTTTGAGATCTAGTGTTAAAAAATAATGACCTTTTAACATTAGACATGTATTCGATCGAAATATAACCGGCATGATATTTTAATGGAGTAATTGTTTAAAACTAAATTATATACGGGAATCGATATCGGCATAATAATAACCATTATTTTGTGGCATTATCTTTGGGACCCATTCCATTCCATCCCATTTTTACTCCCCCTTTCCCCTTGTCACCAAAAGCAACTCTTACTCCTCGCCCCCAAGTTTACTTAATCATTGGTACCTATACGCACTTATTTTGCTTCTTTATTGATCCTTCAATTAGTATGGTAACTTTGCTTATCCCCGATGTATTAATTATTTATGAAAATCCCCGAAAACTCGTTTTCAAACAAAATAGACTGACCTAAACTATTTATTACTATTTGGGCGTGGTACAGTCATCACTGTCTATACCAATCAACTCTCATAGCAAATATTTCTTCATCAGAAACTATATTACTACACCAATTGTCATATTTATGTGAGTAGGATAATAGAATATAGGTATGAATAAAGAATAAATACATCAAACAAATAACAACACAACAGTCCAACAACCGTCATATTATACAACAATTTGATTGTTTATTTAGTAACAAACATAATTCTTATGACTAACTATTGATACAATAAATAAATAAATAAATAAACATAAAATACAATAAAATATTATACTTAGGAACATATATTATTACCAACTGCGTAATGCGAGTTTCATTGAAACATTTAAATGAGTTTACTTAGGCATTAAAAAAAGGTTTCATAGTTTTGTTGCCAGGTGGCGCTGATCTATCAACACAATAAACTGTTGTTCTCAGTTTAGTCATTCGAAATCAACTCGGTGACAACTCGCACCAGATATTGAATCACAGGAAAAGTAGAAACTAACTAATCTTATTCCAAGGAATGTAAAGGTGCGTACTGACCAGAGTGTAACATAAAATTTGCTGGTGGCATGATTTTACGAAGCTCGTGGCTCGCTTGTATGCCCTTATAGACTACACACATACTCGTATAGTAACATCTTAGATCATGTATAACATCGAACAGTACACACCACTTTTAAACGACGAAACATCTCTCATTTGTATATTTAACAGCTCAAAGAAAAACGCGACGTGTTGCAACTAATTAAAGTAGACTATAGAACTGCCGTTATCATGTCTTACTAGCTCTCATTTTCAGAAGCACTAAAAATGTAATGGTATCTATTTACAACTTAGATGCGAACAGCCGTACTATTAGTAAACTCCCAGATTTACAGTACATTTGAGATTATGGATATACACCGTGATTTTGTAGTCGTTTTGGACCCGAAAGGGGGTTATTCGGAATAATGCATGGTACCTTTTTGTGAGGTCCCAATTACTGTACTGGTTATAATAAAAACGTTGACATTAATGTAATCTTTGTCACTTGTCCCAGTTGAAAAGTTAGTAGCGCTCCGATAATTCATTGACAATTTTGAATGAATGTAATGTAGCGCGCGTATTTTGACTCGTGAATTGATGCCGCGCGCTCGCCGGTAAGGCGCCGCCCGCCGCGCCCAGTCCGCCGCGCGCCGGCGCCGCGAACTTCGCGAAACCATGACGAAACATGTGACTTGCTTGATAAGGGAACACTGACCGCAGAGAATTAAACTATGAAACTCATCTACTTTGAAATCAAGTACTCCAATTTTTCCTTCATTCTTTATACGGGCTCAGGACCGTATTTCATTAGAATATTAAGTAGGTATTCGACGATTAAACTTTAAAATACTTAAACACAGTAACAACGGACTGCGAGTAGGTAGGTATTTCAGGCGTGTTTAAAAAATTGGAGCTACATACGAGTATTTACAAAATAATCAACTTACATAGGTACCTATTTATAGTTTATTTACGTATCCCTGAGCCGAAGTAACTGCTCGATATGGAGTCCATTGCTTTCGATACACAAAACGTTTTAAGCTATTGTCTCTCAGTTTATTTTATGATGTGTCTTCGTCACTTTTCACTGTTCCGAAAGCGTCCACTATCGCACTACGTAAGTCATCACGAGATTCATATTCCTAGGTGTAAAGTAGTAGTTTTATGCCTAACCACAAATAAAAATTCCTCGGTGGCCAAGACACGGGGCCACCAAGGCCTATTCAGCGTTCACCAAACTCTTGTCTAAATAGGTAATCACGCACTGCTCGAGCATAATGAGTCGACATCCATCGTGGTGGTAGGTAGGCATGTCTCGTAGGTACGCTGACGACACATTCTCCAGTAATTCTGATTTCACTGTACGTATGATATTCCATTACGAGATACGAACTTCCAGTTAAGATGGCCGGGTCCAGTTTACTTGGGAATCATTAGTACCGCGTTGCCGTAATCCAACCAGGTGTTCCGACTGGGATTATAACCGCCTAGCCTCTTCTAAATTGAAGCCAGCGACGGCTGTACAGCTGTACAGCTGCACCATTGCCAAGTACTTCCACATTAGAATATTCACGATAACGATACATTTTTGCAACTTGTCGCGTGCAAGTCTTTGACGTAATGGGCGTTCGTTGGCCCGCGTTGGCGCCTTGCGGGCGCGCAACTACGGCGGTGCGGCGGCGGCGGCGGCGCGCGGCTGCGTCGCGCTAGCTCGGTCTGCCTCGCTGAGAGGCATCTGATTGGCGGAGAATCGTGGCCGCGCGCGCTGATTGGTGGATGCTGTACCATCGCGCAGGCGCAGACGTCTCGTCTTTTGTTTACATACCGCATACGTAAAATCGTGAATGAAATCATAGTAGTAAAACGTAATTAGTGTATTACGTGAAAGTTAAGGGAGTTACCACGAGTTCTTATTTGCTGTCTACTGACGTTATCAATCTCGTCGTTTCTATGAAAAAAATATGTTTTGTTTTTCAAATTAGTACTTCCAGTTCATTATGTTATCGTAACTATACCCAAATTTCTTTTTTCCAAAACCACTACAAACTCACGTTGTATAAGCCAAGCGTAGTCTACCGTAGAACATTGGCAATCACATCATCAAGGAAGAGTCCATCCAATGACTGAGTGCATCTTGGACCAAGTGTTTTTTACCCTTTTTCATAAAAGAAAGTGGATAGATCCATTATTATAGAGCTAGAAGTTATGAACTGCTATGTCAGAGGTTGCAAGTGTGATTTTTTATTACAAAAGTGTTTATATGAATAATATATTATATGTGTATACATACATATGTTTTTGGTAACAAAAAGTATTTAAGTACGTTTATCTACATTCAAGCACACATTATGAAAGGCTAGACTTAGGTTGAGTCTTGAAGGCGCTGTGTGACATGTCATAAAATATTTGTTTATTTTATCACATGCCTATCTCTGAGCTCAATGTACCATAAACCACAACCATAAACTTGAACTTTTACTTGTAATGAGAATTTTGTAGAATGTTTACATTACAGAAAAATAAACGAGGGCGTTTTAAAATGTTTGTAGCCATGTTTGGCTCTATGCTTTGATCAAACAAATTAAAAACCTCCGAGTGCTCGAGGTTCTGTTACAAGTGATCGCTCAAGTCTGTCAGCACCTTTAAACGTATCTCAAAGCTACAACTCACTTATGATTCTCCTCCTTGTCCTCGTCCTTGTCGACGGGGCTCCTCTTTTCTCTGTCTACTACTCCTACGGTCTCCTCTTGCTCCCTCTCATCGCTGTCGGCCGAGGTCCCGTCGACGGGCCTCTCGGGTTCCGTCGGCTCGTCCAACGGGACTGTTGAGGAAGACTGCTCTGAAGCATCTGATGGGTTGCGAGACACGTTGACCCCTGAAAGCAATTGTATTTGTTAGTAAAATTAACGTTTTTGAAGTAAAAACTTTTCTAAGCACGCTTGACTTGGGGAGTAAGTTGGTAAAGGCGTTACGAAATGTTACGTTAACGTCCAGATGTTTGTGACATGAACAGCGGACAGCTTGGCATCAAGACATGATGTTGAGTGTAAACGTAACAACTTGTGGCACATGGGCTCAAAAACTAGAGATGCGCTGATACGGCCATCAGCCGATCGATGGTTTCATTTTAAAATCAGCTATCACGCAACTGAATACACGACAGATACGCACTTTTGACACGGTCACGGTAAAACATAACATAACATTTCAGTTGTGGCACTTCATGTTACCTGGCGGATGCTAACGGTCTGAATCTCACTATGAAAGTGAAGTAAAATAGAAATAATATTTCTTCTCCTTTTCTTTAGAAAGACAACTCCCGCACTGAGGAACAGCCCTGTATCGCGGGGACTTTACAAACATATAACTAACAGACACAAAGTATACCTAGACTCATAACAACTATTTGTGGATCACACACATTTTAGACTTGTGTGGAGATCGAACCCATAACCTTGTACACAGCCGACGCATAATACGCCGACTGAGCCACGGAGGCAGATATTACTTTTAAGATGTGGCGGTAAAGCCTTGTCGGATTTTTTAGGACTCTAACTATCCGTAACCTTCCGACGCACAGTACCAGAAACGCAAAATTACAGACTGTATGAAAACTAGGAATTACAGCTTCATCTTATAGATGCTAAATAAAATGTTGCCTCTTGAATACATTGACAGACAGAGTGGTGGTTACCTGAGTCATCGGTGGAGCGGCTGGCTTGGTGCGAGGGGGTGATGCTCGCCTTCGGCTCGGTCAACTTCGCTAGCGGCGCCTCCTGGATGTGCTTCACCCATCTGATAACAAACCATTACAATATTTAACTTTTATTCACAATGCTAGAGACAGGAAGAAGTACAATCCAAAGTCAAAAATCGATAATCCGACTCTTACAAAACGTCAACATTGCCGTATTGGTTCCTGGCAAAGTAGTAAAGGATCACCTCATCTGGCATGTTTATCCTTGGATAGAGCTGTTCTATCCAAGGATAACCATGCCCGCTGAACGGTAATAGATTCTCCCAAATGTGTTGGCGAAATGTGGGCGGTCAACCCTTTGAGGGTATACCAGCGGTCCCATCCTGAGTCTCCTGAGGAATTTCCGGAAAAAAACTCAGTGTACTTATTTTTAACTAGGAGCAGGCGATACTTACGAGGCGTACTCAGGCGCAGAGCTGGCGGACAGTTCATGCATCTGCATAGCGTTGATGTTCATGAGGAAGAAAGTATTGCGCACCGCCGCGTTCGGTCGAAACAGCACCTTATCCCTGTAACAATAGAATTCAAATAATAATAATATTGTAGATGTCACCCGCATACGGAATTATATCGCATTCCATCAAGAACCAAGCGGTTCGGTGAGTCTTTTTCTGCCGTACCATTAAATCCTGGAATTCTTTGCCGGAGCACGTGTTTCCTTCTTCCTACAGTCCCGGGTCCTTTAAGCGGGCGTGAAAAAGCATCTGATGAGGCCGTCAATTGAGCGACACCATTATAGCACTGCACGTGTTTGCAATGGTGACCCTCTTTCATGAGACTTTGCCTTCAGCTTAACATCAGGCGAGGAGAAGTCAAATTGACGTGCCATAAAAAAAAAGCAAACATGAGTACATCGGAAGGAGAGAATTACTTACCATTTGATAAGAGGTGGTAATAGCTGTTGTTGGTTGGGCTGAGGAAACGGCTTCAGAATGAATTTGTCTCCCTCCCGCTGGAGTAACACTAGACTGTCTTCTAACATTAATGCCTGTAAACAAAAGTAAATCAGATGATATTACAAAATATATGTAAACATGTAAGCAGATTATTATCAATATTTCCCTATGAAGTGAAATGAGAATTCTGAATGAACTTCCTGCTATGGATGTCTCAAATGTCAAGCACTTCACTATCTCTCTCATCTTCTTGTGTAGCAAACGTTCACGGTAACACATTTCCATCAGTAGCCTTAGCACGAAATACTATCGAATTCGTAATGTAAAGGTATCGACAGAACGGCGCATTGCGATTGGCGGGCTACACACGCACACAGGTTCACAAGAGGCAGACTGCCAATCACAATGCTCCGTTCTCTCGAAACCTTTACATTACGAATTCGATAGGAGTTCATGCTAGTGCTATAGGTGGGCTGTCTGCTGCCTAAGTGACTAAACAAACAAAAAACTTAGGGTTCTTCAAAAAGCATATTAGACGGTTCCGAAAGAGTCGAAATCACGAATACTACGCCCTCTATTATCTGCAGAAATCCTGTCGGATTCCAACCAACTAAAACCAGTAGCCGCTTTAGCTCATTGAGGTGAGATTGCCACTGCAATGTCACTCAAACCCCGGTTGATTCAGGAATTTACGAGATGGCCCCCTTCGAGCGTGGGTTAGGCAGAGAGGGAGTAAAACGCCCCTATTTTTTTTTTATACTACGTAGGTGGCAGACAAGCACACGGCCCACCTGATGGAAAGCGGCCACCGTGGCCTATGAACGTGTGCAACACTAAGGGTGTCACACACGCGCTGCCCACCCTGAAGGTAAAGGGGGAGAGCTGAGAAGGGGTGGGGAGGCTAGGAAGGGGAGGGGAAGGAGGGGTACAGTGAGCTCTGGCTACCCTACTCACCGGCGGGAACACAACACGATGGTTATTATGACCGCGGTGTTCTGTAGGGCGGAGGTACTTCCCCAGTCGGACAGCTCATTTCGGACGGGAGATACAGTCGTGTCCTACCGCCCCTAGTGTTGCATATGACCATAGGCCACGCTAATCGCTTCCTATCTGGTTATGCAAGAGCTATAAAACAGGAGAGGAAATAATCTCTCACCAGAACGTTGATCCTCTTGCTGGAGTCGTTCCGCAGGGTGAGCTCGCCCTCGTAGCACAGCGTGTGCTGCGTGAGGTCCAGCCGCCGCAGCTCGTCCATCTCCGCCGAGTTCGGGATACGCACCTCTAGCTTACTTTGTATTGTACGTAACCTGAAACAGTTTGAAATAATTATATTCTAATGATTGTATTATTCTCCGGTAGTGTTTTATTTAATTGTGATGCCAAGCGTAACATACAGTATCTCTTAAAGTTTTTTGAATAGTAATTAGGACTGTATTGTTATATTTATTTTAAAAAATGTGTTCAATGTCACGAAATTCAAAATTCATTTATTTTGTATAGACTACTAAACAGAACTTACAAAACGTCAATAAATAAGGACCTACTGCTATAATACGAAGATAAGTACTGGTTTCAATATTCTAAATTCAGAAACTCAAAAAATTCAACCTCTCGTAGTATTAAATTTATAGTATTAGTACTCATATATATACTTATATTAGTTCCCGTATCGAATGGGAACCTATTCCCGCGACAAATCGAATGTGATATTCCAGACTTTAATCTATTCCTGTACCAATATTGAGTCAGATCAGCCATTACAGCGTCGTTGAATAAGAACCATTAAAACGCCCTCACAAACCTTCACATTTAGAAAAGTAGTAGAACGTACCTGTGCTCATTCTCAGCAGTTCGTATGGCTGTGTCGACTTTGAGCAGCACCTCCTTGGCCACTATGTGCGCTCTCCTCAACTTGGCGATGTCCTCGGAGCTCTCGCCGTCGCTGTCCGCCGTCTTGAGGATACTCTCCAGGAGTAGCTGGTATTTGGTCAGTCTGCAGGTGGAAACTAACAGTGAGTCACGGTCGTAGGGTAAAGGATGATGGTGCGAGGTGTTATGGTGATACCAGGAGTCGAGGGGCGGCAGTGGGTGAGTACGAGCGGTAACGATTGTGGAGGGGAGGTGTAGTGTGAGTGCAGTTCCCTCAGTACGCACCTCTGCCACACGCAGGGCAGCATGTCGCGCAGCTGCAGCCGGCCGCACACCTGCATCTGCTCGCGGCTGGCGAGGAACTGCTGCAGCTCCTTGTTCTTGCGGCGCCGCTCGCGCAGAGCGTCCAGCGCCATGCGCTGCCCGCGGCAGAACTTGGCCACGCACGACGCGTAGCCCGGCTCGCCCAGCTGCCGAGACACAAACGAGATCAGAGATACATTGAAGAAAGTACCAAATCCCGTGAATCACCATCACAGCGTTGTTTCCAGTTACTTCCAAAACGTGTACCCTAGAGCACGGGATTCGCACTTCTAATCTTTTACTAAGTTATGGAAAAAAATTGCCTTCTGACCCTGAGAAAAAGTTCGTCAATCTTTAGACAATATTGGATAGAGTTTTGGTCGATTCGGGCACCGCGAATCTTGTTGGCATGGGATAAACCTGTAACGGATAACTTTCTAAAAACTTATAAAAGTTAATGTCAAAAACTTACAGTACTCAACAAAGCATCCGCTATTGGCCTTAATTCTACGACATGGTTGGTTGCGTCGTTTCTCGCAGCTCGGAGATCGTTGTACAATCTCGCGTGATGCTCTCGTACCGTCGGAAGGTTCGGAAAGAGGGACCGGAGTTCGTCCTGTGCAAGAAGCGCGCTGCGCTCGAGTGGCTTGAGGAACACGTTGTTTAGTACGCGGAGCCATCGGAAATGAGATCCTTCGGAGACTATAAGCTCTGTAAGCAAAAGGACAAAGTAAGAAATAAATTATTGAGAGATTTGTAACTGTGGCGATATTAATTTGATCTATGGTAAAATGAATTTACACATACCGTGTATGACTTCCTGTCGCTTCCGGACTTTAGCACACAACACGAGTGAGCTCAACACCGTTGGTGGAACACTTTCAGACCACTGTGCAGCCAGAGGTTCATCTTCCTCTGACAAATCAGATTGAGATGCTGCAAAAAAAGTTTTGTGTCAAATTCGTCTTCACAATATATGGTTGTTTTTTTAATTCTCTCAATCAATTGACATGCAACATAAGCAGACTTACCCTGCTGATCTGCAGCGACGGTGTTGCTTTCGTTACTCCTAGATGACAAGCTAGAACTGCTCGAACTGCCTGAAGGCGCGGTCGCTGCACCTGGCTCCAGGTCACTGTAGAGTAATACAAGAAGGTTAGACACTACTAAAATATTAGGTACTACTACTAAAAAGATCATAGCATACAAACATTATTGTTTAATAAATGAAATACGAATATATCTCTTCCATGTGCCGAGCTGTCGTCTGTAATTCGTTTTTAGGATTTCTTCATGCATTAATTTTTGTAGAATGCTATTTTTGAGAGAAATCCTCGAGTTCGCTCTGTGGTTTTTGGCAACTTTTCTGTTTTTTATGCAGGCGGAGAGTTACGACACCCGTCTGTAGATATATGAAGGTGACATCAAAACGAAAAAACCGAATGACTGCTCGTTGGAATTGAAAAGAAATTGTCGTGGAAATATCTGCATAAACAAGGCATAGACATAAAATGTTCTGCGCAGTGAATTATGAGTTTCAATTGATATTTAATTATTCTCATACCGTTTGCAACTACTGGACTGAAAATAACATAGGCCCTAGAAATATAAATATCATAGAAATCAATTGTAACCAGTTCTTCACGTCTTCGCGAGAGCATACACATACCAATTGCCAACAGTCAGGACCAAAGGTCAGGAGAGCAGGAAGCGCGAGTCTAAACATTGCACAGGAAGTTGTAAAACTGTTGCTAATTCAGTACCAACCTATGAAATGTTCTAGCGTGCGCACGCGCACCCGTTTGATTGGGCCGACCTCTAGAATTAACCGAAATTGAAATTGTTAATAAATGTGGAAACAGGGAAATATGACACTTGCTTTTTAACATTAATCAATTGGAAGGCCAAAGAGGGTATTAAATTGTATTATGAATTATAAATCATCAAATTTGAAATGTGGCCTAGATGTGGATAGTTTTAATACATTTATTGAGACGAGTATGAACCACGGTATAGTAGTTACAAATAGCTAAATAACAAGAGTTTTCTGTGAAGTTATAATTTATCTACGTAGATGTTATGCTGCAAGGGCGCAAGTTATTCTTCTTTGAGTCTTTTTGGTATATATCGTGGTTTAACAACGCAAGAATAATGCAAGCCTGCGTACCGAGCCACCGGGCACTGTATACCGTTTCCAAAGTGAAATATCAACAGTTATTCTAATGAGCCACTTAACATAACCTTAAGAACATTAGCGTCAATAAGTTTTCATTAGACTACATTTGAAGAAATGCAGATGCTACTTCATGTTGCTAATGTATGGGAGAAAAATATTTATAGATCTTTCCGTCATCCCTTAATCCAGAGGATAGATAGATAGCCAGAAGAACGCGGTAGCCTAGTGGTATGGGTAATGGACTGCTGAGACGAGGTCTCGAGTTCGATCCCAGGTTTACCATGGGACACACCAATGACTTTTCGATGCTTTTCGAAGTTATGTGTGTATTTATCGCAGGTTTATAAGTGCCTCGGAGAGCACGTTAAGCCGTCGGTCCCGGTTGCCATACAAACATCTATGGCAGTCGTTACGGGTAGTTGGAGCCCTGAAAAGTCCAACCAGCCTAACTTGGAACTTCGATATCGCCATTGGTCATTAGACCATTGGTTGTGGAGGTCAGATGGCAGTCGCTTCACGGAAAATATCGAAGTTCAGCCGCATCACAGTTAGACTGGAAAGCCGACCCCAACTGAGTTGGGAAAAAGGTTCAGGGAATGATGATGAGATAGATTCGTGTCTCTAAAGAAATTAAAACTCTTGAAATTAATATACCCAATATTAACTAGTAACCAAACAACAAAAAAATTAAAAAGAACTGGCAAATAAAAAGAAGAGAAATTTCAAGTGTTAAACAAATTAGCATAATAATTTCTTATATGTAAATTACAGTATTAAACCAAAAAAGTGTTATAATTCAGTTCACGTATACCGAAATCCCTGAAACGGTATATGCGTGACCAGAAACATTTATAAATTCGTTAAATTCTCACTTGGTACACGGATAATTGATAATACGATTACAGGTTCCAATTACACAATTTCCTAAAGTTGATCAAAGAATATGCTTTAAATATAATCATTTATAATAAAGCAATTTTTCAGAAAATGTGAATCTTCCCAAGATTTTATCTCAAAACATTACTTACTCACGAATTTCTTGACGACACTCAAAGAGACGATGCGGAACTTGTGAAAAGCTTTTCACAAGTTCGGAAACATACTCAAAAGCACTTAAATATATGATTCGTAAAAGCTACAATAACGTTCACAAGTATCAATCAAGTAATTATTTCAACAAGTTTTCCACACCACGTTCCCATCAAGCAGATTGTTTTGAAATTCCTATAATTACCACTGTGTACTGTACTACACACCCATTTCTACTGAGCTATAATTATTGCTCGCATTAGGGAAATTTCCAGGAATATGTTTCACTTACTGAACAAATCATGGAAATGTAATTTGAAGTTTTATTGACGAACATACATAAAATTGGTGAAGTATTTTTAGTCATGTTGAGTTTTCTAATAGTAATTCCAGATCATTCAATAGAGGTGATGAAATTCTTAATGATGAGAGGTTAAAAATATGTCTACTTATACGTTAAAGACAGTGTCTCTTAAAATGTAAGGAGAAAAATTTAATGAAAGCGAAACGTTTATATAAATATTAATAAAAAAAAGTAAGGTTGACGACGCCCCTTTCATTACAGCGCGGCTATACTTACTTAATAGTACTGTATGTGTGTGTTATTATGTGTGTACAGTATAATATACAGTTTAATTTTATTTATATGCTAACTCAGTCACTCTGCTATACACGCTTGCTTAATTATGCTAATATCCAGGAGGTTAATGTCAGATACGAGACTTTTTTTTAATATCAAAAAGTACATATTATTATTCAGGACGGGAAGATTCAAATTCACGACAGGGCCTATATAGAGCGAACTTTGTCGTCCTCACCAAAGCAGCAAATTTATCTATATTTATACAGCAACTGCTACTTGAATTTATAATTTTTCTTTCCAATTTGTTGTATGCTGCTTTAGTGTATGGCTCCTACGTTATGTGGACAAAAATTTCAGCAATCCTGGACGGTTCAAAGTAGGCTTCATGGCCCGTCCGAATTATTTTTTTTTCAAAACTATCAATCACTCTTTAATGCATATCTTTACCTTTCTGACAGCGTTCTCCTCGCCAGCATCCCAACAGTAGGGGGTTGTCTCCCAGCCGGTAGGGACACATTCCTTGACACCCTCGGAGGTGCTGGAGTAGCCATTGTTATTCAACACTGATACCACTTTGCACAATAAGTTAATATTTGATTTTAGTTCACACAATTGTCATTTTAAATTTTGATTCACTGAAATGAATATTTTTTGTTACATTTGGTAGATGTATGCTAAGTTCTAAGTACATTATCATAGTTTTTTAAGACTCTCTAGATTTTATATTCCTTTGTACCAGTGCGTTTAGCCGCGGCTATTTTTGTCTATATTTTGTTTCGAACTGTGTTACGAAGTCATAAAACTATTTGTTTACCGTCGCATTCCGATTGTTTATGTGTTACAGACAAAATATTATAGTTGGTTACTTCATTAGGTGGCGCGTAACTAATGGACAAACAATGAAGTATTACGATACGTTTTCAAACTATAGGTAGTTTCAGAACGTATTGAAATTCCGCATTTATTTTATAGTTTCACGTCATTCACTCATGATGGTTATGATTTTTTTTTCTAATATTTTCTATGGACTTAGGAACAAAGTAAAAAATAATAACTATCAATTACTTCAGACCTTTGTACGCAATGACGTCGACATAATAGTGTTATATATGGTGTGTGGCCATATGCGCGCTTAATAAATGCATGTTATGGACTTAAATCTATGTTAATGGTCGCCTAGCGCCTATAGAGGGTAACATTACGCTAACTAGAAGTTAACAAGAACACGGAACGGTGGCCGCTTGCCATTAGTCGAACGGATCCTACCTTTTTAATTCACAGCTTGTCAATTGAATCAACCTGATGAATGGTTATGGATGAATGAACCCTATTATCAAGATTGCGTTCCAATTTTCCACTTTTGGTACCCGAAGTATGTTCATTATTTTTTAATTGATATTTGGACCATTCCGAGAGCGACTGTCATCTAACCTCCCAGCCCTGACAGGAAAGTTATTTAGGAGGCTTTCAGGTAGAGTTGACTTAGGCCCTATACACCTGTAGCGAGCAGACTATAAAATCTGAATTCTTATGCACTTTTACATCGACTTCCCTTATGAAATTATATTATATATTTCACCCTTCGCCACAGCTGTACGCCTAATAAGATTCCGATGTATGACTGTCTATCTGTAGCTGATACCTTAGGCGTTAATGGCTGTCCAGGTTCGTACCCACAATAAGTTAGAAATTAGAAATGCTTTCACGTCAGTAGTGTAATGGCCGGGGGTCGAACCCACGCAATGTACTTACAGATTCTATTGTGACGTTTCTAGCACGTCAATGTCTGTTGATGGTAAGTGTCCGATAGCGAGTGATGCATTTGTATCTAGACTGAGAAAAATAAATCTGGGAATAGCTTTCAGGGTTTGCTTATTTTGAGAATCAACAGTAAATGCAGTAAACATACTTTTATCTTCCCGGGCTTGGGTTATTCCCAGTGTTCCATATATATCTTGAATTGGCAAGGAGATTGTGGTTGTACAGATCCAGATGGAATTTGAGTTAGGTAGGTAAGTACCTGATTGCTAAGAGGCTCCTTTGAACTAGTTAATGTACAAATTAGGTTGAGTGACAGCGAAACATTTCCTTCAACCTATTTGACTATAATATATGTCGCGTGGTTCCCGGCAAAGTAGAATTTGGGCCATCCCATTTCTTCTCATGCGGTGTCGTACCAGGAGAAGGGACATGTTTAACATAAGACAGATAATACAGCCTCAGATGGATAGCGCGAGTCACCAATAGTCCACGGAATTCACCAATAGGCTCACCCATTATTACGTGAAATGTGGGTGTTAATTTACCTCCGCCTACCCCGAAGGGAAATAGATGTTTAGCTTTCTTAACATTCATAATCATTGTCACCTAAATTTTATCTCCTGTCTGTGGTTATATCAACATATCTGAGTTTTACAGAACACAGGCAGTGTGTATCGTTTGTAACGAAAACAATATTTGTTGTAACGATCGCGGTTCATACATACACGATTGTTTTAACGACGCGTACGCAGCAGTAATGGTGGAGATAAAAACATAACTTAATTCTACTAACAATTAACAAGAATGTTTGTTGAAATTATCGAGTGTGTTGACCAGTGAGGCAATTTGAACCAACATCTTACATTACATAATGTACTATCATCGTATAGTAGACGAGGTGGCGCGTTCGTCTCGAGGGCGATTCTCATGAGGGGGAGATCACTTGTTACCAAAAGCATAGGGAATCGCCAATAATGGTAGCATGGACTGGGGACTACTTTACCAATGGACAATGATGTTCTCAATTCGGTATAAAACACAATCAAAGAAAATGTGCACGATTGTCGATAATGTACTGTTTCTGTATTACACGAGTCCAAAAAGAAGACTAGGTATTTGGCGAAAAGTAATACAGTCAGTCGACTCTTTGGCGATATAAAACCTTGATAAATTCAATTAAATTGTCATATATCCCCAAAGATGAAGACTCAGGTGTAGTGTAACATAAGTAACGAAAGTATGAACTCAGAACATAGCATCACAGGTACCAGTAAATAAATATATGCTAACACTATCAGTTTACAACAAACACTCAAACGTAATCGTTATCACTAAGCCGTCCGAAATCCAACTAAAAATATTGTCACTATGAATTATATTAAACATCCGATTCTAAACATTAAAATCACTTGATTCCAATTTTACCTTTAAATTCAAAATATTCAAAGCACTTGATTCCAATTCTTTCGAAATTTTTCAAATCACTGAATTCCATAAACGAATTCTATTTTTATTGGAACTATTTTGTTTATCGGTACTAATCGATACGGGAGCGCGCGTGGTATCGGCGCGACTACCGCCACACGACTGTACTCGGACTAATGGCATAAAACTTGTACTAAACGTATATGTATATCACTGCGTTTTCCTCAGAAAGGGTGCACACAATGGAAACTGAGGGTCAGCTCTGACGTCTAGCCTTTGGATTCTACTGTATGCCACTTGTATGCCACTGACGTATAAATGTTATTATTTTAGAATTACATGAACATATCTTAACATTCGACTAGTAATAAGTAATGGTATGTATAGTATGCATAGAAATAATTTTGTAACAGATAAAATGTTCACCCATTCGAGTCATTATTTAATTTATTTGGACAAATGTCTGGATGCGGAGTCTAAATTTAGCGTACCCTATCCCGTCCTGTATGTCGCAGTAAGTGTATTAACAGGTGAATGACCAGATGTACCTTGATAGGAATACAGCTCCCAACAGCATAGTGACATAAGACTGGTTCATCAGTTCCATGGCATAAGGTTGCGTACCCTGGGTGCGATTCCCCGTTCGAGTTATGAGTCAATGACTTATTTTGTTTATAAATTGACAGTAGCAAAACAACATCAAGAAATTTGCCCGGTAAGCCCCAATAAAATTGGCTCAAGCCCAAATTTGTACGACCAAACTATATAGTTAGCTGTTGCTATATGGATCTCAGTTGATGAGGGGAAATTCTAAAGAGATTAAATGTCCGTTTAGAGTGAAGGGAGTAGGCCAGTGGGAGTTAGCAACTATATTCATATAGGGAAAAGCAAGTACTTCTGAGCTTCTTAAAGGTGCACTGGAGCAATGAACGACTTGTGGAATACCTATAGAAAGCTACAAACTAATTCTAGGTCAGTCGAGATCGCAAAATATCATCAAGAAAGATGGAATTTGAACCCAAGTCAGTCCTAGCTGGAATACTTTACCAATCGACCTAATTGAACTCGCCCCATATAGTTGAAATATGTCCGAGGATGACGTCGGAGCCTCCTGTCGGTATTCCTAAGAATTATGGAACAATGAATGATATTGCAGTAATTTCTAAACACTTTCATTTTTTATGACTAGCAATGAAGTCAATGAAAATTTTGAAATTTTCCACCAGCTCCATACCAGAGCATATCACGTCATATTAGAACAATATGCAATTTAAGATTGTTTTACAAAAATGTTGGTTATTTAAATAACTCTTGGTTTATAGGGTTTTGTCCGGTAAAAGATAATTTGTAGGCTTCATTCTTATCCTCTCATCTCATAATGTCCTTTTCTCGAAATGTCCTTTTCTCGAAATGTCCTTTTCTCAAATAGTCCTTCTCGCGAAATGTCCTTTTCTCAAAATTAGGTGGCATCAAACAAATCAGCTGATAATATAAAGGTGTAATACACAACCCTATTTACCCCGAGAACATAAATAAATTGCTAAGCCTATCATAAACCTACGTAATATACACCCAATAAATTTATATAACAGTGTCCGGAAAATCCTTTCACAGTTTAAAGTCCACTTTGCAAATTTTCCAACCAGTGATAAGTCGTCATATAAAACAGCCCTAAGGGGTGAATTCTCAAGGTGTGCGGTGACGTCACAGGGTGCGCCCTGCTGGCCGTGGAAATAGAACGCATAAAGACACACAATTGGCCACATTAGACCATAAGAAGTAGAGTGACTACGATTTATGTGATAAATTGGCGAATTTTGCAATTACACAAATCGATATTTTATGATGAGCTGTCTATAATATATTTACTACATGGTAGTTTGGAGTTTGGAAAATCAACCGTAATTTTGTTTCATTGCCATCAACAGTGCATTCTAAGCTGTGACTGCGGCCTAAAATTTTATAACATTTAAAATATGTTATCTCAATATATCGCAAGATGCGTTCACATTGTGATCAGTGCACGTTCCGTTGCACTTGTGCTTCTATTCATATAGATTAAGTAACCTATTTTAGTGACCAACATCAAGCGCCAGCAGCTCTTCTTAATAGAAGTTCATTGCCTCACATCACAAAAATAAGCTAATTAGTAAAAAATATGAACTATATCTGATTAAAGCATTAAAAAATCTCTAATATTCATGATTTAGTATCTTGTGGTACAGTTTCGCCAAAACTATTATCTTATTCAGTCTAAAAGCGTGGCCGTCGGGACCAAACTTCCGTTGCGAGATAACAGCTGACAGATACACACAACTGCCCGACATGCTATTTCGGGCAGAACAAAATTAATGTAATACATTCGTGTACTCCCTGTAGAGAAGTAAAAAACATCATTTTTTTATTCCCAACTTATATTCTTATCTTGCCATGTGTCTTTTTAAAAATAAACTACCACCTGGAATACTTTTTTTAAATGTAAATTGTTATTTACCATTACTTGGAGCGAGACAGACGAACAAAAATACCTCTCTTTATTTTTGTCACAGGATTGTATGATTTGTTGATGCTATCTACCATAGATGCTTCTCCTACAGTACCGTATAATTAGCATATCTGTAGAATGTCCTAACCTTTTATATTATTATGAGTTAGTAACTCTTAAAAATCGTGAACTAACAATATTACATCAATAAATACCTATAGGTACTACAGTAAATCATAAAACATCAGTAGTCACGCAAAGATAGCGGAACTGATTTCATATATTATGTTGTTTACTCAGGTGAATTTTGAACAATGACTAATTATTCGCTCTGGTTATAATACTGGTAATTACATAACGCGTAACTCAGCCGCTATGGGTAACGCGAATTATGAACTAATTTCTTATGTGTTTATATTCAACATAACTCATACAAAACTGTCTATCTCTTAGTACAGTTCAAAGTCAGAAATATATTATATATTATAATCAATTTATTTTATAATCATAATCAAAATTTAAATCGATACGGAAGTATCGAAAAAACAAACAGTAAAAATTACAGTAGGTAGTTGTGTGAACCCCATTTTGTAAATAAAATTTATCATTAATTAACTGCTATTTTTTTTTATTTTATACAATGTTATAACAAAAATTGAAATTAATAATATCGGGAATGTCCTGGTAAGTTCGCCTCCACATGGTAACCCTAAGAACAGTATCATTATATATCGGAGTTATGTGTTTGTTAGACACGTTATGGCGTTCTTATATGTCGTTCTAGCACTGTTTGTCATTGGCGTAGGTTCAGGTCGAATGCGCAAATAAATCGCCATATTGATATAGGCGTGTAGGTAAAGCTTTAATATCTTCGGGGCCCAAATCAATTTCATTAATTCGATTTACGATATTCGATACTGCATGATGCACACCACGGCATCTAGACTAAGTGACCTATTGATGGCATCGTCTTTGTCTTTGTCTAGAGACCCTGCTGATGAACTGAAGGTTCTATTCCTGCATCTCAATTTATAGCTAAAGTTTTGAATAAATAGTCTTCACATATAGCAAAGTTAGTACAAGTTACTAATATAGACACAAATCTTGAGGAAAACATTTTTAGAAGAAGAACTACCCATAGGTATATGGAATATATCGTATTGTTTAGGAACTGGAAAGTTCATAGTTGTCAATATAAACATTTGGAATACCACAAAGCGACACCGATCAGGATCGATAATAAATATCTTGGAAAAGTACAAGTGTGTTATCAATTTGACCCCAAGCTTCAATGTGATTTTTTTTTTAAAAGAGCAACGAGCTAACAGATTACTATTTTCCCATCTGCAAGAAAATTCATTTGAAATTTCAATTCAAGCCATCAGAGGACTGATGAAAGCCTGTATTTATAAATCAATAGTAGGCAATATGAAAGGTTTAGCCGCGATGTCAAGTGGGCCGTGGCGGAAGCAGTCCGCCGCTGAAGCCTTACAATAGGTCTATAATAACCTACGTACTACAACATGTTGGCGATGTAGAATGGACTTCTATTTGTTATGTAATGTAATAACAGTACTATGCTACTTCTTCTATCCGATGAATTTGGTTAGTTAATATTTGGTCTGACCACACAACTTTGAGAACAACACCAGTGTCTAGAATCTTGATGGATGGATCAGAGAGAATATGGCTTGCAGTTGACAGTGCCATAGACCCGCATTGATCATATTGGAGTTTCATAATATACCGATAGAGTAACGAAGTCTACTAATTATCCCCGAGGGTCTAAAAAGATCTAGGAATAGAGGAAGGAAAAAGTATCCTGTTCACGGAAATAGGCTTACCAATTACATAGAATCGAGTAATATAGCAAAATGTGAGTTTTAATACGACTCTACCTACGCCGACAGATATACAGGCGTGAATATCTGTATTTATAACGAAAACTTCGTGTTAACAATATTATTGTAACCTTCGATTATTTGATATAAAGATAGAATTAATGTTATTTGTTGTTCAACATGTGGCAGCCGTTTTATTTTGTAATACAGGAAATTCCAATCGTTTTTATTGGGTATTATATAAATATGCCCAGGTAGATCAAGCAGAGTGGGAGCAAACAATACTAACGTACTTACTGGGATATATAACTTCAATACCACATTTTGCTAGATTCGTGAATTAAATGTGGCAATCGCATTATCATATAACACATAATATGAGGGTTAAAATTGTGAGATGACGTTTATTGGGGTTGTCTGTTCAAAATCTCTGCTGGACTAGAAGCTTCCCTTAATAGAATGCCCTCCAAATTATAGTACAAAATAAAGTAATCACACTTGTTACTACAGTTAGTAGGTAGCTAGTAGCCAGAACAAAACTGATGGATGGTAAAAATGTGCTTTTAGAACACACTAACAATATAAAGGAAACCTTGTCTATATTGCTTCACAATAGTTTCAAATTAACTATGTAAAGATATAAAAATGAACTTTGCAGATCATTAGACGTCAAAATATAGCATGCGCTAGCAGACATACACCGCTGCTGTTTGCAAATACTTTCCAATGAATCATTTGGTTGCCTTAAATAAATACATTTTTATAATAATGCGGACACATAAACGAAAATAGACTATCGGAATGGGTCCATGATGTACGACGCTGAATCGCGTCGCGTTTACCGCGCGAATGCGCGTCATTTTGACAGCTTTCAAATATGGCGGCGAGGATTAATGGCGTTATTTTGGCGGGTAAAATGAAGCTCTCGTGTATCGTTTGTAAACAATCAAATAATGAGTAACATGGTTACGTAAGCGTATGACTGATTGGGTGGAAGGTAAGTATACTATTATGACTTAAATATTATAAAGGCGAAAGTTTGTTTGGATGGATGTATGGATGGATGTTTGTTCCTCTTTCACGCATAAACGGCTGGACTGATTTGGTTGAAATTTGGTACAGGGGTAGATTAGAACCTGGAATAACACATAGGCTACTTTTTATCCCGGGAAAAGGTTCCCAAGGGTTGCGGGAACGGGAACAAAATTCCACGCGGGCGAAGCCGTGGGCATCAGCTAGTTATGACTTAAGCACATGTGCCTGTTTGACGATGTTTCAATGGACCAAAATATGCACATCATCATAATTTACCTTTATCCCAGTTTATTAGTAGTTGGGCAACATGTCATTTTATTCCATATTGGCAATCTCCTCAGCTACTCCTTTCCATGTCATGTCTTCTTGTACGCAAACTGTCTACATTTTTTGAATCTGTGCTGCAAATGTCCCCTATGTTCATAGTTTGAATGTAGTTTGTCCCACTATGCTATACCCTACTTGATTTTCAACTTCTCATTCGCTGGCGCAATTTTCAAACTTCCTCGGAAATATTAATTTGCACTATGTCGTGTTAGGATTATGTCTCGTTACTGTTGGCATTATGGTGTAAGCTATTAGTCATGGAATTCCTGGTATATAATAATAATTTTGGAGTACTCTCAACAATGCACTCGACGTATATCTAATTTAAACATTATTTTAAGAGTTGCCTCCTCGTCTTAACACGATGAACTCTAAATTTACCAGTTGCACTTGAGAAATGAGCTCACTGTGCCATATTTATGAAGTAAGATTAGGTAATACAAATAGAAATGCAGATGGTTTGGTCTCAAAACATTCATATGGATCGAGATGGAAGACGATGCAATGACAAACACTTAAATAGATTTGACAAAACAAGCATTTACATACGTCACGTGCGATGTTTTGAGAAAAATGTATGTTAAGAGTAGGTATCTGAAACGACACATGTGTATTAAAGGTTTGCAGCAGATGCAGTTAATGAAATATTAAAGAAGCAAGAAGCAGGATGGTCGCTGGTAATGCTGAGAGAAAAGAACGACTAAAGTTGGTATACTTAATTACGTGTTTACTAGTAAAGTAAATTACCAGTACCGATATGTGTTTTCGATTTCCCACAATCCAAAGTCAAAAGAAAGGCGACGAGAAAGCGAAGAATGTTTCCCTAATATCAAAATAGCTGGGTATGTCGCGTCCTTAATAGAAATTTTTAGCACAGACGCTCCAAATCTGGAATCGCTGCAGAAAATGGTCAATGAACCTGTACCATGAAATGATTCAGATGCCTTATTGATACAAAAACACGTAGAGAGCAGACGTAAGAAAGAAAGAATGTATAAAAACAATCACAAATCAATACCGTTTCGTTGCTTTTAAAAGCTGAAGACAATAGGTAAATGATACGTAAGGTAAATAATGAAAATGAAATCTCAGCGCATTACTCATATGTTGCAGAATTGGGCACATAAATATATTTCAATGGAAAAATTGTAATCAAAACAACTCTAAGACGTCAGGGAGACGACACGCACTATTTTGACTGCATAAACCATGAATAAAACAGCTCTTACAAAACGGAACAATTTGAGTAAAATTTAGCCAAAGGTCGATGAGTGCGAGACGAACGAATGAACTTAGTTTATTTTACCTTCGAAATACTATTGTGTTTATTCAATGCAAATGATGTATTTAGATCCTCTCAAACCTCGATTTCAATTCTATTTTCCACTTCAAGGATAAGGTGTTACTATTATAAGTAATTTTCGGTATATTAGTATCTAATGTTAACTTTGGCAGCTGATCAAAGGACCAAGAAATACGAACTATCGGTTTACTAATAAATATTATTTGATTTATTGGACGTCATCAGGTCTAATCTAGGAATATTTTCGGAACTCACCAACAAAATGAATAAAATTTTAACAACCTCAAATTAGCCCCAAATTCATACAACAGCAAACGTATTTAAAAGTGTCTGCTACTCGTCTATAGATAGGCACAAACTCGTAGATGATGGCAAAGTCATGTTTTGTCCATTCGAGTTGTACATCAACGTCAATACACGTAACAATTCCATTCGTTAGAAATTCAGTAAAAAAATTATAAGAATAATAGAATAAAAATAGTTAACAAGGTTAGTTCAGTGCAATAGATAATAGTGACCAATATTTCTATTTACATTTATGTACGTCAGAAAGCGGCGCCAACATAACAGCACAAATATAATGATGTCAACAGGATGTGTCATTTATTTGATGATGTTCAAAATTACGTGAACGGTGACGATTGCACCCGAAACCTAACCTATTTAAGTTTCTACTGCTAACACGAATACTTGCTAGACATGTATTTCACTGAGTTATTGCTACATAACTTTGCATGTCTATAATAAAATAACCATATAATATTCGGGGAAATTGTTTCAAACCTACGACTACATTGCATTTGTTAATATAAAATGAGAGCCAGATTCTTATCAATCTTTTTTAATGTTTGAAGAAGTTCCATCATTAATAACCTGGTACAAGAGAATACCAGGGCCCATCTACAGCAAATGACTGACCTAGTGACGTCTATTTCCGTCGACAGACGGCACAGGCGCAGCTCGTGATGAAATAATTACCCGTCCACGAGTGTTTCGCGAATTTGTTCCGACATTCGACATAGTCTAGATATTTGGAAACTAGAATGTTGCTGTTTTATAAGTTTTTAATGGTTATTGGGTTACGAATTTTACAGTATCTCGTAAATTTTGCAGACAGATCCACGTTCTGGAATTTACCTAGCCAATGGAAAAATATTTAAATATAAAATCTCGAAATGAACTTACAATAAAAACGTGGAATGCAGTGTCTTGACGTACCATAACAAGACATATTTTAAATAATAATACTGTTTTATATATATATACGTTATTTTTACTGAGATTATGCATCAAATCTGCAGGTTCTCTAACATAATTCCAATTTCTTTAGAAAAATAAAGTAATTATTTCTCATTACCATGTTTGCTTGGATAGTTGAAGTTACAAATTACGTATTTCTTATCAAATATTTTCAACAAACTTTAACGCATTAAATAAAATATTTAATATCTTTTATACTGAAAAAACAAAATTGCTGAAAGCACTCAAGAAACACTTAAGAAGGAGAACAGATATTTGAAGACAGTAAACTGGTTACAAGGGGTTCTGATATATTGTCTCCGACAAGTGATTTACTGTCACTTAATTGAACACTTTCCACGAAAGCTCCTGTCACGTCTACTGACCTTTTTGCTCTATTTTCCCGAACCCTATTAGGTTTTACTAAAGTTACGCTCGGAGGGTGAAGTATATTAGCTTTTTGATATATATCAATATATTAGACCTAATAGACTTTATCGATGATGCCATCCACATTCAAAATAATATATGTCACTAGGTTTATGCAACGCACACAACCGCAAGACTACTTATGGGGAATTTATTGTCTGTGGTCTCCTTATTCTTCAGTCTAGCATTAGTCGAAGTTACTTTGGGGCATTAGATTCGATACCCTATTTCTTCAAACTATAAGCTTTAAAGGACCAAAATATTTATGTATATATGACTCTTTTGCCAAATACGAAGTTACTTTAAGAATGCAACTCTCAACTCGGATTTGCCTGAATGCGGTGGTCAGAGGGATGTAAACCGAGCCTGAACAGGTTAAGTGAACAAAATGATCATATCATTTCGACGGTATTGTACAGTCAATAGATGTAAATGTTTTTGTCAGGGTATCTCGGCACTCAACATAAGCTAGGCGGAAGCTTGCGATACCTGCGTGATGTCAATCACGTCCCCTATCTGATCCTTCCTTATCTGGTGGATAAAGTGAATGTTTTAGTGGATTTAGTGGTAGTTCATTACGGGTGACGTCAGGATGTTATCACTAGTCTCAATATTACCACGTATTTGTTGGTTTGTCCTGCTTATGTACAAGAATGTAATGGACCTTATCGATTTTATTCAAACTTATAAACGTCGGTTGCACAAATATAGAGACAGATAATTTTGGAAAGAAGCGTGTGTTTTATTCGATTTGAGTTCGACATAACCTCCCCAAACTCCGGTTATGTTGTACGTTGTGTCGTAAGGTCACTATGGGGAAATATAAACAAATAATTTCAACAGGGCAGCTTAAAGTTTGGAAAATACTGCTCTACCCCCATAAAACTATATCTATAACTTTATAAATAGAAAGGCACGTTGGGAGGTGCCTATGGCAGTTAATAAATTACTTTGAGCGACATTACATATCGATAAAACTAAATTCAACCAGCAGGTAAGAGTGTGTGACCAAAACGTATGAAGAAGTCAGTGCTGCGAACTAAATGGCATAATAAAAAACAGTTTCGCCTCGTAAAATGTTCACATAACATGTCATATCTACATGGCACTGAACTAATTGGAAGTACTTGCACAAAAATAAATATTTCAGAGAAAATAGATTTAAAGTATGTGTTTTACATACATACATACTTAAAGGCAAAGGATTGCAAGGATAGGAGAGTCTACGAAGGACGCCCGCATTTTTTGTTTATACATCTGATGGTGAGCAATCATCTTCTTTCGTGTCAACAATCCACCAATGTTTAGACCACTTCAGAATAAAACCACCCGGCTACGTGGGTAACAGATGTCTGGCCATGCCCCCTCCACCGGGTCCCGGTGGAGGGGTAGACCCAAGAAGTGCTGGCTTGGCGTCGTAGAGGATGGCATGCGTGCCAATGGACTCACCACCGCGGATGCGCAAGACCGAGCGAAGTGGAAGAGAAAAAGCCGGAAAGCGGACCCCGGACTATAATAATAATAATAGTTTATTCATTCAAAATACGTGTACTATTTACTCTTACATTCTATAATACAATTTTCTAAGTACATATTGTTCTAGTAAGCAAGAGGTTAGCGTCAGCGACTGTAGTAGTATAAACTGTGTCACAGTCGCCAGCGTCCTCCACCCGGAGCGGAGATGAGATGATACATTTTATATAGTTACTCTTTATAGTAGTTTTAATCAACAAACTATTACATAAAACATTAGGATAATTCCTTAACAAAATTGAAAATTGAAAATAAAATTAAACAATAAAAATAATTCGAAAATAAAATTGATTGGCAGGCATGTGTGAGTGTGCGAGGGTGCGAGGGGTTGTTGGGTTGTGTGTATATGAATGTATATTATGTTATCTGTATTAGGTTACGTAAGACTCTGTATAAGTTGCTCAGTTTCTGTATAGTCTAATGTCTTGAGCCAATCGCAAACCCTGGACTTACACTCTCTCAAGGATAATGGATAAATATTTTTACATTCATTAATTGCATTATACAGGCGACTTCCAAGTGAAAAATATTGCCGCCTGGCAAGAGCCGTTCTATGTACGGTGATAGCGCAAACCCTAGGACTAACGCTAGGATAATGATGATGACTCCAGAATAAAACCCTGCCATATCGACGGCACCGTTAGTAGCTCCAATCAGGTCGTCTTTAGCGCAGGAGGCAGGGCATAAGTGGCACGAAACTAAGTGCGTCATGGACTGCATGGGGCACCGCAGTCACATGCGGCTAGGCCTGGGTCTCACATTCCCCACCTGCATAGATTTTGCCCCGACCGACCAGCGTGCGAAAACGATTGAGTGACCGCCATACCGGCAATAGGAGGTTGTGCTCGGGTGCTAGTTTTAGTTGGTTCGAGTCCGACATAATCACCTCCACCATCTCCAAGCAAGTCGTCGTCGTTAAGGGTATAAGGCTAAAGCATGATCAAGGCAATATCGTACGTAACGATATTATTCAGCTATCTCTGTCCATGCTATTAGTACTGAATATCTTAGTTATAATCAACTTGCTGTCAGTTCAGCTCCGAGAGTATAAAATCGTATCGCCCCTATCTCGGCGGTGAACAATGATGTTTATGCAAGCGACGGCAAGACAATGTGGATCTAAAGTAAATAGCTACCGGTGATGCGACGCGCGCTTCCGTAATATCAGTTAGGTGGGCAGTTAGCTCATTTTACGACACAGGCTTACTTAAGACCAACTCAATATTAAATTTTCACGTTTTTTATTTATGGAGTGTTAGGAAAATACTCCCTAAACGAAACAGGATATACTACTGACCATGTTAACAAAACTCGGCTATTTTTTTATCGTAATTCTTTTTTTATTAGCGCAATACTATTTAAAGGGTTTCAAAACCATTATACCTCCGAAAAAAAAAGAATTATAATCAATAGTGGCTTTCAGTTTAACACCTCATCAGATGATTTTACAAGCCACGCTTAAAGAAACAGGGCTATGGGAAGAAGGAAACACGTGGGTGAAATTTTAGGAAAAACTTCAATATTTTTTATGAAGCGACTGCCATATGACCTCCACAACCCCCTGGCTATATCAATATTTGGTATTTAGATTAGTTGTCGGACTTATCAACTTCCATAAATGTTAAGAATCTAAGTACCAAATGTGTGCTTATATGTGGGATTTTTTTTTCTACCTTTATGACGTGTGTAGCACACAACAACATAAAATATTCATAACATTTGCATAAGAAGACCACTCCACACCACTTTGTTTTGTATCGAGTTTTTATCTATTGGGTTATCTGTTTGCTATAGAATTTGGCTACCTGAATATTTTTCGTATTATTACATACATAATACTTACACCAGTACTTCCGTGAGGAATTAGACAGAAATGTATGGATATGAATATTAACATTTCGTCAAATAATTTTTCCATTTCAAAATAATACGGTGCGATATTATCGTTATACCTTTTCTATGGACTAAATCCCCACTGTCGGAAGGGAACCAGCGCTATTGTATTCAAATGTCACCCTCATAGAACATAGGAGTTGATTTATTTATGTTGGTTTTATTTCTACTGATATTGAGCGCCATATACCGGAAATGTCGTATCTACATCTCATGTACTTATTAGTCTTACTTAGAACTCAAGCATACGCTACCAAGCAGACACATTTTCCAAACGTCTTAAATAATTAACAGAGAAACGTAATATCACTATGCCACCGGAGAATCAAACCTAAGACGTTAAGCTCACAACCGCTGCGCCAGTTAGCATTCTCACATAAAAACAATAACCAATTTTTTTAAATTTTCGTTTCGAAATTAACAACCCGTTCATCAAGAATATTAAAATGATAAAAGAATACAAAACCACACTGAATTAATACAATTAATACAAAAAGAATTCATACAAATATAAAGACAATTTAACACTAGAACATCGGCACATTTACGAAAACGCTCCGCAATGCGCATTCGATCGCGTCTCGCGCTGTACTGAAAACTGTAATATTGAAACGGTCCTGCATACTGCACCAACCAACACCAAAAACCCCTCAACGTAAACACTCTCCTAAAACCCTAAGCTCAAGTAACACTGGTCTATGAAACCAGTCGGCATGACATACATACTATAGGCGTTGTAACGTGTACGGTAGATCAAATTAAGTTGGTGATTTTGGGTGATATTGACTGGCAAAAGTTGAGGCTGCGTTGTATGGGTGAGTGTGGAAATGGGAGATCAAATAAGAATGGAAAATATTTTCGTCTGGTAGACCACTTTACAAATGTTTTTGTAGGTAGGTATACAAATATTCAAGGTACAGGGCGTTTCGATCCAAGTAGGAACGACAGTAGGAACGACAGATGAGTCGAATGATTTTCAAATTCGTACAAATCAAATAATATCCAACTTTGCAAACATAATTAAAAATTAAAGCAATTAAATATAATTAATATATTATTTGTAAATATTTTATTTAGTTATGAGAGGAATAATTTTTAGGGTTTCATTTAATCTGTATCATTGTATTTTCTTATCGTTTTTAAATAATAGTCATTAAAACATCAAATAAAAAAATTAGCGCAAACAAATTTTAGTGTCTTCATTATTTGTTTAAAATTTGCCATATCGTAATACACACACAAGCACGTATCTGGGCCAAATCGGGGAGGTTTTAGAAAAAGGGCGGGTCAGGAGTACCTACCCTAAACCGACGAATATGCATGAGCAAGGTTGAGAGGTAATGAAGCGATAGTAGTATGTCGGGATCGTAGCAAATGGATATCCATGATCTCCGCCTACCCCTATGGGAAACAGGCGTGATTTTATGTATGTATTTTATGTATGTATATGTATGTATGTATGTATAATGCACACTGTCCGATTAACGGCAATAAGATCACCCTGTACTTCAATAGATCTAGTATACGCCTCTGAACGTGATTAAACACATAAAAGATCAAACAAACAAAAATTCCACAAAAAAATATAAAATAAATACTTTGAAAATTATTTAAAAGACATTGTGTTATCATACACGGACAAAAACAAACTCACAATTCACACGAAGTTCAATATTTCGTAGGAAATGGAAGATCAAACTTACAATATTTTAGTTTTGATCAACACTTCTTTGTACGAATTGGTGAAATAATAGCAACATGTGGATCAACTCTACCTCATAGACATGGGCTAATATTTTACTGGAAGTGATTTTGAGTTAACAAAAAATGAAGAATCGTTGAAAGGTGTTAAATTCATATGTGAAAGAATCATGTGATTCTGTCGGAAGTGTAGGTACGCAAATATCACACGCTTTGAAATGATATTATTTTTACCAGATTCCACCGCGGTTTGTTTAGTTTTATATTGATTTATGTGATATTGTTTATTTCAATGAAGGAACACGGAGGAAGGACATGACTGTATCTCCCGTTCTAATTAAGCAACCCGACTGGATAAGTACCTCTGCCCTACAGAAAACCGCGGTTATAATAACCTTGTGTTGTGTTGTAGCCAGAGCTCACTGGAGAGGTTTTGTGTTGTCAGTGACCGAGAAAAAAATCTTTGTTTTCTGCACTGACAGCATAGAAAATCTCTTAACCAATATAATCTTACTAAGACGATGACATTTTATTAAGGAATTAGTTTTTTTATGCTTCGGTTACTATTTGCAAGAATTAGTCAAAAATTAATATTAATTACTAATTAACTGTTGATTATATTTCGATCGGAATTTATATTTCTTTTTCAATAAACCATAATCGTACAAAAGTAATCAATAATATTATGCTAAATTACTCTTACGATTTTATATTTGTGGTAAAATAAACTTTATTCAGCTATAATAAAGGTTGTTTTTGTGAATAACTGCGATTCAGTTAAGCTGTTTTAATGTCTGTCTATTCAGGAGCTTACAGAACGCATTTGGATCATAGATTTGTAATTCATGAGATACGTCATACGCGCTATATTTTCGAGTAGTCTTCGAGAGTCACAGTATTGAACATCACATTTAAATGAATCGTTGTTTCCAACGATAGATAGACACTGATATACATATAATTGTTATCACCAGTAGGTTTACCAGTAGAGTAGAATTTGGGCCACCCCATCTCTTCCCATGCGGTGATGCACAAGGAATAGGGCTGTTTAAGATCAGACAGATATATACAGTCCAGATTCAACCACCGATGCATGGCTCGAGTCAACAATAGTGCCCAGAGTACGGCAATAGGCTCCGCCTATTAAATGTGCGTTTTAATTTAACCTCTGCCTGTCCTGGAGGGAGTTAGGCGATAGCATACGTTATAGAAGAGCTTGGTCTTTCAATAGAAAGGTGATACTATGTGTGTAATACTGGTCGAGCTAAGTTTGGTTTTTATTCCCTCCCCTACTAATTTTCATACTTATTATATATACATCACTTCATCATGTGCGTTTTTATATCACGCATACAACCCACCTGATGGGAACCTGTTACTGTGGCCTATGGATGTGTACAACAACAGGAGCGTCATACTCGTGTGAAAAATGAAATTTTCTGCACATCGGGTAATTTTTTTAGACAGCATATTAACAGATAGGATCTTGAAACGAGACACCTTTCATGTCTACAGTACACTTGCTCTGTGATCCGGATATAAGTATCGGTATTCGGTCCCGTCTCGGCTAGATGTGATATTTCTGGACCGCGCCCGCGGAATTCGGTCTTATTTTAATTTTTAAATCAACATTCGTCAATAGCTATCGATATTAAAATATCGATATTAGTGTCACGGGCGCGCGCCTAATTTGGTTGCACCGAGTAAAATTTTTGTCAATATGTTTTTTTATTTATACTTAGGTCAACTGCACCACGACTGGTGGTAAGCAGAGGCGCAGTCCAGCACATGGTGGCCTTCACGTAGCGTGACGGTAAGCTCGAGAAAGAAGCGGTAGCGGTTCGGTGCTTTTCGAAGTTATGTGTGTATTTATCGCAGGTTTATAATTGGAACATAAACATAGACTGGCGAAATGTGGGTACTAGTACCTCTGCCTATCCCTTCGGGGATATAAACGTGAGTTTATATTATGTTATATTGTTTTCTTGATACGAGATTTGGCTATTCATAGTCGACTATACGACTTCATCTGGTGGAATAAAAGAGTAGTTTATTTCGTCATAACGATGCGTATATGTATGCTCTCCATCCCTAAGACACGACAGCATGTCCTCCACCCTGTGAAGGTTATATCAAGCAGGTACTCACTGGTTGTTGTGCGCGGTGAGGCGGTTGGGGTCGCTCGCGTTGCGATGCTTCCCTCGGCGCGGCGCGTCCCGCTCGCGACAGCTCTCGGCGCGGTTGACGCCGCGAGACACGCCCACGGGCGTCCGCCAGCTGGACCGGTGGGGGGAAATTATTGTTGTAAGTCTCTTGTGGTACTATGATATTACAGGTTGACAGATAGTAGAAATAGTAGAGGTTCTGTTGATAATCATCATCATCATCCTTGCGTTAGTCCCGGTCGCATCGAAAGCAGTCACCTCGGAGTCCTGGGTCTATTTTTAAGTCTAACTGCGTTGCAGCTGAAGTTCTATATTTTCTGTGAAGCGACTGCCATCTGATTTACATAACCTACTATCCTATACTATACTTATCAACTTTATAAAACCAATAAGTAATATTGTTTTTATATCGAAAGAAACTAAATTAATAACACTGTACTCTAGCAGATACATTTCGAACCTCATACGCGTGTTCTGTGCTCACAGGCTATTAGCGGCGAAAAACTGAACTAACACATTAGTTCCGCTATTCCATAACAGATGGCGCACCTAGTTGCTATCTCAAAATATTTCAACTGGTCGCACTTCATTCCTATGAGTCACACAAAACGAGAAACTCTTTAAAAAAAAGAAATGAATTTTGACTTTATATCCAACTGCATATTATAAACTAGTTTTGTGGACACCGTGTGCGATACTTAATCAGAATGACATCATCATATTCTGCAGTAAAAATCTATGTTACTTGGGTTTTCTAAAGTGAAATTCTCAGTGACAACACGAAGACAGGAAAGTAAACGATTGTCAGCGATAGGCTCTTTTCCGTGGGACCGGAAACTTTATCGAAAACCTACCTGCTCTACCGGGATCTCCCTACGGAAACACACGTATAGATGGTCAATTTTCCAGTAAGATCTATGGTCTATGGCACCTCCAAGCCGGTACATCTACTAATTGATATAAGTGTAAGATACTCTGTCGCTGGCTTTCTTTGGTGTTGGGCAGCCTTAGTCACTTACATAAAAACCAAGATAAACCAATCCACAAAAAAGAAGGAGTAAACAGTTGCCCTCTGGTACCAAAGTATAAATTGTGGATAGAATTGGGAATAGTCTCGGCTAACGAATGATGTTGATGATTCTTCTTCTGTCGAATTGACGGTATTTTTGAATTGCCATCGTGGTGTAGTAATTTGTTTCACGGCAGCGCCGCTACTCACGGAGAGGGTCCGAGCATAGGTTTCGCTCTACGTGAAGGCTTCCTACGTCTCTTCCTCACGCTGATAGTCAATTTATATACTAACTTGTTATCCTTATCGGGTTCCTTGGTGTTGGCGTCACTGGTGTCCACATCGGCGTCGGGCGCCGTCGGCTCGTCCGTAGAGCCTTCCCTTCGAGACTCTCCTGAGAATTTAGAAAAAGGAAATTCAGACTTCGTTTATGGAGTCATCTGACAAGTTTTGTGAAAACGAAATTATATTGTAATAAAGATTACTTACTCTAACATAAAATACATACACACATTAGAAAAAAATACAATCGTTTACCTAGTCATATTAGATATATTACAACGCCATCTATCGGTAACTTATTGAACTATAGAGAATATTAAATTAAAATAAATATTCTTATACAGATTTCAGTAATTTAGGTTGTTTTAGGTAAATTTTACTAATAAATCCTTATACTAAAAAGTATATAATGTTACCCTTCAGAAATAAACGAACTATGCCGATGACATAACAAAATGTTCTAACGAATCAGATGTTCATAGAAATAACAAATGAGTAGAAATAAGTAAATTAAGGAAAACTACTAGCGATCAACTGATTTTGACAATGATTGACAGACATGCACACACATGACAGTTAGGTGACAGATAAGTATTCGGACCACCTGATGGGGAGTTATTACTGCGTATGGAAATGTGATCGACTCAATATGACTTCATCTAAATAACCTTATATATCATGGATTCTCGAATATAGAATTCCTCAAAAGAATAACATCCAACACATTAATTAACTCTTATCATAGTCAGTCAACAACAAATGACGACACATCCACACCTACTCGAGGAGGGTAAGCAGAACTATAACTACAAGAAGACGTCAGTAAACCGCAAATACATTAGTCACGAGATGACCGCCCTATGATAACAAACAAACCCACAACTGACGGAAGGCGGTTCTATGTTTTCCTTACTACCCACTACACGACATAATATGTATTTATTCTATGAGGAATACCATCAGTCATAGTTCTATTTGTCTGTTTGAAGACCCGATTCAGTAACGCCACGTTTTCAAAACACGTTATTTAAATTCCATTGAAAAGTAAAAATAGTCAAATATTCTAGGACAGTTTAGACACATAGTAAGTATAGCTTAACTAGTTTGTGTTATGATATCTAGAATGCGGATAAACATATTTATTTATTTTTTGTAAATACGTACATAATTATACATAGAAACACCCAGACCAGTGCAAATATTTGCACTGAACGGGAATCGAACTGCTTCTGCACAGGAGTCCCATTCACTATCGCCACGCCACAGTGGTCTTCAAAACTAAAATACTAAGGTTTTTAATATGATGGTCAAAATAAAACTGAATAGAAATAAACGCTGTCTCCCGGCATCAAACTTATTGTCGTGCTAGTAGTTTTATCCAATTTCTAGAACCAATATTTAATAATAGTTAGCTTAGGTGTATGTGGTGCTGCTAAATATGTTGTACTTAGTAACATTATAATGATAAATATTCTACCTATTTCAAATAATATCTAGATTTGCACTGCATTTTCCAGTTTTTTTTATATATTGCACATCAATTTGACTTCACCTCGCCTGCTGGTGAGCTGAAGGTAAAGGTGGATCTATTCCAACCATGTAGTCATGACTCATGGTATCCTTTATCACGCGGCAAAACAACTTGCGTGAGCAATCTGCAAGTACTCGTATATAAATAACACCATTGATCTCAAATAAATACCTCAACAATGTGCGCGTGTATATAATTTTATACAAAACACATAAATCCCGTGCTTTCAATACTATCGCGGGTAAATAAATATAAAGCAATAAAAATAGCATTAAAATTGATTACACTTTTATTGCTATAAGAAATAACAAACGTCTAAAGATGGTTCTGCTACTTGACGATAGGTGTCGCTACGGTCGGTCGAAGCCGTAGAATATTAAAAAGCATCTGATGAGGCCGTCAAGCTGAGTGCCACCATTGTAACACTTTACGTGTTTGTAATGGTGACCCTCTTTCCTGAGACTTTGCCTTGAGCTTATCATTAGACGGGGTGAAGTCAAATTGCCAAGTGACGTTTAGTAAGGGTCGTTAATGGTCTATACAGAATAAATGATTTTTAATTTTGACGTGTCTTGAATAAAAAAAAATAAAAAAACTTATATTTTTTTCTATATTTAGCCCGTCAATTGACTACACTCCACTTGATGGTAAAAAGCTGAGGTGTAGTCCAGAAGATAGATGCCATCATTTCAGATGATGTTGATAATAAAATGGTGATCTTTGAGGTCCTTGCCAGATCCTTTCTCATACCCGAGTGAGAATGATAACAAAAATCTATCGAATTCGTATCGTAAGCGTATCGACAGAACGGAGCATCACGATAGGCAATCAGTGATAACCTGTGTGTGCGTGAAGTCCGCCAATCGCAATGTCTCATTTTCTCGATAACTTTATGTTACCAATTCGATTGATTCTCGTTTCTCGTGCTCGGGGCTCAAAAGAGGTCGTTTAGTTTTAATGCATGCGGGCGGTAGACGCAAAAATTAATGACATGTGAGATAGTGGATATGTTCAGGCTTGCTTTTAGCGCTATCACCGAATGGCATTGGCCTCGAATATGGGATATCACAGCAAGAGGAAATAAACGTCCTCGTGTTATGGAAAACTGATTATGACCAATCACGGTTTGAAAAACTGTGATGTTTAGTTATATACATTGTTTTTATTGGTGGCAGATAAGCACATAGCCCACTTAAACTTGGAAACACTTGGAAAGTGGTCACCGTGACCTGTAAAGGTTTGCAACATCAACAGAGACGTCACCACTCGTGCTGTACAACCATGTAGAAACCTTTTAATGCCCCCCTTGAAAAACCCTATATTCTAGTCGCTTGAAAAATCGACAGGTAGTTCATTCCACAGCTCAAGCGTGCGGGGAATGTAGTTTTTCACCTCGCCTGATGTTAAGCTGAAGGCAAAATCTCATGAAAGAGGGTTACCATTGCAAACACGTACAGTGCAACAAAAGTGCTTCTTCAAATGCTTTTTCACGCCCCGTTTAAAGGACCCGGGACTGTAGGAAGAAGGAAACACATGCCTTTCATATTAGGTACATAGTACACACCGCTTTCGGTCGTGATGTGTAGTGGTGCGATAATAGAAAAGAAACGTGAGCATCATTTCAATTTCAAACAATTCTTTTAAAATACGCTTTTTCAATAGCGACTGCTTGCGCTAGAGTGTCTGTTTAGCAGAAGCACCGATTAGCAGTTGATCGGTCGGCTTCGATCATAAAAATATTGGTAAGAATCTGTACACTTTGCTACTACATCAGTATCAAACAGATTAAAAGATATTTTCGATTCTAGTTTCGGCGAAGTAGCTAAAATTATCAAACAATTACCTGTATAATGTTTTGTTGCAAAAAACAATAAACTAACAGACTTGGCCGGTTATAGTTTTCTGGGAACAATGATTCTCTTGTAGTTTGATTGTTGAGAACTAACAAAAGGCACAATTACTTGTGATGACGGACACTGTTTGCTACACATTCTTGTGTTAGTTCGCACCTTGCGGCGTTGTCTGCAGTAGTTAAAACAATAAATACATTTTCATTAAACACTTTTGTAGTAATTGTGCGGTAAAATAAACTATATGAAGCTATATGTTACATTGATAGGACATACATATTATTTTTTTATATCCTTCCAATAGGGACTGTTTCCTTCGGACCGGTTCTTTAAGCGGGGTGTGAAAAATCTTCTAATGACGCCGTCAAGCAAAGATCCAACATTGTAACATTGTTTGTGTCTGTAATGGTGACTCTGCATTCACGTTACCATCAGGCGTGTGAAGGCATATTGACCCTTTTTACCCATTTTTATGTATGGAATCTCTCATAGATACCACCTCACTGGGACTAGCTCACTGGGAACACCTTTACAAAATTATCATTTTAACTAAAAGATACTTTGAAACTTGTTAGATAGGCTAGAAGAATATAGTTGACAATAAGTGGTAATATGGATCTGACATGGCTCTGCTTACCTCTTCAGGGAGTAGTAACATAACATAACATAACATGACATAAAATCAGGCCTAAATTTCGCCAGTTTATAGTTAGGTCCCAATGTAATAGGTGGCGAGCCTATTGCCATTAACCGGGCATTTATAAACCTGCGATAAATACACACATAACTTCGAAAAGCATCGAAAGTCATTGGTGTGTGCCCTGGGATCGAACCCGAGACCTCGTCTCAGCAGTCCATTACCCATACCACTAGGCTACGAATAAATACACCGTAAATATCAGTTTGTCAAATGGTTCGTGCGATCCGGAGCCACAGGATGTTTCAGGACGCAGTTTCCTAGTTGACTCATACCTCATATCAGGATGGCATTGGTACTACATTGTGTGTAGCTTATTGGATGTGTAGGTCGCGACGCCTTTATGTAACTACTGCGATTATTGCTATTCAAATATTTAAATTGTAATCAGATTCATATTTGGGACGTGGATCTGTTTCCAGGGTTTTTTTATCGTGCGCAAAATCCCCACGGAAACCACCTCCTCCTAGGTGATTATGTCGGACTCGAACCAATTAAAACGCACGCCGTCTTTGGGTCTTTAGTTGAATATTCTGCTCATTGACTGGACTTACCTGATATAGTTTCATTTTTCGTTCTGGGGCGATATAGTAGACGGAATCGAAGGATTTGAAATTCAACGGGAAGGACAACGAAAAGGGGCCGTTTCCTAAACTAATAATAATATTTTATGACATACTATCTAGACCCCAATTAAGAATAGTATGTATTAATAACTAGCTCGCAATATAGGTTCCAAAATATAGATAAACATACTCAAATACATTTCAACTTTGCTTAGACACTTCGTTATGGTGAAACTAAAAAAAACTTAAAACAAAGCATGTTGTCATCTCATCGTACCTTTCACTCACTCTCTATTGTTCACTCTCAACCTTGTACCACCATAACCCCTTGCAAAAATATCCCATACATAAAACGCACAGCTGTTGCGCATGCGCACGCCCATACAAATTAGCCGCCACAATTAGCGATGATCTAAGCTCTGACGTCACCGCTCAGTTAAGGCTGGTTCTATCCGAAGAATTGAGGAAATGCTACAATTAATATGCTATTGATGCATGCTTATCTTATAAACAGACATAAGACATATTCAGTAATACTTAATAACAGTACTCAATTCCAACTATCTGTTTAGGGCAGCTAAATTATTTAATTGATTGTATTACGTCATTCTTGCAATACTTCAAGCACTGAAAAGGAACAATAGTAATATCATTGGGTGTTTCTATGTATAATATGTATGTATTTACAAAAAAAAAATGTATCTATGTATGTTCATCCGCATTCTATAATCCGTAACACAAGCTAGTTAAACTATGCTTACAATGGGTCTAGGTGCCGTTGTGTTGATTATCCTAGAATATTTATTTATCGAGACACTAGCAGGATACTATGGATTCGCGTCACTCGACTCTCTTTCACCAATGAAATGAGTACTTTTGATCATATGACCAATTATTCTACAGATATGACAGACGAAGGACGTTTTGGTTATAAGGTTTTCTTTTATGCATTGGCTCGATAGTACGCAATTGCAGGAACGCTTGATCAAACGTATGACTCTTGAATTGGTACGTGACCTAATTGAAAGAGAAACTGCTATTTGATCCCAACCGATGTCGCAAAATCGACGAAAGAAAAGAAGGGTGCACATTTTGAACTTTCCGGAATGTCCTCGTTAATTAGCCCTTCAAAAGTCTCTTATTAGAAAAAATGAATGATTTTTGTGTGAAAATCAAAATCATCAATAGTAATCTCAGTCTATGCGAGACGAAATTCACGAGTTCAATTACAAACCATAGACAGAGAATATTGTTTAGTCTAGATCCATAACAAAATGATAAACCAATAACAAAATGACACAGAACTCGATTCTAGTCATATCTACGTTAAGCTTTAAGTTCTCTCCCCATTGACATTCGCATGATGATCGTGTTCTCTTAAGGCAGTGCCTTAAAATTGGGCTCCCATAAAAGTCAATCAAACGATATTGTGAAAAAGAAATACAAGATTTTGAATATCTTGGGATGGGGCTCATGAAAATGAAGAGAGTATGATACTTCAGGTTTTAATTTGAGTGGTCTAATGAGGTTTTACTGTCGTTTTTATTATACAGTTGGAAGCATTGAGGGAAAAGGCAGCAGAAGTAAATGAAATGGAAATAATCGAGGTCCAGACGTCGTGCATTCTCATTAGCTGTACTTGAAGGTATCTGGTTCAGTCAGGCCCCTCTAGTATCAACTTTGATATTCCGTAGAGTAAAACATAAGAATTCAGTTTAATAGCCACAACAGTTCTCGTAGACCACTTAGGATTAACGTCCTAATTCTAAGTACACTTGATATTTATAAAAAGTCATAAGTTGTCATACGAGTATATTGGGAGTTTCATCATCAGATTTATTTTTTGCTAAAATGCTAGAGTTTTTGCTAGAGCTAGTCATCCACTCCTAACAATGACTTCAAGTATGATCAATATTCGTACACAATACCCATATGATTATTAACATTATGAACTTTATAAATACAGAAATAATGTGTAAATTATATTGCTAGATTTTGTTATTTAAGTCAAAAGGGTGCAAGTGGTCTTAACTTTTTAAAGGAATAAACCCTCAAATGATATTATAGACACTTTACGGTACAGTGATATACCTATTCAACGAACAAATTTCGATGAATTCATTAACAATCACGCCTAGAATTTATCATTCAATATTAGATTCGGAACACAAAGTCCTGAAAGCAAAGCGATAAAGCCCTTTATTAAAAAAATAGATTCTAAATCATCACATTAAAGTTCAATTTTCAATAGAAGATAGAACAGGATGATGTACTACGTCATCTCCTCATCCGTTGATTGGATGTCGACCTCCCGAAATTGCATCCTAACAACATGTGGGTGTCAGCAGAATTGAGCGAGTTAAATATAGTACAAAATGTACTACTTTGTCAATTTAATGCACTGCCAAAAGAAAAAAGTTTCATCATAAGTATAAAACTACTGAAGGTCGCCCTTATCTTTTGGGAAACAGAATGTCACTTTGCCCGTTGCCACTTGCTGAGAATAATTGAGTTGAATTGAATTGAGTAGATAGGTATTATGTAATAAAAGGAAAGAAAGAAGGTATAAAAAGTCCAGTAGCCTATCAACCGTACAAATACAATCTAAACTCAAGTTCATTGTAAATAGAAAAATAGAGGAGGAATTCATAAAATCTACAGAAATAAGCGCATCAAATTCCAGCTTTAGATTTAATAATAAACCATAAGTTTATCTTGAATCTCAGCCATATAGAACTTGTACAATCATCATGGATCTTTCTCTACAAGATCTAAACAAACTTGTAAAAAGAATTTCTTGCGAATAACGTAGAAACAACTTTTATAAATATAATGATAAACACTTAAACGATGTCTATTGTTCCTCTCTTCATATAAAATAATATTATTTAGCCATGTTGCGATATTTTGAATCGCAAATAGTGATGTCATACACTTATAAAATTTCAATATCGTGTGTAGTGTGCTTACCGCGCCGATATGACACACAATTATTGAATAATAGATCTTGCTCTCGACTAAGTTCCTGATACTGATTTTAAAATTAAAAATGCGGAATGAATTCTTAAGTGTACAAATAAACTACACGAGATAATTGATCAATTTATCAATCATCCAAGCAATTTCTGGATAGTGTTTGCTAGCCAGACGTGTGTATGTCAAACAGATCAAGGACTCTACCTCTGCCTAGTCTAATGGAAAATAAATATAACTGTATTGGCTGGCTTTTGTATGCGGACCTAGTATCTATATTAGATTGTGAGAGAGGACTCTAGTGAATGTCAAGTCTATTCTAAGCAATGCCAATATATCAACGAACAGTGAACTTCCGACTTCAGAATTAATGAGCTAATCTAAAAATCAAAATATAACTTCCACTTAAGAGCTGTTAATTAAATAATAATTTTGTCAACATCTAAAAAGCATCAAATTAAAGAACGACTGCTTCCATCCTTCACAGGAAGCATTACCAAAATAAGTCAGCTGCGATTAGCCCATCCAAAATTAGCTCGCACGAGACAATGCAAGCCAACGTATGAGTCAGTCAACGTTCACACTATTTATATGTACACTTCCGGAGTTCACGCAGCTATCGTGCATATCAATCGAAGTGGCGACGGCACTAGAAAAGATTTGAGACACCGAATAAATAGGGGTCAATTTAGAGGGCATTTACTTTGGCTTATTGAATGAGCAGCTGGAGGTTCTTTCAATTGACGATTGAAATGGTTTTGGATAACAAACTTGAAAACGTGTTAATAGAACTTATGCTACCGCCATTGTAACTACAACAGTAGTGAAACAAATCACAAAAGTTCGCGTGATTGCACTTGAAAAACAAAAGGAAAGCTGATCTGCCTTGAAACAGCATCAAAATTGTTCATAAGTGAATTGAAGGACTTAAAAATATCGATCCAATTCTCTTTTTAAGAAACAGAATATAAAATAGACACAATAATAGTAACTATCTACAAGTGAACTGCTGTCCAAAATCCGAAAAGTTAAATACACTGGCATATATATGTCAAAAGTTTAACCCGAAAATAGAAACTAAGGAGACACCAACAAAATAAATAGCAGCAATTAATTTGGCTATATTTCAAACAAAATGACAGTAACAAGTGTGACATTTTTTTAATTAATATACGTAGCCAATACATTTTAAGCCTTGCCTGTCCTAGTTGTAGAAACATCAACGAAACCAACAAACCTAACCCACTTTAAAATAGGATCCTAGTAACACAGAAATGTCAGACTGTGAGACCGTTGGCCGAGTTATCAAACCATTCGAATGGCGATCGATCGCATACCACTGATCGCCGATTAGCGACCAATGGGTCACGGACAGCGCGGGAATGCGCGTTAAGACATGTTCGATGAGTAAATAAACCAATTCAAGATATTCAACAACATCAAATGCTAGTCAGGTTTCAAAGTGCTATATAGATCAGATAAATGTAAGTTAGCAATTCCTCCAAAATAATGGCTGATATACCACAATGCTGCGAAAACTTCTCCACTGAAAGCTAGATGAAGCCACCGGGTTTCCAACACCCAAAGAGATTCTGCTAAGAAGCGAAAAATATGTTGGCTACAATCTCACCTCCGGTAATCAAAAACGGCATGCATTTTAGTCGATTCAAGTTCGACATAACCTTTCCGGGGAAATTCCAGGGGTAGGGAAATTTCCGGAATAGGCCTATAAATTAACACCTTAGGCTTGTTGGATTCCAAAAATTACGAGATATACGTCACTGTTTGATGACGTAATTGATCTTGTCTTATCTCTTTGGGGTGCGTGCTTTAGAGCTTACGCGGACACTTCGACCCTATTGGATCCTTTGTGTCAACGGAGGGATAGTCCTAGAGGGAGACGTAATTGGTCAAAACTATGACTATTTTTTGGTAACACTAGTTAACATACTAAAAAACGGTTGGTTTTACGTTCTCTGTTTCTCATGGCTCACATCGACTACTATATCATAAATCATAAAAGTGATTCAAAGCTATTCTAAATTCGTCTGGCTATAATAAAAAACAGATATACTAAATCACAACATTAAACAAATTGAGAAGCTGGATAAGTTTAACGCACCAGACAATAACTAGAACAGGAAACAATAACATTAGTACGATTGTGAATCAAAATCAGATTTAAAATCAAATAAAACAGCTTATAAATATTTTACGAACCTCATTTTCAAATTGTTTTATCACCTATACAACGTAACTATTGGCTTCACTGATTCACCTTAGCAGTCCACAAATGAGTTCGTCCATGACGAATTGAATAACATATTACTATCTTTTACCTCTAACAAAAAAATCATTAAAATTCAACGCCTGTTGTTGGGCACATCTTCGGGACAGCGAAACTAGAAATGCCTTGCAGTTCACACCGGTACCGCGGTGCATTAGCTAGTGTCAGCATGAAATTTCAATGAAGAATAAAATTTTTAAATGTATAAATAGGTGGATAGTTTGCAATTGTTAGATACTTGAAGATTGTACAATCAACAATACATCGAAATGAAAATATAGTACTAGCTGTTCAAACCAATAGGAAAACTATCAACATTTATTTGTATGTATGAGAAGCATACAATAGTGATATTATTTGGAAGGAATGTCTTGACACTGATCAATAGTTTCTCAATATACATGGCATTTTCACACTGACATTGAAAAAACTGTTTGCACCGAAACAAAACATTTTTGTGTTTCAAAGAGAGATAACATCAGTATAACAGCTGCTATAAATAACATCATTAAGCTCAGCTCTTAAAGGTTGAACTGACTACGATACAATAAAGAAACAACTTAAGGATAAATTTGAAACAGGATCAGATGAATTCGAAGGCGACACCTTCAAAGTACACGAGCGAACAAAATGCGAAGACAAAACAGAGAATTGTAAGGACAAAACAAAAGAATCGTGATCTAAGACGCTTGGTACCATATGGACACTCGGCACGTGAATAAGGTCACACCTTATCAGCGGACGCTTGATAAAGACACAATGTTCCACAATTATAGCTTCAGAGAAATGAAAGCATCGATAGCTCCATTCTTTATTTACATTCTTTCAAGAGTGTGATAACAAATAATATACTTATAAAATAAAGTGAAGAAAAAGTTAGTGGTCAATTGCATATGTTGGATAATATTACATTCAGTTATAGTTTCACTTATCAAACGATAAGTAATTGGTCGTTAATTTAAAATGGATACTGAGTTATGACCTCATGGCCTTAACGTTTGCGAATTATAGTTAATAATGACATGACCTAGACGAATAATGTCGATAGTCCTTGACAAAAACTTTAGACGCATATCATAAAATTCGATAATAGCACGCAACTATCTAATTTATTTGTAAGTACAGTGGTCCTCGAACGTTCTAGTATACTAACAAAACAAATTTATACAGAGATTTCATGTTACTCTTTATGTAATTACTTACGGTTAAGGGGAATCACCAATTTGAAATTTATTGAAATACTAAGGGCGATTGTCCTATACATGTAATGTCTCGATAAATTCTCCTGAAAATAAAGATTAAATTATTTAACAAATAGACTCACCTCGTGATCCACTGAACAGCCAGGAGTTATGCTTAATAGAATCGGAATTCTTTTTCTTCAATATAGGTGTCTGTTCAACAATGCTGGCTTGCCTGCTCCTCCCCCCACTAGGTGCTTTAACACTTTTCTTTTTCCCCTTTTTTAATGTTCCACTGTGAGATTTTCTTAAGGTGTTAACCTTTAAAGACTGACTCTTGCCTCTCACTTTACTTTTACTTCGAGACGTTTGTCTACTTAACCTTCTCCTGTGATCAGCTAGCTGCTTAGGAGTAGGTGGCTCATCTTCTGAATCAGTTTCAATTGGCGGTTGGGGTCTCGCTTCACACATTGCTGTGTGACGCCTTTCTCCTTCCAAGAATACCACTGTATAGCTTAAGATTTCATTCAAAGTTAGTATTTTATCATCTTCAGCAACAGATTCAACGGGTTTAGTAGATGTCGGCGTCTTCTTTCTTCTGAAAAAACCAAGACCACCAACCGAAGATGTTTTACTGGTTTTTCTGGCTTTAGGTATATCGTTTGGCAAACTCTTTCTGCTGTTAGATAGAATCTTATCATCTTTTTTGCTATTTTTACGTATCTGATCAAGTTTCATTGACGACCCATGTATTGAGTCACGGTCTTCTTCACTCCAAAGACTCTCTCTAGACTTCTTCTTATCACAATTTTTCTCAAGATCCTTTTTAGCTGATTCAAACCATTCGTCCCCCAAAGTCCTCACAATTTCTAAAGGATTAGATAAGGACATAGTTTTTCTGTGCGTTTTTTTATTTTTTGTGAAATCTACTTCTTCATCTGTAACTGCCAGTTTAAGGGACTCCTTGCTGATTGTCGGAGTTTTGCCGAGCCTAGGCAAAGCGTCATCACTAGCTGATATAGCGTCGCTGTGCCCATCCGCTGACTCGTACAAAGACTCGTCGCTTTCATCTCGTCTTTCTGTTGAAGTCACATCACGTCAGATAATATATCCAGCGTTGTTCGTTTCAAAGAATTTCTTGCCATTTTGTACTAAAACGATTGATTTTTAAGAGTAATTGTTAAATTTTACGCTAATTAGTTTGCAATCGCTATTGAACAGACGTCTGTGCTGTAAAAAAGTAAAACAATGACCCGAACGAGAACAAAAAATGTCGTTTTCCGAACGGTTTATAGATGGAGACAATGTCAAGATTTAGAATGAGTCATACCTCAACGGTTGGCAGTGTTTTACGAACGTTTCGCTAATTATTATTAACACATAATAAGATGTAGTTGAACTATTTTGACGTAATGCGTACGTGATGACGCGAAGGAACGCTTTCTATAGCGCAAGAGTGGTCCGAATAGATTAGCACATGCGTAACATAGTACTCGAGGGATTTTGTTTAATCTTTTGTTTGTAAATTATGAAAGTCGTGCCAACATGTAGGGTGTTCCGTTTACGTTAGATACGGTATTTTGTAAATAATATTATATAAACACTCGATATTGTTCTAAACACGGTACTTCTAGTTTCGTCTTGGATTTTCTAGAGAATTGTATGTTTTGTTTATTTATTTTTCAATATTTACTATACCAAAGTGTTAAGTGATGTGTTAAAGATGAATCTCGGCAGCGGCATTTTATTTGTTCGTTTCATTTAAATGTAACGTTATTGCGAATGTAAATCCAACAATGCACAGTTATTTTCTGGTTAAATGACGAGGATGAGGGCCTGAGATACTTCAAAATCATATATTCTCATTCATAACATGTGTCATACTTTTCTACATTAAGTACCTACGCGATAAATTAAAAACTTTTACACAACATGGATAAGCTGTTTACGCTTTTAAGGTAGATAACGGTTTACTATCTATATTCTTCGGTATTTACGACCGGCGTAAATCTATCCCAAGTACAACGTAATCTTGAATCTTTCATAAATCGTAAATATTTGACAAGCACCGGTACAGTAGGCAGCCGTTACACAATGTTAGTTTAAAATAATTAAGATGCCGGTGTTTATTTTTATTGTTTACCTTGACGAATGTGTAATGTTTAACGCGTATTCTGTTCAGCGTAATGTCTAGTCACAAATAAATTGCGTTTTACTATTAATTGTGGCTTATCTTACAATAAATTAGAATTTGAGCAATTTAAATTCTTTAATACATTTAACTTTAATAACAGACCGGAATATTTGCATAATATTTGACCGTCAAAAATGTGTAATCAATATTTCCTGGTATTGACGCGATTCTTGATGAAGATCTGCGCATACGACGAGTTCTCGTTAAAATCTCGTTAATTTTCCTGCAAGGTGCACCGTTGTTCATTCACTGTTTGAGTATCATTTAGCAATATAAATTGATTCTTTGCAAATTAATATAACCTTAAGTTTTACTTCCGAACGCCTGACGATTCAAAAGAAATATAAAAGTTTTTGATGATATGGTAGTTACACTAGATACCTGACAAGTTTTTTTATGAAACGTCTAAACGGTAAATTCCATAGAAACTTGTAAAAACTAGAGTTAAAAGATTTCAATTTATTTTGCCGACTGGAAGCTACCCAATGTATAGTTACCATGGAAGCTAAGAATTTGTTTACGACGCGTATTCAATAAAAATAACTGTTCCATATATTTGTCATTACATTTTTGTCTGATCACTAACAACTATAGGTTCGTTAATTTGTCTATAATATATATTTTATAATTTTTCACGCCCGATCACGAATATTAAGTATGTAGGTCATTTCACTAAAACAGGTTAGTAGGACTGCGCTAAATAGCTTTAGCGATCGCATGCTACCTATTTGACAATGCTATTACGCTAATGGACAAATTGTAATAAGTTATTTGGCAAAATATAATGGCATAACTTTGTGAAGATAACTATTATTAAATTATTGATTTTAGCATCGTTGAAAGCGCTCAAACTGAGGGTTGTATTTACTTAATATAACTTTAGAGACGTTTTAGTTTAAATACCGTGGTTTGTAGTAATTAAATTCTCGCTGAAGATTGACAATCTAATTCATTTAATTTAAATAAATCTAAGAGATAAAACGTACAGTTTGCATATTTATTCTAGTATAATCATTTTACTATGTAATCTTTTAATATATTCTTAATGTATTATGATAATACACTGTTGCTCGCGTCCGACATCAACAATCTAGTTACTTAGCATCTAGATATTTTATTATAAACGATTTTAGAGTGATTACGCGTCACACTTAGCTGTTATTTATAGCAATATAAATTTATTTCACAAAAGTAACGATTACCGCACTCCAGATGTTTTTTCGCAAGATATAAAAATGGCAAGAAATTCTTCAAATCAAAAATGGTGAACACAATTTCATACGAACCTATAGACACAGTATCCAATATATCTGAATACCTCCGTCTCTCTTTGTCACTTTCTGTTGAGGTTTCTCTTTCACTGGATTCTCTAGTTGGTTTCAACAATAGAGGTTTCTTTCTTCTCAGTTTCCCAACCACACCATTTTCGGCCGGTTTGTCAACAACCGGCTTCGGTTCTCTTTTAAACCACATCATCTGTCCGACCATGTATACACTATAATAGTTGTTTTGCACTTTAACTTTCCCGTCACATTTGTAGCAGTACGTCACTATTTAATATATGTAGTTGACACTGTTTAACACCAAAACTGGGTTTTGGATGACGTCCAACTTGAAAATGGAGAATCAATCAGTTATTATGACGTAGTTGGCAAAGAACAGCAAGAATAACGTATAAATATGTGTGATTATCGCCAGTTCAGCAAATAGCGTGTAATTAAGAAGGTATTATAGCTTGATATTGTGTATTAGTCATATACATAGTTAAATATAGTTTTGAAAACAATGTGCTTTGTTCAAGATTAGGATTGTTTATCAATAGCGTGTGTATTATATTATAACATGTTTATTTATGACATTTAATATTGTTTGTTGGTGACTGTTACTTTGTAGGGATTAACAAAGTGGCCTATAGCATGAAAACAAGGGTTGGTACCTTTTAAAATATGTAGATATAAACGTTTGACCACTAAAAGGCCTGTCAAGTTAAGGCGGTTGATGGTTGTTTGACGTGAATGTGACAAAGGTAAGATTGTCAATTATGCATGGTCATCGTCAGAAGGTAAGCTGGTCACCGCTGCATGACATATTGTGATAAAGTTAAATTGCTTAACGGTTTCTACACATTTAAAATACTTGGAATGTGTTGAGAATTATTAATTTCCCTCTTCCGCTATACGCGGTGTGATACATGCCCCGTATAATACTGAGCCGCGAAGATTTATTTCTATAACCATGGTCAAAGCCTTGGTCAACGACTTTAATGTTTATGTGATTAAAGCTGAGCTGCATACTAAATACATATACCTAAGTACAATCAGTGTCAATTTTAACGTTTGTGTCGTAAAAAGTGTCTTTGAAAAGATGAGTATTGGTGGCCTCTTATTTCAACTCGCCCTCAAAGCAGTCATATTTAAACAATTATTCGAGACTTCCTTTTAACCAACCTACAATATATCTTAAAACAATATCGAAAGAACAAAGCGCACTAAATTAATAATAACAAACATTGATCTGCACCTACCGGTAAAGCACCAGTGTATAATCGGTAACTGAATCAATACATCATATAAAACTGAGAGTATATTCATTGGTACACACATACATATGCTCACGCCCGTAATCCCCGAAGGGGTAGGCAGAGGTGTATTAAACACCCACATTTCGCCAACTATGATTTTCAGTCCGACGTAATAGGGGGCAAGCCGAACTTTATAAAAAAAAGGATATGCCGAAAATAAATTGTGTTGTAGCTATGTTGCAGCTAAATAAATTTGTAATAAATAAAACATGACCCGATTCCTTGCTATGCGGTGTACATCGCAATTACCTTTTATTTTATTTTATTATTACCTATTAAACCACTAGGGACCACAGTTCAGTTTTACTGCTGATAATTTGTAGGTTTCTCAAATTGAATTCTAACGTCCTTTTACATATTTTAAGATTTGACGCTTAGTTTTCTGGTAAATACAAAGGTTAATTTTTCTGCCTCGTATTCCTTACTAGGTTAATTGAAAATGCATAACCATTTTAACCATATTCACTTCACTATGATTTTGTTTAGCTGTATCCGAGAAAACATAAAATGATAAAATAAAAGTATAACAAAACGAGTATAGTGGTGGTAAAGTAATGATTGTAATTAAATAAATAAATTGTGGGTCAAAGTACACACTAAAAACAGAGGACTAACACCACCGTTAGTCGCTTCTCTTTCCCTATCTACGGCGCGTGCGCGTGCGCACCGGAAGCGTCGCGAGGATGCGGCCTCCGCGCTTCCGCTGAACACGAAGCTCGATTGACTAATGTGCCGCGAACGTCCTTATGTTGCGCGACTTCACTGTGTGGGATAGGTTGTTAGATTGTACCACATTATTGTGTAATTCGACTTATGCAGAAAAATATTACTACTACCTATTAGTCCTTTAAAGTCCTACTTAGGTTAGTGACTAATTTGCAGTTCTAATGTGGAATTCTTTTGGGTTCAGAATAGGGTTCTCTTTTGATAATTCTATCTAGATTTAAAGTCAATTGGAACTTCGATATCGCCATTGGTCATTGGACCATTGGTTGTGGAGGTCATATGGCAGTCGCTTCACGGAAAATATCAAAGTTCAGCCGCATCACAGTTAGACTGGAAAGCCGACCCCAACTGAGTTGGGAAAAAGGTTCAGGGAATGATGATGATCTAGATTTAAAGTCAAAGGTGAATGAGTCAGAGAAATATTTTTTTTAATATATCATTATTATTTCTCCCACATAAAAAATGCCGGTATTATAATTAGGCAACTAAAAAACCGAATTTTAACCAACTCCAGTTGCGTTTCCATTAAAGGCAAGTTGAGTTGAAGAGGCGCGTGTATTACGCGAATGTAGCTTTCTCAATTTCTCGACTGATTGAATTTCGAACAATCCACGGTATCCGCCATACATTTTTTGAGAACCGCTGTTGATTGTTTAGATGCATATTCCTTACAGTTTCAAACTAGTTACAAAAATATGATCAGTAAGCCAACACTATACCTAACTAGTTCCGTTTAAATAATCATCTTTTTCCCAAACCAAAGAGCAAAAACGACGGCAAATTCAACTCGCTTTTTAATTCCAGCGACCACTTGACTCCCCCCTATTTTCCACCCCCCTGTGTGGCCAGACGCGTCTAAAAGGCACAAACTTTATTACAGACCAGACATGGGAGGGACGTGGGTGGGGGAGGGAGCCGTCTGCCGGCAGCTGGCAACTGAGATATGAAATGAAATCCTAAGGGTGTTCAAGTGGGCAATTTTATATCCTCTTTAATAATGAGGCTGGTATTGCTATTTGATACAATTTTTGAGTTTTAACTGTCGATGTTTGCGAAACCGGTGAATTATTTGACTATACGGTCGGATTGTATCTGGTTTTAGTCCCAGATTCGAATCCTGGTTATTGCCCTCTCCTGTCCTGCAAATCCACACTACTATATTGATTGACATTTATGTGATTTTATGATAGATACCACATAATTTTGGTGTGAACTCTTTATTGTCAACAATGTATAAACATTCCGTACCCGGTTGTATTTTAACTACGAGTACCGAGGCTAAAATATGTTTATCACTATCTAAATAGGTACGTTTCCCTATAACCGATGCAACTTAAGTAGAATCAAATAAAAAAATCAAGTTAAAAATAACCCCATTAATGTAATCACTCCAATAGAATGTTAATACTGTGAGTACAAATGGCTCTCAATGAACTCGAAACAGCTTGTTAAAAACAAAGTTTATATAACGTTGGTTTATCGTAAGCATCGCCGGGAATGAGAACGTGTTTTCTCTCAACCGATACACAAAAACAGTGCGTCAGATGCTACTAAACTTAGGAATTCATTCATTCTTTTATAAACGAACGAAATACCGAAACCTCTTCATTCAACACCGTTCATTTGTTTCCGTGAGTATGCCAATGGTAACTGACTGTCATAGAAATATTTGATATCTGCGCACGAGTCGCCCACTCACTTGTTTACCACTTCTTCATCTTACAATGAACAGTTGCATATAAACTTTGGAGTATGAGACCCTCTCTCTTACTTCCCATAAATTGATTTGGTATTTTATAGGAGCATTGCTGTACAATCTCGGGGAGGAAAGCTTCGCCAGAGTCTTGTCCGGCAATTTACAGGTGTACGGTACACGAGTTAACAAGACTAAACTGGTTGAAGATCCAATAGGAAGTCTAGCGCCACTACAAAACTTTCGAGGCCAAACCAACCACACCTTCAAGCCGGAACACCTGCTCATATTACTAGAGCGGCAGACAAGCACATGACCCACCTGATGAAAAGTGATAACCGTGGCCTATGGATATTTGCAACACCAGAGGCTTCACACTCGTGCTGTCGACCCTGCAGAAACGTTCTAATGCCCTTCTTGAAGAACCCCATATTGTAGTCGCTTAGAAAAACCACAACTGAGGGTTTATTCCATAGCTTGAGCTTTGGCTTGATTACTGGGAAGTTTCCATAAAAGCCACACCAACAGGAAGAGAAGGAGTAACATCCCCTAACTCAGTTTCTGTTATATTTATAATGAGTAAAAGATGCTGTTTGTGAATGTGAGAAAGGATGAAACGTCAAAACTAACATCAAAAGCACATTTTTGTATAATGAGTGACTGGCATCCTGTCCCTCCACGTCCCCAACGTGTCACATAGAATTAACCAAATATGGCATGTTACCGGCGCCTGCGCGCGTCGGCGCTATAATTAACCAAACCGAGGGCTGCTGGCTACGGAAATATCTGAGACGTCTGCGCGGATGCTGGGTGACAAATGTGAAAAACGTTTCTATAAATGGCTATTCTAATTGCAATAGCATGCTTAACACTAACATCTATGTTTATCGTCATTCTAGAAACGATATTACAAGTTTTACAAGTTATATTTAGTATCGATCTAGATAGCTTTATAACATGTTTTAAAAGCTGTGTCTTAGTAGGCTTGTGACCGAAAAACGTCTTCCTATGGCCACTAGTCAGCACTAATAGCACAGTTAGAATTTCTGACGCTTCATTATTTATAAAATTCTAGAATAACCACGAGTTTAACAATACATAAAGTTAGATGAACCATCAAAGAATGCTTACATAGTTATTTTATGACCAGACTAGAATTCTCAAACAAAACAAACAAACCATCAAATTAACAAGTTGTAAAACACATTACGGCCTCGCCTTTCGTTGAAATACAACCCCGTTTTAAATGAACCTCCGCCGCAGGTAATATCCGCAGGGCCAACCCTACCGACCTAAGGCCCTGGGGAGGGGAGGGTGCAACACGCAACTGTGTAGGTACCCTCTACGTTGGTCGGGATGCACTTCCGTAGCTAATTCCGTCTATAATGCTCGCTGGGGTGACAGATTTGTATTTCAAAGGAGTTTGAGTTCAAAATTTATGTTTTGAAAATGATTTGAGTTACAATAACTCATTTTAATCTAATATAGGTATGTGTGTGACTATGTGATGATATGTTTTAAGGACTAGTATTTTCGTAGTCGTCAACAAGTTTTTTTTTAATTGGAATATACTCGTCATGGAGTCTATTAAGGACAGTACTATGGTTAATAGAAATACTCGTATAAATACCGCATAGGTATGAGGTTTTAGCAGAACTTTAATTAGCACACATGTTGAGTCAAGTTCGTTGAAATAATAACGACAGACGTTCATAATAGGTTAAGAATAGAATACTTTGAATAGCATATGATCAATGCGCTTTGTTTATTGTCAAGAATGTACTTTCATTTTATATCGTGCAATATTGATAATAAACTTACTAAATACTTATATTCCAAAAATAACGTATACACCTTACCAATTTAAATACATTCCTCATTAATAACCTACATATACCATTAGCACCATTAACGTCCAAGACCTAATTTCTCGAAGGCAATGCGGAGCAACTAATGACGATACAAAATCTTTAATAGCAACAACATTATGATATAGAGCAGACCACGAAGATCAAAGCCCAAATACTTTTATAACTGCTACAAGAAATAATCCACGTTCGGGAACATAACGAATAGTAATCTAAAATGGGCACACGGATTTATATTTAGTTTACTACCTATGGCAGCGTTTCTCAAATTGGATTGGCAACCGTATAGCAGAAATAAATACATAAAAAATATATTTTATGACCGTTTGGAACAAATAGGTAAAGGAAAACTGGCCAAGTGCGAATCGGATTCGAGCGCGAAAGATTCTGTACCATTTATTTCATATTCAGCATTTATTGTCATTGCGGCAAAAGAAATACATCATCAGTGAATCTCTTTGGAGATGGACCTCTTCGGTTGTGAATACCACGGTGTCCCAACTTGCCCTGTGCCGCTTTGCGGCGCCGCCGCCGGCAACAACTAGACGAGCAATGAAGTTTTAGTAATATGGTTACATTTCTACCCCTTGGATACAAAACCTTAAAAAAATACTGTACACAAAAAAATAACCTTCCTTTCAATTCATCTTCCGTCATCAACGTCCCAATTGCGTTCCACGCTTTCACTTGTTACCCCGAGAACCACTATCCTATTTATGAACACAGTGTGTAAACATATTCAAAGTGGTCAAGGTATGACTAGGTATATTATGCAAATAGGATCTAATGCAAAGCTAAAGATAAATTTAATTACACTGACATCAGCTTATCTTAATCCATAAAACCGGAATGGATGACGAAACATAGTCGCGTGCGCATGTACTTTAATAAAATTGTATATTAAGATTAACACGAGGGTATTACACAGTTCTACTAACTATCATTGAATTATACTTTAAACCTCTAATCTTAGGTAGATGGCTCCCAAGTCGCGTAAGTGTTATACACAATGATTTTGGGCATCCATGACAGTTGCAAGTAGCGCAGAGTTCTGTCATCTGTCGCGGGTTCATGATCTGTTCCGGGAACAATTTTACCAATTTAAATTTCAAAGCACTTTACTGATTGTTGTAATTACTAATTGACTCAAAAATAATAAAAAGTAAACCTGTGTTCCACATAACGAAAGACACTGTGTGACTCAAACGTGTGACCATAATATTCACAAGCTTGGAAATCACTGACCGTCAATGTAATGGTGTATTCGAACGTGACAGAATGCCAGTATGCACTGCCGTTACTGCGAACGCGCGCTAAATCCAACTATCGCCCGAGCACTATCCACATTTGATCGATGTTTTATTTATAAGCAAAGTCAACACAGGACCTGTATGGATAAGTTTTAATAAATTCTTTTAATTAAGGATCACTAAATATAATCAATAGAGTTCAGAGTAACTCTAAAATGGAGGTGGACAGGATATACGAGTATGTTACGTTACAAATCAAGCAAAGAGTAACCAAGAGGCGACATCAGAAGACATGGACGCAAATCCTAGGACTATATTGAAGCAGAGTTGCAGAGGACCGATTAAATTGGAGACAGCTGGAGGAGGCCTATGGCAAAGGCACACCGAATTGCTTGAAAATTATAAAACTCATAACAACAAGTGTAAAGATAATAATGTAATTCAGAATAAAAGGGCATTAATAAATAATGTTAAACAAAAACCAAAATGTGATATTACATTCCTACAACGTCACTGAAAACATCAAACAATCGGTTATCAAATTCAAGATAGATGAATCTAGTTAATTGGCAGGATAATATTGTTAAATTTCACAATATATTAAGAACGGTAAACCAAAATATTGCATTCATTACATCAATGATTCTATATTGATTTGGACATATGTTTGCTCGTACTAAAAACGTTACTTAAGCTTATATTAATACTTCCCATCATACATCATCATCACATTACCTGCCTTGTTCGGTTCATCTGCCGCAAATTCATTCATCTTGGTCAGACGTCATCAAGTAATCCAATCACTTTCATATCATCTTTCACACAATCTATTCCTGTTTTCTTGTGTTCTCCTTTTTCCTGTCATACTCTTATATCAATACTCATCAGTCTTTTAGTCACGAGATTATCGTCCCTTCTCATAACTTCTTATACCGAATATTTACTTTCATCTTTTCAAATATGTTACTTTCAAAGTTCCCCATACATATCAATTCCTTATTAAATCTATTTTGGTGACTATCATCATTGAATATGTAAAAAAAAAACATTTGCTATGATCTCAACAAACACAGACACGTCAATTTCGTTTGCTCTGATAATGCAGGAAGATATTCAATTACTTTGTTTACAAATTACGACCAATATTTCAAATTCTTTTAGTGAACTGTTCATAAATTATTTATACTTATTACGAAGTTTGTACAGCGCAAAAACATATGCATTTACAAAAAAATACTTTACTGATGTAATATCAAAGTAATATCTGTTCCGCTTTCGCGAAGACCGGCTAATAGCCATTACTCATTAACTTGTGATGTTGTAGATAAATAAGATTTTGCATAATTTAAAACGGAGCGGAGAAATGTAGCTAGAGATGATTATAAAAAAAATTGAAAGATTGCGACTAATTCATCATTTAAGTACGCACTTGTAATATAAATCTCTCTTTGGATATAACTTCACAAATATGGCATATATTAATTGACCACATAAATAGTGAAATAAGAGAAAAGGTCAAACAAGGAGAACTAAAGAATTCACATAATGTCTACTATACTAGAATGTCCTTCAACTTCAAATAGCATCTTTTCAAACTATCACTGATATAAACCAAATAAAAATTCGTCGAGATCAAATCTCTGCCTACCAATAAACCTAAAACGTTAATACAGAAATTCACTCTGCGTTATCTCACTATTTCTCGCGAAGGTCAGCTGGCCTGTTATAAATCGGTCTGTTTTGTACCGCCATTGACTGTGGTATTAGAACGGATCTTACAGTCAGATGCCTTTGATGTTACTTGGTTATAGGGATGTTTGTGGCAAGTGGGGTAATTGTGGACAGATGCTGAACGCCGGTAGTGTTACTACCGTAAATTGCTTTTACGCGTAATTACATACGTCGCAAAGTACTTAAACACAGAAGATTTTGCGCCTTATGTGGGTCACACAAACAATCGGCACACAGCAAACTACCCTATATTAACGCAGCAAAGATTGCTTTGACATCTCTTGTCAAAGCGTACGGTGAGTTGCTGTGTAGGTACTTGCTGCATGATGTTTATATTGCTGTGTGGCCCCTCTTGGATGTTAGAAAGAGTTTTTGCCCTAGGATATTCCTGGAGTGGTATATTTCTTCACGATATACCCTAAGTACAAAGTAAAATACCTGTTCAATGTACGCGTTCTTAGAATAGACTACAATAGTTCGCGGATATAATTCACATTCATGTCGACCAATGTTGACAAATAACTACTGAATATCCGACTGCATTAGTTGACAATTTGATAAGAACATTCGCATGAATTCCTACTGGGTACAAGGTATAATATGATGTAAAACGATTGCATTCGGATCAAACAAGTGATTATTTTGTAAACATTAATAGTAATTTAGGTGTGAAATTCGTTATAAAAAGACAAATAAACCTCAATTCGAGGTTCGAGGCTAATAGCAGTTAAAGTACCATCTCATCACCAGATGATGGTGTTATGTTGATGTATGACTATTGAGTAGGCAAACATTTGCTCGAATTAAGTATCATTGAAATATCTCACACGTTCACACGTTTCGAATAGATTTAATAATTTGATTAAATTCGATTACCCAGATTTGTTTACACACTCATGTAATTTTAAGATGAATGGAATAAAAACATCATTTTTTTATGGCTACAGATTTTAGTCGTTCTGATGACTGTAGCACAGAGACATCAGAGACCAAAGTACACTATGACATAATGTTTAGTTTAACTAACCATGGCCGCATGTTGTTTGTTTTTCTGATGGCAGGTGTCAGTACAGTTTAGGAGTGTTATTTCATGTTTTATGTTATATTCGTACATCTCCCGAAAGTTTGGCAACGGTGAGTGAGAATACAATGTTGGGATGTTGTACTTATGTTTTAGTAGAGCGAGAACTTCACTTTCGCGATGCAGGATTGTAATTAACATAGTAGTATCGGCTTGCTATATCTAGATGGCGCTGTGTATCGCGGATCACCACAGCGGTTTCGCCAAAAAGGTCGTCTAAGGAAGAATAAGCATGAAATTCAATATTAAACATGAAATATTTTCCGTATGTGTGCTTTACTACTAGACACACACGCACAAAATGAAGATTAACTTTAGAATCTACATTCTCGGTTGGATTAAATTCACAATTAGATAATGTAGGTGACGTGTAATGTTTTTTTTTTCAAATATTATAGAATGGTTCTTGGATAGTTGATATTCACACCTATAAGACCTATTCCTAAGTTAACTATTTCCCAAGTATTTTGCTATGCGAAGCCGGGATAGGTATCCAGTCAACGTAACGCGATTGAATAACACTTTCACATAATATAGGTTCGTAAAACCCGCCCTGAATATAAAGCTAAACGTAATGTATGTATATAGGCGGTCGACTAACGCGGTCCTATTGTTACGATATACGTTGACCGTGTTCGACATGTGGTATTGTTCTAGGAGTCGCCACAGACCTCACGGCATGGAAGAACCGCTCAGCTTATTGTATAGAACATAATTCATTTTGTTACGTGCCTTTGAGCAACTAAAAGCTTTCTGAAAGAACCTTTAAAAAAGCATCCAAAGTAAATGTAACGTGTTTTTTATAAATTACTAGAATTTTCAAGGTTTTTTTAACTAGTACTTACGGAAGATATTGATGTATAACCTTCTAACTCCTAACCCAAAGAGAAAAACTTGCACCAGACCCTTGCCCGTTGGGTTTTTTTTATAAACATCCAAAATGGCTGAAGAATGTATAAGCATACAAAGATCCCATCAAAACTTTGAAGTCAGTGCATATACTTGTTTTCGAGTTTGCGACCACAAACATCCGGATACTGTTAAATATTTCGATTACGTGATTATATTTTTATTAACACGGAACAAAGTGTTTATTTTAGTTTTTTTAAGAAAAGTATACTATTTATTTTGTAAAATACCGACCTACTATTTTTATAATTAGTACGTATTAAAATTCCATGTTTAATTTATTTCCTCAGTTAACAATTTTTTTCTTTTTACAAGAGTAAATTTTGTAAATGTTGTTTATTATTATAAGATTGTTTGCATGTCAATTTTAAATAATATTTAACATGCGTACATTAAAGGGATTCATTGTTTCATCACTTCATTATGAACTTTCGAATTTCAACTCTTAAAACCCTATTACGGGATAAATTTTGAAAAATGTATTCTCACATTTTTAAATTTTGTTTTTCTTGCTATAACAATATCTTATACGTTTTCATTTTACCCCTTATATTACCCACTTAGGAGTGAAATTATAAGTTTTTATCATTAAAGTTACAGATAGTCAATGCACGTAGTAAGCTTTTATGTGTTCATTATATCCATTGCTCACTGTACTGCGACCGCAAAGCAATTACTGCTGAACATAACTAACCGAATGAATCAAACCACCGTCCATTTAATTTAATGATCTCATTTAAGAGTTTTAACATAATTTAACGGTACTACTTGAACATGAAAACGTGTTCGCATATAGTTACGCAGACTGAGGTCAGATTTGGTCTAGCGTTTTTAGATAAGTAATTACGTCATCGTGAATTATATCGATGAATCTTTAAAATATATGCATGTGCTATGTAACCTTGAATGACAGATTGAGAAACAGTGTGATGTGATACGGTTTTACGGTTTTCGCGTGACCAATGTTAAGGGCTGCACACAAGACCGCTATAATGTAAAAATTAAAAGACATGTCTACATTATAGGACGATACATTTAATTACATATTGTCATATAAATTGTAGGATTGTCAGGACCACACACGACAGCTATAACCTACATTTTTGTTCACTTTAGTTAGTGTGTCCTCTTTAGTACGAGGGCTGAGAAAGATGTGTTCGAATAATTTGGTTTCGTTCTGAAAAAGTTTGATGGATATGACCGTAAACTGTTAAAATGCATGCCTAGATACACGAGAGGGTGGAGAGGGAGATAAGTTATAAATATGACCTTTTGAATCTCGTAACTAAAGTCCTATGAAAATCATCAATCTGCCTATCGCAGACCACAGCTGGATAGGTCTTTCCCAATGTTGGGAGGTTTTGAGCTACTGTTTCCACGCTGGCGGATTGGTACAGGGTTTTATTTCAAGGTTTCCTCCTCTCGCAGTGATATCGTCTGCGTATTTATTCATTTGTCGCCTTTTATGATACCCATCGAATGACTTGAGGTGGTAATATTATTTCTACGTCGCCACAATTGAAGATATTATCATTACCATTAAAAACTGAACACACAAACTTGCCCAGCTATTTAGAATATTAGTCAGACATATAAAAACACTATTACTCCCATTATTTTCTTTGCGTCAATCAATGTCTAGAGCAAAAACTCGCCTGTTTTATGAATAGGCCAATATAAAATATGTCCGTACAGTTCTACTGGGACTAATTTATAGGACGTTCTAAATTCCCGATGCCGCTAAACTGCAATTAGGTTGGAATCACACGAAGCACTAAATTAGCACAACGTACAACACATGTACTATAAACTACTGTAAACAAACGTCAACATCATTTGAATGTAAACCTTGCCATTCGATTCAATGACAGCGTTCTTCATCAAAACGAACTATTACTTATATAATGTGTGTTTTATTTAAATAGTTTTTCACACTGCCAGTTAAAGTTTGTTTTTACAATGAATGTTGAATATATTATCCAAGAATATACTAAACAACCGTACCCGTCTAGACTCAACTAAATATAGATTGTAATATGTTGTGTAAACAAATTTACATAAGGTATATTAGAACTTATATCTCAAAGGTATTTACATCTGAAAATGTTTACATTCAGGACATGATTTGAACCCGCGACCTCTTCAAAAGGCAGTCTATTTACAATCAAGTTTAATATATAAAATATCTAAGTTTGTTGTGTCGTTCATCCCAACGCATTAAAACTTAATCAACTCATAGCCTAGTATTTGTTAGTTTGCACTTGCGCAAGAGTTGTAAGCATTGTTTGGCTCCCATGCGAAGCCTGGGTGAGTAAGCTTGAGATTTTTTGCTCTAATTTAATGACTTCAATAATGTTATCCATCTGTTACCAACTACTCCATACTCCAGCTATATTCTACACTTCTATTACTAGCGTATGTAGCAAAACAACGGACGATTATACGATTCCTATAAATAAATTACCACCCAAAGACTCAAACATTTTTATTAAAAAAAAGCATAACCTAAAAGCCGATAACTCAAAAACAACTTTGACTTCATTTTACAAAGTTACGCACTTTAAATTTATGACCTTAACTTAAATTGAAACTATAGGTAGCATTTATATCTTTATCATAGGGAAAAATAATAATTTTCCTTAGGTGCTAATTACCAATGTTTGTATTAAAAACTAAACTGTCCACGTGACATGCGCACACGCAGATGACATCATATAAGTGACACACTGCTTCTGCAATTAGACAGCCGACTTGTTGGAATTTCTAGTCCAAATTGAATTACTACCTACAACCCAGAAACAATATTGTTTACGACTAATATGGGTCGGGAAAACTTATAAATTAAAACTATAAAACATTCTATACCCTATTTTTATTTAATTTATTCTAGCTATAATGGAGTCCAAGATTATTTGGATGATAAACAAGCTTATAAATGAGCTGTTCACTCAACTTGCTACTCAAGCAAATTATTGTATCTAGATTAAATACCTAAATGTTTGTATATAGTCCAAAAAGCCCGCTGAGTTTCTTGCCAGAGTCTTCTCTGGCTGGGGCTTTTCGAACGGGTGCACGGTTATGGTAAACTAACCTATAATATATTATTAATTTTGACATTTCGTAAGTGCTGTTTAATGGTCTGCACTAAGGAATCTTGATTTTTCTGTTGCCTATACAGAATAAATGATTTTTGAATTTTAATTTTGTGCCAGATTAGTCAGATGATTTTCGAATGTGGCCTTGTGAATGTTAGGAGTTAGTTACTTTAGACTCCTTACACCCTGAGCGGAGGCTCTGGCTAGAAATTATGAGCGATAATAATGACTTTCATTATGTAAGAAGTATGTGAACATTGTTCCACATATCGCTGGTATGCACCTCATAGCTCCCGCGTACTTGAGTTACATTAACCGCGCTAATTGCTCTCTAGGGCGAGGGCGAGGGCGAGGGCGAGGGCGAGGTTGCCACTGTGGCGAGGGCGCCACAGTGGCAACGTCAACATCGTACTCCTAATTAAAAATTCTTTTCGAAGTGTTTAAAGTGATTAAAAGTGAATAAACTATACAGAAGTGCATTATAAACGTTTAAAACGTCCTGAAAAATATAAAATACATAGTGAATAACCAGAGAAACTGTGTAAGAAGTTAAAAAATACGTTCCACGTCAAAAACTTTCAAAATACGAGAAATATTGAGAAGTGAGACATTACACATACAATAAACCCTGCTGATATACTTGTGCGACGATTTGATGCAAAATGATAACTATAAAAGTGCTGAAAAACAAAAGTGATTATAAATTATAACCTCGAAACCGCAACGTAATGATCAATTTATAACTAAACTAATAACAGCGCCATCTATCGATAATTACCTAAACTACAACCTATCAACGAAATCATATTCATCAACTGATTGCATATCGATGGTCAGTTTTACTGGAAGTAAAAGTACCTAACTTTCTTCATAGAGGTCGCTACGCATACCATAACAAACAGATCATGGAAGAAATAAAAAATATGCTTTTAAGAATGCAACAGGATATGGCACAACAAAACCAGAATATGTTAGAGATGAAAGAAGAAATTAAAAACACAATAGTAAACAGCCTCACTGAGAGATTTGACAACATTGAACAAAAAAACAAACTTTTAGAGAAGAAAATAGACGATCAACACATAAGAATGAACTACTTAGAAAGACAACTAAGACGTAGAAACATAGTCCTATTTGGGCTAGAGGAAGAAGAAAACTCATATCACGAACTAGAAGAAAAGATAATAAAAATACTAACCACATACCTAGAAGTACAATGCAATTTTAATAATATAGAGGCAGCGAGGAGACTGGGGAAAAAAGGCGAGAGGGTCAGGCCGGTGGTAGTGACACTCAACACAATGGGTCTTAGAGTAAAAATTTTGAAAAATAAATTTAGACTAAACAATACTACTTACTATATAAAGGAAGACTACCCAACTGAAGTTCTAAAGATACGCAAAGAGTTACAACCACAACTACAAAAAGAAAAAGAAGCGGGGAATAATGCAATTATAAGATATGATAAACTTATTGTTCTGAGTAGACAACAACCCACTCATAATAACTATCACAAAAGAAACTTTTCTGAATCCCCAGAGACACTTACCCCCACCACCGGACAGGATGCCCCTCGATCTAGCAAACAACCTTCGAAGAAAAATAAGACAGCAACGATGAAGAACTATATAATACAACAACCTAAACTAGTAATCACCCCGAAAGAAACCCCCCTATTACAAGCTAACGTATCGCAACATCACACAGCATAGCAATTAGGAGCAGCCCCTCTACTCACTCCCCATCTCCCAGTACGGCTGGTCACCGCGGGAGAGGTCGACCAAAACCCTCCAAGAGAAATCACTTCAATAAATAATACTTTCTATACTTGTTCTCTCAATATTGGAGGAGGCTTTTACCCAAGAGGGGTCCGTGCAAAAATAATGTATTAACATACTAATGCTAACACAATTTTATCGTTAATCGAAATAATGTAATGTGAATAATGTAATATCTAATATAATAGTAAAAAATCACAAATTTAAATATATTTTTTTGCATGAATTATGAAGTAGTAAATGCATCGTACTAATATGTTCGATTTCGAATGATTTTTATGAATGTCCTAAAATATTTATTCAGGTATAATATCTAATGTAAATACTTTCAAGTGTCATAGAATGTACAAAATCATTTAACTAAACTAAACTACAACATAAGTACAACTTAATGAATTATATTGTTTTGCTGAAATCTTTTTATTCGATTCTTAAATGTATAATGTTTTTATTTTTTAGTTAATTATTGTGATATTTTGTTTTGCATGGAATAAATAAGCTTTATTATTATTATTATTATTATAATTGCTCTCTAAAACGTTGCAGTGCACTGAATTTGTCGCGGTTTAATGAGAATATTGCTAATAAATACATATATTTGTCGATTGCCTGCAGTAATTGTATGTATACTGCAGTAATTTGCGTTTCACTTATATAAAATATCTAAACCGGGTAGAAAATTATATTACAAGGACCAATTTAAGTCGACCACTAGAGATCCAAAAAGTAGTAAATTCGCCTATGAGCCACTTTTTTTATCGTGCCATTCGCGACCTTCGCCCCTCTTCTAGTCTCTCCAGTGCTGAACAGTCGATTCATTGTTTATTTGGCTAATTCTTTACCAATACACGTGTGTCATTCTTCCTACAACCCGGGGTGTTTTAAGCGTGGCGTGAAAAAGCATCTTATGAGGCCGTCAATCTAAGGGCCACCTTTGTAACACTGTTCGTGTCTGTAACGGTGATCTTCTATGCTGAGGCTTTGCCTTCAGCTTACGATTAGGCGAGGAAAAGAAATATTGACGTGTCTTTTATATAAAAATACAAGAGCAACTGTCTCCTGATCTCCCAACCCCGAGAGAGAACCCCGAGATAACACGTGTTGTTGTGATGTGTTCTGATGACATATATGCCGGTAACTATACGTAGAAATACCACAAGCCATCCCGAAGCCGTGAAATTCCATCAATTACCTCACGATCACGCTAACAGCTAATCCGACGCGTGACTAAACAATTGTTTTGGTCGAGTGAATCAATCGGGATGAGAATACGTGACCTTGGAGTCAGTGGCCGAGCTTCGTACCTGTCACCTGTCATAGCGGGTGTTATAATTGGCGCAGTGAACATAGGTGGTACCGAAAATAATAATATGATAGTTTCCCAAACGAGTATTCCGGTCCCAATTATTATTTCATAGTGACCCGCGTCTTTATGCGAGCACCAATTGAAGGTAGCAGAAAAGTATATGGCCCTTCTGATGGAACGTGGTTACTGTAGCCTACGGAAGTTTGCAACACCAGGGACGTCATGTAGAGTAGGGGGGAGGGGTGAAAGTTAAGAAAGTTTCTGTCCTGTCAGTGTAGAAGACAAAGTTGTAGTTGGTGTTTTGGTGTCATGGACGCGGCTCCTGTCTGACCTCCTTTGAGTAGAAAAAAAGAGGAGGAGACGTAGTAAGCCTTCCCATAGATCGAAACCTATGCTTGGGCCCTCTCCGTGAGGCGACGCTGTCGTCAAACAAATTACTACACAACGATGGCAACCTAAAAAAATGCCGTCGATTCGACAGAAGAAGAAGTAGAAAAATCTGTACTAGAACCTCATCTGTTAATCGGGGATTCAACCGAGATTAGGTTGGCTAAAGCACCGTAGATCTTGGTCTAAATTAATTGGGCTAAATAACTACACCCTTTCTCTTAGTACATAATTGAGAAAATAAAAAAACCTTCACTATTTCTTTATCTATGAACTAAGGTGACAAAGTACAGTTACTACAAATCCAACAAGGAAATCAAGGGATAAAACACCATTATTTCTACAATGAACTTTAAGATAGCTGTTTATCTATAGACTCCACGACAATACGCCGGCGCAGGTTAATGCATTCTTAGTATAAGTGGTACCATACCTCGTCAATACGACCGCTCCATCTGAAGCTGAGACAGGTTCTTAAAAGCATCATCAATTACATTTGATTGTATATAGAACAATAGTTGATAAGGACGATGTCACTATGGAATTGTGTGGGAGGCAGGTCACGCAAGGGCATAAATAACAACACTTAATTGTATGATAATTCGACTATTTGATAATTTTTCATTATTAATTACAATTACAATGGTAGTTCTCAGTTTGTCTCATCAGATGCTTTGCACATCCTATTGGGAGTAAGAAGAAGGAAACATGAGGTGTTTTCTTCTTTCTACAATATAAATACATCAATTTGATAATTCAATTAAAAGTAAGTTATGTCAAAAAGTATTATACAATCCAAGATTGGATGGACGATGGACATAAACAAGTCTCGAAATGAGCTTTTACTCAATTTGCTACTCAAGCGAATTATTGTAGGTATCTAGACTAAGTACCTAAATGTTTGTAAAAAAACAAAGATAACAGAAAAGCCCGCTGAGTTTCTTGCCGGAGGCTTCTCAGGTGTTACGAACAGGTGGTCTATTTGCTAACTAACCTATAACATATTACTCATTTTTACCTTTTCTAAATGTTTAATAAGAATAAATGTTTTTTTTTTTAATTCTAATACAAGTAGAATTTTACTGCATTGTCGTTAAGTTTATCAACGCCCAAGATTCTGTGCTTTACTAAAACATTTACTTACTTAGAACGGGTAACAAGAGCTGAATAAATCCCCATTTTTTTATGGTTACTGTTACGTTACTGTCAAACAGAAACTTTTTGCATGCGTTGTGTGTTTACTGTCAGAAGATAAACAGTCCTTCACCGAGAACACGAGAAGGGATGGGGTGTGTGTTGTATGTGTTATATTTCACCGGAAACCATCGAGATACGCGATACCAAAAAGCGTTGGAATCACATGAGAATTGTGAACCGCATTGTAAAGTTTATGAATGAATGGTAATTTGGTCCATTGATTCCCATTAAAAGTATCTAATATCGACTCTGAAATATTACTTATATTACTTATTAATTTTATCGTCATTCAAAAATACGATCTACGTTTATTTATTAATTATATGACTAAGTAATAACTGAATATTTATTATTTATGTTACTTATGAATGAATACCGAGATTGATTAATGAAATTAGTTTCATTACTAACTCATAATTATTTATTTAAACTTACAAAAATCCGGAAGTTACGCGAAAGAACTTTTAAAAACCCAGCCCTAACACCCAAAACAGTACAACCGACATTTTTCAAATTTCATTCGTCCCAAACGCGTTGCAGTAAACGAAAAAGTCAAAATAAAACGAACAATCGGCACGCCCGAGGAGCTTGCGACTTCGTATCGGCTTTAACGCAAATAGCTATGAGATCATACTGTATTCTACATGACGTTAATATCCAACCAGACCTAGTTGACTCCTCTCAACAATAAGTTCTTAAACAACTTGAGCGACTTGATTAAGTTGACAAAGCTCTTTTTATAACGGTCGCGTCTGGGTGGTCATGCTGAATTATTAAGAACTAACTTGTGGTTTTATTGGACGATGCGTCACGACAACTTGTTTTGATAGTCGAGAAGAATTGTTGTAATGGAGTAGTTTAAGCCCTTCGTCCTTTAAGTAGAAATTGTTGAGGAAAGTTTATTGGTATTTTCATTCAACACATAATGGACCATATAAATAGATGGTTTGTAGATATTTAAGGACATGAATAAATTCTGAATTGTAAGGTCAGGTGAGTATTCTTTGAAAAAGATGATCAATGACTTAACTATAAAATACAGACTTAATATAAAAAAAGGGAAACTTGATTTGGCTTTCGGTTTAGAATTAGACTTGAATATTAATTTATATTTGATGAATCTAGAATTACAGAAATACTGAATATCGCATGATTTATTTTTATTAAGTTGACAAATATTTCCGATCTTATATAGTACTTGCTGAACTATTACCAGATATACAGGAAATATCAATAATTAAACAAACTACACGAATTTTAAACAGTATCGTGGGACCGTCAATTCTAACTGAACAAGTAATAATGATACTTCCGTATACATCATTACGTAAAAGGAAAGTAATAGAAAATAAAAAGAGATAGGGAAAATACGAGTATACTCTAAACTATAAAAGAATGGATTTATATCATTTATAAAATTGATTATTACATAGGAATAAAATATTATGAGAAAAGTGGAACGTATATTATGATCAAAAATGGTTGTTAGAGAAAAACATTTTTACATAAACTGAAAATAAAACGATAAAAGTAGTGCAGCATTTTTTCCCTCGCACGACAAAAGTACACCTTCTTAATTATCCTACAACAATTCAATTTGTATTCTATGCAATGCATTCAATGAATAAACCGTGATTAATTATAGTAATCCTCGCTAAACATTCGAAGCGGATTTGATTCCGTAAACACTATTTGCATATTAACACTCCCTTTTAAGCTGTTGATAATTTGTAATTAATATAAGCAGAAATGGTAGAAAAAGAACTGATTGAGTATTACTTTTTACTATATTAAGATTTTACGGCGGTCTCCCACACAACAGGTACTTAACGATGCATGGAGTAAAGTATCGACACAAAATTACATGTTGTTCAAAATTCCCTCATCTTTAGATTACGAGGCGTGAGAACCGGTTACTTATAATAGTACAGATTGGTGCACTATAGCTGAATTGAAACTTTTTGGTCGCTAGTCTGATGCTCATATATACCTAGATATTAGGAATGAACAATCCAAATTTTATGTAACTTAACAGTAACTTTTATTACATTTTTGAAAAGTGACAGCTGTAATAAAGTATACGTATATATTTATATATATATATAAAAAATAGAAATAGCTATTTAATTACAGGAACAACGAACTCATGAATCTTTAAGAAAATTTTGGCAATTTGATATGTAAAGACCTGTTATAATCTATGTAAGGAATGCAAACTATGAACAAACTGTTGATTCAGTTTAGAAAAACTCGTGAATAAGAAACAAAGCATTGCAGTGAATAAAAAATACCGCAGAAAACTTACTATAGAACAGTAGAATTGTTATAATGAAACAACTTATTTGAAGTATAATAAGAGAATGACATCAGACCATATTTTTATTTAATATAACAGGTTTATAATAAACTACACACGTTTAAATTAGATATACATAAGCTCTGAATGCGATTATTACCCAGTAGTCGCGATGATCATGATTCCTACATACAATTAATGGTGAATTTATATACTTTGATATAGGTTATAATCTGACCAAATTAACTGAACCAAAGCTCGTTACGTATAATAAAGTCCTAACTAATATTGTAGACAAAAATTTGGTTGTTATTAACATTAAGTACAAAGTGCTAATATAGTTTCTGTACCGTAAAAATTCTTCCCACATTGTGTAATTTTCGTAACCAACTATTTCTTGCATTCCTCTTGGAATATTATATAGCGATGACGCTTCATACTGCATAATGCATAGAAAAAGTGGTTCCCATGTAAATGGCGATGTTCTGCATCAATCCAATGGGACGTAAGTACTTAATATTTCTCCTGCGAACGTGTGTATATTCCAACACTGGACCACAGATCTCAGATAAGCAGATAATGATAATCTAATGGTTGGAAACTTCGATGTAAGATGCAATCTATGATTACGCTTATTAAGTTCTATAATATTTAATGTGGTCATGGATGATTTAGTGCTTTCATGAGGATATATTGATATGCAAGTTGATCATTGTGATCTATTTACGTAATCTCAACGTTTATAAAAATGTTTTCTTTTTTATCTATTGTTATTATTCCAAACGAAACATGTCATTCACGTTGTTATAAATTGTGGTTGACTGATAATCCATTGCTATTTGTGGGCATGTAAAACACCACAAAATTGTGGCTGAAGAGTAGATATTATCAGTATGTGCCTATATTTTAATCGCAAATATAATTGCGCATTTTAAATTAAATGATAAAAAAGTTATGTCGGCACGATACTATAATTAAGATGCGGTAAGGTACACGTAATGAACATCATAATTATAAGTACATACTCATTAGAATTTTTACATAATGTTATACATATTCTAGTTTATAATGTTTTAATGGCTTATTTTTTTGTATTCTTCATGATATGTACATCGTGCTATCCACATAATAAGAAAGTATAATAAGTAGTCCAAATCTATCCACTACTAAACGATGTATATATAGGTAGGTACCAAATTGTACAATAAAGACAAAACACACAATATTGAACGAATTGCTTTATATATGAATTGAATTCTTGAGCATTCACCAAATTCTTTGCCATAATGTCATAACTCGAAAATAATAGAATGACAGTCTGTCATAAGTGGCACATTTGTGTAAATATGATTACAATAGCGAATGTGTGTGTGTGTGTGTGTGTGTGTGTGTTTGTGTGTAAGGACACGCTTCAATAGTTTGTGGTAAATGACATCACGAATGTAAAAACCTGCTAAATTAAGGAAATGTAATAAGCTTTACATGCTTTATAGTTTTTTAATGTTGCTGGTAATATTTAGGTGTAGTATGTCTACCCGCTTTATGTCTGTTTAGAAAAATAATGTCATATTACGATCAAAGCACATTGTTTTTATCTAGAGTAATACTATTTATAAATACTTCTTTTTTTAGTTTTAATTAATGAGACTGTAAAATATTCTCAGGCATTATACAGTCACAATAACATCACTGAAACTCGACTACAATCAACACAAAAGTTAAAAAAAAACAAACCGTACTGATACGAGCCCAGTCAGCCCTGCTCGAACAAAAAGGGATATCCAAAAGAAAACAGTTAAATGCCAACTACGTCACTGATGCACTACACTAAAACACCACAAGCAATGTCATTGCCACCACTGAAATGCTTTTACACACAACACTTAAAAGCCACTTTCTAAAAAATTCAAATTTACAACTTATATGTCCGCACCACACGGCACCATCCAGGAGACTGACCTGCCGCGGCACGATATAAACAACGCGAGCGAACGAGACAAATGTATAATGCACCTGTGCACTTCGAATTGAAGGATCGTAAAAACGGGATAGAAATAAAACAATACATACAATCGAAAGAGACGCAAATATAACCGATCGGCTGTGAACTTCAATTACAGAACGTAATAAGTGACAGTTGCAGCAATTTGATTTTAATAGTTACAGCTTAAAAATAGAGTAGTTTTCAGAAGTTTAAAGTAAAATTTATACGATGTTTCAAAGTTTGTTTAGCCGGTGTACCGTCAGGGTCGACATATGGCGAAAAGGTGGTTGTGTCCGCCGAATTCCATGGTGTGGTATGTTCAAACATGTTGTTTAATTTGCGATTGTTTCTGTCGACTTGGTGCGCCGCGTCCTGTACATTTGTTATTCGAAGTTGACACGAAGTTTATTAATAAGTTTAGGAGAATTATGACTTTGATATTGACGTTTCGTTTTATTATGAACTCAGAACTAAAAGTCGTTCTCGTAAATAATAATACTGTGGTGGTACTATTGGTATACCTACATTCAATTCTTACCTATATGGTATTATGAGTTCGATTCTGAGTTCAATTCCTAGATTCGAAGAGTAGCCCAGTGGTATGGGTAATGGACTGCTGAGACGAGGCCTCGGGTTCGATCCCAGGTTTTACCATGGCACACACATGACTTTTCGAAGATTTTCGAAGTTACATGTATATTTCGCAGGTTTATACCTAAGTGCCCGGATAATGGCAATAGGCTCGCCACCTATTACATTGGGACCTAAATATAAACTGGCGAAATGTGGGTGCTAGCACCTCTGCCTACCCCTTCGGGGATATAGGCGTGAGTTTATATTATATTATTATTATACTAGGAGCCATTGAAGAGTTCCACTATCTAGTATCTATACGTTGGTTAATCAGTACATAATGTCATGATGAGGATGCATTGTGCCTAATTGCTATTGTATCACAAGATGCTACATAATTCCCAAGTAAGACAATTTCGATATTGACATAAGTTCCAGCGTTCATTGTTTTACCTTATTTAATAATTTAGGTTTTCCAGGTAAATCTCATCTGAGTAATGACTTAGTGGTTAATCTAGACATTGACTTGGGGAATTACATGAGTAAGATTACACAATGACATTACAATTTTTTAATAAAAAACTATACAGAATTATAACGTCAAGAGTAATAGTATGTTTTATATTAAACTGTACTAGTATTATGTAATAGGTCGTAACATATAAATTTGTACTTTTGTATGAAGAAATTGGAGGAAACCCAATTTTCAGGAACAGTGACAGTAATATCAAAATGTAAAGCATTTAGGAAGTACTGTTTTTGAAGATCGAATTTCATTTATCAAGCGGTCAATAAAAACAAAATTTAATATAGGGTTGTAAAATCTTGAAATCAACTTTCAAATAAAATAAAATGAATGGATAGAACTATTAAATTATATAAAATAAAAATAAGAAATTAAAAAACCCACTAAGATCAAGTTAATACTATACCTATAGATATTATTACCGTGCTTAGATGATATACACGGTGATTTTATAGTGGTTTCGGAAAAAGAATATTTTGTTTCACACACAGTTTCGGTAGCAAAATCGACTAGAAGTTTTAATCATGAAAGAAAAAGAAATTACTTTATGTATGGCAATAATGTAGGTACAGGTGAACATAAAAATTTATGGGAAGTGTAAAAAAAAATTTTTTATCGCCAAATTAGGACTTCCTTACGATTTTACTATCGAAATTGTGCCCAAAATCTTTATTTCCAAAACCACTATAAAATCAACCGGTATAAAGGATTCACTCTTACGATAACGATCCATTTAAATCATTGTATACACCACGTTTTCAAAACGCATGATTTCAATTCGATTAAGTATAAAGAAAATCGTTAAAAAGCTTTGATAATTCGAATGACCTGTAAAAACTAAACCTACCAGTTGTGCTACGGTTTCGTGAGGTTATTGAACCTTCAGAATGACTCATACTTTGATTCGTTTTCAATTAAGCAGGTAGGTAAGTACATTCAGTAATTGTCTTTAGAGCAAATTATCTTTTTACACATGACCTTTTAAGAATGATGCAAGTTGGGAACGCGACAACTTCTAAACGCGATGTGTTACGTCCGCGTTACGTTTCCACGCCGAGACAGAAATGAATGGCTAAATACTCCTTAACGGTAAGGCTGGGTTGCACCATCTTACTTTATCATTAAAAGTGCAGTTAAAGTATCGTTCAGGTATAAAACAGGTTGCACCATTTGACAATAGTTAAATGACGTCATAACTTGAAGCTAACTGTTAATTGTGAACGTCAAATTCTATCAAAAAGATAACTTCAACCGAGCTACTAAATACACTGGTGCAACACATTTAGCAGAAATCATTAGGATCAATGTAAACGCTTACTTTAACAGGTAGTTGGTGCAACTAAGGCTAAGTCATTGAAATTGTCAACGTTAATCAAGGATCTCAAATTCCTAAACGGAATATTTAAACCACTAATTAATTACGAACCGTGTGGGGAATTCGTTAGTGATATCACTCAGCGTCTACCCAACTTACATATAAAATATATAATTATATGACGTATAAGCTATCGAACGTGTTGCATTAGTTGGTTGGTTCGCTTACTAATAATAAAAGTGCAGTGTTATTTTGAACGCGCTATCTCTGTAACAACCATTTTGATAATCCAGTTCTTGGAGAAGGTTACTCTCATAGCCCGAGCAATGAGAATTTCTTATACAGGAGATCCAGTATTATAAATTAATGGTGCAATTGAAACTAATATGTACCATTTGCACCATCAATGGTACAAGTAGTGAAGATCAAATATTTTAAATTAATGATGCAAATGAAAATAAAATGTATCGTTTGCACCACTGATGGGTTAACAGTACTATTAGTTTCATTTGTATCATTGGCTGCACCATAACCTAACCGAAAGAGTTTTTCAATCTCAAACATAGTTTCAAATATTAGTGCGTTCATGAAACAAATTACTGTCCTTACAATAGCTTCTAATTCCCTACTTTGATGACCACAATAGCTGGTTTCCCATACCCCGCTTAAAGGACCTTTTTTTTTATCGTGCTCAAAATCCTCACGGATACCACCTCCACCAAAACCGATGGAGGTGATTATGTCGGACTCGAACCGACCAAAACGCACGCCGTCCATGGGTCCTTGATTGCCGGAGGTGAGATTATACAAGACATATCTCTCGCACCCCGGCAGACCCGGGGACATCTCTGTTGAGAAGACCCTCCTCCCCCAATGCGGGGACCATGGTGTCCACATCTAGCCCCTGGGTATGGGGTGGCATTTTGCGCCATCGCCGTGGCCCGCTTAAAGGACCTGGGATTTGTAGGAAAAAAGAACCTGTATGCTGGTGAAGACTCCATCCCACCAGATTTTTCAGGTAACAAAAAACCACCTAACCAATGGCAGTCAATAATCATCAAGTTAATCCTTACTACCTTAACCGTGAAAAAAAACCAGTTCATTTCTCGATATGCGAGTTCAGGTAATTAAATGAAAGCATTAAGTTGCGTAAACTACTAACCAATCTCCGAATGGACAAATTTACCTGACGACGTGCAACTACGTCATCAATAAATAATATGTGTGTGGTCACAAACAATACTACATTATTGTTACAATGACGTCACTCTGAGCAATTACTTACTTCAAGGGAATATTAAGACATCGAGATTTAGTTTCCGCGTCGTAGGTACAGTGGTATGATCAATAACAGCTTCATATTGCTATATTTTTATATGTATCTCTCGTTAAAATGAGTTGAGTTGGTAAATGGTAAGATGCTGTAAGTGAAGTTGAAGGTCACAATAATGCCAAAATGTAAATAAGTTTATTACATAATGCATAAAAGAAAAAACGTACATCAGTACGGAAGTAGCCGCAAAAATATTGAATAGTTAAGAAGTCAAGGTGAAAAATCGTGTGTAATAGTCAATGATATGATAGGAATAGAATAAAATATTTCTATTAACCCGGCGCCAATGACGTGAAAATAGTTACTAGGACGATGACGCCGGGTCAAATTGACCCGAATGTTATAGTTCATTTTTCAGGAACTTCAGCAATCCCCCGTCATATTTTAATGATTGTTCATTAAAAACGATTCCTTTTTTAAGATGAGCAATAAAAGTAATTACAATAAGTTCTAGAAATGTAATTTTTATAATTTTTTCCAAATTATACATGCAAAATCAACTTTGGCAACATAACGTGTTTATATTTTGAATTCTGGTTGAATTATCCTTAGCGATGATAGAACTAAATAATCTCATCTACTAACAGAGAGATTAATTAAGCTTTATAGTATAAAAGTAAAGACGAATTCGTCATTTACATCATCATTGAGGTCCACGGAACTGTTGCAATTATTGTAGTATGGAATCAAATGGTCTGGACAAATGTAAATGTGACACGGGTGATATATGTGTGATGTTTTCTTGTCTTTATTAGATGGACATATTTGATGTCTTTTTTGCGAGTTCCTGAATTGTTTTTGGGAGGCTATTCATTAGGTTCACCCAGAAAATCCGCTTTTCTTCTGCGCAGACAAGGTAAATTTATATGAGACTTTCGCATTTGTAAGTCTAGTAAAAGCTCGTAAACGAGAGCGAATTCTAGTTTTTTCAGAAAATGTAATCTCTTTCAGAAAAAATAATTGTCATATGGACCCGATGTATTAGGTATATTCGCCTTGATGACAGATATATCCACTATATCCAACATGGCTTCAACATTTTACTCATGTTGTATGTAGCACTGATAATTGTGGCCCTAATTGGAGCTGTACGAACGCAAGATCAATATCATATAAATCTGAATTCATATCACTAGCTTCTTGTTCATTTTTACTGTTATTGCTGCGTTCAGATAAATGGAGGTCAATGCCCACGTCTGAAGCAGCTCGTAACTCTTGAGTCGGGATCACAGTCATCTAACATCGCCACAATTCTCACTGGATCATTTATCAATGACATTTTTACTAAAAACTTAGAAACGAACCAGTACAATTAACATTGAACCCTAAACAACGAAATAAAGGTAGTCACGAAATAACGACGTCAGCAATGATGCTGGGTCATAATGACCCGTTTTCACTTGACGCACGTGTATCTCGCAATACATGCAATTTCGCTCCATGCGTATCAATGAAACGGGTAGAGAGAGAACGTATCTCCAGCTATACAAACGTTCGAACCATAAAAACATCGCAAGAAATAAAAAATTTTAGTTCACATTTACCTCGGGTCAATATGACCCAGCGTCATTGACGCCGGGTTAAAAGTCCAGTAACCCTAGCGGAATAGTATTTGGGCCACCCAAACTCTTCCCGTGGACTGTTTAACATCAGACCGACATAATATACAGCCCAAATTCAGCCTCAGATGCATAGCTAGAGTCAACAATAGTGCCCGAAATACAGCAATAGGCTCACCAGACAAGAAGACTTACGTGGGACCGAATAAAATGGTTGAAGAAATGTGTGTACACCCAAATAGTGAGTATGTCTAATAAATAACCCACTTTGTTTACTTTATTGCAAGAATAATGTAAAGGTAGCTCCTGAATTGTGTAAAGCTCTTGTCCAGTCCAGATCAAGAAACTGTCCCTTTATTGGTTTATGTTGATATTTGAGAAACGACTGCCATCTGACCTATTAGCTATGAGAGGAACTGCTGGCTGGTGAGGTTACCTCGGGTCTAGAATATCTTGGTATAATTCCAAAAACACCTAGGTTACGGGTGAAATGGTTCTATCGGAGTCCAATAATCGCGGTAACTTATGGTGTGGTACTATGTACCCCTAGTATACCCAAAGGGGTTTAGTTCCAAGTAAAGCGCTGATTTATCCCTTCAATCATCACCTAATTCGTTAAAACAATTACTCCTAAACACAACCTGTTAACAAAACTTCAAGAGAATACAAACCTAAGAACACATAATCACACGTTCTAAGAACTGAGTACGCCTGAACCTAACTGTATGGACTGTGTTTATTGCTACCCATTCATACAAGAGATGAAATAGAAAACATTGGCACAATCCAGTATGTTTCATATTTCGATATTTTATGATTGTTCGAACGCCTTGGCCTTGTCCCAATCTGTTTGAAAGATTTTGCACAATGATTTAGTTGTTAGCATGCTTACCCTGGTATAATCTCAAGGGAGATGCAGAGAGAGACGTAAAAGACGGAAAGCGGACCCCGAGGATCACCACAACCTTAAATGCGACCGGGATTACCGTATAGATGATGATTCTCAAGCTATAGGCTGAGGCATTGGATACCCCCGTTTACTTAAACATAGATGAAGAGATTTTCATATATTTTCAGACCTCATATTGCAGATATTTTCAATACACTATTCGATCTGGGAGTAAAATGCCAAATTACATGATGAGCATATACCATGGAATAAAGCAAAAAGTCATTCAGTGGCATTATTTTTTAAATACCAGTACTTTATGATTTTGGCTATGTCCCAATCATGTTTGAAAGATTTTTTAGAATAACATAAGAGCTATTAGTACCAGATGCTGATCACCAATAACAATAACGATGATTGATAAGATTGCTCTGGACCAGCTCCCTAATACCAGTTCCAGTAGCTCAAATTTATGGAGGTGTGTAATTACAGGGCAATGTGCAGAGCATCTGCCAGAATTCGTGTGAAGGCAGCTAGGGCGAAGACATTAGAGAGAGGCGCGCGTACGGCTATATTTGAGACAATGCCTCATGGCTAAATTAGGATCTGACTGATCAATTTAACCTGTAAGACAGATTAAGGTCGTAAGTGTCGTCGATAGCTTAGCGGTTAAGGAGTTGGCTTTTCGTCCAGGTTTGAATCCTAGCGTCGTGAACACACATGAAATTTAGCTTGACCCGAGGGGTTAGGAGGACTATTTAAAATAGTATTGCTAAAACTCAGTGTTCTCAATATACCGAAGCAATTCTTCACTCCGGAGTCAAAGTTGCATATTTCTGTAAGTCACAAGTCTGGTATCACTTAGAGAACTGTTTCTTATGACCAGTGCCTAACGGCTTAAAGCTTTCTGAGCAGTAGATAGGCAATGATCGCTTATTTTGTGGACCCCATTCTTACGTTCGCCTTTCAATTCTCCAAATATTTTTAGGGCATAAAAAAGCTGAAAGTGTAACTTCTTTACGTAGCATAGATCACGGATAGTCTGGCAGGTTATTCAAACGCTTCAAAACTGATAGCTTTCGATGTAATTGAGATTATCGAGGCTGAGAGCAACAAACGAGAATCCTAAAAATCGCAAATAAATCACCTTCAAGGTCTAACGAGAAACTGAACACTGGTTAGTACGGTACGGTAGTTAGAATCCAAATTTTAATCTGTGGCGAAACTGCGGGCCACATCTAGTATACCATCATTATATTATAATCACTTTGGTAATATTTATAAACATCTTTTAAATATAATAGCTGAAAACTGCGAATCTAAGAATTGGCCCGTAAATCACTAATACAGTACACATAATAATTGATTCATGGAAAGCTCTGATTCTAAGTAGTGGGTAAAGATGGAGAATGAAAAGAAATTATTAGTAATCGTAGTCAGAAAACTACAGTTCTATCCGTTTATAACGAGAATATAAACAATAATTTCCAAGTTAACTTTTTTTCTATTTCTTAATAAATTTGAATGAGGAAAATGAACATTGAACCACTGACAATCATCATCATCATCATCATCATCTGGGCGCCAATCACCGTTGCATTCGCTTACACTTTAGGAGAACGTTCACTCTTCTACTCCTCTTTGCGTGTACAGAAGCTACTACAGTCTAACAAAACCACGAGAGGAGAATCAGCACCACAGTTCGTCTGCCAATCAGCCCGCATGCATAAACATACTGTTTTCGGATATCGGTTTTATGTACTCACAGAATTTGTGCCAAATTTTACCATATTCTGTGGCTGTGACTACACAAATACGTCAAAATTAACTCGTGCACTACAATATATTTTGATAAATCTAGTAATGCAATCCGGAATTCGCAGAGTAGTGAATGGTACAGTGAAACGGTACAGATGGTGATGTTGGCACCTTATCAAGCACTGATTGTAACTCTCTTGGGCATGAGTTCTTACAGGCAATGCAATCATTAAAAACCAGTGCACTAAGTCGTTCCCTTTTTGCACCATCTATTTCATTAAAGCAGCGCTCAAATATTTGTGCTGTGTGGCGTTGCACTAGCATAAAACACAGTGACTCAGCAAATTTTTCGTTATTTTTGATATTTTTTTGAGGCATTAATTTGCTAACTTTTAAAAAAAGTGAATTACTAGACAAAATGTACTCTTTACCAATGTCTTTGGAGGACATCACGGGGTGCTGGCGGAGTGCACGGCAGTTGAGGACCACAAGTCGGCCATATTTATAAATTGTGTCAAACCAATCCATGTTTCTCTCGCGATTTGGTGGAAAGATATATGAAGGTAACTATACAAGTAATTTTCCTCAACTTCAATAACAGATATCGTCAAACGCTTCACCCACAGTCCTCAATTTCTGTCGACTCCACCAGCTGTGTTTGTTTCCCGGGAACCCATCAAACTCAACAGTACGCGTAGTTTAATGCCGGCGCCATGCCCTCAGTCAGTTTCAGGTGAAGAGCTATAAATGGGCCTTGACGAGATGGCTCTATGTTTCTGTCTAACAAGAAGCTAGGCGTTTTCTTAGAACTTTGTTTGTACTGGAAGTAATGGTTCGTTCCACCTGGTTACATTGTACTCACAATATTGTAACTGGTGAAACATTTTTATTGCCAGTAGTTCCAATATTTAGAAATTATTAAGTTGTTGCCTTATTCGTTTCAGATAAGATTAGTTTTAAGTAATTTTTTGTTAAGGAAAAAAAAATGCATTAATGTAATTTTTTTTCACGCTAATATGTTGCGTACCAGGAGTACTACCAAGGGCTTTCGGCTTCCGAAGTGTTTCCCTTGCACCCTGTATAGATAATTCTCCATGGGTCCTATACAATATAAATGAACTGTCTGTCCCTGAAAACGTAGGCATAATCATTACCTTTTTTCTAGCAACATATTTTTTTTATGATCCCACGTAATTCCCATGCCACCAACCGAACTATTTCGTATAACATACAAAAAAATAGCATATTTAGAAGGAAACTTAATAAAGTTATATTTTAGGGTGTAAAAGCCCTCAAGATGTTTCACGTTGCGTCGCACCATTTCCTGGCAAACGTAACAGTAATCTTAATCTATGAACTTCATAATAATATTACATTACTATCTATTATTATCATTAGTTGCCAACACCCTTCGCCGCACCGTTTGGCCGGCGTGCGCGCGCGCAGTCTTATAAACAGTGACATCACACACATTGTGTTACATACATACAATGTTCGGATGATGTGCGCCTACCAGATTAAATCACCGCATCGACTATTGACATAGAGCTGATTTATCTTGTTTATTTTCAGAGTTAGATAGTTGATAATAATATTTTGAACTGACCCTTTAGTGATATCATGCTAGGTGATTATAAAATAAACAGCATTTGAAAATATAATAGATTTGGTAAAGTTTATAAGGTTATATTAGTAAGAGGCTAGGTAAGAGCTTCGCGAAAAGTATTTAAATTTAGTCGCATCCTAGACTATGATAGTCATAGTATAACGTGTGTTGGCAGATCCTTGTGCAAATTTCAATAACGTGTACCACCCTTAGAAAGGCGACACCAACCGAGTTAGGAGAGTCGAATTTAGATCGGAAAAAGGGATTGCTCCAACGGGACTTGAATCCGCAATCTTTCCCTCACAGGAGAATGCTTTAACCGCTGAGCCACGACCGGAGGCTTAACGTGCTCCCCGAGGTACGATCAGACCAATGCAAATAGATATTCATATTTAGATGGAGCGGGAGTCGAACACGCGCCTCCTGCGTAAGCAGTCGTTTTCACTACCACCACGACACAGAGCATGTATGTATGTAAATGCCATGAATTTTCTTAAATTTTCTCATGAATTATGTTCGATAAGTATGATCGGGCCAGCTGCTCAGTAATGATCGCTTCGTACAAAGTCGCGTACAACAGTAAAGGTCAAATAGTACTTATAGGATCGTTTATGGCCCTGGCAATAACAAAACGCACAACTAGGTACTAATTAAATTCAGTGAATTGAAGTGTTTAACACTTCAAATATCAAAGTTATATGTTGTCAACAATAGCCGGTGTGCTATAAAATGCATAGCCAAAGTTGCAAGCCGTAACTTCGGGCAAAGATTTCGTGAAACAGTTCATCCGGCCCGCGGCGGCGGACTGGCAAGCTATTAGGTTTCGAAGGGAGTGGTCTTATTTGCACGATTGGCCAGCACCATCAATGGTGCAAATGGAACTGATTTATACCGTTTGCACCATTGAAAAATATACAAGTTTTTCATCCGGATTTTCCTATTAGCTATCTTTTAGTCGCCCTATTCCAATCCACCGGGAATCTACACGGCAAATTAACTGTCCTTACAAGAAATTCAGCCCATATTATAACTGACACGCTAACCAAATATTTGTATTATAATTTGACAACAATCGTCGCCAAGGTACCAGAGGTGTACCAATATTGAAGCAGTTGTGACCTTTCTGCTTGGAAGAGCGTCATTTAATTTATATTGGCACACTGAACAAGTTACAAGATGCCATAGATTATATTATTAATTCTAGATATTCGAGTTCCAATGTCATATACTCGATATCATATCACAGTGTTAGTGGCTAGTGGTTATTTTTACTCATATTAATATTAAGTATATACATAGTAAGTAACATATCATGCGCGATATTCCCACCGAAACATTTCCCGTGATATAATTTCGTGAATTTCCCGCTGCCATTACCCTGTACAGGGTACAAGAGGCCGATATGACATCACCGCAGTCACGAACCGATTTACAAACACTCAGCTATTGTTTACTGAAATAACATTCGATAAAGGCGGCGACCGATATACTCGTACGTCACTTGGGGAAGAAAAAAGCATTGATTAAGCAACTTGTGGTTTTTACTGCCAAACTAGAAGTTAAGTGTTCTAACATGTTGTGATATATCTCTGTCATTTGAAATGAAAGGAAATTTACATAAAAGACATGATGCACATGTGAAAATACGGATATTTATGGTTAAGTGCAAGTTTAATCATTCTCAGAAATTTATTGTAGTTTTTTTGTCAACACATTTTGGAGTCGCTGATAGAAAAAGTAATCAGCAATTCACAGATCGTTACACTGGGATTCGACTATAGAAAAAAACTATTTTATGATTTTTATATAACACAAAAGGAACCATCAGAGTGACATATCACAGTGACATTTCTGACAATAAGGTAATAACGATGCTAAAGTTATTCAACTTACTTCAGGACTAATAAATGAATTGATAGTTTGTGTGAGCAGATTACTGAAAGATTTACCCATTCATCGAAACACGTGACGTTAAAGTGTACAATAATTTAAATTAGTTAGTAATGACTCAATTCTGTCGCCGCCTTTAGAGGCCACGTAAGGCGAGAAGCCAGATATTATCACTTGTCATTATTACACACACATTAAATACTGCTTATTTGTGAGCATAAAACAATTTTTATTGCTTTTTCTATATTATAAATGCATTAGGAAGCGATTTTGATGAAATTTGGGATTAAAGGTTGAGGAAGCGCTAAAGGAATATAGGGTCATTGTTAAAAAAAAGGCGCTAAAGGGGTTTAGATAGGGGAGGAAAGTTGACTTTTATTGCTAAAAACAAGGGGTTAAAAGGGTTCAAATAGGGGATGAAAGTTTGTACGAAAATTCGTCGACTACCGCCGTGCTTTAAATTAAGTGACGTGGTAATGGCAAAACTTCGGATAACTGTATGATGGAAATAGTAAGTCACAGCCTCCCAACTTTGGAAAAGACCTATGTTCAGCAGTGGACTGCAATAGGTTGATTGATTGATTGAATTAAAAAGTGGTTATCCTTACTTATTTAAAATCCCAGATCCCACGTGCCAATACAAGGACGCAAAAATAAATCAAGGGGGAACTTTTTGCTGTACGACTTGCCTGAGTTTACCAGTCGATTCTCAGTTTTTGTGCGTCTCGCTGTCAACTAAGACGACCACTTATTATATTTAATACATACTAACGTCACGTCATATATTATTATCCCATCGAGGGGTAGACAGAGATGTTAATTGTACCCCACAATTCGTTTTTCGAAGCGTTTACCATGTTTTTATTGCTGTGTACCTAATGAAGAACAGCGTCGTATCTTATGTTCCTCACAAATAAAATAATCCTTAAAAATAATCCCAGTTTGATAACCGATTGCCCAAAGAAGAAAAAACATTCTTCTATGGTAGCTGTTCACCAAACTCGGGTTATCAATATGGAAAATAATTCCTGTTTGAATACCAATTAACAAAAGGAAAAAAATTCTTTGGTAACTGGTTATCAAACTCTCCGGTTATTAATATCGACGGAGGGAAATTCCACGGTAATATAATAAAATGAACGAAACGAATATAATATATTAAACTTTTCTCTTCAAAAAGGCCATTAGAAAGGTTTCTACAGAGTATATCCTGTAGAAACCAGGCAGCACGAGCGTAACGCCCCTTTTTTAATCATGCGAATAATCTTCACAGATACCTCCCCCGCCGGAGCCGGTTGGGGAGGTTATGTCGGACTCGAACCGACCAAAACGCGTAACGTAACACCACTGGCATTGCAAACCTCCATCCATAGGCCACAGTGACTACTTTCCATCACGTGGGACGTTGCTTTTCTGCCACTTAAGGCATAAAAAAGACTTCATCAAAAACAAAAAAGGACTACAATGTATCGTATGCAATTAAATATCTATACTAAGTACTTCCCCTCTTGAATCAGTTCATTCTTGGCGGGAAAAGAATGATGAATTATTCCTATACACCCCTACACATGTAGTATAAGATAGTACATGAATGTGCGGTATCGTTAGTGGCAGTATGATATCACTCAGTGCATGCGTGGGCGCCGGGTCTAGGTCGAGAATGTACATAATATGTAGTGTTAAAGGATTCTTGTTCAAAACTCAGCTATATTTGCTCCGTGTCACGATGGTGACTTTAGCTCGGACATTATTAGATATTCATTGACAATACCCGTCTTAAAATGTATCATTGTTCCTCTTTTATTATGTTTTAAAATAATTATAGCAATTTCGATTCTGTCTTGCACTCAATTTCTTTTTATTATTTCCAGGATTCCTGTATACAGTTTTTTACCAAGCTCCCAAATGATATTAGGGATTTACCTATAAATAAATTTAAAAAATTGAATAAGAAAATTATGACAAAAAGGTTTTTATAAAATCCAAGATAATTTAGATGATAAACAAGCTTGGAAATGAGAAGTAAATGTTATAAATAAATAAAAAATAGAAGAAAAGTCAGCTGAATATCTTGCCGGAGTCTTTACAGGCCCGGGCCGCGTTTCTAATCGGTGGTCACTTGGCTTAACTAACCAATTATATAATTTTAAATTCAACGTCTTATAAGTACCATTTAATGGTCTCTACATATATTCAATGGATAACTTGCAGGCATGACTCCTCCCGTCTACTCCTTTTTTACGCAGGTTCGATTTATGTTCAAACTCTTAGATATATCCGACGTATTTGGCTCATATCTTAGAATATAAACACAACAAACCCTTTACCTTAAACCAATATTTTTCACTCACATGGAAAGAAAATGGCGCCTATAATCATATTAAATAAATTAGGTATGCCAAACAATATTTTTCCAGACCGTTAAACGATCACAAATTACTCTCTTCCGCGAAACAATGACCGGATATCTGCACCCCCGTACGTAAGTGTATTACCAGTTCGATTCCCGGAACGTTATTGATAACTTATATTGTAAACGCACCGGTTCTCAGTACAGATAGCTTTCTCATCTCGGGAACAGAATTAAGATGGCATGTCTTTGTTCTTGCGGATTGTTAATTTTGTGTGTGTTTAGCGTATTGGATTGATTCCCAAGGCGTGTTTTAATAGCAATAACAGATTGACCGCAGATCTGATTATCATCTGCGGTTTAAATACAGTGAACTAAAAATAGATTGTGTATACAGACAGTTTTTAAATAAGTGGTTCTCAGCAGAGTAGAATTTGGGACACCCTATGTCTTCCTATCCGTACAAGGCGATTATAAGATGGAGACGTTTAACATAACACAGATATATACAGCCCAGACTTAGCTTCCTGACTTTCCTGCGTTCCTGAGACTTCGCCTTTAGCTTGACGTGTCATGAATAAAAAATAAAATACTTGGGAGGACCTGTTCTTTAAGTGCAAGTCTGCAAGTTTTCACAACTGATTTATCGACTTAGGCATAACATGAGAGTGAAGAAGACGGAACGGAAGCCCTCACATATTATCTTCCTTCGTATTTATCCGACAGGTCGCAATAGGCCATGCTCACATAATGTGTGGGCAAGAGGAAAACGTTGTTAAAATCACAACATTCGGTTAGTTTGATGATTGTCAGTTAAAATTAGAGCAGGTGTGGGCTTAACAACGCGTGAGCTTCTACGAAATGTTTTGGTTACCGTATTTCAGTCCTACACGAAACTAGCGTTTAGTAGTACCTATAGTTTACAGGAAATATTTAAAACCCTCAAACTTTAATAAGAGTGTAATGGACTGCTGAGGCGAGGTCTCGGGTTCGATCCCAGGTTTTTCCATGGCACACACCAATGACTTTTCGATGCTTTTCAAAGTTATGTGTGTATTTATCGCAGGTTCATAAGTGCCCGGTTAATGGCAATAGGCTCGCCACCTATTACATTGGAACCTAAACATAAACTGGCGAAATGTAGGTGCTAGCACCTTCGGGGATATAGGCGTGAGTTTATGTTATGTATTAATAAGTTTATTCGATTTTTCGGCGGTGTTTCAAGCGCCATCGCCAAAACGATCGCTGACCTAGTTCTTATTGGGGCCTACCATATCGGTCTACCCTCTTTTTCTTTAGTCTTTCACGCGTGTCGCCAGTACCAAATAATTAAATAAACTAGATCGATGCCTTATTTCTTTATAAGAGAATGAGTAAACTCATGCAAGTAGTAGTCTAAACTTAATTACATTAATACGTAAATCTATTATCCAGTAGCTTATGAGATTAGTAGTTCTGTAGTGGCATCAATTCGAATAAATTTTAATTTTAGATTATCCAGGAACCAGAAGGAAATCTTTTAGAACCAGATTTTGGCTCGACGCAGCGCCAGTTATAGGCAATTTTCAGTACCAATTAAGTCTTGAAAATGTCGCCTCTTAATTCCCAGAGGTTGTTTATCTTTCCCACCCTTCTACTTTGTTCTGAAACTGTCCATCTCTAACGCATTTTTATAATAATGAGGCGACATAGACAGCTGATATTCAATATGTTCGTAGGAAATGGTGGCCCATTTACACGTGGCACTAGAAAAAATATTCTTAGTCTTAATATCAGATTTCAAGAACAATTGTCTCGTTAGTACAGTGATGACAAGCGCCCATCTGGCTGTGACGTATCAGGTTCAAAGACATTATAATGACTTACAACGTTTCTTTTTTTTTAGATTCTATTGCCTAGTTGACGTGATTAAAAAGAAAATTAACTGTAGGGGGTGGTCTGGTGGGGAAAATTACTTTGAATGATTTAGACTGACATAAAATCATTTTCCATTTGTGGAATATTCACATTTCTACCGCCATAACAGCAGATATCCTTTTAACCGATCACAAAACTTTACCAAACAATATACCTACAATCTAATTTTAACCACACCAATATGAACAAAAATACTGCTGCCACAAAATGTTTTTTCTCAATCTGACGTAGACTAGATGGATCATAGGATGCCTCTGCATTGTACAGGCTGACAGATGGACGTGTGGGTAAATACGCGAGATATTCGCGAAACGCCGTGGGAGAGCCCCTGTGGCACTGTTATAGAACAGGCGTTGCTATAAGGGTCTGATGACTCATTTGGGGCGACTATAGTTACATGTGATGTCTATGTCGAGATTTGTGATTCGCGGTTAATTAGCACGTGATTAATTTATTTTTTTAATTATTTCTATGGATGTAATTGTATACCAAAACAGTTCCTCTATATTATCTAAATAACATACATTCCTACATACACTCACGCCCGTAATCCCCGAAGGGGTAGGCAGAGGTGTAGAGGTGCATTTCGCCAACTATGATTTTCGGTTCCATTGCCTATAATGCATATTGCCGCCAATCGGGCACTTATGTGAAAAAAATGGGTATACCGAAAACCTAAATAAATTTGTAAAAAAAAAATAACCCGATTCCTTGCTATGCTGTGTAAATCGCAAGGAAATTAATTACGTGCTTAGCCGCACAAGCAGACAACAATAGTGTCCGGAATAGGATAGAATAATAATACACTCGCATCACGATGGACCGAATACAATGGTTGGTGAAATGTAGATGTTAATAAATAGGCGTAAGAATAAGTATGTATGTAAAATTGTCAGAGCTTCTCCCTTCATAAAGCACCGAACCAGGTTGAATCCAAATCTTACACTTAGGAGCCGGGTATCTGCTCTTCTTGTTCCATTAGCTTTAATAGGAATGACTGGCTTCTAGCCCCCTGCACGCTTCGCAGATTGCGGGGAGTCTAAGAACACGGTAGGTGGCGCTTAAATCGGGTTATAGGATTCTATGCAACGCGTTCGTCCTAATTACCACAACCAACCGCATTAATACCAGTAAACAAAGTATTTACCACAAATACAAAAACTAGCGCTATTTTTAGCAGATCCGTACACGCCACGTTGGTTCGCGGGCGATTTTTTATTGTCATCGAGCTTGCCAAGCGATTGTGGGTTATCAAAACATGAGGCGCGAAACGATACATGTGCAACTGTTATATGTTGTGAGAACTCGTGGAGATAAGATCTGTCGTTCATAGTATCCACAAACATTAATTTTTGTTATACCACTTGGGTAGCAGACGAGGACACGGCCCGCTTGATGTCAAGTGGTTACGTTTGCTATACCAGGAGCGTAACATTCGTGCAGCCGACTCTATAGAAACATTCTGATGCCCTTTTTGAAAAGGTGGTTGGGGGTTTCAGTGCCGCCAGCGCAGGAGACAAATTTGTCTTCCCATTGACAGCATAAAAGCTTTCTAGTGGTCTCTGGCTACCCTACTCACCACCGGAAAAAAACATTTTTTTTAGTAAGAATATTAGCAACCGAAGTTACTAATATTCCCTTTAACCCCTCCAGCTAAGCTCAATGGCTTGTGTTAGGAGCGGGTTCACGTCGGTAGTGTAATGGCCAGGATTCGAACCCGGGACCTCTCGATCGTAAGGCCGACTCCTTAACCACTAAGCCACCGACGCTTTTGCTGATATGGTTGCGGTATTCTGTAAGTGGATACTTCTCCAGTTGAACTGCTCAATTGGGACTTGAGATACCGTAGCGTCCTATCTCTTTAAAATAAGACTTTGATTGATAGATGCTTTGGTCGTCAGTACACCGTGATCATCGCGCAAGCGCTATTACAAGTAGGTAATAGTGCCGAAATGTCGGTAAGTCCGAAACCTGGTAAATATCTGGTTGACTTTTATAATAGTGAATAAATGCGGGGTTTTATTGAGCTTAGTTCATCGTACAGAATTTGGGGCTTCAAGACATTTAGTTCAGGCGGAGGATTAGGTATACCTCATGCGTTACTACAAAAAATTGAAGGGTCTGGCACCCCTCCTTTCTGAGAATGGGTAGTCAGACAGTAGTCACTCGCATAAAAGCTACATAAATCTGAAATAAGAGAGTGAACCGCAGGCTCTAAGATGCCAGCCTCGAATTTCGCCAAGATCATGATGAATTGTAGTAGTCGAAGATTAAACCAACCGCACCCTGCCTTCATTATAATTTAAACGTATTATCGTTGTTTCAAAAGCGTTATCATCAGAACAAAGTTATACTCGTACAATTAAAAAAACTTATAAAGATATCCAAATTGGATAGAAATTTAATGTTTACAGCCTAACAGCTTAGATTCTATCATGCGGATTATATTTATATTGAGGGTTGGCAACCCACTATGGTAGCGTAATAAATATTCCCAATTTATAACTTAAACCGCGATAAAATAGGTATATCGTCAAAACAAACAAGAATCATCAGAATTAAACGACCAAAGACATAACAAATCGTCACTACCACATTTTCTCAGGAACCTATGGCCTCAGTTCCCGAATTCAATATAATCCCAATGTTTGATGGCTGGAGTGGAGTATTACCAAGAAATATGGCGGAACACTCGCGTGAAAGACCATAACAGTTCATAACGAGTAATTATATCATAAATCCGGTGCGTCACGAGCACTCCGCACAAAAGGAGCGCGTCAGAAAACACCACAAGTTGGCTGTCACCCAGCGTGCGCGTGCGCAGTTTGAGAGCTAACGTAAAAATTAAATATAATTTTCTTTTTAATTTCATTCATGCTCTTCACATTCTTAGGAAATGATAGATTTAGATTTGTTTACGCGTTGTAACTATATAGAATTCTCCAAAATATATACACTTAGATTTACAGAGTAATATGTTCCCAAAACCAATGAGCCGGCTTGTGTTTTTTTAGGAAGTATTGCCTTTATGACTCTTGAAGACATAACCTCCCTTTCCATTTGCTCAACCATCTTGCTAACTTCGAAAATGGTAATGTGAGAATGATACCATATCACTGCTTGCACCGCCAGAATCATCATAGGCTATTGGCCTTGTGTCACCAATACAAGTTGCTATCGCTAGTGGCTCTGTAGTGAGAAATACAGACTCATTCGAGAGCGTAGGATGTCTAGAATGGGGACACCGCGGTCCTCACACTCGGGACATGTCATCTCTTTAGGGGTGCGAGGAATATGTTACCTACCATCTTAGAAGACGTGCGTCTTAGTCGGTCCCCAATCGAAGCTGGTGAGTGTGGTTATATCCGACTCGTAATAACCACAGATGCTACGAGTATATGTGGTTATTACGCGCACGAAAAAAATCCATCCATTCATAGAAATACCTAGTACCTACCCTAAGTTTTGTAAAAAAGAAAACATCTTATTTACTTTAGTGACAACCCTAATATAGGTAGGTACATAATTATAAATCCAGCTCGCATATCAAGAGCCGTCTCCGAAAACCGAACAAAAAAAACCACGCAAATATCGCCGCATCTGTATCAGTGCGCGTTGCGCGGGCGCACCTGCACGCAACGCCATCTGTCGACCGAATCTCTTGGATAACTAACACCTGTTTCCTCGTTATATTGAACCTTGTGGATTTCTGTTGCCTTAGCTGCTATAAGTTTAAGTTAAATATGATTATAATAGTGTAAGGATATGTAAGTTTTTATATCACAAACACGTTAATAAAATATAATAAGGAAATGAGAATGATCGTTAAGGCACTTCGACGAGGGAAATACTCATTATTTGTAAACGAAACGAAAATGAATGAGTGCCACCATTGTTACACTTTACGTGTTTGTAAGGTGACCCTCGTTCCTGTGACTTCGCCTTGAGCTTACCATCAGGCGGGGTGAAGTCAAATTGACGTGTCATGAATAAAAGAAAAAAGAAATGAATGCCCGTGTACAGGTTCCCCTGCTTTTTCTGTGTAACCTTAGAGAACTTACTACAATCACATAAATAATTTGAACACGTGCTGGTCTGTCTAAGATTTGAAGTGCAAATAACATGAATATCTGGTTTTTGCTTTAGCGTCGGCGTTTTTTTTCTGGTTTTGTTGTTTTTTGATACTATGTAGGTACGAGCATAATCTAATTAAAGTCCATTTGTTTAGGTACTTACTTAAAAATACGTAAACAAACTTAGCGTGTCTTTTTAATTATGCTTTGTTTAAAAACTATAAATAACTTTGAGTTAAGTGTGTATTCATCGCAGATTTATAAGAGCCATCTATTAAATTGGGACCTAAACCTAAACTAGCGAAATGTGGGTGCTAGCACCTCTGTCTACCCTTTCGGGGATATAGGCGTGAGTTTATGTTTATGTTATGTAACAGAAAATAAATTGCCATACAATACAGAGTACAATAAATTATTTTCGCTGTCGCAAAAACCATCGAGTATTATTGCCATCAGGAAAAAATTACAAATACCTATGGACAATTACCGTTAGTCAATCAATTCCTCGGTACAATAAATGAGAAGGTCAGTAGATTCCCACTGTCTTGTTACAACTTATAATGCAAGGTGCAACGGCCGTGACGTCATCGCCACCATATGCTGCGGGTCGTGAACATAGGGGGGAATATTCTGAGCGAGTCCGTATGTATACCTAACTAGCAAACCGGGCGAACTCCGTTTCGCCATGTAAAAAATGATTTTCCCGCTTTTCTGTTGAAATTTTTCCTGAATTTTCTTTGCTACAAACCTCACGGAGCCCGAGACCTTTCCAACGAATGCAAAACCGTGGAAATCGGTTCGTGCGTTCTGGAGTTATAGCGTCAGGAAGGCAAACCCGACTTATTTTTATATAGTAGATTAGCTGTTGTTCACGATGTTGCCTAGAATTCAAATCCGGTTCGCGTTGCACCTTCCGTGGCACCAATATAATGCCCCGCAGAGTAAAGACCCAATCACTATCACTAAATAGTATAAAACAAAGTCGCGTTCTCTGTCCCTATATCCCTATGTCTCTTCGTATGCTTAAATCTTTAAAACTACGCAACGGATTTTGTTGCGATTGTTTTAATAGATAGAGTGATTGAAGAGAAAGGTTTATATGTTGCAAAAACGCAGACGAAGTTGCACGGGTCAGCTAGTATATACAAAAATACAAATATATTCTCTTTATAATATGAGTATAGACAGGAAGATGTAAGAGTGATGAATGGTTAAGACATAAGTTGAACTATTATGGTGCTAAATAAAATACATTGATAAATTCACAGAAACACCGTATAAATAATGGATGTGTCATAAATATGACATCAGTAATAATGACTATTATGTGCTCGTCTGGCGCTCTGACTACATTGGTATATTAATCTAACTTTGAAAAAAATAAAAAATGGGGTATTGACTTTCTAATTCACGTTCCTGTATCATCAGCCGTATCGGCCTCACCTTTACTTTTCATTTTATTTTATTTAACTGTTTATTTTAAACACATGAATTACATTCATAGAATAGTTATAAGATGTTTATGTACAAAAGGCGAGCTTAACTCAAATTTGAGTTTTCTTCCAGCAAACCCGGGAGTGCACAAAGTTTACGTCGAAAGCGTTCGTCATTCGAGCGACATCTCACTCCTAGGAAAAGCCCCGGACGGATTTAGTAGAAGTACCTACCTATAGTTTTCCAGGGCAGTAGACTAAGTACTATGACTGTAAAATATACTTCTACTAAACCCGGAGGCCTATACTAAGTATAGGCCTCCCTTTTTTCATGTGGTGTCCTTAGAGCCAGCTCATAACACATTCAGTCCATGACAAAGGACTTGCTTGTAAATCAATATTTGGCGACAAGTGGATTTTAATTTATCTCAGCCTACCCCTTAGGATATTTAGAGGCGTCAATATACACATGTATGTAGGTATAATCACCCAATAACACTTTTAAATCGCCTCATAAAATATATCAGCGTTTTTATTACAAACTAGCTGACCCGCGCAACTTCGTCTGCGCCACCCCCTTTTTGCAACAATTTTCATTCCTGCTCCGCACCTGTTGGTAGTAGCATGATGTTATATACATATAAACCTTCCTCTTTAAGCATTCTATCTATTAAAAAAACCGCATCAAAATCCTTGGTGTAGTTTTAAATATTTAAGCATACAAAGGGTCATAGGGACAGAAAACGCGACTTTGTTTTATACTATGTAGTGATATAACATAACATAACATAACATAAACTCACGCCTTTATCCCCGAAGGGTTAGGCAGAGGTGCTAGCACCCACATTTCGCCAGTTTATGTTTAGATCCCAATGTAATAGGTGGCGAGCCTATTGCCATTAACCGGGCACTTATAAACCTGCGATAAATACACACATAACTTCGAAAAGCATCGAAAAGTCATTGGTGTGTGCCATGGTAAGCTGGGATCGAACTCGAGACCTCGTCTCAGCAGTCCATTACCCATACCACTAGGCTACCGCGGTAAACGGCGGTCAGTATATTCCGTACAATGAATCCCATGCGTTCAGGATTCACCCTTATTGTGTCCCTAACAATAGGTAATTCACCATTATTTATGCATATGCCATCATGCACGACGGGATGTGATCATCAGACTGAGGAGTCACATGCCTAGCAAGTAGACCGGTTAACATTAGAGCTAATAAATGACACCTAGGTGATGTACCTTGGTATTTACCTTAGCACATTGTTTTTTCCTTGAAATCATTCAATGTGATCATAAATAATAGGTAATATAGGTATAGGCACATGTTGAGGACTCAAAATGTGCTCTAAATGTGCAGTACGCGTTCTTGGGCTGTCTTGAGGATAACACGGAATGCAATGGTGGTGGACGAGCTCAAATCTACCAATCATAGATTATGTCAAAACACGCGTGGGATCGATTCCCGCTAAGTGCAAATAAAAAGTATCTAAGGATGTATATTCGCATTCTAGAACCGATAACACAAGCTAGTTAAACTATGCTTACCAGGGGCCTAGGTGACGTTGTTCGTTGTCCTAGAATATTTATTTATTTAATGCACGTCATCTCTCGCGATTTAGATCCAAGATACGTGCCGAAAGGTATACTAGTGCTAGCTACTAGTGTTTATTGAAGACTAGTTATGTTGTAGTGTTTCACCCGTCCATGTAAGTTTCCTTGTTTGTACTTATTGCTTGGCTTTTTATACTAGTAGCATAACAAGGCTATCAAATGCTAAAAGAAGTTGTAAGTTTGTGGGTTGTTTCAGAGATTATCGCTTTTAAACGAACTAACAAACATCCGTTTTAGTTTTACGCTCATAGACAATTTTAGCGCTCGGATTGAAATATACTATATTTATTTTACTTAATTTGCAAGTCAAAACTATGTTCTTACTAGCTGATGCCCACGGCTTCGCCCGCGTGGAATTTTGTTCCCGTTCCCGCAACCCTTGGGAACCTTTTCCCGGGATAAAAAGTAGCCTATGTGTTATTCCAGGTTCTAATCTACCCCTGTACCAAATTTCAACCAAATCAGTCCAGCCGTTTATGCGTGAAAGAGGAACAAACATCCATCCATCCATCCAAACAAACTTTCGCCTTTATAATATTAGTAGGATATCTAACTTAATGTTTATTTTTTGTATGTTATGTGTGCGTGTGTTTTATTTGAATTTCAAATTCAGACCAAAGATCTGTGGATAAATATTACTGTTATGATGGTTTGTTTTGCTTACTAATTTAACTTCGTCTACTTTATCTAAAGTAACTTTAGGAGGTCTATCCAAGGTTGACCATATTACCTATGGTCTAAGATCCAAATACTTAGTGTAAAACGATCAACAGCTTCGTGGAGTGGCGGTAGTGCGGTAGTTGATTGACCGATGTCACTTTATAATTATTTGAAAAATTTTGACTATAATAAATACTTTGATTATGTCAGGTTGTTTTAATTTGTTTGTTAAGTTCTAAAAGAGCACTGTGAGTGCTTAATGAATTAAAAAGATATCTTCTAAAATATTGGACATTTTAGGAACTGGCCAATCAGGTAATTGGACATTTTAAAACCGTTTAACATTTTGAGAATTGGACATTCTGAACATGAACGGATGGACCGATCCTAAAAAAATCTTTCCTAAATTGACGCAGGTTTGATGAGACTGAATGGTTCTCACTCCATATCGCTCGTGTTCCTCGCTGTCTACACTACCCACGAGACACACCTCTAAGTTATGTGTAGATTATCTAATTAGCTATCAGTCCAAGGTTGTCAGGAAGAGATTGGTTGCGATAAGGCCAGCCAGTTTCTAATATGCATAACATATCGGTGCATATATTTTATGTATTCATCAATTTATTATGGTGTAAAGTAAAGTAAGTCAACACACCTAGCGATTAACGGACAAAGCTCTGGTGGATAATTTCGTCACAAGGTTAAGGGCAGATGGCATGTAGTCGCTCCCGTGAAAGTCAGTGAACGGATTACGAGTTCCAAAGTGCACCTCGATGCAACCAGGATTGGCGGTTGGACTTTTCCTATGATACAATGTTGCCAAATATGTTATCTACTTATGGATGTGTGCGGTAACACTTTGAAGAAAATTATATTCATAACCCAACGGAGGTTATGAATATAATTTTCTGTTTATATTCTAAGAACTAACATTTCCACTGCACTAAACGGAGACTCATTTCGTCACCAATTAGTGCAATTAATAATAAATTACTATTTAATAATAATTTCTATTGATGATACAAAGATGTTAAAATAAACACCATTCATAAATTAAACCAAGAATACCTAGGTACGCCATTGCGGTTGTACCAATTCGCAGAATCATAAAACAATTTAACTAAACAGTACAATTAGTAATAATACAATAATTAAAAACCTTTGAATTAATTTGTAAGCATTGCTCATAATAAACAATGAATAATATTATTATATTCGAGCAGTGAAGACTGACACCGCAACCTAGCGGCGAGTAGCGTAACTAAACGTTCAGTAATAGTGCCGCGGTAATACTATAGATGGCGTTGTAACAAGTTTAAAACTAAAGTAAATTAGTAACCAACCTTTTCGTAGGTTCTCCAGAACCCCATTCAAATGTTATCATATCATTATGCAGACTTACCTGTAACAAAATATAAAACATTTAGGTATACGTAAAAGGCATTATAAATAAATAGACATAATAAACTTAACAACAATCTTGTACAAAAGAAAAACATACTTATACAAAAAAAAACCAACCGCGAAGACAAAATAGCCTCCCCAGAAATAGAGATGGCGCTGTTCCTACCACATGAAGTAATAAAATAACAGTGGTCGTTTATAGCATTTCCTAGGAATTACCTTTGTTACTTTCTATTTCATAGCACTAGCAGCACAGAGCAATCCAACAAACAATATAGGCACATACGACGACTCCGCCCACGGCATCAATGCGCTTGATTAAAACCTAAGCGAACGGCTAATTGGAATACCCACTGTGGATGGATGGGGACGGACTTAATCCTGGTGTTAGATGAGGAGCTTAGAGTATACCTTCAATATAAACACATTTAATTTGTATTCCATTTGTATTTATGGTGGACAAAGCTATGCTTGTATAAGTTTATCTACGGCTTCACGAGTACGTTCAGTACTGCGGTGAATATCTTTAAAAAATAGATTTATTTTGATAAAACAATTCAATTTCTGACGGTCAAAAATAAAAAAGTACAAAAGAACACAAATAGATACCTATTTCATTAAGGGTGTGTATTATATGTAGCTGAGAAAGAGTATCACCACACCACTCCATCTCATCCGAAGTAATTCGAATAAGTGGTAAGAGGTGACTAACCGAAAAAAAAACACGCTATCACTGCGAGAGAAGGAATACTCGAAATAAAACCCTGTACCAACCCGTCTGGCAAAGCTTCCCAATATTGGGAGAGGTCATGTCCAGCAGTGTACTGATAGGCTAATTGATTGCTTTAAATGCAATTTAAGCAATCACCAAAATAATAGGATTTGTCATCAAAATAGTAAATGTATCAATAAAATATTTAGTGGCACATTTACTACTCGGTGTTGCTACGACGGGGCATGAAACTGTACAATTTTTTCTTTAACTTTCAGGGGGAATTATCTACCTGCTGAGGAGTCTAGGTAGAGTTACGTTTTTACTACTAGAATGTAAAGCCTAAAACGTTAGTCACTGTTATTGTGTTTCTTTGTTAGTAGTAGTTAGTAGACTATTACGAGCACTCTGCTAACGAATGCATACGAAGACTGCAAGACTAAATTTTGTTCTATCATTAAATCCATCGCAAGTACTCCAGTTGAACCAATAAATCATATCAATATTAAGATTATACAAGGTGCGTACTAGGCAATACTAATAGAGCAAACAACACGTGTTTCCAACCATATGTACAGTACATACATGTATGGAATTTCATTAGTTGGAAGCGCGTAAACAAATATATCGCCGTGCACTGCGCGTACGCTGAAAACGGCGCGATTGTTAGTATGTGAGATACCTTCAATCACTTCAAACAAAACAACTACTTTGATTAAAGATTTCATTCATCAAAGCATTCCAAAGTGAATAATGATAATAATCATTATTGAAACTAAAAACCAGGAATACGATAAAAAGTTAGACTGGTTAATGTATGTAGGTGTAAGGTAAGATTTAACAAAGATCAAAAAAGCTCAAGCAAGTCACAGTGACCTGTAAACCTGTACCACTATTGACAGGTGTTGAGACGTTCAGTATGATCCGAAATTCTCAGAGAAACGTGCTCCTCTAAAATTGACGGCTACAACTTAAAAACGACTTTACCAATTTCATTGCTTGAAATGAAACCACTTTTTATGGATTCTATATAAATATATAGATATACTATACAGAATATATAAATATATAAATTCCTTAAAAAGTGGTTTCATTTTAATGACAAATGTCATTACTGCTTTTAGTCCGACGTTTAGTCAACTTTCAGCAGTTATGTTCGCGGAGTGACTTATGAATCTTATGATGCACAGAGATGCACATAGTTTGAAGTGCAAGTTATCTCAAAGTACCCGAAATATGATGAATTGTTGAAGTTACTATTTATGCAGAATGATCTCACTGTGTCGTTAAGTCTTGCTGTATTATGCATTTTCATAGGTGTAAGCAAGTTTACTCATCTTTTTAAGTACCTATTGCAAAAAATTCTTACGATAAGTATATTGGAAAAAACATCTTAACAATTCTTTCAGTGGGCAGAGCCGCGGGCAGCAGTATGTCCACAACAAAAGCTTGTTTACAAACCTGTCTGAAGTTTGTCGGCGGTGAGGCTGCGCAAGAGTCGCTTGATGCTCCGCCGGCGCCGCACGCCGCACGATTCGTCCGCACTCATAGCCATGGTTCACTCCATGCTTGTTATTAACACTGGTTTCAACACTTTTGTACTTTATGTGGCCATATTTGATGATTTTGCGCACGCTACCAGTCGTGAAAACGATTTATTTGTATATACAGACAGACATATTATAAACTTTGTTGTTGTAAATTGTTATACCTCTATGTGCATAGCGGAGCTGATATACTTCTATTAAAATATTATTATATTCGCTAGTGTAGTGTACTAGTTGTGGTTTTAAACCGCTAAATCAGAGCGTTCCTCGTGTAAGGGAAAGATCGCGGCTTCGAATCCCGTCGAAGCATTCACTTTTTCGTTTCTAAATTTGAAAATATATATGAATTCTCGAATTACACTAGTTCATTCAACTCAAGTTTTTATATCATACAAAAATGATATGAGCGGGTCATGTTCAGCATAATATGTGAAGTTTTATTCAAAAACATTAGAAGGTTTCGGACGATCGCAGTAGGTATATCCCACTTCGGACCCTTCCCGCATGCAGAACTTGAGCTAAGTCCCTCGAAGCGGGTATCAATCACATAGGATTAGTGTTCACCCCACCTGTCGGTTGACTCCGACATATGGTTTCTTTGGGATTGTTTGTAACGATCGGACACCAAATGGACTGGACAAGATTTCTTATATTACAGTTTCCTAGTCTTAGTATTAACTTTATAGCAATGCAACAATTTTGATCAAAATTGTGGCGTGGCGGTAGTGAATGCGATTGTAACGCAGTGCAAATACTTGAGTGCATAAATATGAAGGTGTTTCTATGTATAATACGTATATATTTACTTTATTTATTACGTTTTTCTGCTTACAATAGTTTCTTATAGCATCTTTTCGTTATGTTTGGAAAAACATTGCGTATTTCCCATACAAGCCACGCATCGTCCATACATTATTTCTTTCCACTAGGAAAGTACAAAGGACACCCCCCATAAAAACTGACGGATGACCGGAAAAGGGTATCTAGGATACACTGAATGGCAACCGTCCACTGTAATATAAAAAACAGGAAAATTAGCAATCAAAATTACTAATATTCCCTCTAACCCTCTCCAGTTAAGCTCAATGGCTTGTGTTAGGAGTGGGCTTATTGTTTTATTGATACGGTGTGAATTGAAGAGAAATGAAGAGCTAATGAAATCACTTTCATTCCAAATCTAGAAATTTATAGACGTCAAAGCCATGAGCTCCATCATCTGATCGGTTACTTCAATAACTATTTGTTTAACATAGTACCTATGTCGACGGTATACTTTGCGCTCCGATGAGGGGCGGAGAGTTTGGTCTCGTTTTGTGGGCTGACCTAATTTAATTTAAAGGGCAACTTCCACCGGATTCCCTTAACCTTATGAATTGACATTTAGGCAAAATATTTGCCAGTATTGTTATATTTTTATGTAATGAAATTAATTGAACAAGGTGACCCGGTTTACTTCACGATGTTACCTGCGGTTTTATGTAGAAGACGATATTTTTCTACGCTCTCAAAAAAAGGAAATGCGAATCACGTCATTGGGAGGCTTGAAATTACTAATACAGTAGAATCCGCTTATTGTGACTCCGTTTATATTGACTAATCGCTTATGACGTAATCACATAATTTGGTTTTCATATAAAAATCTTTATAACTAAATCGGATATAATATCTATATATAAAATATATAATATCTATATATTATGCCTCTATTTCAGATAACAATATCCTGGGTTAGTAACAATGTATCTCAAAAAACTAGTGTTAACGTAAATGTCAGGAAAATTTACATTAACCTATTAATGACCTGTCACTTACAATAAATTGCGTTCTTTTAAAATAACTGATAAGCTTCCTAAAACAGTCTGTCGATCGCTTTTGATATCATGTATATTTTTTTATTAAATAGATAAATAAGCTCATTTCTACCTCTCATCTTTTTACTGAAATGAGTATCTAATAAAAATAGCAAGTTCTTTACTTCATGTTTTAAGAATATGCTTTTTATGACGTCCGCCTAATGTGATGGGTTTTTCAATTCCCTTCAATGTCATTATAAGTGGATTATACTGTATCATTGAGCCTTTGTAGTTCGTTAGAGGCTAAACTAATGAAGAAATTCAACCATAGATTGCCCGATTTGGTACTGAAAGACCCCACACAAACATGCATACATAATGCTGATGAAGTGTGTTAGGACTTCTGCCCTAACCTGACTTTCGCAAGTTTCCTCATCACCTAAGGCTAGAGTGGGTATTTATGTAGTGTATCTACTGTAAAAAATGATTACTGTAACAGATTTTCGAGATTACTGAGATAAGCTAGAAATAATATAGTCGACAGATAATTGAACTAGTTTACGTCAGAATAAAAACTTCCACATTCTCGTCTGTATAATATATTTTGTCAATAAATATATTTTGGGACATTTTACAATGTCAAGGCGTAAGGTCAGTCCCGTGGTGGGCGCCAACATAAACGGATGGTTCCTGTTTGTCGACATACCTAACGTATGTTTTATGTAACGCGAAGATTACGACATGATTCATGATAGAGGGATAGAATAAAAATATCCCTAAACAGAGACGTGGACACTCACTATGGGTTTCATAAGTAGGCTCAAATCACACAGCGGGCTATGGAAATAGCTATGCTCGGAATTTCTCTACGACAAATTAGAAACAAGGAGTTCCGTGAACAAACACAAGTTGCCGACATAACCCACCAGGTTAGCAAACTGAAGTGACAGTGGACGGGGCAAAAAGAATAGACGGCCGTTGGATCCGAAAGGTTCTCAAATGGAAACCACGTACTGGTAGATGAGGCGTAGGACGGCCTTACGTGAGATAGAGGGATGACATAGTCAGAGTTTGGAGTTTGATGGGGGACGCCTAAGTTCTGAGGTTCAATATTGGACGTCTTATTATTGAAATGATGATTCACCCTTGAAGAAGGCCCATGTAGTGTCGAGGTTTGTTCTTCGCACTTGCGGTCGTATTACACATACGACAACATCTCCCCTCGGGTAAAATGTCTTTTTACTTTTTTACTACTTTTGAGAGATGCGGTTTGGCATTCCTTTCTATGACTATTAGTTATATTCTGTGATTACTATAGTTGGGATTGGGTGAGCGATGGGTTCCCCTACCTCCCTCATTATATTTTCTTGATGTAAATCGCACCTATACCTTTAGGTAGATACATACATGAGTACAGTATGTTTAGATTAATCGTGTAAGCATTGTTTCATGACACAACGCTTTCATGTGCAAAAAGGCTCTATAATAACAAGCTATTATTACGTACACGTCAAATTAAAAGTAAATAAATATCTGCCGGCAGCTGGTGCGTTGTTATTTGTAAATGTTTTCGTGAAAACAAACTACCCACTAAATATTTACGAGGCGTTTTCAGCTTCATTGTACCGTATTAGTCCTAGACAATTGCTTTTTAGATTACATGTTTTTGGAAAAACATTCTGTTAATGAGAATACATATAGGTACTGTACTAAAAATACGAGCCGGCTTCGCTTGGATTGCAGAGCGAATATATCTAGATTTATTTTCAGTTATTGTATTGTATCAGCATATTGACACAAGGTGTAACCACGTGGGTTAAATTAAAAAGCATGATTTTTATGTGTAGGGTATAATAAGAATAAGGAATTGCCTGAAATTAGTGCAGCTTAGTGTAGCATAGCATATTAAAAAAGAATTTGTCGTTTCCTAGTAGTAGGTATTACACTCCTAAGTGTACACCGAAACCACAAACCTAACATAATAATCAATGAGAACTGCCCTAAAACTCTCATTGGAGTGATAGATTTGGTAAAAACAGCAAGGTATACCTCTAAAAGCCTGTAAACTAATCAGTATTCTGAACATACTACAGCACCTGAGTAACCCCAAGGTCATTGTCCTGTCCATGGAGTGGAGCAGGGTGTGGGGGGTGGGGAGGGCCCGATAGCCCGTGAGATCAAAGCGCGTCTTACACCTCGCCGCCTCCCGGCATTGGTGTCACACGGAGATTTTAATGTATGGTGTTTGTAAGGTGTTCAGACCTAAATTACTAATCAAACGAGGTCTATAGGGATCTTGTCTGGTGTTTTGTGAATCTGGTATATATCAAATTGTAATATTTTAAGTACCGCGGTAGCCTAGTGGTATGGGTAATGGACTGCTGAGACGAGGTCTCGGGTTCGATCCCAGGTTACCATGGCATATACCAATGACTTTTCGATGCCTTTCGAAGTTATGTGTCGCAGGTTTATAAGTGCCCGGATGATGGCAATAGGCTCGCCACCTATTACATTGGGACCTAAACATAAACTGGCGAAATGTGGGTGCTAGCACCTCTGCCTAACCCTTTACTTGGAATTGAAAACATTAGACTTAATTTAAGTTTTATAATACTATTCTTATTTTCTTATTTCTTTTAACGACAACTCTCGTACTAGAAGAAACAAGCCATGTATCGTGGGGGACTTTACAAATATACAACTAACGGACACAAAGTACACAAAGACACAAAGTTATGCCAGAGTTATTCAGACATAACAGGTGCTCTTAGCCTGCACGATCGTACTTTAACATTAACAGTGAAGTTGAAGTACCGGTTAGGTATAAAATAGGTTGCACCATTTGACAATTGTTAAAATCACGTTATAACTTGACGCTAACTGTAACCGGCCACGCTCGAACGTCAAATTCTATCAAATAGATAGCTGTAACAGAGCTACTAAATACTCTGGTGCAACACATTTAGCCAAACCATTAGAATCAATGTTACTGTTACTGCTAAATTTGACGGAAACCTTAACTTTAACAGGTGGTTGGAGCAACTAAGCCTTATATTTTGAACAGTGAGATTCAGTTAACAGTTCAATCTGATGCTGCAGTGTGTAGTCATTTATCAGTGAGCACACAGGAGGAAATGAATGCCCCCGTTGCATTCATTCTGTTTGCACGAGTGTGGACTGTCCCCATTGTGTCCGCGTTCGACGGCTGTCAATACTTGAGAACAGATTTTGATTGCACGCTTTGTTTGACGTTTTGCTCTATATGCAATTCTATTTGTTTGTATTTTCATCCTACTGTTTGATTTAGAATCTTTTTACAACAAAACAGGCTGCAGTCAATTTACGGATCAAATATAAAAAGAAGGGATATTCGGAAAACTTTGAAGTGGTGGAATAATTTTACTTTTACCAGGAGAAGCATGACTCAATGGCTGCTATACTCTCTTCGATATCTTTTTCCATGTTCTCTTAGAGTGCCCGCTTAACGGCAATAGACTCGTCCCTTATTTTCTTGGGACCGAAAATCACATTGAATGAAATGCGAGCATTAAAACATCTATATTTATATCTTCGTATGGGTATAATATGTGTAGTACGGTGGTCCATTTGCTCACTAATTTATAAAATATTGTTGATATTGACGTTTTGTAACTGCCGTTTAATGGTCTATATAGAATAAATGACTTGCGAATTTTGAATTTTGTAACATTAAACATTGAAACAATTACCTAGTATGCTACGGTTTCCTATAAATGAAATGTCCTAAATGAGACTTGAACTCGCAACTGGGCCCTTTCCAAAAGGAATACAGTAACTGTTCTGGATATTCGAAATTCTCGTGTATATACCTACATTTTGTGACGACACTGGAATCATCTACCGTTGTAACTAAGTGCAACATTCTCAAACAAAAACACTCGTTGATATTACAAGTTAGCGGCGCAACTCCAGATCGTCACTGTAAATGTGCTAATTGAACCTAGTTCGTACAACTTCCTCGTGCAGTAACAGCCGGGATTAGCATTTAGATTGATGTGTTCTCTACCTAATATAGCATTGGAAATAGATTAAGCTTTATATATGATCTTTCTTTTTGGAATGTTCCGTACAAGGTAACATTAAAAAACTTCAAACAGCCTATCAGTCCACTGCTGGACATAGGCCTCTCCCAATGCGCGTCACTAAAACACTTAAGTACGATAAAATTTGTATGCTGTGTTGGTTTCCTTCGGAGTAGAGTACGGCCACTTAATAAATAATAATAAATATTCTAGGACAATCTACGAGTACACAACGTCACCCAGACCTATGGGACCTAAGCATAGTTTAATTAATAGCTTCTGTTATGGGTTCGAGAATGCGAATAAACATACTTAGATACCTTTAGAATTTTCAAAACACCCAGAACAATACAAATATTCATGAAAATGAATATTTGTTTACACAAATATTTGCACTGAGCGGTAAAGGAAGTCGTCTTCAATATTTGTTTATTATGTTATATTATAATGTGATATTTTCAAATTGATTGATTGAATCATTTTCAAATTATTTATTTACTAAGTATTCTATTTATTATAAATTAAGTATAATATTTTTTGACAAATGTAGGTACATAATTATTGTAAAACTTTGACATTCATAAGTGCTCTTTATGTGCCTAAATTGAATAAACGAAATTGATTCTTTGATTCTTTGAGATACAGGTGCAGCAAAAGAGGCTCAACGAACCGCTTGGTTCTTGATGGAATGCAGGTGACATCTAAGTCCGATAAGCCTAATTGTTTGGTTCAGAAGTCTGCGTCGGCAGAAGACTACATAACAATGATAGCATAATTCTTTTCAGAAAAATTATAATAAATAATGTAGAACGTGCGTTCATCCAATTTTTCGCCCAACGATCAAACACAAGCCATGAGTATACCTAACGTTTGAGCCTGAATGTGAGGCATTCAGGCTCAACGCAATCGTAAAAGGTCAAATTTTACACATATTTTTGGCAATATTCGTAGTCTGTTTAAATTCTCGCTTCATTCCTATTTGAAGCAAAATACCTAACAGGCTTTACGATGTAAATAAGGCTTTTAAGATATTTACGTTCGTTGTTTGTATCGTAACTCAGAAATATAGTGTTCGTCTGATTGAGTTTGCTCACCTTGGCTTTTTATAGAAACTAGAAATGGTATGGGGGTCTTTTTCAATTGAGTTATTCGAAACAATTGAGTTAGGTTTTCTGTTAGTAAAGTTTTTGTGAACATTAGGCACCTCGTGTAGAACTACTAACTATAAATTGAAAATAGATACCTTGGTGTAGTACCCGCCATATCTTGACTTAAAACGCGAGAGAAAATACGTTGGATTGATATATAAGTCGAGTGGTGGGTTTGGTACCTTAACCTCAAAATATACCTTTTTGTGACATCTCTGCGCCCTGCGGTCAAGATTTATGCTGGTAACTATATATAGTATTCAAACTACAAACACAGATTTACACTGTGTTTGTAATCACTAAATTACAAATTTTCAGTTTTAATTCAGAAGACAAGTGTAAGGGTGCCTTCACACTAGCGTTTATCCAGCGTAGGCGTTCGCCAGTGGCATCCATCCCTCCAGTGAAGGCGAACGCTTTCGACGTTGGAGTATAATGTTTCCGAAGTGTGCAACTAGCAGTAGCTACATAATTAGCACTGAAACATTTTCCAGATATGACACGAGCTTGTTATGGTGCTCTTGAGGCTTACCGACTGTTTACCGCTTGCCTAGATTGTATCCACACGTGTAGAAAAAACTCCAAAACAAATTTAATATTATTTTCTTTTAACTAAATCAACATCAATATGACTTCGCACGGCGTCTGGTGAGCTGAAGGTGAAGTCTCCAGTAAATCATTTCAAATTTTCAATAGTTCAACGTTAGATGGTTCATTATTGCCACTTTTAGAGTAATAAATAACATCCTTATGACATATAAAACGTTCAAGAAGTTATTTACATCGACCCCGCCCGCCGGCGGCGCTGTAGTCCTCCATCGCGTGCGCAAGTCATAAAGTTGTTCGATAATACAGTAACGGTTGTTGATAATAATATGTAATGGATTGGGCGTTGGAAGCTAAAATGTGATCAATAATATTGTTTCGAATCTTCAATAGTTTTGAATCACCCACATATTTGGACCTGAAATAGTCATCAGTTTTTATGTTTAGGTCCCAATGTAATAGGTGGTGAAGCCTATTGCCATTAACCGGGCACTTATAAACCTGCGATAAATACACACGTAACTTCGAAAAGCATCGAAAAGTCATTGGTGTGTGCCATGGTAAACTTGGGATCGAACACGAGACCTCGTCTCAGCAGTCCATTACCCATACCACTAGGCTACCGCGGTGTAAAATATGACCTGCGATTTTTAATGGTCGTGACGTCGTTGTGACAAGGGGTTTTTCATATAGACTGACGAAATATGAAACAGAAATGGACTATACGCCTCGCGTACTCCAATGGTGATAACAGAAGTTGAAACCCATCATGAGCTTATCCTTACATACTCTTTGTGTTGCCTCTACCGTCATTAATCTTGTACAGATTACCCGGTTCCAGATGCTCCTGCGCAGTTTCAGAATATCAACAATTTGGTGGAATATTTTTCAAGGTCGAATCAGATCGCTGTGCTTTTACATTTACCTTATATTCTCGTATATCACATATAAAAATATCCGGAAACCTTGTATCTAAAACAGACACCGAATATCTCAATTGGAGCGAATTATCCAAATATCTAAACTAGACCGAATTATTTAAATAAAGAGATATATTTGACTGGCGGTCGGTAAAGTATGTGCTTCTGTTCAGTGTATTGTGTTCGACATTATACTATGAATTATGTAAATTATCGTAATTCTATGGACTATACATTGCTAGTTTAAAATAAAACTGGTGTATTTTGAAGTAAAGACTCTAAACACAAAAATATATTTTTGATATTGTTTTTTTGTTTTCAAGAGACGCGAAAACTACTAAACGAATTCTAATTTACCCTCAACACGTTGGCGAATACAGTGGCAAAAGTGTTGGTCAACAGTATCCCAACCGAAGACCAAACCCCCGTTCTATATGTTCATGTCTATATATTAGAACATGTATGATTGTCAACATGCTCGCTTGGATCTTGCCATATAATCTACTGTATGTTTGCCTACAATTAATTGAGTAGATCCAGAGATACAATTAAAAATCCGCGATAGCCGAATCCACGCGAGCGGACCCGAAGCTAACTGCTAGTTGAACGATATCGTAACTACTTGGGAGAGTGCAAATGCTTGTAGATAACACCCCAGGTACATTTAGCGTTAATATTGAAGCACGTGTGGCTAATAATACACGATTTATGTGGCGCAATACTAGCCATTAATAATATTCTAGATACATAAATGTTACGCGGAAACAAGCTTAATTATTGTTTGGTTTCATAGCTGTAAGGTATTTTAACGATTATTTTGGGTAGCTAGAAATTATGTTGTAAAGAAGCGTCAGTCAAAGGGTTAATGGATGATCTATTAATTGACTGCATCCTGCGTTATGGTAAACTGTGTTTATGTGTATCTGTATATATATATGTGCGTTTTTAATTCCCGTCAGAGTAGAATCTGGGCCACCCTATCTTATGCCATGCACCATGCATTTTGTACGACAGTACGAGTACAAGGTGACCAAAGGATTTGGTTGTTTAACATCAGACAGATATACAGGGTGTAAGAGAAACACTCCCAAAGCCGAATGCCCTGGTAATAGTCTTGGTATAGAACATAGGATGAAAAAAAATTACGGCAAAGCAATTTTTCTTATTTTTCATTTCTTTTTATACCTTTTAACTTGCGTTATTCACTCTCCATCGTGTTAGTAAAGCTAAATGAAACAAAAAATCACGAAAAATCATGAACTCGCAAGATGTCACCACTTGCTTTTTTTGCAGTGACGTTTTTTATGAAATTTCGTTTCATTTAGCTTCACTGATCGATGGAGAGTAAACAAAAAAAAATTCAAAAAAATATATTTTATTTTCTTCATGCTACACTATGTAGTTTACCATGAGTACCTACTACCAAGGGCCTTTGGCTTCGGCAGTATTCCCCTTACACCCTGTATACAGCCCAGTCAGTCTAAATACACGGCTTGAATCAACAATAGTGTCCGGAATATGGCAATAGGCTCACTCACGAGAAACAGAATCCAAAAATTGGTGAAATGTCGGTGCTAATTCATTTCTGCTTAACCCTTCGGGGATAGAGGTATGATTTCATACATGTAGGTATGTACGAGTATTATCTGTATATTTCCAACCGTTAACAACATATACTATTTCGAATCGAGTAGTGTGATATCCATCCATCCATCATCATCATGTCGACACGTCCTAGAATAATTTAATGCAATGCTAACAAAGTTTGTTTACTTATTTACTGAAATAGACTGCGGCCTACATAACTACATAAGCTAGCAATTTGACATTGCCTAATAATATCCGTTATTGAGACGCCAACCATGTTCCGCATGCCACGAGTGAGCTTTCGTACGCTGTGTGCAAAATGGTTCGGCGTAGGTGGACCCGCACTGTCGCAGCCGTCAACGATACCATCAAACACACGTACATCAGTTTTTGAGAAGTACTTACATAACATAACATAAACTCACGCCCGAAGGGGTAGGCAGAGGTGCTAGCACCCACATTTCGCCAGTTTATGTTTAGGTCCTAATGTAATAGGAGGCGAGCCTAGTGCCACATAACTTCGAAAAGCATCGAAAAGTCATTAGTGTGTGCCATGGTAAAACTTAGGATCGAACTCGAGACCTCGTCTCGGGAGTCCATTACCCATACCACTAGACTTACATAGGAGTTAAATAAAATACATAATGTACTTAATGTATTTAAAACTAACGCCAGCGTGGATATCGGTTATGGCGCAGTGCAATATAGCCTATGTTACTCAGGGTGAATTTACCTTTCCAATAGTGACGGATTTTTTTGAATCTGCGCAATAGTTTTTGAGTTTATTCATTACAAACATACACATACACACAAATTTTTCCTCCTTATAATATACTAGCTGTTCCCCGCGGTTTCACCCTCGCTGCTAAGCACCTGTTGGTCGTAGCGTGATGTTATATAGCCTATAGCCTTCCTCAAGAAATGGACTATCCAACACTAAAAGAATTTTCCAATTCCAATTAGTAGTCCCTGAGATTAGCGCGTTCAAACAAACAAACAAACAAACTCTTCAGCTTTATAATATTAGTATAGATAGATTACTTGTCTCGACAGACTAGATTCATTAACGCAGAGCTTAAATAGCTGGACTTACAAATATGAAATTTTGGCAGCTGATGTGTTTCATGTTATTAAATAATAAAAAAGCAGTAAACAGAATTACAAAAAAAGTTATGAGTGAAACACACATAGTGAGAGTGTGTGCAAACAAGTCGTACTGTGCGCCTACAAAATAGAGGCGTGATGAAGCTACTACTTTTCATAGTTTCTAAAAACGCAGCCACAGCACCCCGATCGAGGCCATCAAATAATATTGAAACTACATGAATGCCAAGTAAAGGCATCAAGCAAGTTGATTTACTGACTTGACATGGGTTAGTGTAGTTCTGAAAGAAATAGTAATTGTATTCATAAGAAAAACGGGTAGGAATTTTTGTGCAACATAATTATTTAAGTTGATAGAACAAACGGTTGCCATACAAACATCTATGGCATACGTTACGGGTAGTTGGAGCCCTCAAAAGTCCAACCAGTCTAATTCGGAACTTCGATATCGCCATTGGTCAATAGACCATTGGTTGTGGAGGTCAGATGGCAGTCGCTTCACGGAAAATATCGAAGTTCAGCCGCATCACAGTTAGACTGGAAAGCCGACCCCAACTGAGTTGGGAAAATGTTCAGGGAATGATGATGATAATTATTTAAGTTGATGATTTCGAAAATTCATCGGAGTAACAATATCGGAAAAGTGAATGCTTCGACTGGACTCGAACCGGTGATCTTTCCGACCATTCGACTTAATGTAGGTGAAAGCATTTTTGGAATCAATGTTTATTTGTTATAATGAAATAATAAATATACAAATTTGACCTTTATGTAATATGGTAGAGATATCGCAATGGGTTTCCAGAAAATATAAAGAATGTGATTCATCAAGATCTTTTAAAAATAATGTGCTAAGGTGCCACCACAAAGCCTAAAGCTGTGTTCATGCTGAACACTTCACACACACACACTTTGCTATTTTAAAGTTATTTTCCACGCACTTTGCCCAGTAACTAAATTCTATAATACTTTTTCTTCATCTAAAATTTTATACATTTCATTGATATGGGTTTTGTTTTATTGATAATTGAGTGTCTAGTGCCAAATTTATTAGATAGTGTTAATGTGAACTGTGATTTGTATGACATTAGATCAACACCATCTGGCGGTAGATTAGTAAAACTTAACATTAAAATTTACTGTATAACGCGATCGTTAAGTCTATCGAAACATTTTTATTGCATTCACGCTAAGTACCTACACAAGGCATAATAGATTAGAATTTTTAAAAGGATTTTTCAGAAGTTTCCTGAGGCTTAATTCCTTGGCACTTGGCTGCTTGCGAAACTAAGTGTCCAATACAGCCAGAGGGTACATTTTCGCCGAAAATAGTGTGCAGTGACCCTAATCCTGGCGCCTGGCTCTGGGCCAAGCGGTCAAGGTCGAGCCACAGCGCAGGTTACTGGCAACGCTGTAAATTTCACTGATTTACACGAGCCGTCACCCGTCACTATATTACCAATGGTCGTTGCCCGCCCAACGTACGCTCTATAAAGTTTTGCTAAACATCAAACAACGCAATTAGTTTATAAAATGGGAAAATTAATTACTTGAGTTTTCACGTCAGGTTTTGAGCTTAGTCAGCTCTTCTGAAGTAGTAGTGCCTTGGTACTGGAGTTTAATCTGGTAAAAGGTAATCCTCGACTTGTAGAATGTCTGCGATATTTGTAAATGGTATCGGCGGACAATTTTCTAGGGACAATTTAGTAGTACTAGCACCTTATTGTAGCTTACTACACTTTTGAGCGATACCTTAGTATCGCTCGAAAGGTATAGAAGACGATATTAAGAGAACAATAGATCCAGAATGGATTCGAACAGCACAAGACAGGAACAAGTGGAAAGACTTAGAGGCCTTTGTCGAAAGACAAGCTATTAATAAGGAAGACCAACCGAATGTCGAGTAGATTTTAAGATTTTAGTTATTTTTCCTTTCTTCAAGATGTATTTAAAATTAATTGTTAAATTAGCTATAACAATAATAAAGGCTTATTATTTTTTTATCGCCCGAAACAATGAGCCACGTGTTTAAAATGGTATGTATGGTAATTACTTACTAACCAAAATGCTGCAGAAAGCAATCAATAACTGAAATGGCTAAATAAATCCCACGGACAAATATAAATATGCCTTAACAGCTCCTAAATAATTGCACAGTTTGCGAGTGAAACATTGACTAACAACATTATGGACGCCACCACTGTGGTACATAAACAGGGCTGTATTATCTCCGACTCTAGCCATGAATTATATAGACAACCCACAGCCGGTAACTGAACTCGTGATATTCACACAAATTACATACTCTACATAAACATTAATAGTTTCAATATAAGCAATAGGGTTTGCGAATATTACCAGTATTATACACATCAAAGTTTTCCACTTCACCGGGTACCAAGTACCTACCACCACGACAATGAAAATTATTTTTTTTTATCTAGGACATGTCAATTTGACTTCACCTCGCCTGATGGTACGCTGAAGGCAAATACTCATGGAAGAGGGTCACCATTACAGACAAGTACAGTGTTACAATGGTGGCGCTCAGCTAGACGTCCTTATCAGATACTTTTTCTCATCCCGCTTAAAGGGCCGGGGACTGTAGGTAGAAGGAAGCGGGTTTTTCCTCATAGCCAAACTAAGGGGTCATAATATCATAAATACTCTGAGCGTCTTTGAAATTACAGCTTGTAACCGTCTAGAAACCTAAAATTCCTGTTACGAAACCTAACATCGCATTAAACGTGTGAGATAGTTCCACGCGTATATAATGGGGTATAAAAAGCTTTAGGACACAATCCGAGGTATTGTGCGCTGACCCCTCGTCTAGACTGCGATGCGAACCCTCCGTGTACACAGGCCTAAACCTATGTATGTAAAGGAGTGGGCCCAGTATCAGCTGTCGACGATTAAAAACATGTATCAAGGCTGTGGATCATCAATTTTAAGATATAACATCTGCAGTGTCATCATCGTTATTGAGAATATACGTCTCAATAATATCCAAGTGAATCCAGTGATAATATCCAAGGCTCAGTTTTCGCAAATATATGCTGTCTTTCATTTCGGTTTGGCTGTTTCTGGTCTTACCTAGGGTGACTGTCCTCCGTCCCCCCAACCCCGAAAGAGTCAGAGCCTCGTCCGTGATTCAGTAGAGGTAACAGCTTGCAGCTGTTGACTTAAGTCCCGAAGATCTTATTGGAACACCAAACCACGGTGATGGAGGATAGCAGCATTTGGAATGTACAAAATTGTATCTTCGAAATTTCGTATTGGTTATGTGAGTCACACACACTCTTCACATCTCATCACACAAAACAGTGCCGTAGATAATATTCAAAAGATCCTCCTAATTTTTTGGAAGTCGGTTAAAAAGGACAAGCTGTTAAATATCAATTGGTTGCTAATCGAATGTGTGGTTAAGTTGAACATCTTCACAGCTTTGTGGCACGCCAGCTAAGGGGCTCTTCCACTTGTTTTTATATGCTGTGGTCAGAAGAATATTGATTTTTTTTTTTATTTATGGCACCTCAATTTGACTTCACTTCGCCTGATGTTAAGTTAAAAAAATATAATTTAATAACAATCGCACCGCTACAATTTGAGCCCCACCCTCAATCTGTTACAGGGAGTGTCATGTGTGAGTGTCGGTCACAGGTGACCAATCTCTAGCTTTTGATACGCAATTGGATGACGAGGGCTTTTTGTTTATTGTTTGCTTTCATATTTTATTGATGTAAGTATGTATTTGTAAGTATGTATGTGTATGTATGTGTTGCGTTTGCTCATAAACTGAAAATTATTGTAATAATCCAAATACATTTTTGGTTATTTATTTATAGAATTAATGTGACTTGACAGCGACAAAAATGTAAAAGTAATTGACTGATTTGCGTGTAGACAATATATTATAATTATTTAGATCAAAAATTTTATTTAATACAACTTAATATATATAAATATGCATATCGAAAAAGTGAAACACCCCACGGATATCTCCCCCGCCAGAGTTGGTTGGAGAGGTTATGTCGAAATCGAACCGACTAAAACGCACTCAGAAGGTGAGATAGTAACCAACATATCTCTCGCTCCCCAGCAGACCTGAGGCCCTCTCTTTCGAGATGACCCCCTTCGGGAAGAGAAACGACGCCCTGGCACGAGCGAATTGGTTTGATACAATCTATGATCGATAGGTTTGAGCTACTCCGCAGACTTAGCACCTCGTGCTAACTTTACAAGACACCCAGAAACGCGTACCAACTGCTCTTATGGAGTACATTTTATGACGTGATTGGGGTCAAGATATATGTATGCCAGTAAATATACCTACCGTGTTGGACCCAAAATAAACTTAATTACTTAATCATTGCCGTGCTTTGTGGGAGTGCACTCAAAACATTCCTCCACGAAAACTTCCACTAGTTAATACATCGGCATCCGCGCCAACAATCCAGTAAATAAATGATTTTATGTATTTCCGAAGATATAATGTGTTGTGAACACTCTGAAGTCAAGAAACAAACGATGTTATTTTGGCAGCTCACTCGAACTGAGGCTAAACGAAAACTTGCCTCGGGTTTGACATATCTTGACATCGTAGAACAAACATTATAATACGGTTATAGAATTTGGTTACAGTTGTTTTAACAATTGAAATTAGTGGTTGAAATGCATATTTTCAAGTAACCATAGTACTAATCATCTCAAATCATTCGTGTGGTGAAGGAGGAAGAACATCACTAATCTATATCATTCAAAAGGTGCCGTAAAAGTCGACTAACGGAAATAACGCAGACGATATCACTGCGTTAAAAGGAAAACTCGAAATAAAACCATGTACCTACCCGTCTGACAAGCGTGGAAACAGTAAGCTAAAGCCTCTCAGGGTTAGGAGAAGTCTAAGTCCGGCAGAGGACTGCAATAAGCCAATTGATTGACTGATAACACTTATTATAATCACCGTCGTCCGAGTGCCAATTCTGGTTGCATTTCAAGTTTGAATGTTATATCTTATGATTCACTCTCCACCTTTATTTATTTCTCTTTTATAGAAGCAATCACCAGCTTACCCTTAAACCTTAAAATTTGCGCATGCAATGCTTAAAGAAGAGGTAATGTGGGGAGAAGGGTTGAAGGTTAATCACTACACAGTATAAAACAAAGTCGCTTTTTCTGTCCCTATAACCCTATGTATGCTCAAATCTTTTGATGCGGTGTTTTAATAGATAGAGTGATTGAAAAATAAGGTTTATATGTATATAACATCATGCTACAACCAACTAATGTTGCGAAAGCTGGGTGACGCAGACGAAGTTGCGCGGGTCAGCTAGTTAAAATATAAAGCACAACAAGTTTACCTAAATTATTACAAGATCCGCATAATATGCGTTTTCAAGCAATGCTTATTTGTAGTACATGTTAGTTGGTGTATAATTGGAAAATGAATATTATATACAAATTCGACATGAATACATTTATATGCATTTATATACTCCCACGTTACATGTGTACAGACAGACACTAGCGGACATTCTAGCTATCGGTATGGGAGCACATTATACAGATAACGAATCTATCGATAGATTGCGCTGATAAAACATGTTTTCCTGTTAATTGACACTTCCTTTGGTTTTACGAATTATAGATGCGAAAGTTTGGGCAGATGGACGTATGTTTGTTACTCCAGATGAAATCTACTATATAAGAATAAGTCGGGTTTTCCTTCCTGACGCTATAACTCCAGAACGCACGAACCGATTTCCACGGTTTTGCATTCGTTGGAAAGATCTCGGGCTCCGCAAGGTTTATAGCAAAGAAAATTCAGGAAAAATTTCAACAGGTGGCGAAACAGAGTTCGCTGGGTTTGATAGTTTGGTATAGAAACAGTTTAAAGTATGTTACATAGGCTGCTTAACCACAAACATAGACGATTTCCTTTCTTAACCCACGAAACTCTACCCACAACCTTGTGTTGTGTTTCCGGCGGTGAGTAGGTTAGCCAGACCTCACTGAAGAGGTTGAGGGTGCTTCGGTCTGTCACTTACTGATAATAGGCCGTTACGCTAAGCGCCACCATCATAACACTGTATGTGTTTGTAATGGTAACCCTCTTTCCTGAGACTTTGCTTTCAGCTTACTATCAGGCGTGGTAAAGTCTAATTGACGTGTCCTAAGTAAAAAAAGCTCAGTATTGAAGGAGTAGACCTTACAAACACACAATTTATCTTAGCTAGAGGAATCAGGGGAGCTCCAGCTTCCCTGATCCCTCTAGCTAAGATAAATTGTTGATGAATTGCTGATAAATTGTAAAGTCCTACAGACTATAAACAAAGAATGTCTGAAAACGGCATGCCAGTATCGTAGCAAGTGGAAATACGGACGGAGGTAGGACACGACGGTACCTCCCGTCCGAAATGAGCTGTCCAACTGGGGAAGTACCTCCGCCCTACAGAAGACCGCGGTCATAATAACCATCGTGTTGTGTTCCCGCCGGTAAGTAGGGTAGCCAGAGCTCACTATACCCCTCCTTCCCCTCCCCTTCCTAGCCTCCCCACCCCTTCCCAGCTCTCCCCCTTTCCCTTCAGGGTGGGCAGCACGTGTATGACACCCTTAGTGTTGCACACGTTTATAGGCCACGGTGGCCGCTTTCCATCAGGTGGGCCGTGTGCTTGTCTGCCACCTACGTAGTATTAAAAAAAAAAATGTGTAGGTACCCCATTGCCGCACCGCGGCACAGATTACCTTGACCGCGGCCTGATTGTACGGCACAAAATGCTTTAAATGAAGCAATAATTGGTTAAGAATTCAATTCAATAATAGCAGTGTAGTAAACTCCAACAAAAATCAAAATATTTACACACAAAATGTGTTTTACGCAACTCGTGCGCCGGTGACACGGGCGTCGGCGCAGAGTGAGGTATAAACTTGAACTATTTACACGGTGGAGCGCTGCCAACTGAGTCATCAGGCTACCCCTGTGAATCACGCTTCGCTGGTGACATCCACATCCACATTTTAAAAGCTATCTCGACTTCTGTTCGTCGTCAAATTTACTTTGATTTCATTGTTTTTATTTAATTTTCATATTTTAGAGTTCATTTACAGCTTTTTGCAACGCCCTGCGGCCCTCACATTGTCTTTTTTTTTACTACTGAGCTTGTAATAGTAGACACACAGGTTATGATATGCTTGCACAAATTTAAGCTTGCACAATTATATTGTAACGTGTGTTGGAAGATACTGGAACGTGCATTTGCACAAGCACACGCATTCACAGTTATATTTTGATCATATTTCTTTCTTTTTCTTTCTGTCTAGTGGAGAGAAAATTTTCTAATAAATAACTGATGAAAAAAGGATTTGCCTCTAAGAATCATCAATCAATATCAATTTGAACTCATACATACATTTCAGGTAAGATTCTTTAACTACGATATTGTTGCTATTCCTTACAATTATATAGTCATTTGTTCGCCTTTTTTTATACATTAATGGTACAATATATTAAAAAACAAACATAGAACAACTATATACCAATAAATAAAACTAAAACTAAAATGGATCTGGAGTTGCTTCGCATTGCATGCCTCTTGTGGAAGCGTTTCAGGTATTAAGTTACAGACACTGATTTAATTTTAGATAACGAATTTCACATAAGTACTGAATTTCTGTGGTTATTATCTGAGGGGAGGTAGTGAGCCTTCCCGAAGGACGAAACCTATGCTAGGGCCCTGTCAGTGAAACATATTAATACACCACTAATGGTCCGAGTCACACTATGAGAGTAAAGTAAGATTCGGGCTGGACTATCAAATACAACAATAATTTCCACATAACAATAGTAGTTCAAGAGATTAGCGCATTCAAATAATTTGACAGATGTAATTAAACTTTTTATTTTCTTATCACACGGCACGACTTTTAAACAGGAACGGGGTGGAACTATAGGCACCAAAATAGTAATGTTTGTAGATCGGCGGTGATCCCGATCGAGTCCCGGAAATGAAGCGGCGCGTGCGCACCGATTCGGCCGTGGTACCGACAGCATAAACAACAACAATGTCCTACGAGTTTATTCATACGGTTCGATAACTGACGACCATGTTTTGAAATGGGATGCAAACTGAAACCTATTAATTTGCTTAAAAGTAAGAGCAATATTACTCAATTTGTTTTCAAATATTCCAACGTTTTGTCCGATAGGCTATCTCACATGTTAGTACTTAAGTGATGATGATTGTGGTCGAGAGAGGACCACGCTTACCTAGAAGTACCATATCACTCTAGTTTTGAAGACTTAAAAGTTATAGCTTTCATGCATTCCATAATTTGACTGTACGCGTAATGAACGTATCAACGAATCTTTTGTTTGGAGAAATTAGATTGTGCAAGTCCAGGGCACACCTAAATACATCCTATAAATACCATAAAACAATGTGATGTGCGACGTTGTTAGCTATGAAGTTTAGTGGATTAACGTATTTTACGTTCCATTACGTAATAAGCCCTCGAATATATTGACGACTGATATTATTAGAGCGGAAATCTTCACAAAAGAAACATTTTTTTTACTAATTCACCTATTTCTCAATATTTTAATTTATTTAAGTTATTCATTCTATATACTTACTGTTAGGTATGTATAATTTATTTGTAATGATTTCTTGGATTCTTACAGGATAAGATTATTCCCTTTTAAACCTTCGTATTGCATGATATGTAACCTTAGATCACTAGGATTGTTACAACAAAAACCATCCTGACTAAATATTTATTGATAACTGTTACTTTGCCATTTTTAGACCTCAGTAAATGTTTAAATTCGTAACCAACTGTTTTGCGTTCAGTACTTTCTATGTCCAATATTTATTCCGAACATAATGGGTTGGAATGAAGACATATATCGGCCAGCTGTGATGGACGGCTGCCACCGATACGCGATGGCGGCTGTTAGCCGGTAAGGCGGTATCGCAATACGACATTAAATTTTATTGGTACCTTTGAGGCTTAATTGGTTCAACGTAATTGTTCTAAGCTAAAAGGTTTGTGAATTGAATGGTTTCAAATTGAATAGATCTGAAATAGAGCAATTTTTGTTAAAGCAATCTTAGTAAACGAAATTTCTAATAGTTATTCCCCCAAACCCCTGCGGCTAAACTTAAAAGCTTTTACTAGAAATGTGTTTACATTGGTAGTGTAATGGCCAGGATTCGAACTCGAAACCTCTCGATCGTAAGGTCGACTCTTAACCATAAAGCTACCGACGCTAAAAATTACTAGACACTGGCTACAGTAGATATATCTAGGTCCTAGGTATTCATGACGTGTTCATTCCCAGTTCAGTCGAATAGAGCCACCCCATCTCTTCCCACATGTGTCTTAGAACGCATCTTAGAAGACTCTTCTCGATATGACCGGCACATAACAAAGATCCCGCTTAACGGCAATAAGCACACTTCCCTATTACGACAGATCGAAAATATTACTTAGTGAAATGTAGTTGTACACCTCTGTCTGCCCCAGCGGGGATTTATAACCGAGAATATATGTATATAGGTAACTGAATCAATCTTTCAATACGACCAAAAATGATGCAATTCCATACAAAAAAAATGCGTAGCACTAGCAAGGCGTTCTGGCACGCGTCCCGAGCTAATACTTCTATACATAATGTACGCACAAGTACGATGCACCGCTTGGAGACAAGGTCTGAGGGGGGGATCAGGTTGCGCCAACCTCTGGCATGGAGCCCGGGGCATGTGCAATCTTCACTCGTTCATTTAAGACGGAAATTTCGTCTTTGTTGTCTGACAGATTGTCATATTTGGAAGAGGTCGTGACGTTTTTTTGTGATTCTCAAGTTCAGTCGGTTTGTAAATATTTACTCCAATTAACGTGCAGAAGAGGATTTAAATTGTTTTACCAACAGAATAATAGGACAGCAAATTTTAGTCATTGCAAAAGTTGATTCTCTTTATAAATTAAACCCAAAAAATAGGAAAATTATAATTTTGCACAATGGTTTTCAGACTTTCCACTTGGTTATGATGAAGTAAAGTGTGTTGTACAGAAGTGATGTTCTACATGTCTTTTTCTGTTAAGAAAATCTACCTATATTAGGGCTAATAAATTTTCACCTACCCTACATATAGTTACCAGCAAATATTTTGATCACAAAATGTGTTTTTCGGTTGTGTTGAGGATACCTTGGTTGAGCTCAAACCCACCAATCATAGATTATATTCATAACAATCTGCGCGCGCTTGGGCCTCATCTCGCTCGCGACTTCGAGTCAAGATATATGTCGGGAACTATACTACTGACAAGATTAGTATTATTTTTTAAATATTTAGCATACCTAAGTCACGTAATACGTTAGAAGTTAGACGTGTGTTTAAAATTTCAACTATTTACGAGATTGTTTTATTGGTTGGATCTCCTGTGATTTAGTACTCAGGTATTTATATATTTACTAGTTATAATAAATTGCAGCTATTTAACGACTCGAAAATTGATGGGAGTACGTTATAAATAGAAACAAAATCAAAAGGAACTGCCTCATAATGTTGTGAATATACTCAATGTTATTTGCAATTTATTCGTAGTGATATACTCGGTTGAAAATAATGGACGTAGTAGAACTTTCCGAAGAGCGAAACTTATGCTCGGGCCCTATCCGTGAGTAGCGGCTCTGCCGTGAAACTAATTACTACACCACGATGACAACACAAAACTGCCGTCGATTCGACAGATGAAGAAAATTCTTGATGTTTTTTTAACAGAACACGTCTATATGACTTCACCTCGTCTGATGGCAAACTCTCCAGTTTGCAAATCTCGGAAATGGATCATCATTACAGACACCATCAATGTTACATGATGGCCCTCAACTTCGACGGCCCCATCGGATGTTTTTTTCACGCCCCGCTTAAAGGACCCTGGACTGTAGGAAGAAAGAAACACGAGAACTGCTAAAATATTCGGTGGCGGTAGTTAATATTGCTTTGAAGCAACTTATTATTTCGTGATTAGAAGTATGCATAAATATTTCTTTTGCATCGATCTGAGTATTTCCGTGCCTCAGAGAGCACATTAAGCCATCTATCCCAGTTCTATGGCAGTCGTTACGCGTAGTGTCCGACATAAAAAGACCGAATAGTCTAACTACATTTCCAAATTGGCTATGGAGATTAGACGACAGTCATCTTTGGCTAGAAACCCGACCTCAAACGAACTGGGAGAACGCACAGAGAATGATGAATGATGATGTTTGAAGAAAAGTATCTTTCCTTAGCGAAGTAAGAAACATGTTGCCCTGCGAAATTACCCGCACGCTGTAAGCTGGCACACAATTATCGCATTGTATGTAATGCCGGGAACTATAAACCGGGCGGAACATGAGTCTATTTGCGTTTGCGCACTTCCGCGCCCGTCACCGCGCCTGCCAAACATTGAGCTGGACATGTGTTCCAACAAGGTACAGTCAGCATCAGATATATATGTGCTTCCAAAGTAGTCAAAATTATGTAAAGAAAATAAATTCAATTTTATGTTCGCAGACATAGCATTCAAATAGTTGTAAGCATCCAGAGTGTTCAAAACATCTTCGATGTAAGTTGTCAATATTATGTTAGCTGTTACAGTGTTCATATTAATGTTGTCAAATAGGTTGTTTAATGGTATCTATGCATTCATACTAGTCAAAAATATCTTCACAATTAGGAAAGTCATCTTTAATATCCGTAGCTAGAGTGTATATTGGAATAAAATGTTAGTAATAAATATTTTGTTTCCCTTTTTCCTTGATTATCCATCCTGCTCATTTCGTGCATGACGTAATTGATATGTCTTTTGTTTATTAGAAATTTTGATTATTAGAAAGGAAACATAGTTTAGATATGTTCTAACATCCCTAAATAGAATGGAATTTTCTTTGAAAAGGAAACTCTTTTAAGGAAAATGTCATAAATAACAAAGTTTAATAAAATTATATTAATGTCACGGAATAATATATGTCATGTTGTCTATGTGTATTACATAATTCAAGAGTGGTTCAGGATAATATTCCTGAAAACGGAGAGTTAAATTTAATAACCCTACCTCCCAAAAGCCTAGACCTTAATCCTATTGAGAACGTCTGGGGTAGAATGGTCCAAATGTGGGATCATGAACAGGCTCGCAGTACCGAAAATTTACGGATGCATGTAAATGCAATTTGGGAATCATTGAGGGGAAGTTCATTCTGTTTTAACACAGTTAGATCAATGAGACAACGCCTACTTGATGTAATCAATGCCAACGGTGGTTACACTAGATTCTAAGAAAATATAAGTTCTTTTTTACAACTCGTTGTTTTTATTTATTTTATTTAGATTATTTTTTTTTTATTATACAATATTATATTTATACAGTCAGTGCAATAAATATGCCCCGAAATATTACTAGAAATGGGGAACGCAGCGATTTTTTACGTTAATATAATAACGTTGACATAGTTTATGTGAGTTCTTACTAGACTAGCTGTTGCAATAGTTTTAAGCCATCAGATTTTAAATATTCATTTAACACACCTGGTGAGCAAACTAACAATGCACTATGTGTGGCAGGCCTTAGTTTTGAGGAACATGACTCAAAAGGGGATTGTAGCCGGCCTTAATGACTTTTGGCTCTACGGTGCATAGATACCATTGAAAGTCCTATTTGACAACATTAATATGAACACTGTAACAGCTAACATAATATTGACAACTTACAGCGAAGATGTTTTGAACACTCTGGATGCTTACAACTATTTGAATGCTATGTCTGCGAACATAAAATTGAATTTATATTCTTTACATAATTTTGACTACTTTGGAAGCACATATCTATCTGATGCTGACTGTACGTACGGGACCACAATTACAAAATGTTATTATGGTTTGCTGGAATGTGTGTCGTTAATACTGGAATTTGTACTGATATGCTTTTAGCTGTAGTTCGTTTCTCTATATGAAATTCATATATTAGTTTCATATACATGACGTATTAGGTTCCCGGTGGATGGGTGTCGTAAGAGGCGACTAAAAGATAAGACACACACACACATATTTTCTGTGAAGCGACTGCCATCGGACCTCCACAAACCAAATTGGCCATATCGAAGTTCTATAGTTAGGCTAGTCGGACTTCTTAGGGCTCCAACTACCCGTAACGACTGAAATAGATGTTCGTATGGCAACCGGGACCGACGGCTCTCTTCGAGGCACGACCAGACCAATGCAAATAGCCATATTCAATACAAATATTCGCACTGAGCGAGGATCAAACCCGCGCCTCCTTCGTAGCAGTCGCGTTCACTACCGCAACTCAACAGAGGCTGGTCTCCATTCGGTGGACGTGCTTTAACAAATTTTAATATGATTTATTATGTAAGTATTATTTTCATAACTAGGTAAGTACTCTAGCCCCGATGTTTCGCATGCTTTTCATCGGCCATGATCGCAAGGTGATTAAGACATCGCTCGTCGCATGTCTTGAAGCTAAAAGTATCCGCACTTAATTTATTTTATGGCAGCCGTTCCTATTTACAGAGAATTAAACTCAGTGTCGTTATAGTTTTTATACTGCTAAGGAGTAATACAAGCAAATTGTCTGACTAAGGGTAACTGTAATTGTACAAGGGGCGACTCATCCGTTAAGCTGGTTGTTACAGTAGGAAAGTCGCGTTTTTATGTCTCAAAAATCATTCAAACAAACAATTAGCACTTCTCAAAAAATATCCGAAGTATTGCCGAAAAGCAAGATGGCGGATTCTGTGGATTTGTTGAGATTCACGTTGGCGAAACTCCAGTTTTTTTAGTTGCCTAATATAAGGATGGGCTAATACTACTTACTTGATTCTTTGATACGATCTTTGTAAAATGGCGGTCCTACAGTTTAGCGAGGGAAGTATCACAATCACATAAAATTGCCATGTGGTTGATCTCTTCCCATGCGGTATCGTACAAATGATTTAACACTAGACTGATATATATCACCAGAAGAAGCATGCGTCGAGTCAACTATCTAGTGCCCGGAATATGGCAATAGCTTGTATGAATACAATGGTTGGACACCGCTGTATGTATGGATGTATGTATATAACTTGATAAGATCTTTAAGGAACAGTGCGCTGTGTTTTGTAACAATTAATATTTGTAATTTTACAAATGATTTCCCGTGGAATATCACCAAAAGTGGGTTTAGTAAGAATAACTAATACGTATGTACCTACTTAAGCTAAGAAGAAATAGAGCGGTGACTGTTCGCTCGTTATAGACCTGTCTCATAGCGAAACAATTCTAGCCAGGCACAGCTGTCCGACAATTACCTACGTCTGCTTCTACGATTAAGTATGTAAATCTGAATGCGTATTCAAAAAAAAAAATATACGGCAACCATTTTCCATCAACAAAGCCATGTGCTTTGAAATTAGCTTTGAAAATCATTATATTTGCACCGATGACTTCTACATCGAGTCATTGGCTCATAAAAATACAAAAGCATTTCAGTAAAGCGAAACCTACGCGCGAGCTCTCTCCGTGAGTAGCGACGCAGCCGTGAAATAAAATACTACACAACGATGGCAACTCATAAATGCCTTCCATTCGACAGAAGAAGAAATTTCAACTGCCCTTTTTAGAGTCAAGAAATCTTAAGATTGTACCGATGAGTAAAATTGCGAGAGCTGTTTCAGGGCGAACGCCAGTACACGTTTTCCATCAAGAGACCCATGCTATTTTCTCATAGCAGTAATACAAAAACTTGGCAACGTATATAACTACATAGTATAAAACAAAGTCGCATTTCCTGTCCCTATATCCCTATGTCCTTATGTCCTTTGTATGATTAAATCTTTAAAAATACGCAACAGATTTTGATGCTGTTTTTAATAGATAGAGTGATTGAAGAGGAAAGTTTATATGTATATAACATCATGCTACAACCAACTGGTTCTGATCAAAAGTGAAAAATGTTGCAAAAACGGGGTAACGCAGACGAAGTTGCGCGGGCCAGCTAGTTGTACAATAAAGAGTTTGTTAACTTGTGTTTACCTGCTTGTAAACAACAGACTCTGAACGCAGACCATCTGTTTCTGCCTATCACCTCACTGCTAATGTATTGGTGCTAGTTTTATTGCATTTTTACAACTGAGGCTGATGTAATCGCTACTATAGAGTGGGTTGATCAACTGTAGGATGCCCAAGTGTTGGAATCTTTGTGGATATGTATTCATTTTTTTAACAGTATACCATAACGATCATATTGACATTATGACGACCTCACTGTGGATGGCGTGGCGGTTGTGAACGCGACTACTACGCAGCGGTTTCGATTCCCGCTAAGTGCTAATATTTGTGTGTATGAATAATTACATTGGTCTGGGTATTTATTTGTATTTATTAACAAAAATATTTTCTGAGTGTTTTATGGTCCCAGAATATTTATTAGGAATTGTGTACCTACATGTATAGGTTATAGTCTAGAAAAATAAGCTGTGAAATGAACTCCCTGCCGTGGTTTCCCCAAGAGACTACAATATGGGGTTCTTCAAGAAGGGTATTAGATTTCTACAGGGTACGCAGCACAAGTGTTACACCCCTGGTGTAGTAAACGTCCATAGGCCGCGGTGACCGCTTTCCGCCAAGTGGGCCGTGTGCTTATCTGCCATCTAACTGCTATAAAAAGACTCCTTGGAATAGCTACCCATGAAATACGATTGCTGAACTGCCAATTAAGGGTTCAGGCAGTCGCTCCCTTAAAAACCAAGAAAACTTAAATCCCGTAAAACCAATGGAAAGGGTAAAAAATCCTAGAAACTTTGGATAATAATGATTAAGCGAGTCTTATAATAATACAACGTCGAACATTTTTATAGCGACGGTAGTGCGCGTACGCAGATTTAATTCCCATGTAATGAACCTCGTACCGGCGTTGATAAACGTACGTATGGTTGTTTAATGCGCCATCGATGGTGCAATAGTTCTGTTTCATAGACATGTAGTATTATTTTAAGAATATCTTTTTACGAGTTCCAGTTCTCTATAATTTACGACAGCCGCTCTAAAAGGCGAACCTTCTTATTTGATGTGAAATAGCTTTTTATACCACTTAGGTGATAGACAAACCACACGGCCCAGCTGATAGAAAGTAGTTACTGTGACTTATAATTGTAGCATTTTGGGGCCGTCACCATCGTATCACTGACCCTGTAAGAACCTTTTGGTATCTTTCTTGAAAGACCCCATTTTGTTATCGTTTGAGATTGCTACCAAGGAAAAGCTAATGTGGGTTACAGGTGTGGCGAAGTGTCGCTACGAGCTCATAGCTTTTATTTGCCAACTGAAAAAAAAAGCTAGATAAGTATAATGTAAGTTGGTAGCCAATTGAAGCGATGGTAGTTTAAGTGTTCTCATGGGTTCGAATCACTACCGACGCGACGTAAACCCACTCATAACAAGTAAGTCAGCTTAGTATGAGGGTTTATGGGTACCTAGTAATTTCGGTAATTAATATTATATTTAAAAATATATGACAATTTTAACATGTTGAATTACATTTTAACAGTATTATGGCGCATATAAGCCACAGCTATGAAACACTTTCTTTTTACGTGCGGTAACCCCCACGGATAATTCCCAACTCTCCCCGAAGCGGGAGGTGGTTATGACAAACTCGAACCGACCAAAAGCACGCCGAGGGTAAGGTAGAATCGCATATCCCTCACTCGCCGGATGAGGGCACACTTCCTAAAGATTTTATATTCCCTGATTACCCTTGAAGCGATCAGTTACACAGTCATCTACATAGAAACAGTAACATTTTCGAGTTGATTACAAAGGCAACTCACAATATATGTCGCGGAATGTTCGCACGATTAGTCACTGTATATGGATGAAGTCATTTTGACATCCGATTAACAACAAACTAAAAACAACGTTGATATCAATCACGTGTATTCATAGAACAGTATATAATATGCAGACAAATTAATTTACATTCCCATTGTATATTATAGTAGCAGGCAAGGAGGTGGTTAAGGGATAAAACTGTTATCGATACGGTAGCAAATAAGACGTCTGGTCCGCTTGACGGCAATATACTCGCCCCCTAATTACGTGGAACGCGTTTTTATTTCATCACGCCTGATGTTAAACTGAAGGCAAAGCCTCATGAAAGAGGATCACCTTTGCAAACACATACAGTGCTACAATGGTGGCGCTCAGCTTGACGGCCTCGTCCGATGCCAATTCAGATGAAGGAAACACGTGCGCCGGTAAGGAATTCCAAGACATAATTGTGCGGCAGAGGAAAAACTCACAGAATACCTTGTTTTTTGATGACTTAAAATCATAGTTGATGAAGCTTTAATACATCTTTGCCTACCCTTACAGAGATTTGTAGGTGCCTTTGAATTATTTTTATTATTGCTACGCTGCTAAGGATCATTGTAAATTTATATGAAATAGCTTTTACCAAGTACTGAACTTCCCCAAGCGTACTTCTTATCCGAGTCAAAAATCAAACCTCAATAGCACTTACTCTCACTACACGCAAGAGGCAGTATGGATTAGTCCATTTCCTCACTCATCATCATCATCATCATCATCCTAGTGTTAGTCCCGATCGCATCCGAAGCCTTCGCCTCGGAGTCCGGGGTTCGCTTAATTAACATTTCCTCACTGTCTTAATAAAGTACAAAGTATAATTTTTATGTGCTAAAATTGTTTTATCTAAACGAAAAAACAAAAGAATGTAATATAAAACAGGAGAGTGAATGTTGAAAATTCAATTACACGCGAAATTTAAGAAGTATCTTTTTCTAATATACAACAAAGCGTCATTACGGAATTCCTCGAAAATATAGCAAAGGGAATATTAGTCATTAATAAAATATGGCGTATATTCTGCTAGTACCTACCTAATTGTTTACGGAAAAAAATGTCAGTAACTACGTAATTATTACTTCGAGTAGCCATTTTTATACAAAAACTGTGTCAGTGGCGTAGCGGTATCAACTATATCTGTTTTGCAGGTTCTATTCCTGAGTTGGGCGGTTTTTCTAATAGAAAATTTTCAATGGCAGCAAGCGTAATCAACCTCTGAACTGAAAAAATTGAGATGTACCGATTTACAGGTGAAGTTAGCTTGATAAATGAGATTTTAACACAGGCTGGAATTTTTAAGGTTGAGAGAGCAAACGGCAGTCGCTTCCAATATAGTCAAATCAATATAAGACAGCGTTTTATTGACGGGTACAACTGAGATTGACGCCTGAACCTACCTTCTAATTTACTTGATCGAATTTACACCGAAATTCGATCTTAGTGTTTTTAAAAGAACAAATTTTAATACTATCATATAGATAGAACAGGTTACCTCGTACCTCGTCGGGTCCAATTATGTAAAAGTACGACACCTGTATTAGGAACAGCGAGTGAAGGCACCGGGTCCGAATACCAACGAGGTTAGTTGACCTCGCCGCTCACTGAAGGGGTGGTCACGTACGCCAGTGACCGTGGAAACCCCTCAGAAATGTTGTTCGCAAAGTATCACAAGATACTATTATAACTTTTCAGGGTTCCGTAGCTGAAGAGAATTAACGGAACCGCTGTATGTCCGCCTGTGAGCATACTTTATTTTTTTATTTAGGGCATGTCAATTTGACTTCACCCTGCCTGATGGTAAGCTGAAGGCACTCTTAGGAAAGAGGGTCACCATTACCAATACGTAGAATGGTACATTTGTGGCACTCAGTTTGACGGCTTCATTTATGATGCTTTTACACGCTTAAAGGACCAAGGATTGTCTTTGGCGCGCGCCTCATTTCGCTTGTGACTCAAGTTCAAGATCCCCGCCGATACGTACATAAGACAATAAATTTGTACTCTTATCAGCCATACAGTATAGAATCAGATAACGCATAACTTCCACAAATATCTACCATTTACATGCATAAGTATAATATCTTGCATAATAATGCAAGAGTATAAAAATAGTTTACGATTGACATTCAGTCCATATATAGGAAAGAGGGAATAGTGAGGGAATACAGAGACCTCCGTGCGATCGGCACGTACCCGCCGACCTTGGCGACTCTGTTGATGACTCAACGAGGAGGGTCCCGGAGGTCGAGACTCTCATATTAATAGAACTTGTGTTACATAAATGGATATCGTTTAGAAAAACTGCTGAGTGAAATACTTATGATGTGGCGAATAGTAATAAGAACCATATTTCAGATTGAATTACATTTATAGCTGTTAACCGCGTGAAATTATTGCGTTCCCACATTCCCGTAATCAATTGGAATCTATTCCAGGGATGCGGTTTTTTGGGTGGTTCTGATGGCACCTAAGCTGCAGGCAGACTCAGGAAAGAAGGTCACCATTACAGAAAATAACAATATTACAATAGCAGCCATCAGTTTGACCGCCTTATCAGATGCATTTTACGCATCGCTTAGGACCCAGGACCGTATGAAGAAGAAGAAGAAGAAGAAAAACGTACGCTGGTAAAAACTAAAAGAAATCCAATTTCAATCTATCCTTTACAAAATTCAATCAGAACCAGATTCGTTTACCAGATCAGTTAAGTGCGCGTCTTTTGTAATTACCATAGAATTTCAAGTCTTCATGTACTTTACCACGGGAAAAACAAAAATTAACCTTCAGTTCCTGAAATGGAACGACCACAGCAATGTGATTATATTATAGTACGCTAGTTACAGTCACCAGAGCAAGAACATTGCGAGCGGCAATTACGCTGCGAGGGTTGATGGAACGCGTAAAAACGAATGGTTAGACATCATCGCTGTTGCTTTTTATTTAGCACATGATCATGTAATTATGTCTTCACTCGTTTTTTGGTATAACCTTAAATACACTATAGGCCTGAATTAAACAATAGAGGCAAGACATTTCTTAAGAATAAGATATTCATTCGAATTTTTATGATGATGAAGCAGTTCCTTCTTCCCACCATCCCCTGCGGGGCGTGAAAAAGTATACAATAAGGCTGTCAAGCTGAGGGCCACCATTGTAACATTTTTGGTGCACAGACATTTACATCCGTCTGAAACTCTCCAAGAATCGTCTGAAACTCTCCAAGAAGTTCATTGGTAGTGCTTCTGCGGCTAAGCACGTAATTAATTTCCTTGCGATTTACACCGCATAGCAAGGAATCGGGTCAAAATTTAATATTTTTTCAAATTTATTTAGCTGCATTATTTTTGGTTAGATGTTTATTTTCGGAATACCCATTTTATTTTATCCAAGTGCCCCATTTGCGGCAATAGGCTCGCCCCCTATTACGTGGGACCGTAAATCATAGTTGGCGAAATGTGGGTGTTAATACACCTCTGCCTACCCCTTCGGGGATTACGGGCGTGATCATATGTATGATTATATGTATGTACAATAACCTTCATTACAGAATGGTTACCGTCTTTTCAGAGACTGCGTTCCACGTAGCATCAGGCTCGATATTCCATGTCCGATTATCTGTATTGTATGGCACATTAAGAAGTGAAACAATTCCCTCTGGATCATCATCCGGCGCCATGAGACGAACGAACGCGATCGACATTATAATTAAGTTATTCTAATAAGCTTCAGATGTTCGACTGGAATACTGAATGGGGAAATTTCGGATATTTCCATGCTATTGAGTGATAATAAGCGAGGGGAATAGCAATCGAGAAATACGGGCCTTGTTTATATCGAACCTTTATATTTATGAAGAGAAGGTAGTGAGCCCTTTTTCAAATTGAATTACAATTGGAAAAATGCATAAATATCTGTATGGGACCAGTGTCTTACAGCGAGATTGCATTGATCACTTGAGCTACTGGATCACTTTTACGTATTAGGGGGTGATGTTGGACTCATCTGCCGACAATTCTATAATTCTGTTAATACAGATTCTCTGGGCCTCGATCGAAACAGTTTCTAAAGAAATTACTATAAATAGTTCCATTGGCAACAGGGAAATTATGTAGGTCTCGTGTTTCGATAGCGATAATCCACCTTCAAAGTGCTGAGTGCAAGCTCTGTGATAGTCGCCATAGCTACTACATTGTAGTAACATTTATTTATAGTATTACTGACAGATACTGCAAACGATTTTTCTTATCATTGCACTGTGAATTCACTTTGCTCCCTTTTTTGTTGCCATTTGATCACGTGGCATAAGTTTTGCGCTAAGCTGGAATGATGTCAGCCATTAACTCGAAGAAAAAGATGATATTTTGCGCTTATCAACAATCTTGGATTTATTTCGCGAAGCAGGCAGAGTATTCTTATTTTTTCTCTGTAACTTCTCAATAAGATGGAAAGTCAGATGGGCTGACGATTAAAATAATTTGGAAAAACCAGTCGGCCTTTAGTAAGTTCGCGCAATATCGAGTGCTTTGAGAAGCTGTATACATCGGAAGAAGTCTGAAGTTTGAGGAAACCTAAAGAGAAATGAAGTTCTCCTATTTCTGTCACCATCCGTAACAGTTACTCAACCTCAAATGTAGGTAAAAGCATGATTCTACCACTCGGCGGTTTACTTCAATCTCTGTAGTAATGATGTCCATATTTCAGGAAGAGATCAATAAGTTCACAATAATGATACATAGAGTAGACTGCGGTGCCGCTTCCGAGCCATAAATATTAACGACAGCGCCCCGTAGCTATGAGCAGGCAATAAATCTGCTATCCCCTCGGTGGGACAAAATGTGATGCATCATGCTTGTTGGAAATATTTCGTACAAATATAGCTAGTTATTGCCTTTTAATAGTCCACACGTTTTAGGGGTAATGACTATGAATGCTTTCACCTTCAGAGGAATCTGACGAAATGGAAATTAGAAACTCAATAAGAAAATGAGGATAAGGTTTTTTTTTTTTTTTTCAATTTTAGGCTCGTCAATTTGAATTCAACCCGCTGATGGTAACTGAAGGCAAAGTCTCAGGAAAGAGGGTCATCATTACAAACACGTAAAGTGTTACGCAAACCGTGGGATTGATATTTCAAATTTTGAGCGAACCACCTTTCGCAGGCTGTACCACGGGCGCAACTAGTTTTATTAGGATACTGATTAAAAGCACAGTCGCAAATCATCACATTGAATTAAAACCAGATGAGATTACATACTTATGCAGTATGCGTAGAAATAAACAGAGGAACACAAGGTTACCCTCATTCTACGAAATAGACTCTGATTCAGACTATCACAAACTAATGATGTTTTTTAAACGGAGTCACTTTCTCAACCCCTTGACCCACTTATATTATTGACACTATATTTTTGGGGATTCCAAAAATCCGTACTGTATTCGTGTTAAAATTAGTTGATGACAAATAGTACACTACTTTCGGCTTCAGCACTTATAAACATTTCATGAATTTCTTCATCAGTGCCTACTTCTTTTTTTTTATCGTGCGAAAAATCCCCACGGATACCCCACCACCGGAGCCGGTTGGGTAGGTTATGTCGGACTCGAACCGACTACAACGCACGCCGTCTTTGGGTCTTCAGTTGCTGGAGGTGAGGTAGTAGCCAACATATCCAAGCAAGGCAAGCGCCTAATTCCTGCAACCACGGGTCCTTTAAATGGGGCGTGAAAAGCATCTTCGTGTTTGTAATAGTGCCCCTCCTTCTTAAGATTTTGCCCTTTCAGCTTACTATCAGGAGAGGAGAAGTCAAATTGACGTGTCCTATTTTGAAAAATTAACTTGGTGTTCCGATTGGATCCAAACTTAGCACTTTGGAATTCAAGGTCCGTTCTCCTAAAACTCCATTATTTGCTTCATCTTGGCTTCTGCCGTATTCAACCCCAAGAATTGTATTTCAATCGTCAAAATATAATTTAACAAGGGTAACCCTGACCGAGTTTCGTTTGAATACTTTACAATGTTTTATATCTTCAAGGGATCTGTCTTCTATTGCTCAGTCAGCCATTATGATGTAACAAAACCTTTTCTTTTATTGTAGCTTCAAACTGGTTAACGACTGAAAATATATGGCTTGAGTGATAAAATGGAGACACGACAACAACTTACTGTGAATATTTTCGATTGTAAAAGTATGAGATATAGAAATATGTTTCGTTCCTTTTTAACGAATGATTGTACATTGCAGCACTGTACTAGGAAGTAATTCAAAGGTCTCATGAAAAGGTTACTTAAACTGGAACGCAGTTCTGAGTCAACTATGCTCTATACTATACTAACTAAATTACGAAATATAATTTAGATTACACAAAAAATAGGTAGAATAAACATTGTATGTGTTTGGTTTATGCATGGAGCATACCTTTTTGTCACTAGTTTGTCTAAAAATAAGAACCTTTCGTTCAAAAAGTATGTCGAGGATTTGATATCCCCGGCATTTTTGAGTAGCATTTAGGGGTTTAACATGATCTCTTTGCATGCATATAAACTCCTGAACCATTATAATCAATCAATTAAGCTATCCCAGTCCACTGAAAAACATAGGTCTCCCCAATACTGAGACCAATATAATAATTTGAGAAACCTAATGACGCATTTTTATATACATTAATTTGACTTCACCACGCCTGATAGTAATTTCAAGGCAAAGTATCAAGAAAGAGGGTCACCATTACAAACACTTACAGTGATACAATGGTGGCGCTCAAGTTGACAGCTTCATCAGTTTATTTTTTTCCCACCCCGCTTAAAGGGCCCGGGACTGTAGGAAGAAGGAAACACGTGAGCTGAAGACTGAAACTTAAAACAACATTGTTTTAGTTAACCAAAATGTATGATGGCCAACCACAGGAAAAACTTCGAGTGCATCAAATGATAGCCTTGATATACATACACATTCACAGTTGAAAACTTAAATAAATATGAATATATTAAACATCTTGTATACATTAAACATCTAGAGAAATATGAAAACACTTAGCAGCGAGGAAATGGCTGGAAAACATCCTGGCGCGGGCACACGAGAGGGGCGAGGGGCGCCGCGGGAAAATATTAGTGTTGACCTTTTAATGACGCAGGCTCCCCCTTCCTGTTGCCCGACACACAAGATGTTTCAAGGTCTGATTATATTGCTTTTTATCAGTCTCAACTTATTATAAACGATTTACTATGCTATCAACATAATAATAAGTTTGGTAGCTAAATGAGACTACATCAAGTTGAGAAATAAAATAATTTATTTTCTGCATAATTATAGAGAGTTCTATATTGTATGTATTCTGTATGTTGAGAATGTGTTGGAGAAGTTATTGGAGAAGTTATTTTCCTCTGTTAGCTCATGATGAAGTGCCTGCTCGACGACAATAGACTTTCTGATGCTTGCTGGCAAAAAGTGGGTGATAATACACTTCTGCCTTCACGAATTTACAAACATGAATATAGGTATTATATGATATATTGTTTTATGTAATGAAAATCTGATTTAAACCTATTACGACCCGTTTCCCACAATATGATTTTCTAAAATTTTCAATAATGATTATGTCCAAATCGCTACAATCCGGTTAATAAGTATTAATTAGTTATAGCATTTACGAAAGTTCTTTATAAAAAAGCAAGTAAACCGCTTGCGGGCGGCGCCCCAGGGAACTATTAGTGTCGACCTTGACCTGATGACGCAACGGTTCTGCTCACCGGGTAAGGAAGGAGATTTCAAGGTTATCTGTTCGGCTTTGTTTCGCCATTGAGGGATAGCGATACCAAAGCTATGTATTGAATTACTCGCTCAATGGAACTTCGAATTGTTATAGAAGTTGTTTGGTATGTCTTGGCTCAGTAAGTAGGTATGTGTGTATTTCCTTATATGTGGTTCATTATCCTCATAGAGACTTTAGACTACTTATGTGACAGACAAGCACACGGCTCACCTGGTGGCTACCGTGGCCTATGGACAATGAGGGAAGAGTAAAGAGTTTCTGTGCTGTCAGTGTAAAAGACAAATCAGTGTTTCTCGGTCTTCCTACTGACAACACAAAACCTCTCCAGTGAGCTCTGGCTACCGTACTCCCCGCCGTAAACACAACACAAGGTTATTATAAGCCGCCGTATTCTGTAAGGCGGGGTACTTCCCCAGTCAGACTGCTCAATCAGGGAATACCGTCATGTCCTACCTCCGTCAAAATCTCTCTCTCTTTACACTTTATAGCGAGTGCCCAGTTTGCGCTTTGGAGCTAGGATATGTCAGCTCGGAACGACTGCCGTTTTACTCCCCAACCCCGAGAGGAAAACCGGCTGTACCGGCTGTAAATTGACTACCTACAATAAAGTTATTCAAGGCAATATCTGAAATGAGAATGTTGTACCCATTCCTGAATATGTGATTGGCTCTTAAAACAATTTCGCAAACCCTTGCTACATCTAACTTCATACATTCTAATTGTGACTGACAGGCAAACAGCGCGCTTAAGGCGTAAGAGCCCTTGTGACGTCACCTAACAAGACCGACTCTAGTGAACTAGTGTCTATTTGTGACAACCAACACACTAGGTCACACATGGGACGGTGAAGGGGACTTTACTCAGTATAAATGATATACAAATAAACAGAGTTCTGAAATACTTCGATTAATGTCAATGTTAAATGTCATTCTGAACATGTTCTACTTTTATCTTGGCTCTGGGTGGAGGCGTCTCGAGTTTTCAATTTATTTACATTACGTTAATTTAGTACGCAGAAAAATATACGTAAATAAAAATCTAAGCAAACATTAGATGAGGAATCAAAACTGTTTCACAGCTATAAATAATGAAGTATAAAAAAATCCACTATGCATACATCTTTAATTTACGAACATCAATTTCTTATGAAAAAGAATATCATCTCAAAAGACATAGGTAGGTAACATCTAAAATAATGCACCAAATTATAGGAAAACGCTAGAAAAAGACAAATAAAAATGTGTTTCCAAGACACTAGTCTGCTGCCAAATGCGCTGTTGTGTTAATAGCTAGTCTGCGCTAAAACTATTGATTAAAAGTTTTAAAAGTATTTTGAGACATAGGTCATAGGATTCAATTTTCTGCTCGAAAGGCTTATAAAAAATGTTGTAGATTGACCCGATATAATCAATGTCTAACGGTGCAGTGGCTTGCGAAAAACCTTTCAGTCACTGTCTGACATCGCAAAACAGCAGCGTCCGATATCTGCAGGATGCGATAACTACATCCACTACAGATAAATTGCGGACATTTCTCTGTTGGCATAGCTATCACGAAGTTTAGAATTATGTATAACGACATAGATTTTTGATTTCATGCATTTGAGCGCACCTTAGCAATATAAACGATTCATATGTCGATGGATGGTTCATTCTATCTGTCATATATTTCACTTAGGAGGGGCCTATGTCCAGCAGTGGACTGCAATAGGCTAATTGATTGAATGATCCAGTGTTTTACAACTGTACAGACTTTTCATCTGAAGAGTCAATAACCGATTCGACTTTTAACTCGAGTAAAATTGATAATTCTCATTTTTTTTTCATACCAAATTTTTATTAGCATGACGTTGGTGAACGTGTTGGCAAACGCCTGTTGGCGAACGTGTAGAGTGACTTGGGCCATTCTTGGAGTATAGCGGCACGTTAGGCGGTCGCAGGTTAGGTTCGCTATCGCGTATAGAGCGGACATTACACGCCATACAAAAGTGTAACAAAGAATAGAACCGAAAGGTACTGTGTTGACAGCAATACACTAGCTTTCTATAATACCTAGATAAAATTATGTGACTTCGCAAGCAACAAAATTTGTTTGTTATTCCTATTACGCAGAGATCTTACAAGCCATAATGCATGAATATTTAAAAATAATACAATAAACAAAAACATAAAAACATCGCAACATTGTAAAAGTTAGTACTCAAGTTTAGGGAGAAATACTTTATAACAATACTTGTTGGGGAGGCAGATTTTTATAGCTGGTAATACTGGGGATAAAACGTGACAAAACATCTTTATAGCTTTTTTTGGGTGTCGTAACTAATATCATAAAGTTACATTTATTTAGAAATATAAAGAACTGCGGTTATGTCCTGTGAGTAAGGCTCATGCCGATCCCGCTACTTGTAATTCGACCCTATTTGCAGGATAAAAGTATTAGCATGTAATAGGGATGTTGACAAGGTCATCCGATTCTTCTCAATACTGTTTAATATCTAAGTTTTTACATAATAATATGAATTGTAAAATAATATACTGCGTAGTTAATCTGAAACTAAAAGTTTTCATTATTTAAAGTTCCCAAGGGAATTGAAAATACAAACATTTAAATTATATGTACTTTTGTTATGAACTATACACGTGTAAACGACCGACAAGGCAGACCGAGATAATGCGATATTCTCTTGCGCCATATAGGTACTTTGCACTACGCGTATAGAGCGTTTTGGAACGAATCGAGAAATTGAATTTTTGAAATTAAATATCTTTAAAACTATTTGTCGTGGGAATATTTCACTTAGACAACTCATTAATATTGTAAAGTGATCTCTTTTTTTCACCCTCTTGATGACGATCCGGTCGCGGTCACAGTGTTTGTTTCCGCAGAAGAACGACGGCCATCTGACAGCACCTCCCAGACGACGGAAAAGTCTGTGTGGAATACATTAATCCCACTAACCAAACATACACATTTATAAAACATTTTAGCAGTACCTAATGTTCCATCAAGTCAATGTAGACACAACTTTTTTAAATCCAAAAATTAATTGACTGCTCCTTTTTCCTAAGTACTTAGTACATGTGTAGCATACCCAGTTGTTTACTATGGGCCTCTAAACATGATACATAATGGCCGTTAGCGAGGTTCATAAACCATCCGCAGTCATAAAAGGAAAAAAATGTCTTTTTAATACCTTGTAAAGAATTTCGGTCCTTAAAAGTTCAAAGAGCCTAATTTACTTGAGGGAGCATTCAGTGGGCAATTTGGCAACACTGCCTACGGAATCTGCAAAATGTCCCCCGACTATTTGTTAATTAAATGTGACGTGGACGGGGAGGAAGCTAATAATATAATCTTTGTTTATGGCGGAAGGGTGACCTTTTTTAACTTAAAACAGAAAATGAAACATCGCAATATTAATTTGATAAGTTTTTGAAATAAAATGTTTCGTGAAATGCGAGTACTACGTTTTAAGATTTTACCGCGAGCGCTGTTTACTGATAATTTGGTTAACTTAACTACAAATCGCAGCCCTGGGGGAATCCAAGAAGTAAAAGCCAGTATTACAAATGTTTTCGATTCTGAAATACTCACAATAATTTCACGACTTCGTCAAGGCCTTTCACAGCCCGCCAATCCGTGATTGCAGGAGGAATTACAGGTGTGTGGGTAGAATGTTCTTTATCATGCGGCAAAGAAAGGAAATTGAAATCAAATTATCATTATTCAAATCAGAATTGGATAAAAAGAACATGTCAGGCGATGTTAATGACGTATCACCTGCTCAGTGCGTTCTAGCGGCGCCGGTGGCTATAGCGGTAGATTTAAAAAATGTGATATATTCTATGTTCTTTGTTACTTTTCTTATTATTTATTAATTCTCTTAATAACTGTGTGCGTTGTTTCACAATATACATTTTTTTTTACTTTTTTTCTTGAATATTAGACAAGTTATCCTTAGAGGAACAATATATGTGTGACATACGGAACATATCTTTGCACAAAACACTTTTCTTCTTTCTTCTCAAAATAACTTTTGCAACAGAATCGCCGCAATTTTGTCAGTCTCTAGCATATATAGTAAACGTAATATAAAATTAATGGCAAGACGCTAATGTCAAGTTTTAAGAAAGTCTACCAGAGCCACGTTAGCCACGTCAGTAAATTCGTTTCCGTATGTCCGCCCCCTACGCAAAACACTTTTGTTTCTATACTTAAAGTGACAAGTTACTGTCACTGTCATTTTGAATTCGGTAACGCGATAATGAGGAGATTGTTCCTTTATTTACGTCAGTAATATAAACTCTATGTTGTATATAGATGTTGCAACACACTCAATAAATCTGAGTGTGACTGCTGTTTTAATAGCGTGGCGTGCTGATTTTAATTAGTACTTATAACTATATTCTATGCACTAAATTTGTTATAATCTGAAGATTAGACTTTAATTAACTCCAGTGCATAATCTACCAAATCTAAACTCAAAGTTAATCAGAATGCTGATTCCACTTTATACAATATTCTAATGCATGAAGAAAACGAATCTATTGCAACAAGAAATAAAGCAAATAAGAAAAGGCATTAAGTACTCACACGAAGCTATTTTTTTAACATAAATATACAGTAGGTACCAAATCAATCGAACAGTTTTTTATATGCATGCTCTTTATCACTACAAAGGTTATGCAAATATTGTCCGATCGATCTGTCTGTTTGTTGGGAACTATATATAAACGGGGTGTGTCCCTTTACTGAGCAAACAGAAGTGGACGCAAGCGACGTAAACCAACTTTGCTTTTGTTTTCGTTCTTGGTTTTAACTGAAGACCACCATTTTTCCAATGCTGTTATATAAAGGCTTTACTACTTGAACTTGCAGCTTTCTATTACGTATGGTGAAATAATATTGACGTACTTTACATAAACAGTCCAGTAGGACGGCATTAAGTAAGTAAATGGATGCATGCAACACCAAAGTTGTCTAGCAAAAACCCTAACGCACGAAGAATACCATACTTCAGTATTTTGTTAGAAGCATGGCAGACGTAAATGTACTAATTAAGCGTCTATCTAAAACTATCGAAGAACACGGCAGGCAATCGAACATCTTCGACACTACTGGTCCTGCTTCATACTTTAAAAGTTCTCATCAAAATTTACTACATTATAATTATGTTCTACTACATATATGTAATACATACATATTATCATTTTAACCGACTTCAAAAAAAGGGAAAAGTTGGCCTGGTAGGCAAAGTGCAAGCATTTGCCGCTCGAGGCAGCTCGATCTATGAAAACATGGCAAGCGTGCGAGTCACTGAGGGTGAGCGACAATTCTGAGCTTGCCTTGGTCGCTCAGGGACAGATTCTTAATGGTGCAAAAGCCTTACGAGGCTGCTCGCTTTGTGTGAACCCGACTATTCAGGTAGATAGTAGATAGAGACCACAGTTAGTAGCAAAAGGTAGTTAGAAGGCTACAGAACCTATCGGTCAGGAAATGTGAAAACAATTAGGTACACACCATCTTAATTCGGAAGAACATCACACCTCGTTCTTGACCAGTAATTTAGATTCCGTGCCATCACGACTCGGGTATTTATTGACGATCGCATTGAACCTTATCAGTCGACAAGCCCAAATTGCCAATAGATAAGAAATTAAAAAGATAACAAATTAAATCGAGGGCAAAGACTATGTCAGTGTGAAATTTGTCACGGTCTAAATATTAAATAGGATAGTGCTGGTGTAGCCGCAGCTGTGCGACTGCTGTCCACAAAGCTCTAAATTTGATTCCTAGGTTAGATACATTGTTATAGTGCAATTGACGCATTGACATTGACTCATTACAAACTACGAATATTATAAAAACATAAGGTTTTTAAGATGATTGGGTGCTTGTTAATCATTCACGCTCAACAGGCTACACGAATCTGTATAAAATCTTGAATAACACATAGGCTATTTTATCCCTAGATTAGGTTTCTATGGGTTGCGTGAACAGGGTCAGAATTAACCGAGTGAATTCTCGAGCTGGTCAAGAATAGAGTATGTAAAATATTGTTTAACAAATTCAGACTTTTAGAAAGTCATTACGTACTGCACAGGGGCAGACAGAAGTAACGTAGATAAGAACTAAAAATTCAAAGGAAATCCTTCGCTTCCGCAAGTGATAACATTAAATACTTAATGACTGACAAAGATTCTGAAGAGATTGATAGCAAAGTTTAGAATTGTTGACTGAGAAGTTTGATTTATTAATTGGCGAATCGCAAGGCAGCCGGGACGATGATGGGTGAACCACCGAGATCAAATACCTAAAATAGGGTTCGGACTCGTGGTTACCCCATTTTATCACACCAGGATAACCATGAGTAATTTCACTTATTCGTAGTCACCCTACATGGTGTGACTAACAATAAATACTAAAAACACAGGACTCGTGGTCACACTGAGTGGTAAATTATTAAGTTTAGGACTAGAAATTGGGCTACTTCTAAACCAGAAAATGTATTGCATGTAAACAATTAACCAACATATTGCAGTTAATACTAATCATATCAGCTGCGAGGGGTCCCTATAACACGATTCCTACCGGATTACCAAAAGATTGAATGGTGCATGACAAACTTGATCGAGATAAGTGTTCTTTATCCACCGGCTTTCATTTTGAAAATCAACCTTACCACAGTCGTTATTCACCCTTCGCTACTGAAAGCTAGCTAGCCAGATATCGTCTGGGGGTGTCCCACCTTCCATTAGCCCATTCGCGGTCTCAACTCTAATAGATAATGGCATATCTATTATATTACATATTTGTTTATATCATACGTATAATGTTTTGAAACAGTAATAAAATCTAAGTACAGAAAAATTCTACCTTAGTATAAAAATAAAGGCTTACATGGTCGCCACCGTGTCTCCTTTATCAAGTCCCGATATCACATAACGGTACTTCCACGAAACATTTCCCAGAAACCCATTCAATAAAGCCCCCTGTATAATAAACAACTAATAAAATAAACTACCCCCACTTTCTCGTGTGGCGTCGTTTCCGATCACGCAAGGCTACGGGGTGTGTCTTTGCCAAAATCTGCGCATCAAAACATAATAAAGTAATTTGATGTGTAAACTCCTGTACGAAACGAGTGAATGATATCGGCGAACCTATATTATGACGTCATAATTTATTGCTGATCTATGTGTTTTAGCTGCCGATGTTTTATAAGACGTGATTTGATGTGTGGGGAGGGAGGGATTATGTCGTAAAGACGGCATTAAGTATCTACAGATCAACATTACTATCCTCATAACGATTTCCCAGTTCCCAAAATTTGTACTCCGGAACCCGGGATGCGCTGTTCGTTATTATTTGACTGCCAAGGAAGGATTATGTTTTTACTCCGAACGAAAATCCTGCGGAAACTCGTCTGTGGTTTAGCAGGTTGCTCGAAGATGTTAATGGGGTACCCCTACATCCGCGGGGATTTGATTGTACCGAGTAAAAGATGATATAGCCGGAGAAGGACCAACCATTGAGGACTACAAGTAAGGATAAATAGGAAAAACACATTCGTCCTATTCGACCAGCATAAATAAGGGATAAGGTAACGACAGACGACCTGAAAACAGTGTCTGGGATAGACTGGATGGGTTATGGCGCACAATGGCAGAGGCAGCAATGAACTGCAATACTACCTGATTGATTGAAGACAAGGCAATGTATTGGGGAGGGAGGAGAACTACGAACGACTCTAGCGACTCTGTAGCGCTCCTGAAGAAGCCTCATGTAGGTGCGAAACACGTGTCGCGATTTGTTCTTTGTGCTTGCTGAACATTGCACATACGAAATTATATCTACTCGATACGATATAGATGTAGGCGTTACCTGGCGGAAATCCATTACAAAAGGTTTATATTGGGGGAGGGAGGAGGGCCCACCGCTCACCCGCGGTTCAACACTCCAACAATATATATTGGAATGTCAAACCACCCTCTTCAAAGTAAGAAAAACAAAAAATCTTACCAGAGAGGAGATGTTTACCATGCAGTATTCCGCTAATGCGAAGGACTGCAGGAGAGCTCCTGCGCTCCTGAAGATGCCTCGTGTAGAGGCGAAACACGTGTCGAAGTTTAAGTCTTACTTTGAAGAGGGTGGTTTGACATTTCAATATATATTGTTGGAGTGTTGAACCGCGGGTGAGCGGTGGGCCCTCCTCCCTCCCCCAATATAAGCCTTTTATATCTACTCGGGTAAGAAGTCTTTTTACTTGCTTTGAGGGATGTGGTTTGGCATTCCTTTCTATAACAATTAGTAATATTTTGTAATTGCTATCGCTGGGATTGTTAAACCGTGAGTGAGTGGTGGGTTCCCTTCCATCCCTCAATACCTACTTATCGCAGAGAAGGAAAGTTTTACATGTATCTATCTCTGTATATCTGTATATAGATTCTCTATTGTAGGTAGCAATTCATATAACCCAAAAAAAAATCTCACAAACTTTTGACAAGTCACTATATCGGTAACTCAAAACAAAACTATATAATAGTGACAGATCAGTGTTCAAGACAAGATATTACTAGGTATATTCTTGTTTACTCGCGTGAACTTGACATCTCTGCGGGGTGAGTCGCCAAGGTCGACTAGGAATTATTGGATAAGTGTAATACGTATGCATTGCGTTGTTTGGATGAAATGTATTTTATTTCTGCGGAATGTAGAGAGCAGTGTACTGAAATGTTAATATATTTCTGTTTAGTGCATAATATATTAGTTCCTATGAATAATAATCTATTTGAATAGCTTTGCGCGTCTATATATGACACACATTATATTATCGTATTCTAGAACTCGTTACAATTCGTGCTTAATGTGGGTCTAGATAACGCTGTGTAATATGTCCAGAGATTATAAGTTCAAGGTTTTCTTTTATTATATTTTTTGTTGACCTACATTATTGTACTTAGGACCGAAAAAGAACCGCGATAGCCTAGTGGTATGGGTAATGGACTGCTGAGACGAGGTCACGGGTTCGATCCCAGGTTTCACCATGGCACACACCAATAACTTTCGATGCTTTTCGAAGTAATATGTGTATTTATTGCAGGTTTATAAGTGCTCGGTTAATGGCAATAGGCTCGCCACCTATTACATTGGGACCTAAACATAAACTGGCGGAATGTGGGTGCTAGCACCGCTGCCTACCCCTTCGTGGATATAGGCGTGAGTTTATGTTGTGTTATGTTATATACTTATGACTCCAGGGGGTTGTATATCGCACTCCCTGTAATGGTTTTCCAAAGTAACTACAAGAAACGGGGCATTATAACATCGGCTGGACGAGTGTGACACCTCTAGTGTTTCACACGTCCATAAACCATGGTAACCATTCTCCATCAAGATGGCCGTGTGGTTGTGCCATACCCAATGAGCTTTACAATAGAATTCAATACAATTGACCATATAACTGATATTTATTACCTATCATAGTATCTCTCTTCCGTTGCGATACCGTCTTTTTGCCCAACGAATCAGAACGTACTAAAATCATATCGTATTCGCCTTGAATAATATTATTATATTTGATGTGAGAATTTCTTTACATGGTTAAAGAAATAGGGGGTTAGTTTTTGATACATTCAAAATTTTATTGTACCATACAATCTTTCTTATTATCTTCATCAGTAGATGGATTTGTTAGAGCTCCAATTACCTATGTAATGATTTCCATAGATATTCATGCATATTTGCACTGAGTGTGGATTGAACCCGCGCCTCCTGCGTAGCGGTCGCGTTCACTACCGCCACGCCACAGAGGCTGTCAACCACTCGACCTTTTTATTTATACAAATAAATAAAATTGTATAAGAGTGGTCTGATAAAAATAGCCTATTCTTAATGATTGCATAATCATTAGGAATAGGCTATTAACAAAATTATTGGGTTTTTCCCTCGGTATTTAAGTCAGATGATAGTAACTCCTTTAAATATCATCATTCAATCAATCAGCCTATCGCAGTCCACTACTGAACATCCCAATATGCGCCATTGCAATTCTTCGACATCCCCATCCAGTCACATCATGAGGAATCAAATTACGGAGAGACGAAATATGAAATTGCTGGATCTGGCCTCAATATTGGATGCTACCGGGTTTTGATACTTGGATGAAAATAAGGATATCTCAAATTATGGGTTAACCGAAATAACATGCTAGGTATGGTCAGACTCTGTTTACCAATAACTCTAAAACCTCTGGATGTCAATAACTCCAAAACCTCTGTTCCAATTCTATATCCAGTTGATATATAGGTTTGAAGTAATAAAATTTCGCTTAAAGTGAAAAATACGAATAGAATAAAAAGCCTATAAACCCCAATGGCATGAATATCGTTGACCTGTAATAAATGTAAACATATTTTCATATCGTTATTATATTGAGGTGTACAGATTGCATTCTGTAAGTGTAGTTACCGGGATATTATGTGTGTCTGTTAAGGTATCACGGCGGTGGAAGAATCTGGTTTCTCTTGCCACTTGGAGTCAAATAATATGACGGTAACAAAACAAAGAAACAACAATTATGGTAAAATTTACAAGTTGATTTCGCGTCTAACAGATATAGTTACACCCCTAATTCAAGAGGTAGGCATCGATAACCATGTTTCTCTTACGACAGATTATTATACCTAGACTAAGTAAATATTTGTAAATAAACCAAGAAGAAAGCAAAACCCCATGAGCTCCTTACGGGAGTCTTCTTAGACCGGAGCCGCGTTTGGAGCCAGTGGTCCTTTTGCTATAACGATTATACCAATGACATACTTTTAATTTTGATATTTTGTAAGATTCGTTTAATGGTTTATACAGAATTAAAGATATTTGAATTTTGGTATACATCTTTCGCTTGTATTGCGTCTACCCTCTTAGATTTTTTTACCTTATTTTTTTTTTATCGCAGTCTAGCAATTCAGGCATACTTATATTGATTTTTCTATTCAAATCCTGATTATAAACTACATGTTGACTAAGGAAGTAAAAAGGTATTAATATGTCTATGGTTTAAACGAGATTGTTATGAATTCCTAAACGATGACAACATTTAAAACATCATTCTTCCGGCTAATATTTTCAGTGAAGGTCGTGCTGTCATGTCACGTTATGAGACAGTTTACACGTGAACTAAGGATATGTCTCCAAAGGCTGATACGAACGTATACGTGATTAAGCATGGTAACGGTTGGTCAGTGTAGCCGACGCTATAGACTATCATTGTCATATTGTAGTGTCCACGGAAAATTGTAGCTTGAATTATTAGTTTCTGGCAAAGCGCTTTACGATCTATCGATAGATGCGTGGTTAATGACTACATTAGTACTGCATTCTTCTAAGAATCGACTGTTTTCAGATGAAGTGTGAAATATGCATGGATGAAATATTTTCAGACGGTCGTACGAGACCCAACCAAGAGTTAGGGGTAAAATCAACATCTCCTGTAAGCCAGTGCATAGACGGTATTTGTTGGAAGAGGACCTGGATGTCAGCTTATAGTCAAATCAGGTTTCTGCCGGTTATACCATGATGAGTGTTCTAATGAGCTTCTCAAACTGGTCCCACCCTCTCCTTTCCTACACAGGACAACGCACGCAGGGGTTAGATGTCACCCATATACGGTTCAAACAATTCCATCAAGAACTAAAAGGTACGGCGACTCTTTTCTATTGCGCACCTTTAAGACTTGGAATTCTTTAACAGCATCCTATAGTCTTAGGTCTTTTAAGCACAGCGTAAAAAAAACTGTCAAGGTTGTCAATGACCACCGTTCCAGGGACAGCACCTGTAATGGCGGCCACCATGCTTTGTATGTACCCCTGTTATCATGCAAGGTGCAGTCAATTTAATGTCAAGCTGAGCGCCACCATTGTAGCACTGTACGTGTTCGCAATGGTGACCCTCTTTCATGAGACTTTGCCTGCAGGCTCACATCAGGCGTCGTGAAGTCAAATTGACGTACCATAAATAAAAAAACGACCTAAATATAAATATAAAAATGTAAATGCGTGTTCGAATCTGAATATTCCCTTGTTTGCTATTTGAATATTTGCTAGATAATAAATAGGTAATAACTACCCGTAGAGCATGGTATGAGTCGAGCATAGGTAGCTATCAGCTATATAGTTATGTAATCAGGGTGGCGTATGTCAATATTGTACTGCACAGTGACGTAGCGCCGGCCATCGGCTATATGTTCCTCATAATTGGATATTGCGTTAATAAATAATGCAAGCTCCGATATTGTGATGCAGCTGGTTGGTGGATAGGTCAGATCGATAATGGTAACATGAGTAAGTAAAACAGCAACGTTTTAGGTTGGTTTGAGTGTTTTCTGAGTCAGTGGTAACGTACTAAGGTTGCTAATAAGAAATTGCGTTTAATGATAAGGCGGGCGCGCTCCATTTTGTACATTGCAATAACTTTAAACTTAGACTTCATTTACACAAGCGCTGAGAACCTCGCGTGAAAAAATGTGTCTTAAACCCTACGCTCAAAATGCTCCACTGCAATGCTCTAAACATAAGCGACCTTCTTTAAAAAGCGACTAATTTACCCGACGATCTTTAGCGATCGTCTAAATGAGGCCTTATAGCTTTATCTCAGGCATTAGTGGTACCTCTAGATCGGACTAAGGCACCAAAACTCCGTTAGAAACAATAAAAAGATAGAAATTGTTATAATAATGAATGAGTACTGTGGGTATTTCCATCATTATTAGGTTAGGGTCGACCTAGACGTGTCAATAACGTCAATAACAATAAGTAACGGATGTTTAAAATAATTACGAAAGTTGATGAAGCGAAAGGTACAGCACGAGGGGAGATGTTGTATACTGCCTATATCAATATGGATGGATGAATGGGTCGAATGAGCCGAAATAAACCAAAAAGTAGGAAAGCGGACTCCAGGCTTCAAAATGGAAAAATTTTAGTGTATGCGTAAATTGCATGAAAAATACAATAATATTAATATGCAATGTTTCATGAAAATTTTAGAAATACAATAATATAAATATGCAATGTTTCATGAAAATTTTAGAATCAACTGCAACTTTGATATTTTCATAAAAAGTGCACCTTGACAATGTTTGCATGTATGTACCCACTTCCGTTTTCATGTCGGCAACTGATAGCTATCAGCTGATCCGGTTGACAGCAAATCAATACTGTCTTTTAGTGCCTTGTGTTAAACCTTGGGGAAGCACACACACGCCGATATGTGAAGGGGACTTGAATGTTTGTAATTATACGTTTGAATGAACCTTTATTGCTGGGGTAACGCAATGTAATCATTGATGAATTTAAAAAAATGCCGACATAGTAGAAAATGTCCCTTTCTTCCCATTAATTTCGCATTGGCGACTAAGTCCTGGAATTCCTTGCCGGCGCACGTGTTTCCTTCTCCCTAAAGTCCCGGGTCCTTTAAGCGGGGCGTGAAAAAGCATCTGATGAGGCCGTCAAGCTGAGCGCCACCATTCAAAGAAGAATCAAAGAATCAATTTCATCAAAGAATCAATTTCATTTATTCAGTTTAGGCACATAAAGAGCACTTATGAATGTCAAAGTTTTACAATAATTATGTACCTACATTTGTCAAAAATATTATAAATCATAATAAATTAGGATACTTAGTAAATAAATCATTAGAAAATGATTCTTTCGCTGGTTCGGTAGTTAAATCTCCTGAGAAGAGACCAGCAAGAAACTCAGGTAGATTATCGTTATTCTTTTTAATATTTAGTTGTTTATTTATAATAACTGGGTGCAAGAGCAAGAGATTATTATGCCCACGCATTTTTATCATCAAGATATTCGTCTACTTTATAATAGCTTTTTTTAGTTAAAATTTTTTTCAATTCTATTTTAAACTTATCAAGTGGCAGGTCAGCCAAATCCTGAGGAATTTTATTATATATTTTTATACATTTGCCCACAAACGAATTACTGACTTTATGAAGCCTTAGTTTCGGTATCGCCAGTTTATTTTTATTTCGCGTATTCAAGTTGTGAAAGTCTGATTTTTTTTGGAAGAGGTCTAGGTTCTTCCTTACATATAAGGCGTTGTCGTAAATATATTGTGAGGCAACTGTTAAAATATTAATTTCTTTAAACAGTTCTTTCAGCGAGTCACGGGGTCCGAGGCAATAGATTGCTCGTATAGCTCGTTTCTGTAATATAAATATAGTTGCAATATCGGCAGCTGAGCCCCACAGCAGCAGACCATATGACATAACGCTATGAAAGTAACTGAAATAAACTAATCGTGCCGTTTTCTCGTCAGTTAGTGACCTTATCTTTCTAACCGCATAGGCAGCTGAGCTAAGTCTTCCTGCTAAGGCTGTGATATGAGAACCCCATTGTAGTTTATTATCTAGTGTGATGCCAAGAAAAACTGTGGTATTGACTATTTCCACAGTTTCATTATTCATTATAATGTTTGAGTCTATATGTCTTACATTTGGCATCGTAAATTTTACACATTTTGTTTTTTTGGCATTAAGTAGCAGGTTATTACTCGTGAACCAATGCAATATTACAGAAAGGGTATTATTCACATCGTCAAGTATTACTTTTTGTCTGTCAGTTTTAAAAATTAATGAAGTGTCATCAGCAAATAATACTATTTCACAAAGATTTTCAATGAAGTATGGAAGGTCGTTTACATATATCAGGAACAAAAGGGGTCCTAATATCGAGCCTTGGGGTACTCCCATGACTAGCGGGGCGCCAGAAGAATCGGTGCCATTAACGTTTACTTTTTGTACTCTGCCAGTGAGGTAAGACCTAAGTAAGCTAAGTGAGCTATTCGAGACACCATAATAATCTAACTTTAATAACAAGGTCTCATGATCAACACAATCGAAAGCCTTTGATAAGTCACAAAAAATACCAATGGCATCCTGCTTCTCCTCCCATGCATCAAATATATGTTTAACTAGTGCGACTCCTGCATCTGTTGTATTTTTGCCTTTAGTAAAACCAAACTGTTTTTTATGAAGTAAATCATTGGCTGCAAAATGTGAAAGCAGTTGATTAAATATTATTTTTTCAAAAATTTTACTTAGCGCTGGTAATATAGAGATGGGACGAAAATTGGATGGGTCACTTTTGTCCCCTGCTTTGAATAACGGAATGATTTTACTGTACTTCATAAGATTTGGAAATTGTTTTTCATCTATACATTTATTGAATATGAATGCAAGGTAGGGCGCAATAGTGGGCATTATTGAATTTATTATATTGGTTGAAATGCCCCAGAGATCTTCAGTCTTTTTTATATTTAATTGTTTAAATGTTTTAAGTATTGTTTCAGTGTCTATATACTGAAAATTAAAGATTACATTACATTTAGGAACACAAGATTTAAGAAGGGAATCGGCTACGTTTTGCGACGAATTTAATTCACTCGTAGTAGTAATTGCAATATTTGTGAAAAAAGATTCAAAAGCATGGGCCACTGCAGAATCAGTGGTAATGTATTGATCATCTATTTTTAAGTCGAAGGATCGATCACGTGACCTCGTTTTACAGGTTTCTTTGTTAATGACATTCCATGTAGCCTTAATTTTATTATCAGATTTTTCTATTGTAGCCCGTATATGATTAGATTTGGCGATTAAACATACTTTCTTGAATAATTTCGAGTATATCTTAATATTTTCAATTACCTGTGGCTCACTAGTAGATGCCTTTATATCGTATAATTCATATAATTTCTTCCTACTTTTGTATATTCCAGGTGTAGCCCAATCACTAAATTTAATTTTAAATTGATTTACATTTATTGTTTTTTTGGTGAAAATATTGTTAAATTCACTTTTGATTACTCCGAACAAATCTCTGTAGAGATCATTCGGATGATCGTTATTATTCATCTCTAGAAGAGGTATTTTATCTTTAATGTTTCCTTTAAAATGTTTTAATCGATATGTCGTGATTGGTCTACATACAATATTTGTTGTTAATGGAATATGTTGGTGCTCAAATCTAGCTAGCTGACCTGTATGATCTGATTTAATGAAATTTATTATAGATTTCTCGTTTACATCACCGTCAGAAAAAATGTTATCTAAGCAGGTAGCTGATGTGGCTGTTTTGCGAGTTGGTTCTCTAAAGAGATTTTGTAAGTTAAAAGATTTAAAGAGATTAAGGAACCTTAACGCGTTCTGGGAGTTTTCCAAGATATTAATGTTAAAATCGCCACATACAACTACCATCTTTTTACACTTACATACCTTTTTTAAGGTTTCTTCCATAATAGATTCAAACTGGTGGTAATCGCCAGAAGGAGATCTGTAGACGCTAATAATAATAAATTGCTCAAGCTCTGCACATGCTAACTCAATATTTCGCTCACTTGAGAGTGCTACTATGTCTTTTCTTTCTTTGGATTTTATTTTTTCATTAATTAAAATGAGTGACCCACCTCTAATAGCAGAATCTCTAGTAAACGAACTAACAACTCTGTAATTATCAATACTAATTATCATTTCGTGTTTTTTTAGCCAGTGTTCAGTTACACAAAGTACATGAATATTTCTTTCATTTAAAAATAATTCCAGTTGTAACTCTTTGCCTGAAAAGCCTTCAATATTCTGGTGAACAATATTCATGAACACAGACTTCCCCTTAGTTTTTGAATCTAATTTGCAAGAGATTTCCTCTATTGTCCTAGAATTAAATTTAAATTGTTGTCATTATTAATTGGAACATATTCCAAGGTTTCAAGACACAATCATTGTAGCACTGAACGTGTTTGCAATAGTGACCCTCTTTCATGAGACTTTGCCTTCAGCTTTACATCAGGCGAGGTGAAGTCAAATATAATAAAAAAGGCGTTGATAGGTTAAGTGGTGTGCAAAATGCTTGCGGCGTGCTCTTATGAGTACCACAATAAGGTTACACTTTGCTTGCGGAAAGGCTCATGTCATCTGGTCAAATGACCATGCGCATGCAAGATGCAACCTAATGAGATCTCGTCTCTGCAGCGATTAGGAAATGATAATCACTACATAGTATAAAATGAAGTCGCTTTCTCTGTACCTATATTCCATGTACCTATGCCAAAATCTATAAAACTACGCAATGGATTTTGATACGAATTTTTAAAAGATAGAGTGATTGAAGAGTTTTAAATGTATATAACATTATGCTACAACCAACTGGTGCTGAGCAGAAGTGAAAAATGTTGCAAAGACACAAGCGAAGTTACGCGGGTCAGCTAGTAGTATAAACAGAACTTCGGTGATGTAAATGTAATAGGTTACTTAATCCACCGATTTAAGAAAAATGTAGGTGTTAATACACATCTGTGTGATTCTTCAAGAATATACAAGAGCGAGTATAGGTAAATGTGAAAAATTAAAATCACTACATAATATAAAACAAACTCGCGTTTTATGTCCCTATGTCCCTTTGTATGCTTAAATCTTTAAAACTACGCAACGGATTTTGATGCGGTTTCTTTTAATAGATAGAATGGTTAAAGAGGAAGGTTTATATGTATATAACATTATGCTACGACCAACAGGTGCGGAGCAGGAACGAAAAATGTTGCAAAAACGGGGTGACGCAGACGAAGTTGCGCGGGTCAGCTAGTATAAAATATAATATACTTAATACATGTCATAAATACATCCAGCCTTAAACGTTTAATGTAATTTAATTTTAAATATAAAATGGACTACTTACATAATTATTAACGTTAATTTGAATTATGCATTAGAAACTTAAGTTACGGTAAACGGGATTAGACTGAATTATTTTAAAAGTACCTACTCCGTGAAGAAGCATAACAGTAATAATAATATCTTAGGTACTTATAGCATTTTGTGATAGAACTACTGCATTTTATTTTATTATTTTAATAATTTACGATACTGTACTGTACTCGATATATTCGTTGCTTTTCAACAGTTGTGAACACAGGGGAATTGTCTATTGACACACCGGGACTGCTGAAAAACAAGCTAAATGTCGGGAATCGCTAAAAAATACCAAATAAATGGTGAAACATCTCTGACCTATAATTCAAAATCAATTCTCAATGATTTTTGCTCAAAAATACATCAATGATGAACAATAAATATTAACCTTTTTATCAACATTGGCGAGTGATTGATAAAACCACTCGTACATACCGATTTACTTGTACGATTGCTTATCTGTCTGTCACGCAAAGTGCAATATAACAAACCAACAGTTTATCAGAATCTTACCGAAATAACATCCAAATATGACCACAAATTGATAACTTTTATACAATAAGATGTCACTGCACTACTAATAACTTTTCACAACAAAAATTTACAACACTTCTTACCGCGAAAAAATAAAACACTAATATAGCAACGATGACATTCTAATTTTGAATTTGAATTTTTTTTCATCAAATTGTCTGTGGAGTTTTTTTTTTAATGAAAAATAGCGGGAGTATAAGGGAAATACGCGGGAGTTTCAAAATTGGAATTATGAGTGTTCAGTATGTAGTACGTCCGCGCGGCGCGAGTCGGCCGCCTACACTCGGGAGCTTTCAGTTTCAGGCCGCCCACCGCTCGGGGGATGGTACGGCTTTGTGTTTATGTCAAGCGCAATGCCAAGTTTTGAACTTCACGTCCGTTTGTGTTTTGGAGCGGACTTATTTAGAGGATTATGTTAATTGTCTATACCTTGGTATTGTAATTGAAAACCTAATTAATTAAAAATTTTAAAAGCGACCTTGGAAATTACTGATAAAAATAAGTTGTTCATTTACCGGTAGGTTTTACGATAAATGAGTAACATCACTATTATTTTCGTATTATATAAAAAACAGAGGCGATGGACCATGGTCATGGAAATATCGGAATCTTCAAACAATATATGGTAAATATCCCGATATCTCTAATAATTATGTTAGTGAGCATGAAAGGTTAAATACAAATATAAATAAGTATACATTTACATTTGGCCAAAATTTACATGATAGAGGACTAATGGGGCTTTTCCGCACCGCTTCTAAAAATTACTAACTATTGTGGTTGGTGATCACTAAGCTCGTGAATCAAACACGAGATCTCACACTTAGTAGCTATCCCTGCATCACTGTTCCATTGTAACCAAACAAAAACAAAAATTCGAATTTCGTAAACTAGACGAATTTCCTGTGCGAAAGTAATGAACACACCGGCAACATTACCGAGAAAAAAATAGAAATTAACGTTCTACCGCAATATTTTTTTCAAATTGAGCCAAGTACTAATTACGCGGTAAAATTATAATTCGAACGCCAATACGTACGTCTAGTTTCCGGAGTTACACTAATTTCCGCCCAAACCACACCGGTAACACGTACACAACAATCCCTAAAGCAATTAATTAACAATAATATGTGTTCATGTCTGAACCGAGTTCGGTACACAAATAATATTCTATCTTACTTCCTACTCCTACTAATATAATAAAAAAGTTTGTGAAATTGTTTGTATGTTTGTTATTCAATCACGTTCGAGCAGCTCAATATCTTACTGAAATTTTGTGCAGGCTTAGATTACTCATCTCCCTGCCCTTGACCCAATGAATTGGGGTCTACGTGTTTGTAATGGTGACCCCCTTCCCTGAGACTTTGCCTTCAGCTTACCATCAGGCGGGGTGAAGTCAAATTGACGTGCAATAAAAAAACATGTCATTCTCCTCCTGTCAGATGTCATTTCCTCAGTCACTCCCTTCTTTGCCATACCTCTTACCACACAATCCATCCATTCATCTTAACATTCGCATCTCCGCTACATGCATTTGTCTTTCATCCGTCGCTTTTAAGGCAGTTCTGATAACGGATTCATAAATTTTTCCCTAATATGAAAGACTACTTTTTATTATGAATAAGTTCCCATGGGTTGCGGGAAAGAGTTAAGAATTCCACACGGGTGAAGCCACGGGCAATAATTATCTATTAATAAACTTAAAAGTGTCCATTATAACTTGAGCTCCCGTTCACTTTGATGTTCGCGTAAATGGAGATTATGGTACAGGTCGATGTTTGATAGTCGGTAGTAAAATTTACCTAGAAACGATTGTTTTCATTTGCTTTGCTTAATAAATGCACAGATTGTGAAACGTATAGACTTATCAATAAGTATATAGTACAATTAGTTTTTCCATACATATACTTTCACGCTTGTCTATCCCCGAAAGGTAGTTAGAAGTATCTTATTATTTAAGGTAACGTCAATTTGACTTCACCTAGCCTGATGGTAAGCTGAAGGCAAAGTCTTATGAAACAGGGTCACCATTACAAACACGTAAGTGTTACAATGGTGGCGCTGACCTCATCAGATGCTTTTTCACGCCCCGCATAAAGGACCCGGGACTGTAGGAAGACGTAATAGAAGACTAGTCTATTGCTGACAAGCGAGCACTTTGTTCTTGGCCGTAAGCTTACGGTCGGATGAAGAGTTTCATGTTGTGGAAACTAGGTCAAACCGGTCCTGGGATGGAGGCCACGAATTTGCAGCAGAGGTGACAGGCCTAGTAGCCAGATGGACTGACGACTAGGATGAGGTGACCAGGGGGCCTAGACATGTGGAAATTCGTTGGTAGTCGATTTTTAGAACGTAGTAGAATATAATTATGAAATTTATGACAGGCGTGAACGAATTTCAATGCCGTACATTGATCATTTTATTCAATTCCATTCTACAAAACGATTACCAGTTATCTAGGGCCCCAGTATAGGCAAGATTTAAGCATCGGTAGCTTAGTAGAGTCGGCCTTAAAATCGAAAGGTCCTGGCCATTACCATTCCAAAGACAAGTCATTGAGCTTAGCTGGAGAAGTTATAGGGAGTACTAGTAATTTCAATTGCTAATATTACTCCTCCTTTCAATTTTTAGTTTTTATTGGAGCGACTGCCCTCTGACCCCGTCCCCAATATTGAAGCCTGCGTTAGAGCTACTCCATCAATCAATAGATATATAGTACCGGTATAAAGTTCTTCAAACGTAATACACTTAGTGGCAAGGGGTCCTATGAGCCAAATACTACCGGCTTACTAATGGGTTTTTTCCCAACCGGCTTCCCTTATTAAAACTTTCATCTTTCCCCACTTGACAGACGAATGGCAAGTCTAAATATAAAACTCAACTATTGTTTGTTGGTATTTTATGCGTTGCATTTTTTATTCAATCCGGAAAATTTAAGTTTAAATAAATAACGAATAATAATATATGGATAGTAGTTAATCAAATCAAATGCAACCAACATAAACGAACGCCATATTATTGGCACAACTTTAAAAATAACACACGTTCCAACATTAATATCGTTGATCGAAGATATTTGATGAAATACTTACAACTACAGCAATGAAATTAATACAGCAAAACCGACTTAAAAAACGCTAAAAAGATAAAAAAAACTGAATTTACAGATTTACTTATCTTTTAAAGTCGGTACAATCTATTAATGTCCAATAATGTACAATCACAGGAAAAATCAGCTTTCAAATAAAGACACTATTATCAAAATCGGTTCATCCAGTCGGAAGTTATGAGGTAACATACATAAAAAATACAGCCGAATTGAGAACCTCTTTCTTTTTGGAGTCAGTTAGATTCTTACGTAATAAATATTAAACAGGCGGGGAGGGAGTGATCTATTCTTATATTTTCTTGCAATAGTGGCGAGAGTTGATTATAAACCAGCGTAGATAGTCTTACGTAATAAATGTATGACCCCTATAGGGTTTATTTCGTCGTAAGTTAATTTATTCCAATATTTTAATCCGCAACGGCGCTGAAAACAACTGTCATATAAAACAACACAAAAAACAAGTAAGAATGACGTATTACATACTCTCAGCACACGTCAAACATATCATTTAACTTCACACACCTTATGGTGAGTCACACACAAGCAGACAACTTGGTTTTTCGAGCCGGATTTGAAGCAGTTTATTTAACAATGATTTGCCTAACCTCGCAGTCACCTATAACATCCCGAAGGGAGCATTCTCTTAATTAGAGATGGCCCTGAGTCGGCCGGGGTGCGAGAGATATGTTACCTACTATCTCATCTGCGTTTTAGTCGGTTCGAATCCGACATAACCACCCTCATCGGCTCCGGTGGGGACGGTATTCGAGGGCATTTTGGGCACGGAAAAAAATGACACCTATGACATACTGTAACCGTCTAGAAAATATTATAAACAACCACTGTGATGCACCTAATAGATATTATAGTACTTATCAACACACTTCCAAAGGAATATAATATAAAACTACTCACCTATCGTAGACGTCGGTGTCAGCGTCTGATCCCAAGGCTGGTCATCTTCCGCTTTACGGAAACTTCGTTCCACTGCACAAGAAGGTTAGTGTTACAAACTGTACGGCATTGATTATGGTCTATTATTTGGAGATGTTGAGATGTGGTTTCTTTATTTTCCATATTATTATATTCTTGGTTTTCTGTTTTTCGTATCTTTATTTGTTTCGTACTAATTTGTTGTGTTGCGTATTATCAATGTATTTTGTGTTTCTTTATGTATATCGCGGTATTATGTACTTATTTACTGTTGCTGTTTACTGATATGTAATATTTAATATTTATTGTCTTGCCTATAATTATGTGAAAACTTTTAAGTAGCCTTCTCATACTATTTACCTCTGTATAAATGTACTTCAATTAGCTGTAAGTTTTCCATAAAAATAAAATAAAATAACTCGATGAACTTAATTGAAATGAAATGAAATTTTATTCGTAAGGGACACGGTGAAGATAATATTTGGTTATACTAAGACAGCAAACAAGTGTTAGGTGCTGCTTCATCCCACTACCAAGTTACTACTGATGTTCTGTCGGGTATATTTTTGCTTTTCTGCATTATAGGCCCAGTAGTATCATCATAACTATAATATTACTTAGCCACACAGGTTACAATATGCTTGCGCAAATTAAGGTTTGTGGCAAGTGGCAGACTAGTATACGGCCCACCTGGTGGAATGTGAGCACTGTGGCCTATGGACGTTTGCAACACTAAGGGCCGACTCTGTAGAAACCTTGCTGCCTTTCTTGAAGAACCACATGTATTTGCTTGGAAAAACTACAGCAGGGAGTTCATTTCACAGCTTGAGCTTGCACGGGATGAAGTTCCTTTCATACCGGTCATTGCCGAGCGGTGCGATGATAGAAAATAGGCGGACAGAGGTAGAGCATAGCGGTATCTCCCGTCCTAATTGAGCAGTACGACTGGGGAAGTACCACCGTCCTACAGAATACCGCGACTAATAATAACCTTGTGTTGTATTTCCGACGGTGATTAGGGTAGCCAGAGCTCACTAAAGAGGCTTTGTGTTGTCAGTGGGAAGACCGAGAAACCCTTCTTTGTCTTCTGCACTGGCAGCACAGAGACTCTTACCTTCTCCCCTCCCCCCTTTCCCTTCCCCCTCTACTCTATATGGTCGGCAGCACGAGTGTGACGACCCTGGAGTTACAAACGTCCATAGGCCACGGTAACTACTTACCATCAGGTGAACCGCGTGCTTGTCTCCCAACTAAGTGGTATAAAAAAGGCTACAAACAAAAGCGACTCACTGATAAGAAAATGCCCCGTGTTCGACGCCTTCCTTGATTTCTTGTCAGTAGAGTCCATATCTGCAACAAATTATACTGTTACCGCAAATAATCGATATATTAAACCTTAAGTTAAATAGCCTGAAAAGCTCAGTTCGAGAAAGAAACCAGAATCGTAAAATGACGGTTATTAGCACAGAACATGACATCAAAAGCAAACGAATATCGGGCTCCGGGTTAAGAACCTCGGACGGAAATAGGTAGTATGCTAACTCTACTATAACAGCCTCTGTGGCATAGCGGTAGTGAACGCGATTGCTACGTAGGAGGTGCGGGTTCGATCCGCTCAGTGCAAATATTTGAATTGTATGTGTGAATATGGCTATTTGTACTGGTCTGGTCCTGCCTCGGAGAACACGTTAAGCCGTCGGTCTTGGTTGCCATACAAACCTCTATAGCAATCGTTACAGATAGTTGGAGTTCTCAAAAGTTCGATTAGCCTAACTACAAAACTTCAGTATGGCCAATTTGGTTGTAAAGGTCCGATGGCATTCGCTTCAACGAACATATCGAAGTTCAGTCGCATCTTAGTTAGACTAGAAAGCCGACGCCAACTAATAGGCTCTCAGAATGGCTAACTATTACTATTAATTTCCAGGTAGTTACCAGTTGGCTAGCATCGCAGAGCAAATACAGAAAGGAAGCATAAGTAACTAAGCACTATGACTCGCGAGCTACCCTGACGACTGTCAGTTCGTCCCGTGTCATACGGCAATGTTTCAATATTCTCTCTTTATATACTCAGTGACCAGTGTCGCTACCTGGATGCTGATTTTCTCTGAATGAAATTAATACCAAATTCCTTCAAGGGAACGCGAGATTTATTCTTACATGACAACTAACACACACATAGTAGTTTTTTCTTAATATAATGTTAGTAGTATATGTACGGTAAGGGTGTATTAAAATCTGGTCTTGTCGTAAAATATTCTATACATTGTGTATATGACAACTGTATGCTGCCCTGCATGTCCGTCTCGTATTGTTATTTACTTGGCAATAGCAAATAATGTAGGCTTTCGTTAAAAACGTACCTTTCCGGCAGGACACACAGCACAGCATACTGACCGTCTATAAATATAGAAAGTATTATAATGATTTTGTTCAGTAAGGTTTCTTCTGCTAATGTTTCACATGTATTGTGTGAAAATGTGTGAAGAATGTTTGGTGTTTGTTTGCAATGACATTAAAGGGTTGACTGAATCTGTCTGACGTTTGGTACAGAGATAGATCACTATCGTGATAATACATGGCTTTTTTATACCGGGAATAAGTTCCCACGGGTTGTAAGAACGGGAATAGAAACTAATCAAAGCAATTAGTACACTATTTAACATCGAATTTAGACTGGAACTAGTGGTGCTCCGATAGAAGTCCCGTCAGATCTTTCACTTTTTTCTGCGATCCGTGGACCCGCGATCCACGTCTATTATCTTGAGGCAATGGTGGGAGCCATTTACTATTCGAGTTTGAGTCCTGTCGGAGCATTCAATTTTTTCGATTTAAATTCTATAGAAACTTTATTAGTATATCTGGATTGAAACAACAAATTCATTAATTATGTATTTGTTTATAAGACAGTACTATAAATGCGTTGCATACTTTGGCATTACGAGTGAAAGAGAGAGAGAGTGTGTGAGTGTGCGTGTACGTGTGCGTCCGTGTGTGTGCGTGTGTGTTTGTGCGTGCGTGTACGTGTACGTGTGCGTCCGTGTGCGCACTCACTGTTGGGCTGGCTGGTGGGGTGTATGCGCTCCATGAAGCGCGAGATGCGGTTGTTGTGGTGCTCGCCGTCCAGGCAGCAGCCCTCCTCCACGCCGCGCGCGCAGCCGCGGTGCACGCACAGCTTGCAGTCTGCACACACCAACCGGGAATATCCCTTATTAATAATGGTAACAAACATTTTTTTATGTTCGATAGGCTCGCGTTTGTCCACTATCGTACCTTTTGGTAAGTGATGTGTTCGACGATGGACCCATAGAAGTAACCTATGCATTCTAGTCTAGTTATAGCTATTAGGAAACATAGATTCGGACAGTGAATTCAAATCTTTGGCTGTACGCATTTAGTTCGCTGTTTAGCATAGAATAGAATAGAAAACAAAACTCGTGGAAAAAATATATTGGGAGGCTCCTGATTTTTTGTTTAAGGGATTTTATGACATGGTAACTAAGACGTTTATGTCAAGTCTTATTTTATTTTATTACACTTTATTCACTAAAAGTTGGAATGATTGTTAATGATGATGACGATGACGGATGATAGTAGTGGGGACTTTACTAGAAGCTTCTCTAAAGGAGATTTTGACACCAACACGAAATATCACAATTCACTACAATATTCCACTTTCCTAAACTTGTGCGCTTTCTCTAAGCTGTTATGACTAAAACTCCACACTTTTTACACATAAAAACTAGAATTTACATCAAATTTAGAAAATAAAACACAGCAGCGTTTGTGACACTTTTCGCGTTACCGCCAAAAAAGGCCGGCGGCGTGTGGCGTGTACTCGCCTGTGCAGACGTAGGCCTGCGGCGCGAGGCCGCCGATGGTGTTGGTGCAGTGGTGGCAGTGCCCCACCGACGTCAGCGCCTGCAGCTGCAGGTGGTGCCCGCGCACCACGAACTGGAACAACGCAACCACTCATGTTACTAGCTGTACCCCGCGTCTGTGTGTTGTGACCCATATGAAAGAATATTCTTTTTGTTTTATTTGCTTATAATAGCCACATTAAAGTAGTTGGAGCCCCCAAAAGTTCATTGGATATTGGACCATTGATTGTGGAGGTCAGATGGCAGTCGTTTCACGGAAAATATCGAAGTTCAGCCACATCACAGTTTAACTGGAAAGCCATCACCAACTAAGTTGGAAAAGGTTCAAATAATGATGAGAATGATGAATAGCCACATTAATTACTCAAATATCCAAAACCCCTTCAAACTTTCACCCCTTTCCTACACAGGACAACACGTGCAGGGATTAGATGTCACCCGCATACGGTACAGAATATTCCATCAAGAACCAAGCGGTTCGGTGAGTCTTTTCTCTGCCGCACCATTAAATCTTGTAATTCCTTACCAACGCACGTGTTTCCTTCTTCCTACAGTCCCGGGTCCTTTAAGCGCTTGAAAAAGCATCTGATGAGGCCGTCAAGCTGAGCGCCACCATTGTAGCACTGAACGTGTTTGCAATGGTGACCCTCTTTCCTGAAAGTTTGCCTTCAGCTTGACATCAGGCGAGGTCGATATAGAGTATATAGAGATCATAAATAAATAAGAAGGCTGCTCACGGGTTGCGGGTGCTGCTTGGTGATCTGCTTGGCGCGCTGCTTGTACAGCTTGTCGCGCTGCAGGAACGACGCGCGCGACCCGCCCACCGCCGCCGCCACCGCCGCCGGCCTGACAACACGACGCATATGTTATAGGTAACATATTAACTCAACAATTACATCAACGACAATACGACAAGTCATCAGTCAACTCATATAACACGGTGATTTTATAGTGGTTTCGGAAAAAGAATATTTTGTTTCACACACAATTTCGGTAGCAAAATCGACTGGAAGTTTTAATTTTGTAAACAAAAAGAACTTACTTTATGTATGGTAATAATGTGCAGGTGAACAGAAAAATGTATGGGACGTAGAAAAAAAAAATTTTTTTTCGCCAAATTAGAACTTCCTTACGATTTTACTATCGAAATTGTGGCCAAAATCTTTTTTTCCGAAACCACTATAAAATCAACCGGTATACGGTTCTGTGTGTTCTAGCGCCTGTCTCATGGTTTGTGTGGGGTTCATAAGGTTCACTTTACTTTGTAAGGCTCAAACAAATGTTGATCTATAGGTACGGTTTGTTTCTGATACTGATTTGAAACACATTAACAGTATGCATATAAGGGGATAGATGTTCACACACACACAGATAGCTCAGTTACACACATACGTTCATGCAAACGTCTAGATGGTTCGAACAGTTTTGTTATTATTTTATTAATTTAAATCGTAAATACGGATGTATACAGGCAATCTGGTTAGACAACCAAACTTGTTAGATAACAAACATCTAAATTATTTGTTATCTAACTGGTTAATAAGATTTACAATCTTTAATGTAACCTGCAAAGACCCTAACCCAAAGGTCTTTGCTGGTCATGATGCTATTATTCTCTGTGTTCGTTGTCTGAATATAAATTCATACACTATTAAACTGTAAAAGCACCACAAATCACATAAAGTACAGTATATTGTTCGTTAGGTCGATATTTTAGATAGCGGTGCTTCCCCAGACAAACCGGCTCATTCACAATAAACAAAACATGACCTTATTACATTCCAATGAGAGCTCTTTTTTGTATGATATGTTCGTAATGTTTTTGTGTAACGTTGTCACTACAATAGACGTAACCTTTATTGATAGGACAATATTTTTTTTACATACTGTATAATAAAAAAAAGTTAACGACGAGTCTTCTCAGGCCGTGGCCGCGTTACGAACCGGTGGTCCACTGGCAAATTTATAAAATATTGTTCATATTGACGTTTTGTAAGTGAATTTTTCAAAATAAGGTTTACATATTTGAACATCTATAAGGAAAAGTCAACATTTGGGTGACACCGAACACAATTGTACCTAAACACGATCCTAGAGATGGCCCACTGCCACTACAAAACAAATTATAAGGTATTTATAAGCCTAAAACTATTTTGAATGGGTTGGTTCCCGGTAGAGTGGAATAATAACCACACCATTTAATCTCGTGGGTTGTTAAGCGACATTAAATACATAGCCCAAAACAAAGTACCCACTTGACGGTAATAGGGTCGCCTCATATCATGTGGATCCGAAAGACATACTTATTAGTTAATCTATCACCATCAATACAACTTTGGAATTGAAAATTCAACGTTAAGTTAAATTAATTACACAAACAATTACGTAAACTGCTTTTACCGACATATCAGTACCATAAGGTGATAAAAACATAATAAGCAATAACTCACTTAGTACTTTTCAATTTCTTTTTAGTCTTAGCACTCTTAGGCGACTGCCACCATCGCCGTCTCACTTCCAAAGCCTCGATATCACTAATCTCGACACTGACCATAGCGGCTGTGTGTGCCCGGGCCACATCAAAAACACGACTAAAAATAATTCAGGAAATATGTACAGGAAAACTATAGGGACTGAGTCACTGTTGGGTGTAGCGAGCAATATTGTGTTTGTATTAATTATAACAGTACTAGCTCAGAACAGCTAGAACATTATTAGATAGATAGATAATTGCTTTTTATACATTAAAAAAACCTTAAATTCGACGGATCTGAATTCATCTGTATGTAGCGGAGATGGGAATGTTAAGATGGATATAATGATGTGTCGAGAATGGACAGAATGAGAATATATTAGACAATGTTTGAGAGTGGCACCAGCACGTGAATAAAGTCTTATTCGTCGTGGTATGGAGATACTAGGAGAATAGATGATCCTAATGTGGTAAAATAGGACCATTATAGAAATGTAGAGGTCTATAAAAATGGATAGATTGTGTGAATAAAGATATGGCAAAGAAGGTAGTGACTGAGGAAATGACATCTGAAAAGAATATGTGGAGGAGGATGATAAATTGTATCGATTGCAATTAATTGGGACAAGAGTAGGGAAATAATGGATACCAAAAAAATCACAGGAAAGACAATAGTTGGAGCTTCAGTTGTTCTAATGAGCAATGGGCGGCCTTATAGCTGGAAGCAATCTCTTGCAGTATTTATTGTCAACAAAGCCAGTGTATTTTTACACATTAGAGAGAAAAATGGCTCAGACTTCTATCAACTTTTTGGGTTATTTAGACTATATATAGGCCAAAATGACGACAGAATATGGGATGGGGACCCAAAAACTTAAGCATTCCCCTAAACAATATTGTTGTGCGCCATGCTGTGCAATATAATGGCAGAAGAACGGTAGTAACACAGAATTTTGTTTTAGTCCACACATGATTTTAAGCGCGAATCACACATATCACGGGTGAGAGTCGGGCGCGGGTGTTTTTGGTATTTATCGCCTTATCGCGCTTAGTTGTCGAACAAAACCAATAGAGTGTCATGTTGCGCATCAGAATGGCAACATCGAACGTTGTGTTACGCAACATTGTCGAAATTGGAGTTGAGGTGGTTTTATAAATTATCACCTAAGTTAAATCATTGAAAGTAATTCACAGTAAACATGGCTTGTTATATATTCATTTACTTCGTGTAATTATCCTGGTGTCTAATATTAATAGTATATTTCCGGGTAGTTGTACTGATAGGAAATACCGAATTAAAAATAATAATATATATTGCTATAACTAGAAATATGGTTTAAATTAGTTGTCGTGTTCAGGTTTGTAACCTCTTGCTTATGAATAAGTTATTATTGAATTATAAAAATACTGCGTTCTTACCGTAGGGTCGTTGGATAATCGTATTTATTTATTGCATCGGTTGAGCGTATTCATTAATCGATTTTGAGGGAGTGATGACGTTCTGATCATATGACGCATGACCTTTAAGTTTGGACCATAAATAATGAGTAGTGGCGCGTGCGCGTGCGCAGCCTACACCTGTAGTAGTACCTGCAGTGCAGACACAGCGCGGCGGCGATGAGCGCCGCCAGCAGCGTCTGGTGCGCGTCGGGCAGCTTGGCGCCGGGCGCGTGCGCGTGCGCAGCCTACACCTGTAGTAGTACCTGCAGTGCAGACACAGCGCGGCGGCGATGAGCGCCGCCAGCAGCGTCTGGTGCGCGTCGGGCAGCTTGGCGCCGGGCGCGTGCGCGTGCGCAGCCTACACCTGTAGTAGTACCTGCAGTGCAGACACAGCGCGGCGGCGATGAGCGCCGCCAGCAGCGTCTGGTGCGCGTCGGGCAGCTTGGCGCCGGGCGCGTGCGCGTGCGCAGCCTACACCTGTAGTAGTACCTGCAGTGCAGACACAGCGCGGCGGCGATGAGCGCCGCCAGCAGCGTCTGGTGCGCGTCGGGCAGCTTGGCGCCGGGCGCGTGCGCGTGCGCAGCCTACACCTGTAGTAGTACCTGCAGTGCAGACACAGCGCGGCGGCGATGAGCGCCGCCAGCAGCGTCTGGTGCGCGTCGGGCAGCTTGGCGCCGGGCGCGTGCGCGTGCGCAGCCTACACCTGTAGTAGTACCTGCAGTGCAGACACAGCGCGGCGGCGATGAGCGCCGCCAGCAGCGTCTGGTGCGCGTCGGGCAGCTTGGCGCCGGGCGCGTGCGCGTGCGCAGCCTACACCTGTAGTAGTACCTGCAGTGCAGACACAGCGCGGCGGCGATGAGCGCCGCCAGCAGCGTCTGGTGCGCGTCGGGCAGCTTGGCGCCGGGCGCGTGCGCGTGCGCAGCCTACACCTGTAGTAGTACCTGCAGTGCAGACACAGCGCGGCGGCGATGAGCGCCGCCAGCAGCGTCTGGTGCGCGTCGGGCAGCTTGGCGCCGGGCGCGTGCGCGTGCGCAGCCTACACCTGTAGTAGTACCTGCAGTGCAGACACAGCGCGGCGGCGATGAGCGCCGCCAGCAGCGTCTGGTGCGCGTCGGGCAGCTTGGCGCCGGGCGCGTGCGCGTGCGCAGCCTACACCTGTAGTAGTACCTGCAGTGCAGACACAGCGCGGCGGCGATGAGCGCCGCCAGCAGCGTCTGGTGCGCGTCGGGCAGCTTGGCGCCGGGCGCGTGCGCGTGCGCAGCCTACACCTGTAGTAGTACCTGCAGTGCAGACACAGCGCGGCGGCGATGAGCGCCGCCAGCAGCGTCTGGTGCGCGTCGGGCAGCTTGGCGCCGGGCGCGTGCGCGTGCGCAGCCTACACCTGTAGTAGTACCTGCAGTGCAGACACAGCGCGGCGGCGATGAGCGCCGCCAGCAGCGTCTGGTGCGCGTCGGGCAGCTTGGCGCCGGGCGCGTGCGCGTGCGCAGCCTACACCTGTAGTAGTACCTGCAGTGCAGACACAGCGCGGCGGCGATGAGCGCCGCCAGCAGCGTCTGGTGCGCGTCGGGCAGCTTGGCGCCGGGCGCGTGCGCGTGCGCAGCCTACACCTGTAGTAGTACCTGCAGTGCAGACACAGCGCGGCGGCGATGAGCGCCGCCAGCAGCGTCTGGTGCGCGTCGGGCAGCTTGGCGCCGGGCGCGTGCGCGTGCGCAGCCTACACCTGTAGTAGTACCTGCAGTGCAGACACAGCGCGGCGGCGATGAGCGCCGCCAGCAGCGTCTGGTGCGCGTCGGGCAGCTTGGCGCCGGGCGCGTGCGCGTGCGCAGCCTACACCTGTAGTAGTACCTGCAGTGCAGACACAGCGCGGCGGCGATGAGCGCCGCCAGCAGCGTCTGGTGCGCGTCGGGCAGCTTGGCGCCGGGCGCGTGCGCGGGGCACGCCGCGCCGCCCGCCGCGCCGCGCAGCACGGCGCACAGCAGCTGCTCCACCACCACCAGCTCCTGCCGGGCGGAACACGCTGATATAGAGAACCAAACTATCAGAGATACAGTAAACCAAAAACCTCGGCCCCGTACAGTAAGCCAAAAACCTCAGCCCCGTACAGTAAGCCAAAAACCTCGGCCCCGTACAGTAAACCAAAAGCCTTGACCCCATACAGTAAGCCAAAAACCTCGGCTCCGTACAGTAAGCCAAAAACCTCGGCCCCGTACAGTAAGCCAAAAACCTCGGCTCCGTACAGTAAGCCAAAAACCTCGGCCCCGTACAGTAAGCCAAAAACCTCGGCCCCGTACAGTAAACCAAAAGCCTTGACCCCATACAGTAAGCCAAAAACTTCGGCCCTCTACAGTACGTTAATAACCTCGGCACAGTACAGTAAGTCAAAAACCTCGGCACAGTACAGTAAGTCAAAAACCTCTGCACAGTACAGTAAGTCAAAAAACTCGGCACAGTACAGTAAGTCACAACCTCGGCACAGTACAGTAAGCCAAAGACCTCGGCACAGTACAGTAAGCCAAAAACCTCGGCCCTGTACAATTAGTCAAAAACCTCGGCCTCGTACAGTAAACCAAAAACCTCGACTCCGTATAGTAAGCCAAAAACCTCGAGCCAGTATTGTTACAACAAAATAAAGCGAGTCAAACCTGCGCCTTGTCCACGTCGCACTTATCGATGACGGCGTCCTCGGGTCCGTACAGCGTGCCGAGCCCCACCTGCCGCTTGACCTGGAACTCCGTGAGCTGCTGCGTGAGTTCGTCCTTCGCCTTCTGACGTGCTTTACGGAAAACGTTACGCAGGAGTTCCTCTTTTTCGTATTCTGGAAAAGAATACAAAAATAAAAATAAAAAGTCAAATCGTGACCACGGGTGCTGCAACGCACCCGAAACGTCGACAAAAGTAAGTGTTCAAAAATATATCGCGTGAAGTCCCGAAACTTCTAAAAACTATGAATACAAAAAAAAATTATAAAATTTGAGTCACAGACGAAGAGTTCGGTACCAGTTTGGTATTTTTCAAATAGTTGTATAGAAGTGACAAAGGGCACGTTTAACGAATAGGTTAATTTAGTATTAACCTTCAAAAGTGTACGGTCAAAACAATGCAAAATACGGGACATTGCGTGCACTTTACACTAGTTCCAAGGATATATGTAATGACTGACAAATATAAATAAACTTAGATACTCGCCATTAACTAAGACATGTTCGATTTCATTCGCCATATTTTCGTCTACACCATTTAACTGTAGTACCTGAAAATATAAACACAAAAACGATATACTTTACAAAGAATATTAATTAGACAACATTTTAAAAGATTTGTCAAATTTAATGGAAGTTTTTGAAGTAATAATATGCTAATTTGTCAAATCGATTTAAATAGTAAAAAGTGAATATAACTAAGCTAAGCAATTAAAAAAACTATGTTTAAAAATTATTGAAAAATCGTTTATTGATGCCGATAGTTCGAAAGAACATCGATAAATGGCTCCAACGTCACTCCCAAAGACGTGAAAGAGAATTTCGAATGGTCTAATAGCTCAAGTGCTCAGAACATTCTATCTGTAAAAGACTGATCGCAGGTTTAAATCAGGTTATTCTCTCAAACTATAGATCTGTACAAGTAAAAAAATATGTCAGCGCGTTTGGATAGTGTACAGGTGTCCCGTACAACTAGCCCGGCCAGATATCAGCGCCCTTGGACAGTGTACGGGTGTCCGTACAACTAGCGCGGCCAGGTATCAGCGCCCTCGGACAGTGTACGGGGTCAGTACAACGCGCCCGAACAGGTGATAGCGCCCTATGACAGTGTACGGGTGTCCGTACAACTAGCCCGGCCAGGTGTCAGCGCCCTCGGACAGTGTACGGGTGTCCCGTACAACTAACCCAGCCATGTGTCAGCGCCTTGGACAGTATACGGGTGTCCGTACAACTAGTACGGTCAGGTGTCAGCGCTTCTGGATATTGTACGGGTGTCTTGTACAACTAGCCCGGCCAGGTGTCAGCGCCCTCGGACAGTGTACGGGGGTTCGTACAACTAGTACGGCCAGGTGTCAGCGCCCTCGGACAGTGTACAGGTGTCCGTACAACTAGCCCTGCCAGGTGTTAGCGCCCTCGGACAGTGTACGGGTGTCCGTACAACTAACCCAGCCATGTGTCAGCGCCCTCGGACAGTGTACGGGTGTACGGCGGTACGTACCGCGTTGGGCACCAGGAAGGTGGAGTGTATCTCGTAGGCCCAGCGCCGCAGCGTGTGCGTGTGCACGCCGCTCGCCGCCCGGTACCCGTCCGTCAGCACCAGCAGCAGGCACGCGCACGCGCATCTGCAACACACACACACACACACACACAGTCACGTACTGAGCTACAGTGAAACAGGGTGAATAGAGATCCAGGAGTGGATAGCGATAAAAAGATCAGCTAAAGTCTTTAGTTGTATTCTTTCAAGCGAAACTTTGGACTAGTTCATTGTATAACAGAATCGTATCTAGTAATGAGTAATTTGTAAAAGAAATTATTTAAAATATTCCATTGACTATTGTAGCCTTATCCACCCCTGGATCCCCTATTCAACATGTTTCACTGTAATAAGTTACAAGGAGATATATTGAGGAAGGAAGGGAACCCACAACTCAAGTTTAACAATCCCAACGATAGCCGCAAGTTTGGCATTCCTCTCTATGACAATTGGTAAGATTTTGCTCTTGCTATTGTTAAAATTTTTAAACTGTGGGTGAGTGGTGGGTTTCTCTCCCTTCTCTAGTATATTTTCTGGCATACAACGGCCTTGTGGCGATACCATTAACATATTATTATTACCCTAAATAGAGCAACAAAATAAAATGTGAAATCAAGCTATATATATATGCACTTTTTATGACAGCCGGCTATATCTGACAAGTTGAGAGGTTTATAAAATAACGTTTCACAGTTCATTTACCTGAAATACGGCTGATTATTTTTGATCAAAGCGGTTACCATTTTGAAACCAAGATGGACGGCTCTACCCCCTCAGACATAAAGAAATGTATAAAGCATCATTCAGTTCATTATGACTTCCTATCGAAACTGTGCCCCAATTGTTCTATACAATGAGTCGGTACTTACTACTAATGAGTCATTATTTAAAACAACCCTTAACTTACCTTCTCTCTCCTAGCAGCCAATTGAGCAACACAGCCGTCCTAGCCTTAGATTCGCGCACCGCTCGCAAATTCGAGAATAAACCCGAATATGTTGAGTTTTCCTGCAAATTGTAATAAAGAGAATATGAGAAAAATGTTAGTATATACACGTCATCATCATTCCCTGAACCTTTTTTCCCAACTCAGTTGGGGTCGGCTTTCCAGTCTAACTGTGATGCGGCTGAACTTCGATATTTTCCGTGAAGCGACTGCCATCTGACCTCCACAACCAATGGTCCAATGACCAATGGCGATATCGAAGTTCCAAGTTAGGCTGGTTGGACTTTTGAGGGCTCCAACTACCCGTAACGACTGCCATAGATGTTTGTATGGCAACCGGGACCGACGGCTTAACGTGCTCTCCGAGGCACTTATAAACCTGCGATAAATACACACATAACTTCAAAAAGCATCGAAAAGTCATTGGTGTGTGTCATGGTACTGGGATCGAACTCGAGACCTCGTCTCAGCAGTCCATTACCCATACCACTAGGCTACCGCGGTTTCCAGTATATACCAGTATATACACGTCAAAACAATATTAACATTATGTATTGATACTTACAGATGCTGGCGAATCGTCTTCTTCCATTGATATTATAGCTCTTTGGGGATCCGAACATGGCTGGAAAAATTATAATAGATTTTTAGAGCAGAAAAATTTGAGAAGAAACAGTCCGGTCACAACGAAGTCGTTAATATTACAACTGACCAGAGCGCTGCGTGTCGGCCGTATTTATACCTTTCCTCTACCCCCACTCCTCGAGAAAACATAGTATGTTCAGGGTTGCCAGTATGCAAATAAATTAAGTACCAGGAATGAATGAAATTTTCTTTGTCCATTCATCACTGTCTTCGTACTATATTCCATTTGTTTAGGGACATCAATAAAGGTAACGATCTTGTGGCAACTTTTTATAAAAACACATGTTAAACAAATAAACTAGACTAACTAATTGACTAACTAGTGGTTCTACACAGGTTTTTAGTCTTCAAAATGCATTACTAAGTAGAAAAGTATTTTTATACAGAGTTTTTAAATAAAACATATTAAAAAGACACGCTAATATTATTTATGTTTTTTAAGTACCTAAACAAATGGACTATAATACGCCCAGTCTAAGTCATCAGTAAGAACATTGATACAACAACCCGTACCTGTGTGTTGGTGTGGTAGGGCGGGGGCGGGGTGCCGGGCGGCGGCGTGTCGCGCTCGCCCCACTCCTTGTGCAGCGCCGCGCCCGCCAGCCCCGGCGCCGGCGACAGCCCCGGGGTACTGCCCGCTAGCCCCGCGCCCGTCAGCCCCGTACTGCCCGCGTGCCCCGCGCCGCCCCCTAGCACCGCTGCCAGGGGCCCGCATACCGCCGTACCCACTGCGGCGTTCAGCGGGTTGGGACATAGCGCTGAAACATAATTCGTGATATTATAAGTGTAATAGTGTATCTATTTACTATTTTTATGTATATGCAATCTACACCACATAATCACACTACTGATTGTTCTGTACTTTCCTGTCCATCCTAAGGTTGCCGCCCATTGTACCTACATGCATCTTTATGATTATTACTGTACTGCTAACATTGTTCTAAGGTGTACAATAAAGAATTATCTATCTATCTATCTATTATAAGAGTTACCCCCAGTTTCCGAAAGACTGATCTAAAATTAACTAATCGACTGTTAAATCTCTTGTCAAGTAGCAATTGGGTTGCAAGAAGCAGGATTAAATAGTTTAGTTTGATCATTGTGTCAGTTAACATGCTTCACCAGTTAGACGTCCCCCGACACGACAACGCATGAATTTTTCATGCGTTGTCGTGTCGGGGGACCTCTTACTACTAGAGTATTCCTACATGTTTTCAAAAAGATCCGAGGTAATATATATAATCAAACCTGAGACAGTAGACTGCGGTAAGTTAATTGATTAACTAGCATACTTACATCTGGTCATGTCGTGATCCAACTGTTCAGGAGACGATCGACTCCTCACATGGAGAACAGGCACTCCAGTTCTGTTGTCCGTCTGTGTGCACACATATTATAATCAATATCCACGTTAATTAACACTTCAGATAGCACTATGAATTCTTTTAGATTTAACAGTTATAGAGGACTTATTAATTTTGATCTGCTAATAACATTATTACAAAAAAATAACAGTCTAAATATTTAACAGTTTCGTAAATACTAGTGTAATACGTACTGATCAATCAACAAAATGGCGGACAGAATTGTCAAAAGGTACCTAAATGAACTCATAATGCATTTTGTGTTATATTTTGCAGCCTTACTAATAAAAACAAATAGGTAGGTACATATCATAACGACAGTAAAATATAATAAATAATTAATAGCACTTTTGTTATTATTACAAGAAATTAGAAATGTTATGAATGAATGTGGTTATAAAGTTACTGATTTCATTAGTAAGGCGATCGCATAACTTTAACATGAATCCCTGTTAGTCACAATTTGAAATGTTAAACCAATATATATGCTTACAAGCATATTAATATACCTATGATTTTGTATTTTTTAACGTATGCCAATTACAAAAACTATCTGCTTTAAATATATCTTAACTTCATTGCGCTATTCTACACTTATGTAATAAAAAAACATCGATATAAGAATATCCAAGCACTAGAGAAATAAGTTGTAAGCGTCAGCATTGGAAGTAATCAAGTAGAAATAAAAGTACGCATAGTGTGACAACCAGCCCGACCATAGATTACATTGAGACGAAATGGTTTTTGGAACGATTCTTTATGCTATATGCTTTTTAATAACATGGTAACCTATAATATAGGGTGTTACTGCAGTTAAGTTTGTGTAAATTTTAGTATGTGAAATTATCAAATTGCTATTCGAAAATTCAAACTGTTACTATTTGATATGCGGTTTGAAAATTTATCTAGGAGTACAAATTTTACGTAAGTTGTATCACATCTTTATTATATTTAAATGCAATCGATTCATTCTTATGGATTGCATTTTCAACGAAACTATAGCGTTGATAGTCTACGCGTGAAGCCAGGAATAACATTTACATGAATTCCGGGCACAATTCGCTGAAGAATGTCAATTATAGTTATACAAATCTTATTAGCACCCAACTTAGAAACACCCTATCTAAAAACGTTCGTACGAAGCATAAAGAACTGTTTCATAAACCCAAATCGTCAAGTTTACCTGCAGCGGTGGTGGTGGCACATTGACAAGCGGGTAGCTCATTTGCAACGCGATCGAATTGGGCTGCGGCCCGTCCAGCTCGCCGTCCAAAGAGTGCGAGGACCTCCTGAACTGTTTCTGCTCATCATTGTACGACGGCATCGACTGATGCATCGGAAACTTGTCCGGATAGTACCTGCCTTTGTAGTACTGCATGTGCGAGGGCGAGGCCGAGTTGCAAGGCTTGCCGGGCATGGCGAGTGGGTTAAGAGGAGGGCTCAGGGTGGGGCTGAGAGGGTTTCGTTTCGGTCTTTCGATGGATCTTGGCGGTAGAGGCGGAGGAGTGACATTGTCCAGGCAAGTGGTGGGCACCATGGGTACTGTGTTATTGTGCACATGTCTTCGCTTATTGCTGGACTCGTCAGAGTTCTGGCGGACCAGAGGCGGCGTGTTCTCTTGGCTGGTCTTGTTTCTCGCCTGTCGAAGGTTCCTCAGACTCTGTCCTGTGAGGTTGGACAGTGATCTCGGCAGGCCGCTGAGGAAGCCGGTGTTCGGTAGCGGAGACGGCGACTTATCGATCGGCTTGCGAGTTGCGAGACGAGGTGTCGACGGGGCGGCTTCCATCGGCTATATATTATTGTAAGTGTCAAGCGTGTATAACACATTGCGTCTTGTGTTGTGTGGTGAGATTTTTATGCTGCGTGTTGAAATTGCAGTGGACTACATTGCAAAACTATTTCATATAGTGTTTATAGCTTATTTCAAATGTGTAATCTTTCAACGTGAAGTTTCGTTAAGATCAATGTGAATTCTTAACGTATTTACCATTCTTTGACAAAAATGGTGGAGCAAGTTTAGAAAGTGAATAAAATTGACAACAGGACCCAACAGGCTGGCAAAGAAAATTATTTTATTCATCACACTTTTTTTGTTAAAGTGACTTGATATTTCCTTTTAATTATTCATTAGAAATACTAGTATTGCATCTTTTAGCTCCATGATTTGTCAAAAAGTACCTATGTGTCATTTTTTGACAGTTATCGAGGATGGAATCAAGCTGGATCCCTTCATCCTAGCTACATAATATAATTTTACTAAATAAAAATCGATATTCCTATGTTTGTATACTTAAGTTCGACACTACATACAAAAATCTCAACACAACAGGCGATAGTACAGTGTGGTTATTGCAATGTTTATACATATCGATCTACCCACGGTTTGGTGAGACGAAAGTAGCATTTTAAAAGCAATTTGTCCTTGTTCTGGTGCTATGCATTCACTTACTTTTATACTGACGATAAACCTGTTCGAATTCTACTATAAGAAATTACAAGAGAATAAAGTATCTAAGAAAATCTAACATTGAAAAGCTGACAGATATTGACCGTAAAATTTGATTAAAAAAAAATGATAAATCCTATTACATTTTGTCGAAAGTATCAAGATTATTTAGTCGAAATATTTAGAGATAGATATAAAAACATGATGATAAAAAAACTTTCACACATATTTCTGTACGGAACTCTGGAGAACAGCATATAATTAAAATTATTTAAATACAAGTTTGTTTGAAATCTTCTTCTTTCATGGACCAAGTACCCGCGATTAGGGGGGTACAGTGTAGAAGATAAAGAAGGTTTTCTTGGTCTTCCCACGGACAACACAAAACCTCTCCAGTGAGCTGTGGCTACCACTCACCGCCGCCAACACAACACAACACAAGGTTATTATTTGCCGCGGTATTTTGTAGGGCGGAGGTACTTTCCCAGTAAGATCGCTCAATTATATTCTACCTGCACAACTTACGGAATTAAAAAAAATTGTCAATGTATGTCCCCAATACAGGAGGGCTACCGTGAAACATACAAAACTCACGCACAGGCACGGGTTTAGAAATCCACGAGGGCGGAGCCGCGGGTAACAGCTAGTTTGATATAAATTAATACTATGAGAAACCACGTCGTCCATGGTCAAAAAACAAAAAAAATTAGATTCAAGCAAACTTATTTATTTACTCAATAAACAACCCTCCAGAGCCCCAACACATAATATATAAGAAAAAAAACGTAATGAGACAGTAGACCCGCTTCGTGACGTCACACATAATGTATCACAGGTATTACGTATACAAAGCATGCATAGAAGCAGACAAGTACAAAACATTAGACCGACTCGTCCCGAATTAGCCCGGTTAGTGAGGCCTATAGTTCTAGGAAAGCGTGTCAACTTGGGTGTAGCAAAATATTTGTCTGCGTGTCTCAATCATCATTTACCTGTCCTAGTCTCAAATTATTTGGAACTGGTACAACGTGTTATTATTTTCCATACATACAAATGATGGTCTCGCTCCTAAAACATATGCTTAAACATGGCTTACTTACTATTCCCCATTTTATTTAAGACAGACTTAAACCGCACGTCGCTACCGTTGCGTGTCTCAATTACCGGCAATCGCACCTCAATTAATAAAGAGCATCAAACGTTTTAAGATGGTTTCCCCGGGTGTGGGAAGCAAGAGGTCTCATCGAACTCCCAAATAGGGTGCGAGCCCCTGCCCTAGACAAATGTAAATTCGTTGGAAGTCGTTTTGTAGAATAGAATAACAAAACATAACATAACATAAACTCACGCCTATATCCCCGAAGGGGTAGGCAGAGGTGCTGGCACCCACATTTCGCCAGTTTATGTTTAGGTCCCAATGTAATAGGTGGCGAGCCTATTGCCATTAACCGGGCACTTATAAACCTACGATAAATACACACATAACTTCGAAAAGTCATTGGTGTGTGCCATGGTAAAACCTGGTATCGAACCCGAGACCTCGTCTCAGCAGTCCTTTAGCCATACCACTAGACTATGAATAATAATGTTTAATGTATGGGATTGACACTTATTTTGTCGTTCATGACATTAATGATAAGCGTGAACAAATGTCAACTCCACACATTGGATCAATTTATTTTATTTCATTCTTCAAAACTATTGCCGTATATATAAGGCCCCTGGAATCTGTAGGAACTCGGTTTTCGTTCAGTGTCTTATATTTACATATGTGCTTCAATTATTCATAGAATCAAGTTGGTAGCTTTTGTAATAGATTTATGAATGCAAGTGTACAAGTGTGCCTTTGAGTATAAATCTATGTGTGAATAAAGATGCGCGTTTTGCATAGTAATGTGTTTGTGTGCGTGTTATGCGGTAGGAAAGTGTGCAGTGCAAGTACAAGGGAGGTCACACACCAAAGAAGCAAGTAGACAGCAAAGTGCCATACATTTTGCTTCTTGATAACAGTTCAGAGAAGAATTTGATGAGTTTGCTGATGCTTTGGTGTGTGACCTGCCTATAGAACTATATGTTCAATTTGTAATGAATGATAAGGTTTGCGTGTTGTGTGGTACAAGTTGGAAGACCTATCATATTCGAAGATTTAAAAATAATTTAAGTACTAAAAAACCAAATATTTTTTTTAATATCTTAATATAAGATTTACTGTCTTCGTGCTAACATTTGCTACATAGTTGCGGATCGTTAAAAATTTACGAGACTTTGGAGACAGCACTTATGCGCACTATAGTTGTGGCACGCCATAATGGCCGTTTTGAGACGACTGGTTAAGTTCGATTTCTTTTTTGACATTAATATTGGACAACGAACTGTTTGATGAATAACTAAAAAAATATGGCGAAAGTGCCAAAGAAGAAAATAAACTTCACACACCAAAAAAAGGAAAAGGAGCAAAACAGTCGTGTCAAAACGGCCATCATAGCGTGCCATAACTATAGTATATATTTAGAATACTACTGAATAGGGAGCCGCCTTACGCACTCTCTTTTAAAACTGCTTTAAAGAGCTTTCAGGTATGCGGTTTGTTTAATCGCATTTTACTATTAAAAACGTACATTGATATATTCCAAAGAATGTACAGAGGTTGCTTTTATGACACAATGGCGTAAATCTGTCCAACATAATTCACAACGATGATGTCACTATTTAGTATGGCGTATATAGCCATAATATGTGAGTGTTTAACGACACTATAACACTAACGTGGTATAAGGACACTTTGATTTTATATTTACTAGTAAAACTAAAGATATTGTTGATATACGAAATACAAAACATTGAATAATTCTCGCATGTTTATTATTATTTATTGTGATGAAAACACACAGACATTTATTTTCCATACACACCACAACAAACAGTTTTGTTGTGGTAAGGAATGATCGTCGATGCGCTTTGTGTTCAGAACTATACCATCGATTTGTTACATGGGACATATTAATGTTTAAAACAAAATAACACTTCACTTTCGCCTCTTAAATAATTACACTTGCGGCCACGATGTTGTATCAATTTGTGTATTTAATTTCGTTTAAAATTGATCACTATTTTTCCACTTATGTATTTTTAAGATTTTTCTGTGTATGTGATATTGTGTTCTCAGTAACAAATTGTCATCTATATAACGGTTGTTTCACTAAATAACAGGCACTGGAATATAGATATTAATTTATTAATTTTTTGTTGATATCACTAAATAATGGGAACCGTTTTTGGTGATTTAACTTTTCACCGCATTTTAGTATAATATATTGCATACAAATGCTTGTTCTGATACTACTTTTTTTCACATATTATTGACTTCAATAGAGTGCGAGGACGTATTGTAATACTTGTTCCCATACTATATATTATTATTCGTCTGAGTATCCTGGAAAAAAGTAGAAATAGTAGTCTATATCTAATTCCTGGACACCAATTTCCAGCACGCTAATATGCAAAATTTCAGCCAAATCTATTCAGCTGCTTTTCCGTGAAAGAGCAACAAACATCTCATTATCTCATTTATAGTATCGGTTAGAATCGCGTCGAATAGACATATAAACCGTTTTACGACGAATACAGCACTTATAGTAGTACTTAAGTGTATATATATTGTGCTCATAAAAACGACTACAAGCAACCAACGGGCGAACATGTCAGTAATATATTTGTACAAACACAAACCGACAGTTGTCTACTAAAATTAATCGTCCGTACAACGAATCCAAAATACCGCTTTATTTACATAAGCAAGTGCAGTATTTACATAAACATCAATACGTGCATTCAATTCAGTAAATCGACATTATATTGCAATTAATCGGTATTTGGAGCAGAGAAATCGTATCCTACGTCCTAAGAAACATGAATAATAATGAAGGGCCGATTTATAGGGCCTCAAGTGTATCGTATTGAATTTATAATGAGCTGCGTGTTTCTGTTCGTATAACATAAACAATTTGGAATGTGACGTTAAAATGTTGAAGTGGCAACTAAGTTAATAAGTATACCGCGCTATTTTGCAGTGGAAAATAAAGGTTGATTTAAGCTTGCAACATTGTTGACTTGCGCCTGACAAAAGTCAATTTATTTCTATATTCCATAAAACATGCCATGTCTGTGTAACTCTAAAGCCGTAGGCAATTGTATATCAAGACTATTTTTCCGAGATTACCCAACACGACAGTTAAACAAGCAGGTCAAAATGTAAGAAATTGCTGTTTTATTTTAGGTGCCGAATATACATTCAAAATATATTCGATAGTAATAATTTGATAAATTGATCCGTTATCTTGGCCGCAAGTGTAACGCAAACACATAGAGTAAAAATACAGTGACAAATAAAAAATAAACAACCTTTGGCTGCAACATAGTTACAAAAACAACAACGTGACGTATAGTAATCTAATAACAAAGGGTGTTGCAATATAGACTGTATTGTGAGATGAATAGAGTGGTATATTACCTGTCCTGCCATAATTGTGTCTATTTCTTGTTGGAGTTTGGAACATCTCAGTTCAGCTGATTGAAGTTCCGCCTGTTTACGGACGTCTGGCACTTTTGATATTTCATCTGAAATGGGTACAGTTGACATTTTGTAAATTGTATTAGCTAAAACAAACAATAGATTTGAACCATAAAATTTTACAATAACATATGCCTATGTGGGAAATAAAATTGTAATTTCTGGTTGTCAAATGTCAAAATTTCTTCACTTCCACCTTTGGTAAGTTGAAAGGACAGTCTCGGGAAAGAGAAACACCCAATAATGTAACAACGTGAGCTCAAAGCTTGACGGTCTAATCAGACGCTTTTTCACATCCCGCATAAAGGACCCTTTTTTTTTTAAATCCCCACCGGAGCCGGTTGGGTAGGTTATATCGGACTCGAGCCGACTAAAACGCACGCCGTCTTTGGGTCTTCAGTTGCCGGCGGTGAGGTAGTAGCCAACATATCCCTCGCACCCCGGCAGACCTGGGGCCTTCTCTTTGAGATGATCCCCGTCGGGCTTAAAGGACCCGGGACTTTGTGAATACAGAACCAATAAAAAATGACGACTATATTAGATATTGGCGTCTAGCCATTATTTAGTTGACATTGGCGAAATTTCAGCGATTGTGTAAATAGCCAAGACAAAAAACGTCAAAAATGTTTTTTTGTCCTAACATTCCATACCGTAGGCGCAACCGCACCAACACCGAACAGTTGAGGTTAGCGTGATTTATGTTATTGTGCAACAGTAAATACCATTGCCGTAATAAATGTCTAACTTGCAGCACCTAATTAAATGAGCTCCTTCGCAATCTATTACAATTAATTATGCCAATTAGTCGGAATGCCGGAGGTTAGACGCCACTTCCTGGAGTCAACACTATGGCCAGCATTGAAAATCAGCATAATTTGTTATGAAATATGCACTCGAGCCTTTCCCGCGATCCAAAGAAATGGCTCATTCGCAAAACGTCCTCTTTACAAACGTCTAAATCGCAAAATTATTCATTTCAACAACATATTTATTACAAGTAGTGAAATAAATATATTTACGGTTCATTCGCTAAAACAATGATTTCGCAAAATGATTATAGGTTGCTAAATATACCTTTTATAAAATGTCCCTTTTAAACTACCCCCATTGTACGCATGAGACATTTTTAGAATGGGTCCTTCTGAGAATTAGATTCCATTCTCATGAGAATGGAACATTTTATGAACAGGATATTTCTCGAATAGGACTTTCTTTTTCACCGTCTCATTCGGCACATGGGACGTTCTGCATTAGATCACGGCTTGCAGGCCAGGTATATAACTTACCACTGTATTTGCGACTACTATATTTGCTAACGTGGACCTATCTTTAACTAAGAAGTAAAGCCAACAACTAACTATAAGTGCAGTTTACACGGTCCGAAACCTTACAGACGTGTCCACGATTTCGTGGACAACAGATCGTGGAAAGAAGCTCGAACACGATTGCCATGTTCGTCCGTGTCCACTCCGTGAAACTAGCACCATGAAAATCAAGCGTAAAACAATACGAATGTTACTTACTGCGCAGATCTCTTATGAACTTCTGCTCCTTCTCCAGCATGAGGCGCATTGTGTGTACCTTCGACACCTCCAGCTGTCGCTGCTTCTCCGACTGGAAACGTGCAGATCAACGATTAGTTTAAGCCCCTTCTCATATTAGGCAACTTAAACGGAACTCTAGTTGTCAACTGGAATTGCCGCGTATAGACAACCAATCAGCAACTCTCAAAAAGCATCGGCCAGATGGCGAATGTCGCGAGATAGATAGAATTGGAGTTGACAAAACTGCAGAGTTTTAGCAGATACAGCATTATTGTGAAAATTATCCCCACGTAAATGATTACCCCTGACGTTTTGAAGGTTCTAAAATAGTAAAGTTTTAGTGAGGAAATCGCTAAAATAACATTCTTAAACTAATATCAGTCAATTTTCAATTATATTTGTGGATTTTTATTTAACCGAAGCCTTATTCCAATTAGTCAGTTAAATGTTGCCATCTAATTAAGTAGTTGAGTAAGAGGGCCCATCCGATCGCTTCCTGTGGTTTCCTTCCTTTTCATAAGCGGTTACCAAGACAGCTACCGATATCGTATTTCGTAACGGGTTATGAAATATAAACGATACTTTAATTCTTATCTCGTTGCTGGTTATCAAAGATTATTTACGAGCATGAACGAAAGAATAATTTTGCCCATGCTCGTATACTTGTTGAAACATTTTAGAACTTAGACACACATTCGTATTATTTGAACATATAATGGTACTATTAAATAGTATAAAAGAAAGTCGCGTTCTCTGTCCCTATTTTTCTTGTCCATTTGTATGCTTAAATCTTTTGCTCCTGCGCTCCTGAAGATGCCTCGTGTAGAGGCGAAACACGTGTCGAAGTTTAAGTCCTTCGCATTAGCGGAATACTGCATGGTAAACATCTCCTCTCTGGTAAGATTTTTTGATTTCTTACTTTGAAGAGGGTGGTTTGACATTCCAATATATATTGTTGGAGTGTTGAACCGCGGGTGAGCGGTGGGCCCTCCTCCCTCCCCCAATATAAACCTTTTGTAATGGATTTCCGCCAGGTAACGCCTACATCTATATCGTATGCTTAAATCTTCAAAACTATGCAACGGATTTTGATGCAGTTTGTTTTAATAGATAGAATGGTTAAAGAGAAAGGTTTATATGTATATAACATCATGCTACGACCAACAGGTACGGAGTAGGAATGAAAAATGTCGCAAAAACGGGGTGACGCAGACGAAGTTGCGCGGGTAAAATCTCTGCCTTCCTCTTTTAGATAATATTACACTGCCCACTTATCGGCATATCAAACGATCTGCAATCGATCAAACATTACGTTATATCGATACCTGACAAAGATTTCCTCATTGCGTCATCACGTGACACCGCTGTCGATGTATGCAATCAATATAAGTGGAATCCTTCAGTTCCTTACACTTGTCCAAATACTAGCAGTTAGCATTCTACGGTCGCGTGTCTCTGACGTTTAACGGCACTTAGTGCGCTTGCGCAACTCACTTTCAGTACTTATTTAAGTTTTTTTTTTCATGAGCTTCATTAGCCCATGGTCTTTAAAATTAAATACCTACATATATACATATGCTTATGCATATTACCCTCTAGGGTAGGCAGAGGTAAATAAACACCCACATTTCACCAACCATTGTATACGGTTCAACGTAAAAGGGGTGAGCCTATTGACGTATTTCGGGCACTATTGTTGCCGCTTCGAGCCATGCATCTGAGGCTGAGTCTGGATTGCATTATATTTGTTAAATGTTAAACAGCCCTATACCCTAGTCCCAATATCCCCTAGTGGGATTTTTATATTAGCCGATCGAATGAAACTAGAGAGTGTATCCGTATCGACAAGGTACCAATTTCGCTTTTGTCAGTTGGTTGGGTCAGTCGGTCTAGAGTGACCTCTAGACCTACTAGGTCTTTGATTTGAAACACAACTTTTGTCGAGAACCTATTTTTGATACGGGAGAGATTGGGGGGAGAACACGGGGGCAAGCTTGCTTCCCCTTATTTATGAACGGTAATTTTTGACTGCACAACATCAAGGACATGATACGTAACATATTTTTGAAAAAGGGCCATTACGAGATCTATTTATCACATAACTATTAGTATTTAGATAGTCGACTTGACTGCACCCTGTCTGATGGCAAGTTAGGGTGCAATACAAACAATAAAAGCCTGGAGTTTTTAAAATAATATACGAGTACATGTTATATGTAGACGTAGTGGAATTGCAGTAACAATCACAACGAAAAACTCATATACTTAAGCATAAAGTAAAATGTGTTCTTGGCGAACAATAGCACATTCGACGACCTGTGTGGCGTAGCGGTATGTAGAGCATTCTACTGCTGAAACAGAGGTCAAGGGTTCGACTTCCAGTGCAAATATTAATATGCAATGCAGCAATATATTTGATATTTGGATTGTCCTTGATGATAATATTTACCCATCCCAGGTTTATCATGGCACACACCAATGACTGCGATGCTTTTCGAAGTTATGTGGGTATTTATCGCAGGTTTATAAGAGCCCGGTTAGTGAAAATAGGCTCGCCACCTATTACATTGGGACCTAAATATAAACTGGCGAAATGTGGGTGCTAGCCCCTCTGCCTACCGCTTCGGGGATATAGGCGTGATATCATAAAAAAAAATATTTCAAATATTTGCCCCGTCACGTTCACCCATACGCTGCAGAAACCGCTTCTTATGTTATGGGGCGTGTACTTGTCCAAGTTATTCTAGAATATTTATGCACATACTAGAACTCATATTTCGCTTAGTTTACGTAGATGACGTTTAGCATGAATTTATAGATCCTAGAAAGTTTATTATTTTAATTTTAAAACACTCATAGAAGCTATCCGACAGACAGACACAAACCAGCTGAGCAGCCTCTATAATACATGTCCTTGCGATGCTCACACTCCGTGCTTCTACAACACGCAAACACACACACACACAGCACACACAACATTGCATATCTCGTACTGATATTGCATAGCTAACGTGACCACACGTCCTGTTTTAACCAGACAGTTCCTTTTATAGGATTAACTGCATGACAATGTCCATAAAAAGTCTCAGCCTGCAAAATTGTTTCTAAAATGTTTATTCAAATTCTGGAATCAATATTACTAGTTATCCAATCTAGATGACGTTGTGTAACACATTCTAGAATGTTCTATTTTATAGATTCAAACAGGCAAACACACACACAATTAGCTGATCAGCCCTGGTTACACAGTGTATCCTTGCGATGTTCACGCTCCGTGCTAACGCACACACACAACACACCCAATATTGCATTTCTTGCACTAATGTGACCACGAGTCTTGTTTTTAATAGGACTGACCCTTTTACAGGTTCTACATGGCTGTGTCCATGAATAAAGATCCAGGCCGCAAAATTGGGACTTGCTATCGGGCACAGCAATTAAAATAGTACCCAAAATGTCATATTTATACATTCGTGCATCAAATGACATTTTCCAAATATATTTTTTTATTAACGTATTGTGGACATCTAAAAATACGGTCACAAGTTTTGATCTAAAAGACTGTATTGACATCTAAGCTTTACATAGAATGTTCAAGTCTGTAAATCCCCAAGGGGGTGGGCAGATATGTATTAATGTTAATACATTCACACTTCACAAACCATGATTTTCGTCTAGTGATGTGGGTTGGCCTTTTCTGAGAATCAACACGCAGGAATTAAAACTATACAGTGAATTAAAAAAATGTGTTTTTATTATATTTACTACTATTTTCGAATCCATGAATGAAATTGTCCCGTTTTACGATTATAAACAATGGTCATGTTACGCATAGCGTGCAAGGTCGAGAATAATTCTGCTTAACTTCAATTAGAAACCTTCTATACTTGGACTACTTATAGTAATTAGAATTAATTAGGGTTGCGAAGGAAATGAGTGCATTGTGTTGATGGACATTGTACTTCTTTGTTTTAAAACAATACGTCCTGTGTGTACTATGCTTTTAGGAAATTCCCTTTTATTTCACAAAAAGGTATACATAATATTGATTCCCGTCTGAGTTTAGCAATATTTTTATACGACTTATGTGGCAAACAAGCACACGGCCTGATAGGAAGTAGTTGCCGTGGCCTATGGACTTACGTAAAACCAAGTAGTGATACTCATGCTGCCAATCCTGAAAGAATCTTCTAATGCCCTTCTTGAAGAAGTCCATATTATTGTTGCTTAGAAAATTCGCAGCTTAATGTTCATTCCAAAGCTTATCCAATTATGTGACTAATAAGTATGACAGGATCAAATAAGCCTTTCTTTTTGGCTGAACTTTATACACTGTTGCCAGGATAAATGAAATTCGTGTCGATAAGTTAGCGTTTATAAGAAGGCGGTCTTACGATTGAGAGATCCCGGATTCAAATTAAGTATATACAAAAAATCATAACTCACATTGACGGGAACCGGCGCAGTGATGGGCGTTTTGTGTCTGGACGAATTTTGTTGGACTGTCAGCACTGTCGTAGGTTTGGCTGGAATATAGAAATGATTTATAGTACTGTTGGGCATTCCTTTGAAATTTTTGTTTGCAAAAAAAAAAAATATCTTTGACGAAGTGTCACAGATATTTTTTTTTTGTATTAAATACAGCTATTTAATAATAAAGTCAAACATTTTATTCGGCTTCTAAGATTTTGGTAGGGAATCTACCAAGATATTCCCAGCCCAGTACACCTGACGATTAACAGAAGAGGCTGTGGCAGAGGCTTCTTATCGAGGTTGGGAGTCAGATGGTAGACGCTTCTGTAAAGATCAGGATAATTCAAATTTAGAAAGAGAATTAGATGCCAGATGATAAATTGAGGCTCACCTCGCTTAAAGGATCCGGTTCTGTAGGAAGAAAGAAACACGTGAGATGGTAAACAATTCCAAGACTCAATATTTTCCGTGAAGCGACTGCCACCTGACATCCTCAACCTATTAGCGATATCGAATTATTGCAGTTAGTTCGGTTATCTAACTTTCAGGGCTCCAACCACCCGTAAAGACTGCCATACAATTGTTCGTGATGCGTATGTTGTCCTGTATAGTAAAAGTGAATGTGTTCCTCCAGCTCACCTCGTATCATATGCACGACCTGCTGGTGCGTGTGGTGGTGCACTGGCACGGCGTCCACGCGCAGGATCCTGTCTCCAGCGCGGAGACCTGCTCGCCACGCGGCGCCGTGCTCCTTCACGGACTGGACGTACACCGGGTTGTCTCCTGGACGAAATAACCCGTCATTACAATACTACAGTTAACAAATTTTTATACCAGTGGAAGTGGTTACTGTGGGCTATGGACGTATGCAACACCAGGGCCGACACAATCGTGCTTGCCGATCCTGTAATAACTTCCTTGAAACCATTTATTATACACACGCACTTAGAAAAAATATTACAAACTTTCCAAGAGTTTGTGATAGGCATAACCTAAATACCAGACACAAAAATAATCTCGTTGTCTGTGATAGTAGACTCCACAAAATTTCAAATTCTTTTCAGGGTAATTGTATACGCTTTTTTAATAAGCTCCCCTATGAAATTAGAGATTTGCCTATCAATAAGTTTAAAAATTTAGTAAAAAATAAGTTATGTCAAAAAGCTTACTATAAAATCCAGGATTATTTGGATGATAAACAAGCCTGGAAATGAACTGTTCACTCCACTTGCTACTCAGCTAAATTTTGTATCTAGACTAAGTAAACTATTGTAAATAGACCAAAAAAAAAGAAAAGCCCGCTGAGTTTCTTGCCGGAGTCTTCTCAGGTCGGGGCCGCGTTTCGAACCGGTGGTCCATTTGCATTTGATAAAATATTGTTTGTATTGACGTTTTGTAAGTGCCGTTTACTGGTCTATGCAGAATAAATGATTTTTGATTTTGATTGATTTTGATTTTACACTACATATAAAAACCAATTATCACACAAAATGGTCGTAGTCTGTTAAGATTCAACCTGAGGTCTCGAGCTTTTACACTAAATTACTATTACTCCATTTGTTTAGGTACTTAAAAAAGGTAAACAATCTTGTGGCAGCTATTTTTAAAATCAAATGGTAAACAAATAAACTAGACTAACTAACTGACTAACAAGTGGTTCGACACAGGTTTTTAGTCTTTAAAATACATTACTAAGCAGAAAAATATTTTTATACTGAGTTTTTGACCAAAACATATTAAAAAGACGCGCTAAGATTTTTTACGTTTTTTTTAAGTACAACACATAACTTCGAAACGCATCGCAGTTATTGGTGTGTGCCATGGTAAACCGGGGATCGAACCCGAGACCTCGTCTCAGCAGTCCAATACCCATACCACTAGGCTACCGGTACCGGTAGGTATATCGGTCATGAGTACAGAGAATCTGGTAACTAGACAGATATAGCATACATCAATCCATCAATAGACTGCAATAGGCTAATTGCACAGGTGAGAGTACATAATATACAGTTAACTATTGAATGACTGTCCACAATAGTTATGCGCAGTGCATCGAATAACACGATAACGCATTCAACACGTGTGTACACACTCAAGAATTGAATTGACAGACGGTAATGACTTTTGGCATCCACCCGCCTTTTGAATACAAGCCTAGCTTTCACTGCTACTAACAATCTATTAGCCATCTTTGAAACCTGTAGCAGACTATTGTGGGAAGTTTAATGATAAGTAGCTATTCCACGCGACCTGCAGGAATCTACTTCATGGATAAAAATAACATATGTGCTATTCCAATATCTCTCTGTGCCAGATATTATCCAGATCCGTCTACCCGTCTACTCATTTCAACTCAGATGGCCTGGCGACCTGGAAAAGGTAGCTAGGGTGGACGGAATGCGGAGAAATAGCCTATGACGTACATTGAAATCACCGGGTGTGGGAATCAGTGTTCCCATTGGGTGTTGAAATCATGGCGTTCCTATCGGGTGTTCAAATCACGGTGTCCCCATTGGGTGTTCAAATCACGGCGTTTCCATCGGGTGTTCAAATCACGGTATCCCCATCGGGTGTGGGATTCACAGAGTTCCCATGGGGTGTTGAAATCACGGTGTTCCCACCGAGTGTGCGAGTCTACCTATGTATGTTCTGCGGTGGACTGCGATAACCTAATTGATTGATCTTCACCTCGCATAATAAATAGATACGAAATAATTTTAGGACTGCTTACAAATATATGGTACTAAATCATTTAACTGACCATAACCCAATGCTGTAATTCCTAGTTATGTTATTCTAATGTACAATGTAACGACGCGTGGTTCCCGGTTCTCGCTGAAATAGTGTACACGTGTGCCATCACGTCTTCCCATGAACAAGAACAAAGCTGTTCTCTATTTGACAGTAAATATTATCCTTGAATTTTCGGTTGAACGCAAACCTTTCCAAAGTTAAGCGTGCAAACGGATAGTAGTTTCATAGCTTAGATTAGAATAGTTCTGGTAATAGGTGGTCACGTCTGTGACTTCACACATTAGCTCAATAATTGCGCTATATTCAAGCAGCTACAACCAGCACCACTATTTAGTTTACCGGAACAATCGTAGTACCAGGAAGGGACTGGACGTTATACAGTTACCGGTATATATCTTGACTCCAAATTGCACTCTGGCATATATGCAGTCCTCGTATTTAGGGTGTATTTTGAGGATCAATTCCATCAACTATGTTTATATCAAACAAATACTCGTGCAGTTTATTTCTCTCGCGACTTGGGGTCAAGGTATAATGATAACGTATCAGTATACGACCGACGAATTTCACTAAACGAACGACACTAAACTTCGTAGCTGTTAGTAACCACCCAGATGCTAGTACGCCATGCATACAAACTAATGATAGGGTATTTAGTAAAAGTGTCATACCGGAGACTTTCATGCCATATCCATGCTCGTCGCGCACGACGGTGACGGTGAGCAAGTCGTCGCCGCCCGGCGACCCCGCCCCGCCCAGCATCACCTGCAACAACACAAAAACAATTGTTATTCACCAAGTTCTTAGATTAGTTACTTAATCTGTAGTAGTTACAGTATGTATAGTATATGTCACGGAAAACTTCTTAAACAGACACAATATGTCGATAATAAAAAAGTCTTTGGGGACTTTGGATAGAAATTAAAACGTAATTTGTGACTTGTATCGTGACGTGACCGCCGAGCATTCGGTGACAATGACGCGAGTTCCAAATTTTTTGTTCTGAAGTGATTGGTTTAATGTAATGTATGATTGGTTAGACGGTATAACGTATAACAGACACATCTAACATATACCTACTACTTCCAGTGCGTACGGGTACCAGTATAGTCTCTTTCCAGTAGGGAAAAAGAGCAGATTCTAACAGAGACAGTGACCCACATTTCGTAAGTATTGTGAAGGTACCGCTGGCCTTCCTTTCCTGTCCTACGCCCGAGTGATACCTCTGGTGACGCAAGCGTCCATAGACCACGACAACCGTTCACTATCACAGGGCCGTGTTCTTAGCTAATTATAATAAGTTATAGATATATATATTATATAAGGTATATATACATATACGGTTCCATTATTGACTTTGAGGATCAAGCCAACCTCCTCTCGGATCAAGTCAGAAGTAGGTTAGTTCCGGTACACCTCATCAACAACGGACGAAATTCTGGTGTCAAGGTTAGATGACAAACGCTCTTATAACCAAAATTTCTAAAGTCATATAGCCACATTCATTCATGCATACAAATATTTGCACTGAGCGGGGATCGACCACCGCGCCTCCAGCGTAACAATCGCGTTCACTACCGCCAAGCCACAGGGGCTGTTATGTATAATATGTATAATAAGACTATTTAAAAAACTGTAAACTGCGTAAAAACAGTTTGTTGTTGTACATATCTACACTTCAAGAATCCCTAACGTTGAGTGAATATACTTAGAACTTTACGTCATAACGCACGAATTCCCAACGATATCTCTCACGTTTATCCTCGCGAATCCATAACGATCCACTAGTGTTACATAACTCGGTTGAACAACATGTCACCTAATAACATTTCAAAACACCTCCGACCTCGGCGCAAGCGTGACACGTGAGAAGTGATAAAAGCTACGTTAGTCATACAGGAAGGAGCTCCGACAGCACAAAACCCATTTCCTCTGACCAAAACTATTGGCTGGTAGCACATGGCGTGACCAAACAAGCCGCATAATGGAAAAGGTCATAACTTTTATATTGTTGTTAGAGAAAAATGGTTCAGGTTAGGGTGGAATGCTAACTGGTGCTATAAATGAGAAAGTAAGTGACAGATTGCTTCTTTTTAGAGTTCCGTACCTACCATATGCGTAGCGTAAAGGGGTACCTGTCCGACTGTATGTAATCAGGCTGTATCTAATTCAACCGTAATAATTAGATAGTATATTATCAATGAGTGACGACGACATGCCCAATTGCCCACAACATAAAAACCGTAAGTTATCACTGAAATCCACTGGCACATAATCTTATGAACAATCTCAACCCCAGATGGAGGAGACTGAAGCGCAGAGTTGCTATGAAGAAATCATAACAAGGACCTGCGTCTGGACATGTTTCTCCGATCGCCTCCATGAAGATCGCATCCACTATTATTCCTTAATGTCTTTCTACAACAGATTACAGTAGAAACATCATCACAGCTATCATTATCCCCAGGTGTATTTGAGACAACACCAGCTGGGTGTCCTCTGAAGAGAAGGTCCTCCTTTTTTATTCAGTTTATACAGTTTTATGGGAACGACACCCTTGACCCCGAGAAGAAAGTCTGCTCCAGATTCTCGCCCGTCAATTAGAAGGGTAGCAGTCAGAGGGGATAATTCTGGGGCCTTAATAAGGCCGAAAACACACAGACAAACAACTTTGACAGTCACATGTGAAACCGCGGATAAATGCCAGTATGTATTACCTAAATGGGCTAATAAAACAACGTTATTATTGTTTGTAGAGAGTTATGGGTGTAATATAGTTATGATAACTTACCCCGGGTGGAATAACGTCTTGTTGTTCGGTAGTTTGTAGTTTGTTAGGCAGTTAGGATAGTCAATGAACTGTAATATTATTATACATACATACGCTCACACGCCTATTTCCCTTCGCGATAGGAGCCTGTTGCCATATCCCAGGCACCATAGTTGCCACGAATCGTGCATCTGAGGTTGAATCTCAATAAAAATCGCTATAATGATAATAATGATGTCACACACAACAAGTGACGTGATGGGTGATGTCATTTTTAACAGAGATTGTCAGATTTCATTATCTAAATTGTATATATTTATAAGCATAACTTTAAATGTCAAACGCCTGTACGTGACATTGCGCCGGTTTCGCTCGCAAAATAATGAGCCTTATGTAATCGTGTGTACCAACTATGCAGCAATTATGTATCGAATAACGTAATTTCTTCTGCGCAGACGACACGAACGTTGCGTGCTGTACTGAAACCCGCGCACGCGCAGGTAAATGACTGCACGTTAATGCGCTACATCTTGTAATGATACAGGTTGTTTAATTTCGCTTTGGCTTTCGGCAATTGTACTCGTGCTGCGGTAACCGCTAAACTCCAGATTGACCAAATATTTTTTTTTAATCATAATGAAAAGGTGTTGAGATTGTTTGCTATTTTCATGAATACAAAGTGGACCTGTAATCCTCGTAATAATGACCTCATGCAAGGCGTTAAACGTTTCAACATTATGGTTTTATTTGGACTCTTGTGAAGCAACTGCCGTTTGACCACAATACAAAGAGTAAACGAAAGACGCCAGTGACAAAATAAATTTTCAAGAATGTGAAACATTTTGGGTTAGATGAATTCCACAAAGATCCCAACATTAATCTTAAAATTCTGATCCAAACGTCGGAGAAAAATGTAAATACAAACAAGCAATAAATCGCTATATAATCGGAATGAAGTTGTATAATCGCGAAGAAAGTTTAAAAGCTATATTCATGATCATAGAGATTAAGACAATACGAACACATTCCCATACAAACATTCAATGAACTCCCCGATATAAAACAAACAAAAATATAAAGTAATGTTTATAATTTCAACACACTGTATATCTAACGCGAAATAATAATATACACTTTATTATCTAGCCCATAAAGTTTGTATTTGCTATGTGCTGTTGAAATGCAGCTTTTTATTCCTGTGTTTCCTGTTTACAGTATCGCAAAGGAATTTAATTCACATGTTGTATCGTGAACGAAACTATATTTTACTTGGTCGCCTTTGATACGGGTTTAATGCTGTCTCGTTTACGGGAGCAGTCTTCGATTGATGTTTCTTGATTAGACGTCAAATGACTCGATCAATCAACCTGTATACAGAGTGATTTATTGATGTTACTATAAATTTGCGTACCTAATTATTTTATATGCTTTGAATGCGTACATTGGGAAATAAATCACAAATTAATTCAACTGATTTGACTAAAGATAGGGATTGAGTTCAATTAAAACAGAACTGGGTATAGGCATATATCTTGAACTCAACACGTCACAATATGTATTGTTTATGTACACTGTGGGGTCTCTTTTGAGGATATACGGAATGATGTCATAGACTACGGTGGCTCATCATTAAGGAGCTCAAATTCATAAACCATAGATTATATATATAGATTATATAACCATAGATTGTATCAAGTCAAGATAATTTCTGTAACAGTATTCAATTAATTTAATTTAGTACCTCATCAAAGTACAGACAACTAGGGAGGCAGTATCGTCACTCATTCGCGTACAACATACAGCTACTTATGGAAGACATATGATTCAATGAAGCTGTCCTGTGTTTGGGAAAACTTGGCTTTATTATTAGTAATAAATATTTCTAAATCGTATCTATTTTTGTCTGTTGTAGTGATGTGGTTACAAACCTCGTCACACGACCTCACTCAGCACCTGACCACTTTACGAAATACCTTCAAATGAAGCTGTGATCACATCACAATTTATGATTATTACGGCATGAGTAATCTTATATATAGTGACTGATATAATGCTTTAGTCACGTTACCGTCTCATAGCTTTAAAATAAAGCAATAACTATTTTAATAGTTTTCCTATTTATGATATACCAGCGACAAAGCTGCGCCATCTTACGAAGACGACTGAAACTACTTCGAAACTATCTATATTGAATCGCAATATGAAAGTTCACCCACTGATTAGACATTACAACAACTCAACAATATTTTTATAGCTACTTTTTATATCATTGCATCGTTACATGTTTCCTCATATTACGTTTTATTGTGAGTATGTATATTAATTGTCTAGGTCTCCGTAGATAAGTCCGGGGGAGTACCTACAGTACCAAGCTTAAAATAAATCAAAAGAACATCCAGGCTACATCATAAGATACGTCAATGTATTGTCACTCAGATTTCAAAATTACTTACAGAGTTTAGATACGACCACAAATATAGGGACGATGTGATACGACCACACAATCATCATTCATCATTTCAGGCACAGGATGTCCACTGTTGAACATAGACCTCCCCCATCGACCACACAATACAAGATTTATTTATATATACATAGGACTTATGACGAACTGCTAGATCGAAATTCAAAATAAAAATAAAAAATCTGTATGGGCCATTAAACGGAACTTACAAAACGCCAAATTTAAAAATGTATAATAGGTAAATTTAGGAAATGGACCACCAATTGTAGTCCCGGCCTGAGAAGACTACGGCAGGAAATTCTACCAGACTTATCGCAAATGGTAAGAATGAATCTGTCGTGGTGAGCGAAATATGTTTCCTAATATCTCACCTTCGGCTACCAAAGACCCAAAGACGGTGTGCATTGTAGTGGATTCGAGTCCAACATAACTACTCTCACTGCCTCCGACTGAGATTTATCTGTGGCGATTTTTCGCACGATAAAAAAGATGTACGAATGAAGGAAACGAAGCGAGCGTAAACCTATAAATGGATCATTAAGCAGGGACAAAAGGGTGTTAGCTACCAGCAAATCGTTCAGAGTCAAACAACCCTATCCCACCCCTTCGAGACATAAGTGTCGAGGGAAAACGGGTCAGTTAATCTAAGTGGAGTGAACCGAACGGAATCATTAACGCCAACTATTAGTATCATGCGAATCACGTTATTTTTAAATGGAGCATGTTTTATTATCGATACTATATTAATAAATGCAACGCTACTAGATGTGAAATAGCTTCTCAACTTTATGTTTATTTTTATTGTGATTTAATGGGTGAATGGGGTTTTGAATGCAAGATCTTCGGTGTAACCTTCGACGAACGGACGAGTCAGAGCCGGTTGGGGGTTAGGTATGTCGGACTGGAACCGACTAAAACGGACGACGTCTTTGGGGTCTTTAGTTTTCGCAAGTGAGATATCCGTGGTGGAGACCATTACAAACACGTACAATGTTATAATGATGGCACTCAGCTTGACTGCCTCATCAGATGCCTTTTCACGTCCCGCTTAAAGGATTGTAAGAAGAAGAAAACACATGACCTGGTAAGGGCTTAATGGTGCGGCAAAGGAAAGACTCATCGAACCGCTTGGAGAAGGTAACAATAATAGACCAAATATTGACACAGTTGTACTTCTTCACGATATTAATTATTGAAATACAAGCGTGTTCTTAATATGTATAACAATAAGTTGCATGAAGTGCACTTAATATAACAGTATAAATAATTTCTGAGCATAATCTTATCAAACAGGAAAATATCTTATCTTAATAATCTAATTATAATTCCATTGTAAATATGGAAGTGATCAACTGCATCGGCCATAAAATCTTTTAGCTCGTGTTTGTTTATTTGCGCGAAAAGACCGAGGTCACCACGTGAAACCTATTTAAAACCGTTACATAACAATAACGTTATCAAATATTAATTATCTCGCGGCGATGCGCGGACGCACGTCTTGTAGGAAAACGTTAATTTTGGCAGCGCACGCGCGTCAAACCGCCGCAATGACAGGTTAGACCATGCCAACATTCACTGGAGTAATACACTATAGAAAATTTATATGAAATAATTGACGGGCTCTGAAATAGATTTTGTTATTAAAATGTTCAGTTTCCTGTTTTTTAAATAAATATTTGGACGGCTGACGCTTTATGCCGTAACGGAATGGCCGACACATGTATGAAATAAATTATCTTCCGTCAAGATAGCTCTTTAGGTTTGATATTGAAAGATACTATCAAGACACTGTTATTACTTGTAATTATGTCGGATTTATAATTATTAAGACATGTTTATTATTAAAAAAAATCATAAGACATAGAATTAAACTTTATTACCGCTGTTATTATTTTATCTCTAATATTTATACAGAACAATTAACTTACAATTTTTTTATAAAATGTCATACCGTGTTCGCCAGTCGCGAGTACCTTTCTTTATCTTCCACGCAATCAACCCTGACAAAGTCAGTCGGACGCGAGCTAAGTAAACGCAAACCGTCTTTGGGTCTTTGAATGTCAGAGGGTAGTTAACGCAAGATATTTCTCTCGCACTCATTGGATATGGCTCCCCTCGGATATAGGGACCACGGTGTCCCCATCTAGCCCACTTTACGCAACCGCCACGTCTCAGCCGACTCTAGACCACGCGGGCTGTGTGGGCTCGAAGTCTTCTCCGGACTCGCTCCGCATTAGTTGCTCACAGAAGGACGAGTACTCTTACCTAAGTCTCCATTGGAAGATTATAATTAAAATTTACAGTCCCAACCATTTCCACAATATATTATGCTCATAAGGTCTACTATTGGTCTACTACTAAACTATATGATCACGAACTAGAGAGTATTTCGCAAGCTGCAGACAACCTTGGCCGAAATAATCGATTTTACGAAGAAACAATCGTTTTACCGATAAGATGGAGTCGTCAATTAACTTATCGTTTGCTCTTGCTAATATCAAAGGTTGTACCAATTTAGCTGGCTAGCTAAATGTTTACAATTAATTAAGTTCTTCAATAAATGACGCGATTATTAATTCAACGCAATATTCACGTAGACATCGTTCAATTATTACATTTTTGCTGATAAATTAAGTCTGCAGTGGTTCCATATTTGAATATTATTTGATTTCATAAAATATAAACCAGGAATCGAGTAGGCACTGGCTGCGATCTGACTACAGCCTATAAACACGAATACACTACCGTAATAGTATTGCAATTACAATATGGGGTTTTTTTAAGAAGGGCATTAGAAGGTTTCTACAGGGTTGGCAGCACGTGTGTGAAGCCCCTGGTGTTGCAAACGTCCACAGGTCACGGTGCACACATTCCATCAGGTGAGCCGTGCTAGTATGTCACCTAAGTGGTATAAAAACCCCACAACACTGATACTGTAACACAGTTTCATATCTAATCAGTACTAGACTGGAACAAAATGAGTCATAATCATCAATATTTTGGTACAAGGCAGGCTTAATACGATTAGGTAATAATTTAATATCGGTCTGATACGAACGACGATAGTATCGACGATTGTATTAGTAAATAATTTAGTTATTAACACGCGATTACATGGAAATATCTAACATCACGCGATATTTGTGAGTAATCGTTTAGCTATCGCTTTAACGGTGGAAGACCAGGGCAATCAACTGAGTAAATACAACAGAAATCTGACTTAGGGAATTTCCGCAATACATCAAACTATACACGTGTATTAGAAGTCACATCCTATATTACTGTTTATGCAAGTCCAGGTCCTGCTGATAGACGATTGAGTTTCTGGCGCGGTTTTTTGTTTAGGAATTCGGAGGTTGAACCCAGAGCTTACATGAATGACTGCCGGCCAGTCATTCATGTAAGCCGTATAACCCAAACTAAAAGGTGGAGAAGGAGAAGCGAACTCTGTACCGAGATGAAAGCATTGCATCCAACAGGGAACAAGGCCAAGAAAACATTAAGAAATATGGTTGCAAGGAAAAAGAAAACTTGGTAATTTATTTTTTATTTAGAACACGTCATTTTGACTTGATGGTAAGCTCAAGGCGAAGTCTCCGGAAAGAAGATCACCATTACAAACACGTAAAGTGTTACAATGGTCTCATTAGATGCTTTTTACCTGGGACGAGACCCGGGACTGTAGGAAGAAGGAAACACGTGAGCTGGTAAGGAAGTCTCCTTGCAAGATTGCTAAATTCGCTTTCTTCCTTACCTTACCTGTCATGGTTCAGTAGATGAATATATTAAGTACACTAATTCTAATACTCCATCGCTTTCGTTCGTTACTCTATCAAGCTTCCACTATAATGAGAAAAAAATCGAGTAAACAAAACATATTTCCACAAAACCCATACGTTATTCCATCTAAAAGTTCCCTCATCCTGCAGTCCATGCGGTATTGTCATAACGCAGACGGAGCGACGCCGGGCGTCAAATAATAAAGATGTTATCTACTACCGCGGCCATTCAAACGCGCGGGCGGTGGACACTGGGTATGCCCGAGTACTGCAACTCGGGTGAATAACAATGAAATTACATATTCTCTTGTATATTTGTACGTCTATATGTGAAATACTAGCATAACATAGTAGATTAGACATCGCGTGTGCATTATATTGTATGAAAAATGAGCATGGCATTTTGTGTTTACTACAAATTACAATAACATCATGCCAATAAATGTTAATGCTGTCAGATAATACTCACCGTAAACATAATCGGTTTTTTATACCACTTAGGTGACAGACAAGTACACGGCTCATCTGACGCAAGATAACAAAGGGTTAATCGGCATAATTCAGTTAACATTTGACCGGTAAAGGTTCTATAGACTACAGTACGATTATGAAAACGAGCACTTTTTTTTCTACTTTTCCACGGTATGGGAACCCAGCGGACCCTATACATACATACTTCAAATTGGAACACAAATAAATGCGGGTGCTAGCACCTCTGCCTAACCCTTCGGGGAATATAGACGTGAGTTCATGTTTTTTTTAAACTTAGGTTGAAATTTGGACCCTCTGATATCAATACTTAGGTGGTATCTCTACCAACTGTGCTACCAATCTATTTTAGTTTATTTACCCTTCTTATAAGACCATAAAACTAAATAAAAAGAAGGTAGAAAGAGTGATGTCAGGGCGTTGATGTCATGTCGTAACAATGCGGTTCCAACTGCATTTCAGTCTAATGTACACGCGGAGAGTACAACAGGTTTGTAGCGGGATGAACATGAGCCCTACATAGTCACATGGCTACATCGAGCTGCAATAGATGGGTGGGTAAAGATACAGGTTTTTAAGAATCAGGTATTTAAGTATAGGTATAGGTATAGGTATAGTGTATTTACATCTCATATGTGGTCATCATGGTCGGCCCAAGAAAGTATGGATGGATTGTGTGAAAAAAGATATGGCAAGGGAGTGACTGAGGAAATGTATGGAAGAGAATGACATGTTGCGCCGACCCCAAATAATTGGGACAAGGTCAGGAAGATGATGATTATAGGTATATTTACATGTCATGAAATGAATTCCATAAGCTTATTACGCGGTTTTAGGTGTCTTTTCAGGACATCACGAGGTGTTACAGCGGCGCGGAGCTTAATTGAACCATCGTAGATTTTAAACAATCCGTGCGCTATAAGGTCCTCGTTTCTACAGCTATTTGAGGTCAAAATATACGCCAGTAACTATACCTAGATATAATATAAACTTTTTTTTTTAAACTTTATGCACAGTATTGTACAAAGGCGGACTTAATGCCGAAGGCATTACCTGACGATCAGTCAAGCTACACAATTTTATATCAACCAATTAGCCTATCGCAGTACACTGCTAGACTACCCAACTGTTTCCACGCTGACCAGGCGGTACAGGAGGACCAGGTACAGAGTATTATTTCGACTTTCTCTTCCATGTCGCCTCTTACGACTCCCTTCAGATGAGATGCAGTGGTGATATTCTTTCTCGGCCACCAAACGGACTACACAACTAAATACTTCTCATCAGAATCAACATTTAAAAAATGACCCATATCTATCAGCTTGCGCAAGTTCATAGGAAACTCCCACAAAAATTAAACAATCGCTCGTTTTTCATCCAAGACTTTTACTTGAAAGTGGGCTGTTGATACATTATGTAGATGTTATAATAATCTTCTACTTTCATCAATGTCGTAATTCGTCCGGATCCGGTGGCTAGTTAAGTGGTTCAACAGGCGCGTGCGCATAAGTGATATACCGCGTATGTTTTATTGTTCGCATTTAGGTTGAACATTCAATTGTCTAGTTATGTTCTCGAATTTTCGCTTCGTTTGTCTATAAACATAGGGTCATAGTCATAACCTTACTTTCTTATAGAGTACTTAATTTCGACTTCATGGTCCGATCGGTAAATTGTTTTAAATGCCAGTGTCCGCTCTCGTATTACGCCGTAGGCCTACGTCAATTTCTTGAGATAGTAGGTCGGACCACTATCTTAAGAGAAAAGCGTATGCCTCGAAGATATTGATAGGGCACCATACAAGCATCAAGTAGTTAGTTTAGCCAAAACAGCATTTCAAAAACTTGGCACAAACAAACACTATAGGTAAAGAAAAACTATAAATTCAGAAAGCTTTTGGCACGCCGTTATCGTTTCAGCGTTCGTTTTATGTACAAACGAACTGGCGCTTTAGTTGTCTGGAGCGATTGTCGCAATGCGGTATACAAACTTCGGCGGCTACCGGCGGCGCAGTTTCGAACTACACTTAACTGTCTGACTGCAGTGTAATCAAATGAAAACCAGCGGCAGTTTACGCGAATATCACACAATGAAATGAAACTATTTTTGAACGGAGTCTGTTGCGATTCATTTGGTGTTATTCCTATTGTTTCCACAGTACCCTCTTGACAATAGCCGCTAATAAGAAAATGGAATCGGGATTAGTGTAAATAAGAAAATTTAATTCAAAATAGATTGGTAATATAAATAAAAAAAACAACAAAAACGTGCATGAATTAATATTATACCTATGATAAATCAATGTCGATTAAATTTTGATATCAGGCTTAGTCTGGCCACATCTGCCGGGCCCATTGGCCATTAGGGTAAGTCGGTCTTGGAATGGAGACCGTGAATTTGCGCTATACTGGTGGACTGATGGGGTACGAATCCTAGCCACTACACTCACAACGTGAACCCTCCCCTAACACAAACATAGATATTAACTGGAGGCGTTAAAATGAATATTATTAATTTCGGTTGCTAATCATGATTCTCTGGACCTCCCAACTCACTTGGGGTCGGCTTTCTAGTCTAACTGTGATAAATTTGTGTTTCGGTTGCTAATATTTTTAAAAACATAAATGGCAAAGATGCCAAATCGGCAGCACGTATTAGTTACAAGAACAGTGTAGCAACAAAACGAAGAGAAAACAAAATCACGAAACAGTTCCAACCAATTAGTTTACGTTATTCCTCATGTATCACATACATGGCACATAATAATTATACGAGCGATGTCGTCATTCAACCGAATAGTCTTACGAATCATTGTACATGGCGATGGCGCAGTGAGTCACGAGAAATGCACTCTAAAACTAGTACATAATAACATTACCAACATCACGTTCCCACGGACCATGGCCACAGGCAGGGCTGATGCTTAATTGATATTCGTTAATTAATCTATTATGCATATGTGGCATATGAACTTTTGATATACTTTCCGGTCTAGGCTCCTAATAAAAAGATGTTCCAAATTCAGTTTCGATGTGTCAAAATCAAAATCAAATGTCAAAAACGCAGAGGGAACCACTCACCACTCACCCACGGATTATCAAACAATCCCAACGATAGCAACAGTAAAATATTAGTAGTTGTCATAGAAAGGAACACGATTCTTAACCGAGAAGACATGATTTCGTATGTAAAATATTCCATAAGTGCAGAAACAAACTACTACAGAGCGACTCCGCTCTGGCCCTTATGATCCCTCGTGTAGATGCAAACACGTGTCGAGATAAACCCCCCAAAATATATTTTCTTGTATTTGATTTTCGCCATTTAAATTTTTCTTTGATAGATTGAAGAGAAGAATTGTCCATCTGAAATATCTGATGAAGAAGACGGGGTGACCAGACGAGGCCGGTTCGTCAAAGGACCATTTTTGTATTAAACGGTTTGTCAGCAACGGGGGTGGAGTGGAGCGTCACAACACTTTCGAAGTCCAAGTCAACGTCCTCTGCTAGTCAGTGCACCTGCTAAGCAACAGACGAAATTATGGTGCAGGTTTATAAAGTTTGGGAGCTCAGGCGGTAGTCGCTCCCATAAATAATAACGTACCCACTACCCACCTACGGTGAGAACTAATTGAAGCCCACACGCACGTCTAGGTACACTAAACTGGCGCGTTCATACAATACTGTAATAGCTTATTAATACCTGACGGCTGCTACGTCCATTTGCACCTTCAATCAATCAGCCTGTCGCAGTCCAGAGCTAGAAATAGGCCTCTAATTAGACTGTTTGCGCAACTAACATATTTGAGAAAATGCAGATGAAAGTTTTTCATTTTCCTAGTACTAGTGTTAGGTAAGTGCAATCATGTACCTGCTTGCCCTTGTCCCAATTACACATTATTCTTCTGCATGTTTCCTTGTCTGACGTCATTCCTTTAATTACCATGTCATTATTCATGCAATCTGTATTTTCTTAAACCTCTCTCATTTGTACTTTGATTAGTTTGAACCTTACATTATTCTCATATATCGTTTCTCATAGTATAATCATCTTTCATTTCTTAATAACTATTAAAATAAAATGCAATAATATTCTGAAATAGCGCGACGTAGTACGGAATAATCTAGATACACACGACTAAGTTTACTGAAATACAAATGTAAACAAAGATTACGTAACAGCTGAACGGATTCAAATGAAATTCAGTGGATATATAACAAATTAAAAGTAAGCCAGAGATTTAGAGTAAGCTAGAATAATAAAAAAAATATTATGAAAAAGAAACGTATCTTTTATTTGCACAGCATTGATGACGTCCGCAAGCAACTTACCGTAAACCGAAACGTTTCAATCGCAACGCGTCAGCTGGCACAGTTTGGCATTTTTATGTTCACCATCGAATGGCAAGGTTGTACGGAAACTATTGAAGAGCGAGAAGCCACTGAAAGCCAGAGCAATGCACCAATTTCGACTTCGAGGCATGTTGAAACTAATGACTTGTGGTATCTAGGGGGTCTTGTTTAATAAAAGTTACAATAGTAAATTGTATTTTGCAGGTTCACAAGTTTCTGATTAATAAAGATTACAAAGTTACAAATTTACTATGGTGGAAAATGCACATATTTCTGTTCAATAAAAATTTACTCTCTACAAATTGTCATCGTTATCTACAGGCGTTTTCTACAATTGTAAACGTTTATTAAACAGCATTTATACATACTCGCAAGATTTGTAACTTTTTTACATAAAATATGTAACTAATTTACATAACTTTTTGATTGTAACGTTTATTAAACAGGGCCCTGGTCTAACCTAAATCTAAGCGGTCAAGAAACTAACCTGTCTATAATAGAATTAGGCAAGTGTGAGTTGAAATCGTACTCTAATATTCCGTATCACATTTACAGCAACGTAAAATAGCTGACGTATCGTATCGTATCACGTTATTTATAGTTCAGTAAGAAATAGTTTATAGTTTACGTGTTTTTTGTTATTTGTTGTTATAATAAAGATAATGCACTATCATTAGAACAACATACACGGTTGTGTGTATTTCTTTTTATAAATAAATCTGGAAAACGCGTTGATCAATGCAGTTGTATATTTATAACAAAATAAAGCAACCATTTGAATTCCCGTTCATTTAAAATATATTTATACAATATAAATGCTCTGTAAAAATCATGATAATTGAAACAAATCAACTAATAGTCTTTCTAAGCAAGAAAATATATGGATTATGTCGATATTTCTTCGAAAAAATTGATAATATTTTATGTCAGCCCTACTGCTATGCAAGTTGGTTAAGGGCTAAATGTTTATGTAAAATAAAATCAACACAATGACTCATATCAATTTGCATTTTTGCCCTACAGCTTCTCGGTATCCCATCTCACATGCTCATGAGATCACGCCATATGGAATGCCAACCGCTGGGATACATTGCGTTCACGTACGGGTATGTAGACCGGTTATCTCTGACTAACACTTACAAGAGCTATAAAACGGTTTTTTATTGATAAGATAATATTTGGCAAAATGCGTTCCGTCTTATAACATCCTTCTACATATAACATTGAACGTACTTATCTGGCATTTCCTTATCTGTTTCGACATTCAATTAACAGCACTCGGCGTTACAAAGCTGATGTATGAAAACAAATCATTATCATGCAACGATAACCCGATGTAGACGATCGTGTGAAAGAAGGAGACGTCTGCCCGCGATGAATCATTGCGAAAGAATGACATGTAACGAGCGCATTTTTTTAATTTTTTTGTTTTACTGTCGCATTTTAAGCGTTTGACAGCAAGGCCACACAGCCAACACGTTGAAATTTTTGACGTAATGCGACACAGACTGGGCGATGGATGTAATCATTGTAACCTGGACGAGGTTATAAAAACATACTATTTGTTTACAGTGATGTTATTGCGCTTCTCGTTTGTCGGGTATTGATTTAATGGTTATTGGTGCCAGGGGTCTGGAATATTATGTTTTAACATTGACTGTACCTACTTAATTAATATGCCGACTACACTATAATATACCGCCTTCATCAAATAGCCATTTATAGTCCACTGCAATGTAGACCTCTCCCAATATGTGTCACCTGGAACCGCGGAGGGCAGAGGGGCACCCCGAAATAGGTATCCCATCCCAATGACCTTTTCGGGTCGTCAGTGTATGTCCTTAGGATACGTTCCATTCTGCATTTGCGTGAACGTGGTCTCCACTCTAAGATTCAAAGACCCAAAAACAGCGTGCGTTTTAGCTGGGTTGAGTCTGACATAACCTCTCCATTCGGCTCCGGCGGGGAAGAAGGTATCCGTGTGGATTTTTCGCACGATTATAAACAAAAAGGAGTCAATGTAGGTCAAACCAATTAATTTTTAATTAAAAAAAATAATAATAATTAAAAAAAAAATTAAAGGACGCTTTTGGTGGGACAAAATTGTCAGTCATTTTATCAATATAAATCTTTTAGACACAAATTATCAGAAACGTTAGCAAATACACGGTGTTAATTTTAACCGTTAAATCATTCCAATACATGTTTCACGTCAAAAATTTAAAAAAAACTCGAACATGAAACCCCATAAAAATTCAAACTATAAAGTTTCTTGACTCCACAATCGAAAAAAAAAACGATATTTCATAACCGATACCTACAAACGGTAACTCCATTCCGCGAATAACCAGTTTTGTTAACTGATACACGTTATTAAAACGCTTTCCTTACTGTACAATAACGTTATGATGATATAACTTGTATAGTTGTTCTACTAAATAGGTCAGACAATTAAACGAGCTGAATACAAATGAGGCGTGGGGAAAAACGCTACAGATAAAATATGTTCGAGACATATCGTCAGACAAACAATGCCAAATTATGTAGTTGGCGATTATCACGTCATCGTTGTAGGCGGGTACTCTTCAAAATCACAGAACGATATTATCTCGAATTGAGTTTTTCGAAGAAATTCGTTTTTATACCAGTTTGTTAAGTATTTTAGAGGAATCGGTCGGCTTTAACATTTTCCGTGAACGAAACAAATTATAGAACTTGACGCTGCTGGCTTCTCTCTGACCTTCCTTTCTATCTTTTCCAGAATGATATAGTCTCATTACAATTTCCGAGAACCGTACGTACAGGTTATACTAATGGAAAACTTGACTGATGTAATATTAGATTCCTTTAGATGCTTTCAGAATCTAAGTAGCTTTCAAAAACAGTATCGAACTTAATTTTCTTGCAGCCAAAAACGTCAGTTATCCCAAAAGGTTTAAGCAGAATCCAATAAACAATCCAATTTTACCTACTAATCAATTCTATTCCACGTAATAAGGGGTTGTTAGCCTATTTAAATTTAACTGTACTTTTTCTTACCACCACTAAGCTTGATCCTGGGTGTAATGGAAGGATGGTAGCACTATTTGATAACAAGCAGTCCTAACTCTTGTGGTATCGTCATGTTGGACACACAGGGAAAGAAATCGGTAGACCCGTATTCCACTACACCAGAGAATCCAGGCGGCAGAATACAAGCACCAACCCCGGTGGTAAAGAAAGGTTTATGACAATGACAGTTATCTACAAGATGGACACGCCTTAACGTAGTGATGATATCGTTTACTTAGCGAGAACTAGGTTACTTAGATAGTATTACAATTATTCGAGATCAGTATACTGTAAAACCTGTTGAATAATTCAAATTGCAGCACAAATAAAACCGTTTAATTGTCGATTTTACTGTCTTATCGTTGAAAATTTACGAACGGTGATTAATGGCGAAATTAACGACTTAATGGCTGCGTTTTACATTATGGGTACATACAGATTTCAATAATAGATAGGACGTCAATATTGAAATCGAGGATCAATTGGATGTGACGTGGTCGTGGCAGTCTCATGCAGTGACCGACTTTAATAAAATAACATATTATATTATAATTATGTATAAAAATGGATGAATCGTCCATCCTAGAACTGTGCTCTTTGTGTTGCAGCAAAACCTCTATAGTAAACTATTCTTGTATCTAAAAGAAGAGCTGTAAAAATTATATCCGTTATGTGATAAGTAAATAGTATTTATTTATTTTGACTCATCCACCCAACCACCAACAGTAAACATAATAATTGACGATACTGAAGTATGACGTCATAATTCTTTATTTAAAAATGTCTATAGAACTGGCCGTTCTTAGATTAAGACTTGAAAAATTTGGAGTTTCTACTTGAATTTCGAACAGTCTGCGGAATCTGCCATCTTGCTAATACTATTTGACAGGTGCTGATTGGTTGAAGAGACGTCCGACTCCAGTTGCAGGCAAATTGAGTTTCGTTTAGTTATAAGAAAGAGCTCAGTTTAAAGTTTAATAAAAAAACCTTACTTAATTTGACAATCACTAGCGTTTATTTTGTTATAGGTTGTATAACGTGCTTAATTTATCATTTGTCAAGTACTGCGTCATTGCACGTGCCCAAACCACATCGGCATTCCTTACACAATCCTAGTCACAACATTCTCTTTTAGAATATGTCAGTTAGTAAACTTTACAATATAATATCTGTATAGCCGGCAATATTACGCCATCGTTACATATGTGCTATAAAAATAGACACAACACGAGACAAAAAATAACAAACTATAATGTAATTCACAGAAACAGTATTACCTGGAAGTCGACTACAAAGTCGGTCCATCGTAAAATGTCGAAATTGGATGGGAACCAAATCGGAATAGCAGAAAACGTGTAATGTGTTCGAATAATCATAAAGTCATAGCCAATTTAACTAACGTGCTTCCTTTGTAAGCAGTAGGAACGCGGTAGGTAGGGGCTGGGATAGAGAGCGCGTTCGAATTGTATGTCGTATGACTTTCTCGGGAGCGACTGCTATCAGACGGCCCAGAGCGTAAGGGATTATGGCCAACAGGCCTTTAGTTTAACAGGCAACACAACTTTTAATTGTAGTCATAGTAAAATATTACTCAGAGGCTTCGTCATATAAAGGAATGCCAAACCGCCATACGACAATTAGTAATATTTTACTGTTGATATCGTTAGAATGGTTAAACTATGATGAGTGGTGGGAATCCCCCACCCTCATTATAAATTTTCTATAACCTAACAAAGATGCCAATAACCCATACACTTGTCTAGCGATCTCTTCTTATTATATAACTCTCAAAACATCGAGTCTGTACAATGGAGTTATTAAAAAAGCTTGGGTTATGTTACGAGTCGATTATCAAAGCTAATTTTATTTAGAAAGGCCTTAGTTGCACTTAAAATCCAATTTGATACGAATAAAAGTGATAAAAAAACATTCACGCGAGCTAGTATAACAATATAACACTTCAATATTGCTTACCCCCACTAGATCTACGTCTCGTCCTTCACTTGACCTCATTCCGTTCAATCGCCTCCGTTCCCCGAGGGTCATCCACCTACCTGTCTGCGATGACCAACTGCATATTGCATTACTATAAAATGTTTGAAAACAATAAAATAGTTCTACGAAATCTTTGTTTGTTCTTTATACGAAATATAAAAACATAACATTTGTTTCGTTTACATTTACAGAAAGATTGGAAGGTTCAGCGGTAAAACCTTATGAAGATCTACGGGCCCCAGCTAATGTGGTCTTGTCAATACACAGTATAAATGTAGATACTGCAAGGAGGACAGTTAAACGATGAAACACAAACTGTGTTACTTTCTGGGAAGACAAGGAATAGAACTTCTCGGGAAGGACTACCCTAAACCAGAGGATTAGATGCACTTACAATTAAGAGAAATAACCATCGTAATTGAGAAGGCTATCCCTCCTCAAACGTAGGGGCTAAGTTGGGATCGAAGGGTCCGCGATAGGTTCAGAGCACGCCCTATAAACAGCATAAGAACCAGTAAACCTGCAGATTAACGGACGAGGTTCTAGCGGGTTGGGGGTCAGACGGTAGGTATTCCCGCGCAGTCAAACTGTCAGTGAGCTACACGCACGGCTTTCTTTTTTGTGCGCGAAACCCCCACGGATACCGCCTCCACCAAAATCGATGAAGGTGATTATGTCGGACTCGAACAGAGACATATCTCTCGCATCCCGGCAGATACTCACCGCTGGGTACTCAACACCAAGTTATCAGCAACGGTATTCTGAAGAGCAGAGGTAATTCCCTAGTCGGACTACTCAATTGGGATGGGAGACACCGTTGCGTCCTACCAACCTGTGATTATCGATAAACAAATAATAAAAACGAAATATCTAACTGGTATTACATAAACGTATTTAAAAACAGGGCAAGGGCAGTACGTGACCCGTGTAAAAAAACAAATAGTAATAATGAACGCTCGCAATTTATATAGTCAGTCCAATTTATATATTGAATCATCACCTACACTGTTGCCCGCGCATTTCTCATAACACAATTTAAATATTCCAAACTAAAATTACACTCTATTTTGGTCGGAATAATTTTCACGTTCAAATATAAACATCAAAGTATGAGAATTGTGTTACTTTTTAGAAGTTAGTTCAAATAGATCTGAGAAAATATTTCATTGCTAAATTATTCGTTATAATAAACTTGCCCTAATACGACTTTAGGGTTAAATCTACAAGTCATAATTCGGCCTGCTGTCCAGTTTTTTTATGTCACTTATGTGGCAGACGAGCACACGGCCCTCCTGATAGAAAGCGATCACCATGGCCTATGGACGTTTGCAACCCAAGGGCGTTACACTGGTGTGGCTGAAGGGTTAGCCCAAGGCAATGGATGAAAGGAAACGAATACAAGATCACATAAAAGTGTAGTATTTTTCCTTCACCGAGCTCCTCAGGCACCGGTGAAGACTTCATGCTCTCGGATGCAGTAGAATTGCATAGTGGGTCTAACCCACCACTTAGCTTCTAAGTAAGTAGGTATTTTTCAAGTACGAAAACATTGCGAAATCAATGCTCGTTTACTTTTATTAGATACTGATTTTATTTATTTATGCAATCAGAACTGTATTATTTTATTTTCATTACAAAATCGAGTACTAACTGTTCATGATCGTCGTCACCCGGATGCCTACTTTTGAAGGGCATTTTCCAACATTTACCGAACTTGGATATTTTTCATCAATCGACTACAGACTATGTTAATAATAATTGACGTGCCATAAATAAAAAATAAAAAGAATTCGCAATATAGTACCAAAATCACTTCTCGGCGTCCATCCGCCTGTACGTCCCTATACATATATGCTTAAATCTTTAAAAGTCGGCAACAGTTTTTGATACGGATTTATTTATTAGATAGATAGATTCAAGAGAAATGTTTAAAATGTCATCATGCTATGACGAAAATGTGCGGAACAAGAATGGAAAATAGGGGATATTATTTGTGACGCAGACAAAGTTGAGTGAATCAGCTAGTTAAATATAATACAAAATAATTTCTCAAAAACAAATACACACTAATGATAGCTAACATTAACATAGTAAATGTGTATTAAATTTTATAAAAAGCAACGAGAATTTAGTACAATTTTATAATAATACATCTTCGTTATGTCGTCGGTACCAAAACAACTACAAATTAAAAATAATATCACGGTCACTGATAATTCAGGCAAAAATGTAGGCTGAGGAGAAATTAAACTGAATTATATTGCGAATGAAAATCTAGTTTAATATCAACCATTGCCAAGTGTTATAGTTTAAAATTGTTTCTTACGTGTGCAAAAGTTCCATAAATAAATCTATGAAAAATAGGTCATGGTGACGAAGGCTTCTTATAAGACGATCCTGGGTCTCTAGACATAGTGACTTTCTATTGATGGAATCACATCGAAGCGAATCGTTTTCAATCTGATATCAATGGTTTATTTGACACTTTTTTTTATCGTGCGCAAATCCCCACGGATACCACCTCCACCAAAACCGATGAAGGTGATTATGTCGGACTCGAACCGACCAAAACGCACGCCGTCCATGGGTCCTTGATTGCCGGAGGTGAGATTATACAAGACATATCTCTCGCACCCCGGCACACCCGGGGACATCTCTGATGAGATGACCCTCTCGATGATTTAAATAATACAAATATCATCATTCTCTAATCTAGTAATCCAGGTCAAACAAAAATCAAAGTTCATACGATTAACATTCCAAATGCAAGGTAATTCCTAATTATTATTCACCCATATCGCGTAACTAATTCATAGTAATATTAAATGAAAATCGTAAAACCGTGCAGTGAGCCTCAAGTAATTAACCTTTGCTATTAATGTTACCAACACCTATTAATTTTAGTCGACACACTTCGTAAACTAGCTTTGTACTCTGCTGTCTTGAAGCTTCATCAGCTCATGTACCTACCTGAAAAGGGTGGCCATCTTGCGAATACTCATCGAATTACTTCGCAATAACTTTGAATTGTGCTACAAGAATTCTCAGTCTAGACAAGAGACCAGGAAATATCTGGGAAACCTGGTAAAATTCGACCGTTTTGTGAATCAATTCAAGTACAACACCAGACGTTTTTCTCCCGTCTAAAGAACTATCTAATAATGTGAAGCATTTGAGGAGAGCTTTTGCTGAAATACTTTCTCCAGCAATTAGCCTTATTCCAATGTGCGTTATTGCATCCAATCTTTCTCCATACGCAGCCCGTATGTTCCAGCTATCATTTTCCTTTACCCAACGTAAAAAAAGGAAGTTTGGTTAGAATTATTTTTTATTTAGTTCATCAATCCGCCGCATTCTTTACTTTATTGGTAGACGATCAGGTGCGCACATTCAGAGACGCCAAGCAGTGCACTGCAAAAGGCCAACTCACTGCGTAAATTAACCAATTGAACCAACAGTAACTGTTACTGTAAGTACTGTAAGTTATATTTAATTCAGTATATTAAATAAATAACCTTGATTAACTTATAAAAAAAATGTAATTATTGCCTGAGAACCGCGGTAGCCTAGTGGTATGGGTAATGGACTGCTGAGACGAGGTCTCGGGTTCGATCCCAGGTTTACCATGGCACACACCAATGACTGCGATGCTTTTCGAAGTTATGTGTATTTATCGCAGGTTTATAAGTGCCCGGTTAATGGCAATAGGCTCGCCACCTATTACATTGGGACCTAAATATAACTGGCGAAATGTGGGTGCTAGCACCTCTGCCTACCCCTTCGGGGATATAGGCGTGATATTATAAAAAAAAAATATATCAGCCGGATGAGGTGTTATTGGGTAGTGTCAACCTTGCGGATTATCTAGGCTTTCACGGCAGCGCGATTTTGATTTCAAGGCATAAAGGCACTTTTCTGACTTCTCTCATCAATGGTGGCGATGATCAAAAACCTGTTCACCTCAGAGTTCACAGTTATGTTTTTGGGTGTATTAACCTTTTATTGATCAGTGATGACGTGTATCCCAACGGACTTTATCACTTCTATGAGCGGGTTTTTTTCTTTGTTTGTAGTTTTTTAATATTTATGATTCTATGTTATCTATGACTGTATGGCGAGCGACGCAAGGAATAAACCCGGGAATTTATGGACAGCAGACGAGTTAGCTACTACCACACCAAAAAGGTAAAATACATTTAATTATGCTAGATAAAATACAAAATCATTTTGTAGAATGTTCAAGGAATAAACATTATATTTTTAGAATTTCTGCAAAACTGTACACATAACATATGGTAACACTTCGGGATCTAGTTTAACAGGTTTAAATAGTAATAGTACCTAGTAGTAGAATACAGTTTTAGCTACTCATATCGGCACAGCCGTTTCCTAGAAATCAATCAACACATAAAACATACGCATTGGAAATAAAACCTTTGTTTTTATAACGTTTTGTGAAGTTTTAACAATAAGTTTTGTATCACAATCTACCAACCGATATTACTTGGAAAGGTAGTGATTAACCAAAATGACTCTTTACTCCTACTATAACTAATACGAAAGTGGGTTTGTTTCTACGTTTTTTCTTTTTATTACTCAATGAACACATCTATGTGCATCATACATCTATGTGCATGTGTTTATTCATTCTGATAGTGACCTATTCTGTACCCTTGGTTATTTCCCTGCGCTGAAATCCCCATCACCGAAGCGTCGGTAGCTTAATGGTTGGTGGAGAGGTCTCGGGTTCGAATTCTGGCCATTACACTACCGACGTGTAATCACAAGTCATTGAGCTTAGTTGGAGGGGTTAGAGGGAATATTAGTAATTTCGGTTGCTAATATTTTTTATTCATATAAAAAAAATAAAAAAGAAGTCATCGCGGGTGGTTATGTAGGACTCGAACCGACCAAAGACGTCTCGGGCCATCAGTTGCCGAGGGTGAGGTTGCCGCTGGAATATCTCCACACCTCGGCTGAAAGCAGCACGCGAATGAAATCGTAGGCACATGCTAGTAATGTTACTTAAATTAGTTCATAAACAGAGTATTCAAAACAATCACTATCGTTTTTATCTACAATACCACAAACTGCATTTTTTCTACATGCGCTAGAAATACTTCTAACAAAATCAATACTACCATTTTGTATTGCACATAAAACATATAATAATTCTTCCTAGCGCTATAACAAAGTAATTTGAGCTAGTTATAACAGACTGTAATTCCTATCATCTGATAGGTTACGAGCGCAACAAACATTGTGATGTAACTATATTCGATCAACTCGGAAACTAAGTTCTAGGTAGAAGGAAGGTGGCGCGTACCGTCATAGCTTTTATTCAGACTGTTATACTAAACCTTTAACTTTTCAAGTTATATCATTCACCAATTGATGACATAACACAATTAGACGCTCTCTAAAATTTCGGTCATAATATCATTCACAATAAGCTTCAAACCCAGTAATGGTAATTCTTTTAGAGACGTTCAAAGTTCTGTTGTATAAAACTCATACAATATTACGTAGTATCTACGGCGCCCTGACCTTCACCCATCACACAGTGCCTCTAAGAGATTAGAATGGACAAACACATACACTGCTTTTAAGGGTTGTGTTTTCGACTGGCAAATACTTTTAGTCAGATAGATATAAATAATAAAGTACCCATAAGGCGTCAATTGCACAGAAAAGGCATAAAGATTTAGGCAATATATTAAGTCTTATGCCTATTATACAAATCACGTATTATACAAATACTGTTTCAAACCGATTTATATCGGAAAAAGTGAATGCTACGACGGGACTTGCAACCGCGATTTTTCCCTTACTGGGACAATGCTCTACCTAAACCACAGATCCACGTCTTGATCTTTCGAAATCATCCTACCATCTTGGGGTTGGAGTCCCGTCGGAGAATTCACTTTTTCCAATGTAAATCGATTTGAATCGTCAAACGTTTCTATGACTGCAAAAATGCAAGCCTAAATATAACTGCGATGTATTTAAAAAAAGCTGTGGGTCATTGAACTTGAAAATAAATAGGTATGTGTCGTTACGATACTGTTATATTATTAGATCAGCCAGCAACATCACACTCGCCGGTGAGCGCATTAATATGCGTGACAAAACTAGCATAGAATGTAATCATTGCTATTATAAGATGTTCTTATTGAAATAAATTAAATTACTGTTGTATATTACAGATTTTTATTGCCTCAGATGGCAGAGATAGAAGCTGGAACATTAACAATAGCAGAAACTGACTAATTGAGAAGTGGACATTCAGCGTCTGAGCCATCATTACAAGTGCTAGAATGGAAACTTCGAACTGTGTACGATTATCAAATCACTCAAATACTATTAAGTAATGCGAACATCACAGGTTGAAACAAAATCCATTTCAACTTATTATGTATGTAGGTATACTGGGGGTAGATAGGCAGGGAGTTCATTCTCACACATTACGACCGGCAACGGCGTGCACTGTGCGGTATGAAAGGAATTTAATCCCGTGCAAAACCCTGCTATGGAGAAAAGGGGCAGTCAGGAATACCCTGAACTGACGAACATGCATGCAGAAGATAATGAGAGTGAATGAAGCGAGAGTAGTATGTCGGGATTTTATATATGGGTGATTCTACGATAAGAGGTAACTAAGGCGGCAATCACATTAAAAGTGTATTTTTGTTCTATGCGTTGCTATTTTTTACAATTAATCACATCACTTTAATGTCCTTTATTAAATAACATTAGAATTACATGTCCAATTGAAGCATATTTTTGTAAAATTCGTTGTAAAGTCTAAAAACGTCTCTACCCTGGCCTGTCCCATTACCGGTTTCAATTTAACTAGCATTCAATACATACATTATTTGTATTATATGCTAAAGCAAACTACGTTTACTACAAATTTAAGTACATATGCTTAAATATTATTAGAGAAAAATTCAACAATACTTGTTTATTTTCAATAATTTTTGAACTTAATTTTTGTCCTGCTTTTTTTGCGTATCTACCCTGGCATTGTTCTAATCGCTTCTACAATATAAAAAATATAAGACGGCCATAATCCTGAACGTGCTCAAGGACATCTAACGACGTGAAATTAGCAGTACTAAGCACAGGAGCGGTTAGATCGACGCCATTTTGATAGTTATGGTGAAGAGTCCGTGCGGTGTAGTCGCTTCGCAAGGTCGCTGTGTCTCTCCACTGGTAAGTTATAAAAGTTATAATAATCATTAAATTCGTTTGCATTTCCGGTCCTAATTTAGTAATACTGTAATAGTCAAAGCTTAATCTATTATTAACCGAAAAATGTATTTTTTAAATCAAAATAATTTAATAAGTCATGAAAACGTCTTTCCCCTGGCGTATTTCCCCTGGTAATAATACTGCCAGGGGAGAGACATACTGACCAGGGGAGATAATATACATATAATGACTTCACCCCGTCTGATGGTAAGCTGAAGGCAAAGTCTCAGGAGGTCACCATTACAAACACGTTAAGTGTTACAATGGTGGCACTCAACTTGACGGTCTCATCACAAGCTTTTCACGCCCCGCTTAAAGGATCCGGGCCTGTAGGAAGAAGGTAACACGTGGGCTGATAAGGAATTCCAAGACTTAATGGTGCGGCAGAGGAAACACTCACCGAACCACTTGATTCTTAATGGAATATTCCGCACCGTATGCGGGTGGCATCTAAGCCCTGCGCGTGTTGTTCTGTGTAGGAAAGGAGAGGGTGGGATTAATTGGAAGAGCATTCACCTTGGTACAAACGGTAAAATACTGCCAGTAATGCAACATCTCTGCGCATCTGCAAAGGCTCAAAGGTATTTGTGACCTCAGGACTCCCAATAATGTACACCGCACGTCGCTGCAACGCATCGAGAGCATCTAATAAGTACTTTGCGGAGTCATCCCAGAAATGGGAGCAGTATTCCACGCAGGAGTGAATTTGTGTCTTGTAAAGAAGACACCGCTGCTCCAGCGTGAAGAAACGTCTCATTCTGTTCAGGACTCCCGAGTTTATGTGATGCTGTCTTGATGATGCTCTCGATTTAGTTTTTGTTGTTTAGTTTACAGCGAACATCCATGCCGAGGATACTGAGGCTGTACTGCAGTGGCAGTGGCGTGCTCTGAAGAGTGGGAAGGGGAAGGAAGGAAGGTACCTTTGCTGTAAACGCACAAGCCTGTCTTCTTGGCAATGAACTCGACCAGATTCTCAGAGCTCTAATGAAGAAAAGTGCTTCAGGAGCTAGTCAAGCTCAGTGACAAGAAGCTGCCTTTTTTCTGCAATGTCAGACTGCTTGACCGCAGGATGTCCATGGAAACTCCCATATAAGGTGCTGTCGTCTGCATAACAATGGATGCAGTCATTGGACAGCATGTCATTGAAAGAAAACAGCATTCAATATAACTAAATATTAAAAATAAAATGAATTCTCCTTTCCGCAAAATGTCCTATCTCCAAAATACAAGGTACTTTTTTAAGTATAGTAAGTGTATGTATAGTCATCATTATTATTTTTGTCTCATTTTGTTATAGATTATGGCACCATAAAAAAAGTTAATACGTGAAGAAAAGTTGGAGAAGAAATAAAGGAAAAATATAATAAAAAGAAGGAGAGAAGAGAAGAGGAATTAAACAAACTGTCGATCAAATGGCCACAAAGAGTACGTAAGGTGCAAAACATATGAAAGAAGAAAGCGAAAGAGCGTAGACAACGACGCGCTGAATATAACCAATGTTGTGAAGAAGAAATTTTAAAAAGAATGATTAACGGAACACTGTTGAAAAAATATATCATAGTACAGAAAGAAAAAAAAGAAACCTTAGAAAAATTAGAAAAGTGGGATTAATAGGAAATAAATTAGTGTTATTAATAATAAATGTGATGAAAAATGTTACCTGATTATAAAGTTTAAGTACAATGTTTAGTAAAAGTTGATTCTTTGAATTTTATTATTATTTTTATTGCTTCAAATTCCCTCCCCTGGTCAAATTCGTATCTACCCTGATCTTGATGTCTCTACCCTGCCCGATGTATTTACCCTGGCCTTCCAAAAAGTAACAAAATACGTATAAATTGACTTGCCCTTATGTGAAAAGGTACATAAACGGGTCAAAAGGCATAATACATATGTTTCATGGAAAAATTCAAATTTTTCTCCTTGGCCGTATCCTCCATACAAACGAAACCTCTTATCGTAGAACTACCCATATGTATGTATGGACAATATGAGGTTAAGAAGGGCATTAAAAGGTTCTACAGGGTCGGCAGCACGAGTGTGACCCCTCTGGTGTTGCAAACGTGTTTTTATTAACATTTTACACTATACACGTACGGTAGCTTGACATATCTCGGGAAATCTCGGTCTTTGTCTCCCCAGAACCATGACTGCAGAAAAATCCTTCAAGGACATAGTCACTTCTTCACCATCCAATCGCCTTTAATAGTAGTCTTTAATATGGAGACATGTTATAATGTTATACAGTAGGTTAAAGGCGCATTATTCAGAATTGCAGAGCACGTAAAAATAACTTTAAAACGAATCGATGTCGAATGCAAATCGGCTCGAAGGACCATTAATAAAACCACGTCTTTCTTTACCCTATAATTTTATCGAAAACACCGACCCGAATAAAAAAAACGTATAAAAAAGCAGCAAACAGTTCCTTTCAGACGGCCCGAGGTATGTGTGTCAATTAACTTGACCTCACTGGCGATATTAAAATTTGCAAGTTTGACTTTTACAGGTTTAAACAACTAAATTGGAGAGGCAATACTTAATTAACTATTTATGTTTTCATGGAATATATACCAGGGGCAATGTGATCACTCGGGAACCGTATGACCACGGCTTAACTGTTTATATTATTAGATTTTTGTGACATAAAAATATAATACCTACTATAAAAATATAGTTTGCGAAACCCTGGTATTAACGCGATGATGTGGTGAAAACACGCTAATTTTTCTTTTGATTAGCTCGAAGTTTCGGCCAGGTTGCACCAGCCGTGAATAAGCTGACTAACTTGTCAGCTTGTAACCACGGTTAGTGCAAACCAGTCAGCTTGTGACCACGGCAAGTGCAACCTGGTCGAAATTATTCTTGTCATCTTGTAACCACGGCTATTGCAAGCAAATCAAATTATTGTTATACCATAAGATCGCGTTAATAGTGTTAATACCCACGTTTCACTAACCATATATCATGCAACGCGAAAGTTTAGAAGTAAATAATATAAAAAATGTCAAGCTAATAATGTAAAATTATAAATATGCATTATATGTAAGTTATGTCTCAACATGTTAATTAAAAAAAAAACATAGACAGATATTGCATTTTTATGTAGATTATTTTTATTACATACCTACATTAAAAAAGCGTAATTAGTAACATAGAGTTGCGGAAACCTGCGTAAGTTGTGGACCAGTTTACATTTACAACCTAGACCTAGTTACATTATACCTACTCTACACCTACTTATAGACCTAGGGCTTAGGGGGAAACTCAGACTTGAAATATGTGTCTTAATCCATGGCCGAGTTTACTACTATCAAAAATTGTTGTAGGCTTTTTGGGCAAATATTTTATAAGGATCGAAGTAGGCAATTCGGGCAATGATTATTTTTTAATGGTCATCATGTTCTGATCCTTTCCCCAACTTAGTTGGACCATGGATCAGATATTTTAGGTCCGAGTTACCCGCGGGTCCTAGTGGCGGCCCTAGGAGTGCAGGTTCTCTCGCTCGCTGCATTGCTCACGGCGATGGTACGGTGTGCGAACGCTTGGGCTGCCGGCACCTCCTTCTGCGAGCAAGTAATGCTCGAGAAGTATTTTTCATCCTAGGGTTAATTTCAGTCGCATTCGAAACTTTCATCTCGAAGTCTGAGGTCCGCGTTTACCAGTTTAACTAACTGTGGGTTTGGCTGCACTTCAATATTTTCCGTGAAGCAACTGCCATCTGACTTCCACGACCAATTGGCTCTGTCGTAGCTATGCAGTTCGACAAATTGTTGGACTCCTTAGGGCTCTTAACTACCCGTACCAATTATTAGATGCTTGTATGACTGCCGGGACCGATGGCTTAACGTGCTCTCTGGCACGAACAGCCCAGTGCACACAGCCATATTCATGCACTAAGCGGGGATCGAACTGCGCTCCCTATGAAGGCCTCGTTCCTTGCCGACACGCACAGAGACAGTGGAACTAGTAGTAACACCCACAATTCATCAAGGATATGCCTACTGTCCTTAACTGAGCACTTTTTCTAACTCGTATATATATGCTACTGAAAATTTGATAACACTTTGCCCTAACTAGTAATCGAACCGGAGATCTAACGCATACCGGTCACACCCGCTACTGTTGCATCACTAAAATCACTTCACAATTTCATAATTCAAATGAACTGCATATTATTTTGTTATTGTATTTCACCTAATTGAATACATTGAATTTCTGCATGGAGAGTAAAAAAAAACCCAAGCTTGTTTCACTAATGAGGTTTTGCCCCGAGGAGTAGAATTTTTGTTTGCTTTTCATTCTACCCACACATAATAAACGATCATTGGTGTGCTCTAAAAACTCAAATGTTTTTTTACAACAAAGCAATATTCTTTCATACAAATAAGAATTATGGCGCGTCTCGATGGTATTTCATAATTGAAAGAAATAAATCAGTTAAATTCCCCACATATTATGTAGGCCAAGTTTTGACGGTTGAAGGTATGGGTAGACCGATGGCAGCTTGTGGATTGAACTCAGAGTTCTCTATATGATAAAATGGATCGCTAAGTCAATACATCAAAAACAAAGAAAAAAGCGTCGAGTTTCTTCGAGCCTTCTTAGGCCGGGGCCGCATTTTGAACTGGGAGGCCCATTTGCGAACTACTCTATGATTTTGACGTTTTGTAAGTTTCGTATAATTGTCTATACAAAATAAAAAGAAACACTTTCAAGTAAGTAATTTTGTCAATGAATTTTTTTATACCACTTAGATGGCAGATAAGCACACGGCCCACGATGGGAAGCGGTTATCGTGGATAACGTTACATATTAATACTACACAACATATCATATTTATGTAGTATTAAGATGTCGTTATCCTACTAATATTACAAACATGAAGTTGACCGTATATTTGTTACTTACGCTTAAACTGCTATACGGATCTGACAGTAGCTAAAGAAATAGAAAGATGTATGCAAGAATTTTAAAGAGATTCCTATACGTTGCTAAATAATTAACGCCTGGCCAAGAATATCAGGATTCATACTTCTGACTACATTTACAGCAACAAGGCTTTTTACTCAACCTTTGAAAATAGAAGATAGTTATAAATCTCACGACCATTACCAATTTCGTGTCCCATTCTATGCCTTTATTTTTCCAATTTAAAATTTCATCATTTTATTATTAAGTACTTAGCGATTCGGTCATAGATCCTAAACCTCAAGATTGCACTAATTCACAATACAGAACGCTATCTATATCTGCCATTGTAAAAAAACTGCATATACTATATGTAATTTCTGCAATAACAGCACACCATCAGTAATGGCTTCAGCAGGTCAATTTACTAACGACAGTTAATAGTAAACAAATGTCACTGCGAATAGAACCGGTCGTGCGCGCGCGCAGATGAGCTAACCACGCGAGATTCGACGCTGACGCAAGTACTGACGAGAAGCGGTATATGGTAGCTTGCACACTGTATTGACAAATATGTTTTGCATTATTTATATGTTTGGATACATAAATTGATATCAAGTTCACGTATGTGTGTTACACAAGTGTGGCTGTTACGGAATATGCCCGGCAAATGTGAAATATGGAAATTACATACATACCTACCTACCTCATTCCATATCCCTTTCGAGTAGACAGAAATAATAGCCCGTCATCCTAACAAATAATACAGGTGCTTTCTCTACTGTCATTAAACCTTTCATGCTAGCCCACTGGTTACGAATGCGTTTGAGTTCGACCGCTATCTCACCTGATGGAAAGTGATGACGAGTTGCCTAGAAGTTAGACTACATTCCAAAGTGAATCCTACCTACCTCATTCCATATCCCTTTCGAGTAGACAGAAATAATAGCCCGTCATCCTAACAAATAATACAGGTGCTTTCTCTACTGTCATTAAACCTTTCATGCTAGCCCGCTGGTTACGAATGCGTTTGAGTTCGACCGCTATCTCACCTGATGGAAAGTGATGACGAGTTGCCTAGAAGTTAGACTACATTCCAAAGTGAATCACTTAACTTGAAGACTTCCAATAGTTTTCCGGAAACTCAAAGATCATCCTGCGTATGCTCAAGTTGTGAACTGAACTCGCTACTGGGGTTTTTTCAAAACAACTGCGTAATAGGAAGTGAGTCTATTGCTGTCAAGCGGGCCATTTGTCATGGGTACTATGTTTACTGCCGGAGAAGAACACTATACCTCAGTTGCCATCCATGCCACCCACGAGATCTACCCTACAGGCAATCTTTTGGGTAAGACGTTCACTAAACGCACAAAAGTCTCACGTCCGAAATATAATCATAATAAAATTACTAATCTACTTTCATATCTGAATGTCGATCGGTCAGTAGTTTTTTTTTTCATATTCTATAATAATAATATTCTAGGACAATCTACACAACGCCACCTAGACCCATGGTAAGCATAGATTAACTAGCTTGTGTTACAGGTTCTAGAATGCGGATAAACATACTTAAATACATTTTTTTTGTAAATACATACATATTATACATAGAAACACCCAGACCAGACTCTAGTAGAATAATTTTTTACGTACAGTTGACCAACTAACTTGTTCCGGTTTTGCGAATCACTAAATTGCATTTTTAATTCTTGCCAAGGTAAACTAGACAATTAGAAAACGGTTATTATACACACTTATACTTGTCCACTGTATTTATTATTGTACCTAAGGTTTGAACTGTCAGTTTTATCTGTGTGGTGACGGCGCGGCGAAAGAATATCACCAGCCCATGTCATTCAAAGGGTGTCTAGGGAAAACACAGACGATATCACTGCAAGAGAAGAAAAGCTCGAAATAAAACCCTGTACCAACCCCAAAGCCTCCCAGCATTGGGAGAGGGATATGTCGAGATGATATTGTTGCATAAAATTCATGATATTTATAACTTTCGTTGTGGTTCAGAGATTCATTAAGACTCTTTACTCGTGTCGTTAAGATTTTTTAACGCCGAAAGCAATTTGTTAGCAAGCGTGCTGTTCATCGAGTTAGCCAACGCAGTGTTTTAAGAAAATAAGTTTTCGGACAACGCAAATAGCGATGTGACGATAACGAGGTGTTTACAGACAACAAATTAGATGAACTACACAAATAACTTATCCCAATATGACAGAATTCTTGAGAACACATAATAAAAAATTAAAACACACAGTTTTCCCATAAATAATCAAGATTTTCTAAAGACGCTAAGATAAATGATAGAAAATTTATACAATATCTTGTATTTAAGCGACTATATCTAGCAGGCATTTATTGTTTAGCCGAAAAATGACAAATTGTGTGCAGCAGCATGCCTACATGTGATCAGTAACCATTACACAACATCATGACGTAGATCAAGTATTTCACATGTAAGCGAACGTCCTACGTCGAAAAATGGGAACTTTTTATGTAAACAATGTGTTATTAAATGATTCTTATATTACTTTCACTGTTTAACTTATAGCTAAATGTTTACTCATTTTATAAACGAAAATAAAACAGAGTATCTGAATGTACAAAAATGTGGAGCACATAGATAATTTTGTTACTAGCTTTTTAGTATTAAGCTCGTAAAATTCCCAATATATGTGTATATTGAACGTTAAAAATGTTTATACTTAATCAATATATTGGAAAACCATGAAGATTGTTTTAACTTCATAAGTATGGAATATTGGAGGAGTGAGTGGATAGATACGTTCTTTATTAGCGTTAGGAATACAATACAATGCAAGATGATGATGACGACCTCCGTGGCGTGACGGTAGTGAATGTGACTGCTACGCAGAAGGCACGGGTTCGATTGCCGTTGAGTGCAAATATTTGTGTGCGTGAATATGAATATTTGCATTAGTCTGGTATATGAGTAATATTTATGTATTTAGATATGTTTATCCACATTCTAACACCCACAAGCTAAATAAACAATACTTACTATGGGTTTATGTGGCGTTGTGTAAATTGTCCTAGAGTATGACAGTATTATTAATAACTATAGGGAGGATAGGTAGCAGTGACAAATTGGGAGAGGCCTATGTCCAGCAGTGGACTGCGATAGGCTGATTGATTGATTGATGATGCATCAGCATATATTACATATTAAGGATTCTTCACGAGCTCATCATTATTGATACTTACATGCAAACCCATCAGTTTCATGCGTTTCTGACCAGGGCTTCTAGACCAAGTGAAATTATATTTAAGGAATCTCGTCGAAGCGCACCGTTGTCAATTACTTGACACTGTGGTGATTTTGATAATAAAAATATGTGAAATAAAATATTTCCAGTCACAAAGATTTAAATTTCACTAAATTACCGTAGTCATCTTACAGATTAATGTCAATCGCATATTTTACTAGCGATTCCGCCAGTGTTTTCGACAATAGAATGTCACTTTGTCTAGAGCTCTATAAAGTCCCCTTTTCAAGAACTCTCTAATTTACTAGTTTGTTTTGCGTGTACAAATAATAAATAGGACATCCATTACTTGATTAAGATTATTAGGTACAATATCGAAATAGTCATCCATCACATTGGAATATCAAAAGAGCGAACTTTCAGGAAATTCTAGTAGTCCTGACTTTTTGTCTAGCAGAAAGTAATGTGGAAAAATTTAGCACATGATAACAAGTGAGAGAGTGGTCCACCGGAACTATGGCGTACTTCAGCTAGGCCCACCCAGCACTAGAATAGACACCCATTGCTCATAACTTAACCTAACTATCTTTGGCTCTGTTTATTGCTGGCACAAACAGTATACCATAAGTAACTCTCCGAGAGTTGTCTCGATACTATAAATTCATTTACGTAACAACGTACTGAACTTCCGTTCTGCTGTAACAATACAGGGTCATCAACCCCCAAGGAAACACGTAATGAAGTCTTGCGAAATGTAAAGGTTAACGACTTTGTGACGCGGTATCGAGCCCTTTTTAAGGACCTGCGTCGTAGTCCTGTAATGAAATGCTAGAAATTTTAAGGTTAGAGAAAATCTTTGTGGAAAATGGCGACTATCAATGACATTTACCGAAATTATTACAATAGAAGACATGTTACTATACATATATAGTCACGCCTCTTTCCCAGTGAGGTAGGCAAATATAATATCGGAATCCCTATCAGTCCATTTCTTCTACTTTCATAACCGTTTCCATACATGGATATTATTTGTGATGTTGTATCCTCACCAACCTCGAAAATAAGGCTTCCGGTAGAGCCTCGTTCATCAATGAGCAGATGTATTAGTTTTAGTTGAAAAAAATACTCGATTTCAAGAAAGTCCAAAAACAAACCTAAGTCAATCTGTTAAATATTTTGGGATATTTGCCATGTTTGTTGATTTTATGGAGCATGGTAAATATCCCGAAATATTTTACAGGGAATATTTTTTTTTATACTACGTAGGTGGCAGACAAGCACACGGCCCACCTGATGGAAAGCGGTCACCGTGGCCTATGAACGTGTGCAACACTAAGGGTGTCACACACGCGCTGCCCACCCTGAAGGGAAAGGGGGAGCTGGGAAGGGGTGGGGAGGCTAGGAAGGGGAGGGGACGGAGGGGTATAGTGAGCTCTGGCTACCCTACTTACCGGCGGGAACACAACACGATGGTTATTATGACCGCGGTCTTCTGTAGGGCGGAGGTACTTCCCCAGTTGGACAGCTCATTTCGGACGGGAGATACCGTCGCTCGTGACCTACCTCCGTAGAGGTAAAATAGAGAGTAGAGAGATATGTAAAATGACCATGTCAATCTAAAGCCATACACTGAGTCAATCGGCGAAATAAATCGATATTAAAAGTTTGTCGAGAAAATACTAATAAGGCATCAAACCGAAAACGCTACAACACGTCGCCGCGGTTGCTAACCGCCACAAGTAGCGATAATTGCTTGTTTGTGCGATGTTTTATTACCCGCGCGGTACACACGCCTCACGCTCGCCTCAAACATCGTGCCGAGATTAACAACAAGACCAACAATACCTACTCATCATCATGATAACAGTAGCATTGAAGTTTGTACTTTGGAACCCGAGGTCCGTTCATTAACTTTCTGTTGGTTTTTCCAGGAGCTACTACCATCCTGATCTCACAACCTTCAAAGAAATAAACAAACATGGTAAATATCCCGATAAATTTAACAGTGAATGTCTTAAAAAGATAACCTGAATCTTGTCTATTATTAAGCAGCTCTGGACCTATAAATATTGGTGGGGCTCTATCCTCATATACACCTCAGTCGGGACAGGCTAAGGTATAAATAATAATATTGTCGTTATAGCAAAAAGTTCTAGAGTGGATACCGCAAATCGGCTAACTGAAAATGGAGCGCCTTCTAGCAAGATGGACGGGCGACCTGGAAAAGGTAGCTAAGATAGACTGAATGCTTAAGGCGGAGCATCGAAAATATCCAGTTGTGGAGGACAATAGCCTAATTGATTGGATAGAGAGAATTTTGTCATTATTTATCATTCTTTCCACGTGTTGACTTTCAGCCTCGTCAGCACGTATTCTTTAAGTCGTACTAGTCTCATTTTAAACATTAACCTTTCTCTTCCTATCAACTTATCTTATTCCACATATTTCACGACAATCTCGCAGACATTTAATGTTATCTTGTAAAATAAATGTCTAGCGACGAATTTTAAAGCATTCTGGCCTTATAGCTCATGGAAATTTTAATTTTTGTCACATTTTATTTAACCAATGACAGCTCTTACTTCCCGTAAAAATATTTTGTGCCAAGACATTTATTTGAGAAATAAAATAGTATCTGTTGACAACCACTATGTTAGTTTACAAGTAAAGTATTAGGATTAGAATTGTTTATGGTACATTTTAATTGGTAATGTATTTTCTGTGTGTTTTCGCACTAGACTCAAATAATTAATAAAGTATGGCTACCATAAAACTCAATGGTCATGAAAGAATCTAGGGTATTATGTCGCGTCGACAATTTAAAAATCGTATTATTACGTAGGTAAGTATTTTAATGTTTGTCGTATTTTTCATTTTATATCGCTAATCTTAAGAATTCATTTGACGTTATCTGTTTCATTAATAGCATCAAAATTCACGGACTGGTTTTATTTTTACCACCCAACGTGTGATCGAAATGTAACATAACATAACATGATAGAAATGTATTCATAATATTTTAATATACCTATTGCCGTAGAATTTTACTTAATTTCTAGTTATAAGAAATATTATTAAGTCAAGTAGGTATTATAGAATCTAAGATTGTGACATATTGATAGCTGACTATTATAAAATCCAAAATTACTTGGATCATAAACAAGCTTGGCAATTAGCTGTTCATTTAACTTGCTACTCAGCCAAATTGTTGTATCTAGTCTAAGTGAATAGATCAAAAAAGAAAGCCCCGCTGAGTTTCTTGCCGGAGTCTTCTTAGGCCGGGGCCGCGTTTTCAACCGGTGGAAGTTCATTTGCTAAACTAACGTATAATATACATATATGTTTAAATTAGATGTTTTGTAAGTGCCGTTCAATAGTGTAAGTAAAATAAATGATATTTAAATAACTAGGTCTAATTCCAAAAAAACAAAAAAGACTTCTCTCTCATCAACACAGTTATTCCTTATTTCTTTTGACATGTCAACGTTGACGAAAATAAAAATAAAGACACTGTTAATCAGCAAATGTGCGTTACACAATTTACATCAACGTGGCGAGTACCACTACAGACATGTTTACATCGTACGAGAAACACTCACAAAGTCACAACAGAACAACAGTTCCGCTCTCGAATGGAGTGGAGCACGACAAAGCACCAATAAAGTCGTATTACGGGCTTAAGAGTACGGCGCCCGCTGCACCCCTCACGGACTACAATATCAACATGAATGGCTCTTGCAGACCAGCTACTTTTTGTTGGCCATCACGCAATTTATATAGAACTAGCTGACCGGCGCAACTTCGTCGGCGTCACCGCGTTTTTGTAACATTTTTCATTCCTGCTCCGCACCTGTTGGTCGTAGCATGATGTTATATACATATAAACCTCCCTATTTATTAAAAAAACTGCATTAAAATCCGTTGCATAGTTTAAAAGATTTAGCGTACAAAGGGACATAGGGACAGAGAACACAACTTTGTTTTATGCTATGCAGTGATTATGTAATGTATGTATCTTATATGAGATGATGACTGGAAGTATGCATTTTTTTTAATTTAGGCCACATAGGTGGCAGACAAGCCCACTGCCCTCATGATGGGAAGTAGTTACCGTGGCCTATATATGTGTGCAACACTTGCGACGTCACACTCGTGGAAGTGAAAGGTTTATATCATACATGCCAGAATCAAATGGGAACTTACCTACCCCTAAGGGACAATTACAACCCCAAGGAAATATTAATTCAACCTATGAAAAAATTCAGTTTGTACACCTATTATGCCTCTGGCCCTGATTGTATACCTATTTTACCTTCGGCCATATATCTTGGACCTAAAATATACTCAAATTTTGCTCTCTATTATGCGGTTTCTGAGTGTATTTTGAGGATAGCACTTGGTACTACAATAGAGGAGCTCAAATCGATCAATTCTAGATTGTATCAAAACAATTCGCGCACACCAGAGCCTCCTCGTTCCTTTCGTGAGTGTGGTCCAAGAGGTTTAGGTATTAATTGAGTAAGACATTGGGTAAAACTAAACAGATTGTATGTTCTGATTAGGCTCCTATAGTTAGACCTAATACAAAGCAAATTTTTAAACATCTTTAGGAATTAGAATGTTTATAACTGTCAATGTGAACCTTTGAGAATGCCGCAAGGTGAAACCGATTAGGTACAATAATAAATACATACTCCGGTCTATTTACACATTCAAGTTTACATAAATTCCCATAAAGCTGAATATTGGCATAGTTGTTCAAAACATCATTATAAAGAAAATCTCAAAAGTCCTCATCGTTCCGAGGTGTGCTAAAAATTTGGCACGGGGTCAAAGGTCAAAAAAATGAGTTTTTTGCGATTTTTAGCGAAACGGTGAGTTTTTTCGCAAAATTACCCCAGTACAAAATTGTAGATCACAAAATTCTCTACAAAAAATATATCAATAATTTTTTTCCTAAAAGCCACCATTTTGGAGATATAACGTTCCGAAAAGTTGGATCAGTCGTAATCCCTCTATTTTGCACACGTTTCCACGCCACCTATGAGGTAGTGTACAAAGCGCGTTTTTTTTAACGTGGTTTCCCCAGTAGGCCTATTCCACGGGTCTGCTGAGATTTTATATGTTTTAAAACTATTGCAAAATAATATTATATATTATAGTGGGCAAAAACAACGGCGGTGTAATTAAATAAAATACTTAAAATAAAAAGTTAGTCGTCTGATTCATAACTGTCCAAGATTTCTGTTTCTTCTTCTTCTTGATCTTCTTCTCCTTCTTCTTCCTGTTCATCCTCTTGTTCTTCTTCTTCTTCTTGTTCTATTTCACACGTAAACTGCCCCAATAGCGATTCCTGATCGGTATCAAACGAATCTTCAAGAGTTGGTGACTCAACATTCGAGCATGATCGGCCTTGACAGTGTGTGCATGCCAGGGAACAAAACAGTCCAACTTTTCTGCAACCACATTTTGCACTACACCCTTTCTTGCAGTTGCAAAATATTGTGTTGAGAAGTTTCTCAGGTGCTGGTGGAAGTAAAGTTTGAACTGGCTCTAGTGTATTGTCGATCAACTTCCAACCCCAGTCTTTAGGGTCCAGCTGATTACCAAGCCACACTTGAACTTGGTAATATACCCGAAACAGATGTTGATGAGCAGCTACTGAGGTTGGAGGAAGAGAAGCTAAGTTGACTTGTTTTTTATTACGCGTATTTTTCACGAAAGATGTGTATCGAAAAAACCACTTGCTTAGATAAGTTGCGATACACATCTTTCGTGAAAAATACGCGTAATAAAAAACAAGTCAACTTAGCTTCTCTTCCTCCAACCTCAGTAGCTGCTCATCAACATCTGTTTCGGGTATATTACCAAGTTCAAGTGTGGCTTGGTAATCAGCTGGACCCTAAAGACTGGGGTTGGAAGTTGATCGACAATACACTAGAGCCAGTTCAAACTTTACTTCCACCAGCACCTGAGAAACTTCTCAACACAATATTTTGCAACTGCAAGAAAGGGTGTAGTGCAAAATGTGGTTGCAGAAAAGTTGGACTGTTTTGTTCCCTGGCATGCACACACTGTCAAGGCCGATCATGCTCGAATGTTGAGTCACCAACTCTTGAAGATTCGTTTGATACCGATCAGGAATCGCTATTGGGGCAGTTTACGTGTGAAATAGAACAAGAAGAAGAAGAAGAACAAGAGGATGAACAGGAAGAAGAAGGAGAAGAAGATCAAGAAGAAGAAGAAACAGAAATCTTGGACAGTTATGAATCAGACGACTAACTTTTTATTTTAAGTATTTTATTTAATTACACCGCCGTTGTTTTTGCCCACTATAATATATAATATTATTTTGCAATAGTTTTAAAACATATAAAATCTCAGCAGACCCGTGGAATAGGCCTACTGGGGAAACCACGTTAAAAAAAACGCGCTTTGTACACTACCTCATAGGTGGCGTGGAAACGTGTGCAAAATAGAGGGATTACGACTGATCCAACTTTTCGGAACGTTATATCTCCAAAATGGTGGCTTTTAGGAAAAAAATTATTAATATATTTTTTGTAGAGAATTTCGTGATCTACAATTTTGTACTGGGGTAATTTTGCGAAAAAACTCACCGTTTCGCTAAAAATCGCAAAAAACTCATTTTTTTGACCTTTGACCCCGTGCCAAATTTTTAGCACACCTCGGAACGATGAGGACTTTTGAGATTTTCTTTATAATGATGTTTTGAACAACTATGCCAATATTCAGCTTTATGGGAATTTATGTAAGCTTCCTCCTGATTTTAGGCTTAAATAGACCGGACTAACAGTGGAGAAGTACAAGTGTATTATCAATAATACATTGCAATTTTTGAATTGCATGCAAATTCCACCAAATGCCCAAATCAATCAACAGTATAAATAATCTTAAATTGCCCACTTCAAATAGTCTTAAAAAATAAAGTGAAAGTATGCTACTTATAAAAAAACAATGAGTGTTAATAAAATGCATTTAGCAATAAAAGACTGACAAAAATACAATGTCAAATAATCTTCCGTCATGACAGCAATTAGGCACGTACATCAGGACACAATGAGTCACGTAATTACAACTTAATGTTAACAATCGCTCCACAAATAGTTGCACGTCAACATAGACCCCTGCAACTGCGCGCGAGTGTCCGATTTCATTCATCGCGTCGCACGCGCACAAACAAACAACAATGAACGCTTGCGTGAGTGTACAGTCGCGAGGGTGACTATGAACTTGTTAAACACTGCCCACTGGCCCTGCCAACATGATTCCTTCAATGCAATGGGCAATGGGTGCTATGTTGAAATCAGAAATGCACTGTGTGTGTCGTTTTCGATTCGATATCTTGATAAGATCCTTGTGTTTATTTTTTATATAACAAGATAACATATACTTACAAGGGCCTCTGGAATAGGTCGAGAAGAAGTCAGCCATGGAACAATTTCTTTCTTTACATACTTTACCGGATTCCATTGACTCCTAAAACCGACGTAATTCAAAGTAAAAGGTGATTGTGCATATTTTTAATCTGGTATCTCTCATATTATAATACGCGAGTATGTATGTTGTACGTGTGTGTGTGTATGTTTTAGTACTCCCGTCTCTCGCGGTCAATCATCTGGACGTATTTCAATAAATATATTGGATTTTTTAGGTTACTTTTTTCATTGATTAAATTGATTGACATAGATGTGGTGGCGGACATTAGTGTAGTGACGGTGAAAGAATATCACTACCCTATTTCATCCAAATGGCGATAAGAGGCGACAAACGGACAGATACGCAGCCGATATCACTGCCAGAAAAAGAAAACTTTGTACCAACTCCGACACCCTTGTACCAACCCGTCTGACCAGCGTGGAAACAACAGACCAGTCTCCCAACATTGAGAGAGGCCTACGTCCAGCTTGGTCGACTGTCTTGGACTGATTGATAGAGGATAGCACTGAATGCTATTACGGTGGAGGAGCTCAAATCCTTGGCAGATCATAGATTTATTATCAAACTCTGAGAAAAGGTAGAAAGGTAACACCAAGTAAGATACGGGCTTTCCCGGTTCAGATCACAAGATGAAGTATAATCCTCATAATTCAAAGTTTCGTCATTTAATTGAGTGCGGTCTCCTCACAAGTGCCCAGTACTCGCTACTCTCAATTGCGATCATTAATGTGATGACGTCACTCCGTCATGGCGAGATGTGGACTACTTAATATCTTATGCATTTTATAGTGTCTCTTAACTCATTTGCTCCTGAGTGTGGAAGGAAAGAAAGCATTCAATTGCAGCTTATTCATTTATTTATCGTGGTTTATATTATGAATGTGAAAGTTTGAGAGGATGCACGTGATTGTGTGTATGTTTGTTTCTCTTTCACACAAAAACGGATCAACCGATCTGGATGAAAATTGGCACAGATATCTTTATCTCATTATCTCAGCCTCTGTACGTTTACATATTTTTTGCTATATTTAGGAAAAAAAGTCACATACAATTGTACTATAATTATAGACTTAAGAGTTCCATATCAGATAAATTATAATTTACATGACAATATAATATACTCTATGTACGTAAACGCAAATAACAAGATAAAAGTACACAGATAATATAGAAATATGCAAAGATGGAGACAAGATTAGCTTTTTTTTAGGTCAGGTCATTCTTCAGGAAGGATTTGCATAATTTAATTTTGTAAACAGCCTAACTACTGATATTTTAAAATGCTCAACGAATACTAATGCGGTTCACATTGCAGTACACTATGGTTATGCTTTGTTATAAGGTTTATGCTTTGTCTATTACAAATTTGAAACAATCGAATAATTTCCCAATTTATGCTGTTTAAAAACATGAGATGGTAGGTAACTGACCTCGTTTTAATAATTTAAGATAACTTTTATTCAAAGTCATCAACAAATCCGGTATTTCGTTATCGTATTAGCAAGAAACGACGACTTCTCAGATGTGAAAATACAGGTTTTTTGCCTAGGGGTCATTTTGTGCGGTACGGTATTTTAGGCGGCCCCTTGTACCCATATATTATTATATGTTATGTGATGTATTGTGACATTACGTTGAACTTACATTAAGTTCAACTGTAGTAAGAAAACTGTATTTTTTATAATTAAGGTAGCAAACTAACATACGGCCTACTTTATGGATGATTGCAATACTAGTGTTGTTTCACATTGCCACCTGCAGAAGGGAGGGAACGTCTTTTCCTCTACAGGTGGCAAAAAAAGAACGATAACGAAAAATACAATATGGGCAGTGGTCTGTAGGTTACTATATAAAATGCAAACTTACTGTTCTTCAGTGCCCTTAGCATAAAACTGCCCAATTAGTAATGTAAAGGTATCTATAGAACGGAGTTTATTATAGACAGCCTGACTGTTGGAAACCAGTGCGTGTGTGAAACCCGCCATTTGTAAAGCCCCGATCTCCGATACCTTTACGTTATGAATTCGATAGTTTTTCGTGCTAAAGGCACTGTTCGTTATCATTTTACTCTTGAATTTCGGATAAACTATTCTATGTGTTACATACAATATCAGTAATACACTCAATAAAACATTGCACTTAAAATTTCGACCATTTCAAGGTTGAATTACTTAAAAGTTTGCACACAAATAAAATTTAACAGTAATATATAATTATGTATGGTAATTACTTAAGAGGTGTTGTTAATTTTACAACGATATTACGATATCTACAAATAGAAACGATACCTCCGAATGAAAAATGACGGCGGAAGGAAATCATTTTCATTGATACTGACGTCATGGATTTCCTCGAAATTACTCTAAAAAAATTCATTTCAAGGTCATATTCTAGATAAACCAGATTCCTTTGAAAGTAAAATAGAAACAACCTTACTTAAATAAACCAGAAGTTACAAGGTTCTACTTGATCTAATCAAGTTCCATATTAGAATTCGTCTTTAAAGGAGCCCAAGATGAAATCAGTAAGTTCGTAATCAAGGAGGTTCCTACAAGATCGGCAGCACGAATGTGACGCACTTAATGTTGCACACGTTCATAGGCCACGGTAACCATTTTTCTGCCTAAGTTGCTTAAAACAAATTGGAACCAAGATCAAGTCTAGTTGAACTTATTTTCACTGGTGAAATCTAGCCTATAGAGACGTTTTCATTGTTACAATAGTAGAACGTTAGTGAAACAATAATTCAAAAGGTAAATTATTATATTTACCATTATGATGGCGTTAATATCCGGGTTTCACTAAGCATATATATCATGCAACGCGAAAGTTTAAAAGTGAGAACGCGCTGTAGAGGAACTCCTCTCAGCGCGTTCTAACTGCCAACTGGCAAGAAAAGTAAATCCGAGTTTTGATTGACTGACATTTTCATGTACAGTCAAGTGCATTAATATGTATATAAACTATCGTTTCAAAAGTATGTATCATTGAATGTTTATTATTGTAGCATCCAATCTAACTGATATAAATATGTATGCGGAAACTGATCAATAATATGTATACTATAAATGACAATTTGTTTTATAATGAGCAAAGAAATCATTATAAAGGTATTATTGACGATTTCCATTAATATATTTACTATAAAATGTTAACTAATATAGATACATTAAATGTATTTTAATTATGTATTGCAAAAAGGGTTAAAAATATAAAGACAAGAATTGTTTCTAAAAAAAAGGTCTTAATGTTAGACAGCCAAAACTTTATAAGTACCTAACCATGTAGGAGTGCTGTAAATCTTAGAACTACTTCTTTTGGCCCAGATAATGGGAACGGGAATTCACATTCACGGGAAACGTAACTATATTCAACGGGAACAGTTGCCCTGTAGGCCTAAGTTCCTATAGGTAATATGCCGGTATATTTGGGCTATCGAATGGTAATAGAACTAGAATTTGTTCCGTATTATTTTCAGAATAAATGATGGTTGAAACCAAACTTTCTTTTTTTTTGTTATGAATTTGATCACGCTGAAATGTAGTTCTATAATTAGGGCTATGCTATGTGAACACATAAAAGCCAAAACAGACATGGGTTTCATTCATGAAATACAGAAAATACACGTTAGAATAAAATTTAAAAAAAAAAAAAACTCCATTCAGCGGAAAAAAAATTATTTAAGTCGAAAACAATATTGAAATGCAAATCATTAATTAGTGCTAATCATATAAATCATAAAAATAATATAAATCATAAAAATTATAACATTAAATTACATTTTTACCGCCACTGCGCCGCCGCCGTTTAACTGACTATATTATATTATTATATTATAAAGTTGTAGTCTGCTATAATACAAAAGCAAGTTCAAAAAGTGTGTATTTAACGATTATTTTATTGACAAAATTGTAGCTATACCAGATAGAGGTAAAAATGTGACTGCTAACATAATGACTCAACAAAATTCTATGTTCATGACTCCTTGTGACCCGATAGATATATTACGAATTATAAGAGGCCTTAAAAATACAAATAGTGTAGGATACGATGAAATAGCAACAAATATAATAAAACAAGTAGGAGACCTAATATGTGGGCACATGTGCCATATTTTAAATTTATGTCTAAGTACTGGAGTCTATCCTGAAAGTCTTAAGGTCGCAATCTTAAAACCCTTATTTAAAAAAGATGACAAGGAGCAAATGCAAAATTATAGACCAATTGCACTATTATCAATCTTCTCAAAGATATATGAAAAATATATTTATAATCAAATCTACCTATATCTAGAGAAGTGTAACATTCTTTGCAAAGAACAAAAAGGGTTTCGTAAAAATATGACAATTAACCAAGCTATATACGATTTTCTAAATACCATAATGACAAATGTAGACAAAAGAACACCGACATGTGCTGTATACTGTGATATGACACAGGCGTTTGACTGCGTGGACCATAATATTTTGTTAGATAAAATGAACTGCTATGGTATAAGGGGAAACATTTTGGATTTACTTAAGGCATATCTGACTAATAGAATTCAATTGACAGCGATAACAAAATTAAATATAAAAACTAAATATGAGACTACATATGTATCAGAAAAAAGAACTGTGTCCTTTGGCGTCCCACAAGGTAGTGTACTGGGCCCATTATTGTTTATAATTTATATTAATGATTTACCAAAAGCAACAGAGCATAAAATAACACTGTTCGCTGATGACAGTACAGTAACGATACCATGTACTACTATGGATTCATATGAATCTGAAATTAATAAAACTTTATCTGACATCATCACGTGGATGAATAATAATAACTTAAGAATTAACTTTACAAAAACAAAGATAATGCAGTTTAGTCAAAGACATCCCTCAAATATAATGGACATAAACTATAGAAATAATAAAATTCTTGACACAGACAACGCCAAATTTTTAGGACTAATAATTGACAGAAAGCTAAATTGGAAAAGTCATATCGAAAGCCTCGTAACCAGACTTAATAGTTCCTCATACGCACTACATAAGCTTTCTAAGATAGTTAATACAGATGCTATACTGACTGCGTATCATGGTCTTGTTGCCTCAGTGTTAAGATACGGTGTGATATTCTGGGGAAATTCTACTAATAAAGAAATAGCCTTTAAATCTCAGAAGCGATGTATCAGGGCTATGTTTGGCCTCCGGGTAACGGACAGTTGTATACCATATTTTAAAAAACACAGAGTTCTGACACTTCCGTCTTTATACATTTTTGAAACAGCACTTTTTGTAAAATGCAACGCTCATCTATTTCCACAGCTGTCCGATGTAGTAAACCGCAATAGACGTAAAAATGCACTATGTATTCGAAGAGTTAAGACAAGTCATATGTGGAGTAGTATATTTTGCTTAGCTCCAAAAATATTCAATAAGATACCTAATAGTTGGAAAAATTTAAGTATTGACATGTTTAAAAGGAATTTAAAGGATATGCTGTATGAGAAATGTTATTATAATATTGACGAATTTTTGAATGACACTCCAACACTGACATGAGTATTGTATTTTAAATTGTATTGCATGTATTTGATATAATCATTTTAATTTTTAATGTAAAATTTTGTACGCCAGAACCGGCAGAATATGTGATCTGACCCTATATTGTAAACATCACTATTGTACCATATTCGACAAATAAAGGACTTTGACTTTGACTTTGTAAGTAAAGGAATAGCAAATAATATGAATTGCACTTAAAATATAATTATTATTCAGAATGAAATCTTATCAGTATTAAGTACCTACTTTTGAAGTATTTTCATGAAGTTCACTTTGTTTCAACAAATAATTGACGACGTTCCATAGAAAAGAAAATCAAAATTTAAATGATTGTCAATGGTGTCAAAAAAAGCAAGGAAATATTAAGGTTTCTTTTTAATTGACATATTATCTAACAATACCAACCTTTTTAGGGACATATTATTGCTCACTAAGTTATTAAGATATTTTTGCAACAAAAACGAAGGCATAATAACGATGAGAAAAGTGGCACATATTTCGTGAACCTTTACATAAGTATATGTTATTGTAATGGTTTTCAAGAAACATATTAATGCACTTGACTGTACTTATCACTATCCTCTAGCTAGAAGTTAGGGAGTAAAGATGATGGCAGTCGTTCAGATAGAATCCATAAGAAAGAGTAGGAGACTGGGTTAGAAACCGCAAGTTTTGGATGCCACTACGATTGGCTTTCATACAACAGATATTAACTATACTGGTTAGATCCGGTGAAATCAATTGAAACATCGGGTAGTAATTGTTTACATGATCAAAGGCTCGCACAGCAGAGATTTCACATGATTAGCCACGGCGACCATTAAATAACAGTATATGCAACAATTAGATACAGTTAGGTAATAATTTCGTCTTTAATATCTCTTACGCACTAGCGTATTGCTACGTGAATTTTCGACAAGGCGTGAATGCTACAAGGCCACGTATTAAAATTTCTGGCCTCTGGCCTCAAAAATCACCTAATTCTTGCAACGTTTTCTAATTAGGTTTACATATTATTCGATTTCTACATACTTAAATATGCTCATAACTATTTCCCTTCGGGCAAGCAAAAACAAACCAGCCATCTTTTTCTATTCTTAATACTTCCTCTACTGTCAAAAATTATTCGATTTCTGAGTAGATGCATTGTTGAAATTGCAGATAATACTGTAAGATATGATTGAACGATGGGTTTTCCGACACACAGACTGTGGGCACATAGACCAATGACTTAGCACCATCTTCATCTCTGTGATATAAAAAAGTTGCGGTAATTTTGTCTATTTATTTTCCATTCAAACGGCCGGGTACTGCGGCACACAAACCTCCAATTACATAGACGCCTTGGTTAAATAACCCGGAATAGTAAGAAGAAAGACGCTGCATTTAAACCGCTACGGAAACGATAGCGTGTACTGACCCTTACGACACGCCATCCATGAGAAATCTTCACCAAACAACACCAAGTTCTATAAAATTACATCACCGTTGATTTCCATCTTATAAGATGTTCTGTGACGAACTGCATAATAGAACACAAGCGGTTTAATGTTGTAAGTGGTGACCTAGATAGAGGACTCAAACTGATGTTACTTTTCCGAAAACGATGAGTACTAATTGTAAGGACGCCAACGCGAGTCCTTGAGCTCTTTACAGAATTTACTCTATACTCAAAAATTAAAAGAATTTGGGTGTGTACAATCCTTATCTCAAAGGAACATCTACTTTTCACCATTGAACATACTCCCAATGAATCCAGATTCCAATCTAAAATGTTGAGGGTAATTAGATTCGCCTTCGATTCAAAAATTCTTGCTTGCGAAATATGGGTACAGAAGATGGAATCTTCTCTTCTAAGTAAAAGCGTCAGTATATCACTACATAGTATAATGCTTTCTCTGTCCTTATGTATGCTTAAATTTTTTAACTACCTACGCAACGGATTTTGATGTGGTTTTTTGTTTTAATAGATAGAGTGATTGAAGAGGAAGGTTTATAATATAACATCATGGTGCGGAGCAGGAATGAAAAATGTAGCAAAAACGGGGTGATGCAGAAGAAGTTGCACGGGTCAGCTAGTAATATTAATACGAATACGGTCCTGCGTAATAGAAAAAGAGCGAAACCTGGCGAATCTCATACACAGCAATGCAAGCGATATACCGCACAATGCGTTAACAAGTCGTTCAAATCACTCAGTAAGTGATTGTGTTCTCTGCTGGTGTTTTACAATACCTAATGCTTTAGTATAAGTAGCCTCTACACCGTCTTTTATTGCAACATGAACAAGATATCAAATGCCTCTTACCCTGAACCATAAACGCATAAGTAGTCATAATAAAAAGCGTTAAATTGAACCTTTTATCGAGATAATTGCGTCATCCATCAAGATCGATTCCGTGTGGTGTTTGTTGCTATAAAGTGCCTACTCTCGATATTATTATTTAATGTAGGGACTCTCCTATAACCGAAGACCAACCCGCTGCATCCAAAGCTTGTACTCTGGCGCCAGGAACCCGCCTTACTGTTCCTCATTACCGTAATTCTATTTGGTTAACTTTCAAGGCAGTTTTTACTATCTAGCCCCGAAAGGGTTTCGTCAGAATGATCATCATCCTTGCATTAGTATTCCCGGTCGCATTCGAAGCTGTCACCTCGGAGTCCGGGGTTCGCTTTTTTACAGTCTAACTGCGTTGCGGCAACCTATGTTTAGGTGATATTGAAGTACTGCAGGTAGACCAGTTGTTGGACTTCTTAGGGCTTTAACTGTTATAGTAGTTTGTATGACAATCGGGACTGAGTCGAGTGCAAATAGCCATATTCGTGCATACAAATATTTGCACTGAGTAGGGAGCGAACCCGTGCTTCCTGACTAGCAGTCACGTTCATTACAACCACACCACAGAGGCTGTCACCAGAGCCGGAGCCGATGCAAGTAAGGATGGCTTTAAGCTGAAACTCGCCACCCATCTTGCACCAAAAGGCCATAAGCAAATAAAATGCAGTCCCCATCATTAAAATTTCGTAACAGAATTGTTTTTCAAACCCGATGATTTGTATAAAATGTATAATGCATTCACTTAGCATATATACACAGATAGATAGTCTAAGGACTCGTGCACAAGTACTCGCGTGTGTATGACGCGTGAAGGGCATAAACCAAGGAAACCAGTTTCTCTAAGAGAATAGCCTCCACCTAACTGTATTTATAGCACATATAATTTGTTTCTATTAATGCGGTAAACTTTTTGGCATGAAGATCAAGATAAGATATAGGTTAAGATAACTAGTTTAACGGATTGTATCATGATTTGTTAGGTGTAATTCACAGGGATCCCCAACTTACTTTCCAACTGCAGAAACGCTTTTATTTTAATCTGTAACATTGCTATGAGAGAATCATTGTTATGAGGCTCTACCAAGTTCTTTGGGGCCAAAGCCTACCTCATTTGAAAATCAGTAGGATCTCCTGAAAAGCAGACAAGGCTCTGGCACTCTGTCTCAGATTGAAGAGCCAGACCCTACGCTGATGGAAGTCTCAGATATAATGCAAATGAAGCTTTATAATTTTAATTTTAATTTCATGATTATGTATCTTTGAACTCATTGTGAGTTAGGCTCGCCTTTGTACATGATTCTTGCAAATATTATTGTATTATTTATGTACTTTATGTGTGCAATAAAGAATTAAGAATTCTGTACAAATTGGGAGTAGAGACTGATATCTGAATTACCACATAGGCCACTTTTATCCCGGGAAAAGGTCACAGGAATGGGATATTTCAGGTATTACATATTTATGCTTATCCACCTATAATAAATACTCACAGTATTAACAACTTCAGTAGTTACCTACTGAATACAAACAATATCCATTCTAGTAATAAATTAATATTGCAATGGCAATCATCATTTACTACATGGAGGACACAATGCTGAACATAGGCCTCTCCCAATCGACCTCCAATCCGACCAGTTGGACCGTCCGACCCGTGTCTTTGAATGCAATGGCAATAATTTTAGATATTTTAAGCACTTAGACATAAAGTACATAATAATAGTTAGTTAATTGTCCTTTGTTACAATGTTGAAGTATTCATTGTATTATGCAATGTCATACATTTACTATGCAATTAAACCTACATGGTCAAACAAATGCATACTTGGAAATATTGTAACATACCACAAATTCAAAGGTTATTAATTTGTCCATATTTTTTATACTATATTACTAAATAATTATAGGCAACTATGCAATCTCTGTACATACAAAATAACTTGTCCTCATGCCTTTACATATTTTGGCAAGTGATAAGTTCTACGATGAAGCAATTACTTAGCAAAGGGTCTTAGGTAATGAAATTATTAAATGGGTAAGTATTGATGCATATTATTTATCAGTATGAATAAACGAGGTAAGCGAGGATAGTTTTGGTATAATCTACAATTGGTGGGATTGAGATCATCCACCAGAGCACCCCGTGTATCCTCAAAAGACACTCCGAAAATGCATACTGGGCATATAGAGTGCATTTTAAGCACATTTATGGCCCATAACTTCTGTTTACTCCTATACGAATTAAGATATATCTGCTAGTCTGCAATAAATGGATAAACTGTATATACCAATCTATATTGCATTTTTATTAATCTTACAACTAAGAGTGTAAAATAGACCAGAAACGGTTGTATGGAAAATTTGTAGTGTTTTTTATAAATTAATTCCCAGCTTAGGTAGCTGTAGGTATACCTACTGTATAGCTATAGTATAGTCACTCAGTAGCCTTCTGGAGTCATCATGCCTAGCCAAGGAGAAAGCGATAAAGATGTTTGGGTACTTATTATTATCAAAAACTTCTACATTTTCTATTAGATTGATATTATATTTCAATGACTGTCCCCTTCAATGGTGGAAGTTGATGAGTGATGAGCATTTTGTTCCATTCAGCACATATACTTTAATTTATTTAACACCAACAGGTAAACATCTTAGAAAGATTGAATTAACTCATTGCAATTACTATTACGAGTGAATTAAATTCGTCGCAAAACGTAGCCGATTCCCTTCTTAAATCTTGTGTTCCTAAATGTAATGTGATCTTTAATTTTCAGTATATAGACACTGAAACAATACTTAAAACATTTAAACAATTAAATATAAAAAAGACTGAAGATCTCTGGGGCATTTCAACCAATATAATAAATTCAATAATGCCCACTATTGCGCCCTACCTTGCATTCATATTCAATAAATGTATAGATGAAAAAGAATTTCCAAATCTTATGAAGTACAGTAAAATCATTCCGTTATTCAAAGCAGGGGACAAAAGTGACCCATCCAATTTTCGTCCCATCTCTATATTACCAGCGCTAAGTAAAATTTTTGAAAAAATAATATTTAATCAACTGCTTTCACATTTTGCAGCCAATGATTTACTTCATAAAAAACAGTTTGGTTTTACTAAAGGCAAGAATACAACAGATGCAGGAGTCGCACTAGTTAAACATATATTTGATGCATGGGAGGAGAAGCAGGATGCCATTGGTATTTTTTGTGACTTATCAAAGGCTTTCGATTGTGTTGATCATGAGACCTTGTTATTGAAGTTAGATTATTATGGTGTCTCGAATAGCTCACTTAGCTTACTTAGGTCTTACCTCACTGGCAGAGTACAAAAAGTAAACGTTAATGGCACCGATTCTTCTGGCGCCCCGCTAGTCATGGGAGTACCCCAAGGCTCGATATTAGGACCCCTTTTGTTCCTGATATATGTAAACGACCTTCCATACTTCATTGAAAATCTTTGTGAAATAGTATTATTTGCTGATGACACTTCATTAATTTTTAAAACTGACAGACAAAAAGTAATACTTGACGATGTGAATAATACCCTTTCTGTAATATTGCATTGGTTCACGAGTAATAACCTGCTACTTAATGCCAAAAAAACAAAATGTGTAAAATTTACGATGCCAAATGTAAGACATATAGACTCAAACATTATAATGAATAATGAAACTGTGGAAATAGTCAATACCACAGTTTTTCTTGGCATCACACTAGATAATAAACTACAATGGGGTTCTCATATCACAGCCTTAGCAGGAAGACTTAGCTCAGCTGCCTATGCGGTTAGAAAGATAAGGTCACTAACTGACGAGAAAACGGCACGATTAGTTTATTTCAGTTACTTTCATAGCGTTATGTCATATGGTCTGCTGCTGTGGGGCTCAGCTGCCGATATTGCAACTATATTTATATTACAGAAACGAGCTATACGAGCAATCTATTGCCTCGGACCCCGTGACTCGCTGAAAGAACTGTTTAAAGAAATTAATATTTTAACAGTTGCCTCACAATATATTTACGACAACGCCTTATATGTAAGGAAGAACCTAGACCTCTTCCAAAAAAAATCAGACTTTCACAACTTGAATACGCGAAATAAAAATAAACTGGCGATACCGAAACTAAGGCTTCATAAAGTCAGTAATTCGTTTGTGGGCAAATGTATAAAAATATATAATAAAATTCCTCAGGATTTGGCTGACCTGCCACTTGATAAGTTTAAAATAGAATTGAAAAGATTTTTAATTAAAAAAAGCTATTATAAAGTAGACGAATATCTTGATGATAAAAATGCGTGGTCATAATAATCTCTTGCTCTTGCACCTAGTTATTATAAATAAACAACTAAATATTAAAAAGAATAACGATAATCTACCTGAGTTTCTTGCTGGTCTCTTCTCAGGAGATTTAACTACCGAACCAGCGAAAGAATCATTTTCTAATGATTTATTTACTAAGTATCCTAATTTATTATGAATTATAATATTTTTGACAAATGTAGGTACATAATCATTGTAAAACTTTGACATTCATAAGTGCTCTTTATGTGCCTAAACTGAATAAATGAAATTGATTCTTTGATTCTTTGATTCTTTGATTGGCATTGATAATAGTCTTGTATGCCTCTCTATGCTAAATATTTTAGGTGAGAGATAGCATGTAGAAGAAATGTGTGCACTTGAGATTCTAATATAAACAAATGATTATAAACTATCATTGGAAGCTCTCAAATATCTATTTAGTTTATTGAAACAATACAGCATTCCCTTATTATCATACTGACTTCAAAGGAGCCCTGGCAGGCTGCCAGCCCACACTCAAATTGTGATACTTCCTAGATATAATGTTTTGGTGTGTTAGCAGTTACCTACTAAGTAACTGTTAAGATGAAATTTGGTAGAGTAATACTAAACCTATTAACATTTTAAGTTACATCAATGTCATCATCTGCCTTTAAATTTATTTGGGTCACCAATGCTATTGTTCCTAGGAATACATAAGTCTCCAGAAAGAACCAGTTTTATCATCAACAAGATGGTTAAACTTTCCAGACTAATAAAGTAGTGACGTACACACGGCACAGCGCCTTCGCATGGAGCTCTGCTTGTGCGCACACGTGTGACACTTTTGACAGTGAAAATAGAGAAATATTATTCCTAAAATATGTGAATATGATGTCACTATCGATGTCGTAGTCTCCATAGAAGCTGCCTACGCGCTTTAAGTCACATTTAATCATATAAATAAAACATTTAATTGACCTCCGACACGGCGCGGCAGTCACTCCACAAATCTTACATTTCGTAATAGGTCACCATCAAAACAATAATACGCGGCACACTTTCGAAGTGACAGGGAACGACCTAAACTTTAACATACCATTATTCCACTATCTCTATCGCGCCTTCGATACATACCTTCAAAATAAGCGAGACAAAAAGCTGTCAAAACTTTATCAAATTAAAACTATTTACACACATTAAAACTATTACACACTAAGTTTTATCGATAAAAATGTATGCAATGGGTGAACTTACTGTATTCAAGTGAACATAAATCCAAAACAGATGTCAGGGTAAATTTATTGACGAAAACAAGGCACAAAACACAGGCAAAAACACTTATTTCGTTAGATGTTTGATCACAATGTAAACACTTGAAGGTACACAGCATGCACTAAACACTGAGCACTATGGAGGTCGCGACACTTGACTTATAATGTTTATTTACTACGATTATCACAAGACATCACGCAATTATTCCAACACGTCTGCCGTATCACAATGAGCAGCAGCCATCTTGCTCGCTGTCGAAAAAGAAAGAGATGCACTCATTTTGCCTTGATTATGCCAACCAATCAAAAGAAGTGTCAAGTCAATTCGCCTTGTTCATTGGTCACACTAATATACGTTTTGTGATACTATCAATTGGAAGATTTTATGGCACTTTGTAAATTAATGTATTATTCTGTTTTATTAACTCCGTACTCCTTATAATAAAGTGATTAAAAATATGTTTTAATAAAACATTAACTTTTTTGTACACATATATGCACATGACAATTCACAAGACAACTAAACGAAGTTGTTGATAAACAAACCAGCATTTTGTTTCAGCGCGATATTTGATTTTGACATTTGGATACAATGCAAAAGTGCCAACTGGTGCCAACTTTTCATTTTTGATTCTGTCTTCTCTCTTTGCTTTACAATATTTTAAATAACATTGTTATTTTTTTACTATAATATCATATGGCTTTTCGATGGGGTTTTATTCTCTTGGCAGTAATTGTCACATTCACTGTAAGTAATTTAAATTATTATAATAAGTACCTAGTTGTTGCCAGCAGCAGAGCGCGCGTAGAATTCTGATCCCGTTGCAGCGATGTATAGGATATGTTATTTGAGGAATAGAAATGCCCTATATATTATTCCAGACTCCAATCTATCCATGTACAAAACGTTAGAAATGTTAGAAGATGATTGAATGCAAACCTCTTCACAAACTTTCACATTTCTATTAGTACTAAGTACTTACAGGTACTATGTACTCTTATCTCAGCGTAAAATAAATAATAATAATATATGTTCGTAATATTTTAATTCACAGTTTAACATAACAGAATTTGAATGCAGACAACTACATCATGGATTCAATAAAACTCTTGGTAAGTAGAAGTTTTTTTAGACTACCAATCACTACATAATTTATAGGAGTAAAAACCATTTATATTTTTTAACCAACTTCCTTAAAATAGCAGTATGTATAATTTTCAGAAGAAGCATCAGGAATCTTTACAGAATTCCCTCTTGGCATATCAGAAGCATTTGACGACGCCAGTGGCGTTTTCGGCAAAGTCCTTGGCAAGTTAATGAGCAAAAAGAAATTCCTGGGCATTGAATCTTTCTATGAAAAAAAATAAAATATAAGAATATTTCATATTGGTATGGTTTCATTTTTTTTTTTTAATATTTATGGCGCGTCAATTTTACTTCACCTCGCCTGATGAAAGAGTCACCATTACAAACACAGTTACATTTGTGGAGCTCAGCTTGACGGCGTCATCAGATGCTATTTCACAGCCCAGAACTGTAGGAAGAAGGAAACATGTGCACTGCCGCTTGTTAATTATATTACCAAGAGGCTATAAGAGGACCGGGTGAGATGGCCCATGCAAAAGAACAGATCCGGCCAACAGGGTCCCTTCCTGGGGTAAGTAAAGAGCTATGAAAAAAATATAACAGAAAGATGGCTTCAAAAACAAATAGGGCTACATGGTAGCTACTGTCTTGAATTACTGCTGTTCATGATCATCCATGATGAGCATCAGTGACTAACAGCATCTGGGGTTGGGTCAGATAACAAAACAGCAACAATAACTAAGTTTGATCATTTATTTGATGATGGTACAATCTACTTGAGATATCAAAATGTCTTTTCATGTGTCTCTTTAGATATGTCGGTCCCTTAAATTTACTGTGACAAATATCACATTCTAAATCTGGTCCAGCATGATACTGCTTTACATGTTCTAAACGCCGAGATGCAGATAAAAACTTCAAATCGCAATATTCACACTTGTAAGGTGTTTCACCAGTGTGCGTTCGAATATGATACAGCAATGACATTTTTGTACTAACTTTATCTCCGCAAGTGTCACACTGAAAATTCTTTTGTTTCGTATGCTTCACTATATGTTCCTGTAATCTGCTTTCAGAACTTAGTTTTTTTCCACACCAATTGCATATTACTGCCTTGCCATTTTCATGTTCTAATCTCATATGGACATTTAGTGCAGACTTTTGCACATATTTTTTCTCACAGTAATGGCACGTAAATTTCGGTTCTGAAACTACCCTCTCTTTTTTTTCACAGAGCTTTTGCTGAACATGTTTGTTGAATGCTAGCTGCCCTTTATATGCTTTGCCACAAGTTTCACATACAAGACGAGTTGTATGAGTTTTCTCATGGTATTTTAAAGAAAAAGTATTGTAGTATATCTTGCTACAATAGGTGCATGCAGCAATGCAATGACTAGCCTTTATGTGGCGGTTTAGTAAGAATTTAGAACCATAGCTCCTAGGACATATAGAGCATTTGAAGGTCTGTGGTGCATGTACTTGTAAATAATGTAGTCTTAATATTTTAACGGTTTTAAATTCTTTAAGACAATCTTTACACTTGGTATCTTTTTTGTCATTAATCTTATTTGATGTATTGGAAAGTTGACGTGATTTAACTTGTTTGTGTTTGCTTTTTGTTCTACAACTTTTTCCCTTTTTCTTCTTTGTTACTACTTTGCTTTCAGTAGATAAAACCAGTGTGGGTTCTTCTTGCAAGTTATATTTTTTAGGCTCAGATTGCATATCCAATGTGATTAAATTCCATGTCATTATTTTTTGCTGCCAAGCAGATTCACTCTGTATTTGTTGCAATCTTTCATGCGGAGTTGCTCCAGATTCGCACAATCTCTTCTCATCACGAAATTCATTGATTGTATTATTCACACTATCTATAGCCAGGTATAAAGACTTACAATAAGTATCGTCGCTCGTAGCATACGCTATATAGTTCTGTAGGCTATTAATATTGCAAGACAGAGTTCGAACATTATTTTTACAGGATTCTATAAATTTATAACTGACAATCGCTGACTTTATACACTTAGCGCATAAAGTACTTGTAGATAGTGAATTGATTACCTGCAAAAAAATCATAATAAGAACAAGTTTCTATCTAATGTAAGGGTCAATATTGCACTTCTATCGGATATGAGCCTATTGCTGCAAATTAGGGCTACTAACTTCTTCTCCTAACACAGTATATAACATTTCGTAGATATCGTCTATGTTTTCAAGTTCTGGCATTATTTCATCTCGTATGTTATAAACTTTTTCGTTTAAAGTTTCCAGACACAGACAACAGTATTCGGCACAGTCTGTTAACAAATTGCGAAGGATATTATTCAAAGCAGTCATAGTAGATTAAAATAAAAGATTGCAGATAGTTAAATTAAACAGTAAATATTTTTTAAACTTGTATTTTGAAATAAAATTACTTTATTTTTTTGACAGTGACAGACCAGATGATCACAGAGACGTCACACTACTTCTACTTTCTAGGATTTTATGAAGTGGTAACCAAGACCTTTAAGTCAAGTTTTATTTGTATAATCCACTTATATGTTATAATCGGGGCGGAGTGAAAGAGTAATAGTAATTTAGGAGGGCGGAGCGGGTACGCGGTGTTCATAATACAATTTTGCTTGACTTTGCTAAATAATATTTTACCAGATGACTTGGGTTACATTCCAAACCATATTAAGCGTTTAAAGTAAGTATCAATTAATCAATTTTGACGTGACAACGTCTTATAAATTGGCTTGCCGGGTGACACTTCAAGAAACTGCGTTACGCTCCGCTCACGTTATGCGCTCACAATGAGAGCGAGTGAGAGGCACGCGTCCCTTCCACTCGGGCATGGTTAGCCCGCCTAAGAGCGAGAGAGACAGACATAAAAAGTGAAAGGCACGCGTCCCTTCCACTCGACGAATGAATATTCACATTAAAATTATTTTACCACTCAAAGTCGTTGTCACGTAAAACTTTCGCCCGTATACCGACTTTACAGGCAACCAATTTTTTAATTTTAATTAAGATAGGTGAAACATCGGCAGCTTAGCGGTCGTTGAAGTCCCAGGTTTGACAGGGGTCGCCATTTCATTACAAAACGATGTGAACCTACTTCTAACACTTCCATACGAGTCAGGAGGAATGTGAAATACATAATTGCATTTACGAATGCTATTTTTAAAAAATCTATAAAAATATATCCCCTTGTTTTAAAATATGTATTTGACAAGTTGCAATATATCACAGACTTCAGCGTGAACGCAGATGTGTTTTAAACTTATTCAAAATTAACTTGTTGACTAAACATACATGGTTTGAACGAAAAAGTGTGTAGCACAGTCTAAATACATGTATAAAACTAGTAATTGTGTTCTGACGGATCTTCAACCACTGTTTTTGAAGATCCGTCACAACCTCACAACAAGTTACTTGTGTATCAAACATGTATACAACTTATAGGTGAAAACGAGGGGTAACTGACATTAGTTAGGATGAGTGGTTCAATTTCTAACTAGTTAACTGACTTATGAAATTAATCATAGGTACATCCTAAATCCCGAAACCAATTTACTGGCGGTTAACCAACAGCTAACGTGGCTCCTGGGCCCATACCGACGAGTATATAATAGTAACATGTAGCCCATACCATGAACTCTTAAAACAAGTCAATAATTGAACAGCTGTCAACATCTAACTGCAAATGTAATTTTGTAATGCTATATATTTATATGAGATCACAAGGTTATGTATGCAGTATGACAGCCATTCACTCGGTTCAATTATTGACCAGTTTTAGGAGGTAAACCTGAAGGTAGGGTGTCTCGAGAATGTTTACTAGCTGTACATCTAACTTTAGCCGTAATCTGCCGTAACGCAAGTGCCGTGCGCTGCGGGCCGTGCCATACCGCATACGTAACATTATCTACGGTATCTACCATAATATGTAAAATTGTAAGAAAGGCAACTGATAAATTAATGTAATTAATTTTTACTATAGGTACAGCACAAAAATAGTAATACAAACTAGAAAACGGACATTTTTACGCAAACGTCGATTAAATTGGTTTGTCAGTTTATGTTTTTGTGGGCGGCCATTTTTAATTTCCTTTCATGGCGTCGATCGACGTGTGACCCAACTGCCCAAGTTCTTGAACGAAATATTTTAAAAGCGCGCGGCTTTGAAGTTATATTTATTTTGATGTTTTCAAATTAAGTTTCAATTATAATATCGTAAAAACATGGTTGAAGAATCTGAATATAATCTTCTGGTCTCCAATATCCTAAGTGAAAACCGATACAGCCATTGTAGGTTATGTCTAAAGCAAATTCAAGATCATTACGTTCGTCTTCAGGACTGTGTTTCTTTGGAGCACAGTGGTGGCTATTTTCAAGTGCTTTCTGAAGTACTTACTGATCTTATGGGATCTGAGGTGAGTGTCATAATAATATCTATGGACTAGACCACTATATTAGAAACGTATTCGTTATTTTTGTTAGTAGGAGTAGATACCACTTGTGTTGCAAAACAAACTTTCACAGTTTATTAACTTTCAGATATCTGATGAAATAGTTGGATTGGATGCTGTGTGTATGGATTGTGTGAACAAAGCACTCGAAGCCCAGAAATTTGTACTTGACTGTAAAAATTCTACAAAAATTTTAAATAATGTTTTTGATAATCTAACAAATGCATTGGATATAGATATTGAAAATCCGAACTCCGACCATGGTCTGTATGTTAGTGTTGGTGAATATGAATCAAAAGTAGTGTTAGTAAAAAATGAAAGCAATATGAAACCTATTATTGAGCAACCTGAGATTTTATCATGCACAGAATGTTCAGAAGAGTTTGATGATATTGTTGATTTAAAAGTTCACAATTTGACTACTCATTCTACTTTCACATGTGAGAAGTGTTATTATACTACAGCAGATGATAAGGAACTGGACAGTCATATAAACAGTGAACAAATGTTCCAGTGCGACTTCTGCAGTTTACATCGGTGTACTGAAGAAAGTCTCAAACAGCATGAGGATAAAGCCCATGGCTTGTATGTATGTAAAGACTGTGGCAAAGGCTTTAGAGGCCTAGAGAAACTTCAAGCACATGAGCTAAAGCACATATCCAAAAGCGAATGTCCAAAATGTGGAAAAAGTTACATTACTAAGGAGTTTTTCTTGAAACATGTCAAGTTGTGTTTGGAAGATATGCTTGAACCTCACCCAATGAGGAGTAAAATTAAGAAAACATATTTTTGTAACAAGTGTGGTAAGGGCTACAGCACCCCTGGAGGGCTCAGAGTTCACCGTCGATTTGTGCATGAGAATGCTAAACCACACATTTGTAAGTTTTGTAACAAACAGTTTACTGCACCGAGTTACTTGAAAGTACACTTGGTGAAGCACACAGGTGAGAAGAACTTCAAGTGTGATATATGTACTAGGAAGTTTGTGTCGAAAGAGGCTTTACTGTATCATACCCGCCGACATACTGGTGAAAAACCTTACAGCTGCACCATGTGTGATGAAAAGTTTGTAAACTCCTCAGCTAGAGCTGAACATATAAAGTTTAAACACGTGGGCCCCACACTGATGTGCGAGATATGCTCCCGTAAGTTTGTTACAGCAACATTCTTGAGAGCTCATATGAAGAAACATCATGATCCTTCCAATAAGTTGTATACTGGCAGGAGTTTGATCCCACCAAATGTGCCTGCTGTTGAGAATATGCGTGTGAAAATTATGTACTAATGTACACGGGCTGGCTCCCGGCCAAAAGAACAGTGCTCAGTGGAGCAAATGAGTCCTAGAGTGGAAAATGCAAATAGGCAAACAGAAAGTGGGATGCCTTGTATTTGACTAGGTGCTTTATTGAAATAGACTGAACATGTATGGTAGAAGATTCAGGAGTATAACCAGTAGTGCCCAGAAAAATTGTAACTATACTTTGTAAAATATAGCTTGGGTCCTATGACAGATGTCAAAATTAGGTTCATAGGGACGTCCGAAATTCGATGAAAATATCGATACTACCAGCTATTATTGATGCATGTTACATATAATTAGGTTTAATTTAATTTGTATGTGTGTATTTAATTGTAATGAGAACGGAATATACGTAGCATACAAGGCGTCGGCACTCGTACTGATGAGAATGAGTGGAGTGGATCAGTGGAAGTACATATCAAACAAGATGTTCTAATATCATGGCCCAAGAGCCAAACGCGGCGTGTCTTCTTACAAAATCCAAAAACAGGTTCAGGGCGTTGATGGATCGAATGTAGGATTTTATTTACTCAATATTATTTAGGATCAAGTATATTGAAATATAAATATTATTATGATAGTAAAATACCTAAGCAATAAGATTAAATTTTAATTATTTTTTTCTTATATTAATTTCAATTTTAAATTAAGCTTTATTCAAAATATGGATAGTTTATAGTATGTGGTCACGATGATTCATTGCCCATCACTAATTAGCTCGGTATGCCCATAAAGTATGACATTGACAGCTACTGCATTCATTATTAGAAAATTCAAGACTTCATGTGTGAGATTTCACTGACAGCTGTCATAGGACCCAAGCTACATTTTACAAAGTATAGAAGTTATACAAATATTGAAAGAGATGAGTTCCTTTGTTTTTAGTTACTCTATACTTTTGTATATAGTGTCTTCAACATCTAGAATTTTACATATCATAATAAATTAATTTTAATGGATTATGTAATCTTGCTATATTTGTATCTATTGCTTCTGCTACATGGTCTTGCCATCTATCAGGCATGCATATCATGCCATCATGGTCTTTGACTAAGGCTTGACTTCACATAGAAGTAGAAGTTTCTAGATTTGAAATTCAAACTTAATTCCCACATTATGATGTCACAATTTTTATTCACACCCTAGACATTGAATTATATACACCTCTATTTAGTTCAACAATCAACAAATATTTATTATAGTGAACATTTAGTATGCTAGCTGTTCAAATCAAATTTAGATAGGAAAAAGTGAAAGCTTCGACGGGAGTCGAACCCGCGATCTTTCCCCTTACAGGGGAACACTGACCGCTAAGCCACGAAGCCTCGTCTGAATCATTCGAAATTCTCCTATATAACCATTTTCATGGCGATATGGTGGGAGCTACCCTATCTACATTTGTAGTGAATTTTCACTGGGCACAAGTCCAGCTAATCTTATCTCATCTCATCTTTAAAGTGTAAACTTATCTCGAGCATAAATTATACAAAAAGGTATGTATGACGCTGTACACAGGCTAATTTATTAGTGTAGCTAGTGCCTTGTAGACTGGATGCGGAAGGCGGAGAATCAGGAGCAATAGCGCATATTGGGTCATGTCCAGCAGTGGACTGCAATAGGCTAATTGATTGATTGAAATGTCTTGTACCTACCCTGTATTTCAAATATTTGAATGTATTCGATACAGCTAGTTGCAACACAACAATGCATTATTTATTATAATTTTTTAGACCTATGCAATATGCAACATAACACAATGCATTTCTGTTTGATATATAACTCTATTAGTAATAATCACAACAGTAGTAAATAAAACTACGCAAAGCTAAAGTTACCATGGATTACAATTTGCAAATAAATTACAGTTTACAAATAAATATTCTGTACAAAGAACTGCACAATGGTAAGTTTGACCGCGACTGCTGTACAGCTCGCTCCCATGGTGCGCGGCGTGGCGAGAGACGAGATAAAAAGAACGAGTTAGAGCGAGGGACATAACGCCATGAGCGCAAGGCCGACTGACCAAATCTTATGATCGATACTTCCCCCTCCGTACAGCGATCGAGATATAAGAACGAACTATAAGAGTAAATGCAAATACAAATATTTATTCAAAGAAATATGTGTTTGTACTGGTGATCTATGAATGACAGATTTATGTGCATTTAGCAAGGTCACAGTTCAGAAATTAAGTGTTTTACTATAAGCTGCTAATAAAAGACGTTATTATTTTTGGGCGTTTTATTTTTGTCTTATAACTATGTGCTATTTAGTCAGATACACAGTTATATACCTAAATTCAACTTGATTCAACTAGATTTTTTTAGTCAAGCGATGTCCCCAGCGGTGTCTTCCTATGGGAGTGGTCATACTGGATGTTGTGATGTTATATGTTGGATTCGAACCAAGTAAAACCACACGCCATCTTCGGTTCTCAATCACCAGGGCAACCCGATAAGTAACTTCCCTACCTGAACAGAATAACGGGCCATACCTGTTAGCCTGGGACTGGAGCTTGCCATTCTGCTCTCTTTTAGGGAGATTCAGTGGGGCATTAGAGCGTTTGAGCAGTCTTTTACACAGGACTGTTTGCTCCCACCTCAGTTCCGGCTGTGGGAGTGGGAGAGTTCTACTAAGTACCTATTCAGTAACTTTCACATAGATAACAACTTTGATATACTAGGATACTGCTGCTCCTTCATATTACTATTTGCAGATAAATCTATATTTAAATATGGTTCTTCTACTACTGGCACAAACAACTTGCTATGCGGATTATAATGTCTTTGAACATGTTTCCTCAGCTGATGACCTGTCACAAATTTCACATGGCAAACATGACACTCTTTTGTTGGACCGAAGTGTTTTCGCCTTTTATGCTCCATCCGTCTCGATGCAGAAAGGAAACTTTCACTACATAGGTCACACGGGAAGGGCCTCTCTCCTGTGTGAAGCCGAATATGATAGATCAATGCAGCATGTGTCACAAACTTCCCTCCGCAATGGTCACAGTGGAAATTTCTTTCCTTAGTGTGTTTCACTTGGTGATTCCTTAGCCTGCTAATCGCGTCGAATTTTTTGTCACACCAGTTACAAGACAGTACATTTCCAAATCCGTGATCCGTTTTTAAATGGGTTCTTAAGCCATTTTTTCTAGCATAACCTTTATTGCAGATATCGCAGAAGAAACTCGGCTGCCTCTCCTCAAGGTTTCCACAAATTTTTAGATGAAACTTAAATGTATGTTTGTTTAGGAAGGATTTGTCACAGCGTGGACACTTGTTGATATCATGTTTGTCCAAGTGCACCCGTAAGTCTTTCTTCGAAGGAAACTGAATGAAGCACAACTTACAGATTGCGGCAACATGGTGAAGCTTATCATGATATTTTAGCATTTTTTCTGTACTGAACATTTTCGCACACTTTGGACACTGAAGATTTTTAGGATAATGTACCCTCTCAGCGTGATCTTCCAGCTGAATTTGTGTGGCAAAAACTTTGGGGCACTGAGGGCAGGGATGTCGTGTGTTGCTGTGAACTTTCATATGCTTGAGTAAATGACAGTTTGAGTTGAATTTTTCCCCGCACTCTTCACACATAACCGTGGACTTCTGGCGTGTAACTTTCTCACTAGGCGGTTTGACTTTCATTATTTCTTTTATTTTAGCTAATGCAGACCTCTTGGTTCGCTGTGTGTGATGTTTACGGCTAGTAAACATTATCGGTTTTTTATCTTTTACCATCAAGAATACTGTTTGGATATTAGGTGCTATCGTTTCTGTTAAGTTCAGAGATGCATTAAATTTATCGAGTGTTGACTGCCACTGTTGGTTTGAATACTGGCATAACTTTTGGAAGAGATACGAGTTGATGGTCATTGTCGCACAGTTTATACATAGGACTTGTGGCAGTAGCAATTCTGACGTAACCTGAAAATAAACAAGATCTTATCAAATTCATAACACAGTGGGGATGATGAATTCTTCAGTCAGATGAACACAATGTTTCCTAATCTCCACTAATATTATCAAGAGGAAAGATTTGTTTTTTCATTTGTTTGTTTGTAACGAATAGGCTCCGAAACTACTGGACCAATGTCAATAATTCTTTCACTAAATTAAAGCTACAATATCTAGGAGTAATATAGGATGTTTATACTTAACATCAGAGGCGTCAAAGTTGTGCTGCCGACCCTATAGAAAACCCTCTAATGCTTTTCTTGAAGAAGTGGTGGGGAGATGAATTAAATGAGCCCAAGGTACTTATGAATAAAGGTTTGCAGTTTTAAATAGAAAGTAATATTGTAGACTTACACTTAGATCATTGAACATGTCAGCATACGTAACGGTCTCATCTAGATATGATCTCTGGAGTCTTATACTGTCTTCAACACATACTTCTTGGTCCTGTGTTGTAGAAAAACATAACCTACAAATATGATCTGTTTCACTTGACAAAAATTTCAGAGCTGGTAGCGTAACGTCACTTTCAAGATCCATTATTTTAATTAGCTATGAATTTGTGAAATACTGTTAAGGGTTTAATCACACATGAAATATAAATAAACTTGGCAATTATGTAAAATTATAATTATAACTGACATTTGACATTTCTAGCAAGTGTAACCCGAACAAAAAAAATGTACAAAATGCACCTTTATTTCTTCAGTCATTTTAAATGATTCGAAAACTACTTATAATACTTCATTTCATAAAAGATTTTAGTGGAACTTTGAGTCTGGGATAATTCTTTGTAAGTTGTTTTAAAGGTTGAATCTAATGGAATGGATGGAGGTACTGTTGGCAGCATAAAATGTCGTTGTGAACATAGAATAATAAGGTCTATGTACCACTCAGCACTAGTAGTGTGATAAACGGCTTTATTGTCCCAACGCTTAATACGCTTAAGCTTGTGCTTGTAAGCAGACTTAAAAAAGTGCTTTTCACTTAAAACGCTTTTTTAATAAGTCGTCTATAAACGTACGTAAATTGGACATGTTTTGTTATTTTACTGAATAAATAATTGTGTTAATATATAATAGTAAATTAGTCGTTGGAACATTGGAGATATTTATTTTATATTAACAATTTTGAACACAGACATTGTTATCAGTATCTATTGTTTATATAGGTACACTAGATTATACTCTTATATTATTTACACTTATTATAACTACGCTATACCTATTAAATTGTACACTTTATTATACTTATTTACTATATTCACAATTAAAATTATATAGGTACACTGAACACTAACTATATACAATAAGTTTATAAACTACTAAACTGTATACCTAATTAAAATACGAAACTTGCATTCGAAATCGAAAACTCGCGAAATAGGTACATACGTAACGTCACGGACGATCGCTTTAAGCCGACAGCGAACCGCGTACTAAAAAGCATAAAACAAAATAAAGCTTAAAAAGCATCACAACACAACGAAAATTTATACGACTTGAAGTAATGTAGTCTTAAACACGTTTAAATCTATATTGTCAAATTATATTCAATTTAACCGCATAATCATATTGACAAAATTTTATATTTACGACTTTATTCTTGATCCATATAGTCTATTTTCCGACGCGCGCCAGTGCAATGCGACGCGGTCGGCGACAGTAGGTACATCATAACATACCTGCGCACAGTACGCACCTAGAAACAAGCGTGCCGTCGGTTTCGTTTAAACCAAATAAGCTTATGCTTGTAAACGTACTTAAACGCTTGTAGCAATAAGCTCAGACTTTTCGTTGTGTTGTGTTTAAACGGCCACTACTACTCAGCACTAGTAGCAAACACTCGACCCATGATGGAAAACGCTTATCAAAATGGTATAATCAGGTATAATCGTGTGAAAGTTTGAAACACCGAACAACATTTTCTAGGGAAGAACTAGGAGAAAACTTGGTGGTTCATTTGTCAACAGATGCCCCTTTTACCAATAACATTGTTAGGAAATGGAACCTAGGCCAACAACATCGTTACCTCACCTCACAGGTGAGCCAGTAGGAGGTAGGAGGTAAGTGGTCGGTGTATGATAATGAGAGTCTATCCCGAAGAGTACAGAAATATATAGGAGATCTACCCGAACAAACAGCAGTCGATCGACTTTTTAATATAGACATCGCCGTTAAAATGAAGAACGTTGAACTTTTTTCGAAAATTTAAAACATAAATATATGTTTTACGTCAGCAGAGCGTTGAAGTGTTAAAGTGTGCACTATTCCCAGGGATGGTGACGCCAGCAGTCACCAAAATGAAGCACTGGTTATATGTATATCAATGTAATAAAAAAATCCAGATCATGACCTCCATGCCTTTATAACTCAGCATTCTTTGACCCAAAATATCAATACTGTCTAAACTTAACATAGATTTAGTTCATGAATAAAAATGTTTTTACCTGAGGAACCTCACTTTAAGCAATACATCAAAATACGTGTAACTATTTTATACTTCAAAGCGTGCTTCAAAGCGATTCGACAAAGTATAGAACCATCCTCTTCTCCACTCACTGAATTTGCAATGGTGACCCTCTTTCATGAGACTTTGCCTTCAGCTTAACATCAGGCGAGGTGAAGTCAAATTGACGTGCCATAAATATAAAAAGGAGGTATTTTCAACAACGCATTTGCAAGGAATCCTGGTCTGCCAGTTAGAAGTGGTAGGTAGAAATGTTCAAAAATCTATCAAACTGGATAAGGGCAAATTCATTGATAGAGTTTAATTTTGGGTATTTATTAAGCAAATACATACAGAGAGAACATGTCTCTTTTATTTTCCGCTAACTTTAGGAATAGGTAGTTACTTGTAATGAATTCTGCAGCGTAATGGTAGAGCGTAAGACTACTACGCCGCGGTTGAATTCCCGCTCAATATAAATAATTATAAAGATTTGTGGTAGTAGTTTATTCTATAAGTTTAATAATTAATGTTTTTCCTGTAAGTACGAACTTACTAACATTTAATAAAAATATCAAAACTTTGCCAAAATGTTATTATAATATTCAAGATTATGGGGATACACAAGTTAGGAAATAAGCTATATGCTCAGCTACTTTTATACCAGAATATATTACCTATTATATCAGAAATGTCCGTTGCGTTTCTTGCCGTAGTCTTCAGGGGGCAGCGCGAGATTCAAACCGTGATACATACTTACTCTATTTTTTAACTAGCTGACCCTCGCAACTTCGTTTGCGTTACCCCGTTTTTGCAACATTTTTCACTTCTGCACCGCACCAGTTGGTTGCAGCATGATGTTTTATACATATAAACCTTCCTCTTTAATCACTCTAAAAAAAACCGCATCAAAATCCGTTGCCTAGTTTTAAAGATTTAAGCATACATAGGGACATAGAGACAGAAAATGCGACTTTGATTTATACTATGTAGTGATTCTAACGTTTTCTAAGTGCCGGATGCGTGCCACTTTGGTCTATACCTACATATAACATAGTAAACGATCTTTTACTTTGACTGTGACATAACTCCCCCGTCCCTCCTCGGTTGGCCTTGGCCTTGTCCGTGTAGATTTTCGTACGAATGGAAAAAAGGAATAGGTACTTATTTAACAGTTAAATGGTAGTGGTATACACGTTTAAGTACAACTCATTGTACAACTGCGCTAATCTAGGCTGCAATACACTTGCACAAATATATTGTTACGTGTGTTGGAAGATACTTGTACAAATTAAATTTGGCCTAGGCTTGCGCAGTGCAGTTACGCCGCTTTTGTTTATGATTTAGGTATAGGTACAAGTATTATATTTTAATGTGAAACTTATAAAATATAATTTTTATGGGAATATTTCATGTGTTCGCACTTTATTTTCGTAACAAGATTCGTAAACGCCACACCTAGTCTATCTATACTCAAGCATGACGTAATTCTAGGTGTTTATTTTGATCATTCTGTACAATTTCGGTCGTACAATCGGCGCCGGGCGCTGTACGACCTTAAGTTACACATTTCAATACGTTTTGCAGCTAGTAAGTGCGAATATATATCATTAACATTGGGATTAATCAAAATTAGCAGAGAATTAAGGTAAGATATGAGTAAAAGTAAATAAGTTCGTAATATTTTAAGGTTTTAGTGCGTAAGTTTGCAATAAACAGTTGAAGGACACTTGGCATTTTTGTGTTTCCAGTCATTTACAGAGTGAAATACCTACTTAGGTATTTAGTCTGTACCAAATCTATATTTAGTCAATGATATTACATATAAAAAGGAGTATTTAGTACTAACCTCCGTAGAGGAAAAATATTGTAAAAATATTAAGTAGGCAATAAAGTCTTTTGAAGAAAATATATTTAAGGTAGGCGGCGTACATATCCTACCACTCACCCAGGGTTTAAAATAAAATATTATTAATTGTCATAAAAAGGCATTTCATGCAAAGGCAAGTCTTTGAAGGGGTTTAGGTACCTACTTATACGTATACCCATACACATTTAATGGTAGGTAGTAAAATGTTTTATTAATACTAGGTACATATTTTGATATCGCCCAGTTATTTGTCATTAAATATTGCGGAGGGCGGAGGATCAAGAGCAATGGCGCACATTGTGAGAGGTCTATGTCCAGTGAACTGCAATTAGACAATTGAAATTTTAATGGGAATTAGGGCGCTGCTGTTACCCGACTGCGAAGAAGAGTTAAACTTTTCGCACGTATCAATGTATGTAGGTATGTGTATTTATGAATCACAGACCACCTCCTGGATCCTGGATATAACTCAAGTGTCCTAGACACATAAAATGCGTACAAAACCTATTATGATGGATTTTTGCCGCCAAAATGTATCTGGTCAATTTATTTTTACATTCAAACTTATCGAATAGGGCATCAAAATGAAAGCAATTATAAGGCTATTACAAAAATACATACCTATATCACGGAGGTAGGACATGACGGTATCTCTCGTCCTAGTTGAGCAGTCCGACTGGGGACGTACCTACCTCCGCCCTATAGAATACCGTGACTAAAATTAACCTTGTGATGTATTTCCGGCTTAGCCAGAGCTCACTGGAGAGATTTTGTGTTGTCAGTGGGAAGACTGGGAAGACCGAGAAACCCTTCTTTGTCTTCTGCACTGACAGCACAGAGGCTTTCTTATCCTTCCTCCCCCTTTACCCTTTCTCCCGCTTCTCTATATGGTCGAGCAATGAGGGTGGCGCCACTACGATATTACCCGTATTACTTAATGTTACGACCAGTCTTGATCATTGGTTTTTATTGGTGTCTATTTTTTAAGCTTGCTTATTTGTTAACAGATGGCGCTAGTTTTGCCCACAGCATTGTTGGGTGACACCTTGGGACAACGACATCGATACCTCAACGCATTAGTGAACCAGGCAGCCATCGGCGGTCAGGTGTTTCAAGACATAGAAGCTCTGACTGAACAAACTGCTGTCGATCGACTATTTAAGATAGACTTAGCAATTAAACAGAAGAATGTTGATTATGTTCTTAAAACTTTAAAAGATGACGACTTGTTGTACGTCAGTAGGGCGTTGAAGTGTAAATGGCTGTTGGAGCGACGTGATCTAATAAATCCCAAGTATTTAGAAGATGTGCTTTTCCCAGAGATGGTGATGCCAGCAATCACCAAAATGAAGCACTGGTTATATATCAATGTAACCGATCCCCTGATGTGTGAGGAATTTTATCAGTATTATAAAAATAAGAATTTCGATTTTGCAGCCAAGTTTCTTAGTCACTGTGGAAACGAATTCCTTCTAAATGAGTTACCTAAAATATTGACCCAAGTAACACCTCATCTATTGAAAGTACTCGGTGAGAAGAATCCCAAGTTAGCCAAAATATACTTCGACTCATTGGCGACGGACAACGATTTAGTAAAACGATATCTGATAGACGAGCAAATGTTCAATAGTAACATCAGAGGCTTGTTGAAGTTAGATCCAGATGTGTTTTTAGATATAACTGAAAAACATAACCTAACGTCATTTAATAGACTTAGTCCGTTGGCTACTGACTTCATTTTGCGTTACCAGAAGAGTAGATTCATGGCCAAGTCCGAACTGTACGTTGCACATCTTCTACATATACCTACCGTGGCGCAACGGCTGAGTGTGGAAGAATGCCAAGAGGTGGTGATAAAGTTAGCACGTGCAGAATATTTGAGCTGGTGGTTCTCATATGAAAATGTAGAGCCCTTAGTTAAACGCGTGGGCCGCAAGGATAGAGCAGCTTTCAAGAAAAAAATATTCGTGGAAAAAGACGTTGGTGAACGAGTAGCTGAATGGCCATACCCATTACCAGCCTCGCCAGTGGTAACCGATACAAGTCCTGATGAGCATGTATTCCATGACCAAGACTTTGAGCCCTTACAACTGTTTAGATATAATACCAAGGGTTTTAGAAAGTTGATGAAAAGGTGTGGTGCCCCTTGCTACATGGAAATGGATGATTGTGTTCGTATGATGCCGATGAAGTCAGAACTACAGAAATTATTTGACGAATTCAGGGTTAAAGGATTCGAGGGAACACTCCATGAACTAAGAGGACGATTAAATGCAGTGAGTTCGGCAGATCGGCGTCGTGATATGTTGCTTGTGTTAGTCAGTAAAAGTGGCGGCCATACTGACAACGTGCGTGCACTGCTACAATTAGCATTGAAAATGAGTAATGAGCCAGTGCATGAGCGTGCCGCTATTATTCGCAGCCTTGTGAAGAGAGCCAGCGTGTGGCGTCTCCCACAGGATGTCTGGGATTCAATCCTGGAGTATGGGCATGGGCTTGGCCTCGACGGCACAACACCGGAGGCTCCATGCATCGAAGGACTACACGGGGTAGTCATACGTCAGCTTTTGGCTACCGGTAACTGTGAGCCGACAGTACTTACTGCCTTTCTGAATGGTTTTTCGACATTTGAGGAGTACAAGCTTACAGCAACTGAGCGTTCAACAGTCGCTGCTGGTTTGCAGTGTATTTTAATAAAAGCAGCCAATGATGCAACACCTAAAGATTCGGCAAAGTACCTTGATTACTTATTGAACGTCTTAAAAACGTACAGAATCTCATTTCAATCAGCGGTATCACCCGTTTTAGCACTGACAGAGCGTGATCCAGATTTAGCCAAATCGCTATTGATGCGTCTTTACGATGCTGGTGTTGGTCGTCGTGAGCTGCTCCGTCAATATTTGGAGTTTAGGCATGATGATGCTGCGCTTGTTAATATCTTACGACATGACCCTGAAGCACTAAAATCTGACTGGTTAATCAAGTTATTAACTGAAAGCGAAACTCGTGCTAACCAATTCTTCTTGAAAATAGCTGTATACTTCAATGAATCGGGCGGTATAGCAGAACAAATACGACGAGCCTTACAAGAGAAAATCGTAGAGAAGCCTGATGTGAAGTTGGCACGACCGCTGGCAACCATTGCTGGTAGAGATATGCAATCAATATGGCATGAACAAGATCTACCGGGCGACTCACGGTACAAATTAGCTGCAGCTCTTCGAGCTAACATGCACCGTGCACGGCCAGCCCCAGACGCGTTAGTACTTGGGTGGCGTAAGGCTGGTATGAAGGCAATAGCATGGCGTGCCATGCGTTGTCGACCAATGCAAGTAACGCCACTAGTTCAGACATTACTTCAAGAACGTGTCAGGCGCACGGTTCGCTTAGCACTAGTGTTAGCGCAACGTACGGAATGCGCGGCGGATATTTTCTTGTTGGCGTCAACAATTAGACCCTTGGCAGCCTTACGCGCTGCCTTACCATATTACAGGAATCTCGGTGAAGCAGCGGATCTGCGGGTTTGGGATATTGTTAAAACTCACATGTCCAATGTAGACCTTACAAGCCGTGAGGGTCTCCGTCATGTGCTTAAGAACGTCGACTGGATTCCAAAGGTCATAAAGCCTGAATATTGCACGGTTTTATATCTCGTGCTTGAGAAAGTTTCAGACAGGTACGCTAATGAGGTTCGTCGTGATATGATGAAATACCTGCCTCAAATTGGGGACGAACAGATCAAAACCGTGTTATTACGAGTATCAGCAAACATTGATGCCGAAGTTCCTGTATCGTTTCCTGCTATTTTCATCAGATATTTACTGCTTAGTGAAAACGATAATGAAGAAAAGTTAAGATTTGAGGAAATATTACAACCATATTTAAAGAAAATTGAAGTCTACCGCGACGAAAAAGACGAATCAAAATCTCAGTTTTTTAAACAGAACCTAAAGCAGATTATCCAATCTTTACAGTACAATTCTGCTTTCTTTGACTTGAAATACAGCTGCATTTTAACTGTTATCGAAAAAGTTTTGAATTGGATATCTAGTTTTTTGCCTAAGGAAACACACTTTGAACTGTACATTAACATACATGCGACAATGTTGTACTTCAAAGCGGTTAGACAGAGTATCAAACATAGACCTGAAATTTTTGCTGACCCTATAAAGAAAATATCGGAAGGTCCAGAAGTCGTTGGCTTTACCTTTGGACGGTATATCGCTAAGGAAGTGGCTGAGCTGAAGTTAAAATTTTTCGACTCGATCATGGAGCTATATCGTCATGCATTTACAAGTTACTTGGACGTGTACTTCATGTTTGGGGGTTCGAGAGGTAACTTTATAGGAGCTGTCACAAAAGGAATCTTGTCAGAAAGTGTTGGAACCGAGGCTCGCTTGGCAGTCCACGTTCTTCATCACTCCCGTTATCATTTGAAAGACACGTTGACTAAAGAAATCAAAGAGATTATTATGAAAAGCAAGGATAAGGAAGTTCAATTCTTTGCACATGCTGATATTTATACTTAGAAAGTATATTTCAGTTGTATTTAAATAAGTCGCACAGTTGATGACATATTTACGTTATGAATATTTTTATGCATTTTATAGTAAACTAATTTGTCTAAGACTAAAAATGTTATCTAATCCACAAATCAGCTTATTTATTTACAATAAAACTTTAGTAATATAATGATTATAATTGATGTATTAGGTGTATTAGGTCACAGATAACATAATACTAAAGTAATTAGGTGTAGTATTAGGTGGGTACAATCTTGTAAAATATGTTTTTATAATTCAGCGAACAGAGTTCGTTATAGATTCACATGCGAACATCTTGAACATAATAATGTAAACATTGCAATTAATACCTACCGCGCCTCGCCTGTTCGAAACACCTGTACCTACCTATTTTGTACCTTCATACCAAATAATAAAATTCTGTGCCTGTCAATAAATGTGTAAACCATAACTTTTGTAAAACTCACAATATAAATATTATACAACTACCTTTAGGTATTTTTATTTTACTCCCTTGTAATGTAACAATATCTCCCAATATATAACGTGGCGGTATACCACGCGCTGATGGCCACATGTGGTCCTGCAGCCTCCTGTACAAGCATGGAGATCCAGGATAGTAGCTGGACACACTACATCTGTAACAAAACATTAAGGACATCCAATAAAACAGTATAGGTACTCAGCTTATTCATCCCACGCAGAGCGTCGCACCTCGTTAGCCTCCGACGTGTAGATACTTAACCTCTCGTATGTGGAGGATCCCACTATGGGACTTTTTAAAAAGTTGCTTGTCTGTGGCGCGTCCTGTGGTGGGACTCGCCACTTGACCTACCAGATGTTCATTACGCGCCTTCTTTAACAAGCAAAGACAATTCTTACTCTTTCGCACGCGTTAAAAATCGTATAAGAATGAACGACATTTCACTCTGATATGCAACGTTACACGTCTGTAGTACAAATAAATTGAATTTTTTTAGTTTTATCTGTGACTTGCTCAGTCATAGATTGCCGCGCATTACTTGCCAGTTCGTGCTATATTTTCTAAGTTTTGTGTGTGTTTCTGCATTAAAGACGATGGAACAGTAAGTAATATTTCAGGTTATTTACTAATATGGGCCTATTAATTACATTTTAAGTCAAAAACAAGCTTTGAAGCGATGGGTAAGTCATTTTACGAATTGGTAGATGGATTTTGCTTGGTCATATTAAGATTGAAACATTATCAAAACTGACACGAATATGTGTAATCAGATCACTAATATAATAAACTGCAATGTGATTATTACAAAATACGTATATTTACGTGATAAATGCATAAATTCCAACCTTAAAAATAATATAACAACAAAGTCCTGTTCTGGGACTCGCCATATATAGGTTTTAATTCACAAAATGGCTGCCAGTTCATAAAATATGGATAAGGCTTTAGAATTTCATATAAAAAATGAAATGATTTAGTTGTATTGATTGTTATCGATTTTATAGCTATTTATTAGTGACGTTGGTTTTATTTACATTATAATAAAATTTTGATGCGAAATTATAGTTTTAGTTCTATACACTGTGATTTTACAGTCGTTTCGTATCCATACTATTTAGCCTTCATGGAGCAAACATGTTAAATTTTCACTATGTTTAAGATCATGGTTTTTTATATTTTTCTTCCAAACATGTAGTTTTTTTCAATGGAATAAACGCCTAGTTTCATGTAAATCTTGAATAATTAATTATTATACCACTTTTATGCACATATTCTGCAAAATCTTAGTATAAATGAGACATTGTTTTTTGTACCAGTTATGAGTCTCATATTTGATACATTATTGTTCAAGTTCTATAGAATGTAACAACATACCATTGTTTAAACTAGTTAGGCGATAAGCTTAAATTATTGTTAACAAAACACTCCTTATCCCTGATGCCAATAATATACTGTAAACTAAAGTTTTAAGAGACCCACTTAGTGACATTTTGAAGAGGATTTTTTTTTCATCAAACTTTAAAAAAGGTGTGGTATACAAGAAATGTATTGGAACATAGTGACATTTGGTTTTTATTTTATTAAGTATGTAAGATTGTATATAAAGTATATAATATTATACCCAGCAAGCGTTTTATTTTATATTAATCAGAAAATAAAAGTTAAGTTTTGGGTAACCCATATTATTTCTCTTATAACGGTTACAAGGCAATTCTAGGTCAAGTGTAGTGTAAGGAATAAGAAAAAGAAATTTATTAAAATGATAATTCCAATAGGAATTACTCTAAATTCCAATTACAATAAGAGAAAATAATGTTTTTCTACTCCCATGTTTGCAAAAAATGTGCTAAAACCCCTGTCTGTTGAAAGTCCTGTAATGGGATCCACAGGTGGGGCTAAATGACATTTTGACACTCCACGGACGAAAGGTTAAACAAGATACGTTCTAGTTCAAACAATACGCATCACACTCACGAAAAACATGCAGACACCCGCGCAGATACGTTTTTAGGCGAACAATACGCTTCACACTCGCGCGACTATGAACGATTCGCTTTGATATAAGGGAATTTGAACATACGCGTTCTTCTTACGAAACTTGATAATATATTATATCGTATTGGAAACACCGGATCTGTGTTCTTCATAACGCATCCGATGTCAAATCAACTTACTGTTCGATGAGATTCAAATTCAAATATAGAACGAAGTTGTAGATCACATTGATCACAATATCGATGATCTTACCAGGTGATTGGAGATTATACATTGAGTAGAAATCTGTTTGGCTAGTAAAACTTGTGAAATCTCGTAGATCGTCTAATCGTAACGACATCGTGGGGTCGATTCCCCATTCCCTCAGCGATTCCCGGATTCCCGCTCAGTGTAAAATTTTCATCAAAAAATTCAGACCTGGCGCCGCAGTTGTTTAGCTATAAACATGTAAACATGGTCCAATTTAGACAGCAGCTTGCTGGCTAGAACTATTACGAATAATCCTTGAAATACGTGAAATACGATAAATCTGGCACAAATTATTGCTATCAATTTTATTAATCTTTTAAGCTCATAAGTAGGTACTTTATTAAAATACTTTCAATGAACGCAAAGTACTTATAGGTAGGTATACGAAACATCTCAACCCAAACATCTAAGAAAGGTTCAAAAACGGTTAAAAATAATCTAAGGTTCAAAATTAAGCAGAGGCCTCAAGTTGTTGTCAATGTCATGTTACACTTGTCACTAAGGTCAAAGTCAAATGTCAGTGTGACTCATTTGGACTCATGAGTCATGGACTAGTTCCAGCAACTTTCAATAAAATTAAAGAAACAGTTCAATTAAGAAGGTACCTAAGTATTTGTTAATTTGTGAAAACAATAATAAATCGACATCTACTACTAACTTTCATTATATTCGCCATTATTGTAGATGTGTGATGAAATATTTTGAGCTTTTGGAGGAAAAAAAATATTCTGCTGATGAAATGCCGGATGGAATATTTTTATAGAGATGTAGGTTATTTAACATAAGAGGGTGTGTCTTGAGTTGTGTAATAGGGTTTTGTTTCACACCACCAGACTTCTTAGTCTACAGATTTAAGTGTATCTAATCTAGAGGTATGTGTATAGTATGTATACTTGCAAGTATGTTTATAATAAAGTATGTCTAAATATTTTATGTAGTTAACAAAAAGAATGTATGTATTATGTAGTTAACTATATTTAATTATGTTTATCTATATAATTCAACTCCAACAACTAGCAATTATTCCAACCAACATTTATTTCCATCAAAGGTAGTCTGGCAGAAATTGTGTGAAGCGATATGGTAAGCAGCTATCGCTTCACACAATTTCTGCGTTATAGTTTTTTTCTAGTATATTATTTACTGTAACATGGAACACTATTTTAATTGGCATACATTAAAGTAATATAATAAAGTAAAGTAAATAATAAACTAATATAAATAAAACAAATAAATTATAGTTCAAGAGTGTGTAGTATAATCACCCTTGTAAGAAGATAACTACTAACTCTTTCTTTTGTTCTAATAGATGGTGATACTACCCAATGGATTGTTGGGTGAGAACCTGGGTCAACGACATCGTTACCTGAACTCGCTAGTGAACCAGGCAGCTGCCGGTGGTCTGCCAGAGTTCCAAGACATAGAAGCTCTGACTGAACAAACTGCTGTCGATCGACTATTTAAGATAGACTTAGCAATTAAACAGAAGAATGTTGATTATGTTCTTAAAACTTTAAAAGATGACGACTTGTTGTATGTCAGCAAGGCGTTGAAGTGTAAATGGCTGTTGGAGCGACGTGATCTAATAAATCCCAAGTATTTAGAAGATGTGCTTTTCCCGGAGATGGTGATGCCAGCAATCACCAAAATGAAGCACTGGTTATATATCAATGTAACCGATCCCCTAATGTGTGAGGAATTCTATCAATATTACAAAAGTAAAAAAATTGCTTTTGCTCTAAAGTTTCTAAGTCACTGTAGTGATGAATTTCTACTGAATGAGTTTCCTCAAATATTGATTCATATAACCCCACATTTGTTGAAAGTACTAGGAGAGAAAAATCCTAAGCTAGTTAAAATATATTTTGACTCACTGGCGACCAATGAACAATTAGTAAAACAATATCTGAGTAATGAACATGTATTCTTCAAAAGTATCAAATGCTTGTTGAAGTCCGATCCAGACTCATTTTTTTATATAACAGAGAAATATCATAGTTTAAGGTCAGTTAATAAATTTAGTCCATTGGCTACCGATCACATCTTGCGTTACCATAAGAGCAGATTCATGGCAAAGTCTGAGTTGTATGTTGCATATCTTTTACATATACCTACAGTGGCGCAACAACTCAGTAAAGAGGAATGCCAAGAGGTGGTCTTAAAATTAGCTCGTGCCGATTATTTGAACTGGTGGTTCTCATATGAAAATGTTGAGCCATTGGTGAAGCGCATTGACCGCAATAATAGAGCCGCTTTCAAGAAAAAGGTGTTTGTGGATAAAGACGTTGGCGAACGTGTAGCTGAATGGCCATACGCATTACCAGCCTCGCCAGTAGGGACCACCACAAATGCTTACTACTTGCATGTATTTCTCGACCAGCACTTTGAGCCTATTGATATACACAGATATAGGCAAGTCAAATATAGAATAGTACGAGGATTAGCAGGAATGTCTGCTTGTATGATGCAATGTTCTGCTAAATGCCAGATAAATGTGCAGTCAGAACTACAAAAGCTGTTTGACGAATTCAGGGTTGTAGGTTTTGAGGCAACTCTTCAAGAACTGAAAGGACGATTAGGTGCAGTGAGTTCGGCAGATCGGCGTCGTGACATATTGCTCGTGTTAGTGAGCAAAAGTGGCGGGCATACTGACAACATGCGGGCCCTGCTAGAACTGGCGTTGAAATTACGTAATGAACCAGTGCATGAGCGAGCTGCTATTGTTCGCAGCCTTGTGAAGAGAGCCAGCGCATGGCGTCTACCGCAGGATGTCTGGGATACAATGCTAGAGTATGGGCATGGACTCGGGTTAGATGGCACAATACCTGAAGCTCGGTGCCTCGAAGGTCTTCATGGAGTTGTCATACGACAGCTTTTGGCTACCGGTGACTGTGAGCCTGCAATACTTACTGCTTTTCTTGAGAATTTTTCGACACTTGAGGAGTACAAGCTTACAGCCACTGAGCGTTCAACAATCGCTGCTGCCTTGCAGCGTATTTTAAAGTCAGCCGCCAGCAATGCAGACCCGTGGACATCGGCAGAGTATCTTAATTATTTGTTAAACGTTCTTAAAGGATACCGCATCTCTTTTAAATCAGCATTACCAGAAGTCTTAGCACTGGCAGAGCGTGATTTAGAGTCAGCCAAATCGCTACTGTTACGTCTTTACGATGCTGGTGTTGGTCGTCGGGAACTGCTCCGTCAATATTTGGAATTCAGGCATGATGATGCTGCGCTTGTCAACATCTTACGACATGACCCTGAGGCATTGAAGTCTGACTGGTTAATCAAGTTATTAACTGAAGGAGAAACTCGTGCTAACCAATTCTTCTTGAAAATAGCTGTATACTTCAATGAATCGGGCGGTATAGCAGAAAAAATACGACGAGCCTTACAAGAGAAAATCGTAGAGAAGCCTGATGTGAAGTTGGCACGACCGCTGGCAACCATTGCTGGTAAAGATATGCAATCAATATGGCATGAACAAGATCTACCGGGCGACTCGCGGTACAAATTAGCTGCAGCCCTTCGAGCTAACATGCATCGTGCACGGCCAGCCCCAGACGCGTTAGTACTTGGGTGGCGTAAGGCTGGTATGAAGGCAATAGCATGGCGTGCCATGCGTTGTCGACCAATGCAAGTAACGCCACTAGTTCAGACATTACTTCAAGAACGTGTCAGGCGCACGGTTCGCTTAGCACTAGTGTTAGCGCAACGTACGGAATGCGCGGCGGATATTTTCTTGTTGGCCACAACAATTAGACCCTTGGCAGCCTTACGCGCTGCCTTACCATATTACAGAAATCTCGGTGAAGCAGCGGATCCGCGGGTTTGGGATATTGTTAAAACTCACATGTCCAATGTAGACCTTACAAACCGTGAGGGTCTCCGTCATGTGCTTAAGAACGTCGAATGGGTTCCAAAGGTCATAAAGCCTGAATATTGCACGGTTTTATATCTCGTGCTTGAGAAAGTTTCAGACAGGTACGCTAATGAGGTTCGTCGTGATATGATGGAATGTTTGCCTCAACTTGGTGATGATCAACTCAAAACCGTGCTATTACGAATGTCAACAAATGTTGACGCAGAATATCCTGTGTCGTTTCCTGCTATTTTCATCAGATATTTACTACTTAGCAAAAACGAGAACGAGGAAAAATCCAGATTTGAAGAAACAGTACAACCATTCTTAAAGAAAATTGATGCCTACCGCGACACAAAAGACCCTATAAAGCTGCAGTTTTTTGCGAATAACCTTGACCAGATTGTGAGTTCTCTGTTGTACAATTCTATATTCTTTGATGTAAATTATAATTGTTGCTTAGTAGCCATCGAAAGAGTTTTAACTTGGATTTCAAGTTTTTTATCTGAGGAAACTCACTTTGAACGATACGCTCATATCCATACAACAAAGTTGTTCTTCAAAGCAGTTAGACAAAGCATAGAACAGAGACCTGAAGTATTTGCCGATCGTGCAAAGAAAGAGTCAGAAGGTGTAGAAGTTGTCGGCCTCACATTTGGGCGGTATATCGCGAAGGAAGTCGTTGAGTTGAAGTCAAAATACTTCAACTCAATACTTGACATATACCGCAAAACGTTTACTGATTATTTGGATGACTATTTCGTGAATATGGGTTCGAAAGATAAATTTTTGGCAGCCTTGATGAAGGGAATTTTGACGGAAAGCTTAGGCAGTGAGGCTCGCTTAGCAGTTCACATATTTGATGATGCGCGGTATTATTTAGAGGCTTCTGTAGCTAAGGAAATACAAGAACTTTTTATGAAAATCAAGGAAAAAGAAGTTCAGTTCTTTGCACACGCTGTATTGTATGCCTAGACACGGTAATAATATTTTATGGTTCTAAAAGTAATGAATAAAATTCTATTTTATGCTTTGTAAGTTAACCTAAAGATGTGTAGTGAAAACATAACTTTTCTAATATCACTTAGTCATGAATAATATATAAAAAATTGTTAACACCAATGCCTAGATAGGCTGCTTGAGAGAAAACCATAAATAAATAAAAAAAATGGTAGACTATAAGCAACATAACCATAACTTAGATGTGCTGTCACTCACATTGTATATTTACTCTGTATTATATTTGAGTGAAGTTCAGCACAGGTACTTCATCTCCTGAACTTCATAATTTGTACGCATAATACAATTCGGCTGTTTAAATTCAAAACATAGTAACTCCTTAAAAACAAAATGTTCAGGAGAGCCAAAAAACGAGTTACTCACTTTGATTCGTTCCCCCGACGAAACCAGAAGAGATAGCGATTTGGCGTTTTGACTAAAAGTTGCGTTATATTGTGGACATTTCAGTTTGTATAACTCGTAATCATTTAACTGTATAAGCACATTCAAATCACGCATACTTTATTTTTATTTGTGTATTTACCTAGTTAAGACTGTAAAAACAATTTCAAAGCCTAGTAAGTCTGCTTACTAGGTTATCAATTTGATTTTCTATGGTAAACGTAAAGACTAAACGAATTCATTAAACATAGAGTTTTTAACAATCCCAAAATACGCATGTGAATGCAGGTTTGTTGGTGATGATTTTGATTAAAAATATTGTTGACTTATTAAAATATATTTATTAAGTTACTTTAGAGGACCTCATGGGCACCTTTGCGCCAGGTACGATGAGGGGCGGGTTAATGGATTAGACTTCATTGACTTTATATTGTGTATAATTATGTAAAAATTGTCTAAATGAATAAATGACTTATATACATGAAAGATATAAGAGTTCGGCGGCATTAGTATACTTTAGAGGATTATTAAATTAAAACAAACTCTTAACAATCAACCAAAACCAAAAAAAATAAACTTTATCTATAATCATTATTATTGATAATACCAAACTACTCATTGATATTGGTAACGATTTAACCATCAGTCTGCAAATCTATGGAGTTATCACTCGTAGGTAGATTCAGCCAAAACTCTCTTCTGTTCGATGGCATTAGGGGGACCAATTTCGAGACAATACTTTTTTTGATGATTTCACCCCTCGGGATATAGTTGTTGAAAGTGGAGGAATTGTGTCGGCATTATATCTCTGCATCAAAAAGCTCAGTTCCTTGTAAGAGTCATCAAAATCTGTTTTATAGAAAAGATTGCGTGATCCTTTGAGGAACTGAACTTCAACCAATGGGTTTAGCAAAAATGTGCAGAGAGGATCGTCAATGTTACGCCGTGGAACTCTTTTTTTTTGCCCACTGGTATGACTTGCATACTTGAATCACTTCTGTGTAATGTTTTTTCTGCTGTTTCCTATAACATCTTTATAGTCCTCATAATCGTAAACTGCATCTCGACGCCGCATCTCTTTTTCTATGTTTCCGTGTACGCCATCAGCAGACATATGGGTGTGACCTTCCGTAAGAAATCTCAGAGTGATGGTATCAATATCAATGCACCCAGAATTAATTATTGTTACCAGCGCTGTAAACAAAAACCAATTTTTATTTTGCCCAGTGCAATTGTCACACCAAAGTGTTAATTTTTTCACATCTCTTTCCGAAATAAGGAAAGCCATCAGTGCATCTACTATATTATTGGCATCTCGACCCATCATCGCTTCATGCCACACAACACACTTGCTCTTTACTTTTGCGTCTTTACATAATGGTGCAAACGTTAAATTGAAAGCCACTAGACGGCTCAAAAAGAATGAATCTTTAACTTTTGGCATATCTGGCAATAATGTCACTTTCTGAAGATCCATAGAAAAATAGTGTTCCATAGTATCATTACCTTTCTTCATATCTTCTCTATATTTTTTTAAAGCTTTTTCAGCTTTAGCTTTGTGTCGAATGAAATCATTCTGTAAACTTTCGACAACTGATGAATCACTACCATTTTTAATATTTTCCTCGAATACTCCGCAATCAACACATTGATCTCCTTTGGGATATTTTAAGGAAACTTTCATTGATTTCATAGTATTTCTATAGGTTTCATTGGAACATTTGACATATGGATTTTTTGATATAAAGTCAGTATGCATCGATTGTAGTGTAAGCGTTCGTGGCAAGTACCGCGTCAGTGGTGCATTGTTTCTTCTGTAGTGGCTCAATGCCGGGTTATAACTCATGATATGGTCTTCGATTGGTGTCCTTGATAGTCTAGGTTTCTTACCACCTCGATTCTCTTCAACTGATTCGTAAAATGGTTTCCTTTTTATGGCTCTACTTAACTCTGTAATAGGACCATCATTACTATGACCAAGAGTATTCAGGAAAAATGATTTACATACATTTATCTCCTTATTCTCAAGACTAAAGTAGTAAAACCTCGACTCGTTTTTTACGTGTCTTTTGTCAGAGTTAGGAACAGATGAACGTTTCTCTTTGACTGGTGCAATCTTTACACATTTGTTCAAAAACTGGCGGCGCTAAGTATAGCTAAGATTCCAGTAGCCATTCCAAATATCCTTTCGCTGTTTTTCTGTGAAGTTATTGCAATGTCGTCTACATTTACCGTCGCACCTTTTAGGTAACATGGGATGCCTTGTTTTATTTTTCAAAACCTTTGCTACTTCTTTGGGATTACCAGCGATTTCGGTCAATGTACCTGTATCAAATATAGGGCCTGGATAATTTGCAGTGAACCGAGCTGGTTGACGGTAGCTACCTGCTTGTTCTGAGTCGATGAAAATAATTGTTTTTGGGTAAGTTGCAATGAAAATTGGCATTTCTGGTACGGGGTATTGTATTGGAAGTGGTTGGGGTAGATTTTCAATGACAAACGTAGGTTCTAGGTGATCGAACACGGAGCGAAACACTCATACGCAGGTGTCACTTGACATACTAAATAAAATTTCTTTGACATTACGATTGGCGCCAAATTCAAAAACCTAGCAAGTTGATTTTTCAAATTCATAACACAGTAACTCGCTTGAACTACTAGGTTTTTAAATTTGTATTCTGACATACTATGTTTTGAATTTGTATTTCAATGATATTTTCGTAATTATGCCAAATTGCTTAGACTTGCTAAATTATTTTTTCAAAATTACGTATGAAACTGGGTGTTTTAAAGTTCAAATCACTTCGATACTGTCTAGTAAGTCTAAAAACATCAAAAACCCGTTTTTTCTCAAAACATGACTTACTGTGTTATGAATTTGGACAGCCGAATTGTGCCTTATATTAATGTCCATTGGCATGTAACTGTTGAGCACTGAAGGAAAAATTAAGGTAACCCTGTTTTGTGAGGTTCTTATTGTGTATATTAACAGTATTAGGCTTATAACTTAATCTATATAACATAATGTCAAACTCCTCTCAAGGTGTTAATTGTAATACAAGTATTAGAGAGGTATTTATAAATAACACTACAATAAATGGTCACCGCACGTACCAGTTCACTAAATATTAAGTATATTAGACATATAGGTATGTGGCTGAATATAATTCATGCAGCTAGTTTTGTAAAAACGCGAGTCTGTTATTTAAGGGCTAAGCTAGTGGGCTTTGGCTCTAATATATGTACCTATACCTACACACTTAAACGAGAAAACTTTCATAGTGCGATACGGGTTCCGTAGTGTAGCAGTAGTTTGGCTAGAGTTCGCTAGATGGCAGTATATGCCGCCACAGCGAAGCATTTATAGCTGTTATATTTCTGATCAATTTGTTAACGTTAAGCTCTTTGCAATTGATATTTAAGGTGCTAATTGTTATTTTAAGTCATATATTTTGTATGCTTGTTAATAATAAATGAGAAAAACATTTATAAGTCTTTTGTGCACTGTACCAATTTTCTAATTTAATTAATTGATAAACGCCCTTAAAAGTAGTTTAACTTTTTATTGATGATACGTCCAATGGATCCAAATGGAATGGACTTTACTTTCTTTGAATTTACTTTCATGATAATGAGTTTATCATGAAAGTATTTGATTGATAGACATTTTTTCTTTAACGTTTATTATAAGACAACTTAGATCAAGCAATTAAATTAGTAACAAAATAATACAACGTAGAGATGCGTTGTTCGCCAATGCAGATACAGCTATGGTAGGACCACCCGGCCGGGACAAATGATATAAACCATAAAGTTATACTTAGAGGAACAAAGTGTGTAATCAATTTTTACACCTACGCGTGAGAAAGCAATAGAATATATGAACCGTAAAACTTCTTTTATAAACCATTATCAACTTTGACAAAAATGAATACTGCAGTAACATTTTAAATTCGGCTATGCAATCTGTAGGTCTATTTAAGCTAGTAATATTAATATATGTGATATAAACCATCTAGACTGGCCGTATAGAACAAAACATGTTGTATAAATAAATTGGTTTCATTTATCGCCTATACATTATATGACGTGACCGATAGTTCATTTTCTTGAAATTTTACGACTTGGTGTATTCATAAGTCAGCCCGTTGAAGACTCAAGTAAGTTAATTAATTATTTTACTTACACTAAGTTAAGAATAATATAGTACGGTGCGCAAATCGCGTCCCGGTCCGATTAGGTTAGAAGGGTATGGCGGAGATTCTGTGTGACGGAAGAAATAAGTATTCTGCAAAGCGAGTTTACATCGACAACACTAAGTTGGAAAAAATAAGCAAGGAATCCAGTTGATTTACAGTCATTCGATAAAATGCCGAGCTTCATTCATCATCATGCTCTGAACCGTTCGGCTTTCCAGTCAAACTGTGATGCGGCTGAACTTCGATATTTTGCGTGAAGCGACTGCCATCTGACGTCCACAACCAATGGTCCAATGACCAATGGCGATATCGAAGTTCCAAGTTAGACTGGTTGAACTTTTGAGGGCTCCAACTGCCCGTAACTACTGCCATAGATGTTTGTATGGCAACCGGAACCGACGGCTTAACGTGCTCTCCGAGGCACGACCAGACCAGTGCAAACAGCCATATTCATGCATACAACTTTCTGCACTGAGCGGGAATCGAACCCGCGCTCCGTGCGTAGCACATATCACACGAAATTACACGATTCATATATCTGTCTTTTTCTCACACGTCAATATATAAGACATTGGTTTATATTCTTTATCTCGACTCGACGGCCGTACTTTACAATAAATTACATTTTTATCTCATATAATGGAAGAAAGTCAGAATTGACTCTTAAATATATTTCCTTTGTGAAGGTATTCGTTAATAATTAATATCAGGGGCATAATTCTGAGTGACATTGAGTCCAAACGTAGTCCTAACACGAGAAAACGGTAAATTACAATTGGTTCACATTGAAAAGAGATCTAGTGTAAAACTGGACCAACTTAAATGTGTCGGATTTTACGAACGTGTATAGTTTTGAAACCGTTTGTCACTCAGAATGAAGGGCCAGAACATTACTTCAGTAGTTTTAATAATAGTACATTTTACTGAACTTCCTTAGGTTTTTGAAACCGTTTAGGTAAATACAATAGTTTACAAAAAAAAAACAATTTTCATACCAAAAACACATTTTCATTTTTTCAATAACGAAAATTAAATATCTCATTTCTGACAAGGACATCAATTCAATTCTTTTGAATGGCTTCTGTGTGTTGCCACAACTTGCCAATGTCAGGGTGTTGTGAAAAGTAATTTGGTGAAGAGATTATTCAGCTATGTGAAATTGTACGGTCAGAAGATACATCAATATTGGTTCTCAAGCAGAGTTGATGTGAGACAAGGACATCAATTCTGTAGTACATTTTTTAACTTAACAGAAAAAGAATCTCATATATTGATTTTGAAATCAATTTTGTGGTTATTTTATTTCCTAAATTAACAAAAACGATCAAATGCAAGCCGTTATGATATTGAAAAGTTTAAAAAATCTTTTGGTACAAGCGAAACGATACAAAATGAAAATTTCAGTTACAGATTTTAGTTTAGTGAAAATGTACAACAGAATTGATCTCAATGTCTCCATTTAGACGACTGGAAAGTCAATATATATCGCGATTTAATATAATGATCAGCTACAAGAACAATTCGCGTTTGTTTACACATCAATATATTGATAATATCGCGATATAAGTATGACTGATATCTACCCCCAGGGGTGTATAAATATCTTATAACGGTTACACATATACAACATTGGTTTTGGTATACCATACTATACACTGTTTTCTATAAACTCATTACATACATAGCCTTGAACAAAAACTCGTTAAAACTCATGTTACTTACATAATGTTGTAATTTATTTCATATGTAGCAAAACATAATAACAATTAGACTATTCTAGATTATATCGAGCCTTTAAAGGCTATACTGGGCTTTTAATCGGTTCGATTCCGACTATAGCCTTCAGTGCCCCGTGAAATGTGAAAAAAAGGAAAAGTTTAAATGCTTGCATAAATATAATCTCACAAGTATTAGCCTCTAGTCTCATGGGTCCCTAGAGGAATCAAAATGCTTGAAATGCACGTGAATTTATCATGCTCGTCAAGCATTTTTGATAATTAAAAGATATTTGACAGGCATACAATGGGCTCGATAAAAATTAACATTTTTAATGTCTGTCAAGCGGAACTACTTTACAGTTTAAGTCCGGTTTATATTTGAATGGTGTGTTGTGTCGTGATGCTCTCTGTCTCTGATGTTCCGCCGTCATAACACACCGCATCAGAGAAATGTGAACGCAACCATATTAAATTTATGAAACAGATACCTTTCTGATGCGTCACGACACAACAGTTCAGACCAATATAAACCAGACTTAGAAACTTTGAATGTGCTAAACACACTAAATGCGCGACGAATCGTCATATCCAGTGTACGCAACTCGAGTGAAGACAGTGAAAAAGCGTAACTTGTGAATGAAATATAGCTTTTTTAAATGAAATTTGAAGCAGTAGTACTTTTTCATATCAAGACGGAACTTAAAATCCGCAACCAGTCTCTTACAATAGTTCAAGTTGTCAGACAGTTCTCCCTGTAATACTGGTCGCGGGTTTGTGACCCGTCTAGACATCCACTTTTTCCAATATTAAATCGAGATTCTAGTTTTTCTAAATTGTTTTAAAGTACCTAAATGCTTCTCAAGCTTGCGCAATAGTCGTCAAGTATATGACCGTTCTAAGACCTCCAATTTACTTCCAACCCCTCATGTTCACCAAGAAACAAGTTGGAAACATGTTTGATACATAACTAGTTGAAAACTTGTCCAAAAATCGTAGAAGATCTGTCAGAACACAATGACTTATTTTATACATGTATTGAGACTGTTTCAAACAAGTGTAAAACACATTTACGTTTTGTTTATCACGCGCAAAATCCCTACGGATACCACCTTCGCCAAAGTCGGTGGAGGTGATTATGTCGGATTCGAACCGACTAAAACGCACGCCATCTTTGGGTCTTTGATTGCCGGATGTGAGATTATACAAGACATATCTCTCGTACCCCGGCGACATATATAAGTTCACACTGGAGTTTGTGACATGTTTCAACTTGTTTCAACATGTCCTAAAAGTTGGTGTAACAAGGGGTTGGAGGGGTTCGAGGCTAGGCCAGGCCCGCGATTGGTGGCCGGCACAGCGCTATCTGCATCGGCGAGCGCCATTCCGTGCCTAGTATGTAAGTGTATACGTACATAATATAACTAATAAATAACATCTAACTATTATTTCTCCTTGTTGAGCGCCTCTATGAACTCTTCTAATTTCTCTTGCACTTGTCTTACTCGTTCTGAAACAGAGATGATGATATATTAGGTAATGTGAATACAGGGTTGTTAGGGCAACACTCCCGAAGTAGAATTCTCGGGTGTACTACATATCGGCATTAAAAAAATTACGATTTGGTAATTTTTTTTATGGTTTATTTTTGATACCGTTTAATTAGTATTATTTACTCTCCATCGTATCAGTAATGGTGAATGAAAAAGGTAATTAACATCACTGCAAAAAGAAACAATTTCTTTTTATAAATAAATATTCTAGGACAATCTACACGTCACCTTCTAGTACCCATAAGATAAGCTTGTGTTGCGTGTAATGCGGATAAACATACTTATATACTTATTCATATTTATACCACATAGGTGGCGAACAAGCACCCGGCCTTCCTGATGGAAAGCGGTCACCGTGGCCTATGAACGTTTGCAACACAAAAGGCATCACACTCGTGCTGGCGACCCTGTAGAAACTTTTTAATGCCCTTCTTGAAGAACCCCATATTCTAGTAGCTTGGAAAAGCTACAGCAGGGAGTTCCTTACACAGCCTTAAAATGGTAAATATGTGGTCAAATATATCGCTTATAGTCCGCAGAATACGACACCGCGCGCTCTGACAACCATAGATCAAATGTACTCACTTAATTCTTCAGCTAGTTCTACTCTTCTACCAGATAATAGTTGCTTCTTTAGTTCGGGATCCGCCGCCATCTGTAACACATCAGGTCTACAGTTAAACACTGAGAAAATAATTTAAATAAGTCCGAGACCTTCATTTCGGATGGTTTGGTTTAGCTACTTTTACACTTAGGTAAGTATCACTGTTTTGTTATTAAAACAAACCTAAGCGCTTTATTACCTGATACCGCCTATTAAGAATACTGCTAAGTTATATTAATAAATAATAAAAATAATAAATAATATTAATATTGTTAATTTATTTCTCGTCTTGTCAATAATGACTCTTTTCCTTCTTTCTTCTTTCAAAAGAAATATTAAAAAAAAAAACAAAATTAAACTTTTCATTACATCAATAAAATTGTTTATTTTTTTATAAAATAAGTTTTTAAAATCGTACGCTTCTGAGGCGTATGGGTATCTTTTGATATCTAGGCAGTAGGCGCGGGTTCGATCCCCGCTCAGTGCAAATATTTGTATGCATGAATTCGAATATTTGCATTGGTCTGGTCGTGCCTCGGAGACAGGTTAAGCCGTCGGTCCCGGTTGTCATAGGAACGTCTATGGCAGTCGTTATAGTGGAAATGGGTGAAATGGCCCATAGAAGATCTGACCACCCGTCCGGTCAACGGCTTTCCGACTGGAGGTAGTATAGTTATCTTTTCAGTATTAGAAAATAATGAAATAAAAAGTTGTAATATCATTTAGCCACGGTTGCCATTTTGGATGGGTCGCCTGCATCTCCTTCAGCTAACCCCACTTCCCACTCACCTCGTCGAGCACTTCCCGCAGTTCCCGGTCGAGGCGGTTGGCTTCCCGGTTCCCGATCTGTTGTCGCAGCGCGTTGGCTGTCGTGCGAAGGGTCTGTTGTACGCGCCAGAACATCACCACCTCACAGCATTCCTTCTAGAAAATGATATATATAGACTTTAGTATAACGTTTCTTATGCTGCGTCTACATTTACGTAACATTTTGCCGTGACCGTGTCAGAAGTGTGTGTTCATCACGTATTCAGCAGCGTGATAGCTGAGCTTAAATGTAACCATCGATCGACTGGTGGCCGTGTCAGCACAACTGTAGTTTGTGTGCTCTTGTGCCACAAGTTGTTACGTCCACATCCAACGTTTTGTCTTGATGCCACGCTGTTCGATCCGCTGTTCATGTCACCATTTTGGACGCACCTTTATGAGCGTCGATAGCATAGCTGTTAAAAAGTCGCCCTTTCGATCGAGAGGTCGCGCCTTCGAATCCTGACCATTACTGATGCGTCACTACCGAACTGAATCCAATCCTAAGCCCAAGCAATTTAACAGGAGAGGTTTCGGATACTAATATTCTTTTAAATACATATAATAACATATTTAAATCCCTAAAAGGGTAGCCAGACCCATATTAAACATCCACTTTTCACCAAGTATGATTTTCGGGAGTGATAGGGGATGAGCCAATTGCCGTCAAATAGGGACTTAACAAAAAAATAAAGGTATAGTACATACCCCGTTTCCATTCTGTTGACTATACAGGTAGAAACTCTTCCGGCAGTCTCGCGCCCGGATCTGAGCTCGTTGGAGGAAGTTTCTGAAATTCAATATGCAAGTGTTAGACCCTTTTTCCATCAGGCAACTAGAAAAAACTAGAATTTTTAAATGCTCAAGACGTGTCTCCGTGGCTCAACTCATGTTTGGGCATTCCTCATTTAAGGATAAGATTGCGAGTTCGAGTTTTTGCATTGACTTTTTCGGATCTAAATTTGATTTCAAAACGTTAGCATACTATACTCTGTCCATTCGTTTATTTTCTTTTTGAAAGTTTGAGACAGTTTGAAATTAATTACGTCCTCGCACGTTACCAATTCGATTCTAAATAATTATTTAATGCATCGATCTATTTTTAATATATAAAAATGAGTTGCTGATCGAAAACGACTCGACCGATTTGGCTAATTTTGATATTGAATTACATGCGAAAGTCCAGAGGTTTAAAAGGTTAATGGAGCAGCGGGGACGGGATCAGAAGTCCACGTGGGTGGAGCCGTCGTCAATAGCTAGCTTTTAATATAAATATTAATTATTCGTTAGCATGGACTTTTAAAATGTCACTGACACATATGTTTAGGGTTCCGCAGCTCCCTATCTGGCCCTGGGGGTGACGGGTGGAGCCGCCTGTCACCCTTGTAGAAAGAGGTCGTGGCGGCGGTGTAAAGTGCCACCTCACACCCAGGGGCTAGATGGGTACATCATGGTCCCCATATTCTGGGAAGGGGGTCATCTCAAAAGAGATCTTTCGCATCCTGCTGACCCGGGGACATCTCTTTTGAGATGACCTTCATCCCCTAATGATCGTGGTGTCCCCATCTAACCCCGGAGTATATAGTGTCCCTCTGTACCACCGTCGTGGCCTTCTGCTAGGTTGCCAGGCGGCTCCCCCCGTCTCCCCCGACCATCAAGTTCCATACCGCAGGTACACAGGTTTCCAGGTCTCCCGTATGTAGTCGTTGTCGACGTCGACGCCGCGCCGTCGCAGGTTGTCCCTCACGGCCACCAGCTCGTCGTAGGCGAGCGCCGGCCGCGCCACGCCCAGCCGCTCCAGCTCCGCCCGGACTTCGCCCCGCCGGCTCTGCTCGTCGGATGTGGACTGCCAGTACAGCCAGCGCTCCTTTATACCCGGACCTGGGGACACCATAGCTTAGATATCACATACGGTACAGAATATTCCATCAAGAACCAAGTGGTTCGGTGAGTCTTTATTCTGCCGCATCATTAAGTCCTGGAATTCCTTGCCGGCGCACGTGTTTCCTTCTTCTTACAGTCCCGGGACCTTTAAGCGGGGCGTGAAAAAGCATCTGATGAGGCCGTTAAGCTGAGCGCCACCATTGTAGCACTGTACGTGTTTGCAATGGTGACCCTCTTTCATGAGACTTTGCCTTCAGTCAGCTTAACATCAGGCGAAGTGAAGTCAAATTGACGTGCCATAAATAAAAAAAAACAACGAAATTGTAATGAAGTCATCCGACAAAGAACTAAAGTTACCGACATAACTCGCAAAATATCCAAGCTGAAGTGACAGTGAGCTGGTCACATCTACCGAAGTACCGATGGTCGTTGGAGCAAACGGAAAGTGGGACGCCCCTTAGCCGGATGGACTGATGACATAAAAAGGTGGCTGGGGCAGACTGGATGCGGAGGGCGGAGGATCGGGAGCAGTGGCGTACTCTAGGAGAGGGGGACTGCGATAGGTTAATTGATTGATTGACTGACCGGTGGGAGGTTTTGGCGGTAACGCGAATAGTGTCATAGCGCTGCAGTGTTTTATTTTCTAAATTTGGTGTGCATTCGAGTGTAAAAATGGTGGAGTTTTAGACATAACGGCTTAGACAAAGCACACAAGTGTGGGAGAGTGGAATATTGTAGTGAATTGTGATTTTTCGTGTTGGTGTCAAAATCTCCCTAAGAAAAGCTTTTAGTAAAGTCTCCACTACTTTACCAGGGCTACTATCATCTGTCATCGTCATCATCATCATCATCATCATCATCAACAATCATTTCAACTATAAGGGAAACTGGGGACACTTGATCCCTATGGGAGACAAGGTACACCAATATTTTTAGAATTACTAAGCGTATTAGACTATTTTTAATGTGGTATCACTAAGGGTAATAATGTTTACTTAGTGTTACCCCACTAAAAAATAGTCTAATACGCTTAGTAATTCTAAAAATATTGGTGTGCCTTGTCTCCCATAGGGATCCATTGTCCCCAGTTTCCTCTACTTATCACAAAAGTACCACTATTAGGAGTTTACCAAACGACTCAATTGAAGACGAAAGAATTAAGATACTCACCGAAAAAATTAACCAACTGAATATGGAATTACAAAGTGCGCATCAAGAGATAAACCATTTGCTATGTGAGAATACTGAGTTGAAATCTGATTTAGAAAAGAGTAATAAAGTGGTAGAACTATATAAAAAAATAGAAACGGGCGATCCAAAATGCTTTTCACCTGGACCAAATCGTATGTTAAGAGGTAAACCCAAAATATGCAGTCTGACATCAACACCCATAAAACAATACCCTGACACTGCAATAGTTCTAGAATCACCAAGATATAGAGAGATAAAAGGCATAAATAGTTTTACGCGATTGGAAAAGGAGAAGGAACCGGAAGAGGAACAACGGAGTCCCGTTAAGTATACTCCGACTGGACAACGTAATAACGCAAAGGAAAAGAAAGACAAAATAGAGCCGAAAACTAGCAACGCAATAAACCAAAACCAAGGAACCATTGAGACTGAAAAAAAGCAATTGAATAGGATTGTAATTATAGCGGATCAGCAAGGTAGGGGGATACAGACGTCCCTGCAGAGGTTGGTGGGGACAAATTATGTTGTCACAAGTTTCTGGAAGTCCGGCGCCAGGATTGCTGACATTCTCAATAATACCGAAGCAAGCACAATAAGGAGACTTACGAAGAATGATTATGTAGTAGTATTGGGAGGTACTAATGATGCAAATCCATATGAATTTAATTCTCATATTATTAACTTTATACATTGTTACAAAAATACGAACATTATAATTTGTGAAATACCATTTAATAGGCATCTTAACGAAACAAAGCTCAATTATGAACTTAATTTTAGGTGTAGCCAATATGAACATGTATCATACGTTGATATGAATTATCACAATTACTATCCGCTTCGTGGACACTTCACTGTGAACCTTGCTAGGTCATTGCTACAGGAAATATTACGTATAACATATCGGTTAAAAATGATCCAATACAAAAATAAACAAACGTTGACTTTGAAAAAGAATAATTTAATACTGACACTAGACAAAGGCACACAAACAGATAAAGAAAGTGAGGATCCAATAGTGGAGTCCCCAATAGAGCCCACAGATGATCTGCATAATTTTCGTCTCTAAAAAACGTGTAATAAACATACTTCACCAAAATATTAATGGTCTTATGGGAAAATCAGACTTACTAGCAGTTCATGTTGACGGCTTCTTCAGACAGGGTAGGATTATTGATGTATTGTGCATTACGGAACACAACATGCTTAGACTTGATACAAATATATTAAGAATAGATAACTACGAACTGGCGTCATGCTATTCTCGTGAAAATAGATATGGAGGATCATGCATTCTGGTACGAAATTGTCACAAATATCACTTGGTAAATGGGGTCAATGAGTTTAGCATACCTAAAGTTATGGAATGTAGTGCAATAAAATTAGTAGAACATGATGTACTTGTTTTATGTATATACAGACCCCCAAGGGAGGACAGTAATACGTTAAAAACATTTTTTCAAAAATTTCAGGACTTATTGGAAAGATACTGTTATAAAAACAAAAAAGTGGTTATTTGCGGAGACTTCAATATAGACATATTAAAAACTACCAAAACCAGTGTACAGTTTAAAGAGATATGCACGTCCTATAACCTAAAACTTGCCATTAATCAGGTCACTCGACCAGTCAGTGGTAAATGCATTGACAACATAATCTATAGCATTCGAGGCTGTCAAGCTGAAGTAAAGGAACTGGCCTTGTCCGACCATTTAGCACAAATATTGACCTGTCCAGTTAAGGAATACTGCACTCTTCCTTACTGGTACATAAAAAAACGACACTATAGTTTAAGAAATATGACGAAATTTAAACAATGTTTGACAAACCTTAGTTTTAGTGACATTTTTAATTCTGATGATCCAAATATTGCATATAATAACTTTATTGACATGTTTACTTTATTCTATGATTTATGTTTCCCTATAATAAAATTGAGAATAACAAAAAATATAAAACCCAGGTGGGTGAGTAAAGGCATCAGAGTATGCTCACGAAAAAAACAAGAATTATTACATAAGTACAGGAGAAATCCAAGTAGTCAAAACAAAGACATTTTTAAAACATATAGTAGGAGATTTCGTACCATAATTAATTTAACGAAGAAAGCGCAAAATGATTATAAAATAAAAAATGCCAAAAATAAATCACAAGCTACCTGGAAGATTGTCAATAGATATAAATCAAATACTCCCAAAGAGGAAATAAAGTGTATAAAACTCGATAATAGATTAATTACTGATCCTCAACAAATAGCACGAGCATTTAACGATTTCTTTTTAACTAAGTTTGTATTTCCTACAAGAGAGGGGTTCAAAGACTATAAAACCACTTTATCATGGAACAAAGAGAAATCGATGTTTATGAGCCCAGCAACACCATACGATATGCATAGAATTATAAGGGGCTTGAAGAATACTCCAAGTACAGGCTATGACGGAGTATGTACCAAAGTTATTAAATTCGTATCTACGATCATAGCAAAGCCATTAAGCCATATCATGAATTTATGCATTAGTTGTGGTACTTTCCCTGATAAGTTAAAAATAACGCTAACTATCCCTATTTTTAAAAAAGAAGACAGGGAAAATATGCAATTTTATAGACCCATAGCACTTATTTCTATATTCTCAAAGATTTTAGAGAAATTCGTTCATCAATGTTTGTATGAGTATCTTGACAAAAACGAAGTATTAACCGATGAACAGATAGGATTTAGGAAAAATTTAAATATAAATGTAGCGATTTATAATTTCCTCTCAGAGGTCATGGGGAACCTAGAGAGTAAACTACCAGTATACACTATGTATATGGACCTAACGCGGGCATTCGACTATGTAGATCATTCTATACTTATAGATAAACTGTATACTTATGGAATAAGAGGAAATGTTCTAAATCTAATAAAATCATAGCTCCAAGACAGAAAACAAATAACACAAATAAGTAAAATATGTCCTAAATATAAAATGGAAATAAAATACACATCTGACATTAGAAATGTAACAGAAGGTGTACCACAGGGAAGTGTTCTTGGTCCATTACTTTTCATAATATACATAAATGATTTCCCACGGTCAATAGGCTACCCAATGATCCTTTTTGCGGACGACAGTACTGTGATCTGTACAGGTCAAGAAATAGTGACTAATGTGGAAGATAACATAAATTATACTATGGACAAAATAATCAAATGGTTGACATCAAATAATCTCTTAATTAACCTTGACAAAACAAATATAATGACATTCGGCAATAACGTAAACAAATTAAGTGACATGAATATAAAACATTTAAATAAAAGTAATGTAGACATAGGTAATACGAAATTTTTGGGACTGCACATTATAAATAAGGTAATGCTGTATTAAAGTGATGAGTTAGCCATATTCTTGTCTAAAAATAATGATGATCAGATTACTGTATTAATTAATGATTATAAATATTAGACTTATTGTATTAATAGAATTGCATGCCTATTCAGGTGAAATATGGTGACACTACTTAATGTATGTAACATCTTATGTAACCCATATTTGCAAGTAATAAATGAATATGAATATGAATAAAATAAAAGGAAATTGACTCGACACTGGCAAGATTGTCCCCTAAATTGGGTTGATATGTTGCCATCTAAGAAAAAAAAAATAAGAAGTAGTCAGACCGGTGAGTTCCTTCAGCTCCTGGTTGACGAGGTCCAGGCGCTGCTTCACGGCGCTGTCCATGAGCGCCACGGCGGCGTCCCAGTCCTGGCGCGACGACACGCAGCGGTCCTGCAGCGCGTTCAGCTGCAGCACGCGGAGCACCTGCCGCGGGTAGAGGAACTAGTTTGTATACGATTATATTGATTTTCATAAAAAACGTATCATATATACGAAGACGACACTGGAAGTTTTTAGAAACAAAAATAGTTTGGTCTTTTGAAGCGCAAATCACTGCTTCCTCGGTATTTAGGCCAGGAGTGCAGCACTATTATGTCTCGGGTGGCGAGGACCCCAGTGACGGCGCGCCATGTGGGAGCCCTAGGGCTGTGGACACACTACACTCACGTCCTGCGCTCGCTCCTCCCACTGGTGGAGTCCCGGGCGCGCGCCATGAGCTCGCCGAACTGTGTGTAGAGCCCTGGGGCTAGGGACACACACACTACACTCACGTCCTGCGCTCGCTCCTCCCACTGGTGGAGTCCCGGGCGCGCGCCATGAGCTCGCCGAACTGTGTGTAGAGCCCTGGGGCTAGGGACACACACACTACACTCACGTCCTGCGCTCGCTCCTCCCACTGGTGGAGTCCCGGGCGCGCGCCATGAGCTCGCCGAACTGTGTGTAGAGCCCTGGGGCTAGGGACACACACACTACACTCACGTCCTGCGCTCGCTCCTCCCACTGGTGGCGGCGCAGCGCCTCCTCCACGGCGTCGCGCTTGACCCGCTCGTACACGGGGTCGGAGTCCCGGGCGCGCGCCATGAGCTCGCCGAACTGTGTGTAGAGCCCTGGGGCTAGGGACACACACACTACACTCACGTCCTGCGCTCGCTCCTCCCACTGGTGGCGGCGCAGCGCCTCCTCCACGGCGTCGCGCTTGACCCGCTCGTACACGGGGTCGGAGTCCCGGGCGCGCGCCATGAGCTCGCCGAACTGTGTGTAGAGCCCTGGGGCTAGGGACACACACACTACACTCACGTCCTGCGCTCGCTCCTCCCACTGGTGGAGTCCCGGGCGCGCGCCATGAGCTCGCCGAACTGTGTGTAGAGCCCTGGGGCTAGGGACACACACACTACACTCACGTCCTGCGCTCGCTCCTCCCACTGGTGGCGGCGCAGCGCCTCCTCCACGGCGTCGCGCTTGACCCGCTCGTACACGGGGTCGGAGTCCCGGGCGCGCGCCATGAGCTCGCCGAACTGTGTGTAGAGCCCTGGGGCTAGGGACACACACACTACACTCACGTCCTGCGCTCGCTCCTCCCACTGGTGGCGGCGCAGCGCCTCCTCCACGGCGTCGCGCTTGACCCGCTCGTACACGGGGTCGGAGTCCCGGGCGCGCGCCATGAGCTCGCCGAACTCCTCCCGCAGCGCCTCCAGCCCCGCGCGGACCGACGTGCTGGGCAGCTCGGCCTCCGCCCACTCGCGGAGTTTGATGTCCACGGCCGTGTTGAACTTGTCTGTCGGGGTATTACGGACGTTATTTCATTGCTCCTAAACTGTTTATAGGGACTGTTGGCCTTAGAACCGAGAGGTCCCGGGTTGGAATCCTGGCCGTTACACTACAGACGAACCCATCCCTAATACGAGCCATTGAGCTTCGACAGGAAATATTAATAATTTTGGTTACAAAATTTTTATTTCCAAAAAAAATAGTTAACTAGAAATATATGCGAAAAGTAGGGTAGGTACATATTTCCAAATCAAACTTTTTTATTCGATATTAAGTTTACAAGATGTTACGTACTATTTTGAAGACGATTTGTACAGTATATTTTGGGTATACATAAATACTTAATGCATTATGGCCAAGTAAACGTGCCAATGTAGAAAAATAAAACAATTTTTTAATCATAATAGTGCAACATTTCATTGGGTCGACAATTAGATAAGTTTTATCCAAGTAAAACCACATTCTTCGAGATATAATTCATACACTACATATTGATCAAAATCTATAGATATCATAAATCTTTAACTAATGTCGAAATCAAACAGATAACTGATGAACAAGGACCGTACTATGACCTCATAAAACAACCCAATAATTAAATGACTATCATCCACTAACTGTAAATGTTACTTTGTAATACATAGGTTACACTAAAAGTTTCCGGAACTGGCCACTTACATAAACAATATTTAAAAATTTATTACAACATTTGTAAATAGAACTCTTTGGCTGTAGAATACAGTTTGTTTCATCTGACTGTCCTTTGTTTTTACCTTGTGGCGCCATTTAAAAAATTGTGTGTCTGCATCAACATGGATTTAACTCGGCAAAATTTTCGTAGGATGATTTTCTACGATTTTAAGTGTAATTTGACGGCTCAACAGAGCGTCGCTCGGCTTGAAACAGCTTTTGGCGATGAAGCACCATGCAAGACGACTGTTTATAGCTGGTTTGCAGAATTCAAGCGTGGTCGTATCAATCTCAGTGACGAATTTCGCGATGGTCGGCCGTCCACCGCTGTGACCAACAAAAACATCGATGCTGTGTGCCGTATGATTGAAACAGACAGGCATGTGACCTACCATGAAATTCGCACATCCTTAGAAATAGGCATGAGTCAAATACAATCCATCCTACACAAACATTTGGGTTTGAGAAAGCTGTGCTCGCGGTGGATCCTACATAACTTGACCGAGGATCAAAAAACGGACCGCGTCACTTGGTGCAGTGCCATTCTTACCAGATTCAATGAAGGTGCGTCAAATGTGGGACATAGTAACAGGTGACGAAACATGGATTTATTGCTACGATCCCAAAACAAAGCAGCAATCGAGCGTATGGGTCTTTCAAAATGAGCCGAAACCAACCAAAGTGGCGCGCATGAAAAGTGCATCTAAGCGGATGATTGCTTCTTTTTTTAATAAAACTGGACACGTGGCTACTGTTGCTTTAGAAAATCGTCGTACTGTGAATAGTGACTGGTACACGACCATTTGTTTGCCGGAAGTTATTGACGAACTCCGTAAAAATAACCATAAACGCCGTATCATCCTGCACCACGACAATGCTAGTTCTCACACGGCCAGACAGACAAACGACTTTTTGAAGGTGAAAAATGTAGAACTCATGAGTCATCCTGCATACAGTCCCGACCTGGCACCTTGTGACTTTTATCTGTTCCCAAAAATGAAGAACCAATTACGCGGCCAACGATTTTCATCACCAGAAGAGGCTGTCGAGGAGTATGAAAAACACGTTTCAGAGGTCACCACAGAGGAGTGGCACAAAAGTTTTCAAAACTGGTTTGATCGAATGAAAAAGTGCATAGACGCCAAGGGAAATTATTTTGAAAACAATAAATTAATTTTGTACCTTTAATAGTATTTTTTCATTTTCATTCCGGAAACTTATAGTGCGCCCCACGTACTATAGTATTTTATGCAGTTGGCAGTATGACCACCTTTCACTTATTGACTTGTTTTAAGAGTTTATGATGGACCTACAGATAGATATTATATGTATACCTATTCTACTACTTAGATATCCCTCTAACTCTCAAAGTCATACGGGCGAATAATGAACAGATGAATAATGTAAATACTCCGAAAAACTTACTCAAAAAGTTCTCGAATATTGTCGAAGTGATGACAAGTAATGACTTAATTTTCAAGTATTTACTCAACAAATAATCTATATATATATAAAAATGAAACCCGTTTTCCGTTGTCACGACATAACATGAAAACGGCTTGACCGATTTGGCTGATTTTTTTTTTTGTAGTTTTCTAATACTCTGTCCAAGGTTCTTACGGAAAAAAATATAAAATCTCTCAGAAAGATTGAAAAATATACATCAAAGCTACGCTAAGGCGGTACGAAGTTCGCCGGGTCAGCTAGTACTTAATAAAACTACTCAAAATGTCAGATACCCCTCTTACTGTTGTCGAAGTCATACGGGTCCAACCATATCGTCGATTTGTTCCCGTCTGCGGCGTATTTCACTTGTTTGGGAACAAGAGCTGGGAAGGTTGGGAAACTATACAGTAATATAATAATGTCTAGATATTTATCAGACTTTAGACTGAGTTAAGATGACTTATATTTGCTTTTTTATTTAGAAATAATGATAGCGCGATCCAGTTAGGGGGCACGCCATCTAGTGATAAAAACTAGAACTAGTTATTGAAGCTTGGGTTTCATCACTATCACTACATAGTATAAAATAAAGTCGCGTTTTCTGTCTCTATTTTTCTTGTCCCTTTCTGTCCTGTGCTTAAATCTTTAGAACTACGCAACAGATTTTGATGCGATTTGTTACAATAGATAGAATGGTTAAAGAGGAAGGTTTATATGTATATAACATCATGCTACGACTAACAGGTGCGGAGCAGGAATGAAAAGTGTTGCAAAAACGGGGTGACGCAGACGAAGTCACGCGGGTCAGCTAGTATAATATAATATTATGTCAAGCTATTTATCAAACTTCAGACTGAGTTTAGATGCCTTCAATATGCCTAGAATAACTCATCTTTCGGTATTTTTATTTAGAAATAACGATAGCGCGTTCCAGTTAGGGAGTACGCCATCTAGTGACAAAACACAGTTCACAAGTACAAGTCTATAAGCTATTCTTTACAGGATCGCTTTCACCTCGGCCAGGATTTGCCCGAGGCGGCATCTCTGCTGCCTTTTTCAAAGTGCGGATATCCCCTCGAATTACCATCATCATCATCTTCGTTGGTGAGAAAACCAAAAACATATCCCTCGTACTTCGACCGTTCCAGGACCATCTCCGTTTTCGAGATGACCTCCTCGTATATGGGAACCATTGATTTCTCTTCATGTTCCAGGATGTGCCTGGTCTAGGGCCACGTGTCCCCCCCCCATGCCTGCCTAAAAGAACGCCAGAAACATACCCGTCATACCTCGACTGCTCCAGCAATATCTCTGTTTTTGAGATTGGAGGTGGAAACCATGGAATTCCCTTCATGTCCCAGGATACGCTTGGTCTAGGGCCCCGTGTCTGGGCCCCATGCCTGCCTGATAAGTGTGTGTTGTGGTACTGACCGACGTCGGCGGCGGCGCTGGCTGCGGCGGGCAGGTAGATGTTGCCGAACACTTTCTCGGCGGCCGCCTGCCACAGCGCGTGCTGCAAGCGCTGCTCCCACACGTTGGCGGCCACGGCCGACAGCTCGGCCGACTGGTCGAGCAACTCGGCGCGCGCTCGCTCGAACAACTCGTCGCGGTCGAGTTCTCGCTGTCTGTGGAGACAAATTGTGGGGACTGGTTCGTTAACGTTGCGCAACATGAACGATGATTACGTGTTCCACGCTGTAGCACGTTTGTTGTGCAACTTCATGCAACAATGGTGTGCAACATGGCGCACAACAGTCTTAGTAAGGGAAACTGGGGACACTTGATCCCTATGGGAGACAAGGTACACCAATATTTTTGGAATTACTAAGCGTATTAGACTATTTTTAATGGGGTAACACTAAGAGTAATAATGTTTATTTAGTGTTGCCACACTAAAGAATACTCTAATACGCTTAGTAATTCAAAAAATATTGGTGTACCTTGTCTCCCATAGGGATCAAGTGTCCCCAGTTTCCCCTATATGTTAGGCTTTAGTTGTCATACTTGGATGCAGTCATTGGAGAGTATAGTATTAAAAACTCTATTCAATATTAATGTGGGTAGTAAACTTATGCTAAGGCCACTTTTTTCGATTTGTGCAAGTACTTACCTTACCTTACCACAAATCGAAAAAAGGCACCTTCGTTCCTCTGGATAAATCAATTTAAAAGTGATCTAACGACACCAAATATGATAAGTTTTACCTGAAGAATAAAGAGCGGATGATATAAGGACACTGGAAAACCTGAATGTGGACCTGATAAATATCACCGGAGAGGAAGAATCTATCTAATCTATATCTCACTATAAAGGTGACATCTTTAGGCAGTAGGAGGTAGGACACGACGGTATATCCGTCCCAATCGAGCAGTCCGACTGGGGAAGTACCTCCACCCTACAGTATATCGCCGTTTAATAACCTTGTGTTGTGTTTTCAGTGGTGAGTAGGGTAGCCAGAGCTCACTAGAGAGGTTTTGTGTTGCACGGACAACCAAAGGTTTATCCTACATCTTTTGCGCTGACGACACAGAATGTCTCTGTTCTTACAGGGGTTGCGGCACGAGTGTTATTCCTCTGGTGTTACACTCGCCCATAGGCCACGGTAACCACTTACCATCAGGTGGGCCGCGTGCTTGTCTGCGACCTAAGTTATATAAAAAAAAAGACATCTTCTTCTTCTTCTTCTTTTCTTAGATGGCAACACGTCAACCCAATTTAGGGGACAATCTTGCCAGTGTCGAGTTGGGAATTTTCTTATATTTTGTCATAAGTATTGTTGGAATGATTGTTGATGATGATGATGATGATGATGATGATGATGATGATGATGATGATGATGATGATGATGATGATGATGATGACGATGGCCGATGATAGTTGCCCTAGTAAAGTAGTGGAGACTTTACTAGAAGCTTTTCTTAGGGAGATTTTGACATCAGCACGAAAAATCACAATTCACTACAATATTCCACTCTCCTACACTTGTGTGCTTTGTCCAAGCCGTTATGTCTAAAACTCCACCATTTTTACACATAAAAACTCGAATGAACACCAAATTTAGAAAATAAAACACAGCAGCGCTATGACACTTTTCGCGTTCCCGCCAAAACTCCAAAAAAAAAAAAAAAGACATCTGTTGTGAAAGCCCGAACCATACTCTAGAAGCAACTACTTTACCTGGGGAAGGTGTTCTTCCACTCAGTCTCCAGGTTGAACCTCTGCGCCTTGAAGGCGTCTGCCTGCTGTTCCACGGAGGCGCGCACCATGCGCCAGAAGCAGTCCGCCACGGCCAGCGACAGGTTGCGCGTCGTCACCTGCGACGGGGTCACCAGACCGTCCCTGGGGACACGAGGGACATCTCGTTGTAACAGGTTCGAGAAGATTTTAGAGAAATTAAGTGCTCAGTCCATCATGGAACTTAATGAATTAGTGACAAATTAAATAAATAAATAAAATGATTTATTATGCGTTCCGATTGACGTCCGAAGTCCATTATGAGAGAGTACGTCACTTCCTTCACCTCGCTTGGTCGCTAAAAGTAGTTCACTTCCGTTTTCTTGCCGCGCTTTTAGCGCCACCTATCGTTTCCGCTAAACAACTAAGCTCCTTACCAAAGCAAGCCGCCATCTTAGTCATTGTTGCGTCGTTTTTCGAACCGAGCACATGGTCGCTACGAAAAAAATTCAATATTTTAAAATTATATAAATTTAATATTAATATTTGAATTAATTTTAAATTAACTTTCGAGATTTAAGTAGAAAGTAACTTCAAACAGTGTAGTTTGTCTTCCGTTACCTTTAAGTGTTAAAAAATGTAAAGAGGGTATCCCGCGTAGTGAAAAAACTTTTCCAAGTGATGATAGTTCCTCGGATTGATCGTCGGATCAAGAGGAACCACCTAGGAAACGACAAAAGCGTTCCCGTTCGCGGGACCTGGATGAGAGGTTTGACTTATTGTCACAGCAATTGGTAAGTCAATTGAACAAATTTTTGGCTACCTCATTTTCAAATGTGCAAGTACCCGTATCTAATATCATGCCACATACATCAAAAATGTTGAATACTTCACCACCAGCCAGTGAACAATTTCTATATCCACCTAAATTAAATGCGGGTAGTATCGTAGATTTAAACGTTTCGATTAAAGAACCACCGTATCAAAGGCAAAGCAATCACGTGTTGATAAAATTAAGTATATGCAAAGATTTAACTCGTCTGAATGGAACGCAGTTCGATATACGGCAGTTCAGAAAAAGTACATTGCGTCTCCTGCCTTTACCGAGCTTAGAGTGAACGAAGAGTTACGTTGTCTCGAGGACCCCTTTACACCTTTACGATGGTTTCATAGTTTTGCCGCGCTATCCAACGCGTTCTTGGCTAAAAATGAAGCTATAAATTCAGCGTTACAGTCTTGTTGATTGGTCTGCCACGGCTGACATTTCAGTTAATGCATCAACTATTTATGAGAAGTTAAACCAGTTATTTGGTAAGGATTCTGAATACAAAACTGTGTCGCATGATATACTTCAGATAGTTTGCGGGAAACGAGCCGAAGTGTTAGAATTACGCCGTAAGGATATCACTAAAAAATTGAAATATAAGTATATGAAAGACGATTTGGCTAAAATACCTCCTTCTTGCGAATACATGTTTGACCCCGGTCAGTTATCATTATATTTACAGAAAATTGGGGTGGGGGGGGTAGATAAATTACAAAAGTAGACCCAATCTTCTACTCGCACCCGCGCAAAATCGCCAGAACCCTCGACTTCTTCTGCTAACACTAAGCCATTTCAAAGCCGCCCCAATAGCTATAAGACAAAACAAGCCGAAAGCAAAGACTCCGAGCGAATCTTGTCGGCTAGAAATAAGGGGGGGGAGAAAATATAAAACAGAGGGTAAAAGAGCGGGATATAAAAATAAATGACTACACAGGGTTTTCAGCTGGTTGTCTGAGACGCTTTCAAAACACTTGGGCTCTTTTCAATCCACCCAGATCAATTCGGAAATTAATAACAGGTCTCAGAATACCATTCAACAAGACTCCTCCATTGGTTCTACCGACTCTAGATGTTTTAACAAAGTATCAGACCCCAACATCGCAATTAATGTCAACAGAAATTCAAAATCTAATTCAATTAAAAAGTCTTGGAGCCAGCTCCCCTTACACCGTCTTTTATATCCCCTCTATTTATAATTCCAAATCCAACGGAAAAAGTCGAACCATTTTCAATCTCAAGGCTCTAAATCAGTACATGAAGCCGAAGCACTTTCATCTAGTCAATCATCATCAAGTGCCCAATTTTCTACAACGAGGAGATTGGATGGTGAAGTTAGACCTAAGCCAGACTTATTATCACCTGCCTGTAAGAAAGCAACACAGAAGGTTCCTCAGAATCAGCTATCAAGGTCAACTGCTTCAGATGACGTGTCTACCGTTCGGCCTAGCTGCAGCACCTCGAATATTCGCCTCTGTAACAAATTGGACGGCAGAAATACTTCGCAAGAAAGGCCTAAGGTTAGTGGTCTACTTGGACGATTATTTTATAGTACATCAGAAGCGAGATACACTAACAGCTCAAGTACACCCAACACTACCCAACACTACCCAACAGTGGCCACGCAATGCCTGATATTCGTATCAGGCAACGCGATGTCCGAGCAGTGCTGCAGTCACTCGATGTCCGGAAAGCCAGTGGTCCGGATGGTATACCAGCGGTGGTTCTTCAAAAATGTGCAGCGGAGTTGTCTCCAATGCTCACGCGGCTGTACCGACTTTCCTACATTTCGGGTACAGTGCCGACGGCGTGGAAAGAGGCGAATGTACAGCCGATTCCCAAGAAGGGAGATCGCTCAGACCCAGCCAACTATCGGCCCATAGCCGTCACCTCAGTGCTGTGCAAGGTCTTCGAGCACCTTATCAACACACAGCTCATGCGCCACCTAGAGGATCACTCCCTGATTAATGACCGACAATATGGTTTTAGGCCGAAACGGTCAACGGGTGATCTTCTGGCGTATGTTACCCATCTTTGGGGTGAGGCTATGGACAAGCATGGTGAGTCACTGGCTATTAGCCTAGACATCGCCAAAGCGTTCGATAGAGTCTGGCACAAATCGCTTCTTTCCAAACTACCAGCCTTCGGTCTGCCTCTTAGACTGTGCAATTGGGTTGCTAGCTTCCTGCAGGGGCGCCGTATTCGCGTTCTCTGTGATGGACGAGCATCGGAGTTCCTGCAGGTAAATGCTGGTGTGCCGCAGGGGTCCGTCTTATCACCCACTCTCTTTCTTCTGCATATCAATGACATGCTGTCCACCGGCAGCATCCACTGCTATGCAGACGATAGCACTGTACACGGGAGCTACCACGGACATTCTGCGGCCAAGCAGTCCGATATAGCGGAAAAGAGGCGACTTCTTGTCACTGGGCTTGACCGGATCCTCAATCACGTTTCCCAATGGGGATCTGAGAACCTGGTCGAGTTCAATGCCAAGAAGACGCAGGCATGCGCGTTTTCAGCAAAGACATCTCCTTTCCTTCCTCCTCCCACTCTTCAGAGCACACCACTGCCATTACAGGATAACCTCAATATACTCGGTATGGACGTGCGCTGCAAACTGAACAACAAGAACTATATCGAGAGCATCATCAAAACAGCTTCGCGTAAACTCGGAGTCCTGAACAGAGTGAGACGTTTTTTCACGCCGGAGCAGCGGTGTCTTCTTTATAAGACACAAATTCGCTCCTGCGTGGAATACTGCTCGCATCTCTGGGATGGCTCCGCAAAGTACTTATTAGATGCTCTCGACAGGTTGCAGCGACGTGCGGTCCGCATTATTGGGAGTCCTGAGGTCACAGAGTCCCTCGAGCCTTTGCAGATGCGTAGAGATGTTGCGTCCTTGGCAGTATTTTACCGTCTCTACCATGGTGAATGTTCTGATGAGCTCTTCCAACTAATCCCACCCTCCCCTTTCCTACACAGGACAACGCGTGCAGGGCTTAGGTGTCACTCGCATACGGTACAGAATATTCCATCAAGAACCAAGCGGTTCGGTGAGTCTTTTCTCTGCCGTACCATTAAGTCCTGGAATTCCTTGCCGGCGCACGTGTTTCCTTCTTCCTACAGTCCCGGGTCCTTTAAGCGGGGCGTGAAAAAGCATCTGATGAGGCCGTCAAGCTGAGCGCCACCATTGTAGCACTGTTGTGTTTGCAATGGTGACCCTCTTTCATGGGACTTTGCCTTCAGCTTAACATCAGGCGAGGTGAAGTCAAATTGACGTGCCATAGATAAAAAAAAAAAAAAAAAAAAAAAAAAAGTAGAAATTGCAATACAGTTTCTGACCAGCTTGGGTTTCTGTATCAATATGGAGAAATCGATAACTACACCAACGAGGTTTATCGAATTTCTAGGAGTGGCATGGGACACCAAATCCAACACGAAGTCCTTACCTTCCGACAAGATACAGCGAATGCAGCAGATGTTGCGAGTACGACTCGCGACCGGCAGTTGGAACCTAAAACAGGCGCAACGCCTTATAGGTCATCTCAACTTTGCAACCTTCATCACCCACCGGGGAAGGTTGCATTGCCGTTCTCTACAACGTCACAGCAACAAACTCAAATCGAATTTCTAGGAGTGGCATGGGACACCAAATCCAACACGAAGTCCTTACCTTCCGACAAGATACAGCGAATGCAGCAGATGTTGCGAGTACGACTCGCGACCGGCAGTTGGAACCTAAAACAGGCGCAACGCCTTATAGGTCATCTCAACTTTGCAACCTTCATCACCCACCGGGGAAGGTTGCATTGCCGTTCTCTACAACGTCACAGCAACAAACTCAATTGCAGATTCGGTATCCAGAAGAGGTACGGTCAGAACTGAACTGGTGGCTGGAAAATGTCAGTCAGAAATCGGCAATCCATCCCCAGAGAACGTCCACGAATCACGTCATCACAGACGCGTCGAACATTCAATGGGGGGCTTTGGTGAACAACGAAATGATAACGGGCCAATGGGAAGAACATCAGACCAAGTGGCATTGCAATCTAAAGGAGATGTTTGCTGTGATAGCCGTCATATCAGCAAAGCAGTGCAGCTCCAGAATTCGACAGTGATTCTTCAGAGCGACAACAAGACAGTCGTAGCTTACATAAAAAACGAAGGCGGAACGCGATCGCGTCTTCTGCTGAACTTGACCCGTCAGTTGCTGAGCCTGGCGGATCGTCTCAACATTGTGCTTTGCCCTCATCACCTACCAGGGCTTTTGAACACAGAAGTCGATCATCTATCAAGGAATCGTGCCGCCGCCGAGTGGCACCTAACAGACGTAGAAACATCGAGGCTGTTCAGTATGTGGGGCACACCAGACTTGGACCTGTTCGCATCACAGACAGCACATGTCGTAGCAAACTATGTTACGCTAGACTTGTCAGACTCGAACGCCTACTTTCACGACGCGTTCAGCAGATTCTGGCATTACAGACTTGCATGGCTATTCCCGCCACCCAGCCTAATGCCCAGGGTACTACATCATCTAAATTCAGCCTCCGGCCGGTACATACTAATAGCACCCAAGTGGAGGAAGTTCTTTTGGAGGCCAGACCTGAAAAGTCGCGCTTTGAAGCGTCCTATGAAGTTCAGAGATCTGGACAAGAATTTGGTGGACACGGTAACAATGCTAGCACCCACGCAAGTCAGCAAGGTATTGAATTTGAAGTAGATGGGTGAGGTTTTGCCAAGAGAAGAGTAGTATTCCGAATCCACCAGACGTAGCTAGATACCTCAGTTATTTATTTTTAACGGATCGTCTCTCTTACAGAACAATTCTCGTTCATAAATCGGTTATTGCCGCCATTTGCGAAACTATATCCGATATTAAAATTTCATCTAATCCTACTGTCAAACATATACTGAAAGCTATTTCCTTAGCAAAACCTGTACCGCCTAAATTACCGATTTGGGACGCCAGGATTTTGATTAATTTGTTAAAAAAGCAAGAGATAGATTTGAATAGTTTATATCAAGTGTCTAGACGCACTGCGGCTATTTTATTATTATCTTCGGGTCGTAGAGGCAACATTTTATAGATAACACTAATTCTATTACCTTGCATCCCGTTTTCGGATCGAAAACTGACTCGTCCTCATATCAACAATCATTTATATCCGCCCCTGATAAAGGCATCGATGCAGTATATTGGTTACGCACTCTTGTAAATATGACACAGGCAACTCGAGGCAATATTACTCATTTGTTTTTAGTAACTAAAGGCCCTACGAGACCAGCTACTGCAGCGATCATCGGGGGTTGGATGAAGCGTATTCTGGCTTATGCCGGAATTCATGCATCAGCTTTAAGTTGTAGATCAGCTGTTTCATCCTTAAATTGGGTAGAAAATTATCATATAATTAATGATATTCTAGATAAAGCTAATAGGCAACATGAAAGTATCTTAAGAAAGGTTTACTTGAAAGAAATTAATAATGTAAACAGAGAAATAATGTTAGAAAAATCTCTTTCACAATATTTTCAACCCAATAATTAACGTTAGTTGTGTAATAAATTGATTGATACGCACTTTATTCAATGTACATTTAGGTTTATAATCATTCATAAATATTCAATCACATTGTTGCGTTTCAGTTGTACACTTACTATATTACCAAAAATACAAGCCACCAGGAGATAACAAACAGTCTCTCATAATGGACTTCGGACGTCAATCGGAACGCATAATATTAAAATTTTACCTTCAAATAAAATTTGTATTATGCTTCCATGGACGTCCGAAGTCCCAGTAATTTCTTCCTGGTGCTAAGCCATTATGAGCCGAACAATGACTAAGATGGCGGCTTGCTTTGGTAAGGAGCTTAGTTGTTTAGCGGAAACGATAGGTGGCGCTAAAAGCGCGGCAAGAAAACGGAAGTGAACTACTTTTAGCGACCAAGCGAGGTGAAGGAAGTGACGTACTCTCTCATAATGGACTTCGGACGTCCATGGAAGCATAATACAAATTTTATTTGAAGGTAAAATTTTAATATTTTCTCACCAGCAACCAAAAAATTACAATATTTAGACATTCACATTTTAGGGTACACATAATTCGGTTGTGGATCGCTGGTGCCTGTCGTAGGTAATAGATTACCTGTATTACTGGTCACCAGGATTCCACGATAACACAATGACTATACAAATCAAGTGCAAAAATCTAAATACAGGAAGACTATAAACTATATTCATCATTAACTCATAAACAGTATGTGTGTGTGTGTGTGTGTGTGTGTGTGTGTGTGTGTGTGTGTGTGTGTGTGTGTGTGTGTGTGTGTGTGTGTGTGTGTGTGTGTGTTGTGTGTCATTTTAAGACTTTCAGAAGATTTTCTATATCAAAATATGTTTGGCAGAGAAGCCATTCAAGGAGAGCGGCTTTGCACTTATACCCATTTAGTCCATAGAAACAACTGTTTGTGGAGCTCATTGTAAAGGTAGGTTCCCAGAAAATGGAAAAATCTTTGGCTAAAAGGACCGACTTGAAGGACCATTTAATTTAGATTTTTTAGAGTACAGAGAAAAAGCGTTTCTATTCGTAACTTCGTTTGTTTTGTCCCAGTCAAGGTCACGGTCTACTCACTTGAACAGCTTGGATGCTCTGAAGAACCTTTCCTCGTATTCCCGAATGTTCTGTATGGAGTCATCCTTACGACTGCGGCCCGTCACCACCGCGTAGTATCCCAGCGCCTTCATGGGGAACAGCTTGCCTTCCAGGATCCGTCGGATCTGTACCCACACAACAGTAACTATGAGTCGACCAATCGATTCTATACCCTGGTTAGGAATAGTTCGAGGAACATTGTCTTGGACCTATGTCGCGAAAAAAACGAGGCCCTAAGACGCGCGAAATGTTGTGATATAATTTATAATTGCTAGCAACCTCTGTGCTATCTTCAGAAGATACCCAAAAGAGGATGCTAAGACTTTCGGAAGTCACTTCGGATATTGGGTTATCGAATATGTCGATTTGAACTGACTAAAACCGCACGCCGTTTTGTGTCATCAGATGCCATCAGGTTAGGTTGCAATTGGTATTTACTCGTACCTCGCCTGATCCTGGGTCATCTTGGCTTTCCTTTTGTGCGTGAGAACCACAGTGTCCCCATTTTGCCCCTTGGATTGGATGAGGTGACAGGCAAAGGCTCGGAGTACTATTATAGATTGTAGACTCACTCTGTTAGGGTTGGCCAGGTTCTCCTCAGCCAGGTCCACCTTGGTGAGTACAAAGATGGTGCGCTTTCCAGACGGGTCGCATGACGAAACTAGGTCCGTCACGTTGCTGCGCTCAGCATCCACTGAACCATCCTGGAAAAATAGTATTTGTTAGAAAAATGGTTTTAAGTCACTAATAAATACATATTATACCATGTCTTTTATTCCCGAAGAGGGCATTTTGTACTACCCACGATTATACGCCTACCTCGTACTAGCTCTGCACCGCCCTATGGTAGACTGGCAGAGAATGCCTATGGCATTAAGTCCGCCCATGTACAATGTGCATAAAGCATGAATAAATAAATAAATAAATTATGCCATACACACCTACACTCAGCGCCATCTAGCGTAGTGAAGCTAAACTATTACGGAAACGTAAATCCTGAATCGCGCAATTGAGTTTTGGGCGCTAATACTCACCTGTATGCATAATATGATCGCGTTGGGATTGTCCATGTACTTCATTGTCATTTGCTTGATGGCCTCTCGCGTGTCTGACGCCATGTCCACCGTTTGAGTCTGTAATTGGTCATATTTTTGATAAACAAGCTGTTGAAAGTATAAACACTATAGTAAAACTAAAGTATTTTGTCAAAATGTTTATTGGTCATATAATACCAATACATAACGCGTCATAGTGTTTGTCTGCAAACTCCTCTGAAATGGCTGCACCAATTTTGAAACTTTGCTGTGCATATTTAGTTCTAAGAATTTGATGTGGGCGGGCAATAACACAATATGGTTTCAATTATCACCAAAAACTATTACTACAAAATAAGGAAAGAACTATTTTTAACGTATAGTATAGTGTTTCATTTATTGATTAATTTAATAATAATATGGCATCGTCGTAAAAGTACAAGATGTTATTTTTTTCAATTTTAGCTAGATCGGTGCAAAAAACTAGTTTCCGAAAATCATTGAATGCAAATTGATTGCTTTTTGAAGACAACCGAATATTTCCTATAAGTAAAATCAGCTATGTCCAATATTTAGAATCAGTGGGTAGGTAGTGTTGTGACATTGCACTCACCGAGATGACGCCGGGCAGGTCCACCAGCACCATGCGGTGCAGGCCGGGCCCCTTCACCGACATGGAGATGACGTCACTCGACACCGTGCGCCCGCCGCGCACGCTGTTGCGCATGCGCAGCTCCACCTCCCTGCGCACACACACCGCTACACTAGTCACGCGCTCAACGGTCACTCACACACCGACATGGAGATGACGTCACTCGACACCGTGCGCCCGCCGCGCACGCTGTTGCGCATGCGCAGCTCCACCTCCCTGCGCACACACACCGCTACACTAGTCACGCGCTCAACGGTCACTCACACACCGACATGGAGATGACGTCACTCGACACCGTGCGCCCGCCGCGCACGCTGTTGCGCATGCGCAGCTCCACCTCCCTGCGCACACACACCGCTACACTAGTCACGCGCTCAACGGTCACTCACACACCGACATGGAGATGACGTCACTCGACACCGTGCGCCCGCCGCGCACGCTGTTGCGCATGCGCAGCTCCACCTCCCTGCGCACACACACCGCTACACTAGTCACGCGCTCAACGGTCACTCACACACCGACATGGAGATGACGTCACTCGACACCGTGCGCCCGCCGCGCACGCTGTTGCGCATGCGCAGCTCCACCTCCCTGCGCACACACACCGCTACACTAGTCACGCGCTCAACGGTCACTCACACACCGACATGGAGATGACGTCACTCGACACCGTGCGCCCGCCGCGCACGCTGTTGCGCATGCGCAGCTCCACCTCCCTGCGCACACACACCGCTACACTAGTCACGCGCTCAACGGTCACTCACACACCGACATGGAGATGACGTCACTCGACACCGTGCGCCCGCCGCGCACGCTGTTGCGCATGCGCAGCTCCACCTCCCTGCGCACACACACCGCTACACTAGTCACGCGCTCAACGGTCACTCACACACCGACATGGAGATGACGTCACTCGACACCGTGCGCCCGCCGCGCACGCTGTTGCGCATGCGCAGCTCCACCTCCCTGCGCACACACACCGCTACACTAGTCACGCGCTCAACGGTCACTCACACACCGACATGGAGATGACGTCACTCGACACCGTGCGCCCGCCGCGCACGCTGTTGCGCATGCGCAGCTCCACCTCCCTGCGCACACACACCGCTACACTAGTCACGCGCTCAACGGTCACTCACACACCGACATGGAGATGACGTCACTCGACACCGTGCGCCCGCCGCGCACGCTGTTGCGCATGCGCAGCTCCACCTCCCTGCGCACACACACCGCTACACTAGTCACGCGCTCAACGGTCACTCACACACCGACATGGAGATGACGTCACTCGACACCGTGCGCCCGCCGCGCACGCTGTTGCGCATGCGCAGCTCCACCTCCCTGCGCACACACACCGCTACACTAGTCACGCGCTCAACGGTCACTCACACACCGACATGGAGATGACGTCACTCGACACCGTGCGCCCGCCGCGCACGCTGTTGCGCATGCGCAGCTCCACCTCCCTGCGCACACACACCGCTACACTAGTCACGCGCTCAACGGTCACTCACACACCGACATGGAGATGACGTCACTCGACACCGTGCGCCCGCCGCGCACGCTGTTGCGCATGCGCAGCTCCACCTCCCTGCGCACACACACCGCTACACTAGTCACGCGCTCAACGGTCACTCACACACCGACATGGAGATGACGTCACTCGACACCGTGCGCCCGCCGCGCACGCTGTTGCGCATGCGCAGCTCCACCTCCCTGCGCACACACACCGCTACACTAGTCACGCGCTCAACGGTCACTCACACACCGACATGGAGATGACGTCACTCGACACCGTGCGCCCGCCGCGCACGCTGTTGCGCATGCGCAGCTCCACCTCCCTGCGCACACACACCGCTACACTAGTCACGCGCTCAACGGTCACTCACACACCGACATGGAGATGACGTCACTCGACACTCGATGACCTTCTCTCCTGAGACTTTACTATCAGCGGAGGAGAAGTCATATGAACGTGTACTATACAAAAGATTACTCACTTTCTGAGATCAGCTAAATCAGACTCTTTGTTGAGATCGAATTCCCTCGCCGAGTCCCGGAACTGCGCCACGTGGTACGGACCCTCGGAGAGCGTCACCTTCACCGGAGCTCTGGGAACAACGGAATATGGGGTATTTTCACGAATTAGGGGCATGTTCACGGATAAGGGGGCATTCCCATGAATTAGAGGCATTTTCATGAATTAGGGGCATTTTCACGTATTAGGGGGCATTTTCATGAATTAGGGGGCATTATCATGTATTAGGGGCATTTTCACGCATTTTCATTTATCAGTATTTTAAATATGAGTTACCTGGTGCACATCTCGCCGGCGCCCCTTGGGAAGATCCTGGCCTGCGCGATCATCTCGAGCACAGAGGTCTTCCCGGCGGATTGGTCTCCCACCACGACCACTCGCGGCAGACGGTCCGTCTCGCCCGCGTCCCAACCCGACAGCTCGTCTAGTACCGCTGAGTACATGTCGATGAGGGACCGCTGCATGCCCGAGGGAGGGAAGAACCAACTGTTATTATTTAAGTTTTAATTTTTGTGATGCCATGTTGTAAAATGGGTTTAGGTTAAAGTTTACCAACCTTCCTCCTTGAGAATATGATCGTTGACGGTTTACCCTCCGCCTTATAGTGCTGTTCATCATGCACTAATCAAAAACGCCCATAGGCAACTTTTACGACACCCATTGACTTGGGACTAGTACATACCGTAAAATGGGGTGAATAGGGATCGAAGGGTGGATAGGGATAAAATGGTCAGCTAAATTCGGTAGTTATTTTCTATCAAGCGAAACTTTGAACTAGTTCATTGTAATCACAGAATCATCAAATATCTGTTAATGTGCTTAGTTAAAAGTTTGTAAAAATTATTTAAAATATTCAATTGACCATCCCTATCCACCCTTAGATTCCTATTCACCCCATTTTACGCGGTACTACGTTTTGTTTTTGCTCCCAGACCAGCGTGGGAGGCTTAGTTCAAATATATAATCATTATCATCATCCTAACGTTAATACCGGTTGCATCTGAAGCTTTCTCCTCCACCACTCATTGGCATGTTTGACCAACCGAGACGTATTGCAGTTAGACCAGTTGTTTGACTCATCAGACCTCGAAATACTCGTAGACTGCCATATATGTTCGTATGACAACTGGGACCTACAACTTAAAGGCACGTAAATAGACCAATGCAAATAGACATATTATTCACGGCATTCATGCATACGCGCTTTTAAAAAAAAAAGTTATGTCAAAAAGCTTATTATAAAATCCAGGATTATTTGGATGATAAACAAGCCTGGAAATGAGGTGTTCACTCAACTTGCTACTCAGCTAAATTTTATCTAGACTAAGTAAATTATTGTAAATAGACCAAAAAAAAAAAGAAAAGCCCGCTGAGTTTCTTGCCGGAGTCTTCTCAGGTCGGAGCCGCGTTTCGAACCGGTGGTCCATTTGCATTTGATAAAATATTGTTGATATTGAAGTACCGTTTACTGGTCTATGCAGAATAAATAATTTTTGATTTTATTTGATTTAATTTAAACACGTGTAACAGTCGCGTTCACTACTGCCATATCACAGGCTCTCGGTAAGACAGATTACCTTCATTTTCCTAGCAGACGGCTGCCGTCCCTGTCTCAGAAGCATGTTCTGTTGTCGTAGTTCTCGGTTCTCTTGCTCCAGTCGCTGCAACTCTCTCTGGTAACGAGCTTGTAAAGCGAGGACCTCTTCTTGGAGAGCGTGAACTCTCTTCTCTGCAATACAAAATTTATTTACAAGTCATAAAAATATTTATTTGCAAGTCCGGATTTTAAATCACAAATTAGCGATATAGTTTTTATTTTAAAGCATTTTCTCATATCTCGTCTCACGGGGCATTTCCATGTATCGCGGAGCAATTTCAGGTATCGGGGGCCTGAACTATCTTCTTCTTGGGGGTCTTGAATCGATTCATCGTAGTGAGTAATACCAATATAGACAATTGAGCAGTGAGTGATTTGAAAGTACGACACATAAAATGCAACTTAGCTGCAAGTTCTTCAACAAATACATCATCAGGGGGTCCAGACAAGTAGCAATCGTTTTATAGAATTGAATAGTCTGGGATTGACATTCGTTCACGCCTGTCATAAACGTCAAAATACGTGTCAATCCCATACATTGAACATTATATTCTATTCCATTCTAGAAAACGAATAGCCACTTATCTAGGCCCCCAGGACTCCAATTTTACTAATTTTTAACCATTATCAGACTTATGTGATTACAAAAACTGCCGTTGAATTTTTGACTTTGTAAACATAGACCTAAAGTTCAAAATTAAATGAAAAAGTGTTCATCACATCATTTGTTTCACTCTGCACGATGTCATTTAATTTAGGACTTTAACCGCACAGCAGTAAAGTCTAAAATTCGAACACATTTTTTTCGCATTTTAAGTGGTATGCCAATAATTGGCATCCAGGGGCGTCACACTTGTGCTGCCGTCCCTGTAAGAACCTTCATCATCAGCAGGTCTTCTACTCACCATAGTGACTGTTGTCTTCAGCAGACCGGTGTGCGACGGGTTGCGGCTTGCTCTGCAAGTTGTTCACAATCTTCGCCGGTTGCTCTGCCGAGATATGGTGGACTATGGATTATGGTAACATTTCACGTAAACAAAAGATATAAAAGTGCAATTTCTAAACATAATATGCAGAAGCAACTTAACTACAACCATATTAGTACATGCAAACTTTCGCGTTTCATGATATACAGGATGTAAGTGAAACACTCCCGAAGCCGAAGGCCGCTGGTAGTACTACTGACCATATATCATGAAAAGTACACAACTGGCATAAAAAAAAATTTCGGCAAAGCAATGCATTTTTTTTTTCTGATTTTTTTCTTTTTTTTTAGGTTTTTAGCATTGTTGGTGTACTCTCCATCGTGTCAGTAACAGTAACTAAGTACTAACAGGTGGAGAGTGAATAACGCAAGTTAAATGATTTAAAAAATGAAAAATAAAAAAAGTGAAAAAATAAAATGCGTTGCCGTAATTTTTTTAAATGCCAATATGTTGTGTACCATGAATACTACCAGGGGCCTTTGGCTTCGGGAGTGTTCCCCTTACACCCAGTATGATTATCATTCTCTGAGCCAATTCCCAACTCAGTTGGGGTCGGCTGTCCAGTCTAACTAAGATGCGGCTGATATTTTCCGTGAAGCGGCGACTGCCTACGGATCTTCACAATACAATTGGCGATATCGAAGTTTTATAGTAAAATTTTCAAAGATATTGTTATAAAGAATTCTCGAAAATTCGCAAAGCACTTGTTAGTAACAAAACAAGATTTAATTACTTATTAACTGCGGTATATTAGTACTTCATTATTATGTGCGTTCCACACATATAGGTAGGTAGGCAGGGTGCGAATTGAACTATGTGCGATGTATATTAAATATATATTCTAGGACAATCTACACAACATCACTTAAACCCATGGTAAGTATAGCTTAACTAGCTTGTGTTACGGGCTCTAGAATGCGGATAAACATACTGAGTTTTTTTTATAAATACATACATATTATATAGGAACACCTAGACCAATGCGGATATTGATATTCATGCACACAAATATTTGCACTGAGTGGGAATCGAAACCGCGCCTCCTGCGTAGCAGTCGCGTTCACTACCGCCACGCTCGAAATTAAGCTTACAAGTAGCTTCCAATACATTTCTTATGTTAATACGTGCAAATATTAGAAATAGTAGCTAGCATGATAACCTTTTCTTTCAGGATTTCACCTCCGTTTATCACAGGATCCAACCATAATGAAGAAACAATCAAACATACATACAAATGCACAAAGCAGAAATCACCATGCCCACCTGGCCCACCTGATGGAAAGTGGTTACCGTGGTCTATGAATGTAACACTAATGGCGTCACACTCGCCGCTGCCGATACGGTAGAGGGGAGGAGGAAAGAGAGGGTATGGGTTGAAAGTTAAGAGTTTCTGTGCTGTCAGTGCAGAAGACAAAGCAGGGTTTCATACACATTGACGCTCAACATGAACGATCCACCATCGTACTTTACTCCTCAACCAAAACAGTTAATCAAATCAAATCAAATCAAATCAGTCCACCCTTAGCACTACTCACCTAGATTAGAAGAGTTAGTAACAGCAGCAGCAGCGACCGCATCCTCGTACCGCTGCGACAGCCACTCGCGCAGTTCTGCTGCTCGAGCCATCCCGACGTCACGCAGCCGAGGATCTATGTGCACCGACAGCGTCAGTGGGACACCTAGCGGTAAAGGCACGTTTCGGCTACTACCGCGGTATATAGCTAGCTAGTTGGTCTACGACTTATACTGGGCTCTGCTACTGTTATATTGGTCTACTGGTGTAGGTAACTTGTGGGGAGACGGATTCAGATACTGCTGTACTAACGATAACCTATTTGCAACAAGCAATTTAACTTGGGTGGACCCTAATTCTACTAATTGTTCACTTTGTCAAACCACAGATAAAACTGCAGTATTTTCACCTTTACAAATCAAACCAAAATATCAATTATTTTCCTCTGAAACACATTGGAGTAGTAATTTCGAAGTATTTTTTTTAAGAATATTTGTAATCAATATTACAACTATTACGAGTATTTTACCAGGGCCCCGATTCTAACAACAAAATGACATCGTCTAGTATAGAGTGAAGGAAACGACGCGGTCTTATTCCTTTAATTTTGAACATTAAATCAATGTAACAGCCGAAAATTCAATGTTAGTCTTTGTAATCTCAGTGGCTTGACAATAGTTGACTATTAGTAAAATCGGCGTCCTAATAGAGGCGAGCTGAATGGAACTTTAGTAGCACTTTTGGCAGGCTTCTTTATGTCAGTTAGTCTGAAACCTTTACTATGAATTTAAATCAGAAACAGTCGAAACTATTGGGCTGAACGATACTTGATCCTGCGACCGATCCCTTTCTAGAGAGAATACTCTGACCGAACTACTTAGGTATTCACATGTCCTGGAATTAGAGGGAATTTCGAATATCCAGTAGAATAAGTAGCACTAGCATGAACTCTTATCGGATTCGTAATGTAAAGGTTTCGAGAGAACGGAGCATTGTGATCGGCAGTCTGCCTCTTGTGAACCTGTGTGCGTGTGTAGCCCGCCAATCACAATGCTCCATTCTTTACATTACGAATTCGATAGTATTTCGTGCTAAGGCCATAGATTTAAAAGTCATTAAATGTGCCTGTATACCCGATTAAAAATATAACGAAAGATAGGTAGTTTTTGGCTTCTGCTAAAGCCTAACAATGTCAACATAGGATTTTTAATATATTCCAAAACATAGTTAAACATTCTACAGTGCAATGAAATTTTTTAAGCAATTGGTATGCTAACTGTTTCAAATCAAATTTAGATCGGAAAAACGGAATTCTCCGATAAGACTCGAACTTGCAATCTTCCCCTTATCGGTGAAATACTCTTCCTGTTTAGCCACGGATTCATGTCCTGAGCATTCGAAATTCTCCTATCATACATCTTGGGGCAAAGGCGGTAGTCATTTTCAAACTAAACTTCACTTTGTCCAATCTAATCTAGACTGATAGGGCAGATTTTAGCATGATTGCTGGTAGATCACTTATTGCCCCGAGACGGTTGTATGGGGAATTTGAAATGCTCAAGACATGGTTATGTGGCTCAGCGGTTAGAGCTTTCCCCTGTAAGGGAAAGATAGCGGGTTTGTGTACAATCAGAGCAGTCATTTTTTTGGATGTAAATTCAATTATGTCATCCTTACCAATTTGCAACTGGTCCCCAATCTTCTCTTTGGCGTTAATTAGAGTTGTAGTGAACTGGTCCCATTGTTCATTGTCCGGGAGCAGCTCATTTAGCCATCCCATGTCGGGAAGACCGTCCTTCCATTCAGCATATTTCTGGAATTAGAAAGTATGAGCTCATTAGCATTGATTGATGTGGTTGCAGGTCTAGTGCAAGTATTCAATATGAATTAGGTTATAAAAAAGCAATTAACTCTTAATCATCTTTGCGTTTTTATTTATTTATTCATATAATAGATTAAATCAAATTACAATAAAATTAATGTCAGAGAAGAAATAACATAATATATAAATCGTGTTGAGTTGAAGGAAAACCCAAATTAGATACTCCAAAAAAATATGTCAAAATGGAATAGAAATGTGAAAATTAATTCAAATTATTTTATTTCATTTTCATTACTTTATTTAGTCAACAGTTATTTAGTTTATCTCGGTTGCAACCGAAGTAGTCACTTCCTACTACTAACCTTATTTAAAGTCATACCGCCTCCCACAGCTCCTCCAAGCAGTAAGTATCTAATCTTGAGTACGCCTCGGACTGCCCGCGCCACCAGCATACCATACCGTCTTCGTTGTACATGACTGGTGTCGATTGGCTTGTGAAGGAGTACACTGCGACCAGTCCAGATAGAGAATGCAACGGCTCTCTTGTCCACTACCGTAAACTGTGTTGACTTTTTAAATGCTTGTCTGTGAAAGAGAAAGTTTAACGTTAACCCAAAAGGGTATTAATGGCAATTAATTTGTTTATTTGTCTTACTAAATTCTCTGCACAATGATAACATATTGAGATGTATTTTGGTGGCAGAAAAGAGTCCTTCAGTATGCAGGAGTTTAGAACCAGATTTCTTGTGAATAAAAGCTGTAAGCCCTTAAGACAGGTCATTAAAAGAATAATGATGTAATAACCATTTTAATACAATAGTTATATGTAGAAAATTTAATGCAGTTAGCTAGTTTACAGGGTCAGCAGAATTTCAAGGTCATCACAAAGCTCTATTGTAAAAGTGATAGGCTTGAAAGGATTCCCCCGCTAAAAAACGAATATATTCCAATATCAATGAAGGTTTTGCTTTGAAAAGTACTAGGGCTACAGAAGTCAATAAGAAGACATTGGTAAGTCCCTAACGAAAGTTACTGTCCGACTCACCTCATACGATTGTGTAGTATTCTCGACATTTTTACGTAATCTTTTCAGGTTGTTTAGTATTTCATAACCTATACAGGGGTCTTCCGCTAAATAATAAAATAAAAAGATGTTCTCATTTCATAACCTCCACCGGTTTTGAGAAAAAAATCACGTAATATCAAAACCGATTTATGCGTGTATAGTTTGGCTTTATCAAGGATATATTACACAATCAACTTGTAAATAATTATAAATTACTTCATATTTTGAATATTGACAAATTACACATTTCAAAGTCAAAGGACATTTTCGATTTCATTTTGGATTTTCGTATTGTTATTGCATACTGCAAATCACTGTGAGCGTGAATCTAAGTAAAGTATTTGGTAGGATTTTTATTTCTTCAACTGAAATTGTTTTTTTGATGCAATACTATGATTCATTATAATTTTTACTTTCCCCACTTAAATATGTTGTTCATTAATTTTTAAGAGCATAAAAAATTTAAAAGAAGTACAAGACCTTCGTTTTGTTTATACATGTGCATGAAGGACTCAAGACAGCAGATTTCTGCCATTCGAAATGTCAATTACGTCATCTTATGTCAAATGGCGACTTGTTTTGCCAACTGGACAAAATCCTGTCACTTGCAAAAATAATGCAATTTTCTAATTGTTTACATCTCTTGCTAGCATTAATTTCTGTTCTAAAACTATAGTGTGATGTGTGACGTTAGTTTTCTGCATTAAAAATGTCGTGGCTTAATTTAAACCAGAGTTTAAACAGTCTGAAAGGGCAGATTACAAATATTGCATCTGAAGTATTTTCTGAGGGCACCGTGCAGGAAGCTGGTGATGATGCTGTAAAAAAGGACTCTTCTGTAGTAGAACTAGAAGAGAAATGTCGTAATCTGGAAGTCGAGGTGAGTTTATGTAAAGAATATTTCAAATTATTGTTGCATTTGACAGCTGACTAGAAGGTTATGTTTTTATATTTTTTATTATCATATCAAACAAATGATCGTCGAGTCTAGTCATCATCCTCTCTAATTAGTGTTATTGCATCACGACGCATTAAATTATGTTAAAATGGTCTAAACTTGTAATATCCCTTACATAAACAAATGTTTTATTATTTTTAAAACGCTGTTTCTTTTTTGTTGTTATGTATTTCAATGTTAAGAGATTGTAAATATCGCTGTACATATGAAGCTTGATTGTCCTGCGTATTACGGTATTTTATCACCTCCTACATCTATTAAGAAGCCATCCTATCTTGTACCCATTGTTTGTAACCATATGATTTTGTCTCATGTGAACAATTACAATGATTGGTTTAAATATGAAGGTTAATTCTGCAATTTTGTATGATGAATTTTGTTTCGATTTCATCTCATACTTCTAAATGTCAAAATAGTATTAATTGTATCACAAATACAATTTTCAAGAAAGAATATTGAAATAGTGATTTAATTGAAATGAAATTAATGAATAAATTTTTATCCAAACAATTTCTACCACAAGCCTCTCTTTTCATTGAAATTGTGAATGAAATTGTATTAAGTATCAAAAACATGATATTTCAGTCAGTTGAATTGTAATTGCATCTTTATAAGTTAGCGGTTATAAATATTTTATGACATGGGGTGCCCTGGACAGATGAAAAGGACGTAGTAAGAGCGAAACTTATGCTCGGGGCCTCTTCGTGAGTAGTGGTGCTACCCTGTAACAAATTACTACATAACATGGCAACTCAAAAATGCCATCAATTGACGTAAGAAGAACTTGGGACAGCCAATCTCAGTTGTCTAAATGTGGGTGTTAAAATTCCTTAACCTTTCTTTTTCCGTGCTTGAAATCCTCACGGATATCAATTTCACCAGAATGGGTGAGAGTTGTTATGTCGGACTTGAACCGACTAAAACACACACCATCTTCAGGTCTTTAGTTGGGGGAAGTGAGATAGTAATGAACATATCCCTCGCACCCCGGTGGACTCTTTCGAGATATCCCCCTTTGATGTAAGGAACACTACTCTACCATCCTTTTTAGAGAATTTCAAGGCACATAAATATACAATTGTGTATATGATTTCAAAGTTAATGGAAATTTATGAAATTAAAAATTCATAATCTAATTAAAAACTAATCGAATTATCAGTGATTCAATAATCTCACAAAATTGTATGATTTTCTTTGAATGACTGCATAGAATACCAAGTATAAAACTCTTTCAATAAAATTTTGTGGCTTCATGTAATATTTTTTCAAATCGACATTTTAGGGAATAGTGAATGTCTGAACGTCTAAACATTCACAATTTAAAAACCAATTTGTAAAAAGTAGCATATACCTCAAAATTTCATTAAACAAATTAGGCAGAGTATGATCTTTAATTAAACAAACAATTTTGACAAAATATTTCAACCCACACAAAACCCACATTTAAGGGGCCACAATTTCAAACTTTCCAAGACGAGAGCAAATAACAACCCAAGAAAGCACTTTTTGAGCAATAGGGTGGTGGAGGCTTGGAACAAATTGCCAGAAGATGTTGTAAATGCTAAATCCACAAACCAATTTAAAAACAAACTGGATAAACTTACAACTGATAAAAAAAAAAAAAAAAAAGCCAATAATGGATAACTGGATACAGGCAACTAACAGTTGTCTCAACCAGTGCTTCCACGTAGTCAAACTATTTTGTCAAACTGGTTTGACCACGAGGAATTACGTTTCCTCGTGGTCAAACTAGTTCATCGACCCACCCTGTATCAATCTTAAGTTAAAAATGTGTACATTTATGCAAGTAAGTGTTACCAATAATACCATTAGATTTAACTTAAATCCTGTAGTGTATTTATAACATAACATAAAAAGAAAATTATCATACATGACAAAGAAAAAAATAATTTAAAAACCCGATACGAAAACAAATAAAGTACCAGGAGAACATAAAATAACAGCAGTCATCTAAGGTTAGGTTTGAGCTGTGGGCAATAAAATGAGCAAAACAAATGAACGTCGAAAAACAAAAGACAATCGTAAAGTGATCTGACAACGATTGTGATTTTAAAAAATGGGTGCATGCAATTTTCGACCTTATCGACAAAACTTTAGAAACACTTTTATTGGGTAATATAGATGACACTGATCATGAATATGTAAAAAAAATAGGAAACTGAGCAATGTCGATAAGGTCGAAAATTGCATGCACCCATTTTTTACAATCGCAATCGTTGTCAGATCACTTTACGATTGTCTTTTGTTTTTCGACGTTCACTTGTTTTGTAGACTTTCATTTGTTTTGTAGACGTTCATTTGTTATGTAGATGTTCATTTATTTGTAGACGTTCATTCAAAAATAATCCCTATCGCACTTTATTTAAAAAATAACCAACATCTATTTCATTATGGATCAACTCCATTTGGCATTTTGTTATGAAATCATCTCTATACACATGTTCACTCCGACGAGGAGATGGTTCTTCACAGAAACTTATTTCTTTTTGTAATAATGTTGTGAGCAAACGTGCAACTGTTATTGGATGATGCCTTTTCATCGCTTTATTTAGTTGGGCATTCCAACTCTCCACAACATTATTTGTGCGATGTCTTTGTCCGTATACGCACCATTGCTTTATGAAGAATTCATTTTTTAGCCACGTATTCTCGAAATATTTAAAATATTTTTGAATTTTGTCTGTGTTAGGAGTATCAGATTTAATGTAACACCACCCTTCCGCAATTCTGTCATCGGGGAGTAAAGCGAGTGCTGAACATAGTCCAACAGCTCTGTTTCCATCTTTGCTCTTGATTTTTAGTTTTTTTGCCCGCCTCCATTGGGAATTAGTGAAATGGTAAAAACAGTTTATGATTTGAATGTCGGGAAAAATGCTTGAAATGGCCGTGCTCGCAGCAGTTTCAAAATCAAGATGAATTTTTTTAGGCGTCCAATTGGGTATTCTTGACTGTAACATAGAGAACAAGATAGTATACGATTCTTCAGTTTTATCCGTCATTAAAGTGTAAATAACGGGGAGCACGTGCGTTGTTGTTATCGAAGTAGATAGATCACCATGCATTGTATATAACTGAGAAATTTGGGCAGCTGAAGAATGTACCATCCCCGAAAAACTCTTTTAACTGAACCATTCTTTCCCGATTAGTTTCAGAGCAAAAAACCATAATCCGCCGTGTTTCGTCAATATAATCCGCCAAGAGAAATGATTTCAAGCTATCAGGAACTGTTACCTCTTTGAAGTGTCGGAAGCACGTCTTTTTTTTCCTGTTATACAAATCGGACTTGAGGCTGCCGAAAGATGGCAACGTAACTCGATCTTCAACCGACTTCTTTTTTTCTTTGTATACATCCGGAATAGGGACGTCACTGTTACTAACTACCTCATGTCTTAGTTCATCAATGACTACATCCATCTCATTTTTTTTAAAATCGGCATTGCATGTGTGGCTATTGCATTTAACTATGACTTCATCCTAAGTAACAAAATAGAATATATTGAATTAATGAAGCGGAATATAGAATAATTGGAGCTGAAGAGAGAAGAGAAGATTCTCCATATATACCTAATACTGGAGGTAATAATTTGGTATGGTACCTTCAGAGTAACCGATCCCCGACACTTTTCCTTTCTTCGCTGGCTGCAAGCCCAGAAAACGTTCTCATTTTTATATGTACGCCATTTATAGTATTGCCGGCCTTCCAGTAGAAGAACTGTTCCACCTTTACGTTTCACATATTTTAAATTCATCTTAACTACTACTAATAATAATAATATTACTAATAATACTACTAATAATAGTTAGGTACTAATATGATAAGGAAAACAATTTCACAAACGTCGCGTCGCTGTACCTGACATTAGACATCAACTTATTACTTATATTATTATCTATGACTGTATAATGAATACATAAACTGCATGCACGTTTTGAAAAGAGGCCGCAATGTGAATGAAGTTTGACCACGAGGAAACATAATTCCTCGTAGTCAAATCAATTGGATAAAATAGTTTGACTACGACTGTACACACCAATTAAACATTAACACAGGGTGAATAATTCGATTAGTTTGACCACGAGGAATCATAATTCCTAGTGGTCAAACCAGTTTGACAAAATAGTTTGACTACGTGGAAGCACTGGTCTCAACTGCCTGCCTGCTAATAAATAATAATAATAATAATAATAAAACAACTCATCAAACGTCACTGTCACCTACTAAAACTATTGCAGTTCATCTGGGTACCTAAGCTATTTATTTTAGTCGTATAGTATGTGTCAGTTATTATTATTATTTTATTCATTTCCTTTGCACGACTTATGTCCAATATCGCATAATAATACCCAACTAGAGAAATGCCAAATCTGAAATATGTCAAAATATAAATACGCCAAACTGTAAAAACGTCTTATGTCTAAAAATAAAATTGTCCAACTAGAAAAATGATAAACTATATTTTCTACTATAGCCATGCATACAATATAATAGTTGGCGAATCTAATTAGAAAATCATAGTTGGCGAATTGTGGGTCTTTAATACACCTCTGCCTACCCCTTCGGGGATTACGGACGTGAACATATATGGGCGTTCCTTTCTGATGATGACTGACATATTTAGTGTCCACTCTAGTACGTACATAATCTCTCAACGTTATGCTGCATCCTTCGATTAAAAAAAGCAATAGAACGAGCGAAAGAAAAAACTCTTGTTGTAAATCACAGCTAGAATAAAAATATTACAGAATAAACAGAAAATTGAAATTAAAAAAACCGCGCGACCTCATTCATTTATAGATTTAAAGAGATGTTCCAACTTTGAAGTCATAGCTAGGTAGTTCTGTCGTAGTTCAGATACAATAAGCTAGATGGCGTTCTATAAATGTACCATCTAGCTCCAGTATAATGTCCTGTGTAATAAACCTTCGTCATCTCATCAAGTCGTGATTCCCATTGTCTCCATGAAGCGTTGCCGTCGGTAGCGTAGTGGCAGGAGTCGCTATGGTTCTGGGTTCGAATCCTGGCCGTTACCTTACAGACGTAAACCCACTTAAAACAAAAGCAATTTAGCTTCACTAGAGGCGTACACAAAATTATTGAAGGACGACAACGGACCGATTCCGAATTTAAGTATGAAAGTAAATTAAGATTGAAATAATATATCTTTTTTAGAGGTATGATACTCTCCAAGACGCTAATTGGTAGTGCTTATGCGGCCAAACACGTGATTAATTTACTTGAGATTTACACGACAATCACGATATAGAAAATTTTTGACCCGATTTCAAAAATTTTTTTCCTAATTTTTTAGCTTGAAAATTTTCGGTTAGGAATTTATTTTCGGCATACCCATTTTTTTACAAAGTGACCGATTGGCGGCAATAGGCTCGCCCCCTATTACATGGGACCGAAAATAATAGTTGGCGAAATGTGGGTGCTAATACACCTACCCCTTCGGGGATTACGGGCGTTGTTAGCATTATGTATTTATTTTAAAAGGTGATGGTAGGAACCCCGACGCGATCTTCAAACTTAGAGCCACCTTTATTTCATGAGATTTAACAACGTTAATGCATAATATAAACCAAGTTTTTTTATTAAATTAGGACTTCCACGTAAAGAAGACCACTTTCATCATCATCATTATCATCGTCATCAGCCCGCGGCAGTCCACTGCTGGACATAAGCCTCTCCCGTGACACGCCACTTAGCTCGGTCTTCCACTGTCCCCCTCCTCTCCGCACCAGCCACTCTGGTTTGCACGACCACTTTACAATTATCTTCTATATTCTTCTTCTATATAGTATCAAAAAGGCATTGCTGTTCGTTAGTCTCGCTAAAACTCGAGAACGTCTGCACCGATTTGGCTAATTATGGTCTTGAATTATTTGCGAAAGTCCAGAGAAGGTTTAAAAGGTGAATAAATAAGAAAATGCTCTACAGCGGGAACGGGATCGGAAGTTCACGCGGGCGGAGCCGCGGATAACAGCTAGTAATAATATAGATAGATTCTCTATTTACTCATTAAAATGACGTTGGCACGTTCCGTAAATAAAGGGTACCTAAACGGTGACCTGTTATCAGTTCTCCATTAAGGGTGAACCCACTCTATTTATTTAAAAAAAAGTAATAATTTGTACTATAGCCCCATCTCTTTCTGTCTAGTGGCTCGGATAAGGATATCATATTCCGAAGTACTATGATCGTGTATAGTAAGCTCGGTGGGGCCATTAAATGAGCGTCAGAAGCAATTCCACGAACCGCGGGTCGTGCGAGGTTTGTGATGGATCACAGAATAGAACATCTTAATTCTTGTTTCATTACAATATTAAATTACTATAATTAATACGTAGGTACACTAGATCCTGATAAGATTATCTTATTAAGAGGAACTGTCCAGATAAATTATATTATTGTAGAACTTATCACATTATCTGTATGTTTAGGGTATTAAAATGTTGTAACTAATTTGTGATCAGTACTTATTAGAATAATAACACGACCACATTACTTGTTTTTCGACTTTTTGGCCGGTGGAACCACTCATTATATTATTATTTTCTACATACTTACAAAATAAGTATAAATGTATAGGTACTTACGCCTATTAGTAGTTTTTTTTACATGTTCCCGAATTACTTGTTTTCTGAGCCAATTCCCAACTCAGTTGTGGTTGGCTTTCTAATCTAACAAAGATACGTCTTAGCTTCGATATTTTGCGTGAAGCGACTGCCATCGGACCTCCACAACAAAATTGGCGATATCGAATCAAAGAATCAATTTCGTTTATTCAGTTTAGGCACATGAAGAGCACTTATAGATGTCAAAGTAGTTAGGCTACTCGAACTTTTGTGGGCTCCAACTACCCGAAACGACTGTCATAGATGTTCGTATGGCAATCAGGACCGGACGGCTTAACGTGCTTCCCGAGGCACGGCAGACAAGTGCACATAACCATATTCAGGACAGTTTTGTGCTGTCAGTGGGAAGACAAATTTATACATATATACATAAAATCACGCCTATATCCCCGAAAGAGAAGGCAGCAGCAGTGCTAGCACCCACATTTCGGCAGTTTATGTTTAGGTCCCAATGTGATAGGTGGCGAAGCCTATTGCCATTAACCGGGCACTTATAAACCTGCGATAAATACACACATAACTTCGAAAAGCATCGAAAAGTCATTGTTGTGTGCCATGGTAAAACCTGGGATCGAATCCGACACCTCGTCTCAGCAGTCCATTACCCATTCCACTAGGCTGCCGCGGCGTTAATATATATATGATATAAAAAATACGGAGTTTATATTCTACGCAAATGTATTATGAAACGATTTGAATCGCTGTTTTCGTGGTCCCACCATCCACACGTTCCACACACGCTCAGAGACCAAAATGGCCGTTAGGGTAGATACGGTATCGCATGTTTGCACAGCGATAAGTACAGATAACGTACAGCTTTCGGTCGAAACCTGTGCCGTTGGTGTACACCTAGCCCGGATTATGGAGCTTACCATACTAGCGATATTATGTTGGTTTATTTATATGACAGAGATGGAAATTATTAGCGACATTTGAAATTTTATTTTTAGAATTATATTTAATTTTATAATTTAGAATTATATTTGACAGCCTTTGTGGGTTCCATCTCCGCTCAGTGCAAATACTTTTATGCATGAATATGGCTGCTCGTGCCTCGGAGAGCACGTTAAGTCGTCGGTCCCGGTTGTCACTAAATACCCGTTACGATATTCGTCATAATATATCAGTCGTAACGGTTAGTTGATACCCTAAAAAGTCCAACAATTTCTCTAACAGCAATACTTCAGTTGGGTTGTGGGGGGCAGATGGCAGTCGCTTCACGACAAATATCGAAGTAGCCAAATACGCGCAGTTAGACTTTTTTTTATTGTACGCTAAATCCCTACGGATACCACAGAGACTATGCCTTCAGCTTACCATCAAGCGGGGTGAAGTTCAGCGCAGAGTAAAACTTGGACCACCACATCTATTCCCATATAGGTGTCGTACAAGGCGACTAAGGGATAGGGATCTTTAATATCAGACAGATATATACACATCAATCAGTCTGATTCAACCTCAGTTACATTATATGACTGGAGTCAATAGTACGGTGGCCCGGAATACGGCAATAGGCTCACAATACAATGGGTAGTGAAATGTAGGTGTAAATTCACCTCTACCAGCCTCGGAGGGAAATACACGTCAGTATATTATGTATGTAGGTTACCATGACTTATGAAGCGTCGGTAGCTTAGCGGTTAAGAATTTGACCTTACGGTCGGGAGATCCCGGAATCAAATCCTGGCCATTACACTATCGACATGAACCCACACCTAACACAAGCTATTGAGCTTAGCTGGAGTAGTTACAGATAATATTAGTCGGTAGATAAAATTCTTTATAAAAAAAATTTCTAAAAATCAACGCAGGCAGACCCGCGGGCAGCAGTCAGTCTACATATATATTCTGTTTTAGACAAAAACATCCGCTATGTTGCAACCCATTAATAAACATTTGATAAAATTTAAAAATCAAAAAAGCTATTTGACGTCAGTTTATTTCGCAAATATCCCAATATACATATTGTTTCAATCTTTTGTTCTCGTCGGGGCCATCAATCCCGAATCTCATTTGAATTACCAAATATCACACTGTATGGGCCAAAGGCCTTCCTGTAGAACGTAGCAAGACGTTATCAATACATATATTAATTTGTAATGGTTCCGTATCAGGATTTTGATGTTTTTAAACTAGAAGTTATATATATTGGGGAAGGGAAGGGAACCAACCGCTCACCATCGGTTTAACAATTCCAGTGACTAGCGTAGGCTTGCCTTTTGAGGTTGGGAAGTCAGATAATCATAAATCTCAATACTTCTGTAATATCGAAAACAATTGGGTAGGATGTACTAGAAAGAGACAACACTAAAAATGGTGGACGGAAAATGTACAGAAAATAGGGAAATCAGGTAAATTGGAAAGTGGAGAGATTGAGAAATGAAAAATAGGGAAAAATGGGAAGTAGAGAAGGGGAGAAGCAATATAGACCATAAAAGAATCGAGTAGAATCGTACAACGCGGTAATTGACATCCATGCGGGCGGAGCTGCGGGCAATATCTAGTAGTTTTATAAAGTTCAAAACGGTAACCTAGTATGTATGGTATGGGTAATAGACTGCTGAGACGAAATCTCGGGTTCGATCCCAGGTTTTACCATGGCACACACCAATGACTTTTCGATGCTTTTCGAAGTTATGTGTGATTTATCGCAAGTTTATAAGTGCCCGGTTATTGGCAATAGGCTCGCCACCTATTACATCGGGACCTGGCGAAATGTGGGTGCTAGCGCCTCTGCATACCCCTTCGGGGATATAGGCGTGAGTTTATGAGTTTATGTATGTATATCAAAAAAAGATATTTTTACAAATATCGAAAATTTCTGATTGACTACTTTTATACTAGAGATTTAGTTCATTACCCGCGGTACCCTGGAAAAAATGTCCAATTTGTCAACGGCCCCTTCGCATCTGCGATTCTAATCTGCTGTCCTAGTTTCTATGTAAATCCCGGGCAGTTCTCCATTGCTAAACACTTGCTGACGACAGCGACGGCAATGACGGATATTGGTGTCTGTTACACAATGTGCTCTATCTACCTGCGATTGTTTTTTTGTGTTTGACTGTACAATTTTTTAAATATTTTTAATAATTTTTGGGCTTAGTAGCGAACTAGGCCTCGGTGAGCACGTTAAGCCTTCGGTCCCGGTTGCCATACAAATATCTATGGCAGTCATTATGGGTAGTTGGAGCCCTCAAAAGTCCTACCACTCTAACTTGGAACTTCGATATCGCCATTGGTCACTGGACCATTGGTTGTGGAGGTCAGATGGCAGTCGCTTCACGGACAATATCGAAGTTCAGCCGCATCACAGTTAGACTAGAAAGCCGAGTCCAACTGAGTTGGGAAAAAGTTCAGAGAATGTTTTTTTTTTATTTATGGCACATCAATTTGGCTTCACCTCGCCTGATGTTAAGCTGAAAGCAAAGTCTCATGAAAGAGGGTCACCATTGCAAACACGTACAGTGCTACAAGTGTGGCGCTCAGCTTGACGGCCTCATCAGATGCTTTTTCACGCGCCGCTTAAAGGGCCCGGGACTTTTGGAGGAAGGAAAGTGTGCTTGACTACAAGTTTTCAAATCGTTTTAATATTTCTTGGGAATAATCACTAACTGGGGGAATTGGGATAACTCTAAATTAGACACGGGTGTGCTGTTTTTTTTTGTTTTTAAATAAGCAAGCAAGCTTACAGCTTACGACTTGCAGTAGGGAATTCATCCTCACGATATGAATAAAACTACATCTCGCGCATGCAAGCTGTAGAATGAACCTTCTCGCTGTAGTTTTCCCAAGCGCTTACCAATATGGGGTCTTTAAAAAGATGGCGTCCGTTTTAGTCAGGTCGAGTCCGACATAACCTACCTCCGGTGAAGGAGGTATCCATGAGGATTTTTCGCACAATAAAAAAAAGATTGTTATATTATAGTTAATACATTTTGTTATATACCTTCTGTTAGTTTAATTCTTTACCAACATTGATACAAAAGCAAGTACCATACCGCAAATAAATGACTCATTACGATACTATTTCTAATGACTGGTCGACCTTGCAATCATCACTTTCACTCTTAATTATTTAGTATATTTCTATTACGTTTTTTAATTACCTATGTCTGAATATCTTAATCGTGTAATGGCGTCTAGCCCAGCGCTAATACGGCTTGAACGATGAAAAATCACTATCTTATGAGGGTCACACACCATACTATCTGGATTAAGTAGAAATAAACACAACACCTGTTAACCATAAGGGTAGGCAGAGATCACGGATCTCCATTTGCTACGATCCCGACATAATACTCTCGCTCCGTTAACTCTTATTACCTACTTCATGCATGCTCATTCATAATATAAGTCGTGTGAAATTTAACAAAAGTTATAATTTTGGACTCCATTTAATTATATACATACATATGCTCACGCCCGTGATCCCCGAAGGGGTTGGCAGAGGTGTATTAAACACCCACATTTCGCCAACTATGATTTTTGGTCCCACGTAATAGTGGTGAGCTATTGCCGCCAATCGGGCACTTTGTAACAAAATGGGTATGCCGGGACTAAATTACTAACTAAAAATGTAGCTGCTAAATAAATTTGTAAAAAAAATTATACTCGATTCCTTGCTATGCGGTGTAAATCGCAAGGAAATTATTTGCACTACCACTTAACGTCTTGGAGAGTATCATTTTATTGTTTTTCACCATTTAATTGTTTATATTTTACATACTTTACCATCTTATATGGTTACTATCATTATATTTGTTACATTATTGCATTTAGTGTATGCCTGTAACGATATCGTGCCCGCTGTGCTCCCACACCTATGCAATGACCGACCTGGGTTAGGTAACGGAGGATGCAGTCAATATAATATCAGGTTTGGGCTGAATGCATCTAGCTATTTAAATTATTACCACTGACACAAGAAGACCGCCGTACTCCGACCGAGGTACCGCGGTAGCCTAGTGGTATGGGTAATGGACTCCTGAGACGAGGTCTCGAGTTCGATCCCAGGTTTACCATGGCACACACTAATAACTTTTCGATGTTTTCGAAGTTATGTGTGTATTTATCGCAGGTTTATAAGTGCCCGGTTAATGGCAATGGGCTCGCCACCTATTACATTGGGACCTAAACATAAACTGGCGAAATGTGGGTGCTAGCACCTCTCCCTACCCATTCGGAGATAAAGGCGTGAGTTTATGTTTATGTATGACACAAGAAGATTGCATCTTATGTTACTCCAGCCGAAACACGCCTTTAGATATTTATTGCATCAAATATACGATAAATAATGATAGATTTACAATAAAAATGTACATAAGTATTATGTAGAATAAGGCACGTGTCCCCACACGTACCGTTATCTCCCAAATGTATGTAAAACTGCACCCAATTCCACATAAAGGAGCGCGTCTCACGTTTCCTGGTCTAAGGCTGCCTTCACACTAGCGTATCTCCAGCGTAGGCGTTCGATGAACGTATACGCAGCGCAGACGCCGACGCGCGTCTCAGCTGGAACATTTGAGTACGCTGCAGTAGCGTCGAGCGTTCTATCGACGTTCGAGCGTTTCATCGACGTTACTGCAGCGTACTCAAATGTTCCAGCAACGACGCCGCGCAAACGCGACGCAAGCGTTGCGTTGCCGCGGCGTCTGCGCTGCGTATACGTTCATCGAACGCCTACGATAAATGCCAGTGTGAAGGCACTCTTAAAGTATTCAAATGGAAGCGGTTATTTGATGAAGTTGAGTTTTAATTCATGAAATTCATGAATAAAAACCATATTGGGAGTCATTAACCTGATCCTAATTTTAAATGTAGAAATTCGTACTGTCTCCGCCGTGCCCTGTACTCGATTAGACTAGCCGAAAATCCACTTATCCATCGTAGTTTAAACCATCTACACTAATATCATAAAGAGGAAAAAATAAAAAATTTGTATTTTGTGTGTACATGTTTGTTATGAAATAACTAAAAAACTACTGTGCTGATTTTTTAAATTATTTCACCTTTGAAAAGTTATACCTATTCACCCTGAGTGACATAACCATAACCGACATCCTCACGGGAGGAGCCGCGGTCAACAGCTCGTATATAATAAGTTAATAATGTTGAATTTTTTATCATCATCATTTCAGCCACCGAAAGTCCATTGCTAGGCCTCGTAGTTCAACGGTCGAACAAATGACAAAAAAAATTCTCACTAGTTCGATGATCGAACTAATGAATCGAACTAGTGGGAACAAAGGCTCCCATCGACCTCCGATCCAACTGGTTGGAGCTGGTCTATATCCAACGGGTACCCGCGACTCTGAATATCTCGTAGCACCCCTGGTACCAGTGCTTGACTGCCTCCAGTCAAGCACGCCAGCGTTACGACTGGGGGTGACGGGTGGAGCCGCCTGTCACCCTAGTAGAAGCAGGCTGCGGCGGCGGCGCCCATACGCGGGGGCTAGACGGGGACACCGTGGTCCCTACACCCGACGGGGGTCATTTCGAAAGAGACGGCCCCGGCGAGGGATATTTTGATTACTATCTCACCTCCGGCAAGAGCCTAGAGCCTAGCCTAGAGACCCAAAGACGGCGTGCGTTTTGGTCGGTTCGAGTCCAACATAACCACTCCAACCGGCTTCGGCGGGGAAGGGGGGTATCCATGGGGATTTTTCGCACGAAAAAAAAATGCGTTACGACTAGAGCCCTCGGGCCTTCCGTTGTACATCAACATCTTGGGGGGTTTGGATCGTGACTGCACTGGTCCAATGCGGGTTGACGAATAGGCAAAGCCTCGTTAGTTGATCGGCAGAGAGCACCACGTGTAGGTGATGTTGGCTTTGGGTCCCCAAGATGGTGGTGGACAGGACCCCTTACCCCTCTCTTTTACCTCTCTCTTTTATATAAAGAATATAAATAGATTTTCTGCAAAATCTCTACTTTACAGGATGGTATATCAATTTAACTGAGGACAGATTTGATTTATGAAAATTAGAGAGTTTGATGATTTTTCGGCATTACGTCATCATTACATGTTGGTTAAACTATTTTACAGGCAACAACAAAAATCCCTTTATGTTAGTCAAATATTTTTTTTTATAAACTCGCCTATATCCCCGAAGGGGTAGGCAGAGGTGCTAGCACCCACTTTTCGTCAGTTTATGTTTAGGTCCCAATGTAATAACGAGTAAGTAAGTGGCGAGCCTGTTGCCAGGAACCGGGCACTTATAAACCTGTGCTATAAAAATGCGATAGAAAAAAGAAATATATTATTTATATTTTATGGTATATTTTTTGTCATCAGTAGGTACTACCATCTATTTACTTCTGTCAATCGCATAATACATATATAAAAGACGTATATATATAAAAAAAACAAAGTGCAATAATATTTAAATGAAACAAAAATGGCTTGTCATTGTCGTCAAAAACAACAGCCAATGGCGTGCGTCCGTTTTGAAATTCAAATTTGGAAGCGATTTAAATGCGACGCCAATAGGTCAGAGGGGAATGTATAATTGGCATTTGTAAGCTGTTTGCGCCATGTTTGTGAAGCGTCTAAAGGTGCTGATAGACTTAAGCGTTCTTTTGTAGAAGAACAACGAGCATTCAAGATTTTAGTATTCTTCAAACAGTGCTCGTACCAAGAAATGCTATCGAATTCGTAGTGTAAAGATATCGAGAGAACGGAGTATTACAATTGCGGATTTCATGGGAATACATGTACACAGTAGGCAGGCTGGCTATCTACCTTTACATTACGAATTTGATAGTCTTTTGTGCTACGGGCCCTGAACAATGAACCGAGCCCAGCAGACAGCCAAACATAGCTACGATCATTTACATGATCTTACTGGCGAACGCTCCGTCAAACTAATTTATGTCCTTTCGCAAGAATGCTCGCCAGAACGTTTTATGCTTTATAAATCGCTTAAAAAAGAGCTCACGTTCATATCTCTGCAGTGTAACATTTACAAGAGTGCATATTATATTGCTGTCATTTTAACTGTGAAAAAATATTTTTTTGTTAAGCATCGACCAGCACTAGTGTTCGTTAAAAAGATAATGAAAATTTTCGGAGCGATGTTTGACTCTATGTTTGGCTCTGTTCGTTGTTCAGTTCGAAAAATTTTAAATCGGCGAATGCTCGCCGTTCTGTTGATAACAAATGCTCAAGTCTATCAGCACCTTTATGTGAATAAATGTGTCTTCATTTCCCTCGAACGTGATATGACGTTCTTCCTGTCTAGTTTAAATTACATTTCTTTTGTTGCGACTTAAGGAAAATTTTAGAATTTCTGCATAAATATTTGTCAATTTGTGTTTTCCACTATGTCATATTGTTAACTTTTTTTCATATTCCTAAGCCTACGGCATCTGCTCGGTCGGCGGAAGTAGCGTAAAAATTCAAAATTCAAAATTCAAAATTCAAAAATCATCAGCGGTTTGCTGTAAAAATTCTAAATTCAAAATTTAACATTCAAAATTCAAAAATCATTTATTCTTTATAGACCATTCTCTTGATGGTACTACACTTAGAAAACGTCAAATTTAAAAATATACTATAGGTTAGTTTTGCTAATGGGCCACCGGTTCGCACCGGTTTGGGTTGCAGCTAAAATATCGGGTACTTATAGGGTATTGCTTTGCTACTGATTGAGTTTGTCAAGAATCTTCGGTACTGTTCATACTAAGCAAGGAAGCTGTTAGTGAATACTCTAAGTGAGTTGTATGATACCACCCAACACATACGACTTGGATCATTCTAATTATATATCTTTGTTGTTGTTTGCAGACGGTCTCGCTCAAGAAGCTGGTGGACGAGTTGCGAGCTACTTTGCAGTCTGAGGTAAGTTATGTTCTAAATTTATGCGTAAATACTAAATAGCAATGATCCCGGGTTCGCCCGAGAATTAATTCGAAAAATCACGCATTACTCGATGGCAGCGTCATCTAAGCCTTCCCGAAAGGCGAAACTTATGCTCGGGCCCTCTCCGTGAGTAGCGGCGCTGTCGTGAAACAAATTACTACACCACGATGGCAACTCAAAAATGTCGTCGATACGACAGCAAAAGCGTCATTTAATTACGCGAAAATAAAACTAATGTGAAATAATCTGTCGCCAAAAAGATATGATATTAAAAAATAAAAAACCTACTGGGCAAATATTACGAAGTAATAAATAATATAATATACTAGTGCAACTGTTACGTACTAATTTATAGTTCACAATGTCAGCTAATGGTATTTTATATAATAATAATATTTATTACATTGCATTGAATGTACATTGCAATTTATAAGTTACTAGCTGTTGCCCTCAGCTCCGCCTACGTGGATGGCATATTTTGGGTAATTCACACAATATTTTTTATAAACTGTAGCATATGTGTTATTTTGATGTATAAGTAATATTATTGTATAGTTTCATTAAAATCCATTCAGTAGTTTCTACGTGAAATAGTAACAAACACCCACCCATCCATCCATCCATACTTAAAAACTTTGACGTTTATAAAAGGATATTTTTTTTTTGAACACCACATATTTTGGCACCTAAAATCCACCGTATAGTTTTTGTTTTCTTTTTATGTACCGTATGATACTCTGGAGATAAATGCCTTTCATTTGAGACCCCAGTCATCGAAATCTGTCCAGTCGTTCGGTCTGTAGAGGCGACCATAGAAAAAATACATACATACATACATTAGAACTTTTGGGGCCCAGTGTACACACCTACTTGCCTTTTTATCCATACAAACTTTTACATCTATACTTCAATTAATCCTATGGCAGTCCACTGCTAACATAGGGCTCTCCCAATATGCGCCATTGCTCTCGATCCTCAGCCTTCTGCATCGAGTCCATCACATTTATACTTAATACCCATTAATTTGCTTACTTTTTTAAAGTAATGCACACAGGTAAAAAAGTATGTTAATATATTTTTTGCGTCCTGCGCGCTGTCTCGCCGTGCAACATTAAAAAGTCATCAATTGTGCCATAGACCGTTATTAGTTCAGAAATCACGGGGGCCGCAGGAAACAATAAATATTTACGTTCGTAAACGTATGTTAATTTATTTATTTTTATATTTACGTAAAGGAAACTATTAACTATTGTATTATGCATTGGGTCGAAAGGTTGTCTTTGGGCATTATGCTGAAGGATGGCGGTATATTTACTTACAATCTATACTTAATTACTATTTATTAGAATGCTCAAAACAATACCTATGTGTGTAGCAAGTAACCACGCCTTCAAAATTTTGTAGCCTAAACCGCCACCAGCTAATTACCTAATGAAATTCTGGAAGCTTTCCTCTAGGAATTGGGAGGTCAGAGGGAGTTGTTATCGTATAAGTCAGCATAGGTATATTAGGTACATACCTTAAAGTTAACCTTAGACGAAAAAAGTGTGCGAGTGACATACGTTTGATGCACCTGATGAGGCCGTCAAGCTGAGCGCCACCATTGTAACACTGTACATGTTTGTAATGGTGAACCTCTTTCCTGAGACTGCCTTCAGCTTAACATCAGGCGAGGTGAAGTCAAATTGACGTGCCATAAATAATAAAAAAAGTATCTTCACACAATATCTAGACGTGAGAAAGTAATAGAGAATATGAACCATGAATGGTGCTGATTGTATGGTGCGGCAAAGAAAAGATTTTTATTTGCCGCCAAACTAATGTGGAAGGCAAGCACACGGCCCACCTGATAGAAAGTGGTTTCTGTGGCCTATGGATGTTTGCAACACCAGGGGCGTCACACTCGTGCTGCCGACTCTGCCGAGGAGGGAAAGAGGGTGAAGGTTAAGAAAGTTTCTATGCTGTCAGTGCAGAAGACAAAGAAGGGTTTCTCAGTTATCCCACTGATAACACAAAACCTCTCCAGTGAGCTCTGGCTACCCTACTCACCGCCGGAAACACAACACAAGGTTATTATTAGCCGCGGTATTCTGTAGGGTAAGGATCTCTGTAGTCAAGCTGAGCGCCCCCATTGTAGCACTGTACGTGTTTGCAATGGCGACCCTATTTTATGAGACTTTGCCTTCAGCTTAACATCAGGCGAGGTGAAGTCAAATTGACGTGCAATAAAAAAAAGGTGGCAGACAAGTACACGGCCCACCTGATGGGAAGCGGTCACCGTGGCATATGGACCTACACTGGTGGTGCCTACACTGTAGAAACCTTCTAATGCCCTTCTTGAAAGACCCCATATTGTAGCCGTTTTTGTTATAATAATTTGCACTGAGTGGTGGTAAGTGGTAATTCTCTTTTTTATGAAGTCGGTTAGTAATGTTTCGCCACCTATCTATCAGTAGATAAAAGTATTGATCGCTAAACTAAAAGGGGTTGATAAGGCGATTCATATAAAAGCGCTGATAAGCCAGGAATAGCTTTGTTTCAAACTGCACGAGGGGGCAGAAAGCACAGTTCCTGTCAGGTATGTCTATTTTTTACTAATTTTTATTTTTATTGTATACATACATACATATGCCCGTAATCCGCGAAGGGGTAGGCAGAGGTATATTGAACACCCAGATTTCGTCCACACGGATTTTCGGTTCCACGTAATAGGGGGCGAGCTTATAGCCGCCAATCGGGCACTTTGTAGCAAAATGGGTATGCCGAAAATAAATTCCTAACTGAAAATGTTGCAGCTAAATAAATTTGTTAAAAAAAATTGTGACCCGATTCCTTGCTATGCGGTGTAAATCGCAAGGAAATTAATTATGTGCTTAGCCGCACTAGCACTACCAATTAACGTCTTGGAGAGTATTGGACGGATTTTTTTTACCAATTGTTATATCAGGAAATAGCCGGTTTTCTGTTTTAAATAGCTGATATTTTCGGTCGATACTGCCCCATTTTGCACTCCCTTTCTCCCTTTTTCAGGAATACTTAAATTAATTTCAAAGTCACTGCTTACCCCATTAATAGTTAGCGTGAGTCTAAAGAAACACATTATCAAAGGTCCAAAAGGTCGTTCGATTGTAAAACTATGCAAATGTGTTGCATAAACTCGCACCGAACGTTTAATAGACTTAATGCGCCCGCGCATGTCACATTGTACTTCATTAACATTTAGTTAAATTGTTGATGGTTGCAGACTTCGTCCGGGAATTTAATATGTAGGAATTAAAACGATATTTAATGGCGGAGAACTTGATAGACATAATATAATTAATTAGCAAAACATAGACCTCATGGATAGAATAAGGAATGAGTATATTAGAGAACGCACGCGGTGGCCTAGTGGTATGGGTAATGGACTGCTTACGAGGTCTCGAGTTTGATCCCAGGTTTACCATGGCACACACCAATGACTGCGATGCTTTTCGAAGTTATGTGTGTATTTATCGCAGGTTTATAAGTGCCCGGTTAATGGCAATAGGCTCACCACCTATAACATTGGGACCTAAATATAAACTGGCTTAATGTGGGTGCTAGCACCTCTGCCTACCTCTTCGGGGATATAGGCGTGATATTATAAAAAAATATATATTAGAGGAAGTTTGAAAGTAGCACCAGTAAATGAAAAATTGAGAAGTGAACGACTGTCGTGGTATGGACATACTATTAGAAGAGATGATAGCAATATTGTAAAATAAACACAATACTCTCCTTTGCGTCGCGCAGTCGGGTAAAAAGGTCCAAAGTGTGAATGTAGAGGGCTTTATTACCAGAAGTCGGCCCAAAAAAGATGGATGGATTGTGTGAAAGAAGATATGACAAAGAAGGGAATGGCTGAGGAAATGACATCCGATAGGAATGTATGGAAGAGAATGACATGTTGCGCCGACCCCAAATTATTGGGACGAGGGCAGGATGAGGGTAACATTTCACGATGGCCAGACGGGTTGGGTACAGGGTTTTATATCGAGTTTCCTTTCTCTCGCTGGAATGGAAAGTGGTTACCGTGACCTATGGGCTACACCAGAGGCGTCACACTTGGTGCCCACCATATAGAGAAGAGAAGGGAAGGGGGAAGGGGAAGGGGAAGGGGGAGAGGGGAAGGTTAAGAGAGTCTCTGTGTCAGTGCAGAAGACAAAGAAGGGTTTCTTGGCCTTCTCACTGACAACACAAATATCTCCAGTGAGCTTTGGATCCTATTCACCGCCGGAAACACAACACAAGATTATTACTACTATGTGCTATTACTAGCACCCAAATTTCGGCAGTTTATATTTAGGTCGCAATGTAATAGGTGGCGAGCCTATTGCCATTAACCGGGCACTTATAAACCTGCAATAAATACACACGTAACTTGGAAACGTCATTGGTGTGTGCCATAGTAAAACCTGGAATCGAAGCCGAGTCCTCGTCTCAGCAATCCATTACCCAAATCACTAGGCTACAGAGGTTATTCTTCAATATGTCTTCGTCTTATATCTTCGTTAAAATGGTTTATTATATTACTGTACGACTTCCAGCGGCTTTCACAAACTAGGACAACACTTGGTGTATTTGTACAAGTGTTGTATGACAAACGTACAGCACTACAATGTATATAATGCTTGTATATGGATATTTTTGGTTCATAGGTATCTATATGACATCCCCGAATAAGTTTGTAATACTCACTTCTAAACTTTCGCGTTGCATTATATATGGTTACCGAAATAATAAAGTAAAGTTAACCATGACTTTGTAATGAAAGAAAGAAAGAAAGAAAGAAAAGACCATTTATTAAACACACACTTACACTAACATAAACTCACGCCTATATCCCCGAAGGGGTAGGCAGAGGTGCTAGCACCCATATTTCGCCAGTTTATGTTTAGGTCTCAATGTAATAAGTGGCGAGCCTGTTGCCATTAACCGGACACTTATGAACCTGCGACAAATACACACATAACTTCGAAAAGCATTACAAAAGTCATTATTGTGTGCCATGGTAAAACCTGGGATCGAACCCGAGACCTCGTCTCAGCAGTTCATTACCCATACCACTAGGCTACCTGTAGCACCCCGTGCTATCCTACAAAGACACCTAAAAATTATATCGTGCAATCATTTTGTGACGTCTCTGTGCTCAAGATTCATCATTATCATCCTTGCATTGCGGCATCTGAGGCTGACACCTGGCAGTCCTTGGTTCGCTTTTTTCCAGTCCAACGGCGTTGCGACTGTACTTCGATATTTTCCGTGAAGCGACTGCTATTGGCCTCCACAACTTACAGGTGTAGGGGATATCGAAGTAGGTACTGCAGTTAAGACTAATTGTTGAATTTTTCAGGTGTCTAAATACCCGTAAGACTGCCATAGATTTTTATATGACAAGTTAATAACCGGGACCGATGGCTTAACGAGCTCTCCAAGACACGACCAGACGGTCTTGATGCAGAACGTCACTTTCGCAAAATGTCATCGTGAAAAATTTGGTCACTTTAGCACAATGTCACTTTCGCAAAATGTCACTTTCGCAAAAATGACACTTTTTTAAAATGTCAAATGTCAATGTGGCAATTCTATGTGAAATAAATGACAGTTTGGCCACCAGGAAACTTAATGCCTCCTGGCCAAACTGATTTGCCAAACTGGTTTGGCCACGAGGAATTAAGTTTCCTGATGGCAAATTTTGTCAAATTTCCACACCCGATCAAACGATCCATGCATACAAATATTTGCACTGAACAGGGATCGAACCTGCTTCGCCAGAGAGGCTCACTGTCATCAAGCTTATATACCGACAACTATACTTGTCCAACAAGTTATTATAAACCTTAACTTCAGTATTTCCTTGACACACGGCTCGGCTTCTTTGAACCGTGCGTGTGTACACACACACATACGTATAATACCTTGCGATATTTACTGCACATTGTTGGTAATAGACGTGCATATGATTATGATGCATTGTGTGGCTTGTCCGAACAAGTTGCGGCCCGGTTTTAGGTCCCTGGGGTATGCCTGCGTAGGGTGACCGCTTGTTATCGGAGAAATGATAATCTAGTGTTAAATACTGCCTCTGTAGCGTAGTGCTAGTGTATCTGGCTTTCGTTGGGGGACGTGGGTTCCATTCCCCGTCCATCCAAATATTTGTATTTAGAGTATTTGCATTGGAGTATTTACGTATATGAAACATAAATAAGTATGAAGATTCGCAACCTAAAGTAGTTAAGACTGCATATGTTGGGTTTAGGTAGTGCTGCGTAGCAAGACATAGATTATTCATTTACGAAACTTAAGTATATAAGTATGATTATCCGCAATCTAGAACCTATAATACAATTAAATGAGACTTACTTTGGGTCTGAAGAACGCTGTGTAGAATGCGGTAGAATATAAAAAAAGGATTATCAAATACTAGCTGGTGTTTGCATGGACTCCTGGTAGCATATGTTTTAGTCTAGGCGAATATATCCCTGTGCCAGCATTTAGCATTTTGGTCCTTCGAGCCACGAGTTAATATTGACTATAACAACTTGCACATATCCTAGACATTTAGCCAACTATAGCTCCCATTTCCCCATTTCCTCATTTCGTACTTTTCCCCGTTTCCCCACTTCTCAAGTGCATAGGCATTTTAGTTGTTCCCAAAATATTGGTGAGGCCGTACTTATACACTGTATCTATTCTATCTACCACTAAAATATTCTTTTGAGTAATAAAGGTACAAAGTTCTAAACCAACTACTTGGTAAGGAATTATTCAACATGTCAAACGTAAAAACGCCAAGAATGGGTATGCGTTGACCTTTTCCTCTTTTTGTGTTTCTTTATCGGCGAACGATATCAGCTTCAGCTTACAATTATTATAATAAAGCGTATTCATGAACTGTAAATGTGTCCGTTGTATAAAATCACAAAGCAGTTCAAAGGTCTAGACGAAACTCGAATATTTTTAAAATATACGTCAAATGTAAGTATGAGTGCATTGATTTGTATCGTCACACCTTATTTCGTGGAATACGGTGCATTTTCACGCAGGCTTCGCTGCACACATACGCGCGGCATTTAAGTATTCTATCCCTCCCGTGTGTGAGTGAAGGCGTATCTCAGTCGCAAGCGCCGCCTTGCGATTCAGTACCAGTTCGGATGCCGCCGCGAGCGGTCGTCCCAAGCACAAGACATTCCGAAAGAGCATGTTCGAATTTTAAAAAAAATTAAGTGACGGCGGAGTTCAAATAAGGTTATCGGTTTATGTTTGCGGGTAGGATATCCGCGCCTGCTCGAGGTAAGTTTCGTAATGTTTGCCTTTTTTGTGTTTTGTTTATCCTCATTTTTTGTTTGCCTTTGATTAGCGCTCCGTTGTAGGGTTGCATAGGTCACAGGCGTAATTTTTAAAAATATTTTTTTTTGACTCATGTTTGTTTAAGTGACATCATATTTGGCGATTCCTTTGTAATGTGTCAAATGTACAGCTCATTACTTCACTCAATGGAGGTATTATCTTGTGGTAATGGTATATAATATGATAAATAATGATTCATGGTGATATAATTTACACATGACATCGTTCAAACGTTAAAAAAATCTCTACTATAAAATTTACTTCATAGGATTACGTTCGGTGTACCGCAAGGCAGACTATTGTCGCCAGTTCCGTATAGTTTTACGAAGAATTATTTTTCTAGTACTAATTTTTCTACGATCGAACATTTAATTTTTATTTGTGTGATGTTTTTATTTAATGACGTACATACAATACAAGTATTTTGATAACCACTTAACTAAGCTAAACTATTGTCAATATATTCACTAATTGGGAACCCAACCTGCAACCTTTCGATCACGAGGTCAATCTATTATGCTCTGGCCGGTTTACTTAATTGGATAATAGCTTTTAGTAAAAACTGCATATTTGTGCTTAAATATTGACATCGAGAGCACAAAAAAATCCAAATCTACCAAAAAGAGGGGAAACAAATTCTGAGGATGAACCTTTTGAAGCACATGAACCGGTATTTATTATTAAAAATTGCTTACGATTTCGTTCGCGTAGATGTCAATTACTGCAGATATAGACAAAGAAGCTACATTGTAAAACCATTTTCTAGGTGTTAGAGACATACTTTTTTCGAAAGGGAAAACTAACGGCCATCTTCTCAATAAATTGTCGTATTCTGCACAATTTTTAAAGCACTTCTTCAAGTCACTTCACCCCAAGCATTTCTTCTCTGATTAACTTAGTACAAAAACCTCTTTAACAGTATGAACATTATACCTGAAAATGTAATACTAGAACCCATATTACGAGCTAGCACGCTGCGTAATGTGCTATAAAATAAACACACCCACCATATAACATTAATGTAGAAAAAGTTACTCCTTCTTTCTACCTTCCGTTCTCTACTTGCCTTACTTGATATACAAAATCAGGAGCTTAACAAGTTTTATTACTACTGTATTGTATTCTTTACCGGTAAGACTATGAATTGCAATTTCTTACACAAAAGACACAAGAACAATCTTCAATTTAAACTTAGCCCTAAACTTTAGTCTACTAATATATCCAAATGCAGATATGAAACTTAACATCACTAAAGAGCTTTAAAACCTATTGTATTAAAATGTATTTGAGCTTCATACCATTCTCTTGGGTTGTATTAACTATACAGGTAATCGTTCTGATAACGTACACACATTCGTGCCGTACACGTAAGCCAAGCCTTCAAATACTCAAATAATAGCTAACTGTTACCATCCAATCCAGATAGTGTAGTATTAAATAAATCTATTTAACGTAGTTAAACATTATTGATGAATCAATCTGTTTGTTAAGCATTTGTATTTTATCTCTCAATGTTCCTTAATTTGCGATCTACACTCTGTCGTCAAAAAATCGAGCAAGTCGTCTGTTTGAGCCAATCGTATAGACCTTACAGAACTAGCCTTAGAAGCCACGGCGCTGACGGCTTCCTAATGTCTCTTCAAACATCCAAACTACACTTAAAACTACACTATAGTAAAGTTTAAGTTGAAACGCTATATTCCAATGAGCTAAGTAACCACCTTTCCTCATGATATCAAAAGTTATATGGGTATTCAATTCTAATATCCGTAGTACAACTTAATTAAACAATTAAATATCTATATAATGCCGTATAGCTTGTCCTAAAATATTTATATCCATTATTCTAGAATTATCTACATTTTCAAAAGATATACTTACAAACTTGACAATTATAGTACGAAGTATTTTCCCACCATTATTTTCAAGAAGACAGAGAGTATTTATGTATTCAGCCTGCATTGCATACCTAGTAAGAGTGTCCTTCTTATTTATAATTATCACCTCTGCAGATTACTAAAGTCTTGTACACCATCTTTTAAACCATCGGTTTCTGAAGACTTTTCACTATCATTTTTATGTTTTCTAAGATTTTAATATACGTGGTTGTTTCATTATATTCGATTTCACCTTCCAAATACTATTTTACCAACCAGCAACCACATGTTTCAACTACATTTTACCTAAAACGGATAATAGTTTTGCGCGCATAATTGATGTAATTCGTGTACTCCGTAATTCTAGAGACTCATCTTCTAAAACTTATAAAATATTGTCAAACACTTGTATAGCAACGATAATAATTTTGCTGTAATTAAATGGAAATAGCACCAGAGTCGTTTTAAAATTACTAATTATGTTTAAGTCTATCCTTGGCACGCTTAATGGATATCTACCTCAGTGTTCGTGACTTCAAATTTATTAGTTTTTGTATTATTTCTCACTATACTTACGAACTCTTTGAATATCCCATTTTAATTAATAAAACAATAAAAAATATCTAATGATGCTTTTGTGTTCAGTAGTTTTTTCAACAAAAAAAATTGATATTTGACCTGAATTCACTAATGATGTTGTCTATCGTATAACTTTCTGGGTAAGGAATCAAATGGTATGCTTTAAAAAATCTGATTGTAAATTCTGCTACAAAAATGTAACAGTTATTCATAAATCTTATATATTTTTGGTTAAAATGCACGAATCTTCTCTGGTTTTACAGGATTTGTAAATACTTCAATAACTCTTTTCTACTACAGGATTTCATACAATCTATTATACTACTCTGTGTAAAAAGTATCGGGAATATGTCAATAAAAAGACCCGCGTAAAAGAGGTCGTTCTAATTTTTTTACTGCATGTTGGTAGCACTGTACTGATTTAGCGCGCGAAATTTGAGCGCGATCTGTCATTTAATTTGTTTTAGACTACACTTTTTGTTGGCCATAGTTTTGAGTCCTCGGCGATTTTTACAATGGAAAATATTGTTGAACAAAGAGTGTGCCTTAAATTTTGTGTTTCGAATGATATTTCATGTGGTGAATCTCTAAAAATGTTGCGAAATACCTACGGCGAATCGTGTATATCGAAAACAAGGGCTTATGAATGGTATAAGGCTTTTAAGGAAGGCCGAGAAGTAGTAGTAGACTTGCCTCGTTCTGGTAGACCTTCAACCGCTACGACCAAAGAAAACATAGACAGAATCAAGAAGCTAGTGCTCGAAAATCGACGTATGAGTCTGAGAGAGTTGGCTAGTGAGGTAAACACATCTTTTAAGTCCGTCCACAACATTCTCATTGACATTTTAGGTATGAAACGCGTCGCCGCTCGACTAGTTCCAAAAGAGCTCAACTTTGTTCAAAAAGCGCAGCGAAAGCATGTCGCTGAAGACATGGTTTCCCGAGCTTCTACGGATCCGACCTTTATGAAACGTATAATAACTGGCGACGAAACATGGGTTTATGAGTATGACATGCAAACAAGTCAACAATCTTCAGAATGGCGTCTCGAAAATGAGCCAAAACCCAAAAAACCGCGGCAAAGTCGCTCCAAAATCAAGGTGATGCTGACAGTTTTTTTTGACTATCGTGGTGTGGTTCACTCCGAATTCCTTCCAGAGGGAGAAACAGTGCGTAAAGAATATTATTTAGGCGTCATGAAGCGTTTGCGTGAGAGTATCCGCCGAAAACGTCCAGATTTGTGGCAACACAACTCATGGATGCTGCACCATGATAATGCACCATCACACACAGCCATTATAGTGAAAGAGTTTTTAGCGAAAAATTCAACAAAAGTTCTCGACCAAGCACCATATTCACCTGATATGGCTCCGTCTGACTTTTTTTTATTTCCCAAGTTAAAATTACCACTTCGAGGAAAACGTTTTGAGTCCATAGAAGCCATAAAAGAAAATTCGCTGAATGAGCTAAAGGCCATACCGCAAATAGCCTATGAAAAATGTATGGAAGACTGGGTGAAGCGGTGGAGATGTTGTATTGCAAGCGATGGGGCCTACTTTGAAGGCGATAAAATAAATTTGGATGTATAATTTGTATTTTTTGATTTATTGACAAATTCCCGATACTTAGTACACAGAATGTATATATACCTACACGAGAAAACGTTCTCCATTTAAAAAAATACTTAATTATATTCAACGCTTCTGTAGAAACTTAGTTACGTTTGAAAGGCTAACATATAATATTATTTTAAAAAGCATAAAGCATAGATTTTTTTTATTCACTATACACCTCGTCACTGTTTATTTTATATTTGAATTTAGAAGTTTTCTCTACTTTATTGTTCTAACATCATTGATTTCTGAATTCGAATCTCCTTCACAATCGTAGGAACGTTGCGATTGAATAAATGCAGTTGCCATCACATCCATAATTAAAGATGTACCATATTTTTTATCAGGGACCGCGAACAATGGCGCGTTGCCGCGTCGCGTGTCGAAGTGATGTGTAATTTTATTACAAGTACTGACCAATGACAGATTACAATTGTAATACGCTCAACGTTTTACCTCCACTCAATGTCATTTGGTACTTAGCTGCTCGCTTATTGCATAATTTCATACATTTTCTTAACCTTTAAAGTGTTTATACAAGAGCAGGAATTGAAATGATGGTTGATAGCTGCAAAATGTAGCAGAAGATTGCTATTCATAGAGTATTTTTAGCTTAAAGAACTGTCGATATTTAATAGCTTACCGAATCCAGACAGAATACATCTATTAATTATTTTTTCGTGACTACACGCGATATTACCTCATAAAACGGGCATTTTATTGCAAACGGCTTACAACTTTACGCACTTTTTGTTTCGACGCAGTCTAACGTTCATTCTCGTCTTTGCAAAAAAAAAACTTCTATAACGAAGTAAAAACTTTGCATAAACCGTTTAAGAACTAGTTTCAAAGTCAAAGATGTAAGGACAGATCTTTTTGTACATTTCAAACAATTATCACCTTCAAAAACATTTTATTATGTTAAATATAATTCAGCGACAATTGTACGAGTACAGTATACCGCGAAACATTTAGCGTAACGCTCATACATTATTCATTGCATACAATAATTAGCGATTCAAAATTACTTATTTATCGTAAAAGACATTAATTCGTCCTCGTAGTATTTATGTTGCGCTATGAAACCTCTTTAGTATAACCGGAGTCACGAATTTCGAACGCAACAAGAAAAGTCAATACATCATAGAGTTTACACCAAAGATAATGAAAACTACAAGCGTGACAGTAAAAATGGCGGGAAACTGGTAACCGTTATTTTAGTTATCGGACACGATGTGTTATCTCTTGTACATCGCCTGGGTGTATGTATCTAGACGATAAGTTTCTGATAATTTCCTTTACACGTTTCTATCGTAAAAGTATTGTAAATGGTATGGTTATTTAATTATTTTTGCAGTTACAACAGAACTTAGGCTTGAGTTACGTAATGATCTTTTTTATTTATTTAATAATATAAGAAAAACTACCATTTCCAACGAAAAATATATATTAAAATATCACAATTGATGATTGACTGTCTTGCAATTTGTTACGTAGGTCGCCACAAGAAAACTATTTAAGTATGTTATTCATGCGATATTTGTTAAAATTATAATAGCCAGACACAAGAACCGAGTAAATAATTTGTGTAAATTATTTAAAAGTATTGAAAATTCATCCAGTCACCGAGCATAGACTACAGAGTTTCAATGACTTCGACATCGAAACTATTCAGCCAATATTGTCAGCCATTTTGTTATGTAAATTTAAAATTAATTACGACGAATTCGATAAAGAAATTAGTTGTTTCTTTAATTACCTAGTGATCCGTTGTTATCAGTTGTTACCGTACATTAAACTTTTGTCATATTTGCATATGTCAGGTATATACCGTCACGATTGAGTTGAGGACTGATAATAACGGATGTAAATGCTGTTTAAGTGTTCATGTGTAGTGTACTGTTAATGTCGGTAATACAAGAAAAACCTTGTAAACGCTCCTTTTACGTGTAAAAAATGTGGCTAAATAACATACTTTGCAATGAAACCAGCTTAAAATATTTTAAATGTTTTTACGTTTGACATATGGCGGTCTACCAAAGAAATTACGTTAGGTTTTTTATTTTACTTGTCAGTCATTCTTTTACACACAGAAATGTTCAAATATATTTCCTTAGAGGATAGTTTACTCCATAAAAGGCATCAACTGCCAATATTACATTTGCTCTATGATGGCAATGCGCGAGCGCAAGCGCGATTAGCAACTAATATTTAATACTTTAAGAGTATTTTAGAGCTTTTACCCGCAGTATTAGCCTGATCTGAATTAACCCTAATGTGACACAAAAGTTCCTGTGAAACTTTGGATTTTAGTAGGTCACTGGTCTTTTATAACCTCAAATTTGTTATTATGACATTACAAGCGTTACGGTTGACGTCAAACCATATGCTGTGAAATGTCCAGGTGACATATTTCACCGTGTCGTTTGCAATTCCAATTGTCCAAAAAACCGGTTCTAATATTTCCCTTGTTGGAACTTGTTTTACCCATTTTTTTTTAAATAATAAATAGAATTCTGACAATTGTCATAACTCAAAACTTGATGCTAACAGCTGTTTCTTCTTTTGAGAAATGAGACATTCTGTACTTTTTATTTCACGATTATGGCCAATAACTCGATTTTTGTAAACAATTATTTGATAGTTTGAAACTTGAAAATGTTCCTTCATAGTTTTAATTTATATTTTTTAATACCTGTAGCTTAGCACTATACGTATGACTCTACATAGACTAGTCCTAGAATCCTATTGACCGATGAAATGAGTCGTTTTGGCCAATGTCTGCCACTGTATTTGATGTTTTCACAACAGAAAGAATACCTAAAAGAAGAAGAAATTTATTCCTATTAATCAATTTTCAATGATATTTTTTTCGAATGAATAAAATATTGATATTGCTTTCATCTTTATTGCACAAGTGTCATTGGGTATACTACATTTTAAAAAGAATTGACTTTTGTCGGTCATGCTTGTTTTAAATTTAAAGAGTGCTATTTTTTTTCTGGAAAATGTGTAACCTTATTTTTAAATAAATATTGAAGTAACGATGTCCCATTATCTCTGTTTCAAGCGTTTTACAATGCATTACGAGTAAAATCTGGGTCAATCTTATCGCCAATGTTGAGTGGCACGATGTTGTACTCACATTTTCAATTACAGATAAACCGATGTGACTGATTACTTGGTAATCGTTAAAATCTATTTATTATCTGCTTGTTTGAATCATACCTTACGTGCTTGTATCGTATATGCGTCCGTTGTCTGAGCTGTCTCATGTCACGCATGTTGTGCAAATCGAATATATTTTTGCACGACTTTTGTGCAAATTTCTTGCACAAATTTCGTTCCACATTGCATGAAATGTTCTAAAGGATAAATCTAGTAGTATACAGAGAAACCATTGTCGAAGCTACGTTTTTTTGTACGTGTTTAGAGATCTAGAGGCCGTCAAGCTGAGCCAATGGTGGCCATTGTAGCACTGTAAGTGTTTGCAATGGTGACCCTCTTTCATGATACTTTGCCTTCAGCTTAACATCAGGCGAGGTGAAGTCAAATTAACGTGCCATAAATAAAAAAAACATTGGAAAGGGTTTTATTATTCCGCAAAATGTGATGGATCGTTCAGAAATGAAAGGGACACGAAACAAATGGACTCAGCAAAAAGCGGGCGGTGTGAGAACGTATCGCGATATGTAACACCTCCATGTCAGCATTGTGGACGACTGAGCCACAAACGACGCCGCGGTGTTCACAGAAGGTCTTATTTAATTCATTTAATTATTCCAAACGACTACAATATATTCAAGATGAGCAGAGTTTCTACAGGGTAGGCAGCACGAGTGTTAGTAGCACCCTTGGTTTTGCAAACTTCCATAGGCCTCGGTGATCACTTTCCATCAGGCGGGCCGTGTAGGTACTTGTTTGCTACCAAAGTGGTATAAAAATAATATGACTAGCTGATGTCTGCGGCTCCGCGTTGATGTTCTTTTTGGTTCAATTCAAACAGTTGCAAGCAAATAATCGTAAAGTATTCCATCATGAATAACCAGACAATAATTAAAAAAATACGTAATGTGAGCTTTATTTTAAATATATAATGTCCATTGTCAGATATGTGAATATCACTTATGCATTCTATATTTAATATTTTTGAGCTTAAAAAGAGATTCTTTATCATTTTGGTGGAGTTAAATATATTGTTATGCATATTTTCCTTCGTTTTAAAACATTGTTTAGTGGCTTGTGCTTTATTTAGGAAAAAAAAAACATGTAAAAAATCTGTAACCTAATTGCAGTTAAATTTAAACTATTTTTGTTTTTCTTGAAGCGTACGCAAACCAATTTACCATTTCTATTTACCTCTATATATACATGAGGGGTCAAAACACTTCTCGACCCGTATTATATGTAAATGATTGGTATCTGTCTGAAAGTATAAATTACAGTAACGAAGACGTCATCACTACGAATTTTGAATACATAGTTTTGAAAATCGAATAAGCGATTATCTATGCAGCAGAAATCTATTTTTGTAAACAGAATTGTTATTGTAATATGTTCAGTGACTTCTGACACGGGTTTCGTAAGTGTATTTTTTTGAATATATTTTAATTTATTAAGGCGCGTTTAGTACCATGATGAATAAAGTATAAAAATTGGTGTTTTTAAGTTACCTCCGCAAGTGTAATATATTTATTTGTATTTTTTGCTATTTAATTAATAAGTTATATGGGTTGATCGTCGAAATGCTTCTTTAAACGAATGGTTTTAATCTTTAGTAAATGAAACTGAATACTATAGTAATAATTTAACCGAAAAGTAAATTTGAATAAATAATTTTGATAGTAATACCGCGATAGCCTAGTGGTATGGGTAATGGACTGCTGAGAGATCTCGGGTTCGATCCCAGGTTTGCCATGGCACACACCAATAACTTTTCGAAGTTATGTGTGTATTTGTCGCAGGTTTATAAGTGCCCGGTTAATGGCAATAGGCTCGCCACCTATACATTGGGACCTAAACATAAATTGGCGAAATGTGGGTGCTAGCACCTCTGCCTACCCCTTCGGAGATACAGGCGTGAGTTTAAGTCTGTATGTAATTTTGATAGTTTACTTAGCGATAATTTAAGATCTACCGTTTCAAAATCTTCTATATGCGCATTTATGTGATATTATTATGTCGCCAATAAAAATACTTTACAAAATAGCTTTTAAGTTTGTGGTATTACAAACCTACAGTAGTATAACTTATTATCCATTGAAGTCATAGTAACGCCTACACCGCTACATAACTGTTGCCTAACCTTTTTGTTGTCTATGTCACCAACAATACGTTTTCGTACAATGTTAGCCTACACAGCTACTTAATTTCTTTAGCGATTTTTAGTCTGCATTGTATTTAACCATAGACATCTCAATTCGACAGATTTTTTATGCATTATGAGTACAGGTGTACCACTTTAATAAGTCGCATCGGTAAAATTCGTCTGCGCAGAAGAGAGCAAGCTTACGCCGATTAGTTACGATTGCTAACGCTGTTGAAACGCCGACTTTATTGCATTACGTTAAGATTAAAGATGCAATAAATTCAGAGAGTAGTGCTATCTCGCTCATTGTAGGTGTACACTTGTTAGCAAATAAAGTGTACCAATGATTTTATTTTATATTTTTTATATTATGAAACATTTTTTATAAAACATCAGTTTATAAAATGAATATCGTATAATGTAACAAAAAAATTGCCGTGTTTAATAACGAAATGTTAATTATGATCAACCTATTAATGAACCAATTCATCCTGTGAGGGTTTATAGAACAGCAATTGCTTTTTATGATGAATGGCACTACCATTTGATTTAACGTACCTAATATCTACCGAATCGAACTTTTTTCTTGCATTGATGAACATTTTTTTTCGTCAAAGCAAATTCTCACACGAATTAGAGCCGCCACCAAGGTATTCCTTTCTTTGGGATTCTGAAAGTCGGTCTGGCACTAGTTTATAGCTCCGTTGCGAACGATTATTTTTCGTTAATTATTGTCGAAACTGTTTTTCTTGAGACTCCTGTAGCGCGTGCTGTAAGTACGGTCCATCACTGCTTGAAAATGATCCATAGTAGGTAAATACTTTGTCTTTTGATTTAATTAATTCATTTTGCATTAATTGATGCCCATTATATACAATTCCCCTACTCTGGTCTTTTAAAGATCTATCTCTTTTAAGTAAAGATATAATATGTAAAAATGTTCACGTTTTTTGTCTCGAAGTGTACGTTGCGGTGAAAAGACGTATATTCCACTAGCAGTACAATTCGCGACTGACGCGGTACCGGCGGTACCGCGATGCTGCGGGCATCGAACTTGGCGCGCAGGCGGCAACCAATTACAGAGGGCCACGTTCCCGCGTCAATGATGAGCGTTGTGATTGGTTAATATTGTTTCGCGCGTTTCGAAAATGAGACTTCTGCGCAGGTACATCGGTGTAACTTATAAACGTGGTACTACTGTACCTATAATTTTATTTTAACGCTGCGTTTTGAAATCATCTAGATCAGAATTTTATAGAGTGGAAATATGCAAAAACAGAAATGGAATTGGAAAAAAAAAGTGAATTATGGCCGAACTTTTCAAGAATTTCATACATTTTGAGCTCGTACGTAGACGCAAATTAATATTGACAATGGGTACCTGTTAGTATAGTTCTAATAAATTTGTCTGTAGGTATGCAAGTACGTACGTGTCTGCACACTGCATCCATTCTGCATTACAGCTCTGTTGAAACAGTTGGTATTGACGCTTGCGTCTGCGCACCTATCGCGACAGGTCTGGTCGGGAATGAACGAATTTTTTTAAAATAGTAATATTTGATCTCGCTTTTCGTGCATGAAAAATATTATGTACTGTTTTTGTGATCTTTTTTTCTGAGAGACCAAATTTCAAACTATACATGTAGGTAGGTACTTACACTTTGTAACCGTATGATATTTTTTTAAATACAAACAAATATCCGATTTCTTCGTGCAATTAGAGGTCATAAAAGTAATACTAGTAAAAGTACTACAAATAAAAGTAGGTAAAAATTAGAAACAGACTTACCTACAAGTCGTTACAAGTACGGTTTATTTAAAAAAAGTAGTAGTTAGTAGATTTTCCTCGTACAGGTAATTCATCTAATCTAACATCTAAATTAGGTACTTACTGACGTCACATTCATTATTCGCCCGCATCTTTTGTCTATGGTGCATAGGGGTGTAAGTAGACCATAGAGAATTATATCTAGAAATAACGGTCAAGGGTCCGAGTACGTGTGGAAATAAATTCGTGAAAATATGTCACAGATTTCCAAACAAACGCACCTTCCTTATTTTACTCACTTAAGGGTGAAATATCCAAAAAATATTTTTGGAAATTTACCACTCTCTCAACATATTATCAAATGTATCATCAGCCGAATAATCAAGTTTGTACCCAAAGCGTTTGAGGCCCTGCGTTGATAAGAAAGTGTAATGATCTTATGACAATTCATGATATCGATAAACTCATAAACTCACGCCTGTATCCCCGAAGGGGTAGGCAGAGGTGCTAGCACCCACATTTCGCCAGTTTACGTTTAGGTCCCAATGTAATAGGTGGCGAGCCTATTGCCATGAACCGGGCACTTATAAAACATATATGATATGCCCTATATCTGCTTCTGGATATGCCTTAATTCTATACACGTCCTAATAATTTAAACTCGTGCCTATTGACTGCCAGTTTCAAATGAACTTCAACATACATTACATACCTACATATAGTAGACAAAGTTATATTTGTCGGTGTCATCCAGTGTAAGTTAAGCTCCGGGCACTAGTCGGTATTCAGCTGTAGGGTAGCGATTTATGTTGGTAATGTATTCTAAGGTGAACGTGACTGGAATGAGACATAGACAACGATACATTTTTAAAAAGAGAATGCGGGCTGCGCCTAAACACCTGTCAAGTGTGGAAGCGTCTGTCTTTTAATTTCCGAACGGCTATTTGTATAGTACCTAACCAACGTTTTTTATTACAATATTTTGTCTTAAAACTCTATAAAGAAAATATAGTCTGTCTTGTTAGATACAAGACTTCTTTCAGTTTGCTTTTTGATTTCATAGAAGTTGAAAAACCAAAAAGCCTATACAGGGAGAAGTTGCAGACGAAAATATCTGTATTGCGATCTCTATCTGATGATGATGATGATGAATCTATAGTAATATTCCGTATACTGAAAAAAGAATCATAAATGATAAGTACAAATTACTCAAGAAATAACACTTTCTAATGATTTCGGCAGCGCCAGAACCATAGATGATATATTTCACTTCACAATGGCTAAGATTGTCAAGGCTTCCTTTACAAACTGTCTCGTCTCATTTCGGTGTTCATTCAAAAGAGTTGGTAATATTTGTCTCTGTCTGGCCCTTTTGTGTAAGCGTGTAGGTACGGTTAACGTTTGACCTCATGCGTATGTATTCGTTTAACATTTTTTAATATTTTATGTTAAACTTACATAATGTTTTTTGTTAATTGTTAATTGTCTTTGATGAAGTCCTTCGTTATTTTTTTAAATTCTTGTGGTGTAATAGAGTATTTATACCGATCGAATGCGTTTAGTATGAACAAGAATAATTCCACTATGTCTTATTATAAATCGCGGAGTTCAACTGAATTCAACTAAAAAAAATGCCCGCAAACTTGCAAATTGCAAGGTTGTTAAAAATGGCTCATAAAATGGCTAATAACCACACCCATCGGAAGCGAAACTCTGGCTATCTTTTATCTTTTGACACTATTCCACAATCGTAAAAATATATCGCTAACATTATAAATATATATTGTTTATTTAGCTGGAAACTAGGTGAAGCACACACTGTGTATGCCCTAGTAATATTTGAGTTCGATGGATAATTCGAGTTCAATACTAGAAACAGAAACTGCTACTGGTTTTTTCGCGAAAACTTATAACTGGCTGGTAAATTTCATTAATGGTATAATGGAAAAAAATATACATCACCTCGGAGAGCACGTTCAGCCGTCGGTACCGGTTGCCATACGAACATTAATTATTGCAGCCGTTACGAGTATTTGGAGCCCTAAAAAGTAACCGAACGCTATCGTTAGGTTTTCACGGAAAATATCGAAGTCGAACGGCCAAGACAATATCTGCAGGATTGACAACGACTGTGGGAGAAGGTCGTAAAGTGAGTTGTACAGCAAGAAACAACGTATAAAAATATCCATGGATTTCTTAGCACAAATATTACCTGCCTCGTATTTACAATTACATTATTGACATAATCCGTAGGTGTTTTTATCACTCGACCCATTATCATTGACAGTATACCGCGAAATGTGCAATAAACGACCTACCACAAGTATTTCAAATAAAAACGCCACAGATGAAAAAAAATAACCACAGACAAGATGAAGATTACATCATACAGTCATACAACATTCAGTATATGGTTGCGACACGAAGAAGACTCTATAGCTAATTTGAATTTATTTAAATTACAATGACTGTGTACGTATTTAGTTGGTAATGTTTCTTTATTGTTAGTTGAGGTTAACAGGGGTTAGGTTACAAAATGTCGAACAGTAGCGACACTAGCGACGCGTTTAACTATTATTATTTGTTATCTGTACCAGTGAAAGCTACGTTCCATTTCAGTTTTTGAAATACCCAATGCATTTTATTATTATAAGGAGTCATCAGTGAATTGTTGATTGCTTGATATATAATTATAATTGTTAATGTTAGCTAATATTCGGTACCTATAGGTGACCCTAACTAAAAATGATCCAAAATAGAATGACATTTGATGACATTAAGTGAAGTCTGTCAAGTGAATTCGTTCGGGAATCAGTGCGCAATTCGCCACACATGTTTTATTTATTTCTCTCTTTTAAATATCGAATTCTCTTTTGTAAACTTTTTGGTTTGTTGAGAATCTTAATTTGAATTTGAATATTCAAGCTTACCTCTGTATCTACTTACCGTGGTCTATATGTTTGTAGAACTTGCTACGATACAAAGGTCTACTACTATTTTTTTTATTTTTTTATATAGATATCTATCATGAATGTTTGTTGTACTCTGAGTTTAAGTGATATTTCGGCGCTGTTACAACCACCATAATTACGGTGTACTGACGACCGCCGAGTTCTTATTGGGGCCAAACATATCGGCCTACCCTCGTTTTTACTATGTCAATCTAAAATCAAAAAGGGTCCAACTTATGCCAACTTTTATTTAAACACCGCATTTCTTTAGATCCGTTCAACCAGAGGCTTGCGGGTGGGCCAGTGTCATTTTTTTATTTGTCTTTTGTACACTCAACGGCCGCTGCCTTTGCTTGGAAAATTATAAAAAAGTTAAATGTTTAGTTTATGGTATGTGGTTATTGTCTAATTAGTGTGAATATTGATACAGTATATTTCTTTTTATTATTGTTTTTGTGTCAGTTCTATCTAAACTTCGTACCTTTGGGGTAGGCAGAGACCACCGTTTTCCACTGGCTACATATGACAAATAGTTGTTTTCATAAATATGCTCACCATTTGAGTAGTAAAATGCTTGAACGCAGTTCACGCACGTCGCAGGTTCGATTCCCCCTCAGTGCAAATATTTGTATGCATGAAAGTTTAGTTAGATCCTGAAATATTAGTAGGATTATGGTATTTTCCTCATCGAAGAGTTTTATTTTTCAATTATTTTCAACATTATATGAAAACTATTTTCATTAGTATTAATCCAGGAAGAAATCACAATAGCACGGCTCGCTGAACAATTCTATAGGGAAGTAATAATTCCCCCTATAAAACTACTCGTCAAATCTATCATGAACTATGCGCTCGCGCAGGCTTTATCGTTCAACAAACCCTTTGTGTTCCCACTCGCTCACGCCAATAAACTCCCTATATGTGCATCTCGCTCGCACTTAGGTATACCAGGCGGTGACGGTTGCCAGGCAACGCATATTGTTTACACTGGCGCGGGCGCAGGTTGAACGATCGATTCTATATGGAAGCCTGTATTGGTTTAATGTTTGAATTATTGCTTGCTCGTGTTGATTTAACTTGTGATATTACTGTGATATAGATCATTTTATGTTTGGTCACAAACTACGTCTCCGTGTAACAGGGTAAACCAGTCGCCTTCGACTGAACAGTTTGAGGTTCTTCAGAAAGGGCATTAGAAGATCCATCAGTCACTGTAACCACTTTCCATCAGGAGGGCCGTGTGCTTTAGAAATATAATATACCTAATGTGAAGACATAAAATTTCCCATCCCATCCATCCCATAGGGGTAGGCAGAGATCAGGGATCTCCATTTGCTACAATCCCGACATACTCTCGCTTCATTCACTCTCATTACCTTCTTCATGCATGCTCGTCGGTTAAGGGTACTGCTGACCTGCTCCTTTTCTAAAACTTGCCCGATTTGAAAGAAAGAAATAAATAAAACGTGCTTTATTAAGCCTTTTATAATACAAACATACATCAGCTAAACAAAAGTAAAAAAAGTAATTTTTTTTATGTTAATAGTGTTGTGCACATCTATGCTGCACCAGAAAAAAAATCGGTCTAGGTATGTGCGCCTAGGTCTAACAATATCTATATCTTTAACTAAACATACAATAATAGTTATTGCATTTCTAAAATGTCTGCCAACTAATCGACGTCGTATACACAGAGCGGTTTATCTGAATGGAGTCGTCTCTCGATAATTGCACATCTAAACATACGGTGACCTTGGCCACTTGGAGCAGTCTACTGGCGAATTGTTCTACTTGACAACGAGTTTTAAACGCGGTCGTAACGTGTGTGTTAACGATAGAATTACTGTGGCCAAGAAGCTTCTGTGACGTGGCGGTAGTAATGCTATTGCTGCGTTGGAGACGTGGATTCCAAAGCGGGGAATCCTGCTCACTGCAAAATATTTGCACGAATATGATTATTTGCATTGGTCTGGTCGTGGTGCGAACAACACGTTGAGCCGTCGGTCCCGGTTGCTGTACGAAAATCTATGGCTGTCGTTACGAGTAGGTGAAACCCTAAAAATTCCAAGTAGTACAGAACTTCGATATCGCTAATTAGTTGTGGATAACAATCGCTTCATGGAAAATATCGATGTTTAGCCGCATTTTAGTTAGATTAGAAAGCCGACCCCAACTGAGTTGGGAATAGACTCGGAGAATGATGATAATGTTAAATTGACCTTTAGAAATATGTACAAATTCTTCCGCCTACTTCAATGTAGTTGGGAAAAGGCTCAGAGAATGATGGGAAGATACAACTGACACATGGTGGACATTCCACTTATACGCACCAAAAGTTTCGGTGATATGCGATTATGCGTACAGCCAAAGAGTGGAGCACCCTGCCCGAATCTGTGTTTCCGGATAGCTATAACTTGTAAGTCTTCAAGACTAAATTGAAATAGGTTACTTCCAGGGAAGCGTGGTCTACCGTCGATCACATCATCACCTGGTAAAATAAAAAAAAACTAACGCAAAACAAAAACGGCGAATACAAACGCACGTAGTTACGTTACGGTTGGTCAAGCTTCAGAAAGGCTCGTGCATGGCAACACCGTTCATACACCGAGTCATACACATACCTACAACGTATCAAGGCTGTGCAGCTACGGAAAGGATTAGTAGTTTTATATTATCAACTATTTATTTGTTGCCTGTTACTCCGCCTGCGTGGAATTGAGAGAGCTTTTCCGCAATTTTAAAGAACCTGTACCGATATACAGGATGTAAGGGAACACTCCCGAGGCCTAAGGCCCCTGGTAGTACTCCTGGTACACAACATATTGGCATAAAAAAATTACGATGCGCATTTTTTATATTTTTAACTAGCTGACCCGCGCGACTTCGTCTGCGTCACCCCGTTTTTGCAACATTTTTCACTCCTGCTCTGCACCTGTTAGTCGTAGCATGATGTTATATACATATAAGCCTTCCTCTTTAACTATTCTATTTATTGAAATAAACCGTCCGTTGCGTAGTTCTAAAGATTTAAGCATACAAAGGGACAAGAAAAATAGGGACAGAAAACGCGACTTTATTTTACACTATGTAGTGATAGTGATTTTTTTGTACCGTTCAACTAGCCTTATTCATTCTATCGTGTTAGTAAAAAGTAGTAAGTAGTAGAAACCGCGAATGCGCATTATGGCACCATCTGTTTTCTTTTTGCAGTTCTTATGAAATTATCTTTTCATTTAGCTCTACTGATACGATGGAGAGTAAAATATTAAAGAAAAACATAAAAGAAAATTGCCGAATCGTAATTTTTTTTATGCCAATTTATAGTATACCAGGAGTATTACTAGGGGCTTCGGGAGTGTTCCCCTTACACCCTGCGTAGTAGCCTATGTATTATTCCAGATAATAATCTATCCCTGTACCAAATTCCAGCCGGATCGGTTCAGCCGTTCGAGCATGATTGAAACAAACATCCAATCGTGACTGAGTAGACCTAAAAGCTACTTTTAAACTTTTTGTACGTACGTAAATTTGTGGTTTCCCTTTCGCCTGGTCAGTGGTATTCTGTAACCCTAGAACATGAGGTCAAAACTGTCGCTTCGATTGAGTCTCATATCTTTGTAACTAATAGAAGTAGATTAAAGTTGAAGCGGTTGTAGCTTAGTGGTTAAGGATAGGCTTTACGATCGAGAGGTTCCGGGTTCGAATCTTGACCATTTAACTACCAAGGTGAACTTACTCCTGACACATACTATTGAGCTTGAACTGGAGGGGTTAGAGGAAATGTTAGTTATTTCGATTGCTAACAATAAAAAAAAAATGTAGAATTGTTTGGTAAAATAATATATAATTATTGTTTTAGAGGGAATTATTTCCATTATCTAGATTTTGCATTCCGATCCAGATTCCAAATTTAAAATTCATTCCCGCCAAACCCAGGAACCATTATACAATTTTTGCTCTAAACAACCTGTCTATGACATAGAAGTTATTGACTTTAAGAGTATGTATGTATGTCGCAATAACCGTGCCTGGTGTATATTGTAATTGTTTTGTACAAGACCAAGACTGGTCATTTAGAATTCTATGGGAAAAGCCAATTTGTCAGCAATGGGCGTCCTACAGCTGAGATAAGAATATGAACATAGCTGGCATGTTTGAACTTTGATCAACTTGTGAAATATATTATTATTTACTTCTATGGAATATAAAATCGACAGGAAGTGACCTTAAACTTTGTTAATACAAAAAAAGTGTGGACAATTTCTCATATTATTAACATGTCATACTATGGAGTGGTGTGATTGGTTCCAATTCAAAAGAAAATAAGTCTAAATATTTCCTTACTGTGAGACACTTCAGTAAAATGGCTGATATGACCAACTGGTGACCTTTATATTTCGTGTAGAGGAGTGAACTAAACGAATCAGAAATGAAACTAAAAAGTATCTTGCAAAATTCAGTTCCCGCCAAACGATTTGCTCCTCAAGTGTACAATGCATATGGCGCAGTGACGTATAGTGTACCGTTCGGAAACAATGCGCGGTCTTGTCGCAACGTCCCTTTCGTTGCGAAATCACTAAACTTTACTCAAACGTGACTTTTTCTGTGCCAACCTCCGTGTTGGGAAACATTTTTTTTGTCCATTAGTTGAACTATTAAAGAGGTACTAGTTAAGTAATGGTTGCTTGTTATACTGCTTCGAATGGAAGCGACTGTTCTGCGGAAATAATTGACTATGTAAATTTTAAGTTGAGTAACGGCAGCAGTATATCGATGCATGTGAGGACGTTCGATTCCTCGGACGGATGGACTGATGAGCTAGGAAATTCTTAAGTTCTTAGTGATAGAGTCGGGCGGACAATTTGAAATACCATATTGAATTCGCCAATTATACTTAATGTTGCAATGTCGCTAAGATTTTTCGATTGATCAACCGGAATTGACCGGAAACAGTGCGCACTGTGCGGTATGAAAGGAACTTCATCCCATGCGTGCTTAGACTGTAGAATGAAACCACCCACTGCAATGGTTTTCTCAATTGACTAAAACGGGAGGGTTTTCAAAAAGGTTTTCATACAGAAACAACAACAAGAGTGTAACGTGATACTCTTGGTGTTGCACACGTCCATAGACCACGGTAACAATTTTCCATCAGGTGGGCCGTATATTCTTGTCTACCACCTAAGTGGGAAAAGATGATTGAATGAGACTTAACCCAATATTACATAGATTTGGACCCACATTTACTCGTAACACAAGGGCTGACTTTAAATGGTTAACGAACATAATATGAGAAATTTCTATTATATCTGCGTAGGGGCAACCTGTCGATCCTCTCTCCATATTCCTGTCATCTCTGCAGTCAAATCCTCCATTCATATTTCACGTATCTACAGTTATATTCTGCCTCGCACCAACGATAAACTTAGCAACAGATTCGTTCATGTTAAGCGCATGGCACAAAACCTTGTGCCCGATGCGGCCAGTCGCCTTTATTGACAATTATTTGTCCAACTTTGCGCACACGCATATTATATTTGATTTACAGATTTATTTTATCGTCATATACAAGTATAGGGACTCGACTTTGACTCCTGTAACCACTGCATTTACACTATATTCGTAAGTGCTAATTTTTTTGATCGGTATGTTGATTTTTCTGAGAGCGACCATGGCTTAACCTCTCGACTTTGAGAGGAATGCCTGGGTCAGAACCTCGTCTGCTATTAGGCAGGTGCATTGACTAGATGAGGTTAACTTGGGCTCCCAAAGATGTTAATCGAACCCTGTACACCCGCAATGCAATGTAAATGAAAGAAAATTGTGAAGTTGTGACATCATCACCACTGTTTGCGGTCCGCTGTTGGCATTGTCTCTTTGAGGTTAGGTTATGTTCATTGCTTATTTGTCCCACAAATTTTTTTTCATTTAGGACAGTTTCACTGTACCTCGCCTGATGTTTAGCTGAAGGCAAAGTCTCAGGAAATAGAGTCGCCATTACAGATACGTATGATGTTAATGATGGCACTCAGCTTGACGGCTTCATCATATTCTTTTTTATGCCCTACTTTCACCTCATCTGCTCACAGAAATCCTTCAAACCTTGTTACATTAGTAGTACCAATTACAGAAAATGTATCTCCATCATTATCATCCTTATTAAGACGTATTCTTCAGTTCAATTGACTTGTGACCGCGGCTAGTACAACCTGGCTGAAACATCAAAATCGTATCGTCGTAAATTATTGTGTTTATCATATGTTCACATTAATACTCGGGTACTCTAACCATATATCATGCAACGAATTCTACTGCTCGCAACCGAGGCTATGGTGATCACTCAGTCTTCCAGCTTTTCCTTCTCCACTTCGCAAGATCTTGGGCGTCCAAAAAATGCATAATTTTCTCTTTAGTGAATTTCGCACGACAATAATTCTGAATGACATTTTAATAACAAATTATAAGTATTATAATATCTATGTATACATCCAAGTTAACCATAGACTGAACCGTAGTTTTTTTTATTTAACTCCACACAATAGATCAAAGTAATTTTAGCCTCTGTAGCGCCAAGGTTGTTAACTACCCGCATGATGCTACGCGCCGCCATGACCGAGTTCCGGACGATTTCCCGCCGCTGCGCTTGCGTCGGCTGCGTCGGCGCACGCAGAGACGTTAGTTCTCATACCGTGAATATGTTTGATAGACAAAGTGGACAATCTGTTTGCCTATGGATGGTGATAGATCCCATAAGCCTTTGTTTTTTCCATTCTCCTCTTTTACCATCTGATGTTAACAGCGCACATCTGACAACACATTGTTCAGAATGCCATAAATAAAATTAGACATACCTAAAACGTTTAGTGTAGTTGGAACCTAAAGTCCAACTATTTGGTCTAACTGCAATACTTTTTATCACTAGTGGGTTGTGAAGATGATAGTTTATTTACGGAGAATAACCTCACCTCAATCAATCAATTAGCAACTAGTCCACTGCTGGACATAGGCCTCTCCAAATGTGCCTACAGCATCCAGTCAATATTCCAGCCACCCTTTTTGGATCGTCAGTCTATCTGGCTTGCCTTGGCGTGCCTTCTCGCGGTCTCCACCCTAGTACTGATCAGGTGGAACCCTACCTGTGCTTGGCAACAGCTTAGCTTATATCCAGTTCCGCGTAATAGAGGGGTGCTACGAGTATTGCCGTTAACAGGTATTTTTTCGGAATCATTGCTGTTATTAAAATATCCTAAACATAATAACAGTTTTACAATACCGGGTATTCGTATACAGTCCTCCTACTAATTTCAGATATGCTACAAAGTCTACAAATACTAAAATATAAATATGTGTTATGAGTTTCATATTAGTATGTATTTATGAACGGTAGTTTTTGTTATGCTTGTCGTAATAATTGCGGATTTATGTAAATGTCGCTTCTACAAGGTTACTGGTTTACTTTTGTGTGTTATTTGCATCTTGATCTCGAGTGTAAAAGTATTTGCTTGTAGTAACGGTGGAGCTAGTAGAAGTAATGGGTATTATTATAAGGACTAATAATAGGTATCATATGTAATAAGGTGGTTCCAGTTGAAAACCATCGTCAGGTTTCTACCGGGCACATGCTGAACTGGACACCTATTTGGTGTATGTGTGGGCCATTCTGTTTTTCTTTTTTTTTGGATATTGTTGGTTATAAATGTTTCAGTCTTTATATTTCTTTCTGCTACTAAACAATATATTTAATAACATTAGTAACTCAACCTCTTTTTTATAGTTTGTTCGAGTACGTATTTTGTTTATATGAAAATACTGAAGTTTTTTGTATTCATAGTTTTCTTTCGTTTTGTTTAAGTTTTGGAATAAATTTGACTGCTCTCTTTAGCAATTTAATGTAATTTTCTTAATTAAGAAAAGTATAAGGGCCATTTTATCGCGTTTTTCTTTATGTGTCGTATGAGGAAGAATAGTGCAGTTATCTATCGAACAGTAACTATAAAGTTAATGAAAGTGCCTTACAACCATTTTATAGGATGTTTGGGCCCACCAAGACTTTTAGCGCCCAGCCAACCTCACCTACAAGTCTATACACCCGCTGAATAAGTGTGAGGTGGACAGCAGACGAATCCAGAACAATAGACATCATAGACATTTTTTCTTGTTCCATTTTCCTAGGTGAGCTGGAGACTGCAAATTTAGCAATAGTGTCTTCATTCTTCAAAATTCATTCTTTATTTCCATATTGTTCAATTCATTCCTGAGTCATTCCAAGATAGTTTCTAACCAACTTACTCGAGTGTCATTAATCGTGGTTTCCGAATGTTACTGATCCTGCCTGGTCAACAGGTTACAAGGTTTGGTTCCGAGAAAAAGCTTCACTTAGAGTTTACCAGGTGGGGTGAAGTCATATTAGCGGGGTAATAAATATATATATGAGCAGCTGTCAGGCTTGACGCCTCTGAAGGTTATATAGCCAGTTCACAAGACATGAATGGTTCATAATAAGATTCTCATGGCCTTCGGAGCAGGTAACAAGGTGTAGTCAATCATGCTGACATTGGCCTCTTACTAAAGACAAAATGACATAAATTCTACGTTTGCAAGGAAATTGCAACTTTATCTGTCAATCTTAAGGTTTGAATTGGATGAAATAATTATGTCTCGTGTGATTTTTCAGGCAATTACCGATGGGACTGTTGGTTGAGAAATTTTCTTAGTTCTCTAAGAGGTTTTCTCAAAGCGCTTTCAACCCTTTAGTCGAAAGCGCTGAAATCAATTATTATTACTGCTCAGTATAGTGTTAATCCATCTTCTACACAATACAAATAAAATTGAACTTAATTACGTGGAAAACAAGGTATTATATTATTGTGTTGTTAAGGTCGCCTGCGCACGCGACGCGTTCCTGTGATTGCGTTCGCGAAGGACGAGTGGTCGTGTGAAATTGATTCCACTCAATACGGATGTGTGTCTCAGTTTATAGTTGATAGTAAGATCTACCCTCCGGCCGCGTACACAACTGTAGGTTCGTAACCATTTACGGTAGAAGAAAAAAACATCTTCAAAATACGTTTTTTTCCTTACACGATACTGAGTTTCGACACAGGAAAGTTTATACTGTGTTCTTCTTAACTTGGTGCTTAGCTACTATGATGCAATCAAATTACAACGTATTGCCTGTCAGGCAGGCATTTATGCTTTAAAATCATAGAATTTACTCAATACATTTTATGGCAAATAAAAGTTTAACTGTATAGAATGGAATATGTAATCAAGGTGTTTGTTGGATCATGTGAACATCGTTCGGGAATCATTCGATTCAGGAGATTGCCGATCAAGCAATCTGCCTTGAGATCTTGCTCTTAATCCACATTCAGTTTTAAATGTAATTCTAGAATACGGACCTTGATGTACTTGTTAAGCTACTATTGATAGTGTACGGAGGGTATTTTTCCCTACCACCTTCCACTGTGAGAGTAGTCACATCTTGGAAGCCTATTTCTTCTTGTCCGCTTATACCATACCAAGGGCCTTACCACCTCTCAAAAGGAATATTATTGCAATTTTCTATTCTTTCGTTGTGTGATTCGGACTCGGGCCGTTGTCGTCCATTGATATTTGTGGATCTTGTGAGGCAAGTGTAAATTTCAACTAAGGACTATTCAAACTATTCAAACTGAATGTAAAAGATACTTTTTGGCCTAGTTTAGTATTCTGACGGACGCTGACGGTTTAGTATTCTGATAGAAGTAAAGTAAGATTGAAATAATATTACATGGATAGCATACCTTTACCTTTTCATTTGCTTGACGTTTCGGCCAGGTTGCATTAGCCGTGATCACAAGCTGATCTGATTATTGTATTTAACATATGATGGTGTTAATACCCGGTATTCGCTAACTATATATCGTGAAACGCGAACTCCAAGGGTTCACGAACTATTTAATCGTACTACTGATACAAGTATCAATAGTACGATTAAATAGTTCGTAGTTCGATGATCGAACTACTTAGACTTTTTCGGCTCAGTAGTCCGATGATGCAGATGATTCTAAATCATCGGAAAGTTTAAAAGTGAAATAATTACTTTTCTGAGGTGGTAAGGCCCTAGTTTTCGTACTTTCGTACCGTGCCTTACGACGGTTGACGGTTACCGGTTAGTCACCAGTCACCACCGATAGTCACGCTTGAATTGTAACTATAACCACTTACTCATTGTATTATCGCTGTTCGCTTCCGGGAAAGGGTTAGATTACGTCGACTTGTCGTTTTCTTTTTCCTTCTACTTAAATAGAATAAAATAAAATTCAACACATACATAGGTATTATAGTCCATTGCCTAATAGGGTAGGCAAAACCCACATGTTTCATTTACTACGATAAGTATATTTTGACTTCTTCTACTTTCAGAACAGTTTTTATATGTTCGCTGGGTAACTTTAACCTGGTATTTTTTTGAAATATCCTCGATCTGATTAACATAATGCACACCAAGGTCGACCCTTACCCAATTGCCCATTGATGTCATTGAGACCGAGGTAATTTTAAGGAAGACCATTAAGGCCTACTTAACCTGTGTAACCTGAAACCGTAGTTGAAGTTTCTGGCCAATATGCACCCATTGCCGCCGCGTGGGCCAAGTGGCCAAGAGCCGCCTTCGTTGGCGCAATCACGTTTTGCGAAAACCGCCAGGCTACATGGGCACTAAATGTCTGGCAATGGCGCCCTTGCCCCAGATTAGGCCCAAGAAATCCGAATCATAAGACGGTGCACGACTCTAAGGTTCGGTATGAACCCTACCGTATGAAAACTAAAGAGATTTCATGGTTAAATGGTACGTTTTGGAGGGCCCAAAGATTAAGGTGTCTCATAGTTTGGCCACGACTGGTAGCCATGTATGTATGAATACGAAAGAAGTGAAAGGTGTATACCAGGATTGTAGCAAGCGGAAGCAGATCTCTGCTTATCTTAATGGGAAAGTGACGTGAACGTATCTATGTATAAATATTCGACATCCTTATGAATGATCATTAAGATTATGTACTCATTGTCCTGATGACAATTGTATCTACAACGTAACGTAAAGTTCACAGCCTCAAGTTTACAAATGAATGCGAACTGCCATTGTCTATCTAGTTTTAATTGGCAAAGCTTAGGTCTAGCCACAATAACTTGAAGTGCGTATGTTTTGAAAACACCAGGCCCGCTCGCCAGTAGAGCGCGGTGACCGTCACGACACCGACGCCATTGTTCGACGGCTTCCGAACCGCCATGTTCTGATTTTTGAATTTCGAACGGATGCGTTCGATTTTTTTCGAATTTTGTAATTTGTGCAGTGACAGTGTTTTTTTTTATTTGGCAATGAAAACTTATATCAAAAGTCTATTGAACTTAACTGCAACTTAAACGAAAAAGGTTTTATTAGATGTGTATGCAGATTTTTATTCGTTTTGCTTAATGCACACCGGATATAACTGTAGTGTTCTTATGAAATCAATGACTTAAATCGTTTATAGTAAAAAATATGTTTAAATATAAAAAGTATTAGTTGTAATACGTTATAATATATATTATTTAAACACGACATTGGTGATCAAAAACCGTGGTGCCGCATAGTAAATAATTATGTCAGGCTATACAGAGCGGAAAACGATCAAATATTGACCACTGCTTTCATACAAGTAGTGGTCACAATGTTATTGTACTGGTCATCGTTCATAAACCAGCTTGGGCTAAGCATATACATAAATACATATGCTCACGCGTATTTCCCTTCGGGGTAAACAGAGGTGAATTAACATCTACATTTCAACAACCATTATATTCGGTCCCACGTAATAGGGTGTGAACCTATTGCCGTATTTCGGCACTATTATTGACTCGAGCCATACATCTAAGGCTGAGTCTGGGCTATACAATATCACTTTCTTCTTCTATCGAATCGACGGCATTTTTGAGTTGTCATCGTTGTGTATAAGTAAGTGCCAGATAAGCTGGCAATACAGGATATTAACCCAGTTTTATCTCGAAACAAACGATAGGTAACTAGAACGTATCGCTCCCGTAGAAAAACTGTCGTAAACGGACATCGGTCGATTATCATAATACACGGGGAATGTAGACTTACAAAGCTACAAGAGAAGCAACTAAAAATAAAGAATTAAGTATTATTACATAATAACTTTTCTAGTAGTAAATGATAATTGCAAAAAATTACCGCATCAGAATTGATTAGTTATGTTATTATAAGTGGAAATTGTATAAGAGATTGATATTTTAATTGTTATTTTATGTTATAAAGTAGTTTATTTTAATATTAAAACCTTGACAAATGTCACATATATTAAAGAATATTAATTATATTCAAATAAAAATCCTGAAACATTACAATTTGTGTTAAATGTGTATCATTGAAATTAACACTGTCGAAAATTTTAAACAAACGCGGCGCTCTAGTATATTGCTAACTCTTTGCAGCGCTCGGCTCGTCAAGGTCAGTCAGGGATGCGGCACTCTCGGCGGCACCGTTCCGCCATCTTGTTTGTTTATACCGTGTCGCATGCGCTTCGTGCACAGACGTATTTCGGAAACTAAGTATTTTTGTTCTTTTCGCGTGATAGTTGTGAGTAGTTCTTGTTATTACTATTATTGTTATTGCTGTTGTCGTTATTACTGTTATTGTTTTTGTGTTGTTGACTGTTATTGTGAAGAAATGGATCCAGAGGCCGGGCCATCTACTAGTGAGCCCAGTAAACGCCGCCGTCGACGTAATATTATGCAAGCAGAAGCCGGTTCCGGGCATATACCTTTTACTTCCCCGCCACAGAAACGGCCACCAAAAGTTATCACCAGTGGCGAGAAAATTATAATAATTAACATATTTAAATATGTGCAAAAATCGAAGCTGGAGCATGAACTCGTCACTAATCACGAATTGGTGAAGAAAACATCTGAAATAAGTGGCGTCAGTGAAAGGTCTATATATCGTGTCTTGGCAGATTATAGGGACACACACAAAATATTGGAGCCTGATTCCAAACGAATAAAGCCAAGCATTGTTGAAAAAGTGGACAATTTCGACAAATCCGCAATTAGAAGGATTGTACATAGGTTTTACTTAAACAATGAGCTGCCTAATTTAAAAAAAATATTACAAGCCGTGAACGATGACGAAACATTGCCCACCTTAAGTATGACGTCATTGCGGCGCATACTTAAAAAATTGAATTTCAAGTTCATGAAAAAGCAGAGAAATAGCTTTTTAATTGATCGTCATGAAATAGTTTTGTGGCGAATCAAATATTTAGCCCAAATTCAACAACATCGGCAGGAAAATCGACGCATATTTTATACGGATGAAACTTGGGTGAATGCAGGTAAGTAAATAATTTTCAATAAACATAAGTCCTTACCAGTTTAACTACAGATTTGACTGAACTTCGATATCTTCTTGTGAAGCAACTGCCATCTAACCTCCAGGACCCAAAGGCGATATCGAAGCATTGCAATTACACCAGTTGTTGAAGTTTTTAGGACTACCATAGGTGTTCGTATGGCAACCGGGACCGACAGCTTAACGTGCTCTCTAGGGCACGGCCAGACCATTGCAAATGTCCATCCATATTCATGCTTACAAATAGTTGCACTGAGCGGGGATTGACACCGCGCCTCATGCATAACGGCCGCCACGACACAGAGGCTAGAAGACATTTCTAATATATTCAATGTTATTTCAGGCCACACTGTTGCAAAGAGCTGGGTAGACACAGCAATCAAATCTACCAAACAAGCTTTTCTAGAAGGCTTGTCTACTGGCGCCAAAGACCCAGTATCTAAAGGCAAAAGATTAATTGTAGTACACATCGGTAATGAGGAAGGCTTTATCGAGGACTGCGATTGGGTTTTCGAATCCAAAACTACCGGCGACTACCATGAAAGCATGGACGCTGCCCACTTCGAAGCATGGTTTGAAAAAGTTTTAACCAAAGTACAGGCGAACGATGTCATTGTTTTAGATAATGCAAGCTACCATTCCAGGTAAAATTTCATGCAATTTATTTCCACTATAGTAGAACGAAATTTAAGTAACAACTTGCGTTATAAACATAGAACCCCGGCACTTTTGATAGCAATGGGCGCGTGCTAAAAATTAATTTCACTTAACTTTCAACTAAAGCACTGACAGTAACGGGTGGTAACAGGACAATGAGTAAATGACCATTGGAAACATTCGCATTTCACGAAAATATGGTTATTTATTCTTTGCATCTGCCTAGCACATATTTACCTACATAATTTGTTTTTCAGACGCATCGAAAAAACTCCCACTATGGCATGGAAGAAGGCTGCTATACAAGAATGGCTGCAGTCGAAAGAAATATCTTTTGAAAATAGTGAGGTGAAAAGAGAATTAATCACAAAAGTGAATGAAGTAAAGGGACAATATCAAAAATATGTCATAGACGAAATGGCGAAACAAAAAGGTGTCACTGTACTACGTTTGCCACCTTATCATTGTGAGCTGAACCCGATAGAATTAATCTGGGCAGACGTAAAAGGATATGTTGCCAGACATAATACGACTTTCAAATTTGATGATGTCAAAAAATTATTGAAAGATGGATTGGAGCAAATCACTCCACATAAGTGGGCTAATTGTGTTGAACACATAAAAAAAATTGAAAATAATATGAGAGGACTTGATCACAGCATCGACAGAACGGTAGATCAATTTATAATTCATGTGTCAGATGCTGAGACATCGGAGTCTAGCTCTGAGAGTGAGGACTCCGATGTAGCAGTCTCTGAGACATGAATTATAAAAGTTAAATATTAAGAATCATACCCTAGATCTTGATATATAAAATGTATCTTGTTGTGTTTAATATACACAAACTGAGTATAAAAATGACACTGTGTTTTTTTATGATATCCCGAAATAACCCATGATCGTCATATAGTGTTAGGTCTAAGAGGTCCTTGATCTAAAGGTTCTTTCCTCTACTGAGAGTTTATTCCAACCACTTTAAATATACAAATCACTAATGTAGCATTTGTGTGAATGTTAAGAAGGACTGTCATCTGATCCTTCCTCCCGCACTACAGACACGTCACATTTACACAAATTTATTTATCACATTCCATATTTATACATTATAATCTTTCAGTTCAAAATAATGATTCGTGTAAAATAACGCTACAGCAAACTTTTCCCTTGTTCATAAAACTCTCGACAACAGTTGTATTTAATTTCAACGAACACTGATAGTAAAAATAATTATATAATTATCTCTAGTATAAACTTTAAAAATATTTTTTTTGTTCTAAATAATTATGTAAAATATTCAATGATATTAAATTATTTGTTGCTTCAATAATGGTCCGCATCCGCATCCAACGGTTATCATCCCCTGCCTAACTCGGAGCTGTCTAGGCGACTGTTACCACGATTCGCTAACGATAGCATTTTTCTGTCGTTACGGGAACATTGAAACTGTCGTATTTGCAAATTACGTATACAGTGGTGGGGGATGTGAATGACTTGTATTGCCAGCTTATCTGGCACTTACTTATAGTAATTTGTATCACGGCAGCGCCGCTACTCATGGAGAGGGCCCGAGCATAGGTTTCGCTCTTCGGTAAGGCTTACTACGTCCCCTCCAACATTAATAACATAATGTTACTAGATTTAGAAAATGGAAAGCAAAGAAAACGCGCGAATAAGGAGAGGAGTAAATTAAAAAAATAATCATCGTTTTAATTAAGTATCACTATTTCAATCACAGTTTTTGCTAATATTTATCCGCCGTGATTACCGCCATAATTATCCGGAATTCAGAAGCCTTTAGCTTCCATTCAAATATTTAAGGTGCAACTGAATTCATTTTTTAAATTTTCATGTGTATTTCTGATCCCATCCTCGCCGTATCTCCTATTTAACGGGTACCCCATAAGTATCCTATGTCCGTCTCCTGGTTTTAAGCTACCTACCACCAACTTTCAGCCAAATCGGTACAGCATTATTGAGTTTATAACTAAATAACTAACACGACTTTCTTTAATATAATGCAGATTTTGATACGTTAAAGTTAGCTTATATCAAAGTTTTTATTGCCAAATAAATGCATCTTACTAGTAAAACAATGTTATTAACATGACGTGTTACCTGGTTTTGTTTGGTGTCCTGCAGCTGATTCAATTGCACCGCTCAGCATTCGGATCTTACATAGACGGTGGCAGTCAGGTAACTACCATTCACATATTTATGAACGAATTCAAAATTGAAGATCAAATATAGCGATTTCACATTTTCCATTTCGGGAGCAAGTTTCGTCTGATCTGGACGCCTACGCCAGAATCTTTACTTTTTACGAGAGGATATAGGAAGGTCGCGAAGTAAAATGGTTACAATATACATACTGTAAAAAAATATATTGGTTAAGGAAGGGCATTCCGCCACTCATCCAAGGTTGAACAATTCCACCGATAGCAATAGCAAAATATTACTTATTGTCATAGAAAAGAATGCCTAAACGTTCCTGAAGATGCTTCGTGTAAAGGCGAAACACTTTGTTTTATACTATGTAGTGATACCAAAATAATGTAGTTCCTAATATTTGAGAATGCAATTCACAAGTTTGCCTGAAGATCCTTGACTTGGTTCTGCCGGCTACATAATTGTCGGTTTACGTAATGAGCCATTGTCAACTGAACACGTCGATGGCTGCCTTCAAGTGTCTAATAAGATATACTATTTGATGTATTCGCGTGATGACGATAGATTATCACTACATAGTATAAAACAAAGTCGCGTTCTCTGTCCCTATATCCCTTTGTATGCTTAAATCTTAAAAACTACGCAACAGATTTTGATGCGGTTTTTTTAATAGATAGAGTGATTGAAGAGGAAGGTTTATATGTATATAACATCATGCTACAACCAACTGGTGCGGCGGAGCCGTGGTAAGAAGCCAGTAGCCTTAGCACGAAATACTATCGAATTCGTTATGTAAAGGTACTTTTGTGATGTGATGGCTACACACGCACACCGGTTCACAAGAGGCAGACTGCCAATCACAATGCTCCGTTCTCTCGAAACCTTTACATTACGAATTTGATAGGAGTTCATGCTAGTGCTACGGTTAGTTAAAATAAATGCGTTCGTGGACAACCTCGTACCGTGGAAACTCGGCATAATCATACTAACAATAACCTTTCCACCATAACTCTTTCAATACTTAAAGCGGTGGAGTTTTCTTGTTTCTTCTCTAACTTCCGCATCGATATCAAGGTTTAGTGCCGCTATAAACACTTTTATGTGCCATTGTGACTAAACGGACACTGAACTATTGGTATCAGGAAATATTGTAGGACCTAGGACGCCGACCTAGCCTGAAAGGTCGTTAGTTCAAAGGCTATTGTTATGGTTTTACGATCACCGTCGGCAGTTGCAACTGAGGGCTACTTTTGTGATGTACTTGCAGCGAACCTTCACCCCGGTGTAATTATAGTGATTGATTTTTAACAGATTTTCTTTCATGCTTACCTTGTTTTAACAATAATGAGCAAAAGGACTTATTCAATTTGGTGCATTTGTTCATAACATAACATAAACTCACGCTTATCTTCCCGAAGGGTTAGGCAGATGTGCTAGCACCCACATTTCGCCAGTTTATGTTTAGGTTATTGCCATTAACCGGCACTTATAAACCAAAAATTAATCTTCCAATAAAAAAATAGGATATTTTTTAAATTCCTGACGCGTTTGATTTAAAGTTCCCAATTGTTGGTCAAAAATATTGTATTAAATTCACACAAACATAGTATATATGTATGTGTGAAATTAAATAAAAGTTGTGTATGTTTGCAGTCACTTATGTAAGTAACTACAAACAGTGACTAAGGGCATTACAATGCGCACAACTAACAGGACAGGGTATCTCCCAGAATCGACGTTACCCTCACGAATATTCATACTGTGTAACGTTCGTACATTCTGCGAACCTTTCAACAAATAATAAGAGAATTTACTAGTAACCGAAATTACTAGTATTACTACGAAAAGCTGAACTAATCTGGCTGAAATTTGATACAAGGCTAGATCATAGTCTTGAGTTTCTTGCAGAAGTCTTCTCAGGCCGGGGCCGCGTTTCGAACCGGTGCCGGTGGTCCATTTGTTCGCTAATTTATACAATATTGTTGATATATATATCTATCTATATATCTATATGACGTTTTTTAAGTTCCGTTTAATGGTCTATACAGAATAAATGATTTTTGTATTTTGAATTCTGGTTTCCATAGATTGCGGGATTGGAATCAGAATTCTATGCAGTTAGACCCGAGGTAACAGGTACTATTCTATAATACACAAGCGGTTTAACTACCTACTCTATATAATATGAAGCTGTCAGACTAATGTACAGTAGAACTCAAAAGTGCAGTAGCAATCCTACGCAACTATAGCGTCAACATTCTAACGCTACTTGTGACCTTTTTCTTTTAAGACAAGCCAGCGTCGCCTCGTATTGCATAGTAACATTACACACACATATAAGCGCGCCGGCCGCACGCTAAACCATTTTGAGCCTTGATGTGCTAATGCACTTATGAGCTCTGACTGTACAATAGAGAGATTTCACAAAATCGAAATAAGTCGATCTTACCCGAGATTTTTGTTCTCTGTGCGAAAATCTCTACGGATATCCTCCGCAGATCCGCTAATCAAGGGTGGTTATGTCGGACTCGAACCGACCTAAACCGCACGGTTATTTTGGGTTCTCATTTCCCGAGGGTAAGGTATCTGGCATGTCGCAATGTAATAGGTGGCGAGCCTATTACCATTAACCGGGCACTATAAACCTGCGATAAATACACACAAAACTTCGAAAAGCATCGAAAAGTCATTGGTGTGTGCCGTGGTATAACTTGGGATCGGACCTGAGACCTCATCTCAGCAGTCCATTACCCATACCACTAGGCTACCGCGGTTTACTATGTCTAGTAAACATACTAATGAATCCTAAAGTACCTAACGTTAACGTAACAGTTTGCGTAATGTATTCCTAGAAGTTCATCTCGTAATAATTAAAGTCGTAATTGTTTCTAAATAAGTCTGCCGCGTCACCGAGGGATTTAGATAACATCTTTATCAGTTTTTTTTTATCAAAGAATGCCATGGATAGGGGCCTATAAAGATGGTCTGGTATGTTACAACACCGCGCTAGTTCCGAATTGTTTTGTGAAGGACCTATACTGCGTTTGGTTATTTACTGTGTTCAGTATATTGCAATAATAGTTGTGTCAGAGACGTCCATATTGAAGCACTCTAGGTCATGTGCGCTCATTAATTAGTAAATGTCCACAGTGGGTTAAGCTACGTAAGCGCGGTTCCCTTTTGGATGTGAGACCGCTTAGTGGTATTTCATCTGATCCTCTGGTCTAGGCTATCAAAAGTCCTCAGGGCAAGACGGTGACCTAATATAGGCAATTTGAACAACTCTGTTAGTGGTTGCCTACAAATTGAGTTGATCACCTGACCTCCCTCTTAGGGTTGGAGATCAGATGGCAGGCACTTTCAATTTTCATTTAGGCAACATAAAAATTTGTAGTAATTCAGCCTGGGGTTGACAGTTGGAGCCGCCTGTCACCCTAACAGAAGTAGGCCGCGGCGAGGGCGCTAAGTTCGCCTCACCATACTCCAGGTCTGCGGGGGTGCGAGGGATATGTTGGCTACTACCTCAACTCTGGCAGTTAAAAACGCAAAGACGGCGTGCGTTTTAGTCGGTTCGAACATAATCTCCCCACTCGGCTCTGGCGAGGAGTTGTCTAAATGATCGTAAAGTAATAATTATCATTCTTAGTACTTTCCGGTGTGACGGAACGTGTGTGTGCTTGTCACTAAAAGTGATGTTATCTCGACTTTCACGCACCACTTGGTTCATGGAAAGGCGATATGGAGTGCACGGTCTTAGGTTCGTTTTGTTACTTCATTTGTGAGATTACGATAATGTAGTTAAATTCCAATTTGCTTCGGCTGCTTTCACACTGGCATATGGGGATATCCAGGTACAGAAAGTTGAATTCCTAAAATGTTGATATCCCAAAATGATTACTTCCCTAATGATACCTTTCGGACCGCAATGTTGAATTTGCAAAATATTGAATTCCCAAAATGTATGCTTTCCCAGAGAAAATTGTTCTTTTAAATTTCGCTTTATTTATGTTGAAATAGTATACATATTGTTAGTATATTGAAATACTGTACTTTGAATAGCGTAGGCGTTCGATGAACGTATACGTAGCGCAAACGCCGCGACAAACTCTTGAAGAACTGATGCGACCGGGACGCAAGGAAGGTGATGATGAACACGTAAGCCATGAAAGCCACCGGTACTAACTCTAGATGCAACGAAGAAGAAGAGTAATTACGAAAGCCCTTTTAAATATTCACTGCACACGCTTGTAGGTTGAATGGAAACGTATCTATTACCATAAGTGGACGGCCGGCGTATTGGTAAAGCGGTCACCATTAGAACTATCAATGAACCACGTGTTGTAAGTTCGACTCTCGTGCGGAATTACAATTTGTGTGATTCATTATGTGGATGTGTTCCGGGTGTGTCCGTTATTTGATTGTAGTTTAGGGTATGTGTGCATTATATTATATACTCATATACCTAAGATACTTCTCTATGCACTCCTATCCATCCAAAGGTTGTCTGGAAGAGATTGTATGCAATAAGGCATTGTACAATAATATGTCCAACTATTAATTTATGTAGGTAACTTTTCATTGTTTTTGTTTGCTTTCATGTACAATTAAGTATATTTATTATTATTCCACTTTATTGAATCAATATTCCTAAAAATAAATTGCTAAATAGATTTCATAAGCTATTTCAATAATTATTTGTTATTCAATCATCGGTAGCCAATAAAACACAAACTTGATTTATTTTAGTAAAATTCCAAAATGGCAATCAATAACTTATAAAAATTCGGAAATGGCAATTTTTTATTATTTTTTAGGCTATTGCAAAAAATCGGTATGTTATTACTATGTGCTTCACCGTCGACCACATCATCACTTACCACCAGATGAGATAGTGGTCAAACGCGAGCCTATCGAATTTAAAAGAAAACACTTCTCCTGTTTGTCAATCGATTTTTTTGTTTAGTGACTTTTCTTTTCTTTTCGTTAAGAGTGGGTTCATATCGATAATGTGATGGCCAGGATTCTAACCCGGAAACCTCTTGATCGCAAGGCCGACTCCTTAACTACTAAGCTACCGACACACATGTGTTATTAATATGAAAAAGATAGTAATTATGATCGAATTTAGACCAATGGGCGAACATTAGTCTACATAAAGAATTATACGTACGTACATTTGTCGGTTGAGCGTTCGAGGTGTACACACACCGTGACTCAGTCGCTGAGCCATAAAATCGACCAGATAACATATCGCGTGTTTGTACAGACGAACATACACTACATACGTGCATGTACATACAATTGGTCACAGACTACACCATTCTTGTAATAACCCTTAGTATTATTGTACTCTTTTTGGGTAGTAGTTAAATCAAAATTTTTCCTTCTTTCCAGAGATTATCCAGAAAAAATGGCGTCAAAGAAGAAGAGGCCAATTGGTACTGGGATCCATCACCTCAGGCGTCCAAGCCTCGTGAACACGATAGCGAGAACCATTATAAACTACAAATTCGAGCGCTACAAGATGAATTATCCGCCTTGAAAGATAAAGATACAGTTGATCTACGACCTGATGAGGAACTGAGAAGGTTACGGGAAGAAAACAAATACCTCACGGCTAATTTAGAAGATTTAGACGGTCAACACCAGCAAGCTACGGAGAAACTTCTAACGCTAAAAAGAGAACTGCAAAACAATTTCGAAGTTCTAAAACAGGAACACGAAGATTTAAAAAATACAAACGATGAATATGCCAACGAAATCAAAAATTTAATGGCTAAAATTGGAGAACGAGACAGAGAAATAGAAAATTCTAAAACTACAAAGTCTGATCATGATACTTTACTTCACAAATATCAGAATCTGGAAAGAATACACGGTTTATTAAGAGAAAATGCTGAAAAATTTCAGGAGGAAAATCAGGAATTACACGAAGAAGTGTTCAAGCTACAAGAAAAAGTGACAAAATTGGAACATGATATAGAAGTGGTGAACAAACAGTCTGAATCATCCGATATGGTCTCTAGACATACCTACGAAGAACTTTTAAAAGAAATCAATATATTGAAAGATAGGCGAAATTCTAATCATATTCACTTAGATGAAATCAACATCGATGACAACGCTAAAAGTGTCATTGACTCTTTAAGACGAGAAATCAGTGAGCTCAAACATAAGCTAAACCATAAAGATAACCAAGAAACGAACGATAGTAAAACCATAAAACCAGAAAAGGTCATGCAGTTATACAACAAATATGTAAACTTTGAACTTCCCATCGATTATGTAGGTGAAATTCCTACAGCTGGAGATAATATAGTCCTGTTTAAATTAGAAAGTGTTTTCAAAACTGTACATTCTTTCAAAAAAGAAATAGATGTTTTAGAACATAGATTATCAGAGAAAAATCTCAATACTAACCACCTTCAAACTCAAATAGACGACCTCACAACTGAAAATGATTTCTTGACAACTGATGTTAGACACCTAGAAAGAGAACTGAGTGAAATGAAGAAAAATAATGACTTCCTGATATCTGAAATAGCCGCCTTAAAGAATACATCAAAATTGGAACCAATCATAGAAACACATGAAGATAATAACTTGGCGAAATTAGAAACCGAGTTAGCAGATTGTAATAAATTGAATAAAAATTTTGAAGCTGAAATACAAAGGATAGAAAAAGAATTAGAAGAAGTTAGAATTGAAAAAATATCATTTAAAGAAAGTTTAAATGAGATGCGACTTAAATATACAACAATGTTGAGTGAATTTGAAATGTATAAAAATCAGACTAAAGAAGTTGAAGAACTGGAACATAGCGCTATATGCAAGGAATCTGAAAAGTTTAAAAAATCAATTGATGAAATAGATGACCTGAAAAAACGCCTCAACTCTGCAAATGCTAAAAATGAACAGCTTTCAATAGACATTCATATATTAGAAAACGATAAAGTATTACTAATAAAAGAAGTCGATGATCTTAAACATACATTGGAAGAGAAAGCTCATGCTCATAAACAATTAGCAAGCCTTAAAGCATGTATGGATAATAGACTACATGAATTTGAAAAGAAATTAAATGTATTTATTAACAATAATACAGAATTCGAACATAATCAATTAAGCTTTGAAGATAAATTGACAATAATAGAAAATCAGTTATTGTCACCAAATAATACAATTAGTGTGGTTGAAATAGAAGCATTAAATACAGAGAAAACATTGTTTGCTGAAAAAGTAGAACAATTGTTCACGGAGAACTCGACACTTTTAGAAGAAGTTTGTAAGCTGAAAACACAAATTGACGAGTTACAACACAAAGAACATGCTTTACTGACAGAAAATAGTGCGCTTCAAAACAATGTTAAACATGCTGAAGAAATTAAATCATATCAACGTATAATTGACGAATTAAACGAAAAAAAGATCCAACAAGATTCACTAAGTAATGAAGTAGTTCGTTTAAAATCTGAAAATCAAGAAATTATCGCAAGAAAAGTACAACTTGAATCCGAATTATCTTCAACCGATCATAAAATTGTAAGTTTAGAGCAGGAATTTGAAAAATTGATTGCCGATCTCAATGAAAAAGATACTTTAATCGATGGCCTCAATTCGAGTCTTGCAAAGAACCAAGCCACAATGGCTAACTTAAATCAAATTGTAATGGATTTAGAAAACAGTCTTTCAATTAAAAATGACGAGCTAGATCGTTTGAGAATATCATTAGAAGACATTTCTCATAAGTTCAACGACAGCGCGATGTTTTCTAATTTTAGTCAAGAAGAATTAAAGAAACTACAGCATGAAAAGGAGGTAGCTAGCAAAGGTTTAATATCACTGAACGATGAAATGCAAGCAAAAAATACCCAAATATCAACGTTGTCATTGCGTATTGAGGAATTGGAAGCTTCATGTTCAGAACACAAAACCACGGTAGATAATAAAGACAAAGAAATAAAAGAATTACGACAATCAATAGTTGAATTAACTGACAAAGTTAATATTAAGGAAAATGCTACACAAGAAGATTACGCTAAAATAGTCCAGGAAAAAGAAGCGTTACTAGTCCAATTGTCAGAATACAGAGATAGCCTTTTCTTAAAAGAAAGAGAGTTAGAAGAGTTAAAAGAAAAACACGAACAATTAGAACAGATGAAAAATGAATTCAAAACTCTTATAGATACCGCAACGACTGAAAAAACAGAATTAATTAACTTAATCAATTTAAAACATAATGAAAGTATACAATACCATAATGAAATACAAAGGCTAAACGGCGTTCTTTTGGAACAAACAAATGATTTCAAAAAAGTAATTGAAGAGAAAGATAGACTCATTCAAAGTACTACAGAGAAATGTTCAAATTGTGACATAATAAGGGTGACTCTTAAAGAAAAAGATGAAATAATTATAGGTCTCAATGAAAAAGCAAGTGCATATGACAAAATGAATGCTGAGCTAGTGACCGCCACTGAAGCTGCTGCGCATTTGAAAGAAAGGTGTGAGAACTTGGACAAGAGCATGGCGATACAGTTGGAAGCAGTGAGAACATTGACAGCACAAAATGCACAGGTAAATATCGCTAGTGTTCATTATGTTACGTGTACTTTCATTTCTTCTTCCAATTAATTGAACCACGGGTAAAGACCGACTGATGTAGTGACACGAGATATCTTCAAATATGCATAAAGAATTAAAGCTACATTAGACTCACAATAATCGCCCAAGAAAGGGACTGGTCAAGGGTTCTAAATCTTATGTGTTGACTAAATCCAATGGGACCTATATATTTACTTTTATTTTCCAGCTGTCGGAACAGGAACAAAATTCTGAACGTGAGTTAGAACGGTTACGGCGGCATCTAGTGGAAACAGAGGAGAACTACACACAAGAGTTGATGACGTCAGAGCAGAAGCTCACAGAGTGCCAGGCCAGGCTGCACCAGATCGAAGAGAGAGCCAAGCAGACGAGCACAGTGTACACTAGTAACAGGTACGATTTACGGGGTGGGTTTAGGCGAAATAGGATAGAAGATCAATAATCAGTTACACATCGCAGTCCACTGGACATATACCTCTCCCAATGTGCGCCATTTCGCCCGTTCCTCCGCCTTCTAGTCTATCGTAGTCACCATTTTCAGGTCGTCAGTCTGTCTGGCTGGTGGCGTTCCACCTTCCGTTTGCCTTCCCGTTTGCCCCTTAGGACTCGTTTGCTCCAAAACTCCAAAGGCAATCGGTCTTTCAACCGATTTTCCAAACGATATATTCTATTTTCTATACCGTAGTAGGCTGTATGACGCAGATGATTACTGGGCACGGGTGCTTCGAGGATTATCTGCGTCGAATCCAAATGAAGCCAACGTCCATGTGCCATCACACTTATGCGAAGGAGAACTAGGGGCTGCACACCCTGACTGGGTGCGAGGTGGTTTCTAGTGACGGTCCTAGTTGTGGAAGTTCTCACACTCGCCGCCTTGCTCACTGCGGCGATGGTACGATGCGCGAGTGCTTGGGCTGTCGAACAAACTGTTGAAGAAAAACCAAGATATATGACTATATCGCTATGTTGAGGTTGATGGATTTCAGTTCAGTCTATGTTTACTAAGTAGAAAAATTCATTACCTTCATCTGCGTTTAGAAAGAGAGCAAGAAGTTCTAATTCAACTAACAAGACTGAATCTTTACAGACTAACATTGTAGATATAGTAAGAGGTATGTTATGCTATTTTTTCAGTATCCGAGCGAACCAAGAAGTGGAGACCCTTCGCAATCAGATCAAGCTAATGGAGAAACAGCGCGACGACGTTCAAGTCCGGCTGAGTGAGGCTGAGGACGCGAAGAACCGAAGCGAGGCCGCGCTAACTAACTTACAAGTTGTGCTTGAACAATTCCAACTTGGTAAGTTTTTTATATATTATTAAGAAGTAAACATATTTGCTAATGATAATGAGAGTAAAGAAACATTAATACTTCATACTGTTCCTACAATTTTTTACAAAAACTCATATTTTTTATAAATCTCTGCAAATTAACTACATGCTCAACTAATCGCTATTAAATCACTACCGAAGAAAATAAAATTACAATCAACGGATCCCGGTCCGAATCTTTTTTTTATTTTTTTCTCTCGTGCGAAAAATCCCCACGGATATCCCCCCTACCGGAGCCGGTTGGGTAGGTTATGTCGGACTCGAACCGACTAAAACGCACGCCGTCTTTGGGTCTTCAGTTGCCGGAGGTGAGGTAGAGGCCAACATATCCCTCTCGGTCCGAATCCTGATCATTACACTTTAGACGTAAGCCTACTAACATAAGCAGTAATAATACTAGTAATTTCTGTTACCAGCCCAAAAAATATCATATTTCTTTCACAGATAAAGAACGCGACATACATTCCGCAACAGAAAAGATCCGAAACAAAATGGAAGATCTAAAACGACACAATAACGAACTCAACAAAGATATAGAGAAACTAAACAAGAAGCTAGCAGAAGCCCTGGCTGGTCTACAGGCAGCGACGAGACTCGGTGATCAGGTCGAGACCAAGACCGCTCAGATCAACGATCTGAAGGAGCAAGGTAGGGATAAAAGGAATGTCCTACTAGATGAAACATGGAAACGTAATTGCAGAAATTTGCCTTTAAGTTATGATTTGGTAGCCGACCGCAGACCGCAGCAGCAGGCACAGCGTACTGTGATATAGACATGAATGTGATAATGTTGTTCATTGTATTAATTCATTACAGCTTCTCAATGGTGCCGTTCATTCGTATCAAAGTTCAACAAGTAATGTACGACACGTAACCCGACCGCGAATATTGTTCATAAAAATAAATAAATATCAGTCCCACAATCCACTCATTTGTCTATATCTACACATTTTGTTTATTCACATACTTTTTAAATGTGGAAATGGGTTCACCCATTGACAAGCTGCAAGGAATTAAAATAATGGAAACGTTATCATATTTAAGCCCATTTCGCGATGTGGTGTATCTACTGCATGTATCTGCAGTTATCGTTTGCAGTCGGCTACCTAATCATGTCTTTATATAGGATTTTTTTTAAATAATATATTTAAAATTTATGATTTATTTAGCTCTTAGAATGACAAATATTTTGATGAATGTTTAGTTATGATTTTATCTAGAAGAAACCTAATCCTGAATTTTTCAATATATTTCTTAGTGAAAGTAGTCTTTAGTTACTAGTTTGACTTGAGTTAGTGTGCGTACAAATATTTCGGAAGTATAGTTAGTTTTTAGTAGATATATTTTTGCCTATAATTAATTTATTCTGATCAAATTTAGATTCGTGAAAGTGAATGCTTCGACGGGATTCGAATCCGCGATCTTTCCCTTACAGGAAAAATATTCTGACTGCTAAGCCACATGAACATTAGCATACTAATTGCTACAAAAAAAATTCATTTCAATTTATTCTGAGTTCTGTTTTTTATGAAATTGGGAACAGGTTTATAAGATTTGTTTTAGTAAATTTGGCTTAACAGATTTGTTACTTTCACATGAGAAAAAAATTTCTTTATGAAGTAAAACATCAGGGGCATTATCCTGAGTGACATAAATTTTCAAACGCGAGAAGACAGTAAATTGCAATTGCTTAACATTGAAAGTAATGATGGTGTAAAACTAGACCAACTTAAATGTGTCGGTTTTTACACAACGACACGGTGTTGTCACTCAGAATAAGGAACCAGATTTATAAATTTTACATCCCTTAGTTAGCCTGTAAGAGGTAGATCACCCGTATACCGATGCCTGGCTAAATATCAGCTGGTAATTCTGGGGTGTGTTCGCCCAGGCTACTGGTTGGTATGAAGCCAGGCTCGGTGAGCACGATACCACATCTAGATAGACACACGTAAGTTCTGTGTTCAATGTACGCTTAGATTTGTCCAAAGATTGTTTTAGATTTTGCTGTTTGTCGAGCTATTTTCGTGTTTTTTTTTATTTGTTAGCGCTTTTAGTACTTAAAAGCTATACAATATATTGAAAGTCATTATGAGTACGTATTCAATCAATATTTTGAACAAAGCGAATTATAATTCTGAACATCATTTATTCGCTTATAAGTTCCATAACACTTTTTGGTTAGAACTTTGAATATGAAAATGGTGTAGTTCAAATCTTATACAAATTATCCTCCCCTGTTGGTTTTCAACACAATTTAGTATACCTAAGCTACTAGAATGTTCTGTTTATAATTAAGACGTTATATCGTACCCTCAGGGAAAAAAAAGCATAAGACGGAAATGCTGATTTTTCAGTATGGCGAAAAAACTGAATTTATGGGCATATTTACTTTATTTCCAAACGTAGAAGAATTATTCTTATATCAAAAAAAAGAGAAAAAAATATTGCACTTCGTGTTGTATTTAAGTTAGTACTAATGTTTATAGTTTATTAGGAATTGTAAAAATAAATTATTATGCTATTTTTCAGAATACAATAAAATAAAGCATTCTGAGTATCAAAATTTATGCCAGACTTTGCTAGAAAAGTAAAATATATTTCAAAAAGTATGTTATATTAAAGCAGTAATACACTCGTGAATATGAACATTTTTGGTAGTATAAGTAAGATTACTGCATTATTTTCTTTATAAAAATTATGTTTGTAATGCACAAGCAATATTTACTCCTTTTTTCAATATAGGGGCTTGTTAAGATAACTTAAGTAAACAATAATAATTACTTATTTCATTATATGTTTTAGAAAAGTTAGCTGCATATTAACACATATTACTTAGAGTTATTATTTATGACTACAGGGAAAAACAGAGAATGCATTTTTTTTATGCATTATTTTTTATTTTAGGCAAAATACTGATTATAGTTTTGGTAACAATTAAAGTTCGTACTATCAACAATAAAATTGCACAATAATATTCAGTAATTTAGAGTTTCGGTGAAGATTACTACCACTATTGATTTTTTTTATGAATTCTTAAATAATCAGTAAGTAGATAATTTGATAAGACTAAACTTGTAACAATTAACGAATTAAGTTTTTATTGGCTCCGTACAATAAAATATTTATGTTCTCTCAGTAAACGAAATTCAATTATGTCAGGGGAATAACTGATAAAATCGGATCCGTACTAAAAAAGTATTCCATCCCGACAGTTTACGCTCCAGGCATTAAAGTAAACAACATCGTGGGCACACCGAAGGATATCTTGCCGCTTCAGACGCCAGAGGTCTACAAAATAGATTGCAGCTGCGGTAGTTCATATATAGGCCAAACAAAGCGGACTATTGCTGATAGGGTCAAAGAACACATTGCAACTGTAAAGAACCGCCGGACGAGCAAATCAGCGATTGCAGAACACCTTTTAGTAGCAGGCACGAATCACTGGATCGTATTGCACAATACGCAAGTTCTCTCCACCGAACGTCACTTTTATTCGAGAGCTGTACGTGAAGCTATTGAAATCTAGAAGTACAAGAATTTCAATCGGGAAGACGGTTTCAAGTTATCTGCGACATGGAATCCAGTGATAAAAAACTTGCTGCCTCGCTTTTCTGCGTGGTCGGATAGACACCAAGCCATTTGCACAGATAATAGGGACCCTGTGAGTGTGGTATGTGATGGTACCTGCAGAGAAAATAATATAAAAAATGTCGAAAATGTGCGGGTAAATGTATAACCGGCTACCTCACGAACTCGACGACGGAGGGCGTGCGCGGCTAAGTCAGTCAGCCTATGACCACGGCCGGTGCAACCTGGTAGAAATGTCAGGCATTCCAAAGGTTTTTTTTTTTATCTATGGCACGTCAATTTGACTTCGCCTCGCCTGATGTTAAGCTGAAGGCAAAGTCTCATGAAAGATTTTGAAGATATTGAAAGAGTTTTGTATTACCTATATGATGATCGCGTTAATTCCCGTTTACATATTATTATAAGACTGAATTTGTTGAATTACACTCTGTTCTGTTTCGTTGGCTGGTTTATGAGGTCTATTGGTATGTTGTCCTCGAAGGTTTGTTATTTGGTCACCATTAGCATATTTATCAATGGCAGTGTAAACTGTTCTTTCTTTAATATCTAGCGTATTAAGAAACATGGTTTTGCACACTTTTCAATCAGTCACAGGACATGCATCGCTTTATGACGGCAAATAATAAACCAATGTACGATTTCGTTCACGTTTACGCTGCATTTTCATAACTTTAGGTTCTATAATCTCGGTGTTTTTCAAAATGAACTGCCATTGAGTTTCATGGTTACTAGAAGTCCAAAATTGCTTAAATATTCCTAACCTTTTTCTAGGGTTTGTATTAGCTTCAGTTACTAACACAGGACGAGATGTCATTGCTTCAGATTCTGTGGTGGAATTATTTCCAGCTGGTATAGTTTCAGCGTGACAGGCTATAAGTGAAGGGTCAGAAGTTATAGGCCGAGATTATAGAACCTAAAGTTATGAAAATGCAGCGTAAACGTGAACGAAATCGTACATTGGTATATTATTTGCCGTCAAAAAGCGATGCATGTCTTGTGACTGATTGAAAAGTGTGCAAAACCATGTTTCTTAATACGCTAGATATTAAAGAAATAACAGTTTACACTTCCATTGATAAATATGCTAATGGCGACCAAATAACAGACCTTCGAGGACAACATACCAATAGACCTCATAAACCAGCCAGCGAAACAGAACAGAGTGTAATTCAACAAATTCAGTCTTATAATAATATGTAAACGGGAATTAACACGATCATCGTATAGGTAATACAGACCTTTGGAATGCCTGACGTTTCAACCAGGTTGCACCGGCCGTGGTCACAGGCTGACTGTCTCAGCCGCGCACGCCCTTCGTCGTCGAGTCCGTGAGGTAGCCGGTTGTACATTTACCCACACATTTTCGACATTTTTTATATTATTTTCTCTCCAGGTACCATCACATACCACACTCACAGGGTCCCTATTATCTGTGCAAATGGCTCGGTGTCTATCCGACCACGCAAAAAAGCGAGGCAGCAAGTTTTTTATCACTGGAGTCCATGTCGCAGATAACTTGAAACCGTCTCGTCTTCCCGATTGAAATTCTTGTACTTCTTGATTTCAATAGCTTCACGTACAGCTCTTGAATAGAAGTGACTTTTGGTGGAGAGGTATCTTTTTGGCTAAGTAAGCGCATTTAAGATAATTTCCTTATAACGAATAAAAGATAATCGTGTATACAAGACTAGCGATGTAAAAAAAACATACGCATTTAAATCATAATAATTGTTACTATTAATCTTCTACATAAAATATTAGGGATAAACGTAGTAAAAAGTAATACGTCATATTTCTCAATTTATTCTTTGCGTTATATCACTTAATCTACTAATCCGTAAGAAAAAATGTAATGGAACAAAAACTCTCAAAACGAATTTCTTGTTTTAATTCGTCAAATTTAACAAGAAAAATATGAAAAAAATTTAGTATATGTATCTTTAAACGTACTTTTCAAATATGATAAAATCGATAAATCAAAATAAAATCACTTATGCCTATTTTGCACTGGGGGTGCGATATGCTATAATTTCATTGTCATTCCAATTTTAACATTTTTAGACTATCTTACATTTTGTTATTAAGTTCTAAAATAAACTCATCAGATACATTATGAATAGTAATTTCAACACAATAATAAAATAGTATTACAGAATAGATAGCTTAGTATTCGTCAATGAAGATCAACGCTTGCGCCTACTTCGATTTAATCTCATTTGGTAACTGTGAGGTTTCGGAACGCAGCGGCCACTGTCGCCTGTCTCTGACAGATGTCACATTGACATATGTCACTATGACAGATCACTGGCCGCGCGACACTCAGATTACCATATGGGGTTTGATTGAGGGTATCGGCTTCACATCGTGTCGTCCTGTGTTTCCACCATTTTCTTTTGCGCTTTGAATTTTTGTCCGTTGTTTTTTGTTCATAGATTGAGATTTTTGATATACTTTTTTATTTATTATGTAATTTTTAATAATAGTATTTTATTAATATAGTTTTATCGATAGCAAAAATCTCAGTCATTTGCATTGCACTTATTTTGAATTATTTTGCACTTACAATTTTGTGTCTTGCAGCACATAGTTTTGTTTCAGCGTGTTTTGTGAATGTTATGTTTTGTTTTAAATTTATTTTGGAAAAAAATGACAAAAAAAGGTTCCCAAATGCTATCGTCTTGCCATGTTCTGGCCAGAGCATATCAGACCTCCACTAGTAGGTGGAGATTTTAAGATAGCCTTAGATACATCTTGAGGTCTACTATCCTCTTGTTTTTTCTTCATCTGACCCGGCCTGCTATTTTTTCCCGATAACTTAGCGACAAGTAATTAATTTCTTTACGACAATCCTCTACCATGTTATTCCAGTTATTTACTGACATTTCAATTTTATTAATCGCTTCCAGTACTAAAGTTTGCATAGAGTTTACAACAACTTCAGTAAACTCTTGCTTTATAATGGCCCTTATTTTGTCCTCCGAAATGGCCCTACTAAATGGCCTTCGCAAAGTAACTGACCTTTATTTCCCCCCTCTATATTCCTACCGAAATGACCGAAACATCAAGAGATATACATTTGTTTTATTTATTTATGGCACGTCAATTTGACTTCACCTCGCCTGATGTTAAGCTGAAGGCAAAGTCTCATGAAAGAGGGTCACCATTACAAACACGTTCAGTGCTACAATGGTGGCGCTCAGCTTGACGGGCTCATCAGATGCTTTTTCACGCCCCGCTTAAAGGACCCGGGACTGTAGGAAGAAGGAATCGGACACAATATTTTTTCCAAAATAAATTTTACTTTTTGTTGTATATTTGTGCATTTTGAATGTTCCTGCCGTAGAAGATTAGAAATTAGAAGACTCCGTAGTTGCCGCATTGCCTCTGAGTATTACTTCAGGTACTGGTGGAATAGAAAACGGGGGAGCGGAAGCCGCTCACCTAAAGTACGTCAATAGTAATAATTAGTAAAAAAAAAAGAAATGTTTTTTATTCGCTAACATTTTAAACATCCTGTATTCATCAAGTTATTATTATCTAATACATAACCGCGGTAGCCTAGTGGTATAGGTGGTGGATTGCCGAGACGAGGTCTCGGGTTCGATCCCAGGTTTACCATGGCACACACCAATGACTGCGATGCTTTTCGAAGTTATGTGTGTATTTATCGCAGGTTTATAAGTGCCCGGTTGATGGCAATAGGCTCGCCACCTATTTTTACATTGGGACCTAAATATACACTGGCGAAATGTGGGTGCTAGCACCTCTGCCTACCCCTACGGGGATATAGGCGTGATAGTTTAAAAAAAAAAATACATATTTTACCTGTTTGTGACAGTGTGTCAACTATTAAAACTGTTAAAACATGTACTGTTTTGGGCGATACATAGTTTTTTGGTATGTAAACACTGTGATAACAGATTTTAATTTATATATATGACGTAATTTGACAGTAGGCAACAATTGGAACAGTTTTTTGAGTTCAAACGAAATCTTGATGATCCTCCTAAACAGGGTAGAATGTTTAGTGAATTAAAAACTTATGTTATATAATTTACTGGTTAAATTTAGTGAGTGTGAGCGACATTCGCTGCCCTACCCAGTGACTGAATAATACTTTGAGGTCGTGTACGCAAGTCAACGTGCCACGAATGAAGATATGCGCGGTTTGGTAAGAGTAGATTAGTGATTTATTTGATAACTGTTTGTTATATTATAGTACGGCCGTTGACGTCACAACGCATCTCATTGTGAAGCTACTTATATAGTGAGAGCGAGTAGGATAAAATATAAAAATGTTTTAACAGACAACTGGGGTGATAACGGCCGTACTATAATATTAGTATATATTTTTAAAAATTAGTAATTTGAATGTGCAAGTTTTTAGTTCCTTTTGGATATAACTTTTCATATATGCTATCCGATTTTGGGGAAATGAAAACTAGGGTTATGACTTTTGTTTAGCAATTTGATTGTCATATGTGTAATACTGTCCTTATCTATTTTATATATGGTTTGTTTATTTGTTAGTTTATCACACGACTGCCCAATATTTGCATTCTAGAACCCATAACACAAGCTAGTTAAACTATGCTTACCATGGGTCTAGGTGTCGTTGTGTAAATTGTCCTAGAATATTTATTTATATAGTTTCAGTTTTCATAGTTGACGGGTATGTGAGTCTTTTCATTCCAACATAACTTTTAAATGCCAATTAAAATATTCTATTTCTTAAAACGACCAATAACAACATGCTACTTGTCTAAGGGGCCATGCCAGGACCATCATGACAGTTTGTAAGATCCAAGCTAACTGCACTTGGTAAGACGAAGTTCCGATGCAGGTTTTCTAACCAGGATTGGAAACCACACTTTCATACTAGCTATACATTATTTGAAAAATATCATCATCAATCATCAATCAGCCTATCGCAGTCCACTGCTGGACATAGGCCTCTCCTAAAGAAGTAGACACATCATTCTCTGAACCTTTTCCCAACTCAGTTGGGGTCGGCTTTCCAATCTAACTGTAATGCGGCTGAACTTCGATATTTTCTGTGAAGGTAGTGAAGATATCGAAGTTCCAAGTTAGACTGGTTGGACTTTTGACTTTTTTTGAAAAATATAAATAATATTATTGGGCTATCGTGTTCTTTGATCACTTTCGCTGTTTCTACAAAGAAAGTGGTAGTTTGTATCTCCTAATCAATTCTGGTGTCTGATGATCTTCATCTCTGCTCAGTGCGAACCCTCCAAACATCAGTGTCAGCGGCGGAGGAGCGGTACTACAACGCGATATCGAACCAGCAGGACAAGGTTGATAAGAATCTGGTGAAGAACCTCGTCATCAACTATGTCATGACTGCGGCAGGCAGTCAGAATAACAAGTGAGTAGACAGTGAGACTTATTAGACAGATTATGGTGTAGTCAGTGAGAAGACTAAAGAAGACAGAGACAAAGTATCCGATTGGCGACGATAGCGCGCCCCCTATTACGTGGGACCGTAAACTATAGTTGGTGAATGTGGGTATTTAATACATCTCTGCCTATTCCTTCGAGGACTACGAGCGTGAGCATATATATGTATCTATACTATCATATAATGTGTGTCTAATTTTCTTTCTAGTTACTATACACACATTTATTGTTCTCCACGATCTCCTCTCACCGGTCTGCTGGGAGAAATCACTTGGAGAAATAAGCAGTACCATTGTACTTTCTTGTCAACATACAATATTTATGTAATATTAATTATAATGTGTGCAAATCTTTATATATAAAAATGAATTGCTGTTCGTTAGTCTCGCTAAACCTCGAGAACGGCTGAACCGATTTGGCTAATTTTGGTCTTGAATTATTTGTGGAAGTCCAGAGAATGTTTAAAAGGTGAATAAATATGAAAATGCTCGAAATGGAGGAACGGGAACGGGGAAAGAAGTCCACGCGGGCGGAACCGCGGGCAACAGCTAGTTTTAAATAAATAATTCAAACTTTTATAAACTGATATTTTCACAGAACACAAGTCCTTCGCGTGCTCTCCACCGTCTTAGACTTCAATCAGCAAGAATGTGAACGCCTAGGGCTCGTCCGTTCAGCTAACACTTCAGACAGCCTGGCGGCGGAATTCGTCAAGTTCCTACAGAACGAGTCCCGCCCTAGGGCCCCCTTGCCGAACATGATGTCGTTGGGTCAGGGCAGCAGTAGGAGTACGACCCCTACGTCAAGAAAGAGTTCTACGATAGGTGAGGGTAGTTCAATAATAATATATTTTTTTATTATTCACACTTATAGTCAGCCTCCGTAGCGTGGCGGTAGTGCACGCACGGGGCGCGGGTTCGATCCCCGGTCAGTGCAAAAAGTTGTATGCATAAATATGGCTGTTTGCACTGGTCTGGTCGTGCCTCGTAGAGCACGTTAAGCCGTCGGTTCCGGTTGCCATATAAACATCTACGGCAGTCGTTACGGGTAGTTGGAGCCCTCAAAAGTCCAAACAGTCTAACTTGGAACTTCGATATCGCCATTGGTCATTGGACCAGTGATTGTGGAGGTCAGATGAAATTATCAATGCGCGATCTAGGATGAGCTAGGATAATTGTAATAATTCCGCTTGAGTTCGTCAAAGAACACTCAATATATTATGCTGAAAGTTTACTGCTAAAGGCAGAGAGGAGGCGTTCATTTTAATCATTAATCCCTATTTTATTTTAGTTAGCAACCCCAAGAACCTCGGTAAAAACCCACCCCAAATACTTTTTTAGTTAATCTAAGTCTAGTCTCCGAAGAGTGCGCGAAACCCCTCTCTGTTTAGAGAGGCAAACCATATCAAAAGTATTAAAACTACCTTTTTTATCTACAGGCCCACACCCAAACCTTCAGTCAACAATAGGGCATAGCCGTAACCCATCTACAGGGTCCAACAACCTACTGTTCACCAACATCGACTCCATGGACACAGCATCCCAAAGATCTCGCGACTCCGACAGGACGGAACCAAAAGTCGTCTCTCCAACCTTGGACACTGGAGTCAACCAAACGAGGAACACAGAAGGAGCCATCTTGAAATCTGTCCTCAAAGATATGTGATTGTAAACTACATTTATATAGGCCTATCAACATTTAGCGTACTGTGAGCCACATATTATATGCTAGATAGAAAACACTCTGCAATGTCATCGTCAAATAGTACTTTCTTCTCTTTATAACCCCGGTGTATATATTGTGTTGTAAATCTATATAATCTACGGAATTTAAAATCATTAGGAAGTGCTATTAAACCCTGTTAGTATGAACTAGTGTTGTTAAAATCGTACAGAACAACGTCACACGAAACAATTTTGCGTTTAGATTTGACTCACAATAGACAACAACTTTAAAAGTAAAATTTCTATTAGTAGTTAATCGTGTTGTTATATAAATGTTAAATGTTTTAATATCATTGTGGAACACAGGTAATAGCGATGGGTTGCAAGCGCTTAGTTTAAAATTACGTGTGTCTTTCAATCTATGACTGCATTTTCTTATCTAGTATATATCTGTCTCTCTGCCGATTGCCAACAATATTAGAATTAAATACTTTGTCTATCTATTAATCATACTTGATATCTGCCGTAAAACTGAGCAGATTGCCAGCGGCCGCTGATAGTCAGCGGGCTAATTTTACAGCAGATGTAAAAAAATCCTAAATGTGTTTAAAAAATCGTAATTAACTAGTTACTTGAGTTATCAAATTTTTGGATTAAAATAATGTGATTGTTGAAATATATTTTTTCAAAAACAAATCAATGAAAAATTACAAATATTTGATTCCAGTACATGAGTTCGGAGATTTGGTTACCGAAGTAACTATGGTTCACGAGCATAAGGCCGACTGCTTAACCACTAAACTACCGACACTTAAAATCTTAAATTATCTCCGTTAAGATTTTGATCGATTTAGATGAAATGTTAGATTGTTTATTAATTTCAACTAATAGTCATTTGTTCTAAACAAATCTCGATATATCAATTTCGTGCAATAATCATCCTTTTTGCATTAATAAGCGATAACGTCATACGTTTTTGTTTGTGCATGTTAAAATAGAATTATGCCAATATTATTACTAATTACTATTAAATTCGTAGTTAAATGTCTTTGAATGTTGTGATTTTCGGAATTTTTAATTTCTGTACAGTTTTTTGGTGCCTTATTTACTTTTAGCTGGTGACCAGAATAGCCTATCTCGTACTAAATTGGTAGCTTTATTTTTTAACTTGTAATATTATAAAGAAAAACTTGCTATAAAAATTACCACAAGCTATTTACTGAAAGATGAAAGCTTGAATTACTTAAAAAAGGCAAGCATAATTCGAGTTTAAGGCGAAGTAAAGACTATGATGTCTCATCGTACAGCAATTTCGATGATGGCGTCCTCATTCCTTCCCGCGCTGTCTATATCATCTGTTGAAGCGGGTGTTGCCAGAGCATTTCTACCATAATAAAGCTACCATACTATATTTAGAATGTTTTAAATGGCAAATCGCTATTATCTACTATTGTTTTATAATGTACTGTATAAAAATTATGGCTACTTTTAATTTCCGAATAAAAAAATTATATTTTTTTTATAATACTGGTCATTGGCTATAAGCTTATTATTAAGTTGTATAGTATTGTACATTATGTAATATAATATATATAATTTTCAATTTGTAATTATAAACCGATTGAAGTTGCCGTATTAATAAAATTTATTTTTTAATAAATAGATCCGCAGTTTTGTACAAAATTATTATAATGTTTTATTGCATATTATTATTAAATTTCTTCAATTATGTTTAGTTATAGATAATTATTATTCTATTTTTATAAATTTTAAGTGTATTAAAGCAATAAGTAAATCCCCACTGTAGCTAATGTTGTCGTATTATTGCTATACTACCTACAATAACATCTGCTTATGTCCCTACCACATATAAAGGAATAAAGCCGTTCTTATTTTAGGCACCTAGAAAAAAAACTGCACGTTTCGTCAACTCCAATTGCGTTTCTATTAAAGGCGACTAGAATTGAACAAGCTCGTACACACTAGATTCCAATTTCTTTTGCAATTTGAATTTCGATCGAGAAATCCGCCATCTTGCTGATACTGTTTGAGAGCTTGTGATTGGTTGTTATGACACTAAACTCTAGTTGCGGGCAACTTCAGTTACACATGACGGGTTTTGTGTCTCGGTTTCAAACTATTGGTACGTATATCACACTCCACCATATCAAGTCGAGACTTCTCTACTCCTGCCGGCACCAGGGGGCGCTGTCTGACGTCATTAAGAATACACTGCAGCCTAAGCTGCGTCTACATTTACGTAACATTTTACCGTGACCGTGTCAGAAGTGCGTGTCCGTCGTGTATTCAGTTGCGTGATAGCTGAGCTTAAATGGAACCATCGATCGACTGGTGTCTGACAGCACAGCCCTAGTTTATGTGCCCATGTGCCACAAGTAGTTTCCTCCACATTCAACGTCATGTCTTGATGCCACGATGTCCGGTCCGCTGTTCATGTCACAAATCTGGACGCACCTTTAGAATTCTGTTACCAGCGCAAGTGTTTCCTTCTTCCTACAGTCCGGGTACGGGTCCTTTAAGCGGGGCGTACTGATGAGGTCGTCAAGCTAAACCTAACGGTGACCATTTTTGCTTAGACATTGCCTTCAGTTTGCCATCAGGCGAGGAGATATGACGTGTCCTGTATTAAAGGATCGACTCCAGTCTACTGTCTAATCATATTGAATATATTTTCAACATCATGGCATTTTCTTTTGATTTTATATTCCTGGTCTACTGATATTTTAGTTTGAAATTGTAATTGTAAATGTTTAGTTTGTGAATATAGATAATAATATTACTAATAATATACTGTTCCGATGTCGTAGGTGGTACATCAATGTATTTCTTCTGAAAATGAGGTTAATATATGAGTGATTGAAGCATTGTCTGAGTTTTTATTTCTCTTTTCATTTTATTGTGATTCAATTTTGATGAATGGTCCTGTGCTTTCAGCATCAATAAGAAGTAGTGGCTACGATATCATACTTACGATCGAACGATCGTAGGTTCGAAGCCGTATTACACTACGAACGTGAACCAAATCGTAACACAAGCAATAAGGGATAAGGACTACTTTTTAACTCTTGAAAAATTATTGACTGCTGAGACGAAGTCTAGGCTCCGATCCCAGGTATTGCCAAGGCACACACCAATGACTTGTGGATGCTTTTCGAAGTTATGTGTATTTCGCAGGTTTATAAGTGCCCGGTTAATGGCAAAAGGCTCGCCACCTATTACATTGGAACCTAAACTGGCGAAATGTGGATGCTAGCACCTCTACCTACCCCTTCGGAGATATAGACGTAAGTTTATGTTATGTAATTAGGAGTTAGATAGTGAATCTGAAAACATCGTTAAGCCACACGGCAATAGGCTCACCTCTTATTACGTGGGACCGAAAATCATAATTGCGTACGTGGGTTTTTAATACACCTCTGCCTACCCCTTCGGGTATTACGGGTGTGAATGTATGTATGATAGTTACAATCACAAGTCTGCAACTCTCTAGTGTGGGTGCGGTCCTAGGAGCTCACTGCGCTCATGCATTGTACTGTACCTACCTACCTACTTTTGGAGAAATTTACCCGAGCAGTGACTACTACGATACGATTGAAACAGTTTTTATTTCATGTCTTTAGGTAGATTTAGTCTTACAAAGGCTGTACCAATATGACATCAACTAGCTTGATGGTAAACTAACGGCAAGAAAATATATTACGGAGAGGGGAACCCACGGTGAGATGCGAACCATTTAACGGAGGTTGGACATGACGGTATCTCCCGTCCTAATTGAGCGGTTAGAGTGGAGAAGTGTACCTCCGCCCTGCAGATTATCAGTCCGCTGGTCATATCACAAATATAGACGCACCTTAATCTTTGTTTTTTTTTTATTTATGACATGTCAATTTGACTTCGCCTTGCCTGATGTTAAGCTGAAGGCAAAGTCTCATGAAAGAGGGTCACCATTGCAAACACGTACCTACTCAGCTAGAGCTACAATGGTGGCGCTCAGCTTGACGGCCTCATCAGATGCTTTTTCACGCTCCGCTTAAAAGACCCAGGACTGTAGGAAAAAATTATCGTACACTTCGAGGCATGACCAGACCAATGCAGATAGCCATATTTATGTGTACAAATATTAACACTGAGCGGGGATCGAAGCTTTGCCTTCTTCGTAGCAGTTGCATTCACTACCATCGCATCGCAGAAACTGTTATAGGTAGGTATGAGCCCTATCGCAAAGTCTAAAACATCAGATATAACCAAAGCATTAACGTGATTGCTACTCTGTTTAACCACGAGAGGCGCGGCCGGGCCGAAATTAATAACTTGTTTCTTATCTATGCTCAATATACTAACACATGCAACCAATAGATTGTGATTAATTAGTCTGGCAACATTTAATATTCCCTGAAAATATGAACTGTAATTTATATAGACTAAGGACTGTTGAGAGGTTTTGGCGGGAACGCAAAAAGTGTCATAACGCTGCTGTATTTTAAAATAATAATTTGCTAAAGCCTCTCTATACTACTTCTCCTTGCTGTCATGGAAATAGAAATAGTTAGCGATATTAGCGCCAATGTATAGAAATCTACCGGATCTATTGAGATTTGTGATTATTGATCCGCTACCTTGGACAGTAACGTGATGATATATAGCCCATGTTACTCCTAGATATTGTAGCTTTATATAGGTGAAAGAATTATTGAAATCGGCTCAGTAGTTTCGGAGCCTATTCGTTACAAAAAAACAAATCTTTTCTCTTTATAATATTAGTAGAGTTAATAACTTTATGTTTTTAGGGTTTTGTTTTTTTATTTACCCTGTGTTACCCTGTGTCATACCTGCTATTATCCAGGTTGTTTTATTGTATTTTGTAAGGTTAGTTTTATAGTTTTGTAATCTTGGTCTGACTTCTGCCAATTTTGATTATAAATAATGGTATATTTACCTATACACATGTCATGAAACCCTGCAATTAGCTTAAGAATTAAATGTCATTGCCATTTTCCATGTGAAATGTAAATAAGCTGTTGAGTTTGTAAATAAAAAAAAAATGTATAGATTAAATAAAGTGACTGTTTACAGGACTTCAACCCGCTTTTTTACTTAATAAGGCTGAACGTATCGTGGCCACTGCAGATGTATAAAAAAATATGGAAAACAAAGGCCTTATACTCATCAACAGCGTTACACTAAAATGTAAATTTGCTAACAGTTCGCCCGCCGCCAAGGGCGCCCCGCGACCGTGGGCGCTGTTATAACGGTCAGCTTTATTATTAAATCGCTGATACAAGTTTTAGTTAGGCTAGATTTTTGTTGTTAGGCTGTACCTAGTTATTACCTACGTACTGGATACCTATTTTTTACTATCCTGCAGATAGTTTTTTAGAAATTGCTGATCTGCGTGATGTCGTTTGCGTCTCAAAAGATATCCCTTCATTATACCACTTAGATGGCTGACAGGTACACGGCCCACCTGATGGAAAACGCTCACCGTAGCGTACACTAGCGGAGGCGACTCGAACGTTGGAGGTCGCAGAATAGCTTCCGTTCTACATGAGCGCGGGTCTACGGCGCCACCCCATTGCCGGGGGTTAGACGAGGACAACGTGGTCCCTACACCCGAGGGGGGTCATCTCGAAAGACAGGGCAACACCCATCCCAACGAAAATTTTCATGCACACAAATATTTGCACTGAGCGGGAATCGAACTCACACCTCCTGCTTAGCAGTCGCGTTCACTACCGCCACGCCACGGAGGTCTGTTATAAGGTACGATGAAGCTGTATTTATTTTTTTTGTCTTGTTTTTGGTGTACAATAAAGAGTATACTATCTATATATCTATCATTATCTTTAAACATAAAAATCCTAAAAAAACATGATAAAAAAATCCGGTCATATGTACAAAAGAAACACCAATTCTTTTAATTTATAAGTACATTATAATAAGTGCGGTAACGAGTCCAGGGTCGTATTCACAATAACCTTGGCACTGAGGGATGGCCGAAATTCAACCTACACGAGTGAAACAATTTTATACATCGTATTGGAAGTAATAACCTTTGTTTGTTAACCACCAAACAAAGGTTGAGAACCGCTAACCTTGGTGGGAGCTTCTAATGGTGTGTACTTTTATTTTCTTTTGTAGATTAACCAGCGGATCACCAAGACTTTGCACGAGTACTTGCAGTTTAATTATCTATGAAAAAGTAATACTTGTGTTCTGAGTTTGCACTTTGGAGTTCCAGAACAGCTCGTCCCTTGGGTGGACAATCGCCCACCCTCCTCTATTAACAAAATAACATAAACTCACGCCCCGATGGGTTTAGGTCCCAATGTAATAAGGGGCGAGCCTATTGCCATTGTCCGGGCACTTAATAAACCTGCGATAAATACACACATAACTTCGAAAAGCATCGAAAAGCCATTGGTGTGTGCCATAGCGAAACCTGGGATCGAACCCGAGACCTCGTCTCAGCAGTCCATTACCACTAGGCTACCGCGGCTACCTCCTCTATTACCTAGGCGAAATGTGGCCTCCACCTCTTTTTCCCTTCACCCCTTCTCTTTACCCCTTCAGTGATTCACACATTTGCACTAGCAAACCGGAGACAAAAGAGATAGACGGCTTGTAAATAGGATGAAATATTACCTAACTTACTGAACAATGTTGTGACAACTTGAAATAAAAACAAATAAACCCCCTAAACAAACTTAAGTAACGATTTGATACCGGTTTTTATCCTTTAAATTGATGTTGTAAGCAAAAAAATATTTTTATACCGAGTTTTTGCATAAAACATACTAAAAAAGACACACCAAGATTGTTTACGTTTAGTTATCTGCCTAAAGAAATGGGTTGTAGATTCTACTGGTGCAGTATCTACTTTTTACCATACAATACACTTTTCTAAGTTGAAAAGTACTTTAGGCAGGTAAGTCCGTGCATTGCAAATTAGGTGCCACCGTGCCGCGATTTGCGACATACGTTCACGTCTAACACAGACTACACTAAGCTTCTGTCTGTCATATAAAACGTTTTTTCCAAGCGACTACAATATGGGGTTCTTCAAGAAGGGTTCCTACATGATCCGCAGCGCCATCTGTTGTTATTTTACACACATCGATTGGTGACCTCTTTCCGTTCGGTGAGCAGTGTGCTTGTTTGTAACCTAAGTGGTATATTACCATATGAATAAGTTACATTTATATGTACTTCTTCCTACAGTCCCGGGTACTTTAAGCGGGGCGTGAAATAGCATCTGACGAGGCCGTCAAGCTGTGTGCCACTATTGTAACACATTACGTATTTGTAATGGTGACCCTCGTTCCTGAGACTTCGCCTTAAGCTTATCATCAGGCGGGGTGAAGTCAAATTGACGTGTCCTATTTATAAAAAAAGAACTATCTTCAGGATATTTATGCAGTAAAGTTAACGTAACGCCACGCAAGCGGAACCGCGTGCATTAGGTACTAAAATGTGATGATGGTACGTGGTAAGCTACCGTAGTAACAGCGCTGCTGGTGTTTCATGGACTGAGTATGAACACTCCCTACACAATAATTATATCGATATAAAACCCACATTTTTAGGAGGCGAAACAATTGTCGTCGGCATTTGGGATTATTAAAAAGATTTAAGTTAGGGTTGAGGTTCAAATTTGGTTTGAAACTCCGATTCCAAGGTTCAAACCGACCGATTGTAGTTCAAGAGTAACTATTTATTAATCTGTGGCTCAAGTCCGATTTATTGGAAAGTGACCTTTTGGTATTAACTTACAGCCGGATATCATTTGGAATGATATTTTTAGTTAGTACGTTTAAAGGGTTTTTTAAATAAAAAATGGGCAATTTTCAAACTCTTTACCTTTCGTAATAGTACTAAAACATCTCAGTCACTATCCTACATCCAATGGAAATGCTACAAATAAATCACTGATAAAAACACAAAGCGTCTTGCAAGTAAAACTACCGCCTTAAACAACAACATTTAAATATATTTTCCATGAAGTACTTATTCATTATGTATAAATTAATACATTTTTGCCCTCATTTCAATCTGCCACCCGGATAATCGTCACATTCCACATATTCCGAACATGACATCGTAACCCCGAACGGCGCCAATAACACTAAAATAAGGCTACCGAACGCACCTTGGCGTAATTAAAAAACAAAATTATTCCACCCTATGTGATTAACAGCACACCCCTTGCGCCCACCACCTCATTGAACCCCCTATTTCTTCACACAATGGTCAGTTGTAACACAACTGCCTTGTAAGACATATCGTAGCCGTAGAAACTGAAAACTAAACAATAATAAACAATAGTTATTTTCTACTAAAAATTACGCGAATCTCACTCAAGTAGGTACAGATTTACAATGTTTTAATAAACTTAGATTTGTATTTTTTTGTTTTAAAAGTAGTTAAACATTGCTAATTTTATTCGCCATGGCCAAGAAAGTGAAATATAATAACCTTCGTACGTTTTTCACAAGGAAACAATATACAATCTGTGGCATTAGTGACCTGTGTGTGTAAATTTAAAAATAAAAATGACGATGACAAAACATTTTCGCGGCCGAAAATCAAAAATGGTGGCAATATATATTGTTTATTTTATTTTTAAAATAAAATTGAAATGATGACGTTAGAAGTGTGATAATTAAAAATATTAGCAAAAATGTGAACTTGTGAATTTAATAAAGTGCTTTGTAATTGTTAAGTAACTATTATTATAAGTGTGTGTTGTGTGAACTATAAATTTGGATTTTGACTTATGTGGGTAAGTTGTTTTTTCAATTCTGTGTTATTTTTGTAAATTTCTGATGCGTGTTATTTATCATGATGTAGAACACAGTTCTTATCCAAACCCATATATTTTTAACTCATAAGAATGACAATTTATTTTATAAAACTCTAAAATAAGACTTTTTTAAATTGCGATTAGTCTGACGCCATTATAGTAGGTAGTAGCCACAGGAGAAGTGAAAATGTCTTCGAAATTTTATCAAAGTTAATCCTAAGTACCTGTACTAGAAGTTGGTAATGATATACTTAAATCCACTCATCTCTTTAGCTGGTGGATAATATTTGGTACCAACACCATGGGCTTGTTTAAATGCTTAATGGGAGGCCTTAGTATCTATACCACCTGCTATCTACCTATCAACTTACTATTTGACAAGAAAACAAACTTTTTATTATAATATTTATCTAAAAAACTTTTACAAATTCTAAAAAAATAAAATCTATGTAGGTATTTGTCTAACCACATACTGATTTCAATCATTCCATGTTCGTGTGAACTGTATTTATAAACCATACCTAAATCTGTTTCTAACGTGTACTAGTTTTCACTATGCTTAACATTATTTTGTTTGAACGCAATTGGTTGACTAAAACCGGAGATATAACTAAACATCATAATAACCGACATCCACGCAGGCGGAGCCGCGTGCATCAGGTACTAAAATGGGGTGATGGTAGGTATTATATATTATATATTTATCATGTGGATATGTTTTTGTTGATCGTGGCATCACGGAAGAACTAGTGTGATGGCATTAAAAGATTTTTACAAGGACGGCAGTGCAAGTGTGATGCCTTTGGGGTATCACAAACGTCACGTTATAACCTCTTTCCATGAGGCGGACCGTGCTATTCCGGCCACTTATTAAGTGATATAAATAAAAAAACCTAGTAAGCAGATAATATTTTTTTTTTTATTTATGGCACATCAATTTGACTTCACCTCGCCTGATGTTAAGCTGAAGGCAAAGTCTCATGAAAGAGGGTCACCATTGCAAACACGTACAGTGCTACAATGGTGGCGCTCAGCTTGACGGCCTCATCAAATGCTTTTTTCAATTAATTTAGTTGTAGGCTTTTGAGATACAATAGTAGTTTATGTATTTACCTGTCTGAATATTATATTATGCCCCTCATGAGCGCGCCAAACCACAAGGTCAGATCACGAAGTAAATAGTTGTAATTAGTATTTCTTAGCCAGACTTTGCGTATTGCGGCCGTGGGTATTAAATTTACAGGCGCAAACAAGTGTAGGTATGTTTCTCTAGGTATTTCTTCGGAACTATTGCTTGAATTGAGACTGTACATTGAGCTCCAATAAGTTGCGAGACAATTTGAAACTAAAATAGTATGAAGTGATGACACTACCCAACTACTAGTCTTTTTTTATTTTTTTTATTTATGGCACGTCAATTTGGTTTCCCCCCGCCTGATGTTAAGCTGAAGGCAAAGTCTCATAAAAGAGGGTCACCATTGCAAACACGTACAGTGCTACAATGGTGACGTTCAGCTTGACGGCCTCATCAGATGCTATTTCACGCCCCGCTTAAAGGACCCGAGACTATACTTCAGGTTCAGGAGTTTACTTATTTTCTTATCAAGTTTATTTTATTAACGCTATCTATGTTACTTTTTGTTAAATTTGACTTAGGCTATTAAAGGGTTAGGTATAGATCTTAAGGTATCCAAGAACTTTATTTACTAAGGATTTCACAATATCTCTAAAACTTTCTAGGAATGGAAATACCTCCAATATTATTGTATACCTTTCAAATTCGATGTGGCATTTAGCGATCTCCCTTCGTCCAACTAGTACGAAAATATTTGTTATTCGTAGTGATTTCTCTTATGTAGTAAGTGTAAGCTTCCACTATTTTTTTTTTCACTGTGTAGGGTGTAAAATCAGAGATTAATTTGTATGAAACACATGTAATTGTGTATTTCAAATTTTCACAACTAGGGGGACAAAATAGGTGACGAAAGAAGTTTTTTTGTGTGTTTTTAATGGTAGCAAACAAGTACAGGGCCCACCTGATGGAAAGTGGTTATCGTAGTCTATGGACGTTTGAAACACCAGGGGTGTCTCACTTGTGCTGTTTACCCTATAAAACCTTTTAATACCTTTCTTGAAGAGGTGGTGGTATATGATTCGTTAATTAATTTATTTCGTAATGGAACCGGGAAATCGGACACTTCCTAAATTTATTATGTATGGAATAATTTTTCCATTACTTTGACAAACTTGTGCCACAATCGTCGTAGGGAAGTCATTCAAGTTTAAATTCCTGCACCAAAATGTTTAGCCAATGTTTATCTAAAAGATAAATGCTATGCCGTCACTCCTCATTTATTAACAAACTGCCTGAGACCACTCGAAGTATTGTTGCTTTTTATCAACTCGAAACGTTGAATGACTATACTGTTGGCTCTTATAACATCTATAGGTTCAGATCATGAGACTAAAAACCTTGACTACACCACACACCACCACGATACTACACAAGAGTATCTAATTTAGGAACTATTCATAATATACACGTACGGAACATTTAGTACATTTCCAATCCCACTAAATGCCGTCTTTACCGTAGAGGCACTCGGGGCACGTGCCCAGGGCTCACCGCTTCAAGGGGGCCCACCGAAGGAGCGAAAATTGCTCGCACACCAACTTAAGAACATTTTTCTAGCAAAAAAATGACTGAAGAGTTGTTTTTGAACTGTTATTTTGACGAATGTCTCGGCGGCCACGGTTACCAATTAATCACGTGTGCCTTGAGCATGCCTGCCACTTAAACGGTATAAAAAAGGAAAAGGTGCCCAGGGCCCCCGGCATAGGTAAAGAGGCCCATGATCTCACTTGAATATTTATGGTATAATAAAAAGATTAAAAAAGTATCATTAGTTCGCGCCAAGGCCACACTAAATTGACAAATGCAGGTTAATGCAGTTTGCCGTCTAAATTAGTTGCTTTTAAAAATAAACTAGGTACTCTATAGCTTGGTAATAAAAACTTGATCGACATGCAACTAACAGGTTTAAGTGTATAGTACAGTTGATTTGTAATAGGATGAATTGTTTGGTGTAGCGGTATGGAGCTTGACGGCTACTTTACGTAGCAGCTTTAATTATCACTGAATAAAATATATAATTATAGATACTCAGTTATTAGATTCAACGCAGTTAAGTGAGCTGCCCTAGATAACTTCAGGCTTGTAAATATTGTCACATAAAAAGAAAGTAAAGGAAGCCCTTAAAACATACATAACACTGAGTTGAATGCATAAATTCATTAGTAAGCACATGTGTACCAAGAATAAAGGAATAAGCGCTTAAAATTTCCAAAAGAATGCCTGTCTACACATTGATTACTACTACTACTACTTTCTCTGGAAGATAGTTTTTTTATCTAGGACACGTCAATTTGACAGAAGTAAGCTGAAGGTAAAGTCTCATGAAAGAGAGGAAACAGATAGTTCAAAAACTCCATGTTGGGTGCCAAATTATTGAAAAGTGGCGCCCAACGTGGGATTTGTTGGAGTCAGATAAACAGTTATGAGCGTTTTGACACTTGAAATGAAAACCTTATCTTTTTTAAACTATCGCGGCGTAAACTTGAACTTTTTTGAAACTTTTTGTGATATTATAAAACCACACGTGTAGTTATAAATTGAGAGGCTAAAGCCTTTTATCAAATTATCACCTTGCCACCGTGGCCAAGCACCTACATGTTAGACAACTTGACGCTACGAGGCCCCCGCATTGAAGGCATCATTAATCATAGACGCCCCTTAGGATAAAAGTTTTAATAACTTACCGAAATATGTAATAAGTGGGTGTTTTAATTAATGCTATGAAAAATTACTAAAGTAACTAATGCAATTAATAAGGAGTATTTAGCTTCAGCTGGGGTGTAACTATGCCTAGAAAGTATTTTAGTACATCGGTGACATAGATGTACAAAATATTCTGGTCAATCCATTAGCCTATCGAAGTTTTTTTTTTTTTTTTTTTTTTTTTTATATCACTTAGGTGGCAGACAAGCACACGGCCCACCTGATGGAAAGCGGTCACCGTGGCCTATGGACGTTTGCAACACCAGAGGCGTCACACACGCGCTGCCTACCCTGTAGAAACCTTCTAATGCCCTTCTTGAAGAACCCCATATTGTAGTCGCCTGGGAAAACCACGGCAGGGAGCTCATTCCACAGCTTGAGCGTGCGCGGGATGAAACTCCTTTCATACCGCACAGTGCGCACCGATTCCGGTCGTAGTGTGTGAGGATGAACTCCCTCCCTATGGCGAGCGGTGCGATGATAGAAAGTAGATGTGGGCATCATGTCAAACAATTCCTCTGAACACAGGCCATTATACAGGCGGTAGAACACACACAGTGAGGCGAAATCCCTCCTGAAGTCCACTGCTGAATATCAGCTTCTAGCAATATGCGCTTTTACTCCCGATTACCTTCATAATATTCAGGTAGCTAGATTACATTTGATGCAGTAGGCAGAGGAAATGTTGCTATTGTGAGAGGAATATGTTCAGCAGTGAAGTACGGTAGGCTAATGAGTTGGTTCATAATTACACTATATAGACGGATCCTCCATAAATATCTAAATTTATTAATGAACTTCGAAGATCTGGTGAGGTTTAACCCGTCAAGGCCTTCGAGGCCTGAACAATTTGATCCGTCGAATCTTGGACGAGGGCGTGACGCAGGTTTTCTTTTCGAGTTTTGGGGTTAGACACTAATCGCTATATTTTTAGTTCAAAAAATAGAACTTCAAAATCGCCACTTTGGTTGCAGAGGTCCAATGGTTGTCGCTACACGGAAAATATCGAAGTTCAGCCGCAACTTAGTTAGTTGGCTCAGAGAATCATGCTGAGTTTCTTGCCAGAGTCTTTCCGGTCGGGGCTACGTTTCGAACCGGTGCCCATTTGCTCACTGATCTATAAAATGTTGTTGATATTGACGTTTTGTAAGTGCCGTTTACTGGTGTATACAGAATAAATTATTTTTGATTTGGTTTCATTTGATTTGATTAACTAGTTTTTAGTTGAAACATAAGTCAAATTGGAACAATTTGAAAAATTACAAGAAATGTTTGAAAAGTATACAAAATCTTAAGAAGGTAATTAAATTGAGTTTAAATACTATGTTCAGTACTTGTTTACATACATAGTTATTCACAAGTGAAGTTAAAAAATATGCGTGTTCAAAAGTATTAAGTACGCCGACCTACGCCGACCTATACTTGTCCTGTTAATGCCATAACGACTTCAATTGCATGTGGATATAATTTTGGTGTACATTAAAAGTAATTGGGCTATTACTGTACATTAATATTGCAGTTATTCTCTGTTAGAATAGTTGAATATTTTGCATTAAATATATTTTGCAACACTGCTACGACATTTTTGAGGAGAGAAATACAACGTTTAGCAAGAATAATAACAATATTTAGCATAAATAAGTGCTTCTAAAGTCTACCAACATTATATTGTGACCAGAATTGTTAAAAAATCCAAGCGCTTACAATACGAGGTTCTTTAAGAAGGACATCAGAAGGTTCTTACAAGGTCAGTAGTACTAGGGTGACGTCACTGGTATTGTACATGCTCATAGGTTACGGTAACCACTTCCCATTATATGATACATAAAAATTGCTTCTTCATTTGACTGTTATATCTTTAGGTGTACCAGCCAACAGCACGTTTATACAACACACAAATCCGATCTGGCTAGGTCCTCATGACCATTTTAGAAAACACCTTTTCGATTGTAATTTTTGTTTCTGGATTTTAAATGATAACTTACCAACTTTGAAATTCAATTCAGTGATCGGTACATGTACCTACTATGTATATCAAAAAAAGAAGGGGGGAGGAGGTAAAATAATCGAGAAATATCAGACCTCTCGTGTCGTGATGGAAACTTTCTACTTCTTCCATTTTCATGCTCGGTGGACTGCTTTATTTGGCACAACAACCTTATTTCCTGAGGCTTTTACAATCTGGCGTATAAATGCTTCTGCTTAACCCCTTGAGTTATAGGATCTGTGTATATTACTACCAAAACACCTTGAAGAATCGAAACTATCGATGACTCCGCTTTATTTCCCCTTCTCAAGTCCACTAGAGGTTAATTACACTGAATAGTTGCTGACTCAGCAGTTCTGAGTCACTGAACTTGATACACCGCGTCATGTCGTGTGTAGCGTCAGTGTGTGAAATAATGCAGCGATTTTATTGGCACATAAATTTTCCGGTGAAAATTTAAATTGTCTGCCTGTTTTTTATATCATAACATAACATAAACTCACGCCTGTATCCCCAAAGGGGTAGGAAGAGGTGCTAGCACCTACATTTAGCCAGTTTATGTTTAGGTTCCAATGTAATAGGTATGTGGCGAGACTATTGCCATAAACCGGGAACTTATAAACCTGCGATAAATACACATAACTTCGAAAAGCATCGAGTCATTGGTGTGTGCCATGGTAAAACCTGGGATCAAACCCGAGACCTCGTCTCAGCAGTCCATTACCCATACCACTAGGCTACCGCGGTTTTTTATATCACTTATATTATATGGCAGATAAGTAACCAGCGTACCTGATGAAAAGTGGCCACCGACGCCCATGGACGTTTGCAACACCAGGTGCATTATACACGTGCTGCCTACCCTGTGGAAATCTTCTTATAAACCAATACCTTACTGTAATCGTTTGGAAAAATTACAGCAGGGAATTCATTCCACAGCTTGAGCGGAGATAAAGGGCCTTTCATAATATGTGAGACTAAACTCCCTGCGTGTGGCGAACGGTGCGATCGAATCTGGTGAACTGCTTCTAAGGGGATAGAAGTAGGCGTGGACATCATGTCGACTTCAGAATTTCGTTCTTGTGGAATTTCAGTCCATTCTTGCAACCTATGGAAGCTTTATTCCAGACTGTTACTGTGTGTGTCTATCACTGGATAAAATTAACGTCACATCTATTCAGCTATTAAAGTGTGATTAAAAATTAACATTCAGAAAGAATAGCATCTAGGATTGAATTCAAATTCGTAGCAATCTCTCTATAGGTCTCTGTATTCCTCCAAATGAGGTCACCCCTCTTTTTAACAAAATGACGACGGTCGACCTTCTTCTTCTGTCGAATCGACGGCATTTTTAAGTTGCCATCCTGGTGTAGTAATTTGTTTCACGGCATCGCCGCTACACACCCAGAAGGTCCGAGCATACGTTTGGCGACCACCAACGAATCGCCACTTGTCTAGGCCCTCACGTACGTGAACCTAAAAACTTGGATTAAGCTTTGCATTATTGCTAAGACTGCTTTTAAGTACGTGTGTATTGAGATGTTGACACTTTTGGTAACAGCTCAAATGAGATTACAAAGTGATGTAGCAGTCAGATTTTCAACCACCATTTTAACATTAGGTGTGTATGTTTCTATAATGGCCGCCCTCTTTTCTGATGCTACCTTCAGCTTACTGTTAATACAATTGTTGCTTTAAATAGCTACATTAACTAATTTCGCGACTTGTTTCCTATCTGTACACAATCCGCCATCGCAGCCGATCGATACCACGTGCTGCACTGCCGCACAACCACAGCCCATAAACATTAGGTCCCATGACCCACCACCACTCCCGAAGCCACTGAAAACATAAGGGAGGCCGCACATTGAAGCAGCAAGCTTACTGCAAATGTGTTTGGAAAATAATTAATGCGCCCACAAACATAGGGATGCTGACTACTTGCTTTTTTGCAAAAACTATCATATAATGAGCTAGGTACTGAAATATTCCTGTGATAAATAGTTTTAAAGATATTTAATTTTGAAAATTTAGTGTTTCTAGCCGTTCGAAAACGCTCTATACAAAATCGATACGTAAGCGTAGTGTTAACGTATAACGCTCAATACAATATCTCATTTATCTCCGGCTGTATTGTGTTTATACGTGTATAGTGCATAATAAGACTAATTTGAAATTTAAAAAGTTACATAAAAGTTGTATAAAACTTTATTTGATTGTTTATATTTTGACCTAGGTACTATTTATATTTTGGGAACTTTAAATAATGAAAAGTTAAATATAGTTTTATGCTATTATTTTGCTATGAATATTGTATCAGTAAAATCTAAAGATATTAAAATGTATTGGGAAGAATCAGATGTCCTTGTCAACATTCCTATTAACACAAGAAGCTTAACGCAAGCAAAGTGTTTGCTGATTGCTTGCTGCTTGCTACGTCGGTGTGCGACTGGCCTCCCATAGTAATTTTTCTGTCATTACAGTAGAAATTATTTTCTTTCAACAATAAACAATCTACCCTCCATTGAACGAAATAATAGGGCTGGTAGCTGATTGTAAGTTACCGTTGTATAAAAACGAAGCCAGGAAATTTCTTTCAATTGATTTATACCTACGACTTTGTTATTTGGTATCCAATATAAGGTAACGAAGTAAAAGCTGCTTGAAAAAATATATATTTTTAATTCACGTGTAAGCTCTCCTGTCAATTTCATTGCACAGTGCACATTTCTTGTATGAATATTCCCAAGTATTCTTTGTGAAGAAGTGGTTGAGACGATGGTTCTAGGTCCAAGTGATGCAACCCACTACCATTCTTAAGCATACAAGCAAATCGAATTCATTGGTCAAGTACTCATAATTAGACAGAACACACGAGCAAAAATTATATGGCGATAGAATTCGAAACAGATAACCTTTAGTTTTTTATATTATAAGTGCGAAAGTGCCATCTGCCAAATATCAGCGCCATCATCGCCCCAAGAAAAAACATGTAATACTTCTAAAAACAGTGCGTGTAAGAGAATTTCGAATGAAAAGTGGCTGTAAAATTCAATTTTACATTGACCTTCACAGAAATTTTTGAACAAGTTATTCCACCAGATAGGTATAAATAACCGCGGCAGCCTAGTGGTATGGATTGCTGAGACGAGGTCTCGGGTCCCAGGTTTTACCATGGCACACACCAATGACTTTTCGAGGCTTTGCGAAGTTATGTGTGTATTTATCGTTGGTTTATAAGTGCCCGGTTAATGGCAATAGGCCCGCCACCTATTACATTGGGACCTAAACATAAACTGGCGAAATGTGGGTGCTAGCACCTCTGCCTACCGCTTCAGGGATATAAGCGTGAGTTTATATTATGTTATGTCATGTAAAATATTGAGGAATGGATTCCAAAACTCGGTCACCAATCGGCTAATACACGAAAATAGAAGTGCCACAAATGTTTTGTATAAATTAACACAACGCTTGCCCTATTTGATGTGAGCTTGGACCCAATACGAATGGCGCTGTATCTTTATGGGCGGTTGGCATGAAACATTATTATAATGTGCTTTGTACCTGTTAATAACGTTCTGCAAAAGATGTTTTGACGAAATGCCAGATTTGTTTATAGGCAGTTTGAAAAAACGGCACGAAATCGTTACTAAGCTTACTAATTGAAAGAGGTAGGACATGACTGTTTCCCTATCCTAATTGAGCAGACCGACTGGAGGAGTACCTCCAATATGGACTAATGTTACTTATGTTGTGTTTCTGGCGGTGAGTACAGTAGCCTTAACTCACAAAAGAGGTTTTGTATTGTCAGTTGGAAGACCGAAAATCTTTCCTTTGTCTTCTGAACTGACAGCAAAGAAACTCTCTCAAACTTCACACTTCACCCTTCACCTCTCCCCTCTACATTATCGACAGCAGGAGTGAGATGCCCGTGGTGTTGCAAACGTCATTAGGCCATGGTAACCACTTTCCATCATTTGGGCTGCGGGCTTGTTTGCCCATTATGAAATTTCAGCCCGATCCGTTTAGCTGGTACAGCGTGGTTTAGTCAGGACCATCTTCACAAATTTTCACAATCAAAATATTAGTCAGTTAATACCACTTAGGTAGGTAATCATCAGGTGGGCTACGTGCTTGTCTGAAAGTGTGTGTGCCAGTAAGCGGTATAAAAACACAATTATTCATGCATACATATATTTGTACTGAGCAAGAACCCTGTGCTTTCTGATTTAGCAGTTGATATCGCTACGCCACATAGATCGTCGTCCCTTCACACATACAAACATCACTACATAGTATAAAATAAAGTCGCGTTTTCTGTCCCTATTTTTCTTGTCCCTTTGTATGCTTAAATCTTTAGAACTACGCAACGGATTTTGATGCGATTTGCTTCAATAGATAGAATGGTTAAAGAGGAAGGTTTATATGTATATAACATCATACTACGACTAACAGGTGCGGAGCAGGAATGAAAAATGTTGCAAAAACGGGGTGACGCAGACGAAGTCGCGCGGGTCAGCTAGTATTATATAATTTTAATGAACTATGAAGTTCTGTTGTCCTTGACATGACTTGGCTTTTCAGTAGACACTTTTGAATTCGGCAATAATAACGCGAAGGCGGTGCAAACTGAAAAAAATAATTATTATCTATAGTTTTGACAAGTTCATTCTTAGAAACTGCTAATAATAGTTATTATAGTTCACAGTCATTGTGGTGTGGCGGTTTTGAACACAACTGTTTTACGGGAGGCGCGATTTCAATCCCTGCTCAGTGCTAATATTTGTATAATACAGGAATATGACTATTTGCACTAGTTTCTTTCAGCTCATTTCCTTCTTCAAGCTTTAATCTATCCATGTACCGAATTTCATCAGATTATTATCTTAAAAAATAACGAGTTTTCGTCCTTAAATAGAACCTCTTTGGCTTTGAAACCCTTTTTTTGCTATGAAAGGTAGGCTATATCATTTCGTTCCTGTGACAAATTTCATCAAAATAGGTTCAATGGTTTAGGTTGAAAGCGTAACGTCTTACTGCCGCATTTTTAATATTAGTGCATTTTAATATAAGTAAGTGTTGATATACTTACGGAAGAGTAACCCGCCCAATGAGTAGAACATTATTTGACAAGCGTTATTGATCATGAGTCCGGTCCCGTTGGCGCCAACTATGGACCCTGTGCGAGCCATGACCATAGATAAGCTTATTGCCATGCCTCTGTAACAAACAATATAGCAAAATGATGGTGTGACGTGACATCTAGTAAGTAAAACAAGATTTTCTTGATTGGGCTACTTTATCATTTACCATTTATTTCCCGTGGTCCACCTCGTATTTCACCTAGGTGAACCACGGGATTTTTTTTTACCCGTAGTCCATCTGGTGTACCACGGGAATTTTTTTGTTCCCCGTAGTTCACCTGGTTGTACCACGGGAAATAATTTTTACCCGTGGTCCACCTGACATTATTGATATACCACTGTGACTTTGAACAAGGAGCAATCAATGGCATACAAATGGTATATCCAAAAGTTGAAGTTCATGAATGCTTCTATCACTGGCATAGAGCATTATGGCGAAAAGATAAATTTCTAAACCTGGAATCTGAAGGCCAAAAAAGTATTGTCGGCCTTACAGCAGCTCTGCCACTTCTGCCAGATAATAAAATGCTAGATGGCTTACATTACATCATTTCTGAAGGTTCTACTTTAAATATGGACAAATTTTTCAAATATGTGGAAAGCTTTTGGAAAATCAGATATTTAAGGCCATCCTATGTGTTTTCGGTCAAAGTTTTAGAACTAGAAGGCTTTCATGCCAAACTAAGTAAAAAAATAATAAAAACAGCACGAATTTATTACGACTCTTGACTGCCTTAAGCCTTAATAACTATTGCTAAATCAAAAAGGCGCAAATTAGATGTTAAAAACGATGATTATATAAAAGATATGCAGTTAATTAATAACGATATTTCTGTAGGCGTCGCTTTAGAAAAATTACGCTAATAATACTACGTTTATCAATTAAGTAACAAATGATTTTAAAAAATATATTATGATTTATTGGTCACAGGTAGATCCATAATTTTATTTTATAATTTACTGTTAGATACATATTATGGCTATGCTGGTGGACTACGGGTAAAAAAAAATTCCCGTGGCTCACCTGGGTGAACTACGAGGTGGTCCACGGGCAATACCTATCCAGAAACTAACGTATTGTATAATATTATATTAGGTAGGTATTTCAATAGTGAATAAAATATATAATATTTAGTATAATATGAGACATTATTATTGTTATATTAATTAGAATCGACAAGAATCAAATTACCTAAACCTACTTTCGCAATAGTAGCGCCCAACGTGGGCCAAATTTTTATTAAAATACAAATAACATAATCGCAAGACAATAATTGAACTTAAAATATATGTACGCATAAAATATGTCACTGATTTTCTTTTTAACCTAATTTGTTAAGTAGTGCATCAAAATAAAGAAATTTAGAAGGACCTTGCAACAATTTTTATCGTGTAAGTCAAGTAAAGTAAAGTAAGTCGTGGCAAAAGTGAAGCTTCTGAAATAACTAAAAGGTACAATATTAAATTAATATCTATTTACCATTCAAAAACCCGGCTGCATAGATGTCAACTTTTAATCAATACTCTTAAAACACCGAAATAAGTTTGATAGCAGGCGGGGCCCATCAGAGCTTATAACTTGCAAATGTGTTTTGTATTCTATCAAACATGTTACGGTCTTTAGAACACTGCTTGTAAAACTGCTGCTTGCAGGCGTGTTTAATTTCATTTAAATAATCATAATCATTAATTTTTTAAGAGGCATAACTTACCTCACATGTGTCGGAAAGATGTCAACAGAGTACGCGTTTATCGGTCCAATAGCTAATGCTGTGAGGGGAGTCGATGACAGGACCACAGCAAACAAAATGTCGTTCGTTATTATATTGACGGAGATACAGGCAACACCTTCAATAGGAATGAGTGGCAAGTAAAAATTAATAACAACAAAATAAGGATAACTAAGTACATTGCTACTTAGTGCAGGTTTTATACACTGACGGACTCATAAACTGCATCAAAGTAATAGACGACTTTGAAATAAATATTTTAACCAAGTATGCATACTTTCTATACAGATTTAAATTGAATCCTCTAGATTGGTTCGTGAACTTTAAAACAGCGTAGGGTCATATCTTTAAGTTTAAGTTTATGTACTGGAAAGGACCTTAAGACTTTTTTTGAAGAAAAAACAGAAATTTAAGAAAAATTGGTTTAATTAAAAAATTGGTTTTAACAATAGACACAAACTTTATGCAAGGGTTTATTTGTGTTTTAATAAGGTGTATTACCCCCACGTGCCCTTATTACGGATTCTAATCGGTTCCGCATAGATTTTATAAGGGTTTTTAAAAGATCTTGCGGAATATTGTCCCATTCTTCTGAAAGTGCTGTTCTTAGTGCTGCCACTGTCGTGGGCGAAGGGTTTCTCGCATATACAGCTCTTTTTAAATTGTCCCAAACATGCTCGATGGGATTAAGATCCGGGCTGCGTGCTGGCCAATTCATTGTACGTATCCCAACCTCTTCGCAATAATGTTGAACTTGTGCAGCTGCATGCGGCCGGGCATTATCCTGCATTAAAGTAAAATTTTCGCCTATGAAATCCATGTAAGGCACCACGTGATCTTCTAATATCTCTGTTATGTAGCAATGTGCTGTCAAACCCCCTCTATTACCGTTTTGCCGGACCATGTCTATGAACACAAGTTCTGTTCGCCCGTTCATCGATATGCCACCCCAGACCATACATGAACCGCCTCCAAAAGGAACACGCTCCTCAATGCAACTTTGAGCATATCGCTCCCCACGTCGACGATAGACTCTTCTGCGACCATCTGCACCATATAAACATGTCCTACACTCGTCCGTGAACAATACAGAGGCCCACTGCTCTTCTGTCCAATTCAGGTGATGACGCGCAAATCTTAAGCGAGCTGTGAGTCTGTGAGCTGTAGACAACTTTGGACCATTTGCTGGTCTAAAAGGGGTGATATCCGCTTCCTTTAACCTTCTTCTTATTGTTCGTGCACACACGTTTACTCCACGCACTTCATTAAGCTCGGTTTTGATGTTAACTGACGTGTGGAAACGATTTCGCAGGGAAGTTATAACAATAAATCGGTCATCACGACCTGTGGTTGCTCGAGTTCTGCCTGTACCACGTCTCCTCCTGTAAGAACCTGTCTCTACAAACCTTCTGTATATTCTAGAAACCGTAGACTGGTTTAAATTTAAATTTCTACCAATCGTTCGTTGATCCAAGCCCTCCCGCACCAATGCTACAATTTGTGCCGCTTGTTCGGACGAAGTATCCATATTATGGTTCAAAAACTCTCGATGTGTTAAAAAACTAACCCAACAATTATGCTGGTAACAATAATTCAACTGACAAAACAAAAAAAATCAATGAGAATCAATTTACAACTTTGCTATAAATAACACGCAAATCTGATACTACAAGTAAATTTTCTTTTCCCGGCTATATTCATTTGTTTTACTGCAGTTCTATTTTTAAATTTAATTTTTTTTAAGATTAAGAGCCAGTCTTTCCATATTTATATAATTTAATCTAAAAAGTTTGCATACTTATTATAAAAAATCCTTTTAGAGTAAACCTGAACTTTGATGCAGTTTATGAGTCCGTCAGTGTATTTCAAGTCATCGCATTTGGTATTCAGCCTACTTCAGCCTGTATTTCAAGTAATTAAATCATCTGTCTCAATCTGTCTGCCGCGGTAGCCTAGTGGTATGTGTCATGGACGAGGTCGAGGACGAAGACCAGCCCGGTTAATGGCAATAGGCTCGCCTAAAATTGGGGCCTAAACATAAACTGACCAAATGTGCGTGCTAGCACCTCTGCTTACGCCTTTGGGGATATGAGTTTATGTAATGTCTTAATTTGCTTCCACTGCGATCTAATAAGTAGTTCCAGTTTTCCTGCAAATAAGTTAGGCATGTTGAAGAACATCTAGTTATCTATGGAATCCTCAACAAGTATCCACCTATGATCTTTCTAAAGACACAATATTAAAGTCAGAATGTATAGACCAGTATTATTACATTACCTATGCACAACAGGCTCACAATGATCAGCATCTTCTTCCCAATATATTTGACCGTAGCGCTAGCTATGACGGCTACCACGGTAAGGCACACTCGAGATACGAAAGTTATGATGAGAACCATCTCATCTATTTTATCATTGCATACGGCATTATCTGTTGACGTCTGAAAGAGGTATTTTATGAAGATAATTGTCTTATAACTCTTGATTGTACACCAACATTAGAAATAAAAATAGAACTGCATGAAACTATCACTAAACTATAACTGCAAAATATAAACACCTTAGATGGTGGGATAGTGAAAGTGAAGATTATTAACGCCACCTGATGTGATTGTGTTGGTCTATTTTGAAAAAGTTTGCAGTTGTTAATCGTGCTTCGTGCAAAGTGAATAGAATGAAGAGTGAATATAAAGGAATTGAGGTAAATGAGAAAAAGTAGAAGAATTTGGATTTGAAATACATGATTATTGGTAAGGAGTAGAAGAAAATGAACCAGGAAAAGTGACAGAGATAGATAATGAACCCAGTGTACACCCTTATTTCTTACTAGACGGTGATGACGAATAATAATACCTGATGAAATCTATCAAGAATGACTTCGCACGCAGTCTTGTCTCGTCCATCACCAGTCAGTACTCTGTTCAATACATCAGGAATCCATAAGTTAACCCCGTTTAGTCTGAAAATTCGTTTTATAATTCACAATTATTTTACTTTAGATGAAAAAATGAAAATTCTATTTTGTGCCTGAGTTAGAGTTCAGTAAGATATGAAAACTTACACGAGGAAAATCCCAAATAACAAAAATCCGTTAAGAAGTACCCATTTAAAATAAGTCCATGTTAATAAAGGCGCAGTCTGTACCCTTAATGACGTCAGAAAATTGCCCGTATCTTTTTTATTGGATGGGGCGAGAAGTTGCTTAATCTGCAATAAGTAGAAAATTGCAAGAATATAGATAAACGTGACTTTTCATCATAAATCAATACATAATTTACACTTACGGGAAAGTCCTCAGGGGTTTTCCGTTTGTTACCTGCATAAATTTTTTGCAACACTTTAAGTGCCTCGTCAAACCTATCTTGGCAGACCAGAAATTTGGGACTTTCTGGACAGCAGGTTAGTAAAGCACCGATTACTATGAAAAACATGGAGTAGATTACATTCAAAAGACGCCAGGGTCGAAATATGTACATGCCGATAGATATTCTGAAGTTCAACGGTAGTATTACCCAGGCCAATACTGAAAACGACAAAAAATTATTAAGTGTCGATTTTATTACAATTTAGATTAAAACTTGCTTCTCAACATTAATATTTGTATTCAGCACTTTTTTAAGTAAATATGAATGAAATATTGAAAATGTAAATTACGTGAGTACTTTTGTATAGGAGGGGTTTTAGAAGATGAAATGTGTGCCAAAGATCTCACCAACATTGATGCCCAAAATCGAGTTAAGTTGAAGAGTAAAAGCAGGAAAGTGAACGCCAGCGTCCAAGAAAAGAGAATTGGATACGACCGCGACTAACGTTAAAATGATGACAATTTTTTTATTATTTAGACACGTCAATTTGACTTCAAACCGCCTCATGGTGAGCTCAAGGCAAAGTCTCAGGAAAGAAGGTCACTATTACAAACACGTATAGTGTCACAATGATTGCACTCAGCTTGACGACCTCATCAGATGCTTTTTCACGCCCCGCTTAAAGGTCCCGAGACAGTAGGAAGAAGAAAACACGTAGGCAGGTAAGGAATTCCTAGATTCAGTGGTACGGCTGCGGCTTGATTGTTGTGATGGACGATGATTGTGTATTGTACTTACGGGGCACAAGAGCAGATCCAGCTAACTGTGCAGAGTTGAGTACAGATAAAAATAAATCTCTGTACTTTGGGGGCAATATCTCAGCAATATATGAGTAAGTTGCTGCATATGGACATGCTAAACTGTAAAAACATTCAGAAATGTAGTTATGACATAAATAGTTTAATACATTAAATAATAAATATCATTAATGAATTCTAATCGTACCAAAGGGATGCAAGAAATTTACAAATTGCTAGACTGATTGTATTAGGCATCAGTCCAGCTAACAAACTGAAAATGCCGGCACCAAAAGAACCATATATCAGCATTTTTCTGCGACCTTGAGTGTCCACCAAATATCCCCAAGGATGTGATGTTATTAGCATTCCTGGAAGAAAAATATATTTCTGCAAAAATAATATGCTTAAATATAAATTACTACTAAGACTGGGCTAAATTACTAAAACATTAAATATTTTAGGCAAGTTGTGGTCCACATCCATACTGCATTCAATTTGAAGTTGGTTACTTGGGGAAGCCCTTTAGTTCTATAGAAGATAGCGATTAACAATCTTGAAGTGACTAGCCTTTGGAACTCTGCCAGGAGGCCTTTACTGTCAGCACTAGAAAATTACCATTAAATAGCTGCATTTAGAATTTACTGCTTCAAAACTGAAACATGATACCTCAGATTGTAAGCGTATACAAGCTACCGTCATTGTTATAACACTTCTATAGGATGTACATCGACCATGGTAACCACTTTTTCAGTCTCTGTAGCGAACAATTACTATGTAAATTTCAAACATACTACTCACAACTCACCAATAAAAGGTAAAGAGATAATAATCCCTCGCTGTTCGTCAGTCATTTGTAAATCACACACAGCCGAAGGCAAAATTAGAGAGACGCCGAATCGTTCCACAAGGCTTGCTATGAGAAGGCCCGCCAAAATTATGCAGTATTTCAGGTTATACCAACCGAGTCCTGTGAAAAATCGTATTAGGAAAATGTCTTACGGTGTAACAACCATTATGCTGATATGCTAGCAGAATCAGGCCAGGGGAAAATTGGGAACACTGAGGTTCCCATATCTGAGTGGGACATTCCGAAAGATGGGTTTAGCTGGGTTAGCTGTGGGTTGTTAGAAATGATGTCAAAGACAATCTTACACCTCAGCTTCTTAGGTCTCAAGACGGGGATTTCCGCACTTTAAAAACGGGGCAACCTAATGATTGTTCTGTAAAGTCAGAGTTTAATTTAAAAAGAAAGAACGTTAGCTATCAAAATTAGTAATATTCCCTTTAACCTTTCTAGCTAAGCTTAACGGCTTGTGGGATTACATTAGTAGTGTAACGACCAGGATAATATATTTATGATTCTCTGTAGCCATTCGCTCTGTCCTGAAGATGCCTCGTGTCGAGATGAAACAAGTGTCGAGATTTTCTTCGCATTTGCGGGATATTAAACATACGAAATCATATCTTCTCGGGTGAGAAGTGTTTTTCTTGCTTTGAGAGGTGCGGTTTTTCATTCCTTTCTATGACAATTAGTGATATTTAGCTGTTGCTATTATTGTTAAACTGTGGGTGAGTGGTCAGTTCTCCTTCCTCCCCGAATATATTTTCGTATTATGGTTCTCATATTAACCTGCAACTTCAAGAGCGCGATCCACATCAGCAACATACTTCTCTTGTTGGTCTCCACTATCCTCCACATTTTTTACCTGCATTTCCATTTCTTGCACTTAGAATTAACCACACTGATTCACTGTTCTGTCTTTATCATTAAGGTGTATTACTATTCGACTCGATACAATAATAGTATATTACTTTTAGAATTGTATATTTGACGACCAACCAGCGATTGTATTGTTTGAAGATTTTTAAACATTTGAATTTGAACTAGAGCCCGATATTAGAAATTGTTCTGATGATGCTCCTAAGCCAATCATGCGTAGCCAATCGACCGAAAAACGTATTTTTTCACGATAAGGCACAGTTCAGACCAGGCGGAAAAGTTCTCAGGCTCATTGATAGTATTAATAAACTAATATTCTCTATAACCCCTCCAGATAAACTCAATGGCTTGTGTTGGGAGAGGGTCTCGTCCTCGATGGCAAGGCTGACTTCTTAGCTACCGACGTTTATAATTAACAGAAGTTCATTTTATTTAGACGAAGCTGCAATGCTATGTAACACTAACTCTTATTCTATAAGAGGGTCCCGCGTTTTTCCTCAGTACTTTAAGCTTTGTTTTAATATAGTAGGTATATATAATTTGGGCCACTGTCTTCCTATGCAGTTTCGTACAGAGCAACTAATGAATAGAGCTGTTTAACATCAGACAGATATATACTCGTATACAGTCCAGACTCAGCCTCAGATGCGTGGCACGAGTCAACAATGGTGCCCGGAAAACGGCTCACCCTCTATTAAGTAGGACCGAATACAATGGTTTGTGAAATGAAGGTGTTAACTTGCCTCTGTCTACCTTCGAGAGAAAAAGTGGTAGGCATATTATGTATGTACTTAAATCACCACTTAAAAATAACATGTTCATTTTCCACCTGATATGAATTGACCCTAACACGATTGATTGGCCACACTTGTCGGAACTCACGCGTAATCCGTCACATTTGGACAGGCTCTTTCGAAACTAAGTAGGTTTTCTAATGATGTGTGAATAGGTAGGCACAGAATGGATAAAACAATATACCTATTACAATAGGTATAGGTATATGAGGCCTAAGTTCGTAGTTATCTTTCGATTCAAGGCTAAAAACGACAATTTAGTTCACTTTCTATTCCACGTAACAGGCCAGAAAATATATTTTTGAAACAATATTAGGTAGTTAACACCCGATTTGGGCTCCGAAGCATATTCAAACCATTGATATTGCAAAAATAAACTTGAATTTTCGACTCTGCTGCTATGTTTTGAAAGTTTAAAAGTTTAAAAGTTTTGGCCAAAGTAAAGGGAACGATGCAATGAACACTTTTTCATTTATTTGAACTTTATGTAAATGTGGATGAAGTTGAAAATTCAATGTCAGTTTTTGTAATATCTGTGTTTGACAATGATTGACAGTTAGTACATTAAAGTACCAGGTCTAGGAATTTTAATATTGCACATGAGTTGTGAACGTCTGGTGGTAGATAGTTTGTATAGGTTGAGAAAAGGCTCCGACAAAGAACTAAAGTTACCGATATAGCTCGCAAAATAACCATACTGAAGTAGCAGTGGGTATTTGCTGAAGGACCGATGGCCGCTGGAGCAAACGAGTCCTTGAGTGGAGACCCCGAGAAGGCAAACGGAAGGACGGATGACCATAAAAAGGTGACTGGGACAGATTGGATGCGGAAGGCGAATGATCGGGAGCAGTGGCACACACTTGCAATAGGATAATTAATTGATTGATATTGGTAGTTCTTAACAGTAGGGATAAATAATGACACAATGATTCTTCAGGATATACAAATAATTATTCTATTTATTGTAACTTAATTAATGTTTCGTATACTTCAGGCAAACTTTTACTATTTATAGTATTCTACATTTTGGTAACATTTGAAGTCCCATCGTCGGGACCTTGACTCTTTTGAGGAGATGCTGACTTTGGTAACAATAACGCGAATGCGCTGCAAACTGAAAACAAAACAAAATCAATAGTTAAAGAAAGAAACAGATTTAAAGTCCACTTCTAAAAACATTATTTGAAATATATGTAAGCCACGCTGTAAGATTGGCAAATGCGGATGCAAGGATGATGATGTTGTTTAATTACCCTTACTTAGCAGGTCAGAACCCAGATTTAAAAAAAAGAAATGAGGGGACCTCGTGCTTTAATTCACGTGCTCAACTTCTGCAGTCCTATCTCATGGTAAATCTACTTAGGCTACACTTAAAATGTCTTATTTCATATTCGACAGCACTTCAAATAATACCTTTTTAAAAAGTTCAAGATAGGCCTCTGAAATCATTGATTAAACAGGTACTTACGGAAAAGTAGGCCGCTAAACGAATAAAACATCATTTCACAAGCGTTATTGATCATGATACCGGTGACGTAGGCGCCGAACACTGAGCCTGTGCGACCCATCATCATGGATAAACTTAGCACCATGCCTCTGGAAAACATAATTTTATTGGTAAATAATTAGTTTTACTAAACAAAACTGTTAAATATTTCGGGATAATGTCACGGTGTACTGGTCATAATCACCGTGATCATGGCGCTTCCAACAGCGTCGAAATATCGGTTACTCCATAAAATCAACAAACATGGTAAATATCCCGAAAAATTTAGCATTGAATGTCGGAATTGATAAAAACGAAATGCCTCACAATATGAATTAACTACCTTGAATAATTGTTCTGCGCATACACTGATCGACTAGGTATTCTAGCAATGTTATAAAAATAATTGCAAGCAACAATTTTCTCGTTGTCTATTGGTTAGATTTGGGGGAATATCCGTGGTAACCCGGGGGTAAGAATTGATTGAATTTTAATACATACATACATACTCGTACATATGCTCGTGCATACCTATGGTATGCTGAAAATAAATTCCTTACCGAAAATGTAGCAGCCAAATAAGTTTGGAAAAAAACTTAATCCGATTCCTTGCTATGCGGTGTAAATAGCAAGGAAATGAATTACGTGCTTAGCCGCACAAGCACTACCTATTCAAGTGTTGGAGAGTACCAGACAGATAAGTACACTGACGGACTCATAAACTGCATCAAAGTTCAGGTTTACTCTAAAAGGATTTTTTATAATAAGTATGCAAACTTTTTAGATTAAATTATATAAATATGGAAAGACTGGCTCTTAATCTTAAAAAAAAATTAAATTTAAAAATAGAACTGCAGCAAAACAAATGAATATAGCCGGGAAAAGAAAATTTACTTGTAGTATCAGATTTGCGTGTTATTTATAGCAAAGTTTTAAATTGATTCTCATTGATTTTTTTTGTTTTGTCAATTGAATTATTGTTACCAGCATAATTGTTGGGTTAGTTTTTTAACACATCGAGAGTTTTTGAACCATAATATGGATACTTCGTCCGAACAAGCGGCACAAATTGTAGCATTGGTGCGGGAGGGCTTGGATCAACGAACGATTGGTAGAAATTTAAATTTAAACCAGTCTACAGTTTCTAGAATATACAGAAGGTTTGTAGAGACAGGTTCTTACAGGAGGAGACGTGGTACAGGCAGAACTCGAGCAACCACAGGTCGTGATGACCGATTTATTGTTATAACTTCCCTGCGAAATCGTTTCCTCACGTCAGTTAACATCAAAACCGAGCTTAATGAAGTGCGTGGAGTAAACGTGTGTGCACGATCAATAAGAAGAAGGTTAAAGGAAGCGGATATCACCCCTTTCAGACCAGCAAATGGTCCAAAGTTGTCTACAGCTCACTGACAAGCTCGCTTAAGATTTGCGCGTCATCACCTGAATTGGACAGAAGAGCAGTGGGCCTCTGTATTGTTCACGGACGAGTGTAGGACATGTTTATATGGTGCAGATGGTCGCAGAAGAGTCTATCGTCGACGTGGGGAGCGATATGCTCAAAGTTGCATTGAGGAGCGTGTTCCTTTTGGAGGCGGTTCATGTATGGTCTGGGGTGGCATATCGATGAACGGGCGAACAGAACTTGTGTTCATAGACATGGTCCGTCAAAACGGTAATAGAGGGGGTTTGACAGCACATCGCTACATAACAGAGATATTAGAAGATCACGTGGTGCCTTACATGGGATTCATAGGCGAAAATTTTACTTTAATGCAGGATAATGCCCGGCCGCATGCAGCTGCACAAGTTCAACATTATTGCGAAGAGGTTGGGATACGTACAATGAATTGGCCAGCACGCAGCCCGGATCTTAATCCCATCGAGCATGTTTGGGACAATTTAAAAAGAGCTGTATATGCGAGAAACCCTTCGCCCACGACAGTGGCAGCACTAAGAACAGCACTTTCAGAAGAATGGGACAATATTCCGCAAGATCTTTTAAAAACCCTTATAAAATCTATGCGGAACCGATTAGAATCCGTAATAAGGGCACGTGGGGGTAATACACCTTATTAAAACACAAATAAACCCTTGCATAAAGTTTGTGTCTATTGTTAAAACCAATTTTTTAATTAAACCAATTTTTCTTAAATTTCTGTTTTTTCTTCAAAAAAAGTCTTAAGGTCCTTTCCAGTACATAAACTTAAACTTAAAGATATGACCCTACGCTGTTTTAAAGTTCACGAACCAATCTAGAGGTTTCAATTTAAATCTGTATAGAAAGTATGCATACTTGGTTAAAATATTTATTTCAAAGTCGTCTATTACTTTGATGCAGTTTATGAGTCCGTCAGTGTAGTTAGCTTAGTAGCACAATTTCGAATATTTGCCTGTTTATTTGAGGTATTCATTTTGCATGTTTGTGTTAAGAATTTTATGTTACCATTAATCCAGTATCTAATAAAATTTTACCTCAAGTGTGTAGGAAATATCTCAACAGCATACGCGTTGACTGGTCCAATGGTTGTACCCAACATAGGAGTAGACGACAGGACAACAGCAAACAAATAGTCTTGTGTTATTATGTTGATTGAGATACAGATAAAGGCTGAAATAAATATGTATTGAAAATCATAAAGTAAATCACTAAGTAGGTACATAATAAAAAACAAAGTCGCTTTCTTTGACCCCTGTGTATGCTTAAATCCTTAAAACTATGCTACGAATTTTGATGCAGCCTTTTTTAATAGATAGAGTGATTAAAGAGGAAGGTTTATATGTATATAACATCATGGTGCGGAGAGCACGACAGGAATTAAAAATGTTACAAAATCGGGATGACGCAGACTAAGTTGCGCGGGTCCGCAAGTTTTTATATAAAAGGACGAAAATAAAAATAGTTAATAGAAGCCTATAAAACCTAGATCTATGAACAGAAATCCAGAAAATAGAAGTCCAGAGAACAGAGATACAGAAAGCAAAAATGTAGCATCCTACAACTTAATTAACGTTGATATTAAGCACTTAATATTGCCATTGGAAACGATAGATTGGTTGCAGCAGTCGTATGATTAGTGAGCCTAATGCAGGCATTTTTCCCCCTTTTCTAATAAATCTGGTATTGTAATGAATCTAGGCAATTAAAATTACGTTACCTATGAACAATAAACTTGTGATAATTAGGTTCTTCTTTCCAATATATTTGACCGAAGCGCTGACCACGATAGCGACTACGGTACAGCCAAATCGAGCAGCGGTATTTATAATCAGTACCTTCTCGTCTATGGTGTCATTACACTCTGCATTATGTGACGTCTGAAAAGACATAATTTTGATCTATACATAAATTATATGAGTAGTAAAAGTAAAAAGTATGAATGTAGAGGGCTTAGCAACCAGAGGTCGGCCCAAAAAAGATGGATGGATTGTGTGAAAGAAGATGGTGCAAGGAAGGGAGTGACTGAGGAAATGACATCTGATAGGAATGTATGGAAGAGAATGACATGTTGCGCCGACCCCAAATAATTGGGACAAGGGCAGGAAGATGATGACATAAATTATATGAAAGAAAAGTTAGACGTATGTATTATAGTGAGAGATACTGTTTGACCAATTTTACCCATATAACACTAGTATTTTGTGTATTCTGACGGACGCTGACCATGACGGTTTGAATCCCATGATAGAAGAAACGTAAGATTGAAATAACCACTCTTAAGATTGGTGGTAGGGCCCCAGGTAGGTATGTAAATCTCTGCAGTCGAGTAGCAGCTAGTCTGGCGAAGCATATAAACGCAAGTGGAGGGGATGAGGATAGCTTTTCACCCGTGTACTGCTACCCTGTTAACATGTACCTTTCTCATGAAGACGAAGACTACCATGAGCTGATGACACTTATTCTTTCAAATAGTATACCTGGTTATATCTGTCAAAAATGACTTCGCACGCAGTCTTGTGTTGTCCACCGCTGGTCAATACTCTGTTTAATAAATCTGGGATCCATATATTGAGCCCATTTAATCTGAAAATGTTCAATAAGAGACAAATTTATTTTCATTATGGCAAAGAGATTACACTTATGATATTGGATTTAGTGATAACTATTACAAATCTTACACAGTAAAAACTCCGAATAATAAAAATCCGTTGAGTAGTATCCATTTGAAATATGTCCATTTTAGTAAAGGTACTGTTTGTACTTTCAATGAAGTCAGAAAATTTCCTTTATCTCTGTCATTGGGTGGGGCGATAAGTTGTTTTATCTGTAAAAAATCCGTGCCATTATATTTAAGTCATGTTCATTCTCTTACATACTTGTACTTCTCCACTGTATAATACAGTGGAGAAGTACAAGTGTGCATTATGTATAAAAGTGAGCTCCGTCAAGTGCCATCAATCAACGGTATAAAGAACATGTACATTCTCGAACAAAGTATCATACACTCTGACTCCTTTATACAAGGAGAGAGCAGACTCTTTATTGATAACCCAAATGTTCCTCAATATCACTTTTTTTTAAACTCCTCAACAGACGGCAGTGGTGCATCGCTGCAGTCTGTTGAGGAGGTCTTACTACTCTCTACAGAGTCTACAACTTACAAAGAATCTTTTTGATTTAGATTGGAAAAAGTGAAGTCCTTTCAAGGTGAGTGCTCTGGCTATCTGAGCTATCAGATCTTGTCTAAAGCATTCCAAATTTTCCTTTACCTCTTAGGAGGTTGCGTTGCAGCTATCTACTAACCGATAGGCTTTGATATGGATACGTATATGATAGTGAATGGATAAATGCTTTAAAATTTCATTAAAAAATGTATTTTTAGTATGTTCGAATCTCACACTTCACTTTATCCTACGCAGAATTTTTATTACATATTTTATACTTACGGGATATTCCTCAGCCTTTTTGCGTTTATTACCTGCATACATATTTTGCAACACTTTAAGTGCTTCATCAAACTTGTCTTGGGAGACCAGAAACTTTGGGCTCTCTGGACTGCAGATCAATAAGATGGTCAATACTATGAAAAACATCGCGTAGACTGCGTTCAGGAGGCGCCAAGGTCGGAAGATGTACGTTCCGAAGGTTATTCTGAAGTTCAGAGGTAATATGGCCCAGGCTAAAACTGAAAGGAGGTAAAATTTTGTAAATACATATTATGCACACGCCTACTTCCTTCTGGGGCAAGCAGAGGTGAATTAACACCCATATTTCACTGCTCATATTACTCATTGCCGTATTCCGGGCACTATTGTTTATTCGAGACTTGCATAATATGTGAAACAGTCCTATCCCTTGGTCATCTTGTACCCTTCGTTCTTCCCAAGCATTACTTGCCCACAGAAGGAATCGACGGCATACATATAAAATTGAGTCTGCGCTATATATCATATCTGTCTGATGTTAAACAGCTATATCCTATGACCTTGTTCCTTCCGCTCATCCCGGGCTTTGCGACCTGGGGTCTGCTTCAAACCCGCACACCGCCTACTTCTCGAGCATGACTTGCTCATAGAAGAAAGTGACGGCATCCCAGGCCAGACACAACACACTATCTTAATACTTACGGGGTACGAGAGCTGATCCAGCTAGCTGTGCCGAATTAAGTACAGATAAAAATATATCTCTATACTTCAATGGTAACATCTCAGCGATGAATGTGTAGGGAGCAGCCGAGGGACATGCTATACTGTAAAAGAAATACATATACGCGTTATGTTCACCACTAACTTGCCTTTCTTCTCTTTTTTGTTTATCTTTGTGTACTTAACAATAGGATAAGTTTTATGTTATTAACCCCAATGGACTACAATGGTCTGCAATCAAGAATTTGTTATTATTATATTTATAATACATTTTCCTAGGTAAGCAAGAAAAAACCCGCTATCTGCTTCTATATCTCAATTTACTCACGAGCTTGCTATAATTAATTCTAAGCATGTAATAAATTCTAAATTGATTAAAAGCTCTGTATAAATGAAGTAAAAAAGTATAGTTCCCGAGAAATAAACACTCAAGAGCCAGGGTGAAACTGGACTAGATCCAAAAAGGTTTTCTTAGGATTAATTCACACATAAATATATTATTATCTTACCAAAGATATGATAGGAATTTACAAATCGAATAGCTGACTGTATCTGGCATCAGTCCAGCCAACATGCTGAATGTACCAGTACCCAAACAACTGTAGATCAGCATCTTCCTGCGACCTCGCGTGTCCACTAAATATCCCCATGGGTATGACGTTAGGAGTATCCCTGGAAATAACGTAAGAAAATAAATATTTGCATATTATTTCTGTACACTAAGTAATAATCCTGTAATATATAGCCTCCGTGGCGTGGCGGTAGTTCACGCGACTGCTACGCAAAAAGTGTATGCATGATAATGGCTGTTCGCACTGGTCTGGTCGTGCCTCGGAGAGTACGTTAAGCCGTCGGTCCCGGTTGCCAAACAAACATCTATGACAGTCGTTACGGGTAGTTGGAGCCCTCAAAATTCCAACAGTCTAACTTGGAACTTCGATATCGCCATTAGTCATTGGACCATTGGCAGTCGCTTCACGGAAAATATCGAAGTTCAGCTGCATCACAGTTAGACTGGAAAGCCGATCAGCTGGGTTGGGAAAAAGATTATGAGAATGGTGAAACTGATTTATCTAATTACAGAACTGAATAAGTACTGAGTACATGACTAGGAGAAGTTCTAATTATAGTCGTTGAAGTTGAAAATGACATATTTTTTGACTACCTACTCGTATTTCAATTATTGCATCTGTTAATTTTAATTCTTTGGATGGGTTACCGTGCGAAAAGAAGCCAAAGAGCACTTAATTATAATTATCTGTAGCTGCAAGTTGCAGAACTATTTGTTCAGTTGATTTAATGTTTACTTTATTTGTTGATTCAAATTCTTTATTTATTGAATATTGTTCAATGGTGACGTTTACATTATATTGTTGTATCTCATATATTTCTGGTTCTGGTGTACAGTCTTTAGTTACGTTTTTTGTTTCTTTAGGTTAATGAATCGATTAGTCTATCACCGTTGTTGGACATAGGCTTCTTCCAATGTTGGGAGGCTTTGGTTTACTGTTTCCACGCTGACCTGATGGGTTTTATTTCTAGTTTTCCTTCTATCGCAGTGATATCTGTCTGTCTCTTTTCTGTATATCGTCATTTACTACATCCTTCAAGTGAGGGATGAGTTGGGGTGGTAATATTCCTCAGTAACTACACTGATGTAAGTGACATCATTGTAGTTACTGATTACTGACCTTTCTATAATAATATCTATATATTGCAATACAATTCAATTAATGCCATATTAGTAGGCTATTATGTGCTGTCCCAAATGAAACTTCAGCACCTTTCAATAAATCGCCTATAGCAGTTCACTGCTGGCACCCAATCCGCTAGTTTCCTAATATACTTTGCTATCTTAGTTACCCATGAAATATATTTTTGTATGTAACTCGAATAATTTACTTTTGACAATCATAGGACAGATATCTACGTGAAGAAAGTCTCTTCTAACTTACCAATGTAAGGTATTGCGATTATAAACCCTCGTTCTTTATCAGTCATTTGCAAGTCACATATAGCCGATGGCAAAATTATGGAGTTGCCAAGAAGCTCCACGAGGCTTGCAATGAGAAGACCCGCAAAAATGAAGCAATGTTTCAAGTTGTACCAGCCGATACCTGTGAGAATAGTACAAGAAATAGGTCATATTATTATGAAAAAACTACTTTTTTTTTTTTTTTTTTTTTTATCTATGGCACGTCAATTTGACTTTACCTCGCCTGATGTTAAGCTGAAGGCAAAGTCCCATGAAAGAGGGTCACCATTGCAAACACGTTCAGTGCTACAATGGTGGCGCTCAGCTTGACGGCCTCATCAGATGCTTTTTCACGCCCCGCTTAAAGGACCCGGGACTGTAGGAAGAAGGAAACACGTGCGCCGGCAAGGAATTCCAGGACTTAATGGTACGGCAGAGAAAAGACTCACCGAATATACTATATATAATAAGACTGAATAGGTATAGGTGAAAATGATGGCGTCAGGACATAACGGTATCTCCCGTCCTAATTGAGCAGTCCGACTGGGGAAGTACCTCCACCCTACAGAATACCGCGGCTAATAATAACTTGGTGTTGGGTGTCCGGTGGTGAGTAGGGTAGCCAGAGCTCACTGGAGAGCTTTTGTGTTGTCAGTCGAAAGACCGAGAAACCCTTCTTTGTCTTCTGCACTGACAGCACAGAGACTCACTTAACTTTTTTCCCTCCCCCTTCCCTCCTCTACTCTATATGGTCAGCAGCGCGAATGTGACGCCCCTGGTGTTGTAACCACTTTCCATCAGATGGGTCGCGTGCTAGTCTGCCTCGTAAGTGGTATAAGAATCCTACCAGACCTTAAGGTCAAATCACCGATCACGATACGGTACATTTTAAATCAGGCCTGAGAAGACTCTGGTAAGAAAGTCAGCGGGTTTTTCTCGGTCTATTTACAAACATTTACCGAGTCTTGATACAGAAATTGAGAAGCAAGTTGAGTGAACAGCTCATTTCCAGGCTTATTTATTAAGTAGGTAGGTAAGTAGGGTAGCCAGAGCTCACTATACCCCTCCTTCCCCTCCCCTTCCTAGCCTCCCAACGAGGGCAGCGCGTGTGTGACACCCTTAGTGTTGCACATGTTCATAGGCCACGGTGGCCGCTTTCCATCAGGTGGGCCGTGTGCTTGTCTGCCACCTACGTAGTATAAAAAAAAAAGCTTTTTGCCATAACTTTCTTTAAAAGAAATTTTTCAATTTGTGGATAGGCCAATCTCTAATCAACAGTACCTATTCAGTCATCAAGGTAAAGTCTTCGCCATCAGACACTGATGCACGATTACCGACATCTATTAATATAGCCTCATGAAATTTTACCCCACTTAAAAAAAACCTCATAAAATGATTTAAAGTTACCTGCAACGTCCAGAGCTTGGTCCAAATCAGCTGCATACTTCTCTTGTTGAGTCACTTTGTTATCTAAATCATTCACCTGCATCTCCATTTCTCATACAAACACATGATACACTATAGAATCGAACACGTTAATTCAGAAAATATGTTAAACTTTATTAAGAACAATATTATAAGTCAATACAGATGTATTATTGTGTCATATATTCAGATCACTACATATACCCACTTAATTATCTTATATTTACTTGTAGGTCCGCAAAACAATAGTAATTCTCCCCCTGAAGTAACTGTGTAGACATATCCTCGTTTGAACCAATTTATACTTTAACTAATTTCAATTAAGGATTATATTTATTGAGCACTGATGTTTAAATGTTGTACTTTGGTTAATCTTTACCCGCTTCTATCCGAGAACCATCTACATTTATTATTCGATAATAGTTTTTACATCGAAGTTCCTTATGGTGTAATGTAATGTTGGTTGACCGGTTTTTGACGATATTACTAGGTAAACGGTGTTGTGGATTTACTAGTTATATAATGTATATGTAGATATTAAAGCGGAATAAAATGTTAAAAGTATGCTCAAACCAGTTGAACCAACATTTCTGTGAATTGAAGGGCCTTTCAATGTATTCAAATCGCGCTAAATTGAATTTAATGTGTAAAAAACATTTCTTGAGTGACAACCGCAGTTCTGGGGGCCTAAAAAGGCCACTAACGACGAATCGTATCCGCATTGAAATACGAAGCGGATTTAATTTCGTAAAATGGTCACACACAGCGCAATTCGCCGCGCGATTCGTTTTTGGCAATTCGCCTTTTTGACAAGTTTCTATACAAAATCGTAAAATGGCTCACCAAATACGAATCGCCTTAAATGTCAAATGGCAGTATTGAAAGACGCAACTCCCACATTGCGTCTAACAATTCGTCGATCGTTGTGACTTGTTTTGCTTGACTCAATTGATTGAAATTAAATAGATATAGCTTAAATATGGCTGATATATTTCTTTAAGACAATTTATCGCAACATGCAATAGCCCAAGACGACTTCACTCACCAAAACGGACACTATACTTCATCGTAACGTATTTAGTGTTCCTTGTTATTACTTACAGAATTATGAACATGAACAAAGTAATGAATTAATACGAAAAAAATATCTCAATTGAATTGAATTATTTTTTTATTTTAGCGTCATCTAGCGATTAATCATGAAACTCATATCACTTGCTCATAAATTGACACTCGTTGACAAAGCACAGTTTATTACCAGTTAATAAAATATTATGCTAAAATATATATTTATGGTATAAAATAGTTCTTAAAGTCTATTTTTTTATATAATATGAATAAATTCTTATCTACACGCTTTTATAAGTCTTTATAAGTATTATTAAAATAACCGGAAAGTTACCGGTGTATTGTTAAACGGTGTATTTTTAATCTTGCAACATTTCATCTTAATCCGAATCCTCCGACGAACCGCATTGTAGACGAATCGTCGTTAATGTGTTTCATTTTATGACAGTCGGCGAATCGTAAAGCGTTTCGTCGGACGAACTGGAAGACGCACTGCAATCCGATTCGTCTCATGAAGTGGCCTTTTTAGGCCCCCTGACCTTTTCACAGAATTATTGGAAGGTACCTACCTAAATTACTTTATTTTTTCTGTTCTCAAACTCATCACTGTTAACACTGATATAACATGACTAACGCAATAAAATGAATAAGGTATAGTAACATATATTTAATAGATACACGACCAAACTATAATAAACACAAAAATATTTATACCTAATCAAAGACAATATGAAAACTGACAATCTTGTCTACACGGTAATGATGATGTGTGTTTTTTTATCCAATTGAATTTGATATACAAATTAATAATGTAATTAATAGTTAATTACTTAAAAGTTATAGCTACTGCCATATACACCGTGAGTTTATAGTCGTTTTGGGTAGTTGGAGCCATAAAAACAATCTGGATCCCGATTCAACTAATTGTTAATCATTCCCAAACCACTGATATTACGAGTACAAAAACTATCATTAAATTTTCGGCTTTATGTGTATACACTTAGAGTTCAAAATTAAATGAAAAAGAGTTCATTAATTCGTTTCGTGCACTCTACACGATGCCATTAGATTTTAAGCTTTAACTGCACAGCAGCAAAGTCTAAAATACAATGGCGTTTTCGTACTCTCAGTGATTTGACGGTGGTGAACAATTAGATCGGGGTCCAGGTCTAACTACAGAGCTGAGATATTGCAAGTGAGTTGTGGAGGTCAGGTGACAGGCACCTCATGGGAAATATCGGAGTTTGATTCTTTTATAGTTTTTTAGATCTGTTGAGGCCGTCAAGCTGAGTGCTACCATTGTAACACTTTACATGTTTGTAATGGTGCCCGTCTATCCTAAGACTTTGGGAATTGGGAACAGCGTTTGCAGTTGAATAAAACAAACAAATTGAAATTGACTATTGTATTCTACATAACAGGTAAAGGTAACACTTTTAATTAGTACTTTTCTTTTAAAAGATAATTATACGTTTTTAATAAAAATATAATATATGTAGGTACTATCTACTGAAATAAAACTATTTAATTGGTATTAAAGTAAAAAAAAAATCAATGAAATTGGTTTATCATAACATAATAATATAATTTAAGGTGCAGTCGGTAAAAGTCAATAAATAATTAATAATTGAATGACTGTCATACGAAAAATGTACAGTAGGCCTTTTCGAAACTAAAACTATATGAAGTGATGCCTCTACACAACTACTATTCTAAGAAGCTACTGGATAATAGGTCTACTTAATAATGTAATTAAGTTTAGGCTACTACGCCTGTTTACTAATTTTCTTATAAAGAAACAAGACATCGATCTAGTTTATTTTATTAACGCTATCTATGTTACTTTGGTTTCTCCTTCGCCGACTGTAGCACTAGCATGAACTCCTATCGAATTTGTAATGTAAAGGTTTCAAGAGGACGGAACATTGTGATTGGCAGTCTGCCTAGTGTTGTAAAAAACTCAAGTCTTTTAGTCTTCATTTCGGGACTTGAGTCTTTTTTCAAGACTAGGACTCGTTAGTCACATGAGTTCCGAGTCCTTTGAGTCTTTTGAGTCTTCAGAGTCCTTTCGAGTTTTAAGTTCTTTGAACTAGACTTGAGTCATGAACTAGAGTCAGAGTATTATTCATTATCCATTATCCAATAAATAGGTACATAATAGGTACATAGTAGGTAATAGGTGATTTTATATCGTCATCCACATTTATTTTTTGATTAAAACTAAATCACATAATAAGAAATTGTAATAATTAAATTTCACTAGCGCAAATAATCTAATCAAAACTATCCACCTGTAGACTGACAATTAGCTGATCAAAATGCGAGTTAAAATGTCTCAATAAAATATTAAACACCCATAATACCGTTTACTTATAAAATAAAATAAATCAATTTTTTTGGAACAATTTACAGAGCGCTATCTAGCCCAAACTAAGTTTGTACTAAAATAGTCTATCATTTATAAATAAATAATATACAAATTTATATTCATTGTGATTTTAATGCTAAACTATACAACCATGGATTTAGAGGACTCAGTCATGAGTTCTTTTAAAAGACTCAGTCTTTGAGTTCTTTTTAGCAGGACTCAAGTCTTTTTACAAAGGACTCCAAATTCTGAAGGACTTGAGTTCTTAGTTTTATTTATAAGACTCGAGTCTTCAAAAATAGCTCAAGTTCTATTAAATGAGACTTCAAGACTCGAGTCTTTTACAACACTAAGTCTGCCACTTGTGAACCTGTGTGCGTGTGTAGCCCGCCAATCGCAATGCTCCGTTCTGTCGATACCTTTACATTACGAATTCGATAGTATTTCGTGCTAAGTCTACTGTAGGTACCTATTAATTCTACATTTTAGTAACGTATGTCGTAATATTAAGTGAACTGTCGTCGTTCTTGAGTTGACACTTTTGAGGATGCTCTTTTGGTTTTGGTAATAATAACGCGGATGCACTGCAAACTGAAAGAAAAATAAAATAACATACTCATTTATCTAATAAATTAATTTAGCTGCTGCATTTTCTATTAGAAATTTATTTTCGCCATATTTTGTAAACAGTGCCCGATTGGCGGCAATAGGCTCGCTCTTTTCTACTTTCGCGTTGCATGATATTAGCTCGTTACATGTCATATGAAATTGCCGTTTTGTTTGAAGAAATTGGAGCAAATCCAACCTTTGTACAAATGAGACAAAATTAAGCTAACAGCAGCTTTTATTACATTATTGAAAAGTGACAGCTCTAAAAAAGTAATATGAAATTTATCATCAAAATGGATAGCATTTAGGAAATACTGTTTTTGAAGATCGGATTTAATTTATCAAGCGGCAAGAGTTGTAAAATCTTGCAACCAACTTTCAAACAAAATATAAATAAATAATGGAAATAGCTATTAAATTACAGGAATATCGAACTCATAAATCTGTTAGAAAATTTCGGCAATTTTATCATCATTCTCTGAATCTTTGCCCAACTCAGTTGGGGTCGGCTTTCCAGTCTATTTATTTTATTTATTTTATTCTTCCCAGTCTTTCTTTCTTTCTTTACTAGCTGTGTTGTGAATTTCATATGGACCTATTATATTAATGTTATTACATGTATATACATGTTATGTCTCGCATACCACGATGAAGGCTACATTGTATTATTGCTATCTAGTATTGATGTAAATATCATACTAGTGTTCCCTATTGTATACTTACGGAAGAGTAGACCGCCGAATGAGTAAAACATTAGTCCACAAGCATTGTTTATCATAAAAGCAGTCCAATTGGCGCCAATCACAGACCCTGTGCGGCCCACCATCATGGATAAACTTACTGCCATGCCTCTGTAATACACAATTGTAATAATGAACATTTGTATATGATATCTTCACATTATGGGACGTTCCGTGTGGTGATGGAGATAGTAGATCATCCCCATCTCATCCGTAGGATGTCGTAAGAGGCGACAAATGAAAATACGCAGATATTATCACTGCGAAAGAAAGAAAACTCGAAATAAAACCCTGTACTAACCCAGTCTAGCCAGTGGGGAAACCGTAGGCCAAAGCCTCCGAAAATTGAGAAAGACCTGTGTCTAGCAGTGGACTGCGATATGCTAGTTCATTGTTTGATTGATATGGTACCTTAAAAAGTTATTGAAAAATTTTATGATCATGATCCTGTATTATGATGCATAATAATTTAACTAATTCAAAATTAATTATTAAATTGAAAACTTAGGCATCCGAGACATAAACCAAAGTGTTGTAAAAGAAACCTTATGTTTTGTTTTCTGCGGTGAGTACAGAGCTCTTTGGAGAGGTTTAGTGTTGTCTTGCTGTGTCTTCTGCATTAACAATACAGAAATTCTCTTAACCTTTAACCCTTCTTCCTCCTTCTCGCTTCCCTCTACACGAGGAGTCAGCAAAGCGATATTCGCAAACAATTATTCAATAATCACAGATAGGTCTAACCTCAAATGTGTCGGGAAGATCTCCACAGCGTACGCGTTGACTGGTCCAATCGTTAGAGCCAAGATGGCGATTGATGACAAGAGAATAGCAAACAATATCTCGTTGGTTATTACGTTGACGGTCACGCAGATGATGCCTTAAATAAAAATAAAATTAATATCAATATCTGATTCAAAATGGAAGGAATCATAGCCTGGTATCATCATCATTTTCTTTTCATTCTTAAGCCAACTCGGTTGGTTTCGTCTTCCACTTCTAACAAGTTGCGGCAGAACTTCATTATAACTAAGATATTTTCCTTGAAGCGGTCATTTCCTCAGTCACTACCTTCTTAGCCATAGTTTCTTTCTCACAATCCATCTATCTTTTCTTGGGCCGACCTGTGCTCCCGAAGCATTATGTAGAGGACATTGTTTATGTATTTAATATGACCTTTAACAAAATTTCCATGACAATTTCGGTGAAATGTGCTATGCTACCTATAAATTATACTATAATTTCCAGCATACGGGGTATTTGTGATTCATTCAATTTTTCTGTACTCAAGAGTAAAATTAAGTTACCTAAAGTCGACATGCTCAAAATGATCAGCATCTTCTTTCCAATGTATTTGACCGTAGCGCTGGCTATGACGGCGAGTATGGTACAGCACAATCGAGCTATAAAACTTATGATGAGGACCGTCTGGTCTAAGGAGTCATTACATTTGGCGATACCTGTCGACGTCTGAAAGATTTGAGATTGACATGATCATTTTCAAAAGTATTTTAGTACTTGCTGGGACATTTACCATGTGTTTTGATTGTTTTCAATATCCAAAAACGACCAAAAAGCATGCTTAATATCCTAACGAGTGTTATTATAATGCTTTATAAGTAAAAATCTGACTTCTAATGAATTTCGATAGAAACTATATTTTAGGTGTATTGGTTTAGGTGTGCTATTATATTCTAGTGTTTTATTGATTCGATACTCCATGATTTTTGCTTGCTTTGATAGAGTTTGCTCCCAAAAATTAGTCTAACCTAGTTTTTCTGAAAATGGTTTACTGTAAACAGCAAAATTGCGGCATTGGAGTTCTGTTTGAAAAGTATTAAAATTTGAAATTAGACCGTCGATAGAAAAGGTAGATATGTTTTATGATAAGTAAGTAACTGTTTCTAAGATAGGATGTTATCCTTCGTACACTATAAGCTCAGCCCGTATCGTTCCCGGTGCAAAGGTACCAATTATGTTGACAGCGTTGCCTCGTTGAATCAGAATAGGCATCCTTTGTTTCATGAATGAGCTAGAGCGGTGTCTATGTCGTGAATACTGCGTCCATACCATAAAAGTTTATTATTCATACCTGATTGAATCTATCAAGTATGACTTCGCATGCAGTCCTGCCGTGTCCATTACCGGTTATGACTCTGTTCATTAAATCAGGGACCCATATATTGAGTCCATTTCCACTGAAAAAATAAATTAACTAGTTATATTTATATTAAAAATAAGCTGTAATATTATAGTCTTTCAATTTTATAGTAATCGGCTTAATTTTCTACTTCGTAAAATATACACCATACGTAATGTACGGTACGTGTTATTTTTAGTTTGATATTGTTGAATATATAGTTATTTACCTTCTTCACAAGTGTGTTGGAAAATTTCAGATGACACACGGATATTACCGTCTTACAATATTACCGTCGATAAGATTTACCGTCCTCGGCTATCTTTAGACTCTCTTCTAACGGCTCGAGAGTCAAGCAAGATAGAGGCAATGGTACCACAGCGGTCATCATCAACATTACATACAAGTACCATATAGGACTATTGTAATATTTGATTACATTTATATGACATCCGAGTAACTATATTATTGAAGATGTTAAAGATACTTACGCGCTATAAACACCAAATAACAGGAATCCGTTGAGTAGTATCCATTTGAAGAAGGACCATTTTAGTAAAGGCGCTGTTTGTGTCTTCAATGTGGTCAAAAAGTTTCCTTTATTTGTTACTTTGGGTGGGGCAAGGAGTTGCTTAATCTGTAATATGAATATTTTTCAATAATTTATTACTAAGTTCAGTAACACATGATGTATTGAATTCTGTTGTATTATCATTTGTATTATCACTTTCATTTCTGAATAGCTTTAAATTTATGTATATCCCTACGTCAACGTGTCTTCTTCATCCGGATTGATGGTAAGTTTGAGTTGAAGTAGGTACGGAAGTTTCGAGAATAACGAAGCTAGAATGTCAATAAGAGTTGGTTTTCACATTCTATTTAAAAAGACGGGAATGTAGAAAGATGAACCTGGACTACAGAATAAATAAATTTGTAATACGAGCACACGGACTCGACTCGACTTAAGATGAGTTATAATAATCTTGAGATTGTTTCTAGAACTAAACTTAAGTGATGATTTTATTTTTATAAAATATTCAGGTGTTTTATGTTCATAAAACCCCTACTCAAATTTAGTTCCAGATAATCATATTATATAATAGATAATTACTAAACTAGTAAACCGATGTTCATTATTGGGACTCGTTCACGTCTCACTGGTTTTATACTCAATAATTTCAAATAATTGATACTGCCTTCAGCTTAACATCAGGCGAGGTGAAGTTAAATTGACGTGCCATAGATAAAAAAAAAAACTTACGGGAAAATCCTCTGGTTTTTTACGTTTATTTACTGCATACATGTTTTGTAACACTTTAAGTGCTTCATCAAACTTATCTTGGGAGACTAGAAACTTTGGACTTTCTGGACTGAAAATCAGCACGATGGCGAACAATATGAAAAATATCGAGTATATTATATTCAAAAGGCGCCAAGGTCGAAAGAAATACGTACCGAGAGATACTTTGAAGTCTAGAGGTAGTATTGCCCAGGCTAACACTGAAATTTAATAAAAATGTTCGTTTAAGATTCATTCACCAGTCTTGTGGGGTGACGGTATGTACTCAGTCTTTGCCACATTCTGACTACCCTTCTCAAACGCCTCCACATCTTCACATACCGTACTAATCCGCATTTGTCCCCGTTCACCAGCAAAATTTCATCGTTATACATGAACAACTATGTAGGGTGCGATGTGGGCTTTTGATTCTATTCGATTTGATATCTGTTATTACTCTAACCGCTTTAGTGTGGTCACTTTTTGCAAGCATCGCCAGACTGCGTGAGTAACAAATGCCTGACAATGGCACACCTGCTGTGCTCCAGCAAGTGGGGTCACAAAACGTCCGGGCTTGACGTCTTGGAAGGTGATACGCAAGCATGGTCTCACTCTCATGGAAGTTCAAGATCGTGCGAAGTGGAGAAGGAAAGGACTCTGAGCTTCAAGTTTGGATGCAATCAGGAAAATACGTCTATATGATGGTAATGATGATGATGATGATGACTGTAATCCTAAACGGACCGAGGATGGACCCCTGGTGTATCCGGCTCTGATGGGGAAGGGCTTCCATCCTAGTCATAGAATCGAAATCGAGGTGATAAACACTAGATTAGACTTAAATAGTATTATATAGAACTTACGGGGTACGAGAGCAGATCCAGCCAACTGTACAGAATTGAGAACTGATAAGAATACATCTCTGTATTTCGATGGTAACATCTCACCAATGAATATGTAAGGTGCTGCAGATGGACATGCTATACTGTAAAAAACATAAATTACATTCGTACTTGACATTGTATAAGTGAAATATGTATATTGAAGGAGTAAATCTTACCAAAGAGATGAAAAGAATTTGAAAATTGCAAAACTGATTGAATTTGGCATCAGTCCAGCTAACAAAGCGAAAATGCCGGAACCCAAAGAACTGTATATAAGCATCTTTTTGCGACCTTGAGTGTCTACCAAATATCCCCATGGGTATGAAGTTAGTAGTATTCCTTTGAAAGCAAATACAAAGAAGAACACATTATATCTTAATGTACGCAATAAATTGTATTTGTACATAATATCATGTCTAGCAAATGAATTAAGAAATGAGGCAAAGTTGGTTAAATTTTCAGCTTATTATGAAACAATGTTATTGTTGAAGAGTTCTCTTTCAGACCTAAAGTTTATATAAAGTTTTCGAATAATTTTTACATTGTTATTTTAATTGTAAAATATCTCGTGTCGACTACAAGCGCTATAATCACGGCTAAAAGATTTTAGAGTAAATATATCGATCGAATTTCTAATTATTATAAAAAATATTTAATAAGTACTACCAAGGGCTTTCGGCTTTGGAAGCGTTTCCCTTACACTCTGTATAGTTTTATATCAGTGTGTGATAATAGCATAAAGTTTAGATAGTATGTACAAATATTTTTTAAACTTACCTATAAAAGGTATTGATATAATAATCCCTCGCTGTTGATCAGTCAAGTCTAAATCACACACAGCCGATGGTAAAATTAGAGAGGCGCCTGTTAGGTCTAAAAGACTTGCAATGAGAAGACACGCCAAAATAAAGCAGTATTTTAAGTTATACCAGCCAATTCCTGTAAAAGGCATACAACAAAAAATCAGAAAGAAACTGAAAAGACTAGCAAACCTAACATTAATCAAAAATCAATAATCAAATCAAAAATCATTTTATTAACTGCATCTATAATGGGCCCAGTTTAGAAATTAACTGTCTACTCTTAATATAATACTTAAACAAACTTTAGTACTTAATTAGATTAGATAATATTGTGATAGAGCCGCGGTAGCCTAGTGGTATGGGTAATGGACTGCTGAGACGATGTCTCGAGTTCGATCCCAGGTTACCATGGCACACACCAATGACTTTTCGATGCTTTTCGAAGTTATGTGTGTATTTATCGCAGGCTTACAAGTGCCCGGTTAATGGCAATAGGCTCGCCACCTATTACATTGGGACCTAAACATAAACTGGCGAAACGTGGGTGCTAGCACCTCTGCCTACCCCTTCGGGGATAAAGGTGTGAGTTTATGTTATGTTATGTTATGTTAATATTGTGATCATACTGATAAATATTTTTAATTTCTTGGTAGGTGTCTACGAAAAATGCTTTTTGAACCCTTAATTGTCTTTTGCTCAATATTGGTATATTTCAGTGTGTTTATTGTAACTCAATGACTAAAAGTAATTGTCTAATGTACGTGGAATAAATAAATAAATGATACCTGCAACTTCAAGGGCTTGATCCAAATCAGCGTCATATTTCTTTTCCTGCTCCACACTATTTTCCACATTATTTATCGGCATTATATCTCACACTACACACTCAACACGAATCTCACCATTCAAATCCTCCGATTCTATTCGAATATCATCTACATTCAAATCAATGGTATCTGTCTGTGATGTCGCTTGACCGGTTTTTTTGGTAATATTTTTAAGGAAACTTCGATGACGAGATTTGCCAAGCTTGTTTTCGTGTTATGAATGTTGTAGGACTTTAAAAACTACGGTTACGGTTAATTATAGAGCTATACATCCTACTCCATTCACACACACATCATAGTAGGTTCTCTGATAACAAGGTGTGGACTAACCAGTTGTCTAATATATGTATCACGCATTTATTCGTAAAGTTTATTTTTTAACACTTAAATCATGGCACACAAGTACAGTGGGCTATAAAAGTTCCTGGACACCTTAAGATCTATAATCCTTTGACAGTCTAAGTGTAATAATAGCGTTAATAAAATAAACTATCGATGTCTTGTTTCTTTATAAGAAATTAAGTAAGCTCGTGCAAGTATTAGCCTGAACTTAATTACATATACCTTCGGGAATTTACAGGTGTGAGTATGTATTCTGATCCTGAAGTAGTAGTCGAGGAGGGTGGCATGTGTGTCAATAGACTCATCACGATGTATATACAGGGTGGAATTTTGTAATGCCACCTGAAGGGAAAGTACTCTTAATACTGCAGATAGAAAATTTTACTCAAAGGAAACATTCCTTTATTTTTGAAAAGAAAGAAAACTGCATTCAACGATTTTTAAAAATTCGCTTGCCGCACCCGGTAATCGAACCGACTAAAATCTGTAAAAGTTGCACCCTGTACTTTTATTGCATAGATCGTTAGGGTCAATTATAAGGATGAAATCTCTCTAACAAACTTCATAAATAAAATGAAAGAAAAACAATGAAATCCTAAATTATTTACAAAAAAATGGTAAACTAACTGATTAATTACTCGATACAAACATTTAGATCAAAATCAAAATAGTATTGCTGAAGAAATTGCCGTCGCTTTTTGGAACTACCCGTATTCTTGAAATTTTTCTACTATTATTTTCAGTACAAACCGAGTTGGTGCCTGTCGGTCTCGATATCTCTCTCAATGCCACCAATAGTAATTTGTCATTTTAATGGATAAAATACGTCAGTGATAATAATTATTTATTAATAACATGATTAAATAGATGGATCTTTGAATAAAAGTGCTTTAACTTGACCCATGGAACTATTATTTAAGATTTTATTGTTTTCCTTTCATTTAATTTATAAAGTTTGTTAGAAAGATTTCGTCCTTATAATTGACCCTAACGATCTATGCAATAAAAGTACAGAGTGCAACTTTTACAGATTTTAGTCGGTTCGATTACCGGGTGCGGCAAGCGAATTTTTAAAAATCGTTGAATGCAGTTTTGTTTCTTTTCAAAAATAAAGGAATGTTTCCTTTGAGTAAAATTTTCTATCTGCAGTATTAAGAGTACTTTCCCTTCAGGTGGCATTACAAAATTCCACCCTGTATACTACTATTGGATAGTATACCCATGCGAAATGAAGGAGGAAATATTGGAAGGCAGACCTCGAGGTGAAAACATAGTATGTAATAAAGAAAACTCATCCTTATGATGATGATGAGTAATATAATATTCTCTGAGCCTATTTTCCCAAATCACTTCGAAATTTTCCGTGAAATAACTGCCATCGGACCCCCACTATCAAATCGGCAATATCGAAATTCTGTAGTTAGCCTAGTCGGACTTTTTTGGGATCCAACTACCCGTGAAGTACCTACTGCTATAGATGTTCGTATGACACCCGATAGATCAACGTACTCTCCAATGATGATAATATATTCTGATAATGTTCATGTTATTTATATTACCTGTTATTTGGTTATTCATAGTGCAAATACGTTTTTGCATTTTTTTAACATTAACGTTTACTAGTTTGATATACAAATAGCTTTTGTGTCTATGTTGCTATTTATATGTATCATAGTATTATTATCAGGTAAAACTGGTTTTGATGGCAAATTTAAATTCTTCATTCTAGGACCTAGGCCAAAGGCTCTATTAGGACCTTTATTGTTCACTTTATTATTGCAGACGTCAAACAGTGCTTCCATCATTCAATACGTCTTACTGGACGCCATCGACATCAAAATTCATAAAGTCGTGCAAAACATTTCCGATGCTATTGAACTGCAAAACGATTTGCATAGGTTTGAGAGGTACCTACAGTGATCGAAATAAGCTTCAATTAAATGTTTCCAAATGCTTTCAATTAACGTTTTCATGTCGCACATCGGTAATAGATAACAAATTCAATTAGCTAAATAATGAAACCATTAGTACACTGAACAGCGAGTGAATATTTCTCGTATTGAGGGTATCCAAAGAAAATTTCTCCGTTACCTTGACTGACATAATTTTAATTATCCAATGTTGCAAACGGCAAAATTGACTGTCCGCAGCTCGTCTAATTCAAGGTCCATTTGACCGGATCATTTTGCATTAGAAGCGTATCTAGCTTCAATAAATTTCCGAGGCAACTTGACATAGACCTGTTTAACACCAGTGTAGCGACAATTAGGCGACGGTTAGCGGGGGATTACTTTGGCAGTGAATGTGCATGGTTGAAATGATTTTTTTTGTGACACGCACTGTGCGATATTATTGTACATATAGTTGTAGATTTTTTTTTTAATATCACGCCTATATTCCCGAAGAGGTAGGCAGAGGTGCTAGCACCCACATTTCGCCAGTTTTATATTTAGGTCCCAATGTAATAGGTGGCGAGCCTATTGCCATTAACCGGGCACTTATAAACCTGCGATAAATACACACATAACTTCGAAAAGCATCGCAGTCATTGGTGTGTGCCATGGTAAACCTGGGATCAAACCCAAGACCTCGTCTCAGCAGTCCATTACCCATACCACTAGGCTACCGCGGCTTTTAGTAGATTTTATCCTTGTTTATATAGACATTAATATTATGTTGACTTTATATTTGGAGGCTTGTCAATAGCGAAACCTTTTTAATCTACTCCTCGTTTAATTTTCATGCTGTCTGTACTGAAAACACCAATTTGGCAATCATTACGTCATAAAAATAGACCTGTGACCAATTTACACATACATTTTTCTGTGACGGATTAACTTTATGACCAAAGTACAATAACCCGTGTAAAATATTCTTTGTTTCTTACTCAATTGTCTATTAGTCTGTAAGCCTTCCTAAAATAATGAAAAAAATATCATTGCGTTAGTAATACTCGGTGGAGAAGTAAATAGCGGAGGTGATTCAAGCGTCGGAGGTCGCAGAATGATCTCCATCCTCCTGGGGGTGACGAGTGTAGCCTGTCACTCTAACAGTAGCAGGCCCGGCGCGCGATGCATATCTCCCCATATTCTTTATTTAATTCTCAATTTATTCTGAGAAATACTTTCAAAAAATGATTTTTGGTTGTATTGGAGAATTTTGAATGCTTCAGACACGGGTCAGTGGTTAGAGCATCCACTTTTCCGATCTAAATCGACTTAATAAAAAAAAACTTGTGAATGAGTCATTATTTAATTCCATATGAGGACCTAAGTTTTTAATAACATTTTACATAACACAATTGAGGTTTTCACATTTTGGTAACGACACTCGAGGCTTCATTGTCCTGGACTGGACTCTTTGCAGGAGATGCTTTTGAATTTGGTAGCAATAACGCGGACGCACTGCAAACTGAAAACAAAATGTATCATAAACTAGCTGTTGTTAATCCCGTTCTCGCAATTCACCGGCACCTATCTCTGGAACACTAATTTACGGAGGAAGTATAACACCACCGTATCTCATCCGAAGGGTGAACGCACACGATATTCTGCGAGAGATGGAAATCTCGATATAAAACCCAGTTATATAGGCGACAGCTGTTCACATAAAAGCTTCTGCCAGCAAGGGAATGTGGAAATAGTTCACATATTCGGTCCCTTCTGCGCTTGCAACTACATGTAAATAGGGCCAAGGCATGTCTATAAAGTATTGCCTTACCGTCAGAACGGAACTCTCTTGATATAAGCGACGGGTTGGATATCTGCGACGCTTTCGTAAAAGTACTTTTAGAACAGCTGTTTGAGCTGAGTAATGTATTTAATGAAAAGAAAATAAGCGTTTAGTCTTCTCATTGTCACTTGTTATCTATACGACATGAAAATTTTACTGATAGCTGTACAATTTCGATAAGTACGAAGTGATGTTGCCGCGATTCCAATTATCTTCTCATTTGAAAAGCATAGTAGGTACTCATATGTATATTATTAAATTTCATCACTGTAGACATAAACACAATAGAGACTTATTTGATTAACTAATAGAAAACTATAATAATAAACTTTATGTATCATAAGAATACCGTGATAATGTAGGTACTGTCACGAACTCGTAACATTAAAAAAATAATTATCTAAATGTATGATTGCGTCAATAGGTAATATACAATCTAAATGTATAATAATTTTTGTAACACATTTGACATTGTTTACGAATATACTGTGTCACTTTAAAAGATTTTCTGACAATTTTGGCGAAACACGCTATGCTACCTGTTGTAATAAATGTATCGGTCGGCAGAGTGTAAGAGGCAGAAAAATATAAAGAATTTGAAATTAAATATATGCCCATTGATCAATGATAATAGTAATTGCTTATTTGCACTTTTCACTTTAAAACACAAGATGATAACCACTCTATATACCAAAGCAGCAAATGGAACGAAACAGTAAATTTACATTTAACTTAGCAATTCGCTGTGTGCGAAGCAAATTCATACTTCTTTGGTGTGTGATCTCCTTTACTTACTATTAACTGTGAAATATTACGTAGCGCCATTTTGAGCGACTGATGACAACCCGTGGTGTCTATTGGGGTTTATCTGTGTCCTTTATCACCATTTTATTCGATAATATACTTACGGAAGAGTAGCCCACCAAACAAGTAGAACATTATTTCACAAGACTGGTTAATCATGAGTCCAGTACCATTTGCTCCAGTTACGGAGCCGAGACGGCCCAACATCGTAGATAAACTCATTGCCATGCCTCTGTAACACACAATTGTACAAAAGCGTGTTACAAAGAGAAACCACCCGATGCAAAATCATTTCGTTGTAATGGCCCCAGTGCTGTGCCCTGAGGAACACCGCACAATGTAAAGAAGTAAGGCTTTGGGCAATCGTTTTTAAATTATGTATCGATTAGTAATGATCTACAAACTTGCTTTTTTTCTGTTATCTTTACAAAATGGTTGCTTTGAAATAAACAGGAAAAACTGACCTCACATGAGTTGGGAAGATTTCCACAGTAAATGCGTTAATAGGCCCAGTCGCCAGACCTATGACGGGAGTAACCGACAAGATGATAGCAAATAAAATATCATTCGTTATTATGTTGATGGAGGTGCAGAAGAAACCTGAAATAAAGATGATTTAAATTCAGAAAAGTGTTCATGGAAAATGAAACTACCATACCGCCATCTAAAAGTTCTTAAAGTAGTATTATTTTAATATAGGTATGTTTCCCTCTCCGGTTCGTTCCTGGAGGAAAGGATCGTCATTGCGATTTCAAACTATCATGGCCACTCACATTACTACTAAAGCTATCGGATTATTTATCTAATTGTTTGGAATTTCCAATATATCGACGCAGTTACAAGCCAGTAACTCCTCTCAATAATATTATTGGGAACTTACTTTACTTTTTGTGTGTACATATCTCGTAAGACAAGTGTAAATTCTAACATATTAAACAAGTAAATTCAATTTATCCACTACTACTACTAAGATATTCTTTTTACATATACTAGTATCATTAGTATCATGAAGGACACTGACGGTCCGATTCTCAATTATAAAGTCTACTTCTGATAATTAACTTCCAGAATGTTATTCGATGTTTCTAAGCGTTTCATTACTACTGCTTATATTTCTTATAGACCCATAACCCAAATATAGTAAAAATAGATTACCTAAACACAACATGGAGACCATTATCAATTTTTTCTTGCCAATGTATTTAACCGTAGCGGCGGCTATGACAGCGACCACTGTACAGCACAATCGTGATGTGAAATTTATGATTAGCACCGTATCGTCTATTTTATCGATACATCCTGTTTCACCCGTTGATGACTGAAAGAGGTTATTTTTTAGGCTTAAATTCTTTGGGCATTCTGGCTTTTGCGGAATTGAGAAATCAAAGAAGTGCTTGTTTCAAGTCGTAAGAAATGACATACATGCCAATAATCTTACTAACATGGATACTGTGTGAAGTGGAGAAGGAATACCAGGAAAGTGGACCCCGGGATCCGCGATAAACACCTTAGATCCAACTGAATATGACAAGCAAATAATATCGAGAAGTGGAACATAGAACAAAAGTAGAGAAAAATTGATCTTTTTCCAAAGAAAATGCTGCATACATTTCTATTTCTAATTGAAAAAAATGCAAGGAATAAAGGAAAATAGATAATAAAATTAAATATATATTTATGACAATACCTGGTTAAATCTGTCAAGAATGACTTTGCACGCGGTTCTTTCTTGTCCACCGTCGGTTAACACTCGATTCAATAAATCAGGGACCCATAAATTGAGCCCGTTAAGCCTGCAAATTAATAAAAAAATGATTGGGGACAAATACCGTGGAAACCAGACAGCCTCTGAGGTCTGCCGATAGTAAACGCGACAACTACATAAGTTACATTGCTCTGCACCCTAATGCTGCTATCAACCATCATCGAACCACTGAGAGTACAGAAAATACCCTTCGATTTTTGGATTTTACTGATATGTTATTGAAGTCTTAAATTAATTGATATTTATCTATTTATTTTTATTTTATATATTTGTGACATCGTGTAGAGTGAATGAAACAATGCAATGAACTATTTTTCATTTAATTTGGAACTTTAAGTCTATGACAATAAAGCCGAAAATTCAACGGCAATTTTTGTGATCTCAGTGATTTGCCAGTGCTTACAACTTACACGACATTAACTCCAAATAGGAGAAATCCGTTGAGCAGTACCCATTTCAAATATGACAACTTTAGTAAAGGCATTGTTTGTACCTTCAATGATATTAAAAAACTGCCTGTATCTCTTTTAATGGATGGGGCGATCAGTTTCTTAATCTGGAATTAGAAATCACCTCATTATCATAGTAACCTGATGTCCAATTTTAAAACTATATAGTTTTAGAAAGCACTTTCTTCTTCATACCTAATTGATGCAACTTCTTCACATAGACCATTAAGCCACAGTAAGTCATAGTGAATCTTGACCAGGTCACGTGTTAACTCAAGTTATTGATCAGATAATTTAGACTTGTGATAATAAATGTAACCGGGAATTAACGCGATCATGGTATAGGTATATACATACCTTTTGCCTGACGTTTCGACCAGGTTACACCGGCCGTGGTACCATACCTATACCATGATCGCGTTAATTCCCGGTTACATTTATTATCATAATCATGGAACGCGAAAGTTTAAAAGTTAATAATTTAGACTTACTGGAAATTCCTCAGGTTTTTTACGTTTGTTTCCTGCATACATGTTTTGTAATACTATAAGTGCCTCGTCCAATCTATCTTGGGAGACCAGAAACTTTGGACTTTCTGGACTGAAGGCCAGTAGAGAAGCGACTATTATGATAAACATCGCGTATACTGTGTTCAAAAGGCGCCAAGAACGGAAGATATATAGGCCGAAATCTATTCTAAAGTCTAAAGGTAGTATTGCCCAGGCTAATACTGAAAACAAAAAATAAACATACACTTTTAGCTAATCAGCCACAAGCTCTAATATATGTACCAAACTTCATCAGGATATCTTCAAAGTTCATGCCACGCGACAGTGATCTAGGGCCTGGTGTGGTAGACCTGCCCTTTCCACTTGACTGGCACTTTGGGGTTGCATATGTCACCAGCCTTTTTAGCCAACTTGGCCTCGAGGAGGGGCACATGTTGACCCGCCCTCAAATAAATATGCTATAAAGGATGATGATGTATCTATTTTTACAAATATACCCTAGCACTACCAGTATTCTAAGTAAATATAAACGTCAGCTATGTGGCACAGAATCTAACTGGTTTTATAGTTAAAATCAGAGCTGGACCTCGATTTCACTAAACACTACAAAGGAGGCAGGACGCGTCCCAATTGAGCACTTTGAATAGGGAAGTACCTTCGCCTTGTAAGTAAGTAGTTAAGTTGCCCTGTGTGTAAGTAACCTTGTGTTATGTTTCCAGCGGTTAGAGTAGGGTAGTCAGAGCTCACTAGAGAGGATTTGCGCTGTCATTGTAAAGATCAATTTGTGTCTTGCGCTAGCGGCACAGAAGCTCTCATACCCTTCACCCCTTCTCTCATCACCACCTCTTCAAGAAGGACATTGTAAGGTTTCTATAGGGTCGCTATAAGTCCAAGTGTTTGTCAGCCACGTAAGTGTTATAAAAAATCATTGTCCTTGGATCCTGAGTTTTGTGAGCTGAAGATTCAATGGTTCTAAGACTGACCTGAAGGCCTTGACAGATTCGATTTATTCATTCTTCATTTATACTTACGTGGCACTAGTGCCGATCCAGCTAACTGCATAGAGTTGAGTACGGATAGGAATACATCCTTGTGTTTCGACGGCAATATCTCAGCGATATATGTGTAAGATGCTGCAGTTGGACATGCTAAGCTATAAAAACAGTTACGTTGTCATTATTGCTGGATAATTCAACAACTTCTTCTTCAACTACAACTTTAAAAGATGATTTCTGTAGCAGAATCGACACTGTTATACATATTACACAAGAAGGTGATCATGACGCTTGTAACAGTGTCAAAATATAGGATATTCTGAATGAATAATAACATGGTAAATAAGGTATGTGAGTGTGTCACGTTGGGGTCACCAATGTCGGGGTATGGCCTCCGCCTATCAGGACCGGATGATCAGCTGACACCAAGTCGGTGTGTGGCCTACGCCTAACCAGACTCGGTGATCAGCTGATTTTGCGATCAGCTGCAGGGGTCACTGACCCATGAGGTAGGCACTGCCCTAGTTTCTGTGTAATTGGCGGAAATCTGATCCTCTGTCGCCATGAATAATCTAAATTTTTCCATTGAATCACTTTGAAAATGAAAAGTAATTTAAAATAAGATGACCAACACCCGTTGCAGTTAATTATACTTAATGAATAATTTTATATTAAAAAATATTCATAATAACCAAATCTTACCAATTAGATGCAAGAAATTTACAAATTGCAAAGCCGATTGTATTAGGCATCAATCCAGCTGATAAACTGAAAATGCCAGCACCGAAAGAACCATATACGAGCATCTTTTTGCGACCTTGAGTGTCCACTAAATAACCCCATGGGTATGCAGTAACTAACATCCCTGAAATTGAAATAAATTGAGAAAATATTCGTACATACTAATCTGTTGTTCCCTAGGTCTTTTCTCAAGTTTTAAATCTATCATAATGTTATCTTCGCCAATGACGAACTTTCTTCATAGAATCTTCTAAACAAAGTTGAATTTTGGTAATTTTCTTACAGAGATTTCGATGCTTTTCAAAGTTATGTGTGTATTTATCGGAGGTTCATAAGTGCCCGGTTACTGGCAATAGACTCGCTAACTATTACATTGGAACCTAAACATAAACTGGAGAAATGTGGGGGCTAGCACCTCTGCCTACCCCTTCGGGGATAAAGGCGTGAGTTTATGTTATGTTATGTCTGCTTTTGTTGTTGAAGGCGATTACGCTTTCTTCACAAATAACTTCTAAATTTTTACCTACCTGTGTTAGGCATCGCATTAGTCAGTCAATTTGAATACATTCTGATACTAAACACTCTATACCAGCCATTACCTATTCAATTCGTTCCAGCCTTCGATGCTTATTTGTTTGCAAATTATATTTATCTATTTGGTTGGAAGGTATTTAGTTGGCTGGTAACTAAAGTACCACGGTAGCCTAGCTGCCCTAGTGGTATGGGTAATGAACTGCTGAGACGAGGTCTCGAGTTTGATAATGACTTTTCGAAGTTATGTGTGTATTTATCGCAGGTTTATAAGTGCCCGGTTAATGGCAATAGGCTCACCACCTCACATTGGGACCTAAACATAAACTGGCGAAACTTGGGTGCTAGTACCTCTGCCTACTATATACTAAGTTTATGTTATGTTTATGTTAGTTGGCTGGTAAGTATTATTCGGACTATTATTCCTGTATGTTATTCATTCCACGTCATCAGCAAGCTGTATAATTATTTGCTATCTTACTTGAACAACAATGGATACCTTGTCTAAACTGAAATAAATTATGCTCCCCATACATTCACATCATGGTATATGTTACTTTTTTTTATAGTGCAAAGAATCCCCACGGATACCCCCTGACCAGAACCGGTTGGGGAGGTTATGTCGGACTCGAACCGACTTAAACGCACGCCTAGTTAGCCCCTACCTAGCACGCTACGCTTAGTTGCCGGAGGTGAGATAGTAACCAACACATCCCTCGCACCCCGGCAGACCCCGGCCATCTCTTTCAAAATAGCCCCCTGCTAGTGTAAATGGTTTATGTCACTGACATTTTACTTTTGATCTGTCATTTTGTTTCGTATCTATTAGGGAATAAAGATTATTCTCTATCTATGGTTAACGGTTTAACGTCGTGAATTTTGTCTCAAATAGATTGTCAGGCTGTGTTATTGTTATTCAGAAATTAATACATTATTTTTCTAGTAAGTATCTTTCTAAGTTAACAAACTTCTCTCTAATAACCATCTAAGATACAGATTTAATAGTGCGATTTCATGGTTAATATAACTTACCAAGATAAGGCAATGAGATTATAATCCCACGTTGTTTGTCAGTCATTTGTAAATCACATACCGCCGATGGTAAGACTAGGGAGATGCCCAGTCGTTCCAAGAGGCTCGCTATGAGAAGGAGTGCTAAGATCGCACAATGTTTCAAGTTGTACCAGCCGATTCCTGTAAACCAAGCGGTTCGGTGAGTCTTTCCTCTGTCGCATCATTAAGTCTTGGAATTCCTTAAGCGCACGTGTTTCCTTCTTCCTACAGTCCCGGTTCAGCATCTGATCAGGCCGTCAAACTGAGCGCCACCGTTGTAGCACTGTACGTGTTTGCAATGGTGACACTCTTTTATGAGACTTTGCCTTCAGCTTAACATCAGGCGAGGTGTAGTCAAATTGACGTGCCATAAATAAAAAAAATGCAGTTTAGTTTTCAGAAACGGTCATGCGATAGTTTTATATCTATCATAGAAATAAAAAATGGATACTATGACAGTAAATATGATATTCAAATAGAAAAAATATCGATTTGTAAAACGTTTACAGAACCATTAAATCGAAAGAAAAAAAGTGATTGATTGAAAATTGTATTGCACTCACCCCGCCTACTACACACTTCCATTTATTTTTTGTTTTCCATGTGTCTACCGTTTTGGAAAATTGTATTGCACATCAAAGCAACTAGTACATAGTTACCTACCTGCAATATCAAGAGCTTGATCCAAATCTGCAGCATCTTTCTCCTGTTGATCAATATTATTGTTGCGTTGATCAACATTAACATTGCGTTGATAATGATTATCATTTATTTGATCCGCCGGCATTTTTATTGCGTGCACTATTTCACTATTATTTGTGTTCCCTAATCTATTCTTACATCACCACTTAATGATAGTATTATTTAACTTTTCCAAAATATCGCTGTTAAGGCCAAACACTGTTTTTTTTTATTATTTTATTATGTGGTAGACAGGCACCGACTCACCCGATGAAACGTGGTTAGTGTGGCTTATTGACGTTTGCAACACCAATATTGTTACAATCGTGCTGCCGACGCTATAGAGGGGAGGATGAGCATTATTGGATTTGTCTACCAATAAATTTAAAAAGTAAGTTAAGAGGAAGTTATGCCAAAAAGCTTATTATAAAATCCAGGATTATTTGGATGATAAACAAGCCTGGAAATGAACTGTTCACTCAATTTGCTACTCAAACAAATATCTGTATCTAGGCTATGTAAATGTTTGTAAATAGACCAAAAAAAAGGCCCGCTGAGTTTCTTGCCGGAGTCTTCTCAGTCCGGGGCCGCGTTTCGAACCGGTTCATTTGCTAACTAACTTATAGTATATGATTAATTTTGACGTTTTGCAAGTTCCGCTTAACAGTCTATACAAAAGGAATGATCTTTGAATTTTTTAAATGTTGTTAACATTATCTTTTTCAGTTTTCATGAAGATACGTAGTATATGTTCTTGCAGTAATGTCTGTTATAATAATTGAATTATTAAATACTTCACAATAACGATATTTACGTGACTCGCGTGAGCCAGACGAAATGCACTGTACCTACCTCCAAGATACAATACAGAATTATTTACGTTCAGCATGACTAATAAAATAAATGATTTGACACAGAATAGATAAATAATATTTATTTCGACTTTTTGTTATAAATAAATATTCTAGGACAATCTACACAACGTCACCTAGACTCATGGTAAGCATAGTTTAACTAGCTTGTGTTACGGGTTCTAGAATGCGGATGAACATACATAGATACATTTTTTTCGTAAATACATACATATTATACATAGGAACACCCAGACCAATGCAAATATTCATATTCAAGCACACAAATATTTGCACTGAGCGGGAACCGATCCCGCTCCTCCGTCTACGCCACGGAGGTTATAATACATCGTCTAGCTTAATGAGTGGTAAAAAAGGGTGAAGGTTGCAACCAAACTAAGCAATCGGTCCCGAAAGTACCCTAAAAGAGGGAAAACATACGTAAGATCATAGGCATCGTTACGGGCCACTGTCCAAGCATCCAAGCATCTGTTTACCATAGATGTACCTAAGGGCAGAGGATGCATGGGGCTGAAAAAACTCCACAACACGTCCTTATGGATTGTAGTAGTGTGGCGCATCAACGGGCACAACTGCTCCAACCACCGGCAACGCTTCCGGAAGCATTTAGAAGTCTCTACAAACTTCTGGCTTTCTGACAAGACCTGGGATGGTTGGAGTGATCGGGTCGATGAAACACCACACGCACTAAGGCCCAAACAAGAGACCAACTGCGGATAAACCCAATGCAAACAAGCAATCGTCCAGCTTCTCCTCACATTATGCAGATATTATAGTAACTCAGAGAGCACGTGAAGCCGTTTGTCCCCGTTGTCATACGAACATCAATGGCGGTCGTGCGGGTAGTTAGAGGTGTGAATGGTAAGTAGGCCTTTTTTTTCGTGTGAAAAATCCCCACGGATACCCCCCTGCCCCGCCGGAGCCGGTTGGAGAGGTTATGTCAGACTCGAACCGACCAAAACGCACGCCATCTTCGGGTCTTTAGTTGCCGGAGGTGAGATAGTAGTCAACATATCCCACGCACCGCGGCGAACCCGGGGCCGTTTCTTTCGAGATGACTCCCGTGGGTGTAGGGACCACGGTGTCCCCGTCTAGTCCCCGGGTATGGGGAGGAATGGTAAGTATGCCTGTCTTTATATTTTGATAAAAGACATTCTCATTCGTAAAGAACGCGGAATGGCACGCACAATGGCCCAAAGAGGGAGGCTAGGTGCGGAAAAAGGAGTCCCAATACACAACGTGGAATGCTCATGTTATGTTTGGATGAGGTAGGACATGACGGTATCTCCCTTCCTAATGAGCAGTCCGACTGGGGAAGTACCTCTGCCCTACAGAATACCGCGGCTAATAATAACCTTGTGTTGTATTTCCGGCGCCGGCGGTGTGTAGGGTAGCCAGAGCTCACTGGAAAGATATTGTGTTGTCAGTGGTAATACCGAGAAACCCTTCTTTATCTTCTGCACAGACTGCATAGAGACTCTCATAACCTTTTCCCCTCTCCCCTTTCGCCCTCTTCTCTATATGATTGGTAGCACGAGTGTAACGCCCCTAGTATTACAACCTTACAAACATCCATAGGCCACGTTAACCACTTTTCCATCATGTGGGCCACGTGCTTATCTACCACTTATGTGGTATAAAAAAAATTATAATACCTAAGCGGCTCATAATACGTTTAATTAACATGTTAATTGACGTTGATCTAGCAAATTGTATCTATTTACATATTAGTATTTAGTTCAGTGTCACTTAGTATGCTAACTATTCACGTAACTATTGAATTCGAATTAGATTTGAACGTAGTGCCATGATGTAAAGGAGAATTTTGAATTCTCTAGAATTTCTCTAGTGGTCAAAGCATTCCCCCTTTTATGAGCTGCGGTAACCAGTTCGTAAAAGGGGTAATGCTTTCAAGTCCTATCTGGGCATTCACTGTTTTTCAATCTAATTCGATTTAAATATGAGCGGACTAGCGTTTCAACATTGGAGTTTTTTCATATAATTAAAAAAAATAGTTAGCCGCGGTAGCCTAGTTGTATGGATAATGGACTGCTGAGACGATGTCTCGGGTTCGATCCCAGGTTTTACCATGGCACGCACCAATGACTTTATGATGCTTTTCGAAGTTATGTGTGTATTTATCGCAGGTGCCCGGTTAATGGTATCGCACCTATTACATTGGGACCTAAACATAAACTGGCGAAATGTGGGTGCTTGCACGCTTGCACCTCTACCTACCCCTTCGGGGATATAGGCGTGAGTTTAGGTTTATGTACGTATGTATAAAATAGTTCATTTATACTTCTTGGTAAATTCACAATAAAATTGTGGAAGCTACGTCAGCAATGACAATATCAAACTATCTTTTAGCGAAGAATAAAAAGATATGTAGGTACTTATTTTTAATTTTTATTACGAGTATTAACTAATTATTTAAGTAAAGTATTCTATATATTATTATGCTAACAAACTATGAAGTCCCATTGTCTTTGAGATGACCTTTTTGAACAGATGCTTTTGAATTTGGTAACAATAATGCAAGAGCGCCGCAAACTGAAACAAAGAGAAATAGATTTTTTATTATAAAACATATTTATTGAGTACCTACTCCTTAAAGTATTGCAAGGTTTTGTTAGAAATAGCCAAGTTCAGCCTCACCTTTGTTAGTTTATATAGGAGGTAGAGTATGATAGTATGTCCTGTCCTAATTCAGCAGTCCGACTGGGATTTATCCCTTCGCCCTACAGAATACCAATCCCTACCAACCTAATTTATTATCATGTTTAGTGAATAGGGTAGCCAGAGCTCATTGGAGGGGTGAAAAAGATATGTCTTGTATAATCTCACCTCCGGCAATCAAGGACCCATGAACGGCGTGCGTTTTGGTCCGCTTGAGTCCGACATAATCACCTCCTCCGGTTTTGACGGAGGTGGTATCCGTGGGGATTTTGCTCACGATAAGGAAAAGAGCTCATTGGAGTACCTAGTTTTGTGTTGTCACTTGGAAGGCTTCACCCTTCCTCCCTTCCCTTAGTTGACACTGTTCTGTAGTAGTATGAAGCCCTGTTTTGTCTTCTGCGCTGACAACACAACACACACAAACTTAGAAAAGTCTCGGAGAAAGATACTTACGGAAAAGTAAACCTCCGAACAAATAAAACATTAACCCACAAGCGTTGTTTATCATGACTCCAGTGACGTTGGCACCGACAATTGAACCTATGCGGCCCATCATCATAGACAAACTTACTGCCATGCCTCTGTAACACATAAATAAACAGAGTTACCGCAGGTTTCAGAAACCCGCCGAATCATTGATCAACTAACACTGCTATTAATTTAACAAGGATATCAAATCAACTTGGGTTTCTGAAACGATGATCAGGCCAAAATATAAATAAATAAAAAAATATATAAAATATTATTCTTTATATTTATGAAATATAAATATAAATACGAATCTCCAGATAAATTTGACAGCTGCTATGTTAACTGACACGATGATCAAATTAAACTATTTAATCATGCTTCTAGCAAGCCAATTGCTACTTGACAAGAGATTTAACAGTTGAATAGTTAATTTTAGGGTTGATCAGCCTTTCGGGAACTGGGTGTTTGTGTTAAGTCATCATCTTTGGAACATTATTCTGTTTGATATCGAGTTTCAAACGCAGTCGTAACGTGAGAAGACGGTGAATATTGTTTAAGGCTGGCTTCACAGCCACGCAGGAGACCCGTACGGGTCACGCCCTCAGAGCTTTGAAACGCCTATACTGGGAGTATGAACAATTGCAAAATGGTCGACGATTTCGAAACAGAATTTTTCTTTTTTTTTTATACCACGTAGGTGGCAGACAAGCACACGGCCCACCTGATGGAAAGCGGTCGCCGTGGCCTATATACGTGTGCAACACTAAGGGTGTCACACACGCGCTGCCCACTCTGAAAGGAAAGGGGGAGAGCTGGGAAGGGGTGGGGAGGCTAGGAAGGGGAGGGGAAGGGGGGGTAAAGTGAGCTCTGGCTACCCTACTTACCGGCGGGAACACAACACGATGGTTATTATGACCGCGGTCTTCTGTAGGGCGGAGGTACTTCCCCAGTTGGACAGCTCATTTCGGACGGGAGTTACCGTCGTGTCCTACCTTCGTCATTTATCATTTTCGTCGTTCTCATTCAAAATTGATTTGATATCACGTTTATAAGTTTCTGTTCAATAAAGACTACGCATTACTGGCGATACAATTGAATAGGGCTCCGTCTACTGTTCACAAAACTACTTGTTTACGTCTTATACAAAAGGTATTTGATAACATTTTTAAATACAACAGTTTTACGTGTTTTACAGTTCAACAGTTTCACAATTCAATGGCTATAGTGTTTCATCGTTTAAGTAAGAAAAGCTCTTAATAATATTTTACCTTAAATGTGTGGGGAAGATCTGCACAGCGTACGCGTTGATCGGTCCAATCGCCGTTGCTAAGATAGGATTTGATGACAAGACAATTGCAAACACAATATCCTTCGTTATTATGTTGATGGAGATACAGCTCATACCTTAAACAAAAATTAATGAAACGTTAGCATTTTTGTTATTCAAGAAACTTTAGAAAGAGAAGGATGCTAATTTACTGAACATTGATAAATTTTACAAAGTGCCCGAGAGCAATAGGCTCGTCCTCTATTACGTGGGACCGAATCATAGTTGGCGAAATGTGGGTGTTTAAGACACTTCTGCCTATCCTTTCGGAGATTACGGGCGTGGGCATATGTATATATATAATGTATGATAAATTGAATGCAAATTCTAAGTACACTCTCAGGCCCGTATTCTAGTATATCAATTTATCTGAGAACAGACAATCTGTCACATTTGTCAATCAGTCACGCAGTGTACTTTTTTGAGAGCTTCTTACACCGTGTCTACATTTACGTAACATTTTACCATGACCATATCAGAAATACGTGTCCGTCACGTATTCAGCTGCGTAATAACTGAGCTTAAATGAAACCATCGATCAACTGGTGGCCGTGCACATGTCTAGATTGTGTGCCCATTTACCAAAAGTTTTTTCGTCCTCACTCAACGTCATGGTTATGATGCCACGCTGTCCGGTCCGCTGTTCATGTCACATATCTGCACGCACCTTTAGAGATTTTCCACATACCTCTCTGAAGCATCCCTACCGAAGGACACCGTGGTGGGCTGATGTATAAGTTCTAAGCAATTATCACATTTATTACTTCTATCGAATCGACGGAATCGTGGTGTAGTAATTTGTTTCATGGCAGCGCCACTACTCATAGAGAGGGCCCGAGCATAACTTTCGTTACAGTATACCAATACGTTACCTATAAACAGTAAGCTAATGATGATCAAGTTCTTCTTCCCAATATATTTGACGGAAATGCTGGCCACGACGGCGACCACGGTACAGCACAGTCGAGCAGCGGAATTTATGATGAGCACCATCTCGTCTATGGTGTCATTACATTCTACATTATGTGGTGATGTCTGGAAAGAGAATTTCGTTTCAAATAAGTCTATTTTCGAAGCGTAAAGTTCTTAGTAGTTATAAAACCAGTAGTAGAAATTGGCACGTATATCATCGTCTACGATATCAAGTCAGTACTTTTTGAGTTTAACCCCTCCCTCCGTTGCTTGGTAGAAGCGGCATAGCCAGACATTTAATGTGGCTGCAGCAGCGAAGGTGATTCCCTTGCATTTAAAACGCGATGTTACGAATGTGAAGCCTTTTTTACGTGCAAAATCTCCCCACGAATACCGCCAGAGCCGGTTGGGACTCGAACCGATTGAAGAGCACCCCGTCTTTGGGTTTTCAGACCAGGAGCCCTCTTTTTCGAGATGTCCCCCTTCGGGTGTAGGGACCACAGTGTCCCTGTCTAGCCTCAGGTTATGTGGAGGCGCACTCTGCGTCGCCGCCACGGCCTGCTTCTGCTAGGGTGACAGGCGGCTCCACCCGTCACCCCCATGGAAATGAAATCTGCTGGACCTCGATGCGCGAACGTTCATACGTGTCTTGCTTGTGTTGGCAAATCTGGCTATATCTTTAACTATTATTATCCAACCCTAGTACGAGTACTAGGTACTATGAACTGTTGCTGATTTTATGATATCTACCTGGTTAAATCTAGCTAGAATAACTTCACACGCAGTTTTGTCTCGTCCGCCACCAGTCAATACTCTGTTCAACAAATCAGGAATCCACATGTTGAGTCCATTTAACCTGAAAAAAAAATCGATAATGTTGTACGTTGATTCGACGTATACTGAACATACGAGAAATAGAAACATAATATTGCAGGTTAAGGCATAAGTACCTTTCTTTAGCAGTGAAATAAAGAAAACAAAACACATTTTTTTTTGTATAAAATGGTCAATAACACAGAACATTGGGACTAGAAGAATGCTTAACTCATTACGTGTCCCAAAACATAAATATAAAAAAGGAGAGCCAAGTTCAAAAAAAAAATGCTTGGCTGTACAAAAAGAATGTAGATCTAATTGAGTGCCAATTTCTATGCAAAATCCAAATATGTATTTATAGGAACAAGTATTAAAATATGCACCAAACCAGTTTGCACCAGACATATTCTTGCGCTTGTTTTTCAACTGAAATCTATTAAATGAAGACATCATTCTATCACATATCATGCGCGAAATATGGATTCTGACTGCGTCCAAAAATGAAGAAGTTTGTACTTGTCCAAGAAAGAGACAGGCCTTCACCAGTAAATTCAATCTATTTCGACTCGTGAAAACAAACCATGCGATCCTTAGGGTATAGTTACTATTGTAATAGCTACCTAAAACTTACACGATTAAAATTCCAAATAACAGAAATCCATTGAGTAGAATCCATTTCAAATAATTCCATATTAATAACGGTACTGTTTGCACCTTCAATGAAGTTAGAAAACCTCCCTTATTTCTGTCATTGGCTGGAGCAAGAAGTTGCTTAATCTGTAATAAATAACTTTTTTTAATGAAGAATTTAGATGTGCGTTGGGAATATATAAAAAACTTTGGGTGATAAGAAAAATGGACGATTATGAATATTTTATTTAATTCTTGTCTGTTTGTTCGCTGTGGAAATATTGAACAAATGTTGATGCGGTTTCTATGAAAAGTTCTCAGTAGATATTGTTTTATCACTTAGGTCGCACACAGTCCACCTGATGGAAAGTGATTGACTGTGATGGACGATTGCAAAACTAAGGGCGTCACGCTCGTACTGTCGATCCTGAAGAAGCCTACTAATGTCCATCTTGAAGAACCCATATTATAGATAGTCTCTTGGAGAAACCGCAGTAGTTAATCAACAAAGTAGGATGAAGTCCTTTTCATTCTGCACAGGTGTGCATCCGATTCTGTTCGTGTCTGGTCATGGTGCGATAATAGAAAATAGGCGCGGCATCATGTCTCATTGTTTAGACGGTAAATCACACACAGAAAGGTAAAATCCCTCTTGAAGTTTAGATGTTCGATTGTGGGTAAGCGGTCGAGTAGATATATCTAAAATTCACGTAAACCGTCATCCACACGGGCTGAGCCGCGAGTATCAGCTATTAAGAAGAATTTCATCTTCCAGACAACAATGTAATACAGTTTAATAATGTCACTTGCAATAAGGAATGTCAGTAACCAATTGGTGTCGATCCCAAGCATATTGAACTTAATTGAGGGGTTAATTGAGACGAGAAGGCCTGTTTAGACAACAAATGAACGAATCCATTAAGTCAGTGATTGGAAATGTCATAAATGAATAGATATAACAAGATATAGTTATAAATGAACCATTGTTAATGAGTGGTTTGATAAACTTACTTACTTCTATATCATTAACACATCAGAATCTATGAAGAATTTTAAGTGTTATCGAATAGGTCAACACATTGCAAAGTTAGGTAATAGTAGCGAGGTCAGACTTAGGATGGGTGGGGTACACTGGCCACACATAACATTAAAACCCCCCTTGGAACCCCATACTTACGGGAAATTCTTCTGGTTTTTTCCGTTTATTGCCTGCATACATTTTTTTCAACACTTCAAGAGCTTCATCAAGTTTGTCCTGTGAGACCAGAAACTTTGGACTCTCTGGACTGCAGGTCAGAACAACGGCGACTATTATGAAAAACATGGCGTACATTGTGCTCAAGAGGCGCCAAGGTCGGAAGATGTACAGGCCGAAATCAACTCTGAAGTCCAAAGGCAGTATGGCCCACGCTAATACTGAAAAGACAATATATATATAAAATATATAACAATTTTTCTGGAGTGATTAGTATGCTGACTGTTCAAATCACCCTAAAGATGGTTGTATATGAGAATTTCCAATGCTTCAGATATGGTGTTGTGGCCTAGCGGTCAGAGCGTTCCCCTTGTAAGGGAAGATCGCAGGTTCAAATTCCGTCAAAGTGTTTTTTTGCGATCTAAATTTGACATATTTGATTAATTTATGAACTTTGACCCGGATATATTGGACTCAATGTTGATAACTATATATATATATATAAGGATTAAGATCGCTAAGAGGCCGATCCGAAGCTTTGTATCTCAGAATCCAAGGTTCACTTTTTCCAGAATATCCGCTGCTTTGACTGGCTATTCATGTTCATACAAACATTTTTTTTTGCACTGCCCGGGAATCGAAACCGTATCACTACTGCTAAAGTTATTCAATCAAAAATCTTGACATTGAGATTGATTCTAATTCAGCATCAGAGCCTCGTCTGTTGTAATGCAGGTGAACAGAGCAGGTGAGACTAACTTGTGCCCATGTCAAAAAGGTCCCATATAGATGTATGGGTGTAACTCAATTTCTAGACATATATTACGTTATTATACTCGTAGTTAAAATTTTATATACTTACGCGGCACAAGAACTGATCCAGCTAGCTGTGCAGAATTGAGTACAGATAATAATAAATCTCTGTACTTCGTTGGTAACATCTCGCCGATGAATGTGTACGTAGCAGCAGATGGACATGCTATGCTGCGAAAAATACAATTAATTTTGATACGATTTAATATTTTAAGAAAGAAAAGAAAGAAAAATGCGTTTATTTTTGAATATAAGGAGTCTAATAATTTAAGGAGGTCACACACATAAAAATGTATTATTAACAAACCTACTGTAAAGCTGCTTAGATGCATTTGCTATTTTGGTGTGTGGCCTCCCTTATTTAGGACTGAACACTCCGCGTAACTTGAGATCACATTCTAATTAATTTAAAGTACCTATAGTACCTAAAAATACAAACTTGGACATTTTTGATGAAGAGTTTTGCTCGGTACATGTCGATTTTAAAACAAATACCAGTGCTATTTCAACATCGGTGACATTACTTTTACTTTGATACAATCAATTAATCAATTAGTTTATACCTCTCCTAAATGTTGGGAGGCTTTTGTTTACTATTTCCACGCTGACCAGACGGGTAGGGTATCGTAGGTTTATATCGAGCTTTCCGTCGCTGTCAGAGATATCGTTTACATATTTTTCAGTTTGTCGCCTCTTACGATATCCTACGGATGAAACGGGCTGGTGATCTTTTCCGTCATCACACGGATACTTCTACTTATTAATACTTAATTCAAAACTTACCAAAGAGCCGAAAGGAATCTGCAAATAGAATAACAAATTGTGTTTGGCATCAATCCAGCTAGCAAACTGAAGATACCGGCACCAAAAGAACTATATACGAGCATCTTTTTGCGACCTTGAGTGTCCACCAAATATCCCCATGGATATGATGTTAGCAGGATACCTGAAAATCAAATGGATTTAAAGTTTATATCCATATGGTGACGAAGTATAAATGCTCACCATTCCATCTCATCTGAAAGGCGTAAGAGGCGACTTACGGAAAACACAGATGATACCTCTGCGAGGGAGGGAGTCTCGATATAAATCCCTGTATCAAACCGTTTGGTCAGTGTGGAAACAATAGGCCAAAGCCTCAACATTCAGAGACGCCTATGTCCAGCGGTGAACTTATTGAATAATTGAAAGTTGAAATATTTGAACATATTAAATAATTCACTGTTAAATATTTCGGGATATTTACACATGTTTGTTGATTTTATGGAGCAACCGATATTTCGGCGCTGTTGCAAGCGCCATGATCACGGTGCACGCTTGCAACAACGCCGAAATATCGGATGCTTCATAAAATTAACAAACATGGTAAATATCTCGAAATATTTAACAGTGAATATGCGAGTATAAATGACCATGTCAATCTAAAATCATATTAAATAATGTTGGCAAATAGTAGAACCGGGGATTTCCTCTTTAGAATGGGTGTTGGGTGGCAGTAACTAGATCAAAAATATCGATGTTTCTTGACATACAATGCCTGAAGGGGCAAACAGATTTGTGTCCTCGTTTCGCCAACAATGATATTGATCACATGAAATGACGGACTTATTACTCCCACATTGTTATGAGCTGGATGCTTACTGTCGGGTGGTAAACAGCGCTATCCCTTAGCCACCTTCTACGACAGCATGCACGGGAAGAGAGAGTTAATGGCAATGTTTCTTTAACTTACCAATATAAGGTATTGAAATAATAATCCCACGCTGCTGATCAGTCATTTGTAAATCACATACGGCCGCTGGCAAAATGATCGAGTTGCCAAACAGATCACCAAGGCATGCTATGAGCAGACACGCCAGAATCAGGCAGTGTTTCAAGTTGTACCAGCCGATTCCTGGATAAACCAGAAAAGGAATGATGATGATTGTGAAATTGGGATCATATTTCCACGATAGCTCATAAAACTAGTAATTAAAAAGTAGCCTAGTAGCCTAGTGGTATGGGTAATGGACTACTGAGACGAGATCTCGGGTTCGATCCGAGGTTTTACCATGGCACACACCAAAGACGTTGTATTTATCGTAGGTTTATAAGTGTCCGGTTAGTGGCAATAGCCTCGCCACCTATTACATTATTGGGACCTAAAAATAAACTGGAGAAATGTGGGTGCTAGCTCCTTTGCCTACCCTTTCGGGGATATAGGCGTGAGTTTATGATATGTTATGTTTATTATTACCTGCAACGTCAAGAGCTTTTTCCAAATCAGCGGCATACTTCTCTTTTTGATCTCCACTACTGTTGCTGTCCACGACGTCCACATTATTTATCTGCATCTCCATTAAACACTCTTATTATTTAACTTACACTATTTCACTTTTGTCTTTACTCAAATCTATTCGAAAATTCTACTCATTGTGGTCCTTCGCCGATAGAAGCATTCAACCGTATTTCCACTAAAAAAAATATTTTCAGCTCGTAATTTCTGCACCCTACTGGTTTATTAAAAGTTAGGGTGAAGTCCAGAAGACACGGGCTTTGATTCCAGATGATATTGAAAAGTCTAATTCCTCTTAACCAACCGGGATTGTAAGAAGTACGAAACACTTGTTCTCAGTCTAATATATGTAATTAAGTACACTAATTACCACATTGATAGATACGTTTTTCAATAACAATTACAATTAAAAACACAAAACAGTCTTTCACAAAACATCAAAACACTATTTCAGCTGGTATCGTGATACCAGCATTAACCAGAGAAGTCTTTTCGGATAGGTAAACTCTAATACGGGTATACCACAGTTCACTGTACAAATCGGTTTACATCGATTGATATAATTTTGTTAACTCATTTCCCTTAATAACATTAATTCTGCCTTGTTCCACGACTTTCCACTGACTAAATCCAGCCTTATTTATTTATTAAACTTCTACTATTAATAAGATGGTTGGTGAGTATAATATTAGGTGCTTGATATAATGATCTGTGTTCACTCGCTGACGTTTGAAGTCAAATGATCGGAAGAGTCCGGCCGGCGCGTGCGCATCTCTCCTTCGATCCATTCCACGAGAGCGTACCGTGATGTAGCTATACTTGTGAATCAAGAATTAAGTAGTTTGAGTTTATAATTAATTATTACTGATTCCAAAACTCGTATTATAGTCGACTATTATTAGGTGTACGAGTATAACTATAACCGCGGTAGCCTAGTGGTATGGGTCATGGACTGCTGAGACGAGGTCTCGGGTTCGATCCCAGGTTTTACCATAGCACACACCAATGACTTTTCGATGTTTTTCGAAGTTATGTGTGTATATATCGCAGGTTTATAAGTGCACGGTTAATGGCAATAGGCTCGCCACCTATTACATTCGGAACCTAAACATAAACTGGCGAAATGTGCCAACCGTGCACCTCTGCCAACACCTTCCGGGATATAGGCGTAAGTTTATGTTATGCTTATGTTTTATAACTATAGGTTCTGTATACATCCCTGGAACCCTAGGTCCACTTATTTTTTATTCTCCTTTTGTTTTGACATAGGTATATGATTTTATGGGCACATATATGAGAGACCTAGGTAGAGTGGACCAAATGTTAAAGGTAAAACTCCGTGGCCGACCGCAGACCGCATCAGCATCTAGTGTACCGTGATATAGTTATGAATGTACATCGTTTAAATTCACAGCGACTTCTCAAATTATGCTGTTTATCTGTATCTGATCTAAGCTTAACACGTCATCCGACATACATATTGTCCATAGAAATTAAAAAATACCAGTACCGCAATCCACTCATTTGTCTCTAATCTACACATTTTAATTATTCACATACATTACTTGTTAAGTCTCGATATGTGTATGCGGCCTCATTATGAAGTCGTAATGAATAAAACAATAAACTTAGCCTGGGTTGCACGATAGTACTTTAACATTAACAGTGCAGTTAAAGTACCGGTCAGGTATAAAACAGGTTCCAGCATTTGACAATTGTTAAAATGACGTCATAACTTGACGCTAACTGTAACCGGCCACGCTTAAACGTCAAATTCTATCAAAAAGATAACTTTAACCGAGCTACTAAATACACTGGTACAACACATTTAGCCCAACCATTAGAATCATATGCCTTGAATCATTGCATGAGTCTGCAGTTGCCGTATGCGGAAGACCACGGAATCATAATTTTGATCGTAATATTTGTGTAAATACCAATTTTTTCTATTATTAAGAATAATAAACCTGATATTCTTGTATGTGGTAGTAAAAGGTCAAGATATACTTCACTTTTATTCTTATTATTTATTACTTCACCTGTTGATTAGTCGGCTTTCTAGTCTAACTAAGATGCAGCTGAATTTTGATAATTTCCGGGAAGCGACTGCAATCGACCGCCACAACCAAATTTGTGATATCGAAGTTCTGTAATTAGGCTAGTCGAAGTTTTTGGGCAATGTTCGTGTGGCAACTGGAACCGACGGATTAACGTGCTCTCCGAGGTACGACCAGACCAGTGCAAATAGCGTTATTCATGCATACAAATATTTGCACTGAGCGGGGATCGAAACCGCGCCTCTTGCGTAGCAGTCGCGTTCACTACCGCCACACCACAGAGGCCACGTGTTAATTTATATTATATACATATTTGCACTAAGGGGAATCAAAACTGCGACTTCTGACGTAACAGTCGAACACTCTACCGCTATACCATAAAGGTTGTAAATTTATGTGGACAAGCGCAAGAACTCCCTGATGGGAAGCGGTTACCTCAGTCCACGAGTACCCTGTACAACCAAGGGCGTTACCTTCTAATGTCCATATTTGTAGTCACAACCACCCTTTTTTACTCGAGTCCAAAAAAGGAGGAGACGATAATAGGATAGCCGCGATAGCCTAGTGGTATGTGTGTGCTTTTCGAAGTTATGTGTATTTATCGCAGGTTCATAAGTGTCCGGTTAATGGCAATAGGCTCACAACTTTGGGATTTTAACAAAAACTGGCTAAATGTGGGTGCTAGCAACTCTGCCCACCCCTTCGGGGATATAGGCGTGAGTTTATGGTATGTTTATAATAGAATTTTTGTCAAGTACGTGATTTCTACAAGGGAGTTACAAAGTACAATTAATAATGTTATAAATTAGGAAATCACGTGCTCTGCCAAAGTATCACGTCCTCTGCCATAGTAAGAATAATGCAAGTCAGCACTATCCATAGGACGTGCCAAACAGAACAAACCCTATATTCTTATATACTAAATATTTAGTATATAAGAATATATTATGCCAGGAAAGTACCTACCCTAATTATTGTTTATGAGACCATTTTTCTGAAAGAAAATTTTGCTTTAATTTCTTTTTTCGTGTACCTAGTTATATCGCTAGTTGAACGAAGCAATTATTAAAATGTATGAACGTAGTTCAAAAGGGTTTTATAATTATTTTGAAACCTTCGAAAGGAACACCCTCTGACGCCTCTCCCGCAAGCCCTGACACGTGTGGCTTGGTTATATTAAACATTTTAGCTTTTCCACCCCAATAACATCTCGTGCTATCCTCTAAAGACAACTATACTTTGTAATGTGACTGGGTTTAAAATAAGATAATTGAGATTACTCATTATGTGCCTGATATTTAGTATTTATATGTATGTCATGTACATTTACAAATGCACCCTGCTAATTTAATGAATAATGTTTATGTATGTGCACATTTATTATTGTGTAGACGTATCTACATCTACATACTTACTTACTAACATTACAGTACAATTTGTAGGTACGTTTGACTCCAAAAGTTCCTGGACACCTTAAGATCTGAAAATCCTATGATAGCCTAAGAGTAATTTAATCAAAAGTAGTTAGATTAAATTTTTAATAGAATAAAAATCATCGATGTCTGGTTTCTTTATAAGAAAATAAGTAAACTCACGCCATTAATAAGCTAAATGTAACCTTAATAAGTAGATCTATTATGCTGTAGCTTCTAAGACTACTAAGATGTTTTAATACCCTGTGAATGTGACGCCCCTGGTGTTGCAAACGTCCATAGGCTACGTTATCCACTTTCCATCAGGTGGGCCGCGTGCTTGTTTGCCACCTAAGTGGTATAAAAAAATATTTTATCCCGTGTGAGATTTCAAAGCAGCATCTTTCATTTTATGCAATTTTGCAGCCCAGTCTGCTTGCAAGGCAGTTAAAAGATGCGAGATTTTCCATCGGTGATGTTTTAGGCCGCTGAATGGTACTACAATGAGCCTGTATATATCTGGATTGAATTGGCACTTCTTTGCCAATTCAATCCCTTTTTAGGCAGCCAGCCCAGCTGAGCTCAGAAACGCAGAAACTTTCTGGGACTTCACAGGCTTCGCGGAGCGACCTCACTGTGCGGAGGATTTGTAATCGTTGTGGAACAATCCAGTGCTTTGCATTCCAGCATTACGTGGTCCTCAAAACAACCCCTCCAGAGGGTGCTGTCTGTTACACTGATAGTGTATAAGTGTTTGTTGAGGGAGCAGTGGCCCGTTATTCTCCTCATAACAGTTCTTAGACTTATTCTGTCTAGTTTAGGAGACGTCTCGCGAGCCGTTTGTTTACCGACGGCATGGCCATTTTTGACTGCCTACAGTCGGTAGATTATATACCTATGTAAAAAAAAAACTATATATCCATCTGTCATGTATATGTAACATGACAGATGGATATATAGATTTTTTTTTAATCGTGCGAAAAATCCAAGGCTCCAAGACAATTAAACATCACTCATCTCTTGTGATACATCCCTTATCTTAACAGATCCGCAGCACTTCGTTCCCTTGTTTCGCAAATACAAAGCCCGTCTCCGCTGATCCGTTACACTAAGAGCAGTACTGTACGAGGCTAAGTAAATGAAGTGATTATATTGGTTATACCAAACCAATGTCTCTCTAAATATCCTCACACATCTCTGGTGGAAACATAGCCTTAAAATTCCCACTGCCACTAATGTATTATTTCGCTGACCGGTTTGTCTAGTATCAGAAATGTCTTAGAACAAGTCCAAGTATGTTTGTTTTCTTATTATAGTTAATAATACCAGTGCACTGATGACACCATGTGAATTAACCTGTTATCTGATTTATGTGTTAGGCAGATATTCGTGGGTGTGTTTTGGCAGAGTTAATTCCTGATCATTACCATCTAAATAGGATGGTGTCTCGATTGGACCTGAGACTTGCACCTCAATACTCGGATTCCAGCATCCCGAGACGACTACCAAATAGGTATTTTTGGGTCTATCCTACCGGGATCCGACGGGGTGGCATTGCTAGAAATTTGGTAGCCTGATATGGTTACCGCAAAACGTGGCGGTACTGCAAAAAAAGTCAAGACGGTACTTGTATCATGAATAAATTACGTACTCTAGGACTCGAAGAAGAGCTGTCTCTAAGGATAGCCCTCCGCATGAGCCAGCTAGGGGGGTTATGTCGAACTTAAACCGACCAAAACCGCACGTTCGTCTGGAGCCAACAGTTGCATAGGGTGGGGAAGCCTCTGGCATATCTCTTGCTTCCCGGCTCCAGTCGCTTATGCTCCATTAAGTTTGTTAGATTTTTAACAATATTGTACTCATGACGGGTGGCTTGTGTATTATATAATAGGTTTTTAATTATGTCTGATTCTAACGAATTCAAGAAATAAGAATTTAAGTTGCTATTTATGAACGTTCATTTTATTTACCATTCTAATTGCTTCAAAATGTCATTAAATGAATTTCAACTACCTCAAAACAGGTTAGAGTCCCGTAATGCTAAAATAAGCCACAACTGATACCTTTGAGATTCTTGTATAGCGTTCGATTGAAAAAAAATCTTTGAATTTGTTTTACGAAATGTAACATACGTAGGTGAAATGAAAAAAAGTACACTTTCAATTTCATAGTCCTTTATTAAGCTGATGAATTATAAAGTTCCATTTACTTTGACTTGATGATTTTGAGGAGTCACTTTCGGCAACAGGAATGCAAGTGCACTGCAAACTGAAAGCAAAACGTAGTAGTAGTAAATTGTTTTAGGGTAACTAAGGTGGAAAACTAAGAGTATATATGAAGCTATAGACAGCGACTATCACTCTGGTGTGTTGTGCCGATTGTAAGCAGATTTTTAACGTACAATATAGATTAAATAGCGCAACTATGGTGAAATTTCATATTGGTGTGGGTGTGAATTTTTCACGTGAGTACGTTTGTAAAATTGACAGTTTTCATCCCTAACTAATTCTTAACTAATATCATCCTTAAATAATTAAGCTTTCTCTTATTGATAAGATAACACACTTGTACTCAAACACTGTAATTATTATTGTACCTTACCGGTTTTGAGAATGCCGCAAGGCGAAACCGGTTAGGTACAATAATAATTACAGTGCAGAGAAGTACAAGCTTGTTATTGATAAATGTATAAGAATAAGTTCCACCAAGTACCATCAATCAACAGTATAAATAATCTATAGAGAGCTCCTTACTAAGTATGAACTTTAAGCGCAAGTATGAACAGTACCGAAGATTCAAAACATACAAAAAGGTTACAATAGGTATACATACTAACATAAGTATAATATTATTTCCTATACTTACGGAAGAGTAGTCCACCGAACGAATAAAACATTATTTCACAAGCGTTATTTATCATGAGCCCAGTTACATTGGCGCCGAATATGGAGCCAGTGCGACCCAACATCATAGCTAGACTTACTGCCATGCCTCTGTAACACACATAATAATAGTTGATATTAATTTCACATAGGATAAGAAAAGGAGAGAAGGTTGGGGTAAATGTAGGCACCAAAGATATGCATAAAAAGTTTCAATCAATTAGCATGCCTATTGCAGTCCACTGCTGGACATAGGTCTCTCCTAATTTTGGCAGGTTTTGACCTATGGTTTCCATCAGAGATGTACAAAATACTTTTCGAAAAGTATTTAAATACAAAATGAAAATACTTTTTTAATTTAGTATTTCAAATGCAAGATACAAAATACTTTTGCCTTTTGTATTTAAATACTAAATACAAAATATGTATTTTCAAAATACTTTATTGAAATAAAATACTTTATACCTAGTAAAATTACTGGTTTTCTTTATTTATTAAAGATTTTAAAATCGGAAGCTCTTCAAAAAGAGCATCTGACATGTTGCGTCTGTGTGGACGCATAATCATACCGGTTTTTCATAAATACATTTTTCTATTTCTGTATTTTTATTTGTAACTAGCTGTTGGCAGCGGCTCCGCCCGCGCGGACTTCTGATCCCGTTCCCACTACATGGACTTCTGATCCCGTTCCCGCTCCATAAAAACGTTCCGTAAAGTTCAAGGAACAAATAAAAAAAAGAATTACTCGAATTGGTCCAGCCGTTTTCGAGTTATGCGCTTACCAACATATTTTGCGATTCATTTTTATATATATAGATTTATACATTCATAATCACTTAAATACGAATCGTTAAAACAAAGTATTATTGCCAACACGGCATATTATTTAAATACAATTTGTTTTGGCATTTTCTTTAACATTTCGAGCGAACAACACAGAAATAATGAAATAGCTGCTAACACTGCAAAACGTAACAGTGACTTCAAGTTTTATATGCATTTTGTTTCATCTGTCATTCTGCGCATAGACTTTTAAAGCTGCTGCGCCAAGTGGCTATTTTTTGTTTTTACTGTATCGCTGAATGCTTTAGGAAAATGAAGCTAAGAATAAAAAAGTATTTTGTATTTTACAAACCATTTTACAAATACAAAATACGTCTCGAATAGTATTTCAAATAAAATACAAAATACTTTAAAATAAAAGTACTTAAGTACAAAATCCAAAATACGTATTTTGTATTTTGTATTTGTATTTTAAATACAAGTATTTAAAATATGTCACAACTCTGGTTTCCATACAGGACAGATGGCATGGTACAGTAATTTATTCCGAGTTTTCCTTTTCGCGCAATTATATAGTATTGTTTCCGTTGGTGGGGTTAGTGGTGTGTTGTTGTTACAATTGAAGTCGAAAATTAAATGAAAAAGAGTTCATTCTCATCGTTTCATTCGCACAGGATAGCAGTAGATTCTAAATTAAATTAAATCGGTGCCCCGTTTTAAGGAGTCTATGATCCTGAATAAATTTCCTATTGACTTATTTTATAAGCACGTAATATCGGTCACACCAACAAGGTCACACAGCGAGCTATGGAAAGGGCTATGCTCGGAATCTCTCTGCTAGATCGAATCAGAAATGAGGAGATTCGCAGACGAACAAAAGTGGTCGACATAGCCTACAGGGTTAGTAAGCTGAAGTCGCAGTGGGCGGGGCACGTAGCAAGGAGAATAGATGGCCGTTGGAGCCGAAAGGTTCTCGAATGGAGACCGCGTACCGGTAGACGAAGCGTGGGACGGCCTCCTGCGTAATGGACGGACGACATAGTCAAAGTCGCGGGTACCCATTGGATGCAGACCGCCTCCAACCGGTCGGATTGGAGGTCGAAGGGGGAGGCCTATGTTCAGCAGTGGACGTCTTGTGGCTGACATTGACGTAATATCGTCTAGGCAACCATTTTCGAATATCTTCAGAAATAGCTCACCTCAAATGTGTGGGGAAGATTTCAACAGCGTACGCGTTGATAGGTCCAATCGACAGAACCACAATGGAAGTCGATGATAGGAGAATGGCAAACAAAGTATCCTTCCTTACTAAGTTGACGGCAGTACACGTAAGGCCTGAAATTGAAAAAAAAACAGGATTCAAAAATATTAGTAACCTAGTAACCTAGTGGTATACCTAGGGTGACTGCTGTGACGATCGCATGCGACCACCTCGGAAATCAGGGTCCGCTTTTTCAGTTTAACCAAAATATTTAAAAGGAAGAAAGTATATTATTATTACACTACCTATGTAAAAGAAGCTCGTGATGACAAGTCGCTTCTTGCCAATGTATTTGACCGTAGCGCTGGCGATTAACGCCACCACGGCACAACAGAAGCGAGCTGCGAAATTGATGATGAAGACGATATCATCTATGGTGTCATGACATTTTACATCAGCAGTTGATGTCTGAAAGAGATGACATATAATTACTTTTGATTTGTCAGTACAATAAAGATAGATGGATAGGTAGACGACTCTTAAAATTAACAATGTGTAGGTACATAAATAAATAGAATTTACAATGGGCAGCGTTGTGTGCGTTAATATACAACGTGTAATTACTTGATTAGAAGTGTTAAGTTTATCGTATAGTAAACATATCATCATTATCATCATCATCACACTCACCAACACCACCACCATTAGCATTATCATCATCATCATAATCACCATTATCATTATCCTCATAGAGACTTCCCAGTTGAGTCCAAAGGTTGCACTTTAAGCCCCAAAGCTCCCTTATTGTTTTTCATGAACTGAGATAGGGGATGAACTTTGTGCTACAACGCACATTGGGATATATACAGCATTATATTCAGCACTAGATTATAAAAGCCTAATTGATTAACGAAATCCACAAACCTTGTAAAATATTAAATAGTCTATTAGTGTATAAGAAAACAAGGCTCTTTCACAAAATAATCTTCAAATAAGAGTTATCACATCGTTTTAAATATTATCATTCGAACAAACAAAGAGTAATGATAGTTCTAGAATAAATACCTGATTAAGTCTATCAAAAATGACTTCACATGCAGTCTTATCTCCTCCCCCACCATTTAGAACTCTGTTCAGCACGTCGGGTACCCATATATTGAGGCCATTTATTCTGAAATTTTGAGACAAATCAATATAATGCAAAACTCTACTACCAACGCTTCATCGTTAAGAATTCTAGCGTGGTTATCGGATAACCTTCGAATCAACATCTATTGGTTACGCAGTACGCACCATGGTACTACATTATCGTTAAACGAATAGAGAATAGAGAAGTGGAATAGACGGGCATTCTAATAGTCATCATAATCATTAATTCTGGTCGCATACGAAGCTGACTCAGATTTCGTAGTCCGCGTCATCTGGCTTCCACAGCCTACAGGTATAGGTGACATCGAAGTACTGCAGATATACCATGGTAGGCTTTTTAGGGCTCTAATTACCCGTAACGACTGCCGTAGATGTTTGTATGGCAACTGCGACCGATGGCTTAACGGGCTCTTCGAGGCACTACCAAACCAATAGCTATATTCTCGCGTATTTGAAATAAGCGGGTATAGTGTAGACACAGAGGTTAACATATCCAATCGAATGAAAAAAATTATTGAACTCATCATCTAGTGCGAGGTTCAGCGCTCGATCTGTGCTAGGAAAGGAATACGTACAATTTACAATAGAGTTTATATTATTTCTGAACTTACACGACATAAACTCCAAACAATAAAAACCCGTTGAGCAGTATCCATTTCAAATATGACCATTTTAGTAAAGGTAGGGTTTGTACCTTTAATGACGTCAGAAAAGTTCCTTTCTGCCTTCCATTAGTCGGGGCTAGTAGTTGCTTTATCTGTAAATAAATTCAAAATTATCTTAGTAATGAATCCAGGGACAACAGCTGAAATATAAGTAAATTAGAATTAATTATGTTGGGACATTATAAGTTGGAGCCCTCAAAAATCCAACTAGTCTAACTTGGAACTTCGATATTGCCATTGGTCATTGGATTATTGGTTGTGGAGGTCATATGGCAGTCGCTTCACGTAAAATATCGAAGTTCAGCCGCATCACAGTTGGACTGGAAAGCTGACCCCAACTGAGTTGGGAACAGGTTCAGAGAATGATGGGACATTATAATTCTTTTTGTCAGCGAAGTTTATATTTTGTCATTCGTACTCAAAATTGTTAATTTTTCACATGTTGGATCAGCCGACAAATATTGTACGACTATTTTCCGCAGAATATTCATGTTTGACTCACGCTTCGGTACGGGTCTGCGAGACTGCCACCAATCTCTTCATGTTAATCTTTTTAGTGATAATATTAGGGTCCCTATCTTCCCTCGAAACTAAATATTACTGTTAGATCAACAGCACTACTAGTTTTCTTAAAAGAAATTAAAAAATATCATAGCTAGAACTATTTCTTACTTTACACTTACGGGATATTCCTCAGGTTTCTTGCCTTTGTTTCCAGCATACATGTTTTGTAATACTGTAAGTGCTTCGTCAAACTTATCTTGGGAGACTAAATATTTTGGACTTTCTGGACTGTAGATCAATAAGATGGCAATTACTATGAAAAATGTCGCGTAGACCATATTTAAAAGACGCCAAGGTCGAAATATGTACATACCAAAATCTACTCGAAAGTCTAAAGGTAATATTGCCCAGGCTAATACTGCAAATAAAAGTAAAATAGTTGTTCTTGAAAAATATATAATATTCATAAAACATTCTTTTTGATTGTTAGAAACTAAAATTTGGGAAATAATTCCCCATAATTTGTGAAATGACTACTTCCGGAATTGCTTGAAAAATAGGCAGATAAGTTAGAATCCAACAATTATCATGCTTTTTACATTTATCAGCTTCATAGAAGAGGTCCCAATTCCCTCCGGTTTTAAGGTGAATATTAGTCAACATACATACATACATAAAATCACGCCGGTTTCCTATAGAGGAAGGCAGAGATCACGGATCTCCAATTGCTACAATCTCGATATACTACTCTAGTTTCATTCATTCAGACGCATCACAAACACAACTAACCAATTACATACTTAGTACTCACAGGGTACAAGAGCAGATCCAGCTATCTGTGTAGAATTGAGTACAGATAAGAATACATCTCTGTACTTCGATGGTAACATCTCACCAATGAATGTGTAAGGAGCTGCCGATGGACATGCTAAACTGTACCAACAAACGTAAATGTGTTTATCGGAGAAATAAAATTTTTGGAAATAGTTCATGTTATCAATACTTCATTTATTAGATAGAAAAGGCAAATTATATGACCTTGAAAATAATACAATACACGTAAAGAATAATATAGTTTAGACCAACCAGAAACCCGATTCAGTATCACTGTGAAAAACGCGTGATTTCAATTCAATTAGAAAGGAAAATTAAAACAATATTTGATGCACCGTTCGCGTGGTTATCAAACTTACAGAATCACACATAATATTTTCTAAGACTTTGATTTTTATTTTTTCTAAATGAAGTTCCTTAGTAAGTTTTAATCATAAATTTTAATAACTTAAACCGCAGCAGAATTTTTAAAGGCAATAACAATTGTTTTAAACTGTATCAGGTTTTTAATAATATTTCAAATATTTTTTACCAAAGAGATCCGAGAAATTTGAATATTGTATAGCTTGTTAGACTTGGCATTAATCCAGCTAAGAAACTAAAAATTCCTGCACCCATAGAACTGTATACCAGCATCTTTTTGCGACCTCTAGTGTCTACCAAATATCCCCATGGGTATGAGGTTAACAGGATACCTGAAACACAAACATTATAGAACATTAAGAATGAGAATTAGTCTAAATGAGTGGTCCTAATCATCAAACCCTAGAAAGAGCGCTATACCTTCTACAATTGGAAGGACACGTGGAAAGTAGCACTCTGTAGAGTCCTGTAGGACCTTGGAATTTATCTAGGTGATAGCATCTTCCCTGTACGGGAGAGAGGTGCTGCCGTATCGCGGCACTGCGTGAAGGTAAGTATTGGATCAAGCACCCAAGGTTTTCCCCTTAGATATTGTTTGAATCGAAGCTTATAAATGACATACTGTTAACAATACTTCGTCGTTATTGAGCAATTTGTCTTTGCAATTTGTTGAGCAATTAGAATCTATTTACATTTAATAACTACATAGAAAATATATACAAACGTATACATACTAATTATAATATATATACAGAAATAAAAATACAAAAAGTGGAGAGACTGCAACTTTAGGCATCAAAATATTCCTCCCCATCGATCTCTAGTGGAACCGTGCCCAGAAGGCTGGCGGCATTACCACGCTGAATGGCGATGCCAATTCTTTGAGCGAGGTAAAGCCCTATGGTCACGGGCAGCGGCAAAAAGTCACTTCGCTATTTCTTTGAATAGCGCGCGCGCTTGGACCCCCCGGACCCAAGTCGGGACCAAGTTGGTCCCAAGTTGGTCCGGTCGAATTTGTATACTACTTTCTGTAAGTTGTAAATTGGTCAATAACTATACTTACCAATATAAGGTATTGAAATAACAAGCCCACGTTGTCTATCAGTCATTCCCAAGTCACACACAGCCGCTGGCAAAATCAGAGAACTGCCAAGCAGTTCCATGATGGCGGATATGAGAAGCATCGCCAGAATCAAACAGTATTTCAAGTTGTACCAGCCGATGCCTGATGAAAAGAATTATTTATTATTAATTCTTAGATGGTACCCGCGACTTTGGAATAAAAAAATAAAAAAAAAACTCTCTTTTTTTTCATAATTTGTTACAACATGTTTCTTAAATCTAAGTACTCGCCAATCTATTATGTTTATTCTAGGACAATCTACACAAAGTTATCTAGACCCATGGTAACTATAGTTTGACTAGCTTGTGTTATGGGCTCTAGAATGCGGATAAACATATTTAGATACTTTTTTTGTAAATTATTACATATATTATACATAGAAACACCCAGACCAATGCAAATATTCATATACATGCACACAAATATTTGCACTGAGCGGGACTCGAACCCGTACTTCCTACGTAGCAGTCGCGTTCACTGCCGCCACGCCACGGAGATCATCAAGATCAATTAAACATGCAATAGTTTTGTCTGACGAAGACCTTTTTGATAAAAAAGCCATCAAAATATCTTCCGATTCGTAGCGTGCGTGTGGCCATCGTGAACAAAAAGACAGCTCGAACCGATAATTTAACATAGTTTACTAGTGTTTATCTTTTAATAATTCAATATACGGATACAATCATTATCATTCTCTCATTATCAACCTTTTCCCAACTCAGTTGGGGTCGGTTTTCCAGTCTAACTTTGATGCGGCTGAAGTTCGATATTTTCCGCAAAGCCACTGCCATCTGACCTCTGCAACCAATGGTCCAATGACCAATGGCGATATCGAAGTTACAAATTAGACTGGTTGGACTTTTGAGGGCTCCAACTACCCGTTACGACTGCCATAGATGTTTGTATGGCAACCGAGACCGACGGCTTAACGTCTCTCCGAGGCACGACCAGACCAGAGCAAACAGCCATATTCATGGATACAACTTTTTGCACTGTGCGGGGATCGAACCCGCGCCCCGTGCGTAGCAGTCGCGTGCACGGATACAATATAATTTTGTAATATAAAGTTGAAGTTGGTAATAAATTACGTTATACCTAAATTAATAAAGTGAGGTTATTCAAATATTAATATTCGCATAAATTTGTGACAGTAATGATCTCATAATTAATCCATATAACGTAATAACTAAATAAGTAATAGGTATATACTAAACAAAAACGTTATCTTATTTAATTATCCATTTTTATGACTACCTACTTATTATCTGTTAACTACAGAATACATTTTCCTTGTAAACATCAAATAAGCGACATTATCAGTTAAAAATTCTTGTGTAATGAGCAGCGTAAATTATTTATTACTAGCTGACCCGCGCGACTTCGTCTGCGTCACCCCGTTTTTGCAACATTTTTCATTCCTGCTCCGCACCTGTTATTTGTAGCATGATGTTATATACATATAAACCTTCCTCTTTAACCATTCTATCTATTGAAACAAACCGAATCAAAATCCGTTGCGTAGTTCTAAAGATTTAAGCATACAAAGGGACAAGAAAAATAGGGACAGAAAACGCGACTTTATTTTATACTATGTAGTGATAGTGACTAGCTGTTGCCAGCGGCTTCGCCCCCGTAGACTTCTGATCCCGTTACCGCTGCTTGGACTTCTAATCCCGTTCCCACTGTACCATAAAAACCTTCGGTAGAGTTCAAGGAACAAATAAAAAATAGAATTACTCGAATTGGTCCAGCCGTCTTCGAGTTATGCGCTTCCAACATATTTCACGATTCATTTTTATATATATAGATTATCTTATTAATGTAACGGCGCGCGGCGGTAGCCTAGTGGTATGGGTAATGAACTGCTGAGACGAAGCCTCGGACTCGATCCCAGATTTTACCATGGCACACACCAAAGACTTTTCGATGCTTTTCGAAGTTATGTGTAGGTATTTATCGTAGGTTTATAAGTGCCCGGTTAATGGCAATAGGCTCGAAATTAATTACGTGCTAAGCCGCACAAGCACTATCAATTAACGCACCTAACTAACCAATTAACGCACGCACATTAATCCCGTAAAACTATTATTATATTTTAGTATAATATTTTCTACAATTTGATGGGAACCTTCTCATTGATTTATCTTATATCTAATCTCCCGAGAGTCCGTATCTTGATCTTGTGTCTGTGTCAGAAGATATGGTGTAATTCCATTCCAGATATGGTATATTCAGTCTATTTGGTTGTCAAACTAGGCTGGCCTTATTTCTATTTATCTAGGACATATCGATTTTGATTTCACCTAGCTTGATGGTAAGCTGAAGGCAAAGTCTCAGGAAAGAGGAACGTAAATGACGTAAACGAACCGCGGTAGCCTAGTGGTGTGGGTAATGGACTGCTGAGACGAGGTCTCGAGTTCGATCCCAGGTTTACCATGGCACACACCAATAACTTTTCGATGATTTTCGAAGTTATGTGTGTATTTATCGCAGGGTTATAAGTGCCCGGTTAGTGGCAATAAGCTATTACATTGGGACCTAAACATAAACTAGCGAAATGTGGGTGATTCAGGGATAAAGGCTTGAGTTTATTACTCCTTAATGTGCATTGAGTACTTTTTAGATGAACAAAAACGTTGGAACTCGCCTCGTCGTCGTCTCCAAACGCTTGGACCGTTTTACTTCTATCGGCACTTCCTAAAGACTGCCTTTCATGTCTATTTTCGGGGCGAATACCCTTCGGATATAGAGGCGGTCATGGTCGGTCTAACACCGTATGCCATCTCTGATCTTCAGATGCTAGTGCGACTAAAAGTCTAAGATATATTCCTCTTACCTCAGCTGACCCAAATTAAACATCGTGTCGGCCCGGGTCCTTTAAGCGGGGCGTGAAAAAGCATCTGATGAGGCCGTCAAGCTGAGCGCCACCATTGTAGCACTGAACGTGTTTGCAATGGTGACCCTCGTTCATGAGACTTTGCCTTCAGCTTAACATCAGGCGAGGTGAAGTCAAATTGACGTGCCATAAATAAATAAACAAAACATGCCTGGTAGGTACTGAAAATATATTATTTTGTCTTATTTTGCAACCTTGTTTTCCGATTCTACATGTTCTATAATTATTTTTTTAGACCTCTTAGGTGTCAATGAAAAGATGGAAAGTGGTTACCGTGGCCTATGGATATTTGGAACACCAAGGGTGTCATATAGAGACGAAGGGGGAAGGGGGGAAGGTAAAATGTTAAGGAAGTCTCTGTGCTGTCAGTGCAAAAATCTCTCCAGGGTGTCCTACTTACCACCAGAAACACAACACAAGGGTATAGGTTATTAGCCGCGGTATTCTATAGGGCGGAGGTATTTCCCCAGCCGGACTGCTCAATTAGGATGGGAAATACCTTCATGTCCTACCTCCGTTCCGTCATGGCATACTGTCATGCTATTATATATTGCATAATATACATAAGAATATAATTGTATGATTGTTATATAAACTCTAACTAGGTAATAACTATAGCTCATGTCAAATCGATTGATTATAGTTAATCTTGTTTAATTCCATTTTAATTGTCATATGATAAAATGTCTTATGTATTAATGCAAAACAATAGCAATATGAATTCCATATTATTCCCTTATAGTTCTTGAAATACTTTTATATTCTTAATAGTAGTAAGATACTCAAAATATATCTATCTGATGCTCTCCAAGACGTTAATTGGTAGTGCTGGTAATTAAATACGTGCTTAGCCACGCAATTAATATAATTACCTTGCTATTTACATCGCACAGCAAGGAATTTAATTATTTAGCTCTTACTATTCTATAAGATGTCGTCTCAAACATATTGAAAAGAAACTGCTAGTTATTTCAACGAATCACAAGGTCTGACACTATAAATTGCTCGTATAGATCGTTTCTGTCCGAATATAGTCTCGATATTAAAATTCTAATTTAAAAGTAATTTATTCTGTATAGACCACCAAACGGCAATTACAAAATGTCAATATCAATAATAAGTTAGTGAGCACATGGACCACGCACCGGTTCGAAACGCGACCCGGCTTGAGAAGACTCCGGCAAAAAACTCAGCGGGTTTTTCTTTTGTTTTTTGGTCTATTTGCAAACATATACTTAGTTTTTATATACAGAAATTTACCTGAGAAGTAATTTCATCGACAGCTGAGTCCCACCCACAGCAACAGACCATTTAAATACTTTTTTTCAAGAATTGATTTAACTTGTATGTTGTAGCCGTTAGTGGTAATTGAAACATTTATCTGTCATTCTTCTTGACTACTAATTATTCTTCTTTATTAAAGAATAACATGCGAATAACACTCACGGTCACTCACCTGCTATATCGAGAGCTTCATCTAAATCTGCTAAGTACTTTTCTTTGTCCGTATTATTAGCTACATGATTTTTATTACCCTCCATTATTAAAAGCTAAACACTTCAATTTGTGATTTATACAATTTTATCAGTAATAATGTTCTAGTTTCAATCTTGTCAATAGTATTATAACCGAAACAGAAAATTTGTTCAAAACACAGTTCGTTTTCATTAACTTTAAATATTATACTATTAATTTATTCATTACACACTACTAAACATGAGAAATAATAGATCTGCTATTTATTATTAGCAATTATAATACTGAGATGTACCGATTTAATGACATATTTTTATTATTTATCAGCTCTTTATGAGCTGTGATTGTTGCCGTCTGCGAGAGTAATTTCGAACTAACGTCATACAGTTTCAGATGTAATATGCTTATCAATTTGGATGTTGATATTATTATAAACTAGGCCGTACTCACGGCTCTGCTGGTTCTAATCAACTGATTGCGATTTCTTGATCTGATCAAGATATTTCCAGGAAAAATTAACGGGGACAAAATTAGTTTAGTACTTTTTGTGCTCATCGCAAAGAAACAGACAATAAATCCAAAAAATAATTTTAATAAAATTGCATTTTCATGCATTTTGCAGTGCAGTTATGTGCTCTATGCAATTCTGTGAGTTTTTCCTCTGCCGCGCACTTAAGTATTGGAATTCCTTACCAGCTCAAGCGTCTCCTTCTTCCTACAGTCAGAAATAAATACGTTTTTTCATGGCACTTCAATTTGACTCCACCTCGTCTGATTTAAGAATCACGCCTGACCACCTTTAACTTGTCAATTAGATTGTTTTCCTATCGGCACTGTCAATTGCTTTTAAATATTTCCAACGCACAGACGTAGGTACAGAGTTTACAATTATTATTATAATAGTAGATGTTAAAATAACTTGTTTGTTTTATTAACTAACAATGTTTTTGCTTCATGACCCGTTTAATGTTGTCTGAGAAAAGCATCTTTATTTGTCTAATGATAAGTTAGATAATGTGCGTATTGAAGAAATGTAAGTTAGCTGGTATCTCATATTAATATACCTTTTAAACGATTTGATCAAATATCTTGTAAATATAGTTATCTTGCTTTTTATGTAGTGAGTTTATCTATAACTAACTGTCACCTATATTTTTATCCGCCCTCTTGGAATTCCGATTCCGTAGTTAGGCTAGTCGGACTTTTGAGGGCTCCAACTACCCGTAACGACTACCATAGATGTTTGTATGGCAACCGGAACCAACGGCTAAATGTGCTGTCCGGACCAGTACAAATAGCCATATTCATACATACAAATATTTGCTCTAAGCGGGCATCTAACCCGGACCTCCTGCGTAGCTATCAATTATAAAAGAGTAAATAAGAGGCATTACATAGTGAGCTGGACTAATATTATTGTCGAATATTACTTTACATTACAACAGTAATTCTTATATTATGCTGTCCAGCTGTGCGCTGGAATTGATCCATTGTCCCTGCATTGACGCTCTGGAGATATTACTCTTGAACTTGGTAACAGGAACGCTAGTGAGGCGCAAACTGAAAATAAATAAATAGCTTTTTAGGTACCTACCGGCAAACATTTTGAACAGAAGACGAATTAACCAAAAAAGACGACGGACCCACTTTGTATTGTGTCAAAATATGAACAAGAGTTGACTGTTTATCGACGAATAAACCTTAGTTCGTAACTACCCGCATATGTTAAAGCAACTAAAACTAAAAAAGATAATAAATATGACACATCTCTCAAAAAGCATCGACAAAATGGCGGATCCCGGCGGAATGATGGAATAAAATGCAACTGGAGTTTACGTAACTGCGTTTTTTTCTAGGTGCTTAGTATAAGATTTATATATATGATAATTATGCTCACACCCGTAATCTCCAAAGGGGTAGGCAGAGGTGTATTAAACGGATTACTGACGTTTGGCAAAATACGTTTCCCAAAGTGACACTTGCCAAAGTATGTTTCCCAAATTTTCATTTGGCAAAAAAACATTTGGCAAAACCATCTTTTCGCAATTTTGCAGTTAGCAAAACTACTTTTAGCAATTTATTGTTTAGCAAATAATTACATGGCAATGTTTCATTTTACCAAATATTATGTAGTCAAATATGGTTTGGCAAATATATTAACTATAATATATTTTATATCATATGATTTACTGTCTGTCCCGATCTATGCTGCATGCACACTGCTGAGTGGATGTTTGTTTCACCTTGGACAAATAATTTACAGGTGAGAACTTCTATAATAATTATATTGTTTAAGATATACAATTCAATTCTGGCGCTTCGCCGGCCGCTGCCGCGGCACGCTCGCTTCGCTCGCTCGGCTCGCGCTCTGTTGGGATCACAGTTCTAACGTAACCTAACCAACTTTTCTAGCAGTTCGAATCTAACCTACGTTACTACAATGTTTCACCCATATTAAAATTTGAACGAACTTCCTTTGGAATATATTTTTTTACGAAATAAAGCATTTGCTTAATGCATTTTTGACTAAATGAAATTTGACCAAGTAAAAATTTGCCAAATGAATATTTGACCAAGTGAATAAAATGCGAAATGTAAATTTGCTAAGCATTCTTTTGGGAAATGAAACTTTGCGATAAGTTTTTTGGGAAGTGAAATTTGACGAAACATATTTTGCCAAACGGCAGGACCCCGTATTAAACACCCACATTTCACCATTTTCGGTCCAGGGGACGAGCATATGGGCGTCAATCGGGCACTTTGTAAAAAAAATGCAAAATGTTGCATCTAATAAAATTAGAAAAAAAGATTTTATGACCTGATTCCTTGCTATGCGGTGTAAATCGCAAGGAAATTAATCACGTGCTTAGCCTCACAAGCATATTAGCAATGAACGTCTTGGAGAGTATCAGTCTAATTTCACGTCTTACGCGAAACAACAAGGATAGGAGTCTACTACTTTTATAAACTTCATTTATTTTATTTTTTACTGTAAGTAAATATACTTACAGAAGAGCACTCCACCGAACGTATAGAACATTATTTCACAAGCATTATTTATCATGAGCCCAGTCACGTTGGCGCCGACCACGGACCCTGTGCGACCCAACATCATAGCTAGACTCACTGCCAAGCCTCTGTAACATAAATATAAAATCTGTTAGAACCGCGGTATGAGTAATGGACTGCGGAGTAGACTAGTGGTATGAGTAATGGACTGCGGAGACGAGTCTTGTGTTTGATCCCAGGTTTTACCATGGCATACACCAATGACTTTTCGATGTTTTTCAAAGTTATGTGTGTATTTATCGCAGGTTTATAAGTATCCGATTAATGACAATAGGCTCGCCACCTATTAAATTGGGACCTAAATATAAACTAGCGAAATGTGGGTGCTAGCACCTCTGCCTACCCCTTCAGGGATATAGGCGTGAGTTTATGTTACGTTGGAACTGCTGAATAGAAGAACTAAATTCTGGGGACATCGTTTCTAGCGATAAAATAGGACCCCGATTCCACAAATTTTCACCCATAGTCACACGACAAAAACTGCCATGGCATTTATTTACATTTTAGAGGCATTTTCGGCTTTATTTACATTTTGGAAAAGGGTCATTATGGGAAATTGACATTTAGGTACCAGTGGCCATTTTGAGAAGTTGACATTTTGGTACCAGGGGCCATTTTGCGAAGTTGACATTTTCAGCCACGACTCGACTGTTGTCGATTACACAGTTACTTACGTACTTACGTACAGTTACGTACAGATTACGCAGGAAATAGGCTGCAACATTAAATTGTATCCAATAAGAGTTTTTGCGACTAAACTTTGTCTTTTTCAACGAATATTTTGTGAATAAATTTGATTTATTGCATTAACACTAAATACTTTAGCAGATTGCGGTGGTTCTAGAGAGTGTTCTAAACTTACCTCACATGTGTCGGGAACATTTCCACCGAGTACGCGTTTACCGGTCCAATTGCCAGCACTGCCAAGGGAGTCGATGACAATAGGGTGGCAAACAATATATCATTCGTTATCAAGTTGACGGTAACACAGACTAGGCCTTTAAAAAAGAAGAATTAGAAGTTAAGAAAATTCGGAAATTGGTCCTTCGACTTTAGTTATAGACTAGACTAGACTACCTCCTATTCTGCTCAAATAATTTCTACAAAACTTTTTCAAGTCTCACCAATACCCTTCTATACCCTTGTAACTAAATCTTTACACTGAGATTAAACCATAAAAATTCGACCATTATTTCCGTACCCAGTCCGTACCTCATCAGGACCCCGAATATACTAAATGTTAACCATTAGCAAACCACTGAAATTACAAAAACTGCCATTGGATTTTCGGTTTTATGCACATCGGCTTAAAGTTCTAAATTCAATGATAAAGAGTTCATTACATCGGTTCAATCACTCTACACGATGCCATTTAATTTAGGACTTTATCGGCATAGTAGTAAAGTTTAAAATTCAATGGTATTTATAGTAATATCAACGGTTTCAAGCCCAGGTCATATCTATTTAGACCTTGTTTAATACCTAATTAAAAATTTTGACCAAACAAAATTACCTATGTACAAGAAGGTTGTGATGATAAGTTTCTTTTTCCCAATATATTTGACCGCGTAGCTAGCTATTAGCGCGATCGTGGCACAGAATAATCTAGATATAATGTTGATGATGAACACTATCTTGTCAATGTGGTCATCACATTCTGCACCAATTGAGGAAGTCTAAAAAATTTGAAAGGGCATTAATTATCTAGTGGCATTTTTAATAAAAGCCACGTGACGTTCATGACAGGCGTGAACGAATCTCAATTCTTTACATTGAGCAATCTATTCCATTCCATTCTTCGTAACGACAATTAACGAATTTGCCACTCGTCTAGGTGGGCAGATGACATCTCACCACATAGTCGTAGCTACATTCTATCATCGCAACAATCACCACGGACATCGAATTTATCCTCACACATTGCAATGAAGCTCGGTATGAAAAGAACTTCATTCCACGCACGCTCAAGTTATGGTATGAACTCCCTGCCGTGGATTTACCAACCTACTACAATATGGAGTGCTTCAAGACAAGCATTAGGAGGTTTATTCAGGGTCGGCCTCACGCATGCCCCTGGCATTGCATACGTCTATAGGCCACGGTAACCTTTCCATCAGGTGGTATAAAATAGCTATGGATTTCCGTTCCAAGTAAAGAGGGGCAGGGGTGCAGTTCAAGTCATAATGGCCGTCGCTACAGGTTTTGTCACTAGAACGGTGGTCTCCACCCTAACAACCTCGATAGTTGTTACTTCACGTGCCGCTTAAAGGACCCGACATTGTAGGACGAAGGAAACACGTGTGCTGATAAAGAATTTCATGTCCTAATAGTGCGATATAGAAAAGAGTTGCGCATTATAAGGAAATACCTGATTAAATTTGTCATGGATGACATCACATGCAGTTTTACCTGCTCCATCACCCGTGAACACTCTGTTTAATACTTCAGGAGTCCACATATTTAGGCCACTGGTCCTGAAAATGCAAAGAGAATAGAAGAAACTTTTTAAGCAACTGCCGTCTGATCAGAAGAGAAGGATTCGGTGGGAAAGGTGAGGAGTAGTAGCCTGTTTCTTTTTGGATTTTGTAATATTCTGCACCGTATGCGAGTGACACCTAAGCCTTTCACATGTCGTCCTATATAAGAAAGGTGAGGGAAGGACTAACTGAGGAAGAACTCATCAGAACATTCTACATGGTAAGGATGGTTTTCAAGCACGGTGTGTGGCTTCTGCTCCACTCCATAAGTGAATTGAAATAACTTACATGATATAAATTCCAAATAACAAAACTCCGTTGAGTAGTATCCATTTCTTTTGCGACCATTTCAGTAATGGTGCTGTTATTACCATCCATGATGAGAGCGAATGTGTTGGGTCCTTTTGGTAGGGTGGAGCAATGAGTTGCTTAATCTGTAACGAGTTGTAAGTTGTACTATTATAGACGCTATGCTATGGCAAATTATGCAGTTTCGTGCCTTAAAGTTCAAAATATATTCAGTATTTATCATTGGTGAAGCAATTGGCTGCTTATAATTGCTGTAAAATATATATTAATGAATTACTGTCTTAACCCCTGAACTGTCAATAAAAATTGATTGCAGGTTTATAGCCAATCGATTCAGTTTCCTGCACAAGATACTTTATGAAATCATTTAAAGTATGAGTACTTATATGCCAAAATTCGCCAAAATCAATTCCCTTGTCCCATACATTGTACAACAAAAATACATCATATTATATTCGTACTTACGGGAAATTCTTCAGGTTTTTTTCCTTTGTTTCCTGCATACATGTTTTGCAACACCTTAAGAGCTTCATCAAACTTATTTTGAGAGGCCAGAAACTTTGGACTCTCTGAACTGAAGGTCAGCAACGTGGCGCTTACCAGAAAAAACATTGCTATAACTATCGTCAAGAGACGCCAAGGTCGGAAAATATACATGCCAAAAGATACTCTAAAATCTAGAGGCAGTAATGCCCAAGCTAACACTGAAAAAGAAAAAATATGGTTGAATCATGACACTCGTATTATTTTGAATCCATTTTAGCCTATAACATTTAACTTTCATAAAGCTAAATTCAGTACATTTAGTTAACCTTTTCGAAGAGTGCTCCAATTGTATAGAACACTCATACAGTACTCACAAAATTAGTCTAATATTAATCTAAAAATTCGTAATTGAAGATCCACTACTTTTTATCTAAGACACGTCAATTTGTCTAGTCTACTAGTCTCAGGAAAGAGGGTCACCATTACAAACACGTACAGTGTAACAATGGGGGCCCTCAACTTGACGGCCTCATCAGATGCTTTTTCACGCCCCGCTCAAAGGACCCGGGACTGTAGGATGAAGGAAACACGTGAGCTAGTAAGGCATTCTAAGACTTAATGGTGTGGCAAAGGAATGACTCACCGAACTGCATGGTTCTTGAATCTTATTATTAAAGTTAAAGTCTAGTTAAACTTTATGTAATACGATTCATATTTAACACTCACAGGGTACAAGGGCTGATCCAGCTATCTGTGTAGAATTGAGTACAGATAAGAATACATCTCTATGCTTCAGTGGTAATATCTCGCCGATGAATGTGTAAGGAGCTGCCGATGGACAGGCTAAACTGAAGAAAATCGAACAAATTAAAAATGTTTAAAAAGGTTCATTAAAAATATAAGGACAGAAGCATTCAGAAAAAGACCTAATACAATTTGTATAGATAGATAATTTGTAATAACTCTTACCACAGAGCTGCAAGAGATTTTAAAATTGCATAGCTTAACAAATTTGGCATCAGTCCACTAGCTAAATTTAAAATTCCAACCGCGAAAGAACTGTATAAAAGCATTTTTTTGCGTCCTCGTGTGTCCACCAAATATCCCCATGGGTACGACGTTAATAAAATACCTGAAATCCAAAAAAATAATTAAGAAAAGGAAAATAATAACAAGTGCTAGAAGAATTAAAGTTAAATGACTTGGATATGACCAGAAAAGTAAAAAGGTTTCAATTATCGTATTTGAAATCTTTGCCTTAATGGAATTATTGATTAAAAATTTGGATGTGCCAATAATCATGGTCAAAGAAGGGTTTACCCGGGGAATACTTAAGTCAACTATGGGTACAAGTTATTACTGAATACCTAGGTGAACTATTAGTCTAAGAAAGTTAACGTGGAACGTCGAGATGAATCTGGGTCGTATAAGTCGTGTTACATTTGTTTTTCTTACCGGTATAAGGTATAGACATGATAAGCCCTCGCTCACTGTCAGTCATTTGTAAATCGCACACAGCTGCTGGTAAAATTAGAGAGGCACCGACTAAATCCATCATGGTTGATATAAGAAACATCGCCAAAAGCAAGCAATACTTCAAATTGTACCAGCCAATTCCTGGAAAAATCGTTAATAATCTCAAACTTCCTCAATTCTCGTGCCTTTTTTTCATCCTTCTTACATTATACATACATTATAACATAATCTTTGTCTATAATAGAGACCATCAAACCTGAGACTTCGCTCCCCTACGGTTTCTCATTCAGGTGTCACTCAGTTTTGCTTATCGTTATGATTAACTACAAATTATTATGTTGACTTACCCACTACGTCAAGAGCTTCGTCCAAATTAGCTGTATGTTTATTTTCGTCCATATTATGTGCTGCCTTATCCATTTTAACCTCAATTTTATTGGAATCCAAATTAAATATTACTTATTTACATTCTAAATTGTAAAGCATCTAATAAACATCTAAATTCTACTTCTTTTCACTCTTTGTCGCTAAAGTTATTACATATTAGTTGTTATTCAACGCGAAAATATTGAGTAGTACTGTATTATCATTTTTTAGCTTGATCTTCATTATCAACTACTTTAGAACGGGAAATGATTATTTATCTACATCTACAATATGCATTATATACGTATGAGTCATATTCAGAAAAAAATGTAATAAGTACCGATCTCTTACTTTTATTGTTATCAATTGTATTATTCAGATTAAATGTATCATTCATATTGATATGTAGCTTATTGCTCATGTTAGATTCGAATCTAGGACCTCTTGATTATAAACCCACTCCTTATTCACTAAGCTACCATCGCTTTATAATTAGATGGTTTTATTTACTTCTTTATACTAGCGTTAGTCTCTGATGCTTCTACAGCCACCACATACGGAGTTCAATTTCTCACAAGGCAGGCCTAACTATTTTTATTTTGCCATATCGATTATTACAGGCGCGACTGTGATCTAACCACTGCTATGACGTCCTAATATTTATAACAGAACTGTTTTAATATTTAATTCACCTACAACATTCGTGCACACAACATTCGTACAATCATTATTGTCCGTTTATTGGTAGTCAGTAAAAAAATCAGTGTCAGTGATAAGACCGATGATTGTAGCATCACGTTTTTTATTTTATTATATGTATGTCGATAACTTCTCAATAGCTTATGTTCTTTACACTATCAATGTGTAGTTTAAAATATCAGTTAATTTTCTTACCCTTGTTTTACTTTTATTATTTCTTATTCTTTCCTTCTACAGGTAGTTGAAAACTCGTTTATAGCAAGCATACACAGCTGCGATACTTTGTGCTACACTTATGCGGTAGTTTTGCCTGGTCTGTGATTATACTTTGCTACTTTTATTCTTACCTAGGACCAATTTCTGGAATACGTTCCTATGGGTTGCGTTAAGATCAAAATAACTGCTGTGATATCAGAGTCACGAACAACTACTATTATAATAACATAACATAAACTCACTCCTATATCCCCAAAGGAGTAGGCAGAGGTGCTAGCACCCACATTTCGCCAGTTTATGTTTTAGGTCCCTATTATAGGTGGCGAGGCTCTTGCCATTAACCGGGACTTTTAAACCTGCGATAAATACACACATAACTTCGAAAAGCATCGAAAAGTCATTGGTGTGTACCATGGTAAAACCTGGGATCGAACCCAAAACCTCGTCTCAGCAGTTCATATCACTAGGCTACGGCGGGCCTTTATATATTATAACCTATTATAATATATAACTATTATTGACTAATTTTAAGTTTGGGAGGATGTTTGGATGTTTGTTATTCAATCACGTTCCTATTAGTTGAACAGATTTGGCCGAAATTTGGTACAGGGCTATTTTTATTCGAAACCTATTCCAAAATTGCACCAGGTACAGTTATTTTTTTATATATTGATATATACTTACCTACTACGTCTAACGCTTTATCAATATCAGCTGCATATTTCTCTTTGCCCATATTGTCTATGTTAAGAGCTGACACATGCTGTATTTCATTTCTTTTGACCTCCGTCTGATTAACATTAGACACTCCTAGGGTCGACCAACTAATCGCTTTTATGTTCATTTCTGCGTCATCAGTATCTAACTCCTTTATTATCTTATATTCTTCTTCTCTTAATTCTCCTTCAGACTGTTCTTCAGAGTCTTCTTCAAGTTTCTGTACAGCTATTTAATTTTACTGGCTACTAACTCACCATTCTGTAGTGGTCACATCAACAATTGTACGTTAACAGACAATTATGATGTAACTATCTCTACGTATTCTTACTTAACTATACTAATATTATAAAGAGGAAAGATTTGTTCGTTTGTTTGTAACGAATAGGCTCTGAAACTACCGGACCGATTTCAATAATTCTTTCACCTCAAAAAAGCTACAACATCTATGAGTAACATAGGCTATATATCATCACGCTACCGTACAAGGGAGCGAAGTAATAATCATAAATATCAATCGATCCAGTAAAATTCTATACATTGGCGCTAATATCAACAGCAAGGAAAAGTAGTATAGAGAGGCAAGTAGAGAATCGAGTAGAGTCGTACAACGCGATAATCGACATCCACGCGAGCGGCGCCGCGGGCAACAGCTAGTTCAATAATGTAAATAAGTTGTGTCTGCACTTTGGAGATATTAATAAACAAATATTTGAATTATGCTAAATTAACTATTTAAGTTTGCTAAAATATATTTCTGGAATACTTGTCTCTTTGTGTTTTTATATAATGTTAATCACTCCTAAAACTACTGATACTATTTATAGAAATGTGAAGCTCTTAGTTAAACTTAAAATCTGCCGTATAGCAATTAGTTGCAATTGAGTAAAATAGAAGATAATATGGCCAAAAGGTGGGGTAATGTCCACGCGAGTGAATCCACGGGCACCAGTTAGTTTTTAATGTAAAAAGTATGTTGAAATAAACGAAACAAACGCCGCAGTCTTCGGCGTGCATTATTTGTCCAGGTGTTGGAAATTATTATTCATTGCATGCACTCACTTTTCCGGTTCAAAAATTGCTTTAATATACCCACTAGAAATGTTTGACTTCTCAATAATTTTGTAATAGGAAGAAAAAAAGGAAAATAATAAAACAACTTTCCAAATATTTGATGTCTAGATCGCCATTTAAATTTATTTACAAATAGGGTTCAAAGTATTATTTGACGTATTTTGTTTCCCTAAGTAGGCCGGGAAACGTTGACAACCTGCTAAAACAAATATCGAAAAGGTCGAAAATTGCTTGTGTAGACATTAAAAATAATAAAAATATGTAAAATGCGGTGGAATTTCAGGGTTTGGTGTCCCTCGCCAGTTGACGCCTATAAGAATAATTCTATATATTTTACTTCTTCTGTAGATATCCTCTTGAGTTTGGTAATAAAAACGAAAGTAAGCCGCAAACTGAAACAAAAGTTACAAATTACTAGCAATTATTTCTTTCTTTATTCTGCAGAGCGGAGCCTGGGATTAAGTGCCATCTAATCTCCATAATCTATTGCTGATACAGAAATATAATTAGATTCTGCTTATTCTACACATTCTAATAAATATTTTTAATGTCAAACCATTGACATTGCAAAAAATGACATGGAACTTTAGACCTTACTGCTATGTTTTTCAAGTCGAAAATTAAATGGCATAGGATAGAATGAAGGAAACGATGTTATAAACTCGTTTACATTAAATTTTGAACTTTAAGAACCAAAGACGGTGGAGGTGATTATATCGGACTCGAACCGACTTAAATGCACGCTTCGTTTGATTGCCGAAGGTGAGATTATACAAGACATACCTCTCGCACCCCGGCAGACCAGGGGACATCTCTATCAGATGACATATTATTAATGACGTACCATCGCCATTCATAGACTGGCTAGTATTGCCTAACCTTGTAATGTGCTCAATTAAAGGTATACTTACACAGGAGTAGACTACCAAAGAAATAAAACATCTCCTCGCACGCGCTGTTCACCAGGAGGCCTGCCGCGTTGGTGCCCATAATGGAGCCAGTGCGGCCCAACATCATGGAGATACTTATTGCCATTCCTCTGGAATATAATAAGGGAGTGAAATAACCTTCTAAGAACTTCTTGACAAATTGATCTTCCCACTGACACTATATAAACTTTCTAGGGAGTTCTGGCTACCCTAATCATCGTTGGAAACACAGCACAAGGTTATTATTAGCCGTGGTATTTTGTAGAGCGGAGGTACTTCCCAAGTCGGACATCTCAATTTTGAGACGGGAGATATCTCCGTCAAGTTAATTGTTTTTTCATAACCACATAAAACTAAACCCGAAAATTATTATCGTACTAAATAAATCGATTTCTCTCCTAAGTGTTCGGCTCCATTCGCAAGTGGTACCGTTCAGTTTGCTTTTCTTTTAGCTGTGTTCATAGAAATCTTCATTTACATAACATAATATAAACTCACGCCTTTATACCCGTAGGAGTAGGCAGAGGTGCTAGCACCCACATTTCGCCAGTTTATGTTTAGATCCCAATGTGTAGCGAGCCTATTGCCATTAACCGGGCACTTATAAACCTGCGATAAATACACACATAACTTCGAAAAGCATCGCAGTCATTGGTGTGTGCCTTGGTAAAACCTGTATCGAACCCGAGACCTCGTCTCAAGAGTTCATTACCCCTACCACTAGGCTACCGCGGTACTTATATATATATATATTTAACTAACTCAAAAAATTACGTCATTTGTATATCAATACCTTAAATGAGTAGGAAAGATCTCCACACTGTACGCGCTGATAGGTCCTATCGCCAGCACCATAAGAGGCAGAGAAGATAACAGAACAGCGAACAACAAGGCCTTCGTTATAAAGTTGATTGAGATGCAGAACGTCCCTGTAATTAAAGAGACATCTGGTGTCTTACCCACAACCTGTTAAAACTAATATTATTGCAATGTTACTTTACTTTTCTACCTACTTTAATTCCTTACCGGTGCACGTGTTTCCTTCTTCCTACAGTCCCGGGTCCTTTAAGCGGGGCGTGAAAAAGCATCTAATGAGGCCGTCAAGCTGAGCGCCACCATTGTAGCACTGAACGTGTTTGCAATGGTGACCCTCTTTCATGAGACTTTGCCTTCAGCTTAACATCAGGCGAGGTGAAGTCAAATTGACGTGCCATAGATAAAAAAGAAAACTTTCATAGTATCTTAAGGTTCGTCAGCCAACTTCCGGATACATAGAATACTATGAAATGTAGTTAAAATGTGTCAAACAGTAGCTATTACTGTAGTAGTGCATTTGTTTGTTTAATTTATCATAATTTACTACCAGGTAGGTAATACTACCAGGGGCCTTCTGCTTCGGGGGTGTTTCTCTAACACCCTGTATACCTATAGTATGGAGTAACACCTGTTCGTACGGCAACTGTGACCGATGCTTTAGCGTGCCACACCGAAATAAATTGTGTAACAAACAAAAGATATTGAAACAAATCAGTAGCTTTTTTTAGATGTATTAGTACCTTTAGTATTATTTTTTTAGTAAAACCTTGTTGTTTAGATTTTTCTTTTTAATATAAATTATTTTGACAGTTGGGAATGAAAACGCACTAAGTTCAGGAAAGGTTAAAAAAAAGCTCGAGTATGTAATCGCCCACATCCCAAACGTTATACGTCCCTGCAATACACCACTTTTTGAGTTACTGTATTAAAAAGATAGATTAAATACAGGTAGGGAGCAAATTACCAATTATCAAGAAGCACATGATGAGTAAATTCTTCTTCCCAATGAACCTGACAGTGGAACTCACTACTAGAGCTATCGCGGCACAGCTCACCTGGGCAATCGAGTTTATTATGAACGTGATCTTGTCTATACTGTCGTTACATTCTACATCTTCTTGTGAAGTCTGTAAAAATGTAAATTTGTTAAAATTCCTTACCGGCTCACGTGTTTCCTTCTTCCAAAGCCCCGGGTCCTATAAGCGGGGCGTGAAAAAGCATCTGATGAGGCCGTCATGCTGAGTGCTACCATTGTAATACTTTGCGTGTTCGTAATGGTAAACCTCTTTCCTGAGACTTTGCCTTGAGCTTACCATCACGTGACGTCACGGGGGGTGAAGTCAAATTGACGTGTCCGAAATAATAATAAAAAAAATCTATTGGAATGCGGATTATAAATCACTAGCGTAATAGTCTAGAATTAGGAGTGCAGCGAGTCATACAGACTACCTGACCACTAGCACTAGCATGAACTCCTATCGAATTCGTAATGTAAAGGTTTCGAGAGAACGGAGAATTGTGATTGGCAGTCTGCCTCTTGTGAACCTGTGTGCGTGTGTAGCCTGCCAATCGCAATGCTCCGTTCTGTCGATACCTTTACATTACGAATTCGATAGTATTTCGTGCTAAGGCTACAGATGACGTGATTTGCGCGTAAAAATACCCTTATGTGAAACATATTAGTTACTGTTTACCTCAAGCAGTGAGCAAAGTACTGCAATCTCGAATATATTAGTCGGGCGCCTTCAAAATCTGTGACCCTACTAACTGTAGCCATAACATACCTGATTAAGTCTATCATAAATAACTTGGCATGCGGTTCTGCCTTCGCCATTGCCAGTCATCACCTTATTCAATACGTCTGGTACCCAAGTGTAGAGACCATTTAATCTGAAATACAACAACAACATAAACTCATGCCTTTATACCCGAAGGGGTAGGCAGAAGTGCTAGCACCCACATTTCGCCAGTTTATGTTTAGGTCCCAATGTAATAGGTGGCGAGTTTATAGCCATTAACCAGGCACTTATAAGCCTGCGATAGATCTGAAAATCTGAAATACAATGAATAAATAATGACAATCGCACTGGCACAAGGCCCCATGTGCTCCATGAGGCGTAGGAGTAACAGGTGATGTCATCTCTCACCCTAGCAGAAACAGACCGGGCCCAGATGGGGCCACAACCGTTTCACGTCTTTCATCTTTACCCACAGAACAGATAAACCTAGTAGAAATGCGACACGATAGTTTCAGTAGCGGAACTGATGTCACCAAACTCACACCTACAATCGTTAACAATACCGTGCATTACTAGTGAATAATTGCTTTGATTGGTCGCACTTATTTATATACTAAGTACCTTTAATGCCGTATTAGCTCAAATAACTACTTACACAGACATAATCCCAAATAACAGAATGGCGTTGAGAAGCAGCCATTTCAAATAAGCCCATTTTAGTAAAGGCTTGGTTTGTACCTTCAAAGAAGTTAAAAAGTTCCCCTTTTCTCTGTCATCCGGTGGGGCAAATAATATATTTATCTAAAACAAAGGAAAAAAATTATTATTTAAATAGTTTAATCATCTTATGGCAAGGTAAGAGAGCAATGGCGCACACTGTGAGAGATCCATGTGCAATGGAATACTATTTAATACATAAATAATCATCTTTCCCCCAACCCAAAGGAATTTATTCCTGGGCATAAAAGCTTATACGCTAATTTCAAAGTATAATCCCTGTACTTCAACTCATCCAGATCCGGTCGGCTGTTCTCGGACGGCATGCATTGCCAATGGTTTTATTTCGTAGATGATCAAGACCGTGCGAAATGGAGGAGGGATCAGCAATCGATCCAGGGCTCCAAGGTGAAAACCTCGGATGTAACCAGAACACAACACTGTTATGATGAACTTTTTTTTATTTAGGGCACGTTTATTTGAATTTACTCCGCCTTATGGTGTAAGCTAAAGGCAAAGTCTCAAGAAAGAGAGTCACCATTACAAACAGTGTTACAATGGTGGCGCTCAGCTTGACGCCCTATCAGATATTTTTTCGCGCCCCACTTAAAATAAAAGATTGTAGGAAGAAGGATTTCTCAGACAGTTCTTGAACATTTCTATTGCAGTTCTTTGGCTGCCTTTCAATGTAGTAATGTGTATATGAAAATACTTACAGGATATTCTTCAGGCCTTTTTCCTTTATTGCCTGCATACATGTTTTGCAAAACTTTAAGCGCCTCATCATGTCTTTCTTGAGATACTAAATACTTAGGACTTTCTGGACCGAAGCTCATCAAGATGCTAGTTATTATGAAGAATAAGGCATATACTATAGTGAGAAGGCGCCATGGGCGGAACACGTATATGCTAAAATCTATCCTAAAATCTGAAGGTATTATTGCCCAGGCCAATACTGAAAATATAAAGAATTTATCAATAAACTGAAAAGCCTTAAAAAAGTCAACTTTGTGCAAGCCATGGTTTCTTATGACGAATTCTCTAGTTCGCATTAGCGAGGGGTGTCTATTCGCCCTCTTCTTATGTCGAATTGATGGCCTTTTTTAGGGGTTATTGTACATTGGTTGTCATCGTGGTGTAGTAATTTGTTTCACGGCAGCACCGCTACTCACGGAGAGGGCCCGAGCATAGTTTTCGCTCTTCGGGAAGGCTTAACTAGGTCCTCTCCAGGGGTGGCTATGACCCGATTCCTGCCAGTAATGGGTTGTATGGTGCATGACAAATGACAAACTAGACATAAGATACATCCACCGGTGCTCTTTTTTAAAAAAATTCAAGCTCTGCGACTGGTAGCACTTCGTAACATTCTGCTTTAAGAGTTTGTTGTTATAGTTAATGGCAATAGAAATATATCCTGGTGACAAACAAACAGTCCTGAAGTAGAAGTCTTATTAATAGAATTTTGCTTTAGGTATGGAATCACAGTATATCACAGTCCACTGCTGAATATGGACCTCTCCCAATTTTGGGAGGCTTTGGCCAGACGGGTTGGTACAGGGTTTTATTTCAAGTTATCCTTCTCTCGTAGTGATATCGTCTGCGTATTTTACCGTTTGTCGCCTCTTACGACAATGGATGAGATGGAGTGTTGATCTCTTTCACCACACGGATATTTTATACATACAAAACCCCTATTTTTAATACTTACAGGGTCCTAAGGCCGACCCACACACCTGCGTAGCATTGATCACGGATAGTATTGTATCTCTGTTTTTGGGAGGTAAGATTTCGCCGATGTACGTGTATGGTACTGCTGATGGACACGCCAAACTGTAAGACAATATACATAAGACCCACAGGCTATGGACAACCTCCACTTCAAGCCGATGCATTTCCAGATTGACGCTATTGCATCTAGGTCAGTTCTAGACTGTATAATTGCGCGTATAGGATTAGGATAGGATTTTTCGATTTCGATGCTTTACGAAGTTATTTGTGTACTTATCGCAGGTTTATAAGTGCCCGGTTAATGGCAATAGGCTCGCCACCTATTACATTAGGACCTAAAACATAAACTGGCGAAATGTGGGTGCTAAAACCTCTGCCTACCTCCCTTCGGGGATATAGGCGTGAGTTTCTATTATGTTATGTTATGTAAATAGCGTTAATAAAATAACTATCGATGCCTTGCTCCTTTATAAGAAAGTAAGTGAACGCCCGCAAGTAGTAGCATAAACTTGAATACATTAATAAGTTGATCGGTTGTTCAGTAGCTCTAAGCCTAGTGGACGTCGGAGGTCGCAGAATGGAGCCAGATGAGTGGAGCCGCCTGTCACCCTAGCAGAAGCAGGCCGCGACGGTGGCGCAAAGTACGCCTTCCCATATCCGGGGGCTGGATGGGGACACCATGGTTCCCACATTAGGGGAGGGGGGTCATGTTAAAGAGATGTCCCCGGGTCTGCCGGGGTGCGAGAGATATATCTTGTATAATCTCACCTCCGGCAATCAAAGACCCATAGACGGCGTGCGTTTTAGCCAGTTCAAGTCCGACGTAATCCGGTCCGGAATCCGGAATCCGGCGGTATCCGTGGGGATTTTTCGCACGAAAAAAAAATGCTCTAAGCCTAGTAGTTGTGCAGTGGCATCACTTCATACATTTTTTTTCTAATAGTCCAGGAACATTTGCATCCACTATACAAGTTAGCACATAAACCATGGTCTTACCAAAGAGACGTAAGGAATTTACAAACTGCAAAGCTGGTCAAGTCAGGCATCACTCCAGACAGTGCGCTGAAGGTTCCTGCGGCTAGGCTGCTGTATATGAGCGTCTTCTTGCGCCCCCGCGTGTCTACTAGGTAACCCCATGGGTATGAGGTTATCATAATACCTGGAAATCACACATAAGTATACATACTTGTAATATTTCTCCTCCTCGCCTGCGCCTAGTTAAGTTTAGGTTTAAAGGTTCTCATAATAAGATTTAGATCACTTCCATGAGAACAATACTAAGTAACTATACAAATTATAAATATCAGCGACGGCAAGAGAATTAATTTTAAGTTCATAATGTTTGAAATATAATATAGGTACCTACAAGAAATAAAAACTATGTGCGATACGGACCTATGGACAAAGCACAAATATTATGACAATCACATAATGATTTTAAATGCACACTGTTAAGCCAACTGACAGAACATTAAACACAGTTATTCTTAACTATTGCCACGGTAATACCTACTATACATTATTACCGTGCTATTGCCTAACCACACACCATCGGCAACAATATATTCTGTAAGTTTCTTTTTGAATACGCTATAAGAACTAATATTTTTAATATCTAAGGGTATATTATTATAGTTTCTATCGTGACCTAGGTCCAAGATATGTACCGATAGGTATATCTACAAAAGTTTCTTATCTTATCTAGACTTAGTTTTATTTGATTGAACAATGTTATTATAGAAATAAATGCTAATGTAAACATTGAATAAAATGTACTACGGCAAGAATAAAATATAGAATCTAACTTTGTATGAAGTCATTTCGTAATAGTACCTGTCAGATCTACGCTAGAACTGACAGATAGATAAAACTATTGATAGATAACTATTTATTGTACACCAAAAAAACAATATTTTACAATAAAGCGAAAACATCATAATTGCGTAAAAAAACAACCGTCGAGGCCGTCAGGGTGGGGAACGCCGTTGCAGTGACTACACCTGTAACGGCGGCCACCATGTTCTAAACTGCTTACCATCAGGCGTGGTGAAGTCATTTTGACGACACAAACATAAAAAGGTGAGCCCCGTCTGCCAACTAAGTGGTATTAAAAAAAAATAAGAAAATTAAAGAGGAAGAGAAATAACAAATAAAAAATAATAAAATCTTTCTAACCCAGAAGTAACAGGTACCTATTCATACGAAATAAATACATACAGAATGCTAAACTAGTGTTGCAAACATCCATAGGCCACTTCACAGCAGGTGGGCCGTGTGCTTGTCTGCTGCCTAAGTGATATATAAAAAAGGAACCATTTATCAGGTAGGCCGTCTGTTCATCTGCCACTCAAATGGTATGAAGAAAAAAATATTAACGTACCAACAAAAGGTATGGATGCAACCAGCCCTCGTTGATTGACAGACATTTGAAGGTCACATACTGCTGCAGGGAGTACCAGGGAGTAGGCGATCATCTCTATGATAGCTGATATCAGACACAGCGCCAGGACCAAGCTGTACTTCAGGTTATACCAGCCGATGCCTATTACAAATAGAAATGTTTTAAAACTGCCGTGGTTTTCCCAAGCGACTACAATATGGGGTTCTTCAAGAAGGGCATTAGAAGGTATCTCCCATCAGGTGGGCCGTGTGCTTGTCTAGCCTAGTCCTAAGTAGTATTAAAAAAAAATCTGCTGGGGTTCTTCATGAAGGACATTAGTAGCAACGCGAGAGTGACACATCTTTTTTTTTTATCCCCACGGATACCACCTCCACCAAAACCGTTGGAGGTAGGTAATTATGTCGGACTCGAACCGACCAAAACGCACGCCGTCCATGGGTCCTTGATTGCCGGAGGTGAGGTTATACAAGACATATCTCTCGCACCCCAGCAGACCCGGGGACATCTCTGTTGAGATGACCCTCTTCCCCCAATGTAGGGACCATGGTGTCCCCGTCTAGGCCCTGGGTATGGGGTGGCACTTTGCGCCATCGCCGTGGCCTGCTTCTGCTAGGGTGACCGGCGGCTCCACCCGTCTCCCCCAGGCCCGCGCTCATGGCGGATGGAGGTCATAGAGTGACACCTCTGGTGTTGTCCACTTCGATAGGCTACGATAAACTCCATAAGGGCCACGATTTTACTAATTGTCAGCCATTGTCAAACCACTGAGATTACAAAAAATACCATTGAATTTTAGACTTTATCACTATGCTGTTTTTGTAGTTAGGATAAGGTTCGATTACCCTTTATTTGGCTTATGTCAGTCTATCAATTGCTATTTTACAGCAACCATCGTCGCAAGAAGTCGCAAATGATAAAGATGGTAGTTGTCATATAGTTTGTAGCCAGTGCCGGTCCTATAAAAAAGTTAGGTGGTGCGAGCTCTAAAAGTGTTACATCCAAGTAAAAGCTCAATCTGAGTAAAACACCAAAAATTCATCTTAGTTCGTGTACATACGTAACATAAGCTCACGCCTATATCCCCGAAGGGTTAGGCAGAGGTGCTAGCACCCACATTTCGCCAGTTCATGTTTAGTTCCTAATGTGGAACCTAAAGTTAGTAAGTTCCTAAAGGTGGTGAACCTATTGCCATTAACCGGGCACTTATAAACCTGCGATAAATACACACATAACTTTTAAAAGCATCGAAAGTCATTGATGTGCGTCATGGTAAAACCTGGGGTCGAACCCAAGACCTCATCTCAGCAGTCCATTACCCATACCACTAGGTTTGTGTAACTATAAGGTTATTTACGCAGTATGAGCTCACTGTTTCTCTAAGTCTTGCTGTATTTTGCATTTTCTGAGGTAAGGGAATAACTGGATCTCAGGCTGGTAATACCCTCCAATCATCTTCTCTATTATTCTACTTTTACAATTTGGTAGCCTAGTGGTATGGGTAATGGACTGCTGAGACGAGGTCTCGGGTTCGATCCCAGGTTAACCATGGCACACACCAATGACTTTTCGAAGTTATGTGTGTATTTATCGCAGGTTTATAAGTACCCGGTTGATGGCAATAGGCTCGCCACCTATTACATTGGGACCTAAACATAAACTGGCGAAATGTGGGTGCTAGCACCTCTGCCCACCCCTTCGGGGATGTATGCGTGAGTTTATGTTATGTTATGTTACAATTAGGTGATAAATACCTGCAACTTCCAGCGCTTGGTCCAGATCTGCTCCATATTTCGCTTGTTCATTCACATTTTGTATCACTTTATTTATTTTTATATCTCTCATGACTAAATCTCTTTTTACTATTCCAGAAAGTTCCACTCCAATCTATATTATTTCATTGATATCGTCACTTTTTTTCAGAATCACAAAATTCACTGTTTTATTTGAGATTTCAACACGCACATTCTTAACATAGTTCCCCTACATTCAATATTCATTAATATTGCAAAGAATTACAAAATAATCAAATAAATCTAAGGCCCGTATTCTAGATTGGATATTCAGGTAAACATTTTGAATGGAAACTAATTGGAAAAAATTCTAGAACCATACTTGAGGGGACGTTTTATGAATTTAAAACACCTTTCATTCATAAAATCTCCTCCTTCACACAAGTTTAGTTCTAGAATGTAGAATAGTGACTGAGTATCTAGAATACACACATAACTCAATCTTCATTTTATAACGAAACTGTATTTTTTTACTGTAGAGAACTTGAGAGGTAATATCTTATCAGTTCTAATGCCGCGTCTACATTTACGTACCAATTTGACCGTGTCAGAAGCTGAGCTTAAATTAAACCATCGATGGACTGAGTGGCCATGTCAGCACAACTCTAATTTGTGTACCCATGTGTCTCGATGCCACGCTGTCCGAGATCCGCTGTTTATGTCACAAATCTGCCGCTGTTTGTGTCGCAAATCTGGACGCACCTTTATACTTTTTCCGTATATTGTTGAGATGTTATCTAAGTGTTTGCAAGCGCTATCTCTTCTATAATTTGTTGTAATGATGTAGAGATAACTTTGGCAGTGAATATTATGAAGAGATCGCTTCTAGCGATAAGGCGATAACTTTCCTCTTTTCAGACCGACGATGGTCTTTTTTTACCACTTAGGTGGTAAACAAGCTCACGGCCTACCTGATGGAATGTGGTTACCATGACCTATGAACGTTTACAACTTAGGCACACTCTTGCTACCGACTCTATAGAAAGCTTCTGATGCCCTTCTTGAAGTGGTGTAGGGAGATGGGAGAGAAGGTTAAGATTGGGACAGGAGATACCGCTGTGTCCTCTCTTTCCTTCAAAAGCAATAGGAACCTGATTCCATGTATAATAGTATACCATGTGTGAAACAACATTCAAACAACAAAACGTTTAAATATGTTTAAAAACTTTCACATGTAAAAGTGTAAAAAGATATACACAAACATTAATATAGTTTCTTTATTTATTTATTTAATCAGTCATTTTCCAACTTATATATACTTAAATAGAAAAATATATTTGTAATTTCATGTGCTCTGTGTGGTACCAGTTGTTAAATGCTTTGGTGCGTTCAGCTAGCCTCAATTGTTTTCTGTGTTGAATTTGGTAACAAAAATGACAGGATGCCGCAAACTGTAAATATAAGAACATGGTAAATTATACGTAGAACAAAATAGAAGTCTCATTGTAGTGGTTTATATTACGCATCGAAAGACAAATTCGACAATATGAACCTTATTGTAAGAAGTTAAAATTTGAAACGACTTTCTTAGAAGTCACTGACATAATATGTCAAAACTTGTTCATATATTCTGGTTCGATTCAAAGTATGAAACGTCATAAATACTTTTTTATCTATTTCAAAGGGTTACACCCAGTTTCCGAAAGGCCAAAATTAACTAATCAACTGTTAAATATCTTGTCAAGTAGCAATTAGGTTGCTAGAAGCATGATTAAATATTTTAATTTGATCATCGTGTCAGTTAACATAGCAGCTGTCAAAGTTACCTGGAGATTCGTATGGCAACCGCTATTTATATTTATACTTATATTTCATAACTATAAAAATATATACAATAATATATTATTTATTTATATTTTGGCCTGATCATTGTTTCAGAAATCCAAATTGATTTGACATCCTTGTTAAATTAATAGCAGTGTTAGTTGATCAATGATTTGACGGGCCTTTCAGAAACCCGCGGTTAATCTATTTTGAGCCGCGGGCAACAGCCTTCATTCATATATGCCACTTTCTCACGTCTAGGTGTTGTATAAAGATATGATATCTCTTGCACACTGTTTCTATATTGATAACTTAGCTAACCAACCATACTCAATATAAATATATGTATACTTACGTATTAGTAATCCTCCGAACAGATCAAACATGATCTCACACTCATTGTTGATCATTAGACCAGCCATTGTGTTGGCGGCCACTGAGCCTACGGTACCAAACATCATAGCCAGGGTTAACGCCATCCCTCTGTAATATTAGACATACATAAACATAAATTCCAGCCTGTATCCCCGAAGGGGTAGCCAAAAGTGCTAGCACCCACATTTCGCCAGTTCATGTTTAGGTCCCAATGTAATAGGTGGCGAGCCTATTGCCATTACCGGGCAATTATAAACTTGCGATAAATACACACATAACTTCGAAAAGCATCGAAAAGTCATTGGTGTGTGCCATGGCATGGCATGAGTATTTTAATCTTATATACCTATATTCAAAGGGGTGAACAGAGATGTATTAATATCCACATTTCACCAGCTATAGTTTTCATCTTCTATAAAAACTGAAATATCTGTTTGTTATATCGAAATTAGAACTTATACCGAATGCAAAAAATTATAAAATTTTGTCTACTTATTCGTGCCGGGAAAACGCATATCGTTGGGCCGAAAAGATATTAGGGATCCGTATTAAATAATTTAAACCAAGACAGTCCCGTGTCCTTTGAACAGCACGTGAATAAATATTCGGCAAGAAGTCTTTTTAATTGCGTTGAGGGGTGCGATTTGGCATTCCTTTCTATGAAAATTTAATATTTTGCTATTGTTCCTTCCCTTCATGTGTTTTCTTCGATGTAATTCTGTCTAAAAATGAAAATTACCTCAAGTGTGTAGGCATTAGTTCCACGATGTACCCTTTGACAGACCCTATTGTCAGCACCAGGACTGGCAGCGAAGACAGCAGAACTCCAAACACGATCTGATGTGTTATGAAGTTGAACACGATACAGAATGCCCCTGTAAATAGAAAACGAAATATTACAGAAGGTTTATATTGGGGGAGGGAGGATTTGGCCCACCGCTCACCCGCGGTTCAACACTCCAACAATATATATTGGAATGTCAAACCACCCTCTTCAAAGTAAGAAAACAAAAAACTTAAAGGACTTAAACTTCGACACGTGTTTCGCCTCTACACGAGGCATCTTCAGGAGCGCAGGAGCAAATGAGCCGAGCTGCGAGTGTCTGGCGCTTTTATGTTATTTCATCGCTACCCCCACCGTTCGATGAAACATCAGATGTTGTGTGTTGCCGGTATGAAAATAATTTTAGTAATGGGGAGGAATGAAATTCAGCAGTATATCGGTATTATTTTTTATTATTTCTAAATTTTCTAACACTGTTAATATTACAGATTAGCAGACCCGACAAACCCTTGGAATTAATTAATAATAATAACAACGCCAACCAGACCCACAGTAAGCATAGCTAACTAGCTTATGTTAGGGATGCTAGAATGCGGACAAACATTATTAGATACATTTTTCATGTAAATATATACATAATATTATACATAAGAACACCCAGACCAATGCAAGTATTCATATTTATACACACAAATATTTGCTATACATTATTGATGACACACTTGTACTTCGCAACTGTACAGTGGAGAAGTACAAGTGTGTTAATAATGTATAACAATATGTTCCACCAAGTGCCATCAATCAGCAGTATAAATAATAAATATTTGCACTGAAGGGGAATCGAACCCGAGACTAATGCATAGCAGTCGCGTTCACTTCCGTTACGCCACAAGTTCATTGTCGGAATGAAAATTTGTTTAATGCACATCGAACAGTTTTTACAGAAATGAAACAATTAGCCCACTGCTGAACATAGGCCTCTCCCAATGTCCGCCACTGTTCCCTATCCTCCGCTTTCCGCATCCAGTCTGTCCTAGCCGCCGTTCTCAGGTCATCAGCCCATCTAGTTAGGGAGTGACCTTCTGTTTGCCTTCTCGTGGTCTTCACAGAAAATGAATGAACAAATCTCACGGACCTCGTGAATTTCGGATCATCACACCTCACACTTTGACAGCATGACCATACAATTCTCAAGTTTAATGAAATATTCAAGCATTTAGTTGGCTAACTATTCAAATTGATTCACATTGAAAAATGTCTAGACGTAGCATGGTAGCTTTGTTAGTCAGAGCGTTCCTCCAGAAACGGACTGATTGTGAGTTTAATTCCGTAGTAGGTATTATTCACTTTTTCGAATCTAAATCAAATTCACAAGTTGCTGAGAAGTAATTAATAAGTAGAAAGTATGATTATTAAAAAGCATAGACAAAAAGAAGTCCAAATATATTTACCAACGACAAAATAGCATACGATGAGAAGGTTCTTCTTGCCAATGAACTTGATGGTGGAGCTGATGATGATGACCAGCACCGCGAAGGCCGCCTGCGCGATGGAGCTGATCACCAGAGAGTGTTCGTCGATTTTGTCCTTACATTTCACCTCTTCTGTTGATGTCTGGAAAGTAATAAAGAAATAAATAAATAACCGCGGTAGCTTAATAACCATATAACTATACCATAAAAATAATGTGCCATAAATAAAAAAAATAAAATAAATAAATAACCGTAATAAATAAATAAACCGCGGTACCTAGTGGTATGGGTAATGGACTGCTGCGACGAGGTCTCGGGTTCGATACCAGGTTTTACCATGGCACATACCAATGCGATGCTTTTCGAAGTTATGTGTGTATTTATCGCAGGTTTGTAAGTGCCCGGACTCGCCATTGGGACCTAAACATAAACTGGCAAAATGTGAATGCCAGCACCTAACCTAACCCTTCCGAGATAAGCATATTGCCAATAACCGGGCACTTATAAACCTGCGATAAATTCACACACATAAAGTAAATAAATCATTCGAGTTCGGTAGTTGGATCTACTGAGAAAAAACCAGTCAGAAACTCAGGTAAATTATCCTTTCTTTTTTTATAAGTAACTAGCTGACCCGCGCAACTTCGTCTGCGTCATCCCGTTTTTGCCACATTTTTCATTCCTACTCCGCACCTGTTGGTCGTAGCATGATGTTATATACATATAAACCTTCCTCTTTAACCATTCTATCCATTAAAACAAACCGCATCAGAATCCGTTGCTTGGTTTGGAAGATTTAAGAATACAAAGGGACATGAAAAATAGGGACAGAGAAAGCGACTTTGTTTTATACTATGTAGTGATAGTGATATGTGGAAAGCAAGAGATTAGGATCACCATGCATTTTTATCATCAAAATATTCGTCTCCTTTACTAACTTTTTTTCATTAAACTTTTTATCGTATATTAAATTGTTAATGTCAACGAAATCCAAAAAAAAATTATTAAGGATTTTTACGCATTTGCCTACATACGAATTACTAACTTAATAAAGTCTGAGTTTTGGTACTGTTAGATTATTTTTAATAGTATTTTAATAGATCTATGTTCTTCCTCACATAGATGTTATCGTAATATTACGATCTCTACATACCTACCTTGTAAGAAACACGTTAAATACCGATCTTCTCAACGTCAGGTGTTTATAATCAAAACAATTACATAATTACATCATAATGAAATGCATGAATGTCGTCATAAATACTCTTACGCATAAATAAATGATCTAATATTCATGATTGTATGGATTGTGAATAGCTTGTAATTAAGATACTTAACAACATTACAATGTAACTTCATGATGTGTTGTAATATCTAATTGTAATACTTGTTATAGGCTATGAAACATAACAAAACATAACATACCCGACGAGGAAGGCAGAGGTGCTAGCACCCGCATTTTGCCAGTTTATGTTTAGGTCAAAATGTGGCGAGAATATTGCCATTAACCGGGCACTTATAAACCTGTGATAAATGCACACATAACTTCGAAAAGCATCGAAAAGTCATTGTTGTGTGCCATGGTAAAACCTGGGATCGAACCCGACACCTCGTCTCTGCAGTCCACGCGCTGTATTTTTTAAGTAATCATTTCAGCCATAGGACATCCACTGCTGAACATAGGCCTCCCCCATCGACCTCCAATCCGACCGGTTGGAGGCGGTCTGCTTCCAATGGGTACCCGCGATTTTGACAATATCGTTCGTCCACCTCGTGGTTTTCCCAAGCGGCTAAATTTGGGGTTCTTCAAGAAGGGCATTAGAAGGTTTCTACAGGGTAGGCAGCACGTGTGTGACGCCTCTGGTGTTACAGACGTCCATAGGCCACGGTGACCGTTTCCCATCAGGTTGGCCGTGAGCTTGTCTGCCACCTAAGTGGTATAAAAAAAACCTCGTAAAAGCCCGTCCCACGCTTCATTTATTGGTACGCGGTGTCCATTCGAGAACCTTTTGGCTCCAACGGCCATATATCCTTCTTGCTATTTAATTAATTTCTCCTCCTTTTTAGTAAATGCATACAAAATATTAAACATACAAATATTTGCACATCGGGAAGCGAATCCTCGTCCGCTGGCTTACCAGTCGAGCACTTTACTGTTACGCACATTAGTTGTCATATTATGTTTTTTTAAACAGTAAGTACTTAAAATGTACCTACTTGGTTCAAACTGGTGTTGATGACCTGGCATGCCGTCTTGCCTGCGCCGCCCCCGCTCATTACCCTGTTAAGCACGTCTGGGGCCCAGATGTATAGACCGTTCAATCTACAAAATAATCAAACACGTTAAAAAGAAATACATTTATTCAGGACTAGCTACCTATAGGGGTTAATATTCTTGCACGAAACCCTAAATATTTTTTAATACAAATAAATAAAAAATGACTTCAAAATCCTAAAAGCTCCGCGAACGGGACACTGAAAAACGGATAATAACTTATTTATAGTTTTAATTCGAAGATAAAACTTATCAATTGAAGCCGGTACCAAGCGAAATGAAAAAATCAGACAAGAATTGTAGTAAACCTTTTTTTTTCATTAATTTGTCATAACTCAAGAATTTTTTATGGTCACGTTTAAACTTTCGCATTGCATGATAATAATATGTCATTTTGTGACCTGCACTAGCTATCAAGTGCAATATGGCCGAAACATATAGCTACAATATATACTATTATTATAATAATATGATTCATATACTTACACAGAATAAGTGCCAAACAATAAAAACCCGTTGAGAAGTATCCACTTCGCGTAAGACCACATCAAGAAAGGCGCCGTCTGCTCTTTCAGTGATATTAGAAAACTACCTTTTTTCCTCACATCTGGCGGGACTATTAATTGATTTATCTGAAAACGAAATAAATAATCAAATTAAGTATATATCTGTAATTGTATTAGGATCCCGGGGCCTTTAAGCGGGGCATGAAAAGCATCTGATGAGGCCGTCAAGCTGAGCGCCACCATTGTAACATTGTACGAGTTTGTAATGGTGACCCTCTTTCCTGAGACTTTGCCTTCAGCTTAACATCAGGCGAGGTGGAGTCAAATTGACGTACGATAAAAAAAAAGAGACACGTGTGTGGGTCCCCGTCGCTCCCTCAATATATAATTTCTTGAAATTTATGCTAATTATGCTAATAAAAGAGTATAAAAACCATATTACCTACAACAAAAGTACTGCGATAAAAATATGCCTACTTTTGATATAATTGTCAGCAGTAGGTATCTACCCTGTTTTAGTGTTCAAGAGCATTCCTCTAACACCCTGCATGATGTAATTGTATGTGTATATATGAGTGTAGGAAAAAAGGGGTTGATAATGTAACTAGAATTATATTTTAATTAGTTATTTTTTTTTATAATATCACGCCTATATCCCCGAAGTGGTAGGCAGAGGTGCTGGCACCCATATTTCACCAGTTTATATTTAGGTCCCAATGTAATAAGTGGCGAGCCTATTGCCATTAACCGGGCATTATAAACCTGCGATAAATTCACATATAACTTCGAAAAGCATCGCAGTCATTGGTGTGTGCCATGGTTAACCTGGGATCGAACCCGAGACCACGTCTTAGCAGTCCATTATCCATACCACTAGGCTACCGCGGTCTTCTTAATTACTAAACGATCTAAACTAACTAAAAAAACTAATTAGTTTATTAATACTTACTGGATAATCCTCAGGACTCTTGCCGCTGTTACCAGCATAAATATTCTGTAATACTTTGAGAGCCTCATCATGTTTATCTTGGGTGACCAGGTACTTAGGGCTCTCGGGGCCGAAGCTTAACAGCAGGGCTGCTATCAATGACGAAGAGGCATAGACCAGCGACAGGAGACGCCAGGGTCTGAAGTAGAAGACACCCAGGTCTACTGAGAAGTTCAGCGGTAGAATTGCCCAGGCCAGTACTGGAAAGGTTTAAAGATTTATACATTTATACATATATACAATAACGGAGGTAGGACACGACGGTATCTCCCGTCCGAAATGAGCTGTCCAACTGGGGAAGTACCTCCGCCCTACAGAAGACCGCGGTCATAATAACCATCGTGTTGTGTTCCCGCCGGTAAGTAGGGTAGCCAGAGCTCACTATACCCCTCCTTCCCCTTCCCTTTCCTAGCCTCCCCACCCCTTCCCAGTTCTCCCCCTTTCCCTTCAGGGTGGGCAGCGCGTGTGTGACACCCTTAGTGTTGCACACATTCATAGGCCACGGTGGCCGCTTTCCATCAGGTGGGCCGTGTGCTTGTCGGCCACCTACGTAGTATAAAAAAATAAAAAAAAATTATACTCGTTTCAATAGAAGGGTATCTTAGTAGGATTTTTGGAGCACGAGTCAGCCTTACCAGCAAGCTGGATCGCCGGCTGGTAGACGGATGAGGATCAGCTACAGGCTTCCTTTTCAGGATTGGTGGTCAAACGGCAGTCGTTCTCGTAATGTCCAATCAAAAAGGACTTCAAAATAAAGTTCTGTGGCGTGGCGGTAGTGAACGCGGTCACTACGATGAATACGGGTTCGATTTTTGTATAGTTCAAATAATTGTTTATATATATAATAATATATAGTATAAATATTATGAATATTTGAGTTAGGTTTTCCGCAATCTAGAATTCATAACACAAGTTAAAGTTATATTTATTTAGGTAGGTACATACTTAAAAAAACGTAGGTAAACAATCTTATCGTGTTTTTTTAGTATGTTTTGTTTAAAAGATCAGTATAAAAATACTTTTCTATTTAATAACGCATTTTGAAGACTAAAAACCTGTGTCGAACCACTAGTTAGTCAGTAAGATAGTCTAGTTTATTTGTTTAACATGTGTTTTTGTTAAAAAGTTGCCATAAGATTGTTTACCTTTATTTAAGTACCTAAGCAAATGGAGTATATTTAGGGCTGACATTGTGTTAAAAAAAACTAAGATTGAGTCAGGCTCAGGATTGAACCAAGATTGTTATTCCTGATTTATACAAAGACCCTCAATCTTTTACTGTGCCCTATCAGGTACAACTGCACGTAATGGGCATTATTATAAGACATTAACACTTACGGGGCACGAGGAATGTTCCAGTCAACTGCAGTGAATTCATTAATGATATCATTATATCCCTGTATTTCGGCGGCAGTATCTCGCTAATGAATGTGTAAGGAACTGCGATTGGACACGCCAAACTGTCAACAAAACAATAACCTGATTAGGAAATCGATCACACACACGTATAATACTTTTAAACAGTACGGTGCTGACACATGTGCTCATTATCATAATTTTGCACATATACTCATAACACACACATGTACACACGCACACACATACGAGACATGTTCCCGCCGGTAAGTAGGGTAGCCAGAGCTCACTGTACCCCTCCTTCCCCTTCCCTTCCTAGCCTCCCCACCCCTTCCCAGCTCTCCCCCTTTCCCTTCAGGGTGGGCAGCGCGTGTGTGACACCCTTAGTGTTGCACACGTTCATACGCCACGGTAGCCGCTTTCCATCAGGTGGGCCGTGTGCTTGTCTGCCACCTACGTAGTATAAAAAAAAATAAAAAAAAAAAATATGCTCATTATCATAAATTTGCACATATACTCATACACACAAATGTTCACACGCACACACGTACACACACACAGAGGCCGATCAATTGTTAATATCTATTTATATTTACTTTTAAACTTTCGCGTTGTATGATATATGGTTAACTAAACCCGGGTATTAACGCGATCATATGGTAAATACAATAATTTACCTTTAGATTTACTTGATGTTTCGCACAGGACCCCGATTCTAACTACTAATTTTTAACCATAGTCACACGACTGAGATCACATTAACTGTCATGGCATTTTCAGCTTTATTGTCACTATCGTAAAGTTCAAAATGAAATTAAAAAGAGTTTATTACATCGTTTCATTCACTCTACACAACGCCATTTAATTTTGAATTTACCTGTGTAAAGTAGAGTCCAAAATCAAATGGCACTTTTTGTAATCTCAATTCCTTGACAATTAGTACAATTAGGGAGGAGGGTAAGGGGTCCCTTCCACCACCTTGGGGACCCAAGCCAACCTCACCTGCCCGTGGTGCCCTCTGCCGACCAACGAACGAGGCTCTGGCTACCCGCCAACCCGCACTGGACCAGCGTGGCGGGTATACGGTCCGAAAACCCCCCAAGATGTTGGTGTGCACCAAACGGCCCCAAGTGCCCGGGGGCTCCAGTCGCAACACTGACGCGCCTGACGGGCGTCAGTCGAGCGCTGGGGCCAGGGGTGCTAAGAATCACCGGGCGGGATCCCTCCGTCAGACGACCAAAGCATGCACAATGGACAACCGATGCAAACGTAGGTTGTCACTGGTGACACACAACATCTGCACTATGAGGACAGACGAGAAGCTAGCAGAGCTGGAAGAAGAATTGAGCAGGTTGCGCTGGGACATCGTTGGGTTATGCGAAGTCCGAAGAGAGGGAGAGGACACAATAACCCTGAAGTCTGGCAACCTGCTCTACTACCGGGAGGGCGACGAGAAGTCGCAAGGTGGTGTCGGGTTCATCGTCCATAGGTCCCTCATAAACAACATCATATCCATCACGAGTGTGTCGAACAGGGTCGCGTACCTGGTACTCAGAGTGTCCAAGAGATACTTGCTGAAGGTCATACAGGTTTACGCACCGACCTCGACACGACCAGATGATGAAGTGGAGGCTATGTATGAGGACATTAGTAGAGCCATACATGCCTCTAAATCACACTTCACTATTGTTATGGGGGACTTCAACGCAAAACTGGGTACGAGAGGTGATAACGAGTTGAGAGTGGGGCAATATGGGTATGGGAGGCGTAACCGAAGGGGTTGGAGGCTGGCCGACTTTCTTGAGAAAGAGCGACTCTTTATGATGAACTCTTTCTTCAAGAAGCCGCCCCACAGGAAATGGACCTGGATGGGCCCCGGTGGTTGTACCAAAAATGAGATCGACTTCATCATGACGACGCATAGACGGATATTCAATGATGTCTCAGTGATCCATAGGGTGAAAACCGGAAGTGATCACCGAATGGTTAGAGGCACATTGAATATTAATGTTAAGCTGGAGAGATCCCGTCTGATGAGGTCTACGCTCCGACCTAGAGCTTCCCATATACAGTACCCCGAGAGCTTTCAACTCGAACTTTCGAATCGCTTCTCTTGCCTAGAAGAATGCAGTACAGTGGACGAGATAAATAACAGGTTGGTTGAAGCTGTTCATTCAGTGGGTTCCAAATTCTTCAGGCCCCGTCGAAGAGATAGACCACAGAAGCTCACCGATCACACCCTCAAACTCATGGCCGAACGACGCTCTATGAGGCTGCAGTCTACCAATGACGCTGAAGCACATCGGCAGCTCAATAGACGTATCCAGCAGTCTTTGCGACACGACATCCGTGCCTTTAATACTCAATGTATTAAAGAAACGATTGAGCGAAATAAAGGCTCCAAAGTGTTCGCAAGAGACTTGTCTATTGGGCAGAGCCAGTTGAAGCTGAAGAGGAAGGACGGCAGCGTCGCGTCGACTAAGGCAGATGTTTTGGGGGAGATCGAGGGGTTTTATGGACAGCTTTATACCTCAGTCACTAAGCCTGCTACTGATACGGTTAAAGATCCAAGAGCCAAGCTAACCCGACACTACACCGAGGATATCCCGGACATCAGCCTGTACGAGATTAGGGTGGCCCTCAAGCAGCTTAAAAATAACAAGGCACCAGGAGAAGACGGAATCACTTCGGAACTTCTGAAAGCGGGTGGAACACCGATACTTAAAGTCCTTCAGAAGCTCTTCAACTCCGTCCTATTCGAAGGTACTACGCCGGAAGCATGGAACAGAAGCGTGGTGGTCTTGTTCTTCAAGAAAGGTGACAAAGCCTCTCTTAAGAACTACAGACCCATCTCGCTTCTGAGCCATGTTTATAAGCTGTTTTCGAGGGTTATCACGAATCGTCTCGAACGCAGGTTTGATGACTTCCAGCCGCCCGAACAAGCCGGTTTCCGAAAAGGTTATAGTACCGTAGACCACATTCATACGCTGCGGCAAGTCATACAGAAGACTCAGGAGTATAACTTGCCACTATGTTTAGCGTTTGTGGACTACGAGAAAGCCTTTGATTCGATCGAGACATGGGCAGTGCTACAATCTCTCCAGCGGTGTCATATAGACTACCGGTACATCGAAGTGCTGAAGTGTTTGTATAAAAACGCCACCATGTCAGTCCGAGTACAAGATCAGAGCACAGCGGCGATACTGTTGCAGAGGGGAGTGAGACAAGGAGATGTAACATCTCCGAAGCTCTTCACCAATGCAATGGAGGATGCCTTTAAGCTACTGGAATGGAAAGGTCTCGGCATTAATGTTAATGGCGAATACATCACTCACCTTCGTTTTGCCGACGATATCGTGCTCATGGCAGAATCGCTGGAGGATCTAAACACAATGCTCGACGACCTCAACCGAGTCTCTCAACAGGTGGGCCTCAAGATGAATATGGACAAGACCCAGGTTATGGCGAATGCTCATATTCTAAGGCCCTCCCCAGTGTCAGTTGAAGGCTCGACCCTCGAAGTTGTAGACAAGTACGTCTACCTTGGACAGATGGTCCGATTAGACGGATCAAACTTCGAGGCGGAGGTCAATCGTCGAATCCAACTCGGCTGGGCAGCGTTCGGGAAGTTACACAGCGTCTTCTCGTCCAAAATACCTCAGTGCTTAAAGACAAAAGTCTTTAATCAGTGCGTGTTGCCAGTGATGACCTATGGCGCCGAGACGTGGACCCTCACTATGGGCCTCATAAGAAAGCTCAAGGTCGCACAGCGAGCTATGGAAAGGGCTATGCTCGGAATCTCTCTGCTAGATCGAATCAGAATTGAGGAGATCCGCAGACGAACGAAAGTGGTCGACATAGCCTACAGGGTTAGCAAGCTGAAGTGGCAATGGGCGGGGCACGTAGCAAGAAGAACAGATGGCCGTTGGAGCCAAAAGGTTCTTGAATGGAGACCGCGTACCGGTAGACGAAGCGTGGGACGGCCTCCTGCGAGATGGGCGGACGACATAGTCAAAGTCGCGGGTACCCATTGGATGCAGACCGCCTCCAACCGGTCGGATTGGAGGTCGATGGGGGAGGCCTATGTTCAGCAGTGGACGTCTTGTGGCTGAAATGAGATGAGATAGTACAATTAAGGCCCAGCATGGTAGCCGTTGCAGTGCTTTTTTTTGGATCACTTAAGTGGCAGATAAGCACACGGCCCGCCTGATGGGAAGCGGTCACCGTGACCTATGGACGTTTGCAACACCAGAGGCGTCACACACGTGCTGCCTACCCTGTAGAAACCTTCTAATGCCCTTCTTGAATAACTGGGGTTCTGAAAGCGTCTACAATATGGGTATTGTAGTCGCTTGGGTAAACCTTAAGGGGTTAAATGACATGACATATTATAAACATAGGTACATGATATGAAATATTATAAACAGACAGACACTTTAATTTTATATCTTTTTGTATTCAATACGGTATAAAACTTGATGAAATCTTAAAGCAATTAGTATGTTAAGTTTTCGTATAAAATTGTATACTCGTTTTTGCGTAGCATATGCTGGCGATATAATAGGCTCTGCTAACTGATTCACGTGTCAATAGATAAATATTTATTAACATATTTAACATAATTGCTGGTGTGGTCACGCATTTATGTCAACACTAGCTGTTAACCGCATTTCCACTGAGGATAATATGTAAGTAAAAACCGCGGTAGCCTAGTGGTATGGGTAATGGACTGCTGAGACGAGGTCTCGGGTACTATCCCAGGTTTACCATGACACACACCAATGACTTTTCGATGCTTTTTGAAGTTATGTGTGTATTTATCGCAGGTTTATAAGTGCCCAGTTAATGGCAATAGGCTCACCACCTATTACAATGGGACCTAAACCACAGCCTAAATATAAACTAACGAAATGTAGGTGCTAGCATCTTTGCCATGAGTTTATGTTATGTTTTGTATGTAAGTATTTATACATGTATGTTGTACTATACATAAATTAGTCATGTTTCATAGTTTCATTATTTTTAATAGGTTTTATTTAAGCTGAATGCGAAACCTACAATAACCGGTTCCGAGATTTAGTCGCAAAACGTGAGAAAAGACACATGAATAGGTATGAGGGTCACCATAAATACACATCTCTCAAGCGACTCACAGTTTTACCGTCTCTACCATGGTGAATGTTCTGAAGAGCTCTTCCAATGAATCCCACCCTCCCCTTTCCTACACAGGACAACACGTGCAGGGCTTAGATGTCACTCGTATACGGTACAGAATATTCCATCAAGAACCAAGCGGTTCGGTGAGTCTTTTCTCTGCCGCACCATTAAGTCCTGGAAGTCCTTGCCGGTGCACGTATTTCCTTCTTCCTACAGTCCCGGGTCCTTTAAGCGGGGCGTGAAAAGCATCTTATGAGGCCGTCAAGCTGAGCGCCACCATTGTAGCACTGAACGTGTTTGCAATGGGGAAAAAAAAAGTTTAGTTGCGAATCTTGCGGATGCCATGCCATTATCACTCCCACAGAACAGAAAAAAAACTAGTAGAAATGCGACACGATAGTTTCAGTAGCGGAACCGATGTCGCCAAACTCACACATACAACCGTTAATAATACCGTGCATTACTTGTAAATAATTACTTCGATTGGTCGTACCTATTTATATACTTACTTTAATGCCATATTAGCTCAAATGATGCGGATGTATTACAAAACGAAAACTACTTAACTATCCTTTATAAGGTAGTGGTAACTATATTGTGACCACCATTCTTTAACCGTTCAAAATATCGATTACTTTGCTATAGAAAAAAAGTATTTATGGCGTTTCATACTTTGAATCGAAGAAGCTTGAATATTTACGAAAACATCTAATCGTATTCTTATACAAAGGTTCATATTGTCGAATTTATACTTCGTTGCGTAAATACGCATACAAATGACATGCGTGCACCGACTACATCACACTTCCACTTGATTTTTGTTTTATATGGACGCTCCCGTATCGGCCTTTACAATTATTGAAAAGTATGCCACACATACAGCGACTAATGCGTACCTACTGTCTGAATCATCAATTTAAGATCCAATTTCCACGGATACCTCCCCTGCCGGAGCCGGTTGGGAGGAACTAAAACGCACGCTGTCTTTGGGTCCTTAGTTGCCGGAGGTGAGATAGTAAGCAACATATAGTTTTGTTTATCACTACATAGTATAAAATAAAGTCGCTTTCTCTGTCCCTATGTCCCTTTGTATGCTTAAATCTTTAAAACTACGCAACGGATTTTGATGCGGTTTGATTTTATAGATAGAGTGATTAAAGAGGAAGGTTTATATGTATATAACATCATGCTACGACCAACAAGTACGGAGCAGGAATGAAAAATGTTGCAAAAACGGGATGACGCTGACGAAGTTGCGCGGGTCAGCTAGTGTATAATAAATTATGTTAGATTAGGCTGGCCATGTTTTTTATCATTAAGATATTCGGTTACTTTATAATAACATTTTTCTATTAAACATATTTTCACTTCTAATTTAATTTTATGAAGTTACTAGCCTATGCCCGCGGCAGCGCCCGCATGGCTGTTGGTTATCGCTCCCTAAGCGCCATCTGTGTAACTCCAATTCTATATTACTAAACGTAATTCTGGTTCTACTTGACCGATTGCAATCAAACAAATATAAGACTTTAAGTTGGATCAACTCCCTTCAAACAAAAAAAACCGCATCGAAATCCGTTTAGTAGTTTTTGCGCCCATGGCGGACAAACATAAACTTTTTACAAAATTATAGTATAGATAGATAGATAGATAGATAGATAGAAGAGCTACATTAGCCACTTCATTGTTGGAGCGATGGTATAGCCATCTACCAGATAATCTTATACCTGACCCTCTTTCCACGATCTATTAATAACTATAACATGTAAGATGTAATTGCGTTTTAATTGTTTAACTATTTGACCTCATTGACCCCAACTTAGCCAAAACATTACCTGTTGAGGTAATCACCGTCTAATGGAGTACTTATCCCCATTAACAGTTTTCTGTAATGCGAAAGGTTTTTTTAAGCAGCTAGCACGCACTATATGTCGGTAATCGCAGAACCGCGGAGCGCGTAGAATTCGATCTGGGTATTGCTATTTTCGCAAGAAACCTAATCGTTTTTCTAAACTATAAGTAGCCTTAGTTACACTTTGTAACATATTACTAATATATCTGGAAGGAACGTAGTAAGCCTTCCCGACTTCCCGAGGAGCGAAACCTATGCTCGGGTACTCTTCGTGAGGGCGCTGCCGTGAAACAAATTACGCATACGGTGCAGAATATTCCATCAAGAACCAAGCGGTTCGGTGGGTCTTTCCTTTGCCGCACCATTGAGACTTGGAATTATTTACCGGCGCACGTGTTTCCTTCTTCCTACAGTCCCGGGTCCTTTAACGCTAACTTAGAAACGCATCATAAAGACTAAAAACCGATATCGAACTACTAATTAGTCAGTTCATTACCCTAGTTTATTTGTTTAACGTGTACTTTTTTTAAATTTGAGCTATAGGTACTAGATACCAGGTCATAAAATCCCAAAAAAAAGTGTTCTTAAAAAAAATGTATACAAGTTTGTTTACCTTTATTTAAGTATAGTACCTAAACACAAATGGGTACCTTCAACTATTCATGATGTTATCATGAATAGTTGAAACTACAAACAAGAAATTTCACCAGTAGATGTTTATTATGTTAGAAACACTGGCCTTCACTAAGATAAGATTTATGGAACTTTTATAAGGAGTATAAAATTTTATATATTTTATTGTAATTTTTATCATGTATTTTAAGCCTCTGTGGCGTGGTGGCAAGAGGCGCAGGTTCTATCCCCGCTCAGTGCAAATATTTGTATTCAAGAATATACCTAGTTATTTGCATTGGTCTGGTCGTTAAGCCGTCAGTCCCGGTTGCTACACGAACATCTATGGCAGTCGTTACTTCGAAGAACTACAGAAATCGAAGTCGCTAATTCGTTGTGGAAGTCGAAGGCAGTTATAAAAATATCGAAGTTCAACCGCACCTTCGACTAGAAAGCCACTCCAAACGAGTTAGGAAAAGAGTCAGAGAATAATAATAATAATGTATTCCAAGCAATACACTCATATTATGTTAGGACATAACTTCTTCTGATACAAAATACAATATGAAGACGTGTATAGATATTTTTCAAAATTTTACTAGTTAAAATATATGGCGAACGGTTGTATGGAAAATTCATATCGAATTTTTTACGATACGATTATCATCGACTGAAACTGGGACATTATAGTTTAAAATAAACTTACCACAATGAAGAAATGAATTTTGATATCGTGAAGCTGACGAGATCTGGCATCACTCCACATAGAGCGCTGAATATTCCAGCGATGAAGCAGCTGTATAACACCATCTTCTTGCGACCCTGGGTGTCTACCAGGTACCCCCACGGATACGACGTTATCATGATACCTGTAATTTAAATATTTAATTTAGACTTTGCTACTATGCAGTTAAGATCTTAAATTAAATGGCATCTTATGCAGTGGAGGAAACGATGCACTGAATTTACTTAATTTTGAACTTTGGCTTTATGAGCATTATGTCGAAAATTCAATGGCATTTTTTGTAGAATCAGTTATTAGACAATGGTCAAAAATTAGTAGATTTGGGATTCAAGATTGACGCGTTTTGTTGGCCACTGAAGTATCAATCTAAACCAAGTTGCCAATGAGAAGTAACTATTTTTAGTGTTAATCAAATATGAACCTTATTCCATTTCGGCAAGGCTGAAAATCGTATGCAGGATTTAATCTTTTTCGATCAGAGTGATATAACAGTATCAACGAACCAATATAAGGCATGGAAGCGACGAACCCCCTCATCTTGTCGGACATCTCCAGGTCACAGGCCGCAGCCGGCAATACGATGGAGTACCCGATCTGGTCCAACACGAAGGCTATAGGCAGGAGTGAGAGCACGAAGCTGTACCACAAGTTGTACTTGCCGATACCTAGAAAAATAATACACAATAAAATAAAAAACATACATATATTGGCTGATAAGTGGTACAATCCAATAGAATAAATAAATGTTTGTAAATAGCTAAAATAAAGCCCGCTGAGTTTCTTGACGGAGTCTTCTCATGGTGCGTCCAGATTTGTGACATGAACAGCGAGCTGGACAGCGGGGCATCAAGACATGACGTTAAGTGTGGACGTATCAACTTAAGGCACATGGGCATTCACCTAATAGCTGAGCTTAAATAAAACCATTGATCGACTGGTGGCCATGTTAGCACAAGTGTGTGTGTGCACAGTTTGTGTGTCCATGTACCAGAAGTCGTAATCCGCAGTCAACGTCATGTCATTTTAGAACACGAAAATATATAAAAATTCCGATATTGGTGGTGTGTGGAAAGTAATCCCATGATTTTTCTTTTGCAAACCACTACGGTTATAGCAGGTTGTTTAGGATGTATTTTCTTAACTCGGTAATATAAGGAATTGGGGGTCAGATAGCAGTCGCTCCCAAAGCCGTCCAAGTCTAACCTTAAAGAAAAGAAGGGTTAAATGAACGCCGGTCTCTGAGGCGAAGGCTTTGATACAACATTAAGATGATGATGATAGTCTCAAGAGAAAAGGACAACAACATAATATCTCACAGCTGGACATGACATAACATAACATAAGTCATCAGATGATGTCGAACAGTCGGAGTATGTCATATCAAGTTTCGAGGTCAGAGGGAGGCATTGTTGCGAAACGTATAGACTCGATCCTTAAGTACTTCCTACTCCAATATCATAAATTTGTTTGTTGCACGATCTTACTTTAACATTACCAGTGCAGTTAAAGTACCGGTCAGATATAAAACAGGTTGCACCATTTGACAATTGTTAAAATGACGTCATAACTTGACGCTAACTGTAACCGGCCTCGCTCAAACGTCAAATTCTATCAAAAAGATATATCCGAGCTACTAATTACTCTGGTGCAACACATTTAGCCAATCCATTAGAATCAATGTTACTGTTACTGTTAAATTTGACAAAAGCCGTAACTAATAATATATAAATACTATATATATATATATATATATATATATATATATATATATATATATATATATATATATATATATAAATAATAAATAAATAAAATAATAAAATATTAAAAACTAAGCAAATGAGCTCGGCTCATTTGCTTGAGAGTGCTCCTGAAGATGCCTCGTGTAGAGGCGAAACACGTGTCGAAGTTTAAGTCCTTCGCATTAGCGGAATACTGCATGGTAAAACATCACTCTCTGGTAAGGTTTTTTGTTTTTTTTACTTTGAAGAGGGTGGTTTGACATTCCAATATATATTGTTGGAGTGTTGAACCGCGGGTGAGCGGTGGGCCCTCCTCCCTCCCCCAATATATATCTTTTTGTAATGGATTTCCGCCAGGTAACGCCTACATCTATATCGTAAAACCTTAACTACTAAGCCTAACTGTTAAAAGTTTCCCGTGTGCGAATTGTAATAATTGTAAATAGATAATTTCCAGTTTTCCTGTACGCGTTTCTACACGCCATACTTATCTCAACGTATCTAATGATTGAGGAAAACTTTATTTAGTGATTTCGTAAAAACCACATGTAATGCACAACGTTTGCTTTCATTTTTTCCTTGTCGAAGTAAAATATGATTTATTTTTTTCGGGCGATTATGGATATACAAATAACACCGCCATCTAAATATTTTTGACATGGCTTATTATATTTATTAAATGATCTTAGAATGACATAGTCATTTGTACTACTATTATAAAAATCTGATGAGGTTGATGGTAAGCTGAAGGCAAAGTCTCATGAAAGAGGGTCACCATTGCAAACACGTACAATGCTACAATGGTGGCGCTCAGCTTGACGGCCTCATCAGATGCTTTTTCACGCCCCGCTTAAATGACCCGGGCGGGACTGTAGGAAGTCTGGGGTTTTCCCATTGGTTAGATTGATGGTCAAATTAGTCTGACCAACGGGAAATTTTTTTCCCGTTGGTCAGATCAGCTTAGGATTTAGCTGTCTGTGACTGTTCTAGAAGTGTCTTTTTTTAATAAAAGTGGGTTTTTGCAAAAGGTAAAATAATGGGGTTTTTGCAAAAGGTAACATAATGCGGTTTTTGCAAAAAGTCACACAGTGTGATTTTTGTGTTTGTAATTGCACTTTCGTCATAGCAATTACCTGTCAAGTCATTGTGCGGCGCTGACCGATAATTAAATTTATCCTCCTATCTTACTAATCTCATACCGCACAATGATCTCATCTCGTGAAATCCAGCAAACAATAAATAAGGAAATCATATGTTTTATTAGATCATCAGAGAAACTGTTTTGTATCAATTATTTACAGAATAGTTACTAACCCATAATTTGATGGATTTTATTACACAATTCGCGAGCATCCGTTGGCAGCTTCGGATGCGACCGGGACTAACGAATAATGATGATGATGACGTGAGCATACTTTGGCGACAAAAAGCAATAGTTAGGTACCCCTGTTCAGGACAAGTGTCTGAAGGTTGAGATCGCAATACGAGCGAAGCATATGCAACTATTTTTCTGCGCAGTGGCTTCGTCATATAATAAGTAGATTAATAGTGCAGAAAATTTTGAAGAGCAATTAGTATACTGAGTGTTCAAACCAACTTAGATAGGAAAAATTTAATGCTTCGACGGGATTCGAACCCACGATCTTTCCCTTACAGGGGGAACGCTCTGACTGCTAAGCCACGAAGCCTCGTCTGAATCATTTGAAATTCTCCTATATAATATAATAATAATAATTCTTTATTGTTCACTAGGGACATAGATAGAATTACAATTTAAAGTGTTTATGTGGTACACAATTGGCGGCCTTATCGCACTGAGGCAATCTCTTACAGGCAACCATAGGATGGAATAAAATAGACGAAGAGAAATTGGGGCAGTATGGTGTATTATTCAAAATAAATTATTATCTTATTCACTTGTCGATTTAAGCTTAAGAAAGGATTACAAAAGTACAGTTCCAATCGCTGCATTTTAATTTATTATAATTCGGAGTCCAATCCTAGACAACCCCAGAAAGACTAAAACAAGTTTCTCACTTTTCACACTGAACAAGTTTTATTGCATAATAAGTTGATTTTTGTAAATGAGGTTTTGTTTATGTCAATTTATCAGCACTAGGTACCGTTACATCTTTTTGTCTACTATAAAACCGAAAACTGAACCAAATTGTATAATTCTTTTTTTTGTAAAGATTATTAGCAACCGATTTTTTTTATCGTGCGAATAATTCCCACGGTTTCCCCCCACCAGAGCCGGTTAGCTAGGTTATGTCGGACTCGAACCGACTAAAACGCACGCCGTCTTTGGGTCTTTAGATGCTGGAGGTGAGATAGTAGCCAAAATATCCCTTGCACCCCGGCAGTCCCGGGGCCCTCTCTTTCGAGATGACCTTCATCGGGTGTAGGGACCACTGCGTTTCCGTCTAGCAGACATATTAAACATAGCAACACCCAGGCCAATGTCAGTATTTATATTCATGCCCTCAAATATTTGCAGTGAGCGGCAATCAAACCTGCGCCCTATCAGTCGCGTTCACTACCGCCACGCGATCGCCACAGAGGTTTGAGAAGGTTTCAAGAAATACAAATTTAGAGTACCACGCGGGCGAAACGCGGGTAACTGCTAGTATATAATAAAAAGTATCCTGACCTCTTGTCAAAATTATAATCAATTTGTGTGCTAAATGTCGACAAAGCCGTTTTTGAGAGATTGAGTAACACACTTTCTAATTTGTATAAATAGTACTACAAGTTTTATCACTACACTCTCCATACAGCAAGACAGAAAGGGATATTTAATTTCTAATATGCAAACTAGTCTCGCTGAGGTGTATGACCCCGTGCAGGATTTGAACTAACGACCGACCGGTGGGAAACACCGTTCGGAAACTGTGGTTACCGCCCACTACTGAGGTGAAAATAGTCCCTTTATGTAGGTACTCCTTGACCGGTTGTTAGAAGGTTATATTTATGGTTATATATGTAGGTATATGATGAGTTGTGGACCCTAAAATGAGGTCAAAATTATCATTTGAAAATAGTACGGGGTGCCACAAGGAGGTGTGGTTTCGATACCCGCTCAGTGCAAATATTTGTGTGCATAAATATGAATAGTAAGTAGTAGTAAGTAGAACCCACAACACAAGTTAGTTAAACTGTGCTTACCATGGGTCTGGGTGACGTTGTGTAGATTGTCCTAGAAAAATAAACAATCAGCCCGCGTCAGGGCTTTAATTCGCTACTTTAGGCTGCCTACACACTAACGTTTATCCAGCGTATGCGTTCGATGAACGTAAGCGCAGCGCAGACGCCGCGACAGCGCGACGTATGCGTGCCTGCTGGAACATATGAGTACGATGCACTACCGTTTGGTGTTCAATTAACTGCAGAGGATACCTACGCTCGATAAACGCTAGTGCAAAGGCAGTCTAAAGTAGGTATATTAATGTTGGGGTCAAATCTCGCAACTGAATTTTAATACAGAGTTATCCTCAATCGATAAATGAGGCTCGATTAGATTAAATTAAGATAAACATCGAATTCTCTTTTATAATAGCTTTGTTTTAATAAGCATTTATTGATTTTTTTTGACGTTTTGTAAATAAAAACAGAACAATTAAGGATTATAAATTTTTAATTTGAATTTCGAATTTTATAATTGGAAAAGTTGATTTCTACTAAAGCAAAAACAATAATAACTGCTTTATTGCAATTTTTTTTGCAGAAGAATATGCAAAAAATACAAAATTATATGCAATGAGTACCTAATGATTTCACAGTGAAAAATAAATCCACACCTTATAAATTTCACGGAGTACCTACAATCAATTGTAATCAGTATAATAGTTGCACTGTGTGGTATGAAAGGAGTTTCTCAAGCTGTGGAATGAGCTCCCTGCCGTGGTTTTCCCAAGCGACTAAAATATGGGGTTCTTCAAGAAGGGCATTAGAAGGTTTCTACAGGGTAGGCAGCACGAGTGTGACACCCCTGGTGTTACAAACGTATGCAGGGACTGTTTGTTCCACTGCTAAGTTCCACTAAGGGGTCCAACAGGATTTTGAAATACTCATGGATCCATTTAGGTAGTGGAAAAATGGATCCATGAGTATTTCAAAATCCTGCTGGATCCCTTAGTGGAACTTAGCAGTGGAACCAACAGTCCGCAGCCGGCCACGGTGACCGCTATCCATCAGGTGGGTGGTGTGCTTGTCTGCCACCTAAGTGGTAAAACATAAAAGTTTGAAATAAGGACCTAGATAATTTTCTACTATTGTTTTTTTTTAATAAAAGCTTGGTGCCACCTAGCCTTTTAATATGCAGCTGTTGCAATTTTCTTCAAAAAAACCCAAAAATTTCATGTTACGCAAACTGTGCTCGTACAACATTTTTGATGACTTGTTGAATTTTTAATTTGGGTTTCTTATGGCGAAGAGCCATGTTGCGTGGCCATTTTGAGTGCCGTATTTTAACTGTACGAATTGTCTTGTCAGAATAAATTTGTATTTCAATAAAATACTTCTTACGCATAATAATTTTAAAACTTTCTCGTTGGCTTCTGACCTTGCAACTGTAAGTAATAAGGTGACAAAGTTTTTTGGTTCCTAAATGGCAAATTCTGCTAATAAAGTTGATCATAATTCAGTCTCGATCATCCTCAATCTCACAAATGTCAAAAATTATCACCATATCAATGAAAAATTTTTATAAATATAGTGTTCCGAAAATACTGCTGTTTTATGTTTGGGATATTGAAGATTATAAAAAAGGCGATTATAAAAAAGATGTCAACTAATTGTAAAAAATGTAAAAAAATAAATTGTAAAAAAATAAAAAAATATAAAAAAATATTGAAATAAAAATAAGAAAGTGTCAACTTAAGTAATTACAAAATAATTCTTTTTACGGATCACTCGTGTAAATAATTTATAAAAAATATTATTTCATTTTTATGTAATAAGGCAAAAATAATTTTACGATATTGTTATAAAGCTCATAGAATATGTTATAGACAAAAATAAATTCGGTGACCTGTGGTGATGAAGCGTTTAATTGCTACGTCAAATGTCGTGAGTTCGACACCCGCTCCACGTAAATATTTGCATGAATGTGTATATTTGCATAGGCTTATATAAAATATGTGTACAAATACCTATCCATGAATGAATTTGCTATAGATATATTTGAGTGTAATTTTGATCTCATTCTCGTATCCTATGGGACCCTTATGGAGGTATTGACGACCTCCGTGGCGTGGCGGTAGTGAACGCGACTGCTACGCAGGAGGCGTGGGTTCGATTCCCGCTCAGTGCGTATATTTGTGTGCATTAATTACAAAAAAAGTATTTAAGTATGTTTATCCGCATTCTAGAACCCATAACAGGAGCTAGTTAAACTATGCTTACCATGGGTCTAGATGTCGTTGTGTAAATTGTCCTGGAATATTAAAAAAAAGGTAGGACGCGACGGGAACACTTAATAAACAACCAATACATGCTTTAAAGATAATACCGAAGGCCCTTCTAACCTCATTCATAATTCATTCAAATATAACGGTTAAGGAAAATGTGTTTGTAATGTAATATGCAAAATCCCAAATCGAGCCTAACTAACAGCTGATAAGGAAAATACGTACGATTAAAAAGTTAACGCAATTCCGATTTTCTTTTTTTTAAAGAATATTTGCAACCGAAATTATTAATATTATCTCTAACCTCTCCAACTAATCACAATAGTTTAAATATAAATGAATATTCTAGGAAAATCTACACATCGAAAACTAGACCCATGGTAAGCATAGTTTAACTAGCTTGTGTTATGGGTTCTAGAATGTGAATAAACATAGGTACTAAGATTTCTTTTTTGACGTGACAACGTCTTATAAATTGGCTTGCCGGGTGACACTTCAAGAAACTGCGTTACGCTCCGCTCACGTTATGCGCTCACAATGAGAGCGAGTGAGAGGCACGCGTCCCTTGCCCGAGCGAGAGAGACAGAGCGAGAGAGAGAGAGTGAGAGAGATAGGCATACACACCGGTTCATGTCTTCTCAAAGTCGTTGTCACGTAAAACTTTCGCCCGTATACCGACTTTACAGGCAACCAATTTTTTGTAAATACATACATATTATACATAGAAAGAAAGCAAATATTCTATAAGACTAATGCAAATATTCATGCACACAAATATTTGCACTGAGCAGGAATCGAACCCACGCCTCCTGCGTAGCAGTTGCGTTCACTACCGCCACGCCACAGAGGTCGTCATCTGTTATCTATGGTCATTTTACGCGCCAAAAACACACGATCTGATAGTTCGGACACGAATACAAACTTTTATTATTTCTTCGTGTTGAGTGGATTTATTATTATATAATTGAAATTAATGCATAGAAGGATTAAATATAATACAGTAATAATAATAATATAAGAGGATTGAATATAATATATAAGGTTCATGTAAGTAACCATACTGGATTTATTGGGAAAGTCAATAGAATAAATGCATTCATTTGTGATATATGATGGAAAAATTCTTATTGATTAAACCCGGTCCCGAATATAGCTAATAGTATATTGAAGGAAAAATAATATCACCACCCCAACTGATCCAAAGGGTATCGTAACAGCGACTAATGGAAAAATACCCAGATGATATCACTGCGAAAGAAGGAAAACTGGAAATAAAAACCCGTACCAACGCATCTAGCCAGTGTGGAAACAGTAGGACAAAGCCTACCAACATTGGGCAAAGCTGTATGTCCAGCAGTGAACTGAGATAGGCTAATCATTATCTGGATAAGGAGCCTGAAGCTAGAAGGTTTCCTTCTTCCTACAGTCCCGAGCCCTAAAAGCGGGGCGTGAAAAAGCATCTGATGAGGCCGTTAAGCTGAGCGCCACCATTGTAGCACTGAACGTGTTTGCAATGGTGACCCTCTTTCATGAGACTTTGCCTTCGGCTTAGCATCAGACGAGGTGAAATCAATTTGAATAATAAAAAAAAACATCATGCGTCATCGTTTTTGCAACATTATCCGCTCCTACTCCACACCTTACATAGCCCATACATATAAACATTACCCTAAAATCAATCAATCTATTAATAAAAACCGCATCAAATTTCGTTGCGTAGTTATAAAAATTTAAGCATACATAGAGACGGACAGACATCGGGAATCGACTATGTTTTAAAAGTACCTACTTCACCCTTTAGATTTCTCCCGCATAAGTAAGGGGATGAAGTAAACTTTCCCGAAGAGCAAAACCTATGCTTGTTCCCTCTCCGTGAGTAGCGGCGCTGCCATGAAAGAAAATGCTACACAACGGTGGTAATTCCAAAATGCCATTGATTCGACAGAAGAAGAAATCCAGATTCCGTAAGAATTTTGGTATAAAAAGCCTACATTACTCAGGGATAACGTAACATTGCATTGGCGAAATTATTTTTACAATCGGTCCATTAGTTATTAAAATAATCTATCACAAACAAATAGTTATATCTTTTTGTAATATTAGTAACGAACTGTAACCCGCGATTCCACCCACATTGATCTCGATTATCGCGTTGTACGACTCTACTCGATTCTATACTTGCCTCTCTATACTACTTCTCCTTGCTGTCATAAAAACGGAAATAATTAACGCTATTGGCGCCAATGTATAGAAATCTACCGGATCTATTGAGATTTATGATTAGTGCTCTGTTCCCTTGGATATTAGCGTGATGATATATAGCCTATGTTACTTCTAGATATTATATAAGTGAAAGAATTATTGAAATTAGTGCAGTAGTTTCGGAGTCTATTTGTTACAAACAAAAAAACAGATATTTCCTCTTTATAATATGGAGACAAGCTGTGCCCACGACTTCGTCCGTGAGGAATGTAATAAAACTTTTTTTTTCTAAAATAAAAATAGCCTAAGTTACTCCTTATTACATAAGTTCTGTGCCTCCTGTGATAAGTGATACAAGTTTAAAATCAACATTTTACAGGAAGTGAAAAAGAAGGTTCAAAAAAATCTAGTTTCGGAACTAAGTAAGCTAGCATAAAATGTAGTACCTTATTTTGTTGGTAAAAACACTTACTTTTATCGTGCATATTTTTTTCTAAGGTAAATATTATATTTTTTAAAGAATTCATTAAAAACCTGCGAATTGTACCTTTTTTATTTTTAAAACGTTCAAAAATTACGTAATAAGAAATACAACTACAGTTAAATTATGTTGCACCTGTAAGTTCGTCTTGGTGAAAACTGATATACATCAAGTAAAACAATCGAATAACTAATCAGAATATGTCCCTAGCCCAATGTTGCTTAAACAAATCTTATTGATATTAACCTAAAGATTATATTTTTTTACTTGTCGTTCCCCTGAGTTCAAAATAAAACTGAATTGTATTAGTTTTCTAAAATATAGCTTTTTAAAAATATGTGATAAACGATACTTATCAAGTTATACCGCTCAATAAATACATATTATTTGTGAAAACAAATACAATATTCACAGCTCATGCGTCACCTAGAGGATCACTCCCTAATTAATGACCGACAATATGGTTTCAGGCCGAAACGGTCTTCAGGTGATCTGGCGTATGTAACCCATCTTTGGGGTGAGGCTATGGACAAGCATGGTGAGTCACTGGCTATTAGCCTAGACATCGCCAAAGCGTTCGATAGAGTCTGGCACAAATCGCTTCTTTCCAAACTACCAGCCTTCGGTCTGCCTCTTAGACTCTGCAATTGGGTTGCTAGCTTCCTGCAGGGGCTCCGTATTCGCGTTCTCTGTGATGGACTAGCATCGGAGTTCCTGCAGGTAAATGCTGGTGAGCCGCAGGGGTCCGTCTTATCACCCACTCTCTTTCTTCTGCATATCAATGATTCTGCATATCACTGCTATGCAGACGATAGCACTGTGCACGGACATTCTGCGGCCAAGCAGTCCGATATAGCGGAAAAGAGGCGACTTCTTGTCACTGGGCTTGACCGGATCCTCAATCACGTTTCCCAATGGGGATCTGAGAACCTGGTCGAGTTCAATGCCAAGAAGACGCAGGCATGCGCGTTTTCAGCAAAGACATCTCCTTTCCTTCCTCCTCCCACTCTTCAGAGCACACCACTGCCATTACAGGATAACCTCAATATACTCGGTATGGACGTGCGCTGCAAACTGAACAACAAGAACTATATCGAGAGCATCATCAAAACAGCTTCGCGTAAACTCGGAGTCCTGAACAGAGTGAGATGTTTTCTCACTCCGGAGCAGTGGTGTCTTCTTTATAAGACACAAATTCGCTCCTGCGTGGAATACTGCTCGCATCTCTGGGATGGCTCCGCAAAGTACTTATTAGATGCTCTCGACAGGTTGCAGCGACGTGCGGTCCGCATTATTGGGAGTCTTGAGGTCACAAATTCCCTCGAGCCTTTGCAGATGCGTAGAGATGTTGCGTCCCTGGCAGTATTTTACCGTCTCTACCATGGTGAATGTTCTGATGAGCTCTTCCAATTAATCCCACCCTCCCCTTTCCTACACAGGACAACGCGTGCAGGGCTTAGGTGTCACTCGCATACGGTACAGAGTATTCCATCAAGAACCAAGCGTTTCGGTGAGTCTTTTCTCTGCCGTACCATTCAGTCCTGGAATTCCTTGCCGGCGCACGTGTTTCCTTCTTCCTACAGTCCCGGGTCCTTTAAGCGGGGCGTGAAAAAGCATCTGATGAGGCCGTCAAGCTGAACGCCACCATTGTAGCTCTGAACGGGTTTGCAATGGTGACCCTCTTTCATGAGACTTTGCCTTCAACTTAGCATCAGGCGAGGTGAAGTCAAATTGACGTGCCATAGAAAAATATCAAATAATAAAACTTTACTTTGTATTTTAACCCTATATCCAATGAAATATATATTATATATTATAAACCCTCGCAATAAACAAAGTTTGCCGGATGCACCAGTTTATATTTATATTTATTTAGTTAAAACTTAAAAGAAAACGGAGATAAAATTTCGCTGCTGTGACCAACCGTTATATCATTTTCATTTAATTGTGCTATTGTGCGATTTATGTTGAATTTTTTTATATCATCACCAGGTGGACTCTTTTGCATTACGTACTGTAACCCGCTTTGAAAATATTGTTATTTAAAATATTGTTGTTATTGGTAAGCGAGCTAGTCCTGTTCATACTTTCTCCATACAAAGTTTTCGTAAAAAAAATTCTAATTAATTGGTTTATGGACTGATTTGACCCAGAAGTCATTTTTGTATACAGTAATAACTAATGAAACCAATATCCGCCCAAAAAACGACACTTAAATTTTTTTATCCCTAAGTCGCCCTAACCCCTAAGTGAGAGCCGATTTTCGGCCCACCGTGCGCCACTCTCCTCATGTTCGCACTTGTATCAATTATTACATTTTGTGCTTCATATTTTTTTAAAGATTTGGTTCGATGTTTTGATATAAGTCAAATTGTATTCATTTATACATACAAATTGATTTGTGTAGATTAATTTAAGTCGATATGTATCAGTTATCACAAATAAGCCATATATTTAGAATCGGATTATTTGGTACTTGTCGAATTGTACCCAATGAATATTCAGAAAAAATTGTTCAAAATGATACTACTCTAAACATATCAATATTCACGTGATCAATCAAAAAAAAATTAATGTGAATATTAATATAATCGCACTTACACTACAAAGCACGAAAATAAATATGTGAAGTGATTACATAAAGGGGTTACAACTTTAAATATATCTATATTCACAATTTATTTGTCAAAATTCAAGTAGTTATATTCATTTGCACAAAATTATCTCCGAAACTAAAGCAGATACAAGAACGTGAGTTAGACCCAAAAAACCGTATTTTTTTTCTGATAAATAGTATGTAAAAATCACAAAAAGGGTACAACTAAATTTAAATCACTTATCACAGGAGGCACAGAGTTATTTGCCAGTGAATCCAAATCGGTCCAGCCGTTCCAGAGATTAGCCGCAACAAACAGACAGACAGACATAAAAATGTGTTCCGTATATACCTACATTCATATGCATGTAGTAAAAAGCGGTTATTTTAATATTACAAACAGACACTCCAATTCTATTTATTTCTATGTATATAGATAGATTCTCAATTACAAATACCTGCAACTTCCAGAGCTTGATCCAAATCTGCTGCATATTTCTCTTCTTTATCCCCACCACTTGCAGAATTCTTCACCTGCATCTCCATTTCACTAAATACTTATCACAAAATCTCACTATACGTTAAACTGTACTAGAATTCATACAAATGTCTAATAAGTTTTGCATAAAAATTTAGGTAACCTTACGGCATTCCGCTAACCCGAAATTTACTGGTTTATTTTTCGTCAATACTTATGATTTGGTACGCAGTAAAAGCTTATTATTATTACTATTATAATATTAGCGAGATAGTAAAGGTCTGGGTGAGCCCGATACTGTTAGTGGAGTGAACGCTGTTTGTACACTGTACGAGGTAATATCTCGCTACGAACCAGTTGCCTTTAGACTTGTTGGGGATAAGTTAATGAGATTTCTTCAACTCGATTCATTCCCGATCTTTCACTTTATAATTATCCTCAGTACTCTCCCTCTATCGCTAAGCATAGTTATATCGTTAGAAGTTATGCGAATAACATTCACCGGGATAATTAACATGTTTTTTATTCGTTTCTAGTATTTGATATTTCGGCACTGTTGTTGTAGCGTTATTAATTTTGAAGGGATCCGCACTATGTCAATCCCATATCGAATTATTTTATTCTATCGTGATTTATTTTGTTATCACTACATACTCGTAGTATAAAACAAAGTCGTGTTCTCTATCCCTATGTCCCTTTGTACGCTTAAATCTTTTAAACTACGCAACGGATTTTGATGCGGTTTTTTTAATAGATAGAGTGATTAAAAAGGAAGGTCTATATATATATATATAACATCATGCTACGACCAACAGGTTCGGAAAAGGAATGAAAAATGTTACAAAAACGGGCTGACGCCGGTATAATTTCTACCTCTCGATTGCGAAATTTTTCTTTTATATCTTAGTGACGTAGCGACGTTGCAGGAATGTACCGATAGGGGTGTGGTTTCATTTACACCATTAGACGGCACCATCAATGTTGCAAAAGAAACTATTATGTATTGTGTACACCACCAGTGGTGCAGGCATTTTAGCTTCATATATTTTAGCATCCAGCAGTGCTTGCATACGAGCTAACAGAATTTAAAATTAAAAAATGATTTATTCTGTTTATACCACTGAACGGGACTTACAAAACGTCAATATCAATTATAAAAATAAAAAAATAGACCACTAAGTTCCAAGTCTGAGAAGACTACCGTAAGAAACTCAGCACGCTTTTCTTTTTTTTTATGTCTAAGTATTTACAAATATTTACTCAGTCTAAATACAATAATTTCCTTGAGTAGTTAAGTGAACAGCTCTCAAGACTTGTTTATCATCCAAATGACCTTAGATTTAATAAGACTTTTTGTCATACTTACCCGCTGTTAAATTAATTTTCGAATTTATGAATAGCTAAGTTCTTAATTTCATTAGGGAGCTTGTTAAAAATTGGCAACAATGAATGAAATTACTTACATGCATTTTTTAATACTCTACCCAATTAATTCAATGATATTTTGAAGCATTTATTATGTTCCAATTGATTTAGATTGCTACCTAAAAGGTAAAGAAAAATTTTAATTGTTTTAGACGTTTACGCACCCGCACCGCACCCGCATATGGTACAGAATATTTTATCAAGAACCAAGCGGTTCGGTGAGTCTTTTCTCTGCCGCACCATTAAGTCCTGGAATTCCTTACTGGCGCACGTGTTTCCTTCTTTCTACAGTCCCGGGTCCTTTAAGCGGGGCGTGAAAAAGCATCTGATGAGGCCGTCACGCTGAGCGCCACCATTGTAGCACTGAATGTGTTTGCAATGGTGACCCTCTTTCATGAGACTTTGCCTTCAGATTATTATAAGGCGAGGTGAAGTCTAATTGACGTGTCTTAGATAAAAAATTAGCACACTTAATGCTTTACAAAAATCATTAAACCTACATTAAGTATCTAGCTTAAAACTAACTACAAAAACTAGACTATCAAACGCAAAATAGATTTTTGAAATAGCACTCGTTAATCCGAGATTTAAGCATTTTTTTATAAGGACACGTCAATTTGACTTCACCCCGTCTGATTATAAGCTGAAGACAAAGTCTCAGAAAAGAGGGTCATAATTACAAACACGTAAAGTGTTAAAATGTTGGCGCTCAGCTTGACGGCCTCATCAGATGCTTTTCCACGCCCCGCTTAAAGGTCCCGGGAATATAGGATTATAGTAGGGATTATAAACAAAGAAGTTTTCACCTGTGAGTCCTGGGTCTGTGATTCCTTCAGATCCAGTCGAATTTCAATAATATTTTCTATGAAACAACTACGAAACTGGCCTTCACAACCCATTGGCGATGTCGACGTATTGCAGTTAGGCCAGTGGTCGAACTTTTTAGGGTTCCAATTAATCGTAACGACTGTCATTAGATGTTCGTATGACAACCGGAACCGACTACTTAACGTGTTCCCCGAGGCTCGGAAACACTTTGACTAGTTAATGTAAATATACATTCTCATTAATCAATCTATAAGCCTATAGGGCTCTTCAAATGTTACATGACTTTGGTCTACTTTTTGCACTGGCCAGACAGGTTGGATATATAGAATTTGTATAGAAAACGCGGTAGTCTAGTGGCATGGGTAATGGACTGCTGAGACGAGGTCTCGGATTCGATCCCAGGTTTACCATGGCACACACCAATGACTTTTCGATTCTTTTCGAAGTTATGTGTGTATTTATAGCAGGCTTATAAGTGCCCGGTTAATGGCAATAGGCTCGCCATTGAGACCTAAACATAAACATTATTTGCACTGAGCAGAAATCGTACCAGCGCCCCTTGATGTAGCAATTAAAAACAAAATTCAATAATCAAATATTATGTAACGACCTCCGTAGCGTGGCGGTAGTGAACGCGACTGCTACGTAGGAGGCGTGGGTTCGATTCCCGCTCAATGCAAATATTTGTGTACATGATGAATATTTGCATGTTGCATTTGGGTGTATCTATGTATAATATGCATGTACATATCCAAAAAAAAAAGTATCTGAGTATGTTTATCCGCATTCTAGATCTAGATACAAAAATTTTCTTGAGGAGCAAGTTGAGTGACCAGCTCATTTTGAGGCTTGTTTATCATACAAATAATCTTGGATCATCATCATTCTCTGAACCTTTTCCCAACTCAGTTGGGGTCGGCTTTCCAGTCCAACTGTGATGCGGCTGAACCTCGATATTTTGCGTGAGGCGACTGCCACCTGACCTCCACAACCAATGGTCCAATGACCAATGGCGATATCGAAGTTCCAAGCTAGACTGGTTGGACTTTTGAGGGCTTACAAATAATCTTGGATTTTATAATAGTATTTTAGGAAAACTTTCTTTTAAATTTAATGCACTACCACGCAACAAAAATAAACAACAAACTATTCATTTTTATTATTATAGATTATACTATGATTGTGTTTGTGTCAGTTAAGTGGGTAATAGACATGATGAATTTAACGACATTTTTTGCCCATTTGTCATCAACTAGAGTGACATTAATGGGCTGAAAGCGAGGAACAATAGGTGATAAAGATACGTTATGGTGTGATACAACTATACACAGTCAGGTCATAAATTCTGTCACATGTTTAATGTAAAATAATTGAGACAAGTTTATTCATTATGTAACCATTTATATAACAAAATGAACTTAACAAAACACAGATTCTTATGAGAATAAAGTTTATTCAAAATGACCTCCATGATTTTGAATAGGTACAGGCCTTCAATCTGCGCGGCCAGTCGTCTATCGCAGCACGAACAAGGTCCATGTCAATATCGGTAGCTGCCTAAATCAAGGATGCCTTGAGTGACTCCAAATTGGGATAAGGCTTTGAGCACGCCTTTTCCTCCAAGTGTTGCCATATCTTGTAATCTAAGGAATCAAATCCGGACTGGAGGAGGGCCAATCTTCGTGCCGGATGAAGTCGATTTCACGCGCCGCCAGCCAGTCTTGTGTGCTCTTCGCTCTATGAGCTGGCGCCGAATCTTGTTGGAATACCCAGTGCCTGTTATTGAACATGGTATGAGAAACAGGTTCCACAAGGTTCGTCAGGACTGTATTTTGATACACCACTGCATTCGTTTTTACACCTTTCTCACAAAAATGTACCTCTGTTAAGCCCCAATAAGAAACTCCCAACCATACCATGAGCGAGGATGGAAAATGACCTCGTTGGACACGTGGAATACGCTTGCTCGCTTCTTCACTACTGTGTGCGTATTATACCTTATCATTTTGTTTGTTGTAACTCTCTTCTACGGTAAAAACTTTTTCATCCGAAAAAAGAATTTCCCGATATTTTTTTCCCGCGTACCGCTTCAACAAAGCGCGGCATCTTTTCAGTCTCAGGTCCACTAGACGAGCATTCAAACGATGTCCTGTTTTTCTTCGATATGCCCGCAGCCCTAAGTCTTCATTTAACACCCTTTTCACCGTGGTTCTGATTAACCCCATCTGAAGGGCCAACAGTTTCTGCTTACGTTTGGGATTTCTTTGAATTCGCGCCTTCACAGCTTTTATCACTGTTGGAGTCCTAACAGACCGAGGGCGACCACTTCTTGACTTGTCATCTACACAAGAGTTTTCACTGTATCGTGTGATGGTACGATAAACGAATCTTTTGGTTATTTTCAAATTTTTCAGTATGACAAAAATTTGAATTGGCGCGTAACCGCAACGATGCAACGCAATAACTGCAACACGGTCTTCTTTAAGTATCTTCTCCATATTTAAAAATGAATAAAATTCTAACAAGTATACATTTTTATTTTCATGAACAATTCGAAATTCGAATTCAATAAACTTTTTTGTGGCCAGCATTCTAAAAGATAAGTTTTTACTGTGTGACAATACTTATGACCTGACTGTGTAAACTTATATTAGAGAAACTTTACGCTTGAATAATAAGTTTATCTCTAGAACAAACAATCATCAACCGATGGTTGTTTGTTCTAGAGATCTAGAGGTAATGGACTGCTGAGACGCGGTCTCGGGTTCGATCCCAGGTTTACCATGGCACACACAAATGACTTTTCGATGCTTTTCGAAATTATGTGTGTATTTATCGCAGGTTTATAAGTGCCCGGTTAATGGCAATAGGCTCGCCATTGGGACCTAAATATAAACTGGCGAAATGTGGGTGCTAGCACCTCTGCCTACCCCTTCGGGGATATAGGCGTGATATAATAAAAAAAAAAAAAATATCGCATGTCTATAAGTGCCCGGTTAATGGCAATAGGCTCGCCATTGAGACCTAAACATAAACTGGTGATATGTGGGTACTAGCACCTCTGCCTACCCCTTCGGGGATATAGGCGTGAGTTTATGAGTTTATGTTACAATCAATCAGCCTATCGCAGTCCACTGCTGGACATAGGCCTCTCCAAATGTGCGCCACTGCTCCCGATCCTCCGCCTTCGGCATCCAGTCTGTCCCAGCCATCTTTTTGAGGTCATCAGTCCATCTGACTAAGGGGCTTTCTGTTTGCCTTCTCGCGGTCTCTACTCAAGGACTCGTTTGCTCCAGATGCTATCGGTCCTCCGGCAGATGTGGCCAGCCCACTGCCACTTCAGCTTGGTTATTCTGCGGGCTATGACGGTATCTTTGGTTCTTTGTCGGATGACCTCATTGCGAATTTCATCCTTCAAGTCTAGCTCTTTCCATGGCCCGCTGCGCGACTTTCTATTTGTGGACAAGCCCCATCGCCAATGCCCATGTTTCGGCATCATAAGTCATAACGGGTAGGACGCACATGTCGAAGTCCTTTGTTTTCAGGGTCTAGAACAAACAGTATGTATTACAGCCTATGTGGTGTGGCTGGAGTCAACGCCACTGCTAAGGAGTCGCGTGTTCGCTATCCGCTCTGTGCAAATATTTGTGTATGCTATTTATACTGGTCTGGTCGACCATCGAAAAGCACGTTTAGCCCTCAGTCTGGGTTATCATACCAACTTTTATGTCAATCGTCACAGGTAGTCGGGATCCTAAAAAAAGTTAGAAGTTTTGCAGTTAACGTCGCTATACCTATTAGGTATGGAGGCTAGATAAACTGTCAGTGCATGAAAAATATGACGCAGTTAGATTGGAAAAAGTTGACACCAAACTTCGACAACTTCGAATGTGACCAATTTTACCGCAAGAATGATGTTGATGACGATTTATTATATTTGAAGCAAATTTCGAGACATATTGAAAAGATAAAATTATTGAAAAATCGGTCTATATTTCCAATAGTTCGTAGGATTCTTCTTCTGTCGAATCGACGGCATTTTTGAGTTGCCATCGTAGTTTGGTAATTTGTTTCACTACAGCGCCGATACTCACGGAGAGGGCCCGAGCATAGGTTTCGCTCTTCGGGAAGTCTTACTACGTCCCCTCCGTAGGATTGTCAGTACATGACTCAAACGTCGACCCCTAAAACTTAAAAACTAGGTACTAATACACAGGAAAACGCGTGCAAAACTTAGATGTCACCCGCATACGGTGCGGAATACTCCAACAAGAACCAAGCGGTTCGGTGAGGCTTTCCTCTGCCGCACCATTAAGTCTTGGAATTTCTTACTTGCTCACGTGTTTCCTTCTTCCTACAATCCCGAGTCCTTTAAGCGGGGCGTGAAAAAGCTTGTGATGAGGCCGTCAAGCTGAGCTCCACCACTCTAGCACTCTACGTATTTGTAATAGTGCCCCTCTTTCCTGAGACTTTGCCTTCAGCCTACCATCAGGCGGTTAGCAGTCAAATAGACGTGGCGTAATTAAAAAAAATATTCAAATACTCTAGACGTGGTCTAGTACCTTAAGTGGTCATAGCATAGTATTATCCCTGTAAGAGACAGGTCACGGATTTAAGTCCCGTCTAGACATTAAATTTTGCCAATTTTACATACATCTGTTTATTAATATGGCATATCTATACTAATGTTATAAAACTGAAGAGTTTATTTGTTTGGAAGCACTAATCTCCGGAACTACTGGTTTGAATTGAAAAATATTTTTCAGTTGAATAGTCAGTTTATCGAGTAAGGAGTTATATATGTAAGTAGTAGCAGTACCTATGTAAACGGAGTAGAAACTTATTATCTAGTGACGTATATTGTGTTATGTTGCCTTTAAAAAATAACATAGCATCTAACTATATTGCACAAATACTATCGCTCTGACCGTAGGCGTCTAAAAATGCGTAATCTATGAAGTATGTATTTGTAATGTAGATCCTCTTTCCTGAGACTTTCCCTTTAGCTTACCATAAAGCGAGATAAAGTCTAATTAACGTGCCCTAATAAAAACAAAAATAGTACTCTCTATGGTTCATAATGCTATAAGTGTTAGGCTGACTATTGCAATCAAATACCATTCGTAAGTATTTCTTTTAATCACATTTTTTTGATAGAAAACATTCAACAACACTTCCACTCCGAACTTCATTCCAGGTACGATTATGCCGCGTCTACATTAACGTACCATTTTTACCGTGATCGTGTCAGAAATGCGTGTCCGTCACGTATTCAGCTGCGTGATAGCTGAGCTTAAATGAAACCTTCGATCGACTGTTGGCCGTGTTAGTACAACTTTGTGTGCCCATGTGCTACAAGTTGTTACGTCCACACTCAACGTCATGTCTTGTTGACGTCAAAATTGATTTACTTTGACACGATTCCACCAATAGAATGTCACTTCGTCTAGATGTCCTTTTTCGTCTCTAAACTCGACGGGTATAAAACTTCATAACACTGTGTACTATATTTTAATATGTCTTTACATAATATGAAATTGCCTAAATTTTCTTATAGATTCATGAGTTCGTTATTCCTGTAATTTAATAGCTATTGCCATTATTTATATTTTGTTTGAAAGTGGATTTCAAGATTTTACAACTCTGCCGGCCGCTTGAGTACTTCCTAAATGCTATTCATGCTGTAAAAACTTTTTTACACGTTGTCATTTTTCAAAAATTTTATAAAAGTTTCTGTTTGTTTAATGTTGTCTCATTCATAAACATAAAAAAAATATCATTCCCAAAAAAATGCAAGAATGTTAATACTGAAAATTGGGTTTCCTCCAATTTCTTCAAACAAAACGGCAATTTCATATGTAACGACCTAATATATATATATATATATATATATAACACTGCGTTGGCCGAGTGTCCGTGACACAGATGAGGGTGAGATGTAGGCGCCGATACGGCCGGCGTTAAGGAAACGAACCCAAGGCCTCGCGGGGTCCTTGCGGGCGGAACACGAATTTCGCGGCGGCCATTTTTTATTATAATTTTTGTTATTTGTTACTTTCTTACAAACTAGGTGAATAGCTATCAGTGGATCATATACAACATAACATAATTAAGTTTGTAAGGTTACTTTTTTTTCATTCACCTCGCCTGATGTTAAACTGAAGGCAAAGTCTCATGAAAGAGGGTCACCATTGCAAACACGTTCAGTGCTACAATGGTGGCGCTCAGCTTGACGGCCTCATCAGATGCTTTTTCACGCCCCGCTTAAAGGACCCGGGACTGTAGGAAGAAGGAAACACGCACACAATAGATTTAGATCAAAAATTAACATCCGGTTGGGTTATTACCAGGTCTAATTAGATACTAATGTAATATTGTCAAAATGAGTCGAATAGTATGTCTTAGTGTAGTGGTTAATACTAGATAACTAGTGTTATGTGGTCGAAATAGGTCAAATAGTGTGTTTTACTTTAGTGGATTACTAGATACTAAGTAATATAATATGGTCATAATGGGTCAAATAGCATTTCTTACTGGAGTGTATAATACTAGGTACTAGTGTTATATGGTCAAAATGGGTCAAATAGCATCTCTTACTGTAGTGGATAATACTAGATACCTATTAGTGTTATATGATCAAAATGGTAGTGAATTATTTATTTATCTGTACTCTCATAAAAATGCACGTTCGATTATGAAAGTACTCGTAATATAAGATTAAAATAACCCCGTCTACTCCCGTCTATCCCCGTCACTGCAAATATTTATGTGCATGAATATAAATTTATCGCAGATTTATAAGTGCCCGGTTAATGGCAATAGGCTCGCCACCTATTACATTGGGACCTAAACATAAACTTGCGAAATGTGGATGCTAGCTAGTTATGTTATGTTACTTCACCACCCTTTCACCCCATACTATCCTCAAAAGATAGCCCAAAACGCGTATAGCGCGTGTCGTAGGTGAGGTTGACACAAAAAATCCAATAGGGTCGAAGTGTCCGCGAAAGCTCCAGAGTACGCACCCCAACAAGATAAGATAATATAAGATAAGGTCAAGTTTTGAGCTCTTTTTGGGTCCGCAACTCGTGTCTAAACGTATAACACAAGTTACCTATTGACTTGACCTCTCTTCAGTTAGTGGGTCAAACTATTAACTATAACAACTTATTTGAATAAAGTTTAAAAAAGTATGCGTGACCATAGACGACTTGCTCAGAAATAATACTACACAGCCAGTAAACGTTTTTTTATTCATAAATATTTAAGTTGATATTATAGTGGAAGCGATGCGATAGAGATGCGGACATATTTAAAAAAAATTATGCCTTGCACCACTCGATTTCCATATTTTCCGCTGCATTTTTTCTCTTTATATAATAGTTTGTCTGTTTTTATGTTCACGTGTATTCAATTTTGTTTTTCCATGCTGTGAGTGTAACGCCCCTGGCGTTGCAAATGTCCATATACCACGGAGACCGCTCTCCATCAGGTGGACCGTGTGCTTGTCTGCCACCTAAGTGGTATAAAAAATACATACAAAACAGACACTGAAAGGCATATGACACTAATTACTGAAAGACATCGTGACTGTGTTTTTCACCACAAGTTCGGCTAGCAGAATGTGGCGTCCATGAGCGTTGAGCGTCCATGATCGTTTTTATGTTCTATAGCTTTAAGTGTAGAAAGGTCCTATGGTATGTGAAATATTATGTTTTTATCGAGTATGGCAAGCTGTAATTACAAGCTTTAATAAGTTCAAGATATTTTAAATATATCATTTATGATAGGTTTATATAGAGAATATGCACAAGTTCTCTCCGTGCTCCTCCGTGGCTCAGTGGGCGTAGTATGCGCCGGCTGTACACGAGGTTATGGGTTCGATCCCCACACAGGACAAAAAATTGTGTAATTCACAAATAGTTGTTCTAAATCTGGGTGTACTTTGTATCCGTTGTATGTTTGAAATGTCCCCCGCGATACAGGGCTTGTTCCCTAGTACGGGAGTTGTCTGTTTTTTATATAGGAAAAAATAAAAACGAAGTAGTGGACCCAAAATTTGCTGTAAATTCGTTTTTGGGCTGAGTTTTGAGTTTTACTATTGTCAACCATTGTCAAGGAACAGAGAATTCAAAAAAATTACATTTCATTTTGGACTCTACTCTAACACTGTTAAAGTTCAAAATTAATGGCATTGTGTAGTGTGAATGAAACCATGTTATAAACTCTTTTTAACTTCATTTTAAACTTTAGGACAATGCTTAATAATCTGAAAATGCCATGACAGTTTTTGTGATCTCAGTCGTGTGACTATGGTTAAAAACCCCCGACACAAAAAATACCTCTAAAAAGTTAAAAACTCATGCGTTTGCGCTTCGGGGGACCTATAACACCTCCCACATGTATCCGAAACGATCCAAGGACCTCCGACGCGACAATATTACACTAATACAATTAATAGGACACGGTATTTTTTGTGTCAGGGGTTTTTTAACTTTTAATTTAAATTTTATTTTATACTTTTTAAATTGATCTTTTTCAATTGAGTGAATAAAATAATTATCAATTTACATTGGCAAAAACGTATGCTCCCACGGGACTCGAACCCACGATCGTTCCCTAATAGGGGAATGCTCTAGGTACTTTCATACAGTCTCCCAGTAACACTCACACGGGCGTTGAACCCGCACCCTGTCCCTTTCAGTGGCAATGCTTTAGATCTGGTTCAGTTGGTGAATCAGAGTGAAATGAAAGTATTAAATAATGTATTAGTAAAAACAATTTCAATACGATTCAGAAATCGTCATCCCATAAAACCTTGTTTGTTTCGTAATAAACTTAATGGTACGTCGAAGCACCACAAGATGGCGTTGTAAGCCAAAAAATGTAATATTCTACAATTTTATAGAACCAGTGAACGACAAAATGTAACCACTTCCGAACGACTCATTTATTTACATTACGTCATGAAATTTTACAGCAATTAATATATTAACTATTGATATCGATATAAAATTATAAAAGTGAATCTTTAGACAGGAGTTGAAATTTCCTTTGGTTCGTAAAATTATCGGTGGATGGATCTCACCATCGCCCAAAAATTATTTTATAGAAGAGTTTGCAGCTAGGGAAGACCTATTTGTATTCTGCGAACAAGAACATTAGAAGGTTTATATAGGGTTGGCAGCACGAGAGTGACACGCCTTATGGCACAGGTCCATCGGTAATTATTTTCCAACAGTTGAGCCATGAGTTAAAAAATATACAGTAAAAAATCATAATGCAAAAATGCACTCATTTCAATCAGCGTTGTAGGGAAACGTGAAAATAAAATGAATATTACTTATTAATACATTAAGTACTCGTATGTTAGTTATGGTACTTTTGTTTATTTATTAATCTTCTTTACTAACACTGTCGCGTTCACTACCATCAATCGCATCAGCAAATGATTCTTCTTTTTGGATCTACTCCTATATACCTTCGAGAAAAGTCCTCTGTTATAAATAAATAAATATTGTAGGACAACCTACACAACGCCACCTAGACCCATGGTAAGCATAGTTTAACTAGCTTGTGTTACGGGTTCTAGAATGCGGATAAACATACTTAGATACTTTTTTTTAAATACATACATATCATACTTACATAGAAACACCCAAACCAATGAAAATATTCATATTCATGCACACAAATATCGAACCCACGCCTCCTACGTAGCAGTCGCGTTCGCTACTGCCACGCCACGGAGATATTATAAGAAATAACAAGACCTCCTGAAAAGACGCCAATCTTCCAAATCGTTGATATGCAACGGCAATAATTTTATTTTACCTACCATCTCACTCAAGTACTCAACGTACGAAACCTCAAATCTAATTATAAAAGGTGTGAAAGTTTCTATGAATATCTTATTATAATTATATCTGCAGCATTCTCTTATCAAAGCGGATAAGAACTCATTAGTTTCGAAAAGGCAGAACTAATTAATTGTCGTTATTCAATGGTTAAGTGCCATGCCAATTAAACAACATAATTATCTTTAAAAATAAAATATTTTTACAAATCTAGCAAAATTATGCCCGAAAATATTTATGGCCGCTCTACATGTAGGCCTACAATCAGTGGCGGATTTACCAGGAAGCAAAGGAAGCAATTGATTGGGGCCCCGCTTGAAGAGGGGCCCCAAAAATTTGAAAATGTTTTAAAACATATTTGAAAATGTGAAAAATAATTGAAATATATTAATTTTGCAAAATTAATCTGTTTTTTTGTTATTTACAAAGAAGAGGGGGGGGGGGTATATTAAAACGAGGGCCTCAAAAATCAGGTTGTTGCTTGAGGCCCCGTCGTAGGTAAATCCGGCACTGCCTACAATAGTTTTAAACGCATTGACCAACATTAAACTTGTTGTCGCACGTGTAGAACGATCTGTGCTTATCTTGGCGTAGGCTGTGTTGGCCAACACGCTCGCCATTATGTTGGCACACGTATAGAGCGGCCAATGCACTTCGTAATGGTATTTCCTATTTTGAAAGGTAAAGTGACTATATACATTTGGGAGCTACAGTACCACAGAGTCTCATTATTATAGGAAACTTTGACATTCAATCATAACAATCTATTACATTGAAGTACATAACAATTATTGATGTAAAAGATCACCTTTTATGGAACGAACATTTCACCAACTATGATTTTCGGTCTTTCGGTCTCACGTAACGAGCCTATAGCCGCCAATCGGGCACTTTGTAAAAAAATGTATATGCCGAAAATAAATGCCTAACCGAAAATTGGCTAAAGAAATTTGGAAAAATATAATTTTTGATCGATTCCTTGCTATGCGGTGAAATTTGCAAGGAAATTAATTACGCTTCTGCCTACCCCTTCAGGGATTCGTGAGCATATGTATGTATATGTGTATGTATACTTTTATAGAAATAACCCCTAAATATAAAAGTAAAATAAATTGCTCGGAAATCCATTTAAATCACATATTCGCGTAAATGCCGCATCTTACACCTAGACTACCTTTTTAAAAAAAACTCTAATGAAGTCGACCCCTTTTACAAAGAAAAAATTTTGAATAGGTACATAACTAACGAACCAATATCTCTTTTTCAGACAACAATGCCTACGTGATACAAGATGGCGCTGAAACTAAAATACACCGACGAACACGGCATAGTCCACATCAACATGAGCCCCTCAACCAGCCCTAAGGAGCCAGACAAAGGCCTAACAGACCCAAAATTCGACACCATAAACAATAGGTTCGCTCAGTACGACCTTTTTGGCGGCAAATACGACGTAGACTCTGGTGGGGAGACCCCTCGTTCACTGTTCCGTAGCCGGTACAACAGTATCGAAGAAGAATTAGCCAATACACCTTACGCGTTTACTACAGAACGCTCGCTTCGTCTCAACAGCGCGAACAAGTTAGACATTACAATCCAATCGCGGTTAGACGATATATCACCTTCAAAAGATATTGAAGATGACAGATTTTTTAAAAGAAAATTAAGTTTGGAGTACGATGAATCGTTATTCGGTCCTTTGCAAGTGAATGATAAGGAGACGCCGGCGTTTACAGTGACGCAGCTGATCCACGCGCAAGATAGATATTTTGATTTGTCAGGGAGACAATCGGAGAGTCCTTGTGGTGCTAAAGTGTGTGCTGATGTGCTTGTGACCAGCCCCCGGGTTGGGGAGGAGGCGTTCAGGGTGCTAGGCGATGTGAAGGCTACGGAGGCTGCGCTTAAACCGTGAGTATTTAGTATTAAGTATTAAAAGTTAAAATCGAAGTCTATAATTTTTAATTGAAAATAAAGTACATAATAAATGTACGATTTTTTTAAATTATATAGTAATGAAGATTAAAAAAAAATCTAAATTTAAATGTTATTTATTCTGTATTACCACTTAACGGTACTGACAAAACGTAAATATGAACAATATTTCATAAATTAGTGAGCAAATGGACTGCCGGTTCGATATGTGGTCACCAGAAGTAAAAAGTTGACCCTAATATGTTTTTTTCTGTATTCCTTTTTAGTAAATGTAAAATTTAACAATGCTATTTTCCATACTCAGCTTAATATATTTAAAAAGAGATATAATATTGTCAATCCACGTTTTAATATTTATTTTTTAACCGCGATAGTCTAGTGGTATGGGTAATGGACTGCTGAGACGAGGTCTCGGATTCGATCCCAGGTTTTACCATGGCACACACCAATGACTTTTCGCTGCTTTTCGAAGTTATGTGTGTATTTATCGCAGGTTTATAAGTGCCCGGTTAATGGCAATAGGCCACCTATTAAATTGGGACCTAAACATAAACTGGCGAAATATGGTGCTACCCCTTCGGGGATACAGGCGTGAGTTCATGTTATGTTATGTTAATATTCAATTAAATATTTACATTTTGTATTTATACTTAACCGTAAAAAATGATTCATACCTACCCACTTTACAAAAAAAACCGGTTGCTAGAGATTGCTACCGTGTTGTGTACACGTTTATGTTATCTAACTCATAAATAAATCATAATAATAAAATGAATATTCTAGAACAGTCACATACACAATACCACCTAGACCCATGGTAGGGATAGTTTAACTTGCTTGTGTTACGGGTTCTAGAATGCGGATAAACATACTAAGATACATTCATTTTTATAAATACATATTATAGGTAGAAATACTCAGATTAATGCCAATATTCATGCATACAAATATTTGCACTCAGCGGGAATCGAACCCGCACATTATGAAAGCAAATAACCAATCAATGGTTCAGAACGCTTCGAGCGCGAAGCCGACTCACACGTGACCGATTTATTGATTTTAACCCTTCGACCCATAACGAAGGTTTCTATTCTTAGGGTGAAATACAATTAACCATACGACATAAGAAAAATATTTTTTTATTCTATTTTAAATCGATAAAATAACATGTTATTTATTTTTTATGTATGTGTGGTGTAACAAATATTCCCTAAACAGCTGAACAAATTTCGATGAAACTTTCAAAAGGTTCTGAATTATTTGAAAACGCAAATGAACCCAGTATCACTATCGCTATCACTACATAGTATAAAATAAAGTCGCGTTTTCTGTCCCTATTTTTCTTGTCCCTTTGTATGCTTAAATCTTTAAAACTACGCAACGGATTTTGATGCGGTTTGTTTCAATAGATAGAATGGTTAAAGAGGAAGGTTTATATGTATATAACATCATGCTACAACAAACAGGTGCGGAGCAGGAATGAAAAGTGTTGCAAAAACGGGGTGACGCAGACGAAGTCACGCGGGTCAGCTAGTGATACATAAATTGTGGATTGCTTTTCCGGACAGACGCCATCTGCCGTTTCGGTCATTTAATTGTAGGTACATATTATTATGATTATAATAAATAAATTGGAAACTCAAACATGTTTTCAAAAGGAAATGCAAAAAGTAATGGCGAATAATTTAAATATTAAATGTGTACATAAAATGAAATGGTGTTGATATAAAAGGAGAAATTAATAAATGGCAAAATTTATTCTATTTTGTGTTCACAGCTCGTAACGACCGACGTACTTTAGGTCTTAGATTATCTGAGACTTAAATTAATTATATACAACGTGACTTTTTAGTTTTGTAACCATGAGATAATACTCTGGAAGTCAAGGAGCACAGTCTCCATAGGTAATTAAATTATAGTAAAAAAAACTAAAAAAATTGATAAAAATATTATCGCACTGCCGTAGCGCCGATCTGAAGTGAAAACAGTAGGTCTAAAAATTAAAAAGCTAAGAAAAACGTTATAAAAAATGATCAATCAGCTAAAAAAGTTCACTTTAAAGAGGTTTCACTTTAAAAATTACATATAAATTATAACATATTTATTAGTCAAGGTTATAGACAATATAATAACTGAATGAATGAATGATGAGTTCGATATTCTTCACCAAAAAATTTCTATGAAGACTGTACAACGTCTCTAAAGAGATTTTAACTTCTGAAATTGTATAGTAAAAGATGTATACCAAATATCAAATCAATAATTAAGAACGAAGGGGGGTACAATACCATAATTAGACCCATTAACAAGCAGACCAATCAAAATAAAACCGTTCAAGTATTTTCGATGAGTAAAATTTTGGTGCACTGTACTATAATTCCAAAGAGGAAGAAAAAAATCGGAATTGGTCTATGTGGATACGAATTTAGAATTTCGAATTTAGAACAGGACGCGTTAATTGAAACCACGTGTACTAAATTGTACACGTGCACCATTAGGCTGAACACAAAAAATCAATTAAACTTGACAGTTATGATTTGTCCGCTCTCATAATGCAATTGTATTGTGTATCATTATAATTTGGTGTAACTGAACTGATCTGAAATTGCAGTCAGTCGAACGCTCTATCACAGCCCTACCGCTGAGCCAAAAAAATATTTAAAAAAAAAAACAAAAAAAAATCTGTAATGTAACACTATTTTGTCACATAGTGTCAAATTCTAGTAATTTGCCGCTAAATTTTGAGAGAAAGGATTACAAAATGGCCGCAGTTTTTGTTTGGAAATGTGATTACTTTCTCGTTGTATAGTAAATCATTGGCTGCGTGCCTGAAATTTGCGCTTTTATCTGCGTGATCATGAGATTGTGGATCGGATCGGACGAAATGATAGTGAGTTTTTCTTTTATAAAATTCTAACGGAGATAGACGTGTGTCATTTTTAATAAGTATTCTCTTTTTGAAATAATACTGATTTTGTTGTGTGTTATCCTATTTGATATTTTACTTAGAGTAGGTAGTCGTTAGCAAGCTATAGAGCACTCCTTACTAAATATAAACTGTAAGCACAAGTATGAACAGTGTTGAAGATTCTTGACAAACTCAATCAGTAGCTAAGCAATACCCTACACCCGATATATAGCCGCGAACCCAAACTGTATCCCTCGATTTTTATGTAAAGAAAGAAAGAAAGAAAGAAAATATTTTATTTGTGACCCCACACAATGCATGATGGATACATTATACAAAGTATTCCTTTCTATGTATTATATAATTATTTACATTGCGCGAGCCTCAAATAGGGCCCCATCTCAGCATAAAATGCTGCGTACACCGCAACGCATATCATTAGTTTTATTTAAAGAAGAAAAGTATTCACGTCAAAAATTCACAATACCTACTATACCAATTTCATGTGTTCAAGTATCGATATTTTCGGTAATGTATGTGACGTCGCCGCATCAATATTGTTTCTGAAAAAACTGGCAATAATCAGCACAGCAGACCAGACCAGCCAACATTCATGTGTCCAACACACATGAATGTTGGAACCGAATAAAACGCACGCCCTCTTTTGGTCTTTGATTGCCGCAGATCAGATAATACAAGGTATATCTTTCGCACCCCGGCATATCACCCACTATCCTGAAAATTTAGCTTAGTGGTTTAAGATAAAGATAAAGAGCCTTACGATAAAGAGGTCCCGGGTTCGAATTCTGACCGTTGCACTACCGACGTGAACTCACTCCTAACACATGCTTTTGAGCTTAGCTGGAGGGGTTACAGGGTATATTAGTAGTTCCGGTTGCTAATATTCTTGAAAAAAAAATCACGCATATAAATAGGACTATTTGCATTTTTCTAGGTCTTTCTATATGACACCGAGACACTTAAAATACATATAAAGTCATAGAATAATAATTAACAAAAGTGCGAATTCTTTAATTAATAAATATTCATTACATTTAAAAAGTGAAAATATGTAATATGAAGTTATAAAATACAATAGTTTTATAATATCTGTGCGCAACAGACTATGTGAAAGCAAGTGTACACTGTCTTTATAAAAAGTTATTGACATATTATCTGTGGTTAGAGATGGCGCGTATTTTTTTATTTCAATTAATTGATTGTACTTTTAATGCACTATTAAGTATGTACATGTAGAAGTTACACTTCATTACAAGTTGACTAATGAAAGTGATTTATAATTCTGCCCTTGCCGAATTATTGCTCATATGAAATTATATCACCTGGGGTAAGTGAAGTTTTTTTACTTAGTTTGAGAGGTGCTGTATATCTACACTAATAATATAAAGAGGAAATAATTGTTTTTTTGTTTCTTTATCTGTAACGAATAGGCTTCAAAACTACTAGATTGATTTGAATAATTCTTTCACTAATCTAAAGCTACAATATCTAGGAGTAACATAGGCCATATATCATCAAGCTACCATCCAAAGGAGCGGAGCAATAATCATAAATCTCAATACAAAAGCCTCTCACATATGTATATTTTTTAGCCATCATTACATCATCATCCATACCAACCCCAGTCGCATCCAAAGCTATTACATCGCTGTCCGGAATCCGATATTTTCGAATTTAGCTGTACTTTTTATTACAATAATAGGTAATCGCTTACCAATGGTTATGTAGCAGTGTATTATGCAAACTCACTTAACAATCGCAGCAACTGCTAAGTCGGAAATGATCTAACAAGGTAATGGTTGACAACAAAAACTCATATTAAATTGCCTTTGTTTGGAGTTTTTTTTGCAATAGTGACATTCAACATCGGTCATGGTAGTGGAAACGAACTTCCTTGGATTTTATCCACGGCTTTATTTTGTGTTTTTGCTGTTGCCAACGGCTTCGCCTACGTAAACTTCTGATCCCGTTCCCGCTGCTCGATAAAAACCTTCCGTAGAGTTCAAGGAACAAACAAAAAGAAGAATTACACGAATTGATCCAGCCGTCTTCGAGTTATGCGCTTACCAACATATTTCGCGATTCATTTTAATATAAATATATATATATATATATATATATATATATATATATACATCACACAAAAACTTATTTGAATCTATATGTATATATATGATAGAGGAAATTACATCTGATCAACCCATACCAACCCGCCAGTGTCGATACAGTAGGCCAAAGCCCAACATTGAGAGAGTCTATGTTCAGCCGTGAACTACTATAGGCTAAATGGTTGGTTAGTTGGTTGATTTTCTATTTATATATATCTAAAAACACTGTCCATACACCGAATTTAGACTAGAATTCAAAATTTCATTGCTGTTGTTTTTATAAGTTTAAACTTATCTGTATATAGACTGTGTATATTAGGTACGTTTAGTGGTCTTTCCATAAGTAGCTAAGGTCAGTGTCGCCGGCCAAGTCGGCCATATTAGTATCACAAATATATTGCACCCATATCTATATTCAAAGCGAAAGCCTCGCAACTAAACACAGAGAGATATGATGTCATTTCAACAAACAAATCCAGTTGAAATAAAACTATTTTCGCTATATCGTTATTATACATAACATAAACTGATTGCCATTAACCGAGCACTTATAAACCTGCGATAAATACACACATAACTTCAAAAAGCATCGAAAAGTCATTGGTGTGTGCCATGGTAAGACCTGGGATCGAACCCGAGACTTCGTCTCAGCAGTCCATTACCCATACCACTAGGCACATACGTTATTATATTGATGCTTAAGCCTTCGTTTGCGCGAATTTTCCTTCGTTTAAAGAGAAAAATCAATAAAAGTATGATCCAGCCTGTACGCTGTCTTGAAAGGATCGGAGAGGTGGTCCATAAAGGGTGACGGATGGAAGACTGTATGTAATTGAGATGAGAATGTTCAGATAGATGTGTGATTTGATAAACTCAGGAATATTAGAGGAAATTTGAAAATAGTACCATCACGGAAAAGCTATGAGGAAATTGTTTGTGCAATGCAATGCAATGTTAGGACATGTAATGCGTAGCGACGGAAGTATTATCATATGTAAGTGGATAGCCACAATCGAGATGAGAAGACATTCTAAGAGGAGATAGATGGATTGTGTGAAAATGACATGGCCAAGAAAATAGTCCGGCCCGAAAATAGTGCCCGCATTATAAATATTTTCCCTAGAATGGCAGTCCCTGAAAGGCCTCGAAAGATATTTTTTACGCCCCGTTTAAAGGACTCGGGTTTGTAGGAGGAAGAAACTATGTGTGCTTATTGCTCGGTACCTGGGTCTGTTTTCCGGGAGTGACTATCATATTATATGCGCATTCTTATTAATACTGTCTACAGCTTTATATCTTTTTCTACTAATTAAACTGTCATATAACCTCTTATATTTATAGAGTAGGCACTCTATAAATATAAGAGGTTATATGACAAAAAAAAAATAATTGAGAGCAAAATATTTATAATGTATTTTTTTACTAAAAAACACCGTCCATGTACCATGTCTTGGCAGTACTTAGGACCAATGATGCATTATTGTCAATAATGTTAATGAAAAACATTAAGTATTGTCTATTGCAAATAGAGCGCGAAACCGCAACAAAATGGCGTTACTTACATTTAATTATTTCCTCAACTCAATATTGGCAAAAACTTACAAGTTCAGATACATTTCTGTTGGTATTTATTTTGACAATAGACTGATATTATTACCTCGGACATTTAAAAAAAACATTCAAAGCGTTTGAGAGATTCTTTGTGGTTTTTTGTGGTTTTCGGTTTATTTATAACTCAGGTCTTTTTTCTTGGGTAAACAATGACTGTTCCATCACTGCGAATTTTCATAACATGTGTTAGTGTAGCGCGGCGACTCTTTTCTTTGCCTGGCCTCACGACATCACACGTGTTTCCTTCTTCCTACGTTAAAAAAGTATAGAATGAGGCCGTCAAGCTAAGAGCCACCATTTGATTATAACATCACTAGTAATGGTGACCATCTTTCCTGGGACTTTGCCTTCAGCTTACGGTAGAAGTTATATATAAAAAAGATACCTACCTAATTCAAATCAAAGCGAATCCAAGTGCTCTATAGTATTCTGTACTCTATAACAGGCTTCAGAAGGTTAAAATAAAGGTAACCCTACGAAAATATAACTTAGTAATTTTCTGATAGATCATACTGAATATACCACTATTTTATGACTTCACAACAACCTAAACAATACCCTTAGACCAACCAGTAGGACTCCGCGTTTGGATTATGGACAACAAACAATTTTAAAAGCATGTGGACTGCGTTATTGGATTATACGTTCACCTATAGAGGTAGCGGTAGCTCTTTTAAAGGGATGCGACAGAGATAATGAATTTAATTAATACTGTAAAATGTCGTACCATCAATTTCCTGATTAGTGAAAAATGTGGCCGTAAAAGTTGACGTGAACGAAACGGCGCGGCGGCACACTGTCTTCATACCGCCATTAATCACTGTAGTAATTTAATTGTAGAACATTATGTAAGTTTTCGCGCCTCGTTGACGCGCGTCAGGGTTGCCAACCATGAATTTTCATTACAGTAGGGTAAGTGGAGCTTTTGTACCAAAAATATAATACACATTTTTGACGAAATCAGGAATCTCTAAGAGGATGATTACACACAGAACATTTTTAATCGTTGATTGATGGCACGTGGTAGAACTCATTGTTATACCATATTGATAATATACTTGTACTTCTCCGAGATATTTATTATTAAACCTATCAGTCGTAATTAGATAAACCTTTGAGAATGTAGCAAGGCGAAACCATATAACAAATTTTAAGTGTGACCAACGCCTTACTAATAACAAAAATTATATCAAAATCCGTTCAGTAGTTTTTACGTTCCACTTGTGAACTCGAACGAAATACTCTTGAATTTAAAAATAAATCATTTGTTAATATAATATAACCCAAGTATTTTTTTTAATATCTCCAATGCATAGATACAGCTAATTTACAATACTTTCTAGAAAACACATAAAAACACCTTAATTTATGTGTCAAATTAGGGTGTTTGTGTGAACGAAATTATTGCTTTGGTAACCCTGTGTGTAATGGAATTAGGTTAAATACCTATGCGATAGAGAATTTAGTTGTCGTAGTATTATGTTAATTTGGTAAGGCTTTCTGTCCGTCTGCTTTGAATATGTGTTGGTTGCTAATAGTAATTTTTCAAGAATCTGTTTATATACCATATAAAAAGGTCGAAATAGACATGGAAAATACATAACATGAACCGGATTTCCTATTTCAGCCATTTTATTCAATTGTTCTACTACAATTTATGTAGTCTCTGCATCTTGTTCCAAATTCAAAAATGAATTCCCGCCTCACCCAGGAGTCACACTTTTTTTTTCTAAATACATTATGTAGTAGACATAGAAATCATTGCCTCTTCCTGTATTCTTTATATTCTGTGAATAGCGAATTTAAAAATAAAAATAGCGATGAGATAATATAATTTTTCATAAAATTATAATTACGTTTTCACTCTCCGTTATATTATTATGTTCACTTTCATTTTGTGTAATAAAAAGACTAATGTTAAGTGGGTTAGTTTGTTTGAATACATTTACGTTTATTTGCACCTAAGTGTACAAAATTGCGATCTACTTGCAGGGATCTACCTAGTACTAGCATAATCCTTTTCTAACTCATTCACAATTAAGTACGTGAGCAAAAAATGTCACTCAGCTTGACGGCTTCATCAGACGCTTTTTCACGGCTTTAAAGGAACCGGGACTGTAGGAAGAAGGAAACACGCGAGCTGGTAAGGAATTCCAAGACTTAAGAAGAATAGTATTGGAAAATCTAATTATAAATTAATAAATACATTTCGCATAACCGCATAAGCGTATTTTTCATTAATAAATTTTGACGGTGGTAGGATAGTGTTGCCCAAATGCAAGAACAAGACGAGACTTAGCCAGTCTTGGTCTTGGTCTTGCGCCAATACACCTGGTCTTGGTCTTGGTCTTGGTCTTGCGCTCCCAGTCTTGGCCTTGGTCTTGGTCTTGCAGCAAGAGTCTTGCAAGTCTTGCAATTACCTATTAATCTATTGCTATTTATTAAAGTTTACTTTAAATCTTAGAAAAACGTATTAGAATTGGAACATTGTGAGCTTGAATTAACATAGCCATAGTAAAGAGAATAAATTATTATGACATCTACTACCTATCCTTACCATTTTATCCCAATCATAATACTACTTGCGTGATCAGTATAATGTATTCATTTTCATTCTAAGCACTCTGAAACTTATTTATTCTTTGGAACACCTGTAGGTACTCTTAAAATTCGAAATTATTTTGCATGAGTATACCTACGCCCTGTGGCGGCAATCTATCTAATAGTGTCAAATGTTGTGATTTCGGCGCGGCGGCAACGATTGTTGTATATGATTTCAAAAGAAGCCGCCGACGCGTGTATTAAGTATAACCATGTACTTCCGAAAAGCGGCAAATTTCTTTGAGAAGTAAGTACAAAACCTTTGATGCCGCATTATCAAAGTGCCGATGGTTAAAACATAACTATGCATGCACTCAGTTTGATTTTAATGGATATTTTTTTATTCGCTATGTAGGTATGTTTATGGTATTAGTCGTAATGCGCATAGGTCCAGTTTTTCATATTCTTTGATACAGTTTTTTGCGTCTCATAGAATTCCTAAGCGTACCTATACACCGAACTGTTACACCTAACTACTCCGTGAAATAGCGCTAAGTCCTAGCTGCAAGACGCAAGAGTCTTGCAGGCTTAGTCTTGTTCTTGCTCAAGTCTTGCACGGTCAGTCTTGGTCTTGGTCTTGCTAAAAATACGCGGTCTTGTTCTTGGTCTTGGTCTTGCAAAAACGCAAGAACAAGACCAAGACTGCAAGACCAAGACTGAATTTGGGCAACACTATGGTAGGACATGACAGTATCTCCCGTCCTAATTGAGCAGTCCGACTGGGAAAGTACCTTCGCCCTACAGAATACCGTGGCTAATCATAAATTTATTTTATGTTTCGTGAGTAGGGTAGCCAGAGCTCACTGGAGAGGTTTTGAGTTGTCAATGGGAAGATCGAGAAACAATTCTTTTTCTACTGCACTGACAGCAAAGAAACTCTTTTATATAATACTAGTTGACCCGCGCAACTTTGTCTGCGTCACCCCGTTTTTGCAACATTTTTCACTTCTGCTCCGCACCAGTTGGTTGTAGCATGATGTTATATACACATAAACCTTCCTCTTTAATCACTCTATCTATAAAAAACGTACCTACGTAGTTTTAAAGATTTAACCATACAAAGGGACATAGGGACAGAGAAAGTGACTTTATTTTATACTATGTAGTGAATGTTTAGTGTGTTTAATAATACCGTTTTAAAATTAACAAACAATAAAACTATAATCCAGTAATAGTTTTATTTCAATTGAAAAAGACTGCCTGCAGCCTTGTCGTCACAACTGAGTACGCCCGGCTCAATGATATTGTTTTTATCAGCAACAAAAAGTGTATATTTCTACGTAATTATTTGATTTTAGATTATTAAAATACCTACTACTATGAGCTGGCCTGTGAGAATAAGCTCCTAACAGTAAAATTAACAGGTAAATGGATTTTCATTGCAATCTTAGGTGGCAGACGGCCCACCTGATGGAAAGTGGTTACCGTGACTTATGTGCGTTTACAACACCAGGGGCGTCACATTTGTGCTGCTGACCATATAAAAAAGAGGTGGAAAGGGGAAGGGGGAAAGAGGAGAAGACAAAAAAGGATTTCTCGGTCTTTCCACTGATAACACAATACCTCTCCAGTGAGCTCTGGCTACCCTACTCACCGCCGGAAACACAACACTATAGGTTACTATTAGCCGCGGTCTCCTGTAAGGTGGAGGTACTTCCCCAGTCGGACTGCTCAATTAGGATGGGAGATACCGTCATGTCCTACCTCCATCAGATATGAATAAAACATAATTCAGCATGTGCCAAATTGTCACTTAGGTGGGACATTTACCCAACCATAAAAAAGAAGGCTAATTCATTATGTTAGTGAGTAGTCAAATGGTCATTTCACCTCTCCGCTCCACTAGACCGGCTGGTCACGTCACCTTGGGCAATTCAATTAGGTGCTTGTGCCCAACAGTACGTTTAGTTACGTGACTAATTTTGTCGGCACTAGTGTGGGTTCGGTGCTCGCCCACTGGACGGTATCGGTTGTAATAATTATAATTGAAAATTTGAGGAAAACGTGCGAGAAAAAAAACTTCGGCTATTCTTTTTTTTATCGTGTTAATAATCCCCACGCATTCCATTCCCATTGGAGCCGATGAGAGTGGTTATGTCGGACTCGAATCGACGAAACCGCACACCATCTTCGGGTCTTCGGTTGCTGGAGGAGATATAGTAGATAACATATCCCTAGCACTCTAAAGAGATGACCCCCTTCGGGTGTGAGGACCTATAGCCTCTGGTCTTCTTTGCGACTACAGACGTCCAGTGTGGCGTGAAAAATTCATCAAATAAATGTATCCACTACAGTAACAGATACTATTTGACCATTTAAACCATATAACCCGTGTTCTGTGTATCCGGACCGACTTTTATAAACCCATCAACTTGTCAGATATAGCCGGTTGTCATAGAAAGTTTATATTTAAGTTAACTATTGTGCCTATTGGTATGGGTAATGGACTGCTGAGACGAGGTGTCGGGTTTGATCCCAGGTATCACTATTGCACACACCAATGACTTTTCGATGCTATTCGAAGTTATATGTGTATTTATCGCAGGTTTATAAGACGTGCCCGGTTAATGACAATAAGCTCGCCATCTATTACATTTTGACCTAAACAAGAACTTGCGTAAAGTGGGTGCTCCACCTCTGTCTACCCCTTCTAGGATACAGACGTGAGTTTATGTTATGTTATGTTATCAACTTATCAGATATAGCCAGTTGTCATAGAAAGTTCATATTGAAATTCATTACACAATTTAAACTCAATAACGGCGGAGGAAACTGTAGCCTGTAGCTCTGTTTCCGCAAGTTATAAAACTTGGTTTAAACCCTCATGCGAATGGTGATTGACCATAACCAAAAGTGTAGAAGCACACATTGGACTATTATACGGGCTGTTTACGTTCACGCCGCGGTAGTCAACAGGCAGGTTACGTCACGATAATTATCACAAGTTCCGTCTACTGAATAGTTGCGTGAATATGAACAATGCGTATTATTTTCTGTATTAGCTGGACCATGAGTATGTAACTATGCATTGAGATTGAGATATAGAATTTCAACACGGAACCCTTATCGCAGCATGTCCGGCCGGATGTTGAGACTTACGTCCGGTGGTTATGTCGGACTCGAAGCGACTAAAATCTGTTAGGATATGACGGTATCGCCCGTACTAATTGAGCAGTCCGACTGGGGAAGTACTTTACTTTAGTGTGTGAGTGGTCTTTTTACATTGGTGTTATATATATGTACTGATGCCCTAAGAATGCCGCGGTTAGTAATTACCTTGTGTTGTGTTTCCGGTCGTGAATAGGGTAACCAGAGCTCACTGGAGAGGTTGTGTGATATCAGTGGGAAGACCGAGAAACTTTTCTTTGTCTTCTGCAGTGACACCCCTCCCCCCTCCTCTCTACGTATTCGCCAGCACGAGTTTGACGCCGAATCCATAGGCCAGTTATTTTCCATCAGATGGGCCATGTGCTTGTCAACTTTTTGCTCGACTTTGCCACAATCATACCAAGTAAATGGATTTATGTTTTTATTTCAACATCTGTATATTAATTTACTCAAATTTATTAAGTATGATAATTGTTAATGAAATAAATAAATCAAATCAAATTTGTTTTAAATACTAGGCGTAGGAGTATCATATCAACTTATTGCAGTCCACTGCTGGGCATAATAAGCCTTCTAATGTGCGCTATTGTTTTCAATTCTCTGCCCTTCACATTCAGTGAATCTCATCTGGCTAGGGGGTGCCCCACTTTCTACTTAGCTTCTCGCGGTCTCCACTGTAGGACTTGATTGCTCGAAGGTCATTGGTCGACAGATGTAACCAGTCCACTGCCACTTCAGCTTATTTATTCTGCGACCAATGCAATGTCGTCATTACCATAGGGGCACTCGCGGCACGTGCCCAAGGCCCTTCGCCTCGTGGAAAAAAGAAAGACAGTTTCTCGCATATCAAGTTAAGAAAAATCTATAACTCAAAACTATTCAAAATGGTCACCAAATTTTTGGGTGCCTAGGGCCCCTGGTGTAGTTTAAGACGGCTCTAGACCTATGTCGGTGACATTAGTTTTTTGTCAGATGACCTCGTTACAAATTCTATCCTTCAAACAATTCCAAATTACAAATAAGTAATTACAATCTTACATTACATTTCATTGTAATAGATATTTTGTATATCAATATTAGAAATTCAGTTGCGTAAAATGGTATTTCAATTATGAATACTTATTAGTTTTATTAATAGCGAATGTTTCTTTGTTTGTTTGTCCTTTGAATATTATTGTAGACATACCATTCATTAGATTGATAAATACTTTGGCATGTTGGGTGTGCGTATGTGAATGGTTTCTGGGACTTTCAATGGTTGCGTCAACCACTGTCGCCAGTATGTAGCAATTGCGATTTTTTGTAAATACATTGACATTACATAGAAACACTAAGAACAATGCAAATAAACAATATTCATGCGTAGCGTTCACACCACAGAGGCTGTAATTTTGATGAGCTTTCAGATAGTCTGGTTTTTTTTCAGATCATACAAGATACCAAGTTTTTTTAGCTATTTATAATTGATTTTCGATATCTCAGGTTAGTTTTTTAGACCAATTTGTGTTTCAATTCATCAGTGAGACAAATGTCACTTATGACACGCTCCGTGATGCCAGTACTTCTTGGGTCTACCCCTCCAATAGGGACTTTTATCCTGCACAGAATCCCCCACCTCCGCCAAAGCCGAGGGCGCCATTACGGAACGAGTATACACATAGACTAAAAAGTTTATTATTACGTCTACGACCACAGAGTACTAACGGAAAATATGGCTGACAAATACAATGAGCACTCTTAACCGCTTCTAATTACGTAATTAAAGTAATTTGTACAACACAATCTTACTCATCTGAAGTTGTAAAACATAACATGATAAGGTTTTTTAATGGTTGCCATAAAATCACTAACACATACCCAAATGAAATAATCCTAAGCAATCATTTCACAGTTTTGTATGACCTGCATGGTGCGGTGGTTCAGTCTTCCACTGTAATGTCAAGGGTCGTAAGGTCTTTTCCCGATTCTGGGCAATAATTTGTATGCATCTGTAACGATCCAACATAATTACTTGCCAAACTGTAACGAAATGTACATAGAAAGTGACGAAACAATGTTACAAAGTAGACTACTTACTTACAATTAGACTCATAAAAATAAGATCTTACTTCGACATGTTAAATCAGAAAACTAATATTCATTAGTACTAGTTTGTGTGTCCGTGTGCCACAAGTTGTTACGTCCACACTCAACGTCATGTCTTGATGCCACGCTGCCCGATCCGCTGTTTATGACACAAATCTGGACGCACCTTAACATGCTCTCCCAGACATGGGAAGCTCCCAGTACTATACCATACTCGCATATTTTCCATGATACTGTATTCAAACTAATTGCCCATTATTAGAGCTCATTACACGGCAAGATATTGTACGTAAAGTCGGCCATTATTGTCCGGGCACCTGTCAATTTGCGCGGGAAACCAGCCGTCACAAGTGGTTGACATTATTTAATTATAAAGTATTGTCTATGGTTTTTGTGTTACAAACCTAGTATAAAAAGTAACATTATTGGAGTAGCTAATAACTAATTATAATGGCATCAATGGCAACTCGGATCTAAAATATTTGATACATAGCATGATGTAGACGTTTCTACCGTATAACTCACGCCTATATCCCCGAAGGGGTAACCAGAGGTGCTAACACCCACATTTCGCCAGTTTATGTTTAGGTCCCAATGTAATAGGTGATGGTGACCCTATCGCCATTAACCGGGCACTTATAAACCTGCGATAAATATACACATAACTTCGAAAAGCATCGAAAAGTCATTGGTGTGTGCCATGGTAAAGCCTGGGATCAAACCCGAGACCTCGTCTCAGAAGTCCATTACCCATACCACTAGGCTACCGCGGATTATGGGAAAAGATGGGCAATTGTAAGCGAGACCACAAATTAATAAATGATTAAATAAGTCGGGACTTTATGGTACTTCAAGAATTCTTTATATTTGTCCAGAACAAAAATTAGCTTCATAATCATAGCTTATTCTCATCTGCCATCGAACATCCACAACCAAATTGGCGATATCGAAGTTCTGTAGGTAGGCTAGTCGGACTTTTGTAAGCTCTTACTACCCGTAACGACGTATATTAAACTGTATGTATCCTAACAAAGTATACTCTTACGTAGTATGCGTTTCTTGGATATCTTTTGAGGATAGCAAGGGGTGCAACAACAGCAGAGAAGCCCAAAATACGAAACTATCTCCGCGCGCCAGAACTCTCTCGCGACTTGAACTCAAGAATATAATAATATGCCGGTAACTATATAGTACTATTGTTGTTATGTTACAATACTTAATATTTTCATAAACTTTCGACAAAATATCTTAACCTTGGCGATAGCACGTGATCGGCGAATTGGTTAAAATCACACAACAATGTATATTTATTCTGTGGTTAGAATATCCACCAACGATTCTTGCGGTTCTTGGGTTCTCTGCGAGGAGAGAGAGGGAATAAGGAAGGTGTTGTACAATTCACCTTGTAGTCTAAAGTTAGAATTTTAATGTTTTTTTTTTATAAATAATACGTCGAAATGAGTTTACCCCGCCTGCTGGTATGTAGTAAAGTTTTATAACGAAGGTTACTGTAATTGATGCTTATAATATGCAATGGTGGTGCCCTAGCCTTCTCTCTACTCTACCTCTCTACCTCTCTACCTCACTACCTCTCTACCTCTCTACCTCTCTACCTCTACCAACGTGTGGTTTTGCAATAGTAACGTGATTACTACGCAAAAAGATACTTGATGTATATTTGTATTTTTTTAAATTTAATTTAATTTTACACGTCAATTTGACTTCACCTCGCCTGATGGTAAGCTGAAGGCAAAGTCTCAGTAAAGAGGGTCACTATTACAAACACGTACAGTGTAACAATAGTTGCGTATTGGTCTGGGCTTTTCTGTAAATAATATAAATGTATTTCATAAAAAGTATCTAAATATGTATATCAGCATTCTAGAACCCCGAAAACGCTCTATGTAAAGTCGATAGAACTACGTGACGTCATGCTTTCATAGCGTGCACTGCAAATGCATGAATCGCAAAAGAATATCACATTTATCTCGCTTCGTGTAGCATTGACACTCGTATGATTAAAAAATATATATATTGGGAGGGGAGCCCATCACTCACCCGCGGTTCAACACTCCAACAATATATATTGAAATGTCAAACTGCTCTCTTCTAAGCAAGTATAAGAATTCTTACCAGAGAGGAGATGTTGTAATATGTGCAGTATTCTGCAAGTGCAAAGGACAAACTAGAGGTTTGGCCCCCCTCCCTCCCCCAATATATATTTTTTTTGTAATGGATTTCCGCCAGGTAACGCCTACATCTATATCGTAACGTGTATGATTCGTTATTAGTCATTTGAAATTAAATAAGGAATCTAAAAAGCTTTAAATTTGGACTGAATTTGATTGTTTATATATTATAACTCACTTTGGAAACTGAAAGTAAGAAAACTTCATAGTTTTAGTTTAAATATGCAATATTTTATTTCACAATGCATATTTTTTCAGTAAAAACGTAAGATATCAAACAGTTTTGGGTAGAGACAACGTTATGGAGGAACTCAGATGGTTCAATTACCCGTAACGACTGCAACAGATGTTTGGAACGCAACCAAGACCCATAGACAAGTGGCAATTCGTTGATAGAATAGAATATAGGTAAAGTGCAACGTCAAAATTTGATTGACATATTAGGATGTTTTTTTTATTTACGACACGTCAATTTGACTTCACCCCGCCTGATGGTAAGTTCAAAGCAAAGTCTCAGGAAAGAGGGTCACCATTATAAACACGTTCAGTACTACAATGGTGGCGCTCAGCTTGACGGCATCATCAGATGCTTTTGCACGCCCCGCTTAAAGGACCCGGGACTGTAGGAAGAAGGGCGTAGGTTTATGACATTCATGATAGGCGTGAATGAACGTCAATCCCCAACATTGATCAATTTAATCTATTTCATTCTACAAAACGTTTGTCACTTGTCTATGAAGGTCTAACAGCCAAAGTGTGTGTAAAGTGACAGTACTTTAAAAAAAGAACCACAACAGTCATCCTAAAATCTAGTTACGAAATATACGTATAAAATATTCAATTACTAAAAGAAAGTGACAAAATTTCGAAAGAAAGTGAAAAAAAATATACGCAATGGTTGTGTGTTCGTAACTAAGTGACTTAATAAAACATTTGAAATTTGCATTCAGATAAAACTGAAGAACTGGCCGGTGACGTAACTGTGTTGCCATTTCTTAACAATAGAATGATATTAAACGAACCGTAGTATTGCGATTTAGAAAATAAAGACAAAAGAAATATTTCAAAACCCGCCAGAGGCTACCATGACACATTAATATCCGTATTTCTATTGACAATATGGAACTATACATAACATAAACTCACGACTGCATCCCCGAAGGGGTAGGAAGAGGTGCTAGCACCCACATTTCGCCAGTATATGTTTAGGTCCCAATGTAATAGGTGGCGACCCTATTGCCATTAACCGGGCACTTATAAACCTGCGATAAATACACACATAACTTCGAAAAGCATCGAAAAGTCATTGGTGCGTGCTATGGTACCTGGGATCGAACCCGCGACCTCACCTCAGCATTCATACCACTAGGCTACTGCGGTTTTTTTCACTTTGACAATGCAGCAAGGCGAAACCGGTTAGTTACATTAATAAATACAGTGGAGAAGAAAGTACAAGTGTATTACCAATTTTGTATATGTCATCCCTCCTAAGCGCCAACATTCAAATCGCCTCCAGGACTTTTAATAAGTACATCGGCACTAACATCTTATAATATACATATTTGTGTATTCTTCATTTCGCCTTGCAATTATGATACTATAAAACAATTACGTTTGCGCCCTTCAAAGCGAAAAGGAGAGGCGGAAACGAAGTATAAAAGATGCTACGATAAAACACATTAATCAAATTGTTCACTGAATTTGATTAAAATAGGTGCAGATTATTATACTTGGTAACGTTGCAAATGTTATTAGAATATTCCCCTCCGCCCACCATGGCAACTGAGTTTGGCAACCAGTTGCTAAAAAGTATTGGATATTCTTATTTCTCAACTAGTTGCCAAAGACGAATGTTGCTTCCAATATCATGTTAGCGGCACCTAAAGCTCACTCGTCAGAACCACCCCGGTCTACTGAATCACTAAAGATAAGAATAGGAATTATATATATAATTATTAGAAATTGGAATTAATGAGTGTCCAGATGTGGCCTTAACCCGTGATTAGTCCCGCTATTACACTTAAATGGGCGACATACACACCTCATCATTCTCTGAACCTTATCCCAACTCAGTTGGGGTCGGCTTTCCAGTCTAACTGTGATGCGGCTGAATTTCGATATTTTCCATGAAGCAACTGCCATATGACCTCCACAACCAATGGTCCAATGACATCGAAGTTCCAAGTGACTGGTTGACTTTTGAGGGCTCGAACTACCCGTAACGACGGCCAAAGATGTTCTCCGAGGCACGACCAGACCAGTGCAAACAGCCATATTCATACATACAACTTTTTGCACTGAGCGGGGATCGAACCCGCGCCCCGTGCGTAGCAGTCGCGTGCACTACCGCCACCGATAATAAATTCCCTGCCTGTGGCTAGCTCTGCGATGATAGAAGGCAGTGCTCATGGGCCTAAAAAATATCTCAAACAATTATAATAAGAAAAATAACGAACAGGCACACAGGTATTAGACTGTAAATAAATAAGAACGTCTCACGCCTGACCGTAGCGTTTTGTGCGCATAATGTTGTGTTTACTTAATTACCTCTAATTGTATTCAGTTAGAAAGTGAAGTCGCTACAAATACTGGTGATGAGACCGCGGCCATATTTGATACAGATGCCGGCAAATATCTTGAACAAAAATCGGAAAGACTTGCATGTACAAATAATAAAGAATTCGATCGGTTGTATTGTATCGGCGATCTGTTGTATAAGACTGGTTGTACGGTAAGCTGCAAAAGTGCATGGATAGCTTAAGATCGATAATCATATAAACTTTCAAACCCCAGTTTATAAAAAATAAACTAGATGGCGCCAGTTGTTTTACTAGCTATAAGCGTATTAGTAGAGTAGTAGAGAATTCGAGATGCTCTAGACGCGGCTCCGTAACTCAGTGATTAGAGCATTACAGTAAGGGAAAAATCACGGGATCGAGTCTAGTTGGAGCATTAACTTTATCCAATCTGAATGTATTTGAAACAGTTAACATATTAATTGCTTTAAATAATTTCATTACAATAAAAGAAATGATCAACCAATGACGTGAGTCCTTTTTAACCCACGGCACATCATGGCGCGGTTATTGCGTGAGGGTTGGTTTTTTTTACAATAGGGGCACTCGCGGTACGTGCCCAGGACCCACCTCCTCACCAAAAGGAAGACAACTTCTCGCAAATCAACTTAAGAAAAATCTAAAACTCTAAACGATTCCAAAGAACCTCCAAATTCATGTGTGCCCTGGTATACTTAGGTAAAGACGGCACTGGATTTAATATTACATTTATCTATGATGAATTTATATGAAATGCGCTGAAATGTTGGCAGTATTTTACCGTCTACCGCGGTGAATGTTCTATTGAGCTAGTCCAACTAGTCCCACCGTCTCCTTTCCTACACAGGACAACGCGTGCAGGGCTTAAATGCCACCAGCACACAGTGCAGAATATTCCATCAAGAATCAAGCGGTTCGGTAAGTTTCCTTCACCGCACCATTAAGTTTTGAAATTCCTTACCAGCTCACGTGTTTCCTTCTTCCTACAGTCCCGGGTCCTTTAAAAGGTTTCTGATAAGGCCGTCAAGCTGAGCGCCACCATTATAACATGTGTGCGTGTTTGTAATGGTGACCGACTTTAATGAGACTTTGCCGTGAGTTTACCATCAGGCGAGGTGAAGTCAAATTGACGTGTCCTTTGTATATACCACCGACTTATTGTTTGTTGTTGTTTGTTTTGACTGGGATTTTCCGCACTTATGTTGTGCGTGTAGTGCTTCGTCTTACAGCTCACTCCAATCATCCCAGGTCCTCCCAGAAAGCAAGGGGTTTGGATACACTCCTAAAGGCGTTGCCGGTGATTGGAGCAGTTGCGCCCATTGATGCGCTCTGTCATATTTTTTTTGCGTCAAATTAATACTTTCCGACGACTTTGCTATCGAAACTGCACCAAAAATATTTTTTCCGAAAAGACTATAAAATCACCCGGAATATTACTACACCGCGGTAGCCCAGTGGTATGGGTAATGGACTGCTGAGACGAGGTCTCGAGTTCGATCCCAGGTTTACCATGGCACACACCATTCACACCAATGACTTTCGATGCTTTTCGAAGTTATGTGTGTATTTATCGCAGGTTTATAAGTGCCCGGTTAATGGCAATAGGCTCGCCACCTATTACATTGGGACCTAAACATAAACTGGCGAAATGTGGGTGCTAGCACCTCTGCCTACCCCTTCGGGGATAAAGGCGTGAGTTTATGTTATGTTATGTTATTACTACACCATATGCTATGTACCTAGGTACACGTGTGACCTCATGTGCACTGAGACGAATGAACGAGGCAAGTTTATATTTAACGAGTGTTTAAATGACATAAGTGTTTTGTTTTAGGGCATTTAATTGGAAGATGGCGGCTATTGTGTTTGTGACACACCGTGTGGCCTTGGACTCAGTTTTGACAAAATTCTTTTATTGGTTAAGCTCTTGTGATATAACGGCACGACGTTCAAAGTGCCAATCACCAAACCATAGACTACATAGAACTTATCGCTAACTCAAAGGGCTCGTATCATAAACGTCTATAAATACAGTAAAGTACAATAAATTATTTGAAATCTATTAAATTTGGGGCACATTAAATAGGTAGGTATATGGGCTAGAAAGGCGCAATTTTAAAGGGAATTGGGTAAAATGGCCCACGTCTTCTGTTCGAAGTAAGTAAGTAGAACGATATGAAGCTGGGAAGGAAAAGTCAGTTGAACGGAAGGTGCAGTGCAAACGAGCTAAAAATTCCACTCGGGCATAGTCGCGGGTAACAACTAGTATCTAATAAAATAGTTAATATTAGCAAAAGCACACCTTGCAATACCTAAAACCATAAATAAACAATCATCTATGCGCATAATTCACGACTTTATTTATTTATCTGTGCTTAATATCTGTTATGAGTAACTAAGATCATCGTAATGACTCATTAATGCAATACTACTGCACAATTACTATCTCATTTTCGAGAGATCACCTCCCACATGAGCTAACAACACAATAGACTATCTCTTTGACATATGACCTTGGTGTTACCACCTAATGTCTATCACCCACGTAGAAACTATTACACTAAAATATAGTGGTAATCTTGCACACAAATTATCGGCCGTGTGCTCAATAATTGTTAAGTTGTTTCGTGTAATAATACCACAATTTTCGAACGTAAAAATCGCCATCTTGGATCACATTCGGAGGCAAATCGAAAGGCGGGAAAACTTCAATAGCGCCTTTTTTAAAATTTAAACAAACGTCAAAAGTAAAAAAATTAAATGAATTTGAATTTGGAATTATAAATAGAATTACTGATATGGATCTTCATACTTACCAGTATTTAAATATATTACAGTAAGGAACTAATATTATATTAAAATAAATAAATTTATGTTTCTTTGCATGCCTTTCCGTACTTTTCAACATACCAGGATATACCTACTTACTCACTTCACAAACAAAAATCGTGTCAGATTTCGGGGGTGAGATGGAATCGAGGGAGTGGTAAGGGATGCTTCGCTATAGATTAAAAATATGTAAAAGCTAATTCTTCCCCCGGGCTGCAACTCACTAAATAAAATTTCCAGACTAACATCTATCTCTGCGCAAAATTTTAACCAGATCCGTTCAGCCGTTTTAGCGCAATAACAAACATCCATCCACATACTTTCACAATTATAAAACCCATTAGTAGGAAGTAGAAATAGTAGTTTAGTAGCTCATAGTGCAATCCAAGATGGCGGTCGACTTGTAGATAATTAATTTAAAAAAAATGTAACAATAATGTGTGCCGTAAATATCGTGATGAACACAAACCTGTCCTACTATCAACTGTATTTTCCTGATCTTCCTGATTATCGGTAAATATATTTAATTTATTCATTATTATTTTGTATTTTATATTTAATTTTGATAATTATTTATGTAATTAATCACTATGTTACCAAACGCTTTGTGGTATTGCGTTCATTTTTTTTTAAACTGTACAGTATGAATTTATCAAAATATATATTTTGTGTTCAATATAAAAAAATGTCTAGCGCTAGTCTATGATTCTAGTGTTTACATTTCAAAAAATGCCAAAAACTTTATCGTTGCATAACTTGACCACATTCCTGAAATTCATTTTTAGTTATTATGCTTATCTAATATGATGAGTGGCACAAAATTTGTCAATTTACGTAGTCTGAATGCGCAGAAAGCGTTTTTAAGGTCTAAATAAAATATAGAGGCGGATTCCCCCAAAAAATTTTGTGACCTACAAGTAATTGATACACTGCGCTGACTTTCCTACATTCCTACCGCGGTTGGAGATTACCCACGACAAACTTTAAGAAGTACCTACCTATCAGTGGTGAATGAAGGGTGAAAAGTTCCAAAAGGGAAGCCGGTGTAAAAATCTTACCTAAGAGGGAACATCAGGGATAAATATTATACATTTGTACCACGGTTCTAGAGCATGCCGGTAGGAATTGATTTATAGGGAACCCACTAAGCTGATACCTCTACGCTAATAAATCCATAGCAGTTCGTCGGATCGATTCATAAAGATAATCCATAAACGCTTAGAGAGATAAAGTGTGCGAGTGACATACCTACATGAAATGTTTTGTACATATAAACTTTCCTCTTCAATCACTCTATCTATTAAAAAACCGCATCAAAATCCGTTGCGTGGTTTTAAAGATTTAAGCATACAAAGGGACATAAGGATATAGGGACAGAGAACGCGACTATGTTATAAACTATGTAGCGATTACACATATTGAGAACTCACTTGTACTTTTCCACAGTATTAGAAATATTCTAATACTGTGGAAAAGTACAAGTGAGTTCTCAATATGTGTAACAACAAATTCCACCAAGTGCCAAAAAAAAAGGTTGGTCGTAGCATAATGTTATATACATATAAACCTTCCTCTTTAACCATTCTATCTATAAATATAAACCGCATTAAAATCCGTTGCGTAGTTCTAAAGATTTAAGCATACAAAGGGACATAGTCACACAGACCGCAGACTTTATTTTATACTATGTAGTGATTGTTGTTATTGACGTTTAGTAATTTCCGTTTAATGGTCTATACAGAAAAATGAATTTTTAATTTTGAGTGATGATGTTGCAATTCTTCCTAGACCTTTATGCATTCGAGTGACTCAGCTAGCAAGGTGCTTGACACGGTATGGGCGGAAAGATGGCATGATTTTAACGATAATCTGCGCAGGAGTGGGTGAACGACATAAATGGATTTTTTGGTCTATGTGCGGTGCGGTGTAGACAATATTTCGTTTTGATTAGTTTTGTCCATTTGTAGATTGTATTTGATTGCGTTTTAATGAGTTTTGGAATGGAGTAAAGTTGTTGAAATATTATGAATTGTGTAATTCTTACTCGTAAATACCTTGGTGCTTTTTTATAGTTATATTTAACGTCATCTGTAGGTGCTTGCAAAAGTAATTGACCTATAACTTGATTTATAATATAAATGTGTTCTAATTCTTATAAGATGAGTGACGCGAAGAGTTCTCAATATGTGTAACAACAAATTCCACCAAGTGCCATCAATCAACAGTATAAAGAGTATGTAGCGATTCTATATTTTGATTAGTAAACGAACAGGACAAGTAAATTAATTCTTAAATAAAACTAAATTTAAATAAGAATAATTAAACAAAACAAAGACTACTGTCTGCTGTCATAAAAAGTATATAATTCATTTCATTTCACATTATGGTAACACAGTAATGATGAGACTGTTTCTCTATACACGGCATTAAAACCTTTATGCTTCGATTTAAAGTGCTTTACTAAATCTTCACTGCCCAATTTGACAAGCTGCCTTTAGACGTGCATCAAGTTTTAAAGCTCAAAATCAAACAATATGGTAACCACAGCTTTCTGCCGCCACAAATTAGATGGGACCGCAAACGTCGAAGAGATACAGCGTTTAGTTATATACAGAATTGATAGTGAAACTTAATCTGAGGTGAAACTAAACGTGTACACCGCGTTTTGTTTCTATGACATTAGTTCCGACCTATTTATGTTGAAATGTTGTCCGTGACTCTGTTAGCGTGGAAATCTGATTATGCTTCCGCAAACCATGGAACCTATTCCAGAAATAAAACGTAGTCTGTAATTTATCTCTATACCAATTTTTTGTCAAATCTGTGAGCCAATTGTCGTTACAGGTAGATGTAATATCTCATAGGCACGAAAAATCATTGACATAGTGATCGTATTTGACATATGAGATATTGATATTAGATCGAAACTGAATCTTTTATTTGCCGCGCCACAAAATTTTGAAGGTTCTGCCATCACAATTATTTCCTTCCTCCTACAGATCTGGGTCCTTAAAGCGGGGCGTCCGCCATTTTAGAAAAAGCGTGACCTATAATGTGACGGCCACTATTCTCTGGACCACAAGCTTATCTTCAGGCTATGTGTGCTCATTTGACAAACCAAATATAAAAAAGAGCCAGAACTCTGGGTAAATGAGGTCCCGCGTTCAATAGACGATCAATACTGAGCCCGTCGTGTTCAGGTGACTTACCGCACGACGGGGGTCATCTCGAAGAGAAGGCCCCGGGTCTGCCGGGGTGCGAGGGATATGTTGGCTACTACCTCACCTCCGGCAACTGAAGACCCAAAGACGGCGTGCGTTTTAGTCGGTTCGAGTTCGACATAACCTACCCAACCGGCTCCGGTGGGGGGTATCCGTGGGGATTTTTCGCACGATATAAAAAAGAAAGTTACCGCGAGATGACCCTCTTATTAGTTTGTCTACTTCATTGGCTTACTGCCACTGGTATTCACCCTTTTTTTTTTACGTGGTGAAATGCCTTTACGCACTTCGCTTACCCCCTACAGGGGTGGGGGGCGAGCTTTGTGTGGGACTCCTGGCGGGTATTCACCCTATCCCGACTAGTACCAACATCCAACATTAAACCCTATCCTCCAACTGAGGTTTCACAAAAAAGTGACTCCTGAAACGATCAGCTATTTGCTTCGCGTCACTCATCTTATAAGAATTGGAACACATTTATATTATAAATCAAGTTATAGGTCAATTACTTTTGCATGCACCTACAGATAACGTAAAAAATAACTATAAAAAAACACTATAAGTACTATACGAGTAAGAATTACACAATTCATAATATATTTCAACAACTTTACTCCATCCAAAACTCATTAAAACGCAATCAAATACAAACTACAAATGGACAAAACTAATCAAAACGAAATATTGTCTACACCGCACCGCACATAGACCAAAAAATCCATTTATGTCGTTCACCCACTCGTGCGCAGATTATCGATAAAATCAAGCCATCTTTCCGCCCATACCGTGTCGAGCACCTTGCTAGCTGAGTCACTCGGGTGCATAAAGGTCTGGGAAGAATTGCATCATCATCAGTCAAAAATCGTTTATTCTGTATAGAGGCCATTAAACGGAAATTACAAAACGTCAATAACAACAATATTTTATAATTACTGAGCAAATGGACCACCGGTTCGAAACGCGGCCCCGGCCTGAGGAGACTCCGGCAAGAAACTCGGCGGGCTTTTCTTCTTTTTTTTGGTCTATTTACAAACATTCACTTAGTCTAGATACAGAAATTTGCTAGAGTAGTAAGTTGAATGAACAGCTCATTTCCAGGCTTGTTTATCATCCAAATAATCCTGGATTTTATAATAAGCTTTTTGGCATAACCTTTTTTAAACGATTTTTTTAATTTATTGATAGGCAAATCCCTAATTTCGGGAGCTAGGGAGCTTATTAAAATAGCGTATACAATTACCCTGAAAAGAATTTGAAATTTTGTAGAGTCTACCATCACAGACAACGAGATTATTTTCGTGTCTGGTATTTAAGTTATGCCTATCACAAACTCTTGGAAAGTTTGTAATATTTTTTTTAACTTATATCAAGTTTTCTAATATATATAGAATACTGTGACAGATAGTACCGGTTACAGCTCAATCATCATCACAAAGCGGTTGTGGTTACGATGAGGCGTTCGCATTAGTGTAAGGGCTATTCTAGAGCAGGTCAAAAAGAGGCAGCTTAAGAAATGGAGGACCAAATCAGGCCACATTTGAAGGAATTCTTAAGCAATGAATTGGGAAGGCTGAGTGAGAAAATAATTAATCCCAGCAGGGACGAAATCCTGAAAATGATAGGAGCGTTTACTGGCCACTACTGCACAAAATACACCTTGAGCAAGATTGGTATCATAAATGAAGAAACAGGCAGACATTGCAAGGAGGACGTGGAAACGATGAAGCACATACTGTGCGAGTGCCACGCCTTAGGAAGACATCGAATGGATCTACTCGAGAGGGGATACCCCAAACCAGAGGATTACATGCACCTGCGATTGACCTCCTCCTCCTCTAACCTAGGAGCCACGATGGGGTCGACACAAAGGATCCAATAGGGTCGAAGTGTCCGAGAAAGCTCGCTCGCCGAGCACGCACCCCAATAACATATGATAATATAGAGGAGGATACAGCTTCACGAGCTCCCGCCATCTCTTTCTCTTTGCAGACTGTCTGGCGCAGTCTGACACACCGCTTCCCAACTTTATCCTGATCAGTTCAGCGTAAGGTGACCGCGTGATCAAGGTTTCGATTCTACTAAATGCCAACCATTGTCAAGGCACTTAGATTACAAAAAGTGCCACTTAATTTTAGACTCTACTATTACACAGATAAAGTCCAAAGTGGCGAGTGTAGACCGCGGATGATATCGAGACGTCGAGATTATTCTGGCAGAAATTTTACCATCCTCCAAAAATATTCGTGCATAACTATTTTCTTGCTAAATTTGAATACCAGTGTCGAATCCAGGCCGTCTTTGTTGACGAGTCAACTAGGCGATGCGGTATCTAAACAGTTATATAATAAAGTAATAATATCGTTTATTATAAATAAAGCAGTAATATTGTTTTAAAATATATTTATATGCATTCACTTATGACTTTCTCCGTCCGGGCAAGGCAGGACCACCCACCATCTGTTCATGACCTTACCTCGTTACACATGTCATTAGTAAGAATTTTTATATAATTATATATTATATACAGGGTGTAAGGGGAACCCTCCCGAAACCTAAGGCACCTGGTACACAACATATTGGTATAAAAAATTACGATATGGGATTTCTTTTTTCGCATTATCATTTCGAACAATAATTTCATAAAACACGTCACTGTAAAAAAGAAATAGCGCCATAATGTTATTTCATGATTTTTTTTTTTCATTTAGCTGTATCGAGGTAGGCGGAGATCACGGATCTCCATTTGCTACGATCCCGACATACTACTCTCACTTCATTCACTCTCATTACCTTCTTCATGCATGCTCGTCGGTTCAGGGTACTCCTGACCTGCCCCTTTTCTAAAACTTCCCCGATTTGGTCCAGGTATGTGCGCCTAGGTCTTCCTCTTCCGATGATATCATCCACACTCGCCTCATACACCTGTTTCGTTAGTCTTCTCTCTTCCATTCTCTCATGCAAGTGTTCTTGTGTTTTCGGTGGTGAGTAGGGTAGCCAGAGCTCACAAGAGAGGTTTTGTGTTGTCCGTGGGAAGACCAAAGGCTTATACTACATCTTTTGCGCTGACGACACAGAATGTCTCTGTTCTTACAGGGGTTGCGGCACGAGTGTTATCCCTCTGGTGTTACACTCGCCCATAGGCCACGGTAACTACTTACCATCAGGTGGGCCGCGTGCTTGTGTGCGACCTGAGTTGTATAAAAAAAAAAAAAGAGAGTTCATCGTTCAGCAGGTGTACCAGCTTGCAAGTGAGGATGACTTATGATTAGATCTTGGTGAGCTTACCAATTTATAATTCAGTTAAGAAACATATTCTATTCTAAACACATTACGCAAGTCTCATCTTAATGATCTTACGAAATTGGTACGGAACCAAGCGCATCCCACCGCTCGCCTACGGAACTGCAGTTCCATTGTTTTGTTTTGACATGAGTTGTGGCAAATTGCGCTGTTGGGTAATGCCATGGAGATAATTATCGGATGTACCCATTACATGTAAGATCGTGGATGCTGGCCTTCAGAAGCGAGTCAGAGTAATGTAGGAGCATATAGGTTGATGGTTCAAATCTGATTGAAATCAACATGTCTGTGGCGTACATTCAGACAAATAGACTCTGATACTCTACTCAAATCAGATAATTTATTTGTACTTTGCTAAATACATATGTGAAATTGCCGAAATTTTCTTATATATATTCATGAGTTGGTTATTCCTGTAATTCAATAGCTATTTCCATTATCTATATCTTGTTTGAAAGTTGATTTCAAGATTTTATAACTCTGTATTAAATTTTATTTTGCCACTTGATAAATTAAATTCGATCTTCAAAAACAGTACTTCCTTAATGCTATCCATTTTGATGATAAATTTCATATACATTTCACAGCTGTTACTTTTCAAAAACGTAATAAAAGTTGAGCCATAGACCTTTATTCTTTTTAATTAGTTTCTTGACTTTTACCAGAGTAACTACCGTCCAAGAAAAAGACCAGTGTCAAAGCCCCTTCCATCAATGAACGGTCAGGTTTCGAAACCGGCCCCTCTTGATGGTAAACCGTTAAGCTAGCTTATTCGCTTTACTTAACACACAGAGTTTTTTCAACATAGGTGATCTTAAAGGCACTTTTTTCACGCACTGTTAAAATCTATTTTCCATGCCCTAGCTGATAGCTATCGTCCATTTGACGGCAGTGGGTACAGATGCGTACAGCGTGACACCGTATGTCGTACGCGAGTAATTATTGTGAACTGTGTTTAGTTGGATACAGTGCGTGGTGTGGGGCAAGTGATAAGCGGATAGATAGGATGACTCACGTTAGACTTTGCCGAAAGACCTGAGTGTCACCTGTCGCGCGGTTGACCAATTATTACATATATTTTGTACGGACACACTCACGCTAAACCAAGCGGCAACTCAGTCTTATCCTAAGCTTGGAACTGACGCGGTGTAGTCATCCTGAATACAAAGATAATTTACTTGCTCTTTTTTTAAAATTATCGCGTTTCATTATTAGTTAGCGAAATCCGAGTGCTAACGCGTTCATATGGTAAATACTACTTAGTACTAATTTATCTTTTGATTTACTTGACGTTTCGATTATATTAAGATGACAATTCCTAGTTCGGATGAAAGTTTTATAAGATTTTTTCGGAATCAAGTCAATCTCACATGTAAACCGGTAGACGTACTGTTTTAGTTACGGTTGAGGATGATTTTTGCAGAGGTGGATGGTTGAGACATTAGTTAAATAAACCAAATCATGAAAAATACTATATGAGTACGAATCATGATATGATGCAAATCAAATTTAAAATTACGTTTGAAAAAAGAAGCCTACGTGACCTAAATAAAAAAAAACATTTATTCTATTTACGATTTTTACGAAGCCGTGCGACTTCCGCTTAACGCTCCCGCTGGCTCTAATGACATAGCCCGCTCCTATTAAACGTTGCGTATCAGTAGAAAGTATGGCTGCGTACGAGTGTAGCTACTGCTCATAGACAACAAGTACTCGTAGTCACACTTAGTGTGACACGGAGCGTAACTCACCGTAACCCGCCAACAGGTTCAGGGAGGAATAGTAATTACGTGAAATGGAAAGTTATTTTTTTTAGCTTCAGTAATAATCTTAAACTTGATTATGTAGCAACTCTAATTCTGAATGGATTTAGCTGAAAATGTTCATATATGAGTTCGATTTCTTCTACTGTTGAATAGATGGTATTTTTGATTTGCCATCGTGGTGTAGTAATTTGTTTCACGGCGGCGCCGCTACTTACGGAGAGGGCCCGTTCATAGGTTTCGCTGTTCCTGAAGGCTACGTAGTAAGCCTTCCCGAACAGCCCCCCCATGAGTTCGACTAAAAATACGACTCGAGCTATATTAGCTACCTTATTTTCTGTGTAGGTACATTGGGCTCCAAAAACTCATGGACATTTTCAGTCTTAGAAGCTACTGGATTATAGATCTACCTATTAATGTAATAATGTCCGGTTAATGGCGACAGGATCGCCACCTATTACGTTGGGACCTAAACATAAACTGGCGAAATGTGGGTGCTAGCATGTACCTAATTAAGTTTAGGATACTACTTGCATGAGTTTACTTATGTTCTTATAAAGAAACAAGACATCGATCTAGTTTATTTTAATAACGCTATCTATGTTAGTTTTGGTTATTTTGTATTAAGCTATCAAAGAATTATATATCTTAAGACGTCTCCTGTAAATAATCATGTCTGTGATATAAAATTTAAGAAACTCCATAATTAAATTAGGGTCTAACCTATACATCATGAATTGAAAAGTTTAATTAAAAGAAAGTTATGCTAATATTATAAAATCCAAGATTATTTGGATGATAAACTAGTCTGGAAATGGGCTGTTCACTCAACTTGCTACTTATTGTATCTAGATTAAGTACCTAAATGTTTGTAAATAGACTAAAAAAAGAAAAGCCCGCTGAGTTTCTTGCCGGTGTCTTCTCAGGTCGGAGCCGCGTTTCAAAACAACGACCGTTCATTTTGTTAATTTTGACGTTTTGTAAGTATCCTATAATTTTATTAAAACGTGTTTCTGTGTGATATAATTTAAAACCTATATAACCAAAGTGATTCAGAAGGTTTAATAGGGGTCCTGCCGTTTGGCAAAATATGTTTCGTCAAATTTCACTTCCCAAAAAACTTATCGCAAAGTTTCATTTTCCAAAAGAATGGTTAGCAAATTTACATTTCGCATTTTATTCACTTGGTCAAATATTCATTTGCCAAATTTTTAATTCCTCAAATTTCATTTAGTCAAAAATACATTAAGCAAATGCTTTATTTTGTAAAAAAATATATTCCAAAGGAAGTTCGTTCAAATTTTAATATGGGTGAAAAATTGTAAATTAAAGTCTGATGTAAATCATCATTATCTCATTAAACGTTATATATAAAATATATATACATTAATTTCATATAAGTTACGTAGGTTAGATTTTAACTGCTAGAAAAGTTGGTTAGGTTAGGTTAGAACTGTGATCCCAACAGAGCGCGAGCCGAGCGAGCGAAGCGAGCGTGCCGCGGCAGCGACCGGCGAAGCGCCAGAATTGAATTGTATATCTTAAACAATATAATTATTATAGAAGTTCTTATCTGTAAATTATTTGTCCAAGGTGAAACAAACATCCATGCAGCAGTGTGTTTTCAAAATTGGATCTTAAGCTTGAAATACTAGCTTTTTCGAAATTAAATAATATAATTACCCACCAATTTTTTATTTTCATAGATCGGGACAGACAGTAAATCATATGATATATAATATATTATAGTTAGTATATTTGCCAAACCATATTTGACTACATAATATTTGGTAAAATCAAACATTGCCATGTAATTATTTGCTAAATAATAAATTGCTAAAAGTAGTTTTGCTAACTGCAAAATTGCGAAAAGATGGTTTTGTCAAATGTTTTTTTGCCAAATGAAAATTTGGGAAACATACTTTGGCAAGTGTCACTTTGGGAAACGTTTTTTGCCAAACGTCAGTAAACCGGTTTAATAACCTCACGAACACGTAGGTCCGTTTTTGTGACAGATCATATACTGTGCCCTTGATACGAAATAAGTATTGTAAACGTATCGAGAGAACAAAGCGTTACGATAGGCGGCCTACCTACAGCTGTGAACATGTACACGTACGTGAATCCCACCAATCGCATTGCTCCGTTCTCTCGATACCTTTGAATTACGAATTCGATAGTTTTTCGTACTAAGGCACTGAATTCCTTGCGATTTTTCTTTCTAATCGAATTGAAATTCGCTTTCTGAAAACGTGATGTAACACGCCGGTTATAAAGATTTTCATTATTTAACTTCTAGAACTAGTTTTGTTTGTAAGTAATGACATGTTAGACAGCATTTTTACATACAATCGCTCATACTTACAATGTGTATTGAAGCGTTTAAGTGGGATAATGCATGGTAGGTACAGTGGGCTCCAAAAGTACCTTGACACCTTAAGATCTATAATCGTTTGACCGCCTAAGTGTAGTTTAAACAAAGTAGCGTTAATAAAATAAACTATCGATGTTTTCACAGCTGTTACTTTTCAAAAACGTAATAAAAGTTGAGCCATAGACCTTTATTCTTTTTAATTAGTTTCTTGACTTTTACCAGAGTAACTACCGTCCAAGAAAAAGACCAGTGTCAAAGCCCCTTCCATCAATGAACGGTCAGGTTTCGAAACCGGCCCCTCTTGATGGTAAACCGTTAAGCTAGCTTATTCGCTTTACTTAACACACAGAGTTTTTTCAACATAGGTGATCTTAAAGGCACTTTTTTCACGCACTGTTAAAATCTATTTTCCATGCCCTAGCTGATAGCTATCGTCCATTTGACGGCAGTGGGTACAGATGCGTACAGCGTGACACCGTATGTCGTACGCGAGTAATTATTGTGAACTGTGTTTAGTTGGATACAGTGCGTGGTGTGGGGCAAGTGATAAGCGGATAGATAGGATGACTCACGTTAGACTTTGCCGAAAGACCTGAGTGTCACCTGTCGCGCGGTTGACCAATTATTACATATATTTTGTACGGACACACTCACGCTAAACCAAGCGGCAACTCAGTCTTATCCTAAGCTTGGAACTGACGCGGTGTAGTCATCCTGAATACAAAGATAATTTACTTGCTCTTTTTTTAAAATTATCGCGTTTCATTATTAGTTAGCGAAATCCGAGTGCTAACGCGTTCATATGGTAAATACTACTTAGTACTAATTTATCTTTTGATTTACTTGACGTTTCGATTATATTAAGATGACAATTCCTAGTTCGGATGAAAGTTTTATAAGATTTTTTCGGAATCAAGTCAATCTCACATGTAAACCGGTAGACGTACTGTTTTAGTTACGGTTGAGGATGATTTTTGCAGAGGTGGATGGTTGAGACATTAGTTAAATAAACCAAATCATGAAAAATACTATATGAGTACGAATCATGATATGATGCAAATCAAATTTAAAATTACGTTTGAAAAAAGAAGCCTACGTGACCTAAATAAAAAAAAACATTTATTCTATTTACGATTTTTACGAAGCCGTGCGACTTCCGCTTAACGCTCCCGCTGGCTCTAATGACATAGCCCGCTCCTATTAAACGTTGCGTATCAGTAGAAAGTATGGCTGCGTACGAGTGTAGCTACTGCTCATAGACAACAAGTACTCGTAGTCACACTTAGTGTGACACGGAGCGTAACTCACCGTAACCCGCCAACAGGTTCAGGGAGGAATAGTAATTACGTGAAATGGAAAGTTATTTTTTTTAGCTTCAGTAATAATCTTAAACTTGATTATGTAGCAACTCTAATTCTGAATGGATTTAGCTGAAAATGTTCATATATGAGTTCGATTTCTTCTACTGTTGAATAGATGGTATTTTTGATTTGCCATCGTGGTGTAGTAATTTGTTTCACGGCGGCGCCGCTACTTACGGAGAGGGCCCGTTCATAGGTTTCGCTGTTCCTGAAGGCTACGTAGTAAGCCTTCCCGAACAGCCCCCCCATGAGTTCGACTAAAAATACGACTCGAGCTATATTAGCTACCTTATTTTCTGTGTAGGTACATTGGGCTCCAAAAACTCATGGACATTTTCAGTCTTAGAAGCTACTGGATTATAGATCTACCTATTAATGTAATAATGTCCGGTTAATGGCGACAGGATCGCCACCTATTACGTTGGGACCTAAACATAAACTGGCGAAATGTGGGTGCTAGCATGTACCTAATTAAGTTTAGGATACTACTTGCATGAGTTTACTTATGTTCTTATAAAGAAACAAGACATCGATCTAGTTTATTTTAATAACGCTATCTATGTTAGTTTTGGTTATTTTGTATTAAGCTATCAAAGAATTATATATCTTAAGACGTCTCCTGTAAATAATCATGTCTGTGATATAAAATTTAAGAAACTCCATAATTAAATTAGGGTCTAACCTATACATCATGAATTGAAAAGTTTAATTAAAAGAAAGTTATGCTAATATTATAAAATCCAAGATTATTTGGATGATAAACTAGTCTGGAAATGGGCTGTTCACTCAACTTGCTACTTATTGTATCTAGATTAAGTACCTAAATGTTTGTAAATAGACTAAAAAAAGAAAAGCCCGCTGAGTTTCTTGCCGGTGTCTTCTCAGGTCGGAGCCGCGTTTCAAAACAACGACCGTTCATTTTGTTAATTTTGACGTTTTGTAAGTATCCTATAATTTTATTAAAACGTGTTTCTGTGTGATATAATTTAAAACCTATATAACCAAAGTGATTCAGAAGGTTTAATAGGGGTCCTGCCGTTTGGCAAAATATGTTTCGTCAAATTTCACTTCCCAAAAAACTTATCGCAAAGTTTCATTTTCCAAAAGAATGGTTAGCAAATTTACATTTCGCATTTTATTCACTTGGTCAAATATTCATTTGCCAAATTTTTAATTCCTCAAATTTCATTTAGTCAAAAATACATTAAGCAAATGCTTTATTTTGTAAAAAAATATATTCCAAAGGAAGTTCGTTCAAATTTTAATATGGGTGAAAAATTGTAAATTAAAGTCTGATGTAAATCATCATTATCTCATTAAACGTTATATATAAAATATATATACATTAATTTCATATAAGTTACGTAGGTTAGATTTTAACTGCTAGAAAAGTTGGTTAGGTTAGGTTAGAACTGTGATCCCAACAGAGCGCGAGCCGAGCGAGCGAAGCGAGCGTGCCGCGGCAGCGACCGGCGAAGCGCCAGAATTGAATTGTATATCTTAAACAATATAATTATTATAGAAGTTCTTATCTGTAAATTATTTGTCCAAGGTGAAACAAACATCCATGCAGCAGTGTGTTTTCAAAATTGGATCTTAAGCTTGAAATACTAGCTTTTTCGAAATTAAATAATATAATTACCCACCAATTTTTTATTTTCATAGATCGGGACAGACAGTAAATCATATGATATATAATATATTATAGTTAGTATATTTGCCAAACCATATTTGACTACATAATATTTGGTAAAATCAAACATTGCCATGTAATTATTTGCTAAATAATAAATTGCTAAAAGTAGTTTTGCTAACTGCAAAATTGCGAAAAGATGGTTTTGTCAAATGTTTTTTTGCCAAATGAAAATTTGGGAAACATACTTTGGCAAGTGTCACTTTGGGAAACGTTTTTTGCCAAACGTCAGTAAACCGGTTTAATAACCTCACGAACACGTAGGTCCGTTTTTGTGACAGATCATATACTGTGCCCTTGATACGAAATAAGTATTGTAAACGTATCGAGAGAACAAAGCGTTACGATAGGCGGCCTACCTACAGCTGTGAACATGTACACGTACGTGAATCCCACCAATCGCATTGCTCCGTTCTCTCGATACCTTTGAATTACGAATTCGATAGTTTTTCGTACTAAGGCACTGAATTCCTTGCGATTTTTCTTTCTAATCGAATTGAAATTCGCTTTCTGAAAACGTGATGTAACACGCCGGTTATAAAGATTTTCATTATTTAACTTCTAGAACTAGTTTTGTTTGTAAGTAATGACATGTTAGACAGCATTTTTACATACAATCGCTCATACTTACAATGTGTATTGAAGCGTTTAAGTGGGATAATGCATGGTAGGTACAGTGGGCTCCAAAAGTACCTTGACACCTTAAGATCTATAATCGTTTGACCGCCTAAGTGTAGTTTAAACAAAGTAGCGTTAATAAAATAAACTATCGATGTTTTGTTTCTTAATTAGAAAATAAGTAAACTCATGCAAATAATATCCTGAACTTAATAAATAATAAATAAATATTCTACGATAATCTACACAACGCCACCTAGACCCATGGTAGGCAAGTTAACTAGCTTGTGTTACGGGTTCTAGAATGCGTATAAACATACTTAGATACATTTTTTGTTTGTAAATAGGTAAACATACATATTATACTTAGCAACACCTAGACCAATGCAAATACTCATATTCATGCACACAAATATTTGCACTGAGCGGGGATCGAACCCACGCCTCCTACGTAGCAGTTGCGTTCACTACCGCCACGCTACAGATTTTACCTTAGGATATCATTATAAAATGGAATAAATTTAAATGAATTTGAATGAAAAAATAGGTGGAATATCACAGCTACCATTTATCCCAAAAATAGGTACCCATTGGTTGCAGGTAAAGGATCAGAAACAGTAGAAAAACTATACTTCTTCTTTGTCTTCTGCAGTAACAGCACAGACTCTCTTAACCTTCTCCCCTCTTCCCTTCCCCCTCTTCTCTATATGGTCAGCAGCACAAATGTGACGCCCCTGGTGTTGCAAACGTCCATAGGACACGGTAACCACTTTCCATCAGATAAGCCTCGTGCTTGTCTGCCACCTAAGTGATATTAAAAAATACAATACTTACACAGCGAAATTCATGATAGACATAACAAAATATTTGGAATATTACATTACTTGCTGATTGATGAATTTGATAAAATACTTTACACAGAAAAGTTAATCAACGTATGAAACACACGAATGTCTCAATGTTGTGTAGTAAGCGTCCTTCGTGAGTCACAATTGGACCGATTCTAATGAGTTCTTGCGGTTCAAACAAACACTTCAAACTTTGTATATTTCCGACTAGCTGACCCGCGCGACTTCGTCTGCGTCACCCCGTTTTTGCAACATTTTTCATTCCTGCTGCGCACCTGTTAGTCGTAGCATGATGTTATATACATATAAACCTTTCTCTTTAACCATTCTATCTATTGAAACAAACCACATCAAAATCCGTTGCGTAGTTCTAAAGATTTAAGCATACAAAGGGACAAGAAAAATAGGGACAGAAAACGCGACTTTATTTTATACTATGTAGTGATGATGATTTTACTGACGATAAAAAATAGAAACGTGTGGTGAATGTGTATAAGACTTATCAGAGATTAGGGGCTTTTTTCGGGCGAAATACCGCGGCAGCCTAGTGGTATGGGTAATGGACTGCAGGGACGAGATCTCGGGTTCGATCCCAGGTTTTACCATTGCACACACCAATGACTTTTCGAAGTTATGTGTGTATTTGTCGCAGGTTTATAAGTGCCCGGTTAATGGCAATAGGCTCACCATTTTTATTGGGACCTAAACATAAAATGGCGAAATGTGGGTGCTAACACCTCTGCCTACCCATGTTATAAAAATTCCCACGAATACCCCCCATCCCCGCCGGAGCCGGTTGGAGAGGTTATGTCGAACTCAAGCTGATTAAAACGCTCGCCGTCTTTGGGTCTTTAGTTGCTGGAGGTGATAATATAGTAGCCAACATATCCCTCGCACCCTGGTAGACCCGGGGCCGTCTCTTTCGAGATGACCCCCATCGGGTGTAGGGACCACGGTGTTCCCTTAAAGATAAGGTTGATGTGTTAGTTAGGTGGCAGTTAAGCCACCTAATGATAAGTGGGTACAGTGGTCTATGGACGTTTGCAACACCAGGGGCGTCAGAACAGCCGTATTCGATGGTCTCCATTCGACAGTAAAAATATAGTCCATAACAAACCTCCCTTGGCAGTAAGCTCACATCCTATTATGACTATGACCGTGATCGAAAATCATGATTGCTGGGATGGAAGTGTTAATAAACCTCTAACTACCCCTTTGAGAATTTACAGGCTTGAATATGTATGTTTGTTTGTATGTAGGTCATTCATGTAGACGCAAGCCCAGGGTGATGGGACGAGGTGTGTCGATTTGGTGTCCTCTCTATTTATGTAGGGAATAAAAATTTTGATCCTCAATAACATATAAAAGAAGTTTAGATAATCGCCTCCATGAACTACCTAGCCTCATAATTTCAGTTATAATCGACCTCACACCAACATCTTGAGGGAGGGGTTGATTAAAGAAGTCATCAAAAGACCGCTTGCCAAGTCCCTTTGGATGCACTGTTGAGTAGACTGCTGAATATAGGGGTCCTGGTCTTCGCCAAGAACAGTCCAGAAGACCACGGCCTGAGGCTTGTCGCTGGAACCAAACATTTAAAATATTTTGTTCTCCTCTGTTGCAGTGTGGTGCCAACCCCGAAACGGAAGAGGGAGTCGTCGTTCGCGATCCTCGCGGAGACGCCTGTATCGAGGCCGACCAGTCCGCGGTCGCTGCCCGTCGACATCAGGTCACGGAGAGTTTCACCTTTTAGAGGTAATTATGTTAATTAAGAATCTCTTGCTCTTGCACCCATAACTTATTATAATTATAAACAAACAGAACTAATTAAAACGAAAATAAAGGATAACGATAATCTACCTGAGTTTCTTGCTGGTCTCTTCTCAGGAGATTTAACTACCGAACCAGCGAAAGAATCATTTTCAAATGATTTATTTACTAAGTATTTTATTTATTATAAATTATATTAATTTTTTTTGACAAATGTAGGTACATAATTATTGTAAAACTTTGACATTCATAAGTGCTCTTTATGTGCCTAAACTGAATAAACGAAATTGATTCTTTGAATTCCGACTTCAAACACTAAGGCTTAGCTGCTCCAACTACCTGTTAAAGTTAATAAAGATTCTAATGGTTTGGCTAAATGTGGTGCACCAGTGTATTTAGTAGCTCTGTTATAGTAATCTTTTTGTTAGAATTTGACGTTTGAGCGTGGCCGGTTACATTTAGCGTCAAGTTATGACGTGATTTTAACAATTGTCAAATGGTGCAACCTGTTTTATAACTGAACGGTACTTACTGTTAATGTTAAAGTACGATCGTACAACCCAGGCTAATATTATTAGGTCGTTACATATGAAATTGCCGTTTTGTTTGAAGAAATTGGAGGAAACCCAATATTCAGTACTAACATTTTTACATTTTTGTGTAGTGTATGAAAGAGACAACATTAAGCAAACCGCAACTATTATTACATTTTTATAAAGTGACAACTGTAAAAAAGTAATACGAAATTTATCATCAAAATGGATAGCACTTAGAAAGTACTGTTTTTGAAGATCTAATTTATCAAGCGGTCAATAAAAACAAATTTCAATACAGAGTTGTAAAATCTTGAAATCAACTTTCAAACAAAATATAAATAATGGAAACAGCAAAGAATGAATTTGTAATCGATAAACTCTTATTTACTACTATACCACACACAAAGTACAGAGATCATACAATAAAGAAGCCAGACACAGGTACAAAGTCAAGCTTATCTCACTATGAGATCTTCCCAGCAAACCTTTAAGTATCAACGGTGTAGGTATGGTAAAAGGGGTGTGAAATGTACATTATTGAGAAAAATAAATTATAGACCCATTAAAATATGTATCTCAATTCGTGTAGACTTTTGACAATATCATGTAATTTTTTATATAATATTAACGATATCTTTCTGTACTCTTCAGGTAGCGGTTTCCGCGAAGAGACATCCAGACACAACACTCCGAAAACTTCAACAGCCAATTCAAGAAATAACTCACCTCCGAGAAGAAGAACCAATTCCTTATCAAGGATAGATAAGATGGCCCAAACGGCCACGCTGCCACTGCCTTTACATATATTATCAGCTCCGCATTCACCGAGGAATTTCTTAAAAGAAAATATCGAAGTAGTTAGAGAAATCAGTGAACTGAATAGAGAAAAACACGAAGCTGAGGCAGAAAGAAAAAGAATAAAAGAAGAAGAGGCTATACTTAAAGAAATGGGGTTACTAGATAAGAGCAAATCGGGCTCTAAAAGCCTCATTGCATCGAGAACGAATTCTAGAAGTAACTCCCCTAGTAAAGTTAATTTAGGATCTAGATGTGAATCACCGTCCGCGATACTGCATTATGAAAATATTCCAGCTGACAGCAGTGATTTTATAAACGGTGATGATGGAATAAGGAAACCTGTAGCACACAGATCTAGACTACGAACATTATCAAAATCTCAGCCTCAATCTGGCGATGTATCTCCAACTCGTACGAAAATACCTCACAGACAAGGATCAGTATCACCAACGAGAACTGATAACATCCGCGACAATATCTATATTCCTAAAAGAGCTATAGAAAATAATCTGAATAAAAATCAAAGATTCATATCAAACAGCGCTAGCAGTATACATGAAACTATTAGGATTGGAAGTCAGGTTCATGATAAGCGAACAAGCAAAAGTACCCAAAATTTGAATATATCTCCTGCACATATTAAAGGGAAACCTCCAATTTCTCCTGGTAGGGGAGGCCCACCACCGGTAAACAAAGCTATCAGTACCAAACGCTTATCGCCAATAGTAGGTACCCCGAATAAAAGTCCAACAGATGATTTGAAGCCTGGTTCCGCTAAAACTTCAGTAAAACCAGTTCCGATGCCAAGAAAAAATGTAAAAACTGCTGGTAATACACCTGCTACATCTAGATTGAATTCTAGACAGTCCAGCAGAACTACCAGTCGAGAGCCAAGTCCTGAGAAACCAAATCAACGTAAATCTAAGCCCATCACAAAACCGGGTACTTCCAGCGCAAAACCAGGTACGTCTGCCACAAAATCGGGGACGTCTACCATAAAACCGGGTGCCTCCACTACCAAACAGGGTACATCCTCTACCAAATCAGGTGCTTCCACTACAAAACCAGTTGCACGAGTAACTAGCTCAAGATCTACTCAAAAACCTCCAATTCCTAAACCAGAACCAAAAAAGCCCATAAGTCGTACAAACAGTGTCAAAAGCATAGTACGAACTCCAAGTTCAAAGAATTTATATGAAAAACCACCTCTCAAGAAAACTAATAGTAAAAAAGAATTAACAGAAAAAGCACAATCAACGAATAAAATTAATGAAGTAGGTAAGCGAGACTCTGTTAAGAAGAAGAATGAGCCTGTAAAAAGTAAAATGGAGCATAAAAACACGAGTACAGACTTGTTGGCTGACCTGGATGGAGTAATTAAACAAGACAACGAAACACAATACGATAAACTCGCACAAAACAACGAACTAGTGATACTAACAAAGAAAAATATAATATCTATGACAACTGCCGCAATAACATCACAACCGCTCGAAGTAGTAACTAAAGTAACAAACCAATTACCTGCTGCCTTTGAAAAAGCTAGAGAAAAAGGTATTTTTGAGAGGCTTAACTCTAAAGATTCACTTGAGGGTAAGGAAGACTCTACAGAATCTGAAAAAGAAAAACCTAAGGAACAGGAGAAAGAAAAACCAAAAGAAAAGGATCAGAAGAAACAAGAACATAAAAAAGTAGCTGAAGAGGATAAACATGAAGATAAAAAACCACCAAAACATCCTAAAACTAATCATGATGTACCTAAAATTAGCCATGACTATAAACTAGCATTCGATGATCATATAAAACTAAAACCTTTACAACCCCATATGTATGACAATCCACAAGTAGAGCGTGCTAAACAGAAAATAGAAGCTATTTTAAAGGAACCTGAAGTTTCCATAGAGAATATTCTAACAGCGTCTGCGAAATCCAGAGAACTCAAAAATACCATGAAAGATGCCGCTGAGAAAGTGAAAGCTGAAGTGAAAGAAACAAAAGAAGAAGCAGCTAATAAACTTTTAGAAGTAAAAGACCAAATTGTAAAACAAAATGAGAAGATGGCTGAAGAAATGCGTACAGAAGCCACTAAAATTGTTGATAGCATTATAACTCCTGTAGAAGAGCCCAAGGATATTCCAGAAAAGATCAAAGATGTGCCTGAAAAGGTGAAAGAAGTGAAAAAAGATATTATTGAACCTGTAATTACAGTTGTGAATGAACGAAAAAGAAATGGTGGATCAGCAACAGCTGAGAAAGTGAATGAAGCACTAGTGAAAGGTGACGGCGATGTAGAAGTGCAAAGTTCTAACGTGTCTACACCAGGAGTTGAAAAGATTGTGAGAGATCAGAAAAAAGCTGATGGAAACGGATCTGATTTATCTGCTAGAAGCAATGGCGGGTAAGTGGATAATCCAAACTAATATTATAAATGCGAAAGTAACTCTGTCTGTCTGTCTGTCTGTCTGTCTGTCTTTGCTTCACGCCTAAACTACTGAACCGATTTGTATGAAATTTAGTACAGACATAGTTTGGAACTTGAGAAAGGACATAGGATAGTTTTTATTACAAACTAGCTGACCCGCGCGACTTCGTCTGCGTCACCCCGTTTTTGCAACATTTTTCATTCCTGCTCCGCACCTGTTAGTCGTAGCATGATGTTATATACATATAAACCTTCCTCTTTATCCATTCTATCTATTGAAACAAACCGCATCAAAATCCGTTGCGTAGTTCTAAAGATTTAAGCATACAAAGGGACAAGAAAAATAGGGACAGAAAACGCGACTTCCAAATCCAAATCCATCCAATCCAAATCCATCCAAACTAATATTATAAATGCGAAAGTAACTCTATCTGTCTGTCTGTCTGTCTGTCTTTGCTTCACGCCTAAACTACTGAACCGATTTGTATGAAATTTGGTACAGACATAGTTTGGAACTTGAGAAAGGACATATAGTTTTTATTACAAACTAGCAGACCCGCGCGACTTCGTCTGCGTCACCCCGTTTTTGCAACATTTTCATTCCTGCTCCGCACCTGTTAGTCGTAGCATGATGTTATATACATATAAACCTTCCTCTTTAACCATTCTATCTATTGAAACAAACCGCATCAAAATCCGTTGCGTAGTTCTAAAGATTTAAGCATACAAAGGGACAAGAAAAATAGGGACAGAAAACGCGACTTCCAAATCCAAATCCAAACTTAATATTATAAATGCGAAAGTAACTCTGTCTGTCTGTCTGTCTTTGCTTCACGCCTAAACTACTGAACCGATTTGTGTGAAATTTGGTACAGACATAGTTTGGAACTTGAGAAAGGACATAGGATAGTTTTTATTACAAACTAGCTGACCCGCGCGACTTCGTCTGCGTCACGCTACTCAAAGAGCTGCTGAAACAGAAGAGATGGCTCGGGAGCGCCGGCTCTTAGACACCGAACGTCACGCTGCTCAAAGAGCTGCTGAGACAGAAGACACGAGGCAGGAGCGACGGCTCTTAGATGCCGGCCGTCATGCAACTCAAAGAGCTGCTGAGACAGAAGAGATGGCTCAGGAGCGCCGGCTCTTAGATGCTGGACGTCATGCAACTCAAAGAACTGCTGAGACAGAAGAGATGGCTCAGGAGCGCCGGCTCTTAGATGCTTGGCGTCATGCAACTCAAAGAGCTGCTGAGACAGAAGAGATGGCTCAGGAGCGCCGGCTCTTAGATGCTGGGCGTCATGCAACTCAAAGAGCTTCCGAAACTGTAGATCAAACTCGAGTACGTCGGCTTTTGGATGCTGAACGTCATGCGTCTCTGATTTCTGCAGAGTCACATGAAGAATCTCATATACTACGTGTTCTATTAGCTGCACGGCAAGCACAAAGACAAAATATATTTACACGTAATACGTGGGAGGTATTTCATGATGCTGCTTTTGATTACGACCCTTTAATCGATTAGTGCTCTTAGGACGGATGGCTAAAAAGTGCACATATTGTATGGCACTAAAATGGAAAGAGGAAACTCCGGGTATGTGCTGTTCTGGAGGTAAAGTTTCCACATTTCATTTTTGAAGTGATCCTGCGAGATCGGTAACTATGTGGGTAAAACCAAAAATCTGCTGGAAGTCACTATTCCACGCGAACGAAGTCGCGGGCAAAAGCTAGTTCATAATATATTTTTACTCGCTGAACCGCACCAGTTGGTTGTATACATATAAACCTTCCTATTCAATCACTATATCTATTAAAAAACCTTCATCAAAATCCGTTGCGTAGTTCTAAAGATTTAAGCATACAAAGGGACATAAGGACATAGGGATATAGGGACTGAGAACGCGACTTTGTTTTATACTACGAGTATGTAGTGATGAAACTGAGCTATTTACAATGGGCTACAGAAGTTGATGTACAATTTGAAAAAAACAATGTATGAAGATTATAAGCTTAGTGGTTAAGGAGTCGGTCTTACGCTCGAGAGATCCCGGGTTCGAATCCAGGCCATTACACTACCGACGTGAACTCACTCTTCACAAAAGTCATTAGGCTTACCTGGAGGGGTTAGAGGGAATAATATTAGTAACTTCGGTTGCTTATAATTCTTTTATTATAAAAAAAAAACTATTCTTAGAAGCTACTGCATAATAGATCTCCTTATTAATGTAATTACGTTTAGACTACTACTTGCATGGATTCACTTATTTTCTTATAAAGAAATAAGATATCGATAGTTTATTTTAATAGTCTCTATTTATGTTACTTTGGTTATTCATATATTATTACACTTAGGCGGTCATAGAATTATAGATCTTAATGTATCCATGAACTTTTGTAGGCCACTGTACAATTAGTACCAAAATATTTTTTGTAAATACGTAATAGTTTTATAATGATACCATATTTTAACTTATAAATCACATTTATCGTTATTACAAATTAACATAAGTCCATTAAACATTCCATACGACGCTTTGGCTAGATAACAAATGAAAGTAATATTGTAATTATCGATCATAATCCCTTTGGGGATATATAGTGCGATGCTACGGTACTTTCTCTCATTTTCCCAGTAGAATATGACATGTGGCAATTAGTAGCAATTGCAATTGCTAATAAATACTAATCGTTTCCGGGTTGGACAATACTCTAGAGTAAATTTGTAACAATTTGTTGGTTTCAATTTTCACATCATTTACAGGGCAGTTGAAACTGCTATAAGTACTCTATTTGTTTAGGTACTTAAATAAAGGTAAACAATCGTGTGACAAGTTTTTATAAAAACACATGTTAAATAAATAAACTAGACTAACTAACTGACTAACTAGTGGTTCGACACAGGTATTTTAGTCTTCAAAATGCGTAGTAACATAGAAAAGTACCTATTTTTTACTGAGTTTTTAAACGACATAATTTGAAAAATACAGGATAAGATTGTTTACTTATTCTAATAGGCTATACATATACATACTTATAGTGTCAATAATAATATATCTGTGATAAGTCTTTATTAAATCGTCAACATTCAAAATAAAGTCACCATAATACTAAACAGACTATAAAATAATTATGTGCTAATTGAATAAGCCGCCCCTGATCACTACCGGTGCAAAGGTGCCCATCACCGAGAGTCCCCAGTTCATGTGATTATTTAGTTTACCTCCATGGCGCGGCGGTAGTGAACGCGACTGCTACGCAGGAGGCGTGGGTTCGATTCCCGCTCAGTGCAAATATTTGTGCGCATGAATATGAATATTTGCATTGGTCTAGGTGTTTCTATGTATAATATGTATTTATTTACAAAAAAAAAAGTATCTATGTATGTTTATCCGCATTCTAGAATCCGTAACACAAGCTAGTTAAACTATGCTTACTATGGGTCTAGGTGGCGTTGTGTAGATTGTCCTAGAATATTTATTTATATAAAAACTAGCTGTTGCCCGCGGCTCTGCCCGCGTGGACTTCTGATCCCGTTCCGGCTGCTCCATTTAGAGGTACGAAAAATTGATGTTGGCCGATTCTCAGACCTACTCAATATGCTCACAAAATTTCATGAGAATCGGTAAGCCGTTTCGGAGGAGTATGGCAACGAAAACTGTGACACGAGAATTTTATATATTAGATAATAAATGAAAAAAATTTAAATAAATTCGTCGCGTATTCAGCTGCGTGATAGCGGAACTTAAAAGAAACTCTAGGTTGTGTGCCCATGTGCCATAAGTTCTTACGTCCATATACTCAACGTCATGTCTTGATGCCACGCTGTCCAGTTCACTGTTCATGTCACAAATCTGGACGCACCTTACTGCGTCCACAACTTGTGCCTATATCTGTATTTAATGTCGTATCTAGCCTGTCACATGTCATAGCTATTTAATTATATAAGAATTGTACATCCTAGTCGCAGTATTTCAACCGACATCAAAAAGGAATTCTATTTTCGTTAATATATATTTCCTTTGCTGGGCATTAAGTACTTACACATGTTAATTTGAATTTCACATTTTGGTTTTATGAGAATAAAAATAGAATCTTTTGATGTGTTGGTTGTCGGTTTTTATAGCGGCAGGGTGGGAATATTGCACATACGAAATCATAATATATCCTCGGGTAAGAAGTGTTTTTCTTGCTTTGAGGGTTGCGGTTTGGCATTCTTTTCTATGACCTACATACATACACAGTATATTTGTATATACATACATATACAGGTGTATTAAACACCCACATTTCGCCAACTCTAATTTTCGATCCCACGTAATAGGGGGCGAGCGTATTGCCACCAATCAGGCACTTTGAAAAAACGGGTATGCCGAAAATAAATTGCTAACCATGTTGCAGCTAAATAAATTTGGTATAAGTTTTTGACCCGATTCCTTGCCATGCGGTGTAAATTGCAAGGAAATTAATTGCGTGCTTAGCCGCACAAACACTACCAAATAACGTATTGGAGAGTATCAGACGAGTGACAATCTATATAAATAAAAATGAATCCCGAAATATGCTGCTAAGCGCAAAACTCGAAGACGAATGGATCAATTTGAGAAATTCTTTTTTTGATTTCTGGAACTCTGCGGTAGGTTTTTATGGAGCAGTGGGAACGGGATCAGTAGTCGCGGAGCCGCGGTCAACAGCTAGTTAGTGCCAATCTGCTATTGCTACCGTTGGGATTGTTAAACCGTGTGTGAGTGGTGGGTTCCCCTTCCTTCCCTAATATATTTTCTTTGTCAATTTGGTCGTCGCGTTGTGAATAACTAGCTGGTTAGATGTTCTGTAACAAAATTGAGCAGCCATCGTGATCTCTAGATTGATAGTCCAATACCAAGGCTAGGCTATCACCTCTTTTGAAGACACCACCCCGACTAGGACGCCATCTTAAAATGTTCTGACAAGCCACCCTAGGAATCGATCCCTTCGCAATAGTTGCAATCTTACAATTCCTATCGCTGTACCACTAACACACAATAACACAAATGTAAGGAAATTTTCGAACCAATTAATGTGTAATATAATTAATTTAGATCGGCAAAAGTGAATGCTTCAACGGGACTCGATCCCGCGATCTTTCCCTTGCAGGAGGAATATTCTAACCGCTAAACTACGATTTCATTGTGACCGATAGTTCGTATGACTGTCGGTAGATGGCTCCCATCATTGCCACAAGATATTTGTACTGGCAAAATACGGATGCCCAAGATGTAGTTTTGTGGTTTAGTGGTTAAAGCATTCTCGCTGTAAGGGAAAGATCACGGGTTCGAGTCCTGTCGTTCACTTTTTCTGATCTAAATTGACGTCACACTAAATTCTAATTTGACTTGAATCCTCGTCTTAATGTGTCCGAACCCGATCCGAACCATGGCCACTACACGTGATTACTTTAACCTATTTTCTCGTTAATTTCCGTTGCGTAAAAAGACCTTATATTAAATTTTGGCAGCCCTATTGATGGTGGTGTGTGACGCGGCACAAAAATTTAGGAGTTCATAACGTAAAGAAAAGTTAATACCTATCTACCTACGTTTGTGAATGAAATTTTGAAACAATAAGTAGAGTTTGCCAATTCTGAAATTAAAAGAGGTTTTATTTCCGTAATTCGTAACCCTCGTTTTCACTAAGAAACAAATTGTAACTTGTCAAAACACAATTACTTTTTTAAACACGTTTTATTGAAAATTTCCTAAAGCAATTAAGTAGTATTTTAAATCAATATTGAATCCCATCGAAGCACTAGACTTTTCCGATCTAAAATTTATTTTTTATTGACACTGTTTCATACATTCTTTCATTCACACTATGCAGTCAACTAGTCTAAAACTTGTTTAAACACGTTTGCACAGACGTCTGAGACTTCTGGGTTTAACATGTTTTATTCATTGGTGGAAACGAAAGGTACGAGTTGTCGGTAGATGACTCCTACGTCCTCCTAAGAGGTCCCTAAGTAGAAGCGAAGTAGTAAATACCTAATGGTGGGAATAATTTCGATTGTATACTTGGATAGCGCCATCCCAATTCATCGTTAACGCCTTCCCGAACGAGGGGACGTAGTAAGCCTTCCCGAAGAGCAAAACCTACACTCAGGCCCTCTCCGTGAGTAGCGGCGCTGCCGTGAAACAAATTACTACACCACGATGGCAACTCAAAAATGTCATCGATTCGACAGAAGAAGATCGTTAACGCTTGGTGAACAAAACAATTTTATAAGTACATAAACTTATGTCAAAAAGTTTCAAATTGTCCGATTGACAGTAAATAGCTCATTGTTGAAATGTGAGTGCTATTCAGGAAAAAAAAATCCTCAAACACAAATCCACATTTCGTGAACCTGGCTACATAGTTCCAACCTTTGTACCGTGCCATTGTCCCACAATAAAACGAATGTGAATCGATTTCTTTGTCAGTTATACAATGCTGCTATTGTTCGCTGATGTCATTACACCTTCCTATATAACGAATCAATGAACACAATACCAAATTAGATTAATACTAAATTTCTTTTATAAAATTTAATTCCTACTAATATCATATTATGTATAAAACGCAGTGGAACATATAGGGGTTGATTCTGTTGTCCCGAATTGGAAAATTAACTTAATTACTTTCATCATCATCATCCTACCAATTTATTGCATACGATATCTATATCGTTACTTCGTCTAACACCTCATATACACTAGGAAACATGTTTGACACAAAACTGGTTGAAGATTTGTCAAAAACTTGTAGAAGACAAACAGACTCTTTAGCTTTGTGACGGATAGCTGATGCTCTGATGCTGATGATCCATACCTATTGTGGGAGTAGTGCAAAAAAATGTAGTCCGCCATTTTGTAACTGCGTCCATCTTGGATCGATTTTCATCAAACATAGCTAAGAACACTTCTGACACACTTTGATCTTCCAAAAAAAAAACTATATCAGAATCGGTTCATCCGTTCGGGAGCTACGATGCTACAGATAGACACACACTCAAGTGTCAAGTGAACTTTATAACGCTTCGTCGTTTTTACGTCAGGGGTTTAAAAATATAAGTACAGATAATGTGAATAAATTTCCCGTGAACGCTAGGAGAAAAATATACATGAGAGGTACATAATAGCGATTTCTCTTAAGCAGTTTCCACCACAATCTTACGAAGATCTGTGAGCACCATGAGGCACCCATTAATCTCACGTGTCCGTACCCACGATGCCTATCAGCGCACAGATACGTATGGTGTAATGAAAACCACATGAGAACTGTATTTAATTCGTTTGTAACTGAGGTGATCTTCTAAGAAATTAACCACCCTGACGTAAAGAGGACGGAGTGTTATGTAAGTGTGTGTGTATGTGTGTGCGTGTGTGTGTATCTGTAGCATCGTAGCTCCCGAATGAATGAACCGATTTTTATTTAGTTTTTTTAGTTCGGAAGGTGAGTTAGTCGGGAGTGTTCTTTGCTATGTTTGATGAAAATCGGTCCAAGATGGCCGCCGCCACATTATGGCGGATTGTATATTTTTTCTCTAATCGCTCAATATGGGTGTCAAAAGAGCTGGATTAGTAGAATATGATCTACTATGACAATCACCACAAAACGGCGAGTTAGCTTTTTATATTTCACTAGTCCCTCAATATCAAATGAAAGGGTTTGACTAGGAGATCAATTTGAAGAGTAGAAAATAAAAAACACGTGGGAGCGCTTTACCAGTTTGAGGTCCCCCGACATGACAACTCTTATATGTATTACTATTTTTTTACTTTTACGAGGGTTATTTGAATTTATATATTTTTTTAAAGAAGTCCTTGTAGTTATTTATAAAACGATGTAAGTAGGTATATAGGGAAAAGAAAGAAAATACTATATATTTATCTAAAAAATATGGCAACCCTGAGTGAGCCACATACCGAAAGAAAGTTATCTGGCACTACATACAACACTAACGGCTGCATCCGGTTTTGCCGGGTCCAGCCTGAACGAAGAATAGTATAGTGGAAACACGCCTTACAGTTCACAAGACGATTGACAACCTTAATATAACCTGACTCACTATATTGTTATCGCGATTTGAAAATAACATTCTGACCAATAAAATGACCTCATCGTAACATTAGGTGACGAAGAAAATTACCAAGACAGGGAGTAACAAGTAAACTTGGTGATTGGTCTACCTACAGGGTCAATAGGTTATTAAAGTTCACGCATGAGTGACCTGGATGGGGTGGGCAGAGGAATATTTCACTTGGTATTCCTGAGTGACAGTTACCTATCTCTTATGTCGTCTAATGCTAATTTAGGCCACCGTTTCAAAATGTTTTTGGGACCTACCACGTTTTACCAACTGTTTGCAATCTCACAAATTTTCTCGCTCACCTAATGGTATGTTAAAACGCAAAATTTTAGGAAAGAGGGTCACAATTACAGCCACCATCAAGCTTAGGCTTGACACCCTTACCGGGTTTTTTTTCACGCCCCGCTTAACGGACCCGGGTCTGTAAGAAAAACGAAATACATGTTCTAGAAAATAGTTCTAAGACTTTATGGTGCGGATAAAAAAGATGCCGAACCGCTTGGTTCATAATAAAATACCATTCTGCACTAAACACCTTTTTACTAAAACCGGTACTGGCGTATCCGTCAGGCCGGATAAAAAGCCGGGAATTAAATAAAGGATCACAAACAGAACACACTGTCACCATCGTGTGCGAATGGGGTTACTTATCAGCCAAGAAAGACATAACTACACATCTTTTATCTCACCTCCCCATAAAATTAAAAAAAAAACAATTTCGCGTTAATAAAAAAAAATTCTCATCTCGTGTCCAACCATTTATTGGAAGGCCTTCAAAAAGGTTTAATTTTGCTTACATTTAATATCGTGCGACGGTACTGGTACTATAATAGTACATTATATCGAGTAAGTCATTAATAATAAAAAATGGTAACAAGTTCTTAATAAAAAAAACGGTGTGATACCATAAATTCACTTCTATATTTGCATAGCGTTTACTGGCCACCATATTGTTTTAAACATGCAAGGATTTAAAAAATATTAACAAGTTAAAATTAGCTATAGATAAACTATTCTTTTTAAATTATTATTTGAGACATCAATTCTAAAATTATAAAAAGGTTATACATAAATATTGAGTTAACTAAAAAAGTAGTTTGAAAATCTAAAAACTTAACGCAAAGGTCCACTTTCAAACATTCTTTGTGTCCAAGGCTCATTACGTTTCTACACGCTACGACCAACACGTAATTCTTGGCATTCGATACAATACCAGCCCTTAAGAACTGTTTCTTCGTACAACCCCTAGTTGGCCCTCGAGCGCCGAACGTACGCCCGCCCTCAAAACAACGCGATGGCGGGCAATCTTATCATAAACAACATTAAAAAAAAATTAGGCTGTATCTAACGTGTTACCTTTGCCATCAAAACAGTGTGTGTTCTCAAAATGGCGCGTAATGTTTCGATTTTAGAAGACTGTTCACCATTTGCTCGATATTTATTTAAAAGAACAAGTGCTTCCAGTATAAAAATCGTTTTTTTTATTAATTAACAAGTAAACAAATTAGTTTTTGTACATTTTAATAATAATGATACATAATAGAACCGTTTATATTTTGCCAAACGAACTCCTGCCGAAGCGATATGGTGATGAAAACAGGTAATCTTCAGTTATATTAATCTTTTCTATGTTTTCTGCATGTAATTGTGGCTAGTTGCCAACTAAATTATTGTATTTACGGTGACTTTCTGTGAAACTTTTAATGACTAAGACTTTCCTAAGTAGTTACTTGGTTTATAAATAATTAGATACGGGTAGGTAGGTAGGTACTAGTGTTTACCATTGGTTTTGCTTCAGTTTTCATTAACTTATTTCTTCACCTTATTTCATAAACAAACACATGGCCAATCCATTCTACCCAACCATCAAAATAGATCCATTTTGTTTCACTGGATTGGATTCGCAGGATTCTATATCAGATATCCTCAATACATTTGTAACCCAAATCAACCCCATCTGCCACTTACCTACTAATTACTAGTCATTGCACTTACTAAAAACGCTACCGACTAGGGTCTGTGTGCAATGCAAAGCGCGCCTCCCCATACCCGAGGACTAGACGGGGACACTGTGGTCCCTACACCCGACGGGGGTCATCTCGAAAGAGACGGCCCCGGGTCTGCCGGGGTGCGAGGGCTATGTTGACTACTATCTCACCTCCGGTAACTAAATACCCAAAGATGGCGTGCGTTTTGGTCGGTTCTAGTCCGACATAACCTCTACAACCGGCTCCGGCGGGGAAGGGGGGTGTCCAAGGGGATTTTACGCACGAAGAAATAAAAGGTCTGAGTGCAAATGGCAATCATTGAATGCTATGCCAATAATGATGATGATTATGATGTAGAATCATAACAAATAAAAAAAATAATTACACAATTTCATATTTTTTTATAAAACTACCTACTTAATAATATACTTCGTGACGTCAGTTATTGTACATATTTCACACAGGTCATTAAAGTCAATAAAGAAACCATCTACTAAATCCTTTGTTTATAGTCAACAAGGTTACGACGGCCACTTCGCACTCGGCCAGCCTAATATCAATCAATTACTGTGACCTATGGTCAGCATGACCATACGCCCCACTTTGAACGGGACAGTCCTATTTTAAAGCTATTATATAAATAAATAAACGTTCTAGGACAATCTACACAGCGCCATCTAGACTCATGGTAAGCATAGCCTACCAACTTGTGTTACGGGTTCTAGAATGCGGATAAACATACTTAGATACATTTTGTTTTGTAAATAGATACATATTATACATAGAAACACCCAGATCAATGCATATATTTATATTCATGCACACAAATATTTGCACTGAGCGGGAATTGAACACGCGCCGCCTGGGTGGCAGTCGCGTGCACTACCGCCACGCTATGGAGGCTGCGCTTATCTACATTTATCATTAAGCGGACCCTGGACTCTGACGTGAATGTGACCGGTACTAAAACAAAGATGATGATGATGATGAATATCATCAAAATCAAATTTGAAATGCCTAACAATTTATGACTACCCTCATTTGAACACGGACCAGAAATGTAGGTCAAAGGCAATCTAAATTATTTTATTAAACTCGAAAAACTTAACCGTTTAATGTGTCAAGCAGGCCCGGCCATATTTACCCGCCATTGGCGACCGGAAATAGGCACGTGAAACAAGGTCTCCGCTTCCGCTGGACAACGTAATAACATAGTTATAAAAATATTGGCTCTCTTTCTCTCTGGTTTGAATAAGGATATCTGATATTATAGGAGTGTACACGATACAAGTATGAATGAGAGGGGAGAGGGCTCGACAGAGATGTTATTGTATTGGAGTCAATTCCGTCTAAACCTCTGAAAAATTACTGGTAATATATGAATAATACCTGTGAGGTCATCCCCGTGGCCTACACTGTCTAGTGAAAAGTGGTAACACTGTATTCGCAAGGGCCACCGGTACGATCTTCACACACGATAATACCGTGGTTATCCAAATTATATAATAAAGTATCAAGTTTAACATAAATGTTGAAATATTTCCTTAAAAAGAACACCACATGACACTATTTCAGTAAAGATGGTCACCATCATCTGCATATCTTCAAAACTTATCTTACAAATCGATCTAATTTCGATCTTATAAATGTCATGAAAGCTAATATAAATTGTCACAAAGGTTTTATATGTGATGATATCGAAATGTGATACAAAGTTCAAAAAAGGGTATATAGTACGTAACATACATCAAGTTTGACGTTTTCATGCGATCGTCATGTGACTGAACCGAAATTATATTGACATTGAGCCGCCGTGTGAGGGTCTCCACGTCCTCTAAATTTGGCTTATCTTGACTCCTTCGCGCAACTCTACCTGTTGCTTGTAAGCCAGATATATCTACAAAAGTATACAAATAAATTCTGACATGACCATAAATATATAATTATTTTTTCATTTCGTTAATAAGGACAAAGGTGTCTCTCTCCCTATAAGCTATTAGGTTATAACATTCAAGACATCTAAATCTATATTCCCATAAAGAGTAAGAGATCAGATTTCTCATTATTTTGTACTTATGAATATATTACTACATACATTGCTTTATAAAAAGGGTTGAAATTCCATTAACGCAAATATTAAGTAGGCTAGTCATCAACATAATGTGTGAATGCGTAATTATTGTCGTTGTTAACTTTTATTACAAGTAAATAACATACGAACCACTAACTAAAAGATTTATAGGATTATGGACATAAATTCAAACGTGAACTAAAATTAAGCCATAGAAAACCGCGTGACTTGTTGTACGTTCGGCAGGAAACCTCCCGCTGGGCGCAAGCACAAGTGGAGCAAGGCTAACCATTTGCTCTACTTGAATTAAGAGACTGACTTATGTGACCCACAACCACAAGAAGAAAGTCAGAAACTTATCCATAAATAAGCTACATCCTCAACATGGCGACATTGACATATGTTATTTACTGTTGATTGATGGCACTTGGTGAAACTTATACATTATTAATAACACACTTGTACTTCTCCACTGTATTTATACACACAAATACAGTGAAGAAGTACAAGTGTGTTATTAATAATGTGTATTGACATATTATGTCTTCGTTTTCTCTTTGACCAATGCCGAAGAGATAACATCTACGTTAAACGTCTGAATCATATGACAAGTTTTTCAGCGATGTGATTAACCGAAAAGAATAGAATAGACGTGACTATGTAGTAATGCTGAGGCTACAGTCTCACAGGTGAGGCCGGCTATAGTCCTACTATAGATCTTGATGTCCACTTGAGGTAGTTCGGACATGTAGCACGAATGAAAAATGAACGATCAAGTTCAGCAAGGTTGAAATATAATAGCGATGGGCGGTCAGAAGCTTTAAAAAATGGTGAACTGTTAAGAAAGGCAGAAGAAATGCTAGGTAAACATAGAGAATAACTCTGAGATATGTACGGAGATGAAAAAAAACGCCCATCGTAGAAGAAGTAAAGTGAAAATATTCTTGACTTGAAAACATAACATAACATAAACTCACGAAGGGGTAGGCAGAGGTGCTAGCACCCACATTTCGCCAGTTTATATTTAGGGCCTATTGCCATTAACTGGGCACTTGATTTCCTTTTATTAATTTATAAATTTCCATTAATATCAGAGCTATTGACTATAAAACGCGGGCATGTGTTAATAAGGTAACCTAAGCTCTTTGACTTAGTTACTTATTTGCATGTTTAATGTCTAGAATGCAAATAAAAAGTTAGATTAAAATAGTAACGACGCACTTATTTATAGAATAATTGCGTGTGTAAGTAATTATTAAATTCATAGTACTTAGAACTTTGGTAGGAATACAGCAAAAGTAGGCGACATATTAATAGTTATAGCAACTAACTCTCTTTCTTGCTCTATACGAATCTCTCTTTCTTTGTTGTTGCGTCTCTCTCTACTATATAAGTGCGTCGCATATCATATCGCGTCGCTGACCGCTTCGTGACAATCGCGTGACGATCGCGCGACGCCACTCTCTCGCTCGCCAGTCCACGGGTGACCGTTCTACGAATACGTATTTGAACTTGTTGTTGTAGTTCTCAGACTGGAGTTCCCATTCTTTTGTTTAAAGTTGTGGAAGTGGAAGTAATTGTGAACTCACATTACTGTTTACGTGTTAAAATTTGTCAAACTTAACAGTAGCTCAGTGGTCTGCTGTCACATGTGTCAAGATGATGGTCAGATATGAGGGTATTTCAAAAATCATCATAGTTTATTGTCTAGTGCTCTAGTCCTTATTATTAAGTTGTCCTAATTCCGCAAAGTTTAAGTTGTCCTAATTCTAAATAATCACCAAGGATGTTTATGATATTTTATGATTTAATAATACATAAAATAAATCACAACCACGTGGAATACAGTGAGGTTAACTATACCGCAATTGAATGACCCTTCCGGAGTTTCGTTACTTGTATTTGTGTACTTGTGCATTAAATAATGATAGATTGAACGATTTGATACTAATTCTTACTCTTCAACAATATACCTACTTATCAACCAAAATTTTTAATAATTTCAATCTATTTTCGCCAGACTACCACAAAGTACAAGTACAACCCCCAAACCACCAATAAGAACGAAAAAGGAAACTCCAGAAAAGGTTCCGAACCCAGAACCACGTGCACCTTCGCAACCAATCGAAACAATAGAACCACAAGAAGCGTTCAAAGATCCTAATCTCTGTCAGCGCCTGATCAACAAGTGTAAATCGAGATGCTGTACATGCTGTTCGAAGAGCGACGTTGCTGATGAAGAAAGGGAGTCGAAAGAAAAGGAGAAGAAACCGGGACAGTTGAGTAAACTCAACTGTTGTAAGAAGAAGACTGAGGAAGAGATGTCGGAGCAGGAGATAAGAGAAATGGAGAGAGCTGCGGGAAAAGTGAGTAGCTTTTTATATAACAATCTGTCTGTTCGGACAAAATGAATTACAGTGAGATGTCTAGATTTTCAAAATGGCGAATTAAGTTTAGTGCACGGCGTAGTAATAGTCCTAATTGCACTAATTAGGTTTCGCCCGCCACCCTGTCTACTAATCAAATCAAATCATTTATTTTTGGTAATGATTGAATGTTGGATGTTATCGACCTGTAAACACGTTTTTTCCATTTTGTCCTACGTACTGAATTTCATAGCAATATCATTATGAGAAATAGTTGTGTGAATAATTATAAATAATACATAATTTTCAAATATAGCTGCGACTCAAATACACACTAGCAAAAGCAAATTTCCCACTGACACAACTAACAATATAACAATATATGTAAGGGAAACACTCCCGTAGCCAAAGGCCCGTGGTCTTACACCATATTGGCATTAAGAAAAAAACGGCACGGCAATTTTTTTTTAAATTTTGTTTCCCATTATTCAGTCTCCCTCCACCCTATGTTGTAACTAACACTACTTTTATTATCTGATATGGAGTTTTATATCTGAATGAATAAATCAATCTTATAATTATTTAAAAAAGTTAGGGTACCTACCTTCAATTTACTCTCTACCTACCTTTTATAAAAATTAAATTATTTGTGTCTCCAGGCATCAATAGAATATGAAACGGAAACCGAAAATAAACGCCCACGGAAACTCCGAGACATTTTCTGCGGTTGCTGTGGCAGTAGGCGACGTGTTGCTGATACGGGAGTGATGCAACCACGCAACATAGCTGAATCCATGTCACCGGCGCCCGAGGACATAGGCTGCTGCGGGAGAAAGAAGAGAGTGGAGAGGAGGGACAGCATACTGAGTGATCGACCTCCCGCTGGGTAAGTGAAAGTTTCGATTTATTCGTTATGCGAGTAGGAGTTGCAGGAGAATAGATTTTTCAATATGAATCATTTGAATCGTCATTTTTGGAATTGGAATTATGGAACGCTTCTTGACTTTACCTCTTGCCAATGAAGTGTAGTTGTGTAGGTGATAAAATAAATTTCTAAAAAGTGATTTCAATTATCTTTATAGTATTCCTATAAAAAATAAAAGTTCGTTCATTTCGTTCAGCCGTTAGGGCGTGATTTTAGTAATTAGAAAGAAAGAAAGAAAGAAAGAAAGAAAGAAAGAAAAGAACATTTATTTCTTAGCATCCAAACATCTTCACAATTTTTTACATTTATAATATTAAGTAGTGTAAGTAGAATTAAGTAAATAGATTAGTAGAATAACCATTATTCTCCCGCGCTCGTCCCCAGCTGCTGCAACCGGCGGCTGTGCAGCTGGTTGCCGGGCGCATGCCGGCGCCACTCGGAGGCGTCGAGCCGGCGCACGAGTCTGTTCTCCAAGAACAAGAGCATGTCGCCCACGCTGCCGCCGGAGGTCTGTATCTACTGACACACTTAGCCAATGTCTATCTGTCACACTGTCCCTTCTGTCTTACTGTACCTCCCGTCCCATTTGTGCCTCCGTAGCTTTGCTCCACAGCCCTTCTGTCCTACTGAAAATTCTCCATAGCACTTCCTCATCGTCTTATCTTCCCAGTCTTGACCAGACCTACTGTCTCATATTTCGGTGCAAAGTGCCTCTTTTCTGTCAGTCCTTCTGCTCCACTGTAATCCTGACCTTCTATCAGAATTTCTCTCTGCCCCATTAAACCTACTAAATTCTAGTCCACTGTCTAGATTAAGACGTGACTAACTTATCGAACCTACCCTCCAAAATTCACAAACTTGAAAAAACACAATTAACATACCAAAGTCACATAAACAAAACCAATGACAACTCAAAATTGCATCAAAACACTAGAAATCAAACCTGGGATTTCAGGAACATAACTTATACTCAGCACCAAAGCATTCAAAACAAAAAATTTCACATGGAATCCTTCAAAAAATTCTCAGACCAAGTAAATCCATCGAAGTAAATCACTATTAGGGTTACAAACAATTCCCGTCTAATACTTTACACTGACCGCTTATTATCGCGGTTGTGTCACGCAATCGACAAGAACGAACGACTCACCTCAAGGTCTCCGGTCTTAGTTACTTTGAAATTATAATTGTAGATGTTAGTTCAAAATTGCCATATAATTACATTATAATGTATAGGCAAATGTATGAGTGTATAGATTAGTACGGAAGGCCCTACTAGCAAAAGTAGCCCATACTAAACGCATCGAAAAGTTTTTATACTGACAATATTGATGCTCAAACTACAATGACGATGATGATTTTATAAAGTTTTCTTCTACGCAACGCGATATAAAAATATTGCTTCACTCTGTTGCGGCTCAGTAGTATGGCAAACCATTAAAAAACATTTTCAATTTTTTTTTTAAATCCCAGTTTGGGCGTCAATAATATTTTTGGCGCCCAAACAGGGACAACTTTTGCGCCAGTATATTATATCGTGATGCCATCACGTTTTTGGGTTTTTGGTCCCTTATAAAATATGACAGCCTATATTCCTCAGTGAGGTACGTTTTCTGTCTCCGTGCAGCTATTCCGAATTTTCTAAAAAAATATTCAATAGAGTTTATTCAACTCAAAAATTCTCATTCCAGAGAAATGTGTCACTCTATAAAATGTATATTAAACAAAACTCTAATAGCGATAATCGAGCGTAATAATTCAACTCATTAATAATAATATAATCAGTAGTTGCGTGACCAATACTATGAATTATTTTTAAAAAATTACGTTATACTTCTTTCGCGTGTCTTTCATTTCTTAGCATTGATTATAATCATATGCACGGCTAAGAAAATATTAATTAAACTTAGTAGCTGTTCCTATTTATAAAAATAGGTTACCCATGTAGGTGTACACAAGGCCGGATGGACAACAATAGGTACAAAATCGATGTCCAATCAAAAGTATGCATTAGCAAATTTGTTGGCAGTATTTATTCGGTTGTCACTTCGAACGCGTTCGTATTCCGTTCAGTGTTACAATTAGTGAAATATAAAATTATATCAACCTGATTCGTGGTGCAGTGTGGTTTGCAATGATCTCATATTAAAAGAGGTAGATATGAGACGAGAATGGTCGAAACGAGTTTAATTCGTTAACATGAGTGCGACCGGATTTGCACTACATAATTAGTGCGAGCAAGAACATAGCATAATTTCAGTCATACAAGGCTTTTGATATCACGATAATATTCATCATCATAAAAGCATTGGTCCCCAATCACTTTTGAGGCTTTCACCTTGGGGCCCGGGTGTGTCCCGATTCCATCCAAGCCTTTGTAGCTCGGAATCCGCCTTGTAGCTTCTCCGCCTCCACTTCATATGGTCTTGGCTTCCCTAAAAGTGAGATCATTGGCACATATGTCGCCTTCTACAACGTTAACCTATCACTTCATTGGTCTACCTCTCCTACTGGGACCTAGAGGAACTACATATTGTTACAAACAACATGGTGATTGCCGCAAACCTACAATATCGCGATAGTGTTGATATATCTACTTCATTTTAATATAAGGTCATTGCTTATGTTGTAATGTTCAAACTGTCACAGAAGAGTAGCCTAAAACAAATGCGTAACATATACCTTATACCATCTCTCCAAAACTATCTGCACAGTTTGCCAGATAAACTTTACGCTAGAAGTCCAAACTACCCGCAAATAATGATGGCTGATAACAAACCTATGACTCCTGTTCCACCTATAACTATAAATGGAGGTTCGCCAGGACGGTCTAGGCCGTCTCCTAGGCCATCTCCTAGGCCTTCTCCTAGGCCCTCGCCTAGACCGTCGCCTAGGAAACCAGCTAAGATACTCATATCAACTGACATCATGAAAAAGGATATAGATATTGAAGACGACATGGAGGTAGGACAAAATTCATACAACCATTAAATTGTAATGATTCACTAACTCGAGACCAACAAAGCCCATGGTTCCAACCACAGAATATTTCTTCCAATGACAGACAAGACACTAATTCCCGTCTAAATCCCATCAATGCTGACTTTTAGTCCATTATGTCGTATTACCGTCCTATATATAATACTCTTAATTCCTTCCGCATTCAATATCTTATTAATTTGGATTAATCCTTACTCAATCAGGAAACTGCAAGTACTACTGATGTAATATCGCCTTAAGTATTTCTTGCTGCATTAAGATCGAGACTAAATGATGCTCCCTCACAGGATTGACCTGATTGACTGGTATCATGGATGGAAACAGTAATCTTGAGGTTATTTTGTGACTTATAAACGCTCTGTACTCCTCAGGATACGCGGAAGAAGCTCGACACGTCACTGGTGGAGCACACGAGCGTGATGCGCGGCGCCATCCCGGTGCTGCCCATAGTGCTCGCCTACTTCTGTCTCTTCTGCAACATCATCGTGCCTGGACTTGGTGAGTTGACACTCTTCTTATGTTGAATTTCTACGGTGTGAGGGTTCATGGACGTATTACTATGACAAACAAGTCTGCAGTGTAAGTGACGAGCTGCTTTTCACGGTGCGTAGATCGAAAAATTGCCCACGCCCCTGTTAAATTGTGAATCATGGAAAGTGATCCTTACTCTCAAAATTGGAAAAGATAATGGAAAGAACGTAATGCTTTCTTTATTATTGGGAGTCTTAAGTTCCAAATATATGTTAGGAATGGAGATCTAAATTTTAGTCCCAAAAGTTTAGTACTTTCTTGCTTTGGCACCCACCGTGGGGCTAAAATTCTTGAATAATATCACGCTGCCTTATGCTTCCGTGGCATTGGATACAACTGACAACTTTGAGTCATAGATAGTTTGGCAATAAGCACACTGCTCGCTCTATAATCTTGGAAACAAAATTGCTTTTGACCCAAATTCTGATAAACTCTAATCCACCAAATTATTATATAGACCTAGAAGAAATAGCCGTTAACGATAAAACCGCCCATTGTACATACAACTGTAAACTTATCTCTATACTGTTAGTTTTGTTTGTTAATGTACAATAAATAATTATCTATTTATTTCAAAACAAAATGCACGTGCCAGGGTCTCGTCTAAGATGTATGACGGCAGATATAAATATTCTTTTATTCGCCTTCAACATCTGAGTGACTTTCCGTACACACGTAACATCGTCAGAGGAATTAAGGGTTGCCTATTTTCAGTTTACAAAATACTTAAGTTACGAATTACGTCTGTCCCCAGGTACAATATTCAGCGGTATGTTCTGCCTGTGCTTCGGGATACCCAGATTCGGTGTTCACGACGGAGCAAAATACAGGATAGGTAAGTCTCATCATGCACATCACTCCTAAGCATAATGTAAAATATTAATATGTCATGGTAGCGACTCTGATGTCCTCGTATAGTGCAACAAGGTTTAGAATCATTGTACTACAGATTGTTTGTTCTTTTCGCACTGAAATAAAATATTCTTCTATTTTATATTCCATTTCTTCTATATTAAGAAACAGTACAGAATCTAACTCCTCCCTTTAAAATAATTATGTATTTTACAAGTTGCAATATGTCACAAACGTGTGTAAATGCAAATGTGTTTTAAACTTGTTTGAGACAGACTCAATACTTGCTTAGATCAAGTTATTGTGTTCTGATAGATCTTTTACAAATTTTTGACAAGTCTTCAACCAGTTTTCAATAAAATATGTTTAAGACTTGTTTCTTGGTAAGAACAAGGGGTTAGATGTCACTGTATCCTGGGTTTTTGTCGGTTCCCAGGCTCGTTTGTGATCAACCTGTTGGTGGGATGCGGACAACTGTTCACGGTGCTGTTCTGCCTGGTGGGATGGGGCTGGTCTATCTGGTGGGGCGTCATTATGGTGAAAACTTCACGTGAGTTTCTATTTCGTCAAGATCAACAATATTTTATATCAGCTTAACAATATTAGATAAAAGATATAAGTGGACCTTTCCTTGATTACCTTGTGTTAAAAAGTCCCACGGTGGGCGCCAAAATTTAATAAGGAATATCTTGAACCATATCTTCTGTAAATAGTGCAAATTATGGAGAGTACATTCGAAGTCACTAATAAGAAGGGATAGTTATTACGTAGGAGAGGGTGATATAAATGTAATAACAATAGCCAAATAAAGCAGTATGTTAATTCTTTCTCCTGTGTAAGTGACTACCTACTGTGTAATTTTGTGTTTATTTGTTTATTCTTTTTGTCTTCCTGTGTTATCTAAAATAAGTGGATAACTTTTATGTATTAAAAAATCCCTACTTAGTGAAGGAGTTTCGAGCAACTTACTTGAGACTAAAACATATTATATGCGAATCACTTTTTAAATATTCAAGCATTAAGCACGCATTTCCTATGAATCATTACAATATTTTTTTTTTTAACTTTTCAGGTAAATACCGTAAGCTAAAGCGGGAGGCTGAGGCGGAGGAAGCAGAGGCCGCGCCGCCCGTCACCGCCAACAACCACACGCGCGCGTAACATCCGCCATCTTGGAATAACGTCAAACGTTAATAACCGTTATAGTAACGCTATAATACCGTTGCTTTAACGGTTATTCACAGGTGTAACAATATTGTCACATCATATTAGTTATAAAAACGTTTATATATTCTTCATGAGTGATTCTCAAAATGTAGATGTACTTTATAGGTTAAAAAGGAGGGGACAGCATCTTCGTACAATGAATTTGAAATTACTGTTAGGAATTTATTGATAAAATTAATAGTTGTGTAAATTTAGTATAAGGATTTCCAGCTTTCCAATGTAAATAATATAATATATCGGGAATATAATAAAATCTCTTGACATACGAATTAGTAGGGGCAATCTTGTGAAAAATTTTGATTACTGCCTCATTGAATTCATTCTAAAAATTGTAAATAATAACAAGTAGTTATTCGTCATTTTGACAAAGTATTATGGATAGAATTTACCTTTAAATATTATAACGCATATCTTCAATAAAAAAGAAAATAATTTCATAAAACACCAATAATTTCAAATTATCTGCTGGTCAGAATACTCAATGTAACAATAACCTTTAATCGTTACTGTTAATTAACGGGTTTCCCTCAATAAATAATTTTCGTGAAAAGTTGTTCGATCGTGTCGATTAAGCGGTCATTTTTAACATTGACTAGATTTAAAAAATATATGAAATAATATAAGCCCCAAGTGCTTCTATAAATAGTATACACATTGAATAACAGACGATGTGATATAGGAAGAAATATAACGTTATGTTGAGATAATATTTGGAGAATAATATTTTATTATTTATATTTTAAATTTGACCAGTGATGGTGTTAATTTATTGTCTAATTTAAAACCAAATTATATTTAACTTAAATTAATTTACAAAAAAGCGTGTTAAAATAGCACGCTAAATTATGCTATTTATGATTGACTAATAAATCATAAACTAAATTTGGCGGAGTAATCAAGTAACAATGTTTAAAAATGATTGGAACATCATTTGCGTCGTTGCCGAAAGTTCGTAAGAATATCGGTAGATGATTCCACTATGACTGTTTAGAATTTCCAATGTTTAAGACGTATGCATACAACTCAGTTTGTCAGAGCAAGCCTGTAATGGACTGATCACGGCTTCGAATCCCGTCTTGGACGTTCATTTGTTACAATGTAAATCGGTTATCCCATTATTTTTAATTCTATACCATATCGTCGCATGTAAAATTCTAATATAAGTAAAAACCTTTTGTATATGACCAAACGGATGTTTCTAACGTAGCGTTCACGTTTAATAACCGCTAATAATGCGATAACATTTTTGACATTTTTTGAAATAACGCGCTATTTTAAAATAACATTATTTTGATATTAACATTTAGATGATGTTAAGAACAAGTGATTTTATTTAGCTTCCAATTTTCTTGTATTGTTGTGTTGTTATGTGTAATAAATATTTTTTATCTTACATTGGTGTAGAATTGTGTTGTGCGGTGTAGAAATAATATTTATCAAAATTATACGATAGATAGGTACCTACATAACAAAATTACTTTGACTTGTACTGCGTAGATAAATGGCAAACTATGAAGAAGGGGATAATGTTATCTCGAACACTACACGATGTGCACAAAGCTAATTTCGTGCAGATAATTTGCACAAAATCGTGCAAAGCAATTCATATATGATTTGCACGACGTGCCGACGTCCGCGTGTGTGACACACATGAAGCTACACTTTGTAGTTATTTCTTTTCAAATACTATTTTCAATTAAAGATAACGCTTCGGGTATAACATGCACATCCATTGCTAGTTATTTTAACTTACAGTGTAGCACTATTACACTGTAACCCGTTAAACTGTTATTTTAGATTGCTACAGAAATTATTTCTATATCGCATACACTTTAAATTAATATAATATTAAAAAGCCTGATGTACCTACCACAACTATTTTGAGTAAGAGATATTTATTGAAACGTTCTTCCAGTACAACTTACGTTATTGACTAATTTTATTGTTGTTAAGTTTATTATATACTATTATTATTAATTATAGTTGCTTGTACAAGAAATAATCAATAAAACAATTTTAATTTCATTGTGACATTTTATCTGCAGCTATTTAAACAATATGAGCAAGAGTTCAGTGAGTGTTTCTGTGTGTGAGTATTATGTGTAACTTATTAAGGTTTTGTGTGTGGGTGAGTGTGTGTGTGTGATCAAGATTATAACAAAAATAAATGAAACACATCTCCATTTTACAATATCACTTTATTACGGTCCATATTTATAATAAATAGCGGTATAATACAACGATACAGACAATGATGGCGTGGCTTAACATTATTAGCACTGACTACGTGTCGTGGCTAGCGGCCAACTCGCCAACTATTTGTACCAATGTTGGCTGTACCAACTTAGTGATTCTTTGGCCAAATGTTGCAAACATTGGTACAAATAAGTAACGCGAAGTGTCCGGATATCATTAATATTTCATAAACATCTACACATATAATAGTTTCTACCCAAAACATATAGTGGGAATTAGGAAATGTATACCCTCATTTTTTTATTTTTTTAAAACCACTTAGGTGGCAGATACGCACACGACCCATTTGATGGGTGATTACCGTGGTATAACACAAAACCTCTCCAATGAGCTCTGGCTACCCTACTCACCACCGGTAACACAACACAAGGTTATTATTAGCCGCGGAAATAGTTCGCACAAAATTCGCTTAGTATTATTTGCACGAAAGGTGACAGCCACGAAACAGGCCGCGACGGCGGTGCATAATGCGTCTCCCATACCCGGGGGCTAGACCGGGACACTGGTCCCTACACCCGAAGGGGGTTATCTCGAAAGAGAAGGTCTCGGGTGTACCGGGGTGCGAGGAATATGTTGGCTACTCTCTCACCTCCGGCAACTAAGGACCCAAAGCGTTTTAGCCGGTTCGAGTCTGACATAATCTCCCCAACCCGCTCCAGGGGATGCGAAGGATTTTTCACGTTAATAAAGCTGGTCTACTGAAAACATTTAAGATCAATACATTCATATTATATGTGTAGATATTATACTATTAGAAAAACATTAAATTTCCTACTTCAGTTATTTTATCTCAACTATGGATTACGTAGTACAGAACGAGGGTAGTGTAACCCCTCGTTCACACCAAGGTTTAAAAGTTTTTGACAAATCGTCAACCAGTTTTGTATTAAACATGTTTACAATTTGTTTCTTGGTGAAAATGAGGGTAGGAAGAACTTGTATAAGCCCAAATGACGAGACCCACTACCTTCCTTACAACAAGTAGATTATTGACAATTGTTTTCGGATTAGTTGATCAACTAGTTTAGATTGACATGGTCATTTACATATTCACTGTTAAATTTATCGGTACAGTGAGTGCTGTGTCGCGATCGAGTGTAAAGTGAGAACGCGGACAGTGGTAGTGGCGGCGCGCATAGTAAACAAGTGAATGAGGGTAGACCGATACGGTTGGCCTCATTAAGAACTAACTCAACAAAGTCGCGTTCTCTGTCCCTCTGTCCCTTTGTACGCTTAAATCTTTTAAACTACTCAACGGATTTTGATTTGATTTTGATTTAAAATAGATAGAATGGTTAAAGAGGAGTTTATATGTATATAACATCATGCTACGACCAACAGGTACGGAGCAGGAATGAAAAATGTTGCAAAAACGGGGTGACGCAGACAAAGTTGCGCGGGTCTGCAATCCCGATAAATTTAACAGTGAATAGTCATAATGAGACAGAACGTGAGAGCAAGTGGATGTCTTGTTCTATACAATATGCAGAGCGTACTCTGAGCTATCACGCGACTAGTCGACCGATTGGTTTGTATAAAAGTTCAAGAACCAATCTACTATTTTATAAAGATGATGTGAATATGTGGGGTGTGTCATTTCAGTTTAGACAAGCTATGACGTCACCCCGCACTACCCTGTCAGGTCAGCCTGACGTATCAAGCAACACGGTGCACGCTTAAGTTATGAAATAAAATTAATTACAATGTCTCCTCGAAGTTATTGCATAAAGATTCTGACACTTCGGATTGATATTCGGGAATTATGTGTAGGTGGAAATTTGAAGCGAAGTTGTCAACCGAAATTTCGGGCTATTGGTGCAGTGAAACGTATTTATAACGCGGCCCTTACTTCGAAATCTACCCACAGAAATCTGAAATAATTTCATTATAATGTAAGCTTCGTATTTCTTGCAAGCCCAATAGAATGGTTAGATATTTGTCAAGGCATTCAAGTTGCATCTTAGTAAATGATTAATTTGTGACCAAATGAGTCATCTGGACTGACCCTGCAAATACACTCATTACACCATATAATTCTGTATCGTGGCTCAATTTATGACGCTCCCCACTCCTACCCAATCTGATTCCCATACATCAATCCAAAGGTCAAATAAAGGTACGTCCACACTAGCGTACAAGCAACAAAGGAGATCAATATACAACATTTCATATGTATTGTGTACACATACCGTAAAACGGGGTGAATAGGGATCCAAGGGTGAATTGGGATTAAATGGTCAGCTAAATTCTGTACTTATTTTCTTTCAACCGTAATTTTGGACTAGTTCATTGTAATAACAGAATCATCAAATATCTGATAAGAGGCTTATTTGAGATCTAGTAAAAGAAATTATGTAAAATATTCCATTGACCATTTTGTCCCTATTCACCCTTGCATCCCTATTCACCCCGTTATACCGGTATCTCCTTGGCCGGCTGTACATAGAAACACATAACGCTCCCATCTACGCATGGGGTGTACACCTGTCACCGAAGCCTCAATAACTAATACGTTGACTTATATTTATTAAATACAGGATGTTTTAAGGTCCTTATTTTGAAGTAGAAACTACAAAAAAAAATACTGGAAGCCAATGTTTTGGGAAAACAAATGTATAGATAAAGTTTTACCTAGTCATTTAATCCAGTCATATATGCCATAAAAGGCAAAAAAAAGCAGTATTGACCCCTACGTTGGAGGTCATATATTCGATGCGTATAGGCGGAGATCTTTTACGAAATGACTTGTTTGGGATTACACTATTATCCTCAACATCAGAGCCTTTCATTCCACTCTTCTACTGTTTTTCCTAACTTGGCTTATCGTCTGACCATGACTGGGCTTCCTCCATAATTATATAACAACAGTATATCCAAAATAAGAACCTTCTAACTCCTGCACATAATTATTTACATTACAATGAAGACAAACGTTCACTAAAATTGCACAAGTTGTGAATGTCTCACGCGGGTCAATTTAGCACCGGCCGATTGGGCGCAACGCACACGAGACTAGGCGCAGTAGATCATTCATCTACATATTGCCTCTGCATTGCCTAAGCCAAGCCACTGCATTGACTAAGACAGGATTATTTTTTTATCTAGTTCAATTTGCATTTGATCGTGGTTACCATCTCCGATGGGAACCGCAATCGAATTGAATTTGAAAATTGAGCTTGGTTAAATTGATGAAATTCATAATGCATTTATTAAAAGATAAATATCATAGAATGATAAACATCACTGCCATTGGCACTCATCCATTTGTGGCACTTTCAATTGTTAAGTGAAAAAAGTAAGGTTTATTGTTTTTTTTAGTCATTCATTTCATTCGTAAATTTAATCATTTATAAGTTAATATACATAACCTAACAATAACAGATTTCAATAGCAATAATAGAATAACATAAAAATAAAAAATATTTTTTTTTCACTCTTATAGTACCAACAAATTGATGGATGGCAAAATAGGTTTATTTACTCTATATGCAGAATAATAAAAATCGTAACTGCGACTAATCGCATGTGCGTATGCAGCCTTACAAATTTAATTTCCACTGCCCAATAAATTGAAAATAAATCCAAGGCAAGATTATCATTTAACTGTTCAAATAAATATTTTCTACACTAAAGCAAAACACTAATATTTACATTAAATTAAAAAATAAAATGATCGTTTAAAAAATGTCTACTTATAAAAATAAAAAAAAACTATGACCATAGTGTCTCGACAGTTCATAGTCTATGGCATATTGTACTTATATATCACCATTTATCTAAATAGGGGTATGATAAAAAAAACAAAATATACTCTTTGGTAAACCTATACCAAAATAAAATTAAGCCGTATGATAATGTTTAACCTAGAACGGTTCACTGCGACTAAGGCCATCCGCTGACTCATGCGGCCGCCCATCGTACAAATCTTAAGTATTTTTTGCACAAATTTAGTGCAAATCATTATCTGAGCTAAAGCTAAGCTGAAAATGAAGCAATCACCCCAGAGAAAGTGAAAAAGTGTACCGTCTGATATTACCCTTACCTAATATTCCCTTTAACCCTTCTAGCGAAGCGAAATTTCTTGTGTTAGGAGTGGGTTCACATAGTATAATCGCCAAGATTCGATTTCAAGACCTTTCGATCGTAAGGCCCACCCCTTAACTAGTAAGCTAGTACTCAAATTCACTCCTTTTATTAGTACGAAACAGGTATCCACAAAACTGCGGACGGCCTTACACCCTAGACCGAGACCGGGCGGGAAGACCGATATAGGATGAGACCACTTAACCCGTCGCCAGAGAGACTCGGTCTAGACTTAGTCGCAATAGAAACCGCCATTTTAGTTTGGTTCTAAACTTACGATGCAGTAAGAAATTATTGCTATGTTTAGAGTCATTTCCGTAATAGAGTCGTATAGACTCAGTTGTATGTTCGTTTGTTAGTTATATCTCATAAACTTCAATATAATAAAAAAAAAATATTTTAAAATTGATTATTTTTGCTATCTGAAGATACTGTTTACCCACCTTAGTGGGATAGGAAAATAATTAGTTGTATGTAGAATACTGTACACACCATACTGGATATTACACGAAACCCTTTGTGTGGGAATAAGACTCGCACTTAACCGAAATATTCTTTTTCTTTTACTAATGTAACAAAGCATTCGGTTCGCCTCTATAGCAAGCGGGTATCGCAACTTTATAATTTTCAAGCCTTGTAACACAATTCAATATGTCGCCGGCAGAGATATCCTTATACCATTGTAGCGTGGTGGTAGTGAACGTGACTACCACGCGGGTTCGATTCCCAAATTCGAAATATTTGTGTATTTGCATTGGCCTAGGTGTTTTTATGTATAATATGTTTATTCGCATTCTAGACCTCACAACACAAGCTAGTTGTTTTTTCTAGAATATCTTCTTGTACTCATACTACTTTTAACTTACATCTAGTTTAGAACCAAACCAAGCCTACAAAGTGAGAAAATGCTAAAATACTCGTAAAATATAAAAAATATATAGGAAACAATAATTTGAGTATTATCCGTCGAACTACGTGAGGCCTAGCTTACCCTAGGCCGCGTGCACACCTGCGACTGTGCGACTAATCGCAATCGTTTATTACTAGTTTTGATATGAGACAAATATTTTTTACAATGCACCTGTATTTTTACTACAATATTATAAACCATTGCGCGAATCTGTCGTTCTGAATTACATTAATATGCTCGCATAACATAACTTTTCGTCTAGTCTTTTAATGTTACACGCTCTGGGCGACAGGGCACGTAAAAAATATTCTACTTTTAAAATTACATTAATGATAACACACCGCCGACTAATCGCAAGTGTGGACACAGCCTAACCACATAACAAATACATTCGTAATAGTTACATATTATGCCAAAAAGCCTATCAGAATTATTAATTAATAATAATTTATGAAATAATTTAATTATTAATACAATTAAATGGAAATGTATATTATTTTGATTTTATTTCTTCATTTTTGTTGTTTTATTCATGTTAAGTCGCTATACCTCTAATGGACACAAACGAAATACTATATTTTTTACAAGAAATTTCATTAATAATGAAATATGGGACAGACAGTCATTACGATTTTATGAATATATTGACGTAATTGAAATAATATTAATAGGCAAATACGTGCTTACATTATTGTATCACGATATTGGATAGCTATATTTATTGATCGTCCATCCATAACATTTGATTAAAATTCAAATTATCGATAAAAAATAAAAAAGTTGTAATTTGTAATAAATAATTTGAAAGTTGTAATATCTTACACAGGAAGACATAACAATAATTTTGGATGTTATATCAGAATTATTAACCATTTCGACCTAATCTCTATCAACACAACACAATCAAGAGAAGTAGGCGTGGCACGTGTATCATTCTTATGAGTATTTACGCATAAGTCCACAAGTTTGATAAAATAAACCTTATTGTAAGAGCTTAAAGTTTAGAATAACTTTTTTAGAATATACAGAGGCGATGTCGTGATAGAAAGCGAATATGAGATCATCGCGCGGGTAACCAATACGCGAAAGTCGCGTGTTCACGCGATGTCAAAAACTGGTGTCCTAAAAAGACGCGAATTCGCAATCATCGCGCGAGTAAACGATACAATTTTCACGTGTTCACGCGAATAACTGTGTTACTAGTGTAGTTTAGTAATAGCACAGTCGGTTCCAACAAGTGTGGTCGTCAGAGACTCAAATTAATATCAATATTCAAACATTTTCAAAGCGCGATTGCATTGCGAGGTCCCATAGTGCGATTGTCAATTAGGACATGATTGTGTTAAGAATTCATATGTTTGATGACGTGTTTGTACGAACAGAATTCGCGCGATTCGTGTACTGGCATTCTGTTAGGACAACGTTTGACATACGTCTGAACTTGTTCGTAAATATTCAAACTAGTTCGATGCAAAGTATTGACATTCTGATCGTTTGTGATATTTATGAGATTAGATCGAAACTGAATTTAAAACAGATTTTTATTAAGAAATGTATCATCTAACGGGAATAATTTATTTTTATCACTGTCATAACTGTATTAAAACTATTTGAAATAACTACATTTTGCACACAATATTTAGCAATGCACGTATTACAATAAGTCAATACTAACGCCATATTTGATCACACATTGACAAGATTTAAAAAAAAATGCTTACATTTTCTTTTCGAACTACCCACGTTTCGACTTACAAAAATAACTTATTCTCCGTTTGATTATGTATTAAACTAAAGATAAATAAATCTTGATGTGTGTCTTTTAATATTTCTTATTTAAAAACTTAGTTCATGTTTCCATTTTTTACCCCCCCCCCCCCCTTCTTTTCTCCCCCACCGCTTTATTTGACAATTACCAATGTTTTACTATTGCTATCGTTGGACTTGTTGATCCCTGAGTGAGTGGTGGTTCTCCCTCTCCCCCCCCTACTTTCTTTTTTACCTGTAGTCAAATACGAATCCAAACGGAGCATAAAAAGAGTCAACCTGTATAAGATAACATATTAGCTCTTGTGTGCTGGACGTTCGTGTCGTTTGCGTGAAGGGCATGTATAGGGTGTTCACTGCAGTATACAGTTGTTTTTGCGTTGTATTTCTACTTGTGATAGATTGCGTTCAATCTCATCGTCATCTGCTATGCTGTAAAATTAAATTAAAACTGTAAATATGATTTTTACTACGCATGTTATAGAATATATTACAGATACATGAGGAAGATTAAAATGATAAGTAATATCTTATCCTCTATACAGGGTGTAAGGGAAACACTCCTGAAGGCCCCTGGTACAGTACCAGTATTGGAATAAAAATTTATGAAGTGGCCATTCTTTTTTGTTTTCTTACTTGTTTTTTATTTTTTTATTCGTCTTATTTACTTTCTTTCGTATCAGTCAAGCTTAAAGTCACTGCATAAAAATAAAATGGCGCCATAATGCGAGTTCTATTTTTTCATGAATTTTGTTTCATTTGGTTAATAAAATGAAAATTATTTTATTTAAAAAAGAATTTCGATAATTTCAATAGGATATAGTGTACTACCAGTACTCCAAGGGGCCTCAGGCTTCGGGAGTGTTCCCCTTACATCCTGTATACCAATAATAATAAAACTCTTACGCTCTCTCTTGCTCATCCATTTCTTGTACTAGTCTGTCTCTCTCGTTTACAGCGGACAAGAGTTCCTGAAACAAAAGGAACGATTATTATGAATGCCTTGACCCCAATCTGGTCCCTACGTTTGAAGAGGGATAGTTTTCTCAATTAGGGCAGCTATTCGTCTTAATCACATGTCTTCCTAGGACGTGACACTCTTGAGCCACTTCCCCCCCCCCCCTACCTGCAGCAGCAGCCTCTCCCTCCGCTTCTGTCCGGGCGTCTTGCGCCACTCCCCCCCCCCTACCTGCAGCAGCAGCCTCTCCCTCCGCTTCTGTCCGGGCGTCTTGCGCCACTCCCCCCCCCCCCCCCTACCTGCAGCAGCAGCCTCTCCCTCCGCTTCTGTCCGGGCGTCTTGCGCCACTCCCCCCCCCCTACCTGCAGCAGCAGCCTCTCCCTCCGCTTCTGTCCGGGCGTCTTGCGCCACTCCCCCCCCCCTACCTGCAGCAGCAGCCTCTCCCTCCGCTTCTGTCCGGGCGTCTTGCGCCACTCCCCCCCCCCTACCTGCAGCAGCAGCCTCTCCCTCCGCTTCTGTCCGGGCGTCTTGCGCCACTCCCCCCCCCTACCTGCAGCAGCAGCCTCTCCCTCCGCTTCTGTCCGGGCGTCTTGCGCCACTCCCCCCCCCCTACCTGCAGCAGCAGCCTCTCCCTCCGCTTCTGTCCGGGCGTCTTGCGCCACTCCCCCCCCCCCTACCTGCAGCAGCAGCCTCTCCCTCCGCTTCTGTCCGGGCGTCTTGCGCCACTCCCCCCCCTACCTGCAGCAGCAGCCTCTCCCTCCGCTTCTGTCCGGGCGTCTTGCGCCACTCCCCCCCCCCCTACCTGCAGCAGCAGCCTCTCCCTCCGCTTCTGTCCGGGCGTCTTGCGCCACTCCCCCCCCCCTACCTGCAGCAGCAGCCTCTCCCTCCGCTTCTGTCCGGGCGTCTTGCGCCACTCCCCCCCCCCCTACCTGCAGCAGCAGCCTCTCCCTCCGCTTCTGTCCGGGCGTCTTGCGCCACTCCCCCCCCTACCTGCAGCAGCAGCCTCTCCCTCCGCTTCTGTCCGGGCGTCTTGCGCCACTCCCCCCCCCCTACCTGCAGCAGCAGCCTCTCCCTCCGCTTCTGTCCGGGCGTCTTGCGCCACTCCCCCCCTACCTGCAGCAGCAGCCTCTCCCTCCGCTTCTGTCCGGGCGTCTTGCGCCACTCCCCCCCCCCTACCTGCAGCAGCAGCCTCTCCCTCCGCTTCTGTCCGGGCGTGTTGCGCCACTCCCCCCCCCCCTACCTGCAGCAGCAGCCTCTCCCTCCGCTTCTGTCCGGGCGTCTTGCGCCACTCGTCGACGCCGAGCGACAGGCGCAGTTCCCGCGCCAGCAGCTCGCAGCGCCGGGACAGGTCCTCCTCCTGCTCCCTGGAAGGTTACGAGGCACACACTTCAAAACTTGCCTCTAGGGCTATGGGTCATTCATTCATTACGTAAGACTATTTATTTGGGGAGAGGGGGGGGAGAGTGATGAAAAATTAACGCAACGTCTTACGTAATACACGAATGATCCCCTAAAAGTAATTACTAAGTAAATACTTGTACGAAACATGAAAATAGTTTGATTTTTTAATTCGACCTGAACAACCAACTTAGTTTGATTTACGTGCCCCGGAGAGCACGTTAAACCGTCATATTCAAATTCAAATTCAAATGATGTTTTCATTTCAAAATTCCAATATTCGCCATACGAACTTCCGATCCATACGATCTATGCCAGTCGTTACGGGTAGGTGGAGTCTCAAAATGTCTCACTACAATACTTCGACATCCAATTATTGCAGTAATGGGTTGTGGTGGTCAGATGGCAGTCGCTTCACGGTAGATACCTAAGTCCAGCCGCGATGCAATTAGACTAGACAAAATCAAACCTGATAAAGATTTCGGATGCACCCGAAATTAACGTTAGAATTATTTATTTTTCTTCTGTCGAATCAATGACATTTCTGTATTGCCATCGTGGTGTAGTAATTTGTTTCACGACAACACCGCTACTCACTGAGAGGGCCCGAGCATAGGTCTCGCTCTAGGGGAAGGCTTACTAGGTCCTTTATATCCTTACCCCATTAATTTCTTGTTTTAAATTGTGTTTCTGTTAATTTTTATTGTATTTGTTGTACAACCCTCAGACATAGTTAATTTTAAGTTCCAACAACACAAAAATGTTAAATCGTTTGTGAAATATATAAAAATAAAGATTAAATAAATAAACTTTATAGAAAATGTTATCAAAACTCCATTGAAAACTAAATCTTACAGTATATTGAGTTGCATCTGTCTTCTGAGGAGCGCGTTCTTCTTATTCACCAAGTTGAACCACTGCGACATTAGACGGTCCTCCTCCTGCAACCAAAACATTTACAAATATAACATAATATAACATAAACTCACGCCTATATCCCCGAAGGGATAGGCAGAGATGCTAGTAGTGCTAAAAATTTGCATGCTGCAGTCTGCAACTAATCATGCTGTGCTTTAACATTATATTGTAAGATCCATATTACCATGTTTAAAGGCAAATACATTTTCCTATTCTTACTCTTATTCTTATAGCACCCACATTTCGCCAGTTTATGTTTAGGTACCAATGTAATAGGTGGCGAGCCTATTACCATTAACCGGGCAATTATTATATTATTGGTGTGCCATGGTAAAATCTCGTCTCAGCAGTCCATTACCTATACCACTAGGCTACCATACAAATATACTGTATTTTGCAAAATGTGGGTAGTTCGAAAATATTAACTACCTTCATACTTTTAGTTCTATTCAAAATTAAAATATTAATCGTATACTCTGTATAGAATATTGGACTGTTTAACATTAGTTATATACCACCCAGACTCAGCCTCAGATGCGTGGCTCGATTTAACAATATTGCCCATAATACGGCAATAGGCTCAACCCTTATTACGTGGGACCGAATACAATGATTGGTGAAATATGGTTATCAATTAAAGCGCCGGTAGGTTAAGGAGTCGGCCTTACGATCGAGAGGTCCCACGTTCGAATCCTGGCCATTACACTAATTATTTACATAATAATATAATCTAACTATTTAGTACGGAGGTAGTGATAGGAAAGGTATAAGTTTACCGGGTTTTTGGGATTTGGGACACAGGATAGGAAGAGTCTTCGCCACTTTTTCTGAAAATTTAAGGAATTACTTAAAGAAACACTGCATAGTATAAGAAAAATTCGCATTCTCTGTCCCTATTTTTTATGTCCTTAGGTCCCTTTGTATGCTTAAAACTTTTAAACTACGCAACGGATTTTGATACGGTTTTTTAATAGATAGGATGGTTAAAGAGGAAGGTTTATATGTATATTTTATCAGTATGTATATTGTATCAGTTTTAAAGATTTAAGCATACAAAGGGACATAAGGATATGAAAAATAGGGACAGAGAACGCGACTTTGTTTTATACTATACTATCTGTTGCCAGCGGCTTCGCCTGCGTGGATTTTTTATCCCGTTCCCGCTGCTCCATAAAAACCTTCCGTAGAGTTCAAGAAACGAATAAAAAAAAGAAATACTCGAATTGGTCCAGCCGTCTTTCAGTTATGCGTTTACCAACATATTTCACGATTCATTTATATATATATAGATATATAGTGATAGTGAAGTGTACCTCGGTGTTGTCGGCCGACTCCATGACTCTCCGCAGCTGTTTCTCGAGCGCGGCGGCTCTCTCGTCGATGGCGGCTTGTTCCTTCTCTAGAGCTTCGAGCTCGCTCTGGATGTAGGAACCGCTCTCCTTACCCTGGCGAATAACATATTAGGTTATATCGGTGTCCTAGTAAGGGCTACCTGCAAAGTCACTAACTAATATGCAGCTAAATTTTGATATTTTCCGTGAAGCGACTGCCGTTTGACCTCCACATCTAATTGGCACTATTGTGGAGGAACGGGATGTGATGTCCCTCCAACACAAAGGGAGGATCCTCCGACCAGGCAAGGTGATCGCGCCTGGCGGGCCGCAGCCCTAACGATTGTCGTTGGGTTGTTGTATATATACTGTACTAGCGAGAGAACTTCATTTTCGCGATGCAGGATCGTAGTGACGTAGTAGTTTCTCTTGCTGTCGCTAGATGGCGCTGGGTACATGTGGTATCGCCACACTATCAAAACCGGAATCTTAACGTACACTTTGAAGCACAACCAGACCATGCAAATCGCCATATTAATGCGTATAAATATTTGTACTGAACGGAAATCGAACCCACGCCCTCGACATGTAGCAGTCGTCTTCACTACCTAGTACTGACAGTAGCAAGTTAGACTGGTTGGACTTTTTGAGGGCTTCAACTACTGGACAGAAACTGTCTCTTAAGATACAGGGATTTTCCTAGTTTAAGAGGCAGAGTTCTTCAATTGTATCGAGCACAGTTTGTCCAAAGTTAAAATGACCGCAACATTTTATTGTCCTTTGTTTGTTTTTTTTTAAATGCATACAATGTAACTATGTAACTATGTAATGTCTGATCAATAAAGATTATTATTATTATTATATAAGCCTATCCTCAATAAAGAAGAGCCCGCATGAGAGGCCGTCCCCCTGCCCGCGTACCTCGTGCTCCAGGCCGCTGTCGGGCGACAGGCGCTCCACGAGCGCGGAGAACGAGTGCAGCGGCGAGCGGCGGGTATCTTCAGCGCCCAGGGACGCGCTCTTAGCGCTCCTCGTGTCGTCACTGAGGCGCGCCTCTGGGGGGACGGGACGAGGTTAAACACATTTGAATATACCGGGTAATTTTAAAGTAGTTTAGGAAAGAAAAATTTTGGTCAGTTTCGATAGTAAAATGAATAAAATAAAAATAAAAAATAAATATTCTAAGACAATTCCAAACGATTTTGCTATCGAAATTGTGCCTAAAATCATTTTTTCCGAAAGGACTATAAAATCACAGAGTATGTTATAATATCCCGGATCTATAATCATCTATCACAGTCAATTCTTGAGAATCCTTGTGTCCAAATTGTGAAATAAATACTTAAAAATATGTTACTAGAGAAATGCTATTACTGTGTTGATGATTATATATGAGATTGTAATTTATACTAGCATGATTGTATAATTTTTTATTTATTATTAATTATTTAGAATGTCTTTGTCTGAAATTTCTTAGATTTTAAGGGTAAAACATTGATCTAATTTTGACATGGATTATACGTGCAATTCCAAAGAAATACATATAATAAAAAGAATAATAATAAGTGCAGTCACTCACCAGATCTATCAGGGCTAACAGAACTCTTCCTGGAGCCAGGACTCGAGGGTAAGGAGTCAGTTCTCGCCAGCAAAGCATCCAACTGCTCCACGCCACCCGCTGGAATATTTACAAGATTTTGTTTGTATTGAATTGGATAATTAAACACATTTTCTTGTAATAAATAAAGATAGCAACAATCGATAAAAGAAATACGGTACCACTTGTTCATACAACGTTGTTTGTAAATATGGTACTGTATATCTTTTGTTGATTCCGAACACAAATGTATTCCGAAAGTAGGCTGAAGGAGACTTTTAAACAATGTAATCATTTATTGCTGACCAAAACCTTTTGTCAGCAATAAATTATTTTGATTTGATTTGATTTGAATTGATTTGTTATTGAGTGTGTTTTGACTGGTCTTTTAGAAGTTTTTGACAATCTTCAACCAATTTTGTATCAAACATGTTCACAACTTGTTTCTTAGTGAAATCGTACTGTTATAGAGACAAAGAGTGCGAGTAACATACTCGTACATATTTTTACACAAAAACCTAGATGTAAGAAAGTGACAGATTATAGGAACCGTGAAACCATTTTTTATAAACCTATGAACCTGTCAAAAATTGAACTGTCATAAAAAGTGCATATTTAAATTCATTTGACATTTCAAATCCAATTTTATTGCACACATAAATTCTATTCATATAAAATCGTGGTAATGAGTAGACTATAGCTCTATGTATGCTAGTAATAATAAGTTTACGGTGAGTACTGACCTGCGACGATCTCGTCCATGACCGACTGCTTGCTAATGATCTCGACCGTGCCGCGCGAGGTACGCGACGGGGACAGCGGGGACGTCGGGCTGACAACACACAACACTATTACTTATTTATACAGACAGATACAGGAGCAATATATATATATATATATATATATATATATATATATATATATATACTAGCTGACCCGCGCAACTTCGACTGCGTTTTATAGCGTCAACAACACGTGGTAATTATGCTGTTAAAATGTAGCTTATATGACACGTTCGTAGATTTACCATAGCAGCGCCATCTATTGATTACTTACTCAACCCAGTCGAAAGGTATCGACATCTGTTAGAATCATTTGGAGTTAACAGATAATTGTGACTGTCAAATAATAACAGACAAATAATTAGCAATAAATTAAAATTGCGACTATAATTTGAGATTTAAACTATCCTATCTCTCAAGTTGGATCGAACTGCACATGGTGTGCGAATTTTATTAAAATCGGTTAAGTGGTTTAGGAGTCCATTGAGGACAAACATTGTGACACGAGATTTATATATATTAAGATATATTTTTTTTTATTGGTCCACAAAACTGGATACACTCTTTATGTTAAAATCAGAGAAACAAAAAACAAAAACATGTATGGGCCGAGTGTCACCTTGTCGAAGTGGACACAGCATGCAAATTTTGAAGTACTTTAGAAACTTGAATGAGATTACACCTAGTAAATTCACAAATCAGGAAGACTTGGTATACCAGCCTCTCGGTATTTTATCTATGTGGCAATATATGAGGAACGGGAAGTGAGCGAGATGTATGAATGCAGATTGAATAATTGTCATTCGCTCTTTTATAATAAGAATATTACTAACTTCTACACTTCTAAGATGGCGATTGGAAAGACGTGCGTTCATACAGTGTCAAAAATAAGAAAGTGTGAAAATCTGTAATAATAATAAATTCGAAGTACCCAGTGTTTTTATTGGACCCCCGGCCTACAAATATATACAGCGTGTTACAGCCTCTGTGGCGTGGCGGTAGTGAACGCGACTACTACGCACGAGATGCGGTTCGATCCCCACTTAGTGCAAATATTTGTATTCATGAATATGGTTATTTGCATATTCATGAATAGGTCTGGTCGTGCATCGCAGAGCACGTTAAGCCGTCGGTCCCGGTTGTCATATAAACATCTTTCTCATCTTTATTTTTTGAACTCTAAGATCTATAAAGTTTTATGGAGTAGGGGGAACGGGATCAGAAGTTAGCAGGAAAGGAAGCCACGGCTAACAGGGAATATTATATAGAAAGAAAGAAAACTTATTTATTGGGAATCAGCGCAAAATGGCACACAAAATACACAAATAAAATCATTATCGACTGAGAAAAAAAACGACTAAAAAGACTAAGTGACGTATGACTTGACTTGACTTTTTGGTTTGTTGGCGAACCCAGACATTCACCCAGACTTCCGCCAAATGTCCGTAGTTAAGTGACGTATGCTGACGAGAAGTCCGACAGTTCTCTGAATGTCAGTGTCACTGTCATAAAATTAATAAAAAATAAGATTACCTCACAATACCAGCTCTGGCGTCGGCGATTAGTTTCCTTGCTCTCTCTCGCAACATCACTTGTCTCTCTTCCTCCGTCATGGGCTGAAAAACAACAATCACAAATTAGACGTTTTTTATTATATGCCTATATTTATATTATTAGAACCACTTTCTGAACATACAGCCCGATTGAGAACAGGCCTACAAAAAAAAATCAGATTCACGAGTGCAGCGCCACTGGTGTTGCATACGTCCATAGGCCGCAGTGAGCACTTTCCATAAGGTGGGCCGTGTGCTTGCTTACCACCTGGGTGTATGAAAAAATTGGATAGCCTTCGTATTCACTAAACCATACACGTTCCAGTATAACAGTGCAAGTCTAGGCTTGTGCAAATACAAGTAAATTTGCGCAAGTATCTACCAACACACGTTACATTAAATTCGTGCAAACCTATATTTGCGCAAGCATATTGTAAGGTGTGTGATATGTCACACACCTTACAATACACAGTATACAATTACAACAATATGCTTATGTGATATGTGGCTGATATGTCATCATAATTTTAACGTGATGCCAGTTTGTATCCGACGGTTTCACCTTAGACCTTCCTCGGTTGGATTGAACTATGAGATATTTATTTATTTATGTCGCCAATTATGATTTTTGGTCCCACGTAATAGGGGCGAGCCTATTGTCGCTAATCGGACACTAAAAAAATGGGTATGCCGAGAATAAATTCCTAACCGAAAATGTTACAGCCTAATAAAATTGGAAAAATTGTTCCGATCCTTGCTATGCGGTGTAAATCGCAAGGAATTAAGTGCTCAGCCGCACAAACACAACCAATTAACATCTTGGAGAGTATCAGACAGTATATTTAAATTTTTCATACTTTGAGTTAAAGCTATCACTAATCTCTATCATCTAATCTATAACTATTCCCTAGTAATAACAAAAACGGTTTAGCTAAAACATTACAATACCTTCTTAGGACTGAGGTCTCCGTTCCTATGACCGTTCACATCAATACTGTCGTCCTTCTCTTTCTCCTTCTCTCTTCTACTCTTGTCCTTCTCCCTCGCCTCCCGTTTCGTCGCTTCTAGGAGCTGTCTCGCTCGCTCTTTGAGCTCATCGTGACGCGACAGCAGTTGCTGGCCAATAGGAATCGGGGATGCGATATTTCGACCAATCACAGACAAGCGTTAACGTTGGTCGAAGCGTAACACAGGCAAGCGATGTCGATGGGCAATGGAAAGAAATGAATTGATATTTTTATTTGTTTGTACAGACAGCAACACATGTATTGTAGTTTATTTTTTAGAATTAAAAATCGATATACAAAATGTGCAAAAGGAACGCATACAGGATGGAAAGAATTCCGATGGGGGTCATCTTGAAAGAGACGGCCCCGGGTCTGCCGGGGTGCAAGGGATATGTTGACTACTATCTCACCCCCGGCAACTAAAGACCCAAAGATGGCGTGCGTTTTGGTCAGTTCGAGTCCGACATAACCTCTCTAACCGCCCTCGGCGGAGAAGGGGGTATCCGTGGGGACTTTTCGCACGAAAAAAAAAAAGGATGGAAAGAATTATTAAAGATTATGAATTTTAAGTGAAGATCAAAATTATATTTTAAATCTCATTTTCTATAGAAATATAATTTATGGTGTTGCTGACTGCACTATGCATGTAGGTAAAGAGATTAATGATAAATGAATTACTTAGCATAGTAACCATGGGGTTTATCGCACGATGAAAAAAGTGTCCAACACAACATATACCTTCGATTTTCTGTTCAATAAATGAATTAAATTCAATTTTTTTTAGAATATTTAAAAATTACTTTGTAATGAAGATGTATTTTATAGCATTCTATTAGAACATTTACACACAGTTAGAAATATATTTGGTTATTAGTTAATATGTACACATTGGGAGCAAATGAAGACTTATCACTGAAAAATCATTTATCAACTTGAAATATAGTCATAAAAATGATGGACTTATTCGCAAAATGTCTTTCTTGTTCTAAACAGTCAATCTACTAGTATAAAACTATATTCCGTTTGGTTATGTATAAGGTTATCTCAACTTTTGGTTGACAAGTAGAGAATGTCTTATGGCATTAAGTATGCATGAAGTTTTATAAATAAAATGAAAAAAAAAGGATCTTGGTGTGATTAAAAATCCAACATATTGAATAAATAAACGACTGTTTGATACCTAGCGGTTCAATTTCGATATTTTGTTACGTTTCAATTTAAACTGTGTTTTTAAATAATAAGCAAGTAAAGGTGCGTCCAGATTTGTGAAATGAACAGTGAACAGCTTGATGCGACGCTGTCCGGGCGTAAACCATTACCCAACCGTCTAAACAATCACTTTAAAAAAAATATCTGTAATGTCAATTACCATGTGAATCTCAAATTATACATTTTTGTACCGTCAATTAAGTACCTAACCAAACAGAGTATAGTGCTATTTTTCTTTGAAGCTGTCATGTCGTATAAGACCTTTTATTAAATACTCATGAAGTATCAAACGAGTGATATCATTCAGTACAGGCACACACTACAAGCCACTCGCGCTACCAGCGGTGAGTACTCACCGGGGTGGGTTTGGGCAGCTCTGGCGAGGTGGGCTTGCCCAGGCTGGCTAGGGTGGGTAGGGAGCGGTTGTCCACCTGTTCCTGAGTCTCTGGCACTGGGTCTGTTGAGGGGAGCTTTGTATCTGATTTACCTGGAAATAAAAAAGAAATAATATTTTTATAAAACTTTGGTAACAGTAGCACTAGCATGAACTCCTATCGAATGCGTAATGTAAAGGTTTCGAGAGAACGGAGCATTGTGATTGGCAGTCTGCCTCTTGTGAACCTGTGTGCGTGTGTAGTCCACCAATCGCAATACTTCGTTCTGTCGATACCTTTACATTACGAATTCGATAGTATTTCGTGCTAAGGCTACAGACAAGCATTGGACCTTGATGGAAAGCTGTTGTCACAGTATATACCAGCGAACTCGATCCTCCTGGTAGTGAACGCAAATGCTACGTAGTAGGTGCGGATCTATTCCTGCTCAATGCAAACATTTATGTGCATAAATATAAACATTTTAATCTGGATGTTTCTATATATTTCCAAAAAATATATCTTAGTATATCCGCGTTCAAGAACCCATAACAAAAGCTAGTTAAGCTAAACATTGTCCTAGAATATTAAAAAAAAAACAACCAAAACAGCACGGTATTCCTTCATAGACACCTTTACCAAATATAATAGTTAAATTAAAAACTCAAAACAATTATAACCAATAAATTTCCGTGATATAAATATGTTTGATATATCTTCAAGCAAATGTAAAAGGTTTGTAACGCAAAGATTAATTAATATTGGATATTCAGATCTGTGAAATTTTTCAATTCTCATGTTTAAACTTCACGTTGAGTAGGTACAATGCATGTTAGTTTTAAAATATTTAATGTTAAAATATTATATATACGGGGAACGCTCGCTCCCGAAGCCGAAGGCCCCTGGTAGTATTCATGGTATACAGCATATTGGCATGAAAAAAAAATTACGACAGACCAATTATTTTTTTCGCATTGTTTACTCTCCATCATATCGGTAAAGCTAAATGAAACGAAAATTTAATAAAAAAAACCTCACTACAAAAAAGAACAAGTAGCCATCTTGCGAGTTCATGTTTTTTTATGGAATTTTTGTTTTAATCACCTATACTAACACGATCGAGATTGAATAACGCAAGTGAAATGGTTTAAAAAATAAGGAAAAGAAAATTGCGCTGCCGTAATTTTTTTTAGTGCCAATATGTTGTGTACCATGAGTACTAACCAGGGGCCTTCGGCTTCGGGAGCGTTCCCCTTATACCCTGTATAAAATAATGGAAAATGTTGTTGGTCTCACATAGACATTTCTCTATGTTAACTTGTGATTTATAATAATTTGTCTGACTATTTATTTTCCCAAATAAATAAAAAAAAAACTCCTCAAGTACCTAAAACCAGGCATTGGATGGATTTCTCTGATGATAATGATGACGTATTAAAACAAGTTCCAACTCACCTATCTCATTGTTCCCATTGTTCTGAATGTGCGGTGACGTCACGGCGTTGTCAGGAGGCAATTCCTCTTCCTCATCAGATCCAAACGGATCCGTCAACTCTTTGCGCGTCATCAGCTTCTCTGGCCGGACTGGGGGCGTCTGTAACGTACAATACTTTTGGTACAGGTTCGATACCCGTGCAAAGCTCCCCGCAAGTCGACCACCTGTTGAATGTTAGAGGAAGTCCTGGCTTCGCAGATCAGACAACAGTCCCATAAAAGCCATTGGCAGTAGTACATGACGGTATCTCCCTTCCTAATTGAGCAATTCAACTGGGGCAGTACCTCCATCCAACAGAATACCGCGGCTAATAATAACCTTGTGTTGTTTTTGTGGTGAGTACGGTAGCCAGAGCTCACTGGAGAGGTATTGTGTTGTCAGTGGGAACCTAAGGACTTAAGTTTCCCTGCTTTGTCTTCTGCATAGGCAGCACAGAAATTCACTTATCACCCCCTCCACTCTATATGGTCGACAGCACTAATGTGACGCCCCTGGTGTTGAAAGCAACCATAGGCCACGGTAACCATTTTCTATCAGGTGGGCCGTGTGCTTATTTCTTTTTTTTATTTAGGACACTTCAATTTGACTTCACCCCGCCTGATGGTAAGCTCAAGGCAAAGTCGATACCACGTGTACCCAGTGCCATCTAGCGACAGCACGAGTAACTACTACGTCACTACGGATCCTGCATCGCGAAAATGAAGTTCTCGCGCTGGTACAACATATATACAACAACCCAACGACAACCGCCAGGCGTGATCACGTTGCCTGGTCGGAGGATCCTCCCTTTGTGTTGGAGGGACATCACATCCCGTTCCTCCACACACGTTCAGTGCTACAATGGTGGCGCTCAGCTTGACGGCCTCTCTTATTTTCACGCCCGCTTAAAGGGCCCAACATATATCCCATAAACCCCATAAAGGAATTCCAAGCCACCTAAGTGGTATACAAGGAAAAAATAACAGACTTGAATTAGAGCTAGTAAACTCAGGGTCGGATGCAACCTGAAGCCATTCTAAGCTGATGATGGTGACCACGTACCTCATTGACCTTCAGCGGGTCCGCGAACCACTTCGCAGTCGGTTTGACCGTGTCCTGAGCCCTGAGGTCCTTCGCCGGGGACAGCATCTTGCCCAGGATAGTCTTGGACTGCTGCAGGAACATGTCGCGAACGTCCTTGATGGCTGTGGGGGAGCTGGGCTTGTCGGGACTGACGCGCTCCTGGGATTGCCTCGACTCTTTGGAATCTTGGGACCTGGAAACGATGAAGGTTACAAGAGTTTCTGTGTTAGCGCAGAAGATAAAGGTATGATTGTATAGATTCGTAGCGTGGCGGTAGTGAACGCGACTGATCTGAACGTGGGTTCGATTCCCAGTCAATGCAAATATTTGTGTACATGAATATGAATATTTCCATTGGTCTGGGTGTTTCTATGTATACATAACATAAAATTACGCCTTTATCCCCGAAGGGGTAAGCAGAGGTGCTAGCACCCACATTTCGCCAGTTTATGTGTAGGTCCCAATTTAATAGGCGGCGAGCCTATTGCCATTAACCGGGCACTTATAAACCTGCGCTAAATACACACATAACTTTGAAAAGCATCGAAAAGTCATTGGTGTGTGCCATGGTAAACCTGGGATCGAACCCGAGACCTCGTCTCAGCAGTCCATTACCCATACCACTAGGCTACCGCGCTTCCCATATCCCATACCATGGGTTTAGGTGGCCTTGTGTAGATTGTCCTAGAATATAAAAAAGCCGTAGTTCCAACATACCCAGGTCTCGGTTTGTCCGCCATATTCCTAGACCTTCGAGTGCTGATCTCTCTGCTGAACAGGTCCTGAGGCAGGGAGCCATCGGTGTCATGGCGCCCGACCAGGTACGACGACTCTGTCTCATCGTTACCTGAAAATAGCGAAATAAACATATGTACATACATACATATATGCCCACACCCGAAATCCCCAAAGGGCTAACCCCAGAGGTGTATTAAACACCCACATTTCGCCTACTATGATTTTCTGTCCCACGTAATAGGGAGCGAGCCTATTGCCGAGAATCGGGTACTTTGTACAAAAAATGGTTATGCCGAAAATAAATTTCGAAAAAAATAATTTGACCCGATTTCTTGCTATGCGGTGTAAATCGCAAGAAAATTAATTCCGTACTTAGCCGCACATCGACGGAGGTAGGACACGACGGTATCTCCCGTCCGAAATGAGCTGTCCAACTGGGGAAGTACCTCCGCCCTACAGAACACCGCGGTCATAATAACCATCGTGTTGTGTTCCCGCCGGTAAGTAGGGTAGCCAGAGCTCACTGTACCCCTCCTTCCCTTCCCCTTCCTAGCCTCCCCACCCCTTCCCAGCTCTCCCCCTTTCCCTTCAGGGTGGGCAGCGCGTGTGTGACACCCTTAGTGTTGCACACGTTCATAGGCCACGGTGGCCGCTTTCCATCAGGTGGGCCGTGTGCTTGTCTGCCACCTACGTAGCACAAAGAAAAAAAAAACAAGCACTACCAATTAATTGGATAGTATAGAGAGAGGAGTGGGTAATACAAAATGCCAGGATTCAAACCGGGGACATTTCGAGAACCTACAAAGGTTATTGATTAGTAGTATATAGTCTCACCTAGCTGCTCCACTTGCAGTTCGTTGCCCGTGAAGTGCGCTCTCAGTTGGAACAGGTACGTCATTATCTGGAAAACATAACAGAATTCTTTTTCACTATCACTAATATTGTTTTGAGTCTGTTTTCAGCTATAAACCTTCCTCTATAAACGGAATATTCAATACTATACGAGGTTTTGTGTGCTTGCGTGCGTGCGTGCGTACGCGCCCGCTTTTTTGTGTTTTTTTTTATACAACTTAGGTCGCAGACAAGCACGCGGCCCACCTGATGGTAAGTGGTTACCGTGGCCTATGGGCGAGTGTAACACCAGAGGAATAACACTCGTGCCGCAACCCCTGTGTCGTCAGCGCAAAAGATGTAGAATAAGCCTTTGGTTTTCCCACGGACAACACAAAACCTTTCTAGTGAGCTCTGGCTACCCTACTCACCACCGAAAACACAACACAAGGTTATTGAACGATGGCGATATTCTGTAGGGTGGAGGTACTTCCCCAGTCAGACTGCTCGATTGGGACGGATATACCGTCGTTTCCTACCTCCTCTGAAAATTGTGTGTGTGTGTGTGTTTGTGTGTGTGTGCGTGCGTGTGTGCGTGCTCACCGCGAGTCTGTCGGGCGTGTGTCGCGAGCACACGTCGTTGGCCGTGAGCACCTGCGAGATGCCGAGCGTGGCGCTCGCCTCCAGCGCCACGCGCAGGTTCCTCTCCGCCTCGTCCGGCTGCAGACCGGAGAAGTCTCTGGAACAGGGGAACAGGCGCGGCCACGTCAGCACATCGTGGACTACAGGAAGGAGGGCGGGGTTCAGGTCGCGAGTACGAGAGAGGGAGGAAAAATATTTCACAAGAACGGGAGTAAATATAGAGGATTTTATTCAATGTCTCCCATTGAAATATAGAAGTTTTTGTTTAGGGGGAGAGTAAATATAGAGGTTTTTGATTAGGGGAAGAGTAAATATAGAGGTTTTTGTTTAGGGTGAGAGTAAATATAGAGGACTTTGTTAAGGGGGAATATAAATATAGGGGATTTTGATAAGGGGGAGTATAAATATAGAAGATTTTGATAAGGGGTAGTATAGAGGTAAATAGGGGTAAATATAGAGGATTTCATTCGGGGGGGGGGAGTAAATATTAAGGGTTTTGTGCGTAGACAAATCAAATTTAGAGGATTTCGTTCAGGGGGAGAGTAAATATTAAAGATTTTATTAGGGAGAGATCAATATAATGCAATTTGTTCAGGGGAGAAATAAATATAGAGGATTTTGAACAGGGGGAGAGAAAATATTAACGAATGTATTTAGTTAGTTGAGCATATAAATAGTATTATGTTTAGAGTTACAATAAATATAGAGAATTTTATTCTAGGGGTACAGTGAAGTAAACATAGATGATTTTGTTCAGGGGGAGAGTAAATATTGAAGATTTCGTATAGGGGGACATCAATTGTTAAAGATTTTTATCAAGGGGCGAATAAGTATAACAGGTTTCGTTAAGTAAGTGTTTCTTAACATGATATCGCTATTCAATTCAATTCAACTCATTTATTTTCTTAACAAACATAATTCGTGTAGAAATTATAACAGTATTTCGAGAATATTAGATACACGCTAATCAATAACAATGTAAAATTGATCAATAAAATAATAAAATAACAATATAATAATCAAGTTATGTGATATTATAATTCAAAAAGTACGTGGCTCACATGAGATCAGGCCTGTAGCGGTGGATGATGGCGCAGAAGGCGAGGCCGGAGCGGAAGCTGGTGGTGAGGTTGGTGACGCGGCACGACTTGTACTCGCGCGTCACACCCTGGCACCACTCCAGCAGGTCTTGGACCTGGAGCAGAGAGACTGTTTCTTAGCAGCAGAGAGACTGCCTCTGTGACGTAGCAGCGTTTGACTGCTATACACGGGGTGCAGGTTCGATATTTTTTTTTAAATATAATATAATATTGTAAGACAATCTACACAACGAACGTCACTTGGACCCATGATAAGCATATCTTAACTAGCTCGTGTTACGGGTTCTAGAATGCGGTTAAACATACTTAGATATATTTTTTTTAACTACATACTTATTATACATAGAAACATCCAGACCACTCAGGTGGCAGATAAGCACACGTCCACCTGTTGGAAAGTGGTCACCATGGACACGTAAAGGACAATTTTGAATGTTTTAGACGTGGCCTGGTTGGTCAGAGTATAAGTCTCGTCTGGGCATACACTGTTTCCAATTTTAATCGAATAGTAGTATCTTTTTTATGGCACTTCCATTTGACTTCACCTCGCCTGATGTTAAGCTGAAGGCAAAGTCTCATGAAAGAGGGTCACCATTACAAACACGTAGTGTTACAATGGATGCGCTCAGCTTGACGGCCTCATCAGATACTTTTCCCCGCTTAAAAGACCCGGGACTGTAGGAAGAAGGAAACACGAGCTCTGGTAAGGAATTCCAAGACTTAATGGTGCGGCAGAGGAAACACTCACCGAACCACTTGGTTCTTAATGGAATATTCTGTACCGTATACGGTTGACATCTAAGCCCTACACGTGTTGTCCACTGTAGGAAAAGATCTATTAAAAAACGTAACTTACCGGAGTTCTCTCCTTATCAAACTTCCCGGGGAACAGCTTCTCCATATCAGCGGCGGTAGGAGTCTTATCACTGTCTTCCTCCCTCTCATTCTCATTCCTATCCAAGTTTATGCTATTCAAATTAGTCTTTAACTCCAACGGCTTAAGGTTCCTTTTCGTAATAGTCTTCGGTTTAAACGGTATGCCTTTAATACCTTCTGTTTTTGGTTCAACGATATTATTTGATTTTGGCGTTGAAGTGAATTTTGGTTCGGGTTGCATCGCTAGTTTGGTTAAATTACTCAACATTTGTGGTCTGGATTTAGGTATTGTGGGTTCTTTGTGGTCATTGTCGTTATGGGTTATGTCTCTGGGGACTGGGGTTGTGGGGCTGTGGGTCTCGGGGGTGATAGGGGCCGTGGGGGTGCGGGAATTATCGAAGTTAAGGCTCTGAACGCTATTGGGGGTGGCTGCTATGTCGCTGTTCGTGAGGCTCTGGGTCATTTCTTCCATTTGCTGGCGGAGGTCGAACATCTGAGGAGTTGGAATGAGAATTAGTGACATACTTTTTACTGGTAGAGGTGTTTAACGGCTGGACCGATTATAGTAATTTTTATTTTGATGGGTTTGTTTTTGGCGGTATTAAAGCGATAACAAAATCGGAATTGGTTTAAAAAAATTGTTCGTCAATGTCTATGGATGGGTGTTGGATTCGATTCTGAAACATACCTCCGACAGACGTTTCTCTGTCGAATGAGCCGCCGACAGAACGTTTCGATTATGAGTTGTTCACCGACAGAACCTTTCAACTACGAACGTTTAGCCGACAAAACGATTAATTCATGAGTGATTATTTCATACACACAAATATTTTCACTGAGCGGGAATCGAACCCGCACCTCCTGCGTATCAGTCGCGTTCACTACCGTCACGCTACGGAGGTCGTCAACAATGACGCGAGTTGCACGATTTTTGTTCAGTAGGGGAAACTGGGGACACTTGATCCCTATGGGAGACATGGTACACCAATATTTTTGGAATTACTAAGCGTATTAGACTATTTTTAATGTGGTAACACTAAGGGTAATAATGTTTACTTAGTGTTGCCACACTAAAAAATACTCTAATACACTTAGTAATTTAAAAAATATTGGTGTACCTTGTCTCCCATAGGGATCAAGTGTCTCCAGTTTCCCCTATAGGATAGGTAGGGGTACCCTACCGCACCCTACTCACCTGTCGCGTGGAGTGGTCGGACAGCGTGTAGTCGTCCTCGTCGAGGTCCTCGAGCACGGCGATGTCCGAGTTGTTGTTCACCGACAGCAGCGACGCCAGCGACTGCATGTCCTCGTCCCTGCGACAGGCCACGCCGCGGTACACAACATGTCTAGCTAAATACACTCAGTTGGGACGTCAAATTATCTTATACAAACATCTTGAATGTATGGAAAACTAAACTTTAGAAAATTAAATTAATTGATTGACATAAAAATGTGTAATACCTATTGTAGGCATCATTGTAACACTTTACGTGTTTGTAATGGCGACCCTCGTTCCTTCGTGAGACTTTGCCTTCCGCTTACCATCAGGTGAGATGAAGTCAAATTGACTTTAATTTGAAAAAAGTTTGGTGGTAGGTAACCCAGAGAAGGTTTTAAGGAAAAAGGAAAATAAACATGAAAATGCTCGGATCGAAATGCAGCAGCGGAACGGGACGGGATCAAAATCAGAAGCGAACGCAGTTGAACGCACTACGCAGGCGAGCGAACCATGGGCAACAGCTAGTTTTATTTTTATAGTTGTCTACCTCGACGAGCAACAACTCTCAAAAAATCGCGGACGAAATTCCGCGGGAACAGCTAGTTTATTTGTTTGTCTGTAAATTGCAACTCACGACTCGTATATTTACGCACGCGATGTGAACCAAACGATATCTCGTTTAAAACTACGACAGTGCCATCTAGGCTTCGACGAGTGAAACTTTTACTTCGTCGCATTTTTTATTGAAAACTATTTTGTTTATTTTTCTCATTTAATTTATAAAGTTTGTAAGAGAAATTTCATCCAAAGTACAGTGTGCAACTTTTACATATTTTAGTCGGTTCGATTATCGGGTGCGGCAAGCGAATTTAAAAAAAAACATTGAATGCAGTTTTGTTTCTTTTTTTAAATAAAGGAATGTTTCCTTTGAGTAAAATTTTCTATGTACAGTATTAAGAGTACTTCCCCTTCAGGCGGCATTACAAAATTCCACTTTTAGATTAAAAATGTGGTAATTTGAGAATATGATATTATAGCGAATATGGTTTCTTGCGAATATCATATTTTGCTAGTATGATTGTTTTGGGAATATGGTATTATGAGAATATCATATTTTGCGAATATTGTATTTTGCGAATGTGATGTTTTACGAATGTGGTATTTTGAGAATATACCGGTTGATTTTATAGTGGTTTCGGAAAAAAAAGATTTTGGTCACAATTTCGATAGTAAAATCGTAAGGAAGTCCTAATTTGGCGAAAAAACATTTACATACATTTTTCTGTTCATCTGCACATTATTGCTATGTCATGAAGTAATTTTTTTTTCAAAATTAAATCTTACAGTCGATTTTGCTTCCGAAACTGTGTGTAAAACAAAATATTCTTTTTCCGAAACCACTATAAAATCACTGTGTATATACAGCGACTAGTCGGTGTGTACTACGTTAGACACACATGTTCTGTAGCACTAGCATACGTTATAGTTATAGTATTTTTATTTCATAAACAATTTTACATTGTATTTAAATGTTGTAACTTAAAATTAACTTAGCCTAAAGGCGGTACAACATAATAATAAAAATCAAACAGAAAATCAATTAAAAAAAAAACAAATAAAAATAAAAGATGTCAATGAATTCCTATCGAACTCGTAATGTAAAGGTTTCGAGAGAACGGAGCATTGTGATTGGCAGTCTGCCTCCTGTGAAGCTGTGTGCGTGTGTAGCCCGCCAATCGCAATGCTCCGTTCTGTCGATACCTTTACATTACGAATTCGATAGTATGTCGTGCTAAGGCTGCAGTTGAAGAGTGCTGGTACTCACGTGGCCTGTCCCTCGCGCAGCAGCACGCAGTGCAGCGTGAGGTGCAGGGAGGCCGCCAGCACCTTGTGCGTGGTGGGCTCCAGCGCCAGCGCCAGCGCGCGCTGCGACGGCTCCAGGCTCGCGAACTTGCGCATGTTCAGCGCGCACACCGCCAGCCGCCGCCGCTTGCCGCCAGGCGACACCTGCCAGTGGACCACCAAATCTCAGGACATGACACGCAAGGGAAGAGGGTCATCTCAACAGAGATGTCCCCGGGTCTGCCGGGACCCATGGACGGCGTGCGTTTTGGTCAGTTCGAGTCCGACATAATCACCTCCATCGGTTTTGGTGGAGGTGATATCCGTGGGGATTTTGCGCACGATAAAAAAAGAGAAAGGACATGACAGGCATATTGATCCAAATAAAAGTATTAACATTTCATCCTCTGAACCTTTTCCCTACTCAGTTGGGGTCGGGTTTCCAGTCTAAATGTTATGCGGCTGAATTTCGATATTTTACGTGAAGCGACTGCCATCTGACCTCCACAACCACTGGTCCAAGGACCAATGGACCGACACGAAATAAAAGTATTAACATAACATAAACTTACACCTATATACCGTAGGCAGAGGTGCTAGCGCCCACATTTCGCCAATTTATGTTTAGGTCCCAATGTAATAGGTTGCGAGCCTATTGCCATTAACCGGGCATATAACCTGCGATAAATAACGATAAACACATACTTCGAAAAGTCATTCATGTGTGCCATGGTATAACCTGGGATCGAACCCGAGACCTCGTCTCAGCAGTTCATTACCCATACCCTAGGCTACCGAAGTCATTTAGTTAAGAAAATACCAAGTGTAAACTTGTGGAAAAAAAATTATAATAATATATTAATATGAAATAGGATTATAAAAAAATATGAAGCAAAAAGAAATGAAAGATACCTATACAACGTGAGTTTGTAGTGGTTTTGGAAAAAAGAAATTTGGGTATAGTTAAGATAACATAATGAACTGGAAGTACTAATTTGAAAAACAAAACATATTTTTTTCATAGAAACGACGAGATTGATAACGTCAGTAGACAGCAAATAAGAACTCGTGGTAACTCCCTTAACTTTCACGTAATACACTAATTACGTTTTACTACTATGATTTCATTCACGATTTTACGTATGCGGTATGTAAACAAAAGACGAGACGTCTGCGCCTGCGCGATGGTACAGCATCCACCAATCAGCGCGCGCGGCCACGATTCTCCGCCAATCAGATGCCTCTCAGCGAGGGAGACCGAGCTAGCGCGACGCAGCCGCGCGCCGCCGCCGCCGCCGCACCGCCGTTGTTGCGCGCCCGCACGGCGCCAACGCGGGCCAACGAACGCCCATTACGTCAAAGACTTGCACGCGACAAGTTGCAAAAATGTATCGTTATCGTGAATATTCTAATGTGGAAGTACTTGGCAATGGTGCAGCTGTACAGCTGTACAGCCGTTGCTGGCTTCAATTTAGAAGAGGCTAGGCGGTTATAATCCCAGTCGGAGCACCTGGTTGGATTACGGCAACGCGGTACTAATGATTCCCAAGTAAACTGGACCCGGCCATCTTAACTGGAAGTTCGTATCTCGTAATGGAATATCATACGTACAGTGAATTCGGAATTACTGGAGAATGTGTCGTCAGCGTACCTACGAGACATGCCTACCTACCACCACGATGGATGTCGACTCATTATGCTCGAGCAGTGCGTGATTACCTATTTAGACAAGAGTTTGGTGAACGCTGAATAGGCCTTGGTGGCCCCGTGTCTTGGCCACCGAGGAATTTTTATTTATGGTTAGAAATAAAACGACTACTTTACACCTAGGAATATGAATCTCGTGATGACTTACGTAGTGCGATAGTGGACGCTTTCGGAACAGTGAAAAGTGACGGAGACACATCATTAAATAAACTGAGAGACAATAGCTTAAAACGTTTTGTGTATCGAAAGCAATGGACTCCATATCGAGCAGTTACTTCGGCTCAGGGATACGTAAATAAACTATAAATAGGTACCTATGTAAGTTGATTATTTTGTAAATACTCGTATGTAGCTCCAATTTTTTAAATACGCCTGAAATACCTACCTACTCGCAGTCCGTTGTTACTGTGTTTAAGTATTTTAAAGTTTAATCGTCGAATACCTACTTAATATTCTAATGAAATACGGTCCTGAGCCCGTATAAAGAATGAAGGAAAAATTGGAGTACTTGATTTCAAAGTAGATGAGTTTCATAGTTTAATTCTCTGCGGTCAGTGTTCCCTTATCAAGCAAGTCACATGTTTCGTCATGGTTTCGCGAAGTTCGCGGCGCCGGCGCGCGGCGGACGGGGCGCGGCGGGCGCGCTTACCGGCGAGCGCGCGGCATCAATTCACGAGTCGAAATACGCGCGCTACATTACATTCATTCAAAATTGTCAATGAATTATCGGAGCGCTACTAACTTTTCAAATGTGACAAGTGACAAAGATTACATTAATGTCAACGTTTTTATTATAACCAGTACAGTAATTGGGACCTCACAAAAAGGTACCATGCATTATTCCGAATAACCCCCTTTCGGGTCCAAAACGACTACAAAATCACGGTGTATAATAAATTATTCATATTATTATATTTAGTAAAAAATATCAAATTTAATATTTATAACGTATTTTTTTGGTGTTAACAGTGTTATCACGACACAAGGTGTTTCGACGAACTGAGTAGTAGGTAACTTTCTACTCAAATTATTGTTTATTGTAAGCCACGAAGGCACGAAACGGGACTACCATTTCCCATTTAAACTTATAGCAATAACATCACAAGTTCACAAGGCTGTTGTGTATGTTTGTTTGTAACACAAACTAGTCCTGTGTCAATCGCGATTGATCGAATCAAAATGATCGGGTCGCGAGCGATATACGAGTGAGTCAATCATCGATCTCGAAGAGATTCGATCGTTTCGCGACCCGTCGATCGTTTGGTTCTTCGCGGTTCACGATCGATGAACGAGACGTGTAGGATAATAACAATGAATTCGTAGGCCGTATTGTTTACCTTGGTACCTATATTATACTATATCTAAATTATTTTCTAGAAATAAAAGGCTTGCAGGTCTATAAAAGAAACATTGAGCGATTGCGATAAAAACTAGTAGGTAACTTTATGAATTCCTTAGATCTTAATATATTCCTATCAAATCTACATATTATTTATATTTGTAAAATGATCATCATTATTTAATTTTATGAGCGGGTTTCCAACCATAAACAGATTCTAATTTCGTGTAAATATAGACAAACATCATCCTAATCCAGCTTAATAGGTACGATTCCAATAAATTGGCATTTTAAACCTCGGGAATCTGATTGAGGAATGAAATCGTGATAATGAAGACTCGCTCTCGCGCGCGACCCGCCAAACGATCGAGTCTTTTGATTCGATCATTTTGTTGAATGGTCGCGATCGACACAGGACTAACACAAACAAGCACAACAGTCAGCAACCTTTTTGCTATTGCTTGAAGGATTTCCAAAGTTTAATAAGCTCCATGCAATATCACTATTGCTAGAACTAACACAAAAATAAACAAGCTTATGAAACGCTTGCAACACGAATTGGTATTGGTCTCGACACTATATGTACTGGCGCTTGTAACGAAACCATAACGCGATTCAGAAATATTTAGAACAGCGCCATCTAGCGGCCGTGAGGTTAACTAGCCCGTTTACAACCATGTATTTTCATAAAATTATATTCGGAAATATATTAATTGTTAGGTGTCAGTACTAAAAATTATATTATGTAGATATAATCACGACTTTTTACCTAAGGGGTAAGCAGAGATATCTATTGTGTCATCTAATATTGTACCAAAAGAGTTTGTCTTTGAAGGTTTATAAGCCTCACAATATTTTTAAATTTATTTCATTTATATAATTAGGTATGTAGTGTAAGGAATAAATAAATAAATAAATTAAATTAAAAATTTACATAAATTATGTATTTTTTTGTTTTTTTTCTTTGGTACAACCGAACGACAGGTTCTTTTCAGATTAGTAGGTGCAAGCTTTTAATTGGATGCAACCGAAATTGGTGATGATGATGATGAATTAAAAATAAAAATTAAAAATTAAAACATAAATAACAAAAAACTAATAATAGTCTTTACGCACAAGCTATCAAAATAAAATTACAAATATGATTTACAACTAGGTAACTAAAGCAAACATAACATTGCTCTTTTACGCAATTATTGTATATTAACTTTTTTTATTTATATTAAGTACGTACAGGGTGTAAGGGGAACGCCCCCGAAGCCGAAGGACCCTGGTAGTATTCATGGTACATAACATATTGGCCTGAAAAAAAATTATGGCAAAGCAAATTTTTTATTTTATTGAATTTTTTTTACTTTATTTTTTATTTTATTTTTTCGCTTTGTTTACTCACATCTTATCAGTGAAGCTAAATGCAACGAAAATATCATAAAAAACCTCACCGCAAGAAAGAACAAGTAGCGCCATCTTGCGAGTTCATGTTTTTCATGAAATTTTTGTTTGAAATAATGAAATACTAATACGATCGACAGTGAATAAAGCAAGTTAAATGGTTTAAAAAAAAATGCGTTGTCGTAATTTTAAAAAAATAAAAATAAAATTTGCGTTGGCATATTTTTTTTTTTTTTTGCTAATATGTTGTGTACCATGAGTACTATCAGGGGCCTTCGGCTTCGGGAGCGTTCCCCTTACACGCCGTATATGCATACTGCGCATATACTCTTAAAAAACTTTTTTTTTTGCAGTTTTTTTCATTTGCAATCAGTAAACAACCATAAACAGAATGGTTGTATGAGATTGTTGTACTCGTTACAATCTAGTTAGATCTCTCTGACTGGGTAATGTTCTTTTTTTTTAATTTTTAAGGCGCTTGTGGTGCAAAACGCTCAAACTACATATTCACAAGTTTAGCTAACAAAAATACAACAGTTGCACTACAGCGCCACCTGTTGGTCGACTGACTTACAAGTGAGGATCACTCGGGCCTTGTACACCGGGTGCTATACCCCTTGAGTAATGATGTTGATAAAAATATATATTTGGGGAAGAGTGGGGGGGGACCCACCCACGGTTCAACAATCCAACCATAATAATATATAATGGAACGTCAAACCACCTCCACCAAAACCACTAAAAGATTTCTTACCAGAGGGGAGATGGAACTTGCGGAACGATTTGCTTTTTTTTGTATTTTTTTTATGGATTACCGACAGATATCGAATGATGACGATGTACTCACATCCTCTAACACGAAGGTCCAGTCCTTATCCTCCAGCTCGTTGGTGCGTGAGTCCTTGAACAGCGTCACAGCCACCGTGCGGTTCTCGGGAACTGTGTATATCACGGTACCTCTGTGAAAGTGCAGGTATAACATTTAGTTCAACATTTGTCGATGGATTGTGTGCAAAATGCAACTGAAAGAGAGTCAATCTTAAAGGAATCGTTTTACAACCCCATAGTTCGGATGGCTCGTCAATGCAACGATATCGCCAGGGATAATCCAGCCTTCGATATTTTTGTACCTGACTTTATATGATAGAACGATAAAACAACTTTTATACCAACCGTAGTTAGGAACTCCATAATGTCTAACGTAATGTAATGTAAAATTGTAAACTAGCTTTATGTGTGTTGTTGTTAGAGACTCCTTCATCTTAACTCATTTGTACACGCGCTCTTGTGGAATGCAACCTGGTCTCTAGTTCTATTGCTTCTTATTATTATTGTATTTCTTGTTGGTTGTAATCTGTTACGTGTGATAAATAAATGAATAAAAAAATAAATAGAATTCAGTCTCAATAGACTTGATGTTGGACTAATCAATAATATTCTGTCAACCCAAAATCTGATGTAGCCCAAAAAATCTGCAGTTTGGCAGGTGGCTCTTATCATTGTAGTTCCATAAAGTGATATAATTTGAGTCCACATTATGAACAAACTCTGAATTGTACCAGTGAGAACCTGTAATTGGCTGTATGTAACTGATTCTAGTCACTATACCTTTATTATGGCTGTTGCTCCTCCGAATAAATAAATAAATAAATAAAAATATAAAAATCATACTCCTAATCTATAACTAGTTATTATGGTCTATTAGGTTATATTCCACAATTCGCAAAGTTGTCCTAGCTTAAGATACGATGGAGATGGCGTTCCTGTGTGGGCAAAAGCTCCTTAAAAATAATACATTAAAAAAGTAGTACAAGTGTAATGGAGTGCTTTTTATACCACTTAGGTGGCAGACAAGCACATGGGCCACTTGATGTAAAGTGGTTACCGTGGTCTATGGATGTTTGCAATATCAGAGGCGACACAATCGTGCTGTTGACCCTGTAGAAACCTTCTAATGTCCTTCGTAACGTACCTCCGTGGCGTAGTGGTAGTGAACGCGACTGCTACGCAGGAGGTGCGGGTTCGATTCCCGCTCAGTGCAAATATTTGTGTGCTTGAATATGAATTGGTCTGGGTGTTCCTATGTATAATATGTATGTATTTACAAAAAAAAAAAATGTATCTATGTATGTTTATCCCCATTCTAGAACCCGTATCACAAGCTAGTTAAACCATGCTTACCATGGGTCTAGGTGACGTTGTGTAGATTGTCCTAGAATATTTATTATTATTATTTATTCTTAAAGAACCCCATATTGTAGTCGCTTGGTAGAACCACAGTAGGGAGATTTTTGGAATGACTTATACTTAGCGGCGGCGAAGTCAGCAAATTCCTTGCCGGGCAGCGACGGAGGACCCGCGCTCTGTGAAGCCAGTTCATACGTAAAGCTTGCCACCGTCAGCCATATATGAACTCGAGATAGTAGTATAGTAGTAGTAGTAGCCCCAATGAGAATTAGCTCTAATGAGAAGTAGCCCCAATGAGAAGTAGCCCAAGAGAGAAGTAGCCCTAATCAGAAGTAGCCAATATGAGAAGTGGCCATAATGAAAAGGACATTTTTCACCATTGTTCTACTTTTTGTTATACTAGTATAACAAGCAGGAAAAAAATTCCTATCAGTTCTACTATGCATTATGACAAAAAATGTTCACCACTTGGCAAGTGTAAAAGTAGTCCATTAGCGAGTCGGTTGCCATAATGAGAATTAGCCATAATGCGCCTAAATCCTCGCTCCACTTATAGATATTGTAAGTTAATATCAAGTGTTCTAGTTACTCCATTATAAGTCCTACATAGACATTTTTAGATCGGTAATAAACGTTTTAAGTGTACGCTATCTTTTATTGAATACTCCCACGCAACTGCATAGGACATAACATAACATAACATAAACTCACGCCTATATCCCCGAAGTGGTAGGCAAACGTGCTAGCACCTACATTTCGCCAGTTTATGTTTAGGTCCCAATGTAATAGGTGGCGAGCCTATTGCCATTAACCGGGCACTTATAAACCTGCGATAAATACACACATAACTTCGAAAAGCATCGCAATCATTGGTGTGTGCCATGGTAAACCTGGGGTCGAACCCGAGACCTCGTCTCAGCAGTCCATTACCCATACCACTAGGCTACCGCAGCTCTGCATAGGAATAACCAGCGTCAGGTACTTGTGCCTGACACTATGCTGAACTGGCTCCTTTTTTGGTGCAACGCCATGTGTATGTGTAATTTGTTTTCTTTTCCTTTTTTTTTTCCTTCTGCGTTAGTTCATAAGTAGTTTATTATAGCTCATAGGTCATCATCATTCCCTGAAACTTTTTCCCAACTCAGTTGGGGTCGGCTTTCCAGTCTAACTGTGATGCGGCTGAACTTCAATATTTTCCGTGAAGCGATGCCATCTGACCTCCACAACCAATGATCCAATGACCAATGGCGATATCGAAGTTCCAAGTTAGGCTGGTTGGACTTTTGAGGGCTCCAACTACCCGTAACGACTGCCATAGATGTTTGTATGGCAACCGGGACCGAAGGCTTAACGTGCTCTCCGAGGCACTTGTAAACCTGCGATAAATCCTACTAATCCTACTATCCTATCCTACTAATATTATAAAGGCGAAAGTTTGTTTGGATGGATGTATGGATGGATGTTTGTTCCTCTTTCACGCATAAACGGCTGGACTGATTTGGTTGAAATTTGGTACAGGGGTAGATTAGAACCTGGAATAACACATAGGCTACTTTTTATCCCGGGAAAAGGTTCCCAAGGGTTGCGGGAACGGGAACAAAATTCCACGCGGGCGAAGCCGTGGGCATCAGCTAGTACACACATAACTTCGAAAAGCATCGAAAAGTCATTGGTGTGTGCCATGGTAAACCTGGGATCGAACTCGAGACCTCGTCTCAGCAGTCCATTACCCATACCACTAGGCTACCGCGGCTATTATAGCTCATAGGTACGGCACCAAAATAAATGATTTCTTTCTTTCTTTCTTTCTTTCTTTTCTTTCTTGAATAGCCTCTACAACTTACTTGAGCGGATCCTTCAAAGATGGCTCCCATTCTAAGGGGTCTGTGACGACGCGCCGCGACCGCCTCGTCCACACCACGCTTAGTTTGTTGGGCTTCCTGGAAATATGTAAGAAATATATTTAATAACTTGGAATAGTTATACTTCACTATTCATTTTATTATGTTCCAGAGGTTTTTTCACTTTGCCTGATGGTAAGCTGAAGGCAGACGCTCAGTGCAAATATATGTGTGCATGAATATGAATATTTGCATTGGTCTGGGTGTTTCTATGTATAATATGTATGTATTTACAAAAAAAAAGTATCTAAGTATGTTTATCCGCATTCTAGAACCCATAACACAAGTTAGTTAAACTATGCTAAGGATCTAGGTGGCGTTGTGTAGATTGTCCTAATAATATTTATTTATGATTTTAGATTGACATGGTCATTTACAATCTTAATATCGGTTACGCGAAGAAATTAACAAACATGGTAAATATCCCGATCGATTTAACAGTGAACTTATTTATTTATTATATCTTCTCAGGCCGACCTCTGCTTCTAAAGCCCTCTACATACTTTTTAGGACCTTTTGTACAACATTACTATCATCTCTTCTCATAGTATGTCCATACCACGACAGTCGTTCACTTCTCAATTCTTCATTTACTGGCGCCGTATCTACAGTAAAAATCCCGTCAACATCGGCCAAGCTGTTCCGGAGGTTACCTCACACATAGATACAAACAATTTAAAACATTTTAAACATTGAGTTTTGAGATTCAAAATGAATCAGTCGGTACGGTACATCCCCTACTGTAGTTTATCTCGTTCAGCGGTCATGTCGATATGCCGGGGCATTACCGGCTGAAATACGTTAGCGGATTCCCATCCGGTTGATAAAGTTAGACTTGCATAGCGGTTTAAAGAGTGTTCCGAAGGGAAACTACATGCAGCTGAGTTTCTAGTGAGTCTTCTCTGGCCGAGGCCTTGTTTCCAACCGGTGCTCACTAATTTATAAAGTATTGTTGATATTGACGTTTTGTAAGTGCCGTTTAATGGTATATACAGAATAAATGATTTTTGATTTAGATTTTGGCCTCGACTGTCGTTTTTTCACGCCTCAGGCAAGACACTCAGCGGGCTTTTCTAATTTTTGATCTATTTACAATCATTACTTTATTCTAGATACAGATATTTGAATGAGAGTAGCAAGTTGAGTAAACAACTCAATTCTAGGCTTGTTTATTATCCAAATAATCCTGGATTTTCCAATAAGCTTTTTGGCATAACTTTTTAGCCGTCAGGGTGGTGCGGCCACCATGTTCTGAACAGCGCCAAAGTTTCCATCAGGCGTGGTGCAGTCAATTTGACGATTAGCGAGCATTAAAAAAATCCCATGAAGCACCGTAAATTAATTAGCCTGTTGCACAGAGCAGGTATTTTTTTTTAAATAACCGGTGTCGATGTGTTCCTATTAAAAAAAAAAAACAAGCTTCGCATATTATAAATTCATCTTATTGACATTCATTGATTCACGGCGGCACCTCGCTTGGCAATAACCAGCTGACGATGAATGACGTCAGTAACGGTACTTCGATATTGTTATGTAAGGTCCTGGTGCCATTGACTTTTAGACTGACTATTAGAGTAGACACGCTGTTCGGAAATGTCCTTACAGTTTATCCCAGGACAAGCTGTTCAGACAAATAATTATATCACGGTATTCTGATAGGCACTATTCTCGGATCTATCGGCGAGAACATTATTAAGGCACACGACAATAAACTTTAAGCTCATAGAAATAAAGTTATCTAATATCTTTCTGAGCAGACTCTTATAGACAAATCTTTCCAAACTAAATTCAAAATTTCAAAATCAAATCAATTAATCAGCCTATCGCAGTCCACTGCTGGACATAGGCCTCTCCCAATGTGCGCTACTGCTTCTTATCCTCCACCCTTCGCAACTAGTCTGTCCTAGCCGCCATCTGGCTAGGGGACGTCCTACCTTCCGTTCACGTTCTCGCGATCTCCACTCAAGGGCTCGTTTGCTCCAGCGGCCTTCGGTCCTCCGGCAGATGAGGCCAGCCACTGCCACTTCAGTTTGGTTATTCTACGAGCTATGTCGTTAACTTTAGTTCTTTGTCGGATGATCTCATTGCGAATTTATCCTTCAAGGAGACTCCAAGCATAGCTCGCTCCATGGCCCGCTGAGCGACTTTAAATTTGTGGACTAACCCCACCGTCAATGTCCACGTGCGGCACCGAAGACCTTTGTTGTCAGGCATTGCGTTAGGGGGGAGGATAAGACCCGACGCAATTTGCCAAATGCTGCCCAGTCCAATTGGATCCTTCTGGCTAGTTTTTTGATTTGCCCCAGGTAGAGCCTCACTATAAATAAAAAAAATCTGCTGAATATGTTACCATTTAGGAGAAGTCTCCAAGTCAACGCGGTGGTAGGACGCGGTGTACTGGAACTTCGCCGCGCGCTTGTTGACGCGCTGCAATCGCTTCCATACCGACGCCATCTTGTCACCTGGAATAGTCGGCCATTTTGTTTACAAACTGTTCATCATTATGGTTACTGCTATCATTTGTGAAAGCAAGCGAGTCTTAGCCCTTGTTTTCACGAAGAAACAAGTTGTAATATTGTTTGATAGGTACAAAGAAATTGTAGAAGATCTGTCAGAACACAAATATTTGTTTTATACATGTATTGAGATTGTCTCAAACATAATTGTAAACAAGTTTGAAACATATTGCAACTTATCAAATAGGTACATGTTTTAAACTTTAGTTAAAACGAGGGCTTGAGGAACATGTACTGGCATCTTACGAAAGGTAGTTGGGATAGACTATTAGATGCAGAATGCGAGTTTGTAATAGTCTTTATATGTTATACATGTATAGAAACATAGGCCTAACTCCGTGTTCGTCTGGAAAGTGCTAGACAAGTTATCTTTTCCTGCTGGTATACTCATTGATCAAGGAAGACTCAGGCGCACACCGCCCTATCAGATTTGGGAAGTCGGACTCCAGGATTTCAAACAACCGCCGCCGGAGGGTATCCGTGGCGATGTTTCGCACAGGAAAAAAATACCAGGAACGCGGTGTTTTGGCGGGCACGCGAAATAGTGTCATAGCGCTGCTGTGTTTTATTTTCTAAATTTGGTGTTCATTCGAGTTTTTATGTGTGAAAATGGTGGAGTTTTAGACATAACGGCTTGGACAAAGCACACAAGTGTAGGAGAGTGGAATATTGTAGTAAATTGTGATTTTTCGTGCTGATGTCAAAATCTCCCTAAGAAAAGCTTCTAGTAAAGTTTCCACTACTTTACTAGGGCAACTATCATCCGCCATCGTCATCATCATCATCATCATCATCATCATCATCATTATCATCATCATCATCATCATCAACAATCATTCCAACAATACTTATGACAAAATATAAGAAAATTCCCAACTCGACACTGGCAAGATTGTCCCCTAAATTGGGTTGACGTGTTGCCATCTAAGAAAAGAAGAAGAAGAAACCAGGAACGCTGTTAGGGAGTCCACACACCAACACAGTAAATGCAGCAAGCAGCAAATTAAACGCAATTTTCTGTGTGCTGCTTTGGTGTGTGGCCTGGCTAATTGAATAGATACAGTCTGCAGAGACATAACTCATTAATATCAGAGATATGATATGGACGTAACAGTAGTTAAATATATAAATATATAATATCAAACAGTAACTGATAAGTGGTACTCACAGTAGGTAGTCGCCTAGTCGCAGCTGCGTTGGTGGCGATACGATTATCTATCTGGGAGCACGCATTATCGCCTCCCGCCGGCCCTGCGGACGAACAGACGCACTGGTTTATTGTTCTGCTTCTGTACTTACAATTTTATAACCGAAAATACGTAAAGATATAGTCATGTTGATTACTTTTTTGTGTGTGTGTGGTATAAGGTTCACTTTTTTGGATTTCTTCAAGAAAGAGATCCAACAAACTGGCCCTCACAGCACACACACATTACTTTTTTATGTCAATTCCTACGACGAATAGTTTTAAAGATATTTGAGTTTGAAAATTCAATTTTACCCATAACAATACAACTTTGAACTTGAAAATAATATGATAACTTGATTTATGGATGACATTATATCAATTAAGAATATTATATATTACCTACTAGGCGATTGTACCCGATTGTACTTCATATCCCCATTTTGCTAACTCCCCATTTTGCTAACTCCCCATTTCGAGAAATCCCCATTTTGAGAAATCCCCATTGTGCGCCTAAAGGAAATATAAGACCCCATTCTAAAATCCGTATTTCAGAATGGGATATTATCTTGTAAAACCCCATTGTAAAATACGTACACTTGTAACAATGCAAAAATACATATTCATGCATACAAATATATGCACTAAGCGAGAATTGATCCCGCGATCTCTGACCTCAATAATCAAACGCTTTTACGCCACAGAAGTCGTCACTTTGAATGGAAGCCAGTTATCAATGTACAGTGGACTGTTACTCAAATTTTGTGGCAACTTTTTATCAAAACACATGTTAAACAAATAAACTAGGATAACTAACTGACTAACTAGTGGTTCAATACCGGTTTTTAGTTTTTATAATGCGTTTTTAAGCAGAAAACCATTTTTTTATACAACTTATGTCGCAGATAAGCACGCGGCCCACCTGATGGTAAGTGGTTACCGTAACCTATAGGCGAGTGTAACGCCAGAGGAATAACACTCGTGCCGCAACCCCTGTACGAACAGAGACATTCTGTGTCGTCAGCGCAAAAGATGTAGGATAAGCCTTTGGTTTTCCCACGGACAACACAAAACCTCTCTAGTGAGCTCTGACTATGCTGACTTTTTAAACAAAAGATTAAAAAGACACACCGATTGTTTACGTTTATTTAAGTACCTCAACAAATGGACTAAAGGTCGATGTCTTGTTTTTTTATAAAAAAATAAGTAATCTCATGCAAATAGCAACCTAAACTTAATTACATTAGGTAAGTAGATCTAATATCCAGTAGCTTCTAAGACTAGTAGTTGTGTAGTGGCATCATTCATGCAATAAAATTTTAGTTTCAAATTGTCGAGAAAATTTTAGAGTCCACTGTACACCAAAATTGATACAATTCGTGATAAACCGCTGAGTCAGCGCCTCCATTATCATGTGGCTACTAACTATCAAACAAAAACGATTCATTGTTATCGGTCGCTCCGTTATATGTATAATTGTATGCACACAAATGCTGGGCATGGACATGGGCTGGCCACATCTGCCGAAGGACCGATGACCGCTAAATAAATCCTTGGAGACCGCCATTGGTTATTGGACCATTGGTTGTGGAGGTCAGATGGCAGTCGCTTCACGGAAAATATCGAAGTTGCTGACACAGTTAGACTAAAAAGCCGAACTCAACTGAGTTGGGAAAAAGGTTCAGAGAATGATGATTATATCAAACCAATCCGCACGAATATGCGCCTCGTTTCTCAAGGGACTTAGGGTCAATATATAATTATGCTGATGAGGCCGGCAGGCTGAGCGCCACCATTGTAGCACTGAACGTGTTTACAATGGTGACCCTCTTTCATGAGACTTTGCCTTCAGCTTAACATCAGGCGAGGTGAAGTCAAATTGACGTGCCATAAATAAAAAAACATAATGACGCAATATCGTACACTTTTGGTCATATCAAGTATGTGGACAGTCTGGCCGAACCTTCTACCTTGACCTTCCGAATCACCTTGCTTACAAAGTAATCAATTGAGTATTGATATCGTCACGAGATGTCTACGCTTAAGTCTGGCAATTTGCCCAGTAGACGGCAGAGGGATAGTCCCTGATTACGTATCGAGAACCGTTAATTAATCCATTGAAATGTTACATTTTTAACCGACTTCCAAAAAGGAGGAGATTTTCAATTCGATTGGTATTTTTTTATGTATTTGGCTTTAGCGTGCATTTATCAGAGTACACAATTTTATTTTTTATATATTAAATAGGGTGAGGTGACGGTCACACGTTTAAATTCAATCTAAGTTTGTGGGGTTATACCTAACTAGTATTAACATACTAATTCCCGCAATTTCGCTCCCGTTCCCACAACCTATATAGGAATCTTTTCCCGGTAAAAAGTAGCCTATGTGTTATTTCAGGCTTTAATCTATCCCTATACAACATTTCAGCCAGATTCGTTCAGTGTGTCTCCTTCTTTTTTTGAGACATCTTCACAAACTTCCAAATCTATAATACCTACACGTGTATTGTTAATAATAATTTGAAGTATACATAACTAGCAAACCCAGCGAACTCCGTTTCGCCATGTGAAAAATGATTTTCTTGCTTTTCTGTTGAAATTTTTCCAAAATTTTCTTTGCTATAAACCTCACGGAGCCCGAGACCTTTCCAACGAATGCAAAACCGTGGAAATCGGTTCGTGCATTCTGGAGTTATAGCGTCAGGAAGGAAAACAGGACTTATTTTTATATAGTAGAATAATCTAAGTTTTTTTTACAAAATTAAGTTCAAATATTTGGACTCAATGAATTAAAGTTTAGTGCACTGAAGTCTGAACTTTAGAGGCCCTTTTATAGTTTTAGATTTTTATATTGATGTGCGGGATATTGCCTCTCTTTGGGGGGTCCTGAGACGGTGAACCCTGGACACGGGCCCCGAGTGCCATAGGTTCTTTTTTTTTTTTTTGAAAAAAAAAAACTCGGACTCGGACTTAATGGGTCACTAGTCCGGTGGTATTTCATCACCGAACTACTGAGACAGCCGTAAAGACGGCATTGAGTGCAGTAATGTGTAGTATTCTCAGAAATACGACGCAAATCGTTAGATATGGTCTCTGTATTATACAGACCAAGTTTGTCTATAAATAGAACTCAGTCTAGACAACAGAATAACATTGTTTACGTCACAAGTAATCAGTGAATACCGCCAAGTGCAGAGGTCGTATACTCGAGACGTAAACATGCAAAACATAGTTAGATTTTATAATAAATGGAAAGATTTAAAATAAGATATTGAAGGAGACGTCACATGATGGAAATCCATTACAAGAAAATATATTGGAGGAGGGAGGGGAACACATCACTCACTCACTGTTTAACAACTCCAATGATAGAATACTCTAAGCAATACCACTTTTTTATTATTAATAAATAGTTACCTAACACTCTACAATGGAATACTCAAAATAATCCAAAAAACATAGTAAACTCCTCTCACACTTCTCCTTCTCCCCCCCCCCCTTTTCACTATAAGGTCGGCAGCACAAATATGAGTTCCTAGTGTTGCAAACGTTCACAGGTCACGGTAACTACTTTTTATCGGTAGCCTTAACACGAAACACTATCGAATTCGTAATGTAAAGGTATCGACAGGACGGAGCATTGCGATTGGCGGGCTACACACGCACACAGGTTCACAAGAGGCAGACTGCCAATCACAATGCTCCGTTCTCTCGAAACCTAGGCCGCGTGCCCGTCTACCACCTAAGATGTTGCTATAAATTTAGATTGAAAAAAAGTGAACGTGAAGTCTTGAACCTTTCTAGAGTCTAGAGTCATATGTGTGTAAAATTTTGCACTTTGCATGTTTATATATTGTTTCTGGCTTCATTGAGCAGAGCGGTCCGTGTAGCTGTCAAACGCTTTCTGGAGATGAAGATGGAGTCGCCTATCAACTTAGTAATTTCAAAATGGGAACACCGAAGTCCCACATCCGAGGGGATCGGTGGCCCGAGATGGCCATCGCGGAGGGGTATCCATGGTGTATCCACACGAGAAAAAAAACATAACAACAGGCCACACAGGTCGTGGGACGATTATTTTGTTTTGAACACATTTAGTACTTAAGGAGACCTATAATCTAAATATTCATTACATACAAAACAAACTTAATAATGACATTACAAACAAATATAACCTCTTCACCTATGTATCCAAAGTTGCATTTCCTATAACAACAAACGTGATTCATGTCAAAGTCCTTATTTTGTATGACATAAGGTCTATTTTTGAACAAGGTCAGATGAGATCATCAGGAGGTTATTTGTTTTGATGCATGTGGGTGTCGAATTCCTCGGCTTGGTTGCGGCTTCAGTGCTATCATAGTTGGAAGTTATGCTATGTTAGATCAATTTCATAGTCGCTAACTGCATTTAAATACAGTCATGGATTAAAATAATGGACAAGCCACCACGATGATGAGGCCGTCAAGCTGAGCACCACCGTTGTAGCACTGAACGTGTTTGCAATGGTGACCCTCTTTCATGAGACTTTGACTTCAGCTTAACATCAGGCGAGGTGAAATCAAATTGACGTGCCATAAATAAAAAATAAAATCTGCAGTAATTGCTGGAACAAGCACAGAACAGAAAAAACTAGTAGAAATGCGACACGATAGTTTTCAGTAGCAGAACCGATGTCGCCAAACTCACGCATACAACCGTTAATAATACCGTGCATTACTAGTGAATAATTGCTTTGGGTGGTGGAATTTACTACTTCTTTTAATGCCATATTAGGTCAAATCAAACATAGGCCTCTCTCAATGTCGAGAGACTTTGGCCTGCTTGTTAGACTTGTTAGTACAGGATTTTATAAGTTTACCTTCTCTCGCAGTGATTTCATTTTTTGAATCTCTCATCTCATCTTCTCGCAGTGATTAAATTTTTTTTTTTGATTTTTTTTACTTTTTTTCGCATTGTTTACTCACCATCATACCAGTAAAGCTAAATGAAACATTTGGCTCACATTATAATGGCATTACAACTCATTTGGGTCACATTATAGTGGCGGCGGATACCTATCTAAATCCGTAATAGCAGATTGATAAAGACAACACAAATGACATGTGTGTGGTTACCCTTACAAATAAACTATCTGTGCCCTGTAGTTCCACCCACCGTCTTTCACAGTTATGCGGTCGAATCGCATCATTATCACGCCCACGATTCTGATATTATTATGGCGTATCTATTGTACACAGAGATGTACAAAATACTTTTCGAAAAGTATTTAAATACAAAATGCAAATACTTTCTAAATATAGTATTTAAATTGCAAGATACAAAATACTTTTGCCTTTTGTATTTAAATACTAAATACAAAATATGTATTTTCAAAATACTTTATTGAAATAAAATACTTTATGGTAAAATTACTGGTTTTCTTCATTTATTAAAGATTTTAAAATCACAAGCTCTTCAAAAAGAGCATCTGACATGTTGCGCCTGTGTGGACGCATAATCGTACCGGTTTTTTATAAATATATTTTTCTATTTCTGTATTTTTGTCATTGTCTTGTCATTAATACATTCATAATCACTTAAATACGAATCGTTAAAATAATGTCTTATTGCCTACACGGCATATTGTTTAAATACATTTTGTTCTGGCATTTTTTAAAGACATTTCTAGCGAACAACACAGAAATAATGAAATAGTTGCCAACACTGCAAAACGTAACAGTTACTTTGAGGATTGTCAAGAGGGGTCCCTCATATATTATTGGTCAGGTTTTATATGCATTTTGTTTCATCTGTCATTTTGCGCATAGACTTTCAAAGCTGCTGCGCCACTAGTGGCCATTTTATGTTTTTACTGAATCGCGGAATGCTTTAGAAAAATGAAGCTAAGAATAAAAAAGTATTTTGTATTTTACAAACCATTTTACAAATACAAAATACTTCACGAATAGTATTTCAAATAAAATACAAAATACTTTTTTAAAAAAAGTACTTAAGTACAAAATCCAAAATACGTATTTTGTATTTTGTATTTGTATTTGAAATACAAGTATTTCAAATATGTCACAACTCTGATTGTACATAATATATGTTAAATAGTCATAAAACCTCACCAAGAATTTTCTTATCAAATGTCCTATTAACTTTTTTAAACCACACAAGTAGTTCTAGTGTTATTCCAGGGTTTAAATTGAAGTATACGGGTGGCTCGTCGCCAGCTTAGCTAGCATGTCCGAACAAACAAACTCTTCAGCTTTATTAGTATAGGTAGATAAGTATTTATCACAAGAAAATCAATAAAACCCATATTTTTTATCAGACAAAAATTCTGCGAACACGTCAAAGTTACCGCCAAAATGTGTTTTTTTTTTTTAATCAGACGCCAGTAACTATCAATAATTCGGCCTAAAGAAACTTTTTATGCCGCATCGTTGGTTATTGTTATTATCACATAAAAACAAATTTTATATCTAAGCGGTCGACGGGAACCGAACTTATTAACGTAGTTTAATACGGTGGAAAAGGACAGCATTACGCATTGTCACCCGGGCCATGACCCTTTACTCGTGGGGGCAAAATGGGTCACGAAGCCATCATCTAACGATTACGTGGCATATATCGTCTGTGGTTTTGTGCTATAGATTAGGCCAGCAGTTGTAAGGCTATACAATTTACTAAAAGCCTTTAAAAATAAATAGAAAAGGTCATATATAGGTAGGCTAGGTTGTTATTTCATGTTAAAAATACGTTCAAATGATGTGATGAACTGTAGTATCTAGTACTTCTTTTTGGGATTTTATGACCTGGCATCTAGGACTTTTAGGTTAAAGTATCTAGTTCGGAAGTAGTATCATCATCCTGTGGTGCTGTTTCTTTTATCTAAAGAACCCCGATAGAGCCCTGTAGACTAAATTTTTGAAATTGAGTGTTTTTTTAACCAATGACCGAAGGAGAATGACTGAACGAACCGATAGGTTTCTGAAGGCAGTGTACGTCAGAGAAACGCCTTCACTATAAGTAGAGGAACAATATTGATCCAGGACTTGAATATAAAAGTAATAGCTGATTTACGAATGAACTACAAACTTCGCACAACCATGTATTTTTTCGCCTTCTTGGAATTTAGATCCCGTTCGCGTTGTACCTTCTATTTAAATTTTTGCGTGTATTTTTGCGCCCGCTGCTCAATCTATGTACGAGACGAGACGGACTTAGGATACCTTTATGACAAAGGTATCCTAAGTCCGTCTCGTGACTCTAAGCTACCTCCCCACCAATTTTTAACCAAATCGGTACAGCCGTTCTTGAGTTATAAATAGTGTAACGAACACAATATACCTTTTTTATAGATTTATTTTAACAGCGGATCTCATGGTACATAACCGGAAGACCAAAGTTAAGTGTACGCAATCAATTATTTACTGCTATTAAGGTCAGCAGTGACCTGTATGTTAATTAAGTCTGAACTGACCATTATGGGACGTGTGAATTTGAGTACAATAACTAGTTTTTGTTTACTGACGTGTAAAGAAGAGTGTTCGAGTGCATTACTAAAAAAGATTGAATATAATTATTTTGAGGCAGAACTTGAACGAACCAGCGATCACCAACGCTTTGCTTTGCAAGAAAATATAGTACACCAGGGTACCCACCACTCACTCACGGATTAACAATCCGTATACAATAACAATAATAAAATTACTTATAGCCATAGAAAGGAATACCAAGCCGCACCCCTCAAACCAACTAAAAAGACTTCTTACCCAAGGAGAGACGATTTCGTATGTGCAGTATTCAGCAAGCGCGAAGTACGTGTTTCGCCTCTATACGAGGCATCTTCAGGAGCACTATAGAGCGACTGTTTATCTTAATCCTTGCTTTACTTTGTGGGATACTTTGTATAACCGAGAGGCGCGAAATTTTTGGTGGTTTGAGAGGTTAATCAATCAGCCCTTCGCTGTCCACTTCTGGATATAGGCTTCTCACAATGTTAAAAGGCTTAATACTGTTTCCAAGCTGGCTAGACGGGTTGGCACAGGGTTTTATTTCGAGTTTTCCTTCCCTAGCAGTGATATCCCCTGCGTGTTTTTCCGTTTATCACCTCTTACGACAGATTTTGGATGAGATGAGTCATGTGTCATATAGTTAGAACGCTTAGTAATGATCTGGTTTCGAATGTACCACCTCTGAACCGTAATCCCTTCAAAATGAAAAGAATGTGCTGTAAAATTAATAACTGCTATATTTCAGAAGTCGTTCAAAAACCGTCACACTTCCATAGACAAAGGTTCATAGCTCCCCCATTGTTAGCAACAGGGCAATGACAGCGTTAACGAGAATATGAATGCATTACATGATTCCGAACGCCTATGTAGATACGAGTTATTATAATTTCAAATTTGGATGTAATCAGTAACTTAAATGTATGAAATCGATATATTACTAGCAAATATGCATATACCTCGCGGCACATTGGAACTAAGTGGCAAGGCAACAAGGCCCTGACCCTGGTGACGCGAAGATTAGCGACCTCCGTAGCGTGGCGGTAGTGCACACCACTGCTACGCTAGAGGCTTCGATTCCCGCTCAGTGAAAATATTTGTGTGCATGAATATGAATATCTGCGTTGATCTGGGTGTTTTTATGTATAGTATGTATGTATTTACAAAAAAAAATGTATCTAGGTATATTTATCCGCATTCTGGAACCCATAACATAAGCTATATAAGCTATGCTTACCATGGGTCTAGGTTGCGATGTGTAGATTGTCCTAATATTTATTATTAATATATAATCTATGATTTCATCTCGTCTACCGCTAGAGCACACCGACAAAGAAACCCATAAAACTTCTTAGGAAGGGCTCCCCAAACCAGAGGACTACAGGAGGAATAGTCAACCTATTTGAGAATGCTATCCCTCTTCAAACGTAGGGACCAGTTTGTGTGCCACGTAAACAATCCAACAAGGTGGAAATGTGTGCGAAGGATCCAAAAGATAAGGTAAGCCTGCGATTCCTGGGTCTACCCTTCCAACCGGGACTGTACGTCGCGGTGGTTTCATATTTTCCGTGAAGCGACTGCCATATGGCATCCACAACCTACTGGCAATATCTAAGTACTGCATTTAGACCATGTGAACACACTTCTTACACAAGTCATTGAGCTTAGCTAGAGGGGTTATTTCTCAAGACAGGGACATTTTAGGAGCCACTTCATCCATCAGCAACAGGGGTTAGAGGGAATATCAGTAATTTCAGTTGCTAATATTCTTATATGAAAAGAAAAATGTATACAGAAGGGTCATACTTACTTGTAATTTGTAATACAAAATAAACTTGCATTATAAGGATAATTTAATGCAAAAATATTGTAATTTTATGATATCTCAATGTTATTTATAGCACTTTACTATGCTTTGTTATATTATATGCGCATGAGTGTAATCAGTTACATTCCGACTTATATTGTATTTATTTTCTTATAAATTTTGAACTGTGTTATAGAGATTTTTTATAGTATTTATGGAACATTACACCACAGTTACAAACACAACATCTTTATCATATACTAGATGTCCCCAGATTTACCAATGGCATAAATTTGTAAATGTTGGTATAATTTTAAATACTGCTCCACTCTTTTGAGTAGCAGCGTAATGATATATACCCTATATTCATTCTTGATAAACGGGCTATATAAAAAGTATTTTCAATTCCAACCAACCGATCCAGAGACTGCCACATGCATCCAAACAATCAAAAAGCCTATTCTCGGAGCCTAGGAGTCGGCTTTCTAGTTGAACTAAAATGTGGTTGAACTTTAATATTTTCTATGAAGCGACTGCTATCAGCCACAACCAAATTAGCCATATTGAAGTTCTGTAGTTAGGCTAGTCGGACTTTATTCCAACTACCCGTAATGACTGCCATAGATGTTGGTATGGTAACTGTGACCAACGGCTTAACATTTTCTCCAAGGCACAACCAGACCATAGCAAAACGTCATATTCATGGATACAAATATTTGCACTAGAAGGCGATTGAACCCATGCCTCGTGCGTAGCAGGCGCATTCACTACTGCCACTTTATGATTTTAGTATTGATTGTGTAGAAAGAATAGATTAACTCTGTAATTAAATTGTCAATCTGATACAAATTTATGCATTCTTCCTCCAATTATGTCATTCATAATTTTTTTTTGCAAATGGAAAAAAAATGGGAATCAATATATCCGTTCACTCATTTTTTATTTACCTAGACAGAATGTAAATATTAGTATTTCAATCAAAAGTAGCTTGTAACTAGGTACTTATTATTGGATCATGTAGAGGCGAATAGCCTCTTCAGTCATTTGATTGTAGTCAAACAAATAAATTAATTGAATGACAAATACTAAAATACTGATTGCACCATTTTCTGGGGATACCATTCTGCAATATTAGCATAACATTATCAGGTATAAAAAAACTAAGCAAGGTATGGCACAACATATTTTCATAATACACTGAATTGATGAAGAAACTATTCATTGCTTTGCAACACATTACAGAGGACGCATTCAGATGGGGTTACCATGTACAGGTTCAAAATGACTAACAGCAGGAACACTAACTTAACCCTTAAATCAGTAAATGGGAGTTATAAGTTTAGATTCTAAGATAAGTTAAGATTTAGGCGCTTTTGGGTTGATGCCATTAATAATATTGTGTATTTCTTAAAAAAAACAACTTTAGATTTAGGACCATATTAATTAAGTTAGGTCAATGACAGGAAAATAAAATTTTCCTTATGCAGAATACCTACTTTTGATAACTTTGTAATAACAGTAAAATAATAAAACATTTTCCTTTTAATAGTAGCTGGTGTTTTAGTAATATAATCACAGAACTACGAACAGGAAGTAGTTCTATGATCATTTAAACAATTTTATGTATCTAATATTATCTAAACACACAATATAGCTTCATTTTATTACTAAAGCACAAAGGCCATTGACATCAGATAAAAAAAAACAGGAAGTCTATGTGCACTTAATTGCCACTTCACCCTTTTAAAAAATCCTTCAAGTGTTCTAAATTTAAATGACCGATCTATAAACACTACACAAACAAACACAGCTGTAATTGCGTACTCTATTCTATAAATAACTTCAGAAAGCTAAGAGGCACTATTACTTCCAAATGCATACAGTGAATTATGCAAAATAGATTCATTTATAAAGATATCGTGATATCATCGAACCATCAGATATTAATAATTAAGTTAGTAAAGAGAGCTAGCCTTGACGAAGCTCCGCTTTTTATATACTCACTGTGTAAGCAAAAGTATCGATGAGTTGCAGTCTTCTATGATAAATGGAAACCGGTCATAACTGTCTACACTTGTAATCACTTCACACTAAAACAGTACTTATAACACAGGATTTTAACTTCACAAAATGACGATATTAGTATTTGTAAAAGATTTTGTGGAAAATCACTTTTATCAGAAGAAAATGACCATTTTTGACGTTTATGTAAATTGGTATTGCTATTACATGAAATCCTACTATCTACTGCATAGTTCCGTTTGGTTCCGTTTCGTAGGAAACCCAGAAACTTTCCAGAAAGGTATTGAAAAGAAAATCACTTATTATGTTTTCGTAACATAATTTTGTCTATAACTCTACGATTTATTCATAAAAGCTATTATAATATTATACAGAAACTGACTAACGTTTGGCACGGTTACGGTTAAAATTACGTATTTTTCTACGCTTTAGGTTTCTGATCAAAACAAGGCAACATTTTCTTTTACGTTTCATGCAAAAAAAATATGTTTTTATAAATACTTAAACATTGCACGATTACGTAATCATTGACTAGTTTTACCTGAGTATTATTTTTCTGTTTACTGTCTAGAATTTATGACAGAACCCGTATTATGTTAAAATTAGAAGGACAAAAACGTATTGAAAAAATTAAAAGAAATCTTAGATTGCATTCCGTTATAAGCAAATATTACTGTCAGACGCACTTTTTCTGAGCCATCGACGCTAACAAAAATCCGCCATTTTTCTACTAGCCTGACGCAGTGTCAATGTAGAAAAAATTATTTATTACATACTCATTCTATAAATAATTTAATTAAAACGAATACTTTAAAATAGGGAAACCAAGTGCGATAAACCTAAGCTCTGTTGTTGTGATTCAACTATGTAAAAAGTGAGCGGTAAACACGTATAGGAGCTAACTAACCTCTCAATATGGATGAAGATATTTTTATGGATCTGGATATTATTTCCGCTAAGAAGACACATGCTAATAAATTAAAAAGGGACCTGAAGCCTAAGTACTCGTCACCTATTAAAAAAAACTTAGATGATGACGAGAAACCACAACCTTTAACTACGAAAGTAGCGGTAAAATTTTTGTTGGAGGGCAAACTAAAATCGAAAGTATGTAGATACTGTTTACATATAACGCCTGCATTATCTGAATTAGATCAGATTATGAAGATCGGTGGCACTGGAAACATATATAAAGTCACTATAAGGGATATTGTTTCTAGCTTTCACCCATTCAAGGTATATTTTTAAATATTGCTCGTCAATTTGACTTCACCTCGCCTGATGATAAGCTGAAGGCGAAGTCTCAGGAAATTGGGTCACCATTACATACACATATATAAGATTCTGCCTCAAAGTTGAATATTAGTGCTAGGGAACATTGCATTTATCTCTGCATTACATTTATTATGTTGCAATGCATATTTTTAACCATGCGGGTGACACTGATGAAAAAGAAACTATTCTTCCTTCTTCTGTTCAGTGAAAATATGCATGTTTGTTTTAATTTCTATTCTAATAAAATATTAAATATCAACCCCTGCAAGATTAGGTATTACTCCAGACGTCTGGCCCCAATATTTTATTATCTGTCTTTTTATATTTTGTACATCTTTTTAGCCACAGGATGTCTACTGCTGAACATAGGCCTTCCCCATCAACCTTCAATCTGACCAACATTTTGTAAAAAAGAAAATAATTTACAATTATACTAAAATTAATTTATGAACATGAACTAAGTATTATATTCCTCAATTTCAGGTTACCGATGACCCAAATTTCCCTAATAAAATATGTCAAAAATGTGTGGATAAAGCTCTTGGGGCATATCTTTTCACACAGCAGTGTGAACAAGCAGAAAGAGCCATGCTAAATTGCTTTGATGATATGTATGAGAAATTGGAAAAATTGGATCCAATAGATAGGCCAAAAAAACGAGGCAGGCAGAAATTAAATCCTAACCATAACATCTTACATGCAGAACATAACAAAGTTATGGAGTATGCAGAACCTATAATAAATATTGTAAATGTAGGAGCAGAAACATTCACAAAGGAGCCCGAATTAAATGATTTAGAATGTAAAAAATGCTGGCAAGTGTTACCAAACTTGGAATCGTTAATGAACCATGAGAAAATACATCCGAAAACCATGTGGTATCATTGCCGCTTATGTGGAAAATCATTTCCTAAACGTAATCAATTGAAAAAGCATAATAATAGATTTCACGTTCTTGGCAAAGAAGTTGTTCCAGCTGCTGAGAAAGGCTTTATGTGTAAAGAATGCACCCATGTTACTTCTAATTTTATTCAACACTTACAACACGTAGAGAAACATAAATTTAAGAATGTTATGCAACATCTTATCGAGAAGAAAATGGACAAGCTGTGTGTAGTTTGTTTCAACAAAGGAACAAAAATGTTGGATTTGGACAAAATGGTTTGCATACACGGTTGTCATCCTGACCTCATGGGTGACAAAACTGTGTACACCCTCTTGGCTACTACATTACCTAATGTGAGTAAAACACTATTTCTTTATTATCACATAAATGATACATATATCAAAATAGTATATGCCGACTTATTTACCCGTTGGCATGTACAAGTGTCCAACTTTGGGGAGACAGTTTTGGTTCCAATTTGATGGCCACTATTTATATTTGGTGGCAATTACTGGCCAGGTTGAATGGCTTTCTTGAACCTGTGGCTACTATTTATTCAGTCAACCTCTCCTTTTGTAAGAAGACTGTTGACGACGTTGAAGACGTTGTTCAACTTGGAATCAGGGTATCATGCTACATGACCTGCGTATATCACTAGTCCAGTTTCAAAACAGTGAATGTACTTAATCACTATTTGTTTCGTGTTAGCAGTTGCTTTTTAGTATGCACAAAAACTGACTTAAATTGTCATATTTTAGTGATATACAATAATGTTAATGAGAATTAACTCTTCTTGGTATAGGTACTTATAAGTACAGACATCAATAATTATGGACCTAATATGTGCTTAAAATGCGATTTATACATACAGTATGCATTTTTGGGTTGTCCTTTCAAGTTAGCATTTAATGCAATGGTGGTGGACGAGTTCACTTCTACCAATTATAGGTTGTATCAAAACAATCTGCATGTGCCAGGGCAAACAATCTCGCAGCTTATATCCAAGATCTAGGCCAATATGTATACATCTTTGAATAAAGACAGTTGAAGATCACATCGTCCATAGTGTTCAGTTCTAAAATTTTAATTTTACAATCTTAGTTATTGATGAAAGCAACTGCTGTTATCAGTTTACACAATTTTCTTTTTGTTGGTTTGTTACCTTTACCTTTGCTGGCATTTATCAATCTGTATGGTTTGGTTACTTTTCTAGCCAAAATCATACAAATACCAAGACCTATGCATACCATACAAGGCTCAGACTATGACCATATTCAAAAGACAGAATAAATATGTTTACCAAAAGAACGACGTCATTGAATCAGTCACAAACTATGCTTACATCAAGGAGGGTATCCAATTGTCATACCCGATTATCATATCGAGAGATAAATTTAAGACAGATCACTTCTATTTCTATGTATTCTGTGATCCAGAACATCAGAAAGATGTTAATTTAATCAATGAAGTTATCAAAGAAATTGACAATCTGCCTAAAACTAGGACTAAACTTGTAGAAGTGGTTGATATTCAGGAAATTGAGAATGATGAAAATGAAAATACAAGAATTGATGAAGACATTGATATTGGTTTTGAAGATATTGAAGAAAATGGAAGTAATTACAACGATGACTTTGAGAATCAAAGAAACTCTAAAATGGAAAATGAGACTGTTGATATAGAAATAGCAGAACAAAATATTAACTTATCAGCATATGAGTTTTCATATCCTGTACTTGAAACTGATCATGATGCAATATTTACAAATACTTCACCTGTTGTGATGAATTATACATTTTCAAATCCCGAGGATCAACTGATGGAACAAGAATCAAATGTACATCAGATAATAGAAAGCACTGTTATTGATACTGGTGTCAATAAAGAGCTTACAAAAGATGTATCTAATGAATACAATATCTTTGACAACACTTTTTACAGAACATATGATAATGTTATTAAATGTGTAGAAGAAAAAGCTATTGTTGATTGTAAATTTTGTTGGATATTCAACCGTACAGGGTTTTGTAATAATTGCAAGAAACCTATCAAAGAGGGTCCTGAACGAATGGATGAAGAACAAAATGAAAAAGATTTAGAACGAAGTATATATGGAAAATGGCACTGCAATATCTGTTTAGTTGCTAATGTAGACAGATTCACTTGCTATTGTTGTGGAGCCAAACGATTCATAGATTATAAAAAGAAAATTAATTTTGGTAATAATAGAACTTTTATAGCAAGGAAGATAGAAGATGAAAATAATGCTCTTACAAGGAAAGACGATATTGATCTACCAAATAATAATTTAAATATAATTGAAGACGTATGCATTATGGATTTTAAAACCAATTCTGAAGATACAGATACAAAACCTATTATTATACAGAATATGGATATTGAAATGACGACAGTCAAGACTATTAGCGGTGGAAATAACAATAACAATTCCGAAGAAGCTATGGATGTAGAGGACACTCCAATTGTGCCAACTGTAGATACAATTTGGAATAATACAGTATTGAATTTTGGTATTAAAGCTATACCAAATTCTCAAACTATGTTCCCTGCAGCACCTGTTATGGGACCATTACAATTTACTATCGGCTCGTCTGTACAGAAACAAAGAACGATGAGGATGTTGAAAGGTTATAAGAAATATAACAAAAGCTTCACATAAAGTAACTAATAATTATTACAGATACAGTCGGCATCAGGTACGATTGAAGTTGTTAGAGATATATATTTTTTTAAATTTAAGTTATCGTACAAAGAATACAAATTATAGCAGCATTCCATAAACCATATAATGTTATCTCATAGGTGTCACCAAAAAAGTATTGTAGCTGAACCATTCTTGTCTGATTACTCTCGGAGCAAAAGCCCATAATACGTACCATTACTGGTAAATGTTCATAAACATAAATGCTTGAAAAAATATATATTATTAAATAATTAGCCTATGCCCGCGACTCCGCCCGCGTGGCAGTCGATTATCGCTACCTAAGCGCCATCTGTGCAACTTAAATTCTATATTACTAGTCATAACTATGTTCTGCAATTTAATTTATTTTATTGTAATATATGTAAACAATATTGTTAAAATTAAAACCTTTTTCGTTGAATGTATATCATTAAGTAATGGCATAATATTAAAATATAAATGAAAGAATAAACTATGTAATGAATCGAGATTTTTCATTTACAAGTTACCTAAAAGACACATCTACCCTACACATCCATTCCTTGGCTTTTTTAATTTTTGTTTTACCTTTTATTTTTCTGTTGCAGATGATCCACATGAACAACTATATGGGGACAAAAATATGTGACAAATGTCTTAACCATGCAATCACCTCATATATCTTCATACACCAACATAACTTCGCCAGAGATAGGCTCTACACCTGTGTGAGTCTGATGCTAGATAATATTAAAAAAATAGAACCCCATGCCAATGTGTTTGTACAAATATCACAACATACTATAATGCCAGCTATAGAAGACACAGATGAAACGTTACTGCTCGATGAAAATGATTATATTGATGAAAGCAAACTTAAAATAGATGTATTAGAAGATGAATTTAGAATTAAATCTGAGAGTGAAAGTGAAGAAGATACACTTATAGAAAATAAACCTGTAACTGAAGACTCAGAACCGTTAACTGCAATTAGTCCCGAACCTGAGTTCTTAGATAATCCGGCTAAAAACGCCACAAGAGCTTATACAAATAAAAAGTTGTTTAACGGCTTAAAGAATAAGTACTCGATGGATGTTTGTAGTGAGTTTTTAACATTTAATAATCGGTCTGTACCCAAAAAGGTATGGCGCAAATTCACCTGCCCGTTGTGTTGCAAACATTTCATATCAGATTATTTCCTTAAAAGACACATTCTCAAGCATGTCAATAAAAGAGTTTGGTGTACGTTATGTAATAGAAAATTCAATTCTAAATTCTATTTGTATGAACATAAAAAAATTACACATCTTTTGAAGACACAGGATTATATGTCTTGTAAAGTATGTGAGCGATCATTTTTCGATGAAGATAAATTATATAAACATGAAAAGCATCATAAAGCAACAGTTTGTCAACTGTGTCATAAAGCATTTGCTACTCAAGCACAATACAAAAATCACATTCAAAGGCACGCAGTCAAACTAAAACTTATAAATCAGAGACGAGCTCAAACGTGTAGCTTCTGTGAGAAAGAATGTCCAAATGATAATGAACTCTCGCTTCATGTTAATAAAGTACATTTACAAATAAAACCTTACAGCTGTGATATGTGTGAAAGACAGTTTTATACTGAAAACAATTTGAAATATCATAAAAAGGTGCATAGTATGTTTTCAAAAGAAACTTGTGAATTTTGTAATAAGACGTTTAATTGTAGAAAACAGTTGGTTATACACGTTAGGAAACATATAGGTGTGAAGCCGTTTCTTTGTCAGGTATGTGGACAAGCATTCTATTCTACGTTTAAGGCTAGGGAACATATGAAAGTGTACCACGGTGGTAGATTTTGTTGTAGGATTTGTAAGACCACTTTTGTAACTAAATATGGACTGAAAGACCATGTTCATAACGAACATGGGTTCATTTAGCAAACATACAAGCTACTTGCTGGCTATGACTACTAAATTATTTTGTATATCATTGTTTTTTTAATGCAGGAATATGGGATATATCTAGGGTTGCCAACTCTAATAAGGACGAAAATTCAGTTGTGGAGGGAAGGGGACTTTTAAGTACGAAAAAATTGAAATTGATTATTGATTTTTAAAATTTATATTTATTTTGTTTAGTAGCTGCATTTAGTAATTCGTGATATTTTAGGACAAACTAAATTAATGCTCATGCTGTTACTTTCTTCGCTCCAAACCTGTTCCATCATGCTAAATACGTATACGTAAATAGCATTAGAGACAGGTATGGAGCGACGTGCATCCAACACGACACGACAAGCGCGTGACAAGACCATTTTTTTTTTGTGAAATTTTAGAAAATACGGGATAGGTCGAATGGTAAACATTATTACCAGAGTTTCCCGGGCAATCTGGGAGGGTTGGCAACCCTAAACATATCTGCTTTGGCATTAATAAATCCAAGGCATATATTATACCTAAAGATTACTTGGTGCTTACTCTTACTGAAGAGTACATCAAAAGGTGATTTTGTATGTAGTACATATACCGGCAAAATTTTTTAACAAACAAACAGTCAAAAAGTACCAAAAGGATAACTATGATTGATGATTTTATATTTTTTTTATATTAAAAAGTAAATTTTATTGTTATATTTAAATTTTTAATTTTAGTAAAATATTTTAAGCTTGTCATTGAACTATGAAATTTTATTTATAATTTAAATGTAAATATGTTATTTATGTGCAATGGTATTTTATTCAACTATACCTTTCATATTCACGAATAAAATAGACTTGTTACGTAACCATTTGACACACTTCACAAGTTTTCACTTGTTTCCAAGAAAATCTATCTCTGAATGAAATTGATGAGGCCGTCAAGCTGAGCGCCACCATTGTAGCACTGAACGTGTTTGCAATGGTGACCCTCTTTCATGAGATTTTGCCTTCAGCTTATCATTAGGCGAGGTGATGTGAAATTGACGTGCCATAAAAAAAAGCATGCTAACTAGTAAAATAGGGTGAATAGGGATAAAATGGTCATCTGAATTCTGTAATTATTTTCTTTCAAGCGAAACTTGAAACTAGTTTATTGTAATAAAACAAAATCATCAACTATCTGGTAATGTTATCCCTATTCTGCCCGTTTTAATATATTCAAAACGATTTATGTTGGAAAAAGTAATCCAAAGACAGCGCTTAAAAATTGTTGTAAATTCGTTCATTGTCAAGAAGTCTTCCTAAGACGTAAAGGAGACTTGTACTGGTAGCTCATTGGTCAGAACATTCTACCTGCAAGGGACTGATTGTTTAAATTCCCGTCTGGGTATTCACTTTTCCAATCTAAAACTCTCACCTACGCGTTTGTTAATCCACTGGGAAACAATGTTGCGCGACATGTTGCGCATGATTGTTGCACAATGTTGCAAAAAGAATGTTATTTCGTGTAATATTCCGGAGTAACGTATGGAATTGTTATTTTATAAATTTTTTGGCTATTTTTTGTATGGAGACATTTGATAGAGGTACTGTTCGTTTTAAAACAAATATGAACTTGTAATAAATAAGATATATTATAAATAAAGAATTATATTGATTAACTATTTTTGCGTTTTATTATTCATTTGCGACGTGGCTGCTACGCAGGATACGCGGGTTCTATTCCTATCTAAAATATGTCTATCCGCATTCTAGAATCCATAACAGAAGCTAGTTTAACTATGGTTACCATAGGTCTTTATTAACTTAATTAAATATTAATCTTCAATTAAGTATTTTGGGAGTGGAGCATTACATCAACTTGCCGTCACCAGTATTCTTGTGAGTATTTACGCAAATCTACTCAAATTCGACAATATAAAATTAGTTTTCAATAACTTTGACAAGTTTATATATTTTAAGCACACAGTTAAAAAAAAGAATAAACAAATAACGCAAATAACGGCGAATTTAAAAAAGTTAGCACATTAATTCCTCAATTTTTAATCAATCTGTTTAGCATGACTGCTACACATCGTAACTGCTTTTTATAACAATATCGTTGATTCCTCAGCAATGTATGTAATTTATCAAGGTATACTAAAAAAACAGAGTAGGAAAACGCTCTAAATATGAACAATATTATTTAATCTATCAAATAGTTCACATTTACAATCTTAAAATAATGTACTTCAGTAATAATTCTGATTTATATATTACATACTATGTCAGTATATTTAGAGTTGAGGGAACATTCCCGAAAACAAAAACAAAGGATACCATAGACCATTTTAATAAAACTGGGCTACTTTTTTTCTGACTTATAAAACTTTTTAGAAGCTTTATACGTGCAATAATACTATTTAAAGGGTTTGAAAATAGTACCTACTATACTCCATTTGTTTAGGTAGTTTAAAAGGTAAGAAAACCCCATTTATTGTAGCGCCCCAATTCCTGAACACACCGCTCACCATCTCCTCGAGTATCGGGATCCTTGGTGTCGATATCTCCAGCGATGTCCAGTTCCGCAGTCACTTGGAGGACAAGGTTAGGCTGGCATCAAAGAAACTAGGAGTGCTCAACAGGGCGAAGCAGTACTTCACTGCGGAGCAAAGACTCCTTCTTTATAAGGCACAGATTCGGCCCCACATGGTGTACTGCTGTCACCTCTTCGCCGGGGCGCCTGCATGCCAGCTTGACCGCTTTGACTCTGTACAACGGCGGGCGCTGAGGATCGTCGACAATCCCATACTCTCAGGCGGTGTGGAACCACTGAACATCAGGAGGGACTTCGCCTCACTGTGTGTGTTCTACCGCCTGTATAATGGCCTGTGCAGAAGAATTGCTTGACATGATGCCCACACCTACTTTCTATCATCGCACCGCTTGCCATAGAGAGGGAGTTCATCCAGTGTGTGAACACTACGACCGGAAACGGTGCGCACTGTGCGGTATGAAAGGAGTTTCATCCCGCGCACGCTCAAGCTGTGGAATGAGCTCCCTGTCGTGGTTTTCCCAGGCGACTACAATATGGGTTCTTCAAGAAGGGCATAAGAAGGTTTCTACAGGGTAGGCAGCACGTGTGTGACGCCTCTGGTGTTGCAAACGTCCATAGGCCACGGTGACCGCTTTCCATCAGGTGGGCCGTGCGCTTGTCTGCCACCTAAGTGGTATAAAAAAAAAAAAAAAAACAATTGTGGCAACTTCTTCTTATAAAAATACATGTTAAACACTGACTAACTTGGTTACCTACAGGTTTTTATTCTTCGTTACTAAGCAGAAAACTATTTTTAAAGAAAACATGTTAAGAAGACACACTAAAGATTGTTTACGTTTTTGTAAGTATCTAAACAAATGGACAATAAAAAAGGAAACTAACTTTGTTACGTTTTCAGGATCGTTCCCTTAACACCCTGTATACTAGCCGCTACCTATACAATAGGTATTACAAACACTTTCTGATAGAACAATAAAAAAAACATATGGGGTGCTATTTGGAGACTGTCGCTGAACTAAAAACTAAATAACATGTGTATTGCGTCGTCGTGACGTGACGCCCAAGCGTTAGGTAACGATGACGCGAGTTCCAAAAGTTTTCACTTCAAAAATAGTACGGTTACTACGTAGTATACCACCTAACCTAATAATATTAACTTATATCTACCCTCTCGATTTCAGCTATCCTCGCCCTCGTCTTTACTCCTTAGAGTATTTTACTATAAACACATAGCAGGCAGGAAGGTGATAGCCATAAGGATCTTCTGCCATAATAAGATTAATGCAAGTCAGCACAATAATTATATTCATAATTTCAGCTATAGGACGTCCACTGCTGAACATAGGGCCTCACATTCGACCGATTAGAGAAGTTTTGCATCCAATGGGTTGCACAACTATGTCGTCCGTCCATGTCGAAGACGGCCATCCCACGTATCAGTATGTGGTCTCCATTCGAGAACCTTCTGACTATAACAGCCATCAGTTCTTGCCGGACCATTGGTCAATTGAGACCTTGAGCTTTCTTATGAGGCTCACAGCAGGCTACATCTCTGCACCATAATCAGCACGATCTATAGCATGGTACAGGGAAGCTTCTTCTCTATGGCTAGTGGAAAACCAAGATCTTTTATATAAAAAATTGCTACTGCCATTTCAAATGATTTAATAGGACAGGATATTTTCAAATGTTTCAAACATAGCTTCGTGGCGCAGCGGTCAGAGTTCAAATCCTGTCAAAACATTCACTTTTTGCAATCTAAATATGATTACATGCTATTGTCATAGCTATTGCTATTTGTATTGTGATATAAAACAGAATCGCAAATACCTGACTACCTAAACTCTGTTCATTCTCTGAGCCTATTCCCAACTCAATTGGGGTCGGCTAAGATGTGGCTGAACTTCGATATCTTCCGTGAAGCGACAGCCATCGGACCTCCACAACCAAACTGGCTTTATCAAAGTTCTGTAGTATAGTTTTATTTAATTGAAATCCGCAATTACCTTATCACTGAGCTTGTTTAACTATATGAGTATCATTCACATGTGATATAAAGCGTCCAATATCCGAACAGACGTAGTGGCAGTCCGGGCACTTTGCCTGGGGGGACGGGCTCAGGGTCTGCTCCCTGTACGACGTAATGTACTCTTGGTGCACACACGGTGGTTCCCCACACCGGTGGTCGGGACACGCGAACCTACACTTGTGTTTCGCCAGGTCATGCTGATGAAAGTTCTTCCGACAATTCACACACTCATACTCCCCCTCACCATGCCACAAGTATTTGTGAGCTTCTAAAGACACAGGAGTATAAAACACAACATCACATTTTGGGCACATGTGTATAGAACTCATGTGACACTTTTTCAAATGTGTCAATAACCCGCCATCTTGGACTAAACCTTGACATATCATGCATTTCGTTCGGAAATGTACTGTGAAATGTTTTGTTAGTAACTGCGATGTTTTGAATGTTTGGTGGCATATTCTACATTTGTTACCGCTGTTTTTATGTGTTTCTTTGTGTATCTTCCATTTTTTGTAGGACGATAATGAAATATTGCATTTCATACATTTAAAAAAGTTTGGTTTGATGTCCTCATTGTCTATGGATTCCTTTTCTTCGTCAATATGCATTTCTGTGTTTACTTGTCTAATGACGGTATTTTCCAGAGAAAAAACAACGTTGCGTACGTCAGGGTGTGCAGAATCTTTCAAAATAGTGTTTTGGATGTAACAGGATTTGTTATACAACTCGGTTAAGTGGTAGTTCAACATCTTCGACATATATTTGGTGTTCTCAATGAAAATGTAAGACTCGATAAGACTCGTTTTGCATTTGTTACATATCCTTGAATTTGATAAAACGTCCTCAACCTGAAACAATTGCCAAAATTTAAAACGGGAAAGATTATCTTGCTAAAGCTAAAACAAGACAAAAAGCTTCAATATTCTTTCTTGGGCCTTCTGGGGGATCTTTGGGTTTTAAAGACAAACCGCAACAAAAATTAACAGAGCCCAGTGCTCACTGGAGAGGTATTGTGTTATCAGTGGAAAGACCGAGAAAGCCTTCTTAGTCTTCTGCACTGACAGCACAGACTCTTTAAGCCTTCTCCTCTCCCCCTCTTCTTCCCCTTCCCACCTCTTCTCTATATGAGCATATAGAACGAGAGGCAGCACGAATGTGACGCTCCTAGTGTTACAAACGTCCATAGGTCACAATAACCACTCTCCGTCAGGTGGGCCGTGTGCTTGTCACAAAATAGTAGACAGAGACCACATTTCGTCAATTGTGATTTTCGGACCCACGTAATAGAGGACGACCTTGCCATCAAGCAGGCACGTCAACAATATTCACTGTCGAATTGAGAACCACACGTAGAGATGGGCTATTCTTATTTTATTCCACTAGGAAAAAACAAGGCAATATTATTTTCATGCACCAAACTGCCATAGATACCACCCTCTCCTGGAGCCAGTGAGAGTGGTTATGTCCGATTCGAACCGACTAAAGCGCCCGCCATCTTCCAGTCTTTGATTGTGATTGCAGCAGGAAACATATCTCCCGCACCCCAACCGACCCCCTTCGTGTGTGGAGACGTAAGTGTCCCCATCTAGCCCCCGGGTATGGTAGATCCCATCCCTGTTTCTGCTAGATTGACAAGCGGCTCCTCACACCAACCCGGCATTATATTATTATACACTCACCTCATTAAAAATGGCTTGAACAATTTCATACAATGTTCTTCTGTGAGTGCTCCCATTAATAAACATATCAAATTCATCGTTGATCCCGTTCAGTTCGTCTGGAGTGGTCAGGCACAAGCCACAGAAGTGCGTTCGGTTCAAGATGTAACTCAGTTTGAGCTTCCAATATTCGTTATCGAGCTTTCCTATATTTTTCTCAGCTTTGGATTGTTCTGGAATGATTAAACACAATTATTTAAGTCCGACAACTGGTCTAACTGGAATATTTTTATATCTCCAATTGGTTGTGGAGGTCAGGTGGTGGCAGTCGCTTCACAAGTTCGAAGTTTAACGGCGACGAAGTTAGACCCATGGAAGACAAAAAAACAAGTGGAAGTCATGATATACTCGGTGAACAAATTATTACTACAGGATTATGATGACAGCATAACATTGGACATATTTAATGCAAATATACCATCAGTCAGGAGAGTGCTCAGTTTAGAATTTTTTCAACAATTTCAAGAGTGTGGTGATTATTAGTGTGCCTTTAATGTAGTACCTGCGCTTTATCTTGATTTGCAATTGTATAGGATGGGTGGACTATCCTACTAATCTATGTAACAATTGTAAAGATATTTATAATGTACTAGCTGTTGCCCGCGGCTTCGCCCGCGTGAATTTCTGATCCCTTTCCATATTTATTCCCCTTTTAAACCTTCTCTGGACTCCCACAAATAATTCAAGACCATAATTAATCAAATCGGTCCAGACGTTCTCGAGTTTTAGCGAGACTAACGAACAGCAATTCATTTTTATGACTATTACTAAGTTCACATTACAAGCACAGTCTGATTTGTAATAGCGAGGGCCTATAATTGGCTGTATGTATCTATGACCAAAGTTTCAATGTATTTTTAATGCTGTTGGTCCTCCGATTAGATAGATAGACAGATAAATAAATAAATAAATAAATGACTGAGGAAGACTGCCTCACCTGTATTCTGTTTGCTCTTGTTCTCCTCGCAATCCGCCTTATCATTACTCACGAGCTCATACACGGGGTTATCATACACATTGTTCACTCGCCTCAATTTCAGTTCTGCAAAAATAAATAATTCAGTCAGTGTAAAATAGAAATAGAGAGATAGAAGCGGCCATTTTTGGGGGAGCCCAGTCAGTTAGTTTAGTTTACGTTTATTTAAGTACCTAAACAAATTGACTATAATACAAACTGTGGCGATACCACATGTACCCAGCGCCATCTAGCGACAGCAAGAGTAACTAATACGTCACTCCGGATCCTGCATCGCGAAAATGAAGTTCTCGCGCTAGTACAACATATATACCACAACCCAACGACAACCGCCAGGCGCGATCACGTTGCCTGGTCGGAGGATCCTCCCTTTGTGTTGGAGGGACATCACATCCCGTTCCTCCACACAAACGAATTTCGCTTAGCTGGAGAGTATTATTACTTTTTTTACATATACTATACCTTTTTTATCAAGATATTGTATTTTCTTCGAAGTTCCAGATGATGTAGGCTTTTCTGTGACGTCATCACACACATATCCAATGACGACGGGCTTGGAGCTGGAAGATTGGTCTGGAACAAATTATATTATGATACAAAAGAGGCGTATTGAAGCGTAGATAGCGTAATGGTTAAGGAGTCGTCCTTACGATCGAGAGGTCCCGGGTTCGAATCCTGACCAATACACTAACAACGTGAACCCACTTCTAACACAAGTCATCGAGCTTAGTTAGAGGGGTTAGAGGGAATCTTAGTAATTTGGGTCGCTAATATTTGTGGCGAGCCCACATTCAAATGCAAAATAACTTTTTGTATAGACCATAAAATTACTTTTCTTTTTGGTGACACATATCTTATGTGAAATAAAAAAAATGAGATAATTCGATTGAATTGTATATTGTATTTAATTTGACTAAAATTCCCACATATTCTTTAAAAAAATTTTTTCACATAAGATAACATAAACTCACGCCTATGGTTCCAATTAGGCGAACCTATTGCCATCAACCGGGCACTTATAAACTTGCGATAAATACACACATAACTTCGAAAAGCATCGCAAAAAGTCATTGGTGTGTGCCATGGTAAAACCTGGGATCGAACCCGAGACCTCGTCTCAGCAGTCCATTACCCATACCACTAGGCTAAATAAAATAAAAAAGATATCGCACCTAAAGAGTCCTTGTGAAGGCCGTTGGGTTCTCTCAGCTTGGCGATAGTTTGGCTCTGTCTGTTAACCTTCGCTCTTAACGCTCTAATCAGTTTTTTCCTTTCTAAATTCTTCTCCTTCAAACTGTTAATCAGTTTCGCTGCAATTACCTGTAAAAAAAGCAATCATTGACATTGGATTTAGTAAAAACTAGGTGACCCGCGCAACTTCGTCTGCGTCACCCCGTTTTTGTAACATTTTTCATTCCTGCTCCGCACCTGTTGGTCGTAGCTTGATGTTATATACATATAAAGCTTCCTCTTTAACCATTTTATCTGTTTAAAAAAACCGTATCGAAATCCGTTGCGTAGCTTAAAAGCTTTAAGCATACAAAAGGATATAAGGACATGAAAAATAGGGACAGAGAACGCGACTTTGTTTTATACTATGTAGTGATCCCTACACAGGACAACATGTGTAGGGCTTAGATGTCACCCGCATACGGTACAGGATATTCCATCAAGAACCAAGCGGTTTGGTGAGTCTTTCCTCTGCCGCACCATTAAGTTCTGGAATTCCTTGTCGGAGCACGTGTTTCCTTCTTCCTACAGTCCCGGGTCCTTTAAGCGGGGCGTGAAAAAGCATCTGATGAGGCCGTCAAGCTGAGCGCCACCATTGTAACACTCTACATGTTTGTAATAGTGACCTTTTTCCCCGAGACTTTGCCTTCAGCTTACCATAAGGCGAGACAGATCAAATTGACGTGCCATAAATGAAAAAAAAAACTACAAAACATCTAGCCTAGTAATACAATACATACTCTGTTCACGTTGTTCTTAAATCTTCTATGTTTCTGCTTCTGAATTGAAAGTGGATCCACACTGACCGGTGCAGCTGTACTGGCTTCCTGAAAATTATAATAATCACGAAATTAAACACTGATTTATTCAACAAACAATCTCGGATGATGATCGGAATGAATAGGAGAGCACGTTAAGCCGTCGCGTCGGTCCCGGTTGCCATACGAACATCTATGGCAGTTGTTACGGGTAGTTGGAGCCCTCAAAAGTACAACCAGTCTAACTTGGAACTTCGATATCGCCATTGGTCATTGGACCATTGGTTGTGGAGATGGCAGTCGCTTCACGGAAAATATTGAAGTTCAGCCGCATCACAGTTAGACTGGAAAGCCGACCCCAACCGAGTTGGGAAAATGTTCAGAGAATAATGATACTCACTGCTTCATTGTATTCCAGGACAGTAACATGCGGAACCGATTCCTCATACTCGCATGATTTTTCATGTGCTGACGATATCGAAGCATTACTTCCCTGTTAAAAAATATTTATATTGTCGTCAAAAAACACATAAAAAAATAAATAAGTAATCTTAAAAATCGCCGATAGATATGAAAACAGCTCTTCTTTTTACCACCGGAGCCGGATGGCTGAGTTATGTCGGACTCGAGCCGACTACAATGCACGCTGTCTTTGGGTCTTTAGTTGGCGGAGGTGAGATAGTAACCAACATAATATCCCTCGCATCCCGGCAGACCCGGGGCTCTATCTTCCGAGATGACCCCCGTCAGGTGTAGGGACCACGGTGTCCCCGTCTAACCCCCTCCTACTTCTGCTAGAGTGACAGGCAGCCCCACCCGTCACCCCCAGACCCGCGCTCATGGAGGACGGAGGTCATTCTACGATCTCCGACGTCCGAGTCGCTTCAGAACGTCCGAAGTAAAAAAAATAAAAGTTTTTAATTAAATTAAATTATGACACTTACGATATCATGATCATCAGTGGAATTAACAAAATCCTCATCAATATAACTATCGTCAACGCCATGAATTTCTTCCTTCACATTGAACTTATCGGTTGTGGTTGAACTGTTCTTTGTACAATCAACCAGTCTGACTTCGGGATAAGTGACGTCCACGTTTTCACCAGTATAATTACGTTTGACACCCTTCACCCGAAACTGAAACAAAAATGATAAACTGTTAATAGGGTTCAAATAGCGCACTATTTTTTTTACGTATAAAGGGTTGAATAGGGATCAAGGAGAGATACTCTCCTTTCCACTCCTACACAGAACAACACGTGCAGGGCTTAAATGTCACCCGCATACAGTGCAGAATATTCCATCAAGAACCAAGCGGTTCGGTGAGTCTTTCCTCTGCCGCACCAAGTCTTGGAATTCCTTACCGGCGCACGTGTTTCCTTCTTGCTACAGTCCCGGATCCTTTAAGCGGAGCGTGAAAAAGCATCTGATGCTGAGCGCCACCATTGTAGCACCGTACGTGTTTGCATTGGTGACCCTCTTTTATGAGACTATGCTTAACATCAGGCGAGGTGAAGATAAATTGACTATAAATGATTGATGATAAATAAAAAAAAATAAAAAAATGTACTTTGCGATAAACGAAGCTATTTTTTCAAGTGGGTTATTAACTGTAAAGTGACGTATATGACTCGCGCGTGCTGCGGCATCTCGTAGAAGGCTATGATGTGCTGTCGCGGCAACTCGTGGGAGCTCGCAGTCTGTCGCGACAGCTTGGGGTAGCTCGCAAACCGCCGCGGCAGCTAGTGGTAGCAGTCTGCCGCAGTATGACGATGGCTCTTGTATGTCGAAATGAAAGAATTTATGTGCTATAGTCATTAGAATAAGATTTTAAATAATTTGATCGCGAATAAAATCCTTTGGACGTTTCACGCCATTCCATAAGTGGGCGGCGGTCTTTATACATCACATTAAAAGTATTTTAGTGAATAACCATTTCTGTAAGGTAAATAAAAATACTTGTTTAATAAAAACCATTTATTGTACTTATTACACATGACTAAATATCACGGTTCTTTGCAGATTCTATCGGTTCACAAATGTAGTAAGTAAATTAATTAAATTTATTCATAATCATTTATGATATGTATGGTCATCTGTTACAATATCTTTTAGGCGCTAGTAAATCAAATAAAGGCATCATTATAACGATCACAAAAAATATGGGTAAGAAAAACAAATTAACATTCTAGGACAATCTACACAATGCCACCTAGACCCATGGTAAGCATAGCTTAACTAGCTTTTCTTATGTAGAATTTGTCTTATGTAGCCAGTCACATTATCTTAGAGTATAGAGTATTATAAAGACGGCATACCTACAGAAAAATAACTGTATACCTAAACTTATACGGCATGAATGAGGAGAACACAAGATGGCGGCTATTCTAGAGAATCCAGTAAATTGTCGATTTACTACTTTAAAAGTTTCGTTAGCTTAGTGGTGCAGTTTCGGTGTCACTATCGAATGTTGCCGGAATCGAGTTCTGACCATTACACTACAGACATCTCCCTCTTAACACAAGCAAATTGGCTTAGCTGGAGGCGTTAGAGGAAATATTAATCATCTCAAAATTAAAATCAAAAATGCTGATAGTTATTGGCATATCTTTTTTAATCTACATAAAAGCCTCATACATCAATATTTATTATACAGATAACCAGGTAGGTTTCTACATACCTGGATTTCTGTATAAAATGAACACCTAGGTATACTTTTTATTTCTGTTTTTCAAATTAAAACCTTATCCATAATAGTTCACAAATATAAGTAGGTATATGAAAATATGATTCTTATGGGAAAGTTTCGGTTTCGGTCGAAACTAAGACCATTGCTCAAATTTGGTTTCAGTTTCGGCCATAAAGTTTCGGTTGCACACCAATCAGAGAAATTTATTGTTGCTCTTCATTAGGATCAGAAATTGGTGTTTCAATAACAAAATAAAATGGTGGAAACTCAAAATCTACATCACTTGCGTTAATGCTGGGCATGACGCTGTTATGATGAAGCGCAACTACATAAATAACTCTTCCTAATTCCAACCTATGATCATCATAATAGCAGTAGTAGAGCCTATCTTGGACTACACCAATCATGCTAATATTGGCAACATACTTGCTAGCACTTGTAATTAATTAATAGATTCAAAAATGATATGTAATTTCAAACACATGTCTGCCAGCTAAGTGGTATAAAAAAAAAAAAAAAAAAAAAAAACAACACCACACGTAGAATATTATTATAATATAACTATTGTATCCCACAGCTTCACATAGGTCACATTTTAATCATAATAATATAATACGCTTACCAATGGAAAAATAGATGGAACTGCATTAGACTTGAGCATTCTCCGTGAGTTGGCTACATAGAAGTCTTCAGACTTAAAATGAAGACTGCACGCTAGTGAATTTTTGGTTATGTTTATGGGTACAGGTAAAACGTCTAACCATTTTTCCTTCATTTCTTGCTTAGCTGGAAATCTGTTACATAAATTATATCATAATTTATGTGAGTTTAGATTGTTTGAATACATAATAATGTTATTTATTTACAAAATATTCGTAATTTTAAGAGCGCAAAAGTATTAAACATATTATTATATACTTCGATAAAAATATATAGGTAGGCACCTAAATCTAGAATAATAGTTTAAAAAGAAAATATATGCTGAATCTGATTAATGGTCACTAGACCAGCGTAAATAAACCAATTATTGCTTACTTATGAAATGATATGCCGCAACCACTATATGATTCGCTTTTGCAAGCTTTTATGCAACATGTTTTCACCATTTTCACTTAAAAATTGCAGTTTTAGTCAATAGGAATTCACGATAATACACAACACAACGCGAAGTTCAACTTCAATGACAGCGTCAGTCAGGTCAGACGCTATGATTTTTTAAAGTTTATTTTACGGCCATGGAACCACATGGAACAGATGCCATGATGATCTTCCTCAGGGTTGCCAGATGACTGTTTCCTTAAGAATTCTCCCCAACAGTATTCCAAAAAACACTCAAATCTTAGGATTTACAGTGACCTAAAGTTTACAGAACAATTTTATTATTTAGGGACTACCAAGATGATACCCGCGGCGCGGCACCAACCGCATCACTTTGTTTTATTGCTCCAGATTCCCACAGGATAGAAAATAACGTATGTTTTAATCTAGACAATGCTGTTAACAAATTTTCAACCATTTCAATAAGTAGTTTCCCATTACAAAGTATGTACTTAAAAAAAGAACAGAAGTAGCTACCATTAATAAAATGAAATAACTAACCTGTTCGACAATATGAAGTGTGGGGATCGAGAACGCTTTTAGGTATGTCATATTGCGGGCAGTTTTCCTAAAACAACTTTGTTCAAAATGTCTCGAGCATATTCGAGTGAATTTGGTCGGTTGCCAGTTTTGTCGCCCTGTGGCACGAATCCATGCTTGACGGATTGCAGAGTCCTGCGGAAATCTGAAACAACAGTTTCATCAATGTCAAGTTTTAAAAATAAATAAGAAATATCCCTCATTATGGGCAATTTACCAGTACCTCAACTGGTATCCCTAAAAAATTCTACAAATTAAAAAGTAGATAAAAATGGCGGACAAGTCCAGTTTTTGTGGCGAATTCGATAATTTTAACTTACCACTTTATTTGGTTGGTTAATACACTTATTATGATGATTATAAATCAATATATCAGGCCATTATTTCTACTCTCAAGAATTTGATGATATGCTACGGCTCTTAATATGTTAATATCTTTACAAAGCAAAGGATATTTTATCTAAAAATAAAAAATCGTACTTACGTATGATAGGTTATGTCTGGTGATTTCCGCTCACTACGGCTTTTGCAGCCCAATATATAACATATCACCATTTTGAATAGCTGAGTTTTAAGCGACAATTATCTGCCTCTTAGTTTCACCACTTAAATTATTGTCAATTAGGAAAAATCTTCACAACACTTCACGATCACAACAGAATCGTTGGTCACATCAACCACTTGTGACCAACAAAAAAAACTGAACCTCTGACAAAGAGAAAGTGTATCTTCAGAGGATACACTGGAGCTTAGTAGCTCAATGAAAAGAATTCTTGATGTAACGAATATCAGTTTAATGCAGTTTTACTATTGTAGACAAGAGAATTTATATAAAATTACGTTAATCGTCGTTGCACATACCACCAATATTCTAGAAGTTCTTAAGTATATAATTTTCACAAAAAACAAGGTAACATTTTTATTGAAGTACCGACATAATATTACCGCCTGATTGGCGCGAGGCGCACAGGGTCCGAAACTCCAAATATCACTATGCAAATTAATTCAGGCGCAAACATCTTCCCCCCCGTTAAAGGTCCCTGACCTTTAACCTTCAATCAAGTGTTCAGTGGCTGGCAGCGGGCAGAGACGCGTGAAGGATCTTCTAAAGCTTCCCTTGCTAGTTTGTACGTCGGCGACTCTGCATACGCCGTCAGGCCCAGGAAAGAGCTTGGTAATGCGTCCCATACGCCAGCATAATGGTGGAAGATTCTCCTCATGCAGTAAGACCAAGTCTCCAACGGCTAGTTGCTTGTCTTCCTTACGCCATTTTGATTTTTGCTGCAACTCCGCTAGATATTCATGTTGCCATCTTCTCCAAAAGTGCTGGCGGATTTGTTCCAGTCTTTCATAACGTCTTAAGTTGGTTGAATTGCAGTCGACGAGATCTGGTGATGGTAGTGTGGTCAAAGACCGACCGATCAAAAAGTGCCCCGGGGTTAGGACGTGGAAATCATTGGGGGATGAGGACATAGGATATAGGGGACGGCTGTTCAAAATAGCCTCAACTTGTGCGAAAAGTGTAGATAGCTCTTCATACGTTAGATGTGTGTTTGCCATTACACGCCTAATGTGGAACTTAGCTGATTTAACCCCGGCCTCCCAAATACCACCAAAATGGGCAGCGTAAGGAGGAGAGAATGAAAAATTTATCTCTTCTGCACCAGTGAACTCACTTATTGCTTCGTGATTACATTTAAAAAAATTAGCGATTTCCTTAGCCGCCGCTACAAAATTACGTCCATTGTCACAGAAAATTTCGATAGGCTTACCACGACGTGATATAAATCGTCGCAAGGTAAGAATAAAGGCGTCGCTAGAAAGATCACTGACTGCCTCCAAGTGGACACACTTGTATCTTAAACATATGAAAATGCATAAATAGCATTTCGAAGTACGCGAACCGCGCCCTTTCCTATTTAACACAAGGAAGGGTCCAGCAAAATCTATGCCTACACTGCGAAATGGGAAGTCAACCGTAACACGTTCTGAAGGCAAGTTTCCCATCAACGGGGTCAAAGTCTTACCTTGCACTCTTCTACATCGAACGCAATTGTGCACAGTTCGTCTCGCGAGGCGACGACCATTAATTGGCCACACGTATTCCCTGACGCTCGCTAGTAGAAGTTGCGGGCCAGCATGCAGCTTGTGTAAATGCTCACGTTCGAAAATAAGTTTGGTGAGATGATGAGAAGAATGTAGCAAGATGGGGTGTTTCCCATCAAATGACAGAGAGGATGCATCCAAACGGCCACCTACCCGTATTAGACCGTTTGTGTCAATGAAAGGTGTGAGAGATAAAATGCTGGATCGGGAACTGAGGGGCATTTTCTTAATTAATGTGATATATTCATCGTGAAAAGATTCTTGTTGTGCCATACGACATAAAAGGTTGAAAGAGTTACGCAGCTCTTGTATAGTGAGAGCTTCTGAATGCTTCGCCTTGGGATTGCGCATGTTGTAGACAAATCGCAACACGTAAGCGTAAACTCTTTTTAACCTAAACAGTGTTGAAAATTTATCGAATGGTACAATGGGTGCAGAATCGCTGCTGATGCGAGTAATATGTGATTTCAATTCGGGTAAATCACTCTCTTGCAGACAACTATTATGCAGTGTGGGCCAGGAATCTTCCTCTAATAGTAAGAAACTTGGGCCAGACCACCATAAATTATTATCCTTCAATTCAGCAGGATACACTCCGCGTGATATAAGATCCGCGGGATTATCGGTAGTACGTACATAACGCCAAGAAGAGGGTGTAGTTTCTTCTAGAATTTCTGAAATTCTATTGGCAACAAAGGTCTTTAATTTTCTAGAACTAGTGTGCATCCATGACAACACCACGCTGGAGTCACACCAATGAAACTTGCGTTCTATAGGCACTCGAAGATTTTCAACAACTGCCTTACACAATCGAACCGCAAGCACAGCAGCACACAACTCCAGCCTGGGTATCGTACAAGGCTTAACAGGTGCCACCTTAGACTTAGAGCACAAAAGATTGACATGAACATTACCTTTGGCGTCAACAGACCTGATATAGATACAGGCACCGTATGCTCTTTGAGAGGCGTCACTGAAAGTATGAAGTTCAGTTAAAATGGGAAAGTCACATAACACTCGTCGCGGTAGGGTTATTAAAGATAGATGCGATAAATGACTATAGAATTTAAGCCAAGTCTTTTCTGTCTCACGGGGCAGAGGATCATCCCATCCTACCTTGTCCAGCCATAACTGCTGCATTATTAATTTAGGGATTATAATACAGGGGCTAATAAATCCTAGCGGATCAAATATTTTAAAGGACGTTGATAATATGTAACGCTTAGAGATAATATCATTGCTAGGCGGACATTCAAAAGAGTAGTGCAAACGATCTGTCTTGGAGTCCCAACCCAATCCAAGGGCGCCTGCAGATTCGCTTATTATGAACGCCTCTGTGGATTTGGATGAGCAAGATTCAAGTAGCTTAATGGAATTAGATTTGTATTTACGTAAATTAAAACATCCCGCTCGTAAGGCCTCCGATACAGATCTTTGAATTTGCATTAATTCAGTCTCAGAATTACATCCGGTGATAATATCATCAGCGTAAATATCGTGCTGGACGATAGTTTTAGTAAGTGGATCCTCGCATTCCTCCCCCAACTGCCAAAGACACCTCGTACTTAAATAACTGGCACTTGCAAACCCATAAGTGACAGTATTCAGCTGTAAGGTTCGTAGGGGCTGATGCTCTGCTTCTCTCCATAGGATAAGTTGTAGGTTTCGATCAGACTCGTGCACTACAATTTGGCGGTACATTTTTTCTACATCTGCAGTAAATATATACCGATAGTGACGAGCCCTGATTAATATGGAGAAAAGTGAGTCTTGAATCTGAGGCCCTATCATTTGCAAGTCATTCACAGAAAGGCCGGAGGATGTGCGAGCTGATGCATCGAAGACTACTCTCATCTTAGTTGTCTCACTATTTTGTTTAAAAACGGGATGATGAGGCAAAAAATAGTGTAGGTTAGTTGGAGGTTCACTTAGTATAATTTCTGATAAGTGACCTAACTTCTCATACTCCCTGATAAATTCGATATATTGAGACTTGACTTCTGGTTGTTTTTTAAACCGTTTCTCTAAATTGTAGAACCTTTTCTTAGCTAGGGTATATGAATCTCCAAGACAATTAGGAGAGCTGACCAAAGGTAGCTTGACACAGAATCTACCACCTTCCAAGCGGCATGTGTGCTGTAAAAAGTGTTGCTCACATGCTTGCTCACTGTCACTTAGAAAGGTCTTTGTTGGAATTTCTTCTAACTCCCAAAACCGGTTTAGACTAGATTCCGGGTCATGATTTTGTAAAGAATTAGTAAGAATATGATTGCACACGGTAGTGTTCTTATTTCGCTTACTACATGGCAAGGGACCTCCAATCAGCCAGCCTAGCTTTGAACTATGCAGCCTGGGATAACCAGATCCTAATGACTGCTGTTCACAACCAATGATATCCCAGAACAGGTCTGATCCTATAAGCACATCAACATCAGATGGCTCATAAAACTTGGGATCAGCTAGCATTATGTGCTTGGGTATTTTAAATGATCTGACATCTATGTAAGTATTGGGTAATAGGCCCGTTAAGTCGTTCATGACATAAAAGCCAGACACTACACTAAACGATGTATGCTGGGCCTTTATTTGGGCAATGCAATACTGGGTCACTGTACCCGAAGTATTGTTGCCAAACCCAATGATGTTTGTAGAATTTGTAGAACAAGGTGTAAGTGAAAGCCTTTGTTTCAGGTTTGACGTGATGAAGGACGACTGACTACCACAGTCAAGTAGGGCGCGTACGATTTCGGTTTTACGCGTCTTAGGGTTTTCGACAACTATGAGAGCTGTAGAAAGAATTGCTTGGTTGACAGGTTGATTACTATAGCCAACCATCGTCTCTGATGTATTGGTAGTATCGACCCCCTTGTGCTCACCACTGTCTGTATTAACAGGAAGATGCAGCATAGTGTTATGTCGCTTATTGCATTCCCGACAAGGTCCAAAACGGCACTGACGTATTGTATGACCGGATCTCAAACAATTTCCACATAACTTTAATTTAGATACCTCGGTCATACGCTCACTAATGCTCTTTGCCTTAAAGGATGGGCAGTCATATATTCTGTGATCAGTAGCATCACAGCAGACACACTGATAGAAGTTTGATTGTTGATTACCTTTATTATTGGTGCATGTGTATGACTTCGTGTGTGGCCGCTCAGGTCTACTAGCAGGTGCCGCGGGGCGTGGTTGCGTACCAGCAGCCTTAGCGGCGCCACCAGCCTTGCCGCGATGCAGCGACTCCAGAACAGCTGCACGCTCGTTTAAAAATTTATGAAAATCCTTTAATGTAGGTGCGTCAGTCGACAACGTATTACGGTGTTCTTCCCACTTCCTAAAAGTGTGACTGTCTAATTTAGAGGCCACTAAATGAATGATCATTACATCCCAGTGCTGGGTGGCTTGTCCTAGACTGGAAAGAGCGCGTAAATTCTTCGTGACATGATCCACTAAGAAACGCAACGATCCTTCAGACTCCTTATTAATAGAATTAATATTAAATAAGGCACTGAGATGATGATTTATCAACAATCGTTTGTTGTCATAGCGCTCAAGCAATAGACCCCAAGCCTCTTGATAATTATTTGATGAAATCTCGAGATTGGAAACAGACCGTGCTGCTTCCCCTTCTAAGTATGAGACTAAATAGTGAAATTTATGAACTACACTAATTCTTTCATTTTCATGTATTAAAGATTTAAATGTATCTCGAAATTCCATCCACCGGAGATAAGATCCGTCAAACTTGGCAATCTGAATTAAAGGTAGCTTGAACCCCATTGAGTTGTGATCGGAAGTACAATGAGTTACGTTAGGAGAAACAAACGAGTCACGACGATCCTCAGCCTTAACATATTTTTGCAATAAGTTTTGAGCAACAACAACACTACAAATAAATTCTTCCTCAATACCTTCCCGTTCTTTAAGTTCATTTACCAAATTATCGGCATTATTAACTTCTATTTCACTCTGCAAATCGTCAAATTTGGATGATAACGTTTCGAATTTATTAAGTTTAAGTACAAGTTCTGCCCTCTGTGACGCAGTTACAGTGTCTAGTCGTGATAATCTATCTAAATAGTTTTTAAATTTAGTTACTTGACCTTTGATAGAACTGCGTTTAACAAGTAACTCGGACAGTTTCTCGTTTGTCATTTTATTTGGTAATCGAAAACCAACAAGTGAGTCTAAGGTGAGAGTAAGAATAGCTAGTGGTTAAACTACATAAAATGAAGTAAATGTTACGCTCACGTCCCTTCTTGGTGGTATCTGCTGCACGGAACCGGGGCCGGGGTGGCAGTCGCTGGCTGGCGTAGAGGCCGCCGCGCTAGTCGCACCACTATGGTATTGTTCTATCCCGAATTCACCCTGGAATGTTCGGCAGAATAATCAATAGGTATACGGCTATCTTACGTACGTTCGTTACGTACTTACTATAATTTGCAGAGGCGTTGAGAAGATCAAAGGGGAAACAAGATGTGAGATATAATATCGTGGTTTAAGGGAGGTGGTGAGTTCTAAGGAAAGGCACTTAGCTGCAATAGTCTGCTGCGCTGCGGTCTGACGCCCTTTGCGTCTATATCCGGCGATAAACTAAATTTCCTCGTGCTTATATTTCCTCGTTGTAGATGCTTCGCTGGACACGGCGCTGTGCTGGTCGGTTATTGCTCCGATGCTGTTGCTGACCAGTTCCAGCTTCAATGAGATCACCAACCTCGATATTGTTTGCAAATTTCGTCCTGTCACGGTCGCCAATTATGTATCTTCAGAGGATACACTGGAGCTTAGTAGCTCAATGAAAAGAATTCTTGATGTAACGAATATCAGTTTAATGCAGTTTTACTATTGTAGACAAGAGAATTTATATAAAATTACGTTAATCGTCGTTGCACATACCACCAATATTCTAGAAGTTCTTAAGTATATAATTTTCACAAAAAACAAGGTAACATTTTTATTGAAGTACCGACATAATATTACCGCCTGATTGGCGCGAGGCGCACAGGGTCCGAAACTCCAAATATCACTATGCAAATTAATTCAGGCGCAAACAGAAAGAATATAGTTTTTGTACTTTTTGTCCTTTTCATTTCTTACAGTTTTTTTTATGTTGTGTCACTTGTGTCTTGTTCATAGTTCATACGCGTTATTATTATTTGCGTAGCAAGTAGCAAATCCATAGTATTCTTGATCCTAGACCCGTAAAAGGCACTCACTTGTCCGAGATACCAGTTAATAATTATAGAAACTCCTTTTGGAGGAACGGGATGTGATGTCCCTCCAACACAAAGGGAGGATCCTCCGACCAGGCAAGGTGATCGCGCCTGGCGGGCCGCAGCCCTTAACGGTTGTCGTTGGGTTGTTGTATATATACTGTACTAGCGAGAGAACTTCATTTTCGCGATGCAGGATCGTTGTGACGTAGTAGTGACGTCGTAGTTAGTTACGTAGTAGTTACTCGTGCTGTTGCTAGATGGCGCTGGGTACATGTGGTATCGCCACATCACTCCCCTCCAAGATCGGAGGTTGATTGTGTTGAGTCAGCTGTCTTTAGCTCTCTTGAGGCGAGGCGAATCCTTGGTGAGTTGAGGTGAGTCCTCGGCAGTGTCGGGGTGAATGCTGCGTAGACGGGAGAGGTGTTCTCTTCTTGGACCGTAAGTGCAGTGTACTGTGCGCCTTAGATGCAGGCGTGGCCGAAGGTAACCAGGCTGCAGCGGTCGCTGCATGCTATGGTAAGCCTTGTAATGGCCGAAGTGCTGGATGGCGAAGACGCTCATGCGGAGGAAGTGAATTGGATGGTGGCGATGAGAATGCTGCTGTTATTGCTCAGCGAAGGTTACGTGTTTGGATCACGTCGGGGTCACCAATTTTGGAGGAACGGGATGTGATGTCCCTCCAACACAAAGGGAGGATCCTCCGACCAGGCAAGGTGATCGCGCCTGGCGGGCCGCAGCCCTTAACGGTTGTCGTTGGGTTGTTGTAGGTATATATACTGTACTAGCGAGAGAACTTCATTTTCGCGATGCAGGATCGTTGTGACGTAGTAGTGACGTCGTAGTTAGTTACGTAGTAGTTACTCGTGCTGTTGCTAGATGGCGCTGGGTACATGTGGTATCGCCACACTCCCAACAAAAATATTATTATTTCATCATTTTTTGATTATTTTTGGTCTTTTATGGCAATATTTTTTATAAAATACTTTTTATATGCAGCTAGGTAGGTATATACAGTTTAATTTTACGTTAATTGAAAATTTTGTTCAGCTGCTCCATAGCTGCGGTAGCCTATTGGTATGGGTGATGGACTGCTGAGACGAGGTCTCGGGTTCGATCCCAGGTTTACTATTGCACACACCAATGACTGCTATGTTTTTCGAACTTATATGTGTATTTATTGCAGGTTTAATAGGCTCGCCACTTATTACATTGGGACCTAAATATAAACTGGCGAAATGTGGGCGCTAGCACCTCTGACTACCCCTTCGGGGATATAGGCGTGATATTAAAAAAAAAATTTGAATTTGCAAAGGTTTTGTACTATAAATTGAGTGGGGGCTGCTATTAAGTCCCGTCCTATGAATCAGTTGGCCTCATTATTCCATTTTATTTACTACTAGCTGTTGGCCACGGCTTTGCCTACGTGGATGTTGCAGGTTATCAGTTTATCGCAGAGTGAATGTAGCTTTCTAATGGTTTAATTTTTTTTTAAATCGGTACCGAATTTTTTTAATTCATTCATGATAAAATATAGGTACATACCCAAATATACATGTTCTTTTCCTCTCTATATTAGTATAAGTGCAGATGTAGATATGATAATATAAATAACCATTTTTTGGTTAGTTTAGTGCATTGGTAGTAAATAATTCTGGTGTGTGTGAGGTCTTGAATTCAACTCAGGGCCCTTATTCTCAGTAAGAAACCATTAAGTCTAAGTAAGTTTGATGCCAGTTTTCTTTTCAATGTTAACCAATTTGTTCTCCTTCTCATGTTATAACTATACAATATTTTTTTACATACCCTGGGGTAAAATAATGTCGGAATTGCATCCTCTTGTAACCTTGTCACAGAAGATGACCTTTTGAAGCATTTTTCTTCAAAATGTCGTGAGCAGATATACACCACTTTATGTTGGGGGTTTAATTCTTGTCCAATAAGAGCCTTTAACCATAATCTTCTCAACAGATCATTTTGTGGAAATCTATAAAAGATAACATAATATAAGAACACAAGAAACAAGAAAATATTTGGATTGGAAAAAGGGAATGCATCCACGGGATTCCAACTCATATGCTTTCCCACAGGGGGAAATGCTTTAAACAGAGTAACAAAACTTTGTTTGAAGCATTCAAAATTCTTTTATACAACCATCATATTTACCATATTTACCATCGTTCGCATTGTATTTTGATCTGTATCTTTTTATACTTGGTGTACAATAAAGACATATATTATTATTATTATTTTCATTGGGATGATGTTGCAGTCAGAGCCTTGCCCTGTAAGGGAAAGATTGCGAGTTCGATCCCATTCAAGCATTCAATCTTCTAATTTGAATTGAAACAAAAATTTTAAATAGTTAGCATACTAATTGTTTTGAAAATAGTCATTTGAATATCGACTCAATAACTGGTTATGACTAGACTATTCAGTGCTTCAAAAAGTGACAGACAGTTTTATCACTATAAGTAAATGAATCAGCTCAAAACTGCTTGTTTATAAATTCACATATAAATGAATATTCTATTGGTCAATGGATTGTGGAAGTTAGGCAGCAGTTGCTTCTTAAAAAATATCACCAAGCCCAAAGTTAGACTAAGTAAGTCATGCCACGATTTCTGAGGTGCTAGACATAGACCCAGGATGCAATTTTTTTATTGTTGTTGATGGTCATGATTGCTGGTCTCATAGCAAATGCTTTTTATTTTGGTTTACTGTCAAATATATAAAAATACCTATTATAGTGATGTTAAAAAAATAAAGTTTTATTATTTTTCTGCATCAGTTCTCTATTTTATACCTGTTCTAATGTTCTACTAATCCTATTCTACTAATTTTATAAATGAGAAAGTTAGAAAAGATGTTAGTTACTAAATCACGCACTAGAGATTGCTGGTTGAAATTTATTGCAGGGAATATAGTTTTTAATACAGAAATAGGGAACCATAGGTTAGGTTCGATGAGGGAGGCCTATGTTCAGCAGTGGACGTCCTATGGCTGAAATGATGAGGATAAGGAAGCGAAAATAAAATATTACGCGGAGTGGGCATCAGCTAATGACATATAATACTAATGTCTGATCTACAATATCCAATCAGTACGCATGATTAAATTTTTTTGTTACTAACCTGTGAAGAGTCACTTCAGGATTAATTACGGATTTTCTTGCCTTACAATTTAAAAGACAACAACTAGGCATGTTAACAGCACGTTTTTTGTTATATTACTGTGTAATTTTGAATAATATTTATGTTAAACTCGTAATAATATCAAGTAAATAAATGCCGTAGTTTGACAGTTGTTAGCGTCGTTGTTGCCACTACGTATACCACAGATTTCCCGAATTTCCCCTGCGCATCGCATTGAGTAAAAACTTTATTTACTAGATTTAGATTTAGATAAATATATACCTTCACATACAAATTCATATAAAAAGTACGCTTTTTCATATAAGTGTCGCGAGAATTTTTTGCAATCACCTTAAATTGTTACATCTTTGGGAAGATACCTTTCATCTGCAACGGACTGTGCACAACCTTGGAGCTCCTTTGTCCGCATCTAGCCTCCCTTTTTGGACCATCGTGCATGCAGAGTTAGTTAGAGTGGTTAGAGCAGCCAGCTTCAGCTTAGCTCCACCCAGAAACGCAGAAGCTTACTGGGGACTACGTACCTACAGATACAGGCTTCGCGGAGCGACCCCCTTGTGCCAAGGAAATTTGATCGTTGGGGCCGTTAGCGTTGCCTGTTACTGCCTCGCATTCCAGTATTACGTAAGCGACCGTTTCATCAGCAACGAAACTACCCCTACCGAGGGGGCTGTCTGTTAGACCGATAGTGTACATGTGTTTGTTTAGGGGGCAGTGGCCCTCTATTGTTCTCATAACAGTTCTTAGACATATTGTCTAAGTTTAGGAGATATCACATGAGTTTTTATTTACCGACGGCATGGTCGGCATGGCCATTTTTGATTGCCTGAGCTGGTAGATTGTGTCCATCTTTGGTTATGTAGTTCCACGAAATTCTCACTGTGAGAAGGGGATCGGTAGTAAAATGGTAGCGGGCCAGCAACGGTCATACCGGAGACCCTCCTTGCGAGTTCGCCTGCGGTATCGTTCAATCTGGTCCATTGTGCCCTTTTATCCACTGTAGTAGCGGTACTTACTTACCTCTACCTATACCTACTCATGCTAAATCGGAGAGACTCACGTACCCTATTTATATATTATGTCATCTGTGGACCTACGGAAGGAGAACAACTGTTACCGACATCTGTCAAAAACACGCTACGAAATATACGCAAAAAGTACATAGATCATCAAGTACCAAGCGGTTCGGCAAGTCTTTCCTCTGCCACACCATTAAGCCTTGGAATTCCTTGCCAGCTACCGTGTTTCCTTCTGCCTACAGTCCCGGGTCCTTTAAGCGGGGCGTGAAAAAGCATCTGATGAGGCCCTCAAGCTGAGTGCCACCATTGTAACACTTTACGTGTTTGTATTGGTGACCCTCGTTTCTGAGACTTTGCCTTGAGCTTACCATCAGGCGGCGGGAAGTCAAATTGACGTCACATAAATTAAAAAATATTTAAAAAAAAATAACAAATTTATTTATTATAAATCAAATCAAATTCTTCATAAGCTTCTCTTGACAAGAATCTCTAATAAGGTGATTCCTAAAATGCCTCCACAGTTTAGCGGAATTTATCAACTTCTTACAAATACGACAGGATACATTCCTCTGGTGCAGTTTGTGGTGACATTGCAGCGCCGCCACATTCTGGAAGGACCTGCCGCACGTGTCACATGCCACTGCTGCACCTGAGTGGGCTCTCATGTGTTTTCTTAATGAAACCTGCTTCACCACTTGACCACAAGTTTCACACATCGACAATAAACGTGTGCTTTTACAACTGTGAGCACTGAATTGTGCCACAGTGTCGAACTGAGCCCTACAGACCCCACAAGGGAGCTTTGTGCCGGGCTCGTGATATCTCAGATGTAGGAGCAGAGCTGCCTTAGTTGGAAACTTCTTTTGACACAACACACAATCTGAGCTCGACGCTGTTCCTCTGTGTCTGCCGTGAACTTGCAGTAAATGTTTGTATTTCTTCATGTGATTTAAAAATACTTTATCGCAAAAGTTGCATGAAAACATATCTTTGCCGTGCTTACGTTTTCTGTGTTCCATCAGATTCTTCGACGAATCAAAGTTCGCGGTACAATAATCGCACTGGTACCGCCGTTGAACGCGTTCACATATCCTGCTATGTTGTTGGCACATTACCTCTTTACTGAATTGCTTTTCACAATATTGGCATACGTGGACATACTTGCTCGTTCCCCTAGGCGTACAGCCATGGTTCTTCAAGTCAGACCTGCAGTGGAAGGTCTGCGCGCACCTGCCACAGCGGTGTGGCTTAATATCCAGGTGTCGTGCATTGGCATGCGCCACTAGTGCCTCCTTGCTGGTGTACACATAGCTACAGTGCTTGCACCCGGCTCTGTCTACGAGGTTCTGCGCTTGCTTCCTGTACGACATCAAGTACTCGTGGTGCACACAAGGCGTCTCGTCGCACTCGGGACACGCAAACCTGCACCGATGCACCTCTAACTCATCTCGCGAGAAACTCCTGAGACATGTCACACACTTAGAGTCCGCGCTATAGTGACTCTCCCTGTTGTGCCTGTCCAACGCTGTAGCGCTATAAAAAGCAACATCGCATGTCGAACACAAATGTATGGAATCTGCGTGACATCGCTTCAAATGCTGCACGAGTCTTCTACCTTGAACTTTTCTGTGACAAATCGAACATCGTGAGTTCAAATGCATCCTATAGTGTGCAGTGAAGTCCTGTCGCGTTTTGAAATTCTGCAGACATATTCTACATCTATGATTAGTCTTATGATATTTTGTTTCATGTACCCTCCACGCTCTGTATGTGGGTAGTATCACATTACAACTCAAACACTGTAGTTTTCGTTTGGCTCTGGGTCGATTTAAATCGCTTTTAGCTGTCTCTGCCTCTTCTGGATTTAAATCAAGGTCAAAACTTTTCGAGATTTCATTGTCTAATGCAATAACAACATTATAAATCTCTGAGCCCGCTTGTTTATTTTTCAATTCATTATTGCGTATGTAACACGTTTTGTAATATAACTCGTCCAAATGACGATTCAGTACTTTCGCAGTTTCTTCGGCGTTTCGTATAAAGATATATGACTGAATGAGTTTCTTTGTACAACTCTTGCAGACTTGTGAATTTGCTAGTGGGTAGTCAGTCTGAAAAAAAATATATTACTAAGATTTAAGAATGCAGACCGTGTTAGGGAGGGGTGTGGAGACGTGCTAGTTTAATGACTTAAGGGATGACACGCGTGCCAAAGAGGTCTCACTACTATGGATGCCCAAGATCGTGAGAAATGGAGGAAGAAGTGGGAACGTGGGTCCCCGATTCCGACGTGAAGGAATTGGATGCAATCAGGACAACGCTGACATAAGACAAGAAGATGGATGAATGAACTCCCTGCCGTGGTTTTTCCCAAGCGACTACAATATGGGGTTCTTCAAGAAGGGCATTAGAAGGTTTCTACAGGGTAGGCAGCACGTGTGTGACGCCCCTGGTGTTGCAAACGTCCATAGGCCACGGTGACCGCTTCCCATCAGGTGGGCCGTGTGCTTGTCTGCCACCTAAGTGGTATAAAAAAATGGATGCAAATGGGATTTGGGCTTGAATGTAGAAGAAACTTACAGTTGTAATTACCTCTTTAAACACTCTGTCCACTATCTGCCGCACTGTGTTCCTATACGTCACTTCACAGTTAACTATCTCCAATTCATCAGTGATCGCGTTCATGCCGTGCTCAGCATTCAAACAGATACCACAGAACTTGGTTTCGTGCAGAATATGCGTCAGCCTCAACTTCCAATACTCCATATCTTTGGGCTTTTCATATTTTGTAACATTTTCTTTAAGTTTTTCATATTCTGTAACATTTTCTTTAAGCTTTTCATATTTTGTAACATTTTCTTTGTATTCTGATTCACTCTCAACATCGTTCTCTTCAGTTATTGACGTCTCTTTTTGCATCACTGTATTATGCTCTGAAATGATTCAAATTACACACTCAAGGTTACAATATTTACATGATTTTTTATAGCAAGAGGAGTTATCCCTGACAGTCCCCGTGGCGTGGCGGTAGTGCACGCGACTGCTACGCACGGGGCGCGGGATCGATCCCCGCTCAGTGCAAAAAGTTAAATGCATGAATATGGCTGTTTGCACTGCTCTGGTAGTGCCTCAGATATCACGTTAAGCCGTCGATCCCGGTTGCTATACAAACATCTATGGCAGTCGTTACGGGTAATTGGAGCCCTCAAAAGTCCAACCAGTCTAAGTTGGAACTTCGATATCGCCATTGGTCATTAGGCCATTGGTTGTGGAGGTCAGATGGCAGTCGCTTCACAGAAAATAACGAAGTTCAGCCACATCACAGTTAGACTGGAAAGACGACCCCAACTGGGTTGGGAACAGTATTCCATACAGGAGCTAACACCTGTCTTATACAGACTCCGCTGCTCTGACGCAATGAACTCTTTATTTTTTTTTTTCTTATCGTGCGCAAAATACCCACGGATACCACCTCCACCAAAGTCGATGGCGGTGATTATGTCGGACTCGAACCGACCAAAACGCACGCCGTCCATGGGTCCTTGATTGCCGGAGGTGAGATGAGTTTTCGTAAAGCTCTTTTGATGACACACTCGATATAGTTTTTACATTCTGTTCAACTCACCAGTACCAGTGCTGCATATTGTTATTATCTCTTTTTTCGCCGGCTCTTCCTCCGTGAGAACTTTGTATATTGGCTCATCGCAGTCACCATCGTTTACCAACCGGAATTGCAGTACTGGAACAAATTATTGATAAATTCAGACAATCCAACCGCTACTTCTTGAAATACATATTCATTTTTTTAAATAAGTAACAATCAAAAGAAGCATAATGTGCTTTGTATATAGGTAATAATTAACCTGTTTTTTTAGGCGCGAAATTTCCATGCGTCCCAATCTCACCGGAGCCGATGACAGAGGTTATGTCGGACTCGAACCGACTAAAACGTACGCCGTCTTTGGGTCTTTAGTTTCCGGAGGTGAGATAGTAGCGCACATAGTTCTCACACTCCGGCAGACCTGGGACCGTCTCTTTAGAGATGACCCCTTTCGGGTATAGGGACCACGGTGTCTCCGTCAAACCCCAGGGTATGGGGTGGCGCAGTCTGCACAGCCGCCTGCTTCTGCTAGGGTGACAAGCGGCTCCACGCGACCGGTGGACAGTGGTATAGTAATTAGATACTAATCGTCAACTTATCTTAAATTTTGAGACATCGATATACTTTTATTGGGCAATAAAATTGGACTGGGAGATAATAAAATATATCCCATAGTTCGTAGGATTGGTAGATGGCTCCAACCTTATGACGTGAAGGGGTATTTCGATTGCTCAAGAGAGGTGGTCTAGTACCTTTCTTCATGTAATAAATTCACTTCTTTCAATTTGAATAAAAATAAAATACCTTTTTCTGAAACACCTAGTTTAAATCCATCAAGTTTTTTATCAGCCATTTCCTCTGGCAATTCAGGGCTTGAAGCCGTGGAAACACTGAGAGGAGCAGCGGATTTAACAGCAATTTCACTGGTGTTTCTGCCACTAATAAAAGTCTTACTATTAGCTCTTGGCATAACGAGAACAGGTTTTTTAATAGGTTGATTCAGCTCATATGGTTTGGCTTTTGGAGGTTTACCTGAAACAAAATTGGTATTTATTTTTTATTATTATATCATTTAATTCAGATCAAAAATCCATACAATGTTTGTTAGTATTACAACTTATTAAAACTATGTTAGTAATTAGCCTAAGAATACTTAAAAATAAATCAGTTCATGTATCTTCCTGAAGCATCAGGGCCGCCATTATGTATACGGCACCAATGCTCCAGAAAGACACCATCAGCACTACCAGCTATTATTTTACTATTACTCGTACAAAAGAGCGTTGGGTGAGTTTACCCTATTAAGAAAGACATAAGCTAGCCTAGTGGTTTGGGTAATGGACTGCTGAGACGAGGTCTCGGGTTCGATCCCAGATTTTACCATGGCACACCCAATGACTTTTCAATGCTTTTTGAAGTTATGTTCGTCGCGTCGTTATGCTATCGCAGGTTTATAAGTACCCGGTTAATGGCAATAGGCTCGCCACCTATTAATTGGAACCTAAACATAAACTGGCGAAATGTGGGTGCTGGCACTTTTGCCTACCCCTTCGGTGAAATAGGCGTGAGTTTATGTTATGTCATTCTTGTACATAGAAAAATACAAAAAAAAATCAAATCTATTTTCTCACCTGACCACACTGTAAAATTTGTAATACAAGTCTTTGTTTTTTGCGGTGCTGGTTTTTCAATGTTGTTATCCTTTGCAGAATCCAAATCTTGTGAGTCATCATTATCAATATCATCTTCTGTGGTCGATGGAGTTGCACGACTGTCTGGTGTTATATGGGTGACTAATGGTGTGATACGGATGACTGGTGGTCTTATACGGGTACCTGATGATGTTACACGTGTGACTAATGGTGTTATACGGGTGTCAGGTGCTACACGGGTTTCTGATGGCGTTAGAGTGGTGTCTGATGGTGTTATATGGGAGTCTGATGGTGTTAGAGTGGTGTTTAATGGCGTAAGTTGGGTCTCTGATGGAGTAAGTTGGGTATTCGATGGCGCTAGTTGTGTGTCTAATGGTGGTAGACTGGTCTTTGAAGTTGGTAGACTGGTGTCTGGTAGTGGTAGACTAGTGTCTGAAGCTGGTAGATTGGTGTCCGATATACTTTTCGTTTCTTTACTTGATATTCCTGTAACAAGAATAAAAAAAATTAAATAATCATTGTAATTAGTATTTATGGCAGATAAAGTCGATTAAATAGACTAAACTTCATCAATAGTTATTCAATTCAACCAGATAAGTCAATTTTGTGCCTGGAATCACTGTCTTCCCATAATTTTCTTTTTTTTGCTTTCTTTGAAAGTTAACCCTGCCCCATTACAGACACGGGTACATACAGATTAGGATTTGCAATAAAATATTAGTAGGTAGGCTTTATTGTTTATTTATATTTTACTTTATTACATCCATTAATTCTTTCTACTATCTATAATACTCACCCACCCCCACGGATATCAACCCCATCGAAGCGGGTGAGAGTGGTTATGTCAGACTAGAATAGACTAAAACCACGCCATGTTCGGGTCATTGCTGGAGATAAGATAGTAGATAACAGATAACATATCCCTTGCATCCCGTTCTACTCAGGGCTGAGTCACAGTCCAAAAGTCACAGTACACAATCTCTCAAATCGCTTGCAATCTCTCGCCAGATTTTGAAAAGATTGCACTACCTGTAAATATATTCACACTGGTCATGTTAATACTATATGTAGCATTACCATGATCTATAGTATAGAAACATAACATAACATACATATATGTATGTATAAATTAGTAAGCAATACTGTGACAAAGTAAAAGCTCTGGCAGATTAGAAATTTAATAAAAATAATGCACTATAAGTATAAATAGTTTCTTTAACACAAACTTAAATAATAGAGTCTACATCACACTTATATATATCTAATACTAGCTGTTGCCCGCTGCTCCATTCCGAGCATTTTCATACTTGTTCACCTTTTAAACCTTGTCTGGACTTCCACAATTAATTCAAGACCAAAATTAGCCAAATCGTTCCAGTCTTTCTCGAGTTTTAGCGAGACTAACAAACAGCAATTCATTATATAATAATAAAATATATTTAGATTAATAGATTAATTGGACCCAGTTATGCCAAAATGTACCAACTGCATAAAATTGATTTCAAGAAAATGACGTTTAAAGTTTGAATTGTAATTACACATTCTAGAAGTAACTAAATTTTATATTTGTTGATACAATTTTGTGCCTTTTAGTTTAAAGCTTGGATTCATGTGAAAATAGTTCCATAATTAATTAAGATTTATAAGTAATTGAACATTTATGCTCTTGGTTTATTTTGGCAAAAAATCATTTATCGAGCAATAGAATCTAAATTAGTTATGCCAGAATGTACTATTATTTTTCATTTGGTGGAAATGATCTAAAATGACCATTCAATTCTGATATAATACCAAAGAAAAGGTTTAAGGGATAAAGATACACATTAGTTAAACCTGCTGTAATATAAATTAAACAAAAATAAGGAATATAATCTTTATTATAATGAAAAAAAAAATTAGTCCTGCAACTCAATTTCGAATATCAATTCTGAATATTATTGACCACCAGTGTGAACAGACGTGTACCTAAACAATAATTAAAATAACAAATTAAATAATTTGCTGAATCGTGACCTCCTTTATACCAACAAGTACAGGTAGCTAAGTGTGTCAAATGCAAAGTGCAACAATAGTGTACTTGTGATAATAATGTTCTGTTATTAGAATAGACATTATCACAACACAAGATGGACAGCAGCCCCTTTAGTAGGGGCAGCAGGACCGCCCGCACGCCGCCGCAAACGCCGTCACCCGCTCCACGCCCACACGTGCACGAATGTGCTCAAGCCCAAATTCCGACCCAGGTGGAAACCATCCCAACTCCGGAGATCCAGAATTGGATGACCTCCATTGAGCAGTATCTTAAGGAGGTATGTACTATTGCTACGGAGGGAAAACTTAACTCCGAGCAGAAAATACGTATAAGCGGATTGTGCCGAAAAGTGGGACACTTCACGTCGCAAATGGCAGTACAATATCTGGACCTGAAAGGAAAAACCATGCAAGTTAATGCAACAGGACAAGCCCTTCAGCAACAATTTGACCTCTCGCAACAAATATGCCAACTAAAACAAACCATCGAGGAGTCAACTAAGATCAAAGCTGGCACATCATTCGCAGAAGTGGTGAAAAAGGGGACCAACGATTTTATACCCACCCCAAGCTTCAGTTCGGTGGTCATCTATCCCAACGATAAAGCTAAATCAAGCGATGAGACCAAGACATTAGTACAAAAAATTATTTGTCCTGAGCAGATGAAACTGCAAGTAAGAGGGTTACGCAAGACGAAAAATGGGGGCGTAATTATTAGCACGGACACAAAGGGAGACATCGAGAAATTGAAAAGATCAGCCCAGCTAATCAACTCAGGTCTTATCATAGATGACCAGCGCAAAAGGAAGCCAAGAGTGATAGTCATCGGGGTACCAGCTACTATGCTGGAAAAGGATGTATTTAGCTGTCTGTACCACCAAAATCTAGAGGACAAGCTGCTGGATTGCAGCCTTGACACTTTCCTGACCTCAATTAGACTAAGCCACAAGTCGGGCAGGAAGGGCGCAGACACCTGTAATTACATAATTGAGGTATCTGCAAGCATCCGTAAAGCGCTGATAACTCAAGAAAGGGTATTCGTGAATTGGTCATCTTGCCCCGTTAGAGACTTCACGCTGGTTACCCGATGTTACAAGTGCCAGCAGTATGGCCATGCTGCGAAGACCTGTAGGGAGACAACATATACGTGCGGACATTGCGGAGAACAAGGACATACAGGGAAGGACTGTACGAAGGAGGCAGAAGTGAGAAAGTGCGCTACTTGCTTGCGCTTCAAGAAGCCGAACAATCACACCACGGGAGCTCCTGAATGTCCTGCAAAGCTAGCAGCTGAAAAAAGATTTTTAAGTTCCATTGATTACGAAGGCGACTAAGAGACCTCTCCAAACTAAAACTGGAGCGCGAGATCACACATGACCAAGATGACGACACTGTCCTACTTTTTTTTTTATGCTGAATATAATCGACAACGGCGGTGATGAAATATACATATATGAACTATAAAATTAATGCTGATTCCATACATATTGCATTATGACTACATAGTAACTTTTATACCTACAAATTAATTATTACCCATTTAGATATAATGTAAATTGCACTTCTAGCTTGAGATACAGGATTACCTAGTTCAGGCACAAGAATTGTAGAGCAATAGAAAACATATTATGTAAGATAAGATTAAAACTGTAATTTTTTATACTATTTGCAATATAATAACATTATTGATAGCAATAGATAGGCTAAGAAACTATGTAACTATAAATGTACAATGATTTTTGAATAAATATTATTATTATTATTATTATTATTAGAAATCGAGTCCATCAATGCCATCAATGTCCGGTACTATATCACTTCTACCCTTTATTTTGTTATAAAAATCGTGGCAATCAGCCGGTATTAAATGCATCATGCTGGTTATATCATCTACCTTGTGGCCACAGTGGTTCTAGCCGTTCGATATTAAAATCTGCTCCAGCCTGATTTCTGACCTTTTTTTGTTATATCTAGTTCTTGAAACTCGCCATTCAGGCCACTCCTCATAAAAATAGAATTGGTATGGTAATTGGTAGAAAGTTATAATTGCTTACAATGAACCATAATGCTTTGAGACATTATTATGAACATTTTTTTGTACAATTCATTAAACCAAAATCATCTGGTTCTCATATAAATTATAAAGAGTATACCAAATGATTGTGGGTCATTATAGTAGAATTATTTTTAAGCATGTTCTTAATATGTGGCTTGGTTCATGCATTGATATTTTAGTCAGATTTGAATAAAAGCTGGGCTGTTTTGGCTGACGTGTAATATATCAAAGTCTGATCAATTTGGTATCAATAACTCATTTTATGATAATTTGTGGGTTGGTACATTTTGGCATAACTGGGTCCAATTTCAAGGTAGAAAGTGACTTACACTTTTTAATTAAACGAAAATAGTACTTTTCTTACCTGGTAGTAGTAATTCCGGAACAGCTAATTTACAAAGGCGATTACTTGGGTACAGATATACATCCTTGAAGTGCTTGCGGCATACTCTGTAATTGTTGTACACATATTTTTTATTGAATTTGTGGATATTATTACCAACAATGGAAACCCATGTATCATAAAGTTCAGGATTCAGTTCCGCATTAGGAAAACGGTGGAGAGGAATACCTAGAACAGAAGAAACCGTAAAATTTTATATGTTTTCAAAGAAATATGACTTATACCAAATATATTCATGGATGGAATGGCTCGCAAACATCCCGGGTGGGACATCCGTCCAGCATCTGGTGGCCCTATTTTTCAATAATAAAACAGGGTGTACAGTACCTACTTTTCCCCTATACCCAAGTTTAAGAGTGGGTGACTGCGGTGGTCAACTGCTCATTTGGTTTCGAGTAAATTCATGTCTTACCTTCAGCGCTACAGAGCTGGAATAAAGCCACTGACATCCTAGTCAAGATGATAAAACTTTATTCAATTTATGTATGTTGTTAAGATGCTGTCCGGAGCCTCGCCATGGATAGAATAGTCATACTCCAGTTGGTTATCCTACTAAAGGTAAACAATCACCAATTAGTTTTCACATATTTTTACTTGACATAAAAAAACTTACCGTCATCTATCGTCACTAGGCAGTTAGTAACACTACACTTCGTTCTCATTCCAGTCATTATTAACTTTAATATAAAAATAAATAATATCAATTATGTGGTCTGAACATTCCACTGCAACCGAACCAAAGAACCAATAACAATAACAAAGAACCAAACGGCCAAACCTTCCTTCAACACACCAAAGAGAGAGACGGGATTACCATAGTACAATACAAAATATAACCTTACGAAATGTCCAATCAGGGCAACTGAATGTAACCAACCTGATAACTGATAACTGTAACACATACAGAGTTGCCAACATAATAGGAAAAATAGAGATGTGCTGGTTAATATTTTTTTATTTATCGATATCGAAAAATACAGTGGCGTGCTTTTTAAAAATAATTTTATATTGTAAGTGCTGCGGTGAAGTGGTGGCACGCAGGATTTTATCTGTGGGCGAATGTTGCCAAATTAGGCGGAATAAATTTTCAAATGAGTCCTGGTTCAGCTGGCGCAAATTAAGATATTTAAATTTAATCGACTTCACATAGTTCCAAATATCTTGAAACGATGATATTGATGTAATATGTCCATTCACACAGCGTACGTTTCTTAATCTCAAATGAGTATCCAACTGCAAAAAGTACACGTTCTTGATTTTTTTTATATTTTCTGGCTACAAATTGTGATGGATACTGTTTCCGTTCTCCGTTTTCCTCCGGCTGGTATAACCTTGTACGTGCGTAAGAGCTATATTTTTATAAAATAATGCATACATAATGTAAAAAAGAAGCTCGTTCAAGTTTCCACAGGAGCTGTCATCGAGGCAATAAAGAAGTGGAATACGTATAGTTTGTTAAATAAATAGGCATACATGTGATTTTCCAAGCATAACAGATATGAACAGGTGTGCTTCGCGTTATTAAATATTCGTTTTAAAATAAAATTTCACTAACACGTGCAAAAGAAAATAAATAAATTAATAAATCTATTTGACGACAATTGATCGATTTATAATACAAAATATTTAATAATACAAAATTTTGGCAGTTAATGAGTGAACTCATTGAAGATTCATTTATAATGTCAGTAACATTATCAGATGAAGAAGCAGTAAAACTTCTTTTAATAAATAGTAGACGTTAAAAGTAAGTTTTTATTTGTTACCTTCATAGAACATTGCAATTCATAATACACATACATAATAATACAATGTGCCAAATGAACTCCATACTACGTCCACGAATAACTGAAATATTTAAATAGAATCAAAGTTCCACAAAGGTAAACAACAATAAAAACTTATAATTTCCCACCGCATGTCGCGCTGCCCTTAATTTAAATAATTCATGTACCTATTTTACTATGTAACACATTTGAATCATAATAATATATGTTAGTATTGAAGATATAAATGTATAGAACCTCTTAATATTACCGACCTACTGTTGATGCTCGCTGATCTCTAAACAGGTGACAAGGAAATTCTGCTAATATATCGTCAGAAAGTGGCTTTGCAGTGAGTCCTATTGATGGAACAGCAAATTTCGTCAACTGTGTCCTTTTTTCCTTAAAATCATTCTCGGTAAAATGTTTTCCGCAAACAAATTTTAACTCGTGGAGCTTCTCTATTGGTACATACGCTAGATCCTCGTTTCCTGTTACCTTCACCCATTCCTTACAACTAAAAATAAAACATCGATATATAATTGGGAAACTACACCACACTATTTTCCTACCGGTTATTGTATAAAATTATAATTTTCAATGTTTTATATCATAAAATCTATGAACCATTGAAAGATTGAATAATACACTACTCACCGAACCTCATCCAAAGGAAATCTGGCCATGAAAAACCGTTTTGTGCCTTCCTTTCTTTCAGATCTTAAACCACATATTTGACACTTTCTATAACTCTTCGCCATATTCGATTTTAATAAACAATGTATTTTCCTAGAGAACGTCCTTGAAGAACCTATAATAAAATTCAGCTATTTTCACAATTATTTCACTAATAACATTCAAAGAAAAACATCGAAAATACGATTTAGACATCCACACTTTCAGTGACCAGTGTTGCCAGATTACTGTTTATAATTACCCACAAAAGTATTACCAAAAACCCTTAGGATTTTCTTAAAAAAACCCAAAAATTACAGAAGTTAAGCATGAGGCGGGGTGAAGTCAAATTGACGTGTTCTAAAAACACATTATTAAGGTAAAAACACAACAATTATTAAGGTATTAACAAGATGAAACCCGCGGCGCGGCGTCATTATTGCTCCGGACCGAGACCGGACGGCTGATCCACCCGCCTAAACTGTGACTGTCTAAAATGGTTTGGTAGCAGAACGTCCCATTCCCAAACTCGTCATGCTGTTTCAGGTGGTCCCAAGCCCAGATGGCCCGATTTCCAGATTGTCCTATTCCCAGATTGTCCTATTCCCAGATTGTCCCATTCCCAGATGGTCCCAGGGATGGTAACGCATGACGCCATTTTAATGATAGGGGTATGAATAAAAAATACTTCTTGAATTAACATACAAATTAATATTTATTGAAATTTTTAAAAAAGTTGTGGTGATAAAATGTCATTAAAAAATGTATTTGTATAAGATACTATATTTAATAATATTTTTTATTAACTTAAACAATAAAGTAAATCATATCTTACGTAAATGGCGTCTAGTCTCAAACATGTTTTTTTTTTCATAAAAAAACTCCCAGATACAGCATATTAGAATCCCCTCCCATCCCTGGGACCATCTGGGGATGGGACGATCTGGGAATAAGACAATCTGGGAATAGGACAATCTGGGCATAGGACTATCTGGGATTGGGACCATCTGAAACAGCGTGACGAGTTTGGGAATGGGACGTTCTGCTACCAAACCTCTAAAATAATGTCTATGGTCTGCACTGCACTGACGGTCAATGGATTCATGGAACATTGCGATTTCGTAAGCATAACAGATGACCGTCACTAACTTTATTTTAAAACACCACTGTTGAGTAGCGTTTTGTGTGAAAGTCAATTACTTTTTTATACTGTTTTAATAAATTTAGTGTTTGTATCGTGTTATTTTTGTGTGCGTATGATAAATACATTAGATTTAAAAAAATACCAAATACAGAGAAACCGAGAAAAAACATGTCTCGAATCCAAGATATTTTTACACTACTGAATATATTATAGACTGAATCACTGAATCAGTGTTATCTTATCGTGAGCGGAAATCGGATAAATCTGAATATATCGGACTCAAATCGACTAAAACTGCACGTCCGGCTCGTAAAGACACCGTAACGCAATATTCACTCAGAGGAATACCAATATTAGACAGACACTGATGACTATGTTGACAGTGGCGATCACGACGTATACACCGTGAAGGATAGCCAGCACCACTGCAGCATTGAACAACAATCATTCGAACATCTTTACGAACTTTACTCTACAAACAAGATAAAATATATTTTGCAAGGTTACCAGAGCACCTAGTCTCTCAGACAACGTGTGTGTAGAATGAAATATAAATAAGATTCATTATTATAATTATATTTTTAAATATCATGGAAATCAAATCACTGGCTTGGTAGTTAAAAGCCCCCAATTCCCTCCAAACCCATTATGTTCCTCCTGAAGATCCCTGCCAAATTTCTCCCCGTAGCCATAAAAAACCCCCAAATTTGGGGGGGAATCCCCCAATCTGGCAACAGTGTCAGTGACAGACAGATGACATTTCATTAAGGTGCGAGCGAGACAGATTGATTAAAATTCTCCCCCGTTTCATAGGGATGTCGGAAAAGGAATAAAGTATCGATATATATTTGTATCGATATTAAAAAAATATATCAATATCGATATTGATATTTTTATAATAAAATATCGATATATCGATATATCGCTATGATTTGCCAGAGAATAATGGCACTCTGAATATTAATTTTATTTTTATATACGTATATATTACCGGCATTGTGTATAAACCGGTTTTCTATAAATGTCTAAGCAATATATAGAATGCCCATTGCACAGCCAGTAATGTATGAAATGTTATCAAGAAACATAATTAATTCAAAGTTAAAAATAAAAAAAAAACATTTATTCTGTATAAACCAAACGGCATTACAAAATTTGTCAATAACAACAATATTTTATAAATTAGTGAGCAAATAGACCACCGGTTCGAATCGCGGCCCCGGCCTGAGAAGAATCCGGCAAGAAACATAGCGGGCTTTAATATTAATAAATGGTGGTTACAAAAAAAACTACCACGAAGGCTAATGCAGGAGCTCCGTTTCCACCTTCTAATCTATATCTATCCAAATTGAGGCGCAGTGTCCACACCGAGTAATTTGGTTTGGATAGATTAGGTTAGAAGCATTTCCGCAAAGCCATTCGCAAATACAGACGTAAATGTATTTATTTCAAACATTGCCGTTGCAACAGCAGGCATCACTATCACTACATAGTATAAAACAAAGTCGCGTTTTCTGTCCCTATTTTTCTTGTCCCTTTGTACGCTTAAATCTTTAAAACTACGCAACAGATTTAGATGCGGTTTTTTTAATAGTTAGATTGGTTCAAGGGAAAGGTTTATATGTATAATAGCATCCATTAAATAGTGGAGAAATACTGTTATATTTGAGGTTTCTAATGTGATGTCGTAAATAATTACATTTTTATCGCTTACATTGCAAACGCAAGCTGAACCCTACGAGATGTATCAAAATAATTTACTAAGTATTGTACACATTGAAAAGATCTACAAAAAAGTTCGCGATGGTATATGTCTATCTCTTATGGATATCCCACAATAACATTTTTTGACATTTACTTTTTACGACAGATAATGGCTAACTTTCGAAGCGATTTTAACCAATACAGCATTCATCCTTATACAATTAAATATCTTAAATACATTGTTGATTTAATATAGATCTATATGGCCCTTTACAGCATATGATTTAAAAGAATAATTTCGAAGATATTACAAATTAAAAAATTGCGGGACGTAGCATTTGCGGCAATACCGGCCGGCCGTGGTCATAGCGGCGCGGCGGGCGCAGCGTGCCTACAAATAGCGCGTCGCGGTCGTTTGTAGTGTATATAGTATCAACATTGCACCCGTGCGAAGCCGGGGCGGGTCGCTAGTTCTAAATAAAAGCATACGTTGCCTAAAAGTGTTAGTTGAAAAGCTTTCCTTTCAGGACTTTTTTATCAAAATAAATATCGTTTTTTATACGTTTTCGATACCTGGAATTTAATATCGATACATCGATGTATCGAAGAATTAAATATCGCTCAAAAATATCGATGTTTAGAAAAAATAATATCGATATATCGATGTATCGATATTTTTTCAACAAGCCTACCGTTTCATACTTCAACTTTTATAACCTAGTGGCTTTTGTGGGAAACCACCACTGTGTCGGCTGTCGGCATTGATGTATAAGGGGGGGGATGGGCCCTACCTACAAAACGCTGTGTCCTACCTACGTTCCATTTTTATGAATGGACGTTTTACTACGTTAGTGCTGTGCCTTCTACTATCGCAGAAGTGGTCGATTTACGTATACTAATACGATTTTGTTTACTTATCTTTAAACGTGTATTAACTTAACAAGACCGGTAACATGCTACACTTATGAGATAATATTATAATTCTTATTTTTATTATAATTTATAGATTTCTTACTATCCCAAATGACTTTTATTTTTTAATGAATCATACACGTTAACACAACAAAACACAACTGAGACCGAGATAAATGCAATATTCTCTTGCACTTCATGCATTTGCACTACTTACTAAGAAATCATGCCGTCACTCACACAAAAACCGTTTTCTAGCTGCTCGTTTCAATTTTTGAAATCAGATATCTTCAAAACTACATATTTGTGTTAAGAAAATTCACTTTAACAATTCTTCATAATCATTATGGATATTAAATTTTAAATGAGCAGTCATCGGCTCATCGTTCGTCGATAAATCTTTTTCTTGAAGTACGTCACTAGTATGCTAGTTGTAGTAAAAGACTAGAAAAAATTATGAATGACGGGGCGCAAAGCATTCATAGATTTTGGTGACCTTGGCACGCTATTCTTCCTTATAATAGTGCGTTAGGGCCGCCCTGTGGCTGTCGGCAATGTTGGCCAATGTCAATTGTGTCAGAAAGAAAAACTGTCAAATGAAAACGTTTAAAAAACGGTGCCAAAAGAAATTTAGATACCTAGATCACAACAATTGTGTGTGACAAGATAAACATCAAGCAAAACTAGTATTAAAGATGAAAACTATAAAAATAATTGGATATACTTACAATAAAATTATAAAGATGAAATCAAATCAGTATCTTAACATAAATAAATAATGAAAAAAAAAGGAAAAAAATTAAAAACGAATTCAAATTCTCGTATTTAGTACTAACAATTTAATTCTGTTAGCATTAATATATCTACTTAGAATATTTACAAAAGGAGTAAAAACTAGCGATAGAAGAGATAGGACACGAACCTCAGACGAAAAAATAAATAATCTTTCTTTCGTTTGAGCCACGATTGCCACGAATCAAAACAAAACCACAACCACAGAGTTGTCGTAATATACTACGTTTTTATAGGGTTTCATGACATGGTAACTAGGTCCATTATAAATGTCAAGTATTTTATTCTGTAACACTTTATTCACTTGGAAGAGTTGGAAGTGGAACATGGAATGATTGTTGATGAGGATGATGACGATGACGTGATGACAGTTGCCTCAGTCCTCAGTAAAGTAGTGGAAATTATATAAGCTTTTCTTAGGGAGAGATTTTTTACCAATATTCCACTTTCCTATCCTTATGGCATTTGTCAAAAACTCCTCCATTTTTACACATAAAAGCTCGAATTTACACCAAATTTAGTAAAACAGCAGCGGCGTTATAATTATGACTGACACTGCGTGCCCGCCTGAACTTTATACAGGTACATACCTACCTACTACGTTAATAACTAAGTTATGCTAAAATTATTTACATATTTATCAAACTTCATGCACAAGTACCTATACAGGCGGGACTTAATGCCATAAAGAATTCTCTACCAGTCAACCATAGATGATGTAGAGAAATAGGTACATTATTGAGAATGGGTGTACTATCCCAATTTGAAAACAATGTTGTAGCGAGAATGTACCTACCGTCAAAATTAACAAGTAAATACCTAGATACTTGTATACGATTAAATCTACTCTTCACCCTGATGTATTTTATTCTTAGGATGTCAAATTAACTGCACCTCGCCTGATGGTAAGCAAAGGTGTAGTTCAAAACATGGCAGCTGCCGTTACAGATGTTGTTCTTGGAACGGCGGTCCCCACCTTGATGGCGCGACTCTGGTAAAGAATTACAGGACTTAACATCAGGTGAGGTGAAGTTAAATTCACGTGCTATAAATAAAAATAAAAAATGTACTCATTAGGTTCTGCAGGTCAGCTAGGCATGACATGCAGCTGAAACAATATATTTATTAAGTGTAGAATGAATAGTGAAATTTACTTACCATTGGTCAGTAACAAGTCTAAAAATTCTTCAGAACAGCAAGATAATCACAACATTAGTATCTCTACTGTTTTATAATTAAAGTGGTTGTGTGTACATATCGGTACAACAATAATTATATTTCTGTGGTCAAAAAGGTGACTTGTGATTAATGCAATCGAATTTAATGCAGTTCTGTCATTTAATGTTTGTTTGATTACATTCGGTTGAGAACCCTAGATATCAACTATAATTTATAATAATGGTTTTAAAGTTGAAAGTAACTTGCTAATAAGAATTCTGTTTTATTTACCTGATAGTAATAATTCCGGGACAGCCAATTTACAAAGGCGATTGTTTGGGTACAGATAGACGTCTCTGAAGTGGTTGCGGCATACTCTTAAATTTCTGTACAGATATTTTTTATCCAATTTGTACAAACTATCATCAATAATGGATATCCATTTATTGAAAAGTTCAGGATTCTTTGTGAAATCAGGGAAACGGTGGAAAGGAACACCTAAAACAGAAGAAATTAACTATGATTAATTTACAAAAAAATAAAAACTAGAAATATGATATATCAAATGGCTTGTGGATGTTGCATAATGGCCCTATTTTGAAACAATAATAGGTACATCTATATCTAGGTTTAAGAGTGCATAACTGCTGTGTAGTCAATGGTTTTTTTTTTTTATTTATGGCACGTCAATTTGACTTCACCTCGCCTGATGTTAAGCTGAAGGCAAAGTCTCATGAAACAGAGTCACCATAGCAAACATGTATAGTGCTACAATGGTGGCGATGAGCTTGAGGTAAGACTCACCGAACTGCTTGGTTCTTGATGGAATATTCTGCAATGAATGCAGGTGACATCTAAGCCCTGCACGTTTTGTCCTGTATAGGAAAGGGGAGGTTGGTGCACTTGGTTTCGTGTAATTCATGTCCCTTTCGCACTACAGAACCGGAATAAAATTTTATTCAATTTATAAATATTCAATGGATATGAAGGTTTATAACATGCCGTCGGGAGCCTGAATCATAAGGCCGCCAGTGCCAATCATACTCCAGTTGGTTAGGTACCATACCAAACTAAAGGTAAACAATCTTGATATCTTGTACAAAAACCATGTTTAAAAAGTAGGTACATAATATTATTATCATAAAAAAACTTACGATCATGTTTGGTCACGAGGCACTTAGGAACACTACACTTCGATAGAGTCATTCTTACAAAAGTACATCAATTCAATTTATCTACTCCAACGTAACTATATAGAATGAAAGTAATCAAAAAATCAAACCAAAAACCAAACTTAAAGTAAACTTTTGCTTATTTTTACTGCCATTGGCCATAATGACAGTTACTTGACAGCTGACAGATTTTGACATTTTTCATTTCTTGCCCTTCTGGAACTTTGCTTTTCAAATGTTTTTGAAGTAAAAAAAAAAGTCTTTGATCGTGTTCGTAATAGATGCACAGACGACTTATATAGTAATGCTGATTATTGTTTAAGATGCAGATGGATGCCTTTTGCCAAAATGTTAGTAAAACAATAGATCGTTGGTTGACCGAGGAGTATGGATTAAGTACTACGATAAACTACGAATTACGAATCCTAAAGATAACGTATAATACCATAGGTAGGTACCTATTCTCACTCAACGTAATATAGTGCGTCAAGAAAGTCGTTAACGTTTAAAGAGCTAATATTTATTCTGGTTCTTGCCACCATAGAGTAAGAAAGAGTAAGTAACATCACAGCACAGAAATATTGAAGTCTTTTTCATGTTGGTAAAAAAAACATATATTGGGGGAGGGACCTACCACTCACCCACGGCCACGGTTCAACAATCCAACGATAACAATAGCAAATTATTACTTGTTAAAGAATTGAATGTCAAACAGCCCCCATCAAAGCAAGCAAAAGACTTCTTACCAGACAGAGAGACAAACCTTGACACGTGTTTCGCCTCTAACACGAGGCATCTTCAGGAGCGCTTTCTAGGGAATAACCGGAGACCGGAACTGCAAGTGTCTGGCGCTTTTATATTATTTCACGGCTACGTGGGGATAAAATATCGGATGTTGTGTGTTGCCGATATGAAGATAAATTTAGGAGGAGGACGAATAAAATTGTGCCTGTTCGTTCAGCAGTATATTCGTGTTATTTTTTATTATTTATAAATTTTCTATACAAGGTGATTTTATAGTGGTTTCGGAAAAAAAAATATTTGGTTTCACACACAGTTTCGGTAGCAAAATCGACTGGAAGTTTTAATTTTGAGGAAAAAAAAATTCACTTTATGTATGGCAATAATGTGCAGGTGAACAGAAAAATGTATGGGACGTGTAAAAAAAAAAAATTTTATTCGCCAAATTAGGACTTCCTTACGATTTTACTATCGAAATTGTGCCCAAAATATTTTTTTCCAAAACCACTATAAAATCAACCGGTATAATACTCCTGTAGCGATACCACATGTACCCAGCGCCATCTAGCGACAGCACAAGAACTATTACGAAATTCCGCATACTGCATCGCGAAAGTGAAGTTCTCGCGCTGGTACCATTACAATATACATACAACAACCCAACGACAACCGTTGGCCCGCGGCCGATATATTCGGTAATTCACGTCACACTGATCGAAAAATAAATAGACGAACAATACGGACATGTTATGGTGCCTACGCATACATTCTCGCCGTGATCTCATTCAATCCACGAGCAGCAACCTGCTGTTTCCGGAAGTAGGTAAGGTACGAGGTGTCGTGTCGTGTCAGCACTGGTTACAGGCCACAGTTCGCGTACATTGACCTCATTAGAATTAATATAAAGATATCTTCAGAGGAAAAGGAAGAGTTGTAAGTTAGTAGGTATATATAGAATGTAGGTAGTTCTAACATCCAACTCATTCGCTTAGGTTAGTACGGTGTAATGAATTTCTAACATCTAGCGCATTCACCATTAGGCTGGTCAGATTAAATAAATATGTATAATAAATCTCGTTTTAAGTGATTCTAGTTTCCTTCTTGTACTCTCCGACTTCGGGGAAAATATCTGTGCCTCCTGTGATAAGTGATACAAGTTTAAAATCAACATTTTACAGGAAGTGAAAAAGAAGGTTCAAAAAAATCTAGTTTCGGAACTAAGTAAGCTAGCATAAAATGTAGTACCTTATTTTGTTGGTAAAAACACTTACTTTTATCGTGCATATTTTTTTCTAAGGTAAATATTATATTTTTTAAAGAATTCATTAAAAACCTGCGAATTGTACCTTTTTTATTTTTAAAACGTTCAAAAATTACGTAATAAGAAATACAACTACAGTTAAATTATGTTGCACCTGTAAGTTCGTCTTGGTGAAAACTGATATCAGTATCTGGCTGACTGACATCATGATATCAGTACCTGGTTGAATAGTATGACATGGAACCAAAATTAACAGTTGTTGAAACCTCTGCTCTCATCATCATAATATAATATATCATCCCTCAATAAATGACATGGTATAAAAAACATACATAAAATTCATTAATACAATACAATAAATAAAAAAAAAAAAAAAAAAAAAAAAAAAAAATTGTAACGAAACTGTGTAGAACAGTAAATTCTTCCTCTGTCCAAACATTGTGCTGTGCCCGACAGGGTCCATAATTGTAACCTAATTATAATCTAACATCTGTATCACATTATGGAATGCAATAAATGTATTGAGTATTGAGTATTGATATACATCAAGTAAAACAATCGAATAACTAATCAGAATATGTCCCTAGCCCAATGTTGCTTAAACAAATCTTATCGATATTAACCTAAAGATTATATTTTTTTACTTGTCGTTCCCCTGAGTTCAAAATAAAACTGAATTGTATTAGTTTTCTAAAATATAGCTTTTTAAAAATATGTGATAAACGATACTTATCAAGTTATACCCCTCAATAAATACATATTATTTGTGAAAACAAATACAATATTCACAGCTCATGCGTCACCTAGAGGATCACTCCCTAATTTAATGACCGACAATATGGTTTCAGACCGAAACGGTCTTCAGGTGATCTGGCGTATGTAACCCATCTTTGGGGTGAGGCTATGGACAAGCATGGTGAGTCACTGGCTATTAGCCTAGACATCGCCAAAGCGCCGTATTCGCGTTCTCTGTGATGGACGAGCATCGGAGTTCCTGCAGGTAAATGCTGGTGTGCCGCAGGGGTCCGTCTTATCACCCACTCTCTTTCTTCTGCATATCAATGATTCTGCATATCACTGCTATGCAGACGATAGCACTGTGCACGGACATTCTGCGGCCAAGCAGTCCGATATAGCGGAAAAGAGGCGACTTCTTGTCACTGGGCTTGACCGGATCCTCAATCACGTTTCCCAATGGGGATCTGAGAACCTGGTCGAGTTCAATGCCAAGAAGACGCAGGCATGCGCGTTTTCAGCAAAGACATCTCCTTTCCTTCCTCCTCCCACTCTTCAGAGCACACCACTGCCATTACAGGATAACCTCAATATACTCGGTATGGACGTGCGCTGCAAACTGAACAACAAGAACTATATCGAGAGCATCATCAAAACAGCTTCGCGTAAACTCGGAGTCCTGAACAGAGTGAGATGTTTTCTCACTCCGGAGCAGCGGTGTCTTCTTTATAAGACACAAATTCGCTCCTGCGTGGAATACTGCTCGCATCTCTGGGATGGCTCCGCAAAGTACTTATTAGATGCTCTCGACAGGTTGCAGCGACGTGCGGTCCGCATTATTGGGAGTCTTGAGGTCACAAATTCCCTCGAGCCTTTGCTGAGATGCGTAGAGATGTTGCGTCTCTGGCAGTATTTTACCGTCTCTACCATGGTGAATGTTCTGATGAGCTCTTCCAATTAATCCCACCCTCCCCTTTCCTACACAGGACAACGCGTGCAGGGCTTAGGTGTCACTCGCATACGGTACAGAGTATTCCATCAAGAACCAAGCATTTCGGTGAGTCTTTTCTCTGCCGTCCCATTCAGTCCTGGAATTCCTTGCCGGCGCACGTGTTTCCTTCTTCCTACAGTCCCGGGTCCTTTAAGCGGGGCGTGAAAAAGCATCTGATGAGGCCATCAAGCTGAACGCCACCATTGTAGCTCTGAACGGGTTTGCAATGGTGACCCTCTTTCATGAGACTTTGCCTTCAACTTAGCATCAGGCGAGGTGAAGTCAAATTGACGTGCCATAGAAAAATATCAAATAATAAAACTTTACTTTGTATTTTAACCCTATATCCAATGAAATATATATTATATATTATAAACCCTCGCAATAAACAAAGTTTGCCGGATGCACCAGTTTATATTTATATTTATTTAGTTAAAACTTAAAAGAAAACGGAGATAAAATTTCGATGCTGTGACCAACCGTTATATCATTTTCATTTAATTGTGCTATTGTGCGATTTATGTTGAATTTTTTTATATCATCACCAGGTGGACTCTTTTGCATTACGTACTGTAACCCGCTTTGAAAATATTGTTATTTAAAATATTGTTGTTATTGGTAAGCGAGCTAGTCCTGTTCATACTTTCTCCATACAAAGTTTTCGTAAAAAAAATTCTAATTAATTGGTTTATGGACTGATTTGACCCAGAAGTCATTTTTGTATACAGTAATAACTAATGAAACCAATATCCGCCCAAAAAACGACACTTAAATTTTTTTATCCCTAAGTCGCCCTAACCCCTAAGTGAGAGCCGATTTTCGGTCCACCGTGCGCCACTCTCCTCATGTTCGCACTTGTATCAATTATTACATTTTGTGCTTCATATTTTTTTAAAGATTTGGTTCGATGTTTTGATATAAGTCAAATTGTATTCATTTATACATACAAATTGATTTGTGTAGATCAATTTAAGTCGATATGTATCAGTTATCACAAATAAGCCATATATTTAGAATCGGATTATTTGGTACTTGTCGAATTGTACCCAATGAATATTCAGAAAAAATTGTTCAAAATGATACTACTCTAAACATATCAATATTCACGTGATCAATCAAAAAAAAATTAATGTGAATATTAATATAATCGCACTTACACTACAAAGCACGAAAATAAATATGTGAAGTGATTACATAAAGGGGTTACAACTTTAAATATATCTATATTCACAATTTTTTTGTCAAAATTCAAGTAGTTATATTCATTTGCACAAAATTATCTCCGAAACTAAAGCAGATACAAGAACGTGAGTTAGACGCAAAAAACCGTATTTTTTTTCTGATAAATAGTATGTAAAAATCACAAAAAGGGTACAACTAAATTTAAATCACTTATCACAGGAGGCACAGATATAATTGGCGCAATTGGTAGGATACTTTAGGTAGCTTGCGTGATCCTAGTTATTCCTTCATGGTGAATGAAGCTTCATCAACAGCAACGCTACACCTCGGGTGACTTCCGAATCGCCGTACCGAGTATCCAGAATCTACATGAAGCCGCAGTGGAGGTTATTCGAACACGGCACAAGAAGGATCCGGAATATAGAAACGGAAAAAAAAGAAAATGAAAAAAAAAACCTGGATATATAACAAAATATATTACACAGAAGTTACTCAGGAACTCTTCCGCAGACACCGCTTCATTTGGGAACCCAGCTCCACTTCATCCAGGGCGCGAAGTATTGGGGAATATCCAGAACGAACCGCCTCCGAAGTCTACCAGGTAGCCGTGCTCATACAGCAGTTCGTCCACCAGTGGGCCGACGGGACCGGTGTCAAATACGTAGAACATAACATACTTGTTATTTGTTTTCCATGAGTAATATACGATTTGCAATGAACTCATAAATATATATTACTACTACAGGCGAAACAGATGCAGTCAAGCAAATTAATGAGGTCAAAACCCACTATATTACCACCGCTGGCGAACAAACTAGTAAACATCTGCAGTTTAAAAACAAACTGAAATCAAGCCTTAAGCTCAATTTTGAACTTTAATCTTATGAAGATGAAGCAGAAAATTTAATTACAGTTTATGCTGCTGCCAGGCTTTTGAAAGAAAGAAAAAAAGAAAGAAAGAAAAATGCGTTTATTTTCAAAATCTGCTGCAGCACATAACAAGAAAACACAAACCATAAACCCTTTTATCCTTTTATCACCAAGGTGTGCAGAAACACGGGTCACGGTAAAATGTTACCTAAATTTAGACGCGGCATTAGACTGCTGACAAACCATCTCGATAGATAAATATACTGTGGCAGGCAGGTACGTGATTTCTACACGGAAGAATAAAGTACAAATAATAACAATCTTACATACTAAATAACAACTCTTATATACTATTTGAGGAGTGGGAGCTGCTCTGTTCAGCACGTCCTACGGATCGTGCAAACTTGCATTATTCTTATTATGGCAGAGGACGTGATTTCCTAATTTATAACATTATTATTTGTACTTTATTCTTCCGTGTAGAAATCACATACCTGCCTGCCATAACACAAAAAAAAGCCCGCTGAATTTCTTGCCGGAGTCTTCTCAGGCCAGGTTCGTTTCGGTTGGTGGTCCATTTGGTATCTAACTTATAAAATGTAATTTATTACATTGATAATGATATGACCAATTTATTGTCTAATTTTCTTACTTTTGCCTGACCTCTGTCTTTCTTATATAAGTATATTGATTTCCATATCCACGAAGAATAAATCAAAATTCCGAAAATGATGGTCACTTCATTCATTTATTTCGTGGTTTTATCAAGTATCAAGTTTAGGTAATCTCCTATCTTCAAACAGATGATAAAACTCTTCTCCAAGCTCCTCAACCTCCCTCACATTGAATGGCTTATCTTTGAACTTCCAATGAATTTTCCGGAAGTGATGTCTCATATCCCGTACCATATAGAACATACTATCGCACAAAGGACAGCAAACGGTCTTTTCCAAATGCTTCTTCAACCGATGAGTCTTCATCATGCTAGAAGATCTAAATTTCTGTCCACATAAATCACAAGGGTATGGTAGCTCTCCAGTATGCATACGGAAATGCATTTTTAAACAAACACGGTTTGCAAATTTCTTGCCGCAGACAGAGCAGAAACAATTGTTGTCGTTAGTATGTGTTGCTATATGTTCTTTCAAGCGAATTTTTCCACAGAATTCTTTGCTACATATGTGACACACATACGGTTTTATTTTCAAGTGATACCTGTTCACATGTGCTTCTAGATCATGCTTCTTTCTAACCACATGTCCGCATATTTGACATTCAATTGACGGGTTTTTTGGTAACTTGATAATTACATCACCATGAACTTGTTCCATATGTCTTTTTAAACTGGTCGGTTTGATGATTTTGTCACACTGCGGACATGGCTCTCGTTTAAGATGCATCTTTTGGTGGAAACGGAGAAGTGAATTTAGGTGGAAAGCTTTTCCGCACACTTCACAGACATGTTTTAGTGCTCCCTCTCTTTTGTATGGGCAGCGGACACTGTGTTGTGAGTAGAATGAAGCAGCAACATTTTTATTGCAACGGGTACATTTTATTCTATGCGTGTAATGTTTTTGGCTGTGTATATATAATTTCATTAAACTGTTAAATTTCTTTGGGCATATTTTACAAGGATATTCTTCATTTTCGTCATGTAACTTCTCATGCTGTAGCAACTCATTGATATTTTTAAAGAAAAGATCGCATAATGAACATTCAATACGTTTCCTTCGTTTCTTGCATTGGATGCCACCATGCACTCTTGCATGGTGCTCATCTAATTCTAAATTGGTTAAGAACTTACTCTTGCAGAGATTGCATGCAAGAACACTCTCACTGTGTCTTAAATTCTCATGATTAGTCAATTCCTGGTCTACATCAAAAGAAGCTGGGCAGTGATTGCAGCTGAACGAGCGTATTACTGATTTGCAAGCTTTTCTATGATTTTCCAAACTGCTGTTATCTTTGAATTCAAAATCACAGTACTCGCAAGTAAATTCTTGATGGAACTGTACTATGTGTGTTTTTAAACTTAATTTAGTGTAGAACTGTTGGCCGCAGTCTGCACAAGTAAATGGATGATGATCCAAATGTTCTCTATTTACGTGACCAATAAGATGTTCCTTCCTCCGGGTAACATAATCACAATCTATGCATTTTATGTTGTTAGCATGATTCAACATTTGCTCTCTGTAAGACATCAAGTACTTATAATGAATGCAAGGCATCACGAAGCATTCTGAGCATGCGAACTTGCATCTATGTTTTTTAATCTCACCATCTTTGAAATTCCTCAAACACATAATACACTGCGATTTCGTTTTAGTATTGTTTATTAAATGACTTATATTGAAATGTGTAACTAAAGAGTCTTGGCTGTAATACACTAGATCACAAAACTTACACGGGAACACCAAATATGAATGATTTGATCTCAAATGCTCCATTAATTCACCTTCAGGTAGCAGTACTTGGCAATACTTGCACTTAGCCTTTGCATGAGTTTTGTAATGTATATTTAAATATTGTCGAGTGTTGTAAGTTTTATTGCATAAATTGCAAGCGAAAATGGATTTCTTATGTTTAGCTTTCTCATGTTCTTTTAAAGATCTGTAAGTTGTGAAAATGTCTGGACAACTGGGGCACTGGTACGTGTTGTACCGAGGAGTGAGATTCCTCGCAGCATTTAGTGGTTTTATGACAATATGACCTTCTTTTAATGTAATGTTAGGATTACCCTCAGTTTTAATAGGTTTATGGATAGGACTTTTTTTAATAGGCTCTTCCTTAGGAATTTTTAGTTCAGTTTTAATTGTTCCAACTTTTTCTATTATTGGTAATTTTGGCTCTTCCATTTTCATTGCTATGGGGTTGACAGTTGGGACGATTTCTGTCATCTTAGTATTGATTATAGTTTTGTATAAATCTGTGCCCGCATCAACAACAATCATGACATTAGCAATATCATATTTGTTGGTATTTATGAGTTGGTCATTGACATCTATGACCTTAGAATATATGTCGTTGACACAGTTGTTTATAATTCTTGACAGTTGTTTCGTATTGTGTATGAAAATGTAGGACTCTATAGTTTTTTCAGTGCAGGCGTCACATAAATACTGGCTCGACATTAGGTTTTCGATCTGAAATAAAGGAGTAAATATTTTATAAGGTAGATAAAAGAAAAACTTAAATTTAGCAGTAATATTGAGTCGCCATTCAATTGTATAATAATATTCTGGGACACCAACGGTGTATCTAAACTATTCTAAACAAACTATACACAGCTTCTCTTACAGGTTCTAGAATAGAGATAAACGTGACAGCTGATGCAGACCAATTCAGGTAAATTACACTAAGCAGGAATAAAATGATTTATGGTAACAAAACCAATAGGTTTGGTTACTGATTTAAGGATATTGAATGACCAATAAAGCAGGACCGAGACTATTAAAAGTATTTCTCAAATAGGCCATCCACACTCATTCAAAAAATTCAACATTTATATTCGTAAAACAGTCCCTTAGTCTCCTTATAAGATGACTGGGTCGGCAATGCAAATGTGCCGCCTCTAGTGTTGCAAACGTCTATAGGTCCTAGTGATCTTCCATCAATGGGTTGTGTGCCTGTCACCAAGTGGTATAAACAAAAAAATACGCTTACAGAAAGAGTGTGGTTCTTATTTTATTGTATTACTAGCTGAACCGCGCAACTTCGTCTGCAGCACCCTGATTTTGCAACATTATTCATTCCTGCTTCGCACCTGTTGGTCGTAGCATGATGTTATATACATATAAACCTTCCTCTTTAACCGTTCTATCTATTAAAAAAAAACGCATTAAAATTCAGGATAATAATGCGGTTTTTATACTAATAAAAGATTTAAGCATACAAAGGGACATAGGGACAGAGAACGTGACTTTATTTTATACTATGTAGTGATGTTGCTGAGAACCTTGCTTAAATTACATTGATACTTACATCATCATTAAAAACATAATTAATAATATCTTGGAGACATCTAGTAAATGCCTGCTTGTTTATAAGTAGCTCCATGTCTACCGAGCAAAAGTTGCCCGTATTCTCCAAACAAAGACCGCAGAACTTCTGTGATGTACAAACAGCTTGCAGTTTCTGTTTCACCCACTCCCAATTCTCGGGATTTGTTGTACCCTCCATTTTTTACAGATATTATCCTGAAAAAAGAAAGGTAAATATTTTTATAAGTGTCAGTAAATTAGTGATTAACCCTCAGTTTACCCGGTGAAATTATATACCTCAATTAACCTCATTGAGTCCATTGGACTCCTCCATACAAATCATCGATTTTACTCAAAATAAAAGATAAATTTGTATAACAAAGTAATTTAATGTGTTTAAAAACATATTTCTTATTATTTTACGTATTACATTTTAATCAGTAATGTATCTATCTTATATTTTTCTTGTACATACTTAATCACTAGAAAATATCTATAAAACAGTACATGCCAACTTCTAACTTCGAACTAAAACAAAATCCAAACATAAAATAGTTTTTTTCCACTAAATTAACACAATAATATCTTAAACAATCGTTAACAAAAATAAAAATGGTTCATGTTCATAATAAAATAAAAATCCTGCAATGCCTAATCTATACATCGCACGCAAAGCTTTTTAGTGCATCCTAAGCATGCTGGCCTCAGACCTGACTCCTGTGTCTCCTCGTTACTTGTATTAAAAGACCACTCCGACTCCGAGCCATGTTCAAATGGAATGCGCTCGTCTTTTTCTTCATCTGACAATATTTTGATGTCGTGCAGTTTCGGATTGTCGACTAAATTGTTGTAATTCATCATCGGAATCCTCATTATCTTCCTGGAGCCAGTTGTTTATTATCGATTCACCACCCTGTTGCATTATATTAACTGATCTCCTATTTGACGCCATATTGGTGACCTAAAATAAAATTAATTACATAAAAACACGACAAATAACAATATAATGACTTTACTAATTTTGTTACACAAATACCCTGTTTGAGTCCAATGGACTCCTGACAAGTGGCTACTTACCCCTACACGCTGCGCAGGAGGACGTCCTCCTCACTCCTTAACCGGCGCGCTTCTGATTGAAGGTACACGGGAGCACAAAGTATAATTCGCGGTAATTAAGTTTTTAAGCTTGATTGAAACTTTGTGCGGAGTCCAATGGACCTAACGGGTAAATTAAGGGTTAAGGTTGAACTGGCTCCTATCACAAGAGATTTAGATTTGGTTAGGATAGGTCCACAGAATAAAATATATTTATATACATTTACAAAACTCATACATAAATATACATATACATAATGATTGTACTGTGGTTAGGCCTCTTCGGTACCATAAATACCAGTACCTAATTTCCATTTCACTCCCAGTGGCTCCTTTCTTGACACTTTTTGTCTGTATAGCACCTTTAAAGGAACTAACAAGACTACAGGTCTTAAAATGTTTGATTGAACATTGTTTATTTTTGAACATATCATAGTCTAACGAATCTCCAGACTGTAACTACAATTTTGGGTTTTAAGGTCATTAGATGGTTCCTGCAAGTTAGAAAAGTCCTACAAAGTAGGCTGCATAAGTGTGACGCCCTTGGTGTTACATTTATAGGCCAGTATGTACCCAAGTGATATAAAAGGTCTCTGTATTATGGACCCTAGGTACAGTTATAAGCAGGTAAGTACCTATACTGTATCTCAAACAATCCATGTTTCACAAAATGAAATTGATAAAGCGATCGGAAGTGTTCCTCATTGTTCATTCGTCAAGTAATTGGTAATTGTATGTTCCCCTTTATATTTCATGATACCTATTTTAATGGATACTATGGTTAGGATAATATTTGTCGAATAAACTTCATTTAGCTGGTCTGCTGGTCACGTCTGATGACATTTCGAAATGTTGTCACATTTAAGCATGAAATTATGATCAACACAATCTAATGGTGCTAAAAATGTGAACATATTCGTGAAATGGTGATGTACTGGAATACTTTGTTATGGTCGAAATAATTACGTTTAATAGGTTATGTTACGTACGCCACAAAATGGCGTTCATTTATCAAATACAGTGAGTGTAAATTTTTATAATGTGCATTAAACAATGCCAATTTATTTAAAAAAACATAGAATAGGTATATAACATAAGAAACGTATGAGATGAACTCACTTTTTTTTTCTGTTTCACGTTCCAGATCACTGATCCATGTTCCAGATCCAGATTCTCATTTCGATAAAATTAGCTTCAACACGACAGTAGTATTGTATTCTCTTTGACGACAGTCGCACAAGAGCGTTTGCGTTGCGTTTGACTTGACCACAGAGTAAGTAATATAGATTTGACGAAATGTCGAGTCGATTTATCGATTATTATACGCAGTCTGCAGTTTTGAGGGTTACGTTAGACGCAACGTTTGCAGTGCAGATTATGTTATTATAACCGTTTTAAGAATCGTGTTTGTTGTTTGTAATCAAACATTGCACTAATAAAAAATTAAATAAATTCCTTTGTAAATGTAATGACACCATGTCATGACGTGGAAATGGAACGCTACTTTCTGTTTTGTTTTGACAGCGTTTGACAGTTTATTACTTTTTTTACTTTTTTTTGGTGTAGAAAGGTTTGTGTTTGTGAAAGGTGTTTTGACCGTACAATTTCACATAGCTGAATAATCTCTTCACCAAATTACTTTTCACAACATCCTGACATTGGCAAGTTGTGGCAACACACAGAGTCACAGAAGCCATTCAAAAGAATTGAATTGTGAAAGGTGTTGAATCGTAAATAAAAATTATTTATTTATTTATTATAATCTGTCACGAGACCAGTGTTACTTAATTTATTATATTGATTCTCCAATTGCACTATACAGATTATTCACGAGTTTTGGAAACCCTGTACATGTTATAACATTTGCGTACATAACCAAAACTTAACACCCTGACATTGGCAAGTTGTGGCAACACACAGAAGCCATTCCAAAGAGAATACAATACTACGTAAGAAGCCATTCAAAAGAATTGAATTGAACCAAAACTTAAAAATAATGGATTTACTCAAAATAATCATAAATCCCAGTAAAATAAAAGATGTCTGTTGTTTATGTTTTAAGGAGACTGAAAATAATAATGGTTTATATGATGGTGTAGAAATTCATGATGAATATTTTGATTTTTTTTCAACTTTAGGTGGTATAATGAAAAGTTTGTTCCCTTCTCATGTAAGTATGCCCGTAATAGTACACAACATATAAATGTATAAATAAGTTTATTGCAGTCCAGATATTTCCTGAATAATATTAGGTGAACACATATAGTGAAAGCTTCCTAAATAACATTTAAATGAGACTAGCTGTTCCCAGGACCCATAGGAACTTATTAAAAAAAATTAAAAAATATGTGGTATTTCAGTTAATGAACCTGTACCTACCAATTTTCAGCCACATCTGGCTAAACAGAAGTTAGAGCATGATAGTATAACTAAAATTCAAACATCTTTACCATTCTTAATATTAGGCAGTAGGATAGCCTAAGAGCAATAACTTGAAATTATTAAAAAAATACTTTTTTTTTAGGATATAGCATTGACACACATTTGTGAAGTATGTTCAAGCTTAGTAATCAAAATGTTCAGCCTACTGCAAAGAAGTGCTATCAAAACTGATATTTTAAATTATCTAGTTGATAATCTAGATGAGGAAATAGAAGAAATGGAATATAAAGTATCTTGTAAAAGGAAGGTTCAGAAGTGCAAGTTAAAGGTCTACTTACCGACTGGCAATAGTATTGTGAATTCTAGAAAACATTTCCAATGCATAAAATGCTCTATGAAATTCAAATCCCAGTTGTTACTAAAAAGACATAGTCAAATGACACATAAAAATACTAATAATGCAAATATCTGCGATATTTGTGGTAAAGTATTTACTAAAAATTCAACGCTACTCGCTCATCTTGGTTGCCATAAACAAAAACAGTGTCCATATTGTTTAAAAACTTTAAAGTGTCACTCTCACTATAATGTGCATGTAAAAAGTCATACATCCCATGTGAAATTCAAAAGAAATATTAAATATCTTGTATGTAGTTATTGTCAATATAGAAGTCTTAATAAGAGTAGTCTGGAAGCACACATAAACAAAATACATTTAAACATTAAACCTTTTACTTGTGATGTATGTCAAAAAGGTTTCTACAAAAAGGATAACCTAGTCCAGCATTTAGTTACACATAATAAAATAAAAGATAAAACTTGTTACATCTGTGGTGATGCGTTTATGATTGAAAAAACTTTACAAGAACATTTAAAATTACATTCTGGACAGAAGCCTTTTAAGTGTGATATATGTAATGTTGGTTTTGTGACCTCAGGCCGCAGGCATGAGCATAAAAAAAGAAAACACATGGAAAAGACAGAATGTTGTGTTATCTGTGGTAAATTGTTTGGCTTAAAAAAAGATCTTAATTCACATTTCAAGAAGGTACATGGTGCTGAAACTAAAGACTACATTTTGAAAGTTGATTCAAATAACATTCAGTATAATTATGAGGATGTTAAAGTAATCAATTATAATAAATAAAAAAATATTTACAAATCAACTTTTTTATTGGTAGTCAATCCATAAGTAGAAGGAGAACAGTGGACCACAACACTCCAAAGGAGTTTCACGGCTCCAATGCTGTGGCAAGGAAGACTTTTATGGAGCAGCGGGAAAAGGAGCAGAGCGGAGCGGAGCTCCACGTGAGTGGAGCCGCGGACAACAGCTAGTTTATAATATAGTAGGATTAATTAACTATAAACAGTAGCGTACTCCAGGGCACCATCCTGGGCCCAAGTCCTCACAAAAGTTGATGGTAGTATTATTACGCAGACATCGCATTGCTATGACCGTCTGGTATTCAAACGTACGACTTTTCGATCGTAACGCCGATCCGTTAACATTTGAATTAAGACAATCAGAAGGTGTACTACTTCAAGTGTAATAATCCCAATCGTAACAAGTCGATAGATGTCTCCCTCTTACTCTAGTGGAAACGTTTGTTTCATTTGTTAGAATTTACATTTGTCTTACAAGATACAGTACTCAAATATCGGTGAACGACAAACGGTCCAAGTCCGAATTACACTATGGAAGTTTTGTAAGATTGAATTAATATTACTTGAGTCGGTGGTAAGAGTCAAGATCAGACTTTTTGATATAAAAGCACTTTAGACAGATTGTATCTCGATTTATTTAGTATCAATTACTTATTGAAGTGATTTTATTTTATTGATGACACTACAGATCAGAATATCAGATTGAACTTTTCTTTAGATATGCGCCTGAAACGATAAGTTAAAGAAGTTGTAGAAAAAAAACTTGCTATTTAAATTTGACAGGCGCTAAAGCCGTTCTTGAAGTCCATTTGTTGGTCCAAACAATCTTGGTATATCTTTTTAATAAACATATAAAAAAGACAAACCGAGATTGTTTAAAAACTCAGTATTAAAATACTTTTACTCATTTTAAAGACAAAATTGGTATCGAACTGCTAGTTAGACAGTAAGTTAGCCTAGTTAATTTTTTTAACATATGTTTTCATAAAAATCGCCACAAGATTGTGTACTTTTTAATCAAGTAAGTAAGTAAGTACCTAAACAAATGGAGCGTAAAGACAAGCTGCAATTTCGCCAACTCCAATTTCACCCATCCCGTTGGTTCAAACATGTCCCATCGAAACTCTTTCACATAATAAAGGTATTAACTTATTTGCGAGTTGAAAATAAAAATGCGCAGTAACTAAAACTTACATTTATTTTTATAAAAAAAATAAGGTACAAAAGGACACTTAATATTTTTATTAACAAAATTTATCAAATTCACTCCTCTATCCTACACAATAAATATTCAAAATACGGCAGTTTAAATGAGTATTATACATTTAAATTATTACAAATAATTTTGTCACTGTTTGTACATCACAATTAGGATTCTAGCTTGTATGTGTATACTTGGCATACAATTAGTATAAACTATTTTAAATTAAAAGGTTAGAAATATGGGAACTTGTTAGTTTACGGCCATCCACTGCTTCATACGCTGATATTATATAGCCATTTTTCATCATAAAAAAGCTGTCAAAAACTTCAAAGTTCAGTTTTGATCTGACTTCAATCTCATAAATGTCAAAAACTATATCTTGTCAGATAATTTGACATTTCGTAGATTGAGATTAAATCGAGACAGAATTCGAATATATTTTTATTACGAAAATTGACCATCTGTATCTATGTATTCTCAATCCTGTATTTTATATCATGATATTATAGTATTCAACACGAGTTAAATTGAAAAAAAAAATGAGTAAATAATTTTAATCGATTCTAAACAATCGACTAAAGAATTAAGGTATGTATTTTAATAATAGTGCTGGCATTAGTTATTTCACAGAATCCTATCTTGTATTATTTCTAAGATGTTCTCACAATAAGTTATTATTATATAGTGTGTTAGAAATAAGGCGAAAATAGTATTTTTCTGAAGCAAGGTTCAGTATTTATCTATCTAGCATATTACATTTACATAAGTAGAATATATTTTATAACAATGGTAACTATATTCGGTAACTATACACTAGAATACTAACTCTATAGTAGATTATATTAAAAAACAAATTACGTTCAGAAACTTCATAGTATATAAGTTTTTATTCAATTCTCTAATGGTTTTATTAGCTGTTGATAGGCATGCCGTTATTGTACTCATAATTTTCTTGAATAAAAGCTTATATACTTCAAAGTATATATACAAATAACAAACTAGTTTGCTACAAATATGTCTTAATAATATTCCTCGATATTTTGTCTCATTTTAAAACTAATAACAAAAGTTTTACTATCGTGTTCGCGCGCATTTATTTGTCAGACTGACGGTAATGACAGTAATGACACTAATATAGTGTTACTTTTTTAATAGAATTAATTTAAAGTGTTTAAATTTGAAATTCATTTTTCGTGGCCAACTTCAAATCAATGCTGCGCAAATTTTTTGTTTTAAAATTAATAATAATACTTGTATTTTAGTGATATCACTAGTGGGTCAATTTGAATGGTTGGCTGTCTCCATTACAGACACACCGTGTGTGGTAATGTAGGCTTGGCGCATAATCTGATAAAACTTTAAAATATTAAACAGCATTATTTAAGTGTTAAATTCACAAATATGACAAAATAGTGAATGTTTTATAAAATCGACTAAAATATCGAGTAATCCTAGTAAGAGGTTTTTATCAGTTCACTATTAAGTTGCATCGTTTGTAAGTGTTGTGCTGTCTAGTATTGGTAGCCTCCTCCCTGGCTGGGGGGGACGTAAGCCTGGCCACCGGTGCTGCCGCTGCCACTATTGCCACTGTTGCTGCCACTGTTGTAGCCGCCGCTGGGACCGCCGCTGGGGTAACCGCTGGGCCCGCCGCTGGGGTATCCACCTGCTGGTGGGTCGGGGTAACGCGCTTCACCCTCGTAGGTCACCTGTTTTAAAAATATTGGTTAGTCTAAAGTTGAGTGGGGAAATATTCTTTTTTGTCTGATTCGGTATAACTAGATCATCTGTTGTCACATAAGTGTCCGGTTAATGGCAATAGATGATCTCAAAGAAGCGACAGACTTTAGGAATCATATTGGTCACTATAACAGGACGCAATTTATTAAAAATAGATCATAATAAGCGACATGTCATTATATCAACCTAAGCGAAGTCATTATATCCGACTTGTTATAAAGTTAGGTGCACACCGCCTCCAACCGGTCGGATGGGAGATCGATGGGGGAAGCCTATGTTCAGCACTGGACGTCCTATGGCTGAAATGATGATGATAGTTATAAAGAATTGTGTATGATAATCAAACATCGCTGTGTTTCCGTCATAATAACCGATTTACACCTATATCCCTGAAGGGGTAGGCAGAGGTGCTAGCACCCACATTTCGCCAGTTTATGTTTAGGTCACAATGTAATAGGTGGCGAGCTTATAGCCTATTGCTATAAACCTGCGATAAATACACACATAACTTCGAAAAGCATCGAAATGTCATTGGTGTGTGCCATGGTAAAACCTGGGATCGAACCCGAGACCTCGACTCAGCAGTCCATTACCCATACCACTGAGCTACATCCGTATATGATTAATAATAAACGGAGAGTCATAATAGGCAGTTTCTACTGTATGCCCATTCATACCATGACAGTTGCTCACTCCTTAATTTTTCATTCACTCGTGCCAGGAAATGAAAAGAACTCACCTCAGCGTTGAATCCGTTCTTCCAGTCTGCTGTATACTTGACAATTTGCGTGCGGCCGTCGGGAAGTGCCACTCTGTACTCACCCTTAGTGACGTCTCCGTCAGAGATGGCATTGTGACTGTAGTTGTTGTCGTCTTCGTTCACCTGGTTTTAAAAAAAACATTGGATTTCTCTTTTTTTTTTAATTTTTGCGTTATATGGTACCATGGTTAGCGAAACCGTAAACCGAAAGTCGAGTGGACCGCCACACCACCACAGATTAATAAATAGACGCCACAGAGGCTTATATCTTCGCTAGCTAATATAAAAATATATTAAACTAGCAAACCCGGCGAACTCCGTTTCGCCATGTGAAATATGATTTTCCCGCTTTTCTGTTGAAATTTTTCCTGAATTTTCTTTGCCATAATCCTCACGGAGCCCGAGACCGTTAGCGTTAGGAAGGAAAACCCTACTTATTTTTATATAGTAGATGATGACCGAGCAATGAACCTATATAAGGCCAAACATCACGGTACCCACAGGACAGGCTTGCTTAGTGTGGGGCCAAAACGGGAAAATCCTTCAAAATGTAAAATTCTTGTTTTTGGACATAAACTATTTTTATTTACGATATAGATGTAGACGTTACCTGGCGGAAATCCATTACAAGAAATATATTGAGGGCGGGAGGGGGACCCATTAATTGTCAAAGCAAGTAAAATACTTCTTACCAGAGGGAAGATGTTGCGTTCTATATGCAATATTCCGCAAGTGCGAAGGACAATCTTCGACACGTGTTTCGGCCTCTACACGAGGATGCTATTGTTATCGTTGGATCGTTGAACCGTCCTGGGTGAGTGGTGGGTTCCCCTCCCTCCCCCAATATTTTTTTTTTATAATTATTTCTACTAACCTGATAGGAGAAGTCGAAAGGCATGCCAGGCTCGTGGTGATGGTGATCTTCGTGGCCGTGGTCGTGACTGTGATCATGATAATTATATCCTTCATCGGGCTGAGGAAGAACGAAAGAATATTAATTAACATTACCACTTAGGTAGCAAATGAGCACATAACATTGTATGTCAAAGTCACAGGCTGTGACCAGGGTGGTCTAGGCGCTGCGCTGGTGCGGAGATTGAGCGCGTGAGTTACCACCGTCTTCTCCTCTTTCTCAGAAGGAGATGTCTGAGCGGGCCAGTGAGACACTCAGAACTCTCAGCGGATGCGATAGACATCTGTATTGAGGGTTGCCAGGTCCCAAACTTAAAAACCGGACAGACCTGGCACTTTACTGGACTTCATCATTCATTCTCTGAGCCTATTCCCAACTCAGTTAGGGTCGGCTTTAGTCTAACTAAGGTGCGGCTGAACTTCGATATTTTTTGTGAAACGACTGCCATCGAACCTTCACAACCAAATTCACGATATCGAAGTTCTGTAGTTGGTCTTTTGAGGGCTCCAACTACTCGTAACGACTGCCATAGATTTCCGAATGGCAACCGGACCTAAACCTTCCTCTTCAATCACCCTATCTATTAAAAACCGCATCAAAATCAGTCACTTAGTTTTAAAGATTTAAGCATATTTTACATAAAGACATAGAGATATAGGGACAGAGAACGCGACTTTGTTTTATACTATGTAGTTATTACCTATCATGATAGGTGGCAACCCTAATTGTAAGCAAACCGTAATTTGGCGCCATTTTTGTTTACGATTTCGGTAGCACAGTTGTAACGATTTTGCCAAAACTGTCGGCTGGTAAAATGTCCTTGGAAATCACCACGGGCAGAATATTATCGTACTCACATTCACATTACACTTATCAGCTTTTTATATGAGCAGTACACATTTTATTATAATAGAAATATTAAATTAGAAGTAATAAAACCATTTTGCAATGTTGCCACCGACTAGTATTAAAATGAACTTAAAGAGTTTCATTCTTGAATTCTTATCTGTTTTGGTAAGAAAAAACAATGTTAAGTAACTAGATTAGTGTGTAATTTTTGAATATTTTGTCCATTTTCTACAAAACCATGTCATATTTGATTACAACTTGAGCTGCCGGTGCCAGCGCTGTGATCATCATTTTGCTTTTCATTAATCTGGGTCTCACCTCTCAAAAGTAATATTAGTTCCATCTTGCTTTATTTTTATAGCGAGATTCAAGTCACTAAGATTCAAATTTCACTAAATCTTACTTACAGGGTACGACCTCTTTCAAATTCGTCGTAGAGCTACATTACTTTTTTTTGTTACAGATAACCGTATCTCAATGTAATTGTGGAGGAATTTTACAGGAGCTAAATGGTCTGAGTAACAATGCGCGAGTCGGTTGGTTTATTTAATTATTTTATTTAATGACAGTGTAGTCCGTATAGAGGCGATTTAGAGCAAATTTAATCAATTTTTAAACGTTTTTGTTAGGTTTTTTAGTGAAAAAATTTAAGTTCCAATTGTGTGTGTGCCAAATAAATAAAAAAACAATAATAAAAGACCTAAAATATTGGTTTGATATTCAGGACAAAGCAACTTTGTTTTTCATTGAATGTGATCTCATTTTAATTAAAACAAATGAAACTTTAAATAACAAAAGACGTCTAGTACCTAAGTAGATTTTAAAATAAAACCATATTTTTAATAAATTATGAACTTCTCGCACTGTAGTCCGTATTCCAGTACAAATTAAAATTATCGTAGACAACAAAATTTCAGTGTCATTAAAAATGTATGCTGCCACAAAATGGCGGTTTACATACAGTTTTCACAAAATCTAAATCCTTATATGGTGTTATGTCGGTTCCTGGTATATACACGGCTTATTTTTTTCGGATTTCACGCAAATATAAGATCACAAAATTGGATTTTTGTTGTAATAGCACTTTTTTATATAGTTTTTTTTTTAATACAGAGGTAGCAAAGAAATTGAACGAGATAGAAACAGGTAAGTTGGTACTTCGGGTAGGGCAGTCAGAGAGCTTTAACCATAAAATTATTCTTAGAGAAACAAGTGTACGAGTAACATAGGTACCTATCTTTGCACAAAACCTAGACCTTGACAGAGAATATATAGGTACCATGAAATGTTAACCATCAAGTAAATAGATATTGTTTTGAATGTTGGCGTGTAATTTTAGTGTGACATTTCTAATTTTGGTGCTGCATATTTAACACTAATAACGTACAGAATTCAGATTAGCTAAAAAGGTCTAAGGTTGAGTTTGACTTCACCTCGCCTGATGTTAAGCTGAAGGCAAAGTCTCATGAAAGAGGGTCACCATTGCAAACATGTTCAGTGCTACAATGGTGGCGCTCAACTTGGCGGCCTCATCAGATGCTTTTCCACGCCCCGCTTAAAGGACCCGGGACTGTAGGAAGAAGGAAACACGTGCGCCCGCAAGGAATTCCAGGACTTAATGGGTGCGGCGTAGTTGAGAAATTAGAGAAGTTCTTTAATAATAATCCTACAAATAGTTTAGACATATATTTTCAGAATAAGAAACAACACTACACAGGACGAAACTAAATTTTAGCGAGTATTAGCTTAGCTTAGTTTAGTTTTGCACACAGATTAGCATACTTGTTGATATTACATATTTAAATTTTTTTTTTTTGAACGTAACATCTTAATTATTCGTAGATTATGGAGCCCAGTTAACGAGTAAGTTCTTATTCTATTCCGAAACTATATTTTTGACATACATATTCTACAATAGTAAACAATAGTGCCCGGAAAACTACCATAGGATGACCCCTAATACGTGGGATCGAATACATTTTTTGGGGAAACGTGGGTGTTAATTGACCTCGCATAATCTAACCCTCCGTGATCACTCACTCCGCAAATATTAGGTAGGATACCTAACTTTCGAATTTCCGTGGATTCGACTATCCTACACATTTCATTTGTGAAAAATCGTTTGCTATCAAATGATTTTTCGGAAATGGTTGAATGCAGTTTTGTTTCTTTTTAAAATAAAGTTATATTTCCTTTGAGTGTTTGCTTTCTTCAGTATTCGAATAGAATAGTATTCGATAAGTCGAAAACATGAAATTACACAGATAGTGCTTGAAAACTTCTTGTCGTGTTTGAAGTGTGTTTGAAGTGTCTTACTTCACAGAGATTAATAAATTAATTAAATAAAAAATAATACAATTCATTATTGTACTTTCATAGAAATTCACTTCTATTAAATAATTGTTCAGGTCATTTGAATCGTATAGGGAAGACCATATAACTGCATCACTGTACAGTAATGTTGTCAGTTGGAGCACGGGACCCTTATCCGTGCTTCACCCAGTTGAAGTGCCTACGTGAAGCATGGGTCAGAACATCTATGTAGTATGTACCACCTTAAAGTTAGGAATTCGCCTATAAAAGTCACGTAAGGCAGGTTAATTGGGATCGTACGGGTATTTTTAATAGGTTTAAAATTAGTAAGGTAGTCCTATTTTAAATAACTATGTGATATTTTTTTCTGTTTATAGGCATTGAAGATAACGCCGTGCACAGAGGTCGAAACCGTAAGTGCCTGTTAATCTTCTCTTTCAGCCACTCAAATATCCAAACATCTTCACAAACTTCCAGACTTACATCCTTATTGAAAATACACTTGTACTTCTCCACGATATATATTATTTGCCTTCGCCTTATATCATTCTCGAATGTTTACATTGACAGTTATGAACATTCCAATTCCAATTCTTAGTTCGTAATTAATTACCTTGCGATTTCACCGCATAGCAAGAAATCGGGTCCAAAACATTTTTTCCAAATTTATTTAGCTGCAACGTTTTCCTTTTCCATTTTTTTACAAAGTGCCCTATTGGCGGCAATAGGCTCGTACCCAATTACTTGGGACAGAAAATCATAGTTGGCGATATGTAGGTGTTTAATATACCTCTGCCTACCCCTTCGGGGATTACGGGCGTGAGCGTATGTATGTATTTCAATATTCTTTCATTTGGTACTTACACAACTGAACAGTATAAAAAAACTATTATTGAACTCATTTTTTTTCTAGTTCTTTCCATCTCAATGCCAGACAACACCACTCAAGAGCCAAGACTCCTTGCTAATGAATCTCTTCGTACCAATAAAAAGGGAAATAAAAATATGAAGGAAAAGCAAGTGAACATATTTATAATAAATGGTGAACCCGAAGTACATGGTACGTCTAGAAGGAGACCTCGAACCAGAACCAGAAGGCCACGTCGTCCTACTAAGTCCTGGAGACCACGTCCTACCAAGTCTAGGAGGCCACGTCCTACCTACTCCAGGAGACCACGTCCTACCTACTCCAGGAGACCACGTCCTGACTACACCGAGAGACCAGGTCCTACCGAGTCTGAAAGACCTGGTAATACCGAGGCCGAGAGACCACCTGCCATTCCCGATGACAGAGATTTTTCTCAACGTCCTGACACGCCAATGAATGAAGCTAAAACCACCAGAAAATATCCGATTAATATAGTACAAATATTTACCGTGAAAACCACGGGGAAAGGTAATAATTTGGACGGAAATTTTTATGAAACTACCAGTAATTATCCCCAACCGCCGGCAAACATTGACGTTCCACCAAATACTGAAAAAAATGAATTTAATGAAGATAATAATGGAAATGATGGAAATAATGGATATAATGGAAATAATGACAATAATGAAAATAATGGAAACAATGGAAATAATGGCAATTATGACGATGATAGAAATAATGGCAAATATGAGAATGATAAGAATAATGAAAATGATAGAGATAGAGGTGATTATGAAAATAATGGATATAATGAAAATGACAGAGATAAAGGTAATTATGATAATAATGGAAATACTGGGAATAATGATAATGACAGAGATAAAGGTAATTATGACAATAATGGAAATATTGAGATTAATGAAAATGATAGAGATAAAGGTAATTATGACAATAATGGAAATAATGAAAATGATAGAGATAGAGGTAATTATGAAATTAATGGGAATAATGAAAATGATAGAGATAAAGGTAATTATGAAAATGAAAATAATGGAAATAATATAAACAATGGTAATTATGACAATAGTAAAAACAATGAAATAACTGAAAGACCTGCATATAGACCAGATAACAATCCATATTATGATATCACCGATATGCCTAGAAAAACATCTCATGTACCAGACACCTATGGACCAACAATTGACAACTATCAATCGACACCAACAGCTGGCTTGTATGACGAAACCACTATTTCCAAAACGACATTATCACCATTCGATAAATTATATGAGGATTCTGACAATTCAGATGAAATAAAACCTTATGAAAGTCAATTACAAGCCAGCTCTAAGCCTGGTTGGTATGTGACCCCGAGATTGATGAAATTAAAACATGAAGGGGACGGTGGCCTAACATTTACTTCTAGGAAAATAACATCGACTAGATGCAGTACAAAGAAGGCATTACCTAAACGTAAGATCATTTTCTATAGCTTGCAAAAGTCTGATACTCGCCAAGACTTTAACTGGTAGTGCTTTTAAGCAATTCAATTATTCGATATAGATGCAGGCCCCAATATATTTTTTTAATTCAATTATTAGCAAGCAAAGAATCGGATCAATTTTTTTTCCAAATTTTTTTAGCTGCAACATTTTTCGGTTAGGAATTTATTTTTGGCATACCCATTTATTTACAAAGTGCCCGATTGGTGGGATCGAAAATTATAGTTGGCGAAATGTGGGTTATTAATAGGCTCTGCGTAGGCCCGTCCTTCAGGGATTACGGGCGTGAGCATGTGTATGTATGTAGGTACTCGTATGTATGTACCTATGCAAAAGTCTGAACGTTGCATCCCAATTCAAACACCTACCAAATTATTAATATAAGGTTAGAATCAAGATACAATTTAATTTGTAAAAAGTATTAAAATGAAGGAAATAAGTCATTTGTGAAAATGAAAATGATTCTCTTACTGATTCGGTATTTGCATCTATTGAGAAGAGACCAGAGCGTTCGTTAATTTTTTTTTTCTTTTTTGATTATAGAGTTTTTTTTTAATAATAAATATGTGCCATGCCAGAGATTAGAATGACCATGCATTTTATCATAAAGATATTCGTCTACTTTATAATAACCTTTTTTAATAAATATTTATTAGAAAATAAATCTGATAATTCAAAGCTGCAAATCTAAGTAAGATTACGTTTCCTTACAGTTGATCCAGATTTCAATCCCTGTAAGTATAAAAGTTTCCTTTCCACATTGCTAAGGTAGGATACTATACAGCGATTAGTTGTGTAAGATAGAGTGAAAGTCAGACCTAAAAGAAGATCTCCAATTAGGTGGTTAGATCAAATTCAGTATGTCGGCAACGTTGCCCTACGGGAGATATGGCAGCGTGAAATTAGGTAAGCGGGTCACTCAAAAATTTGCAAAATGGCCACGACCATTGTGGCATGAGTGTAGGTACCGAAGGAAAAGGGAGATAATGCCAAAAATTTGAACCTCGTTTATAAAAGGGTCTTGAAATGAGATCGTATGGTTTTCGAGGTCGTGTGAGTGTTCTTGTGGTCCGAAGTATGGAACGAACGGGTGTATTTGAGATTGTACGGGTTTTTTATTTATTTATGGCACGTCAATTTGACTTCACCTCGCCTGATGTTAAGCTGAAGGTTGTTTTTGCGGTTCGAAGTATGAACTGTACGGGTGTTCTTGTGGTCCGACCGAAGTATGAACAGTGTGGATGTTTTTGTTAGGATTTTATTAGGTCCAAACTTTGAGGTCAACGGGTAATCTAAATTTCTAGATTTCTATCAGTATACTAGTAGATGAGTATTTTTGAAAGGTTGTTCTGTTGCCTGTACAATTAAATAATATTTTGAATGATTTTAGCAAGTGGTAAGTCTTAATATATAAGTTATTTGTCACTCAACCAACAATCATTTAATTATAGTACAATTCCTTTACTATGACCCTGCTTATATTGATCAACCGTTTATTATGACATAATCAAATCACACAGCGGTGATGAGCGGTGCTTGGTTTTCATATAAAATCGTTTATAACTAAGTCGGATATAATGATTTTAATTATATTCTTTAAGATTTTTTCAGTGTTTATTACTTATTTATATAAAGGATGGATGGATAGGATGAATGTTGAAGTTACACAATTTTATTTGTCAAAAGCATTAAAATAAAGTAAATAAATCATTTCAAAATGGTTCTCTTGCTGGTTCGGTAGTTGAATCTATATCATATCTTGATGGCACGCTGTCCGGTCCTCTGTTCATGTCACAAATCTGGACGCACCTTTAGATATAGTATCCCTACATGTAAAGTAAACCATGTTTTTTAATTTTTTTAGGTGAATTACAGGATCCCAATGTTGGCGCTATCGAAACATTAAATAGTATGTATTCCTATTTTTTTTATACCACTTAGGTGGCAGACAAGCACCTAAGGGAAAGTGGTTACCGGCAACACCAGGGGAGTCACATTCGTGCTGTCAGCCTACGGCAACATAAAGAATAGGGGTTAGAGGTGAAGGGTGAAGGTTAAGAGAGTCTCTGTGCTGTCAGTGCAGAAGACAAAGAAGGGTTTCTCGGTCTTCCAACTGACAACACAAAACCTCTCCAGTGAGCTCGGGCTCTCTTACACACCGCCGGTAACACAACACAAGGTTATTAATAACCCTTTTTTTTTTTTTTTTTTATCGTGCGCAAAATCCCCATGGATACCACCCCCACCAAAACCGATGGAGGTGATTATGTCGGACTCGAACCGACCAAAACGCACGCCGTCCATGGGTCCTCGATTGCCGGAGGTGAGATTATACAAGACATATCTCTCGCACCCCGGCAGACCCGGGGACATCTCTGTTGAGATGACCCTCTTCCCTAAAAGTAGGGACCATGGCGTCCCCATCTAGCCCCTGGGTATGGTGTGGCATTATGTGCCATCGCCGTGGCCTGCTTCTGCTAGGGTGACAGGCGGCTCCACCCGTCACCCCCAGGCCCGCGCTCATGGGGGACGGAGGTCGTTCTGCGACCTCCGACGTCCGAGTCGCCTCCGCTCATCGCGGGCAGAGGTTATTAATAACCCTGGCATAATGTCGGATGGAGTTATTTCTAATTAGAACGAGAGATGCCGTCATGTTCTACCTTCATTTATATAATAATATAGTGTAGACTAGATGATCCAGCGCTTGAATGGATTTATTGGCTGGATTATTAGAGTGAACTAATGACATAACATACATAAACTCACGCCTTTATCCCCGAAGGGGTAGGCAGAGATGCTAGAACCCACATTTCGCCAGTTTTATGTTTAGGTCCCAATGGTGGCGAGCCTATTGCCATTACCGCACTTATAAACCTGCGATAAATACACACATAACTTCGAAAAGCATCGAAAAGTCATTGGTGTGTGCCATGGTAAACCTGGGATCGAACCCGAGAACTCGTCTCAGCAGTCCATTACCCATACCACTAGGCTACCGCGGTGAACTAATGAAGCGGGTATTATTTATAGAATCTTTTTTAGGTCCTCCAGATGCAGGTGGAGCAGTGAAGAATAACTTGTATGTGCCCCCGGAGCCACCCCGGATCCCGAAACATTTTATTGATGATGAGTAAAAGAAATTAGTGTACTTAGATAATGAATTGATTTAATGTGTTTTATTTATAAATTTTTCAATATACATACATGGTCATAAAGTGGCTTTATCATCATTCTCTGAACCTTTTCCCAACTCGGTTGAGGTCGGCTTTCCAGTCTAACTGTGATGTGGCTGAACTTCGATATTTTCCGTGAAGCGACTGCCATCTGACCTCCACAACCAATGGTCCAATGACCAATGGCGATATCGAAGTGCACTACTGCTACGCCACGGAGGCTGTACTTGTACTTCTCCACTGTATTTATTACTGTACCTAACCGGTTCAATAGTACAAATCAATTAATATGCCTACTGATTGCTCATTTCGTGCAACGTCGTATCACTTCACTATCACTATCACTACATAGTATAAAATAAAGTCGCGTTCTCTGTCCCTATTTTTCTTGTCCCTTATGCTTAAATCTTCAAAACTATGCAACGGATTTTGATGCGGTTTGTTTTAATAGATAAAATGGTTAAAGAGGAAGGTTTATACGTATATAACATCATGCTACCACAAACAGGTTTTTTTTTTTTTTTTTTTTATACCTCTTAGGTGGCAGACAAGCGCACGGCCCACCTGATGGTGCGGTGCGGATAGGTGCGGAGCAGGAATGAAAAAACGGGGTGATGCAGAAGAAGTTGCGCGGGTCAGCTAGTTTAAATATATAATTTAATCTTGTAAGTGTTTTAAAATAACAAAAATGACAGCGACAAGCCAAAAAAAAAGAAACATCATTTTTTAAGTCTATGGTCGATTACATCTGGATGCCGTGTTAACTTCAGACCTTCACACCTCGTGTGCCGATCTTGTCTTCGGTGTCAGCATTTAACTGAACACCATGAGTCCTTGAGAATGAAGTATCAGAGGAAATATGAAAGGCAATACTCTTCGGTCGTACCTATCTACTTCTAAACAGTGCCGGATTTACCTCCGACGGGGCCTCAAGCAACAACTGATTCGTTCGTTTTAATAACCTCCCCCCCTCTTCTTTTTAAACAACGAAAAACAGATTAAGTAATTTTGCAAAATTAATATATTATTTGAACCATAATAAAAATTTTACTCTAATACAACTTCTTTCTACTTTTTTCAATCGCAAATTGATAGATACCTAATATCATCAAAGTCAAGTCTCGAAGCTTGTCTTTATGTTATTTCAAAAATTTTTAATATTTTTAATTATTTTTACATTTTCAAATACGTTTTATTTTTTTTCAAATTTTGGGGCCCCTCTCCAAGCGGGGCCCCAAGCAATTGCTTCCTTTGCTTCCTGGTAAATCCGCCACTGCTTCTACATAGTCCTGGTAGGTACATTAGAAACTTACTTGCTGAGTAGGTGCAGGGCCTGGAGTAGGCGCTGGCGGGATGTACGAAGGTCTTGTCACAGGCGCTGGTCGGGGCGGAGCAGGGGTCGGCTGGAAGAAGACGAACAGGATATTACAAACAGTTTTTCTAAGCAATCTACTACCTAATTGGTGTGAAAAAGAAAAAAAAATACGGGGTTATGTATAAAAGACATTAGAAGGTTTCTACAGCCAATTGATGAATAGCAATTGCGTGTTGAAATAATAATTATCTGTAGTAGCAACTCACTAGGCCTCATCACTACATAGTAAAATGGAAAAGTAAAAAATATGATATACGCTAATGAAATCAACAACAACATACAAAACAATTCATAGCAAAGCAAGGAAATGACGGTATTTCAAGAAAAATTACGAAGGAGGAGGAAAATTCGCCGTATGACACAAACTGTGATACACGCATGTATTTTCAGTACCCTCTGTTTTTCTTTGGCTGAGATAGCTGTAACTATACTATTTCTTCTGTTATAATAAAAATTATTATTCCACTATGACATTCAAGACTATATGGATGAAGAAGACGAAAGTCCTTCGACGAGCCGTCGAAGTAACAATGGACGCGTTGCTCTGGGTTACCCTGATATTTGGTACTTACATTCTATTGGCATGTTAAATCCTGATTAATGATGCTGTAGAAAAAGTATGTATGCCGATACCAAGCAATTTCTTCAATATAACAGCATTGAGAACGATTGCTTATAATTTGTTTTTTAATACAGAGTATAAAATAAAGTCGCTTTTTCTGTCCCTTTGTATGCTTAAATCTTTAGAACTACGCAACGGATTTTGGTGCGGTTTGTTTCAATTGATAGAATGGTTAAAGAGGAAGGTTTATATGTATATAACATCATGCTACGACTAACAGGTGCGGAGCAGGAATGAAAAATGTTGCAAAAACGGGGTTACGCACGCAGACGAAGTCGCGCGGGTCAGCTAGTGCCATATAAAAAAGAGTTTAGCCTTAATAGTCCTATTAAATATAGTCACTGGCAACACTGTCCCTTTCTCCCAATGGCTGCCTTTTGTAAATATGTGCAGCGTTGTCAATATATTAATTTGTGATCAAGAAGAAATATATGATTTAAGTAAGAAAAGAAAACCACGTGATTTATACCGCATAGTAAGGCATCGGGTGATTTTTTTTTCCAAATTTGCTTCTACATTTTCGGTTAGGAATTTATTTTCAGCATACCGATTTTTGTACAAAGTGTCTTATTGGCGGCAATAAGCTCGCAAAATCAAAATCACAGTAGGTAAAATTTGGGTATTAAATACACTGGCTACCCCTTCAAGGGATTACATGTTCACGACATATGTATGTGTGTATGCATATTGCAGATTATGTCAATCCCATACTTTACTAAGCGATTCCACTGGAGTTTTCGCCATTAGAATATCACTTTGGTCTTAAGTCCCTTAACTAAAATCTTTTAGCAACAGTCGCCTAGTCTTTGCCTTCACACAATTCACTCGCAACCTCACATAAATATCAAATAACTACTAATGAAATGTCAGACGAATCCGGAGTATGCTCCTAATGATACGAAAGTATGTGTTCGCTTGTTTTGTTACACAATCACGTAAAAACGACTGAACGGAATTGGATGCAATTTTATATACACATTGTTTGTGTATTATGTATATACTTTCTTTCCTGAGACTTTATCTTTAGCTTTAAAAAAAATCACAATTGTATTTTTTTCATGTCAATACATGTATATTAATCGAACTTCCAAGTCATACTGTTTGGACTTTTGAGGGCACCAATTACCCGTAACGACTGCCATAGACGTTCGTATGGCAACCGGGACCGACGGCTTAACGTGCTCTCCGAGGCACGACCAGACCAGTGCAGTGCAGTGCATGATACATGTATATTAATGTATACAAATATATGCACTGAGCGGGAATCGAACCCACGACTTCTGCGTAATAATTGCGTTCGCTACCGCCACGCCTCCCGCTAGCAGAGGTTCTTAACCATACCTTGGGTTGACTAGGGTTGAATGGCACCGACGGGGGTTCATAGTTGTACCCCTTGTTCGGAGGGAGGTATTCTTGGCCTGCCGACATCGCCATCACGAACAGGGTTGAAGATACAATACTGGACAGCCACATCTGGAAAGGAGAAAAAGATTTTATTAATAACTAAGAAAAATCAATCTTTCAGTCAGTATAGACTATTAAACGGAACTTACAAAACGTCAACAATTGATAAATTTATTATAGGTTAGTTTCATAACAGAGCCGGCAATCGGGCATATTAGTCGGGACAGTGTTTTTATTTTTTTTTAAATGAAACTAGCTGACCCGCGCAACTTCGTCAGCGTCACCCCGTTTTTGCAACATTTTTCAATCCTGCTCCGCACCTGTTAGTCGTAGCATGATGTTATATACATAAAAACCTTCTTCTTTAACCATTCAATCTATTAAAAAACCCCATATCAAAATCCGTTGCGTAGTTTTAAAGATTAAAGCATACAAAGGGATATAGGGACAGAGAAAGCGACTTTGTTTTATACTATGTAGTGATTAAATGGCAGTAAGTATATCTGTCGTGTAATCTATCATCGTAATTCTAAAGTATTTGTCCGCTATCAGACAGGTAGTGTGTACTATAAGTACAACAGATATATGTACAAGAAACCACGGTCAGGTAGTTTGTACATACAATACACTTTATGGGAAGTGGTAGCGTCAGCAACAACATAGATTTATATATTTTAAGTTTTGAAATTATATTCTTCTTTCTTCTTAAAATTGGCTTCTGCAGCAGACTTTCCGCTGTTTCCAGTAAATATGGTAAATGTAATATAAAATTAATGGCGAGACGCCAATGTCAAGTTTTAAGAAAGGCTACCAGAGCCACGTTAGCCACGCCAGTAAATTTGTTTCCGTGTGCTCAAAACTTTTTAGGACTCGGAGAAGGAAAAACCTTTCAAAAAAATGTATGGAGGCAAAAATTTAAACTTCATTTAAATATTGATGAAAATTTAGATTTTTTAGGATCCCGGAGTTCCTTTAGGTGAGGTATCCCCAAGAAGTGCTTACTTGGCGTCGTGGAGGCAATCATTTTTTTTATACCACTAGAGAAGCACGCGGCCTACCTGATCGCAAGTGGTTACAGGGGCCTATGGACGTTTGCAACACCAAGGGCGTCACATTCTTGCTGCCGACCATATAGAGGGAGGTTAAGAGAGTCTCTGGGCTGTCAGTGCAGAAAACAAAGTAGGGTTTCTCGGTCTTCCCACTTACACAACAATACCTCTCCAGTGAGCTCTGGTCACCCTACTAATCGCCGGAAACACAACACAAGTTTATTATTAGCGGCGATATTTCATAGGGTCGAGGTCATGCGTGCTAATGGGCTCATCACCATGGATGCGCTAGACCATGTGACGTGAAAGAGATAAAGCCGGAAAGTGGACCTCGAATTTTGAGGTGAAACCTTTTTTTTTTTTGGGTTCACGTCGGTAGTGTAATGGCTAGGATTCGAACCCGGGACCTCCTGATCGTAAGGCCGACTCCTTAACCACTAAGCTACCACAGGTTCTGATGCGACCGGGACTAAGGCAAGGATAATGATGATGATGACGATGAAAGTTTTATGTGCTAACCGTACATCGCGTTGATTGCACCGATTGCACTCGACGTGTGTACTGTTGAACTGTAGCGCTAGCATGAACTCCTATCGAATTCGTAATGTAAAGGTTTCGAGAGAATTCAATTCAATTTAATTTATTTATTTGTGGATCATAAGTTTGTACAGTTCTAAATCTAGCTTACAATCAAGTGCGCTATGTCCTACCATCAAATAAGGTGTACAAATTAGACACAGTATAACAAAAAACATGGTCAGATAGACATTAAACAATTTAATAAGTGTCATGCATAGGAATATCGGTAGCCTAGTGGTATGGGTAATGGACTGCTGAGACGAGGTCTCGGGTTCGATCCCAGGTTTATCGATCGACACCAATGACTGCGATGCTTTTCGAAGTTATGTGTGTATTTATCGCAGGTTTATAAGTGCCCGGTTAATAGCAATAGGCTCGCCACCTATTACATTGGGACCTAAATATAAACTGGCGAAATGTGGGTGCTAGCGCCTCTGCCTACCCCTTCGGGGATATAGGCGTGATATTATAAAAAAAATGCATAGGAATACAATTTTCATAATAAACAAGTCAATTGATGTCATGCAAAGAGTCATCATTAAGGTACTATCATCAATGATATAGTAAGCCTTATTTGCCAGAATTTTAGTTAACCTTTGCATTGTGATTGGCAGTCTGCCTCTTGTGAACCTGTGTGTGTGTGTAGCCCGCCAATCGCAATGCTCCGTTCTGTCGATACCTTTACATTACGAATTCGATAGTATTTCGTGCTAAGGCTACAGTAATATTGAACTGATTGCAATGTGTCTGTGGATAGCTCGACACACAGACCGAGGTCGTCACCTCTCGCCGAGAGATAATTTGTTCGTGGCTCTTCGAGGGAAATGTATATCGAGATATGAAGATTCCGTAGAATATTATACAGAATGTTAGGGAAGCACTACGGAAGCCTGGGCACACTGCTTTTTTATCAGAAAAAAATTGTGTTTTTCATTCTCCATCGTGTTATTAAAGCTAAATAAAACAAAAAAAATCATGAAAAAAAACATCAATTTGCATTATGGCGCCATTTTTTTTGCAATGACATTTTTTTTATGAAATTATCGTTTCATTTAGCTCTACTGATACGATGGAGAGTAAATAATGTGAATAAAAAAATAAAAGAAATGTTGACAAATTGTAATTTTTTATGCCAATATGTAGTGTACCAGGAGTACTACCATGGGTCTTCGGCTTTGGGAGTGTTTCCCTTACCTACACTCTGTACGAATATATGAATACTACCCATAAAAAGTAAAAAGTACTTAAAAATATAAATGTATAAGTATGTATACGTAAGCATAGGGGGAGGGGTAAGAACTTTGCTTACTTTTACTGACAGGGGGAGAGGGAGAGTGCGCAAATATTACAATAAATCTGGTTATGTAATACTTGAATGATCTACTCCTATATCTTAATGATAAATATGGGGCATATCGGGCATTCTAATCTCATGGTTTCACGCATATTTATTATAAATAAAAAAAACTTGGTATGTTTGTTTGGTATGTATATTTAATTTTACGCCGATGGTATTGTAAATATGCATAGGTCACGATTACCACTTTCCATTAGGTGGGATGTGTGCTTGTCGCCACCTAAATGGCATAAAAATTGCGCGAAATCCTGACTCGCTTATCTAGAGTATTGTAACCTATCGCGTTCAATGTTGACATTTCAAATTCTATTATCACAAAGTTGTTTATGACTAATTTTAGTCTATGCCTCTATAGTTACCGCTCTGGTATCACCTTTAAACAATAGTAGGTCGATGTAAGTTTCTATTTGATTGAGAAATGACATGTGAATAATTTGAGAACAAAACGTAGGTAATTATATATAATTTCGTGTAGTTACACCACGATATAGCACACACATATACTATCTAGGTACAGCTTACAACTTGTAACCTAAAGTCGGTAAATGTAGGTAAATGTATAATAGTTATTTATGATACAAGTGTGGTGTGGTTATTACACTTGAGGTGCAAGGTAACCGAGAGTGTTATGACCATACCTCACGTGTGTCATACGACGTTTTTGAACACACTTACGAGTAAAAAAACTAATTTTATAGTTCAATTATTCGTAACCTAGTCAAATAAAGAATGCTCAAAGCTCAGACGGAAAGTTTGTTAAAAATGGCGCGCACTGATATTTAATTTTTTTCTGCGCGTAGATTGGAGCGTAGGCACGAACAATTACGATAAAAAACCAAAACGCAAAATGTAAAAAAATCTAATTCTTATGTATTGATATATCAGTTTCACATTAAATTATTAATTAAATTAAATAAGTTATTGAGAATTTATCATATTCACTTCTTTTTTTTTACAATAGTATGTGCGTGTGTGTTATTTTTAGTCTTATGTTGAAACGAAACGTATTTAAATCAAAATATTTTTCCGAGATTTAAAAAATAAAGCTAGAACTCAGTTAAGTTAAGACTTAAGAGCAAATATAATGCATTTATTTAATTCCTCAGGATTTGGCTGACCTGCCACTTAATAAGTTTTAAATTGAAATGAAAATATGTTCAATAAAATAAAATAAACGAATTTATTGATGATAAAAATGCATAATCATCCTAATCTCTTGTTCTTGCACCTATTTGTTATAAATAAACAAAACTACTTACATATTGAAAAAGAAAAGAAAGGATAACGATGAAAATTGAGGTGGCCCAAATTCTACTCTACCGGGCACCACTTCGCCTATAAACAAACAACAAATTCAAACAAACTCGTCTTCGCATTCCCTATAAACCAAGAAGATTGTTCTTAATTGCAAAATACCTACTTGCATTGCAAGTCAAGGAAGCAAATAGTTCTAAATAATCTCACGCAGACTTTTGCACACGGTGTGAATCTTTCTTAGAAAGTAAATTATTTTGAACGCTACGTGCACTATTATTGCAACCCGGAGCCACTCGCGTCGTGACTGTTGTGAGGCAATTAGCGGTATCGAAGCTTAGTGGTTTAGAAGTCGCTCTTGCGATCGAGAGGTCATACAATACAATCCCAGGTTGTTTAATGGCATTTTTCAAAATATAATAACGACATTTGTCTGCACCCTGCTTTTTATACCGCTTGGGAGGCAGGTAAGCACACGGCGCACCTTATGGAAAATGGTTATCATACCGTACTGCTTGTAAGAAATTATCATTTTTTTTATTAATAGCACGTCTATCTATTTGACTTCACTTTGCCTTCAGCTTAACATCAAGCTGAAGGCAAATTCTCATAAAAGAGCCTCGCCATTGTAAACACGTTCAGTGCTACAATGGTGGCGCTCAGCTTGACGGCCTCATCAGATGCTTTTTCGCGCCCCGCTTAAAGGACCCGGGACTGTAGGAGGAAGGAAACACGTGCGCCGGTAGGAAATTCCAGGACTTAATGGTACGGCAGAGAAAAGACTCACCGAACCTCTTGGTTCTTGATGGAATATTCTGTACCGTATGTGGATGACATCTAAGCCTTGCACGTGTTGTCCTTTGTAGGAAAGGAGATATGTCGATATGTCGATATTTGGAGATATGTCTGGTTAAGAGTAGGTATTGGTGTAGCACATGTGAATATAATAAATTCCGTATCATGAAGATAACTACAAGTTGTTTTACAAACCTGACAGAATCACTTAAGGTGCATTTGCTACAATATTGTGTGAACAACTTCATACAATTTCAGCCTAATTATTGTATCCATTGTCTTGTATGAGAACGCTCAAACCATAACCCCCACCAGGTCCATCATGCCATTATGTCTTTTATTACTAGGTGCATAGAATGCAAAATGCTATATCAATTTCTGTTACAATACAATTCAAGGGAATATGACCCTTAATGTGTCATTGAAAAAGCTTAGAATTGTTATCAAACTGCTATCTTTTTAATAAACACTTGGTGATATTTATCAGATTTTTATTAATCTGTGAGATTATACGTTTAATTTTGTATAACCTGTGGTTAGTTTTAAGATATGACCACACCGCGTAGGAACCGCGGTAGCCTAGTGGTATGGGTAATGAACTGATGAGACAAGGTCACGGGTTCGATCCCAAGTTTTACCATGGCACACACCAATGAGTTTTTGATGCTTTTAGAAGTTATGTGTGTAGGTATTTATCGCAGGTTTATAAGTGTCCGGTTAATGGCAATAGGCTCGCCACCTATTACATTGGGACCTAAGCATAAACTGGCGAAATGTGGGTGCTACCACCTCTGCCTACCCCTTCAGGGATATAGGCGTGAGTTTATGAGTTTATATGCATAGGTTCGCGTAGCACCATGTTTGTTTTTATTTATTTACAAATATTTACTAAGTTTATGTTTTAGGTCCCAAAATAGGTGGCGAACCTATTGCCATTAACCGGGCACTTATAAACCTGCAATAAATACACACACAACTTCGAAAAGCATTGCAAAGTCATTGGTGTGTGCCATGGTAAAACCTGTGATCGAACCCGAGACCTCGTCTCAGCAGTCCATTACCCATACCACTAGGCTACCGCGGTCGGTTTGACTCCGCCATAAACACCTACGCTGACTTCGGTTCGGCTGTAAAACTTTAAGAATTTCTGCGCACAGTAAGGATTTTCCGCTAATTCCCTCGCAATTCTGTGACCCTTACAAAGTTATTAGATGTGCATATCTCCTTCACCTCTAGACGGCAAGGTAACACGCAAATTACTTGTTACACAAAAACTTATGTGACCTGTAATCTAAGGTCATATATTACATAAACCTTATGTAATATTATTATTACATTATAATTTGTAAAGCAAATAATGATGCATAAATCAATTTCATTCGAGCACTGACAAGAAAATTGTTGTGTTTAGATGTATCAACGGATCGTCGACTAACCTAATCGCGGGTAAAATGTTACCAGTTTTAGATTTATATTTCCCTAGAATGGGGCAATTATGTTAATATATTTATAATGTAGGTACAGAAAATAATGTAATTGAATTGGAAATATTAAAGATGCTTACTGTAAATTAAGTTAAAAGCAGATATGCAAATTATAAAGGTCGCAATTCCTTAAGGTAGTAAGTAGGTACAATGTATTGCAGTGAACCGGAATGGTGGCGCTTCTTGAATCGTGGAAATGTATGAATATGAAATCAAACAAGATTGACTATATGGCGAAAAAGCATTTTATGCAAATGCTTCCTAAGGACAATCATTCCATCCTAAACAATCTATATCAAGATACCTGTTTGACGGTAAAAGGCTCGCCCTTATTTCGTGTGATCGAAAATAATGGCAAAATATGGGTATTAATACACATTTGCGCACCCATTTGGAAATTTAGGGGCGTGAATACATGTATATTTACAGATAGTGGATAAGAGTCACTGAAACACATTGTAAATGTACTGTTTGTCTATACAGACAACTGTCAATATAAACCATTGAGAATGCTGCAAGGCGAAGTCGGTCAGGTTCAATAAATAATTACATATCGTGGAGAAGTACCTACAAGTGTGTTATCAATATGTATAAGTTCCACCAAGTGCCATCAATCAACAGTATAAGTACTCTAAAAGTCACTGGTATTTATAGATATAGGTACTTTTAGAGTTCTCACAGTGCATTGTGAATGGTGACTTTATGTGGCAATAATCTATTCGTCATTTATTACGCGAGACAAAGTCTTGAGAGATTATTGCCGTACTTAGCCTTTTGAAGTAATAAAAATATTATCTTATGTAAAGTTTTATTACTATGGTACATTGATAGGTCACAAGCAAAACGGTTCAAGCGACATCGAAAGTCCAAAGGATAAAGATCGTAAATCATATCACAAACATTGTACTGAAAAGTGATTTTCTTGTCAATTGGTATTGTTACTCACATTCTTTAGTCTGAATCGTTTGATTTCAAACACTGGTATTAATTAAGTAGTTGGTATACAGTATTGCAATGGTATGCGGTTAATGATATTACATTACCACTTCAGATATAAATGACTACCTGTTGCCCACGGCTTCACCTACATAGATGTCAGTTATTATGATCTAACATAACCTATGTCATTTTTAAATTCAAACTTCATCTCAATCAGTGAAGTGGTTTAAACGTGGAAGTGTAACTAACAGATAGGTAGATAGACAGTTAATTTGGCATTTATAATACTCGTTTGAATATTTAACTTTTAATAAGTGTTTGCAATTCTCATTATATAGGCTTTATTATTTATGTTCTATTGATTTAAGATGACATTATATCATCATATTGCAACTGTGAATGACTTAACATTATAGAGCTGTAAATAACCATGTATTTATTGAAAGATTATAGTTAATGTCAACTGGTAACTGAGTAGATAGGCACTGGTGACCGTTAGTAATATATTGATACATCTCCTTGCCTAGGAAAGCACGTTAAGTAGTCGGTTGTTATACAAACATCTGAGGCATGCCTTACGGCTATTAAAAAAATGGAAATTCTAAAATAGTTACTCATTGATCATACATTCAATTCAATTTAAATCTCGCTATTAGTGTGATTGATAGTATTATATGGAAATTCGTAAAATACTCCACACATTAAGTATGACAAGAATTAGTTATTAGAATCACACAAAGATACTCTAGAGTTTCTTTTTATAAGGCATTTCGAACTTTTTTTAAATAAATAAGTACTTAGGTACACCATATAAAACATAACACCAGATGATCCTAATTTATGGCAAATTGAATAAATGTGGCAACACTTCGGTAGTTTTCCATTTTGACAGATTAAACTTTTAAAAGCTCAGAACGTGAGGCAAAGGCAGCAAAGGTCTGCGCATCGCAGCGTCTAATTACAATCTCGTTTGGTGAATGGTACTGACGGTTAAATGGATGTTTTATAAATATGTTTCTAAATCATGTTACATATTCGTTTTACTATACGCAATAATAAAAAAGAACTTATTTATGTAATTTTTGAGCTATTTGGCTCTTATGCGCGTCTTAGAAGGTGGCAAAGCGATTGGGGTTTTCTCTATCTTACGGGAAACATGCAGCCGATGATAAAGTACCCGCTTGACGGTAATGGGCACGCTGCCTATTATGTGGGATCGAAAACCATAGTTGGCGAAATGTGGGTGATAAGTTATAAGGATAAAATTTCTTCGTTTATAACCACAGACATCGGTGGAAGTCTGGGCGAATCTGGGCTCGACAACAATAAAAAAAAACTTTATCAGTGAACGTGCTTGACGACCATGAATTAAAAAGTCAAACAGATTATCTTAAAGCATGACAAACTGACAAGCAAATATTTTATTAGCCAAACAGCGAACGCATGTCCGACCGGCAGGTCAGACAGAGGTGACGATTGAAAACTCAATTATGGTTCGTACGGACAAGTGAATGTACGATAAAGATTGAGAGTGAATGACTGATTCGAGGATTTAAGGGTCAGGCTATTGTGTGTAGGTTCCGTATTTGAATCGAATCATTTATTGCATATTCTTCTTCTTTTTTTCTTAGATGGCAACATATCAACCCAATGTAGAGGACAATTTTGCCAGTGTCGGATTGAGAATTTCTGCCAAGTCTTCAGTTAATTTGGTTGGAATGATTGATGATGATGACGATGAGACGGTGAAGGATGATAGTTAGTTGCCTCAGTATAGTAGTGGAGACTTTATAATAAAAAATAATAATAATAATATGTCTTTATTGTACACCAAAGAATTACATCATGTTATGGACATGCAGATTTTTAGGTACATACAATGGGCGGCCTTATCGCTCTGTGGCAATCTCTTACAGGCAACCATGGGATGGAGAGAAGTATTTGGAGATAAAAAATTCGGGGCCATTTGGTGCACTCAAATATTTGGTAGATATAAGCATTCATATTTGGAATATACATTAACATAATAACTCCCTAAGCATAGGTATATATAAATACAACACAACACACATATACAATACAATACAATACAATACAATACAATACAATACAATACATATCTATATCACATACATACAATAATACATTAAATGTCTGAACCATTGCACCTCCTTATAGCGATAAGTAATAATCCTTCACTTGTTTTTTAAATACTGGCAAAGACTGAGCCCGTCTAATAGCCACCGGCAGAGCATTCCACAAACGAGCCGCTTGAATTGTGAAGGATTTGTCGGCAAAGTTGGTGGAGTGACTCGGCAATTTCAACCTTAGATTCTCCGATGATCTCAAAACTTTTGAGTGCGTGTTGTGCAAGAACTCAAAGCGCTGTCTCAAATAAGAAGGAGTTAGTGGGTTGAATAAAATGTTAAACAATAAGGACAGAACATGAGCATTCCGGCGAAGACGTATAGGTAACCACTTGAGCTTTTTGCGAAATTCAGAAACATGATCATATTTGCGTAATCCAAATATAAATCGTATTCAAAGATTTTGGAGTCTCTCAAGTTTGTTAAGTTGGTCTTCAGTGAGATCTAGATAGCTGGCATCAGGCATTTACTAGAAGCTTTTCTTAGTGAGATTTTGACACCAACACGAAAAATCACAATTCACTACAATATTCCACTCTCCTACACTTGTGTGCTTTGTCCAAGCCGTTATGTCTAAAACTCCACCAGTTTTACATATAAAAACTCGAATGTACACCAAATTTAAAAAATGAAACACTGCAGCGCTGTTTTACTTTTCGCGTTCCCGCCAAAAACCCCTTATTGCATATTAAAAATTCAACTTAACTTAGTTACTCAATACTCAATTCATTACCACGGATCTAGGTGACGTTGTGTAGATTGTCCTAGAATATTTATTTATTTATTCATTCATTATTTTATATGCTCATCCATTTTTTATTCCCTTATTTGTTTATTTGTTTATTTATTTATTATAGTCTCGGGTGTCAGTTAGTCTGGTATAAATTTTGTCTGATCTCCCAACCCTGGAAGGTAAACCTTCACCGTAGACCAGCAGAATTATCATTTTACAGGTGACAGCAGTACCCAAAAGAAAATCTTTTAATAAAATGTAGTGTAAAATACAGTGTCGGCCCAGCTACACCTGGTAAAGGGATAGAATAATAAGTCTTAAGTCTTGGAATTCCTTGCCGGCGCACGTGTTTCCTTCTTCCTACAGTCCCGGGTCCTTTAAGCGGGGCGTGAAAAAGCATCTGATGAGGCCGTCAAGCTGAGCGCCACCATTGTATATGTAGCACTGTACGTGTTTGCAATGGTGGTCACCATGACTTTCATGAGACTTTGGCTTCAGCATAACATCAGGCGAGGTGAAGTCAAATTGACGTGCCTTAAAAAAGCACACTTGAAACTACCAGTGGTGTCATTGTGTGTGTTACGTTACATAGTTACACTTCTGTCTACCTTACGCTTTACAAGTTTAATTATACGTCTCAAAGTTTAAATTGTACAGCGAACTAAGTGGTTAACTTAGATCTTAACTGACAGCTAGACAGGCGGACCCGCGGTATTACATAAAGGTAATGGTGAACGTAATTGCTGATCACGCGATGGGCAAATTGTGGTCTGAAGTGACCTCACCCGAGCACCGAACTACGAGACACTTGACGTAACATTATCTATGCATATAGTATTAGTGTAGTGTTCTTCTTCTTATTTTTTTTCTAAGATGGCAACATATCAACCCAATTTAGGGGACAATATTGTCAGTGCTAAGTTGGAAATTTTTACCGAACCGCGGTAGCATAGTGGTATGGGTGGTGGACTGCTGAGACAAAGTTTCGGGTTCGATCCCAGGTTTACCATGGCACACACCAATGACTGCGATGCTTTTCAAAGTTATGTGTGTATTTATCGCAGGTTTATAAGTGCCCGGTTTATGGCAATAGGCTCGCCACCTATTACATTGGGACCTAAATATACACTGGCGAAATGTGGGTGCTAGCACGGGTAGGCCCCCTTCGGAGATATAGGCGTGATAGTATAAAAAAATAATACTGCCAAGTCTTCAGTTAATTCAGTTGGAATGATTGTTGATGATGACGATGACGGTGAAGGATGATAGTTGCCTGAGCAAAGTAGTGAAGACTTTACTAGAAGCTTTTCTTAGGGAGATTTTGACACCAACACGAAAAATCACAATTCACTACAATATTCACTCTCCTACACTTGTGTGCTTTGTCCAAGCCGTTATATCTAAAACTCCACCATTTTTACACATAAAAACTCGAATGTAGGTACACCAAATTTAGAAAATGAAACACTGCAGCGTTATGACACTTTTTGCGTTCCTACCAAAAAACCTAGTGTAGTGTCTGTGTAGTGAGGATAGGATTGAGGTAGCCTCTGGTATAACTCACTTACCAGCTGACCCAGGGCTATCAAAAGCCCTCTCGGGTGTGGAAGATGATGTCCATATTATAATGTCACCGATCAAGAGCAGAAGAGCGCATTTCACGTCCTGTGATAGAATTGTATACGCTCCCTAATGAAATTAGGGATTTACCTATCAATAAGTTAAAAAAAATAGTTAAAAATTACTTCCGAAGCCGAAGGCACCGACTACCTACTAACATATTGGCATAAAAAATTACGATTTGGCATTTTGTTCAATTTTTTTTGCATTGTTCACTCTCCATCGTATCAGTAGAGTTAAATGAAATGGCAATTTAATAAAAAAACGTCACTGCAAAAAAAAAAAAACAAATGGAATTATACGAGTTCATGTATGATTTTAGATTGACATGGTCATTTACATATTCACTGTTAAATCGTACGGGATATTTACCATGTTTGTTAATTTTCTTCGTGTAACCGATATTTCGGCGCTGTTGCAAGCGCCATGATCACGGTGTACTGATGACCGCCGAGCTAGTTGTTATTGAGGCCAACCGTATCGGTCTACCCTCTTTCTTACTCGTTTATTACGCGCGTCACCACTACCACTGTCCGCGTTCTCACACTGCACTCGATCACGACACACACGAAGAAATTAACAAACATGGTAAATATCCCGTACGATTTAACAGTGAATATATACGAGTTCATGTTTTTTTTCCACGAATTTTTTTGTTTCATTTAGCTATACTAACACGATGGAGAGTGAATAACGCTAGTTAAACGGTATAAAAATAAAGAAAAAAAAATCCAAATCGCATTTTTTGTGCCAATATGTTGTGTACCTTGAGTTTCGGGAGTGTTTCCCTTACACCCTGTATAATATTACAACAATGGGTATATAATGTAACATTCTAGCATCTAACATAACAATAGGTTGTGTTATGTTTAAAACATTATGTAAAGAATAAAGATGACAAAAATGTATTGTTCGTTTAACATAATTGCAATAACTATTCTTATGATGCGACAATAAAAACTAATTAGATGTATTGTCATCTAATTATATTACTGAGTGGTTTAATTAATATGTCTTATGAAAGGCGTAACAGTGTTAGAAATAAGAACAATGGCTGAAGGAGAAAATAAGCAAAAAAAATTTGAAAGTGATATATACTTCTTTTTGGGCGACATTTCCCGCGGAGAACCTCTCCGCCGAAGACAGTAAGGGTGGTTATAACGGAATAGAACTGACCAAAACCGCACGGCCGTCTCGTCCCATTTGTAGCACGAAGTAACGTGTGTAAGATTATTACTTTAATTAAGACACTTATATTGTATATTGTAATCATTTCAATGTAACAGATAATATTATAACGTTATTTATTTAATTGTTCTATGCAAATGGTGACAGCGACACCTTTACGACATCAGTGACGATAGGTGGCGCTGACACTGACAGATGGTTGTCTTCGAATAAGCTACGCTGACATTTGATTATTCGAATACCGACTACGGAACCGTTAACAGTGTTTGGAATTAAATCGTAAGATATCTATGTAATCTTGTTTCATTTCTGAGTTTGAAGACTTACTCCTTTATCTCAGAAGTGGGATAGTGAAAGTACGCTCACAATTTTGCAGTAATAAGTGATATAAATTATAATTTTTCTATATGTGGGTGTGTGTTAATAAGTGAATCATGGAACCAGACAATAACCATTCGCGAATCAGTCAATCTTGTTACACTCCGGATAGTGTAAAGTCCAAAGAGAGTGAACGTCACCGCCGCGATCGCGCAATTACTAGAACCTCTAAAAAGAAAAAGCGTGCGAGACGCGGAGATAGCTCGTGTAGTTCATCGGCTGATCGAGATAGTGAGAGGAATACGCCCAGTGTTCGTAGTGAATGTCGACGGCGTCGCAAGCGTCGCGGGAGTCATTCGCGTGAACACCAACGGAGTTGCAGTACGGAGATGCAGCGGAAGTATAAGCGGAGGGAATCAAGACGCAGGCGCAGGTCAACTAGGGCTGACAGCCCTCCTGAGAGCAGGAATGACACGTCATTACCGACGCAAACGCGTGAAGGTCAGTCCGTTTTCTCGAATAGCGAGACGCAATTATTTTTTACCGAGTTAGTAAGATCATTATCAAATGTTACTAGGCCAGAGGGTAATAAGTTTCCCATGCTAGGCAATGTTATTCCCGAGTTCGACCCTATGATAAAGAGCCAAACCATTCATATGTGGTTAAATAAGGTCAATGAATGTGCTAGATTATATGGATGGGGAGATGATCAAATTATACACTACGCAATTCCTAAGTTGACAGGCGTAGCGCGCACGTGGTATCAGGCCCTGCCGTCAATGTCATTTTCTTGGCACGAATGGAAAATCAAATTAGTTGATTCTTTTCCTAGCAGCGACGATTACGCTGAATTGTTAACCGAAATGCTATCGAAACGGGTTAAATATAGTGATTCGTTAGAGTTATACTATTATGAGAAAATTAATTTACTAAATCGATGTGAGATCAATGGGAAACGGGCAGTTGACTGCTTGCTTTATGGCATCGACGATCGTTCTTTAAGATTAGGCGCAAAGGCAGCGAAATGTCAGGAACCGGAGGAGGTACTCAAGTACTTTCAGTCGACCAAGCAGCAATCGCGGGTAGATGTAGAAAAGTCGAAAGTTAATTCGGATAAAAAGATTTTCACGTCAAATAATTCTAATTCGAATTACAAGCAATTGAATCCTAATGATGCAAAGTCCTTAAAGCCCCAAGTCGGGTCACCTGTAGTTTGTTTTAATTGCAACGAAACCGGTCACTATAGTACTAAGTGCACAAAAAAGATTTTAAGATGTAACGTCTGTAAGAGGCTAGGTCATTTGAGTAATAATTGTCCGCGACTACCCAATGAATCAAACAAAAATGACACGGAAAAATCAGTTATGCAAGTTGAGGTACAGAGTTCTAGTAATGACAAGTATATTGTCCCCTTACAAGTAAATAGGATCGAATCTGAAGGATATATAGATTTAGGCAGTCAGTGTACTCTTATACAACGTAGTGAAGCCGTTAGATTGGGAGTCTGCTGGACAGTGGACGGACTACCCACAATGAGAGGATTAGGTAATAATATCGTCCTACCTATAGGCTTTGTAAGTGTAGAAATAAGCATTCACGGTATTTCAGAGAAAGTAGATGCCTATATTGTCGAGGATGGAGTAATTAAATATCCGATTCTTGTTGGTCACAGTTACACTGAAAAGCCAGGAATAGTTATAACTAAAACTACAGACTCTTTGATCATTAGTAGGGTAGGGCAATCTAAGTTACAATTGTTGGCAAAAGAAAACGTTATTGTACGACCAAAAGAGATGGTTACTGTTTATATATATTCTGATAAAAAAATATTCTGGCACTGTTTATATAAAAGGATCGTTAAGGGGAGAACCAAACAAAAAATTTTACCTGTTACCTGGTGAGTATGAAATAAATAATAGTATAGGAGCCTTATTAATACAAAATTTAAGCGAAAATTCATTGGAGTTGCAAAAAGATACGCTAATTACGCGAGCCGTTAAGACTGAGAAATCATTAGACGTCAATTTACTTGATTTCAATAATCACGATATGACATCTGACTTCAAATTCGGTAGTCAATTGACTGGTGAAGAGGTAATACAACTCGAAACTTTACTTAAGAAATACGAATGCTGTTTTTCATCTAGTTTGATAGATCTAGGATTTACTAATGTGACACAAATGGAGATAGAGTTGAATGACTCTCAGCCAGTAGTCTATCGACCATACCGACTTTCGCATCCCGAACGCGAATTAGTACGAACCATGGTTCAAGAAATGATCGATGCCGGTATTGCAACCGAGTCAAATTCACCCTATGCAAGTCCAATTCTTCTAGTGAAAAAGAAGACTGGTGAGAAGAGACTCTGTGTTGATTACCGAGCTCTCAATAATAAAACTCGTAAGGAACATTATCCTTTACCTCTGATAGATGACCAATTAGATAGGTTAGCAGGTAATTCTCTCTTTATCAGCCTCGATCTCGCATCAGGCTATTATCAAATCCCAATAGCAGAATCTTCACAAGAACTAACTGCATTTGTCACACCTGATGGACAATACCAATTTAAAAGGATGCCTTTTGGGTTGGCCAATGCCCCTTCTGTCTTTCAAAGGACAATGAGTAAAGTCTTCTCAAAATTGAGATATGTAGTCATTTATATGGACGATATTTTAATCCCGGCTTGTTCATTTAGTGAAGGTATGACTCGGTTAGAAGAAGTCCTAAAACTTTTATCTGAAACTGGGTTAACGCTAAAGTTAAAAAAATGTCACTTCTTTCAACTAGAGCTAGATTTTCTAGGATTTCATATTTCTGGTGAAGGCATTCGCCCCGGGGCACGTAAGACAAATGCAATCTCAAATTTCCCTGTGCCTAGGAATGTTCACGAAGTGAGACGATTTATTGGACTGGCTAGTTTCTTCCGGCGTTTCGTTAAGGGCTTCGCATTACTGGCATGTCCGTTAACTAACTTACTAAGATCTAAATTTGAATGGCAATGGACGGATAATTGCACAAGGGCTTTTAACGAAATTAAGGAAAAACTTATGGAACGCCCGATATTGGCATTGTATGACGCGCGGTTGGATACAGAACTGCACACAGATGCATCAAAAATCGGTGTAGCAGGGATTCTTATGCAGCGTGGCGACGATGCCCAATTGAGGCCCGTAGCGTATTATAGCCGAAAAACGTCAGAGGATGAACAAAAATTGCATTCTTTCGAACTTGAAACGCTAGCTGTTGTTGCCTCACTAAATCGTTTCCGTGTATATTTGCTAGGGATACATTTTAAGATAGTGACCGATTGCAACGCTTTAAGAACAACTTTGACGAAGCGCGATCTAATACCTAGAATTGCTCGATGGTGGGTACAGTTACAGGAATACGACTGCGTTATCGAGTATAGACCCGGAGCACGCATGGCTCATGTTGATGCCCTCAGTCGCGCACCAGTAACTGAACTCACCAGCGAAACAGACGCTCATGTGATTGACGTTTTGAATTGTGTGGAAGACAGGGACTGGATCTCGACTGTTCAAAATAATGATGAAGAAGTAAAACGAATTAAAGAAATTTTATTAGATGACCAGACAAAATTTGTAGCTGACGTGCGAAATAATTATCAAATCAAAGGGGAGTACGTATACCGTATAACAAAAGATGGCATTCGTTGGCTTGTCCCCAGAAGCGTTAGGTGGCAGGTCTTACGTATGAACCACGATGATGTAGGACATTTTGGGTTCGAAAAGACTTTGAGTAGATTAAGAGCATCCTTTTGGTTCCCAAAATTGCGCCGTTTCACTAAAAAGTACGTTTCATCGTGTTTACAATGCGCACATCATAAAGCCCCATCGGGCTCTAAGGAAGGACTTTTACACCCTATCCCCAAAGTTGAGATGCCTTTTCACACGATTCATGCCGATCACCTTGGTCCCTTTGTCCGCTCTAAGAAAGGTAACGTGTACTTATTAGTAATTGTCGACGCGTTTACTAAATTCATTAATCTGCGACCCGTTAAAGACACGAAAACGACTACTGCTGTCAAGATATTCAAAGAATATGTTAGTTACTTTGGTACCCCTTCGCGCCTTATTACCGACAGAGGTTCATGTTTTACGAGTGCAAAATTTAGAGAATTTACAAAGAAATTGAATATAAAGCATATACTTAATGCTGTTGCAACGCCTAGAGCGAACGGGCAGGTAGAGCGTTACAATCGCACGATTTCGGACGCCTTGAGCACTAAATGTCATGATAAAGGTGAACACACTTGGGACGAACACATTGGTGATATACAGTTAGGCATGAATACGACAATAAATAAGGCTACGGGTAAAAGCCCTTCCGAATTATTATTTGGATGTAAGTTGATGACGTCGTCAGAAAATATGTTAGCTGATGTAATTTCTGAAACCACTCAATTAATTAGTGGCAATGATCTGATGCAGTTGAGGTCTAATGCCAAAGCTAAAATTGACATGGATCAACAGATCGCCAAGACAAGGTTTGACCAGAAAAGGAAGCAACCGAAGTCATATAATGTAGGCGATTTAGTGAGAATTGAAAGAACCGTAATTGACAAAGAACATTTAGGCAAATCGAAGAAACTTATCTCTAAATTTCAAGGTCCCTACCGAATTACGAAATCTTTACCAAACGATCGATATGTAGTGGAAGACACCCCACTAGTTAGGAAAGGAAATAGGAGGTATGAAAATATAGTAGCTATTGATAAGATACACCCGTGGCTTAACTTTAATGACTGTTATAGTGATACGAGTAGTGGCAGAGAAGATGATATTGGACCTGAAGATAGTGATAATTAAATTTAAAGCGAGTTGTATGATTTGATCATCTGAAATTGTAACACCAAGTAGTGAAATGTGGTTAGAGCAATTGAAGTAGAATAGTAGTAGAAAATAAAAGAAAAAGTAGAGTTGTAATATAAATAAAAGAGAAGTAGAGTAGTAGTAGAAAATACTGCTTATGACATGATTAAGTTTCAGATAGTCTAGGTCAAAGATAATAAAATTGTTGATTTGGATCTAATAGTGATGTACCTAGACATGAGTATAATTTTGAGACTAAATCACCATAATAGTGCAGATACTGAATGAATTTTTAGTAAAGATTCGCACGGATTTATGTGATGAAGTCAAGAGCACAAATTCTTGAGCAACCAGTGCAGACTAAGAATGGCATGAGTTGTTGAAATCGCACAGAATGATTACAGACGAGTAATCGGTGCAGAATGAGAATGATTTCAGTGACTGATGTCGCACAGAGTGGTTGTGATCTAGACAGATTGTGCAAGAAAAGATAAAAGACAGAACTAGTTTTAAGTAAATGTATTTAATTGTTATTTCCGATTTCATTTTAAACATATTTTTTTTTTCTTTGTTTGTTTATTTTGATTAAGTCCTAAGTGTGAGGACACACTTATTTTAGGACGGCCGAGTTGTAAGATTATTACTTTAATTAAGACACTTATATTGTATATTGTAATCATTTCAATGTAACAGATAATATTATAACGTTATTTATTTAATTGTTCTATGCAAATGGTGACAGCGACACCTTTACGACATCAGTGACGATAGGTGGCGCTGACACTGACAGATGGTTGTCTTCGAATAAGCTACGCTGACATTTGATTATTCGAATACCGACTACGGAACCGTTAACAGTGTTTGGAATTAAATCGTAAGATATCTATGTAATCTTGTTTCATTTCTGAGTTTGAAGACTTACTCCTTTACGTGAGTGAATATTTTGTTATATTCAGGTCACTTTATTACTAATTTAGGGCACGTTAATTTGACTTCACCTCAAACTTTCACACCAAGTCTTGGAATTCCTTACCAGAGCACGTGTTTCCTTCTTCCTACAGTCCCGGGTCCTTTAAGCGGGGCGTGAAAAAGCAACTGATAAGGCCGTCAAGCTGAGCGCCACCATTGTAACACTGTACGTGTTTGTAATGGTGACCCTCTTTTCTGAGACTTCAGATGATTCATTTGCTCACGATTTTATAAATAATTGTTGATATTTACGTTTCGTAAGTGCTGTTTAATGGTTTATACATAATAAATGAATTTTGAATTTTGATTTAGGTTGTGGTAGGACCTTTTATCTACAATTTTGAAATTGATTTCACTCTCTTAAGTTTACACTCTTTGTTTTTTACTATCACAATAATTTATTCAGTACAGTACTACCTATCCTAACACAGAGTCGTGAAGATACAAGCTTGTGCAGTTGGCCAACTGGTTGTACAGGTTCCAATGACCACACTGACCCCTGGACTGCTCTCAAGCGGGTGGAATTTGTCTAAGGACACCGAATGTGTGTGCGGCAGTGTAATGAACTCGCGAGTACATTTAGATTACCTATCGTTTAGTACTAGGTAATAACATAGATTACTAACTGCAATTCTCTTAGGTTTTATTCAAATGGGCGTTAAAAAACGCCGCGTTAAAAAGTTCAGCTGTTTATCAGACTGTAGCCTAGTGGTATGGGTAATGGACTGCTGAGACGAGGTCTCGGGTTCGATCCCAGGTTTACCATGGCACACACCAATGACCTTTCAATGCTTTTCGTAGTTATGTGTGTATTTATCGCAGGTTTATAAGTGTCCGGTTAATGGCAATAAGCTCGCCACCTATTACACTGGGACCTAAATATAAAGTGGTGAAATGTAGGTGCTAGCACGTCTGCCTACACCTTCGGGGATAAAGGCGTGAGTTTATGTTATGATATGTTTTTCAGTATGTTATCGGCATAGACAATAATAATACAAGCGTAAATAGACCCACCGACTTCGTCAAAGCGTAACCGAATTTAAATTGTCAGTGGTAGAGACTTGTGACTTTTAGTGTAGAAAAAAAAGTCACTGCGTTATATGATAGGTCTTTACATATAAAATTGTCGAAATTTTGTTACAGATTCATGAGTTCGTTATTCCTGTAATTTAATAGCTATTGCCATTATTTACCTACATTTAGTTTGAAAGTTGATTTCTAGATTTTTCAACATAAATACCTAATATTTCTGTCAAAGTTACGAAATTGGTTTGTGAAAAATATATCGCGGTTTATATACCCTGTCACTTTCTCACGCTTAGGTTTTGTGTAGGTATACATAATTGTATGTCACTCGCACACTTAGTTCCTCTAATTATAACTATACTTTGTAAAATATAGCATGGGTCCCATGACAGATGTCAAAACGAGGTTCATAGGGATGTCCGAAATTCGATGAAAATGTCGATACTACCAGCTATTATTGATGCATGTTACATATAATTACGTTTAGTTTAATTGTATGTATGTATTTAATTGTAATGAGAACGGAATATACTTAGCATACAAGGCGTCTTCACTCGTACTGATGAGAATGAGTGGAGTGGATCAGTGGAAGTTCATATCAAACAAGATGTTGGCGCGTGTATCTTATGCCTATTATCATGGCCCTAGAGCCAAACACGGCGTGTCTTCTTAAAAAATCCAAAAACAGGTTCAGGGCGTTGATGGATTGAATGTAGGATTTTATTTACTCAATATTATTTAGGAACAAGTATATTGAAATATAAACATTATTATGATATTAAAATACCTAAGCAATAAGATTAAATTCCAATTATTTATTTCTTATATTAATTTCAATTTTAAATTAAGCTTTATTCAAAATATGGATAGTTCATATTATGTGGTCACGATGATTCATCGCCCATCACTAATTAGCTCGGTATGCCCATAAAGTATGGCATTGACAGCTACTACATTCAATAATAGAAAATTCAAGACTTCATGTGCGGGATTTCACTGACAGCTGTCATAGGACCCAAGCTACATTTTACAAAGTATAGGTATTTGGTCATCATAACCGTGATAAAAAAAATTGACTGTCGTGCCAAAATCAAGTGACAGTTCGTTCTTCTACGATTTCGGTTTCTGGTTCCTAAAATTAAAAATAAAAAGTGAAAATTGGTTAACTTGTCAAAATCAAGTGACAGTTCGTTTTTTTTTACAAACTACCGTTGCTACCTCCTTTGTAAAAAATACTGTGGCCGTATTAGTTCTCATCATAATCATAAAATTAAATATAATTATTGTAACTATATCGTGTGTGAGACTGTGGTGAATTAACGAGGAACTTGTGATCAGTGATTTGAAGATTAACGAAATTCATCAGACCGTGCGTTCGTGCCAGAAGATCGAGGCAACAAAGAAGTCATAAACCAGGTTAGTGCGAAATACCTCCTTATGTATCAAAATATAATAAAACATAACATAAACATAAACTCACGCCTATATCCCCGAAGGGCTAAGCAGAGGTGCTAGCACACACATTTCGCCAGTGTATGTTTAGGTCCCAATGTAATAGGTGGCGAGCCTATTGCCATTATCCGGGCACTTATAAGCCTGCGATTAATACACACATAACTTCGAAAAGCATCGAAATGTCATTGGTGTGTGCCATGGTAACCTGGGATCGAACCCGATACATCGTCTCAGAAGTCCATTACCCATACCACTAGGCTACCGTAGTACTGTAAATAGGGGAGACCTAGGTGGGTTGACACAAAAATTGCATTTTTGATAATAACTCAGCGTCAGTGATGTCTATTTGCTAGTAAGTTCTCTCATTAGAATGTGAATTTCAACACGTATCTAATTACGAGAAAGAAGCAGTTAATAATAACTCCAAGTTGGAGAAAAATTGAATTTAAGCGAACAATTCCGACTGTTTCAACTCTCCTATGGACGAGGTAAATTGAAACAGGGGTAAAGGTGAGTTGACACATATTTAAATGGTCGGTTTTAACTGAATAAAATAAAAAATAAATCAGCAATCACCTTTATTGCGTATGTTTGGAATCAGTGATGTTTTTTTTTAGTTTTCTTAAATTTAATATTGGGTTTTTTTTCTTCAAGAGCCTCTTGTTCGGGCGTGTCTGTTAAAAAGGTTGATTTAACTTTCCTTCTATTCTGGGTACCTTTTCTAGGTAAAGCTTGTGGTAAAGGCCTGATTAAATATGCGGATTGGTGTGATTTACCTGCAACAGACGACGACGTGGTCGCGATAGTTACCTACATCTATGGGAATAATATCTTCTCCCGTTAGTAATAAATCCGAAATTAAATCTAGACTCAATTTGGTTGATTAATGAAGAGGTCACTTCAGTGACAGGATTTTCTAGACGTTTTTTATTTGATGTGACTTCTTCATATATTTATTAATTCAGTCGGTGCAATAATTTCAGAAGTATTTTCTCTCACTCTCTGAACGTCATTATATTTTACATCATTATTTATACATATTTTATATCTTGAACTTACGTCCTCTGTCACAACGCAAGAGGAGAGATCTCTCTCCTCTCTTCGTTTTTCTTTTATACTTATTTGGTATGGTGAAAATAAGCTAAGTTACCTAAGCTAAGCTAACTTGAAACAACCGAGGTGAGTTAAAACAAGTTGTTTCAACTTACCTCACCATAATAAAAACCGACTATGGCTACCGTATTGACCATTACCCGAGTTCAACTTGAATATTTCTACAAAATAACGTTACATAATAATACTACATAAAACACACTACGCTGTAGTAAAACAATCAAAAACTTATTTCTTAATATCAAATAAATAAAACTTCTCGAAAAATACCAAAAATACTTATTTTTCGTCAAATATTGCGCATAGACACGATAACTCCACAACCGCTTGCCGCAACGCCGCGACTTGTACTAATACGTCGTCATGTGCATCGAAACGAATCAAATGGCGCCGTTGTCGTTCTTCTAGTGCCTATACTACCCGAAATATTGAACTTGTGTCAACCTATATCTGTTTCAATTCACCTCGGTCTCCCCTACTGTCTTCTATTTCAGTTTTTCAATGTATACAACGCCCTGTAGACCCATTGTAAGCATTGCTTAACTAGCTTGTGTTATGGGTTCTAGAATGCAGATAAACATACTTACATACTATTGTAAATACATACATATTATACATAGAAACATCGAGATCAATGCAAATATGGATTCATGCATACAAATATTTGTACTGCGCGGGAATCGATATCTTATCCAACTATTCATCACTGCAATACATTCATTTTAGCAACGACATTAACTAGATAAAGTTGCATATTATTACAATATCATTATTCATGCGCCAATAGGCTGTCAGCAGCTGCGTATTTGCGCTTATTGCACGTTATATATTAACATAATAGCACAAAATGAGTGTGTCCGTTAGTTTCTTAGGAGAATGGCGCACGATTTAGATGTGGGAACATTCGAGAACATCTGTAAACTTAGGGAAACAGCGGCAATGACTGTGTACTGTGGCTATGATCTTAGAGTTCTGTGGATATTCTTTTAGCTGTCATCATATTCAAATCGAATCATTTATTGTAATACCATTAGGTACATAGTATAAAATAAAGTCGCGTTTTCTGTCCCTATTTTTCTTGTCCCTTTGTATGCTTAAATCTTTAGAACTACTCAACGGATTTTGATGCGGTTTCAACAGATAGAATGGTTAAAGAGGAAGGTTTATATAATATAACATCATGCTACAAGAAACAGGTGCGGAGCAGGAATGAAAAATGTTGCAAAAACGGAGTGACGCAGACGAAGTTGCGCGGGTCAGCTAGTTGTGTATATATGGGTACAAAAAATGGTTTTTTATTTATGAGACGTCAATTTGACTTCACCTAGCTTGTTGTTAAGTTGAAGGCAAAGTCTCATAAAAGAGGGTCACCATTGTAAACACGTACACAATGGCGGCGCTTAGCTTGACGGCCTCATCAGATGCTTTTTCACGCCGCGCTTAAAGGACCCGGGACTGTAGGAAGAAGGAAACACGTGAGCTGGTAAGGAATTCCAAGACTTATGTTACAGTAATGCGTTTGCGTATCACCATATTTCAGCCAGATTGGCATACAATATTGTCACTTAATATGACAATAATTAACAAGAATTTACATTGAATAAACTGCCGGCTATAAGATGCCTAAGAGATATCCCTGCTGACCTTGGTTTTGAAATGACCCTCTCGAGTGTATAAGCCACAGTGAGCCCATCTTCACCCTGAAAAATAGCGGTCGCACATTGTACCACTGCCCCGGCCTGTTTCTGCTACGGTGATAGACGACTTACCCTGTCAACTACCTACTACTAGAGGGTCTAGACAAGTGTCAATCGTTTTGTTAAATGTAATAGAATAGATTGACTAACGTACAGAATTAAAATTTGTTCACACATAAATGTCATAAACGTCAAAAAATGTGTCAATCCCATACATTGAACATTATACTCTATTACCACTATTACCACTTTTCCAAGGCCGCTGTTATGTTCAACTAAATTCGAGTTATATAGTAGTTCTATCTGTATCTGGGATAAACAGAAGCGTATCTTCTACTGCGGATTATAATCTATCTCTGCGCTAAATTAAATCCAAATCCGTTCAACCGTTTGCTATGATTGAGTAATAAATTTTCGCATTTATAAAAAAAAATCTCAAGTCACTATTTCAAATGATCGCTAATTACCAAGTTCGCGTTACATGTAACATTAAGAGCAATCCGCAACGATCGTGATGAGGCTGCACAAGCCATGTTTCATAACCAATGGCTCAACATTGAATTAATGGTCATAAATGAAGATCATGATGTTAATTTTATTACTTGTTAACCTGAAAGAGCGTTCATTAATTTTTTTTATTTATGAAAAAACAACATCGTAAAAGACCTGGTTATGATGCCAGTCTAAAAATACAGATTGTATTTATTTGTTGGCAACTTCTTGTATGTTCTTTTTTTAACTTGTGAAACAATATTGTAGCAATTAAAATATGTTATTTATTACAAAATATAGGAAATATTCAATGAGGATGTATGGAGGGCTTCAAGGTCTTCAGGCACAAGTCAACAATATCTGCAAAGCGATAAATCTGCTGATGAAGAGGCTCCTGCGCAGGCTTTTCTTTTAGGGAGTCTGCCACTGAATGGCTATCTTCGAAAGGAATACCTGTGCCAGAAATTTATCCGTTGTAGGGCTATCCCTTTTAGACCTTCAAAACCAGAGCTTTTACCTATACCTATCAATCAGGTAGCCTATCGCTGTCCATTGCTAGACGTAGCCCTCTCCCAACATCCAGCTTTGACCTACTGTTTTCACGCTGGCCAGACGGAATGGTACAGAAATCGGCACGTACGAGTAAGTTGGCTAGAGCCGTCAGCGCATCTGAGACGATTTTTGGGTCTTTTAGCGGTAAATTTAGACATGATTCAAAATAAATGATGGCATTCTGGTGACTGAATAGAATAATGACAAGCACTTTTTGTGGCTCTAAGTGTACGATGAGCGAACTTACCCCAACTAATACAAAACAGATACTTTTTCACACCGCTCTTAAAGGACCCGGGACTGTAGGAAGGAGGAAACACGTGCTGGTAAAGCATTCCAACACTTAATTTACTGGAACCAATCCTATTTAATACCACACCGCATGGTGACCCCACATCTACGAGGTCGAGATCGTAATTTTGTACGTCTGTGTGTCAATTTCTATGTAATAATATCGTGTGAGCTGACTCCATTTTGTATTTTATGTTATAATATAAAACTATTATGTCGTGTCGTGATGTATGCGTGTTTACTTGAAAGAATCATCATCATTATTATTGCGTCCATAACTTTTATTTCCATACACATAGCATAGGGCATTAGAAGGCAGCACGAGTGTAACGGCCTTGTAAACGTCCATAGGCTACGGTGACCACTTTCCATCATGTAGACCGTGTGCTTGTCTGCCACCAAAATGCGAACAAATTCTCTTTATAATATTAGTGTTGATGTAGATTACGTGGGATCGAATACTATGATTAGTAATGTGGGTATTATTTCACCTCTGCCTTATCCTCCGGGCAAAAATCGTGAATATGTATATGTATAACCTAAAATGTCTTTAACCGCATCGAACTCAGGTGAAGTCCGATGCAGTAAATAGTCATTTAACCGCTTCTCTGAGCACAATATTCAACTTCTAGTTTATTATCTGTGGTCAGCAATGGACTGCAATTGACTATTTAATTGATTATATTAATATTATAGAATATCACACTATAACATAATATAACATAAACTCATGCCTATAACCCGAAGCGGTAGGCAGAGGTGCTAGCACCCATATTTCGCTAGTTTATGTTTAGGTCCCAATGTAATAGATGGCGAGCCTATTGCCATTAACCGGGCACTCATAAACCTACGATAAATACACACATAACTTCGAAAAGCATCGAAAAGTCATTGGTGTGTGCCATGGTAAAACCTGGGATCGAACACGAGACCTCGTCTTAGCAGTCCCATACCACTAGGCTGCTGCGGCTTTTATACGCGACACTAATATATGTTTTTAAAAACAACATGCAAACAGTTTTAAACATTATTTTAAATGTTACTAGCTGACCCGCGCGACTTCGTCTGCGTCACCCCGTTTGTGCAACATTTTTCATTCCTGCTCTGCACCTGTTAGTCGTAGCATGATGTTATATACATATAAACCTTCCTCTTTAACCATTCTATCTATGAAAAAAACACACATCAAAATCCGTTGCGTAGTTTAAAAGATTTAAGCATACAAAGGGACATGAAAAATAGGGACAGAAAACGCGACTTTGTTTTATACTATGTAGTGACTATTTTTTTTTTTTTTTTTTTTATACTACGTAGGTGGCAGATAAGCACACGGCCCACCTGATGGAAAGCGCCACCGTGGCCTATGAACGTGTGCTACACTAAGGGTGTCACACACGCGCTGCCCACCCTGAAGGAAAAGGGGGAGAGCTGGGAAGGGGTGGGGAGGCTAGGAAGGGGAGGGGAAGGAGGGGTATAGTGAGCTCTGGCTACCCTACTTACCGGCGGGAACACAACACGATGGTTATTATGACCGCGGTCTTCTGTAGGGCGGAGGTACTTCCCCAGTTGGACAGCTCATTTCGGACGGGAGATACCGTCGACTATGTAGTGAAGTGATAGTGATTATGACTGAATTGGTGTTAGATGTAATCCTAGAACATTTAATCATTCTACCAACCCCTGAGGGTATACAAACACAAGTATATGTGTGTATATGTCTATAATATACAAAACTGCGGGTACCTTTCACTGCAGAACAACTTTCAAATCAAACTACAATTAATACAGATATAATCATCTGTTACTTTAGTTTTTTTTAAATATTCTGACATGAATTAACACTTCGATTGATCGGTTCGATTACCGATGAACAGTATCGATGTCCGAGTGAAATCGATTAAGTAATCGATTCTTGATTGGTGATTGAATTACAGATATACGATAGCGGGATGAGGAATGTCTGTTATATTCCTAACTAGCTGAATCGCGCTACTTCGTCTGCGTCACCCCGTCTTTGCAACATTTTTCATTTCTGCTCCGCACCAAGTGGTTGTAGCGTGATGTTATATACATATAAACCATCAGGCGAGGTGCAGTCAGTTTAACGACCTTAATAAAAAACCTTACAAAATTACTCTCTCTGCCCTTGTCCCAACTAATACGGGAAGGCGCAACATCAAGGGTCAAGAATTAGAAGATTAGAAGGTTTCTACAGGGTAGGCAGCACGAGAGTGACGCCCCTGGTGTTGCAAACGTCCATAGGCCACGGTGACCGCTTCCCATCAGGTGGGCCGTGTGCCTGTCTGCCACCTAACTAGTATAAAAAAAATGTCATTTTCCTGACAGTAATGTATGGAACATTACTGTCAGATGCAATTTCCTCAGTCTCTCACTTCGTTGCCATTATCTTCTTTCACATAATCCATCCAACCTTCTGACAAAGTCGTTAATAGGATTCTTGTGTACCACTGCCTACCTATCCAAGGACCAAACGCAATGATACTTATGTTACAACCATTTGTTCAATGACTGTGTTTACCTCTGAACAATGCAACGTGTGAAATATTTTTTTAGCTAAACCTTCCATTTGTAAAGTCTGCAGTAATGTTTGATAAATTTGTTATTTTTTAATGCTGTGTAGCTTGAGCGTAGTAACAGCTCCCCATACCCGGGGGCTAGGTGGGGTCACCGCGTAGGCCTCACATCCGAAGCGTTTTTTTTATGAATCAAATTGATAACTTTGATAGAAATATATTATATCAGTTATGTCAGTCGGCGGCACAAAGTGCCACCCCATACCCATGGGCTAGATGGGGACACCATGGTCCCCACATTAGGGGAAGAGGGTCATCTCAAAAGAGATGTCCCTGGGTCTGCCGGGGTGCGAGAGATATGTCTTGTATAATCTCACCTCCGGCAATCAAATCAAAGTCGAGTCCGACATAATTACCTCCTTAACATAATTACTACCTTTTGGCGGAGGTGGTGTCCGTAGGGATTTTGCGCACGATAAAAAAAAGTATCAGTTACAATGAAGTGACGTCAATGTTTCTACGTTAAAGTAACAAGTCACCGCCACTGAAATTGTATATTCCTAAGGCCTCTGTGGCTCTACTCACGCTAGTAATATTAATGTCTGCAATGTCAAAAATACGTACTGTTTTGTAATAATCCTATGTCATGTATTTATTGCACAATCTTCTTCATCCTAGAGTTAATTCTAGTAGCATCCCAAGCTTCCGACTGCCATATGACCTCCGCAACCCATTGGTGATATCGAAGCATTGCAGTTAAACTTTTTAGGGCTACCACTACTCGTAATAACTGTTTTACTGTTAGCTTGTATCGAGTGGGTGAGCCTCAATGTGCAATATTACTAGGTCACATAAATACTCTTTGATATTTCCTTTTCACATCTGTTATCTATGGTGGATTTTACGCGCCAAAAACACACGATCTGACAGTTCGGACACGAACACAAAATTTTGTTATTTCTTTGGGTTGAGTGAATTTATTATTACACAATTGAAATTAATTCATAGAAGGATTAAATATAATTTCGTAATGATATAAGAGGATTTAATATAATATATAAGGTTCATGTAAGTAACGATTGCTATCTGTAATGTGTAGTGGATTTATTAGGATAGGAAATGGAATAAATGCATTTGTTTTAGATATGAGGGAAGAATTCTTATTGATTAAACTGTGCCCTGAAGTGTAGCTAATATAACTGTCATTAGACGTTTTTATGACAACCGGGAATCGATGGCTTAAGGTGTTCTTTGAGGCACAACCAGAGCCGCACTTCAAGGAAAATACCGAAATTACAAATATTGGACTACGAGGCTTCGGATGTGACCGAAAGGAATATAATATTATATTTCAAAGGACTTACATTTCTTACTGATGCCATCATCTTGTTTAAGGTGAACCTGTAAACAAATGAAATTATAAAAATTAGATTACTTTTTTTCTCTGACAATAGGCATGACGAAAGTTTTTGAAATCCTGTTCCAAAATGTGTACATATACGATTTACGAAAAAGTAGCCTAGCGGTATGGGTAATGGCTGCTGAGGCGAGGTCTCGGGTTCGATCCCAGGTTACCATGGCACACACCAATGACTTTTCGATGCTTTTCGGAGTTATGTGTGTATTTATCGCAAGTTTATAAGTGCCCGGATAATGGCAATAGGCTCGCCTCGCCACCTATTACATTGGGACCTAAACATAAACTGGCGAAATGTGGGTGCTAGCACCTCTGCCTACCCCTTCGGGGGTACAGGCGTGAGTTTATGTTATTACATGGGTCAGAAAATCATACTCGGCGAAATGTGAGTGTTTATTACACCTCTGTTTACCACTTTTATACATGTGTATAAATGTATATACACTGACGGACTCATAAACTGAATCAAAGTAATAGACGACTTTGAAATAAATATTTTAACCAAGTATGCATACTTTCTATACAGATTTAAATTGAAACCTCTAGATTGGTTCGTGAACTTTAAAACAGCGTAGGGTCATATCTTTAAGTTTAAGTTTATGTACTGGAAAGGACCTTAAGACTTTTTTTGAAGAAAAAACAGAAATTTAAGAAAAATTGGTTTAATTAAAAAATTGGTTTTAACAATAGACACAAACTTTATGCAAGGGTTTATTTGTGTTTTAATAAGGTGTATTACCCCCAAGTGCCCTTATTACGGATTTTAATCGGTTCCGCATAGATTTTATAAGGGTTTTTAAAAGATCTTGCGGAATATTGTCCCATTCTTCTGAAAGTGCTGTTCTTAGTGCTGCCACTGTCGTGGGCGAAGGGTTTCTCGCATATACAGCTCTTTTTAAATTGTCCCAAACATGCTCGATGGGATTAAGATCCGGGCTGCGTGCTGGCCAATTCATTGTACGTATCCCAATATCTTCGCAATAATGTTGAACTTGTGCAGCTGCATGCGGCCGGGCATTATTCTGCATTAAAGTAAAATTTTCGCCTATGAATCCCATGTAAGGCACCACGTGATCTTCTAATATCTCTGTTATGTAGCGATGTGCTGTCAAACCCCCTCTATTACCGTTTTGACGGACCATGTCTATGAACACAAGTTCTGTTCGCCCGTTCATCGATATGCCACCCCAGACCATACATGAACCGCCTCCAAAAGGAACACGCTCCTCAATGCAACTTTGAGCATATCGCTCCCCACGTCGACGATAGACTCTTCTGCGACCATCTGCACCATATAAACATGTCCTACACTCGTCCGTGAACAATACAGAGGCCCACTGCTCTTCTGTCCAATTCAGGTGATGACGCGCAAATCTTAAGCGAGCTTGTCTGTGAGCTGTAGACAACTTTGGACCATTTGCTGGTCTAAAAGGGGTGATATCCGCTTCCTTTAACCTTCTTCTTATTGTTCGTGCACACACGTTTACTCCACGCACTTCATTAAGCTCGGTGTTGATGTTAACTGACGTGAGGAAACGATTTCGCAGGGAAGTTATAACAATAAATCGGTCATCACGACCTGTGGTTGCTCGAGTTCTGCCTGTACCACGTCTCCTCCTGTAAGAACCTGTCTCTACAAACCTTCTGTATATTCTAGAAACCGTAGACTGGTTTAAATTTAAATTTCTACCAATCGTTCGTTGATCCAAGCCCTCCCGCACCAATGCTACAATTTGTGCCGCTTGTTCGGACGAAGTATCCATATTATGGTTCAAAAACTCTCGATGTGTTAAAAAACTAACCCAACAATTATGCTGGTAACAATAATTCAATTGACAAAACAAAAAAAATCAATGAGAATCAATTTAAAACTTTGCTATAAATAACACGCAAATCTGATACTACAAGTAAATTTTCTTTTCCCGGCTATATTCATTTGTTTTACTGCAGTTCTATTTTTAAATTTAATTTTTTTTCAAGATTAAGAGCCAGTCTTTCCATATTTATATAATTTAATCTAAAAAGTTTGCATACTTATTATAAAAAATCCTTTTAGAGTAAACCTGAACTTTGATGCAGTTTATGAGTCCGTCAGTGTATATATCTATGTATATATGTGGATGTTGTTCAATATTGCTTATTATAGGGCCAACGTGTGTTGCCAGTATATTATATTTATTTGGTATTATTTAGTTTGGTGATAGGCGGCTCCGCCCGTCACCCTCAGGCCCGTGCTCATTGAGGACGGAGGTCATTCTGCGACCTCCGACGCCTGAGTCGCCTTCGCTCATCGCGGAGTCCCTTACCATCCCTTTTTTTCGTGCGAAAAATCCCTACGGATACCCCCTTTCTCCGCCGAGGGCGGTTGGAGAGGTTATGTCGGACTCGAACCGACCAAAACGCACGCCATCTTTGGGTCTTTAGTTGCCGGAGGTGAGGTAGTAGTCAACATATCCCTCGCACCCCAGCAGACCCGGGGCCGTCTCTTTCGAGATGACCCCGTCGGGTGTAGGGACCACAGTGTCCCCAGTCCCTTACCACCCCTGGATCCCTTTTCACTTCATTTTCTGTACCCGTTTCTGGGCTATTTTTTTGAGGATAGCATGGGGTGCAACAATGGTGGACGAGCTCATATCTACCAATCATTGATTTTATCAAAACAAACCTTGTTTCTCTAGCGACCTAGGTCCAAGGTCAGTGCCAATAGTATAACAAGTCCCTCATATACCTAATGATTTTAATTTATTTGTCCATCAAGAACCAAGCGGTTCGGTGAGTCTTTTCTCTGCCGTACCATTAAGTCCTGGAATTCCTTGCCGGCGCACGTGTTTCCTTCTTCCTACAGTCCCGGGTCCTTTAAGCGGGGCGTGAAAAAGCATCTGATGAGGCCGTCAAGCTGAGCGCCACCATTGTAGCACTGAACGTGTTTGCAATGGTGACCCTCTTTCATGGGACTTTGCCTTCAGCTTAACATCAGGCGAGGTGAAGTCAAATTGACGTGCCATAGATTAAAAAAAAAAAAAAAAAAATAATTACGTATTTATAACACACATTAATATTTAATTCAACAATAGGCACTTAAAAGGCGTAATAAATATAATTAAATCCTTATATAAATGTTAAACAATTGTATACACATTGTAAATTATGTGTAATTGGCCTAAAAATATGTTTGTCAAAATATCCTGAGAAATTTACGAAAAATTTTATGTATTATTTCTTAAATATTTCTATTCGTGGAATGAAAGTAGGTAGCCTGAGTAGTTAAGAAAAACTTAATTAATTTCACAACATAACATAGGGGGCGAGCCTATTGACGCCAATCGGGCACATGTTTTACAAATAAAAATATTCTTGAAAAAAAAAAGTATCCCCGGTAGCCTAGTGGTATGGGTAATGGACTGCGGAGACGAGGTCTCGGGTTCGATCTCAGGCTTGACTATGGCACACACCAAAGACATTTCGATGCTTTTCGAAGTTATGTGTGTATTTATCGCAGGTTTATAAGTGCCCGGTTAATGGCAATAGGCTCGCATCATCACTAATCACTACATAGTATAAAATAAAGTCGCGTTCTCGGTCCCTATTTTTCTTGTCCCTTTGTATGCTTAAATCTTTAAAACTACGCAACAACGCAACGGTTTGTTTTAATAGATAAAATGATTGAAGAGGAAGGTTTATATGTATATAGCATTATGCTACGACTAACAGGTACGGAGCAGGAATGAAAAATGTTGCAAAAACGGGGTGACGCAGACGAAGTTGCGCGGGTCAGCTAGTTGGGACTAAACGTAAACTGGTGAAACATGGGTGTTAGCACCTCTGCTTACCCCTTCGGGGATATAAGCGTGAGTATAGGATATGTTATGTCTTAACTTCGCTTTCTAGACAGATATAAAGTCAGTTATTTCTGAAACAATTGCAGAGTGCCTAGACTTACTAGGTCGTCTAACAATTATCTTTTACCCGCATGTATTGTAGTGCGTTCTCACAGTTTAATGCAATTGTTTTACAATTGTCCGGTTGCGTGCTCCGTGCAATTTATTATTTGAATTTATTTAAATATTTTTGAAGATGAGAATCACGGTTTTTTTTATTTATGGCGCATCAATTTGACTTCACCTTGCCTGATGTTAAGCTGAAGGCAAAATCTCATGAAAGTGGCACCATTGCAAACACGTACAGTGCTACAATGGTGGCGCTCAGCTTGACGCATTATATAATATTATATAAATGTAACTTCTGTCATCTGCAGTACAATAATCATAATTGTATAATCACTTAGTTAATCAAACGCCCTTGTAAATGTTATAATAGTTTAAACTTTACACGTACATTTTAATAAAACAAAACAAAACAATGCATTTCAGTCAGACAGTGTAATATTAAGTACGAAACTCAAAAGGCGAATGGTCTAACATCAAATGGCATACAAGTGATAACATTTTATCGCATGCTAGGGTTGCCAACTGTATATTTATCTAGGTTACTATTTTTTTATATTGGAAATTAGGAAAGGAAAGTTAACTAGTGGTATGGGTAATGGACTGCTGAGACAAGGTTTCGAGTTCGATCCCAGGTTTACCATGACCCACACCAATGACTTTTCGATGCTTTTCGAAGTTATTTGTGTATTTATCGCAGGTTTATAAGTGTATTTGTTAATGGCAATAGGCTCGGAACAACATTGGGACCTAAACATATACTGGCGAAATGTGGGTGCTAGCATCTCTACCTACGCCTTCGGGGATAAAGGCGTGAGTTTATGTTATGTTATTATTCTTTCAAATAACACCCAACCATAAATAATGTATTTTTTCGTCTTAGCGTAGTTTCTCGTTACATTCGAAGCTACAGAACACCGCGACTAATAATAACCTTGTGTTGTGTTTCCAGTGGTTAGTACTAGCCTAGCCAGAGCACCCTGGAGAGGTTTTGTGTTATCAGTGGGAAGACCGAGAAACCCTGCACTGACAGCATAGGTACTCTCTCAAACTTCCCCCCTCCCCTTCCCTCTACATCGTCGTCAGCAGAAGTGCGACGCCCCTGGTGTTGCAAACGTCCAAAGGTCACAGTAACCGCTTTCCATCAGGTGGACCGTGTCCATAAGTGGTACAAAAAAGCTAAAGAGAAATCTCTTCACACGTCATTATTTTATATAAAAATAAACTCTTAGATCGTAGTCGCTACAAACTGCAATAAATCAAAAAACTGGCAACCCTACCGTTTTCGCTGGCTGGCTCGTTTGAAGTCTTTGAATTCAAGGTGCGGTTACATTTAGATAGGTTTACTGCAAATTGGTATTTAATGAATTTGGAAGAAATGAATATCGAAGTTCAGCCACATCTTACTAGAAAACCTTTCCCAACCGAGTTGGGAAAAGGCTCAGAAAATCAATTACAATTGAAAAAAGTTAATTCCCAGATTTGAGCCAGCTAAGAGTCTCTCATAGAGGAATGTAGCTCACAATATAGATGTAGGCGTTACCTGGCGGAAATCCATTACAAAAAATATATATTGGGGCAGGGATATAAGCATTCGCTTGAGAGCGCTCCAGAAGATGCCTCGTGTAGAGGCGAAACACGTGTCGAGGTTTGTCCTTCGCACTTGCGGAATATTGCACAATAAATTACAACATCCCTCCTCTGGTAAGAAGTCTTTTACTTGCTTTGAAGAGGGTGGTTTGACATACCAATATATATTGTTATCGTTGGAGTGTTGAACCGCCTCCCTCCCCCAATAAATATTTTTTGAATATAGCTCAGTTGATGGATCACTGCTGTGGTTTTCCAAGCGATTACAATATGGGGTTTTTCAAGAAGGACATTGGAAGGTTTCTTCAGGGTCGGTAGCAGAACTGTAACGACTTCGGTATTCAGTCTCTAGTAAATATTATAAATCACTATTATACATAGTACCGCGTACATAGGGACCGCGGTAGCTTAATGGTATGGGTAATGGACTGCTGAGACGAGGTCTCGGGTTCGATCCCAGGTTTTACCATGGCACACACCAATGACTTCCCGATGTTTTTCGAAGTTATGTGTGTATTTATCGGGTCAACTGGTAAAATATAAACCATGATCATAACACATGAAAACATTTGATCTTTGCCCATTACATTGGGAAAGAAACATATGTATTTAATATGTTGTATTTATTTAATTGCGTTCATTACATAACTAGGTAAATGACAAATTGTTTTGATTGCCCAAAGTAATTCATTAAATGTATGTGTAATTGTCTAATTACTTTTTTTTCTGGTAACTCCGGTTTATTGCCAAGTAACTTGTATCATTTAAATATATTTAAAACTTTCAATTACTATTGTAATAGCGTAATTAAGATTAGTAGTAAAGCGTTGGGTAATGATAGAGACGGTTCCAACCCCAGTTGTTATATTACTGACTAGCTGACCCGCGCAACTTCGTCTGCGTCACCCCGTTTTTGCAACATTTTTCATTCCTGCTCCGCGCCTGTTGGTTGTAGCATGATGTTATATACATATAAACCTTCCTCTTTAACCATTCTATCTATTAAAACAAACCGCATCAAAATCCGTTGCGTAGTTCTAAAGATTTAAGCATACAAAGGGACAAGAAAAATAGGGACAGATAACGCGACTTTATTTTATACTATGTAGTGATGAAGTGACTACATACTAATCGTATAAGATAAAATATTCTTTTCGTACGTTTTTCGGAGAGCACGTTAAGCCGTCGGTCCCGGTTGCCATACAAACATCTATGGCAGTCGTTACGGGTAGTTGGAGCCCTCAAAAGTCCAACCAGTCTAACTTGGAACTTCGATATCTCCATTGGTCATTAGACCATTGGTTGTGGAGGTCAGATGGCAGTCGCTTCACGGAAAATATCGAAGTTCAGCCGCATCACAGTTAGACTGGAAAGCCGACCCCAACTGAGTTGGGAAAAGGTTCAGAGAATGATGATTCTTTTTTTATCAACCGAAATTACTTACATTCCCTCTATCCCCTCAAGCTAAGCTCAATGACTCGTATTATTTGTCACGTTGTGTAATGACCAGGAATCGAACTCAGGACCTTCTGATCATAAGGCCGACTCATTAACCACTATACTGACGCTACTAATATGTTGTGACTAATGTATTTCGGTAACTATTGTAACACTTTACGTGTTTATTATGGTGACCCTTTTTCCTAAGACTTTGCCTTCAGCTTACCATCAGGCGGGGTGAAGTCAAATTGACGTGTTCAAATTAAAAAAAAACTTAGGTAATAATTTTAAGACTAAAAGAAAATCTACTCTGCCGTGTAAACTCACCGCATCTACTCACAATATTGCTCAACTTTTTTACTATCAATTTTTATGCTATTGTTAGTCTGAGGTATTCGAACAAACTTTCGAAGATTCTATTGAAAATTGTATCAAAAGATGTTATGTTACATAAATACATTTAAATTGGATTTTAATTGAACTGTTACAAATAAAACGTAATGTACGTATGTAATATTATTATAACAGTAGGTAGAACGCACTATTTCATTATTGTGTTTTGTATTATGTAAAATAACATTACATACACACCGCGGTAGCCTAGTGGTATGAGTAATGGACTGCTGAGACGAGGTCTCGGGTTCGATCCCAGGTTTACCATGGCACACACCAATGACTATTTGATGCTTTTCGAAGTTATGTGTGTATTTATCGCACGCCTTCCCTTTCGGGGATATAGGCCTGAGTTTATGAGTTTATGTTACATTACATAATTATGTACGTAATAATGTGATAGACAGTATTTTTAAATTAATTAATAACGTTTGTCTGGGATATGTAGATATGTACGGAGGTAGGACATGATGGTATCTCCCGTCCTAATTGAGCAGTCCGACTGGGGAAGTACCTCCACCTTACAGAATACCGCGGCTAAATTTTAACCTTGTGTTGTGTTTCCGGCGGTGAGTAGGGTGTGATTTCGTATTTAAAATGTTCAAGGTTGTTTTTTTTGTATTCATGGCACTTCAATTTGACTTCATACCGCCTGATGGTAAGTTGAAGGCAAAGTCTCTGGAAAGACGGTCACCATTGTAAACACGTACAGTGCTACAATGGTGGCGCTCATCTTGACGGCCTCATCAGATGCTTTTTCACGCCCCGCTTAAAGGACCCGGGACTGTAGGAAGAAGGAAACACGTGCGCCGGTAAGGAATTCCAGGACTTAATGGTGCGGCAGAGGAAAGACACCGAACCGCTTGGTTATTGATGGAATATTCTGCACCTCTTTGGTAGTTCTTGAAATGTGTAATTAAACTTACATAATATATTTTTTAGACATGCAATTCAGAAAACGCCGATAAATCTATCAACACATCCAATGTGTTATTGCAAGCGGCCATTCGACAAGTAATGATACGCCATTTAAATATAAATTGAACAGTAGCTGACGATGTAATCATTTTTGATGAATATTTCTAATTAGCTCTTGTCAGTGACTCCGCTTGTGTTCTAAAATTCAAACATAAATCCATTCTGTATAAACCATTAAAAGAAACTTATATAACGTCAAAATTAAAAACATATTAACATAACATAAAATCACGCCTATATCCTCAAGGTAGAGCTGCTAGCATCCATATTTCGCCAGTTTATATTTAGGTCCCAGAGTAAAGGTGGCGAGCCTATTACCATTAACCGGGCACTTATAAACCTGCGATAAATACACACATAACTTCGAAAACATCGAAAAGTCATTGGTGTGTGCCATGGTAAAACCTGGACCGAACCCGAGACCTCGTCTCAGCAGTCCATGACCCATACTACTAGGCTACCGCAGTAAACATAACTATTAGAATATTTAAGCAAATGGACCACCGCCGGTTCGGAAGCCGGCCCCGGCCTGAGAAGACTCCGGCAAGAAAATCGGCGGGCTTTTCTTTTTTTTTGGTACCATATTTATAAATAATAGGGAAAAGTATGTATGACGATCTCTGTGGTTTCGCTCAGTGCAAATATTTGTGTGTATGAATATGTATATTTATATTAGTCTGGATATTTCTATGTATAAATATGTATGTATTTATAAAAAAAATGCATCTAAGTATCCGCATGCTAGAACTCATAACACAAGCTAGTTGAGCTACGCTTACCATAGATTATCATGCTATATCATAGACCTTAAAATACGTATAGATCATAGTTTGAGTCCAAGATATATGCCGGTGTGTATAAATAAGGTTATTATTGGCGATCACCGATCCCTTGGAATGCGCACGCGGCTGTTTATTAACGTCTCCACTAAAATTGCGGGTACTTTGTTGATATGTCAGAATCGTGCTGTGCAGTGTTGCCAAGGCCGAAGTCTTAAGTCGAACACATTTCACGTATTGGGGTAAATAAACTTTGAATTAATGTTACAATGAAGTTGGGTTTGGGGATTTTCTGTAACCAATTGTGTTCTTCGTGGCGTGGTGGTAGTGCACGCGAATGCTACACACGGGGCACTGGTTCGATCTCCGCTCAGTGCAAAAAGTTGTATGCATGAATATGGCTGTTTGCACTGGTCTGGTCGTGCCTCGGAGAGCACGTTAAGCCGTCGGTCCCGGTTGCCATACAAACATCTATGGCAATCGTTACGGGGAGTTGGAGCCCTCAAAAGTTCAACCAGTCTAACTTGGAACTTCGATATCGCCATTGGTCATTGGAGCATTGGTTGTGGAGGTCAGACGGCAGTCGTTTTACGGAAAATATCGAAGTTCAGCCGCATCACAGTTAGAATGAAAAGCCGACACTAACTGAGTTGGGAAAAGGTTCAGAGAATGAGATATTGTGTTCTTTTATATCGAGTGTGAAATCGGGTCTACCCCCGTAGTAGTCTGTGGAGGTGATAATGTCACTCGAAACCTTTTTAGGTTTTTGCTAGTCGGATCTGAGATAACAGGAATATTAACTAAAACCATTTAACCTATTGTGTCCTGGAAATGATAAGTCTCGAATATTCGCTAAGGGGTCGGCAGTGCAGCAGCAGACAATGGAGAATTTTAACTATGCAATCTTCCCAATTTGAATTTGATAGAAAAACGTACTGAATATTACATTATTTTGCTATTCCATATGACCTGTCACAACAAAATCAAACTAAGCTTTCGTGATATTATTAAAACCTATGAATCGTTCATATTACAGATATTTATCTTGTATTTTAGTCGTTCCGACTCCAACATAATCACCTCTACTGGTAGGGAGGGGGGGGGGGGGGGGATTCGCGCACTATATAAATAGAATAACTTTCAACATGACTGAAATATTAATTTCAAAACTTATCATTAGTTTTGAAATCACACGTTTTGAACTCAATTACGTATCTCAGTTAGTCAGAATATTTCTTTTAGACAGAGACTGGACACTGGTTCAAGTCCTATTCTGTTTATACACGTTTCTTTTATAATATGATACGTTAGCAAAGATTCAAAGAATCAATAAAAAAATCAAAGAATCAATTTCGTTTATTCAGTTTAGGCACATAAAGAGCACTTATAAATATATAGGTATATATACTAATTGCCTTAATTCATTCATTACAACAGAAACCACTCATTAGTTAATCAATAAAATCATTAACGCTGGTATCAAGTTGCATATCTGACAGATCTTATCTCATTTCGAAGTTGAATAGGCTCGTCATCGAGTCAGATAACATCTGTGAACAGCATCTGATATATCGATAAGCATCTACACTTTCGTTTTTAATTTTGATATTATCTTGTCATGGAGTTTGCTGATTATAGTCAGCTAATTTGAACAAGTATTTTTTTTAAAACAGCATACCTATCAGTCCTATACATTCAACATTCTATTTCATCTCAAGAGGTTAAGTCTGCGCAAAAACTTCGTTCGGTTTTTAGTAAGTGTACCCCCTTCGGCCGTTAAGGAAACTGGTTTCCTGAAAGGATTTTTTTATCCTCCTACGTAACTGGTTTCCTGAAAGGATTTTTTTATCCTCCTACGTAACTGGTTTCCTGAAAGGATTTTTTTATCCTCCTACGTAACTGGTTTCCTGAAAGGATACCGCCTTAGGTCTGTTTTGAACGGAAATCTTATCAAATCTGGCAGATTCTAACTTCTGGTATATCCCTCACGCCCTGGCTGACCCAGGAATATCGGAGGCGAATTCGAAGTTGAACAAGAAGGGCATTAGAAGGTTTCTACAGGGTAGGCAGCACGTGCATGACGCCTCTGGTGTTGCAAACGTCCATAGGCTACGGTGACCGCTTCCCATCTGGTGGGCCGCGTGCTTGTCTGCCACCTTTCTCTTTCTCAGGATAGAGAGGAGTGCGCATCACTCTGTCGCTGCGACTTTATCCTGCTAGGGTGACAGGCACACTTGTCACCCCCAGACCCGCGCTCATGGAGGACCTATATTTTCCTTTCGGAGTTTACACAAAACATTCATGGATAACACTACAATACACACGCGAGCTGATCTAGTTTATTCTAGCCATTCTTTTACTCTTCATCTTCAAATCAAATGCCTGACATATCTCTTCGTTACTCTTCAACGAATGAAATTGTTGAAAAAATGTTTAGTGACAAAATTTCATGATGTAGATCCATGGAGAACAAAAAAATACTACAAGTGGTATGTAGTCAGTGCACGCGCGTATTGGTTGGCGTATTTACGCAGCGAAGGATAAATTCAACAATGAACCTTTTTGATAAGAATACGTCTAAACTTTTTCGTAAATAGGTATTCAAGCTTGTTCAATTTAAAGTATGCTTAATGCTCGGTATTATTAACGGTTATGTGTGTGAGTTTGGCGACATCAGGGGCTCTAGGCAAAATGCATTCGTTCCGAATCTACATTCGTCATCGCTCTGAAAATGTATGGGAGTGACATATGTTGTCGGAATCGGATCACGTGACATTCGACAACAAATGTCACTCCCATATATTTTCAGAGCGATGACGAATGTAGATTCTGAACGAATGCATTTTGGGTAGAGCCCCTGTTCGGCTATTGAAACTATCGGGTCGCACTTCTACTATTTTTTTCTGTTTTGTTTGTAGATCTCTCTTCAATTTCGTTGGTCGAAGAGACACATCTATGCCACCATGCTGAGACTACATGTACCACATATGCATGTAGCACATCAATTTCATGTTCATCATAATTTTCTGCGCACAACGCCATCAGAAAGGTCGTTTTAATTTTTCAAATCTCAGATAATGGCTGCGAGCGGCAAAAACAAAAATGCTCGTTTCCTCATTCTGTATTACCTTCGAGACTTGCGCAAGCGCAGTCCCACGCGATATGATTGTTTCTATAAGTTGAAGAGGTCGTCTTATATACGTGTTATAGTTATAGATACCTAAATTAAGATTTACATTGCTTAAATGATTGTATATTGTGTGAAAATGTCTCGTATCTGATATGTCGTTTAGCTAAATGGATGGGGGCCCAAATATTTCTGACAAGATGGTTTACAACAATAACTTAAGATAACAAGGTTGTAATTTTTTTTGTTATTTACACATCTGTACGAAATATGCCTGTGTTTTTTGAGAGTACACTCACTATGGGCCTCATAAACTCAAGGTCATACAGCCAGCTATGGAAAATGCTATGCTCGGAATATCTTTGTGAGAACGAATCAAAAATGAGGAGATCCGTAGACGAATGAAAGTTGCCGATATAGCTCACCGTTTTAGCAAGCTGAAGAGGTAGTTGGCGGGTACATAGCAAGAAGAACAGGTGGTCCTTTGAGCCGAAAGGTTCTAGAATGGAGACCACGTACTGGTAGACGAGACGTGGGATGGTCCTCCGCGAGATGGACAGAAGATATAGTCAGAGTTGTGGCTAGCCTTTGAAGATTGACTCCAACCGGTTGAATTGGAGGTCGATGGGGGAGGCCTATGTTTAGCAGTTCTTGCCGGAGTTTTCTCAGGCCGGTGGTCCATGTGGAAAACTAACCTATAGCATATGAATATAGCATATTATGAAGTCCCGTTTAATGGTCTATACAAGGTATAAGGGAAACACTCCCGACGCCGAAGGCCCCTGGTAGTACTCCTGATACACAACATATTGGCAGGAAAAAAATTACGGCAACGGCATTTTTCTTTATTTTTTTATACCGTTGAATTCTAAACGATTTTTTAATTTGGGATTTTGATATAATCAGAGTTGCGTGTACCCATTTTTTACAAAATGTCCGATTGGCGGCAATAGGCTCGCCTCCTTTTACGTGAAACCGAAAATTTATAAAATGTCCGATTGGCGGCAATAGGCTCGCCCCCTTTTACGTGGAACCGAAAATTTACAAAATGTCCGATTGGCGGCAATAGGCTCGCCCCCTTTTACGTGGAACCGAAAATCGTACTTGGCGAAATGTGGGTGTTTAATACACAAGTTTACAAGTTTAGCATGTGTATGTATGTATGTGTGGATCCGTTTAATGCAGACCGCCTCCAACTAGTCGGATTGAGGGTCAATGTTCAGCAGTGGACCTCCTCCGTGGTTCATTCTTCATAATATTAATATCATTATTACATATCGTTCCAATTATTTATAGTAATCAATTTAATCAACTTCCTGTATGATGTTATATCCGTACATAATTGTGTGAAGAATATGATTTATTTATTATTGAATATATTAGCGTGAATAATTGTAAGTCTTGTTGTTATATGAATAACACAATTAGTTTTGAACAGATGTTGAGGTTGATTTGAAAGCTTTTTTTAAATTTTATTTATGGCACGTCAAATTGACTTCACATCGCCTGATGTTAAGCTGAAGGCAAAGTCTCAAGAAATATGGTCACCATTACAAACACGTTCAATGCTACAATGGTGGCGCTCAGTTTGATGGCCTTATAAGATGCTTTTTCACGCTCTGCTTAAAGGACCCGGGACTGTAGGAAGAAGGAAGATGATTGAAATTATGCGGAGATGCACTCTAGCAGAAGCAGGCCAGAGGACTATATGGGGACACAATCTCACAAGGGGAAGGGGGCCAGGGGGCCATCTCGAAAGAGATGGCACTGGGTCTAATGGGGTGCGAGAGATATGTATTGTAGGTATTATCTCACCTCCAGCAACCCAAGATCTGGAGACGGCGTGCGTGTTAATCTGTTCGAGTCCGACATAAACACTCTCTCGGGCTCTAGCGGGTGTGGAATCCATAAGGATTTTCCGTACGTAAAAAGGGGGGAAGTATTCTTCTGGCCCATGATACTACTGTTTGGTTAGGTGGTGCCACTGAAGATTTGTCAAGATTTTAAAGCAAAGCATAAACACACATTGAAATAAGTCTGTAAAATCAATTATTCAAATATCTCTGCGTACCTTAATAAAAACTTAACATAACATAACAGAAACTCACGCCTATAGCCCTGAAGGGGTAGACATAGGTGCCCACATTTCGTCAGTTTAAGTTTAGGTTCCAATGGTGAGCCTATTGTCATTAACCGGACATTTATAAACGTGCGATAAATACACACATAACTTCGAAAATAATCGAAAAGCAATTGCTGTGTGCCTTGGTAAAACCTGGGATTGAACCCGAGACCTCGTCTCAGCATTCCATTACCCATACTACTTTAATAAAAAGCCGTGAGTATATAAAACACCTTGTTAAAAGTCTCTTTAAAAAATTAACGACCGTAAAAATCAGACAAGATGTTACAAGTTAACAATTTTCAACGCACGAATTTCTATTTAAATAATTAAAAAAACTATCTGTTGGTAGAGAATCACTTGCGGTACAACGCCATCAATTTTCTACCATCATTAAACTGTATGTTAATGGCACAGAAGCCTTCACCTAACATGCGAAAACCATCGATGCACTTTTTACATAACAACATAAACTCACGCCTTTATCCCCGAAGCGGTAGGCAGAGGTGCTAGAACCCTCATTTTGCCAGTTTATGCTTAGGTCCCAATGTAATAGGTGACGAGCCTATTGCCATTAACCAGGCACTGATAAACCTGCGATGAATGCACACATAATTTCGAAAAGTATCGAAGTCATTGGTTAGTGCCATGGTAAACCTGGGATCGAACCCGTCTCAGCAGTCCTTTACTCATACCACTAGGCTACCGCGCGCTACTTTTTAATTGAAAAATATATAGGTCTTGCCCATGGAAAACAAAAAATAAGTGGAAGTGTGATATAGTCTGTGCACGTGTGTCATTGGTGTGCGTATTTACGCAACGAAGGATAAATTCGACAATCATTCACATCTGAACCTTTTCCCAACTCAGTTGGGGTCGGCTTTCCAGTCTAACTGTGATGCGGCTGGACTTCGATATTTTCCGTGAAGCGACTGCCATCTGACCTCAACAACCAATGGTCCAATGACCAATGGCGATATCGAAGTTAAGTTAGACTGATTGGACTTTTGAGGGCTCCAACTTCCCGTAACGACTGCCATAGATGTTTTTATGGCAACCGGGACCGATGGCTTAACGTGCTTTCCGAGGCACGACCAGACCATTGCAAAGAGCCATATTCACGCATACAACTTTTTGCACTGAGCGGGGATCGAACCCGCGCCCCGAGTGTAGCAGTCGCGTGGACTACCGTCACGCCACGGAGGCTGTCGGATAAATTCGACCATATGAACCTTTTTGTAAGAACACGTCTAAATTTTTTCGTAAATATTCGATCTTGTTCAATCCAAAGTATGAAACGCCATAAATACTTTTTTATCTATAGCAAAGTAATCGCTATTTTGAACGGTTAAAAAAAAAAGATGGTGGCAGTATCGCTGAAGCCTAGCTGAAGCAGAGGTCCGACCACAATTTTTTTTTATACAACTTAGCTCGCAGATAAGTACGCGGCCCACCTGATGGTAAGTGGTTACCGTGGCCTATGGGCGAGTGTAACACCAGAGGAATAACACTCGTGCCGCAACCCCTGTAAGAACAGAGACATTCTGTGTCGTCAGCGCAAAAGAGGTAGGATAAGCCTTTGGTTTTCCCACGGACAACACAAAACCTCTCTAGTGAGCTCTGGTTACCCTACTCACCACCGAAAACACAACACAAGGTTATTGAACGGCGATATTCTGTAGGGTGGAGGTACTTCCCCAGTCGGACTGCTCGATTGGGACGGATATACCATCGTGTCCTACCTCCTCTAAATAAAACCGATAAACCTTTCAGACTAAATAGAAAACGGTGATGTCATTTATTAGTACAAAGGTCACGAATAGAATGCAAGAGGTCATCCCTTTGTCATAATTCGCCTCTGAAGGGTATCCAATTGTTCACCGGAATGCGATTTAGGTCATCTCATTGTGATCTTCATAATCTTGCAGTTTCACGTTAATGGTGTGATTTCGTATTTAAAATGTTCAAGGTTTTTTTTCAATAATTACCTTTTTTGATGTCTGTAATGCGTGTATGTATAATTATAAGTAGTAAAATGTTAAAATCTAATTTAATGTTGTTTCAAAATTTCGTAATTTTTTTGTAAGTCCAACGCTTAACAAAAATAAGTTCGAACTAAGTCATTTTTACTTAATTTTTGGCTATAGATGCACATAAAATGAGGTCGTACGAAGATTTTTGTTGGATGGTCTACCTAAACCTTAGGGTCGTACGAGAACGTAATCAATAAACTAACCTCAGAGTATATTAGAGGAAAATTCAAAGTTGTACCAGAGAATGTCTGTCTGATACTCTCCAAGTCATTAATTGGTAGTGCTTGTGCGGCTAAGCACGTAATTAATTTCCTTGCGATTTACACCGCATAGCTAGGAATCAGATGAAATTTTTTTTGTTCCAAATTTATTTGGAATGCACATGTTCGGTGAGGAAGTTATTTTCAGCATACTCATTTTTTTACAAAGTGCCCGATTGGCATTGATAGGCTTGCCCTCTCTTAAGTGGGACCGAAAATCATAGTTGGCGAAATGTGGTGTTTGATATACCTCTGCCTACCCTTTCGGGGATTACGGTGGTGAGTGTATATATGTAACAGTGAATGAAAAATTGAGAAGTGATCTATTTTCGTAGAATGGACATACTATCAGAAGAGATGATCACTATCGAAAATCAACTTAAACAACACTAATTTATTCAACGGATTTTAGTTTTAAATTTACCCGTAACTTTGGCTGCAGAAAAAGCAAGTAAAACTTCGGAAACTATAATTATAACAATAACAAAATGAAACGCACATTGTAAAATTCTTTAGAAAAAGTTGAAATTTTTAATAAATAAAAACCAAATGTTAAATTTTTATACTCTTCATGGTTTTAGATACAGTTTACAGATTAATTACTATATTATCTTACTTGCATTTCAAAAGTGTAAACCAGGTTGTTAACCCTATCAATGCAGACACGTATTGTGAAACCACTTTTGTACAAATAAAATTAACAGATTCTAAACACAGCATCGAAACATCAATTTCGTGTTTGTAAATGTGAATAATAATAATAATGTAATTGGCTCCGAATTGTTATTGCACTTTGTACGCTATTGTGCTACTCATTACTTACAAAATCTTGTTAATCTTGAATATGATAATAAAAATATGTTATTGAGAGTCGTAATAATTATTAATTGTATTCAAATAGCGTGGCTTCTATGTTGCTTTTATGTAAATGCACGCTCGGAAGTGGATGCTGACATTATTACTGAGTATTATTTTATTAAGATGGTTAACGGGTTGTGTTGTAAAGTATATTTATGTTTATGTATTACATATTGTGTTAGGGATGTGCAGAGGCTATTAACGTTAAAGTTTTTCTTGCACAATGCTTTGACCCCACGTGTCTGTAATGTGTTTAAGGTTTTCCAAAATGGGTAGAAGAATAGATAGACAGATAACTCTTACCAAAAAAAAAATACATTATAGACATAGTAATAAGTAGGTACGCGTAAACAATTGTATGTAAAATGGCAAGTCTTAACGCTGTAAGCGATCTCTTCGAAGCAACTATTTTTGAATAAATGAATTGAATGAATGTTTTTGAACATCTCGAAACATTAAAAAAAATGAACCATGCATGGGTAATTAGGTAGAGGGAAGATTGATAAATATATTGATCTTTGCCAATGATTTCTATGCGATATTTGAATAGGAAGGTTTTTCATCCATACATAATTATCGAGAAAAGTAAAAAACATTTCTTTGTAATTTTTGCTACCACCTGAGTAGCCCACCTGATGGAAAGTGGTTACCGTGGCCTATGGCAGTTTGCAACGCTGGCATAAATAAATATATAATAAAAAATATCCTGTAAATCGCTTTGTGTTTAACTAATGTACCTATGAAAATTATTTTTTATTATTTTGTTGAATTAATAATCACATACAAGTATTTTGTTTTGTTTTTTTTTTATATTAAGTGTAACTATATATTTTTTTTAATATTTGTAGCTTATAATACAGGCATTTAAAATAGACTAATTTTTAAGATGCAATAATTTCAGGTAACCTAATAACCCTAGTACGTTCTAAAAACTCAACTATTGAATGTACTGAATGTATTGAATGTAATGTGAACTTGTAACATTTTTCCAAAATCAACCCTGTAAATGCTAAGTCACTTGTAAAAAAAAATTAAAAAATATAATAACTAACTTTGTTTAGAAACCTCTTCGCGTCACTTGTGCACTACACAACACACACACAACGTTCGCAGTCTCTTTCACGTGGGCACTGACGACTGCATGGGAATGCCAGCCTTATATACCTGCTCTTATTTCTAATGCCATTGAGTAACCAAGGATAGCGTAGTGGGGTAGTTTCCGGGTTATAAATACGAAAAATCAGAATCACGACATTTTTTTTGAGGTTCCAATATAGTTCTTGTTAAGGGATGGAACGAAAAATATTGGAAAATGCAACGAAAAGATTGCGTTCGGGTGCATATCTTAATAGTATGATATTGTAATTTGCAGCTTTGAGTTCGCAAAAATAAATAATTGTCATTAAGTACTGCATACATTTCGTGTAAAATATCTAGTTTTATTACATTACAGATTACTTTGTATTTACTTTAAAATGTCATGAAATAAGTGTTTGTAGAATTTTACAACTATTAGAATATCATTTACGACATTTAAATAGATATTATAGACGTCACAATACTTTGTATCTCAACAAATATATTGCGAACTTTACTTTACTTGACCGATGTTCAATTTACTTATTACAATTTGAATTTGAATAAATAAAAACAAATATTAAATAGCCGTATACATTTTAGGGTTGAAATAAAAAGCTCAAGAGTATTAAAATATAGTACAAATTTTTTTTTATTTATTTATTTATAAACTCACGCCTATATCCCCGAAGGGGTATGCAGAGGTGCTAGCACCCACATTTCGCCAGTTTATGTTTATGTTCCAATGTAATAGGTGGCGAGCCTATTGCCATTAACCGGGCACTTATAAACCTGAGATAAATACACACATAACTTCGAAAAACATCGAAAAGTCATAGGTGTGTGTCATGGTAAACCTGGGATCGAACCCGAGACCTCGTCTCAGCAGTCCATTACCCATACCACTAGGCTACCCCGCGGTTATATTGAATTTAATTAACAAGGTAAATCAAGGAGGACCCATGCTTACTCTCTACTGTCCTATATTAGTCAGAGGAATACATGGTAAGCCTCCAAACAGCTCTCCACAGGTCCTGTCGTCAATATCAACAACATTTTATAGATTAGTGAGCAACTGGACCACTGGTTCGAAACGCGGCCCCGACCTGAGAAGACTCCGGCAAGAAACTCAGCGGGCGTTTCTTTTTTTTTGGTCTATTTACAATCATTTTCTTAGTCTAGATACAAAAATTAGCTGAGTAGCAAGTTGAGTGAACAGCTCATTTCCAGGCTTGTTTATCATCCAAATATATTTTCTGTCGAACCCTTGCCGCAGACTAAGCAGCCATTACGCTTCACATTTCAATTAATTTTCGTATTGATTAATTACATATTACGTAAATATTAATTACTGAGTTCGTTTGCACCATTTTCATTTGACCCTAACTTACTTAGGCAATATATGGCCAATTCTGTACTTACAAAAACTTAACTAGTTTGACGAGTCAATGATATTTTGAAGCATTTTTAATGTAAATACAAATAATATAAACTGTCTGTTAATCCCCTTACCTACACAGGACAACATGTGCGGGGCTTAGATGTCACGCGCATACGGTACAGAATATTCCATCAAGAACCAAGCGGTTCGGTGAGTCTTTTCTCTGCCGTACAATTAAGTCCTGGAATTCCTGGCCGGCGCACGTGTTTCCTTCTTCCCACAGTCCCGGGTCCTTTAAGCGGGGCGTGAAAAAGCATCTGATGAGGACGTCAAGCTGAGCGCCACCATTGTAGCACTGAACGTGTTTGTAATGGTGACCGTCTATCGTGAGACTGCCTTCAGCTTAACATCAAGCGTGGTGAAGTCAAATTGAGGTGCCATGAATAAAAAAATGATGAAATTTGGCACAATAATAGATTAATTTTGGAAAGGATATAAGGTACCTTATAGAGGGTTGGGGCTATTCTTCAGCTTTTTTTTTTTTTTTTTAAAGCTCTAAAGCTTATTAATATTCCCAATATGGCTCATTACAAATGAATGCTGCGTTTTATAATACCCGTAGCTTAAGCAGTGCTCATTGGCTTAGTGGATAGTGTATCACTACATAGTATAAAACAAAGTCGCGTTCTCTGTCTCTATATCTCTATGTCCTTATGTCCTTTTGTATGCTTAAATCTTTAAAACTAGGCAACGGATTTTGATACGGTTTTTTTAATAGATAAAGTGATTGAAGAGGAAGGTTTATAGGTACATAACATCATGAACCAACCAACTGGTGCGGAGCAGAAGTGAAAAATGTTGCAAAAACGGGATGACGCAGACGAAGTGGTGCGATTTAGCTGGTTCATTTATAAAAGAACAAGTTAGTCTTCTTAATCTTAATCTGCCATATATCTTCTTAAGTTTTTTTCAAATCTTGTTGGCCCGATAGTTGGCTATCATCGGGGTCCATGGCTGGTTCACTAACCAGCCTCTCGCATTCGCATTTGATTTATCGAAGTGTAGTAGTTAATCACGTAATAATTTCAATGTATATTCCGAGCATATGCACAGGTTATATTATAGGTAAAGGTTATATTAAGACGAGATGTGTTTGTTCTTGTTCTGCGGCGACCACCTGCTATACCACCTCCGCCAAGAGGTAGACCCAAGAAGTGCTGGCTTACTCTCATGCTTTAATCATCATCATCATCATTCTCTGAACCTTTCCCCAACTCAGTTGGGGTCGGCTTTTCAGTCTAACTATGATGCGGCTGAACTTCGATATTTTCCGTAAAGCGACTGCCATCTGACCTCCACAATCAATGGTACAATGACCAATGGCGATATCGTAGTTCCAAGTTAGACTGGTTGGACTTTTGAGGGCTCCAACTACCCGTAACGACTGCCATAGATGTTTGTATGACAACCGGGACCGACGGCTTAACGTGCTCTCCGAGGCACGACCATGCATTAAATCATCATTAAATTCATGATGGAATGCGTGGACCGAAGTGGAAGAGAAAAAGCCGGAAAGCGGACCCCGGGCTCCAAGGTGAAAGCTTTAGATGCGACTGGGAATAGCGCAAGCCGATACACGCTTGCCGATTGACAGACAAGACTTTGGCGAAGGCTTTCTTCAGTATAGGTCAGGCGGTATTCTCTACCGTAAAACAAAAAAAATCAATCAAGAAAGAAGTACGAACCAAATTCCTACTGGAGATCTTTTTGTTTTCAGAAAAGGATATTCGAAACCAAAATTAAGTAGTCCGTAGTCCACTGCGGGTCATAGCCATCATTAACATCAATATTACACCGCTCATCTCATTTTCGCTCGTACCAACATTCACCCTAATAAACTCTTCGTTATAGAAATGCCATTAACATGATTTATGCTGGCAACTATCTATTTATTAAAACCCTGACGTGTCCTATAATTTATGAATTAAGAACGTTATGGCAATAATCGACTTGTTTTATAATATACTGAGTCATCTTCACCCTCCCCCCCTCCCCCTTCTCTCTTCAAGAAGGATATGAGACGGTTTCTATATGGTCAACACGACTGTGACGCCTCTGTTGTTGAAAACGTCCATAGGCCACGGTAATATTCATCAGAGGAACCGTGTTGTTTGCTACCTCAGTGGTTAAAATTCGAATTTCAAATTAATTAAAAATGCATTTATTTTATATAGTCCACTAAACGTCAGTGACAAATCGTCAAAATTAAAAAACCGTTAAAGTATACAATAAATAAAAAAAGGTTGATCGACTTCTTAACATTATTTGAATTATTTTGAGAAAGTGATTGGTTTAATGTATTCTATGATTACCTACTTCTTTGACTCGACCAGTTTAGCCCAGCTACCTTTTCATAAGTCATGAATCCATCTGACTGGGGGACGTCTCATCTTGGTGAAGAAAACAACACCATATTCAATGTGCATTTTTAATTGACAAATATAAATTTCATGGTATACCTGTACGACCCTTAAATTACAAAAGAAATTACGCCATATTTTGTCTCCAGAAAGAGTTACGTCATTTTTTTAAAGAAATTGCAATGCAACAATCACGGATACGGCTATATACATCAATTATAAAGGGCTCCCATCAAACTATTAACTCTAAACTGCGAATATTATACTGACGAAATTATCATTGGTACTGCGGTACACGAACGTAGTATTTGTTTTTCAAAATATTTACTCTCAAAAGTTTCTTTAAGACTATATTACATACTGTTTTGTCCGAGGTTTCACAAAGTTCTGATTCCGTTTCCGCTGTGCATTCTCACGATAGCGTAATGATATATAGCTTATGATACTCGCAGATAATGTGGCTTTCTATTGGTGAAATTTTTTTCAAAATTGGTTCTGTAGATCCAGGGACCCCCTATAATCTCACCAACTCTAAATTCACTAATTTCACCTCTTTATATTAATAGTGTAGATTGGATTGTTGTTTATTTAGTACTTATTAATGGTTGTCAAGTATTTATTTCAACGTATCTTGCCTTTCTCCTATACAGTTTTCACCTCGGAGTCAGGGTTTCACTTTTCAAAATTTACGTCTGCACTTTCCACAGTTTAAAGCATTCATAGACCAATCATTTAAGCGGCTCATGAAACAACATCTTCCAATGCGTTATACTGAGACTCAGCTGTCGAGCCGAAAATCAGAGGAAACTATTGATTCTGGAGTCAAACTAATCTTTCGGTACCTCCCGTTCATTCCACGGCAACAGCTCCCACAAAAGTCAACATGAACCAAATCAACAGAATAAGTAGGACAGTGCACCCCAAGCTATAAAGTACAAGCTTTGATTGCTCAATTCACATGAATATTACTCATAGAAAAAAATACTCATGACATTGAAATACTCAGTATTCTTACTCGTGTATCGCAGCACTAACAACGCGCCGAGTGTCACACAAACACAGTAAGCATTGTGTTAAGTTGATTGACCCAAGCGTAGAAGATTTTTAATGGCACCACCTTGTGCCATCTGTCGAGTACGGTGCCTAACAAATTATGTGTGACCAGTGACTACTCACTAACCTGTGGGTAATAGTGTTTATTTTTAATAGTAGAGGAAGTAATTACTTATTACTGCTCAATACATGTTTCATAATTATTTTTTAGGGTTCCATACTCAAAAGGTAAATATTACCTTCATAGTAAGAGGTCGGTATCAGAAAGGCTTGATCGCAAATTGACCACGTCATCACCCTTAGTCCTTATCTCAAAATGTCTAAATCACAAAACACCTAAATCGCAAAATGATTACATCGCGATGACGATGGTGACGAGATGTGGTCTAAAAGCGATGCATCCCTTGTAAACCACATCCCTGGAGAGGCTCACTGGAGAGGTTTTGTGTTGTTAGTAGCCGCGGTAGCCTAGTGGTGTGGGTAATGGACTGCTGAGACGAGGTCTCGAGTTCGATCCCAGGTTTACCATGGCACACACCAATGACTTTTCGATGCTTTTCGAAGTTATGTGTGTATTTATCGCAGGTTTAAAAGTGCCTCGGAGAGCACGTTAAGCCGTCGGTCCCGGTTGCCATACAAACATCTATGGCAGTCGTTACGGGTAGTTGGAGCTCTCAAAAGTCCAACCAGCCTAACTTGGAACTTCGATATCGCCATTGGTCATTAAACCATTGGTTGTGGAGGTCAGATGGCAGTCGCTTCACGGAAAATATCGAAGTTCAGCCGCATCACAGTTAGACTGGAAAGCCGACCCCAACTGAGTTAGGAAAAAGGTTCAGGGAATGATGAGTAGACCGAGAAACTTTGATTTGTCTTCTGCGCTGACAGCACTTAAACTCTTCTTAGTCTCTACAAGCACACGGCCCACCTGATGGAAAGTGGTTACCGTTGTGCAACCGAATATATAGAAAAGAGGTAGGAAGGTGAAGAGGAAGGAGAGGAGGAAGATTAAGAGACAAAGCAGGGTTTCTCGGTCTTCACACTGATAACACAATACCTCTCCAGTGAGCTCTGGCTACCCTACGCCGGAGGTACTTTCCCAGTCGGACTGCTCAATTAGGACGGGAGATACCGTCATGTCCTACTTCCATCCAACTTTAGATGCGACCAGGATTAACGTAAGGCTGATGGTGATGATAATGACAGATATGATCATCAATTGGCATGGAACTGGTCGTACGTGGGTTCGACTCACACTTGTTTTAAAAATGTGTGTGGGGTAATTGTAGATCTTTAGGTCAAATAAATAAATGTCGTCATGTACTTTTTTGGTGACAAAATTATCAATTAGTCTTCATTCCGTTCGAAAATAACTACTCTATCTGTCTGGAGATAGGTAGATTGATAAAAATTTATTGAGACAATTTTTACTTCTTATTACTAGGTTAGGTTTATAGCTTTTATTTTTTATAGTCCAAAAGTCGAAAAGTCCTCACGGATACCTACCGCCAGAACCGGTTGGGGCGATTATGTCGGACTCGAACCGACCAAAACGCACGCCATCTTTGGGTCTTTAGTCGCCGGAGGTGAGATAGTAGTCAACATATTCCTCTCATCCTGGCAGACCTGGGGCCATCTCTTTCAAGATTCTCTTCTACTAGGGTGATTCTTCGGGCCTTCTCTTCGGTGTTGTAAATGGACATAAGCCGGGATATTAATTCTGGGATGAGTCTCTTATAAGGAGAATATTCTGACTATAAGTGGACCAGGGGACTTTCTTAATATACAAGGTGTATTTTTGAAACGGGGCAGTAAGGGCAAGTACCTTAACCGTTGCAGTTACAGCAAAACGTTCTTAGAAGACCTTCCCTAACTTTTTGACATATTTTGAACTGCATTCACAGATTTTGTAAAAAACTTACAGTTGGCAAAAAATGCAAAAAGTCCAAAAATTTACTTTTTATGCCAATCGATTCTATTTCATGTGGGTATCAAAAAAACTCTGAGACCATTTTAGCTTTCAGTACTAGGAAAGACAGAAATCGCCAATAACGTTTTTTACCTGTATATAGTAAATTTTTTAGACATAATGTATGAATATTAAACTGTAAAATGTCTGCAGTTCATCACTTAGATTATTCCATTACATAAACATTAGTTGACCAGTTTTTTTAAGCTTATAGACTAAAAAAAAGCTTTTATGAGATAAAAACAGGATATTACTTCATCGAGCTTTTATAGCGGAAACCAAGTGATATAAGATTTTTGCAAGTCTAACTTAATTACTTAGGTAATAGTAACTTAAAAGTTATTTATATTAAATATTCTAGTACAATCTACACAAATATACTTCTAGCCCATTTGTTTAGGTATGTTAAAAAAGGTAAACAATCTTAACGTGTCATTTTAATATATGTTTTGTTTAAAAACTCCGTATATTTTTTTTTTTTTTAAACTAGACTAACTTACTAACTAGTGGTTCGACACAGGTTTATAGTCTTCAAAATGCGTTATTAAATAAAAAAAAAGTTGCCACAAGATTGTATTTAATTGATTGTATTGATTAAGTACCTAAACAAATGGACTATAGATATGTTTTTTTTTTTTTTTTTTTTTATACTACGTAGGTGGCAGACAAGCACACGGCCCACCTGATGGAAAGCGGCCACCGTGGCCTATGAACGTGTGCAACACTAAGGGTGTCACACACGCGCTGCCCACCCTGAAGGGAAAGGGGGAGAGTTGGGAAGGGGTGGGGAGGCTAGGAAGGGGAGGGGAAGGAGGGGTATAGTGAGCTCTGGCTACCCTACTTACCGGCGGGAACACAACACGATGGTTATTATGACTGCGGTCTTCTGTAGGGCGGAGGTACTTCCCCAGTTGGACAGCTCATTTCGGACGGGAGATACCGTCGTGTCCTACCTCCGTCGAAATGGAAAATTTTTTTGTGAATACATGAATATTAAATAATGTTAATATTCATGTACTTGTAGTGAGCGGGAATCGAAGCCGCATTATTACCACCACGCCAGGATGCCAGAGGCAACCTCATCCTTGGCAACTATGATGGCCTAAGACGGCCGTGCGGTTTTAGTTGGTAAAGACATGACCACCCTCGCTGACTTCATTAAGAATAAGGGACGCACGAAAAAAACATGAGGCTATTTAGCTTACGTTAATACGTCTCTTTTAAGTTTCTCCAGTGAAACACAGGCGAGAGCATAGAACAGAAAAAACTAATAGAAATGTGTCGCGATAGTTACCGTAGCGGAACCGATGTCGCCAAACTCACACATGTCTATAAAAGTGTGAAATGTAAAAATGTATAAGTCGATAAATTGTAACTATAACTAATTGAGATTGTTAATAAACATTTTTCTTTCTTTCTTTCTTTCTTTCTTACATACACAACCGTTAATAATACCGTACATTACTAGTTAATAATTGCTTTGAGTGGTGGAATTTATTACTACTTTTGATTCTCTCTTACTACCTACTACTACTCCTACTACTTATTTACTACAAAACGAAAACACACTTAACCCTTTTCAAGGCAGTGGTAACTATTATGCCGACACCCTTTTTTCAACCGTTCAAAATATCTATTACTTTGCTATAGATAAAAAGTATTTATGACGTTTAATACTTCGGATCGAACACACTTGAATAATTACGAAAAAGTTTAGATGTATTCTTACAAAACGGTTCATGTGTCGAATTTATCCTTCGTTGCGTAAATATGCACACCAATGACACGCGTGCAACGACTACATCACACTACCACATGTTTTTAGTTTTCCATGAGCGAGAGCATATACCACATGACCCCAAGATCGTGTATTAAGTGGTGCGAAACAGATTTGTTCGGGAAAATATAAACAATGGTACAATGTTTGACGCCGGGTTGAGTAACATATAGCACTGGGCATATATCTTGAACGTCTATCTATCTATACTAAAATTATAAAGAGGAAATATTTGTTTGTTTGTTTTTAAAAGAATAGGTTCTGAAACTATTGGACCGATTTCGATAATTCTTTCACCTCTAAAAAGCTACAATATCTAGGAGTAACATAGGTTATATGTCATTATATCATAGGGAGCGGAATAATAATCATAAATATCAATCGATCCGGTAAATTTCTATACATATTGGCGCTAATATCGACAGCAAGGAAAGTAGTATAGAGAGGCAAGTAGAGAATCGAGTAGAGTCGTACGTGATAATCACCCACGTGAGTGAAGCCGCGGGCATAGACTAGTAAAAGCATAAATTCACCTTCTTGAGTGTCTTTTGAGAATAGTACAAGTAGATAGTAGAGGTTTTAAACCACTTAGGTGGCAGAAAGCGGGTAACGTACCCTACGTTACGGGTAGTTGGAGCCGTCAAAAGTCCGACTAGCCTAACTACAGAACTTCGATATCGCCAATTTGATTGTGGAGGTTCGATGGCAGTCGTTTCACGGAAAATATCGAAGTTCAACCACATCTTAGTTAGACTAGAAAGCCGACCCCAACTGAGTTGAAAATAGGCTCAGAGAATGGAGGTGGTAGACAGCGGTCACTTTGCAACACCAGGGGCGTTTCACCACTTTCCATCAGGTGGGCCGAGTGCTTGTCTGATGGTCGTAATGGCAGTTAGACGATCCCAAATTTACCAACCGGAGATTATATCAATTCAATTCGCGTACACCATGGCGGCATTTCTCTCGCGACTTAGTTCAAAGATATATGCCGATAGGTATATAATCCACAGACGCTGTTGAGACATTCACATCTTGTATCGAGAGGCGGCACAACTCTTTGTTCTTTTTATACCAATGGTGTAGTGAATAAGTGTGTGGCTTGCAAGATTATTACACGATTGGAGTTTTCTCACCGCGGTAGCCTAGTGGTATGGGTAATGGACTGCTGAGACGAGGTCTCGGGTTCGATCTCAGATTTTACCGTGGCACACACCAATGACTTTTCGATGCTTTTCGAAGTTATGTGTGTATTTATCGTATGTTTATAAGTGCCCGGTAAATGGCAATAGGCTCGCCACCTATTACATTGGGACTAAAACATAAAGTGGCAAAATGTGGGTGCTAGCACCTCTGCCTACCCCTTTGGGGGTATAGGCATTAGTTTATGTTAAATTTTTTCTCAATTTCTTTTACAAGTTGAATATCGATCAAACTGGAGTTGCAGCAATTTGATTCGATTCCTTACTATGTGGTGTAAATCGCAAGGAAATTAATTACGAGCTTAGCCGCACAAGCACTACCAATTAACGTCTTGCAGAGTATCAGACAGTTGCTCTATTTATGCTAGTTATAATAACTTTATGGCTTCAAATTCACACAGGCTATCCAGTAGTGCCCTACATCCTCTCATGCATGTAAACTTTGACCCACTAGTGCTGTTCCCATGGGCCCCGTTTAATGTATGTAACCTCAATAGATATAGGTAAATAATAAGTTTTTTGCCAAACTCGAGGTCGGAGCGCATGGTCAATGCGCAAGTGTTACGGGACGGCGGTATGCAAGAGCGAAGCAAGAACTATTATTATATTAATACTTTAAACTATTATAACATAACATAACATACATAATATAGACGCCTATATCACCGAAGGGATAGGTAGAGGAGCTAGCACCCACATTTTGTCAGCTTATGTTTAGGTCCCAATGCAATAGGTGGCGAGCCTATTGCCGTTAACCACACATAACTTCGAAAAGCATGGAATCATTTGTGTGTGCTATGGTAAAACTTGGGATCGAACCCGAGACCTCGTCTCAGCAGTCCATTACCCATACGACTAGGCTACCGCGAAATATTATACCTCTTTTTATCGTGCGTAAAATCTATACCACCTCCATCAAAGCCGCTGGAGGTGATTATGTTGGACTCGAACCGACTAATACTCACGCCGTCTATGGGTCTTTGATTGCCGGAGGTGAGATTATACAAGACATGTCTTTTGCACCCCGGTAAACTATTATTATACCTTGGAGTCTCTTCGAAGAATAGAATTCGTAACGAGACCATCTGACAAAAAGCTAAAGTTACAGACATAGCTCGCAGAATAAGCAAAGTGAAGTGGCAGTGGGTTGGCCACATCTATCTAAGGACCGAGGCCATTAAGACTGTGAGAAGGTATACGGAAAGCAAAACGCTCCCCAGCTAGATGGACTGACGATTTGAAAAGGGTGGCTGGATGCGGAAGCGCATTATCGGGACAAATGGTAGTTTTTTGACTTCATATCGCCTGATGGTACCCTGAAAGTGGGTCACTATTACAAGCCCAATGAAAATAGACGATTCAAGTGGCCTAATTTCAATAAATAATTTATTAAATAACTGCTTATCGCATAACGCCATGCCATGCCCATGACATCATGACATAACACAGAATTAAATATCAATTTGTCATTTTCTCGTCGTATAGCCGTCATATGGCACATCACACTGGATGTGGTGATGTGGTGAGGCATAATGCATTGCATGAGGCAATGAGAAGATTCCGGCAAGAAATTCACCGGGCTTTTCTTTTTTTTGGTCTATTTACAAACATTACCTTAGTCTAGATACAGAAATTTATTTGAGTAGCAAGTTGAGTGAACAGCTCATTTCCAGGCTTGTTTATCATCTACATAATCCTGGATATTATAATAAGCTTATGCCAAAAAGCTCCTTTTTACTTCTTTTTAACACATTCCGGGACAGACCGCTTGTCGACGCTACCTCGGTATCTCGCTACGTGACAGTACGGCTAAGAGCGGTGAACTTCATTTCATTATATTTGGCGAACCGTCGATAGTCGTAGCTTTCCCATAACATATCTAGGAAGCACGTGGTTTAGTGTCACATCACGCGACTTCGATCGTTCGTATGTGACACAGTAAACTCTTGTCGAGTTCTTTTTCAACACACTCATACAAGAGCTCATGTACCAAAACAATATGTACACACCGTCGACAGCCGTAGACCTACCGTACAAGATACAACGCGTTCATAATTTAGTGTCACAGCGTGTGCCACGCCGCGAGGTCGTTGCTTCGCTGGGTTTGGTTTGACATTTTTGGCAGCAAAAAAAAGGTAAATAAAGCTTATTTTACTTATTAACCTAACTTAATTCGAATAATATGTGTATAGTATTATACATTAGTACTGTTTTTCCGTCGTATAAGTAATAAATTACTAAACATAAACATACTGTTCAAATGCTATTTACCTAACATTTTTGTTCGGAATTAACTGATTCTATAGTGGATACTTGCATAATATTGTTTTACAGATGGCGTCTAAACTATTTGCTGTCGAAGACGACTTGAACGAAAGCCACCACGACCCTTACAGTGATGTAGATGGTGAGCTCGGCTCCGATACAAATTATATCCCAGATGGTGATGACGACAGTAGTGAAGTTTAATGAAACTTAGTGATGATGTTGTTGGGAAAGAACTTGTCTCTGTTGACATATGGAAGAGGTATCCACCAAGAGCTCTTGAACCTGAACAAAGCACCTCGATGTCGACAATGGACGGTGGTCATTGGCCAATTCGCATTACAGCGCCTTTCTTCTGCATATCAATGACATGCTGTCCACCGGCAACATCCACTGCTATGCAGACGATAGCACTGTACACGGGAGTTACTATGGATAAGCAATCTGATATAGCGGAAAAAAGGCGACTTCTGGTCACTGGGCTTGACCAATGGGGATCTGAGAACCTGGTTGAGTTCAATGCCAAGAAGACGCAGGCATGCGCGTTTACAGCAAAGACATTTCCTTTCCTTCCTCTTCCCACTCTTCAGAGCACACCACTGCCATTACAGGATAACCTCAATATACTCGGTATGGACGTGCGCTGCAAACTGAACACCAAAAACTATATCGAGAGCATCATCAAAACAGCTTCGCGTAAACTCGGAGTTTTGAACAGGGTAAGACGTTTTTTCACGCCGGAGCAGCGGTGTCTTCTTTATAAGACACAAATTCGCTCCTGCGTGGAATACTGCTCGCATCTCTGGGATGGCTCCGCAAAGTACTTATTAGATGCTCTCGTCAGGTTGCAGCGACGTGCGGTCCGCATTATTGGGTTGGGAGTCATGAGGTCACAAATACCCTCGAGCCTTTGCAGATGCGTAGAGATGTTGCGTTCCTGGCAGTATTTTACCGTCTCTACCATGGTGAATGTTCTGATGAGCTCTTCTAATTAATCCCATCCTCCCCTTTCCTACACAGGACCACACGTGCAGGGTTTAGATATCACTCGCATACGGTACAGAATATTCCATCAAGAACCAAGCGTTTCGGTGAGTCTGTTCTCTGCCGCACCATTAAGTCCTGGAATTCCTTGCCGGCGCACGTGTTTCCTTCTTCCTACAGACCCGGGTCCTTTAAGCGGGGCGTGAAAAAGCATCTGATGAGGCCGTCAAGCTGAGCGCCACCATTGTAGCACTGAACATGTTTGCAATGGTGACCCTTCTTTCATGAGACTTTGCCTTCAGCTTAACATCAGGCGAGGAAAAGTCAAATTGACGTGCCATAAAAAAAAATCCAAAAAGAAGTATTCTTTTCTAAACTGTAGAGTTTGCCTTAGTCAGGAACCAAAATGGAGAAGAGAGACAAGCTACCGATGCAGCGGGTGCCCCAAATCTCCTCCACTTTGTCCAGAATGCTTTGAAACCTGTCATAATATTTCTAATTCTGATCGGCAATAATTTTTTAACTTCAACTATCCGATTTTAAGTTTTGAATTTACTTTATTTCATGTATTTTTATAAGGTAAAAGTTAAATAACTTTACCTTTTAAAAAAATGTTACTTAATTTAAAATAAGTTAAAGGATCTAAATGAAAGAAAACTAAAGACTACTGTTAAAGATGATTAAAACAAAAGATTGATTTAGCTGTGTTTATTATTTTCTTACCCGTTTAGTGTAGGTGGTATTATAAGAAAACTTAAGTAGGTACATTATGGCTATAACGTCAGTGTCATATAACAATTTCAGAAATACCTATATCATGAGAAACCTCCTCTAGGCGGTAAGCCTATCTCCGTATTGTCAATAAGGTTATCAACCGGTCTATGTGGAATGGCAATACGTCTAAAGGCGGTGCCGCCTAACGCTGTTATTGCCTTAGGATACATAAAACCAAACTTAATTATGACATATCGTCCACAGGCGCTAGCGCCTGTAGACGGTCCGTTATAATAAGCCTTTTCATATGTATGTAAAACGACAGACCGCCTATAGACGGTACCGTCTGTAGCCGCACTGTCATATTACATTGCCATTGTTAGTAATAGTATGACGTTCCTCCCTCAGGCGTTACCGTCTATGGCCGGTATTGTTGTTTCAAAAAATTACAAGAATACGTAATATGGTAGTACGTTTATAGACGGTATGATAAAATGTATGGGAATTTATGGTGTCATATTTAAAACTTTGCCAAAAGCCGAGTGTCCCGGAACGTGTTAAACATGATCTAGTAATCTAAGTAGGCAGTGTATTCTCCCTGTAAGAGACTTGTTGCAGGTTCAAATCTCGTCATGACATTCAATTTGATCATTTTAAATCGAGATGAATAAACCGTTGTGTTGTAACCGGTGTAAATCCTAAAAATGCTTTACAATTTCGAAGCAAACAAAGCAACTCTTCTTCTTGATATGCGAAATAGTGAAATAAATACTCATGTGTAATGTAATCATTAATGATTTTTACATTACGTATGATTTACAAAATTATTACAACTTAATACACAATCAATAGGAATAGATACACAGTATGAATAAATGGCTTATTGATCATCATGCAGGATACAATAGTAAAGTTTGTTGCAAAAGGTTGTATTTTTTTTATACAACTTAGGTCGCAGACAAGCACGCGGCCCACCTGATGGTAAGTGGTTTCCGTGGCCTATGGCGAGTATAACACTAAAGGAATAACACTCGTGCCGCAACCTCTGTAAGAACAGAGACATTCTGTGTCGTCAGCGCAAAAGATGTAGGTTATACCGCATTTGGCAGTTGAATACAAAGCCCATCTTATAGAAAGTGGCTACCGTGGACTTGTTCAGAGATATCAAAAGGTGCGTCCAGATTTATGATATGAACAGCGGACCGGACAGCGTGGCATCAAGACATGAAATTGAGTGTGATCGTAACAACTTGTGGCACATTGGCACACAAACTAGAGTTGTACTGAAACGGCCACCAGCCTATCGATGGTTTCATTTAAGCTCAGCTATCACGTATCTTAATACGCGACGGACACGCACTTCTGACACGGTCACGGTAAAATGTTACGTAAATGTAGACGCGGCAGAAAACGTCAAACCGCCGATCTTGTAAGAACCCCATATTATTGGAAAAGTCATTAGAAGGTTTCTACAGGGTAGGCAGCACGAGTGTGACGCCTATGGTGTTGCAAACGTTCATAGGTCATGGTGACCGCTTTTCATCAGGTGGCCCGTGTGCTTGGGACTTCATTCCCCAGCTTGAGTGTGTGTGTGATTTTATTCCTTTCATAATTCCCTTTCGCAGTGTGTTGAAGAATTTACTGATTGTGGAACAAAATGGTTGCTCTATATAATAGTGTGATGTCATACCTTCTTAGCGCGTAGTGTAAATGCAAGAAGCGCAAAAGAATATCGCTTTTAACCCGGTCTGTGTTATGTTTACACGTGTATAGCTCATAATAAAAGTCATTTAATATTTAATAAGGCATTTAAAATGTTATAAATTTGGACCTTTTTGGGCATTTGATTGTTTTTTTAATTTATGGCACGTCAATTTGTCTTCACCCCGCCTGATGGTAAACCGTAGGCAAAGTCTCAGGAAAGAGGGTCACCGTTACAAACACGTACAGTGTTACAATGGTGGCGCTAAGCTTGACGGTCATCAGCGTCATCAGTTTAGCTATGGGACGTCCACTGCAGAACATAGACCTCCAATCCGACTGGTTGGAGGCTGCATACATCTCCAACGGGTACCCACGGTTCTGACTATGTCGTCCTTTCATATCGGGAGGGGGAGGGGGAGGGGGAGGGGGACTCCCAAGGAGTCGTCGTTCAAGAACCTTTCAGTTCCAACGGCCATCTGTTCTTCTTGCTATGTTCAAACAAATATGTATAAAAAAAAATTATAAAAATAAACAATACCATAATAAATAGACCTATTAATTACAATGTTACCACTTCATAATTAAAATCAGTGTTACCAGTTGAAAAAAATAAAATATCAATACGATAAATTACTATACAATAATAATTTTAACAAGTGCACTAATGATGAATAGACAAATAGTTCTATTGTCAGTGTGATGAGTAACCGACAGCTCAATGACTGAAAGGTCGCGGGTTCGAAGCCGGCTGCATTCTTGTGCAAGGTCGACGATGGGTACCCGATAAGTGCTTTTCTGACACGATTCTGATGTGTCATGCTTTTGTTATTAAAATGTGAGGAGATTTGTTGCGTTCAGAAATGTCCTTGACGTCTCTGGAATGTTGGTTTTTTATTCAGTGTTGCCAACGGATGTATTTTAGGATGTAGGTTTTGTTTTTTTTAATTTTTATTTATTTTGGGGTGTTGATCCAATAAGAATATGTCAACCCCATCGTACCTTAGATCATAGTGGACACAGTCTTACAATAGGATGTAGGTTGTTATTGATTTAAATTAAATAATTTTAATATTTTTTTATGTAATTTTGACCGGAGACCGGACCCGAGTAGCGGTGTCTTCTTTACAAGACACAAGTTCGCTTCTGCGTGGAATACTGCTCCGCATGAAAAAGCATCTGATGAAGCTCGAGAAATGAATTATATTAGACACGTTTCTTAGGAAATCTATGCATTTTCTAAATAGTAATCGTAAAGGTTAAAACATTTAGATCAATGGGTACCTAACCATACTTTGGTTGGTACTATGAAGTAGGACGAAACAGGAATCAATTTAATATGGGGCAAAAGAGGAATTCTTTGGAGTGTAGGACGAACAAATGGGGCGAATGTGGAACAAATCGCGGGGCTAGTGGGGTATCAAAAAAAAGAATACGAGTTCGGGTACTCTTCGGGATGTTAACTATAATTTTTATATATTTCTTCTTGATACTGGAATTATATACAATTCCTTGGAAATGTATTCATACAAAGTATACCTACATTTTAAAATATTATTTACTTTAGAACAATATTAACAATATTAAATTTACAACAATATTCGGAATTGTATACCTACATTTTCTGGGAGTTTTATACAATTCTTAGACTTCATACATTACCAGTAACATAATATATCATTTTAAAATCATAATTAAGCCACGGAAATTAGAAAACCAAGCCACCAAAACGGGTGCGAAACGACACGTGTTGCTTAATGAATATCAATTAATCAAACCATTACACCAATACAAACATACAACATATTTATAAACACTAAAATAGAAAAACCACCTGATAAATTTTATCTTAATAGCCTCCGTAATGAGAATGTACATGATTCCGAAAAAACGGGCAAGTGTGAGTTGAACACCATAGATGGGTTCCGTATGACGTATGAATAAACTTAGTGTGTTTGTACTGACTGCAACCTTTGTCTCTGAAAATTATTACTATTCAAATCTGAACTAGGTATAGGTAGGTAGATAGGTAGGTGCTTTTTGAAATAAAGATGATTCCGGGGGTGAATAGGGACAAAATGACCAGCTAAATTCTGTAGTTATTTTCTCCCAAGCAAAACTTTGGACTAGTTCAGTGTGATAACAGAATTATCAAATATCTGATAACAGGATTATTTGGAATCTAATAAAATAGATTATTTAAAATATTCCATTGATCATTTTACCCTATTCACTCCATTTTACTGTGCCTGACTTAAATCTTTACGCTATAAGTTACCCCTTTTTTAACAATGACGAGTGAATTTGCGCGCTATTGTAATTTTAAATTTAGAAGTTTTCACTACAATTTATTGTTCGTATGTAATTATTATAGTTTATATTATACATTTATATGCTGCCATCGTGATTTATTTCCTCTTTTATTATTATTTATACTGAACTCGACGTCCAATTGCTTTCTAGATCCCACACATCTTTCTAGCAATTTCAGTATGGTTCCCCTGTCTCGTTTAAGGAACCCTAAACAGAATCAAAATGACACAACTATCATTAGAATACAACGGTCATACTACAAGTGAAAGTTGTGCTATAAAGGAGTAATATTCACGCGTTATAAATCTGTTTTATAGTTATTTGTTAAATAATGGCTGTAATTGCTTTGGTTTACATACTTGTGCAGTTTTTGATGAACTAATACTGCGTGGTTATGATCTGGTCATGATGTGATTGCCGTATTGGTCAAGAACTCCTCAAGAGCCTTAATGTGAATATGAATATTTGCATTGGTCTGAGTGTTTCTATGTATAATACATATGTGTATTTACCAAATAATTCGCATTCGCCCAGAACACAAGCTAGTTAAACTTTGCTTAAGTAAGCTAAAACTAAAAATACAATATAACCAAAAATAAATGCCATTTCCAAGAAAATTAAATTAAGATGAAACACAATCCAATAAAACCAAATAAGATTTTACAACTGAAAATGTACGGGAGTGGCATTTGTTGTCGAATGTCATGTGATCCGATTCCGACAACAAAATGTCATTCCCATACATTTTCAGAGCGATGACGAATGTAGATTCGGAACGAAGGCCCTCTGAACCGATTTCGATGCGGTTTTTACTTAAAATCTTTTTTTTTCTAAATCTTACGTTTGTTTGATTGCAATCGGTTAAGTAGAACCAGAATTACGATTAGTAATATAGAATTTAAGTTGCACAGAGGGCGCTTAGGTTGACCGAAAGCAACGCGGGTGGAGCCACGGGCATATTCAAGTAATGTAATGTTTGATTACGAGGTATTTCGATGCGATTGTTAAAACTGCTAGTGACAAATTTTAATTGAAACTCTACATTTTGTTTCAGGAAATGGATTCAGCTCAAAAAGAACATAGACCAGTGCGGTTCGAATCCTCAAATTCTAACAAGCCAGGTGTCTACAATAATTACGAGGTATGTACAATACAACTTACAACATAACATGATCGATTTCGTAGATCGATACCATACCGATTATCCCACATGGCAAGGGAATTACGTGCCATCAGGTGACCTTTGCCGATGGGGCAATTTAGCTATCGATTTGCGCCAAAACCACCATCATTTACCGTAAGATATGACGGTAATGGGCTACCAATTTACTGTGTTTTAGAATTGGATGTATTCAGAAATAAGTCGTTTATGAATTTGATTTCAAATATAAAATATTTTAAAAATAATTTCGTGTAAATTAAATCTCACTATCGACATTTTATAATACGACCTTTTGTAATTTCTCACCTGTCAGATTTTAAAAAAGGATAATGTGGGAGATTTTAATCTTTGCACACTGATCATTACGCTATGGTTATGATCTTAAGTTAAAACGACTCATCAAATGTCACTGTCATCTACTGAAACTATTGCAGTTCAGCTGGGTACCTGAGCTATTTATTTTAGCCGGATAGTATGTGTCAGTTTCATTTTGGGTACTTGGGTACGGAGATAGGGACATAAGATTATTATGCCCGTCTCACCTACCCCTATCACAAATTTAACCTTTGCACGACTTATGTCCAAAAAAATAATGTACAATCATAACCCAACTAGAGAAATGCCAAATCTGAAATATGTCAAAATATAAATACGCCAAACTATAAAAACGACCAATTATAGAAAAGCCCAACTTGAAATATGTCCAGAAATAAAATTGTCCAACTGGACTATTGAAAAAACAAGTATAGTTGCCACTACCTCAAAAAGGGTTGTGTGTTTTTGTTTTGTAGTACGTATGATTTGAGCTAATATGGCATTAAAAGTAGTAATAAATTTCCTCATAATGCACGGTATTAATAACGGTAGTATGTGTGAGTTTGGCGACATCGGTTCCGCTACTGAAACTATCGTGTCGCATTTTTTTATTTTTTTTATTTATGGCACGTTAATTTGACTTCACCTCGCCTGATGTTAAGCTGAAGGCAAAGTCTCATGAAAGAGGGTCACCATAGCAAACACGTACAGTGTAGTGGTGGCGCTCAACTTGACGGCCTCATCAGATGCTTTTTCACGCCTCGCTTAAAGGACCCGGGACTGTAGGAAGAAGGAAACACGTGAGCTGGTAAGGAATTCCAGGACTTAATGGTGCGGCAGAGAAATTTTTTTGTTCTGTGCGTTCGAATGATTTCTCGAATTAGCTGAATTATCTAGAATCATCTTGACAACGAATAAACCTCTCCATAACTAATTGCTATTAGTATTTAGCGAACTTTCTAAAGAAAAGAAAGATTGCTGATTAAGATTCGATTTTGTTAATGTCAACTGTATTCAATGCCCTTAGCACGGAAGACTATCGAATTAGTATTGTAAATGTATCTAGAGAATGGGGCATTATGATTGGCGGGTTTCACGCACATAGGTTCACAGTCGAGCTTCTTCTTTTGCATGCATGCAATGCAGTGTGCTGCCACCTCCCCATATGCGGGGGCTAGATGGGGACACCATGGTTCCCACATTAGAAGAAGGGGGTCATCTCAAAGAGATGTTCCCGGGTCTGCCGGGGTGCTAGAGATATGTCTTGTATAATCTCACCTTCGGCAATCAAAGACTCATGGATGACGTGCGACTTTTGGTGGGGTTGGTATCCGTGGGGATTTTGCGCACAAAAAAAAAATGCGAATATTTGTGTGCATGAATGTGAATATTTGCATTGGTCTGGGTGTTTCTATGTATGATAAAATGTATGTATTTACAAAAAAATATCTAGGTATGTTTATCCGCATTCTAGAATCCATAACACAAGCTAATTAAACTTATGCTTACCATGGGTCTGGGTGGCGTGTTTTGTGTAGAATTCTTAAGCATAGTCACACGACTGAGATCACAAAAACTGCCATGGTATTTTCAGTTTAATTTTCGTAGTTTAACTAGCTTGTGTTATGGGTTCTAGAATGCGGAAAAACATACTTAAAAACTTTTTTTGTAAGTACATATTTACATATTAAATCAAGTCAGTTTGCAGTTGCTTCCATAAGTCATAAAAATCATTCATAATGAATACAACCAGGATTATACCTCAAATGATGATGAAATATAGAATGTATCGCCATCGCCACAAACCAAGTACCCACACTTTCAACCGCAAACGTGTCACTCTGGCATTTGTAAATTGTTCCGCGCGGTTCAAGGTTCACATCCCGTAATTAGAGTGTTCGAATTTATTTATCGCTCATCTTTGAAGGTAATTGCGATATTGAGTTACGAGGCATGGGGGGACTTTTATAGTCTACTTTTATAGCTGATGTTCGTGACTTCCAAAACAGATTAAGTACCATTATGTTCGGTGGCGGATTTACCAAGAAGCAAAGGAAGCAATTGCTTGGGGCCCCGCTTGGAGAGGGGCCCCAAAATTTGAAAAATTCTTAAAACGTATTTGAAAATGTAAAAATAATTAAAAATATTAAAAAATTTTGAAAAAACATAAAGACAAGCGTCGAGAACTTGACTTTGATGATATTATCTATCAATTCGCGACTGAAAAAAAGTAGAAAGAAGTTGTAATAGAGTAGAATTTTGATTATGGTTCAAATAATATATTAATTTTGCAAAATTCATCAGTTTTTTGTTATTTAAAAAGAAGAAGGAGGGGGGGGGGGGGGGGGGGGTTATATTAAAACGAGTGCCTCAAAAATCAGTTGTTGCTTGAGGCCCCGTCGGAGGTAAATCTGGCACTGCATATGTAGGACCTCAAGGTAGTCATTGACGATACGTCCAACGGATCCAAATGGAGTGGACGTCTTCCAAAATAGTTTAGTGAATGTGACAAATTTAATGTATGACAATGAAATGGACGTCTTCCAGCTATGGGTTTGGGCATTCCAATTTGACGTAACGTCAATAGTTCTCTTTAGTCTTTTTTTTATTCATTTTTACAGGCGCCATTTTCTTTTTGCATTTTATTAATTTCTTAGCTCAGGTGGGATGAAAAGTTACAATTTTTTTTAATTCGTGCACTTTTCATTCACGCTTACGCTCAAAATTCTAATTTTATTATTTAGTTAATTATTTATTTTTATATTATTTATTTATTATTGTTACTGTTGATGGATGACACTTGGTAGAACTTATTTGTTTTAACACAATTGATAACACACTTGTACTTCTCCAAAATATTCATAAAGGTTTACACTGTAAACTGTTGAGAATTCCGCAAGGCAAACCCATGGTAAGCATAGTTTAATAGCTTGTGTTACGGGCTCTATAATGCGGATAAACATACATAGATACATTTTTTTCTGTAAATACATACATACATACATATACCTTTCATACCACACGGTGTGCACTATTCGAATTCAATTCATTCACAAACTATCTCAGTGATATTTTGCTAGGTCACTTGCTTGTCGAACTAATACAAGATTGGACACAAATACGGCTATCTAGCGATCTCAGTTCACTAATTGAATACTCTGAATTATGTTTGACCTATTATGTTCTACAGAATGAAAAGACATAACATTTCGGTAAATAATTGTATTGATTAAAGTGACCTCGGTGTTATATTATTTGTGTATAATATAGTTCAGGTTTATTTACCTGTTATATTAGGTGAACCGCGGTAGCCTAGTGGTATGGGTAATGGACTGCTGAGACGAGGTCTCGAGTTCGAACCCAAGTTTACCATGGCACACACCAATGACTTTTCGATGCTTTTCGAAGTTATGTATGTATTTATCGCAGCTTTGTAAGTGCCCGGTTAATGGCAATAGGCTCGCCTAAACTTAAACTGGCGAAATGTGGGTGCTAGCACCTCTGCCTACCCCTTATATAAAGGCGTGTTGCTGACATCAAAACTCGAAGACTAGACCAATTCGAGTACTTATTTTTATTTATTCCTTGAACTCTAAACAATGGAATGGAGCAGCAAGAACAGGATCAAAAGTACAGTTGCAAACATTAATATTATTTCTGCATTAAGCCCTAAAGCATAATTATCAAAGGATATAACCTTATCGAAAAGCAAACAGATCTTCGCAATTATTATATCTCACCTTGACAAAAATGAAAGCAAACTGCTCCCTAATGACGTCAACAGGCTCCTATATTGGTTTAAAACAAAGATGAAGACCTATATAACACCAACCTTGACTTTTGAGTTAAAAAATGAATGCAGTATTAATTTGAACATTACCTTTATTGTGTAAAAAAAATTGAGGATCAAAAGACGTTGTTACAAATCGTATGAAGGTTTTAATAGTGTTAGATTAGACCACAAACAAGGTGAATTGATTCGTAGAAATTAAATAATTAAATTTGTTTATTTTTTGTGCATCTTATCAATAAGTAGGTAAATGGCATAAAGTTCTAATAAACTTGTCAAGGACAGCAAAGTTAAAATATTGCATGAATACCATGAGCACTACTACCAGAGGTCTTTGGCTTCGGGAGTGTTCTACCTTACACCCTGTATAGTCATGCAGTGGTGGGCCCAGTACTTATCTGCCAATTGAATGGTATAAAAAGGCCTATGTCCTAGACTGCGATACATTAATTGATTGAATAATTTGACCGTACATACATACATGAATGTTATGACCCTGGTGTTATATAAGTTGAATTCGCTCTACTAAACACACTTTACCATTCGACCTGCAGTTATTGTGACGATAAAACTGCGTTTTATTTGTGTATTTAATGACCAACTGCGTTATAGCTATGTTTATTTTAGTATTAATATGTGATACAGGGTGTGTTTTAAGTGTAATCGTACTGGTTGGCTAATTACAAGGTAATGCAATACTGATGTGATTTTGGATACTATTAATAATTATATTATTATAATATAACAACACACATTCCGCCCACGTGGCTGTAGATAACCTAAGCGCCATTTGTGCAACTTAAACTCTATATTACTAATCATAACTCTGGTTCTACTTAAAATTGCAATCAAACAAACGTAAGATTTTAAGTTGGACCAAACTACTTCAAATAAAAAAAAACTGCATCGAAATCCATTCAGTAGTTTTTGCTTCCATCGCGGACGAACAGAAACTTTTTAGAATTATATAATTGTATAGATAGATAGAAGATAGATATATTGTTCTCTTTTTGACACATTTAATTAATATTCGATTTTGCTAAAAGTTAACTTATGCCGTGTTAAAAAAAATATTTTCATTCTGTAATTAATATCTTGAGTTATTCAATTGCCAAATAGCTCTTATAATGGTGCAAGCTCTTATAAGGAATTCTGTGAGACATGCTGTAGGAATATTTTTAGTTAATAACATCTTTATATCTTATTGTTACATGCAACAAATGTATTTATTGATATTATTATTAGTTAAACCAGTCTTAGAGATGACCATTTTAACTGATTGATCCGTCCCTAAAACTATTAAATTATCGTGGGTCCTGTCCCCACTAACAAATGGCAATTTTTTGGTCGTTGTTTTGTATATTATGTACGGGATTGACATTTATTTTGACGTTTATGACAGACGTAAACGAATATCAGCCTCATTCATTGATTATTATTCTATTCTATTCTACAAAATGACCACAATTTTGTCTAGGTTGGTTGGTTGAATGTTTATGGTATTCGTTCCGTGTAGTTGGATCCCTAAGAAATCCGACAATCTTATTGCCATTGATTTGTCGAGGTCTAAATGGCCAGTGGATTCAAAATATCGAGGTTCAGCCTTTTTGTAGTTCGCGTCTCGAATGCATGCAGTCATCTTTAATTAATACATCCTGTATATGTTATATAATATAGGAAGATGTTACATTTTATGATCACGTTTCGTTAAACCTTGTTTTTATATTTAGTAGGTACCTAGGTACTATAGTTTCGTACCGATACTGGGTTGACCTGCCCTCGTATTGATTTGTTTATTGTTTTTAATCATTCTCTGAGCCTATTCCCAACTCAGTTGGGGTCGGTTGTCTAGTCTAACTAAGATACGGCTGAACTTCGATATTCTGTGAAGCGACTGCCATCGGACCTCCACTACCAAATTGGCGATATCGAATTTCTTTAGTTAGGCTAGTCGGATTTTTGAGGGCTTCAACTACCCGTAACGATTGCCATAGATGTTCGTATGGCAACCGGGACCGACGGCTTAACGTGTTCTCCGAGACGACCAGACCAGTGCAAATATTCATGCATACAAATATTTGCACTGAGCGGGGACTGAACCCGCACCTCCTTCTTAACAGTCGTGTTCACTGCCACACCACAGAGGATGTCGTGTGTTCATTGTTTTTACATATATTTTAGAGGACGTAAGACACGACGGTATATCCGTCCCAATCGAGCAGTCCGACTGGGGAAGTACCTCCACCCTACACAATATCGCCGTTTAATAAACCAAAGGCTTATCCTACATCTTTTGCGCTGACGACACAGAATGTCTCTGTTCTTACAGGGGTTGCGGCACGAGTGTCCTCTGGTGTTACACTCGTAGGCCACGGTAACCTCTTACCATCAGGTGGCCCGCGTGCTTGTCTGCGACCTGAGTTGTATAAAAAATATGAAAAAAAATTAATCCCAAACTCCGAAGTAACAGCTTCTGATGTGACTAGGATTACCACAAGGATTATGATGACTTTTATATATTTTTTCTGATTTAAATTCCAATTTACGTGTCTGAGGTTTTGCGGTCATCCTATTTGTATAAGTAGCGGAACTATTCATCAATTACTACCAATATTATTACGTCCAATATCCGAAAATAGCAATGAATAGATGTACTTGGTTCGTTAAATGCGAGCTACAAATTATGTAATATTGTTCCTTCATAATTGCGGACGGCTGCGGCTTTTTTAGCTACACCTAGTATAATAAATAAAAAACTGTATTATACATTTATAATGGAGAGAGGATATTTATACAACAATTGCGCATTTAATTTTGACCATCAAACGGACAATGCGATTATGTTTAATAATATTTACTGTAAATCTGACTTCACTTCTAAATGTTGAAGTATTATTACGTTATTTACAGGTAAATATATTTTTTGATTATTCTCGTATTTCTATATAATCGGGAATGTGCCTCGAGGAATATTTTCATTTATTTATTTACATAGTTACGACGATTTTTTATTCATAATAATTCCCGGGTTTAAATGTTTCAAAATTCAGAATTCAAAAATATTTATTTATTCCAAATCGTGCATGGTTTTCACAGGCTTCGCCCAATGCCACAATGCAGTATACATACATACATACTATATTATATTTTTACGATCAATTAAATCTTATATATATATATCTATATTAATATTACATTCTTACTGCTCTTTTTATACCTTATATATCTATAAGTATATCAACTGAAGAGTTTTTGGTATACTTAAAAACTCTTCGACTCCAAACACTGAAGTGTTACTCGCATAAATTTTGAATTGTTGTGTATTTGTTTTATATAACTTGTGTAGTTAATTGTTTTATATAGACCATTAAACGAAACTTATAAAACTTCAAAATTATTAATATACTGTAGGTCAGTTAACAAATGGACCATGTAGTGTATTGACCAGTATCAGAAAACCGATCATTTAACTACTAACTTACTAACAAAGATCGAGTCGATTATCTCTCAATGCATTAGTAATGATCACCCATCCTAAAAATAACCTAGCTAACATAGCTTAACGTACTCGGTTACCACTTGACCACGCTCCCACTCGTTAGTTCAAGTAGTAGAGTTCTTGAATATCAACAGTTTGTATAGTTTCCGGTATATATCTTGACTCCAGGTCATATGTGAGATACGAGGCCCTTTTTTCCGTTCGCAAAATCCCCACGGATACCACCCCCACCAAAGTCGGTGAAGGTGATTATGTCGGAATCGTACCGACTAAAACGCACGCCGTCTATGGGTGCCGGTTTGATTGCCGGAGGTGAAATCATACGAGACATATCTCTCGCACCCTTGCAGACCCGAGGGAGACACGAGGCCCTGGCGCACGCAGATTGTTCTGATTTTTTAAAATACTTAGGTTGTCAAATTGACTGCACCACGCTTGATGGTAAATAATGGCGCAGTCCAGAATATGTTGACCGCCGTTACAGGTGCTGTCCCTGCAACGGCGGTCCCACCCTGACGGCCTCGACAGTTGTTTTTTCAAGCCCCGCTTGAAGGACCCAAGACTGTAGGATATTGACTGTTTTATGTCAATATAGTGTACCTAGAGTACTTCTCGAGTTCATTTTGTGACGTCATTATAGGGTCATGTTATATTAACGACCTCTAACGGTGGCGTGGCGGTAGTGAACGCGACTACTACTCAGAAGGTGTGGGTTCGATTCCCGCTCAGTGCAAATATTTGTGTGCATGAATATGAATATTTACATCGTTCTGGGTGTTTCTATGTAGGTATAAGATGTATGTATTTACTAAAAAAAAGTATCTAAGTATGTTTATCCGCATTCTAGAACCCATAACACAAGCTAGTTAAACTATGCTTACCATGGGTCTGGGTGATGGCGGGCGTTGTGTAGATTGTCCTAGAATATTTATTTATATGCCGATATCTATACCAAATATACTTGACAACTAAGCTTCAGGCCACAATATGCCACAATAGGCCATGTTTGTGTATCCCACATACATTGGTTCGGTGTAGGTTCTATATTATTGTATGATTACGCCTACTGCTAGTAGCGAGGTGAAAGGTTGTATGATTAAAATGATTAATTATGTTATTGTTTGTGTTGATAGATTTACCGATGTATCATAATCATTCATAAACCTTTGTGGCATAGCGGTAGAGAACGCGACTGCTACGGAGGATTCTCGGGTTCGATTACCGTTCGGTGCGAAAATATGAATATATATTTTTTTTATTTAGGATACGTCAATTTGACTTCACCCCGCCTGACGGTAAACTGAAGGCAAAGTCTCAGGGAAGAGGGTCACCATTACAAACACGTACAGTGTTACAATGCCACTATTGTAACACTGTACTATTGTAACTCAGCTTGACGGCGTCATCAGATGCTTTTTCACGCCCCGCTTAAATGACCCAGGACTGTAGGAAGAAGCGGTTCGGTGAGTCTTTCCTCTGCCGCACCATTAAGTCCTGGAATTCCTTACCAGCGCACGTGTTTCCTTACAGTCCGGGGTCCTTTAAGCGGGGCGTGAAAAAGCATTGATGAGGTTTTTCCCCCTGTTCCACATATCCCTACTGACGTATCTCCACTGGTAGGGATACTTCGATTTTTTTTCCAATTATAGCTACCGGTAGGGATATATGGAATCGTTTTCTCCATATATCTCCACCGATTTGCACTGGTGGGGATAGTTGGATTTTTATTTCCATTTATCGCTACCAGTAGGGATAATAGGACGGGTATGGAGTGTTCATAAAAGCCTCAAACGCGAGTCATGAAAACCTTTTTTGAATAAAACCTTTTTTAAATGTGAAAACTTTTTATGTTTATTTGACGCAGAAAAAAGTAAAAAAACAACATAAAACTTAAAATTTGTGATCCGTTGCATCGCACAATCAATGTATTCGTTTATCTTACCATATCTAAGAAAGCACCTACAGTAATTTCTGCCGTAACAAGTTGTAGTTGTGCATTTTGGATAACAATATCACGTAGAGCATACGCCTGGTCACGCAGTTTTGGTGCTTTCAAATCGTGTATAATACATTTGAAGCGGTTCCTTTGAACTATAGAGTGCTTATGTAGTATATTTAGTAATCCGTATAAATTTAGTTGTCTATTACATTTTTCATTAATTTTGAAATGCCATGCTTCAGCAAAATTATTCGTTCTATGTTTCTGCCCAAAAACAGACCACTGTTTCCGGAAATTTTCGTTTTTCAGCCAAAAGTGTTTGAAATATTTCATAAATTTTTCCATTTTAAATTCTTCCAATACTTGAGATTCTATGTATGCCCATCCTTCATCTATGTTTCCAATAGGCAATAAAGGCAAGGATGCTGTTAATGCTAATATTCTTCTCTTGTCGCGATTCTTGGTCAACTTTAACTCCTTCCCTTTTCTCCATATTGCCTTATGAAAATGATAGTAGCATCCCCCAATTTGAACTTTTGGAAATACTAACGTCAAGGCCTTCGCAAGGTTTTCATGACTCGCGTTTGGGGCTTTTATGAACACTCCATACCCGTCCTATTATCCCTACTGGTAGCGATAAATGGAAATAAAAATCCAACTATCCCCACCAGTGCAAATCGGTGGAGATATATGGAGAAAACGATTCCATATATCCCTACCGGTAGCTATAATTGGAAAAATAATCCAAGTATCCCTACCAGTGGGGATACGTCAGTAGGGATATGTGGAACAGGGGGGTTTTTCACGTAGTTATTTATGTATGTAAAAAAGGAGAAGGTTCTCAATTCGATTGGTATTTCTTATGACCGATTATGGCCGTATGTAGACCGATTGCTGGGCAATTTATTATCCGATTTACTTGAATCTTCTTTAGTTCGATGCAAAATAAGTTAAATAGTGTTCCATAAAAATAAATCACTACATAGTATAAAATAAAGTCGCGTTCTCTGTCCCTATTTTTCTTGTCCGTTGTATGCTTAAATCTTCAAAACTATGCAACGGATTTTGATGCGGTTTCAATAGATAGAATGGTTAAAGAGGAAGGTTTATATGTATATAACATCATGCTACGACTAACAGGTGCGGAACAGGAATGAAAAATGTTGCAAAAACGGGGTGACGCAGATGAAGTTGCGCAGGTCAGCTAGTTAAAATTAAGATTTGACTTTACATGGACGAAGTCAAGGGCATGTATAGTTGAATTTATGATATCTATGGCAGGTGTATTCATTTTTCATTCTAATATAAGGAATTATTTAGACATATATATTTGGTAATTATGATTGATCACATTATAAAAATGTGCTGTCAGAATATAAACATCACTCATCATTCATTCCATCATCATTCATCATAACATTATGTTCACGTCTAATTAAAAAAATAAATTATTTACAAATTAACTAATACGATGAATTACATTTATATTTCGTTTACAAAATATTAAAAGCATTGGGAGAAGCACAACTTTTAATGTAAAAAAAAAACTTAAATATACGAATTTATTTTCGGCATACCTCCCCATTATTTTACAAAGTGCCCGATTGGCGGCAATAAGCTCGCCCCCTATTAAGTAGTACTGAAAATCATAGTTGGCGAAATTTGCGTTTGATACACCTCTGTCTACCCCTTCGGGGATTATGGACGTGAGCATAATATGTATGTATGTCAGTACTAAATATATAAAAAAAAATAACAACTTAAAGGTCATTTAATTCTGTTACTGTCTTCGAGAATGACCTTTTCCTGTACAGTGACCTTATGCTATCATACGTCACACGTCAGCAAATATTAAGGTTTAGTTGCTCCAACTACCCGTTAAAATTAAGGTTTCCGTCAAATTTAACAGTAACAGTAACATTGATTCTAATAGTTTGGCTAAATGTGTTGCACCAGAGTATTTAGTAGCTCGGTTATAGTTTTCTTTTTGATAGAATTTGACGTTTGAGCGTGGCCGGTTACAGTTAGCTTCAAGTTAAGACGTGATTTTAACAATTGTTTTAACCTGTTTTATACCTGACGGGTACTTTAACTGGCATTTGACGGGCACTGTTAATGTTAAAGTACAATCGTGCAACCCAGGCTAAGGTATCATCAAAGACATTGACAATGACAGCCTCTGTGGCGTGGTGGTAGTGAACGAGACTGCTACGCGGGAGGCGCGGGTTCGATCCTTGCTAAAATATTTATATGCATGAATATGTCACCTGCATACGGTGCAGAATATTCCATCAAGAACCAAGCGGTTCGGTGAGTCTTTTCTCTGCCGCACCATTAAGTCCTGGAATTCTTTACCGGCGCACGTGATTCCTTCTTCCTACAGTCCCGGGTCCTTTAAGCGGGGCGTGTAAAAGCATCTGATGAGGCCGTCAAGCTGAGCGCCACCATTGTAGAACGTATTTGCAATGGTGATCCTCTTTCATGAGACTATGCCTTCAGCTTAACATCAGGCGAGGTGAAGTCAAATTGACGTGCTATAAAAAAAGGACGTTTTAGCCTCGGTCAGCTGGAATTTGATGGGTAGGTTTATGCCAGAGGCTACGTAGACATGAGTAGCCTCATTGGCAGTCCTCTATCTGTCTATCTATCTCTATCTAACATCAGGCTAGGTGAAGTCGTATCGTATATAGACATAGAGGTGCCATAAAAAAATAAAAAAAACTGCAAAGTTTGTCTAAAATTCTCTTGACTGACCAGGGACTAGGCCAACTAAAATTAAAAAGAAAAACTCTCACTATTTTGTTATACTAATCGATACGATTAATATTCAGGATGAAATTTCTCTAAAACATAAGATTTAAGGCAGTACTAGTATACCTCCATAACCCGGTTTATTTTTCCACACTCTATACAGTGTGGAAAAATAAACCGTCAAACTGTTCATATACCTATCATGGTTTCACGTGACCAAATCACCTTCATGCCATTTTCAATTATCCCATTAAAAACTATTAAAAAAAATATATTTATTATCTCATTAAAAGGTGTAACTTTAATAGGAAAATTATTTCCGTTTGTAAATGTCAGACATTTATTGAAACAAATATGGATATAATTGCGTAATTCTCACTTCCTTAAAACATGGGTACTCATCCGCCATTATCGTGTGTTCTTGATACACGATTATGGCGGTTAGATTAATTAAATCTACCACAGATAATACAATTATGATGTTTTTTTTAAATGTTGTCGTAGACAAAGGAGACTGGCTATCCTACTATTGTTTCTTCTTCTTTTCTTAAAATGGCTTCTGCAGCAGAATAGCCGCAATTTTGCCAGTCTCTAGTAAATGTAAACGTCTTATAAAATTAATGGCTTCTGCAGCAGAATAGCCGCAATTTTGCCAGTCTCTAGTAAATGTAAACGTCTTATAAAATTAATGGCGAGACGCCAATGTCAACTTTCAAGTTTTAAAAAAGTATACCAGAGCCACGTTAGCCACGCCAGTAAATTTGTTTCCGTGTGTGCGCCCCCCACGAGATCAGGTAGTCGATCAGGACGTGTGGTTAGATTTTTCTGTTTGATTGTAAGCGATTTCAACTGGGGAGTTTGGCGCCAAAACAGGGCAAACAATACATCGTGACAGGTTTTCATTTTCTAAAATTGGTGTTTATAGGGTTTAGTGTTTTTTTTTGAGTAAAAATGGCGGCTTTTTAGACAACGTATTGGACAACGAGCACAAGATTGGGAAAGTGACTTATTGCCGTGAATTCTGTTATTTCGTGTTGGTTTCAAAACTCCATAGCAACCTTCAGCTGAGCCTCCATTATTTTACTCCCCAGTAATGTAGTTAGGGCGTTAGCTTGACTATGACGGATTTACCTTGACCTTGACTGTGAATTTATGATGAATACGGTGCAGAATATATATACCATAATATAACGTAAACTCACGCCGTATAGATAGATAGATAGATAAAAACTAGTAACAAATTGTTATCCCAATACTGAGTAATATAATAACATTTTTCACAGCATCACGAGGCGTTTATTTATAGTGTGGCAACATTAATCAAGGAAAGTCATTTGAGGCTGGCAATTTGTGCTATCTCATTTATTTCTCATTTACAAGCGAACCACAGATTATATAGATATTTTGTAATACATTCTAGCTAAGCATAAACGTTGCGATTGAGCGCATCACTTAAGAATTCTAGATATTTTAAGGTGTGAGATGCATTTCATGGCGTTTAAGACATCAGTTATTTAGCGTTGACTTTTTTAGAACATTAATTGACGGCATCCCGTCTAATGGTAAGTCGTAAACATTATAACATGTCCACATTAACCTACGTGACCAATACCTACTAGCTAGTGAATCCGATTATGGGAACTGATTGGCGTGGCGGTAGAGCGTTACTGCTTTTTCGGAGTTCATAACATAACTAAGCTCACGCCTATATGGTCATATACATACTGTATATGACCATATTGTATATGACCATATAGTTAACCTAAGTTAAGTTACTGTAGGCAGATTAGTTTTAGGTTCTTTTTTTTTAATATATGGCACGTCAATTTGACTTCACCTCGCCTGATGTTAAGCAGAAGGCAAAGTCTCATGAAAGAGGGTCACCATTGCAAACACGTCCAGTGCTACAATGGTAGCGCTCAGCTTGACGGCCTCATCAGATGCTTTTTCACGCCGCGCTTAAAGGACCCGGGTACTTAGGTACTGACGAGTTATATATAAGTATATGTGGCCTATTACGTGTGACATACGAGCTACCTTGAAAACAAACAGCCAATCATCCTTACATCGGTATGAGCAGACTTTTACAATTATTCCATATATGGATCGGTATGTTTGTCCGTCCGTGTGAAGTAAGGTATGTAGCGGTACAACCGTGAAATTGGTTATATTTAACTGTGGACGTGAAAACAACGGGGATAATAATAAGTTTAACGTGTCTGTGTGTGGCATTGTAGCTTCTGAAAGGATGAACAGATTTTGATGTAGTTTTTTTTGTTTGAATGGAGAATCAGTGGAGAAGAATCTTATCAAGACGAAAAATACCTCGAAAAAGTAAAATTACTTAACTCAGGTGTTGTCGTTGTCGTGCTTCGAAAATATGTCTGAGTGCTTTATCAGTCAGAAGTCCTCTGACGCGATGACGCTTGACTTATTTGTTTTTTACATTTTCGAGGCTTTTTTTGGGGGTAAATTTTTAATAGGCTTAGTGTTTATTAAAACCTACCAGTTTTATAATTTACCTGCAACATGTAATGTCGTCAATGTATTGAAACGTTGGCGGTTTATTAGTACTACCGAATATTCAAAATGAAATTATCCAACGAATTCATCAAATTAAAATAGAGAGAATATAATTAAAATGAAGAGTCTAGGCTAATTCAATCTGTATATTAACATTCACAGGGGTGGGTCTTAAATATATATAAATTTTACAGCAAATGTAGGTATTCCATCCGTGGGAACTGCTGATTACAAAGGTGGAAACAGCTTAATCCATAGGTGGGAACGGCCTGCAGTCCGGAGAAAAGCTGCACTTAGCTGGTAGCTCGTCGTGCCGCGTCAGCTTCTTTCCGCCGACGTGGCTCGGTCTCCGTCCTGCAAGCACAAGGAAAAAGCTAAGTAGGTGTAAAAACATACTGCAGTGCGGGCGTGGCAGGGAAGTGAAAGCAGGTGGTCAAGCTACTTCCGGCACGTAGTGCAAAGTCATTGCAGTAAAAGCCACGACCCACAGCATTCTAAGCAGCAGGCAAATGCATAGAAAAGAACACACACTTAGTAAGATAGATTACCCTGAGGTCAATGGCCTCAAGGTATAGGTCATTAACATTTTGACAGATTGCAAAATAAAATGGGATCTATAAAAATTCTATAAAGTTAAATAGTTGCATAGCGCACAATAAAATTAGGCGATGGCTACTCCATGGGCTCACTCTGGAGTGGCATCGCACCAAACTTGGCCCTCGGCATGCATAGGCATGACGCGGCATGAAAAGCTGTCCATAGGAAAACATTCATATGGATAAAATAAAGCAGACTTTACTCGCGTAAAAAGCAAAGCCATGCTGGAAGGAACTTCACACTACCCGCATGTATCCGACGATGTACCATCTAAGAAAATCTAGTATCAGCTGGGAATATAATATCAGCATATAATACTAACATTATACTCCAGCTACAAAAATATGGTAATCGACTCGGATTCAAGCGGCCAATGAGCCACCTGAAATAAAAATTAAATTAGCACACTGTAAAGCCACAATTGCTCACCGAAAGTTCTGCCACAAGTAGGATCTGCCACGGTCGGAGGAAAAAAGCGGGCTCCTCACTGAACCGCACTCCCTTATAAGCCCTCTGGTAAAAAGGGGGGCAAGACCCTAATGTGCAGGTACAAAGTAATTAAATGCTTATGCATGCTAAACAAAAGCATTTTATAAAATATTCGTATGCTAAAGGTCACTGACCTATGATTGACCATAGACTGGCCGAGTCGCGTCCTGTCAATCATCGACCAGAGACAAGGAATCGATTATCATAGATAATCATTCCCTGAATGTAGATAAAATTAGTGTGGACTGCGAATCGATACCAGTATGGTATTCGATTACGCATTCCACAAATATAAAATAATGCAATAACGATTTGCATCGTTACAGTATAATCATGTAAATGTTATATTTTGTTGCAAATTATTATAATTAAACTTCATTAGAACTGAAAATTTATAGAACTGTGAGGTAGCAATATAGGTCATTTAAATGTTGAATTGATTTACTCGTAGTTATTTGTTACCCGATTACGGTACAGCTAAAGGAGGGTTATGATTTTGACAGGTGGTAAGATCGTTTATTTAAGATTTTTTTTGTTATTTTTTTGTTTATACCACTTAGTTGGCAGACAAGCACACAGCCCACCTGATGGGAAGCGGTCATCGTGGCCTATGGAGCTTTATAGCTGACCTTCTAGGTTATTATTTAGCCACGAATCCCTCAATGGGTACCTAGGTATAATAAGATTTAGTGGGAATTCGCTAGCGTAAAGGTTTGCTACCCACTTGCGCAGGCGCATAGTGAGACCTACGCAGTATTTAGTCATGCTCATTATCAATTGTGTACGGATCCGAAGAGTTAAGGTGTTGCCATTAATTTAACCTTCAAAAACCTTCAAAGGTCTGTGAGACCGACATAAATATTCCGCAATATTCTACACATCAGATCCGCTTTTTTAATAAGCTCCCTAATACTATTTTTTACTCGAATTTCAAAGAAGGTTATATTTATTTGTTAACTACACAACCCTATTAATAGGTAGGTAAATTTAGTCTAGAGTAACTGTATCCCATAGACTAGTATTAATAGTGTAAATAGCCCCACAGACTACTTTATTACCGCATTACCGAATTTAAAATGTCAGTGGCAGTAACGTGTGACTTTAAGGCTTAGTTGTACCATCTACCTGTTAAAGTTAAGGTTTCCGTCAACAGTAACAGTAACATTGATGATTGTGTTGCACCAGAGTATTTAGTAGCTCTGTTATAATTATCTTTTTGATATAATTTGACGTTTGAACGTGGCCGGTTACAGTTAGCGTCAAGTTATGAAGTCATTTTAATAATTGTCAAATGGTGCAACCTGTTTTATACCTGACTGGTACTTTAACTGCACTGATAATGTTAAAGTACGATCGTACAACCCAGGTTAAGTGTATACATTGACGTCACTGCACAAGTGTAAGGTTCAACGGAGGTAGGACACGACGGTATCTCCCGTCCGAAATGAGCTGTCCAACTGGGGAAGTACCTCCGCCCTACAGAAGACCGCGGTCAAAATAACCATCGTGTTGTGTTCCCGCCGGTAAGTAGGGTAGCCAGAGCTCACTATACCCCTCCTTCCCCTCCCATTCCTAGCCTCCCCACCCCTTCCCAGCTCTCCCCCTTTCCCTTCAGGGTGGGCAGCGCGTGTGTGACACCTTTAGTGTTGCACACTTTCATAGGCCACGGTTGCCGCTTTCCATCAGGTGGGCCGTGTGCTTGTCTGCCACCTACGTAGTATAAAAAAAAAAAAAAAAAAACAAAAAAAAAAGGGAAACACTCTCGAAGCCGAATGGAGATTAAATATGACGTATAAAAAAAAGAAAAAAAAATAATTGTATTTTTTTACATGACAATATGTAGTGTACCAGGGGTACTACCGGAGAAGTTTAGTTTTCGGGAGTGTTTCACTAACACCCTGTTGATGCCTATTCCTGTCAAAGTTGATAACAGTTTATAAAATACGTTTCACCGTACGTATATTCTAACATACGTATATCACACCCTTTTTTCCCCTAAGCATAATTTAATATATACCTTCATACTTTTAGATATCTTTTTTAATTATAACCGCGGTAGCCTAGTTCTATGGGTAATGGACTGCTGAGACGAGGTCTCGGGTTCGATCCCAGGTTTACCATGGCTCACACCAATGACTGCGATGCTTTTCGAAGTTATGTGTGTATTTATTTCAGGTTTATTAGTGCCCGGTTAATGACAATAGGCTCGCCACCTATTACATTGGGACCTAAATATAAACTGGCGAAATGTGGGTGCAAGCACCTCTGCCTACCCCTTTGGGGATGTAGGCGTGACAATATAAAAAAAAAATACTTTGCCGAGAAGACGCCATGTTGGTCCTAGTAGACTTTGAAATGATAAAAACTGTAACTCTCACTACTTGTCCTTGGTGTTTTCTTGTATTTATTTTTTGTTTTGTTTTTGGTGTACAATAAAGAGTTATCTATCTAAACTATTAAACACCATCGATGCACCACAAGATCAATTATTATCATCATTGTATGTATTCGAGGCCGTTTTTTTTCCACTAAGACCTTTGATTGCCTTTCTGTCATATTAGTTTGTTATTTGAATAATTATACAATAGGCATACAAATAAACTTTAATTGTTGCCAGATGAAAAAAAACATTGCTTCCATACAACTGATGTCATGCTTCCGGTTTTATATACATAACTAGCTTTTGCTCGCGGATCTGCTCGCATAGAATTCTGATCTGATACTTTTGCTCTACTGACCCTTTCTCGACAGTTCTTTCGTCTGAAGTGATTGCCTGCTGACCTCCCCAACCTATACTTAGAGGACATCGCCTCTAAATATAGATTGCGGAGGCCAGAGGGCAAAGGAAGTACTGTAGTGGTTAGATTTTTAGGGCTCCAACTTTCTTTTTCATTGTAAAACTAGCTGACCCGCGCAACTTCGTCTGCGTCACCCCGTTTTTGCAACATTTTTCACTTCTGCTCCGCACCAGTCAGTTGGTTGTAGCATGATGTTATATACATATAAACCTTCCTCGTTAACCATTCTATCTATTAAAGAAAACTGCATCACAATCTTGCGTAGCTAAAAAGATTTATGCATACAATAGGACATAAGGAAATGAAAAATAGGGACAGGGAACGCGACTTTGTTTTATACTATGTAGTGATTAATTGCTTTCATAATTTTTGGACGGCGTCCCTGCCTCGCTGGTTCACTGCGGGTTGGCGGGTAGCCAGAGCCTTTTCTCTCTGGAGTGTCTCCTCCTTTCCTCTGGGTATAAAGACGCACTCTTCGTACCACTGGTACCACCACGGTCAGGATCTCAAAGAGGATGGAGGTCATTCTGCAACCTCCGAAGCCCGAACCGTCTCCGCGCATTGCCGGCATAACGGGTTCGGAGTCTTCTCTGAACCCATTTCACCGCGAACACGTTATAATCTGAGAAATATCTAGAACCCTAATCTGAATGCAATATTATTGTGCAATTATGGTGCTATGGACTATAAAATCTGTATTATAACAGAAATAATGAACAAATAAAGTAGTGCTTATAACATTAATCTACATACAGGTACCTGGTAATAGTATGTACAGGTTTATAGTGTTGAGAATATGCATTATAGTCAAAGAGACCGTCACCACAAAAATACCATAATATTAATTCTTCTTTATACCAGCGTTAATTGCAATCGCAGCTTTCATGTCGAAGTCTGGGGTTTGTTTCATCGATCTAAACTGCGGGTTTGACTGAACCCTCCTTCTCCTTTCCTACACAGGACTACACGTGCAGGGCTTAGATGTAACACGCATACGGTGCAGAATATTCCATCAAAAACCAAGCGGTTCGGTGAGTCTTTTCGCCGCCGCACCATTAAGTCTTGGAACTCCTTACGGTCGCGCGGCGGACGTGTTTCCTTCTTCCTACAGTCCCGGGTCCTTTAAGCGTGAGTCCTTTTGAGGACAGCTTAAAGATATGAGAATGGAATAAAACATTCAATCTTACACTTTCGAATCGGGGTCTTCTGTTACACTTGACTTTTACAGATGGTTCGTGTGCTAAAATATACCATCCTACCTATCCCTGTACCAAATTTCAGCCTGATCGGTTTAGCCGATAGAGTGTAATTGAACAACAAACACACCATGTTCACAAACTTTTACATTTAGGTATTTATAACTTACAAATTCAGTTTCGGTTCCCGTTGTCATGACAACAATATTGTTAGCGATATTATCGCCCACGTATCTGCTGGATTTTTTCAAATCTATGATTATTGCTCCGCTCCCTTGGATGGTAGCGTGATGATATATATATAGGTTCACCGGGTATAGTGTAGCTTTCAAAGGTGAAACTTTTTATCAAAGTGGTCCAGTAGTTTCGGAGCTTATTCATTTGAAATCTACAAACAAACACCCAAACAATCAAACACTTAAATACTAATAATATTAGTAAAGAAATAGGATAGTAGAATAGGAAGCCGTTAGCTCTTAGCCTAGTATAATTCTAGCACAATATTAATTAAAACTGTAAAACTAACATTAAACTCCATATATGATGAACAATTAACCGTAAATACCGTTCAATATTAATTTAATATGGCAACATCTAAAAATATACTCACTCAATATTATGTAAGACAAGAATTTCAGTAGACCTAAAGAATAAATCAATATGTTTATTCATTAACTAGCTGACTCGCGCAACTTCGTCTGCGTCACCCTGCTTTTGTAACATTTTTAACTTCTCTCGCACCATACATATAAACTTTCCTCTTCAATCATTCTATCTATTGAAAAAAACCGCATCAAAATCCGTTGCGTAATTTAAAATATTTAAGCATACAAAGGGACATAGGGACAGAAACGCGACTTTCTTTTATACTATGTACGATAGCCACTTTTACCACAAAAGTTCTTGGACAATTTGAAAAAAAAAGTATGAAGTGATGCCACTACACAACTACTAGTCTTAGAAGCTACTGAATAATAGATCTACTTATTAATGTAATTAAGTTTAGTATACTACTTGCATGTGTTTACTTATTTTCTTATAAAGAAACAAGACATCGATAGTTTATTTTATTAACACTATCCATGTTTTTTTTATTTATTTATGGCACGTCAATTTGATTTCACCTCGCCTGATGTTAAGCTAAAAGCAAAGTATCATAAAAGAGGGTCACCATTACATACACGTACAGTGCTATAATGGTGGCGCTCAGCTTGACGGCCTCATCAGATGTTACTTTTAATTAAATATACTTAGGCTGCCAAAGGATTATAGATCTTAAGGTGTCCCCTGTACATAAACCTTAATGATCTGATTGGCACAGACCTTTATGTGAAGACCTTGATTTGACTATAGTTCTTCGAAATCCTGCATCTGAACTATTACCGCATCATTAATTAAACGAGATTAGCGCCCACTCTTGTAGTAATAAAGGTTTTTATACTACTCAGGTGGTAGACAAGCACACGACCCACTTGATGGTGATCGTGGCCTATGGACGTATTTTTTTTAATGCCACTTAGGTGGCAGACAAGCACATGGCCCACCTGATGGGAAGCGCTCACCGTGGCCTATGGACGTTTGCCACACCAAGTTCGTTATACTCGTGTTGCCTACCCTGTAGAAACCTTCTAATCTTGGAGAGCCGCATGTTTTAGTCAATTGGAAAAATCACAATACTTTAATGTCGTCAATGGGTTGTGGAGGTCAGATGGCAGTCGTTTCACGAAAAATAATGAAATTAACTTAGAAATCGTTTTTTATACCACTTAGGTGGCAGACAAGCACACGACCCACTTCATGGAAGTCGTCGTGGCCTAAGGACGTTTGCCACACCAGGGTCGTCACACTCATGCTACCGACCCTGTAGAAACCTTCTAATGCCCTGAAGAACCTCATGTAGTGTACGACGCATGAAGTGCCTTCATATTACAGTTTAAGTTCGTTGAAGTCTTTTCTATTAAGTACCTAAATGTAATCTAGGAAAAATAACTTCTTTGCCTTCCTCATTAGTAAAGAAGCTTGACTATTATGTATTAATTAGTAATATAGATCTGGTCTAACAGCTGTGTCATTAATAATTATACCTACTTTATAGATATACCAACTCTGCTCACCCCATTGCACTGTAACACGCGTGAATATACGTATTTATCAATATAACTACAATACAACAAAACATGAATGCATCTGTCAACTCCTTGATGGCAGCTAAACAAAGATGGCGCCTGTACCGTCAGCAAAGTAATTATTGTAACTTACATTATGTTACGTGATTAGGGGGTAGACAGAACCAGTGTAACGGAACATGAAACACACTGAGACTTTGCTTTGAGCTTACCATCAGGTGGAGAGAAGTCAAATTGACGTGTCCTAAATAATAATAAAAAAATTGTCTGTAGTCCATGGTAACCACGTTCCATCAGACAGTGTGCTTGTCCATAGGCCACCTAAGTGATATAAATAAATTCACCAATAATAGGTTAATTATAATCTAAATGCACTGACAGGGCGTAGGTTCAAGCCCCGCACTATGCAAATATTTGTATGCATGAATATAGTTATTTGTACTCACAGAAAAACTAGTAGAACTGCGACACGATTTTCAGTAGCGGAACCGATGTCGCCAAACTCACACATACATCCGTTAATAATACCGTACATTACTTGTTAATAATTGCTTTGAGTGGTGGAATTTACTACTTCTTTTAATGCCAAATTAGCTCAAATCATACGTACTACAAAAAATCTCAGTAGCCTAGTGGGGCAAAGGTGCTAGCACCCACATTTCGCCAGTTTATATTTAGGTCCCAATATAATAGGTGACGAGCCTATTACCATTAACCGGGCACTTATAAACCTGCGATAAATATACACATAATTTCGAAAAGCATCGAAAAGTCATTGGTGTGTGCCATGAAACCTGGGATCGAACCCGAGACCTTGTATCAGCAGTCCATTACCCATACCACTAGGCTACTAGGATGATGAGGTAGGTCCACTGTTCACAGCGCTATTAGTGTTACTAGGATTAATTACCACTATGCCAATGTTACGGTATGTTTAGTTAATTATTGTAAATGTTAATTAAAACCATGTATATTTTGATTTTTCTCATTAATCAATCCTTAATTGCGATTGGCAAATATTACGATATTGTAGTTACGACTACAATGGGATAGGTGAAGGAAGATTTTCATATTAATGAGGTTCTGACGACGGTTATCCTCTTGGGGTTGGGAGGTCAGACGATAGTTTATAGCAAGGCCAATTTATCTGGACCGAAAATGTAGCAAAAAACGAGTTCTAATGGATATTTTTGGGAATAGCACGAGGTCTTACGGTGACGAAGAAGATCAAATCCACCAATCGTAGATTTTTTCTTTATTTAGGGCACGTCAATTTGATTTCACTACACCTAATGGTAAGCTAAACAAAGTCTCAGAAAAGAGGGTCACCATTACAAACACGTACAGTGTTACAATGGTGGCGCTCAGCTTGACGGCCTCATCAGATGCTATTTCACGCCCCGCTTAAACGACCCGGGACTGTAGGAAGAAGGAAACACGTGCTGGTAAGGAATTCCAAGATTTAATGGTGCGGCAGAGGAAAGACACAGAACTGCTTGAATGTCGCTAGCACCTCTGCCCACCGCTTCGGGGATATAGGCGTGAGTTTATGTTATGTTATGTCACAGTGCAAGTCGATCAACATAACAATTGCAATGTACTTGTAGTTTGTTTGCTGACGTTACCCGCGTACTTGACGAGTGCGCGGCACTCCGCATTCAATAGCAAATGTCATAAGTCATAAACCATTACACACAGAAGCGGATGATTACGTATCTTGCAGATGAGACACTGAGTTTTATTTTAGGTTTTTACCTAAACACTAATTTTGGTCTATCTGGCTATTTGAAATTGGAATTTATTTATAAAATGGTATGGTGTCAACAAACATACAATTTTTTTTTATCTATGGCACGTCAATTTGACTTCACCTCGCCTGATATTAAGCTGAAGGCAAAGTCTCATGATTATTGTATATATATACAGCGATGACTACATTTATGCACTTTTGTGTTATCAGAGTAATTAATTATTAAGATATGTCGTCCTTAGTTTTAATTTAAATTACATTATATCATTAAATGACCTTAATGAAAGAAATAAACTTTTGCAGATCTCTAGACAAAGTGACATTCTGTTGATAAAAACACCAGTAGAATCGCTTATTTAAGTACAGGATTGACGTAAATCTATAATAAGACTACGCAAGTTAAATAAAATTTGGATAATTGTGACTTGAAATATTTCATTTCACATATTTTTATTATTATTAAAATCACCGCAGTGTCAAGTAATCCATTGATATCAAATTAAAAGCAGTTCGCTTCCATGCGATTCCATCAATAGAATGTCACATTGTCTAGGCCCATTTTCGTCATAGGCATAAAGGTATGTAGTGACACATCTACAATAGTTTAATCTTAGTCGATAAGTGCGTGAGATATTTTGTATACACATTGCAGCTGCGCGATCGGAATCTGCGAATGTATGTAGGTACGAGACCTTTTGCTTGCTGAGCCATTCGGACGCTCTGTGGAATTAATGTAGGTTACGAGTGATAATCGAAGCTTTCCGGATGACTTGAACAAGACTATTTGTTATACAAATTTATATCACGTAACATGAACTCACGTCCATATCCCCGAAAGGGTAGGCAGAGGTGCTAGCACCCATATTTTGCCAGTTTTTGTTTAGGTGTATGGGTGATTATTTCATTTCGTGCACATTACGCGGCGGACGATAAAGAATACATTAAACGTTAAAGAAATCTTAACCTGATATTTTTTTCATTTAGTTAACGTAGCAGTGTATTAGGCGCAACCCTGAAAACCTCTTGTATTTTATTAGCAATACTCGAAATTTAAAAAACCAAACCGAAAATCTAATTACCATCGGTGTCCCTTTCTCCAGATTTTAATAAATTAGTACATCCTGGTTAAAAATCTGTTGGAAGAACGAATTTTTTTATACGTTTTCGGTTAATAGATTAACTAATCTATATTGCATAGGATATATTGTTTACGAAAGAACAAATTTAACTAGTTTAATACGACTTTGAAAAATGTCCCTAGTCTCACCCATAATTACCATTCGACGATATTCTAGATCCGATATTTTCGAATTTAAGCGTTACTATGCACTAAACTGAACATAAATTACTCGGCGGCAGTCACCGCTATACTACCAACCCAAACTCACGCATTAAAAGAGCGAGTGAAACTATGTAATTTAAAGTTCTCCTGTTCGGAAAGTGAAGTGGTTCAAAATATTTCTATATACCATTCGCATTTTCAAAGGTAATTAAATTATAACTTCTCTATAATTATTTGTCAGGTGTATCCAATATAGATCTTCTATACGCTGGTAAAGTCATCAGATCTTTATCTATCAAAAACTGGAGTATTTAAATAAAAATGCTTCTAAATCTAATTACTGTTCTTCTAATTACCATGTTTTACCATTCTAGGCCGCAAAGAGATTAACCAGGAAATTTGCTTTCTCTTGCGGCTCATGGGCCAGGGATCCATCAGGGTTACGCAGGGGGGGGCAGCGAACGCGCGAGCGAATGGGATATGCTACTCCATACCCAGACTGATCTCACCGACGACAGCAGTTGCACTATCCGATGGGTCCTTACGTTCAAAGCAGCGTTCAACCCACGGGATGGACGCAAAATAGTCACGCAGTCCATCCCAGTCCGCTGACGAGTAGTGCCAGAGACGCCAATTTCCCTGCACTGGTCGTGGGGGCGCTAAGATAGGCACCTTGGAACAGACCAGACAATGGACGGAGTTGCCTAAAGCGGCTTGCACCGAAACATTGTACTGGTCTGGGTGGCTCGTCAGCTGAAGGTCTAGCAAAGAGGTTGCTAGGCCCGACCCTCTTGGTATTCTAGTGACCTCGTGTACCAGTTGGGTCAGGCCGTGAGCCAGAGCAAACGCGTGGGCGGCTCTTCCCGCATGGTCTGTTTTGGAGGAGCCCAACCCAGATCTCGTGGTGGGCGTTAAAGTCCGCCAAAAATAACAATTCAGCGTTCGGAAACCGCTCCTACGCATCATCTGCCGCCTGACTCAGATATTCGAAGAGTCGAGTTGTCTCGGCATCTTCAGTATGGGAACGGTAAAGTCACACATAGATTTGACTCGTACAGCAATGGTCTACGCGTACCCACAGGACAGAAAAGGATGGGTCCTCAAGGTCAAACATCCGCCCTAACAAACACGCATACCCCGGCTTTGGGACGGAAATTTTCCTCTAGAACATAGCCGGGGTAGATCAGGTAGGTCGTGTCATCAGGGCGGTATATTTGGGTCACCGTGAGAAAGAGCAAGGCTGGTTTCACCGTCTCTAGATGTTGGTGGACGGCGTTGAGGTTTGCATGGAGCCCACAGATGTTCGTTGACTCCACCTCAAATAGCGAACTTGTGGGAAAACGAAGAGCACTGCCATGGAGGGGTAAGAGGAGGCGTGAAAAGAGATGATGGTCGTTACAGTACCGCGTGACAAAGCGCAGGAGATTGGTTTTGTCTATGAATGTGAGGAGTGGCGAGAGCCGACGCGCCGATCGGAAGGGCCCCCGTACCCCCCGAATATGGTCGCCGGGTTCCCACGTCCGGTCACCAACCGGCACGACGAACCATATCGGGATTATGCGCGGCCTGGTGAGGCATCCTCCCAGGGTGGTTAGCCCCGGTTGGGACCCTGTACTATACCGCGGGCGGCCGGCGGCACCACCGTTTCTACGGGTCTCCCTGGTCGCGGATCGCCCCGCACCACTCTCACTAGACTACGCCAAGACCCACTGGTCCCACTAGTACTGCGACCACCATCACCTCTGCCCGGCTATGCACTTGCTGATCCCTGAATGCAATCCAACCGAAATTGGATTACTATGAAGCTTTTTACCAGACTCCAACCGACTAAACTGCACGGTCGCCTGTGTGGGTCGTTTGGATGCCGGAGGTGAGGTTGGCTTGCATATCCCTCGCACCCCGGCCAACCCAAGGCCATCTCAGCGCTCTGCCCACGCATCTGCGCAGTGAACCATCATTACCATATCCTGAAATCTAATTACCGTACTTGTAAAATCTCATTACCGTTTTCACAAAAATAGAAACGTCGAAATCTCAAAGGATAAAAGAGTTATTGCTGTCCCTTCAACATAATTCAAAAGTAACGCTTAGATACTTTATAAAAAATATATAAAGAACATTATTTTGGAACTAATTTTTATTTTTCTTTCAAAACATCAAATATGCTCGAAATGAAATATTCACCCGTATCCGGTATATCCGTCCCAATTGAGCAGTCCGACTGGGGAAGTACATCCACCCTACAGAATATCGCCGTTTAGTAACCTTGTGTTGTGTTTTCGGTGGTGAGTAGGGTAGCCAGAGCTCACTAGAGAGATTTTGTGTTGCACGGACAACCAAAGGCTTATCCTACATCTTTTGCGCTGACGACACAGAACGTATCTGTTCTTACAGGGGTTGCGGCACGAGTGTTATTCTATGGTGTTACACTCGCCCATAGGCCACGGTAACCACTTACCATCAGGTGGGCCGCGTGCTTGTCTGCGACCTAAGTTGTATAAAAAAAAGGTGGCGAGCCTACTGTCCTTTAAACGGGCACTTATAAACCTGCAATAAATACACACATAACTTCGAAAAGCATCGAAAAGTCGTTGGTGTGTGCCATGGTGAAACCTTGAACCCGAGACCTCGTCTCAGCAGTCCATTACCCATACCACTAGGCTACCTCGCTATTACCAGGTAATTTTTTATAGGATGGGCGTTATATAAGAGAACTCCTCTCGCTTGCGGCCTTGCTCACCGCGAGGGCTTGAGCAGCCGCAACCTCCTTCTGCGAGCAAGTAATGGCCAAGAAAGAGGCGGTACAGGTTCGGAGGTCACAGAATGACCTCCATCCTCCATGAGTGTAGGCTTGGGGGTACAGTGTGAAGCCGCCTGTCACCGTAGTAGAAGCAGGACGCGACGACGGCGCAAGGTACATTTACTCATGAGGGTTAGACGGGGTCACAATGGTGCCCACACGTAAGGGGTCATTTCGACACAGATGGCCCCCGGTCTGCGGGGTTGCAAGGGATATGTTAGCTACTATCTCATCTCTAGCAGCGAAGAGACCAGTAGACCACCTCAAACCGGTCGGATTGGAAGTCTATAGGGAAGGCCTATGTTCAACAGTAGACGTCCTATGGCTGAAACGATGTTGAAACAAGTCTCCTATGCAGTCTAATCATAATGTATCTAAACACCAATCCCTAATAAAAAAAACTTTCTAAAATTTTTCTCCTTGCAACATTACATAACCTATAGATAACCACAAAATAGTTCCATTTACCCGTCAAACAGATGTAGATCAACTGTTAATATATTCTCACGAGAAACGCAAGCGACGCCGCAGGGCGACACTCTATGTTACATAAGCCGTTTTACATTATATCATACGTAATTAGATACACAAAAACTATAATAGAAGATCTATCTCACGACAATATGCTCTTTACGATCAACCTTATTGTGTAGTAGTAGAGTCGTGTTTTGACTGTCATGAGTCTAACTTAGAGGTCTTATTGAGTGGACATGCGCGTGCGCAAGTTGTTTGAAATGACCGTTGTACATCGGGTCAACTGAATTAAAGTTGAATTAAGCTTGTTATGTTCAAAGCACTCTAATTTTGGTGTCTTAAGATTTAAACTATGACATTTAATATGTGTAACTTTTTAAATTATCGCTTCTGTGGCACGGCGGTGAAGATTGTTTTTTTTATACCACTTAGGTGGCAAACAAGCACACGGCCCACCTGATGGGAAGTGGTCACCGTGGCCTATGGACGTTTGCAACACCAGAGGCGCCACACACGTGCTGTAGAAACCTGTAGATTGTTGAGTGTTATGTGGAAAGTCGCGGGTTCTATTTGCGGTGTTTAATGTTTTATTGGATTTCTATGATGGTATGTTTGCCCAGTGGTATGGGTAATGGACTGCTGAGACGAGGTCTCAGGTTCGATCCCAGGTTTTACCATTACACACGATTTACGATGCTTTTCGAAGTTATGCGTGTATTTATCACAGGTTTATAAGTGCCCGGTTAATGGCAAAACGCTCGCCACCTATTACATTGGGACCTAAAAACATAGACTGGTGTAATGTGGGTGCTAGCACCTCTGCCTACCCCTGCGAGGATATAGGCGTGAATTTGAGGTATTCCTCGAAGCGCTCTGATTTTGAGGCGCACGTAATGAGGCGCTCCTTTTTTATTCCTCGGAGCGCACCTTTTAGTAGCGCTCCCGATAACAATTAAAAATATTAAAATTTTATTCCTTGAAGCGCACCCACGTTTAATATTTTTAACTGTTATCGGGAGCGCTACTAAAAGGTGCGCTCCGAGGAATAAAAAAGGAGCGCCTCATTAGGTGCGCCTCAAAACCGGAGCGCTTCGAGGAATACCTCGTGAATTTATGTTTGAAAAAGTAGCAGTGAAGATAGGGTCAGTACGGTTTCACCCAACCTAATGGGGCAGTCCAACTAGGGAAGTACCTCCTTACAGAATACCACGGCTAATAATAACCTTGTGTTGTGTTTCCATCGGTGAATTGGGTAGCCAGAGCTGAAGAGAGGTTTTGTGTTATCAGTGCGAAGACTGAGGGCTTATGATATAAGACCCTGCTTTGTCTTCTGTACCTACTGATGACACAGAAACTCTCTTTCCCCTCCTCTCTGCAAGGTCGGCAGCATGAGTGAGACGCCCCTGGTGTTGCAACCGTCCTTACTCCTCTTTCCATCTGGCGGGCCGTATGTTTCTCTGCTACTTAAGTATACAAAAATGGCATTAATCCCTAGAGAGAGCATGTGAGCTGGAAATGAGCTGTTCACTCAACTTGCTACTCAGCTAAATTTTGTATCGAGACTAAGTAAATTATTGTAAATAGACCAAAAAAAAAGAAAAGCCCGCTGAGTTTCTTGCCAGAGTCTTCTCAAGTCGGGGCCGCGTTTCGAACCGGTATCCATTTGCATTTGATAAAATATTGTTGATATTGACGTTTTGTAAGTGCCGTTTACTGGTCTATGCAGAATAAATGATTTTTGATTTGATTTGATTCGTCAATAGAACATGTTCATTAAATGAAGAAACAGTACTTACAAGATATTTATTTCCCTCTACACATTGTACAAGATTCACTAAAACAATGATTTCCTCTCTCTCCACTCACCTTGCGCCGAACTGTTCATATTGATTGAAATAAAAGACTTGTTATAAATTGTTCTATTGTTAACGAAATGTAACAAAAAAGATGTTTACTTTTAGTATTTCATAAAAGGATGTTTGCGAATTTGGTAATGGTTTTTAGAGTACCGTGAAAAATAACATTGAATCTTTGGGCGAAATATCAACGAAAGAAAGACATAGGTAGGCCATGAAAAACCCATAAATAAATTAAAAAAACAATGTGAAAGAGTCACTGTTATAGTTCTGAAATTTAGAACTTATTTCTACTTTATAATACCTATATTGTTTTAACTGTGTGCACATGTATTATGTTACAATTTACAATCCAAATCGGAACTGTAATGTTTTTTACATGACTGTAATTTGTTTTGTGTGCCTTAATAAATAAATAAAAATGAATAAACCACTTCCAGTTGCTTTGGAAGTTTTAGCTAGGTCCAGGGGCATCAGAAAAAATTATATATTAGGCGAAAACGCCAGTAGAATCGGTAAGTAGAATATGCGATTGACTTGGACCTGCAATATGATTATACTATTTTATGAAATGAAATTTGAATTTCATTTTTCATTCATTTATCACAGGTTTATAAGTGCCCGGTTAATGGCAATAGGCTCGCCACCTATTACATTGGGACCTAAACGTAAACTGGCGAAATATGGGCGCTAGCACCTCGGCCTACCGCTTCGGGAATATTGGCGAGAGTTTATGTTATGTTATGTTTTGTGTAAAGATATATTATTTATGTCACTCGCACATTTTTTCTCTAAAAGTATTATAAATAACTTTATGCACTAGCTACTCTATTTATAAAAGACTAATAAAATAAAAAAACAAGAGATAAAAAATAATAACACCTCATTGCAACTGACCTTATAATACCATAAAAAAAACAAATACAATAATTACAAACAATAAAATTAATTATCTGTGGCTAGTGTTGCAACACACACCTATTATTCTCATCAAATTCATTATTTTTCTAAAACTAACATGTAATGGCGCATTACCATACATAGATATAATAACAAACTGCGTTATTTACTGGGTTGCCGCACGTCAGGACTTTACCCCATATGTTGGGAGTTTAGTTTCTATCAAGATGCCCATTCACAGTCACCAAATGTAAAAATTGAATTGAGCCATCGTCTTTCTGTATTTTTTAAGGGCTACACACCTGAAAAGGGAAAAGTGGCACACTTCTTCTTTCGTCGAATTAGTTTCACGGTAGCGCTGCTACTCACGGTGAGGGCCCGAGCGTCGGTTTCTCCACATCAAATACCAAACAAAGTTATATTTCGACCACACGTTGCCAGAGAAACAACATAACATAACAGAAACTCACGCCTATATCCCCAAAGGGGTAGGCAGAGGTGCTAACACCTACATTTCGCCAGTTTATATTTGGGTCCCAATGTAATAGATGGCGAGCCAATTGCCATTAACCGGGCACTTATAAACCTGCGATAAATACACACTAACCTCGAAAAGCATCAAAAAGTCATTGGTGTGTGCCATGGTAAACCTGGGATCGAACCCGAGACCTCGTCTCAGCAGTCCATTACCCATACCACTAGATTACCGTGGATGTACCTAGAGAAACAAGGTTCTAGCTTTAGGGGATTGATAAATATGAGCTCTTCAGCCATCGTTATCCTCAAAACGAAACCCAAACACACCGACTGGGGTCAAGAGACGTCAGTACTACTCATAAAAAAGGCAAAAAAATAAACTTCGAAATCCACCGAAATGGTTTTGGATACCACGGGAATATAGTACTAGGATGATGTTGTATGTTCTTCACGAATTTAGTGCTGGAAACACCAGAGATTTGTCATAAGATCTCCATATTGGAATATTAATAAATGTCGTGACAAAATGTCAGGTCATTCAAATTATACGTCTGGCAACCCTTTAGTTTGTCTATGATTATCAGTGTTGTATGTAATTGACAAATTGTGTAACTTTATTTGTTAATATTGATTACAATATGTACATATTGTTTGTTAATAAGATAACGTGGGTTTTGATGTCTGTGAGAATTTACAGAATATAATAATTATACTTTGTAAAATATAGCATGGGTCCTATGACAGATGTCAAAATTTGGCTCATAGGGATGTCCAAAATTCGATGAAAATATCGATACTACCAGCTATTATTGATGCATGTTACATATAATTAGGTTTAATTTAATTGTATGTGTGTATTTAATTGTAATGAGAACGGAATATACGTAGCATACAATGCGTTGGCACTCGTACTGATGAGAATGAGTGGAGTGGATCAGTGGAAGTTCATATTAAACAAAATGTTGACGCGTGTATCTTATGCCTATATCATGGCCCAAGTGCCAAACGCGGCGTGTCTTCTTACAAAATCCAAAAACAGGTTCAGGGCGTTGATGGATTGAATGTAGGATTTTATTTACTCAATATTATTTAGGATCAAGTATATTGAAATATAAACATTATTATGATATTAAAATACCTAAGCAATAAGATTAAATTCTAATTATTTTTTTCTTATATTAATTTCAAATTTTAAATTAAGCTTTATTCAAAATATGGATAGTTCATAGTATGTGGTCACGATGATTCATCGCCCATCACTAATTAGCTCTGTATGCCCATAAAGTATGACATTGACAGCTACTACATTCAATAATAGAAAATTCAAGACTTCATGTGCGTGATTTCACTGACAGCTGTCATAGGACCCAAGCTACATTTTACAAAGTATAGTTATTAGAAAAACCGAAAAAAATCTGATGAGGCCGTCAAGCTGAGCGCCACCATTGTAACACTATACGTGTTTGTAATGGTGTCCCTCTTTCCTGAGACTTAGCCTTCAGCTACCATCACGCGAGGTGAAGTCAAATTGATGTGTCCTAGACCCTGATGGTTAGGCCCCAAAGACTAAGGAAATGATTGTAAATAGACTAAAAAAAAAAGAAGAGCCCGCTGAATTTCTAGCCGGAGTCATCTCAGGCCGGGGCCGCGTTTCGAACCGATGATCCATTTACTCACTAATTTATAAAATATTGTTGATACTGACGTTTTGTAAGTTGCGTTTAATGGTCTATACAGAATAGTAAAAAGCACTATGACGGATTGTTATAACAGAGGTAGAATGCGACGGTTTCGCCCGTCCTAATTGAGTAGTCCAACTGGGGAAGTACCTCCGCCCTACAGAATACCGCGTCTAATAATAACCTTGTGTTGTGTTACCGGTGGTGAGTAGGAAATCAGAGCACACTGAATACTTTATGAGCTGTCAGTAGGAAGACAAATTTGTCTCCTGTGCTAACGGCAAAGAAGCTGTCCTAACTTTCTTTACTCAGGTGACAGACACGCCCCACCTGATGGAAATTGGTCACCGTGGTCTAAGGACATTTGCAACACTAGAGGCGTCATACTCGTGCTGCCTACCCTGTAGAAATCTTTTAGTGAACTTCTTGAAGAACCCCATATTGTAGTCGCTTGTAAAACACACCGCGGTAGCCTAGTGGTATGGGTAATGGACTGCTGAGATGAGGTCTCGGGTTCGATCCCAGGTTACCATGGCACACACCAATGACTTTTCGATGCTTTTCGAAATTATGTGTGTATTTATCGCAGGTTTATAAGTGCCCGGTTAATGGCAATAGGCTCGCCACCTATGACATTGGGACCTAAACATAAACTGGCGAAATGTGGGTGCTAGCACCTTTGCCTACCCTTTCGGGGATATAGGCGTGAGTTTATGTTAGGTTATGTTTGTAAAAACCACAGCAGGGAGTTCATTCCACAGCTTGAGCGTGCGTTTACAGACAAAACCGTATCATTTAGTATGTGTTAGTTCACAATTTGAAGCGATGAACACATTCCAATCTGTTAACATCATGCCTTGCAAGGGCATCTCAGACCAGCATTTCCCATATACAAGGTTCAGACATATAGGTGTGTTAATTATAACAATTTTGTATGTAATGTGATCAATTCAGATTTAAACGTCGATTGGTATTTTAAGGTGTGGAGATTGTCAAGTGATGGGTTGGAATCCTGGCCATTAACATTGGCTGGTTTGATTTCCGTGCAGTGCAAATATTTGTCACTATAGGCGATGTGGAGAATCTGTAAAAATGGAGTACATTATATAAACAATAGCCGTAGTGCAATCAGTGCCCTTTAACTCAAACAACTATAAAATTCGTAATAATAGGTCTTTAAATGAAGTTGCCAATATTTTCTTACAGATTAATGAGTTCGTTATTCCTGTAATTTAATAGCTATTTCCATTATTTATATCTCGTTTGAAAGTTGACTTCAAGATTTTACAACTCGGTATTAATTTTTGTTTTTATTGGTCGCTTGATAAATTAAATTCGATCTTCAAAAACAGTACTTCCTAATAAATGCTAAATCCATTTTGATGATAGATTTCATATTACTTTTTTACAGCTGTCACGTTTCAAAAATGTATTATAGGTAAGTTGCTTAATATTGTCTCATTCATACACAAAAAAATCATATGTATTTTTCATTCCTACAAAAAACTGCTGACCTACCTGCAACTGCTATCTAACCCCTCACTAACTCGAGGACTATGAAACGAGGAAACACAAACTGCGAGTGTCACACCCTAGGAAGAGATCCAATGGATCTTCTCGGGAAGGGCTACCTCAAGCCAGAGGACTATAGGCATCTACAATAAAGAGGAATTAGCTACCCTGATTGAGAAGGCTATCCCTCTTCAAAACATAAGAGCCAGGTTGGGGTCGAAAACCGCAATAGTTTCAGAGCACGCCCTAAAACGAGATAAGAAGGGTCCTTTAAGCGGGGCGTGAAAAAGCATCTGATGAGGCCGTCAAGCTGAGCGCCACCATTGTAGCACTGAACGTGTTTGTAATGGTGACCCTCTTTCATGAGACTTTGCCTTCAGCTTAACATCAGGCGAGGTGAAGTCAAATTGACGTGCCATGAATATAAAAAAATAATAAGATCACAAATATTTAATTGCCACTGTGAATTCAAGATGGCTGCCATACCCGCCAATTATTGCCGTCAAACGTAAATGGTAATTTTCCTAAATCTGACCTCTGATACAAACGCAACCGTGACCTGTTACGCGTAACATAATTGACAACATATATGAGCTAAATTACATAGTGTGGTATCAGCTTTAATTGCATCGCTTTCAAGGTTTGCTTCTCGGTTTATGTAATTCGAAGATGGTGTGCAGTTACCATAGATATATTTTTATACCATATAAGTGACAGACAAGATCACAGCCCAGCTGATAAACGTAATATCCGTCTATTCCTATACATTGTGTTATCTTCAAAGTAATATTTATTATATGTTCTCGTTGCTGGAGTGAAATGTAATGTGTGCCACACGAGATCAAAATAATTTGCATCTCGTGCATTTGAATTCCTGACTACGCTCAGGATTCTACATTAGAATCCCTAGCTTGCTCGGGTTTCAAAATCAGCACTCGCAGCAAAAAACAATTTGCTCACTTGTTGTCTCACGCAGTGGGCAAAATCGCATTTTACACACTGTTTTTACGCAGCAAAACTCATTTGTTTGAGCTGCTGTAGTGAAAATAACAATTAATATACCGGTTGATTTTATAGTGGTTTTGGAAAAAAAGATTTCGGCCACAATTTCGATAGTAAAATCGTAAGGAAGTCCTAATTTGGCTTAAAAACTTTTTTTTTTTACACTTCCCATACATTTTTCTGTTCACCTGTACATTATTGCCATACATGAAGTAATTTTTTTTCTTTCAAAATTAAAACTTCCAGTCGATTTTGCTACCGAAACTGTGTGTGAAACAAAATATTCTTTTTCCAAAACCACTATAAAATCACCGTGTATATTAGAATAATCGCTATTTTGAACGGTTGAAAAAAAAGGTGGTGGCTGGATAGTTGCTACCTTACCACTACCTTAAAAATGATTAAGTGTGTTTTCGTTTTGTACTCGTACCTACGTATGATTTCAGCTAATATGGCATTAAAAGTAGTAGTAAATTCCACCACTCAAAGCAATTATTTACTAGTAATGCACGGTATTATTAACGGTTGTATGTGTGAGTTTGGCGACATCGATTCCGCTACTGAAAATTGTGTCGCATTTCTACTTGTTTTCCCATTTTTTCATATTTTTTCATTTTAATTCCTTGTAACGCGGTATCCTAGTGGTACTGGTAATGGACTACTGAGACGAGGTCTCGGGTTCGATCCCAGGTTTACCATGGCACACACCAATGACTTTTCTATGATTTTCGAAGTTATGTGTGTTTTTATCGCAGGTTTATAAGTGCCCGGTTAATGGCAATAGGCTCGCCACCTATTACATTCGGACCTAAACATAAACTGTCGAAATGTGCGTGCTAGCATCTCTGCCTACCTCTTCGAGGATATAGGAGTGGGTTTATGTATGTTATATGTATTGTGTAAATTTTTATGTCGGAGGTTTTTTGTTACAGTTCTTAAAGCACTGTTCCCGAAGTTTCGATTTCATTGCTTTTCGATAGCCTTGTTCTTGACCTTTTAACTTATTCACGCGGTAAGTATATATATTTTATCCGTGGCAAGTACACATCAGTCTCATTATTAAACCTTCTATGTTATAGCTCCCGGCATATATAATAACTATAAGTAGCGAAAAACACGAGGCCCAGACGCGCGTGAATTGGTTTGATAACAATCTATGTTTGATAGTTTTTTTTATACCACTTTGGTGACAGACAAGCAAATAGCCTACCTGATGGAAAGTGTTCACCGTGGCCTATGGACGTTTGCAACAGTAAAGCTATACTTGTGCTGCCTACCCTGTAGAAACCTTGTTAAAGAACCCCATATTGAAGTCGCTTGGGAAAACCATATCGTGAAGTTCATTCCGCAGCTTGAGCGTGCGCGGGATTAAGATTTTTATTTTAGGACACGTCAATTTGACTTTACCCCGCCTGATGGTAAGCTCAAGGCAAAGTCTCAGGAACGAGTCCTCACATACTGCACAGTGCGCACCGTATCCGGTCGTTATGTCGCCTTTTTTTTATTCATGGCACGTCAATTTGACCACCTCGCCCGATGTTAAGCTGAATGCCTTGCTTATTTGAACTCGTGCACTTTAGCACCCCGTGTTATCTTCAAAAGACATCCAATAATCGCGTACTGCATACCTATAGAGTAAATTTTTAGGCCAAGATATATGCCGGTAACTATATATATGTCAGCATCATTATTGGACCTTCTGAGTTATGTGTCGAAAGCGTGGGATCTACAAGAGATGATTGATTGATTTGATCTCTAAGTGAATCAAGATCATGAGTATAAAAAGTGAATGTATGTTTGTTCAACATCTCAGTACCTACCTAAAACATAAAACATAAACTCACGCCTGTATCCCCGAAGGGGTAGGCAAAGGTGCTAGCACCCACATTTCGCCAGTTTATGTTTAGGTCCCAATGTAATAGATGGCGAGCCTATTGCCATTAACCGGGCACTTATAAACCTGCGATAAATACACACATAACTTCGAGAAGCATCGAGTCATTGTACATACATTTATCTCAGTACCTATGTTTTAATAAACTATTGAGTCGTATATTTATTTATATTGACCGCGGTAGCCTAGTGGTATGGGTAATAGACTGCTAAGATGAGGTCTCGGGTTCGATCCCAGGTTTTACCATGGCACACACCAATGACTTTTCGATGCTTTTCGAAGTTATGTGTTTATTTATCGCAGGTTTATAATTGCCCGGTTAATGGCAATTGGCTCGCCACCTATTACGTTGGGACCTGAAAACATAAACTGGCGAAATGTGGGTGCTGGCACCTCTGCCTACCCTTTCGGGGGTATAGGCGTGAGTTTATGTTATTTATTTATTTATTGCACCTTAATTTATGTACATTCATATAGTAATTATACAAAAGGCAAGCTTAACTCAAAGTTGAGTTCTCATTTTTTTTAATTTATGGCACGTCAATTTGACTTCACCTCGCCTGATGGCAAGCTGAAAGCGAAGTCTCAGGAAAGAGGATCACCATTACAAACACGTACAGTGTTACAATGGTGGCGCTCAGCTTGACGGCCTCATCAGATGCTTTTTCATGCCCCGCTTAAAGGACCCGGGACTGTAGGGAGAAGGAAACACGTACGCCGGCAAGGAATTCCAGGACTTAATGGTGCGACAGAGGAAAGACTCACCGAACCGCTACAGTTATCGAAAGCATTTAATAGATCTTCGTTTTGAGAAGTACCTTTTACGCGAACTGAACTAAATCCGAAGTGAGCTTTTTATCTACTGCACATTTTCGTGTTGTACATTCTGCACAGAAGCAAGTTGGATTATTGTCCATAGGTAAAGAGAAACAAAGTCTATCTTGGAACTTCGATATCGCCATTGGTTATTGGACCATTGGTTGAGGGGGTCAGATGGCAGTCGCTTCACGCAAAATATCAAAGTTCTGCCACATCATAGTTAGACTGGAAAGCCGACCCCAACTGAGTTGGGAAAAGGTTCATAGAATGATGAGGTAAAGAGAAACAAAAAAATTGTCTAATAAAACATTTAATTCAAAAATCACAGAGATCGTATGTATTCAACATTTAGGTACAGCCAGCAAAACAACAAAATATATTAACATCTACGGTTGGTACAAAAATTGCAAGAAATCGATGGATACATCACTGGAGACAGAGAATAGGAGAAAGAGAGGGAATGTTTTAAACACTGGTATTGTTATAACAGACGATCCATGTAGATACTAGTTTAACACCTTAGTAGGAATTACAATTTTGAAACAAATGCGTTAGGGTAGGCAGCACGTGTGTGGCGCCTCTGGTGTTGCAAACGTCCATAGGCCACGGTGACCGCTTCCCATCAGGTGGGCCGTGTGCTTGTCTGCCACCTAAGTGTTATAAAAAAAAACAATATAAAAAAGAACTATAATATCATTTATACACAAAAAATATGAATTTATATAGGTAGAATCAAAATACAATAGTACCTAAGGGGTCGACCTCAAAGTTTACAAAGAGCAGCTCTTTGTAAACTTAAAATGGGAAAATTAAATAATAAATTAAGAATAAATTTAGGAACTATGTATGTGTTTATTATTAAGTTAAGAGTTCTATGGTTACTTTGAAAAATATAGCAAAAATCGTTGCAGTTGGCGTTGCAACCATTCTGTAAAACTAAAATTAAATGGTAGAAAATTATTATGGTGTGGTAACATTTTAAATGTATTATGCGTATCTGTAAAATCGCAATGGATAACTTAGAAATCCCTTAACAAGTAAATTACTCTTCATGCAAAATAAGTACCTAAATTAAAAATAAATGATTTATTTAATCTCTTCTGATTTATTTAATAAAAAATATAGCATCAAACTACTTGCTCGATACTTCTTAGACATTTTTTATTCATCAAAGTTTAACAATGAAAATAAACCGATTTGTAGATGCCTATTTCAAAATTGAATGATAAATGAAATATTTTACAGACAATTATATATTTCACCTAATTTAAAGAATACAAGCCTTATATTAGGCAAATTTATATTATATATTTAAGTACTATTAATAAATATGATGTATTATTTGCCTCACATCAACTTTATCTAATAATAAGTTATTTTACAATTAAACAATAGGAACATTGCAATTTCGTGGCAGGTAACTCGTTCGTGAAGTAACTGTTTGATTCTCTGGAAAAGAAGGATAACAATATTAATAATATATATACTACACCATACTTAACTGGTCTATATTTTTCGATAAATAAACAACATAACATAACATAAACTCACACCTATATCCCCGAAGACCGAAGCCTACTCCGGCAGAGGTGCTAGCACCCACATTCCGCCAGTTTATGCTTAGGTTGGGACCTAACATTGGGATGTAATAGGTGGCGAGCCTATTGCCATTAACCGGGCACTTATAAACCAGCGATAAATACACACATAACTTCGAAAAGCATCGAAAAGTCATTGGTTTGTGCCATGGTAAACCTGGGATCGAACCCGAGACCTCGTCTCAGCAGTCCATTACCCATACCACTAGGCTACCGCGGTCTTTTAGAGTAAATAAGATAAACATATAGATTTATATCACCATTTTGTTGTATTTATCACATTACATACATACATATGCTCAGGCCCGTAATCCCTGAAGGGGTAGGCAGAGTTGTATTAAACACCCACATTTCGCCAACTATGATTTTCGGTCCCACATAAGATGGGGCGAGCCTATTGCTGTACTTAGGTACTACATTACATGCAATGAAATAAAAAAGTGATAATATTAATAATAATAATACATAAATAAATAAATATTCTAGGACAATCTACACAACGCCATCTAGACCCATAGTAAGCATAGTTTAACTAGCTTGTGTTATGGGTTCTAGTATGCGGATAAACATACTTAGATACAATTTTGTTGTAAATACATAATAATGCTAATAATGATAATGATAGTAAAACCTTTATTGCACTTTTTTGTAAATACATAATAATGCTAATAATGATAATGATAGTGATAGTAATACCTTTATTGCACTTTACTCATTGCGAGAGGGTAAAAGAAGGTGGTTTCAGTGGCGTTCCTCCCGTAGATGTCAGTGGCTGTGCAAGTGAAGGGGCCCATGTCATTCCACTGCACATTCCTCAACAGAAGGGAGCCAGATGGCAGCATCTAACACAAAACACAATATTGGTTATGGCAGTCATGAGTAAGCGGCGTAAACACCAAATTAAGAAATCACGCTCCTCTGCCATAACAATGAACAGTCTACTCAGCATACGAGTTACACGAGTCATCTTGAGACGGGACTACGAGAGCAAACCCCACTACACTACTAGCAATAAAACATAGTATATAAGTTCATGTAAATAATAAATAAATAATCAATCAGTAAATCAGTCCTAACAGTAAATATTTTTTACTACTCCGCAATATTGGTAAAATGAAATAATGCAACAAACTAGTATTTACATTAAAACCCCCGACACAAAAAACGACAACGCTAGATCGTCGATTCACACCACACACTGGTTCGAAACGACTAATTCAAAAAGGGGCCTTGTGCGATTCACACCGTGGTCCGAAAAGCTTGTGGTGTGAACCGACAAAGTACCCTAATTATTTATATTTTACTTTTTAGAAGATTTTTTTGTGTCGGGGGTTTTTTAATTTTAAAATTAATTTTTATTTTACAATTTTCAAATTGATCCCTTTCATTTGATACCCATATAGTCAGACTAGTAAATAAAAAAGGTAATTCGCTATTTAGTGGTGGCGGCCATCTTGGATTTAAAATTTGTCATAGTGTATCGTATTTTACTAGTCAAGCCCTTTCATTTGACATCCATATTGAGAAACTTGTGTAAAAATATGTAGTTCGCCATCTTGGTTTATGTTTAGGTCCCAATGTAATAGGTGGCGAGCCTATTGCCATTAACCGGGCACTTATAAACCTGCGATAAATACACACATAACTTCGAAAAGCACTCAAAAGTCAACACACATAACTTCGAAAAGCATCCAATAGTCATTGGTGCCATGGTAAACCTGGGATCGACCCCGAGACCTCGTCTCAGCCGTCCATACAAAAAACTGCATAGAAATCGGTTCATCCGATGCCGCAGGCAGACAGACACACAGACAGATGAAACTCATAACACCATTTAGTTTTTACGTCGGAAGTTAAAAACATAGCTTTTTTTTTTAGTTTTTTTTTTTAAAAGAAGGTTATCTTACCTGCATTCTAGGGTGGTCATAAATGATTTTACCATCGATGTCTTCCCAAAAGATCTCGGTTTTTTCTGAGCTTAGTACGCGGCAAGGTAAAACAATGTCAGATCCTTGGTTTTGGAGAGCAGTGTGATAGTAAAACGTGATGATAGGCTTGGCAGGCAGTTGAAACAGTTTCTGAAGAGTCACCAAATTTTCTATATCGTCTCCTGAGAAAATATTGATAAGGTTAGTTGGTACTGCTATTCGCCGCTAGATGGCAGTATATGTATGTAAAACCAAAATTGTAGAAAATTTAACATAAGGTGTTCTGTTATGGATGTGTAAAATAAAATAAACATGCACGAAATAAATCTTATATTATCGTAACGTACCATTAGTAGTGAAAACAGTAGTTGACGCGCTTTGCTCCCGGTCTTTCGCTCTTCCTACACATGTGAAGATATCTCCGTATACCGCAGTAGTCACGACGAGTTTACCGACCACAATACCAAAAATACTTGGGTCCTCAGGAAAAAAATCATTGGAGTATCCTTCATACTGTAATAAATATATTTTTTATAGTATCAGGGCAAAAATGTTAAGCGGCCACAAATGGTTCAGTAATGCCATCTAGTTGAAATAGCCAGAGCTCACTGTACCCCTCCTTCCCCTCCCGTTCCTAGCCTCCCCACCCCTTCCCAGCTCTCCCCCTTCCCCTTAAGGGTGGGCAGCGCGTGTGTGACACCCTTAGTGTTGCACACGTTCATAGGCCACGGTGGCCGCTTTCCATCAGGTGGGCCGTGTGCTTGTCTGCCACCTACGTAGTATAAAAAAAAACTATTCGAAAAAGTGTTAATATTTATAATTATAGATCCTATATCACTACATAGTCCTTATATCTCTATGTATGCTTAAATCTTTAAAACTGTACAACGGATTTTGATGCGGTTTCTTTAATACTTAGATAGAGTGATTGAAGAGGAAAGTTTATATATAAGTATATATTGCTACAACCAACTGGTGTGGAGCAGAAGTGAAAAATGTTGCAAAAATGGGGTGACGCAGACGAAGTTGCGTGGGTGAGCTAGTTTCTAAATAAAAAATACTTCTAAATTCAGTCTAGATCTAATATTAAGCTCCAAAAACTGAAAAACGATAATTCTTTCAATGAACCGAGCGACAAATTTTGAAATAACAATATTTTTATAGTGATTCGGTTGCTATTACTTCCACAGAATAGAATAAACTGAAAAAAACTAGTACAAATGCGACACGATAGTTTCAGTAGCGGAACCGATGTCGCCAAACTCACACATACAACCTTTCATAAAACCGTGCATTACTATTGAATAATTGCTTTGAGTGGTGGAATTTACTGCAAAATAAAAACACACTTAACCTTTTTTTTTCAACCGTTCAAAACAGCAATTACTTTGCTATAGATAAAAAAGTATCGCATGACAAGATTCCTTGACATGCGGTGTAAATTGCAAGGAAATTAATTACGTGATTAGCCGCACAAGCAATATTGAATTGGGACTCCTTTTTCCGCGTCTAGCCTCCCTTTTTGGGCCATTATGTGTGCCGCACAAGCACTACCAATTAACATCTTGGAGAGTATCAGACAGTAATTATTATAGTTAAAAAAAATTGAATTGGCATCGCCATTCAGCGTGGTAATGCCGCCAGCCTTCTGGGCACGGTTCCGGTAGAGATCGATGGGGACGAATATTTTGATGCCTAAAGTTGCAGTCTCTCTACCTTTTTATAATTAATATAGATGTATAAATATTTTGTTTATAGTTATTAATATTCTGTATATAAATTGATAATGTTATGTGATATAAATAAAATAAGATGAAATGATCGATTTGAATAAGGCTAGACCTATAGAAAAAAAAAAAAAAAAGTTAAAAAAAATCATCATAAGTGGTACTCACATCAACAGCTGGTACTCCATTCTTCATCCACTCTATATGCGGCATGGGGTCGCCCACCACCACGCACTTCAGTACCAATCTTTTACCAGGTTCTAGGGTGACGGTTGAAGGAGGTGCTTCTGCGATACTTAGGCGTGTTTTTTTAGGTTTACCTGGAAACACAAAGAAAGCATAATAAGAACTTGGAATTATTCAAATTTTACCAATCAAATTTACCAGTCACAGTCAAATCTTGGTGAGGGGCCCCGATTTGACTGTGACTGTGACTTTGTGACTGTGAGTCGTTCTGTTCTGCATTAGAATTTATGATTTGTTTTATGTCTGTATCACTATCATCACTACATAGTATAAAATAAAGTCGCGTTCTCTGTCCCTATTTTTCTTGTCCCTTTGTATGCTTAAATCTTCAAAACTATGCAACGGATTTTGATGCGGTTTGTTTTAGTAGATAGAATGGTTAAAGAGGAAGGTTTATATGTATATAACATCATGCTACGACCAACAGGTGCGGAGCAGGAATGAAAAATGTTGCAAAAACGGGGTGACGCAGACGAAGTTGCGCGGGTCATCTAGTCGTTTATAAAACTATCTCAATTGTGTAGTTATTTAGTATTACTTAACAGAATTCTAAACTACTGGGCTGGTTCCTTCCTTTGTAGTTTTTATTAAAGTAAATTTTTCCACGTAATTTTTAAAATTAGTATTTAAGAAGTCGGGTTTTTTGTTTTTCATTAATTTTATTTTATTTTAAAACGTCTTTCGTTGCATGCGCTGTGGAAACTATTGATGATAGAACAAAAGTATGTTTTACGCTATAACCGACATCCACTCGAGGGAACAGCTAATCACTACATAGTATAAAACAAAGTCGCGTTCTTTGTCCCTTTATCCCTTTGTACGCTCAAATCTTTAAAGCTACGCAACGGATATTGATGCAGTTTTTTTAATAGACAGAGTTATTAAAGAAGAAGGTTTATGTGTATACAACATCATGCTACAACCAACTGGTGCGGAGCAGAAGTGAAAAATGTTACAAAAACAGGGTGTCGCAAACGAAGTTGCGCGGGTCAATTAGTACCTACTTAATAAAGGAAATATATTATGTCTGCAAAGTTTGAAAAAAAATAATGTCCAGTATAAAATACAACCTTTTGTAATAAACTTTACTATTGTATCCTGCATGATGATCAATAAGCCACTTATTCATACTGTGTATCTATTCCTATTGATTGTGTATTAAGTTGTAATAATTTTGTAAATCATACGTAATGTTAAAATCATTAATGATTACATTACACATGAGTATTAATTTCACCATTTCGCATATCGAGAAGAATAGTAGCTTTGTTTGCTTCGGAATTGTAAAGCATTTTTCTATTGTATTTCGGACTTATATCGATTACAACACAACGGTTTATTATATATCGATTTGAAATTGAAAAAGTGAATGTCTACATATTTGGTAATTGTATACGCTTTTTTAATAAACTCCGTAATCAAATTAAGACTATCACTAAAATTAAAAAAATTGTGAAAAAAAGTTATGCCAAAAAGCTTATAAATTCGGGATTATTTGGATAATAAACAAGCCTAGAAATGAGCTGTTTGCTCAACTTGCTACTCAAGCAAATTTCTGTATCTAAACTAAGTAAATATTTATAATTAGACCAAAAAAAAAGAAAAGCCTGCTGCGTGTCTTGCCAGAGTTTTCTCAGGCCGAGGCCGCGTTTGAACCGGTGGTCCATTTGCTCACTAATTTATAAAAATATTGTTGTTAATGAGGATTTGTAAGTGTCGTTTATTGGTCTATACAGAATAAATGATTTGTGCTCTTGGTCAGCCTAAATACCTAGTAAATTTACCTCCAAATTGATTGGCTAGTTGTTTGCTGATTATTATGTACCATTTTGCTGACAAACCCTATTATTCTGAGAACAGGTAAATCACACTCGTATTATAATAGTAATATAAGATACGAGTATATACGCTTCATTTATGGCGGTAGACATAATTTTACATTCAAATTTAAACTGGAAATATCCAGATATATCCAGATAATATTATATAGAGTTTATATACCTACGGTATAAAAAAATTGAATTGCAAACTCTCTGGCTAACGACCATAGTCATTGTAAAGTTAAATTTTGAATTTTGGAATTATAATTTCAACGATAAAAAATTTATGAGGTTTTCTGTATTCAACTGTTGAATAAAACAGTGTTTTTTTTTATTTCTTTTGTATGTGGGTAACAGAATTATTATCTTAATGGTTTGACCATTAGGATTAATGAGGTTGTCTATTTTAAAGATACATTGAGTGCTATAAAATATATTATATGTACATATGTAAATGCTTAACCCTATTTACGTACCGTATATGTTTATAATACATAAACTCAAAAACTACTAGACCGATTTCAAAAATTCTTACACCATTGGAAAGCTACATTTACCCTGAGTAATATATGCTATATTTATTGCTAAAAAAGATTAGAAATCATTACTAAAACTTAAATAACTTAACCCAAGGCGTAAAAAAACTTCTTTCGTTCCATCGCTGCGGAAACTATTTATAACAAAAGTACCTATATGAGTCGAGTGCAGATGTCGTGTAGTGTTAAAATTTAGAACACTGCGATATCCATACAGGCAGAGCTACGGGCTACAGCTAGTTTAGTTATAATTTGCCTGTGTCTGTCAAAGAGTTAAACTACTCTGTGCGATTCAAATAATATTAGCCAATAAGAACCGAAGGCGACGTGGATTATGAAATTCAAATTGTTCAGAATATTTTAATATGAAATTTACTGAAATCGGCAATGATGTCATGCTGCCATATTTGAAATATATATTGACCCGCTTATATCTATCTTTGTCGTTAAAAGAATAATTCGGAATATAGAATGAGGTAGGATTGTGGAGGATACGAGTGAGTAGGATCCTTCTAGACAAGCGTGATTCATCGTAGACCACATTGTCACTTACCATCAGGTGAGATAGTGACTAAACGTAAGCCTATCCTAAATTAAAAAAAAAAGAAAAGATTAAAAAAAAGGTACGACGATCGCTTTACTGAAAATATCAAAGTTCAGCCACTTCTTAGTTTTTTATTTAGGACCCGTCAATTTGACTTCACCCTGCTTGATGGTAATCTAAAGCAAAGTCTCAGGAAAGAGAGTCACCATTACAAACAATAGTTTTACAATGGTGGCGCTCAGCTCAGTTAGACTAGAAAGCAGCGCCACCTATTACATTGGGACCTAAACATAAACTGGCGAAGTGTGGGTGCTAGCACCTCTGCCTACCCCTTCAGGGATATAGGTGTGAGTTTTTTTTATGTTATGTTAATTTAAAAAGGTGTAATAACAACTTACCACCGGATTGTACATTTTTGCGTAATGGAATCCTATTTAGTGCACTCGCCTCGAAGGCCAACTGTAGCGACACCAGAATGGCGACGAGTAGTGAAAACGAATTCATTGTTGCTGCTATTCGATAACAGATGGCGGTAGCAGTAGCTTTGTTTTCGGATGTTTACTGAAAAGAAAAACAGATTATTGTAATTGATATGTTTTTGTACACCTTATACTTAATTTTTTTCGCTTCTAATCATGGTCTTTCATCCTTTCCCAAGTTGCAGTCTATTACTGTACCAAAATCGCATTAATACGGTACAGGTACTTACTCTGGGTATTTATACATTTTGGACTCAAATACAAAAATATCAATTTGCATTATGACACTCTTTGTTTTTTTAGTTATGTTTTTTTATGGAATTATCCTTTCAATTATCTTTACTGATACGATGAATAATGTTAAAATGTATGTTATGCTAATATATAAATATTCTAGAACAATGTACACACCGCCACCTAGACCTATAGTAAGCATAGTTTAACTAGCTTGTGTTGTGGGTTCTAGAATGCGGATAACCATACTTTTTTTGTAAATATATACATATTATACATAGAAACACCCAGGCCAATACAAATATTTATTCATGCACACAAATATTTGCACTGAGCGGGAATCGAACCCCCGTCTCCTGATAGCACTCGCGTTAACCACCGCCATGACACGGAGGCCTTCGGCTTGGGCAGCGTTTTCCCAACACCCTGTATAGTATGATTTTTTCCAGCGTAAGAGTTTTTACCCGACGACCCCTAGCTTTGATTGGCAATTTTTTTTTGGCGTAGGTGGCAGACAAGCACACGGCCCACCTGATGGAAAGCGGCCACCGTGGCCTATGAACGTGTGCAACACTAAGGGTGTCACACACGCGCTGCCCACCCTGAAGGGAAAGGGGGAGAGCTAAATGGGCCCCGACTGTGAGTATTGTATGAATTCCTAACTACTGGGTTTGTTTCTTTCTTTTTAGTTAAGTTAATTTTTTCACGTAATTTTCAAAATTACTTTTTACGCAGTCGTGTTTATTGTTTTTCTTTAATTTCATTATTTTAATAAAAATTTGTTTAAGAAAGTATTCATTTCGGAAAATAATGATAAAACTTCAATGAACTCGGCTCTTAGTAATAGATTTCCGTTGGTAACTCTTCGCATTTTGTTGTATGCATGAATATGACTGTTTGCACTGATCTGGTCGTGCCTTGGAGAGCACCATAAACCGTCGGTCCCGGTTGCCATACTAACACCTATGGCAGTCGTTACGGGTAGTTGGAGCCCTCAAAAGTCCAACCAGTCTAACTTGGAACTTCGATATCCCCATTGGTCATTAGATCATTGGTTGTGTAGGTCAAATGGCAGTCCCTTCACGTAAAATATCGAAGTTCAGCCCATCACAGTTGGACTGGAAAGCCGACCCCAACTGAGTTGGGAAAACGTTCAGAGAATGATGATGACTTTTTGCGTTCAAAAACGCTAATAAGTACCTCAAAAGATATAAGTATTTTGTGACTGTGGTGACCTCTGGCGAGAGAATAAATCTTAGTCTAAAGCTGTAAGAATGTGTTATATGTATGGTTAACCCAAAATAATAGTGATGTTTGATACATTCGTATATTGCACTGATCCATTGTGATCCACTATGAACCGCGGTAGCCTAGTGGTATGGGTAATGGACTACTGAGACGAGGTCTCGAGTTCGATCCCAGGCTTACCATGGCACACACCAATGACTTTTCGATGTTATTCGACGTTTTGTGTGTATTTATCGCAGGTTTATAAGTTTCCGGTTAATGGCAATAGGCTCGCCACCTATTACATTGGGACCTAAACATAAACTGGTGAAATTTGGTTTCTCTGTCTACCCCTTCGGGGATAAAGGCGTTTATGTTATGTTATGTTATGTTATGATCCATTGGTGGCTCTTTTTTCCTTGAGTTATTTCAGATGATTATATTGTTACTAGTCTTGCTTCACAGATTTACCCGCGGTGTTTTTCATATTTTTATTTTATTGCTCAACCCCTAATTATGTTCCTTTCCTTGGACTTTTCCTAAGTATTGAGATATCAAATGCACAAATATTATTTCAGACTGTACATTTATTTTCACAGAATAAGCCGACTTCCAATAGTTTTTTTAACATAATGTAAATACCAGGCACAAAAATAATGTCGTAGTCTGTTTTAGGCTCCACAAAATTTCTAATTGTTATCAGTGTAATTGTATACACTTTTTTTAACAAACTCCATGATGAAATTAGGGATTTACCTATCCATAAATTTAAAAAATTACTGAAAAGAAAGTTATGCCAAAAAGGCTATTATAAAATCCAGGATTATTTAGATGATAAATAAGCCTAGAAATCAGCTGTTCACTAAAATTGCTACTCAAGCAAATTATTGTATCTAAACTCTATACTAAGTAAATGTTTATAAATAGACAAAAAAAAAGAAACCCGCTGAGTTTCTTGCCGGAGTATTCTCAGGCAGGGGCCACGTTTCCAACCGGTGGCCCATTAGCTAAACTAACCTATAAATGTAGGTATTATAAAACTTATAAAACTTAAAACAGTTAATTTTTAATTTGAAATTCTTGAGGTAAACGTGTTCAAAGTGATCAAATCAACAAATTATTTAGCTTATGGAATACATGACATGTGTATTGAGCATACTAGCATCTTTTTTTATTTGTTGCACCTCGCCTGATGGTAAGCTGAAAGCTAAGTCTCAGGAAAGAGGGTCACCATTGCAAACACGTACAGTGTTACTATGGTAGCGCTCAGCTTGACGGCCTCATCAGATGCTTTTTCTCGCCACGCCCTTTTTTATCGTCCGCGAAATCCCCACGGATACCAATCCCACCGGAGCCGATGAGAAAGTTTATGTCGGACTCGAACCGACTAAAACGCACGCCGTATTTGGCTCTTTAGTTGCCTGAGGTGAGGAAGTAGCAAACATATCCCTCGCACCCCGGCAGACCCGGGGCCCTCTAAATCAAATCAAATCAAATCAAAAATCATTTATCCTGTATAGACCATTAAACGGCACTTAAAAAACATGAATATCAACAATATTTATTGATTAGTGAGCAAATGGACGGTACGAAACGCGGCCCCGACCAGATAAGACTCCGGCAAGAAACTCAACGATTTCAACTCTCTTTCGAGATGACTGCCTAGGGCTCTGGTAGAGTAAATCCAGATGGGTTCTAGGTACAGCTATAAAGAACAACCTATGTTACACTTCTACGAATATGGTAAGTAATTGATTTTCTACGATTCTGTCTGTGTTTCCTACAATCTACGTGTTTACTTGCTCACATATTTGATAAATCATACGCCACTGTGAAGAGATATTCGCGTCACATATGGTTTAAATACACGTTGTATTACTGCAATCCTATACTAGTCTATAGATAGTGTATTAGGGAAACTGTCAGTATATTTTTCTTAGAAATACCACAGTTTAATATGAAAATATTGACACCTAAATTTTGTCATTCAAATTTTATAAATTCTTAATTTCTAAATAATTAATGTTAATTATGTTTAATTATTGTCAGATTAAGAGACATTATTTGCATACCGCGGTCGCCTAGTGGTATGAGTAATGGACTGCTGAGACGAGGTCTCGAGTTTGATCCCAGGTTTACCATGGCACACACCAATGACTTTTCGATGCTTTTTGAAGTTACGCATCGCAGGTTTATAAGTGCCCGGTTAATGGCAATAGGCTCGCCACCTATTACATTGGGACCTAAACATAAACTGGCGAAATGTGGGTGCTAGCACCTCTGTCTATCCCTTCGGGGATAAAGGCGTGAGTTTATGTTATTTCCATACCAAGCTGAACAAATAATGGTGAAACCCAAATGTATTATTATTATTATTTGTAACATCTTTGTACTCATATATCGCAATAAATGAAATGATTTGATTTGATTTAATTTTGTAATTAACTGTACAAAATTCAAACCGCAAATTCAACACAATCAAAAATATATTAGACTTTATGTAGCATAACCTTATCTCGGAATTTAATTTTGTACTGAACCATGGGTGTACGAATCCCTATCTTACTTGACTTGACTTTTTTTCAATTCAACGGATTATGTAACCTATTTGCCTTCGTAGCTGACTAGTTGGTTAAGCACATAATATGAAATTGTATCCTCCAAGTCTACCGAAACACAAAAATAACCACACATATATGAATGAAATTCGTAGAACAGTCGGATATATATTAATACTTCTGTTTCAAAGGAAATATTATATTACAAGAGATTCGTCAATTCTATCATTATTTTTAGTTGTCAAGGCACGTGAAGTACATATATTGCCATCTAATATTATTTCTATGCTTAGAAACCGTGATATTATTAAATTACATAAGCGTCTTGTATAAAAATGTGTATTGTTCAGGCAGATTTGTACATATTTGTAACAATATTATGACGACCTCGGTGGCGTGGCGGTAGTGAACACGACTGCTACGTAGGAGGTGCGGGTTCGATTCCCGCTCAGTGCAAATATTTGTGTGCTTAAATTTGAATATCTGCATTGGTCTGGGTGATAGAAACACCCAGTATAATACATAATACAAAAAAAAAATATCTATGTACGTTTATCCGCATTGTAGAATCCATAACACAAGCTAGTTAAACTATGCTTACCATGGGTCTAGGTTAGGTGACGTTGTGTGGATTATCGTAGAACATTAATATAAATCAATGGTATATCGCATCTCAACATCAACATCACTACATAGTATAAAACAAAGTCGCGTTTTTTGTCCCTATGTCCCTTTGTAAGCTTAAATCTTTAAAACTACGGAACGGATTTTGATGCGTTTTTTTTAATGGTTAAAGAGGAAGGTTTATATGTATATAACATCATGCTACAACCAACAGGTGCGGAGCAGAAATGAAAAATGTTGCAAAAACGGGGTAACGCAGACGAAGTTGCGCGGATCAGCTAGTCTAATATATAAAAATCAATGCCACTTTTCGTTGTAATTTTATAACTCAAGATTGGGCTCACCTACCCAAACCAAATGTTCAGGCTTTGTTCGGACTATTTAGTAGATGGTTTATGTGAAATTTGCAGACAATCGGTCTAGTAGTTTAATTATACCACGAGCGAAGCTGGGGCGGGTCAGCTAGTATAATATAAAAATAAATTGCTGTTCGTTAGTCTCGCTAAAACTCGAGAACGGCTGGACCGATTTGGGTAATTTTGGTCTTGAATTATCTGTGGAAGTCCAGAGAAGGTTTAAAAGGAGAATAAATATGAAAATGTTCGGCAGCGGGAACGGGATCAAAAGTTCTTCAGCCTTTTATAGTTGCGGCAAGCTATGATGGCCGTTTTGAAATTACTGGTTTTGCATGTTTTTTTATTTTCTTTTGTCCTTTGACTTTTGTTACTATTTAATTTAGTCTCTGGTACGGTGAGGGCGGGTTAAATCTGTGATTTATTTTTATAATAGTAATATTAAATACCGTTTGTTCTGAATCTGTACCTACTTAATTATTAAAAGAAAAATATTTTTTAAGTTAAGTTAAGTATTTAACAATTTAAAATGGCCAGGTTTCGAACCTGGGACTCCCGATAATGCCTACATCTTAACCACTAAGCTATCTTCTTATGTAGCAATTATTTGTATTCGTATATTATAGTAGACTAGCGGACCCGCGCGACTTCGTCTGCGTCACCCCGTTTTTGCAACATTTTTCATTCCTGCTCCGCACCTGTTAGTCGTAGCATGATGTTATATACATATAAACCTTCCTCTTTAACCATTCTATCTATTGAAACAAACCGCATCAAAATCCGTTGCGTATATAGTTATAAAGATTTAAGCATACAAAGGGACAAGAAAAATAGGGACAGAGAACGCGACTTTATTTTATACTATGTAGTGATAGTGATTAATCTCTGTTTTTTTTTATAATAGTAATGTCAAATAAAGTAAATAATAATAATACTTAATATTAATAAAATTCAATTGTTAAGTAAATTGTTAAATGACCAGGCTTCGAACCTGGGACCTCTCGATCGTAATGCAGACTCATTAACCACTAAGCTACTTTCTTATGTAGCAATTACTTGTATTCAGATAATATAGTGTTACCTATATAATTATATCTGATTAATTTATACGTAATTACAATTCAAGCCTCCTTTATTACTATACCTACTCCTCTGATAATCAAAGGTTTGCTGGGAGTGAACTCATAGTAAGTTAAACTTTATACATAATTATTGCAATTTTTATTCATTTATAATTATATACTATGTGTGTTCAATAAAGAATTAAGAACACATAATTAAAAAAGCATTTGACAATATAAAAAACTATCATCAAAGTATATTTTCAAATTCGAATGTAGCGATTTTATTTTATAAGAAAATAAAAGTAATCTCAATAATTAAATGCTTTTCCTGAAAAATGTTACTACAACATATTAATAAATAGAATAAAGTTATTATATTCGCGTATACATATTCAAATTAAACCAAATTTATCGGATAAAACTATAAAATAAAAATAACGTGTTATAAATCTTTATTCAGAAAAATATTTTATTAATTTCAATACACTTATAAAGACTATAATATAACAAATAAAATAAATGAAAAAAATTGAAAATGGAATTTACGAAATAAAATTTTTAGACAATAAAAAATTAACAGTAATAAAAATTATTTTATTTTACCAATTAAATTATTTTATCGTTTCTATTAATAATAAAATTTATCAAATATACGTACCTTTTTATCCTTTGGCACTACACAGACTTAATATAAAGATATAAAAATGATTTCTAAGCTCTTTACTGCTTGGAAGTCTTGGATCAAGTATGGTTGCTGAAGACTCCGCCACCCTTATATACTGGTGCGGATCGATTCCCATGGGATGATTTTCTAGCGTCGGTGAAAACGCTGAAAGATTTTCCTTCACGAGCGCGATTCTTTTGACGAGATGATAATTAACGATATTTATCGTGTTTGTGATGTTATTCTGGTTTTATTAATTTTATACTTTGTGATTAATATTTTAGTTATGATGTTAATTAACTGTAAAATACATAGTAATAACGTTGATTTTTGCTTTGAAAGGAAAATGAAAGGTCATTTTAATCTCGTTGTATTGTTAAATTTGTTTGAAATAATTAATAATTTGGATAATATTATTAATATATAGGTTGAATAGGTACCTTTTTTTATTTATTTTTTTAACGTAATCTTTTCATTTTGTTTAATACCGCACATATGGTGCAGTGGTTTTATTGGTCACCAGCTGTCGCTGTGTAATCAGTTCGATTATGGTAATAGGAATGAATGAGCTTTCTTTATGAAAATAATCAACTAATGCAATGTTATCTTAATTTATTAATAATTATATATAATATTAATAATTATATTTATTAATAAAATTATTAATACTTTTGATAATTATTAACTAAATTAGTTTTGCGTAATAGTTGAACAGGAAAACTTGTTCAGGATAAATTACGTCACAGTTATATGGTAACAAACTCAGATGGTATCAGCTGGAATTAATCTAATTACTTCATGTACCGAGAAATTGCGTACTTCGGGATTTCCATCCATGATCACAAGAGTCTTTTTCCATAGATTGCGAGCTGATAGTGCTTCTTCAAAGATTTTTATCTTCGTTATACTCATAGTGATTTTTCAGCTAAACTTTCAAGCCTAGCCTAGTGGTATGGATAATGGGCTGCTGAGACGAGGTCTCGTATTCGATCCCAGGTTTTACCATGGCACACACCAATGACTTTTCGATGCTTTTGGAAGTTATGTGTATATTTATCGCAGGTTTATAAGTGCTCGGTTAATGGCAAAAGGCTCGCAACTTATTGGGATCTAAACATAAACTGGCGAAATATGGGTGCTAGCACCTCTGCTTACCCTTTCGGGGATATAGGCGTGAGTGTTATGTTACAATGGTGGCACTCAGCTTGATGTCGTCATCAGACAAATAAAATTGTAAAATTTTGCTATGTGCTCGTTATTTGCCTGACTTGAATTTGTTTCTTTGAGATATTTATTAGAAGAACAGGCCTTCTGTACTAATGCTGATGATGATCATATTGATGAAAAGAAATGTGATGCAGGAGGCCCGTGTAAACTTGTAAAATAGTATTTTGTAAATGTCTGAGCTAATATACAATGCAAATGTCAAATTTAAATCGCAGAAACAAAGGAGACAGAAATGATTTCATACAATCTTGGGCCCAGGGTGTAAGAAGATGAAAGTGGTGTCAATTAATAGCTTATATATATTATCAACCTTTTACTGAATATTCTGCGGATTTTGTCAGTCTGAGAACAGAGATATAAGAGATTATGTAAAAGTGACATTATGTTACAATCTTTAACCAACAGCTGATTCCTGAAGTGCAAAATGTGTTCTTTTGCACTCATAATTACATATTATATTTACTAGAAAATGTTTGAAAAATCATATGAACTTCAAGCTATAGGTAGGTAACAGGTGAAAAGATAGGGAAAGGATGTCTAAAATAAAATAAAAAATCATTTAATATAGTGTTTTATTCGCCTTATATTATAATTAAAATGTCGTCTAGAATATGAGCCCAGCAGCCTATAGGTCGTTTCCCTACAATACAATTCAGTACCAGTAACGCATTACTATAGCCTCCCTTCTTCTACGAGAGCCGTCGACTAAAATATTAATAAAATAAGTTTTATTAATCTTCAGCTACATTAAACAATACATAATTAACTGTTCCGTATTAGGGTAATAAAACATTGTTTGATAAATAAATAATTCTTTGCCATAACTGTAAACAATCTCCATAGGCCTTCTAAATATATATGTATGTATTTTACACCTGCCAGGATGGTAGCTGGTTAGATGAGGTTATATTTACTCACAGACTGAGGTGCAAGCCATTGCCGGATCACTGACAGAATTGTTTCATCGTGTAAGGGTGGTCTACCCAGTGTATTGCAATGAGCAGTGGATATCCCACAATTCACACAGAAATCCATAGTTTCAATAATATCCAATTCACAAGCCGGCCGGTGTCCAACGTAGTATAAGGTAGGCAGGGTCAGAATCCGTAAAATACAAAGCAGTGGTCGTAAAAAATTACAAATAATCGGGAAAGCAATCAAAACGCATTGGAAAATACGAAACTAGAGATGAAGTGAATATATTAATATTAGTTAAAAGATTACTTTCAAGATTCAGGTATTAGTAATCCGACCGACTATGATATTATGGTAATATTGCTGATATCAGTAATATTTCAGATCTTGTTTACTATCTGACATGGTCGTGTAATATCATTCTGTTTTCGATTGGTGAATATTAGTCTATGGAATGGATTAGTGTGTGATGTATTCGCTCGGATCGTATTAACATCGTTGCTGATTGGTTGCTGACTGAGAATAAATATTCATTACTTGGTACCATTTTTATAAACAATAATTTGAAACTTGCCATCGTCCATGTTGGTTAGACTATTCTTATACACAGACATAACTTGTATTCTAAGTATCAAGCAAGTCTTATATTGGAAGCCGAGGGCAACAGCTACTAGAAACTAATTTACTTACTTACAAAAAGAAACACAACTGGTCCTAACCTACCTATATCTGTATTTAAAATATAAGAAAAATGTGCCACCGACTTCAAGTAGGTACTGTAACTATGTTTGTTATTATTAGTATTCCAGTCCTCAATCACGATGTGCTAAAGTATGCTGTACCTACTATCATACATAAATCAAAATCATTATTAAAAATATATCAATCTTTCATATCTTCAGCGATAATAATAGGTACCTACCTAATCAGTCTATTCAGCGCAAGAAGATTGACCTATATTTATTAGTGCAATAATATGTCAATATTAATACGATCATAGATCACCGCGGTATTTGACGATTGGTTGTCGGTAAAATATTACTAATATTCAAATATTAGTTAAGATATTATAATATCATGAAACTAATATATTAAGATTAGCTAATACCAACGAATATCGGTACTAACCCATCTCTACACGAAACGAATGAGCAAACAAAACGGCAACTGTCAGTGTCAATGCTATTATTATATTTTTATTTTTTTACTGTCATGCCAGTGACAGCCTAAAAATATAAGAGAGATTTGAATCGATATTAAATCGATAATCTTTAATATTGGTTTTTCAGTAATTAATTGATATTTGGTTTAATAATATGACTGTAATTATATGCACTATATTGCATGTAAGTATATTATAGTGCATTTTATTACTTTGAGTTAATTATTTACTGCAAATGTGTAATCGATTACTTAATCGATAATCTACCGAAAACTATTTTCTCATATTTCTCCGCTTCCAGACTGAGAATTGAGGTGATTTTTCATATTCTAAGACACAAAAATATGACTGATTTTTTAGATCATATCTCAACTTATTCCATTTTGGGCCCACCGATTTCCGTCTCCTTTGTGATTTTGTTTGAATACATTAAACATACATGTATGCAAACTTGTATGTTAATTATCTACTATGTAAAAATAAGTCGGGCTTCCTGACGCTATAACTCCAGAACGCGCGAACCGATTTCCACGGTTTTGCATTCGTTGGAAAGGTCTCGGGCTCCGTGAGGTTTATAGCAAAGAAAATTCAGGAAACATTTTAACAGAAAAGCGGGAAAATCATTTTTCACATGGCGAAATGGAGTTCGCCGGGTTTGCCAGTTAAAAATTATATTTCTTTTATCCTACTTGGGTAGCCAAAAACGTTTTTATTTGTTCACTAGGTTCGCCTTACGTGGTCACGTTGTGGTCACATCGCGTCCTATTACCCTCTAATTATTATAACTTTCTTTCATACCACCTAGGCTGAAGACAGCTAATGCCTTTCTTAAAGAACCTCAGTCATTTGTCTAAACTACAGATCTGCCAGGGTGCGAGAGATATGTCTTGTATAATCTCATGTCCGGTAATCAACGGCGTGTGTTTTAGTCGATTTAAGTCCGACATAATCATCTCCACCGACTTTGGCGGGGGCGGTATCCGTAGGGATTTACGCATAATAAAAAAAATGGTTTGGAAAAACCACAGCAGGAAATTCATTCCCTCAAAAAGGGGGTACAATAATTAATAAAATTATTAATAATGTATTATAAGTGGAATGTATTCTTTGGTATTTTGTCCACTATATTGGCAATATATTGGCCACTACAGGCTTGCTGCCATTACTACCGATCCCTTTCTCACTGTTCCGCAGCTGGTCACGTGAGAAATCCGCGAAACTACACAATCAAAGATGGACGCAATCTGCCGACTGCAGGCAATCGGGAAATTTACCCATATTACAATGTATTCGGATAAGCTTATCATAGGTATTGATTCATTAATGAAATATTTTATCCTGCTCGTTTTATTTGCGGTTTTAGTTTCGACCTTAGGCACGTTCAATTACATCAGTATACGTATATACTGACCAACGATACTACAAAAATGTTATCCTAAAAAGAATAAACGGTAGCCTAGTGGTATAGGTAATGGACTGCTGAGACGAGGTCTCGGGTTCCAGCCCAGGTTTTACCATGACACACACCAATGACTTTTCGATGCTTTTCGAAGTTATGTGTGTATTTATCGCAGGTTTATAAGTGGCTGGTTAATGGCAATAGGCTCGCCACCTATTACATTGGGACCTAAACATAAACTGGCGAAATGTGGGTGCTAGCACCTCTGCCTACCCCATCGGGGATAAAGGCGTGAGTTTATGAGTTTATATAATAGGATCTAAGCGAATGGTTTTCAATTTGCTATCAATGAATTACTTGACACTGCAATGATTTTAATATTAAAGATATGTGAAATAAAATATTTCAAGTCCCAATGATTTAAATTTTTGTACTCATATTTCAGATTTGTCAATCCCATACTTTACTAAGCAATTCCACTAGTCTTCTCGCCAATAGAATGTCGCTTCTTCCAGATCCTCTTGTTGTTTGTGTTGTGTTGTGTTGTCTACGATGACAAAATTCTACGTCTTTAAAAGGGGCCCAGGTTTGCGAATTCATTGTTATTCAATAGACAAACCCGTGCACATAACGCGAGCTAAATTACGTCACTGCTGACCTATATTGTCTCTACATAATGACAACACTACATAGTACATCTTTGAATCAATCATTACCTTGTAACATGTAAGGCTTCCTGGAAGATTACTTTTAACTTACGGTTAAAAGGCTGCTTTTATGGGAACAGTTTTATTAGGGAAACGGTTCAAAAAGAAAAAACTATATACATTTACATAGTATTTATTAATTTACCTAAAAGGTTTCGGGTTGCCCATTCTCAAAGGTTTACCTTAGCAATTAAGAATTTTTCTCATGTGGGTAGTATTAAAATCAAGTATAACCAGCACAAACTTTTCCCCCGATTTAGGGGAAAAAATGTCTAGTTTATCCTAAAGATTTTTATTTTATTTTGGAATTGATTGTCTCTGTTCTTACAGGGGTTGCGGCACGAGTGTTATTCCTCTGGTGTTACACTCGGCCATAGGTCACGGTAACCACTTACCATCAGGTAGGCCGCGTGCTTGGCTGCGACCTAATATGTTATAAAAAAAATACAGTTTAAAGTAAAAAAATATATAATATCTTTTTTTTTTATAATATCACGCCTATATCCCTTTATAAGGGGGTAGGCAGAGTTGCTAGCACCCACATTTCGCCAGTTTATGTTTCTAGGTTCCAATGTAATAGGTGGTGAGCCTATTGCCATTAACCGGGCACTTATAAACCTGCGATAAATACACACATAACTTCGAAAAGCATCGAAAGTCATTGGTGTGTGCCGTGGTAAACCTGGGATCGAACTCGAGACCTCGTCTCATCAGTCCATTACCCATACCACGAGGCTACCGCGGTTACTATCTATGACAATTATATAAAACAATTGTCAAATAACAAAGCTGTCAGTTTTGTCTCCTAATTAATTTGACTTCTCACACATAGCTGTCTGAATCACGATTATAAAAAAATACAACACGCGCCAACAGATGATTTACACTGAAACTGGTGTAATATATCATATTTTTTATAATGGAGTCACTTATTGGAATTATGACTGTAACTGCTAATTAGATTTTGAGAATTGAATACTAATATATCCATTTTTTATATATTACTAACCAGCTGACCCGCGCAACTTCGTCTGCGTCAACCCGTTTTTGCAACATTTTTCATTCCTACTCCGCACCTGTTGGTCGTAGCATGATGTTATATACATATAAACCAACCTCGTTAACCATTCTATCTATTAAAAAAACTGCATCAAAATTCGTTACGTAGTTTCGAAGATTTAAGCGTACAAAGGGACATAGGGACAGAAAACGCGACTTTGTTTTATACTATGTAGTGAAGATGTCTGCTGTAATGCTTGTGCGATTAAGCACGTAATTAATTTCCTTGTGATTTATACCGCTTAACAGGGAATCGGGATTTTTTTTTTCTAAATTTATTTAATTACAACATTTGTGGTTAGGTATTTATTCACGGAATACCCATTTTTTTTACAAAATGCCCGATTGGCTAGTTCCCTATTACGTGGGACCGAAAATCATAGTAGACCGAAATGTGGGTGTTTTACCTCTGCCTACCCCTTTGGGGATTACGAGTGTGAGCATATGTATGTACTGAAGATGTTGATTGAAGGAATACTACAAACGCATACCATTTTCAATTTAGTAGGTACTCTTTTAAAAGCCCATTAAACATTTTTTTTAATCAAGTAATCATTTAGCCTATTACAGTCCACTGCTGGACATAAGCCTCTCCCAATGATGGATGGCTTTGTCCTACTGTTTCCACACTGACCAGACGGGTTGGTACAGTGTTTTATTTAGAGTTTTCCTTCTCTCGCAGTGATATCGTCTGCGTATTTCTCTGACAGTCGCCTCTTCCGACGACCAAATAAATAATGAAATAAAAACAAATAAACATTCAAATTAAGAATTAAAAAAAAAAAAATTTACGCATTTTTTAATTTTTTTTATCGTTGACTTCTTGCAAAAGTTACGTGTATTTAATTGTGAATGTGGCCAGTGCTTTGGGCTCCTTCGTAGCGGACACGACGGTCGGCGGGTTATTTAGCTTACAAAAACTTTGTTGCCATTTGACATTATGATATTTTGACATGATTATAGTAAAATATATAAAAATTGTATCTCACGTCTATCTGACCTACATAATATAAGTAATGTACCGTATTTATCTCGCGCTATTTCCGTATCAACAAATTGTTAAAAACAATCTTGTTTATTATTAATATTGGTTAAATAAATAAAAAGTATAAAAAAGCAGCCAGTGTGTATCGGCCGCATATGTATAGTGCTTACGTAATCTGTTATAGACATTTTGTAAAAAAAAATAACTTAGAATAGTTTTAAATTTCGATCTGAAAATTGAATTCCATTTATCTTTTTTTGAAAGTTGCACGAAAAAATTGTTGTTGCATTATATTAAATTTATTCGTGTAATTTTAAATTGCAAAGTTTATTTTTTTTATTTAAATTTACACGTGGAAACTTCTAAGCTGTTTTCAATATCTACTTGTAGGTATTTTCCAAGGTCTATAAGATTTCACATAATGGAAAATTTAGAACGAATTCTTGAAAAACAATGATGATATGTTATAAATAATAGATTGTTTTAGATTTAAGCGAAAAAAGAAACTTGATATTGTTTTAAATTTCCCTACAAAATTCGTCGCAATTTCGTCTGCGTCACCCCGCTTTTGCAATATTTTTCACTTCTTCTCCGCACCAGTTAGTTGTAGCTTGATGTTATATACATACAAACCTTTCTTTTCAATCACTCTATCTATTAAAAAACCGCATCAAAATCCGTTGCGTAGTTTTAAAGATTTAAGCATACATAGGGATATAGGGACAGAGAAAGCGACTTTGTTTTATACTATGTAGTGATGACACTTGTTTTTTTATGAGTTGTTTAATAAAACAAAACAATAATTCGTATCCAGCTCTCTCCAATGGACTCGGTCCTCTGAAACTTGATCCAATATGGTCCTAGGGTTAAGTAGATATCGCCACTCCATCTTGCTTGGACACGTCCCTGTCTCCTGATGTCCTCTGAGGCACCATAACGTTACTTGTTTGCTACATTTATTTAATCAGCGTCTAGTACTGTGTTAAAAAATAAATTTGAGCTACATAAATGCCATGTTATCAAACTAATGTCCATAATTAGTACATTACAAGTATGTAAAAATTTATTGATTTTGCTTGCCTCAAAATAATATTTAAAATTAAAATCCGCAACATAAAAATCACTTTGTTTTAACACAAATAAATAGTTTCTTGAATTGTATTTATTTGTATAGATTAATAGAGAAAATGAAGAACTTTGTCTAATAAATTGTAAGTCTTTATTGTCTCATTCATTTACCAGAAAACATAAAATTTGGATTTGTCATCCTTAAAAAAATGCTAAAATGTTAGTACTGAAAATTGTGTTTCCTCCAATTTCTTGCAACCGAACATCAATTTCATAGTAACGACTTAATGTTATAATATTGTAGATCACTAGTAGTATAGACAGTAGATAAGGAAATATAATCTTGATAATCGTTTGGCACTTCTCTGAATTGGATAATAAGTTCACACACATAATGACTCAACCGTATGAAAAAAAAAATTTATAAGTACATTTTGATACCGTTTTTTATTTTTGCGAACAGGTGTGTTATAAATTTTTGACGTAAGTTACAAGATTAATCATTCGATAGGGTTATATGATTACCTTTTAATAGACACGTTCAAAACTAGTTATTCAATAAGTACTTGCCTAATAATTCGTGCGGAAATTGAGTAGTAATGTGATGTAGTCGGTGACACACGCGTGACATTGGTGTGCGTATTTACGCAACGAAGGATAAATTCGACAATAATTATGAAGATGATGTGATATGATATGATGATGATGGAATGAACTCCCTGCCGTGGTCTTCTCTAACGACTACAATATGGGGTTTTTCAATAAGGGCATTAGAAGGTTTCTACAGGGTAGGCAGCACGTGTGTGACGCCTCTGGTGTTGCAAACGTCCATAGGCCACGGTGACTGCTTCCCATCAGGTGGGCCGTGTGCTTGTCTGCCACCTAAGTCGTATAAAAAAAACAATAGGTGTGAACCTTTTTACCTGGTTTCGCTACTGAAACTATCGCGTCGCATTTCTACTATTTTTTCTGTTCTATGCGGAAATAGCCATGGATTTCCTCCGGCCTTATGTTGAACTCAAATTATCTAAAACCGTGAGCCTTGTTGGGTCTTTAGGTGACAGGATGTAAGTCTAAAACATATCCCTCACACCCTGACTGACAATTCGATATTTTTTTTTTATTTATGGCACGTGAATTTGACTTCACCTCGCCTGATGTTAAGCTGAAGGCAAAGTCTCATGAAAGAGGGTCACCATTGCAAACACGTTCAGTGCTACAATGGTGGCGCTCGGCTTGACGGCCTCATCAGATGCTTTTTCACGCCCCGTTTAAAGGACCCGGGACTGTAGGAAGAAGGAAACACGTCCGCCGGCAAGGAATTCCAGGACTTAATGGTGCGGCAGAGAAAAGACTCACCGAACCGCTTAGTTCTTGATGGTACGGTGTACCAGCTGTTGGGCTGCCGCCACCTTCTCCTGCAAATAAGTAATGCTCGAGAATGAGGCAGTGGAGAGAGTACGGAGATAACCGTGAGGGTTTCGAAGGTCCTAGGATGACCTCCGTTCTCCATAAGCACATGCCCTTTTTAATGTGGTGGAATGCATTTACACACTACACCCCCTACAGGGGCGGGGGGCGAGCTTTGTGGGGTACTCCTGACCTCTACCGGGGACCAGACTACCCACTAAACCACCACGGTGTCCGTCATCATCGCATATCGACGATGGCGGGAACAACATCTTCATCCATCGCCGTGCGAGTCGCCCGCCGCTACTCAGCGGCAGGTCCGTCTCTGGTGCGGCAGAAGAGGAGTCCTGTCGCCCGCCTAGACAAGGCATGCCCTGGGGTGACGTGTAGCCGATGGCTAGATGGGGACCTGCCTGGATGCGAGAGATATGCCTTGTATTCAAAGAATCAAAGAATCAATTTCGTTTATTCAGTTTAGGCACATAAAGAGCACTTATGAATGTCAAAGTTTTACATCTCATATATTATCTCATCTCCTTACGTGGTGCTGAAAATCATAGTTGGCGAAATGTGGATGTTTAATACACCTCTGCCGACCACTTCGGGGATGACAGGTGTGAGCATATCTATGTATGTATGAAGTATAATATCAGTAGGATAATAGGATACTTGGGAATGACAAAACATGTTCAATCTGACTCATAGTGATATGATTGATAGTTTCTTTACAGCACCTGTTCAAACAAGCTCATATTTTTTCTCTTTAATTATTTGGTACAAGTATTATTATCTGGCTATATCTATACTAATATTATAGAGAGGAAAGATTTGTACCTATTTTTGTATGTTTGTAATGAATAGGCTCAAAAAGTACTGGGCCGATTTAAAAAATTCTTTCACCTCTAAAAGGCTACAATATCTAGGAGTAACATAGGCTATATATCATCACGCTACCATACAAGGGAGCGGAGTAATAATCATAAATCTCAATTGATCCGGTAAACTATACATTGGCGCTAATATCGACAGCAAGGAAAAGTAGTATAGAGAGGCAAGTAGTAGTGAATCGATTAGAGTCGTACAACGCGATAATGGACATCCGCGCGGGCGGAGCCGCGTGCAACAGCCAGTAATAATATATAGTAATTGGTAAGCAGTTAAACTCACACCTGGTGGTCAGAGAACCTCACCTTTCATGTGACGTCAGAGACCAGAGTCCAACTGGATACTATATACTACAACCGCGGTAGCCTAGTGGTATGGGTAATGGACTGCTGAGACTAGGTCTCGGGGTCGATCCCAGGTTTTACCATGGCACAATATGACTTTTCGATGCTTTTCGAAGTTAAGTGTGTATTTATTGCAGGTTTATAAGTAGCCGGTTAATAGCAATAGGCTCGCCACCTATTACATGGGGATCTAAAACATAAACGGGCGAAATGTGGGTGCTAGCAACTCTGCCTACCCCTTCGGGGATATAGGCGCGAGTTTATGTTATGTACGGTAGTGAACGCGACTGCTACGCAGGAGGTGCGAGTTTGATTCTCACTCAGCGCAAATATTGCATGAATACGGTTATTTCCTATCATTCATTATATTTTCCTTCATTCTCCCTACAACCCCGGGTCCTTTAAACGGGGCAAGTAAAAGCATCTGATGAGGCCGTCAAGCTGAGAGCCTCCATTGAGATGCTTTTTCACGCCCCGCTAAAGGACCCGAGACTGTAGGTAGAAGGAACCATGTGCGCCGGTAAATTCCAAGACTTAATGGTGCGGCAGAGGAAAGACTCACCGCTTGGTTCTTGATGGTTCTAATTAGCAGTAAGCTTACTAACTGCTTTAATAAATAATTATACGAAAAGCAATAAGTATACATCCACGAAAAGATAATGTTACATCTGCCTAGACTAACCTAAGTGTATCTTACACGTGTAAATCAAATATAAATTATTAATTTGAATCTAGCCCAGGTTACTCCAAATGTAATACCGAATAATAATTTATAATTCATGACTTCAAGAGTTCACATATCAACAGATGTTCGTTATCTATACGAGTTTCCGTCAGTTTGTCAAATTTTCAACATTAATTTCGAAGCAGATGGCTCCATGTATTTTTCATGCGATGGACAGATAATAAATGGGGATGTCAATTTATATGTGTTTGTGGTTTTAGAGTCATGACTATCATTATTTTTTGATGTGAGATATTTATTTTACTGTCGATTTTAAAGGAGTATTATTCAGCTATATACATTTTTAGATGTACTTAGGTACTATTGTTTTATTAATGCGGTTATAGGCATATATCTTGACTCAAAAATGTATTTAAAAGGAATTCTATCTAAGTACACGTTTTTGAAAGGATTGCATGGGATGTTACCGCGGGGTAGAAGCTCAAACCCACTGGGGTGGGATATTTTGCGGTCAAAGATAAGGAACTATTTTTTTCGTTGGACCACCACCCCTATTGGAGTCCCGTGGTCCAACTGATTGGACAAAGTAGTTGGACCACCACCCCGAAAGGAAAATATGGTAATATGGTAGAAACTATTTTATATTCATGGAGCCATACTTGGAGAAAAAATGAAAGTGTTAGACGGCATTTATTGCTTCCAATGAAGCCAAAAAAAACTAAACCACATCATACTTAAGAGAACCCCTGGACTCCAAGGTGAATGCCACTAGGATTAACCCAAGGATGATACACATAACATTACATAAACTCACGCCTATATCCCTGAAGAGGTAGGCAGAGGTGCTAGCACCCACATTTAGCCAGTTTATGTTTAGGTCCCAATGTAATAGGTGGCGAGCCTATTGCCATTAACCAGGCACTTATAAACCTGCGATAAATGCACACAAAACTTCGAAAAGCATCGATAAGTCATTGGTGTGTGCCATGGTAAACCTGGGATCGAACTCGAGACCTCGTCTCAGCAGTCCATTACCCATTCCACTAGGCTACCGCGGATACCTCAGTTCTATCTAAATCTTATCATCATCATTCCCTGAACCTTTTTCCCAACTCAGTTGGGGTCGGCTTTCCAGTCTAACTGTGATGCGGCTGAACTTCGATATTTTCCGTGAAGCGACTGCCATCTGACCTCCACAACCAATGGTCTAATGACCAATGGCGATATCGAAGTTCCAAGTTAGGCTGGTTGGACTTTTGAGGGCTCCAACTACCCGTAACTATCTAAATCTTATATTTTACTTATAAATCTTGACTTTTTTTAAACAACTACCGTCTGGTTCAACTAACTCTGAGAGTAAAACCTGCACAACTGTTTGAGACGACAAAATCTATCCAACCAACCGATATTTCGCATTTAGAATAATAATTCTCACCATCCCATCTCATCCAAAGGATGACGTACCTAAGAGGCAATTAACGGAAAAATACGCAGACGATATCACTACGAGAGAAGGAAAACTCTTAATAAAACCCGTCTATATATCCGTCCCAATCGAGCAGTCCGACTGGGGAAGTACCTCCACCCTACAGAATATCGCCGTTGAATAACCTTGTGTTGTGTTTTCGGTGGTGAGTAGGGTAGCCAGAGCTCACTAGAGAGGTTTTGTGTTGTCCGTGGGAAAACCAAAGGCTTATCCTACATCTTTTGCGCTGACGACACAGAATGTCTCTGTTCTTACAGGGGTTGCGGCACGAGTGTTATTCCTCTGGTGTTTCACTCGTCCATAGGCCACGGTAACCACTTATCATCAGGTGGGCCGCGTGCTTGTCTGCAACCTAAGTTGCATAAAAAAAAAAACCCTGTACCAACGTATCTAGCCAGTATGGCAACAGCAGTGGATTGCCATATCCCAATTGATAAAATACTTTTTTTTGTCGTGCGAAAAATCCCCACGGATACCCCCTTTCCCTGTCGGAGCCAGTTGGAGAGGTTATACTCGAACCGACTAAAACGCACGCTGTCTTTGAGTCTTTAGTTGCCGGAGGTGAGATAGTAGCTAACATATCCCTCGCACCCCGGCAGACCCGGGGCCCTCTTTCGAGATGACCCGGGTGTACTGTAGGAATTGATAAAATACTGAATTTGTGTCTGATATAACCATTCATCGTTACTTAGATTCTGAACTATCAAATAATTGCTGGAAAATTCTAGACGAAAAATAATCTCATTTATTGTAACCATAGCAACATCTAAGCCTATCCAACAGCCAAATTACAAATTCGTAACTAAGACTTGATTTAATATATTTTGTAGCTAAAGAAAATAAATTACAAAATAATATTAGGTTTCCTAGGATCTAGGTACTTCAATCTAGACTAAAATTGAAATTTCGCGAAAGATCTTCCACTTCAGTTCTCGAGTGTCGCTTTGGCCTCAATAAACTAAATCTTGATGTAAAATAGGCAGTGTTTCTCAAACTGTAGAGATTTGGGGTCATTTATATCCGCGGTAGTCTAGTGGTAAGGGTAATGGACTGCTGAGACGAGGTCTCGGGTTCAATCCCAGGTTTTACCATGGCACACATGACACACCAATTACTTTTCATTGCTTTTCGAAGTTATATGTGTATTTATCGCGGGTTTATAAGTGCCCGGTTAATGGCAATAGGCTTGCCACCTATTACATTGGAACCTAAACATAAACTGGCGAAATGTGGATTCTAGCACCTCTGCCTACCCTTTCGGGGATATAGGCTTGAGTTTATGTTGTGTTATGGTTTTATATCCTTTGATAGGGGTCCGATCCAGTAAAATTGCGCTTTTGAAACGTGTGATTTTAAAACTATCTAATTGAAAAGCAATTTATGCGCTCGTGGCCATGTGCTTTTTTATTTGACAAATATTCAAATGGGTGAACTTCATCGAGACAATTTCGTACTACGTACAACGTAACAGGAAATCGATTTGATAAAAATATTGTACTTATATAATTAGCCATGTTTTTTTCATGTTCCTGTATGAAGAATTTATTATTAGACTGACCCGCGCAACTTCGTCTGCGTCACCCCGTTTTTGCAACATTTTTCATTCCTGCTCCGCACCTGTTAGTTGTAGCATGATGTTATATACATATAAACCTTCCTCTTTAACCATTCTAACTATTAAAACAAACCGCATCAAAATCCGTTGCGTAGTTTAAAGATTTAAGCGTACAAAGGGACATAGGGACAGAGAACGCGACTTTATTTTATACTATGTATATGTATAAGTGATACCTTCATACTATTTTTATTTATTTTGTGATAAAGGTTGAGATACACTGTATTAGTTCAAAGCCCTGAAAGCCATGAACCACGTTCAATGTACCAGAGTCCTTACTTCAATATAATAGAAGAAAATAAGTAAATTGGTCTTTATAATGTATATATTATTTTGTTACCTGGATTTCTAAGGGCTTTTATAACTAAGTTCAACTACCTTTAGCTATAGTGAACGACATATATCTTGACCCAAGTTACGTCACGAAATGTACTATATATGCGTAGTAGTACAATACATGTTTTAGGGTGTATTTTGGCGACTCCCGGGTCTGCCGGGGTGCGAGAGATATGTCTTGTATAATCTCACCTCCGGCAATCAAGGACCCATGGACGGTGTGCGTTTTGGTCGGTTCGAGTCCGACATAATCATCTCCATCGGTTTTGATGGAGGTGGTATCCGTGGGGATTTTGCGCACGATAAAAAAAAAGGTGTATTTTGGCGATAGCAAGCCATGTTACGGAGTCGAAGGGGTTCAAATCCATCAATCACATTCACAGGGTGTTAGAGAAACGTTCCTGTAGCCGAAGACACCTTTTAGTACACAGTGTATACTACCTACCTATTGGGATAGGCTCGCCACCTATTACATTGGGACCTAAACATAAACTGGCGAAATGTGGGTGCTAGCACCTCTGCCTACCCCTTCGGGGTTCTAGGCGAGAGTTTATGTTATGTTATGTTAAAAATATACCAAATTCGCAGCTTGAACGTGAGTGGAATGAAGTTCCTTTCATACCACACAGTGAGTAAAGGGTACTATGGTGCACATTGAGAAAGGCCTATGTCCGGCAGTGGTCCATCTGGTCTTTTAACTCCATAATGTAACACCTGGAGTTCGTATCTACAACCTCTCCACCAAGTCCAATTTATTATGTATTCCAGCTGCTGTCTTCTCGCAGATGTGTCGGCCATCTTTGTTCATAACTTAAAATGTAAAATATCGAAACTGTATGCAAAATACATTTTAATATTGTCTCATTTCGTATACGTTTGTGGTTTTGAATTGTAAATCTTTTTTCAGTTGGTTTTATATTCAGCTTAACAAAAAAGCAGCTGTCATGATATATGGATATAATTATAATATATTAGAAAATAAAACTAAGACTGAGTTATATTTAGTTACTAGCTAGTAACTTCGTCTGCGTCACCCCGTTTTTGCAACATTTTTGACTTCTGCTCCGCACCAGTTTGTTGTAGCATGATATAATCATATAAACCTGCCTCTTCAATCACTCTAACTATTAAAAAAAAACAAATCAAAATCCGTTGCGTAGTTTTAAAGATTTAAGCAATAAAGGGACATCGGGATATAGGGACAGAGAACGCGACTTTGTTTTATATTATGTATCCAGTGATAAAACTAAGCCTGGGTTGCACGATCGTACTTTAAGTTGCTTCAACTACTTGTTAAAGTTAAGGTTTCCGTCAAATTTAACAGTAACAGTAACATTGACTCTAATGGTTTGGCTAAATGTGTATTTAGTAGCTCTGTTATAGTTATCTTTTTGATAGATTTTGACGTTTGAGCGTGTCCGGTTACAGTTAGCGTCAAGTTATGACGTGATTTTAACAATTGTCAAATGGTGATAGGTACTTGTTTTATATACCTGACCGGTACTTTAACTGCACTGTTAATGTTAAAGTACTATCGTGCAACCCAGGCTAAGTAATAGAAAGGCCCCAGCGACGACGAGGAAATCAAAATCCCATTGTTCATAACAGGATCAATTGCCATAGACGAAATGTGGACGGTAGTCTATCAGTTCTTGGAAAAATACGGAATATCAAAAGCTTATGTACTATGTGGGTAACCACGCATTTAGAACTTTCTGGAACTGTCTTGTCTCGTAAAAATCGACAATATCAAATATCGGTTAATTTTTTTTGTCGCTACAAGATTTGTGCTATGCACGTGAGTGGTATAAAAAATAGCATTAGTGGTACATGTTCATAATAATTGTCGAGTTACAGCTGCTTATCACACCTTTGCAAAATTACAGAAGGTCGTAAGTCGATAGCTTAGTGGTTACGAACGAGAGGTTCCGGGTTCGAATCTTAACCACTACCAACGTGAACCTGCTTCTGACAAAACCCATTGAGCATAGCTGAGGGTTTAGAGGTAATAATAGTAAATTATATTGCTAATATTCTTTAAAACAAAATAAATTTAACCAAAAACTATTTTTAATTTTATTTTCTTTACATGAATCTTTTAGGCAACAAACAGCATTACGCCACTTACACTATGATGTTAAGAGTCAGATAACGGCTTTGTTCATACATAGAACTATACACAAATATTCTTACTGAAGTCCAACCTGTCCAACCTTTTCCTCAATCATAGCAACCCTAGTTATAAGCCAAATTATATTTGATTAAACTGTGTACACATCCCTCTATTATTAAACCCCGCTGGGCCAATCGACTTCCAATAATTATCTAGGCGGGTGGCAAATTATTATTGTTTTGCGGGATTATTTGGCAATTAGACACGACGCCCTATTGACCAAGGAATCATGGAGTAAATGGCGCTAATTTTAGTGACGCAAGCAGCCAATTGAAGCCTAAATAGAAAGAGGGTGATCATCAAGCCAATCTGTGGAACACCAGAGTGCCAATTAAGAATAAAAATTGGTTATTACTTTCAAGGTTTGGCTACTTTAACTATTATTTTGTTTATTGAGTGGATTCGTATTTGTATACTACTTAGGTGGATAACAGAGATAAGCTCACGGTTCACTTGATGGGAAGTGGTTACCGCGACATGTGTGCAACTGGAGGGTAAGCAGGAGCGTTACACTTTGAAAGGGCTTTCGATGGGTCAGTCTGGCTTTGAGAGAGATAACAGACGCTACCTCACCCTTCGGCCATTGATGATCTGAGACGGCCATACGGTTTTGGTAGGTTCCAGTCCGAAATAACCCCTCGCGCTGACTTGTGCGGGGGTGTATGCATATTTCTGCACGAAAAGGGCGCTGCCGACCCTGTAGTTAAACCTTCTAATGCTAGTTCGTTCGTTTGGAAGAACCACAGCAGCAGGGAGTTTATTCCAGGGGTTTCGGGCATTCGTGACGGCGGCGCAAAATGCCTCCCTATACCCGGGGGCTGGGCGCAGACACCGTGGTCCATACATCCGAAGGGATTCATCTCGAAAGAGAGTGCCCTGGGTCTGCCGGGGTGCGAGGGATATGTTACTATTTCTCCTCCGGCAACTAAAGACCCAAGGACGGCGTGCGTTTTAGTCCCCAACCAGTTCCTGCGGGGGAGGTATTCGTGGAGACTTTTCGCACGATGAAAAAGGAGTTCATTTCACAGCATGAGCGTGTGCGGGATGAAGTACTTTCCATGCCGCATAGTGCACACGGTTTCTGGTCGTAATATGTGAGGATGAACTTCATGCCTGTGGCAAGCGGTGCGATGATAGAAAGTAAGCGTAGCCATCATGTTGAACAATTCTTCTGAATACAAACCATTGTATAGGCGGCTAAACACTCACAGTGGGTACTTCATCATCATTCTCTGAACCTTTTCCTAACTCAGTTGGGGTCGGCTTTCCAGTCTAATTGTGATGCGGCTGAACTTCGATATTTTCCGTGTAGCGACTGCCACCTGACCTCCACAATCAATGGTCCAATGACAAATGGCGATATCGAAGTTCCAAATTAGACTGGTTGAACTTTTGAGGACTCCAACTACCCGTAAAAACTGCCATAGATGTTTGTATGGCAACCGGGACCAACGGCTTAACGGGCTCTCCGAGACAGTGAGTACTTATACGCCTGCAATGTTTTGATACATACATTGCTCTTTATATTGCATCAGGCACTCACTTTTCCAGCATTTTTTGTTCATTTTTCCCCCCGAGCTGAAATCCTCGAAGATAAACCCCGCCGAAGTCAGCCAGAGTGATTTTATCGTAATCGAACCAATCAAAACCGCACATCCGTCTCGGGCCATCAGCTGCTGAGGGTGATGTACCCTCTGGCATAATTACTCCTCGCGCCAAATTTATTTTTATTGTTTTTTTTTAAATATTAGCAACCGAAGTTACTAATATTCCCTTTAACCCCTCCAGCTAAGCTCAAATACTTGTGTTAGGAGTGGGTTCACGTCGGTAGTGTAATGGCCAGGATTCGAACCCGGGACCTCTCGATCGTAAGGCCGACTCCTTAACCACTAAGCTACCGCCACCTTCTCACTCATCATACGGGATTGTAGGAAGAAGGAAACACGTGCACTCGTAAGGAATTCTAATACTTAATGGTGCGACAGAGGAAAGACTCACCGAACCGCTTTGTTCTTGGTGAAATACATACATATATATGCTCAAGCCTGTAATCACCGAAGGGGTAGGCAGAGGTGTATTAAAAACCCACATTTCGCTAATCATGATTTTCGGTCCCATGTAATAGGGGACGAGCCTATTGGCACAAATCGGGCACTTCCCACAAAAATTGGGTATGCCGAACCGAAAATATGCAGCAGCTCAATAAACTTGAAAAAAATTTTGACCCGATTCCTTGTTATGCGGTGTAAATCGCAAGGAAATTAATTATGTGCTTAGCCGCATAAGCTACCAATTAACGTCTTGGAGAGTATCAGACGGAATATTCCGCACCGTATGCGAGTGACATCTAAGCCCTGCACGTGTTGTCCTGTGTAGGAAAGTAGAGAGTGGGATTAATTGGAAGAGCTCATCAGAACATTCACCATGGTAGACTATCACCACGCAACATAGAGTGAGAACTACAATGCATAAGTCGATCTGATGGTAAACGGTTATCGTGACCTATCACAATCGTAACACAGACACACATATGACACATACATACCTAACTATAATTTTGTTCACTACTGGTGAGAAGTATGTTAAAAATAGCTGTAATGCAGCAAAAACAGGTATAAATCTAGACATAAATGTAGCAATCAGTCATATCCACGGTTATTCGTAACTGCTATAAGATAAACAATATGTTTGTTTGTTTGTATATTAGTTCTATGGTATCATAAACTCACGCCTATATCCCCGAAGGGGTAGGCAGAGGTGCTAGTACCCACATTTCGCCAGTTTATGTTTTAGGTCCCAATGTAATAGGTGGCGAGGCTATAGCCATTAACCGGGCACTTTTAAACCTGCCATAAATACACACATAACTTCGAAAAGTCGCTCGCAGTCATTGGAGTATGCCATGGTAAACCTGGGATCGAACCCGAGACATCGTCTCAGCAGTTCTCTACCCTTATTACTAGGCAACCGCGATTATAAGATTCTTGACAAACTCATTTTGACTGGAAGTTCCTCCGCCCTACAGAATACAGCTGCTAATACCTGTAATAACCTTGTGTTGTGTTTTCGAATGACCAATGGCGATATCGAAGTTCCAAGTTAGACTGGTTGGACTTTTGAGGACTCCAACTACCCGTAATGACTGCTATTTTTGTATGGCAACCGGGACCGGCGGCTTAACGTGTTCAGCAAGGCACGAACCAGTGCATACAACTTTTTGCGCTGAGTGGGGATCGAACCCGCGCCCCGTGCATAGCAGTTGTAAACTCATCGATATTATACTTAAAAAAATCTTCTTACAATCGGCACAATAGACCAAGTTGAAACCTGCACTCTAATAGTTAGGTATATTAATTATGTATGGGTCAGCCCCTGTCACTAATGGATAGTGCCGCTAAAAAAATTCAAGCTGTTAGAATCGAGACATAAACACATAAACATAAACATGCGCACAAATATTTGCATTGAGCGGGATTCGAACCCAAGAGAAGCAGGGTTAGATGTTCGTATAACAAACGGGACCGACGGCTTAACGTGCTCTTTGAGGCACGACCAGACCAGTGCAAATTGCCTCTCTATCAAATATTCCATCTGGGCTCCAAATATTCCCTCTCACTTCCAATCCCCTGACCTGTTTTCCGGCCTTTATTTCCTCAATACACACTTTATGACTTCTATGCCATTCTTGATTCATTCTTCTATGTATTTTTAAGTGTAAACTCATAGTTCAAAATTCTGCCCTGAAAATATATAGACAAAGTCACATGTGATACTAAACTATGTATAATATAGATAAAATTGTTCGTTTCCTTTCGTCATTAAACTGTGTATAAAAACTGACTTTTCGAGGAAGCGGTGAGATGATGAATCATTATTTAGAAATGAATGCTTCATCGAGAAGGAATTGAGTTTGTGTTTTCAAAACATAAATCTGCTACTGGGGCCTATGGTCGGATACCTTCTTCGGTCTTTTTTTTATAGTGCGAAATATCCCCTCACCAGAACCGGTTAGGGAGGTTATGTCGTTCAGTATCAGCCCACGGCAGTCCACTGCTGGACATAGGCCTCTCCCATGACACGCCACTTAGCCCGTTCTTCGGCTGTCCTCCTCCACTCCGCACCAGCTACTCTGCGGATATCGTCGCTCCATCCAGTCACAGGGCGCCCCACACTACGTTTGCCGGTTCGCGGTCTCCACTCAAGGACCCGTTTAACCCAGCGGTTATCGGTCCGACGGCAGATATGGCCAGCCTGTTATGTCGTTACGAACCGACTAAAACACGCCGTCGTCTTTGGGTCCTTAGTTGCTGGAGGTGAGATATGATGATGACAATATGATGTATTGAGAATTAACCGGTGTATTGACAAAATGTAATGACGATTTTGAAAATGGACACTGTTATCATAATTTTACTGTTATTATTTTTATGTAACGTATTTAATGCTATTATCTGACATTAAATTATTATTTTTTATATTTTTTTTTATATTTTATAATTATTGTGGTACTGTAGTTTGACATTTCGTTTAATTTTAATATTTATATTGACTTATGTAACATTGTATGCCTAATTTGGTAGAACATGTATTTCTCTGACATCATTATAACACCTTAGATGTATAATTAATACCTATGTTACATGTTCAACAATAAAAATATTTGATTTGATTTGATTTGATTTGAGATAGTAACCAACATATCCTTTGCACCCCGGCTGACCGTGGCCATGTCTTTCGAGATAACCGCCTTCATGTGTAGGGAGACGGCTATCGGCCTGGTTATTGATAGACAGCGCAGATTTGGCAATAGGGATCCATTTTTACTCTTTAGTTACAGAATCTATAAATAATATAAAAAAGAAATCTTACTTGCTACAGCCCTGAAGTTGCAGCGAGGTAGCTGTTACGTCACGCTAACGTCAATGCTACGGAAACTACAGTGATAGCGCTAATTAGCGGAGTCACTCTTGTTACACACTTCAACTCGCTCGCTTATATAAAGTCACTTCACTGTAATCCAATGTCACTGTTTGTCACTTGTTCACTCACAAGTCACACGTGCTTAATACAATTAGATAGCTTTTTATACTTAAATTGTTATTTATTTATTTACATAACTTACCCAGATAGTAAAATATCAACTTTAAATATTTAATATAAAATAACGTCATCACCAATATTATGAATAACACTTAATGAAAAAAAAAACAAAATTAAATAACACTTATTTTGATTGGCCTTCTTTGTGTTAATGTTTTAAACTTCTAACCAAACACTGGAAAACTTTGAGGTTACATAAAACGTAACTAATTTTGACTTAATTTGAAATTGAGAATTTAAAGTCTTATAGCAATTTGAAAGGTTTGACTATTATAATACCGACATGAACCCACTCTTAAGACAAGCCATTGAGTTTAGCTGGAGGAGTTAGAGAGAATATTAGTATTTTTTAAATAAAATTAAAGCAGTCCGTAAATAAATGAAACTAACACACAGATTTTTTTAAAGAATTAAATATTCAAATTAATGGCAACAAAATGAGTACACACGATAATACCTATTAATATACTGATCGATTTCTTTATAATGAGTTATGAAGTGACTTGAAAACGCTTACTGGTCAAAAGTGTACGATTTCATCGTATGATTGTTCAGTAAGAATATTGGTGACAAAAACTCGAATAAATGTGTTGAACTAGTGTAAAATCTAATTGACGTGCCCTAAATAAAGAGAAGACAGTTATGACATAACGGATTTATTCGTGAACTATAAGTAAATTAGACCAGGGTCGATAATATTTGAAACAAAAAAAAACATGGATGAAACCTGTTATAAAAGGACGAGAATAGAAGAAAAATTAAATGAAAAATAATTTGCTGGCGATCTGAGGTCGGGAAGTGAATGGGGGATATCCACTTCCCGACCTCAAATCACCGGTAAATTATTTTTCCTTTAATTTTTGTTACATTCTTGTCCTTTTATAACAGGTTTCATCCTACTACGATTTTTTTTTACTTTTTACCATTTTCAAAGCTATCGACCCTAGTCTAAATGTTTGTATATCTAAAATTGTATGTGAAGCGGTGGAAATAAGAAACATGAAATTTTGAACCGGGAGGACCGTTTTGAGCTTTCATCATCGTATGGTGAATTCACCTCGCCTGATGTTAAGCTGAAGGCAAAGTCTCATAAAAGAGGGTCATCATTGCAAACACGTACAGTGCTACAATGGTGGCGCTCAGCTTGAAGGACCCGGGACTGTAAGATGAAGGAAACACGTGCGCCGGTAAGGAATTCCAAGACTTAATGGTGCGGTAGAGGAAAGACTTACCGAACCGCTTGGTTCTTGATGGAATATTCTGCACCGTATGCGGGCCTGTGTCGGAAAGGAGAAGGTGGGATTAATTGGAAGAGCTCATGAGAACATTCACCATGGCACCGTAAAATACTACCAGGGACGCAACATCTCTACGCATCTGCACAGGTTCAAGGGTATTTGTGACCTCAGGACTCCCAATAATATGGATCGCGCGTCGCGCAACTTGTCGAGAGACTTTGCGGAGCCATCCCAGAGATGTGAGCAGTATTCCACGCACATAAAAAGTGCGCTCGGACCCTAATTAATTCGGGTCGGTCAGTGCAAAATAACGGAGGTAGGACACGACGGTATCTCCCGTCCGAAATGAGCTGTCCAACTGGGGAAGTACCTCCGCCCTACAGAAGACCGCGGTCATAATAACCATCGTGTTGGGTTCCCGCCGGTAAGTAGGGTAGCCAGAGCTCACTATACCCCTCCTTACCCTCCCCTTCCTAGCCTCCCCACCCCTTCCCAGCTCTCCCCCTTTCCCTTCAGGGTGGGCAGCGCGTGTGTGACACCCTTAGTGTTGCACACGTTTATAGGCCACAGACCGCTTTCCATCAGGTGGGCCGTGTGCTTGTCTGCCAACTACGTAGTATAAAAAAAAAGGTATGCTTAAATCTTTAAGACTACATACGCAACGGATTTTGATGAGGTTTTCTTAATAGATAAAGTGATTGAAGAGGAAGGTTTATGTAGGTATATACTTAATTGATATGTAGGAATGAAAAATGTTTGACCACATTTGTGAAAATAAATGAATATGAATGAATTTGAATTTGAATGGAAATATACAAGAAAAATTAAAATGGACAGAGATATTTACCATAGCCTGTCATAGACTAAATTTAGACCTTAGATACTGGAGTAGTGCACTATAATGATTCGTTTCCTGTACTTAGGGCTTCCTTTTAATGTGTACACGTGTACCCATCTCGGGAGCGGTCCATCACTCATAGGAAATAGTCCATTGTTACCTGGTGACTACTGCTTGGCAACAAATGGGCTATTTCTGTCTAAGAAAACTACGACGAAACGCTGCTAGTGGACATAAAAAGGGTCGTTATTTAAATAGGTTCAAAATTAAAAATTTAAATACTTCCCGACGAAAAATACCTAGAAAAAATAAAACATAAATAATTCAAGCGTTGTCGTGTTGGTGGACCTCTAACTGGTTTTCGTAACGGTCCAAGGTCCTCCGACACGACAGCGCTTCAATACTCTCGACTAATTCAAATCTCTCAAAAAAAAATTACATCGAAATCGGTTCATACGTTCGGGAGCTACGATGCGACAGACACACACACACACAGACAAGTGAAACTTATTACACCCCTTCGTTTTTACGTCGGGGGTTAAAAACTATGCCAAAAGAAACCCTATGGACCTTATCTTACAGTTGTAATCATAACAGTCTATTAATATGTATATCAGCATCATCCGTGCGATAATCCCGGTCGCCTCTGAAGCTGCCACCTCGGATTTCGGGGTCTGCATTTTTCCAGTCTAACTGCGTTGTGGCTGGACCGCGATATTTTCCGTGAAGCGAGTGCCATCTGGCCTCCACAGCCTATAAATATAAGCGATATCGAAGAAGTGCAGCTAGACCAGTTGATGACCTTTTTAGGGCTCCAAATACCCGTAACGACTGCCATAGATGTTTAACGTGCTCTCCGAGGTACGACCAAAGCAGTGTAACTATATTCATACCAATAGTTTACAAATATTTGCACTGAGCGGGGATCGAACACGCGCCTCCTGCGTAGCAGTCGCGTTCACTACCGTTCGCCACAGTGGTGTATTATTTATTATGTACTAGCCGATTCGCGCAACTTCGTCTGCGTCACCCCGTTTTTGCAACATTTTTCATTCCTACTTACATAAGATTAATACATTTCAGCACATTCACATCATTCTATGGCATGCAAATATTAGCCTAGGCTCTATTTCAATTCCTACATTTGTCTGCTTAGGTACCAAAAAAAAACAAAATAGCAATATGGCTGCATATTTTGGTGGGTGAAGTGGGAATGTCAGTTTCCCTTTACACCCATTAAGCTAGGGCGAGAAACAATGACAACAAAACTATCGACGACATATTATTAATCTAAGCTATCGATATCGTGCTGTATCCTTTTCTATGCTGTATCATTTTTCACGTAGTCCAATTATCTTTTTTTTTATAATATCACTATATCCCCTATATCCCCGAAGGGGTAGACAGAGGTGCTAGCACTCACATTTCGCCAGTTTATATTTAGGTCCCAATGTAATAGGTGGCGAGCCTATTGACATTAACCACTTATAAACCTGCGGTAAATACACACACTTCGAAAAGTGTCATTGGTGTGTGCCAAGGTAAACCTGGAATCGAATCCGAGACCTCGTCACAGCAGTCCATTACCCATACCACTAGGTGAGTCTTTTCTTGTCTAGTCCTGGAATTCCTTGCCAGCGCACGTGTTTCCTTCTTCCTACAGTCCCGGGTTCTTTAAGCGGGGCGTGAAAAAGCATCTGATGAGGCCGTCAAGCTGAGCGCCACCATTGTAGCCCTGAACGTGTTTGCAATGGTGACCCTCTTTCATGAGACTTTGCCTTCAGCTTAACATCAGGCGAGGTGAAGTCAAATTGACGTGCCATAAATAAAAAAAATAAAAAAACCGCGGTTTTTTTCCAATTATCTCCTCTATGATATTACTCTTGTCGTGAAGCCGTCCACTTTCATGGTTACTCAAATCCCTCCTAAACAATCTTATTACATATCTGAACCAAGGCAAATAATTAGTATATTTACACGCTTTCTTCTTTTCTTGATAGAACGGCAGTCCTTACCTTGACAGCCTCGACAGTTGCTTTTTCATACCTCGCTTAAAGGACCCCAGACTGTAGTTAAGAAAACACGTGTGTTGGTACAGAATTTCAGCTCTTACACAAAGAACCGCCACTGAACCGCTTGGTTCTTGATGGAATTGCTGATAATGGGAAGATAAAAGAAAAAAAATCGGCACGTTTGTAGGCAATAATATTCAGGATATGTAAGTACATCCCGATTAGCTCATTTACAACGGCACTCTACACAATAGCGACACGTGGTCTAAATACACGTGTAAGCTTTGGATCAAATAAACACATCATGATAATGACAACTGAGTAATCATTGTTATATTGCACTGTATAGTTACCTTATGAAGGATAGGGAAGGCTGAGAGATGGAGGACCCTAGGCTTTGAGATCTTTTTTATACCACTTGTGGTGTCAACCTTTCTTTTTCATGCGAAAATCCCCCACCGCGCCGGTTGGTGAGGTTATGTCGAACTCGAACCGACTAAAACGCACGTCGTCTTCGGGTCTTCAGTTGCCAAAGGTGAGGTAGTAGCCAACATATCCCTCGCACCCCGGCAGACCCAGGGCCTTCTTTTCGAGATGACCTCCGTCGTGTACTGTCAACCCTGATAATACCTTCTAATACCCTTTTTGAAACTCTGTACCTACCAACAAGTTGAGGTTCAACTCGGTACATATGATGGACGGGTCTCTAAACTCCCAGGCTAGGGGCTATCATAAGCCAAAAAAAATGGCATAGTGGAACATAGGCAATCCAGAAACTCCAGCTGTTTCATCCGAGGGAACGGAGACAGCAGCACCAATGGTAAATTTCTGCTGATGTGAAAGCTCTGTAGTGTTTTGCTTGGAGACTTCCACGTGACTCTCTGATTGGCAGAAGGCATAATGGAAAACAGGCATGAGTTCTTCGATTGCTAGTCTGGAGGTGACGAGTGTGGGCACTTGGCCGGTAACCTTTCTTATATATTAAGTATAGATAGGAAACCATTGAAATAAAACATCAATTTTAACCTATTCATCATTCCCTGAACCTTTTTCCCAACTCAGTTGGGGTCGGCTTTCCAGTCTAACTGTGATGCGGCTGAACTTCGATATTTTCCGTGAAGCGACTACCATCTGACCTCCACAACCAATGGTCTAGTGACCAATGGCGATATCCAAGTTGCAAGTTAGGCTGGTTGGACTTTTGAGGGCTCCAAACCTATTATCAAAATTGATTAATCCATTTAATAGTTTCTACTATTAATGATGTATCAACAATATTGCTTTCGCAGTTATAAACCGATAACATTACCTATATTCTAGACGAAATGCGCCGACTTAGCTCGTATCGGTTATATATTTTAACCTTGGATCAAGCCACCTTTTACTTCAGCAAATAAAATAATGTTACTCAGGTGAACGAACCCGGGTACTATAACTTATAATATTATATTACTTGCGCGATTGTCTGACCGATTCCCACCCGACATCCAACTGCAGTATCATCGAAAATCGATACTGTAAGTAAGTAAGTGCGCAATGCTTCTTGCTATTGTCAATTTGTTGATTATAACATTCTTTATACCTGATAAGTCGCGAGTGCAGCACTACCTCGCCACTTCGCATTTTGCACTCGGTCACAAAACACGTATCGATATTCGATATCGCGGTTGTTTCACAACACTATTTTGAAGAACACGTGCGATTTAAAATCTCGGCGCGTAATTCTTTTCTTGTGTCTACTGTCCTATATTTTGAATTTGGAACAGGTGGTGTTCTATAAAAAACAAAATTTGAAAAAATGTTATATGGTTGTTTTAGAATACAATATTTTTTGTATTTCGCTATTAAGTAGTTGTGCGATAATTGTATTATTATAAATTCTTATAATAATAATAGTAAATTAATAATTGTTGAGTGTAATTTCGCTCGAGTGTTTCATCAGCCACGTGGAGAACGCGGTAAGTTTTTTTTTTAATATATTAGTCATGGATATACACAGTTAAAATTACTAAAGGTTAACCATGAAATCAATTTTGTAGGAAAAATAACTTGGTTTTATAGTAATTTGTATATTAAACGTACAGGTAACGTGGCAAATTTTATCAAGGGCAATTCTTTAGGTACGATTACAGTTTATTCTCAGATTACAACGATCCCCGCTACCACAATACATTATGGAAAGTGAAAAAGCACCTGTCGAGGTCTACAAATTTAGAATTTTCTTCTCCCTACAGTGCCGGGTCCTTTAAGCGGGGCGTGAAAAAGCATCTGATGAGGCCGTCAAGCTAAGTGCCACCATTGTAGCACTGAACGTGTTTGCAAAAGTGACCCTCTTTGCCTTCAGCTTAACATCAGGCGAGGTGACGTCAAATTGACGTGCCATAAATAAAAAAAAAAGAATTTGAAACATCTGGAACGGTGGCCTTTAGTACTTTGGTCTTCATTTGAGCTTACCATCGAGGTGTAATTAACATACTGGAATAAATTAAAACTCTTTATTTTCCCGACATTTCCGACGCTTTTCAGCCGCGGTCGTCAGGAAACCAAAGATGGCCGTCGCTGTCTTTGTAGGCTAATAATGGGCTATACTCTTTAATGTACAAGTGTAGGTCATAATCACGTAAGGTAGGTTCACACAATGGTGTCCCCATTTTTATATCCTCGCCTTCTAAGGGTAAGAAGAGGAGGGGAGACGGGGAGGGGAGAAAAAGACTGGACATACCACAGCGCAACTGGAATCTGCTAGACCCCTTAAATCAATTTCTAGGCTGACCAATCCTCTCGATGGCTCAATCATGTTCTGGTAATGGTCTTCTCAGAACTGCAGTAACATGCCGGAGGTGGGACATGACGGTATCTCCTGTCCTAATTGAGCAGTCCGAGTGGAGAAGTATCTCCGTCCTACAGAATACCGCGGCTGATAATAACCTTGTGTTGTGGTGGTGTTGGTGAGTAAAGTAACCAGAGCTTACTGGAGAGGTTTTGTGTTATCAGTGGGAAGACCGAGAAACCCTTCTTTGTCTTCTGCACTGACAGCACAGAGACTCTCTTAACCTTCTCCTTCCCCCCCCCCCCTTTCCCTTTACCCCTCTACATCGTCGGCAGTACCAATGTGACGCCCCTAGTGTTGCAAACGTCCATAGGCCACGGTAACCATTTTTTAAAAGGTGGTCTGCGTGCTTGTTTGTAAAAAAAAATAATCCCAGTGCTACCCAGCTATTCAGGTATTTCTTTACCACTGAACCTGAGATTACCGTTTTCTGGTGTTCTACAAAGGGTTCTCTTCTCCGAAGTACCACAACAGCTAAAAATTAAAGAATGTCAATCCTGCGATCAGTTTATTTATGTATACACTAGCCTATGCCCGCGGCTCCGCTCACCGGCTGTCGGTTATCGCGACCTAAGCGCCACCTGTGCAATGTAAATTTTATATTACTAATCATAACTGGTTTTACTTAATCGATTGCAATCAAACAAACGTAATACTGTATCGTAAGACCCTAATACTCCAGGAGCCATCCTCAAGACCAATGGAGGTCATCTCGAAGAGAAGGCCCCGGGTCTGCCGGGGTGCGAGGGATATGTTGGCTACTACCTCACCTCCGGACTACCTCACCTCTGAAGACCCAAAGACGGCGTGCGTTTTAGTCGGTTCGAGTCCGACATAACCTTTCCCAACCGGCTTCGGTGGGGGGGTATCCGTGGGGATTTTTCGCACGATAAAAAAAAAAAAAAAAAGGAGCCATCCTCAAGTGGTGTCCGACTGTCTTGATCTTGAAATAGCGATTGAAGACAGGACCCCGATTCCACAAATTTTTAACAACTGTTACACGCCAAAGATCAGAAATGCCATGTAATTTTCGGCATTATTTACATATCAGTAAAGTTCAAAATAAAATGAAAAAGAGAATTTATTACATCGTTTTATTCACTTCACACAATGCCATCTAATTTTGAACTTTAACTGTATAAGGGTAGAGTGGAAAATTAAATGATATTTTTTTTCAATCTTAGTTCCTACACAATAGTTGACAATTCGTAGAACCAAGCTTCAGTTGTGACTGTTTATAAATGTTTATAAATATTACGCTAACCTTCACTCTATACGTGGTACCTGGTCTACCTTCACACAAGTATAATTAAAGTTGCGATTTTATTAATTAGAACCTTCCAAATTGTACGATGGCTCAAGGTTTCGCTCTGCAAGCAAACTAATAATAATAATAATCCTTTCTCTGGGACCCTAACCACCGGTAGCTTGGTCCTTGTACAGTCACGGTAGTCACCTGCAATAATATGTAAACGTTTTAGAACTTTTTCACATTAAACTTGTCGAATTTTACCGTTTCATGTCTTAATGTTGACTTGTCATTTATTATTGTGACAAGGTTTCAAAGTGTATATTATTGTTGCAGGTGATCGTACCACAGATTTTATCTAATAGTTGCTGTACCACATAGAGTATATTGAATAATAAGGCTGTACCCGATGCCAATGGGCAACTATTTTTGGTTTTTAAATATATTTAGATTTTTTTTAAATAAATAAATATTCTAGGACAATCTACCGCAAGAGAAACGGGGTCCGGAGGAGGCGGTACCACCAACTCCTACCCCCCTAACTATAACTATATATATAACCGGGCAGTAGACGCAGGGCGTCTGCTGCCCTTACATAGGCCTCGAGGTTGAAGGCGCACGTCATGATGATGACGAGTGTGTCGACCGAGTAATGGGAAAATTAAATTAGGTAAAAGAATCGTAGGACACCTGCCCACCCGTTCTGAAATATGTGCGTAATGCCACGTCTACATTTACGTAACATTTTACCGTGATCGTGCAGAAGTGTGTCCGTCGCGTATTCAGCTGCGTGATAGCTGAGCTTAAATAAAATCATCGATCGACTGGTGGCCGTGTCAGCGCAACTCTAGTGCGTAAGCCCATGTGCTATAAGTTGTTACGTCCACACTCAATGTTTCGTCTTGATGTCACGCTGTCCGGTTCGCTGTTCATGTCACAAATCTGGACGCACCTTAATATATAAAATTTTCTGACAGTCACCAAATCGTATATAAATCTGTAACAACGCTAAAAATATCCAAATAGTGAAAGTTCACCGATTAGGGCCAGCAGTTTTTGAGATCGTCTCATAAAAAACATCACTTTCAACTTTATTACTTATAAACCGTATTTACCATTCGTTCTTAATTAGGAATGTACTTACCAGTCATAATGTACAATGACCGGGATTTCTTTAAAATGAACTGTTCTAAGAGAAAGTCCAGTTAAAAGTAGCACAGCATAACACAACGAGGAATCAGTGGAAACACGACTGTATGTTTTATGTTATTTGAATTCAATTTGCATTGTAGTGTAGTGGCAGATATGAGGGTCTCAATCAATTAGTCTATTGCAGTCCATTGCTTCTTCTTCTTCTGTCGAATTGACAGCATTTTGCAGTTGCCATCATTGTGTAGTAATTTGTTTCACGGCAGCGCCGCTACTCACGGAGAGGACCCGAGCATAGGTTTCGCTCTTCGGAAAGGGTTACTACATCCCCTCTCTGCTGCACATAGTTGCTGCAGCTGCTGGACATAGGCCTCTCCTAATGTGCGCCTCTGCTCCCTAACCTCCGCCCTCCGGATCCAGTCTGTCCCAGCCGCTTTTTCAATCCATCTGGCTAGAGGGAATCCCACCTTCCGTTTGCATCCTCGCGGTCTCCACTCAAGGACTCGTTTGCTCCAACGGCCATCGGTCCTTCGGCAGATGTGGCCAGCCCACTGCCACTTCAGCTTGGTAATTCTGCAAGCTATGTTGGTAACTTTAGTTTTTGTCGGATGACCTCATTACGAATTTTATAACACGTAACATAAACTCACGCTTATATCCCCTAAGGGGTAGGCAGAGGTGTTAGCACTCACATTTCGCCAGTTTATATTTAGGTCCCAATGTAGGTAGCGAACCTATTGCCATTAACCGAAATTATAAACTAAAATATAAACCTGCGATAAATACACACATAATTTCGAAAAGCATCGAAAAGTCATTGGTGTGTGCCATGGTAAACCGGGGATCGAACACGAGACTTCGTCTCAGCAATTCATTACCCATACCACTAGGCTACCGCGGTTTTATCCTTGGGAATTTTATCTTTCAAAGAGACTCCAAGCATAGCTCCATGACCCGCTGCGCGACTTTCAATTGCTGGTAATCTAGTTGCAGGTTATTTTGTATACCACATAGGTGGCTGACAAGCACACGGCCTATCTGATGGTAACAGGATATCGTGGCTCATGAACGTTTGTGATACCAGAGGCGTCATACCCGTGCTGCCGACTTCTTTTTTATTGCACGATTAAAACTTGTGTTACAATTTTACTACCGCGGTAGCCTAGTGTAGTAATGAACTGCGGAAACGAGGTCTCGGGTTCGAACTCAGGTTTAACCATGGCGCACACCAATGACTTTTCGATGCTTTTCGAATTAAGGTATTAGTGTGTGTTTATCTCAGGTTTATAAGTGCCCGGTTAATGGCAAAGGCTCGCCGCCTATTACATTGGGACCTAAATATAAAGTGTCTAAATGTGGGTGCTAGCACCTTTTCCTACCCCTTCGGGGATACAGGCGTGAGTTAATAAAAAAAAGAAAAAAAAAAGGTTTCTATTTTAGAGTTTAAGCCATTTAAGTGGACAAGTATAGAGTGATCCGGATTCATTGCTCTCCAATGTATGTCACCTTGATACCCATACTGTTATAAATGTTTATTAAATAAATGCATTCCTAGACAGTAAGACACCTTTTGTACATTTCCACCTTGTAATACAATTAAAACAGTTATTATTTTTCAATACATTGTCATTATTATATGATATATACAAATAATAGGGCAGCATTATACTTAATGTATGGCAACTGTTTATACAAAACCTATAAGTATTTAACATAAAAAACTAAATTAGGTTTTGTAAATTTTCAATTTACTTTTTAAATTAATCTCCTGTTTCTGCCTTTTCATTTGATACCCATATTGATGTAATTCGCCATTTTGTAGTAGCAGCCATTTTGGAAACTAAAATTTGTCATAGTTTTTCGTATTGGACATTGATGACATTGTGAAAAAATATTTCACAAGTCCCTGTAGTATACGTCTAACTACACACAACTACACACACACTCACACACTCCCACACACGCAAACACACGCCGCAGTCACACACACTCTTTGAAAAAGGTTTTTGTTGCCGAATTTGTACACGTTAGTGTAAAAACGACACTTTTGGATGACACATAATATACCCCGCCAACTTCACATTCCGTTTGATTTTTGTTTTCCGCGGGAAAAAAGTCGTTACTGTATTTAAATACATAAAAAAGAAAAAAACTTAACATCAAGTGGCTATGATTACATCTGTACTCTATGAATGACACAGATAGAAAATTGTCGTGCGAACTTTAATAGCTAGACCGAAAACTATTACGTCATAGTTCAGTAAAAACGTTTGAGATAATTATAATAAATTAAAATTCTCTAGAATAATGACCGTGGTATTGGTAATGGATTGCTGAGACGAAGTCTCGGGTTCGATCCCAGGTTTTACCATGGCACACACCAATGTCTTTTCGATGCTTTTCGAAGTTATGTGTGTTATCGCAGGTTTATAAGTGCCCGGTTGATGGCAATAGGCTAGCTACCTATTACATTGGGACCTAAACATAAACTGGTGAAATGTGGGTACTAGCACCTCTGCCTACCCCTTCGGGGATATAGGCGTGAATTTATGTTATGTTATGTTAAATTCTCTAGAGACAGCCTCTGTTCCGTGGTAGTAGTGAACGCTACCGCATCGCGGGGGCGCGGATTTGATCTCAGTGCAAATATTTATATGCATGAACATGGCAATTTGCAATGGTCTGGTTGTGCCTCAAAGAGCACGTTAAGCCGTCGGTCCCGTTTGTCATACGAACATCTATCCCCGCTCCTCTTGGGTTCGAATCCCGCTCAATGCAAATATTTGTGTGCATGAATATGAATACTTGCATATTGGTCTGGGTGTTTATATGTATAATTAAAACCAAACCGTGCAGAATATAATTGAATTGGGTTGAACAACCTAAATTCATTAAAATACTTTTAAAATAATGTTTAAATGTCCGAGAAGTGTCCTTGTAGTTAAGTTATTTTAGAAAGAATATTAGCAACCCAAATTACTAATATTCCCTCTGACCACTACAGCTGAGCTCAATGGCTTGTGTTAGGAGTAGGTTCACGTCGGTACTGTAATGGGCAGGATTCGAATGCGGGACCTCTCGATCATAATGCCGACTCCTTATCCACTAAGCTACCCAGTTGGCGATCCTTCTGTAACGAACTAGACATGGGTTCAATTTCCATTTTGGATGTTAACTGAGCCGTGGTAGCCTAGTGGTATGGCTAAAGGACTGCTAAGACGAGGTCTCGGGTTCGATCCCAGGTTTTACCATGGCACACATCAATGACTTTTCAATGCTTTTCGAAATTATGTGTGTATTTATCGCAGGTTTATAAGTGCCCGGTTAATGGCAATAGGCTCGCCACCTATTACATTGAGAAAACTAAACTAAACATAAACTGGCGAAATGTGGGTGCTAGCGCTTCTGCCTACCCCTTCGGGGATATAGGCGTGAGTTTATGTTATGTTATATGGATGTTAACTTTTCCTGTCTAGACCTCTGCCTACCTTTCCGGTGTTCTAAAAGTGTGAGTATATTATGTAACCTCTCAAATTAAAACAAAATTGCTTACAACAAAATCAATCAATATGTAACATTGAAATCAGCGCGTCTTCGAAATAATCGACGCACGCGCAAACGGATATTATATGTAGTGTAACCATTTATTTGTAGACTCATAACGGGACAATGAATAAAAATAATTACTAACAGTACTAACTGCAATATGTGGTGATTTTAAGTTAAATAACCTATTATTTTTTTAGATAGATAGATTACACTCTTTATTGTACACCAAAAAACAAAACAAAAAAATAAATACAAGAAAACACCAAGGACAAGTAGTGAGAGTTACAGTTTGTTCTAATGTACAATGGTGGCCTTATCGCTGGAAGCGATCTCTTCCAGGCAACCTTGGGATGGACAGATTTTTAATACTCACTTTTCGTATTGACCTAGGCTTATGTATTAAGACCTGCCCTAGTCTATGTAATATATATTGCAGATATTAGCCCCTCTATTTGGCAATTGGTTGGTGGACTTTTTGTGAAATAGTATAGAAAATTATTACGTTTAGAATATCCAGCAAGTGTTTTATTTTTTATTAATTAAAAAATATAAGTTAAGTTCTAGGTGACCCATATTATTTCTCATACAGTCACAATGTAATTAAAAGTCAAGTGTAGTATAAGGAATTACATGTTTTATAGAATACTAATTGAAGTTACTCAAAATTCCAATAAGATTTAGAAAAAATAAGGTTTTTCTAAACCAATGTTAAGCTTACACCCATATCTGTTGAAATTCCTGTATTGGGATCCACATACAACCTGCAACTGTACAGATAAAAAAAGACCTCTTTATTAAGCACGAAAACACATAGAGAGACGAAATGTTTCGACGATGGCTGCAAAAGTATACACTGAGGCGCAGCCATTCAACATTTCTAATCAAATCGGGAGATATGGTCACAATAGTCGAACGATGAACGAAAAATGCTTTCATAAGTAATTATATGACATTGTGTAATACAACACACGTGTAGTATTCTTACTACGACTTGTAAAACTAGTAGACCGGTAGTAATAAATAGGAAACCACAATATTTGCCACATAAACAGTATTTAAAGCTATTTAGGGCACTATATGTCACTACATAGTATAAAACAAAGTCGCTTTCTCTGTCCCTATATGCCTAGGTATGCTTAAATCTTCAAAACTGCGCAACGGATTTTAATGCGGTTTCTTTTAATAGATAGTCTGATTGAAGAGGACGGTTCATATGTGTATAACATCATGCTGCAAGCAACTGGTGCGGAGTAGAAGTGTAAAATGTTGCAAAAACGGGGTGACGCAGACGAAGTTGCGCGGGTCAGGCGGTACAGAATAAACTCACGCCTATAAATATAAAAAGTCTAATAAGATAATATTAAAAAATTACAAAATAAAAACATAAGCTCACGTCTATATCCCCGTAAGCCGAGGTGTTAGCACCCATATTTCGCCAGTTTACGTTTAGGTCGCAATGTAATAAAGAACTTTTCGAAGTTATGTGTGTAGGTATTTATCGCAGGCTTATAAGTGCCCGGTTAATGGCAATAGGCTCGCCACCTATTACATTGGGACCTAAACATAAACTGGCGAAATGTGAATGCTAGCACCTCTGCCTACTTCTTCAGGGATATGGAGGTTATATATGTAAATATTTATACTGAGCGGGATCGAACCCGCGTCTCCTGCGTAGCAGTCGCGTACACTACCGCCACGCCACAGAGGCTTATCATCATCTCAAATACCTTCGTAACAACTAAAGAATGTAATAATCGCTTTAAAAATAGAAAACCTTTAAACACCACCGTTATTTTGTTGATTATTATTTAATCGAGAATGCCAATTATCGATATAGTTATACCGAGAATCGAGTAGTGTGTATAATCAATTTCTGTAAAGTCGGAATGCGGGCAAGGCTTAATTCGGCGTGAAAGTCGAAATAATTTGAGCTGTTGCTATGAAGATGATTAAATAAATGATTGGTTGGATTCATCATTTTTGAAGGGAAATCTTTTGTTCGATCATCTCAGAGAGTCGTAGGAGGAAACTAAGGGATAAGGCGGGATATACATTATTATAAACATAACATAAACTCATGTCTATATCCCCGAAGGGGTAGGCATAGGTGCTAGTACCCACATTTCTCCAGTCTATGTTTAGGTCCCAATGTAATAGGTGGTGAGCCTATTGCCATTAACCAGGCACTTATAAACCTGCGATAAATACACAAATAACTTCGAAAAGCATCGAATAGTCATTGGTGTGTGCCATAGTAAAACCTGGGATCGAACCCGAGACCTCGTTTCAGCAGTCCATTACCCATACCACTAGGCTACCGCGGTTTTGTTTTTACGGTTTTAAATGAATTGCGATATATTATGTTATGCGCTTAACTCGAAGACCGCTTGACTAATTGGAGTATTTTTTTATATTATATTCCTTGAACCCTATGGAAGGTATTTATGTAGCAGCGGGAACGGGATTAGAGATCCACACGAGTGGAGCCGCGGGCAACAGCTAATTTGTTAATCTTTTTTTGTTTTCTTTCTTTCATGTTTTATGTATTTCCGCTAATGATTGACATTTACCGGAGTGCGCGTGGTCTAATTGATCGGAAGTTACCTTTATAAAGAAAGTATGTCCAAGGTTCGATCAAGGCAGCCCTTTCACGTGCATTTACTTGTCCAAAGGCGAAAGGGAGCAAGGTCAAATAAACTAGAATATCTACTGTTTTCATATAGACATGCCTCTGTAGTGTGGCGGTTATGAGTGCAACTGCCACGTAGAGAGCGCGGGATCGATTCCCACTCAATCCAAATAATGTTTAAGAGAGTTTCTGAGCTGTCAGTGCAGACGATTAAGCAGCGATTCTCGGTCTTCCCACTGACAACACAAAACCTTTCCTGTGAATTGAACAGTTGGACATTTTGCGAAATGAACATAATGCGCCTAAAGGTGAGCTATACATATTATGTATGATTTGAATTGAAAAACCTGGTCTCAGCAGTCCATTACCCATACCACTAGGCTACCGCTGTCTTTATAAGTCCTCGGTCTTCCCAATGACAACACAAAATCTCTCCAGTGAGCTACCCTACTCCCCGCTAACTTATGAAATTTGGTAAATAAATTAACCAATAAACTCTGATACTCCAACACAAGAATCTTCCATTCCTTAAAATTTCCTACACTGGACAACACGTGCAGGGCTTAGATGTCACCCGCATACGGTGCGGAATATTCCATCAAGAACCAAGCAGTTCGGTGAGTCTTTCCTCTGCCGCAATATTAAGTCTTGGAATTCCTTCTTCCTACAGCCCCGGGTCCTTTAAGCGCGGGGGTGAAAAAGCATCTGATGAGGCCGTCAAGCTGAGTGACACCATTGTAGCACGGTACGTGTTTGTAATGGTGACCCTCGTTCCTGAGACTTCGCCTTGAGCTTACCATCAGGTAGAGTGAAGTCAAATTGACGTGTCATAAATAAAAAAAAATAAAAACTCTGATATTCCAACACAAGAAAATCTTCCATTCTTCAAAATACGCATGTCTAAACAGGTACGACGCAGTTTCCGAGTGGAAGGAAGTGGTTATCTACATAGCAATACAGATCTACGCTCTAGCATTCTTGTGAGATGAGTCATATAAGGATGCTGTACAATGGACCATTTGGGGATCAATGCTCGTGAGAAATGGGTCTACTGCGCACGAGATAAGTAGGCGAGATTTATCGGAGCCTTGGAACTTTGATCTCAATATTTAATGAGGTACGCGGTTTGGTCCTGATTGATGTAGACCATATCTCTTCTTGTGGACGGTCAGTAACTTATATTTTTATCGTGCGAAATATCCCCACGGCTACATCCCCCGCCGGAGCCGGTTGGGGAGGTTATGTCGGACTCGAACCGACCAAAACACACGCCGTCTTTGAGTCTATATTTGCCGGAGGTGAGATAGTAGACAACATATCCCTCGCACCCCGGCAGACCCGGTGCTCTCTCTCTCTCTCGACATGACCCCCTTCGGGTAGGTATAGGTACAACGGTGTCCCCGTGTAGCCCCCTAGTATGGGCGTGGCCTACTTCTGCTAGGGTGACAGGCGGCTCCATCCGTCACCCCCAGGCTCGCGCTCATGGAGGACGGAGGTCATTCTGCAGTGGACCGTCAGTTGCTGAGTGGTCACCAGTTATCATTGTGATGATTTTTTTATTTTTAAATATTGAATCTCAGCTGTCAAATCACGTTCTAAATTATCATTTAACTAGCTGACCTACACAACTTTGTCCGCGTCACACCGTTTTTGCAATCGCGGGAATCGAACCCACGCCTCCTGCGTAGCAGTCGCGTTTACTACCGCCACGCCACGGAGGTCGTCAATTGAAGACGTCCATTTTATTGGCACATTTCTTATCTATTTGGATCCGTTAGACGTAGGTACTATCGTAAATGGCTACCTTTACGATTACACTGAGACGATTTGGTTCGATTACAATTGATGATGAAAAACTGAATATCAAATTGATTGTCAAGATAGTTGTCGACATTCACCGGTTACTAACCGGTTAGTTTCGGTTTTGAATATATTTTCTTGTAATGGATTTCCGCCATATAACGCTTACTTCAATATCCTGTCACATACTATCCTAATATGCGTGATAGCGCCTAATCTTAGACTTTCTTTCACGCCCTCTTAGGTCTAACACATAACCCTTCATTTTTGTTTCGTCACAATTTGTTAACCTGCCACTTAATAAGTTAAGATAAAATTGAAAAGATGTTTAATGGAAAAAAGATGAGTATCTTAATGATAAAAGAAGCTTGGTCATACTAATCTCTTGCTCTTGCACTTATTTAATATAAATAAACAAAACTACATATTATTTAAAAAGAAAAGAAAGGATATAGATAATCTACCTGAGTTTCTTGCTAGTCTCTTCTCAGTAGATTTAACTACCGAACCAGTGAAGGATCGTTTTCAAATGATATGTTTACTAAAACTTATAATATTTTTACAAATAGAATTGTAAAACAGCCTCCGTGGCGTGGCGGTAGTGCACGCGACTGCTACGCACGGGGTGCGAGTTCGATCCCCGCTCAGTGCAAAAAGTTGTATGCTTGAATATGGCTGTTTGCACTGGTCGTGCGTCAGAGAGCACGTTAAGCCGTAGGTCCCGGTTGCCATACAAACATCTGTGGTAGTCGTTCGGGTAGTTGGAGCCCTCAAAACCCACCAGTGTAACTTGGAACTTCGATAGTCTTGGATCATAGGACCATTGGTTGTGTAGGTCAGATAGCAATCGCTTCATGGAAAATATCGAAGTTCAGCCGCATCACAGTAAGACTGTAAAGCCGACCCCAACTGAGTTGGGAAAAGGTTCAGGGAATGATGATGATTGTAAAACTTTGACATTTATATGCGCTCGTTATGTTCCTAAACTGAATAAACGAAATTGATACATGGTTGACTCTTGTTACTCTCCAAGACGTTAATAGGTGCTTGTGCGGCGAAGCACGTAATTAATGTCCTTGCGAATTACACCGCATAGCTAGGAATCGGGTCAAAATTTCTTCCAAATTTATTTAGCTGCTACATTTTCTGTTAGGAATTTATTATCGGCATACCCATTTAGTTACAAAGTATCCGATAGACGGCATTAGGGGACCCTATTACGTGGAACCGAAAATCATAGTTGGCGAAATGTGGCTGTTTATTAAGGTGGGTACTGACCGGCGTTACGGGGCGTAATGTTACGTGTTACGCGAGCATTCGTGCAGTCAGTACGTCGTGTTACGGGGAAACCAGCGAGCAACGAGCCGCTCGTTGCTCGCTTTGAGTGCTACATCCAACTGTCGGTTTTTTGGCGAATCCTTTGAGTGTTACGCGGTTCGGTCAGTACGCTCTTGCAAGTCGTCCCGAGCACACGCGCGTCTCGAGTAATCACACGTCGTTCCTCTCGTATTTATTTCTTAAAACATGGAGTGGCACAAAGAAAAAACTCTGTATTTTATAGAAAAATACAGAGAAGAGGAAGTGTTGTGGAACCCAGCTCATCCAGAGCATTATAACAAACTCAAGAAAGAAGACGCTTGGAATAGATTGGCTTTATTACTCGACAGCGAAAGAGAAACATGTAAAAAGAAAATGACAAGTTTACTGGCATCATCATCATCATTCATCCTCGTTGTCGGACATCTTGAGTGAACTAACGGCGAAAGCGGAGCACAGAGTTTTGACGAGCATGTTACGCCTATTTGAAAACACAGCGTAACATGCTCGATGTGTAACACGCTCGCTGCGAATGTTGCATTACACCTCGTAACGTTGGTCAGTACCCACCTTTACACCTTGCCTACCCCGTCGGGTATTACGGGCGTGAGCGTATGTATGTATGTATGTATGTATGACTCTTGATTCTTGATACGTCATTCAATAAATACAACAATGACGCAATATGTGTCCTCGATACCTTAGTAAATATATTCCACGTGGAACATAATATTGCTGACATCGTGCCTAGAACACCGAGAACAGATCATACGTAATATATATGGTACAGCAATGGCCCATTATAATAATTAATAATATACTAACCTGAATTGTTTTTTATTTATGGCACATCAATTTGACTTCACCTCGCCTGATGTTAAGCTGAAGGCAAAGCCTCATGAAAGTGGGTCACCATTGCAAACACGTTCAGTGCTACAATGGTGGCGCTCAGCTTGACGGCCTCATCAGATGCTTTTTCACGCCGCGCTTAAAGGACCCGGGACTGTAGGAAGAAGGAAACACGTGAGCAGGTAAGGAATTCCAGGACTTAATGGTGCGGCAGAGAAAAGACTCACCGAACCGCTTGGTTCTTGATGGAATATTCTGTAACGTATGCGAGTGACACCTAAGCCCTGCACGTAGATATTAGTGATACTAACAAAGATGAATTACTGTTGTTTTAATAAATAAATCATTCATTCATTCAATATCCTTACGCCTGTGTAGATAAACTATCTGATGCCCGTGGCTCTGCCCGCGTGGATGTCAGTTATTGTCGTAAATTTTAGCACTCCACACGATTTTGCTACTCGCCTCTCTACTCGACTCACATACGACCTCTGTGGCGTGGCGGTAGTGAGTTCTACGCAGAAGGTTCGATTCCCGCTCAGTGCAAATATTTGTGTGCATGAAATATGAATATCTGCATTGGTCTGGATGTTTCTATGTATAATATGTATGTCATCATTCCCTGAACCATTTCCCAACTCAGTTGGAGTTGGCTTTCTAGTCTAACTGTGATGCGGCTGAACTTCGATATTTTCCGTGAAGCGACTGCCATATGACCTCCACAACCAATGGTCTAATGACCAATGGCGATATCGAAGTTCCAAGTTAGACTGGTTGGACTTTTGAGGGCTCCAACTACCCGTAACGACAACGACTGCCATAGATGTTCGTAAGGCAACCGGGTACCTATTTAAAAAAAAGTATCTAAGTAGGTATGTTTATTCGCATTCTAGAACCTATAACACAAGCTAGTTAAATCTCGAAAGAGCCGATAAGTCTGCCGGGGTGCGCGTGCGAGAGATATGTTGGTTACTATCTCACCTCCGACAACTAAAGACCCAAAGACGGCGTGCGTTTTAGTCGGTAATGGACTGCTGAGACGAGGTCTCGGGTTCGATCCCAGGTTTCCAGGCACAAACCAATGACTGCGATGCTTTTCGAAGTTATGTGTGTATTTATCGCAGGTTTATTGCCCGGTTAATGGCAATAGGCTCGCTATTACATTGGGACCTAAATATAAACTGGCGAAATGTGGGTGCTAGCACCTTTGCCTACCCCTTTGGGGATATATGCGTGATATCATAAAAAATAAGATAATATATCACTCGTAACTGGACAATTTTGAAGTTTAAAATGTATTAAAACGAATCTATATCGTTGTAGGTATACGTAACTAATGGTATAAGTCTACTCAATTGAGTCAAGAATATTGCACAGCATCCCTGTTGCTATGTGTACGGTTAGGCCGTCTGCAGACGGAGCGACACAAAATGGCAGATTAGATATTTTCCTACAACTCCTTCAATGTGGATATAAAATGAAAGGGCTTAACTAGTAGAATACACAATGACAAATTTCAAATTCAGAATAACTGCCACCACAAAATGGCGATTTATGTCCTACCTAATTCATACTTAGAAAAATATGGCAACCGGGACCGACGGCTTAACGTGCTCTCTGAGGTACGACCAGACCAGTGCAAACAGCCATATTCATGCATACAACTTCTTGCACTGAGCGGGGATCGGACCCGCGCCCCTTGCGTAGCAGTCGCGTTCACTACCGCCACGCCACGGAGGCTGTCCTCAATATCAATGAAAAGGCTTGACGCATATATTAATTTAAAATGTTTCAAATTTTTAAAGCCCCCGACACAAAATATACCTCGAAAAAAAATATTATGTTTATTATGTTATTATATTATTATGTCTCCTGTTTGTTTTGTTTTGTGTGTGTTATGTTTATTCAGTACTAGATCGAACTTTCACTACAATACTTCAAGCACATACCGGCACATACCTTGACAAATCTCTGTATCACCCTAAGATTGACTGGTAGAACATGCCCATGGCATTAAGTCCGCCTTAGTACATTATTTTTACATTTTCTGCAAAAAGTTTAAATAAAAAATATTACCAATAAAGGATTATGTGTAGTCACATTTTGTTTTCTTTTTGTTACAGATTCGGCTGAACTCCAGTAGATTATTCGGTGAGCTATAATATTTTAGAATCTGAATCTTATATGACTGTCTGCAAGAAATTATGATTAAAAATTGTTGCACTAAATGGTACACAAAATAGTTGCCCAACAATTCATCCGTTTACAACCAGCCTAACTGCAATACAAAGTCCACAAGTGTATTCGCGCAACTGTCTTAATGCAGTCGCCATGCAGTCTAACTGCAGTACCAATTGACACTTGACATTGAGCAATAATACCGCTTATTGGTTGAACGTTGATGGATGACGAAACTATACGGGTTTGTTACTTATTCATATAATACTAGCTCGCGGTTAGATCAGCGTGAGGCGACCAAACATAGCCTTTCTTAAGCACTAATCTGATACATACAATCACTACATAGTATAAAATAAAGTCGCGTTCTCTGTCCCTATGTCCCTTTGTATGCTTAAATCTTTAAAACTACGCAACGGATTTTGATGCGGTTCATTTTTATAGATAGAATAGTTAAAGAGGAAGGTTTATGTGCATATAACATCATGCTACGACCAACAGGTGCGGAGCAGGAATGAAAAATGTTGCAAAAACGGGATGACGCAGATGAAGTTGCGAGGGTCTGCTAGTACATATATAAACTCTCGCCTATATCCCCGAAGGGGTAGGCAGAGGTGCTAGCACCCTTATTTCGCCAGTTTATATTTAGGTCCCAATGTAATAGGTGGCGAGCCTATTGCTATTAACCGGACACTTATAAACTTACGATAAAAACCACACATAATTTGCGAAAAACATCGAAAAGGCATTGATGTGTGCCATGGTAAAACCTGGGATCGAACCCGAGACCTCGTCTCAGCAGTCCATTACCCATACCACTAGGCTACCGCGGCTTTAAAATAGTCAACATCATTATTTAAGCCATAGGACGTCTACTGCTGAACAAAGACTTCCCTCATCAACCTTCAATCCGATCGGTTGGAGGCGGTTCGCATACAACTTTGACTATATCATGGCAAGGAGCATATCTCTCGCATACAAGACATCTCTCTCGCAGCTAGAGCTCACTGGAGAGGTTTTGTGTTGTCAGAGGGAAGACCGAGAAACCCTTCTTTGCCTTCTGCACTGACAGCACAGAGACTCTCTTAACCTTCTTTCCTCCCCAACAAATTTGACGCCCTAATGTTGTACACGTCCATAGGCCACGGTAATCACTTTCCATCAGGTGGGTCGCGTGTATATCTGCCACCTAAGTGGTATAAAAAAAGATAGTGGTCAAACGTGAGCCTATCGAACATAAAAAAAGTAGGTATCTTAACAGTTAAAAGAACCTCTATGCTACGGAACTCTAAAAAGATATGGATTTTTCCTTTACTTCAGATTTAAAGAGATATCACCTGGTTCACCACGTGAGAATCTAATATACATTAAGTCCTTCGCAACTTTGAAATATCGTACTTATTTGAAAAGGTAATGTTATTCATCGCTTCGCGGCGAAATAGAGCAGTCTACCGTTATACAAAACTTCATGGAAATATATCTAAATATAGAACAAAGGCTTACATTATTTCTTATGGCTTTCTACCTAGTTTATTTTTTCATTTATGACATGTCAATTTGACTTCACCTTGCCTGATGGTAAGCTGTAGGCAAAGTCTCAGCAAAGAGGGTTACAAACACGTTCAGTGCTACAATGGTGGCGCTCAGCTTGACGGCCTCATCAGATGCTTTTTCACGCCCCACTTAAAGGACCCGGGACTGTAGGAAGAAGGAAACACGTGCGCCGGTAAGGAGTATATACTTATTATGTAGTTGTAAAAATAAAAAGTTTGACCGTGATGGACGCTAAAACTCCTGAACGGATTTCGATGCGTTTTTTCTTGTTTGAAAGGGTTTGGTACAACTTTAAATCTTACGTATGTTTGATTGCAATCGGTTAAGTAGAACCAGAGTTGTGATTAGTAATATAGAATTTAAGTTACACAGATCGCGCTTAGGCCGCGATAGCCGACAGCCACGCGGGCGGAGCCGCGGTCATAGGCTAGTTTTTAATAAATAAATAAACAAACTAATATTACTATTCGGTATTGAATAGATTAAGTGTTGATTTCCGTTGCAACTTAAGGTGGAAGTAGAATATACTGTTATGGAGTCGTTTAATTAGTTCTAGAACACATATTAGGCTGTATGACGCCCTAAAACCTTTGTATTCAAATTTAATTCATTGTGACGTTAATTCTAATATCACATATTATCTAGTTGTGATGTCAATCGCCATGACGTCATAGTTAGCCTAACTATATAAGCCTTGCTATATTATGTAAAGACAGATTGCTTTGATGTGTGACCTCCCTTAGTAAAACAAAATTCACTTGATAATAATATGTGTTTATATATCATGCGTAACTGTATTCAGAATAATTGTTTAAATACCGTTTAATCACATGTTAAACGTACTGTACTTTATATTACGGACACTATGAATTTGAACCTGTAACATTTAATTACATAACATAGCATAAATTCACGCCTATATCCCCGAAGGGGTAGGCAGAGGTGCTAGCATCCACAATTTGCCAGGTGGCGAGCCTATTGTCATTAACCGAACACTAATAAACTTGCGATAAATACACACATAACTTCGAAAACCATCGAATAGTCATTGATGTGTGCCATGGTAAAACCTGTAATCGAACCCGAGACCTCGTCACAGCAGTCCCATACCACTAGTCTATCATATTTAATAACATATAGAATACATACCTTTAGCCACACACTGCACAGAAGCTCTCTGTACACTATAGTACCCCACCCGAAAGGACATTTAAGCCTGGGTCAGCCGGAATTCGAGGGGACGCCAGAAGCTACCTCACTCTCCGCATCCGTGTGGTTGGCTGAAGGCCGGCGAGGGAAGAGGGTATCCGTGAGGATTTCCAGAAGGAAAAAGGCACTTGTTTTTCGTGCGCAAAATCCTCAAGGATACCACCTCCGCCAAAACCAGTGGAGATGATTATGTCGGGCTCGAACTGACTAAAACGCTCGCCGTCCATGGGTCCTTAATTGCCGGAGGTGAGATTATACAAGACATATCTCTCGCGTAGCAAGAAGAACAGATGGCCGTTGGAGCCAAAGGGTTCTTGAATGGAGACCGCGTACCGGTAGACGAAGCGTGGGACGGCCTCCTGCGAGATGGACGGACGACATAGTCAAAGTCGCGGGTACCCATTGGATGCAGACCGCCTCCAACCGGTCGGATTGGAGGTCGATGGGGGAGGCCTATGTTCAGCAGTGGACGTCTTGTGGCTGAAATGATGATGATGATATCTCTCGCACTAGCAGACCCGGGGACATCTCTTTTGAGATGATCCTCTTCCCCTAATGTGGGGACCATGGTGGGACAGTCCCTGGGTATGGCACTTTGCGCTGCCGAAGAAAAAACACACTGAGGGACAGGATTAAGTCCAAAGTCTTCAATAATTTACCAGTATAATATACCAAGTGACGCAAATGCTAACTGGGCGCTTTGTGATGCGACCTACATTAGAATGACGCGCGTAAAGGAATTACAATTTCATTTACAAATGTATTTATAACAAGACATGTGACAGAATTGAAATGAAGAAGCTTCTAGAGTAGAATATACATAGTTGATCGTAGTGTTAGCCACACTTCGGGACAGGGTTTAATCAATAAGAATTCTTCCATTATAATCACAAACGAATGCATTTATTCCATTTCCTTTCCCAAGAAATACACACAACTACACATTACAAAATTGCTAGATACTTATGTACATGCTTAGAGAATGAATCCATATAAATCATATTCAATCCTCTTATATAATTATTATTACAATAGGTAATATATTTAATCCTTCTATGCATTAATTTCAATTATTATCGCTCTTCGGGAAGACTTACTACGGTACGACCGAGAAATGAATAAATAAATATTATTGGACAATCTAGACCCATGGTATGCTTACCATAACTAGCTTGTGTTACGGGTTCTAGAATGCGGATAAATATACATAGTTTTTTTTTGTAAATAGATACATTTATACATAGAAACACGCAGACCAATGCAGATATTCGTATTCAAGCACGCAGACCAATGCAGATATTCGTATTCAAGCACACAAATATTTGCACTGAGCGGGACTCGAACCCGCGCCTCCTGCGGGAGAAATGAAATTCTTCTGTGTCTTCTGCACTGACAGCTCATACTCTCTTAACCCTTTCAGACCTGACGCCAAATAAAAAGTTATTTCAAAATGCAAGTAAGTGATTCTAGCTAATTTGAGGTAGCTGAAGAATAATATGCTAATGAAAAAAATCTAGGAAAACTGAACAGTAGTTTTTCACGATACTCACTAAAGTGAGGGTTCGGGCCCAAATCAAGTGCACTCACAATTGTGAGGGTTGAGAAATAAGACCATTTATTATAGAAAATGTAACTTTAATTAACAAGAAAATCATATAATTTTCAAAAAATTAATAGTCTTAATTATTTAACGTAGATAACAGTGGCTTTCTTACACACAATCATCAAAACTAACGTTTATTACTAATTAGGAACCATTTTCAGTCTTTATAATCTTCTTTTTGGACTTAACTTTTATCACATGGTTTTTTTTTTGTTTTCATTACATATAATTCTTATTTATTATTGTGAAATGTATAAAAACAGTGGTTGTCTTTAGATAAACAAACATAAACGTTGCACTTTGTGCATCTAACTTTAGACCTACTGCTGCAGCCTTTTAGTCTACAGCATCTTGGCGCTTTTATTGTATCAATTATTGGCCAGTGATTGTATCCATCGAGTCTTTTGTCCATTGTTGGCATGGTAGCTGCTGTATAATGAGATGTTTTAGGCATAAAACAATAAGGCATAGGCATCTACAGCAAAATCATCTGTAGGATCACGTTGCCTCTTTCTAGTGGTTCCACCGAGCAAAAAATCTGACACAGTCAGCTTAAAATCTAAAAAGTCCATAGGTTTAAGTCTGTTTGATTGTGATGCTATACGATATTCATACCATGAGTTAACGAGTGATAAATCGAATAGATGCATAAATACTTTTAGAGGCCACTTCCGTGTTTTATGCCAAGACCTATATGCTTCCAACATCTGATAACTGACATCTACTCCGCCCATGTTCTCGTAATACTTTTTTACTATATTAGGGCATTGGACAGTGATACAACTTCTGCTGGATTTATCCCATCTTTGAACAGACTCTACAGGCTGAACACCAAGGCAAGTGGAAGTCATTAAGACGGATTTGTTGTCCTTCCATTTAACAACACAAATGTTTTTTTCTCTGTTGACCACTTCCTCGTAATCTCCTCGTCTCATTTGTGTATCTTTTGTGAAAGAATATCCTTTGAATCGGTTGTTCATAATTGTTCCCGTACCTTCCATTTCCTCCCTAATTAATTTCTCCATTAATGGAATGGTGGTAAAATATCGGTCGAAAAATATGAAACTACCTTTAGGTAGAGTTTGTATTAACCTGATGACCACCGATGGACCTAAACCAAGTGTGGTGTCTAGAAAAGGCGTAGTATTTCCTTGATAAATCTCAAAATCTAGTATCAAACCTTTTGACGTAGTAATTACGAAATTTTTCAGGCCCACTGGTCTAGGTTTTCCCGGGACAAATTGTTTAACTGGGCATTTTCCGAGAAAGGGTACCATTTGCTCATCAATTGAATACGTACCATGAATCCTAGGCAACTCCAAGCATCTGTTACGAACCGTGTCAATCATGGGTTGCACGAGCCATAGCCGATTTTGAGTTTTCTCTTGTGCTGGGATAGCTGCCTTGTCAACAATATGCAAATTGGTCCTAATCAGAAAGAACCTGTCTCTCGTCATTGCATCTGTAATATATGGTAACCTAAATCTTTGCAGCCACGCCATTTTAATTCTAGGGTATTTCACACAGCCAAGAATACCATTAATACCAAAGAACTTCTTTACATCAGCTGCAGTTATAGGATGTTTCATCACCTGGTTATTCGTTGTTTGGTAATATATATTTGTGTTAAGTGCGAAATTTTCGAACACTTCATCTGTGAAGTACTTCTCGAAGTATTCAGCGGGCGATAATACCTAAGAAAATTAAAATATAATTGAAATAAGTAGGACAATAGGTACCTACAAAGAATTAAATAAAACTCGATTATGTAGGTACTTAACAAAATGCATACCTCTTCCACAGTTGTAGTAACTGAAGGCATAGGTTTCCCACGAAACATTCGCCGAGTCCAAATATTCTGAGCAGCTGGTGCTGCTACAACAGGAGCCCTATCACCTTCCTCTTGGTCTTCATCCGAAGAGCTTTCAGGTGCTTCCCCTGGTGGCATCCAACTTTCATCTTCATCCGAGTCCCCACCGAAGTCAGAGTCATATAAGGTCGCTATGACACCTTCGTCATCATTAAATAAATTTATTTGGCTCATCGTAATTGTTTAGCTTGTAAAGAATACCTAAAAACAAACAAAAAAACAGTTTTTAATTTGTATGAAAATACCTACAAATACTTAAGTTCAGACCGAACCCTCACTTTTGTGAGGGTGATTTTTGCGGCACCAGAATCTATTGAAAGTTATCAGTAATCCACTATTTTTAATCTTACGGGCTATTTTTAACTCGTTCTAAACACAATAAAATAAAAACAAACATGAATAACACTTCTCCCATCTCTCCCTCTCTCCTGTTTTTTTCCTCTATGCTTCTTAATAATACATACAACATACACTGTGTACAAGAAAGCACCATAATGTCAACTTTCTTACTGTATTTTTTGCTTGACAACTCATGCGGTAAGATAAAAAATAAAACAGGCCAAGATCAAGGTGAGCAACACTAGCATTTGCGCCGGAGTTGGTTGTGAAAGTTAAATACTTAAGTACATATAAACTTATTAGGTGCCTCATTAGGTTACTGAATGAGATTGCCAGACGGAAAAATCTCGAAAACGAAGATGACCTACACTCAGTAGAGCTGCGATGGAGAGTGCGTGCGGTTTTAGTCGGTTCACGTCCGACATACCTAACTACCCCGTGTGAAAAAATAGCGGTACCCACTGAGCCTTCAACTGTGAGTACCATATGTATGTCCACTGTACAGTGTCAGAGAGAAACCCTGCTTTGTCTTCTGCACTGACAGCACAAATTCTCTTGACCTGGACCCCTTCCCTTCTCCATTCCCCTTCTCCCCCTCCTCTGTACAGGGTCGGCAGCACGATTGTGACAACCCTGATGTAGCAAACGTCCATAGGCCACCACCATAAACAAATTTCCATCAGGTGGACCATGTGGTTGTCTACCTAAACGATTGAAAGAAACATTTCTAAATATAGGTTAGTTATCATTCGTGCGTTATTCCCGGTTACATCCAAAGTTTTCACCTCAGAGTCTAGGATTCAGGGTAATTTATTGACAATTCCTTAGATCAGAATAGTCAATGTATGGGATTGACAAATATTTTGACGGTTGTCATTGGGTTGTTGTATGTATGTTGTACCAGCGCGAGAATTTCGCTTTCGCGTTGCAGGATCCAGAGTGACGTAAATTGGTCTTGCTGTCTTAGTTTTTAATGACAAACAGACAGACAGTCACGTTTATACATCGATAGTGAGGTCGGGTTAAAACAAGTTCTGAGAAGCTTACGTCATATTACGCCTCGAGTTTATTTTTTTTAACTTTTTTCATCAAAAGTTTACTGCGCAGTGAAGAAATGGATATGTAATATTTGTGTTTTGTCCCCAATGGTTCCGTACGTGTTTGTTCTGCTATACCTACAGGACAAATAGTAGACATAGCAAGAATAACAGATGGCCGTTGGAGCGAACATGGACGGACACAATCAAAGTTGTGAGCACCCATAGGATGCTGACCGCCTCTAACTGGTTGGATTGGAGGTCGATGGCTGAAATTAATGATGATGATTCCAAACTTCCTAAGCTCTTGCTAAGTTCCAGAACGTTCTACCATTCTGGAATGACTTAGCATGTTACCAAAGAATGAAAAGCCATCTTCTCTTACCGATCAACAATGATTACAGCTTAATCCTGTCCTATTCAGAGACGCCATATTTTCAAAAAGATACATTGTTTGATTATCAAGTTAAATATAACCACGGTAGTCAAGTGGTATGGGTAATGGACTGCTGAGACGAGGTCTCGGGTTCGATCCCAGGTTTACCATAACACACACCAATGTCTGCGATGCTTTTCGAAGTTATATGTGTATTTATCGCAGGTTTATAAGTGCCCGGTTAATGGCAATAGGCTCGCCATCTATTTCATTGGGACCTAAACATAAACTGGCGAAATGTGGGTGCTAGCATCTCTGCCTACGCCTTCGGGCATATAGGTGTGATATTACAAAAAAAATATAACTTTTAAACATCGATCCAGATAAATGATCTCCGAATTCAAAGGTATAGTTTTAGACCTCAGATGGTCACACCTGCCAGACGCGCGGTTTTTTCGCGCTCTTTTTTTCCGCCATGTTTTTTTTTTTACTTTTTAAAACACAGCCCGCACTGACTCATTCGTTTATGGCCAGGCTTTCTTGTCAGTGTCGTGACGTAATCGGAAAAAAGTTTAATTCCGTAATTATAATTTGACGTGACGAGACTTTTATGTTTTGTTACCTGTGGCTCCGGTAAGTGTTTTTTTAATTTTTTTTATTAGGTATTGTGTTTTTTAGAATCATTGAACCGTTTAAGTAGGCTTGGGAATTAATTTTCATTGGCTCGTGTGCTGCAAAACATTCGCTATTTACTTCATATTAATTTGTATTAATGAATATTTTAAATTCATTGTCATTTATTATATTGCCGAATAAATACAGATATTGGAAGGAAATTTATAGCTATGTTCATTAATAGAATATCGAAGTTAAGGGAAATGAGAAAAAAACTGTCAAGTTATTAAAATGTTGTGTTATTAATCAAAATTAAGTACAAATATTAGGTCCTTACCTAATTAAAACTTTTTGTAGATTATTATTTAGTTTAGTTATTTCACTATATACTATATCGGTACTATATATTTATATACTATACAGGGTGTAAGGGGAACACTCCTGAAGTCGAAGGGCCCTGGTACCTACTCATGGTACACAATATATTGGCATGAAAAAAAAATTACAAATCAATTGTTTTTTTTCACATTGTTTACTCTCCATCGTATTAGTTTTTAGTAGTTAGTGCTGGCCAATATGTTGTGTACCATGAGTACTACCAGGGGTCTTCGGCTTCGGGAGTGTTCCTCTTACGCCCTGTATATTTCACTATATACGAGTTTTTTTATTTTTTATTTATGGCACGTAAATTTGACTTCACCTCGCCTGATGTTAAGCTGAAGGCAAAGTCACATGAAAGAGGGTCACCATTGCAAACACGTTCAGTGCTACAATGGTGGCACTCAGCTTGACGGCCTCATCAGATGCTTTTTCACGCCTCGCTTAAAGGACCCGGGACTGTAGGAAGAACGACTATATATAATACCTTTATATACTGCTGGCGACCATGTAGAGGGGAGGAGGGGAAGGACCCGTCCTCCCCGGTACATGGTCGCCAACACGAGTGGTGAAGCCTCTGCTGTTGCAAACGTCCATAGACCACAGTAACCATTTTCCATCAGGTGTACCGTGTGATTACCCACAATATTTCACCAGCTAGGATTGTAAGCTTCACGCTGTTACTTAAATTGTTTTAACAGAAACATCGAATATCACTATTCGACCTTCAAACCGAACGTTGGACTCCTCGATCGCGAAAAAAACGTACTTTTACCCACAACGGAATCAGTGAAGTAGTTTATTCAATTTTAAATTAAGCAGTAAAAACTAACCTGTTATTTTTAAATGATAAAAGTGTGAGTCATGAACGGCTTATTAAAGGTAATGATTTCGGTAATTGGAAAGTAACAGCGGAATGTTTTATTGATAGGGATGGGCTTAGCTAAATAAATATGTCGATAAAACATATCGATAAATTATTTGAATAACGCGAGTGCTACGCAGGAGGCGTGGGTTCGATTCCCGCTTGGTGAAAATATGGGTGTTTTTAATATACAATATTTAGTATATGGTTAGGTATATACAAAAAAAATGAATTTAAGTATTTTTACCGTAGTCAGCATAAAATAAACGAGTTAAGCTAAGCTTACCATGGATCTAGTTGATGTTGTGTAGATTGTCCAGAATATTTATTTATATGGCTTGACTGAACGTTCGTAATATTCGTCCATAGGCCACAATAACTACTTTCCATCAGGTGGGCCGTGTGCTTGTCTTGCCTAAACAGAATTAATTGATAAATGTTCCGAAGGCTTAAGTTTTCGTTAATCAGGTGATTAGCGTAACACTATTTTTTTTTCAGAACAATCGATAAATGTATCTATCGACAATGTGCTCAACACTAGTAGAAGTTAAAATTAAATTACAACAGAATTATGATGTTATTTTTAAACATCTGATCGTACTTAAAAATAAATGAACAGTTAAAAATAAACTTTGTTGTTCATAATTTACAGTCACTTTTCCTTTGAAGTAAAAATTCGTAAATCATATTTATATTTAAACATAGGTTAATAATTTAATGACAGCACCTATATATTTTGCATGATTTATAAGTTAAGGGTCTTTTATGAAGGTGATCGGTACACGTGCGCTCAATTATAGTTTTTTGAGCAGTGGTTGTCAAATTATATTACTTTAATCACATTTCTAAGGCCAATTTCGCATAAAAAATATTATAAAACGATAACAGCTTCATGGAGGTAGGACATGACGGTATCTCCCGTCCTAATTGAGCAGTCCGACTGGGAAAGTAGCTCCGCGCTACAGAATACCGTGGCTAATAATAAGCTTGTGTTGTGTTTCCGGCGGTGAGTAGGGTAGCCAGAGCTCACTGGAGAGGTTGTCAGTAGGAAGACCGAGAAAGGCTTCTTTTTCTTCTGCACTGACAGCACAGAGACTCTCTTAACCCTCTCTCCTCCCTCGTTACCCTTCCCACCTCTTCTCTATAGAGCCGGTAGCACGAATGCGAGGCCCCTGGTGTTGCGAGGGTCCATAGACCACGGTAACCACTTTCCATCAGGTGGATTGCGTGCTTGTCTGCCACCTAAGGGGTATAAAAAAGTGCCATCTAGATTTACAAACAGTATATAATGTCTTGCGTCTTTGATAGTAAATAAAAAAAACAATTTTTTTTCTTTAACCCCTATTTTAACAAACTCACTCGAATACGGTACAGAATATTCCATCAAGAACCAAGCGGTTCGGTGAGTCTTTTCTTTGCCGCACCATTAAGTCCTGAAATTCCTTACCGGCGCACGTGTTTCCTTCTTCCTACAGTCCCGGGTCCTTTAAGTGGGGCGTGAAAAAGTATCTGATGAGGCCGCCAAGCTGAGCACCACCATTGTAGCACTAAACGTGTTTGCAATGGTGACCCTCTTTCATGAGACTTTGCCTTCAGCTTAACATCAGGCGAGGTGAAGTCAAATTGACGTGCCGTAAATAAAAAAACCTAAGAATTCGACCTATAATTATAAGAATTTCAACCGTTGATAGATCGTACCATCCGTAATATCAAAGAAACCATTAAAATTAACTAGGTATTGCGTAAGCACAGGATATTGCCCATATCCCTTCCACTACATTGACCTAATGAGTAATGACTTGAGCTCTCAAGGGCTGCCTTGACCGTGACTCTAAGGGGTCAAGTTATAATTGGTAATTGGCCCATTGTCTACGGCGAATGTTAATGCTCCTTGGTTGATTGGTTGATCAAAGAAGTCATTCTAGCTAGGACCACGGTAGCCTAGTGGTATGGGTAATGGACTGCTGAGACGAGGTCTCGGGTTCGATCCCAGGTTTATCATGGCACACACCAATGACTGTGATGCTTTTCGAAGTTATGTGTGTATTTATCGCAGGTTTATAAGTGCCCGGTTAATGGCAATAGGCTCGCCACCTATTACTTTGGGACCTAAATATAAACAGGCGAAATGTGGGTGCTAGCACCTCTGCCTACCCCTTCGGGGATATAGGCGTGACATTATAAAAAAAAAGAAGTCATTCTAATTGAGATCTGAAATTAAAAAGAAATGGTTTTGTATACCTATAGTTTATTGAGGCCAGATGGTAATCCCTTATGCCGCGTCTACATTAACCTAACATCTACCGTGACCGTGTCATAAGTGCGTGTCCGTCACGTGTTCAGCTGCGTGATAGCTAATGAAACCATCGATCGACTAGTGGCCGTGTCAGCACAACTCTAGTTCGTGTGCTCATGTGCTATAAGTTGTTACGTCCACTCTTAGTGTTTTGTCCTGTAGCCTTAGCACGAAATATATGTAAAGGTATCGACAGAACGGGCTTGCGATTGGCGGGCTACACACGCACACGGGTTCACGAGAGGCAGACTACCTATCACAATACTGCTTGAACAGAATACTACTATGCAGTGCAAGTTGTCTGAATTAAATACAAAAATCTCACAACTTGAACAGCGCGCAAGAGAGTGCAACCTGGAAATTCAAGGTGTACCTGAGCACAAAAACGAGAATCTCCTAACCATAATTGAAGAAATTGGGAGAACGGTATCGTGCAATTTATTAAATAATGAGATTATGTCATTTCATAGAGTAGCTAAGCAGAACCAATCAAGCCGTCCTAAAAACATCGTGGTCAAACTTAATGCCCAGCGGACAAGAGACAACTTTCTGGCTTCAGTGAAAATGTTCAATAAAAACAAGGATGACAAACTCAACACATCTCATGTGGGACTACCTGGTCCTAAGCAACCAATATATGTAGCGGAACATCTGTCTCCTGAAAATAAGCAACTTCATGCTGCTACCAGACTCGCTGCCAAGGAAAAGGGTTACAGATTTGTATGGACACGGAACGGTCGCATCTTCGTTCGTAAAGACACTTCTTCCGATCATATTATTATTAAGACCGTAAACTGTTTACTCAGGTTGTAGTTTTTCTATTCTCCATAGTGTATACTCATGTTACATAAGACTAATTAGGACTAAAATTCAATTTGAAAATATTTTACCAAAATGTTGGAGGCCTAAGAACGAAAACAGAAAGTATATATTTATTGGTTTTGAAAAGTGATTACGATATTATAGTACTAACTGAGTCCTGGCTAACCGAAACTGTATTTGATTATGAGTTATTCGACCAACGTTATAATGTTTTTCGAAGGGACAGGTCATCTACTTGCTCACACAGTAAAAAAAAGGATGGTGGAGGGGTTCTAGTTGCTATATTGAAATCTTTTGAGGTGGTTCGCCAAAGTATTTGGGAATCACAGTGTGAAGATCTTTGGCTGAGCCTAAAAATTGGTAAGAATTTGATACATATTTGTGCCGTTTATATCCCTTCCCCTGTGAACAAAGACTACTTGGACATATTTCTTAAGAATACCATTCAGATTCTTCAAAATGATGGGGTCAACGATGCAACTGAACCTCATTTTTTGTTGGTGGGTGACTTCAACATGTGCAATATTAAATGGCACAAGGACACTAACGCTCTTTACTTATCCCCAACCTCATATGGTGGTGCTATCAGCACTGAATTTTTGGATGCAATGGCTTACTGTAATCTTTTCCAATATAATCATATACCTAATTTAAATGATACAATTCTAGACTTGGTATTAAGTAATGGTTTGGGACGCGTTTCTGTTGCTCTTGGTGTAAGTTTCTCACCACTACAAGATAAACAACATCCACCTCTAAATATTAACGTAGAAATTGTATCTGAACGTGAAATGAAATCATGTTCCGCCCCTACATTAAATTACTACAAAACTGATTACGAGGCTTTGAACGAGGATCTACGTTGCATCGATTGGCCTTTCATATTGCAAGTATCAGGTACGGTCGACAATATGGTAGATATTTTTTACAGCAGGATCAGATTGCTAATCGATCAACATACCCCACTCAGTCGTAAGCGTAATGACTGCTACCCTGCATGGTATAGTCGTCCATTGCTAATAGCACTAAAACAAAAACGTAAATTTCATTCTAGATATAAAAAATATGGAAATTTGATGGACAAGTTACAGTTTGAAATAAGCAGAAAACGATGTGATACATTAATAGCAGAATGTTACACTAATTTTAAGCTGCAGGCAGCAGAGCAGCTTAAGCAGCGTCCTAAATATTTCTGGAAAATTTTCAAAGACAAAACCACTAACTGTAATTTCCTGCCTAATACCATGACTCTCAATCGTGAGATGGCAAAAGGGGGACAGGAGGTTTGTGAATTATTTGCTCAACACTTCCAAAGCGTGTACTACTCCCACATCGGATCACAGTCTTCGGTCGGTCCAGCTAATGATATTAACAAGCTGTGTTGCGGTGCACCATTCAGCCACTGTAGAGTTGATGAGCAGGAAGTTCTAAAGCAGTTAAAGGGATTGGATGTTAATAAGGGTCCCGGACCAGACTTGATACCAGCTATTTTACTAAAGAACTGTGCAGACAACCTAAGTAAACCATTAACTATAATTTACAATAAATCACTCCAAAGTGGCGTATTTCCCAAACGGTGGAAATTGGCATATCTAACTCCGATTCACAAAGGAGGCAGAGTAGACGATGTGGCTCAGTACCGACCAATTTCTATTTTATCGGGGTTTGGAAAGGTATTGGAGGCCATAGTGAACAAAAAACTTTTAGCTCATTTTCGTGAGTCGATTGATCTAAATCAACACGGTTTCTTGCCACGCAGGTCTACTTCTACCAATTTAACAGGTTATATATGCGATATTGTGGATACCATGGATAAGGGTGGGGAAATTCATTCCATATACACTGATTTCAAAAAAGCGTTTGACCTGGTCGATCACAGCCTTCTTTTGAGAAAACTTGCAAATTTGGGTATTCATGGATCGTTACTGCGGTGGTGTGAATCATATATACGAAACCGTACTCAATTGGTGCACCTTCGCGGATTTAAATCTAGGATGTGTGCTGTTCCTTCAGGAGTTCCTCAAGGATCTCATCTAGGGCCACTTTTCTTTTTAATTTTCATTAACGATATTAAACAAGTTATTACCTCGAAATTTAGATTATATGCCGATGACTTGAAGATCTATCGAGCTATAAATGACCCTAATGATACAATAACTCTTCAATCGGATATTGATGCAGTGGCTGAGTGGTGTACGCAGAATAACATGATTCTAAACTTAGAGAAATGTTATCACATAAAATTCACAAGAAGAAGGTTACCGTCTCAAGTAACATACGTAATTAATAACGTCCCTCTCGCGGAAGTGACTACTATTCGCGACTTGGGTATTATTCTAGACAGCACATTAAGTTTCAGGTGTCACTACGACAGCATCATTAATAGAACTTCGAGACTTTCTGGCTTCATTAATAGACAAATGAAAATATTTAAGCAACCAAGTCTCACCATACTTATTTACAACACTGTTATCAGAGGAATTTTGGAGTACTGTAGCATTGTTTGGAGCCCAGGCTATCAGACACATGTTGACAGAGTTGAACGCATTCAGAAACGTTTTTTATACTGCTTAGCGTTTAATAACAATATGTGTCGACAGTTACCATCATATAAACAACGTCTCTCTTTTTATGAAATGGACCAATTGCGCACCCGTCGTAAGGTTGCCGATGTTATGTTCTTGTACAAGCTTATCCATGGCCTAGTGGATTCTCCGGACGTCCTTGAGCGTATATCACTGTCTGTGCCCCGTAGCGAAAGTCGTCTGAGCAATCGTAGAACTTTTCATTTACCACATTTTAAAACTAATATTGGTCAGCACTCTCCTATATATCGTATGAGCACTTTAATGAATAACATTCGTAATGATGTCGATGTATTTATTCGTTACGATTCTTTGGCCTCTTTGAGAAAGAAAATAGCATCTCTGTTTAACTGCACTGAGTTGTAACTTTTTGTTTTACTTTATGCTTTGTTTTGTTTTTTTTTTTTTTCCATTTTTAACACTGTGAGTGACTTTTGGTGTTTAAGTAGCATTTATATAGCGAAATATTAAAAATGTATGTCTCTGGTTTTCTATACATAACATAGCCTTACCTTGTATGCTGTGTTCACATCAAGTAGAATACAATTATGCAATGACCTTTATAAACTGCGATATATTAAGTAAGATGTATTACTGGTTGTATTCAGTTTTGTGAACCAAATTAAAAAAAAAAAAAAAAAAAAAAAAAAAAAATACTCCGTTCTCTCGAAACCTTTACATTACGAATTCGATAGGAGTTCATGCTAGTGCTACTGATGTCATGCTGTCCGGTCCGCTATTCATGTCACAAATCTGGGCGCGCATTAGACTAGACTAGATAACCGACCACAACTGAGTTGGGAATAAGAACGACGATTGGGACAAACTGTATGCGGATGATGAAGGATCTGGAGTAACGGCAGACATCGGGAGTGGCCTATGTCCAGCAGTGGACATAGGCCAATAGGCCATTATATAAGCAAATTGGTGATTTTATGGGCTTCACCAGTTGATGTTGATTTTGTTCTGGAAAACATTAACTATAACATAACATAAAATCCCCGAAGAGGTAGGCAGCGGTGCTAGCACCCACATTTCGCCAGTTATGTTTAGGTCCCAATGTAATAGGTGGCGAGCCTATTGCCATTAACCCGGAACTTACAAACCTGCGATAAATACACACATAACTTCGAAAAGCATCAAAAAGTCATTGGTGTGTGCCATAGTAAACCTAGGATTGAACCCGAGACCTCGTCTCAGCTGTCCATTACTCATACCACTAGGGTAACGCGATCTACGATTAACTATAACCCCTACAAAGTTCCTCAGTGTTATCTTTCATGTTAATTAACATCATTTCATATCTCAGTATCATAAAATCTGATATAACAGATTATAATAATTAAGGTTATTATAGACGGGCTTGATAACAGTTATCAGCTATCGGACTTATCACTGGCTTGTAGGCCTTGACTATTTTTATTAGAAGTGATTGAAGATTAACCTCTTATCAGACTGTCAAATAATCTTATCAATATAACATAATTAATATATTTATTTGAATTTTTTTCACTATGAATTTCATTGTGTAATGTGAAATTACACAGCCTACGTGGCGTGGCGGTAGTGCACGCCACTGCTATGCACGGGACGCGGCCGGGTTCGATCCCCGCTCAGTTCAAAAAGTTGTATGTATAAATATGGCTGTTTGCTTTGCACTGTTTATCCTTGAAAGAGGTTTTCTCTCTGGCTTCTCCTAAATAGGAACCATCGAAACACGCGGTGGTAAATGATTGGCTTGACTAAATATTAACTCGCGCGGCAACACGAATAATATATGTACCCACCTTTAGCTGAAGAATGATGACTTCGCCAAATTTGAATTTTATCTCGACGTCTGATGATAGACCGACTGACATTCCTCAGTCAGATATGAAGATAACACAACATAGCATAAGCTGACGCCTATACAGGGTGTAAGGGGAACGCTCCCGAAGCCGAAGGCCCCTGGTTAGTACTCATGGTACACAACAAATTGGCATAAAAAAAAATTACGGCAAAGTAATTTTTATTTTTTTGAACTTTTTTTTTCTTTTATTTTTTTTTCGCATTGTTTACTCTCCATCATATCAGTAAAGCTGAATGAAACGAAAACTTCATAAAAAAACCACCTCACTGCAAAAAAAAACAAGTAGCGCCATCTTACGAGGTCATGTTTTTTCATGAAATTTTTATTTCATTCAGCTATACTAACATGATCGAGCGTGAATAATGCAAATTAAACGGTTTAAAAAATAAAAAAAAATTGAAACATAAAAATAAATTGCGTTGCCTTAATTTTTTTAGTGCCAATATGTTGTGTACCATGAGTACTACCAGGGGCCTTCGGCTTCGGGAGCATTCCCCTTACACCCCGTACTAGCCTAATACTATGCCCGCGGCTCCACCCGCGTGATTGTCGGCTATTAACTGGGCACATACGATAAATACACACATAACTTCGAAATCATCGAAAAGTCATCGGTGTGTGCCATGCTAAAACCTGAGATCGAACCCCGAGACCTCGTTTCAGCAGTCGATTACCCATACCACTAGGTGTTTAGAATTAAGTTAATTTATGAGAAGAAAGCTACTATCAGACGGTGTTAATGCCTACATGTTATTAAAGACAAAATAATAGTCACAATCTTTGCTGCGATAGTTTCCATAGGCGTTAACCATTCTTTTGTATATACTTGTGAATGTCATAAAAGGTCAATCCTTCATCTACTGTCACTGGACATACATTGTTTTTTTTTTCGAATTTTGGTATACCTCCTGTACATGGTCCAATACGAACCGGATATATAACCGAAGTGGAAGAAGAAGGCTAGAAGTTGGTGTTATTGAGGTGGTCTCATCAAGATAATTGATTGAAAGTGTATATAACATAGATTCCACCCAGCACTCTGGTCAGGTTGTATTTTAGCTTATATAAGGTATTACTAAGGTTAGTATCACATTTATAAAATTTAAATTGTTATTCCCTTCTTAATTACATTGCATTCGATTAAAAATATTATTTCTCAACAATAGATAGGTAGTACGTATTTTTACAATACTTGCAACAACAAGTAAGTTGCATTCATAACCTATCTCATTGTTAATTTTTAATCCTTAATGATATTTGCATTGTAGTTTTGTCACTCATTCATTGTAAATCATTGTAAAGGTGTAATTTAAATTTAAACATAAGTTAAATACTTACCTACACCTATACTTAATTTAGGAATTCATAAACTATATACATAGTTGTGATACTAGGAGTATTAGTAGTTGTACTGTTTCAGTGACTTGATCTTTATTTTGTTGATCTTTTCCTTGTATAAATTCCAGGTCTACGATACTCGTCTCCTATAATGGCCGATATTAAGGAACTTAGAAAGAAACGGAGCACCTATAAAGGGCGTATAACAGTATTCAGCACTTATTTATCTTCATTGGAAGTTTCCAAGTTATCATCGTGTCAGGTAATGGAATTGCAATTGCGTGTTGACAAATTAGAGAGCTTATTTAAAGATTTTGATGAAGTGCAGACAGATATCGAGTGCTTGTCAGACCTAGAAACTGAGTCAGACGAGAGAACCGTTATCGAAAATCAGTATTTTTCATTAATTGCTAAAGCTAAGAATATGTTGAAGATGTATTCAAAGGCTGAAAGGGAAGATGATGATCGTATGAGTCGTAATTCAGGATGTAATCGCCAGATCGTCAAATTGCCTACCATTCAATTACCAAAGTTCAGTGGATCTTATGAAAACTGGCTTGAGTTCCGCGACACCTTTGCCAGTCTCGTACACGACTGCGACGACATAGACGAAATCAATAAGTTCCATTATCTTAGGTCTTCTCTGGAAGGTTCGGCTGCTGTCGTTATTCAGTCCATCGAGTTCTCTGCTCAGAACTACACTGTGGCTTGGCAACTTTTATGTGAAAGATTTGACAACAAACGGCTTCTTATACAGAATCACATCTCATCGCTATTTAAAATCGAACAAATTACTAAAGAATCCTCAGCTTCGTTGAAACGTCTCTTAGACCACATTAATAAAAACATACGAGCGCTCAAATCACTAGGCGAACCGGTAGATTTCTGGGACACTTTGTTGATCTACATAATCAGTCATAAATTAGACACCAAAACATTCCGAGAGTGGGAGGAATATAAAGGGAATCTAGACAAAACAATCCCTATTAAATTTAATAAATTCACAGAGTTCATAAGAAACCGCGCTGATTTAATAGAAACTTTAGAAGTTTCACGTCACACTATTCCTTCTCAAAACCATGCTCAAAAATCAAATTCAAAAATTAAGGCGATGGTAACATTGAACACTAATAACAATAATTCCCCTTCCCACTCGTGTCCTAACTGTAATGGCGATCATAAATTATTTTCATGTCCACAATTTCTCACTTTAACTAACAAGGAAAGATTGACAGTTATACCTACTTACAAAGTGTGTTATAATTGCTTCAATACTGGTCATCTTGCTAACCGATGCAAATCATCGGGTTGTAAAGTTTGTAAGCGTAAACATCATACCTTAATACATGTTTCAGATTTTAAATCGACAACAGCTGATTCTACTCAGAATAACAATGATAACCGGTCCGAGTGCCCTCCCTCCGCCGCCGCGCCGACCTCGGCCGACACTCCGCAGGTGGCGCTCTCGGCACACGTTATTCCGTGCGCGCACGCAAGCAGTTCTAGCAACGTTCTGCTATCAACTGCATTAATTAAGTTGTACGATCATAACAATCGACAACACTTAGCCCGCGCTCTCCTCGATTCAGGTAGCTCGTCCTGTTTAATTACACAAAATATGTTCAATAAATTAAACTTACCATTCATTCATGTTGCCAAATCCATACAAGGAATAAACAATTCCTTAACGCCAGTAGGCAAAATGTGTGATGTACACATTCAGTCATTAAATGAAAGTTACACAACTGATCTTAAATGTTTCGTTCTGCCCACTATAACTGATAATGTGCCGGCTCAATCAGTTGATTTAAGTAACATTAGCATCCCGTCAGATATTTATCTAGCTGATCCGAACTTCCACACGCCGGCCGAGATTGATTTGATTATTGGTGCTGACGTTTTTTGGAATTTATTGGAAACGGGTAAAATTTCACTGGGTACTGGAAAACCTACACTGTGTCAAACCAAGCTTGGCTGGCTCGTCTGTGGTTCGATTGAGCATGGCTACGTATCCACTTCAACCGCACCAATAAAATGTAATTTTATTAGTGTCAGGTCTCAGAGCCCTTCGCTGGACTTAGACTTTGATAGCATTCAAAATCAACTTACTAAGTTCTGGCAATTGGAGGAAGTTAATCTCCAATCGCCTGTCTACTCCAACGAAGAGAGAAGTTGTGAAGATTATTTTATTAGTACCACAACTCGCTCAGAAGATGGTCGTTTTATGGTGAGAATACCGTTGAAGGAATCCTCGGAGGTGTTAGGCGAATCATTGCAGCGAGCTAAACGATGCTTCCTTTCATTAGAAAAAAGAAATCAGAGGCAACCTTCATTTGATAAACTTTATAAGGACTTTATGTCAGAATATATACATTTATGTCATATGACCGAGTGCAATATTGATACAACAAGTAAATCGTACTTTATTCCTCATCACGGTGTGCTGCGAGAAAGTAGTACCACCACCAAATTACGAGTGGTATTTAATGCTAGCGCGCCTACCACCTCTGGAGTTTCCTTTAATAGTATTCAGATGGTAGGACCCACCGTCCAGGACGATCTACTCTCAATTCTCATAAGGTTCAGACTTTATAAATACATTCTCTCTGCAGACGTAGAGAAAATGTATCGACAGGTGTTAGTACATCCTTCAGACCGTTATTTACAGCAAATCATCTGGCGTGACGAGCCGTCCAGTCCTCTCAAGGCATATCAGCTTAACACCGTAACTTATGGTACTGCTAGCGCTCCGTTTCTTGCAACACGATGTCTTAAACAAATCGGTCTTGATTGCAGCGACCCGGAAGTGGCACAAGTCATCTTACATGATTTTTACGTTGATGATCTTTTAACGGGCGCAGATCAGATTGATGTAGCCCATAAGTTACGTGAGAATGTTACCACAGCTCTTGCTTCTGCTTGCATGCCTTTAAGGAAGTGGAGGTCCAATGAGCCTTCTTTGTTGCCTGACAGGTCCTCTCAGTCTTCTATCGATTTGAATATTGGAGGAACCGAACCCAATAAAACATTAGGACTGAACTGGCAAACAAACACAGATGAGCTGTGCTTTCCCATGAATATTTCTACTGACGTTGGAAATACAAAGCGTGACATGCTATCAGTTATTGCGCAGATTTTTGATCCTTTAGGACTGTTAGCGCCGTGTGTCATTGTGATGAAGTGTTTATTACAAAGGTTATGGTTAGAGAAACTTTCATGGGATGAACAGCTACCAGATGAAGTCAGTAAAGCCTGGACTAACGTCATCAAATCATTGCCATCGTTAAATAAATTACGAATTCCGCGTCATGTTGTCATTGATTCTCATAAGTCTCTGGAGCTCCACATTTTCACTGACGCATCGGAACAAGCTTATGGTGCTTGTGTGTATGTCCGAAGCGTCGGTGAGAATGGTGCAGTATCAGTGCGATTGCTCATTGCTAAAAGTCGTGTCGCACCTATCAAACCAACAACCATTCCGCGCCTCGAGCTTTGTGCTGCGTTGATTGGAGCACGCCTCTATCAGAAGGTTATTAGTTCACTTCGGAGCCAAGTTTCTACAGTCACCTTTTGGACGGACTCTATGATAGTTCTGGGGTGGCTGAAAATGATGCCTTCTAAATTAAATACATTTGTGCGCAATCGAGTAGCTGAAATCGTGGAGACAACTGGTTCATTCATATGGAGACATGTCCCAACGAATGAAAACCCAGCCGATTTAATTACACGGGGAGTGAGTGCTGAAACGATGCAGTCGCTAGATATGTGGTGGTTAGGACCATCGTTTTTGCAGGAGGAAAGTTCGACTTGGCCTTCCTTGCCTGGGTGTACTGATGTTCTTCCTGAAACGAAGTCAGACGTTTCATTTCATTCGTTGAATATTAAAGACGACAAAATCATCAATTTTGAACGTTTCTCAAACTTCCTACGACTTCAGCGAAGCGTAGCCTGTGCGCTTAGATTCATTAGACTATGCAAGAAAGAAACTACTAATTCACATTCACATCTTAGTAATAAGGAATTACAAGATGCTTTAAATGTTATCATCATTCAGTCACAAAGGGAATCCTTTCCCGAATATCAGATATTATTGAATAATTTACCCTTACCTCAAAAAAGTCCTCTTCTAAAACTGGATCCCTTTCTCGACGACAACAAAATCATGCGAGTTGGTGGGCGGTTATCGAACTCTAATTTCTCATTTGATAAAAAACACCCAGTTATTATACAGTCCGCTAATCATTTTACAAAGTTATTATTTAGATTCGAACATTTAAAGTTGATGCACGCAGGACCGCAATTATTGTTGTCGACGATAAGAGAAACATACTGGCCTCTTGGTGGGCGTAATCTAGCTAGATATACTTACCGCCAGTGTGTTCTATGTAAGCGTATGAAAGGAACGACAGTCGTTCCTAAAATGGGTGACTTACCTGGGGATCGAGTAACGTTGGCAGCTTACCCCTTCCAGAATGTAGGCGTCGATTACGCAGGGCCTATTAATTGTGCTAGCCGTCAGGGTCGTGGATGTAGGCTGGTAAAGGTATACATCGTTATTTTTGTATGTTTTGCCACGAAGGCAATCCATTTAGAGCTGGTGGGAGATATGACGAGCAGTAACTACTTACAAGCCTTGAGACGATTCATTTCCCGCAGAGGAAAGCCGTCAAATCTATACTCTGACAATGGAACATCATTCGTAGGTGCCTACAATGAGTTATCTACATTTCTTAAAAACAATTGCAATTCCATTTCTGAGACTACTGCTAGCGATGGGATAACCTTCCACTTCATTCCAGCATATGCACCACATTTCGGTGGCCTTTGGGAGGCGGGTGTCAAATCGACCAAATATCATTTATATAGAGTGCTGGGAAATTGTCACCTTACTTATGAGGAACTTAATACAACGCTTATTCAAATCGAGGCCATACTAAACTCTAGACCCCTCACACCATTGTCATCGAATCCGGAGGACCTTACGCCTCTCACTCCTGGTCATTTCATCATAGGAAGACCCTTCACTTCTCTGCCTGTCAAGGATCAGCGGGAGCAGTACTTCAATAATCTGACACGCCATCAGAGAATAGAGCAGCTGCGGCAGCATTTTTGGGCCAGATGGAGTGCAGAATATATTTCTGAGCTACAACAACGCGTCAAGTGGCACACAAGCAAGGACAGCCTGACATTGAACACCCTTGTTGTGATTAAGGAGGACCATCTGCCGCCCTTGAAGTGGAAAATGGGACGTATCATCGCGCTATTCCCTGGCAAGGATGGACTTAGCCGAGTGGCTGATGTCAGAACTGCAACAGGTGTTGTTCGACGTGCATTCTCCAAGATATGCCCTTTACTGGATGCTGACTCTTCGGGTTGAAAGGCGAGCTTCCAACGGCCGGGGGCATGTTTAGAATTAAGTTAATTTATGAGAAGAAAGCTACTATCAGACGGTGTTAATGCCTACATGTTATTAAAGACAAAATAATAGTCACAATCTTTGCTGCGATAGTTTCCATAGGCGTTAACCATTCTTTTGTATATACTTGTGAATGTCATAAAAGGTCAATCCTTCATCTACTGTCACTGGACATACATTGTTTTTTTTTTCGAATTTTGGTATACCTCCTGTACACTAGGCTACCGCGGTAATATGAAGATACTGATGATCATTTACAGTTATATTACAATTGCACTCGTACCTAATCTCTGTTATCATTTTATCAACCGTAATAGTACGTAAAATTCCATCTCGATTACAGGTCACGTATATCGATTAGGCCCTTATCTTATCACTGAAACATAATACCAAATTTTTACGTGTTACTTTTGGAGCTAATTCTACCCACACTCATTCTCTGAACCTTTTTCCCAACTCAGTTTGGGCCGGCTGTCGAGTCTGTGATGCTGCAGAACTTCGATATTTTCCGTGAAGCGACTGTCATCTCCACAACCAATGGTCCAATGACAAATGGCGATATCGAAGTTCCAAGTTAGACTGTGTAGTGTTTATCTAACTTTTTTTTTTATTGTGTGCAAAATCCCCACGGATACCACCTCCACCAAAACCAATGGAGGTGATTATGTCGAACTCGAACCGACCAAAACGCACGCCGTCCACGGTCGTAGACCCGGGGACATCTCTGTTGAGTGTTTGTGTAACTGGCAACACTGTTGCCTTGCGGGCCACATCGTGGTGGGATGAAACGTTAATTTGACATAACAGGAGAGCCGGCAAGCCGGGAGTTCTACACGTTATCATCTGCTCACGTTGGAGGTTGACGAGCCAGTGCCCCTAAGTTATAAGTGTACTGCAGACTGGTTGGACTTTTGAGGGCTCCAACTACCCGTAACGACTGCTCTAGATGTTTGTATGGCAACCGGAACCGACGACGGCCTAACGTGCTCTCCGAGGCACGACCAGACCAGTACAAAGAGCCACAACTTTTTGAACTGAGCGGGATCGAACCCGCGTCCCGTGCCTAGTAGTCGTATGCACTACCGCCACGCCACGGAGGTTTCTACCAGAATGGAGAGTTTAGGAGACTCGATAGAAGGAGAAGAATGAGATTGGAGTATTTGCGCTATTAGATTACATAACATAACATAAACTCACCCTATATCCCTGAAGGGTTAGGCAGAGGTACTAGCACCCACATTTCGCCAGTTTATGTTTAGGTCCCAATGTAATAGGTGGCGAGCCTATTGCCACTAACCGGGCACTTATAAACCTGCTATAACTACACATATAACTTCGAAAAGCAGCGAAAAGTCATTGGTGTTTTCCATGGTAAAACCTGGGATCGAACCCAAGACCTCGTCTCAGCAGTCCATTACCCATACCTACCATTAGGTTACCGCGGCAATTATATTACATGTATATATTACATACTAGCTCTTGCCAGCGGCTTCGCCCCAGTGGACTTCTTATCCCGTTCCCGTTGCTTGGACTTCTAATCCCGTTCCCGCTCCTCCATAAAAACCTTCCGTAGAGTTCAAGAAACAAATAAAAAAAGAATTACTCGAATTGGTCTAGCTGTTTTTGAGTTATGCGCTTATCAACATATTTTGCGATTCATTTATATATATATATATATATATATATATATATATATATATATATAGATTATACATATAATACATATAATATTATATATAATTATAAATGTAAACAATATATAATATTATCATTCAATTATTATAAAGTACACAACCAAAAATAACCTCACATATGAGTGAAAGTCTACACTTAATAAATCTATGAATTTCTAACAGCTAGCGTGTTGACATACGGTTCTAAAATTGCGTCAGCCCAACATAAACGCACGGGTGTGCAGCGCCGACCATCACGTGAGTGTCGTACGAGAGTTAATTAGTACTGTCCTTCCTCTATGATGACTATACGTATTTTTAAATTGCATCATTACATTTTCTAGTTCACAGCACCTACACTTTGAGATTTTACGGCAAGTTTACCTACACGTAAAAGTGTATCTTTTTGTCTTAATCTACACTAATAAGAGAAATAATTTGTATTTTTATGTGTGTATGTTTGTATTGAATAAACTCATAAATTATTGTGCCGATTTCAACCGAGAACTTATAAACCTGCGATAAATACACACATAACTTCGAAAAGCATCGCAGGCATTGGTGTGTGCCATGGTAAACCTGGGATCGAACCCGAGACCTCGTCTCAGCAGTCCATTACCCATACCACTAGGCTCCACCAACATCCACGCGGGCGGAGTCGCGAGATACATCTAGTCTATTAATAAAGACAGAGATTGCTCATGTATAATAAATATATGAATATTTTAGGCATAATAATATAAGCACCTTTATGCATACTAGGTATTTGCACTGAACGGGCATCAAACTAGCTAACTTACCTCTGACGTAGCAGTCTAACGGCACGCCCACAGATAACTTATACAAGTGACATGCAATCCCTAAATTGCATCAGCCCAACATACCTGCACTATAATAGTACACGACATATATCTTGATCCCAAATCTCGAAGGAAGTGACATTCTATTGATGGAATCGCATCGAAGCGAACTGTTTTTAATTTGCTATCAATGTATTACTTGACATTGTGGTGATTTTAATAATAAAATATATTAAGCAAAATATAACGAATCACAAAGATTCAAATTTCATCAAATTTTTGTATTTCTATTATAAAATGACAATCCCATACTTTACTAAGCGATTCCAATGGCGTTTACGCCAATAGAAATGTCGCTTCGGTTAGAGTCACTTTGCACGCGCGGATTGGTTTGATATAATCTATACCTATTTGGTGAATTTGAGCTCCTCCACAGTAGTTTTTCTTCTTATTATTTACTAGCTGACCCTCGCAACTTCGTAAAGTAAAAATAAATAAATATAGAGGTGATTATGGTCAAAATATATGCCGGTAACTTCAAGATGGATGCCACGCCTGCATTCCAACCATCATGTGAGTGCCACGCTACAGTTAATAGTGATGTCCTTCCTTTCTATGATAATTGTTGACTTTTATATATTGCATCATGAGCCTTTCCAAATCATGGTCACTTCCGATAGAGGTGCACTGACAGCAAATTCTCTTAACCTTTGACCCCTTACCTCCCTTCCCATCCCTTCTCCTCCATTCCCCTCCCTTCATATTTTTAAAAGTGTATTGTTTTTTTATTATTGTATAATATTTAAAAATAAAAAAAATATGAAACAATTCAAATAAAGAGAAATAATAATAAAGGACATGGGTCAGAACGTACCCAGTTTGTAGCAAGTTGAAATTGGTACCATTCGAAAGGTCTTTGAAAACGTAGATATTTTTTGTATTGGAGCAACTTTGTAACTTATGTAGGAAAAAAGATATTTGATGTTGAAAATACCGAAAATCCTTAGTAAAATCGACCCACGCACGTTCAATTTTTTTTTGATTTTATCGATTAGGTGGGTAGTTCGAACTATTTTGTGCTAGCGTCGGTGTGTCGTCAGTAGTTAGTACCTGATAGGAACTGATTTTGAGCGCTCGCGCATATCTTAGTTTATTTTATTCTTACTTTTATTTACCACCTCGGCTTTCACAACGCACTTCAGTGTATTACTTAACGATTGGATTATTATTATTACTCATCTGCTTCAAAAAAATGGAAGGTGAACGCGGTATATAATATTGATGGAGATTTGATTGATTTGATTTGATTTGCCGAGCATTTGCGAGGTGGAGATGGTATATATAATATTGAGGTATCTTCGAGCCGTAGCCCTAGAATGTCGCTGCATGGGCTAGTAACCGAAAACTGCTTGTTAATTAGAGGCCGCATATTATCGAGGCACGTGTCGAATAAAATATATTACACATATGTTTTAATCAAGGTTAATGTCCAGGGCAGAGAAGCCATCGAAGCGTATTATTGCTCCTGCATGACGGGTATGAGAACTCTAGGTGCTTGTGCCCATACTATTAGCAAAATATGGTACTTAGGTGTTGGTAGGCACCTAGATAACTTCGTAGGTCCGGCAAGTGCCTGGGATGATATAATCATTGAAAGTAACAATACAATTTAATAAAACTGTGCTATTTAAGATTGATAGTTCTTATTTAATATTTTTTCTGTACCAAAAACCAACGATAGGAAGCTATATCGCTCTCTTAAGACAGAAAAAATGACTGGTTACCTATTTATTTAGTCCAAAAAGCAGAAAAAGTGCGATTATTGGCAATTAAAAATGTTACAAAGAAGTTATCATAACTTCGGTCTTTCATTCATTCATTCATTCGTTCACTTATTTTCGAGTTACTCATTTAGGCCTCTTCTAAATTACACCTAGTCTAAAATGCTACAAAGTGGGTACGGGTTCCATACAAAATTACCCATTGTTCTTTATTTCAGCAGCAAGAATATAAGATACAAATGATTTCAAAGATGTAAACATAGGTACATAAATTTAGATTGACAGCAATTTTTGTGTTCCCTGATTCCCAAACTAGCCTGTGACTTGGCAGTCAGTTATCTATTAGAGTTATCTATACTAATATTACAAAGAGGGAATATTTGTGTGTTTGTTTGTTTGTAACGAATAGGCTCCGAAACTACTGGACCGATTTCAATAATTCTTTCACCTCTAAAAAGCTACAATATCTAGGAGTAACATAGGCTATATATCATCACGCTACCATCCAAGGGAACGAAGTAATAATCATAAATCTCAATCGATCCGGTAAATTTCTATACATTGGCGCTAATATCGACAGCAAGGAAAAGTAGTATGGAGAGGCAAGTAGAGAATCGAGTAGAGGTGAAAAACGCGATAATCGGCATCCACGTGGGCGGAGCCGCGGGTAACAGCTAGTCTATTATATCTATTGAAACTTTTACGTTATCTGTACTACACGTTCTGCTGTTTAAACAATGTTACTACCATGTTTGTTAACGTAATATTTAATTAATTTATAACTGAATATGCGTTGTCATTGTACATATTAACATAATGAAGGCTGATTTCATACAAAGAGAGAAAATGCATCCTTAATATGTAAAGATTTGGTTGCGTTTTCTCATAATATGTAACTCCGGATACTACGGACGGAGAAATAGTTTAAGGCTTGACAATTTGACAATACAGAATTAGTTTGACAATTAGCTCTTAAATAACGACTCGAAATCGATGTGATGAATTCTTAGAGACCTTAAAGTTCTTTGAAGTTTTAATTGTAATATTTGTAATTGCTACCGTCTTTTCAACATCATGGGAAAGTACGGGTGTATTTACTATTAAAACTAAAAGAACTATGTATATCACTCATCGTCATTCTTCGAGTCTATTCCCTATAACTATATGAGTAAGATTTGATTATTATAACCGAGGCCCTATCGATTGATAATGATGGTTGATAATATTAAAAATACTGAATACTATTATTTCGGATTGTAACCGGTTCGGTTGCCGGGTGTGGCAATTAATATTTCAAAAATCTTTGGAAGTAGTTTTTAAAAATAAGATTATGTTTTATTTGAGTGAAATTAGCTATTTTCCATATTTGTGGTAATTTCCCTCTATGAAGAATTTTATCCTTGTAGAATTCAGGGTATAGTGACCACACGTTTACACCTCTGTATACCACCCTTCTGTTCTGTACCTATTTAATTGCCGACTACAATTAAATCTAAAATCAAACACGATAAGTTCTCACTGATAGCTTATCATTAAACAACCGTTCTGTCACTACCTGTACACGCACTGTATACGCTTGTTACATTCATTCATTGAATCACTGCATACCATTAATATACTAGCTGTTGCCCGCGGTTTCGTTCACGAGGATGTCAGCTATTGCGACCAGAAGTTCTAAACACCTGAGGGAGCCTCCGATGGCCAGGCCAGAGGTTATCTTACCCTCAGTAACTGATGGCCCGAGACAGCCTTGCGGTTTATTGTTGGTTTGCAGGGCAGAGAAGGAAAGGGTATCTATGATTTTTTCCGCACGTAAAAAAAGAGGTATTCAAAGCGATATTCTATTGGCGAGAACGCCAGTGGAATCGCTTAGTAAAGGATTGACGCACGTGTAATATGACTAACTTACTTACTACTTAAATGGCACTTACAAAACGTTTAAATCAATAATATATTATAGGTTAGTTCAGCAACCACCGATTCCAAACGCGGTCTTGTCTGAGAAAACTCCGGCAAGAAACTCAGCGGGCTTTTCTTTTAATAGGTCTATTTACAAAAATGTAGGTACTTAGTCTAAATACAATAATTACTTGAGTAGCAAGTTGAGTGAACAACTCATTACCAGGCTTGTTTATCATACAAATAATCTTGGTTTTTATAGTAGCCTTTAGACATACATTTCTATGAATTAAAATTGAATTTACGTATAACTACTCGTAGCTGACCCGCGCAACTTCGTCTGGACCCTCGTTTTTGCAACATTTTACACTTCTGCTCCGCACCAGTTGGTTGTATTGTATCATGATATTATATACATTTAAACCTTCCTCTTCAATCACTCTATCTATTAAAACGCATCAAAATCCGTTGCGTAGTTTATAAGATTTTTTTTAGGCAGAGGTGCTAGCACCCACATTTCGCCAGATTATATTTTTAAGTCCCAATGTAATAGGTGGCGAGCCTATTGCCATTAACCGAGCACTTATAAACTTGTGATAAATACACACATAACTTCGAAAAGCATCGCAGTAGTTGGTGTGTGCCATGGTAAACCTGGGATCGAACCCGAGACCTCGTCTCAGCAGTCCATTACCCATACCACTAGGCTACCGCGGTATATTAAAATTAAAAGATTTAAGCATACAAAGGGACATAAGGATATAGGGACAGAGAACACGACTTTGTTTTATACTAGGTATAGTATTATATATAATAGTGATTAAGTTCCATCTTTTTCTCTGTGTGTTCACGACATTACAAAACATTTAGGAAGCGCACACGACGTTCACACATTTATAGTATTATATTATCTTGAAACAATATATATATTATACACATAACAGACTTCAAGCTGGTCTTTCCGTCACATTATCGGTAACGAGTACATGTCTGTATATTTTAATATTTCGCGAGAAATAGCCATAATGAAGATGGAAATATTATGTAACAGTGCATGTCATGAAGCCTTTTGTGTGCATCATTCTATTAAGGAGTGATGTGCAAGATTTGTGCCAGGGAAATAAGATTTGAAGTGTGGTGAGTGAGATTATTTTAAATTATAATTGGACATTTAAAAATAGGTTCTGTTTGATATGGTCGAAAGCTTTGTATTATAATTGTAATAATAATACTAAGTATTATCAGGGCTTTCGGCTTCGGGAGTCTTCCCCTTATACCCTGTATATATACATAAAGATATTAAAAAAACCTTGTAATTACTAATGTTCCGTCTAACTATGACTTGTGTTCGGTAGTCGGACCTCTCGATCTCGAAACTAAACTATTCTTCTGACGAATCGATGGCATTTTTGAGTTGCCATCGTGAAGTAGTAATTTGTTTCATGGCAGCCAGCGTCTCTACTGGCTAAACTATGAATTCTATCTGAGATGAAAAGATGATGATATCTGACAGAAAAATGTAAATGTAGGTAGGTACAATTTACCAACCGTTGTATTCGGTCCCACGTAAAAGGGGTGAGCAGCTTATTGCCGTTTTTCGGGCTCTATGATTTTGGGTAGGTACAGTTACGATAGCAAAATCGTCTGGAAGTTTTAATAGGCCGAAAAAAAATATATCTTAATGTATGAGAATAATGTGTGTGAACAGAAGAATGTATGGGACGTGTAATTTTTTTACCGTCAATTTTACTTTTTCAGGTTATAATATCGAAACTGCGGTAAAAAAATTTTTTTTCGGAATAGCTATAAATTCCCCTATAGTTATATCTGTCTATATTGTATGCATGATTTGTATAGAATAATATTAATAGAAATAATTGGGCCAAAGCAAGCAGATCTATTTCGGTACACTTTATTTTGCCTAACTCAGGAACAGAACTCGTGACGAACGTGGCTTAAAGCCAATAAGTATATCTAAATAGACAAACATGCTTAAAATTTATAAATTTTAAAGATATTTTAACTAATGAAGATAATTTGGTCTAAAAATAAACCACCCCATTTACAGCTAGTCCACAAAATATTATAATTAGAGTAATTTGATAAGAAAATTAGAAGCCCAACAAATTAAATTGTATACTTAGATTTATGTAGGAAGATACTTTGAAATAATATTTCAAACGAATTTCATGTTATAAAAGGAATTTTCGGCTAATTGAAAAACGTTGAGTTATTTTTATTCAAATTTAATTTCTGCTGGGGTCTTATAGTTCTTTTTATACCACTAAGGAGGCAGATAAGCACGCGGTCCACCAAAATCCAGGATTATTTGAATGCTAAACAAGCGTGGAAATGAGTTGTTCACTCAACTTGCTACTCAAGCAAATTACTGTATCAAGATTAAGTAAATATTTGTAAATAGACCAAAAAAAAAAAAAGAAATGCCCGCTGAGTTTCTTGCCGGAGTCTTTTCAAACCGATGCTGCGTTTCGATCCGGTGGTCCATTTGCTAACTAACATAAAATATATTATTGATATTGACGTTTTGTAAGTGCCGTTTAGTGGTCTATACAAAATAAGTAATTTTTGAACTTTAAATTTTGAATTTCGTACAAAAAACAATAAAATCTGTTACATAAAATATTCTTTAAAAAGCGTATTAAGCTACGAGCCCCTGATACCTTATTTGGCCCATTTTAAATGAACTCTATAGAGCTAACCACATGTTACCCGACCCTGAACCGAACTGATAATATATCGTAAGCGTGTCGTGTTATCTCCTCCTAATATTAAACCGAGATCGAAGTCCAGCTTTTACGTGTTAAATAGGGTGCATATGGACCCACGAGGGACGGGATATTTTATAGCATCTGTGGTATTACGGACGTACTATTTTTTTTTATACTACGTAGGTGGCAGACAAGCACACGGCCCACCTGATGGAAAGCGGCTACCGTGGCCTATGAACGTGTGCAACACTAAGGGTGTCACACACGCGCTGCCCACCCTGAAGGGAAAGGGGGAGAGCTGGGAAGGGGTGGGGAGGCTAGGAAGGGGCGGGGAAGGAGGGGTATAGTGAGCTCTGGCTACCCTACTTACCGGCGGAAACACAACACGATGGTTATTATGACCGCGGTCTTCTGTAGGGCGGAGGTACTTCCCCAGTTGGACAGCTCATTTCGGACGGGAGATACCGTCGTGTCCTACCTCCGCCTTATATTTATGTACAAACCAGCTAGGGCTTAGATTACGACCATTGTTCAATGTACCATTTGCAACTACCAAATTACAGGCGTAACTCCTTTATACTGCGTAGTGCGCGCGGCTTAAATGAACTCCCAAGTTCATTGGAGTTTGATATCTTAAACACCAAAGCCAGCAAAGTGAGACAGCTTTTAGCAAAACCCTTTTTTGAATATTAGTATTTTTTTTATACAACTTAGGTCGCAGACAAGCACGCGGCCCACCTGATGGTATCGTAAGTGGTTACCGTGGCCTATGGGCGAGTGTAACACCATAGGAATAACACTCGTGCTGCAACCCCTGTAAGGACAGAGACATTCTGTGTCGTCAGCGCAAAAGATGTAGGATAAGCCTTTGGTTTTCCCACGGACAACACAAAACATCTCGAGTGAGCTCTGGCTACCCTACTCACCACCGAAAACACAACACAAGGTTATTAAACGGCGATATTCTGTAGGGTGGAGGTACTTCCCCAGTCGGACTGCTCGATTGGGACGGATATACCGTCGTGTCCTACCTCCTCTAAAAGTATCTTGATCAGTTGTTCTGAATCACTGTAGTGTATACACGCTGTAAGTAATGCACATCATCACCTACCGTATCCATTCCCTTTCCATATTTACATGACCTGACGATATCCTACATCCTTATTGAGCAATCTAACTGGGGAAGTACCTCCGCCCTACAGAATTCCGCGGCTAATAATAACCTTGTGTTGTGTGGCGGTGAATAGGGTAGCCAGAGCTCACTGGAGAGGTTTTGTGCTATCAGTGGGAAGATCAAAAAACTTTCTTTTGTCTTGTGCACTGACAGCACAGAAACTTGTCTTGTCAGTGCAATGGAATTTTCTACAATGCGTTCCAACCACACGTCCTGGGCGCCAAGCCGTCCCGAATCTACATTCGTCATATCTTTAACCATCATAATCCGTCCTTTTCTAAGCCCAATTCAAAGACATAACATAAACTCATCCCTATATCCTCGAATGGATAGGCAGATGTGCTACCATCCACATTTCACCAGTTTATATTTTAGGCCCCAATGTAATAGGTGGCGAGCCTATTGCAAACCGGGCACTTATAAACCTGCGATAAATACACACATAACTTCGAAAAGCATTGAGCAAGTCATTGGTGTGTGTCATGGTAAAACCTGTGATCAAACCCGAGATCTCGTCTCAACAATGTGGTTGGTGATGGTTTATTGATTTAGACGTAAAAATGTAACAGACAGACAGATAAAGTTACCATCTATATATAATACTAGCTGTTGCCAGCGGCTCCGCCCGCATGGACTTCTGATGCCGTTCCCGCTGCTCCATAAAAACCTTCCGCAGAGTTCAAGGAACAAATAAAAAAAATACTCGAATTAGTTCAGCCGTCTTCGAGTTATGCTCTTATAACTTGGTTCATTAAAGAAAGGTTTTATAAATGATGGACGTTATCACTTCCTCTCGCTCGCACACTAGTACTGTCTATACTCACTCACGCGCGTACCGTCAACACAAAAAATATTGATCTTTATTTTCTCCCACGCTCTGTGCTCTTGATGCGATGCATAAAAGAAAGGATTTTTTTTTTCAGTTCATTTCATTTTTTTCAAGAAATTTCATTTTTTTTTCAGTTCAAAAACAAAATAAACATGACCGTTGTTCATAATAATGTTAGTTTTTTCCATGATCCTCCTTATAGAATGTAATATACGTTCCTTTTTCAGGATGAAAGGACTCAATGTGCGCTTAAAAGGACTCTATGTGTAAAAGTAGGTACTGTTTCCGATGAAAACAAAAATAGATGCCGTCACGTGCCGCGGGCAACGCCGCCGGCCGCAGCTAGTTAGAAACTATTACGACCCGGTCTTGTTTTTATTATTTTTCATATGAAAAAAGAAATATTCGAAGTTTTCTATGCTAGCTGTACTATCTGTCAACGCAAGTACAAGCCGCCATTTATAAAACCTTTCTTTAATTCACCAGCTTATACCAACATATTTCGCGATTCATTTATATAGGTATATATATATAGATTAGCACGGATTGTCAATCACGCAGTCAGTTGAACTATGTAGGTACTTTCCGACATAAGACTGTCCTACAAAAAACATATCCACCTTAAAGACACGTGGTCGTGCCGGCGCGTACGCAGGTCGACCCATTGATAGCGTGGCGTGATGTCGAGGGAGTGGCCGGAAGTGACGCGGTCACCCACTTCGTTATCTCTGTCGTCATTCCGGAGGCCTGGCGTGATTCATGACTATTGCCTAAAGGACAAATGACCTCTATCTAGTTGGATCTACGACGTACGTACGATGTGTACCTACTTATAAGTCCTATACAATGTAAATTACATTATGTATACGATATAGATGTAGGTATTACCTTGCGGAAATCCATTACAAAAAGATATATATTGGGGGAGGGAGGAGGGCCCGCCGCTCACCAGCGGTTCAACAATATACGGTTGATTTTATAGTGGTTTTGGAAAAAAAGATTTTGGCCACAATTTCGATAGTAAAATCGTAAGGAAGTCCTAATTTGGCGAAAAAAAATTTTTTTTTTACACGTCCCATACATTTTTCTGTTCACCTGCACATTATTGCCATACAAAAAGTATTTTTTTTTCTTTTCAAAATTAAAACTTCCAGTCGATTTTGCTACCGAAACTGTGTGTGAAACAAGATATTCTTTTTCCAAAACCACTATAAAATCACCGTATATATTGGAATGTCAAACCACCCTCTTCAAAGTAAGTTAAACAAAATATCTTACCAAAGAGGAGATGTTGTAATAAGTGCAGTATTCCGCAAGTGCGAAGGACAAACCTCGACACGTGGTTCGCCTCTACACGAGGCATCTTCAGGAGAAGCGAAGATTCGCTTGAGAGCGCTCCTTTGTTTTACTTACTTTGAAGAGGGTGGTTTGACATTCCAATATATATTGTTGGAGTGTTGAACCGCGGGTGAGCGGTGGACCCTCCTCCCTCCCCCAATATATATCTTTTTTTACATTATGTATGTCGACGAAACTAAGGCACGGAAAAACTCGAATGAGTTTATGTGGCTTCAAATTACTATATTGTACTGAACATTGTACCTATGTTTCTATTTAATAAATAAAATAAAAAATCTTCCTCATGTTTCAATAGTAGTTTAAATTTCATTATATTTTTCCTAACATAACATAAACTTACGCCTATATCCCTGAAGGAGTAGGCAAATGCTAGCACCCACATTTCGCCAGTTTATGTTTAGGTCCCAATGTAATAGGTGGCGAGCCTATTGCCATTAATCGGGCACTTATAAACCTGCGATAAATACCCACATAACTTCGAAAAGTCATTGGTGTGTGTCATGGTAAAACCTGGGATCGAACCGGAAACCTCGTCTCAGTAGTCCATTACCCATACCACTAGGCTATGGCGTTTCCTGTATAGGCGTCTTAATATCTCCGAAGGGGTAGGGAGGTGTGTTATCAACCACATTTCGACAACTAATAATTTACGATCTCCAATCAGTGCGTGTTGTCAGTGATAAATTATGGCGCCGAGATATTATGGACCCTCAGTATGGAACTCATAAGAAAGCTCAAGGTCAGACAGCAATCTAGGGAAAGGGCTATGCTCGGAATTTCTCTGCGAGATTGAATTAGAAATGAAGAGATCCGTTGACGAATACAAGTTGCCGATATAGCCCACCGTTTTAGCAAACTGAGCAGCGGGTAAGGGCACGCAGCAAGAAGAATATCCGACCTTTTTCTCTCTCCCCGTCAATTTCTTCGAATCAGGTTCGGAGAAAACTTCCTGTAAAGATTTTTCTTCCTCATTTTTCCTGTGAAATTCTCACAAATTGTGCTCATGTTTATTTACGATACAATGTAAAGGTTGATCTGTAATCTTAACCTTCGTATTTATGCCTACACGAGTGCATTTATCCTTAATTTTCGTATGCAATTATGTATTTATATCTGCGGAATTTCCCCGAATACGGGAATACGTCTTCTTAAACAAGACGCCCTTGAAATTGTACGAAATAATTTCTTTACTAACATTTTTACTGACATTCTCCGAGCCTATTCCCAACTCAGTTGGGGTCGGATTTGTAATCTAACTAAGATGCGGCTGAAATAAGATATTTACTGTGAAGCGACTGCCATCGGACTTCCACAACCAAATTGGCGATATCAAAGTTCTGTAGTTAAGCTAGTCGGATTTTTGAGGGCTCCAACTACCCGTAACGACTCCCGTTGATGTTCACATGGCAACTGGGATAGACGGCTTGCCAATACAAATAGCCATGCATACAAATATTTGCACTGAACTGGGATCGAACCTACGCCTCCTAACTAAAAATGACTTCTGTGGCGTGGCGATAGTGAACACATCACTACCTGCATTTTTTACATGTGTCTCAGTGCAAATATGTATATGTTGGCTACAGGTTATGGAGGCCAGATGGCAATCGCTTCACTTAAAATATCGAGGTTCAGCCACAACTCAGTTGGACTAGAAAAAATGCAGACCCCGGATTCCAGGGTGACAGTTTCGGATTCAACTGGGATTAACGCACGGACAGTAGATAAAATATATGATAGATGACCTGAATCAAATATTTATTTTTTATTTTCACCTGCACAAGGTTCAACAACTCCAAACTTATAGATAGATATCTAAACAGAACGGCTTGTGATGGCTAACAGATACGTCTTTCAACGGCACCAAACTATAGAGAATTAAAAAAATAAACACTTCCAAATGTTTACTTTATGGTGCTTAATTTAGTGGAAATGCGCACGCGGCGTTGAAAATTAGTTTATAAACAAAATGTTAAAAATTCAAACAAATGAAGATGCATCTTGTTTCAAACGATTTTTTAGAAATTTCCTTTGCAATTTTTGTGCTCGTAATTCTTATCAAGACCGTGTTTTTTTATACTGCTAAGGTGCCACACTAGTAGCGCCACACTGGTGCTACCGACCATGCAGAGGGGGCAAACTTACTGGCGCACGTGTTTGCTTCTTCCTACAGTCCCGGGTCCTTTAAGCGGGGCGTAAAAAACCATCTGATGAGGCCGTCAAGCTGAGCGCCACCATTGTAGCACTGAACGTGTTTGCAATGGTGACCCTCTTTCATGAGACTTTGCCTTCACCTAAACATCAGGCGAGGAGAAGTCAAATTGACGTGCCATAAATAAATAAAAAGGTTAAGAGAACTGCTGTGCTGTCAGTGCAGAAGACAAAGGAAAATCTTCTTGGTCTTCCTACTAACAACACAAAACTTATCCAATTGAAATTAGACTAGATTGATCGAATTTTAAGGGCTCCAGCTACCCATAACGACTGCCATAGATGTTCTTATGGCAAACGATAACGGTCGCCAATGCAAAGAGCCATATATATATATATATCTACAAATATTTGCACTGACCGGAAATTGAACCTGCGCCTCTTGCGTAGCAGTCGCTTTCATTACCACGCCACCGAGGACATCAGAGCTTTGTCTATAATACTACAGGTATACTATAGCGGGTGAGATTGAATTGTTCCCCGAAGATATTTTTAGAGCCCGTACATGCGTCGTCTGATACCTACTCTCCAAGACGTTAATTGGTAGTGCTTGTGCGGCTAAGCACGTAATTAATCTCCTTGCGAATCTCACCACATAGTAAGGAATCGGGTCAATTTTTTTTTTCCAATCGTATTTAGGTGCTACCTTTTCGATTAGGAATTTATTTTCGGCATACCTACCCATTTTGTTACAAAGTGCCCGATTGGCGGCAATAGGCTCGCCCCCTTTTAAAAATCATAATTGGCGAAATGTGGGTGTTTAATATACCTCTGCCTACCCCTTCGGGGATTACGAGCGTGAGCATATGTATGTATGTATGTACATGCAATTACAATACATTGTTATGTACAGCACATACTAGTCCTAGTACGCATGAAAGGTAATTATACCTAAACGAATTCGTGAGAATGCAATTCGATCCGGAAACTGGCATACCAATTGACCAATAACTGTGGAACCATAGATATATAACTCTGGAGATATGCCACCAGTAATACCGCGGTAGCCTAGTGGTATGGGTAATGGACTGCTGAGATGAGGTCTCGGGTTCGATCTCAGGTTAAAATGGCACACACCAATGACTTTTCGAAGTTATGTGTGTATTTATCGCAGGTTTACAAGAGCCCGGTAAATGGCAATAGGCTCGCCACCTATTACATTGGTACCTAAACATAAACTTCGGGGATGAAGGCGTGAGTTTATGTTATGTTATGTTATATGCCACCAGTTCTGTAGCACTAGCATGAACTCCTATCGAATTCGTAATGTAAAGGTTTCGAAAGAACGGAGCATTGTAATTGGCAGTCTGTCTCTTGTGAACCTGTGTGCGTGTGTAGCCCGCCAATCGCAATGCTCCGTTCTGTCGATACCTTTACATTATGAATTCGATAGTATTTCGTGCTAAGGCTACTGTACAATGGTTTGTGGTCAGAAGAAATGTTCGACATGATGCCTACGCCTATTTTCTATCATTCCACTGCTCGCCACAGGCAGGGAGTTCATTCTCACACATAACAAGAAACGAAGTACCTTTCATACCGTGCTGGAACTTCGTCCCGCGCACGCTCAAGCTGTGTAACTAACTCCCAGCTGTGGTTTTTCCAAGTGACTACAATATGGGGTTCTTTAAAAAGTACATTATAAGGTTTCTGAAGTGACAGCAGCACGGGAACACCAAGCTTCCCACTGTAGAGGACCCTTCCTCTCTCATTTCTTTGAGATGATCCCCTGATGATCATCAGGGGATCATCTCAAAGAAATGTCTCCGAATCTGCAGGGGTGCGAGAGATATGTCTTTTTTATGCGAGTTCGAGTCCGACATAATCACCTTCACCGCCTTCGGCGCACGATAATTTTTTTTTTTAATTTTTTATCAATTTAATCATTAAAAAAATTAAACTAAAATGATAATTAAAACCAAAAAAAGACTTAAATCAAACAGCGTCGTGGAATAGATCAACTAACTAACTAACAAGAGATCAGCCTTCTGGTCACGAGAAGCGTCGACCATACGCATAGTGACGATTCGGTTTTTCTTATTTTTTTTAATCAACAGCTTGTCCAACAAAGGCCTCTAAAGAATTACATATATCTATTCTTTTCGCTATCCTTCCTGCTACTGATTTACCCACTAACAAATCACTCTATAATATATTTACTCTGTGGTCGAAACTAAAAATATGCGACGCAATGCATAACGATTGAATCACTGCAATCAAAACTGCCAATTACAGTGAACACCCGAAATAAACTAATCGTACACATTTCTGGCAAAATTAGTAATGTTTAGAAATACCGACATAGCTTTGGACTTTCTAAATACTTCACTATACCTACTTGCTATTAAGAAATGTTATGCTAGTAGCCAGAAAGCGTTGAAGAAATTGTTACAATTATGAGCACGATGCAGCCCCTAGCGTGGTGGTAGTAACGCGGGTTCGATCGCTGCTCAGTGCAAATATTTGCACAGTCGTGCCTCGGAGAACACGTTAAGCCATCGGTCGCGGTTGTCATACAAACATTTCTGGCAGTCATTGCGGGTATTTGAAACCCTCAAAAGTTCGATTAACCTTATGATAGTACTTCGATATCTCCAATTTGGTTATGGAAGTCCGATGGCAGTCGCTTTACTAAAAATATTGAAGTTCTTCCGCATCTTAGTTAGACTAGAAAGCCGACTTCAACTGAGTTGGGAATAGGCTCAGGGAATGATAATATGAGCACGAAGCATATTTGGAGCTTTGGCTGATTTTTTTTTTGGAAGAATATTAGCAACCGAAGTTACTAATATTCCCTTTAACCCCTCCAACTAAGCTCAAAGACTTGTGTTAGGAGTGGGTTCACGTCGGTAGTGTATTGGCCAGGATTCGATCCCGGGACCTCTCGATCGTAAGGCCGACTCCTTAACCACTAAGCTACCGCCGCTTCAAATTTTGAGGTGGGTTTGGTGATTTTGAAGTGGTAACCGGTATCAACGTAGTGGCAGAGAAATAATATCACCACCCTTTCTCATCCGAAGGGTGTCGTAAGAGGCGACTAACGGAAAAATATGCAGACGATATATCACTGAACTTCGATATTTTCCGTGAGACGACTGCCATCTGACCTCCAAAACATGTAGACGATATCGAAGTACTGCAGTTAGACCAGTTGTTGTACTTTTTAGGACTCCAACTACCCGTAACGAGTGTCGTAAATGATTATTAATATATAATAATAAATAATAGTCTATGACAATTTACACAACGCCACCCAAACCCATGGTAAGCATAGTTTAACTAGCTTGTGTTATGTGTCCTAGAATGCGGATAAACATACTTAGATACATTTTTTTGTAAATACATACATATTATACATAGACACACCCAAACCAATGTAACGACAGCTTAACATGCTCTCCACGATTCATGTGTATTTGCACTGAACGGGAATAGAACCCGCGCCTCCGTTATAGCAGTCACGTAGCTTAATATTACTTAACCACATATCTCTCAATGAACCTCAGTGGGTGGCCATTACAATGAAACATATTCCAAAAGGAACATAAGTAAAGTTCGATTGAAGTCAACTGGCTATGTGCCGGTCTGTTACCTCCTTGGTAACAGGCAGCCGTGACTGTAAAGTACTTGATATATGACCAATTGACGACAATAGTCCTTAACTTATTTGCACCATTTGCAATTACTGGGTCTTGTTTCGACGTGTCACTTTATTTATGAATGCTTTTTCAATGTATACTGATTTGTTACAGAGAATTCGTTTTATACTTTACTAGCTGGCCCGCAACTTCGTCTGCGTCACCCCGTTTTTGCAACATTTTTCATTCCTGTTCCGCACCTGTTGGTCGTAGCATAATGTTATATACTTATAAACCTTCCTCTTTAACCATCATTCTCTGAACCTTTTCCCAACCAGTTGGGGTCGGCTTGCCAGTCTAACTGTGACGCGGCTGAACTCCGATATTTTCCGTGAAGCGACTGCCATCTGACCTCCACAACCAATGGTCCAATGACCAATGGCGATATCAACTATTGGCATGTGAGTGCCCCATTGAGTTATATACTGAAATGTGTTCAGCTTTTTCTAATGCTTATAATGATGCTAAAACTGTGGTACCAGTTCATAATAAAAGAAAACCGAAGCCGTGGATTACAAAATCACTAATGCGTATGATTAATTATAGGGATAACTTATTCAGGCAATGTAAAAGTAAACCACTCGATATGAACCTACGTCTTCAATATAATGGGTATAGAAATAGAGTAAATAAATGTATATATAAGGCAAAAAATAAATTTCGTCAAGAAGAGATTGTAAACTGTAATAAAAATATTAGAAAAATTTGGGGCAAAATTAATTCATGGCTAGGGCGAGAAAAACAAAATACGGACGCAAACATCTTAAAATACTTAGGCAAAACTACAGATACCATTGATATATGTGATAATTTTTCTAATACTTTTACTGATGAAATATTAAACATAAAGCATAACTGTAAACATAAATTTTTTGATAGATCCTATGTCATTTGTAGTCAAGTGTCGTTGAGATTTCAAAAGGTATGGCCAATGGATGTTGTAAAAACAATAAATTCACTGAGTTGTGATAAATCGGCAGGAATAGATACAATTAGAGTCAAAGAGATTAAATTATTAAAATGGAAACTGTGTGAGATAATAGCATTGTTCATAAATTTGTGTATAAAAAAGGGGGTTTACCCTGATATATTAAAAGCGGCCATAATAAGACCTATTTTCAAACAAGGTGTGCATACCGATTATTCTAATTATAGACCTATAGCTATACTCTCTGTAATAGATAAAATTGTAGAAAAAATCATTGTAAATCAAATAAGTGGTTTTCTAGAAGATCACAACATTATTACAAATGCTCAACATGGTTTTCGGCGAGGACGGAGCACGGGGACGGCTTTGGCCCAGCTGGCTGACGACGTCAATCATTGTTTGGACCAACGGGAGCAGGTAGTGCTGGTCTTTATTGACTACAAAAAAGCATTCGATACTCTTGAACACCAGCAGCTGCTGCAAGCAATGGAGGAGTGTGGGGTCGCGGGTCCATTGAATAAGTGGTTTGGTGCCTACCTATCTAATAGAACGCTGCGAACAGTGGTTGATGGCGTCACTAGTGAGCCGCGACATGTATCGTGCGGCGTGCCTACCGGCTCCGTGTTTGGTCCCGTCGGTTATATTATGCATGTAAATAGTATGTGTAATGTAGTGCGCAACTGTCGTGTATATATGTATGCTGACGACACATGTTTAGTGTACTCTAATAAAGATTTAAGGGCCCAGATCGTGAAAATCACCGAAAAGAGTGTTACGATTTTTCATATTTAACTTATTTAGATATGATTGATATCAATGATAATTTGTATATATTACAATCAAAGACCAAAATATATGTTAGTCTTATATTAAATCCTTAAAACCTAATAATTGCTATATAATAAACGTCAACAAACGCACAAAATTTGACAAAAATGCAAAAACATGCCTTCGTATTCTTCAAATATTACCCAATAAATCAACACAAATTGATAAAAAGAAACACTTTTTGAACACTGAAGAAACCAATACTTAAACCTATGTACTTTTTTTTGTACCTTTACAAACAAAGACTTCCTCTTTTAAAGCCCTAAAATCTAGATATGTTCTACGTAAATTCTCCATAGAAAAATGTATGAAAAATCACGCGCATCCCGATATTATGATTTAGTAACCCGCATCGCTACTGATCGGCAGTACGTTTTTATGGTTCAAGGTGACACCACGCGTGTCGTATGCGCCAGCAATATTACGTGTTGTGAATTTGTGTTTTTTGTGAAAAACTGTAAGTATAACATTTTTATAACTAATTCACTTTTAGTAAGTAGGAAGTACCGATATAATGAATGTCTGGAAGAAAACCATGATGGAACTAGATATAAATCGTAAAAAATACAAAATTATTTAGATAGGTACGTAGTTTGTTGAGGAGGTTATTTTATGAACCTTGTAAAGTAGGTATAAATACCGCGGAAAAAAATTACGAGATTTGTGTGAAAGTGTCATGTAAAAATTCTAGTTTTATTTGAGTGCTTTATCATGTCTAAGTACTAATAATAATATATTCGCATTTGTTGTTGTTGTTGCATGTAAATATTGGTTTGTATTATAAGTAATAAAGTCGATTTCTATAGGAATATTCTCATAATAATTAATTTTATTACATAATATAGTTAAATATTCGTTTTCATGTTCATCATATTGTCTAAATATCAGATTGTGGAAGTAGGTATGTTTCCTATCTGAAATAGCATGGGCGTACATACTTCGCTGCCGTCAAAGACGCGCGCGGCGCACCGCGCCTAGAGTCTGGTTAGGGTTAGGGTTGTACAAAAATTACAAAATAAACAAAAGTGGATACTATTGATGATTAATATTTCCAGTATTGAAAATAAAGAAAACCTTCAGGCCGAGACTCCGAGCAACACTGCTACGCGCTGTATAGAGGTAAGTTGTTATACGTAATTTTATTAGACTTGTTACATAAACAAACGAACTACCTAGTTAGTGATGGGCGAAGACAAAATCTCAGTACCTATAGATTTTTTTCTTGCAATATTTATTATTTTCATTGGGAGACACAAACGAACTACCTAGTTAGTGATGGGCGAAGACAAAATCTCAGTACCTATAGATTTTTTTCTTGCAATATTTATTATTTTCATTGGGAGACACAAACGAACTACCTAGTTAGTGATGGGCGAAGACAAAATCTCAGTACCTATAGATTTTTTTCTTGCAATATTTATTATTTTCATTGGGAGACACAAACGAACTACCTAGTTAGTGATGGGCGAAGACAAAATCTCAGTACCTATAGATTTTTTTCTTGCAATATTTATTATTTTCATTGGGTGACAAACACATTAGTACCTAAATAGTTCTCAATTGCTTTCTCAAAAGAAAATTCTCGTTAAAATCCCATATTTTATGTATGTAGGTATAATAAATAATATTTATTTAACCGATTTTGATGATTTTAGAATCATTAGAATTGTCTTCTAAGCCCGAGTGACATAGAGTAGGTGACGTCATAAAAAACCAACACCTATAGCGTAAAGGAAATTTATAATATATGTAGTCAGATTTATTTATTTTTTGACGTGATAATGTCTTATAAATCGATGAACAAAGGCAACATGTACGAAAAAGTGTCACATTATGTCACGTTAGGGTCAAGCAAGAGCATGGAACAAGCGATGGAGAATAATATTATAATGTTATCCCGTAAAATTATTATCCTAAACCGACTTTACATTTTATACAAAACGTTTATGTTTTTGATCTATGTGTTTCAAAGATGTATTCTAAGGGACTTCTTAGCTATGTTTGAAGAAATTTGGCCCATTCTTTATTTATTATTTTTTATAAAAAAACAATCAAGCCATTATCTTTCTTTACAGGAACTAGTAATTGAAAACCGTCAAGAAGGAAAGGTGGTTGAAGTGGAAGTTGGGCGTAGAGTAGCAGATATTTCTTTTTTTTTTAAAGCTGTTCAGGCCATAGGGGACCGCGGTCCAATGGATTGTATCCTCAGTATAATAGGTGAAGTAAAAGTTGGTCGGGACTCAAAACTCATCATGAAATGTATGTGTAATTAGTATGTGTAATATGAAATTTACTGTGTGTTTGGTTGAAAGGAAGAAGATAGCATGGAAGTGAATCATCAAATTGTATCTGGTATCATATCATCTGGTGGGAGCTACTTTCAGTTAAAAACATTAACTGCCCTACCAATTATGTCACCTTCATTATATAATGAAATTTATAATACGGTTTGCGATTGATGGGAAAAGACAGGAGCACAATCCATGGCAGAAGCTGTCAAGGAAGAAGCAGAGTAAGCAGTGTCAGTGTCAAATTTTGGAAGGAGCAAATGGAGATGAAATTAGTTTGGTTTTATTACGATTGACTACTTCCAGAATTAGTTGATCCTCGGCAGTCACGAAGCGAATTCGTGACGCGCCCAGTTCCAGTATCATAGAGGCTACGAAAGAGAGGAAAGAAAGAACTTTACGTGTTTTGAAAGAGAAGGACGCCTAAGGATTTTGAAATAGACTGAGGTAACTTAACTACCCAGCCGGTCGATTCACGTGCATCCAAAAGTTGTTTTAACTTAGAAATCGCCTTATGGTTTTCTGTTTTAAACGCACTTACTTATCTAGTCTTGGATTGTCATAAATCAATTACTGTACAATTCTTATACAATTTTGAAGAGTTACCTGGTGTAAAGAATCATCAAAATCGGTTTAAAATACAGCGAATTGAGAATCTTCCTCTTTTTTTAAGTCGGTTAAAAGGGTTTGTTTGCAAAAAAACAAAGTGACATTTTGAAGTCACCACGCTACGGTTTTTATTACGTGAATCGGGCATCTGGTAACATTTTCATTCTGATAGGTTTTGCAATAGCAATTGATTTTATAATCAAATTAGCAGAAATCAGAATTTATTCAGTAATTTATTTAAACAACTTTAAACATTAGAATTTTGAACTCAAATTTTGTTATTGTTTACTTACTTTTAATTTGTATATTAATAATTTATAAACTTGTTTTACAAATTTTTGCACAACCCTAGCACGCTTGGCGACTCATATTTGTTATTGTTTACCTACTTTTAAATTATATGAATCATTTTTATACTTGTGTTTCATTTATTGATATTTTTTTGTAAAACCCTAGGAGATTTTTAAGATATCAAGGTGATCGTAAACAAATAGTAAGTAATTATTTGAGTTTATCCAATAGGCACATATCCTTGCGTATAGATAAACAGTAGCGAGGAAAGGCTCGATGTTATTTCGACCGTACTTGCTACTGAATTTGCAATTATGTTATTGAATGAATATTTTACGAAATAAGAATAAACTGTGGTAGTAAAATTACAAATAAATACATAGTTGGAATTTTAGGTAAGTAGAATACAAAAAGGTGGCTCTCTCTGGGTCATTCACCCGACCCGGTCGGTTGTTTCAGTAAACAGTAGCGCTGCGGTCGCGCGAAATCGATGTTGCGTCTGGGCAATCTGGGCCCTTAAATACTATAGAGGGGCGTGTCCAGGAGGATTTCACCAACATAATTAAATGGGCTCACGACAACGGCATAATAGTCAACACAAATAAAACAAAATGTATGCTTATTAGATCTCCTTATCGTAAATCAATGGTGCGGCTGCCGCGCATTGTAGGACACAGCTACCAGTGCCTACACGCCGATGGTACGTCGGTGTGTGAGTGCGATTGTATTGAGGTGGTGGGTGAATATAAGTACCTGGGCTTATTAATAGATATCAATTTCTCATGGAAAACGCATATAGTTCGTCTAGGTGATAAACTCAGAGCGGCTTTAGTAAAATTCCATCACCTGACGAGTGTACTGAACAAAGCCACGCTTTACACGGTGTACTACGCGCTAGTGGACTCATTGCTCGCTTATGGGTTGGCATGCTATGGTAACACCTGTAAGACTTACATGGATAAGCTAAAGGCTATACAAATTAGATTTATGAAACTTCTAGTAGATAAAAGTACTAAGGAACGTTGCAAAAACACTAGCTACGACAACTTGTTCCTGGAATGTAAAATGCTGCCGGTCCATGAGCGGGTAGTGTTGTCTACTGCAGTAGAACAGTTCGGAAAAAATGAGTTCAAAATCGACTCAACAAGCGTTAGGCCGCAACGGAATAGAATACGTAAACGGTTTGAGGTGCCAACTTGTAATAACTATTACGGCCGAAGGTGTAGAAATTTCACAGTTCCTACGATATATAATAGTTTACCACCTGATTTAGACACCAGCTGTTTGACGAAAAATTCATTCAGAAGGAAACTGAGAGGTTTCCTTCTGGACATGTTTCAGGAGAACATTGCATCGAATGGAATGTAATACTCGTAATAATCTGTACGTACGCCATCACAGAATAGGTAATAACACGTACCTACCTACTACGCTGAGTGTTCAAAGTGTTGATATGTGTGAGTTAAGGTATCATGAAATAATAAATAATATTGAATTGTAATGATCATGTTGTGTCCAATTCAACAGTGATTATGGATGTACTTAGTTAGTTAGTTGGCTGTTTTAGGTATACCTACATTTGGTGGTGCTGTTGGATTGGACTCGGCAAATCAAATTGAATTAAATTAAATACTTAATACCCACTTAATATGATTTTAAAAATAAAATAATGTATGTGAAATTACAATAATGAGATGAAATTATAATATTGTAATAACTCGGATATGTATTGTCTATATTGTCGACTATATGCATATACTATCTATATCAGTCAAATGTAATTGAAGTGAGTAATTATGAAATATAATGGGAATTTGTTAAGAAATTTAATGATAACTAGGGAGCTTCATCTGCCAACAAACTGTTTTGCAGTTTGGCAGAGGTACTTTCTGTATAAATAATGTATTTTCCTGCATGAATAAATTTATTTTATTATTATTATTATTATTAAAGTTCCTCTTTAACCATTCTTTCTATTTAAAAACCTTTCTATTTTGAAACAGCATCAAAATCCGTAGCGTAGTTTTGAAGATTTAAGCATACAAAGGGACATAGGGACAGAGAACGCGACTTTATTTTATACTATGTAGTGAGTAGTCTACAGAGTATAGGTACGCCTCTGATGTTGGAAACGTCCATAGGCCTCTAATCAGGAGGGCCGTGTGCTTTTCTGCCACCTTCTTCTTCTTTTTTCTTAGATGGCAACATATAAACCCAATTCAGGGGACAATTTTGTGTCGAGTTGTGAATTGCCTTTTATTTTGTGATAAGTATAGTTGAAATGATTGTTGATGATGATGATGATGATGATGATGATGATGACGATGACGGATGATAGTTGCCCTAGTAAAGTAGTGGAGACTTTACTAAAGGCTTTTCTTAGGGATATTTTGACACCAACACGAAAAATCACAATTCACTACAATATTCCACTCTCCTACATTTGTGTGCTTTGTCCAAGCGGTTATGTCTAAAACTCCACCATTTTTACACATAAAAACTCGAATGCACACCAAATTTAGAAAATAAAACACTGCAGCGCTATGACACTTTTCGCGTTCCCGCCAAAACTCCCTTCTGCCACCTTAATATTCCACCTTTACCGGGTATGTTTTTTTTCACAACTACCTGTGAGGAATCATACCCTTTATGAATGAAAGCGCACAAGTGTAGGAAAGTGGAATATTGTAGTTAAAAAATTGGTTGCCTGTAAAGTCGGTATACGGGCGAAAGTTTTACGTGACAACGACTTTGAGTGGTAAAATAATTTTAATGTGAATATTCATTCGTCGAGTGGAAGGGACGCGTGCCTTTCACTTTTTATGTCTGTCTCTCTCGCTCTTAGGCGGGCTAACCATGCCCGAGTGGAAGGGACGCGTGCCTCTCACTCGCTCTCATTGTGAGCGCATAACGTGAGCGGAACGTAACGCAGTTTCTTGAAGTGTCACCCGGCAAGCCAATTTATAAGACGTTGTCACGTCAAAAATTTCCATAGGAAAAGCTTCTAGTAAAATGTCCATAACTTTACTAAGGCAACTATCATCCGTCATCATCAACCAACTAAATTAGTGAATAAAGTGTTACAAAATAAAGGTCTTTATTACCATGGCATAAAATTCCTTTGAAAAAAGGAATTTTTGAAATCTGTAATTGTGATTTTAGAAATTATTTCCTTTGTATTTAAATAGTGTACCCTATCATTATCACCTATAACCATTTAATTCAACAGTTCTCATTAGTTAAAACAGTTCCATTTAATTCCAGGAAGGAACTAAATGCATCATAATTTTAAAATAAAAAAACATACCGAAACAAATTCCATTTTCAAATCGTGTTCTGTGAACTGACACATAAACGGAAGCAATCAATTGTATAATGGCTCTGAGCGATTAACAACTTTGCTTTAAGGAAAAAAGTAAACTGTTGCTATGCGTACGTGACGACAAGCGCGTGGCTAGGCGCCATTACCGATCCTATAGATGACAGGACACGAGACACGTACACCAAGTGTTTCTGAACAATTAAAACTAGCTAGGTCTAGTTTCAAGACGAAATTAAAACAGATTCGATTTTCGAATTTTCTTTATTTTTTGTGAAAGAATCTGGCGGCAATTTAGTTTTTTTTTTCAATGACGGTTCTAATGATTCCGCCAATAACCTAGTTTTTTTTAATAAATGGATCAAAATAATTTAATACAAATAGGATAATAAAGATGGGCTAAGGGTTTGAGTGTGTTCAATGGCAATTTATTTAATATAAAATAAAAACAAAACATTTATTTCTTCTCAGTTTGATTTTCATTAATTTTCTTTAATTCTTTAAATACATAGGTCGTCATTCGAAGGGACAAAATAAAAGGCGATAAACTGAAAATTACGCAGATGATATCACTGCGAGAGACGGAAAACTCGAATTAAAACTCTGTACCAACCCGTCTGGCCAGTGTGGAAACAGTAGGCCAACTCTTAATGTTATACACACAATTATAGAAATATGTAGAAACTGCAGAATTTGGTCATTTTTGTTTTATAAATAAAAGTAAGTACATGAAGTGTGTTTTTTTTTTTAAATTCAACACAATCTATTATTATTAATAACATATTATCATTGTTTTTCAAGCATTTATTCTATAGGTATTTTCCATTACGTAAAAACTTTAGACCTTGGAACATGCTAGTAGAAATTGAAAACAGCCAAGAGGTGTCCACGTGAAGATTTAAATTTAAAAAATACACTTTGCAATTTAAAATTACACAAATAAATATAATGCAACAACAATTTTTTGTACAACTGTCAGAAACAGACAAATGGAATTCGAATTTCAAATCGAAATTAAAAAAACTATTCTAAGTATTTTTTTACAAAATGTCTATAACATTGCGCAAGTATTACGCATATACGGCCTAAACGCACTTGTATGCTTTTAAATATTTTTTATTTATTTGATCAATAATAATAAACAAATTTTATTTAACAAATTAATCAACCAATGTATCTAACATCTAATATATAAAATTCTCGTGTCACAGTTTTCGTTGCCGTACTCCTCCGAAACGGCTTGACCGATTCTCATGAAATTTTGTGAGCATATTGAGTAGGTCTGAGAATCGGCCAACATCTATTTTTCATACCCCTAAATGCTCATGGAGCAGCGGAAACGGGATCAGAAGTCCACGTGGGCGGAGCCGCGGGCAACAGCTAGTTTTTTATATAATTTACTATGATCATGTCAAAATATCATAATGTTAAAAGCCAACAAAGCTTTTCGTGTCCGCCACGAAGGAGACTAAAACACTGGCCACATTCAAAATTAAATTTAAGTTACTTTTACAAAAATTCTAACTGCCGGAATTTCGAATCATTCGGAATTTTGAAATTCTATCTGTAACTTTGTGAAAATTGTTATAAAGCTTTTTGTATTTATGTAGTGTACCCTCAGTAAATACATCACCCCACGCGCCGTGCGGTGGCAAAGTAGAATTTGGACCACACCATCTGCACAAACCGCACCCCTGAAAGCAGCAAGTAAAAGACTTCTAACTCGAAAAGATATGTTGTATTCTATATCTTAACGCGTTTACTTAACTCTCATTTAAAATCTCTTTATCTTACGATATTCCGCCTTTCTTATTCTTATTACTTAAAATAATTCATGGAACATCACCTTAAATCAATAGCGTAATACCAAAATGGTTAGATAACTCAGTGATCATACAACTTAACATACATAAATGTGTATTATTTAATGCATAATGTATACCACGTGTAATGGTCTCATATTTTATTTAAAAATGTCACTTACACCCGCCAAAATAAACTCTATCAGCATTATTACTTTTTTACTTTCTGTATTACAATTGCGTATGTATAATATCTTGATATTATCTATTTATATTAACAAAGCGTCTTAAAACTTAAAACATTACAGACAAAAAAAGACCCAATTGACAAGAAAAAACGTCGTTTCCATTCAATTGCCGCGTCACATAGGACGTTCTGCTTTTTGAAAGATAGAATTTGATTACGAATTATTCTACCCACATACTTATTATGCAGTTGAAAGTAAAAATCATGATAATTTTGAAGAAAATATTCGTAATCACGTGTTTGGAAAGCAATTTTTCTCACGTGTCTGTAAATTTCGGTAATTTAAATAAAAACATGTGAACTAGTTTTTTTGTATGACAATTTTCAAGGTGCGTTTTTTTAATTTGAGGGTTATGTATATGTGCATGTTGTGTGTAAGTATATGTTGTATCTATGTATATTTATGCCCTTTTATCTGGAGTATACGTCTCGTATACCGACTACATCAAATCCGATGCTTCTTGTACATTAGACTTTGCCACTCATACCTCAATTCCTCTGTGCACTCCCAGGTTTGCTGGAAGAAAACTCAACTTTGAGTTAAGCTCGCCTTTGTACATCTCGTCTCATTATTGTATATAAATATAATTTATGTGTACATGAAGAATAAAATAAATAAATAAATAAATAGAAGTAGGCGACAAAAGTAACTTGATACTTTATTACCCGACTGTAATAACGAGTGTAATGTAATGTCTTTTTTTTTGGTTTCGAAGAATATGGTCACTCTTCTGAGTGTTAAAAGGTACATAGAATGTGAACGAAAACTATACCTACGGTGGATTTCAGTGCGTTTTTAAAATGTATCAAAATGAAGAACTTAATAAAATGAAGACGTAAATAAAAAATACTACTACTACTAAGTTTAACTTTTGCTGTAGTTGTTTAATAGCAGGCGGGACCCATTTGCAAATGAAGAAAATTAATGGGTCCCGCCTAACATCAAAGTTGTTTCGATCTTTTCAGTAAGTACCTACCAGTCACCTCCGCAAATCAAAGACCCATAGACAGCGCGCGTTTTAGTCGGTTCGAGTCCGACATAATCGCCTCCGCCGACTTTGGTGGGAGCGGTACCCGTGGCGATTTTGCGCACGAAAAAAAAAGTACCTATCCGTCGGCTTTTTTATTTTCAATCTATTATTTCATTGTATAAACAATGACATAGGTACAGATGGCTCCAAAAGTTCCTGAACAAATTTAAGCTAAAATCGTATGAAGTGATGCCACTAGGTATACCTACCTACTAGTCTTAGAAGCTACTGGATAGTAGATCTACTTAATAATGTAATTTAAGTTTAGTATAATACTGGCATCAGTTTACTTATCACTACATAGTATAAAATAAAGTCGCGTTCTCTGTCCCTATTTTTCTTGTCCGTTTGTATGCTTAAATCTTCAAAACTATGCAACGGATTTTGATGCGGTTTGTTTTAATAGATAGAATGGTTAAAGAGGAAGGTTTATATGTATATAACATCATGCTACAACAAACAGGTGCGGAGCAGGAATGAAAAATGTTGCAAAAACGGGGTGACGCAGACGAAGTTGCGCGGGTCAGCTAGTTGTCTTGTAAAGAAACAAGACATCGATCTAGTTTATTTTATTAACGCTATCTATTTTACTTTTAAATAAATTAGACTTAGGCTGTCAAAGGATTATAGATCTTAAGGTGTCTAAAAACTTTTGAGTCCAATTGTACATAGGCACATGACATGTAATAAATTATTTATTTATACAAATTCAGCGAGACTTATTTATTTCTTAAAAAAATCTATGATCACAAAGTTAAATCACATAATATTACAATGTCAAATTATCCACTTTTTTAATGTCCCCTGTTGTAAATTTAATGTCTTTTTTACAAATAAAAACATTTGAACCCGGAAACTAGTACGAATTCATTTTAATAATGACACCTTTTAAATGAATTCTGTATTTTTTTTATATGGGTAGGGGCAACGAGGGAACTTTTGTGAGTTATAAGTTCAAGTTTCTTTAAGTGGTCATAAAATTCGCTTCTTTCACGGGTAGGCAGCATGAGTACAGAGGCAGAGAGGTACAATATGGGTTTCTTACAAGAACGGCATTAGAAGATTTCTACAAGGTAGGCAGCACGTGTTTGACACCTCTGGTGTTGCAAACGTCCATAGGCCACGGTGACCGGTTCCCATTAGGTGGGCCGTGTGCTTGTCTGCCACGTAAGTGGTATAAAAAAATGAGTGTAACGCCCCTTGTGTTGCAAATGTCCATAGGCCACGTTAACAACTTTCCATCCGTGGGCCGCATGCTTGTTTGCCACCTAAGTGGTATAAAAAAAGAATATCAAATATGTTCCCGTTAATCTCGTCAACGGAATGACCGCAGTGTCCTAGTGACCTAGTGGTTATGTAGTCAGCCTGTTCAGATCCTAGGCATTACACTACTGGCGTGAACCCACTCATAATACCAGCTACTGAGCTTACTTGGGCTAGAGAGAATATTAATAACTTCGGTTGCGAATATTCTTGAAAAAAAAAATTTCACACGAGCAAAACCACGGGCTATAGCCTGTTATCCGAATATAACCACATTTAAGAACAATCCTAACACCTTTGAAGTTACTGACCCCTTTAAAAATTGACAATTTAAATTTATATACTAAGAAACGACTCCTGCGCAGTTCTGATTTGAATATCGAACCGATTAGCATCAGTGGCCGTTTTGAAATTCAAATGACCGTTCTGAAATCGCCGGCTGCGAGCTGAAGTTCTAGAATTGTTCGATTCCATTAACATTATTTTGCGTTGAGTGTAAAACGGACCCACACGGACTACGGACCTTATAACCTTTGTCTAAACGTGTGAGACCCGGTATTCTTTCGTTTTCCATAAATTCATTTGCACTAATTTCGTTTGCCATAATCATCCCCGGTCATAATATTTACTTGCACTATTATCATTTATACTAATAACGTTTGACATAACAACTCAACAGTCATAACGTTTATTTGCCATAAAATCACTTTCTATAACAACATATATCATAATAATTAGTTTCCATAAGTAACACATTTCATAATCGACTCTTGACATAATCAAAATTTGATGTTAATGTTGTTAGGTCAAAATTAATTATCGTTAACACCCCGACTCAGTGCTATCCGACTCGGATAGGTTAGGTTAGAAGACTAGTCTTCGGGACTAGTCTTAGTCTTCGGGGTTTTTTTTTTAAACTACCCAGAAGTAGGAGCCCGCGAAGCGGGCTCCGTCGAGCTTATTTAGTAGACGTCATATGAGGTTTAGTTTCAGGTTTAATTGTGAATAAAAAATCTGTGTCGTATTAATTGACATTATGGAAAACGAAAGTTATGGCAATTACATTTATGGATTTTAATTATTATGACACTTGATCGATTATGACCAATGAAATTAGTGAAAGTGATTTTATGTCATTTCACGATTATGGCAACTGAAACGTTATTTCTAATGAAATTATAGCAACTACCAGTATGGCATATAAAATTATGGCATTTAAAATTATGGCAAACATTAGTAAACCGTGAGACCCACTTAAGCCTTAACTTCACAAACTAAATTGTTATATTATATTAGGTTTCGTATCTGTAGTAATCTATCTATTTCATTGGAGACTATGAATTTGTACCGTTTGGAGTCGAAACGTTCGGGTCATGGGGTCCGAGAGATTGCGAAGCGTATGGTTGACGCTTCTCGTGACCAGAAGGCTGGCCTCTTTTTAGGACAGAGAATAAATGTTGCCATACAACGTAGCAATGCTGCCAGTCTTCTGGGAACATTACCACAAGAGGCATGCGGTGCGGAGGAATTTCACGACGCTTTTTAATTTAAGTTTTTTTTATTGTTTGCTTTTTCATTTTAGTTCTAATTTTATTTCAATAATTAGTTTATTAATAAATAAATAAATGTTATTGTGGATATGTTGGGATAAAATTTTCTAAAATCATCCATTTCTAATCCTATCATCATTCTCTGAGCCTATTTCCAACTCAGTTGGGATCGGCTTTCTAGTCTAAGATGCGGCTGAACTTAGATATTTTCCGTAAACCGATTGCCTTCGGACCTCCACAGCCAAATTGACGATATCAAAGTTCTATAGTCAGGCTAGTCTAACTTTTGAGGGCTCCAACTGCCCGTAACGACTGCCGTAGATGTTCGTATGGCAACCGGGACCGACGGCTTAACGTGCTCTCCGAGGCTACAAAGACGAACTCTCACCATCATTATGCTTCGGGCTGTTCCTACCTTGACAAATCTCTTCATCACCCTAAGGTTGACTGGTAGGAATTGCCCATAGCATTAAGTCCGCCCTTGCACAATTATTTTTATATTATGTGCAAAAATTTTAAATAACAAATAAACAGACAAACACACAGCTCTCTTGATTGTAATAAATGATGATGACATGAACGCCTAGTTGGGAAATGAACCCCTGACCAGTCCCTTTCAGGGGGAACGCTCTATCCAACTGAGTTACCAGTAGCCTTAGCACGAAATACTATCGAATTCGTAATGTAAAGGTATCGACAGAATGGAGCATTGCGATTGGCGGGCTACTCACGCACACAGGTTCAAAAAAGGCAGACTGCCAATGACAATGCTCCGTTTTCTCGAAACCTTTACATTACGAATTCGATACGAGTTTTTTTTTTTTTTTTTTTTTTTTTTTTTTTTTTTTTTTTTCTTATATCACGCCTATATCCCCGAAGGGGTAGGCAGAGGTGCTAGCACCCACATTTCGCCAGTTTATATTTAGGTCCCAATGTAATAGGTGGCGAGCCTATTGCCATTAACCGGGCACTTATAAACCTGCGATAAATACACACATAACTTCGAAAAGCATCGCAGTCATTGGTGTGTGCCATGGTAAACCTGGGATCGAACCCGAGACCTCGTCTCAGCAGTCCACCACCCATACCACTAGGCTACCGCGGTCTTAATTTATTTATTATATTTATATTTTTAAATTTTCGACTGCCTCCGTCGTTCAGTGGGTGTAGTATGCGCCGGCTGTACACGAGGTTATAGGTTCGATCCCCACACAGGACAAAAAATTGTCCACAAATAGTTGTTCTGAGTCTGGGTCGTACTAATAATAAAAGTAGTTCGAGTATTCCTGCAAACCATGATGCAACCATATGGGGTTCTTAAAGAAGAGCATTAGAAGGTACCTATATGCAGGGTTAGTAGCACGACTGTAGCGCTCCTTTTAATCTTGCGCAAAATTCCGTTCCGTCTGTGGGTCTTTGATTGCCGGAGGTGAGAATATACAAGACACATCTCTCGCAGTGTAACGCCCCTAGGCCATAATAACTACTTTCCATCAGGTGGGCCGTGTGCTTGCCTACCATATAAGTCGTATACAAAGAAAAACTATTGCTCCCGGAAAAGTCTACATATAATAATATGTCTTTACATACGAAATTGTCGAAATTTTCTTACAGATTCATGAGTTGGTTATTCCTGTAATTTAATAGCTATTTCTATTAATTATATTTTGTTTAAAAATAGATTTCAAGATTTTACAACTCTGTATTTATTTATTTTTATATTGGCCACGTAAAAAATTAAATTCGATCTTTAAAAGCAGTACTTTCTAAATGCTATCCATTTTGATGATAAATTTCGTATTACTTTTTTTTTAATGTAATAAAAGTTGCTGTTTGCTTAATGTTGTCTCATTCAAACACAAAAAAAAATCATCAAATTTCAATTTGTCATTCCAAAAAAATGCTAAAATATTAGTACTGAAAATTGGGTTTCCTCCAATTTCTTCAAACAAAACGGCAATTTCATATTATGTACCTAACTACCTAATATTAGTATACAAATATTGGTTGCTTCTCGTAGTATAAATAAGACGTAACAACCATATTTATTGCTATCGTCTTTCAAATAAAATCAATTCAAATATTTGGTTTATATAAAACTTACTGTTACCCGCGGTTCTGCCCGTTCTGGATGTCGGTTATCGCGCAGTGTTGTAAATTTTTGCGCTCTACACGATCTCTCCACTCGACTCTACTTACTTATAAGATACGATACTTAGGGTCAATGTATAACGTCAGTTTTGCTTTCATCACAATTGTATAAACAATATACTTGATTTGTGACGTGTGCCACAGATTAATTATATTATGTTTGTACAATTGTTAATACGTAATTATTGCGTATTATTTAAAACGTAGCTCGGTGGTGTGGCGGTATTGAACGCGACTGCTACGCAGGAGGCGTTGCTTCGATCCCCGCTCAGTACAAATATTTGTATGCATGAATATGGTTATTTGCACTGGTATAGTCGTGCCTCGGCGAGCTCATTCAGCCGTTGGTCCCGATTGCCATACAAACATCTATGGCAGTCGTTACAGGTAGTTGGAGCCCTCAAAAGTCCAACCAGTCTAATTTGGAACTTCGATATCGCCATTGGTCATTGGACCATTGGTTGTGGAGGTCAGATAGCAGTCGCTTCACGGAAGATATCGAAGTTCAGCCGCATCACAGTTAGACTGGAAAGCCGACCCCAACTGAGTTGGGAAAAGGTTCAGAGAATGATGATAAGTCGTGCCTCAGAGAGCACGTTAAGTCGTCGGTCCTGGTCGTCCCCAACTACGCGTAACGACTGCCATAGACCATAGTTCTTAGTCTGTCTTTTTTTTTATACTACGTATGTGGCAGACAAGCACACAGCCCACCTGATGGAAAGCGGCCACCGTGGCCTATGAACGTGTGCAACACTAAGGGTGTCACACACGCGCTGCCCACCCTGAAGGGAAAGGGGGAGAGCTGGGAAGGGGTGGGGAGGCTAGGAAGGGGAGGGGAAGGAGGGGTATAATGAGCTCTGGCTACCCTACTTACCGGCGGGAACACAACACGATGGTTATTATGACCGCGGTCTTCTGTAGGGCGGAGGTACTTCCCCAGTTGGACAGCTCATTTCGGACGGGAGATACCGTCGTGTCCTACCTCCGTGTTTCAAAGTGTCCTGTCTATCAAAGTTATTAGTCTGTAAGCCTTCCTACTTCTCCATTCATATCCGTGATCCACTTATGCTTAGATTCTTCCTGAATAAATTAAAAATAAATTTAAATTGCTATGTTGGCCTCACTGTCTTTAAGGCGGAAACATACTTAAGTGTCGTAGTGTGTTGTGTTGTGACGCGTCAGAAGCATATGAATGGTAGTGAACGCGACTGCTACGCAGAAGGTATGGGTTCGATTCCCGCTCAATGCAAATATTTGTTCACATGAATATGAATATTTGCATTGGTCTGGGTGTGTGTATCTATAATATGTATGTATTTACAAAAAAAAGGATCTAAGTATGTTTATCCGCAGTCTAAAACCCATAATACAAGCTAGTTAAACTATGCTTACCATGGGACTAGGTGGCGTTGTGTAGATTGTCCTAAAATATTTATTTATTTATCTATTTATTTATTTATATCGATTTCATACATTTAATAATGGTTAGGGACATTTATTATCTAAGGAATATTAATTGTCTTTATTATTGCTGTGGACATATTTCGTCGGCCACTATACTTTTGTGTCGTTTTGTGTCAATGAGGAATGATCTTCGGTTGATCAGGGTGCGAGGGCTATGTTCCCTACTTTGTACGTGTGCTACGGCAGCTGTAGACCCGAAGACGAAACGTTTCAGTTGGTTCAAGTCCGACATAACCGGTTCCTGTAAAGTGATATCCATTGAGATTTCAAACACGAAAAAAAAAGCATTATATATGTTTTAACTGGAATCGAAGCTGCAGTCCAACACGCGACAATAATCTGATTCTCAATCTCTCAAATTACAAGAGGATAGTATTCCTTCAACGAATTACACAACTACTAAGGGACAGCTCTTAATAGATGATCTCCGTTCACTCAGTAAAGCACTCAATCGAACTGAGTCGCCTGAGTCACTCACGGGCCCCTACAGAGACTCTTTTATATAAGTATATCCTGAGTAGTAAGTCTATTTGAGGAACCGCCACAGGATATATTAGGTTAGGCAAATGAAATTGCCGTTTTGTTTGAAGAAATTGGAGGAAATCCAATTTTCAGTGCTATGCATTTTTTTTGGAATGACATATTCAAATTTTTGTATTAGAATGATTGTGATTATGAATTAATTGTGGCGATAGTGCTTTCGTCGTCACCTGGGGTGCGGGTTCGATTCCTTGCATTGATCTTGGTGTTCTTGTGTTTTAATCTTGTTGTTCTTGGTGTTCCTGTGTTTCTGTGTTCCATCGGTCCCGGTTGTCATACAAACATCTACGGCAGTCGTCACGAGTACCTAATTGGAACCCTAAATAGTCTGATAACTAATCTAATTGCAAAACTTTGATATTACCAACGGGTTGTGGAGGTCAGAATGAGTCGTTTAGTGACTGCAAATTACCCATAAAATCCAAGATTATTTGAATGATAATATAATCAACACTTTTTTTTTCGTGCGAAAAATCCCCTCGGATGGACCCCTTCACCACTGATAGGGTCGCTAAATCTATCCAACCAACCAATATTTCGCACTTCGAATAATAATTCTCACCATCCCATCTCATCCAAAGGATAACGTAAGAGGCGATTAACGGAAAAATACGCAGACGATATCACAGCGAGAGAAGAAAAACTCTTAATAAAACTCTGTACCAACCCGTCAGCATGGAAACAGCAGTGGATTGCGATAAGCGAATTGATAAAATCCTTTTTTTTATCGTGCGAAAAATCCCCACGGATACCCCCCTTCTCCGCCGAGGGCGGTTGAAGAGGTTATGTCGGACTCGAACCGACCAAAACGCACGCCATCTTTGGGTCTTTAGTTGCCGGAGGTGAGATAGTAATCAACATATCCCTCGCACCCCGGCAGACCCGGGGCCGTCTCTTTCAAGATGACCCCCGTCGGGTGTAGGGACCACGGTGTCCCCGTCCAGTCCCCGGGTATGGGGAGGCGCGCTTAGCGCCGCCGCCGCGGCCTGCTTCTGCTAGGGTGATAGACGGCTCCACCCGTCACCCTCAGGCCCGCGCTCATGGAGGACGGAAGTCATTCTGCGACCTCCGACGTCCAAATCGCCTCCGCTAGTCGCGGGCTGTGCGGGAGTCTTCTCCGAACTCGTTCCGCCGTCTCATGTAATCAACAATGGATATCTGGTATCTGTACTTGGACTATGTAAATGTTTGTAAATAGATAAAAAAAAAGAAAATCTCGCTGAGTTTCTTGCCGGAGTACTTTCAGGCCGGCGCGGCGGCCATTTAAACCATTGTTGTTAATGTCCATTTCCTAACGAATCTATAATATATTATTAATTTTAATATTTGTAAGCATCGTTTCATAGTCATAGAACAAATGATTTTTGAATTTTTCAGGCCTCGGATTCAATTAACACTATGACTATGATGAAAAAGTAATATCTAATAGACCGTCGCTATAATCCGGATTCTGTCGGCTTCCCGATTTGTATTTACGGCCAGATTAGCAAGGTGATAAGGTATAAAGTTATTTTTTTCCGCACTGAAAAAATGTGAAACGATTTCCTTAAATTTATCAAATTTAAAATATAACGAAATATTTGGCAGCTTTTTTCACTATTGCATCATAAAATACAAAACAATAAAATTACAGACTCGCGTCTTTTTTTTAATAGTATAGGTAAGTACTACCTAATTGTATTTAAAAAAAAATGCAAAAATGTTAGCCCTATCTTTTTTACCTATTTTGCAATGTACCACGTTTTAAAATAACGACTGAATATTTTCAGTGTCTCTGTTGAAATAGGCTGACGTAATCTGTCACTCTAATAACATCATCACAATGTTATAACATGTAATGTCACTATAACAATTTAATTTGAAACTTTCGACATTTTTTGAAACATGTTGACTTTCGCATCTAGACATCGCATTGGCATCAGTTTACAAAAATTATTTAGATTATTTGAAATTAGCAAAATTACTGCAAGTTTTTTGCAAAAGTCATTACAAAAACATGATAAGTAGAAAATTAATAGAAAGAAAGGAAACAAAATTAGATATTTGTTTTTGATTAAAAAAAATTATAATAAAATTCTCTACCAGCTTATTTTTCGGATTCACAAAATTGACTCGCATTGAGAAAATTATGGTTACTTGTGTGCATAATAAGTCACTCAATTGAAATTGAGAGTCTTCGATCCAAAATGAAATTAGAAACTAAAAATAATGCAAGCGTGTTCTTGCATGTTGCGCTGTTCGTTAGCCAAAGCTGGCCACACGTTTCCGCGCGTTAAATTTAGGTTAAAAAGCAACACTAAGAGGAAATATTACACCATCAAAAAGAACATAAGTCATTATAAACCGCATCAAAATATTAATTCGCTACTTATAGACAGAATGTTCTGTAATTCAAATATAGAATGATTAAATACACGTATTTGGAAATAAAAATTTTTTGGCAGTTTTACCGATTGTATAAAACGTTTAAAAATATCTCAAAACTGTCAAAACTGACATCCTGTGTCAACGAGTAGCGCGCTCTGGTGGCAGTTAAATGCCTTCGCCATACTTATGCCGGGTATAAATGATGATGAGATTACAGTCAAGCAGTCATTCCAGCTGATACTGTCGTGTGAAAAGCCGTATACTACTAGACGTTTAGTGATTTAAAATTAGAATATCCTTTTTATTTTTTTAAATTGTGATCGTGATATTTTTCAAATTAGAATTTATTTTCTGTGATATTCACGGATATTTTAGCGGTAAACTTTTACAGGTATTTATTTTATTTTATTTTTTTATTTGGTTGTATTCATTTCATTTAGCCTTTTTTTTTAATTTCTAGTACAAAAATTATCTAATGTTTAAAAATATTTTTAAGAAAGTAGTGATTTATTTTTTAGCCAGTTTTTTTCTCATATTCTTTTAATCATAAAATCCTTACTCTTTACAATTTTTATTTTTCAACAAAATTTTACTTGAAATATTCATTACAAAGTTAATTTAATTCTGTAAAATTTAATAAATACATTTCATTTCTAATACTTAAACAATTAAAATTTCGATTCACCTTATTTAAATAAATAAAGTGAATCGACTTTAGTTCATTAGTGGCACTAAATGCAAGTTCTTAGTGTAAGTAAGTAATTAAATGATGTTATAGTATAAAAATAAAAATGGAAAACAATCTACTTATAATTATATTTTCAATACACTCACGATATTTGCAGCGGTTATAATATCGCACGGTGAGTTGTGGCGATAAATCTGTAGCAAGATAAACTCACGAAGAATATATTTACTACACAGGATGTTATTTTGAATACGAAACTAAATAATCAGATAAATACAAGATAGTTTCATTCATGAGTTTATGTTCACAAACGATTCGTTTTCAGATCAAATCACCATAAAACAATACACTTTACACGTTGTGACAACATCGACTCAAAAACCGTTTGTTACTTACTGAAAAATGTTATCTATCTTAATTTGTAATTTTTTTTTTATTTTTGCAACGTTTTTTTTTTCATTTTGCTATAGTTGCAATATTATAGTCTTATATGATTTTTAGTATGTTTGTTATGCGATTACAACGCGATTTTATGAATGGATTTTTATGATTCTTGTAGTAGTTGAATTTATTCATTACTAGTAGGTATATAACTATGTTTAATAGTTTTTTTTGGTTAAACCATTTTGAACACTTGCTCAGTGATGTTTTAACATGTTCTTTACATTTTACTCGATAAATATGATGTCAAAATATTATAATACTAGTTTTTTTTCTTTGTTTCATCTCAATTTTCTACAATGAATATTATTTACTATTACTAATCACAAAGATATTTTTTTACGGAACAAATATCAATCGAAATTTGAAAATGGCGGACTGAAATGCCGTTTTGAAAATATCACTCCTATAATGACCGAATTCTTCACGCTCTGTGTGGCGTAGCGGTTCGACTGCCAAATCAGAGATATCGCGAGTTCGATTCCCACTCAGTGCAAATATATGAATAATACCTATTTGTAAACTAGGTAGGTATATTTTGCATGGTGTTTCTAAGTATTTTGAATTGTTTTAAGTTCACAAGCTATAAAAAGTAAAACGAATTTACTTCGAGACTAAGCGTGACGTTAGGTGACGTTGCGAGTTCGAAAGATTTTTCTCACCCAAAGTTTTCTACTAACAATGAAAATGTATCGAAGCCAACCAGGACCAATATGGATATTTGCGACGACCTATATATTTGCACTGAGCAAGAACCGAACCCGCTCCTTTTCGTAGTCGCATTCGCTACCACACCACAGAGACTGTCACATTTTACCCTCTGTATACTAATTATTAGGGTAGGTAGAGTTAGTTTTTATAAAGAAAATTGGCAACCCTAATTACGAATATTCCCTCTAGCTAAGCTCAATAGCTTTACAAGTAGTGGATTCACGTCGGTAGTGTATTGACCAGGATTCGAACTCGAAACCTCATGACCGTAAGGCGGACTCCTTAACCACTATACTACTGACGCTTTAGTTGTAAAATTATATATATTTTAAGCTAATTCAATTCAACATATTTCAATTTGTTATGAATAAAACGTTTTAAAATCGGAAAAAGATGAGGATCGGACAGTAATTAAAACAGTGACGTAAAAAGCATATAGGCCGTTATAATGACCCGTTTGCTGGTAACTGGGAAATATAGGAGACGGAGGTAAGACATGACTGTATACCCCGTAATTGAGCAGACCGACTAGGGAAGTACCTCCGCCCTACAGAATACCGCGGTTAATAATAACCTCGTGTTGTTTCCGACGGTTAGTAGGGTAGCTAGAGCTCACTGGAAAGGTTTTGTGTTGTCAGTGGGAAGACCGAGAAACTTTCTTTTGTCTTCTGCACTGACAGCACAAAAATTCTCTTAATATTCATCCATCCTTCTCCCTCCCCTCTGCAGGGTCGACAGCACGAGTATGACGCCCCTGGTGTTGTAAACATCCATAGGCCACGGTAACCACTTTCCATCAGGTGGGCCATGTGCTTGTCTGCCACCTAAGTGGTATAAAAAAAATGACATAGCCGGTTTTATAAATACAAACATACTATTACGATGTTATAAAATACCCAAACCAATGTAAATGCACATATTTGCACTAAACGGGAATTGATCCCGAGAACGCTAGAATGAAAAGATGAAAAATCAGAAAATAGCTTTATTTATCGTGTGAAAAGTCCCCACGGGTACCCCCCGGTTGGGTAGATTATGTCGGACTCGAACCGACTAAAACGCACGCCGTCTTTGGGTGTTCAGTTGCCGGAGGTGAGGTAGTAGCCAACATATCCCTCGCACCCCGGCAGACCCGGGGCCTTCGCTTCGAGATGACCCCCGTCGGGTGTAGGGACCACGGTGTCCCCAGAAAATAGCTTACGCTATGGAATGAACTTCCTCCGATTGTGAGGCCCTACAAACGTCTATAAGCCACGGTGGCCACTTTCCATCAGGTGGGCCATGTACTTATCTACCACCACAGCGGTATAAAAAAATTGATATACTAATATATCTCCCGCCATATATCTTGGACCTAAAACGTCCGCCATCATTGCACCCCATGCTTCAAAAGTCTTCAAAAGTCACCCAAGAAACACGTTCTGCGTATAACTAGGTATATTTGCGGCACTTAATGTTACACTTAATATTGGGCAACGAAAAGTAAGACGGTTAACTAGAAAAGAATATGGCGAGACTGATAAAGAAGAAAATAAACTTAACACACCAAAAAAGAGAGGCCATGTTCCTCTTGCTGCGACTTGAGATCAAAATATACGCCGGGAAGTATACCAAAGTATGTCACAAAACCCCTTAGCATTGAGTATGACGAGAGAATCATTCATTACTCGTTATAATTACGTAATTACATTAGTATTTGTTACGCACGCGGTTATCTGCTGAACGTGCGCGACAAGGGTTCAGCGCTGTGAGTTTTAATAGCGATGAATAAATTATATAGGTAAGTATGAATGAATTGCTTTAATATTTTTCTAAAAGATTTTATTTTGGACTATTCAGTCAATTTACTCTATTTTTTACCTAGCCTTAGCCAACCGCGGTAGCCTAGTGGAATGGGTAATGGACTGCTGAAACGAGGTCTCGAGTTCGGTCCCAGGTTACATTTGTCTGTTGATGACAGAGAACTACTTTTCTAGTAATCTTGTTGAAAATTCAGTTCCGATCTAATAACAATCTCCCTAGTGTCAAAAAAAATTGCGATGTCTATGAAATTTATGGTTTTTGACAGATTGATGTCACAGAGTAGCCTAGTGGTATGGGTAATGGACTGCTGAAACGAGGTCTCGGGTTCGATCCCAGGTTACCATGGCACACACCAATGACTTTTCGATGCTTTTCGAAGTTATGTGTGTATTTATCGCAGGTTTATAAGTGCCTGGTTAATGGTAATAGGTTCACCACCTATTACATTGGGACCTAAATATAAACTGGCGAAATGTGGGTGCAGGCACCCCTGCCTACCCCTTCGGGGATAAAGGCGTGAGTTTATAAAAAAAATACTCTATTTTTTAGCGTTAAAACCCTAGACTAAACAGATACTAGCTGTTGCTTACGGCTCCACCCACATGAACTGAATTTCCCCAGCATATTTTCAAATATGACGAACTTTCATCCCTTATTTCCCCCTTTCGACCTCATTTTTCGGGATAGAAGCTAGCCTATGTCCGTTCGCAAGGTCTAATATATCTCTGTACCAAATATCATCAAGATCAGTTCAGTGGTTAAGGCGTAAAAGCGTAACATACGGACAGACAGAGTTACTTTCGCATTTATAAATATTAGTATGGATAAAATACTATTTTATGGCCAAAATTTTTTCAGGGCGAATTGAGAATGAGGGTAATCGCGACAAAAAAAATATAATGTGCTTTGCTCTTATGGTTTGTGTATGTAAAGGCTAATTCTCTTAACAAAAGTCTGTACAAGGTTCAATCTCGATCTGTAACATAAAAACATACATACAACATAAACTCACGCCTGTATCCCCGAAGGGGTAGGCAGAGGTGCTAGCACCCACATTTCGCCAGTTTATGTTTAGGTCCCAATATAATAAGTGGCGAGCCCATTGCCATTAACCGGGCACTTATAAACCTGCGATAAATACACACAGAAGTTCGGAAAGCATCGAAAAGTCATTGGTGTGTGCCATGGTAAACCTGGGATCGAACCCGAGACCTCGTCTCAGCAGTCCATTACCCATACCACTAGGCTACTCTGTGACATCAATCTGTCAAAAACCATATTTCATAGATATCGTAATCGTTTTTGACATTAGGGAGATTGTAATTAGATCAGAACTGAATTTTCAACATGATTACTAAGAGAAGTAGTTCTCTGTCATCGAGAGAAGAATGTACAGCTGTCTAATAATCCTGAAGCAAGTATTATCTAAATAAAATACCAAACCAATTTCGGTGTAACCTTTCTGAGAAACCGGCTCAGCAGTTTTGGAGTTATGAACGGACATACAAACTGATGACTATAAAGTTACCAAAAAGGCCTTGTGACTCATCAGTGGGACATGTTAAGGGCCTATAGGTGTGTCCCTTCCAGGAATCCGTGCCTTTCCGGTTAGCAACAAGTTTTTGTGTCCCGAAATAGGGTGAACGGACCAGTTATCGGACGAGTATTTTTTATTATAGCTAAGGGGACGAATCTATCACGTTTGTACCACCATATTACATTTCACCCTTCGTCGAATTCAGATCCCTTTCCCGCTGCTACACCTTCTATTCAGATTTCAGTTTGTATTTAAATGTGCAAATACGGCATTTAACTACAATTACATACATATATTATATTTAACGTATTTTGATATTGAAAAATGTATAAAATAAACCAGTAACATGAAGTTCTGAGTATTGTGTAAATTTGATCTAAGTGTGACAGCAAACAATAATTTAAAACCAATAGACGCACAAATTATCAAACTGTAGATAACTATAATGTCAATATGTTAAATTTTAGACGGGTATTACATAATTCTAAGGCAACGGGCACTAGTTTTAATATACACCAAAATCCATGTTATAAGCCAACCTGTCCTCAACCGATGAAATATTAAATTAAAAATTAATTGTGGGTAAGAACATCATCTAGAGATTACACTTGAATAAGTCTTGAACTCGTAGAAATATCGCGATGTACGTAACTATTTATTATTCAGGTATAATGTATCAATCTGTGAGTTTTTGAGATGAGTTCAGTTCATCTTCTTAAAATGGCTTCTACAGCAGAATTACTCAATATTGCTATTCCAATTGAATATGATAATTGTCAAGTTAATTTTATGTACAAACGAAAAAAAATAATTAGTGTGGATTACATGGACAACAACTGGTCCATTCACCCCACCAATACGAACGGCTTCTTTAATGTAATCTGTACATTCCGCACGTGTACAAATAAGACAGGAAGTCAAAATCGTTATAGTAGAGATAAACTCAGGATTTGAACCCATTATAACGGGTTTGAGCTGGTTCACGTTGAGCACGTTCATTATTACGTGAGTCAGAATGTTGTACGGTTACGTTGGTACTATTAGACCGGATTTTACCAGTGGAAATGCGTTCAATTGAAACTGGGTGCACTCATTTCGATTAACTCACTGTCGATTTCTTTGAGGGATCACCTTTCGATCAATGAATGAGACTGGTTGCCCATCAACCAGCCTCAGACTACCGTGTCGAGGATACCCTCCCCTCTCCCCTCTCCCCTCTAATAGGGGAGGATTTATGTTCAGTAACTGAAGGACATAGCTATAAATAAAATAAAATAAATATCTAGGACAATCTATACAACGCCACTTAGACCCACGGTAAGCAGAGCTTAACTAGTTTGTGTGTTGTGTTAAGGTACTTTTTTTTGTAAGTACAGTAGAACTCAAAAGTGCAGTAGCAATCCTACGCAACTATAGCGTCAACATTCTAACGCTACTTGTGACCTTTTTCTTTTAAGACAAGCCAGCGTCGCCTCGTATTGCATAGTAACATTACACACACATATAAGCGCGCCGGCCGCACGCTAAACCATTTTGAGCCTTGATGTGCTAAAGCACTTATGAGCTCTGACTGTACACACATACATATTATTATACATAAAAACACCCAGACCAATGCAAATATTCATATACACAAATATTTTCACTGAGCGGGAATCGAAGTCACGCCTACGCAGCAGTCGCGTTCACTACCGCCGCGCCATGGAGTTCGTCAAAAGATCGCGCCAATAGATTTATTAGGAAAGATGAAATATCATTCGAATCCGATACCTTCAGCTGGCAGTCCAGGGTTCACTTTTTGAAGTCTGTACCATGCTCATCATCATTCTCTGAACCTTTTCCCAACTCAGTTGAGGTCGGCTTTCCAGTCTAACTGTGATGCGGCTGAACTTAGATGTTTTCCGTGAAGCGATTTGACCTCCACAACCAATGGTCCAATGACCAATGGCGATATCGAAGTTCCAAATTAGTCTGTACCGTGTTGTACTTTGATATTTTCCCTGAAGTGACGTCGACGACGACTTCCGGTTACGTAATAACTATTTATTAATCTGTGCTTCCAGTACGAATTCATAACGAAGAGTCAAAGAATCAATTTCGTTTATTCAGTTAAGGGACATAAAGAGCACTTATCAATTAATTTTGTCAATGAATATTATAGCCGAAGCCCGCGGTTCCGTTCGCGTCATCGCGACCTAAGCGCCATCTGTGCAACTCAAATTCTATATTACTAATAATAACTCTGGTTCTACTTAACCGATTGCAATCAAACTTTGATTTTAAATTGGAACAAACCCCTTCAAACGAAAAAAAAAACAGTATCGAAATCCGTTCAGTAGTTTTTGCGTCCATCGCGGACAAACATAAACTTTTTACAATTATATAATATGTTGTTTAGATAGATATATATATATATATATATAGATAAGTAAATAAATCATTTGAAAATGATTCTGTGTGTTAAGGTGTATACCTTAACACCACGTAAATGTTGATAGAATTCGTTAAAAAATTGTATTAATTCGAATTGTCGGTGGATGGCTCCAAAAATCAATTCAATTCAAATAATCCTGGATTTTATAATAAGCTTTTTGGCATACCTTTTTTTTTAATTACTTTTTTAAACTTATTGATAAGCAAATCCCTAATTGTATTAGGGAGCTTATTAAAAAAAGCATATACAATCAACATACTAAATCGTTTTAAAAATCAGTACATCTTATTAATGTTAAATATCTGTTTGTTACAGAATATCTCCTATCTAGAATCTCATCAGTATTACACTACAGTCGCGATGTATCTAACGCTTCTCTTCGCTTCTGTGCTTCTGGGCTGCGGCCACTCCGCCAACGTGAACAAACATATGAAGCTGCTCTCCGCGCTTGACAATAGTATTGAAAACAATGGTAAGTGGTTACCCATCACTATGTGTTCTAATAGCTTTTATAGTTATAAGTCCCGGGCGCATCTCAAAAAAGATGGCTACAATCTTACTTCCTGTAACTAAGGACTCAAAGACGGCGTGCGTTTTAGTCGGTTCGAGTCCGACATAACGGGGGTATCCTTGGTGATTGTTCGCACGATAAAAAGTAAGAAAAAGGTGCCTATGGCAGTATGGGGTATTCTTAAAGGCTCATAGATATGCGGTATCAAACAACCTCACCTATAAAAAATATGTCCCTTTCTTTGGTAGCAGTGAACGTGCGGGTTCGATTCCCGCTCAGTGTAAATATTTTGTATACATGAATGTGGCTATTCGCAGACAGCACGTTAAACCATTGATCCCGGTTGTCATACCGAACATCTTTGGTAATTGTTATGAGTAACATACATACAACTTTACAAAATATGTAACTTATTTACATAATTGTTGAATTGTAACGTTTAATAAACAGGGCCACCAGTGCAAATAGCCATATTAATGCATACAGATATTTGCACTGAGCGGGAATCGAACTCATGCCTCTTGCGTAGCAGTGGCGTTCACTACCGCCACGCCACAGAGGCAGTATCAATATTATTTGAACAATAATGTGCATCCAATGAGTCTGGGTGACCAGCGGTTGAAATTGCTACACCAATTGCGCCAATATAATGTTAATTATTGCAGCCCTGATTAAAGAATGCTTATAAATAGTTATTAATCTTATATTTATGTGTGATATATGAATTAAATTTCTTACGTCAGAACTTTTTTGTTACTGTTATCTTTACGTATAGCCTCGCCATCTAGCGTCGAGTAGCTAAACATTGTTGCAAATAACGCTAGAATTCCGCAAATCGACTTTTTATACTTCTTCCATTTTCCTACAAAAAAATTGTTTCCAATTCACTTTTTTAACAAATTTGTAGACGTTACAAAAGTCTATGATCATTAAGGAATTCAAAACGTTGATGATCTTTCGTAATAGCTACGAACATGGATTTATGGTCCTTTTCATTTTTTCCAGTGGTAACTCCAGAGAAACATACCGGAGCGCGAAAATTCCTAACTATCACGCAACGGCCGAACGCCAACTACACGCACTCTAACGGCGAGGTGCTGGAACTAACGTGTGACGCCGTAGGGTCCCCAGCGCCATCTATACATTGGTTCAAGAACGATGCGCCGGTTTATGAGGTAGGCAAAAATAATATTTTAGAGTTTATTCTATAGACGTCTTTTTTTATGTGTAAACAGGTGCTATTTGTGGATTAATAAAATTATATTGAGGTTTGTAATTAGTGTGATTCATTTAATTATGGAACTAAACATCATAATATTTACGTAGATAAAATATTTGTATCGTACCTAGCAGAAATATTTATTCTTTATGCGCAAAATTATATACTGATGAGCTTGATGGCTACCATAGGGTGGTGCAAAGCTAGTATGAGTGATTGTAATTTTTTGTGTATATTGTGTTGTCTTTCTATTCCTTCTTTTCTTTCTTTTCTTTTTCTTCTTTTCTTTCTTTTCTTTCTTTTCTTTCTTTTCTTTCTTTTCTTTTTTTTCTTTCGTTTCCTTCTTTCCTTTCTTTTTTCTGTCTTTTTATTCTTTTTTTATGTCTTTCCTTTCTTTTCTTTATTGTGGATTTGTACATTTTGAACTTTTATTAGTAGTTACATCCTGAGTCAGGTTCAATACTTTTACAGCTTTGTCACCCACTGATAAAGTTTCAAATTGATAGAAACATTTTAAGTAGCTGTATTACACTCAAAATTAATTTACAAAATTATTTGGTTACAATTGCCACCTATAATGCGCTCATTTCAAAGTTATTTCATATGTCGACTCTCTATCTCTTTCAGCATGACGTAGAATCAAATGATATGATTGATAGCAACCCGTCGTCAATGGCACGAGTCATCTCGACGCTGCTGGTCACTAAGACGGTGGACTATGACGTGTACACGTGCGTAGCCAAGGCGGGGGCCAACACCATGAGAGCAACGACCGTAGTCTTCAGCATAGGTATGTTTGAAAGATCTATATCACCACTCACCCTCGACTAAACAATCCCCACGATAGCAATATTACTAATTGTCATAGATAGTAGAAAGATAAAACGCACCCCTCAAAGCCAGTAAAAAGACTTCATACCCGAGGATATAAGAATTCGTACATGTAGTATTCTGAAGTACTCCGCCTGATGGTAAGCTGAAGGCAAAGTCTCAGGCAAGAGGGTCACCCTTACAAACATAAGTGCGAAGAACGAACCTAGACACGTGTTTCGTCTCTACACAAAGCTGTTCGTTAGTCTCGTTAAAACTCGAGAACGGCTGGACCGATTTGGCTAATTTTGGTCTGGAATTATTTGTGTAAGTCCAGACAAGGTTGAAAAGGTCTCGGAATGGAGCAGCGGGAACGGGATCAGAAGTCCATGTGGCTCCCCACGGGCAACTGCTTGTTAGTAATATTTTGCTATTGCTATCTTTAGGATTGTTAAACAGTGAGTGAATAATGAGATCATCTGCCTCCTCCATTAAATTTTCTTATTTAAACTTCTTTCTTCTTCTCAACAGATGACAGCAATCAACTGTCAGAACGCGCGAAACTCTTCCCTCTGCAACCTCGCATTGTGGTCACTTACGAGATGTACGTAGACAACATTGGGAGTAACATCGTCCTCCCCTGTCGAGTGAAGGGCCACCCCAAACCCCACGTCTCATGGATTGATAATAAAGGCGACCATATCAAAAAGGATCCCAGGATGAAGGTACGGCCCACGCTGATATTCTTTTATATATATTTGTGACGGTAATTGACCACCACCCCACCTGATGGTAAGCTTGGGTGCAGTCCACAAAATAGTAGGCGTGATTATAGATGCTGTCCTTAGAATGGTTTTGGTCTTTGCCCCAATTTGACAGCCTTGATAGAAATTAAAAAAAAAAAGTGAAAATATTTTTGATTCTATCCTAGTTTTGTGTACAACCCATACAAAACTAGGATCTAAATCCAAAATTCTGCATGGATGTTATTTAATTTGCTAATCTTTTCGTAAAAAATGTATAAATAACTGTGAAAACTATAAAATATCCTATTTGGTATATAAATTAACGCAAAAACATACAAATACATAAGAATGATTAAAACTAAATTATATACTGTATGATTTTACGGCACATATATCTTAGAATGTTTAAAAACGTTTTTTAATACTTAACCTTAAAATAATATAATGGCAGCATTTAGTTTGTTAACCGTTATTACAACTAGATGGCGCTATTCTCAACTTTCGAATAAACCAAAATAAAAAATGTTTTTAACTTATTTCTTGTCCTCCAGGTGCTTCGTTCAGGCGAGCTAGTGATTTCCTCACTTCGCTGGAGCGATATGGGAGAGTTCACTTGCTACGCGATGAATGCTTTCGGCTCACAACTCGCGAAAACGTTCGTTTATCCTGCAAGAGTGAGTATCACGAAATTTACTTTACTTCACAATCTAATTTAATATTTAAATTGGGAATTTGTTATAAAATAAAAATATTTCTAGTTTTTCTTTGAAATAAACCGTGGTATGGGTAATGGACTGCTGAGACCAGGTCTCGGTTTCGATCCCAGGTTTTACCATGGCACACACCTATGACTTTTCGATGCTTTTCGAAGTTATGTGTGTATTTATCGCAGGTTTATAAGTGCCCGGTTAAGGGCCCAGATTGCCCAGACGCAACATCGATTTCGCGCGACCGCAGCGCTACTATTTACTGGAACAACCGACCGGGGCGGGTGAATGACCCAGAGAGAGCCACCTTTTTGTATTCTACTTACCTAAAATTCCAACTATGTATTTATTTGTAATTTTACTACCACAGTTTATTCTTATTTCGTAAAATATTCATTCAATAACATAATTGCAAATTCAGTAGCAAGTACGGTCGAAATAACATCGAGCCTTTCCTCGCTACTGTTTATCTATACGCAAGGATATGTGCCTATTGGATAAACTCAAATAATTACTTACTATTTGTTTACGATCACCTTGATATCTTAAAAATCTCCTAGGGTTTTACAAAAAAATATCAATAAATGAAACACAAGTATAAAAATGATTCATATAATTTAAAAGTAGGTAAACAATAACAAATATGAGTCGCCAAGCGTGCTAGGGTTGTGCAAAAATTTGTAAAACAAGTTTATAAATTATTAATATACAAATTAAAAGTAAATAAACAATAACAAAATTTGAGTTCAAAATTCTAATGTTTAAAGTTGTTTAAATAAATTACTGAATAAATTCTGATTTCTGCTAATTTGATTATAAAATCAATTGCTATTGCAAAACCTATCAGAATGAAAATGTTACCAGATGCCCGATTCACGTAATAAAAACCGTAGCGTGGTGACTTCAAAATGTCACTTTGTTTTTTTGCAAACAAACCCTTTTAACCGACTTAAAAAAAGAGGAAGATTCTCAATTCGCTGTATTTTTAAACCGATTTTGATGATTCTTTACACCAGGTAACTCTTCAAAATTGTATAAGAATTGTACAGTAATTGATTTATGACAATCCAAGACTAGATAAGTAAGTGCGTTTAAAACAGAAAACCATAAGGCGATTTCTAAGTTAAAACAACTTTTGGATGCACGTGAATCGACCGGCTGGGTAGTTAAGTTACCTCAGTCTATTTCAAAATCCTTAGGCGTCCTTCTCTTTCAAAACACGTAAAGTTCTTTCTTTCCTCTCTTTCGTAGCCTCTATGATACTGGAACTGGGCGCGTCACGAATTCGCTTCGTGACTGCCGAGGATCAACTAATTCTGGAAGTAGTCAATCGTAATAAAACCAAACTAATTTCATCTCCATTTGCTCCTTCCAAAATTTGACACTGACACTGCTTACTCTGCTTCTTCCTTGACAGCTTCTGCCATGGATTGTGCTCCTGTCTTTTCCCATCAATCGCAAACCGTATTATGAATTTCATTATATAATGAAGGTGACATAATTGGTAGGGCAGTTAATGTTTTTAACTGAAAGTAGCTCCCACCAGATGATATGATACCAGATACAATTTGATGATTCACTTCCATGCTATCTTCTTCCTTTCAACCAAACACACAGTAAATTTCATATTACACATACTAATTACACATACATTTCATGATGAGTTTTGAGTCCCGACCAACTTTTACTTCACCTATTATACTGAGGATACAATCCATTGGACCGCGGTCCCCTATGGCCTGAACAGCTTTAAAAAAAAAAGAAATATCTGCTACTCTACGCCCAACTTCCACTTCAACCACCTTTCCTTCTTGACGGTTTTCAATTACTAGTTCCTGTAAAGAAAGATAATGGCTTGATTGTTTTTTTATAAAAAATAATAAATAAAGAATGGGCCAAATTTCTTCAAACATAGCTAAGAAGTCCCTTAGAATACATCTTTGAAACATATAGATCAAAAACATAAACGTTTTGTATAAAATGTAAAGTCGGTTTAGGATAATAATTTTACGGGATAACATTATAATATTATTCTCCATCGCTTGTTCCATGCTCTTGCTTGACCCTAACGTGACATAATGTGACACTTTTTCGTGCATGTTGCCTTTGTTCATCGATTTATAAGACATTATCACGTCAAAAAATAAATAAATCTGACTACATATATTATAAATTTCCTTTACGCTATAGGTGTTGGTTTTTTATGACGTCACCTACTCTATGTCACTCGGGCTTAGAAGACAATTCTAATGATTCTAAAATCATCAAAATCGGTTAAATAAATATTATTTATTATACCTACATACATAAAATATGGGATTTTAACGAGAATTTTCTTTTGAGAAAGCAATTGAGAACTATTTAGGTACTAATGTGTTTGTCACCCAATGAAAATAATAAATATTGCAAGAAAAAAATCTATAGGTACTGGGATTTTGTCTTCGCCCATCACTAACTAGGTAGTTCGTTTGTGTCTCCCAATGAAAATAATAAATATTGCAAGAAAAAAATCTATAGGTACTGAGATTTTGTCTTCGCCCATCACTAACTAGTTAGTTCGTTTGTGTCTCCCAATGAAAATAATAAATATTGCAAGAAAAAAATCTATAGGTACTGAGATTTTGTCTTCGCCCATCACTAACTAGGTAGTTCGTTTGTGTCTCCCAATGAAAATAATAAATATTGCAAGAAAAAAATCTATAGGTACTGAGATTTTGTCTTCGCCCATCACTAACTAGTTAGTTCGTTTGTGTCTCCCAATGAAAATAATAAATATTGCAAGAAAAAAATCTATAGGTACTGAGATTTTGTCTTCGCCCATCACTAACTAGGTAGTTCGTTTGTGTCTCCCAATGAAAATAATAAATATTGCAAGAAAAAAATCTATAGGTACTGAGATTTTGTCTTCGCCCATCACTAACTAAGTAGTTGGTTTGTTTGTTTATGTAACAAGTCTAATTACGTATAACAACTTACCTCTATACAGCGCGTAGCAGTGTTGCTCGGAGTCTCGGCCTGAAGGTTTTCTTTATTTTCAATACTGGAAATATTAATCATCAATAGTATCCACTTTTATTTATTTTGTAATTTTTGTACAACCCTAACCCTAACCAGACTCTAGGCGCGGTGCGCCGCGCGCGTCTTTGACGGCAGCGAAGTATGTACGCCCATGCTATTTTAGATAGGAAACATACCTACTTCCACAATCTGATATTTAGACAATATGATGAACATGAAAACGAATATTTAACTATATTATGTAATAAAATTAATTATTATGAGAATATTCCTATAGAAATCGACTTTATTACTTATAATACAAACCAATATTTACATGCAACAACAACAACAAATGCGAATATATTATTATTAGTACTTAGACATGATAAAGCACTCAAATAAAACTAGAATTTTTACATGACACTTTCACACAAATCTCGTAATTTTTTTCCTCGGTATTTATACCTACTTTACAAGGTTCATAAAATAACCTCCTCAACAAACTACGTACCTATCTAAATAATTTTGTATTTTTTACGATTTATATCTAGTTCCATCATGGTTTTCTTCCAGACATTCATTATATCGGTACTTCCTACTTACTAAAAGTGAATTAGTTATAAAAATGTTATACTTACAGTTTTTCACAAAAAACACAAATTCACAACACGTAATATTGCTGGCGCATCCGACACGCGTGGTGTCACCTTGAACCCTAAAAACGTACTGCCGATCAGTAGCGATGCGGGTTACTAAATCATAATATCGGGATGCGCGTGATTTTTCATACATTTTTCTATGGAGAATTTACGTAGAACATATCTAGATTTTAGGGCTTTAAAAGAGGAAGTCTTTGTTTGTAAAGGTACAAAAAAAAGTACATAGGTTTAAGTATTGGTTTCTTCAGTGTTCAAAAAGTGTTTCTTTTTATCAATTTGTGTTGATTTATTGGGTAATATTTGAAGAATACGAAGGCATGTTTTTGCATTTTTGTCAAATTTTGTGCGTTTGTTGACGTTTATTATATAGCAATTATTAGGTTTTAAGGATTTAATATAAGACTAACATATATTTTGGTCTTTGATTGTAATATATACAAATTATCATTGATATCAATCATATCTAAATAAGTTAAATATGAAAAATCGTAACACTCTTTTCGGTGATTTTCACGATCTGGGCCCTTAATGGCAATAGGCTCGCCACTGATTGCATTGGGACCTAAACATAAACTGGTGAAGTGTGGGTGCTAGCACCTCTGCCTACCCCTTTGGGGATATAGGCGTGAGTTTATGTTCTTTGAAATTCCATGTGCAATCCAAACAAGTATGAAAGGAATTTCATCCCACACACGCTTTAGATATAGAATTTTCATTCCCTGCTGTAATTTTTCCAAGCGACCACAAAATAGGGTTTTTCAAGAAGGGCATTAGAAGGTTTCTACAGGGTCTGAAGCACGAATTTGTGACATCTCTGGTGTTAGTCCATCTATAGGCCACGGTAACCACGTTCCATTAGGTGGGCCGTGTGCTTATCTGCCACCTAAGTAGTATAAAATACCAAATCTCTCCATAGGCTAATCTTGGTTTGCTCTTTCAAGAGCACACACAACCATTTTTTTTTTTATAATATCACGCCTATTTCCCCGAAGGGGTAGGCAGAGGTGCTAGCACCCACATTTCGCCAGTTTATATTTCGGTCCCAATGTAATAGGTGGCGAGCCTATTGCCATTATCCGGGCACTTATAAACCTGCGATGAATACACACATAACTTCGAAAAGCATCGTAGTCATTGGTGTGTGCCATGGTAAACCTGGGATCGAACCCGAGACCTCGTCTCAGCAGTCCATTACCCATACCACTAGGCTACCGCGGTCACTCAACAACCTTTACTAATAATATTTTTTCGTTTGTTTCAGGCCGGATAAACAAACCAACAAACTTACTGGCGTCGAGTATACTTAACTGGATGTTCCTGTTACTATAAGTTTGTATTTAGGGCCCCTACACACGGCGCGTTTAAACGCTGCTATCTACGTTTTTCAGAATTTCATATCTTAACCAACATTATAGAACAATATTAGTGTACGTTCATATATTTCTATATTTTTTTATTTGTGTATAGTTTTGTTGTTAAAACATAAAAATGGTACAACTGTTATATTTTTTTAAAGAATGAAACAAAATATATCGCTGTCTTAACTATCTGTACATTTTATAGTTCATAGATATTGTGAATAACCTTTCAAATTATAATTATCATTTTAAGTTAAAGTTTTATTACAATGCAATACTTAATATTTTAAGAAATTGTATACGAGCGCAGCGCTTATAAATTGTTAATTGGTGTAATCAGGCGCGGATACAGGAAAGAAAAACAACTAGTAACATAATTGTAACTACAATTTAACTAAATAACACAGACCTATATTGCAATTATTTAAAGATTTGCATCGTCAAATTTTAATTCAAATTTTACAATAAAACGCAGCATAATCTATATCAGCATATCTGCATATGTGGCATATAGTTCTGCATTCGGTGTGAATATACCACATCATTAATGTCAATGTATATTGACAGGATCGCGATTTAAATAGAAAAAGTCTTAATACTTGTTAACGGTCTATCACTGACATATCCATATCCGCGCCAGCTTGTAACAAATATAATTCATGTGCTACGAATTTATGAATTGAGGTAACAATAACTAAAATGACAATATATTTTTGAGTATTGGCCAAATTAGATACTATTTTTAATCAATTCGTAATATATATAATGTATCTTTTGTGTATACACTTATAGCTTAGACGTGCATTATGCAGACAGGTGGCGGCCATATAATACAGCTAACTTTTTGCCATAGCCTGTCTATTGTGCGTCTTCTTCTGTATAATTCACGCCTTACATGTTAAAAAAAGTTGAAAGCCTTTTTAAAGAATACTTAATAAAAGTAAATATATTTTTGTAATAAAATAAGTTGTAAGATACAATTTTCAAATATTTTTTTGTATTAAAACATAAATTTATAGTTTTATATTAGTGTAGCAATTGCTTTAGCAGTTAAGCTATTCCTGAACGTTGAACCTAGAGTTCAGAAGTATTAATAGTCTGTATAATTACCAGAAAGCCAAAGAGGCATAATTTCTATATGTTGTTACAATATGTCCAAATAAAACATCTATTTTAAATGTGATCAGTGTCATTACATGATAATGTGATAACATTTTTCATCACTATCATCATCATCATATTCTACAGTGATCGCCCTTTTTAATTTTCAATAAAATACCTTATTGTTCACCGTGTAATACAATTATGTTATTTGGACATTCTGAAACGGCTTTGTAATATAAGAATCTGTCTATAATGTATAAGTTTGCCATTTTAATCTCTCGACCGGCAATCCAAAAATCGTTTTCACCGTATAAGCTCAAAAACGTGCGGTATGGCGGCTGGACCGCCGTGCGATGAAAACACTGCGTTTCACCTGCTCATGTGTAATCCCCCTTAAAAATCGAATCTGCCTATTTTTTAATTAAGTATATTTTTCTTTTTTAATAATTGTTGTTATTTTAATTAATAATAAGCACTTAAGTGTGTAAAACCGAATAATAATGTATTAAAATATTTAAATGAATTAAATTAAATGTGATCAATTTTAATAATGTATACTTATTTGTAGACTGTGATTGAAAATAAATACAATAAATGGAACGATGACTTTAATTGTGTTGTTTTATTGTAGTTGTTATAGTTCCCGGCACATACCTCGGCTTATCGTACATAGTATGTAGGTATGTTATACATACAGGGTGTAAGGGATAAACTCTCGAAGTCGAAGGCCCCTGGTAGTGTAGTACTACTAGTGGTACACAACATATTCGCATGGAAAAAAATTACGGCGAAGCAATTTTTTTTATTTTTGATACGGTTAGTCGGGCCCTCAAAATATATAATGTTGCAAACGTCCCCCTGGTGTTGCAAACGTCCATAGGCCACGGTAACCACATTCCATCAGGTGGGCCACGTGCTTGTCTGCCACGCTAAATAGTTTTTTATAAATCTTAAGAATCCATTGTAATGAATAGAATTTGCACACGCTTAAAAAAAAAGGTAATAGTAGGTATATGGAATTAGTGGAATCATAAAAAGATAGATGGCTTATGAACATATGAATTTTATATTATGATGAACAATGAACGGGGATTGAACCCACACCTCCTATATAGCAGTCACGTTTACTACAGTCATACAAGAGAGATATCACATTATGAAATGCAATAAATATAGCTCCTATTGACTATCTAAAGGTGCGTCCCGATTTGTGACATGAACTGCGGATCGGACAGTGTGGCGTCAAGACATTACGTTAAGTGCAAATGCAAATACACTAACTAGAAATGTGCTGATATAGCTACCAGTCGATCGATAATTTCATATAGGCAGGGGCTAGATGGGAATACCATGGTTCCCACATTAGGGAAAGGAGGTCATCTCAAATAGTCCCTTTGACTGCCGGGGTGCGAGAGATATGCCTTGTATAATCTCACCTCCAAAGACCCATAGACTGCATGCGTTTTAGTCGGTTCGAATCCGAGATAATCAACTCTACTGACTTTAGTGGAGGCGGTATTCGTCGGGACTCGCCCAGAAAGAAAAGCTATCACGCAGCTGAATACGCGACGGACACGCACTTCTGACACGGTCACGGTAAAATGTTACGTAAATGTAGACGCGGCGTAATGTACCTATTCAGTACAATGTACATCCCAGGCAGATCACAAGATATTGCGCAAATATAATGCCATAAATAGTGAATTGTAACACTTTTACGTGAAACCCGATGGTTTATTGAAATCGTAATTTACTGTGTATGTCTGTTTTGCTACTGCAATCTCAAGGATACTGAATGCGTGCTAGATGATAGGCTTCTCGATTTATTGAATAATTCATCGAATCGGACGTTCTCCGCCTAATTTTGTTCAATTTATACTTCCACTAGCTGACCCGCGCAACTTCGTTTGCGTCAACCCGTTTTTGCAACATTTTTCATTCCTACTCCGCACCTGTTGGTTGTAGCATGATGTTATATACATATAAACCTTCCTCTTTAACCATATTATCTATTGAAGAAAATCGCATCAAAATCCGTTGCGTAGTTTTAAAAATTTAAGCATACAAAGGGACATAGGGACAGAAAACGCGACTTTGTTTTATACTATGTAGTGATACTGTTATAGAGTGTTAGGAAAAAGCTCCCGAAATCGAAGACATATGGTAGTACTCTGGGTACATTACATATTACAATTACAATTGAGCATAGAAGTCGCGGTAGCCTAGTGTATGGGTAATGGACTGCTGAGACGGGGTTTGATCCCAGGTGTTATCATAGCACACACCAATGACTTTTCGATGCTTTTCGAAGTTATGTATGTATTTATCGCAGGTTTATAAGTGCCCGGTTAATGGGACCATTAAAACAAATCGTTTTTGTGCTTATATAAGTCTTGTGATTCCTTACCAGCGCACGTGTTTCCTTCTTCCTACAGTCCCGGGTCCTTTAATCGGGGCGTGAAAAAGCATCTGATGAGGCCGTCAAGCTGAGCGCCACCATTGTAATACTGTACGTGTTTGATATGGTGACCCTCTTTCCTGAGACTTTTTCCAATCTAAATTTGACAAAGATGTATAAAGCGCAATTCACTTAAAATCGACCTCATTTTGTAGTATTAATCTCACAGAAATATGTAGCAAGGTACATTACAGAGTCGTGCCAGGCAGACTGGTATGCAGGTGACACGATCGTGCGCTATGATTTGTGCGCACACGAGAGATACAATTGATATTCTAACATAAACTCACGCCTATATCCCCGACAGCAAAGGTCTTTTCGCCAGTTTGTTTAGGTCCTAATGTAATAGGTGGCGAGCCTATTGCCATTAACCGGGCACTTATAAGCCTGCGATAACTACACACATAACTTCGAAAAGCATCGAAAAGTCATTGGTGTTTGTCATGGTAAAACCGCGGATTGAACCCAAGACCTCGTCTCAGTAGTCCATTACCCATACCACTCGGCTACCGCGGCTTTTATTGTATTTATTTATATTGTATATTGTATTGTATTTTGTTGTAGAGACGACGAAAACTATGTTTCATTGTTTTATATTTGGTTTCGCCGATTCATTAGATTAGAACGATACATATATACCTACAAATGCTGACGCCGGTAATCCCCGAAGCGGTAGACAGAGGTGTATTAAACACCCACATTTCGCCAACTATGACTTTCGGTCCCACGTAATTATAGGCGAGCATATTACCGTCAATCGGACAATTTGTAAATAACAATAAATTTGGAAATAAATAATTTGACTTGATTCATTACTATGCGGTGTAAATCGCAAGGAAATTAATTACGTTGCCAGGGTGCGAGAGATATGTCTTGTATAATCTCACCTCCGGCAATCGAGGACCTATGGACGGCGTTCGTTTTGGTCGGTTTGAGTCCGACATAATCACCTCCATCGGTTTTGGTGGAGGTGGTATCCGTGGGGATTTTGCGCACGACAAAAAAAAAAGGAAATTATTTACGTGCTAGCCGTACAAGCACTATCAATCTATCAATTAACGTCTTGAAGAGTAGTTATATTACATATTTTTGAAATACCACTTAGGTGACAGGCGAGCACACGGCCCAAACTTGTCAAGTCGTAATTTTTTTCATGCAGTGTACCAGGGGCACTACTACCAGGGGCCTATGGCATCGGGATTGTTTCCCTTACGCTTATTATATAATTATTTCTTTATTTAAAACCACATAAGCTCATATTTGGAATAGTCACAATATATTGTTACTTATGTATAATAGTTATACCTAAATCACAAATATAATCTTACTTTAACACCTCTTACGGGTTAAACACCTCTTACACCCTGTATATCTATTATATAAAAATGAATCGCGAAATATGTTGGTAAGCGCATAACTCGAAGACGGCTGGACCAATTCGAGTAATTCTTTTTTCTATTTGTTCCTTGAACTCTACGGAAGGTTTTTATGGAGTAGCGGGAACGGGATCAGAACTCCACGCGGGTGGAGCCGCGGGCAACAGCTAGTTTGTAATATTTATGGCAGTAGGTAAGTCAGTATTCACGTGCCCCATAAGATGCTTCCGTATGTATAATTGTAGGATCACTGTTAGAACATATTGTACGTGTCCACAGTTGTGCAACAATCGTGCGCACACGCCGGTTATGCATATCGATCAGTTATTGGTGGTTGTGGTCTAAAATAGAGGCTGTAGCGGTTTAAAATAAACAAATAATTAATTTTTAAGTATACGAACAAGTCGTTTTGCAGTAATTTGATTTTAAATTTTAATTGATCTCTTTTGAAAAAATACAAGAACATTATATGTACAAGAAACAAAAACATAGGCTTTTAGACATCAACACATTCCAACGGCTCAACAGATTTTACGCAGGGATAAGTAAGGGAGTAATAAGATAAGTAAAGGAGGGATGGTCTAGAATAATAAATCCATAACATAACATAACATAAATATTATATATATTTATTGAATGATTGTTTACCTGATTATTTGACGAACTGTAGAATGTAACTAATAAGCTTATATTGCTAACAATAAATAAATAAACTAGCGCCTATATCCCCGAAGAGGTAGGCAGAGGTGCTAGCACCCACATTTCGCCAGTTTATGTTTAGGTCCCAATGTAACACGTGGGCCAGCCTATTGCCATTAACTGGGCACTTATAAACCTACGATAAATACACACATAACTTCAAAAAGCATCGAAAAGTCATTGGTGAGTGCCATGGTAAAACTTGGGATCGAACCCGAGACCTCGTTTCAGCAGTCTATTACACATACCACTAGGCTACCGCGGTTCCATAATCCAATGTCTTACTATTGCGTTGGAAGCCCATGAGTTGCGAGAACGGGATCGAAATTTTACGAGAGCGAGCTACTTGCGATCACTAGTCTCAACTAAACATAAACATAAAATTAAAGTTAATTGCCCAAGTAAACCTAGTTAAACCGCGAGCCGCCTATCACTTGGACCGGGCAACACGAAAGCTTATAATTTTCTACTATCACGACATCACTGAGCTATCCTTAAACACACAGCTTATCTTTATTATAATACAATTCATAATTATATTTACTAACCTATGATGGCTTTTTTTTATCGTGCGCAAAATCCCCACGGATACCACCTCCACCAAAACCGATGGAGGAGATTATGTCGGACTCGAACCGACCAAAACGTCCATGGGTCCTTGATTGCCGGAGGTGAGATTATAAAAGACATATCTCTCGCACCCCGCAGACCCGGGGACATCTTTGTTGAGATGACCCTCTTCCCCCAATGTGGAGACCATTGTGTCCCCATCTAGCCCCTGGGTATGGGGTGGCATTTTGCACCATCGCCGTGGCCTGCTTCTGCTAGGGTGACCGGCGGCTCCACCCGTCACCGCCATGCCCGCGCTCGTGGATATCACTGCGAGAGACGGAAAACTCTAAATAAAACCTTATACCAACCCGACAGGCTGGCGTGGAAACAGTCGACCAAAGCCTCCTAGCATTGGGAGGGTTCTATGTGCAGCAGTGAACTGTGAAAGGCTAATTGAATGAATGATTGAACCTAAATAATAGGAACTTATTTTATTCTATCCCTATACCCGGGGGCTAGACGGTGACACCTTGGTCCGTACACCCGATGGGGGTCATCTCGAAAGAAGGCCCCGGGTCTGTCGGGGTGCAAGGGATATGTTGGCTACTATCTCGCCTCCGGCAACTAAAGACACAAAGACGGCGTGCGTTTTAGTCGGTTCGAGTTCGGGCCCTAACCGGCTCCGGAGGGGGAGGTATCCGGGGGGATTTTTCGCAGATCGAACCGTATTTGAAGATCGAATTTAATATATGAAGCGGCCAATAAAATCAAAATTTAATACAGAGTTGTAAAATCTTAAAATCAACTTTCAAACAAAATATAAATAATGGAAATAGCTATTAAATTACAGGAATAACGAACTCATGAATCTGTAAGAAAATGTCGGCAATTTCATATTTTTTTTTATCTACGGTAGGTACGTCAATTTTACTTCACCTCGCCTGATGTTAAGCTGAAGGCAAAGTCTCTTGAAAGAGGGTCACCATTGCAAACACGTTCAGTGCTACAATGGTGGCGCTCAACTTGCCTCATCAGATGCTTTTTCACGCCCCGCTTAAAGGACCCGGGACTGTAGGAAGAAGGAAACACGTGCGCCGGCAAGGAATTCCAGGACTTAATGGTGCGGCAGAGAAAAGACTCACCGAACCACTTGGTTCTTGATGGAATATTCTGTACCGTATATATATGTAAAGACCTATTTTATACACGTACCTACCTCTCAAAATTAGTACCTGCCTATTCAAAACTGCGAATTTTTAAGCAAGCTTTCGTCAGTACCAATCCTCCTTGAGGTCCTAATATCTTTACAATTCGTGATGTTACAATTAAGCAAGTATACGAGGAAATATGTTAATAACATCATATTAGTACCACGTATACGTAGCGAGGTCAACACTCCAATTATGAGTAAAATTAAAATATGTAACAAGTTGTACTCGTCGTTCAATTAGGTATAAAGATGTCTGCACTCACGTGCAAAAGTCAAAAATTCATACATACATATGAAACCGCGAGAACCGTGGAATTGAATAGAAATATGTATTCGCATTAGCCTAGCCTAGTGGTATGGGTAATGGACTGCTGAGACGAGGTCTCGGGTTCGATCCTAAGTTTTACCATGGCACACACCAATGACTTTTCGATGCTTTTCGAAGTTATGTGTGTATTTATCGTAGGTTTATAAGTGCCCGGTTAATGGCATATGACCTAAACACAAACTGGCGAAATGTGGGTGCTAGCACCTTTGCCTACTCTTTCGGGGATATAGGCGTGAGTTTATGTTATGTTACCGCCACGCCATTCGACAATTCAAGTCCTACCTTCATAAGATTGAAAAGATGATGTATTTTCCGAAATATGAGTGTTAAGTACATATTAATGACCCCATCGAGAGAAGAATCACTACATAGTATAAAACAAAGTCGCGTTCTCTGTCCCTATGTCCCTTTGTATGCTTAAATCTTTAAGACTACGCAACGGATTTTGATGCGGTTTATTTAAATAGATAGAACGGTTAAAGAGGAAGGTTTATATGTGTAAAACATCATGCTACGACCAACAGGTACGGAGCAGGAATGAAAAATGTTGCAAAAACGGGGTGACGCAGACGAAGTTGCGCGGGTCAGCTAGTCTACTATAAATCAATAAGGCTCATCACTATTCATTCAGACATTCTTTAGCAAGTCGTGCGCTATCGTTAAAATCGATTATATTGCACGAACATGTGTAATCGATACTTTAACCGAATACATTTTGGAGCAAGGCCACCTCTAATTCAATGATCTCCATTGATTGCACACCTCCTTTATTGATCTATATTTGATCACGTTTGTTAAAATCATCCTTGATTTAGCTCCAGTCGCATATTTTTTTTTTATTAAAGCACGTCAATTTGACTTCACCTCGCCTGATGTTAAGCTGAAGGCAAAGTCTCATGAAAGAGGGTCACCATTGCAAACACGTTCAGTGCTACAATGGTGGAGCTCAGCTCGCGTGTGAAACCTTTATGACTCCTACAATTAGAGACTCAAAGACGGCGTGCGTTTTAGTCGGTTCGAGTCCGAGATAACCTCTCATAGCCCGCGCTTATGGAGGGCGGAGATAGTTCTGCTATCTCCTCCTCCCAGTATATCGTCCAGCAGCGAAAGAAGAACATTTTCAAAGGAATACTGATGAGAAAAGTACACTTACTTACCTCAATCTAGTTTGTGATTCACCATGCAACATATTGGTAAGCCGGCAGCAATCGTGTTAAAAGGATTCCTCGCTGTTAGTGTCTTCTGCAGCAAACTGCTAGATCTCCCTGCTCATTCCTTCTTCTTAAAGTCTCGGGTCCTTAACAAGTCTCGAAGACTCAGGGTGGGGACAACATCACCCATAACGGCGACCACCATGCTTTGAACTGCTCTGATTACCCTCAGGCAAGGTGCAGTTAATTTCACGACCTGAATATTAAAAAAACAATTGTTTAGTGTCAGTTTAATTACAATTTAGATTGGTTGAAAATCAAAGTTATTGTACATCACTACATAGTATAAAATAAAGTCGCGTTCTCTGGTCCTATGTACCTTTGTATGCTTAAATCTTTATAATTACACAACGGATTTCGATGCGGTTTTTTTCAATAGATAGAGTGATTAAAGAGGAAGGTTTATATGTATATAACATCATGCTACAACCAACTAGCGCGGAGCAGAAGTGAAAAATGTTGCAAAAACGGGGTGACGCAGACGAAGTTGCGCGGGTCAGCTAGTTATTGATAACACACCTGTACTTCTTCACGATATTTCAATTTAATACGAGTATATATAACCGGCTTTGTCTTCTCAGAGTTTTACATTGACAGTAATAAATATTCCAATTCCTAAATATTACACCACAATTAACAATCTTTCATATTATGTGGGTAGTATTAAAATTAAGTGCCTATATCAGCACAAAGTTTTTCCCCAGATTTGAGGAAATTGTGTCTAGTTTACCCTAAAGATTTTTATTTTCGATTTATTTATATATTATATATAGAAAAGCAATATAATCACAATGTCATGGAAATAATTAAATTAACAAATATCAAATAAAAGATTAATAATGTACAATGAAAATTAATGAGGTCACGAACGCCCTCGAGTCTTTGCAGATGCGTAGAGATGTTGCGTCCCTGACAGTATTTTACCGTCTCTACCATGGTGAATGTTCGGATGAGCTCTTCCTATTAATTCCACCCTCTCCCTGAGGTGAGATAGTGTAGGACACAGGACAACACGTGCAGGGCTTGGATGTCACCCGCATACGGTGCGGAAAATTCCATCAAGAACCAAGCTGTTCGGTGAGTCCTCTGCCGCATCATTAAGTTTTGGAATTCCTTACCGGCGCACGTGTTTCCTTCTTCCAGTCTTCTTACAGTCTCTTTTAAACGGGGCGGGAAAAAGCATCTGAAAAAGCGCCACCATTGTACGTGTTAGTAAAGGTGGCCCTCTTGCCCGAGTTTGCCTACAGCTTATAATCAGGCGAAGTGAAGTCAAATTGACGTGTCCTAAATAAAAAAGTCAGATTGCAAATGTATGTCCGATCTTATGTCAATAAATAATTATTTGTTTTAAATTGAAAAATTGGTTTCAAACTATATAAATAAATAGTTATGTAAATATGAACTGTTGGTTTAGTATGACGTTTCTGCCTGTATTAAGCTTAGGTCATAACATCGATGAGCGAAGGCTACTCTGACATCGGAGGTCGCTGAATGACCTCCGTCCTCCATCAACGCGGGCCTGAGGGTGACGGGTGGAGCCGCCTGTCACCCTAGCAGAAGTAGGCCGCGACGGCGTGACACCATGATTCCCACATTAGGGGAAGAGGGTCATCTGAAAGAGATGTCCACGGGTCTGCCGGGTTGCGAGATATGTCTTATATAACCTCACCTCCGGTAATCAAGGACCCATAGACGGCGCTCGTGGGTATTTTGCGCACGGAAAAACCAGCAATAATTCATCGCCAATATTTTACGTAACATAGTAACACATACTTTTAAGGTCAAAGACTGGAAATCAATTAAGATGATTCTTTAGTGCAGTAGCGATCACGATCGAGAAGACACGACCACTTGCAAACAGCGCAGGCTCACACACCAATGGCCGACATTGGGCAACGCGCACACGAAGTCTATCACTTTTGATTTAGACATATAATGAGGGCCTGTTTACAATCTTGTTTGGATAGGCGTTTAATATCTGATGTAGTGCTATTACGTAATTTTATTTCACATACATACATATATAAACTCACACCTATATCCCCGAAGGTATAGGCAGAGGTGCTAGCACCCACATATCGCCAGTTTATATTTAGGTCGCAATGTAATAGGTGGCGAGTTTATTGCCATTAACCGGGCACTTATAAACCTGCGATAAATACACACATAACTTCGAAAAGCGTCGAAAAGTCATTGGTGTGTGCCATGGTAAAACTTGGGATCGAACCCGAGACATAGTCTCAGCAGTCCATTACCCATACCACTTGGCTACCGCGGTTCTACATTTATTTATTTATATTAATAGTAGGATTAGTAGGATCCATCCCACCTCTGCCTACCTTTCTAAGAAGACCCAAACAGACAAATCTACAATCAAAGTTAAGCCGAAGTCTCATGAAACATCGTAACTCAGGATCGATTTCAATAATCAAATTAGCCATCAAATTAACAGTCATGTATCGAATAATTAGTAAAATCGGTTGCGTTTAATGTATCGATAGAACCATGGAAATCAAAAAACAAGTGGAAGTGTGATGTAGTCGGTGCACGCGTGTCATTGGTATGCGTATTTACGCAACGAATGATAAATTCGATAATATGAACCTTTTTGTAAGAATACGTCTAAACTTTTTTATAAATATTCAAGCTTGTTTGATCCAAAGTATGAAACGCCATAAATACTATCTATAGCAAAGTAAATACTATTTTGAAGGGATGAAAAAAAGGTGGTGGTAGTTTAGTTGCCACCACCGTAACAAGGGTTGATTGTGTTTTCACTTTGTAGTACGTATCTAACTTCGATATCGCTATTGGTCATTGGACCATTGGTTGTCAAGGTCAGATGGCAGTCGGTTCACGGAAAATATCGAAGTTCAGCCGCATTGCAGTTAAGACTGGAAAGCCGACCCCAAAAAAGTTGGGAAAAAGGTTCAGAGAATGAGTACCTACGTATGATTTGAGCTAATATGGCATTAAAGGTAGTAATAAATTCCACCACTTAAAGCAATTATTTACAAGTAATGCACGGTATTATTAACGGTAGTATGTGTGAGTTTGGCGACATCAGTTCCGCTACTGAAATCTTGTCGCATTTCTACTAGTTTTTTCTGTTCTGTGGATAGAACACAGCCTCCGTCCCGAAGTGATTGCGCTAGATCTAATATTGTAATGTAAGTAATGTAATGTAATGTAATGGATCGCCGTTCGTGCTTCGCGCATTAAATTATTGCATCTCATGACGCTTTTAGGCTGCTGAGATAGGAATGTGAATCTTAGATTTAGATTAAAATGATATTCTCAATAGAACGCAGTCCTTTATAAATTCAAGTCATCAAATTGACTGCACCTCGCCTGATAGTATATAAGAATGCAGTCTAAAGCAGAGCCCCCCAGAGTCGGTTGGGACTAGATGGGGCTACCGTGGTCCCTACACCCGACGGGGGTCATCTCGAAGCGAAGGCCCCGGGTCTGCCGGGGTGCGAGGGATATGTTGGCTACTACCTCACCTCCGGCAACTGAAGACCCAAAGACGGCGTGCGTTTTAGTCGGTTCGAGTTCGACATAACCTACCCAACCGGCTTCGGTGGGGGAGGGGGGGGGGTATCCGTGGGGATTATTGACACGATAAAAAAAGAGCCGGTTGGGAGGGGTATGTCAGACCCGAACTGAATAAAACGCACGCCGTCTTTGAATCGAAAGGTCCTGGGTTCGAATGCTGGTCATTACCGCCGTGAATTCACTCCTAATTGCCATTGAGCTTTGCTGTAGGGGTTAGAGGGAATATTATAGTAATTTCGGTTACTAATTTTCCCTTTTTTGCGTTGTGAATAAATATTAGGTGATTTTAAGGATATTGACATTTTTTCTTTTTTAACTACATGAATGGTTTTAGTATCAAATATAGGTATTCAAATTTTCTAATTTTTATCATCATCAGCATTTAATTTACCAAGATAATTAAAAACTATCCGTATAATAATTGTCTGTTTTTTTTTATTTATTCAGGACACGTCAATTTGACTTCACCTCGCTTGATGGTAAGCTCAAGGCAGTGTCAGGAAAGAGGGTCACCATTACATACACGTAAATTGTTACAATGGTGGCACTCAGCTTGACGGCCTCATTAAATTCATAACCCTTCTTTCGTCGTGTACAAGCAAATGGTTATTTCCTCCTTCAGCTTATAATCTCGGTAATTATTTTTTTTTATAATATCACGCCTATATCCCCGAAGGGGTAGGCAGAGGTGCTAGCACCCACATTTCGCCAGTTTATATTTAGGTCCTAATGTAATAGGTGGCGAGCCTATTGCCATTAACCGGGCACTTACATTATACTATGTAGTGATTCTTCTCTCGATGGGGTCATTAATATGTACTTAACACTCATATTTCGGAAAATACATCATCTTTTCAATCTTATGAAGGTAGGACTTGAATCGTCAAGTAGCGTGGCGGTAACATAACATAAACTCACGCCTATATCCCCGAAAGAGTAGGCAAAGGTGCTAGCACCCACATTTCGCCAGTTTGTGTTTAGGTCATATGTCATTAACCAGGCACTTATAAACCTGCGATAAATACACACATAACTTCGAAAAGCATCGCAGTCATTGGTGTGTGCCATGGTAATACCTGGGATAACCCGGGAGGGAAGGTGGTGAGCCTATTCCCATTAACCGGGCACTTATAAAACCTGCAGTACCTACTTATAAGTGGTATATAGGTACACATAGGTACACAATTAATTATCTTATACTATAATAATCTCAACGATGCAGTAAACATATAAATTTATTGAAGAGCCATTGCGAAAATACATTACTGCTTAGATTTTCTAGTAATTAATTCAGTTCAATTAAATTTGATGGCCGGTTCGTCGTGTCCAGATTTAATAAATAATTAGCGATTGGTATGATCAGTGAATTATTACCGAGGTTTAGTGAGTAGCCGCGGAAGCCTAGTGGTATGGGTAATGGAATGCTAAGACGATGTCTCGGGTTTCGATTCGTTTATAAGTGCCCGGTTAATGGCAATAAGCACCTTTTACATTGGGACCTAAAACATAAACTGACGAAATGTGGGTGTTAGCACCTCAGCCTATCCCTTCGGGGATAAAGGCGTGAGTTTATGTTATGTTATGTTATGCTATGTGCCTTTACTACTTCAGCTTGCTAACCCAGTGGGCTAAGTCGGCAAATTTCAATCATCTACAGATCTCATTTCTGATTCGATCTCGCAGAGATATTCTGAGTATAACCCTTTCATAGCTCGCTGTGTGACCTTGAGCTTTCTCTTGAGGCCCAATTTACTTTTAGTACCTAATATTTAACCACACACCTCTGATGATGATTGCGCTCGTAAGGGATGGCATTTACACAACCCATTTGCAGAAATTGGCAAGTAACTTTGCAAGAACCGTCAGCGCATCTGAGACGATTTTTGGGTCTCTATTGCGGTAAAGCAGACATGATTCAAAATAAATGATGGCATTCTGGTGAATGAATAGAATAGAATAATGACAAGCACTTTTTGTGTCTCTAAGTGTACGATGCGCGAACTTACCCCAACTACTACAAAACCTTGACAAGTTAGGTTTAATTGTCTTTGAACTTGACACAGAAAGCATTTATGTAAAATTCTAGGTTTAAATATGTAAAGTAATGTTTGATATGACAATTATATCTTACAGTCACGGGTCATAAACCAAATTTAACTATGGTTATCGACGGCAACCACTGCATTAATCTAAGTTTATTGCTATTTGTGTTAATAATAACCATTGAGTCACCGATATGGTTACAAAATTATCTAAACACGAAAGATGAATTAAATTGACGCCATCTTGATATTCGTAGGTATGTGCTTACTCCGTGCTGTGGTTTTCCCAAGCGACTACAATATGGGGTTCTTCAAGAAGGGCATTAGAAGGTTTCTACAGGGTAGGCAACACAATTGCAACGCCTCCGGTATTATAAACCTGTATCTAGTTAGATATGCATCTAGTTAGAAATAAATGTACATAGTCAATATAAAACACATAGAATTATGCAAATATACATATACAAGCATAAAAATTATTGCACTAAACTGGAATTGAACTCGTGACCCCTGACGCATCTGTCAAACAGGCATCACTAACACATTGCGCCATTGGATCCTTCAAAATGAATCTAAACAGTGTCAAAAGCTTCACTTGAAGTGAGCTTGAACCAAAATATTGATGTTTATAATTTAATATTACGAAATCTGTGTGATGGAAAGCGTAGCGTGGGATGTGCCCCCACTAGATGGGTTGGCAATCCTACAGAGTGGGGAGTCCTTGGATTGAGGCTGTGGAATACCACTTTTTAACTCTAACTTGGTAAGGAGGTAGGACACGACGGTATCTCCCGTCCGAAATGAGCTGTCCAACTGGGGAAGTACCACCGCCCTACAGAAGACCGCGGCCATAATAACCATCGTGTTGTGTTCCCGCCGGTAAGTAGGGCAGCCAGAGCTCACTATACCCCTCCTTCCCCTCCCCTTCCTAGCCTCCCCACCCCTTCCCAGGTCTCCCCCTTTCTCTTCAGATGACAGTGACACCCTTAGCGTTGCACACGTTCATAGGCCACGGTGGCCGCTTCCCATCAGGTGGGCCGTGTGCTTGTCTGCCACCTACGTAGTATAAAAAGGATGTTATGATTCTTTTTTTTGGGCTATTTATTTATCTTTACTTGCATTTACATAGAGACACTATTGCCAGGATTATCAATATATTATGTAGGTTTCTGTTACGGTAAAGTCTCAGGAACGTGTCCTTGTTCCTGAGACTTTGCCTTCAGCTTACCATCAGGCGAAGTGAAGTCAAATTGACGTATCTTATATAAAAAATGCAATCTGAATACCAATATGTGATAATTATTAACTAAAAAAATATGGAGAAAGATTAATTTAATGTCCTTATTTTTCTTAAATATAGAATTTATATATTTAGGTGGGCAAATTGACTGCACCCCGCCTTATGGTAGACTGAGGTACTTTACAAAGAATTGTAACCGACATTACAGATACTGTCTCTGTAATGATGGACATAGAACCGGTACCGACTTACCAATCGCTGTGGCAACCCGTCTCGCCTCCACCGAGACCTTGAACCAGCTGTCTGATGTGATCCACTTGAGATGAGACTCTTCACAATCAGTCCGTAGACTGATATGATAGCTGGCACAAACAAACAAACACACACACATTACAAAAACATAGATCAAAGAATCAAAGAATCAATTTCGTTTATTCAGTTTAGGCAACATAAAGAGCACTTATGAATGTCAAAGTTTTACAATAATTATATACCTACCTACATTTGTCAAAAATATTATAATTTATATTTTTTTTTATAATATCACGCCTATATCCTCAAAGGGGTAGGCAGAGGTGCTAGCATCCACATTTCGCCAGTTTTTTTATATTAGGTCTCAATGTATTGCGAGCCTATTGCCATTAACCGGGCACTTATAAACCTGCGATAAATACACACATACTTAGGTAACTTCGAAAAGTATCGCAGTCATTTGTGTGTGCCATGATAAGACCTGGTGAAAAAGCATCTGATGAGGCCGTCAAGCTGAGCGGCCACCATTGTAGCACTGAACGTGTTTGTAACCCTGTGACCCTCTTTCATGAGACTTTGCCTTCAGCTTAACATCAGGCAAGGTGAAGTCAAATTGACGTGCCATAAATTAAAAAAAGAAAAAAGAAAAAAAGATATTATGTTCACGCACACATATTTGCACTGAGCGGGAATCGATAATCTCTGCGATAGTGTATATAAATAAGAAGCGTGATGATACATAACACATCACGAGTACAGGCTGTAGTCTGTAAGAGTAAGTACTTATTATATCTAGAACTTCAAGTCAGAAGTAGAGCAATACTTAATACTAGCGTTTATGGCTTTTAAGCAAATGTAGGCGGAATGATCGGTAAGATGCTCCACTTGAACATTTCTTTTATGATTTTTAGTATAGCATTTTTCAATATGGTTCCATCTAAACTTTTTGAAATCAAATTATCCCAATAATAATATAATAACTAATTATTGTAAATTTAACACAGTGTAATTAGTACATAGTATGAAACAAAGTCGCGTTCTCTGTCCCTATCTATATGCTTATAATGTCCCTTTGTATGCTTAAATCTTTAAAACTATGCAACGGATTTTGATATGGTTTTTAATAGATAGAGTGATTGAAGAGGATCTTCCACTTCAATCACGTATAGCATGATGTTATATACATATAAAGATTTATATGTATATAACATCATGCTATAGTTACGTGATTGAAGTGGTGCGGAGCAGAAGTGAAAAATGTTGCAAAAACGGGATGACGCAGACGCAGTAAGATAGATAATGTGAGCAAGTTATTGTAAATATTAAATTGAAAATTGGTACTATTTATGATGTGCTTTTTTGTGTTTATACAAAAGAAAGCAATAATTTTCGATGTACTGAAATTTTTTCAAAGCATCTAGTATGGTGACTGTTCAAACCATCTCCCCAAAGATATTAGAATAATTCTGAATGCTTCATACGTGGTTCCGTGGCTTAGTGGTCAGAGCGTTACTGTAAGTGGAAGATTGCGGGTTCGAACCTCGTCGAAGCATTCATTTTTCCTTATTATATTATAGTCACTTGTGTAGATAATTATACTCCCATTGCATTGGGTTTTAGGCGAGTAATAATGGTTGTCGACGATTATGAAATAAATAAATTAAATATCAATATTATAAATAATTTGCGATTTCCTACTTCCTACTGAGAATATTATAATGTGAAAGTTTGTGAATATATTTCGATATTTGTTATTCAATCACGCTTAACGACTAAACGGATGGGAATGAAATTTGGTACAAGGACAGATTTTAAATGTGGAAGAACTTGTAGGCTTTTGTTTCGTGAATTTGTTCACATTGCGGGATCGAACTCAAAATACTATGCGAGCTAAACGGAATATATAAAAAATAAGTTCACATTGTTTATTCACTAAACAACATGACAACTAGTTATTCATGTTCGTCGTCAATCTAACTTTTCCCTGAATTTCCCTATATTTTCTTTTATGTAAACTTTTGCCAGAAAAAAATTACAAAGTCAATAAAAAATAAATCATCCAAATCAGTAGAGCCGTTCTTAAGTTCTACTCTTAACAACAAATTATGTAATAATTATTATTTACGCTAGAAGATGAATATTAACATAATAAATATTCTATTATATAATAGTGTTTAGGAATATGTAATGTATTGTAATTAAATACGAGCTAAAATTAGGTAAGTATTGCGATTTGAAAAATAACAATGGCACCTAAAAAAATATAATGTCTGTATTGTGTTTTTTTTTCATAAAGAACTCTGAACTTATGAAATTATTAGGATTTTGTAACTAACAGAGTTTATGCAGCGTACTGAAATTCACCAAAATGGTACTTCTCTGTAAAGATTGAACTGATGATCTGAAGAGTTACTTAAGGTCTTAGGTTGCTTAAAGGTATCTCTGGTCACTATCAAGTGGACTACCCTGATTGCATTCGAGGCCAAGGTGAACTCAACTTTGCACGATCTTTATCGTCTATTATAGCTTGTTACTATCTCTGTTTGTATTGAAAATTTGTGAAGCGTATCATATAAAAAACTCATTCGTGTGCATTTAATTAAATATCTAAATAACAAGTCCTCCCGCGTTGTGCCGCGTGATGCAAGGCGGTGTGTGAACCGCCAAACTCATTGATGTGCCAAAATTATTAAATGTATTGTTATAAGCAGTATAACCTAATTTTGTAAATGATATCTACTAACCATACTTGTAAGTCTTGATACTAAACATGAAGCTTTTTAATGGTAACTTGTAAATCATGTAACATAGTAGGACATATTTCTAATTTTAAGATCTCTGTAAATCATAATAATATGTTCCACAAATTAATAAATAAACAAATAAATTAAGCCTCGTGAGTGAGGGATCTTGACTTGACTTTACATCCTGTGGCCCCTAAAGAGTGTCTACATTGCGGATGTAATCAGAAAAATACGCCTACAAGAAGATAATGATGACTCTATAAAAAACATGAGACATAGTTTAGTTGAAGATGTAAATTTATAATCTTTAATGAGTACCGATGCAATAAACGTCATAAATAAAGATGTCTCGTTCCGGCAGTTGAAGTTCGATATCCGGTTGAGGTGCGAAAATAAGTTGAGCAGTGTGACTACAGAACACCGCGCTTAAACCATGTGCTGTGTTTCCGGCGGTGCCAGTAAGTAGTAGCCAGACTTTACGGAGAAGTTTTGTGTTTTCAGTGGAAAAACTAATTTGTCTCCTGCGCTGGCGACACAGAAGCTCTCTTAACCTTCGTCTTCAAGAAAAGCAAGGTTTCTATAGAATCGGCAGCGCGAGTGTGATGCCTCTGGTGTTGCAAAACGTATATAGGCTACGGTAACCACTTTCCAACAGACGGGCTATGTGCTTGTCTGGCTTCTAAGTGACATAAAAATACGCGTTTAAATTAATGACCATTAAACTAGTTTTATTGGTTAAACATGATCATAAAACCTGCGTACCTCATAAATGTTCATAATATTTTCAATGGTGATGATGAGGTCAATCCGTAATAGCTTAATACGAATGACCTCACCTTTGTACGTAGGGCAAATATAAAATCCATGTGACAATTTTAGGAATATGGTAGACACCATGGGAATTACCGCAACGGCAGTTCTTCGTGTCAACTGAATACTTTGATCGCAATAAATGTCAATATTTATTGCGGCAAAGAGACAAAAATGCTAGTAAATATGCTATTTGCGAATATCTATCTCAATCCCTAGTTTCCTGCAGATATTTTGAGCCGTTCTGTCGTGATTGTGTAATTAACGAGGGTATGACGACCCTAATATTTCTGACGTCCATAGGCCACGGTAATTACTTCGAAACAGGTGAATGATGTGCTTATGTATCACCTAAAGGATATAATTTGTAACACAGCCGTCATCAAAAAGCAGCTAGGTATATAGTAGAATCTAATGGATCGTACTTGCGATCGTGAGAATACAAGTTCATCCCAGGTCATTGAAGTAAACATTTATACCTTCCTAACCATCAATTATTTTTAACTGGTGAATCGGGTTCATAATTTCGATTTAAATATTCTCCAATATGGTTAGAACTTATATGATCATAATGACTTCGAACCCGACTGCATTTGTGCCTATCTATAATTATATTGTATCAACTACCTGCGTACCTGCAAATTTTAATCTCTCTTTGACCTTAAATTAAACTAGAGCAACATTCCATGCGCTTACGTTAAGCAGATGCGCCATTCCCCACGCACACATCGCCAATTATAGTACACACACACATGTGTACAATGTAATCTGTAATCACTCATGTATTGGTATAAAAGCAGTCGGGAATCAATCCGAAGCATCATTCGGGCAACTTCGGTCGTCTTCGGTTAACGTACGAAAATTTTTTGAATTTAGAATTTTGTGAAGTGAAGTGGTTTTTTTATTAAGGTTTGTGTATTTTTTTTTAATATCCTGAAGTGATTTGTTTTGGAACTATATATTTTCGGGACGCATTGTGATTAAAAATTAGTAAATAAAATATATTGCACAGCGTTATCTAGATTCAAATTAGGCAATGATTTTAATATGGATTCTAGAATGCGGATTGAGATACTAAGATACGTTTTAAAAATGCAAAAAGACATATTCATGCGAATTTACAAATAATATTTGATCTAGAATTGATTGTCCCAACCCCTAAGGGAAAGCCCCCTTCATAGCCCATCCGTTCTGCTATACACCGGATTGCAGGTGGGGTTGACTTGGACCCCGAAGATTTTGTCGGGACCTCAAAGCACCCAAGCGGACCCCAGACTCCGAGGTGAAAGCTTTGGATGCGACCGGGACTAACACTAGGATGATGATTATGTCTCGTAACAGTTCTATCGCTAGGTCATACAGAAAAACATATATTTCGCGTTACCCACAGACATACTAATATTATGAAGCAATACACAAAAGTTAAGCCTTCGGCCAGGCAGATTTTTTTATAAAATCCTGGTATACTACATATTGCCTTAAAAAAATAACACTTAGACTTTTTATTTAATTATATTTTTGTACTTAAACCAGTACTCACATATAAAAGAAAAAAAATATTAAACATAATTTAATTTTTATTGCAGTATCACATTCCTGAAAGGCAAAACTAGAAATCTTTCAAAATGAAGGTAAGACGAAAATATTAACACGTAATGTAAGATACTATCGCATGGTGTACGAAAAGGAGAAGGCGGATTGGGACCCGAGGAGACTCTTGACCCGCACAACCAGCGGTCGTTTCTTTCGATATGGCCACCTTCGGGTATAGGGGTGCCGATGCGGCCTACTTCTGCTAGGATGACAGGCGGCTCCATCCTCAGGCCCTCACTTATAGAAGGCTGAGGTCCTTCTGCGACCTCTGACGCCCGAGTCGCCTCCACTCGTCGCTACGACCCTAAGTCTCAGTAGTTCAACGGTCGAACAAATGATAAAAAAAAATTCTCACTAGTTCGATGATCGAACTAGTGAGAACAAAGGGATCGGTCTGAGGGGTATTAATGCTTACTATCCCAGTCCTTATTATCGTGCAATAAATGTCCAAGGTTATGTCGGACTCGAACCGTCTAAAACACATGCCTTGGGCATTATTACCGGAGGTGATTAAGTAGCCAATTTCATCATTCTCTGAACCTTTTTCCCAACTCGGTTGGGGTCTGCTTTCCAGTCTAACTGTGATGCGACTGAACTTCGATATTTTCCGTGAAGCGACTGCCATATGACCTCCACAACCAATGGTCCAATGAGCAATGGCGATATCGAAGTTCCAAGTTAGACTGGTTGGACTTTTGAGGTCTCCAACTACCCGTAACGACTGCCATAGATGTTAAGATTATGTAACCAATATATCCCAGAATATCCCTCGCACCCAGGCAGACCCGGGGCCATCTCTCCCCCCAGTCCTGGCGGACACACATGGCGGACAAGGGTCGTTAAGTCACCTTGCCACATTCCTTTCGTTGGCCTAGCGAAGAGTCCCTAAGTCTCACCTGGGCCCACAAGAGAGATAGGTACCCTTTCCTTCTCCAGGGATCTATATATTGATGATATAATTTGTCCAATTCCAGTTCTTCCTCATCAGCGCGTTAGCAGTGGCTTGTTTAGCTGAGCCCCCAGTGGACAACAGGTACCTCCCACCCCAGCAGGGAGGTCGTGGAGGCCCTCCTTCGACGTCATACGGAACACCTCTGCAGAGGCAGACCGATGCTGTGTTCAGGTGATAATTGACTTTTATGATTTTGCGAGTCACAAACTGAGGTATGTTGAAGCCTTTGTGATTTTTAAATCGGATTTAAATGTGACATTTCTATGATGGGAAATGATGGACAATATTTGAATTGACCATATTTAGAACACACACAAACTGTCCTACGTCCCGGAGCACATGTTTATTTATTTATTAATTAGATGTACCTACGCTTACAGATTATTGCCATTTCAAAAACATTTAGTGAGTTCCATTTATAAATCAGGTCTAGAAAGGTATGCTTTACCAACAACTCATATCAACCACAGGAGAATTTAAAGGTGATCAGTGACATAAGTGCTTTAAGGCATCAAAAAATATTTATAGGCCCAATTTCCCTTAAGCGCAGACATTGCCGTTACAATTCAACATCTAAATGAATAATAAAGTAAAAAATAAATAATAAAAGAACTTCATTCATTGATAAAACCATGGTTGTTCATCACTATCACTATCACTACAGTCGCGTTCTCTGTCCCTATTTTTCTTGTCCGTTTGTACGCTTAAATCTTTGAAACCACGTAACGGATTTTGATGTGGTTTGTTTTAATAGATAGAATGATTAAAGAGGAAGGTTTATATGTATATAACATCATGCTACGACCAACAGGTACGAAGCAGGAATGAAAAAGGTTACAAAAACGGGGTGACGCAGACGAAGTTGCGCGGGTCAGCTAGTTAATATTAACTTAATACTATTTTTCAGCAGTCGCCAGCCTTCCCGCCGTCCATCCAACCAATACATACCTCCCCAGACCTCCTCCCAATATGGGCCTCCCTCTCAGCAGCAGTTTACCGCCCCATCAGCTCAATACGGAGTCCCCGAACAGGGAGCGCAGATGCCGGACTCGCAGTACGGAGTACCATCTGCTCCTTCAAACCAATATGGAGCGCCAGGGTTCGGTGGATCAGGTAATTAATGTTTTCAGTAATAACTTAACTTTTTCACAAGACTATAGTAGCGGAACGCTATGATGGCCGTTCTGTTTTATGGTGCGCTTAATATTGGACAACGAACTGTTAGAAGAATAACTTAAGAAAAATATGACGAGACGGTAGGTACAGAAGAAAATAAACTTCAGTCACTAAATAAAAAAAAATTAAAGAAAAACCAAAAACCCGACTGGTTAAAAACTAATTTTAAAAATTACGTGAAATAATTAACTTAAATAAAAACCAAAAACAAAGAAACAAGCCCAGTAGTTTAGAATTCTGTTAAGTAATACTAAATAACTACACAATAGAAATAGTTTTATAATTGATACAGACATAAAATAAATCATAAATTCTAATGCAGAACAGAACGTCTCACAATCCGCCCGGACGATTTGACCGTGTGCTTGTCTGCCCCCTAAGTGATATATAAAAACAAATCTTGATTACCCGCCTTAAACATTACCATAACCAAACCAAAATTAAAAACTTAATTCTTTTTTTCAACAGAGGAATATTCCCAGGGTGGGACTATTGGAGGTCGCGCGCAGAGCCGTCAATACCTTCCACCTGGGGCTGGAGCCAGGAACGGTTATGGTGGCGAGGAATACAACAGTGTAAGTAATTATTAAGCGGGGCGTGAAAAAGCATCTGATGAGGCCGTCAAGCTGAGCGCCACCATTGTAGCACTGAACGTGTTTGCAATGGTGACCCTCTTTCATGAGACTTTGCCTTCAGCTTAACATCAGGCGAGGTGAAGTCATATTGAAAAATAATTAAACACTCGATTTAAAAGGGAAAATGTGAATGATATGACAGAACTTAACACCGAGATCTTTCCCTTATAGTTAGGGGAAAATGCTCTAAACGCTGATCCATCGAGACATACGGCTTGACATCTTCTACTCTTATTATCTAGATATCACCAAAAATCATTCCGTTTGATACTCTCCAAGACCATAATTGGTAGTGCTTGTGCGGCTAGGCACGTAATTAATTTCCTTGCGATTTACAACTCATAGGAAGATCAGGTCAAAAAAAAATAATTCGGTTAGGAATTTATTTTCGGCGTACCTACCCATTTTTTACAAAGTGCCAGTTTGGTTGTGCAGGTCCGATGGCAGTCGCTTCACGGAAAATATCGAAGTTCATCATCTTAATTATTAGACTAGAAAGCCGACCCCAATTGAGTTGGGAATATGCTCTGAAATGAGAATGAAATGTTTTTCATACTCCGTCTAATCAATGTAATGAAATTTTAAAGCAGTTTATATGCTGTAGCTTTCTTTTTGATTATTAGGCCTGGGTTGCACGATCGTACTTTAACATTAACAGTGCATTTAAAGTACCGGTCAGGAATAAAACAGGTTGCACCATTTGGAAATTGTTAAAAACACGCCATAACTCGACGCTAACTGTAACCGGCCACGCTCAAACGTCAAATTCTATCAAAAAGCTAACTATAACACAGCTACTAAATATTCTGGTGCAACACATTTAGCCAAACCATTAGAATCAATGTTACTGTTACTGTTAAATTTGACGGAAACCTTAACTTTAACAGGTAGTTGGAGCAACTAAGTCTTAGTATTCAATTATTATAATTTTACTTTGATACGTGTTGACGGATTACGGCTAATTCTCATTATGGCAACGGACTCACTAATGTTGATTTATTCTTAAAATAATCTCATTGATCTCATATGAATGAATAACCATTTATATACATAAAGACAGTACTTATTTCAATAAGCGTTCCCAAATATTGAGAAGTAGCCCTAATCAGAAGTAGCCAATATGAGAAGTGGCCATAATGAGAAGTAGTCCATTAGCGAGTCGGTTGCCATAATGAGAATTAGCCCTAATGCGCCTTAACCGTGTCACTCTGAACATCCTACAGGAGCCCGCCAACTATAACTTCGAGTACATGGTGAAGGATGAACCCTCTGGCAACGACTTCGGGCACCGCGAGTCCAGGCAGGGTGACAGGGCAGAGGGCCAGTACTACGTGCTCTTACCCGACGGTAGGAAACAGGTAAGATGACGGGCTATTCAAGGACATAGCTAGAAGGAACTTAGGCACAATTTTTGGCTTATAAAAGGAGGGGTTTTTAGGTTAGACAAGAACAAGGCCCATTAAATTTGAAGTGGTTTACAGTGGTCTTCTATAGACGTATGCACATAGAATTGTCTCTACCTACCCTGTAGAAACTGTATCTTCCGTCCTAATTGAGCAGTCCGACTGAGGAAGAACAGCCCTACAGAATACCGCGGCTAATAATAACCTTGTGTTGTGTTTGCGGTGAGTAAGGAGCCAGAGCTCATTGAAGAAATTTTATTGTGTTGTCAGTGGGAATACCGAGAAACCCTTCTTTGTCTTCTGCACTGACAGCACAGAGACTCTCTTAACCGTCTCCCCTCCAACCTTTTCTCTATTTGGTTGGCAGCATGAATGTGACGCCCCTGGTGTTGCAAAAGTCCACTGTAGTCCTTAGGCCACTGTAACAACTTTCCATCAGGTGGGCCGTGTGCTTGTCTGCCACCTAAGTGGTATAGAAAACAATCCGCGCGCGCCAGTATCTCGGATTGGACCTCACGAGCTCTTTTACTGTCACTAAACCTTTCATGCAGCTTATTTAGATTATTTCCGAGTTGTAATATCTGCCTATGTATTTATTGTTATTGTAACTGTGAGGAAGAAAACTATCTTTTTTTATCGTGCACATAATCCCCACGGATACCACCTCCACCAAAACCGATGGAGGTGATTATGTCGGACTCGAACTGACCAAAACGCACGCCGTCCGTGGGTCCTAGATTGCCCGAGGTGAGATTATACAAGACATATCTCTCGCACCCCGGCAGACCCGGGGACATCTCTGTTGAGATGACCCTCTTCCCCCAATGTGGGGACCATGGTGTCCCTATCTAGCCCCTGGGTATGGGGTGGCACTTTGCGCCATCGCCGTGGCCTGCTTCTGCTAGGGTGACCGGTGACTTCACCCGTCACCCCGAGGCCCACGCTTATGGAGGACAGGAAGAAAACTAACTGCTAACTGCTGGATATGTCATGCGAAATGGTTGTAGATATAACATGTCAAACATATTTTTACAGACTGTCAAATACGAAGCCGATGAAAACGGTTACAAGCCGAGGATATCGTACGAAGACACCGGTTTAGGACAGCGCGGTTATGGCAGAAACAGCCAAAGTGGTTACAACTACGACAACCAAGGTTATTAAGAACCACCTAGATCAGACATGTACGGATTTACATGAAATTTCCTTATTGTTATAATTCGTTAAAAATTAGGTAAGGACATATTATTTTTATACTGTATCGGTTATCCATAAATATTTTGAAATATCTATATCATATAGATACTTCTAATATCAAAATATGTACGGAAATTAATTAATGCAGTGATAAAACTGCATAAATCGAGAAAGAAAATATGAATTGTCAAGTTGTTATATTCTGTGAATCTTGATTTGACAATTTGTATATTTTATCTGTGTAACAAAACTGGCGGGAATTTCGGAAATGTCAAAAGTAAAAGTTTATTTTTGAATGAACGACATTTATGTACGTTTTTGATTTATTTATATATTATTATTGTGTAACCGACCGACGACCTATGCATTATTTAAAGGATATTGAGCCATATTTACGAGACTAATGTACAAAACGCTTAGTTAGTGTAGTTTATAGTAAGAGAACAAGGTGAAAAAGGTACCTATGATTTTACTTTTCTACTTTTTCATCCAAGTATTATGTAGGTACTAGGGATATTTTCTAGTACCTATGGACATTTTTATTAAATATGTATTTTCAAATCTACCTTCATATGATAAAACCATATATAATATGAACTTTTGCATGTAATACAATACTTCATCCCTGTCTATTGTATGAAAACTGCTCATAATCAAATAGATTATATATATAAATTAGTCCATTTAAATCGCAATTTTGTAAATAAACAAAAAGTAAAATATATTTTGTCTTTTCTTTACAACAATTGTACCTAACCGTGGTTCGGTATATTCATACAGTAAGTATTTGCCCCACTCGCCTACAGTAGGACGGAACGGAATGTATTTTTGCAGATCATCAGACATCTGGCTCCAAAAGTTCCTGGACATCTTAAGACCGGAAGATCTTTTTGATAAGAAAATAAGTAAACTCATACAAGTAGTAGCCTAACTTGATTACATTAATAAGTAGATCTATTATCCAGTAGCTCTTAAGACTAGTAGTTACCTATAGTGGTATCACTTCATACATTTTTTTTTTAATTTTCGTACTAAAACGTTTTGTTACAATGGTGGCACTCAGCTTGACGGCCTCATCAGATGCTTTTTCACGCCCCGCTTAAAGGACTCGGGACTGTAGGAAGAAGGAAATAAGGAAAGGCTGATAAGGAATTCCAAGACTCACTGAACCACTGAATGGTGAATATCATATATTTCTACAATATAATTGGAAATAGTCAGGGCTTACCTCGAATATCCTGCACATCCCCATTTCCTGCAGTCTTCGCGGTGACGGGTTCAGCAGAGCACACTTCTATGCATATTTTGTAAATGGTCGCAGGCTTTGATTAGGTTTAAACTTTATAAAAGGAACGCGTCACGGTTTTTCAGAGTGTTGGTAGCACTGACGTAAGGAAAAGGAATGGAAGCAATGGGTAGTCGTTTTTTTGTGATTGATGCGTTCAGTTTACATTATAATGGATGCATTAAAAATAATTCATAATGGCACAAACCATTTCATTGCGTTTGCCGGATTAAAGCGATCATGATATATGCAATTCGGTATACGATATATTAAAAAATCGTTAGACTAATAATAAGTACTTAGATGCCGATGTTGTCCACTTGTGCAAATTAAAAAATAAAAGAACTAGATTTATCAAGAATTTTTAATTTGAAACGAAATAAAAGATACAGAAAATTTATTATCACGTTCACTATTTTCATTAATTAAACTGTTTACCACTATATTAATTAATACAGCGAATAGAAGCAGAAACACAATTTTTCTACCTTACTTTGCCGTGGTACCATTAATGGTACAATCGAATAGTACCACAGCAATGCATGGACAATGTAAAGTGGTATAGTATGGTAACATCAATGAGACAACGGCAAAATATTTTTGCATTGTACCATTAATTGTACTATGGCCAAAATATTTGCGGTTGTACCATCAGTGTTTCCATATCTACGGATAAAGGTTTTAGGCGACAACGATAGTTTATAGGTCTGCAAAGTATTTTGATGGCATTTGGAAGGGTTTCTCTCGAAAATTACCTTTTAACCGTAGAGTTAATAGTACCACGGCAAACAATTGTATTATTTAGCATTATTATTTGCTCATATTACATACTTATTATAAGCAATTAAAGCAAACTGGCGAAATATTACTACAATAAAAAAAATCTAATATATAAATAATAATAATACTATGCAATTATGAAACTAACTTGATAGTATCTAACAAGCCATTCTACATAAAAATTATAAAAACTAATGATCTTATATTAAACAGAGGTAGATATGTGATTTAAAAAGGTAGGTCCATAGGTCTCTAGAGAGCACTGTTTTGTGCGAGAGATATGTCTTGTATAATCTCATCTCCGGCAATCAAAGACCCAAAGACGGCGTGCGTTGTAGTCGGTTCGAGTTCGACATAATAACCTCCACTGGTTTTGGCGGTGGTATCTGTGGGGATCCTGCTCACAATAAAAAAAGAGAGCCCCGTTCTCACACAGACACATGAGGGATATTTTTATATTCAACCCTTTTGACGCACCCAAGTGGATAGTGGCATAAAAATTGCGATTTTTCTTTATGCCGTTTAACTAGCGTTATTCATTCTCGATCGTGTTAATAAACCTAAATAAAACAAGAAAAAATATGAACGTCATTGCAAAAAAAAGAGATGGCGTTTCATACTTTGAATTGAACAAGCTTGAATATTTACGAAAAAGTTTAGACGTATTCTTATCAAAAAGGTTCATATTGTCGAATTTATCCTTCGTTGCGTAAATACGCCAACCAAAGACACGCGTACACCGACTACATACCACTTCCACTATTTTTTTGTTTTCCATGATGATACCTTACCAAGTAAAATAGAGGATACGAATCACTTTACCAGAAAAAATAGTGGTTCTTACCTGACAAACTCGACAGGTGCTTTATCAGACCCTGCTTTAAGTACTAAGGACTCATAGTGTTTATATTGTTCGGGACTTCACGCGATATATTTTTGAACACTTACTTTTGCCGACGTTTCGGGTGCGTTGCAGCACCCGTGGTCACGACTTGACTGGCCTGCGAGCGTCGCGCGGTGTGCAGGAAACATTTTTTGTGTGTCTACCCTCCATTACTTTCACATTGACACACCACACTCACTATACACACACACGAACAATATAAACACTATGAGTAAACGCCGCGATAGTTTAAAAGTTACAGTAATAAGGACTGTCAAAAGAAGGAATATTGTAAAGGGTTGAGTTCACACATCTACCTAATTTTAATATAACATCATTGCAAGCGACTTAAATGATTCGATGAGTACATTTTTGGTAATTCTATTTATTTAGTAACTTTTGTCATTGAATGAGTACATTTTGTTAAGGATTAATTGCTGTGGTATAATAATGTCAGGAAAATAAAAATTTGACAAAAAAATAATAACGTCCAAAAATAATAATGGCAAAAAAGAATAATGTTCAAAGTTAATCATTTATTCGGGCATCCAATTTTAATGTATGATAATCTTCCTAGGAGCAAAAGAAAAACTCCGTTGCACGACATATTATGTTCAATTTATATAGAATATTGGGCATTCTTATTTTTGTACTTTATTCGTATTGGACATTTTTTTGGACATTATTCTTATCGGACATTTTATTTTTTGGACATTATCAGTACCTGGACCAATTGAAGGTACGACATTAGTCTACGGTTGGTAGACATACGTTTTATTGATTGCATGAGTAATGTTTAGCAACTATTACAGTGCACGGCATCTAACTTGGCAAGGTTTTGTACTAGTTGGGGTAAGTTCGCGCATCGTACACTTAGAGACACAAAAAGTGCTTGTCGTTATTCTATTCATTCACCAGAATGCCATCATTTATTTTGAATTATGTCTGCTTTACCGCAAAAGAGACCCAAAAATGCGTCTTAAATGCGCTGACGGTTCTTGCCAAGTTACTTGCCGATTGCTGTACTTGGGCTCTAGCCAAAATGCATTCGTTCCGAATCTACATTCGTCATCGCTCTGAAAATGCATGGGAGTGACATCTGTTGTCGAATGTCATGGGATCCGGTTCCGACAACAAATGTCACTCCCATACATTTTCAGAGCGATGACGAATGTAGATTCGGAACGAATGCATTTTGGCTAGAGCCCCTGGTCATTGAATGAGTACAATACGGTAATGATTAAATCATTGAACAAGTACTATTTGGTAACTTTCAGTCATTGAATGAGTACATTTTGGTAACATACTAGTATCAATCTTTGATTGAGTACCTACTAACATTTAAAGTTTTAAATATTTATTGCCTACTCTTTTATTTATGGTGGGCAATCGAGACTTTAGAAATTAAAAACCAACTGCCTATTTTTGTTTTACTACTTAGATGGCAGACAAGCTCACGGCCCACCTGATGGAAAGTGGTCACTGTGGCAAATGGACGTTTGCAACACATGGGGCAGTACACTCCAGCTACATTACCGTTAAGCCCCGAGGCCGAAACAAAAACCAAGGGTTGCCACACCCCAAAAAACATTAGTGATAGATGTGCAAAAATTAAAAATATTAACAATTTTACTTATTCAATACTACTTAATAAAAAAACATTAGAATGTCAGTAATATTTAATGTTGCCAACTTATTGATGACAGCTACAGTTTAAAGTTGCCAACTCAAAAATTGACTTTTAAAAATAAATAAAGCACCATTATCAAGAGTGTATGTAATTGTTTATGACTATTAGAGTAATATAATAATTATTGCGTTATAAGTACTAAACACATGTGTTCTTCTGAATGCGTTTATACACACGCGTGCCCAAAAAAAGAGTATAATGTTTAATGTGTCACCTTTACATATAACTTTGTATGAGTAAATGTACACTTATTGAGTATAAGTACACTTTTTCATATGAAGGTGTACACCACAGAACGAAAAAAAAACTAGTAGAAATGTTTTACGACAGATTTGTAACACCATACTCACACATACAACCTTTAATAATTCATTTATGAAATATACATAAGAATACCACCTGTACAGTCAGAGCTCATAAGTGCATTAGCACATCAAGGCTCAAAATGGTTTAGCGTGCGGCCGGCGCGCTTATATGTGTGTGTAATGTTACTATGCAATACGAGGCGACGCTGGCTTGTCTTAAAAGAAAAAGGTCACAAGTAGCGTTAGAATGTTGACGCTATAGTTGCGTAGGATTGCTACTGCACTTTTGAGTTCTACTGTACCTACTCCCGTATTCACACTTCGGCTTGTTTTTTGTTTTCTGTGGTGTAAGTACCTATCTCTTTATCGATTTCACTATGATTGGTGGTACTGACAAATTTGCTGACTGTACCTATATGAATTTCTTCATTGCATCGTAATCAAACCACAATAACACTGGGTTCTAAGCAAGGCAATAAAAAGTACCTACTATTTACAATAAAAAGAAATACTAAAGTTTTTATATGTACTTGTTATAAGCAGAAAAATATCAAAATTAAAACTACCTACATTATACACGAATAATTTTTAATTACCATATAAAATTTGATGATGTCATCGGTATTCTATACTAAAACCAGCAGTGTAGTTAAAAAAGAAAAGGTCAGTCAAGGGCGAGTCAGATTCGAGCACCGAGGGTTCCGCATAAATATGAAATAATTTTTTTTAGCACTACAAACTATACCGGTTAAAACCTTAAAGTAAAGGACGACTGGATATTTAGACACGGCATATATGCATAGCGCGTGCCGATAATTAAAAAAGATAGTTAATATTCATTTTCGAAATTTCAAATATAGAATGTTATACTCCATTTGTTTAAGTACTTAAATGAAAACAATAAAAACACATGTTAAACAAATAAACTAGACTAACTAACTGACTAACTAGTAGTACGATACTTGTTTTTAGTCTTTACAATGCGTTGCTAACCAGAAAAGTATTTTTAATAATGAGTTTTTAAACAAAACATATTAAAAAGACACACCAAGATTGTTTACGTTTATTTAAGTACCTTAACAAATGGACTCGGCGCTTATACGTGGTCATAAGAAGGAAAATGGAGTCGTTTTTATCGTGTTGCATTAATTCTGCTATTGCCCAAAATATTTATTTTCCGAAACGACCATAAGTACGTGCCATATCCATATGCCATGCCATAGCCTTAGCACGAAATACTATCGAATTCGTAATGTAAAGGTATCGACAGAACGGAGCATTGCGATTGGCGGGCTACACACGCACACAGGTTCTCAAGAGGCAGACCGCCACTCACAACGCTCCGTTTTCTCGAAACCTCTTTACATTACGAATTCGATAGGAGTTCATGCTAGTGCTACTGAACTAACTTTATTTGGTAATTAAAAATTAGTGGTTTTGTAAAGAAATATCATTTACAAGCAATTATACGCAAACATTAAAAAATTCTGATTCACAAAGTCATCACACCACAGACTATAGCAAATATCATTAAGAGCTAAAATCGCATGCACACATACATTATCATTGTTAAATTCAAACAAAAATGACTGGCTCTCTTAGCGATAGATTAAGACTGAATTATTTATTAAATTATATACAGATTGCCTTTGGGCGGGTAACATTATCCATTGTGCGAAAATACATTTAATCAAATCAGAAAAAAAAATTATAACAAGCTTTTCCAATTTTAAATTTATAAAACCACCTGCTCCGGCTTCGCCTGGGTTACACTAAAATTTTAAAAAAATAGTTGCCTAAAATTACATTTAACCGCCCGTTAGTATAATTTGAAGTTGACTGAAGATTTTATCAAAATCGGTCCAGCCGTTTTGGAGTCCAAACATTTATACAAATAAAAAAAAAGTCGCAAATTAAAAACATGACAAAGAAAAAATCATTCGATAACATCCATTAGTTTGTGAGGTACAGTTGTCCTCAAAAGTTGTTGCACAATAAAAAATAAAAATCATAGTAGGTATTAACATACCTCATTATCCGTCTCCATTTATACTTTAAACGTTTCTGAAATACCATCGCATGTCAGTGTTATAATTCAAAAATTTACGGAATATAAAATCAAGGGAAATTGCTCATAAAACTCAATCGCGTTAATTCAGGTAAAACAGAGGAGCGATTGGTTATAGTTTTCAAAAGAGAACAAATTGATAAAGTAAAGTCTCAGTTATTGACACAAATTATTGATTATATAGGATTTTTTTATTTGTTCTAAATCTCAATAGTAATCTAAATACTAAATGCATTAAAATTTCACTAAAATCTTACCTCAAACTAATATTTGAATTCCTATGTAACACGGACTCAGGGGTTTTCAGATCATTGGATTGAAATGTCGAGTCATTCCACCAACTTTGCCGACAAAGCTCTTAATGGTTCAAGCAGTTCGGTTGTGGAATGCCCTGCCAGTGACTATCAGGAATGTTAAATGCCTGTATTCAGTACTACCTATCTCTCTGTATAAATTATTATATTAATTATTCTGTAGTTATATTGTTATTAATCACGAATTATGTTGAAAATTTTCACAGCATTGTATATCTGTCGCATTGCATTGTATATTCTATATCCGAATACGGATATCTGGTTACAGGACACGCGGATACGGGTCATAATTCTTTTAATCAATCTGTTCGGCTAGTAGACAGATGAGTGTACGTTTCGACTTGCATTGCGCGGACATTTGTACTTGTATATTTGATTTTAAGAAATAAAAAATAATAACAAAATTTGTTAGTTTTACATTTTATGGTGTTTTTTATCCGCGGATATTTGCGGATACCGATATCCGCCGCATGACTAATTGTGTCTAACATCTACTTAATTGTATATTCCGTATTTCTTTTTTAAATTAAGCGAGATCACAGAAATACATCCATTTCGGTTCAACTACGAAATCGGTAATACCGTATATACAAGATTGTGCCTATACATATATCACTAGATTATAATACTTAGTTTGGGGCGACATAGTCCTTGCAATAGCAATATGGGTTTAAATGTGGTCGCTTTTGACTAATACAACTGGGTTCTTCGCCGTACCTGAAAAGAGAATAAAAAATTATATTAAACAATTTTTCTGACGACTGTACACGTAAGCCAATTATGTTTTGAAACTTTTTTTATATCACTTAGGTGGAAGACAAGCACAAGGCCCACCTGATGGAAAGTGGTCACCGTGGACTATAGACGCTTTGCAACACCAGGGGCGTAACACACGTGCTGCCTACCCTGTAGAAACCTTCTAATGCCCTTCTTGAAGAACCCCATATTGTAGTCGCTTGGAGAAACCACATTGCAAATTGTCAAATAGTCAACATGGTACGAAATAATTAATAATTAATTGTTAAGTCTCCAATCTGATACTCTCCAAGACGTTAACTGGTAGTGCTTGTGCGGCTAAGCACGTATTTAATTTACTTGCGATTTACACCGCATAGCAAGGAATCGGGACAAAAAATAAATTTACTTTTTTCTAACTTTTTCGGCTAGGAATTTATTTCTGGCATACCGATTTTTTTTACAGAAACAGTGCACGAATTGCGGCAATGGGCTCGCCCCCTATTACGTGGGACCAAAAATCATAGTTGTGGATCATGTTGCAAAAACGGGGTGACGCAGACGAAGTTGCGCGGGTCAGCTAGTTCTAAATAAGGTAAAAAATTAAACTTACGCATTGGTTCTGGATATGTCTCGAGTGTCGATCGAGAACCTATCTTCTTTTATAAAATATTTCAGCGATGCCTCATAGATTCCATGACCGGGTCCTACAACCACCTGGAAGGACATTAAATATTATTTTAACTGGAGTTGAAGAATGTTTTTTTTATATGGCACGTCAATTTGATCGGTCTTCCCACTGACAACACAAAACCTCCTCAAACGTAGGGGCCAGGTTGAGGTCGACACAATGGATCCAATAGGGTCAAAGTGTCCGCGATAGTTCCAGAATACGCATCTCAATAAGATAAGATAAGATAAGATGAGATAAGATAAGATAAGATAAGATAAGATAAGATAAGATAAGATAAGATAAGATAAGATATAAGTACCTTAATTTGGTAATTTTCGCTGTCGTATTTAACTTTTCCGTTGAACTTGCCCACGTATCCGTCGACGTCCTTAGCGCCGGCGAACATCAGCATGCGCTTGTTGGCAGTCTGGCGCATGACCCACTTGATCTCCGACAGCGTGCGGGGAATACATTGTGACCTGGTAGTAACAATATAGAATAAATTCTACATAATTATGTGTCTAGGGGGGCCAAAGACAAACCGCGTCTACTTACGTGACATTTTACCGTGACAGTCAAAGAATCAAAGAATCAATTTCATTCATTCAGTTTAGGCACATAAAGAGCACTTATGAATGTCAAAGTTTTACAATAATTATGTACCTACATTTGTCAAAAATATTATAATTTATAATAAATAAAATACTTAGTGAATAAATCATTAGAAAACCAAACCGGAAAAAAGTGAAAAACAATCAAACATAGTGTCAAAAATGTGTGTCCGTCGCGTATTCAGCTGCGTAATAGCTGAGTTTCGTCAGCATACCTCTATACTCCATTTGTTTAGGTACTTAAATAAAGGTAAACAATATTGTGGCAGTTTTTTTATGAAAACATGTGTTAAACAAATAAACTAGACTAACTAACTGACTAACTAATGGTTATATATATATACTATAACACAGGGTTATAGTCTTCAAAAATGCGTTTTTCAGCAGAAAAGTATTTTCATACCGAGTTTTTAAAACAAAATATATTAAAAAGACACACTAAGATTGTTTACGTTTATTTAAATACATAAACAAATGGAGTTTGTGTACAAAAATGATACATAAAAATTCCTTTCACCAAAGCGTCGAGAGCCTACAGATCCAATCGCAACGGACCTTTTAATTTTTATCGTGCGAAAAATCCCCGCGGATACCTCCCCCGTTGTAGCCGGTTGGGGAGGTTATGTCAGACTCGAACCGACCAAAACGCACGCCGTCTTTGGGTCTTTAGTTGCCGGAGGTGAGATAGTAGACAACATATCCCTCGCACCCCGACAGACCCGGGGCCGTCTCTCTCGAGATGACCCCCGTCGGGTGTAGGGACCACGGTGTCCTCGTCTAGCCCCGTGAATGGGTAAGCGCAATTTTGCAATCGAAACGAATCTTTTTTTTTATCGTGCGCAAAATCGACTCGTTCCGACCAAAGCGCACGCCGTCCATGGGTCCTTGATTGCCGAAGGTGAGATTATACAAGACATATCTCTCGTAACCTGGCAGACCCGGGGACGTCTCTTTGAGATGACCCCTTCCTCTAATTTAGGAACCATGGTGTCCCCGTCTAGCCCCTGGGTATGGTGTGGCATTATGTGCCATCGCCGCGGCCTGCTTCTGCTAGGGTGACAGGCGGCTCCACCCGTCACCCCCAGGCTCGCGCTCATAGGGGACGGAGGTCATTCTGCGACCTCCGACGTCCGAGTCGCCTCCGCTCATCGCGGGCAGTGCGGGCCCGGAGTCTTCTCCGGACTCGCTCCGCCTCCTCCTTTTCGAGCATAACTTGCTCGCAGAAGGAGGCGGCGGCTGCCCAAGCACTCGCGCATCGTACCATCGCCGTGAGCAAGGTGGTGAGCGATACAACGCCCACCCCTAGGGCTGTCACTAGGACCCGCCTTGGAATCACAACGGACCTGACATCTTCCGTCAATATGTTGATATACTTCATGAAGGCGTCGACCGCGCGCCGGTAGACCGGCTCCGTCTCCGACACGTTGTGCCAGGCGAGGCACGCGCACCAGTGGGGTTCGATTCCCGCCTCGCTGCACGAACGGTTGCGGGGGACCTGGGAACAAAATGACCCATAAATTCATTTCTTTGTCTTATGAAATAACTGGCCAATTGCGAATGGTGGAGGTCCATACCATTCAGATTTTAGTAATTTCAACTGTCAGTGATCATGAAGACGATTTGCATTACAGGGATCGCTTGGGAAAAGAACTCTTAGACCCTGCAATGGTATGGCCCGTCACATTAGTCTACTAGAAAAATACGCAGTTCCGTTGCAACTGTAATTGCGTTACCATAAAACGCGATTGGACTTCACAAACTCGTATATTTCGCGACTGAAGTCAGTATCTTGAGCAAATTGACATACATGAACTCACGCCTTTATCCCCGAAGGGGTCGGCAGAGGTGCTAGCACCCACATTTAGCCAGTTTATGTTTAGGTCCCAATGTAATGGTGGCGAGCCTATTGCCATTACCCGGGCACTTGAAAACCTGCGATAAATACACACATAACTTCGAAAAGCATCGAAAAGTCTTCGGTGTGTGCCATGGTAAAACCCGGGATCTAACCCGAGACCTCGTCTCAGCAATTCATTACCCATACCACTAGGCTACCCCCACGTATACCAATCACACCGGAGTCGGTGAGGGAGGTTATATCGGACTCGAACCAACTAAAATACACGCCTTCTATAGGTCTTTGATTGCAGGAGGTGAGATAATAGGACCCTGGTACATCCTAGGGCCTCGTCCATCTGTCATTAGACCAGCTTGAATGCGAATTGACTTGGACCTGGAAATCCCCACACATAACACACAATCATCATCATTCTCTGAACCTTTTCCCAACTCAGTTGGGGTCGGCTTTCCAGTCTAACACAGTGATGCGGCTGAACTTCGATATTTTCCGTGAAGCGACTGCCATCTGACCTCCACAACCAATAGTTCAATGACCAATGGCGATATCGAAGTTACACAATATACATCAACATTAACTAACTGACTAATTAACGGAGGTAGGACACGACGGTATCTCCCGTCCGAAATGAGCTGTCCAACTGGGGAAGTACCTCCGCCCTACAGAAGACCGCGGTCATAATAACCATCGTGTTGTGTTCCCGCCGGTAAGTAGGGTAGCCAGAGCTCACTATACCCCTCCTTCCCCTCCCCTTCCTAGCCTCCCCACCCCTTCCCAGCTCTCCCCCTTTCCCTTCAGGGCAGACAGCGCGTGTGTGACACCCTTAGTGTTGCACACGTTCATAGGCCACGGTGGCCGCTTTCCATCAGGTGGGCCGTGTGCTTGTCTGCCACCTACGTAGTATAAAAAAAAAGAAAAAAAAAATAGATATTATAATTCACTTACAGGCTCCAACAGCGTCATCCCTCTGGTCAGATCAGCCCCCTCCACCTTATAGGGGTTGTTGAACTGCTCCAGGTCCAAAACGTCGAGTACAGTCGCGTAGATATCGTGCGGAGTGGTCAACGCCTCCACGTTCTGTTCTAGCGCCGACTGTACCTCTGGACGGCGACGTTTTAACTTCTCAGGGAGGTGGATGGCCATGAGAGGTAAACGTTCCTCGAGTTTCCCTTGGAAAGTGTCGCGGACGTTCGCGTATCTGGGGGATAGAATATCTTGTTATAGCGTAAGGGGTGAATGAAAGTCAAAAGGTAATTTTTTTTTTATATACTACGTAGGTGGTAGATAATCACACGGCCCACCTGATGGAAAGCGGCCACCGTGGCCTATGAACGTGTGCAACACTAAGGGTGTCAAACACGCGCTGCCCACCCTGAAGGGAAAGAGGGAGAGCTGGGAAGGGGTGGGGAGGCTAGGAAGGGGAGGGGAAGGAGGGGTACAGTGAGCTCTGGCTACCCTACTTACCGGCGGGAACACAACACGATGGTTATTATGACCGCGGTGTTCTGTAGGGCGGAGGTACTTCCCCAGTTGGACAGCTCATTTCGGACGGGAGATACCGTCGTGTCCTATTCTTATGTAGTGAATCAATAATATGAAAGTGATTCAAAGATACAAGTGGTACAAGGTAAGTACAAGTCAAAGGCCACTTAGCTACCCTCGCTTTTCATTGGTTGAGATGTGTCTTCTTCTTCTTTTTTTTCTTAGATGGCAACATATCAACTCAATTCAGGGGAAAATTTTGCCAGTGTCGAGTTGGGAATTTCCTTTTATTTTGTGATAAGTATAGTTGAAATGATTGTTGTTGATGATGATGATGACGATGATGATGATGATGATGATGATGATGATGATGATGATGATGATGATGATGATGATGATGATGATGATGATGATGCATCATGACGATGACGATGACGGATGATAGTTGCCCTAGTAAAGTAGTGGAGACTTTACTAGAAGCTTTTCTTAGGGAGATTTTGACACCAACACGAAAAATCACAATTCACTACAATATTCCACTCTCCTACACTTGTGTGCTTTGTCCAAGCCGTTATGTCTAAAACTCCACCATTTTTACACATAAAAACTCAAATGCACACCAAATTTAGAAAATGAAACAAATTCTGCAGCGCTATGACACTTTTCGCGTTCCCGCCAAAACCCCCGAGATGTGTCTGTGTATGTGTATTTTAAAAGTATCTTAACATCATTTGGATAGGTACTTGAAAAAACGTAAACAATCTTAGTGTGTCTTTTTAATATGTTTTGTTTAAAAACTCAGTATAAAAATACTTTTCTGCTTAGTAACGCATTTTGAACACTAAAACCATGTGTCGAACCACTAGTTAATCAGTTAGTTAGTCTAGTTTATTTTTTTAACATTGTGTTTGTATAAAAAGTTGCTACAAGATTGTTTACCTTTATTCCTAAACAAATGGAGTATAGTGTGTTTATCCGCATTATAGAAGCAAATTAATCTATATGTATTTACTTTAGTTTCAAAAAAATACTATATAATGTGTCCAATCTTTGAATATATAATATGTTTTTTATAAAGATATGACGGTATACCTTTTAATTTCATAGAAATATTCACAACACCTATTCAATTTATCATTAATTTGATATTCATAAAAAAGAAGGTGCTTTCATGACAGCCATTTTATTATATTTAGTATTTTTTTTAATAAATATAAGAAAAATTCTACAAAGATTTTTATTTTATAAAAAAAACAATCATAAAAATGTTTAAAATTCGTAATAAATACGAATCGCATCCCTGGTGGGGATCGAACCCACGACCTTTGGATTAGAAGTCCAACGCGCTATCCTCTGCGCCACAGGGACTGTGTGGTAGAGCTCTTATTTGAAGATCTTATTAAACTAGTCGATACCTATGGCTCCACCTGTATAAATATACATTGTCTTTGAAAATTATAATTATCTCCATTGTAAGACTGGAAACTTGTAATGAAACAGAACAGATTTACGACAAACCTTTTTTAAGTTAATATTTCGTTTGGTTAGATACTTTAATTACATGTTTTTATACCACTTAGGTGGCAGACAAGCATACCAGGGGAAGTGAGCAATGCCTTTTTTTTATTTATGGCACGTGAATTTGACTTCTCCTCGCCTGATGTTAAGCTGAAGGCAATGTCTCATGAAAGAGGTTCACCATTGCTAACACGTTCAGTGCTACAATGGTGGCGCTCAGCTTGACGGCCTCATCAGATGCTTTTTCACGCCGCGCTTAAAGGACCCGGGACTGTGGGAAGAAGGAAACACAGGCGCCGGTAAGGAATTCCAGGACTTAATGGTGCGGCAGAGGAAAGACTCACCGAACCGCTTGGTTCTTGATGGAATATTCTGTACCGTATGCGTTTGGAGATGTCCCCGGGTCTGCCGGAGTGCGAGAGATATGTCTTGTATTATCTCACTTCCGGTAATCAAATACTCAAAGACGGCGTGCGTATTAGTCGGTTCGAGTCGGTTGGCGGGGGTGAATAAAGACAAGCACGCCGACCATCTGATGGGATGTGGTTACCGTGACCTATGGATGTGTTCAACACCAGGGGCGACCTTTTGTCCTTCCTGATTTTTTTTTATCTTAATATGTGCATGTGTGATCCGTAAAAAAAAATTTTCTTTCTTTTTCTTTCTTTCTTTCTTCCGCAGTCAGTCCTAGCGACCTTTTCAGGTAGATAGCCCTTCTAACTGAGGCGCAGTCCCCTTGCCATCTTGCAGTCCCCATTCTTTAATAAAATATCTATCCAAATGCAGTATAGTTCCTAAGTTTTTTTTATTCAATAATATTTACTTATTCTCTTCACTATTAGGATACATTAATGAACATTTTCATCCTTTGTGGGAGACTGCTATCTGAATTAGGCTCCACAAGATGGGTGTGTATTATACTTAAATTAGCTCAAGACAGCTCAATGATTGAGTACCAAGATAAAAAAAGAAGAGTTGTTAGTTAACTAATGAAATAGTTACCTAGGCCCATGGTCCCCCATGACCATGACAAGCGTGTCCTCCAGGACCCGTCTCTCGACGAGGTTCTTCAAGAAATTCACCGTAGCATCATCAGCAGTGGATATCATATTGAAGTCATTATGAGTAATGTCGGCTATGAAAGTGAAGATATACTTCTTCCCGTCTAATCGTAGGAACTGGAAAGAAGTGGTTAGGTGATAATCAGTATGGTTTAAACTAAACAATTAATCACTACATAGTATAAAACAAACTCGCGTTTTCTGTCCCTATGTCCCTTTGTATGCTTAAATGTTTGAAACTACACAACAGATTTTGATGCGGTTTTTTTAATAGATAGAATGGATAGAGGAAGGTTTATATGTATATAACAGCATGCTACGACCAACAGATGCGGAGCAGGAATGAAGAATGTTGCAAAAACGGGGTGACGCAGACGAAGTTGCGCAAGTCAGCTAGTTTTTTTATATAATTTAGGTGGCAGACAAGCACACAGCCCACCTGATGGAAAGTGGTTATGTGGCCTATGGACGTTTGCAACACCAGAAGTGAAATTTAATTTAACTGTCAGTGCAGAAGGAAAAGTTAAGTTTCTGGGTCTTCCCGCTGACAACACAAATTCTCTCCAGTGAGCTCTGGCTACCCTACTCACCGCCGGAAACACAACACAAGGTTATTATTAGCCGCGGTATTCTGTAGGACGACTGAAAAGCCGACCCCAACTGAGTTGGGAAAAGGTTCAGAGAATGATTCTGTAGGGCGAATATACTTCCCCAGTTGGACTACTAATGAACCGCTCAAATTGTAAAAATGTATGCATGAAATATGGTTAATTGCTGCACTGGTCTGGTCGTGCCTCAGAGAGCACGTTAAGCCATCGGTCCCGGTTGCCGTACGAATTCAGCGATTAATTAAAATAAACGATAAACTATGTAAACTAAACTCTATGTAAGATTATTGCATTGTTATTAGCACGTAGATACAATGATTTTTAAACCCTTTAAATTGCATTATTGCATGAACTATGCTAATAAAAGGGTTTAAAAATCATGGTACTGTCACTTGCAATAATATGTAAACGTTTTAGAACTTTCTCACATTAAACTTGTTGAATTTTACCGTTTCATGTCATAATGTTGACTTGTCATTTATTATTGTGACAAGGTTCCAAAGTGTATACATATTATTGCAGGTGACTGTACCTACCAAAAAAATGCTATCAAAAAATGTAGCCCAATTTTGTCAAAACCGTAATTAGCTCCCCTGTTTTCGGGAGCGTTCCCCTAACACGCTGTATATAAAAATATAAAAAATAAACACTAACCTGATCAGTTATATTCATCATCAGCTGATACTGCGGCGTGTCTCCTATACAATACTCGTTGCCCGCCTTCGCCCGCCATTTATATATCTGCTGCTCCTCAAGGTAGAAGGCTCGGAGGTAGTGGTCCGCTGGCTGCCGAAGGAAGCCGTTGAAACGGAACTGGAAGGTGCCTATCCAGGGCATGTCTTCGAAGTAAGCTGTGCGATAGCTGGAGAGAATAACGATTAGTCACTACATAGTATAAAATAAAGTCGCGTTTTCTGTCCCTATTTTTCTTGTCCCTTTGTATGCTTAAATCTTTAGAACTACGCAATGGATTTAGATGCGGTTTGTTTCAATAGATAGAATGGTTAAAGAGGAAGGTTTATATGTATATAACATCATGCTACGACTGACAGGTGCGGAGCAGGAATGAATAATGTTGCAAAAACGGGGTGAAGCAGACGAAGTCGCGCGGGTCAGCTAGTTTTAGATAGACAGACTAGTGCCTAGAGGTATGGGTAATGGACTGCTGAGACGAGGTTCGATTCCCGGTTTTATCATGGCACACACCAATGACTGTTCGATGCTTTTTCGAAGTTATGTGTAATTTATCGCAAGTGCACGGTTAATGGCGAGCGAGTTATTAGTTATCTTATTAAAAATAAAGAATAAGCAACCGAAGTTACTAATATTCCCTTTAACCCCTCCAGCTAAGCTCAATGGCTTGTGTTAGGAGTGGGTTCACGTCGGTAGTGTAATGGCCAGGATTCGAACCAGGGACCTCTCGATCGTAAGGCCGACACCTTAACCACTAAGCTACCGCCGCTTATAAACTAAATAAACTGGCGAAATGTGGGTGCTAGCACCTCTGTCTACCCCTTCGGGGATATAGGCGTGAGTTTATGTTATGTAGATAGATAGATAGGGTAACAGAAAGTACAAATGCTGAATATAAGGTCGGGATTTCGATTCCCGTTAGCATCATTCTCTGAGCCTATTCCCAACTCAGTTGGGGTCGGCTTTCTAGTCTAACTAGGATGCGACTGAACTTCGATATTTTCCGTGAAGCGACTGTCATCGGACCTCCACAACTGAATTGGCGAATTGAATATTTAGGCTAGTCGGACTTTTGTGTGCTCCAACTACCTGTAACGACTGCCATAGATATTCGTATGGCTACCGGGACCGACGGCTTAACGTGCTTTCCGAGACACGACCAGTAGTACTAGCATTAACTCCGACCTATCGAATTCGTGATGTAAAGGTTTCGAGAGAACAGAGCATTGTGATTGGCAGTCTGCCTCTTGTGAACCTGTGTGCGTGTGTAGCCCGCCAATCGCAATGCTCCGTTCTCTCGAAACCTTTACATTACGAATTCGATGGTATTTCATGCTAAGACTACTGACCAGTGCAAATAACCGTATGCATGCTTACAAAATATTCTAACAGGAATCGAACCCGCGCCTCGTGCATAGAAGTCATGTTCACTACCGCCAAGCCAAAATCATTTATGACCTTACCCAATATCCCTGAGCTTATAAAATATGAACGGCATGACATCCAAAGTGCCTTTATTCTTCATTTTCTTTCTTACATCTGGCAACTCCAGCTCAGTCTTGCCAGTCAATATAGGGAATAATGCCGCAGGTGTGCCGTCGCCAACAATGTTGTAGCTGAAAAAAAAAATCCAATTTTGTACACAACGTTCGCACTTGACCGATTTTTTTAATCTCTTAGGTGGCAGGTGGCAGACGCTCATAGTCCACATGCCGGCAAGTGGCTATCGTGGCCTAATAGGAACCTTGTAATGCCTTCCTTGGGGAACTTCATCTTCCCGCAACCCTCTAAAGCCATTCTCAAAGAACCTTCCTTCCTTCTTCCTACAGTTCCGGGTCCTTTAAGCGGGGCGTAAAAAAGCATCTGATGAGGCCGTCAAGCTGAGCGCCACCATTGTAGCACTGAACGTGTTTGCATTGGGGACCCTATTCCACAAGACTTTGCCTTCAGCTTAACATCTAGCGAGGTGAAGTCAAATTGACGTGCATAAATAAAAAAAAACCTCGTCCTAATTGGACGGTCCCACTGGGGAAGTAACTCCGCCCTACAGAATACCGCGGCTAATAATAACCTTGTGTTGTGTTCCCAGCGGTGAGTAGCGTAGCCAAAGTCAGTGGGAAGACCGTGAAACCCTGGTTTCTTCTTTAAACCTTCACCTCTCCCCTTACCCACGCGTGCTGCCAAGGTGCACCTGCACACTTTGCACATTGCAAACGTCCATAGGCCGCTATAACTACTTTCCATCTATAGGCCATAGGCCTTTCTGCCACATAAGTGGAATAAAATAGTCACCTGGACACTACACAAATCTCTGCTTACCCATTTAGAACAGTTGCCTTCATGACTTCAGTGAGGTATCTGTAACTCTTCGGCATGCGTCGTATGAACCCATTCTTTGAGGTGGAATCAAACCCGAATATGAGCACGTTGAGGCTGTCTTCTCTCCCTGGAGGCACCGGATTCCGTACCACTGTCCTACGAAAACCAGTGGCGTATCCCACCCATTTTGAACTGAGGTAACTGGAAAATATAATAGTTTATTTATTATTCCTCTTTATTCAATTATCAAACATCATCATCATCATCATCATCATCATCATCATCATCATCATCATCAACATCATCATCATCAACATTATCATCATCATACCTAATCATCATCATCATCATCATCATCATCATCATGATTTCAGCCACAAGCCGTCCACTGCTGACCATAGGCCTCTCCCATCGACCTCCAATCCGATTGAATGGCGGTCCGCATCCAATGGGTAGCCGCGACTTTGACTATGTCGTCCGTCCATCTCGCAGGAGGCCTTCGTCTACCGGTACGCAAACAAAGATGATTATAAATCTTCGTCAAACATATTAGATATATGCCCGCGACTCCGCCCGTGTGGCTGTCGGTTATGGCGGCCAAAGCGCCATCTGTGCAACTGAAATTCTAAAATACTAATCATAACTCTGGTTCTACTTAACCGATTGCAATCTATTTGTTTTTATTTGTTTATGTCCATGTTATTTATGTCTAGACACCCAGAGGGCTTAGCCAAAATGCATTCGTTCCGAATCTACATTCGTCATCGCTCTGAAAATGTACGGGAGTGACATTTGTTGTCGGAATCGGATCACATGACATTTCGACTACAAATGTCACTTCCATACATTTTCAGAGCGATGACGAATGTAGATTCGGAACGAATACATTTTAGCTAGGCCCCCCCTTTTTTTTTATCGTGCGCGAAATCCCCACGGATACCACCTCCACCAAAACCGATGGAGGTGATTATGTCGGACTCGAACCGACCAAAACGCACGCCGTCCATGGGTCCTTGATTGTCGGAGGTGAGATTATACAAGACATATCTCTCGAGGACCCCTTGACCGCTACCGAGTTAGCGAGAGAGAGAAAGAGAGAGAGAGAGAGAGAGAGAGAGAGAGAGAGAGAGAGAGAGGGAGAGAGAGAGAGAGAGAGCAAGTCATGACAGTATTACCTCGTAATGTGCGTCCCCGTGCAGGTAATCTTGACGTGATCGCTCGTCGTCAACACATAGGGGTTGTCGTTCCACACGACGGTGTCTGGCCCCAGATGGTAGTGGTAATCACTGTCGTATATAATGTCTTTGTATGTACACGATATGCTTTTTGTTGTCGCCAATATTTCTGGGATCACTTTACATTCTGATAGCTGAAATGTGTATTATATAATTTTTAAACATGGTGGTTTATGATGACCACCTAAAAGTAATATCTAATACAGGGTGTCCGCCGGCAAGGTATACTACTTTGTTAGCTTATATTTTTTTATTAAATGAAATAGAATGGATCTTAATATTGATGAATGTTTTACTTAATGTCGGCAATTATATATGGAACACAATATCTGTTAAATGTCCGCCTCTGTTAGCCTCACAAATGCGACCCCTTTTAAGCACATTTTTCATGACATTCTCACACATTTCACGCGATATTTCATTGATTTCATCACGAATATTTTGTTTGAGTTGCTCAAGCGTTTCTGGTTTGTTTGCATAAGCCTTGCTTTTCAGATATCCCCACAAAAAGAAGTCCGGAGCAGTCAAATCAGGCGACCGTGGAGGCCAATCAACATCACCATTTTTTGAAATGACTTGTTGTGGAAAGAGGTCTCGCAGTAATTCCATTGTAATCCTGGCTGTATGCGAAGTGGCACCGTCTTGTTGATACCACATGTTGATCAAGCCCAAAGCATGCAGTTGTGGTGTCAAAAAGTTTTCAATCATATCACGATATCGCTCCCCATTCACAGTTACCGTTACGTCGTTTTCATTTTCAAAGAAGTAAGGTCCAATGATTCCTCCTGACCAAATTGCACACCAGACTGTCAGTTTTAAGGGATGTAAAGGTGACTGATGAATAATTTGACGGTTTTCCATTGCCCAGAACCGACTATTCTGTTTATTCACATATCCATTCAAATGAGAATGAGCCTCGTCACTCATTATGATTTTTTTATGAAAATCGGGGTTGCCATGGGCGAGCTGTAACATCCTATTGGCATATGTTCGGCGGCGTAAATGGTCCTGTGGAAGAAGCTCTTGTGTCAACTGAATCTTAAATGGACACAAATGCAAATCCTTGTGCAAAATTGTGGCCAAACTTGTTCTTTGAAGACCAAGCTCCTGAGCACGGCGTCGAATTGAGGTTGATGGATTGTTTTGAACACTTTCTTGAGCAGCAGTAATGTTTTCAGCCGATCTTGCAGTACGTGGTGGCCCATGCTTAGGCCTATCACTTACAGACCCTCTTTCTTCGAAATCATTCACTACACGATAAATAGTGCGTTTTGTTGGCACGTTGTTTCTCCCAAAAATTCACGTAACTTTCTCATCGTCACAGTAATCGATGATTGATTTTGATAATATGTTTTAACGATTAAAACACGTTGGTTTATCGAATATTTTTCCATAATGAATTTGCCAAGTGTCTACTTCACGACTGCCAAATATGAGCTGTCCAAACTGACGTTTACCAAAAAGGCGGCAAAACAAAGTAGTATACCTTCCCGGCATTTTATATACAGGGTGTCCACCCTGTATATAAAATTCTCGTGTCACAATGTTCGTTCCCGTACTCCTCCGAAACGGCTTGACCGATTCTCATGAAATTTTGTGAGCATATTGAGTAGGTCTGAGAATCGGACAACATCTATTTTTCATACCCAGCGGAGCAGCGGGAACGGGATCAGAAGTCCACGCGGGCGGAGCCGCGGGCAACAGCTAGTTATTTCTATAAACTTTACTTTTAAAGTGTGATTCGGACAAACAAACTTTTTACAATTACATAACAATACTAGCCTATGTCCGTGACTTCATCCGCGTGGCTGTCGGTTATAGCAACATAAGCGCCATCTGTGCACCTTAAATCAATAATACCAATCATAACTCTGTTTCTACTTAACCGATTTCAATCAAACAAACTTAAGAATTTAAGTTGGACCAAACCCACAAAAAAAACCGCATTGAAATCAGTTCAGTGGTTTTTGCGTCCATCGTGGACAAACAAACTTTTTACAATTATATATATACTTAGGTACATAGATATGCGTAGATATGCATAGAGAGTACGTGTAGTGACGTCATTGGGGTCCAAATATATGCCGGTAGCTATATCCATGAAAAATCATGACTGTAATGAAAATCTGATTGATCTTAGAACAACATACTCACATAACATTTGACCCAATCCTGACCCTTACAGTTAACATCTGGCAGAATCTTATCAAACTGAGTCACTTCCTTGGCGAACGGATCCAGTTTCGGTATATTACACCCTGATCCTTTATCCTCTTTCAGAGCCTCTGCGAGTCTACTCTCTATGTACCTAGAGGAATAGAATGAAATATTAGAAGCAGATGTTGTAACGTCGCGTTTTAGAACGTTCGTTACATCGGTTTTTAATTCCGAGTTTTTAGTCGACTTTTCATTTGAAGTTTCTGAACGACTGTGAGCGGAGCGGGAGGTGATTGTCATTTTGACGTAAGTTGTCACTTTTCTCCCTACTCATCTAAGCATCGGAGGTTCATAATGTCTGCTTAGAATTATTTGGTTTAATCTCATCAATATGAGAGTATTTTTGTCTGTGGGACCGTAAATTGTGTTTCCCACAAGGAATTATGATGATATAATTCAATATTTTTGGTAAGTCGCTGTTTTTCATTGGGATTCTCTTCGATGGAATGCGTCACACGTTGACTTTGAATTTAATCGCAATTTTATTGTTACAGCACCTATATTTGTATCTTTTGATAAATCTTATTATCAAGATGATTATTTCACGGGATTAAGGCGGTAAGTTATATATTTATTCAAAGAATAAAAACTTAGGGCCTCGTGGATTCGAATCGTAAATTGATAACCTATATTTGTTTCAGGTTTCCGAAAGGGCCGCCTTTTTTTTTTATAACCCTTTTTCTACTTTTCTTTTTCTGTCTTGCATTGCCTGTTTCTTTGGATGGCCTGGTTGTGCATTTATTTTGGCATGCTGCTCGCAAAACTGCATTTTTGATGGTTGCATTTCGCTGAGACGGAACCGCATGGTTTTCCTGCCGTCACATGCTGAGGATGATCCAGTCCAGTACTATACATGCTTATGCAAGAGGATTAATCTCGCCACGCGGGAAACCGTGAGCTAAAATTTAACTTTTATTTTATTTAACTTTATTTTAAATGCATTGGTGATGTAGGATATACTTACCTATAAGTGACTAGTTTTACTTTAGAACCTATTCTTATATGTATGTCCCCTTTGGACGCATATCTATTAAATTTTGCACACTGGAGCGATGACAATAAATCTGTAAACCTCAGTTTTGGTTTTATTTAGCTTACCTCCGGCAGATTAAAAGTTCCAATCTACCGTTGACTATCCTAGCATTATTTTATTGTGTGTCTCCATGGCGCCCGAGTATTATTTATATTTCTTTTGCATTATTATTTTTTTTTAGGAGACCACACTTGTTTGTTTTATTTAGCTTGTGTTCAACAACTAGCATTCTTTATTTTGTAAATGGTACACCGATGCCATATATAAAACCCCATAAACAAACCATATTTATTACAATGTCGCCTACGAACAGGGACGTGACAGTGTGCAGTTATCATTTACCTAGTCACCTTTGCATTTCTATTTAATTTAACATGTTAAGAACTGTGTTTTCTTCATGTATATTACTATTATAACTGTGTATTTCAGTTTTATTTTGTTATTGTTTACTTTGCAAAACTAACTACATTATAAGTTGGTACTATTGTTATTATCTCTTAATTACAGGTGAATATTTCAATTTGTATAACATTCTGAGTTATTGTTAACATTGTTTTATATTGTATAACCTTAGTTTATTACAACAACAACAATTTAGTACAAGTGATGTTGTCCACTTAGTAATACCTACATAATTACAATTTCATAAGATTCAAACTTAGAAACATTTAAATCTTTGCTGTTTTACCTTAAGTGAATATTAAGAATCTATTTTTGTGAATCACTAATGCATTTATTATCTTTGTAGGCATTTGACCTAATTAGTAAATACCTATTACATTTACATAATAACATTTCATTCATTGAGATTGACCATTTTGGAGTCCTAACAATTTGCAATCATAACAAATTAGGTTTCATTTATTATTCAATTATTTTCAAACTTTTATTAGTGCATTCTTTGAAAAGTTAGTGTATTCTATACAAACTTTTATTAGATTTTTCATACTTTTATAAACCAAACATGGATAAGGAAATACAGGTTCCGCCGTTGTTTGATGCTGTCAACATAGCTGTTCCAGTTGGTACTTCTACTCATGTGTTGCCCCATGCAATGGAAGATTTGACTGATGTGGTTGATCCATTTTCGAATAGTCGGGGAGCCGATGATCATAGTCCCAGAGCTACATCTTCGTTCAACATGATGAATGTTTTATTGAATGAAAATTTGAAGAAAAATTTACCTTCTGTTACTAAGTTACCGGATTTGAAACGAAGTAAGCTTTTGTATGATGGTAGAACTTGTGTTAGGGAATTTATTACTCAAGTGGAAGAATATTTCTTGTTTAAAAATTTTAATGAACATTTTTTGGTTAGTTCATTTTCTGATCTCTTATCAGGCACTGCACTTAAATGGTTTCGTAGTGTGCGTATTCGTATTGCTTCTTGGCAGGATTTAAAGGCTGCATTGTTGAAACGTTTTGATATTATTGAATTTGACTATCATTTAGAACATGAACTCCGTACTCGGAAACAAAAGTTTAGTGAGTCATTACCTGATTTTATTACAGATATAATGGATATGGCAAGTCGTTTGTCTGTGCCTATGTCTGATTCTATTCTCATTACAATAATTAAACATAATATGTTAAATATTTACACACCTTTTGTGTTTGGTAGAACTATTTCTTCTATCGACCAGTTTATTGACCTCAGCAGAGAATTAGAGAATTTTGTCTCAAGAAAGAAATTGAGTGAGAATAAAGATATTAAAAAAGAAAAATATTCTTCTCAAATTAATGCTGTTAAATCAGATAATTTAATAATTTGTTTAAAATGTAAGTCCTCTGGACATTCTTATAAAAATTGCCCTGAATTTCCTGGTTTAATTTGTTTTAAGTGTCACAAGGTTGGTGTCACTACGAGGAATTGCGAAGTTTGTAACCCACATACTGTACAGTCAAAAAACTTGTCAGGCCCCATCGAGCCCTAGTTTTTGATAAAACTTCTGGTGACTCGATGTTGAAAAAATTTAGCAATCGCCCGGATGAAGCCACTTGTAAGAAAGAATTTAATGAATGGTTAGATTATTTAAAGGTTTTCTTGAGTAATATCAGGACTGCCCCTGTTTTGTTTGTTAAACATAAAGACACTAGACCTTATTTAAAATTTAATATTAATGATAAACTTTATTCAGGTTTATTAGATAGTGGAGCTTGTAATTGTATACTCGGTTCTAATTTTCATCAAACATTTTTGAAATTAGGTTATCAAATTAAACCTCATAAAGGTAGTGCTCTTACTGCTGATGGTTCTCCACATAAAGTTATTGGAACTATGGTTTTACCTATCACTTGTGATAATATTACTAAAAATGTAGATTTTTTAATAATACCCTCTTTTGAACCTACTATTATTTTGGGATTTGACTTTTGGTTGAAATTTAACCTTGCTAAAGATTTATGGAATAATATTACCTTTGAATATGAATCCACGACTTGCACGATGGGCTGCTAGAATTTCTCAATTTACTTTTGATGTTAAATATAAAAAAGGTTCCTTACATTTAGTTCCAGATTGTTTATCTAGAATAGAGATTGCTGCTATTGATGTTCCTTTAAATAATAATATTGTTTTACCAAACAAGGATATTGTGGATCCTTGGTATAGAAAAATATTTGTAAATTGTCAAAAGTTTCCTAGAAAATATAAAAATTTCAAAGTTGAAAGTGATACTTTGTATAGATTTTGTAAAGATAAATATAATTCTAATAATCGTTTAAATTGGAAAATTGTCATACCTAAAGAACACATCTTAGACACAATTAGATCTAATCATGATGATGTTAATTCAGGCCATTTAGGAATTCATAAAACCTTGCATAAATTAAAAGTTCATTATTTTTGGAAAGGTATGTTTGTTGATGTTCAAAAGTACATTTCTTCTTGTGATACTTGTAAAGCTTATAAATCTTCTACTAATCCACCTCATGGAATTATGGTTAATCCTAAAAAAGTTGATAAACCTATGTTAATGCTTTCTATTGATATAATTGGAACTCTTCCAAAAGCTTATTCTGGCCATAAGTATATACTTTCAATTGTAGATGTTTTTACTAAATATTGTTGGATATTTCCCATGACTAGTGCTACTACTAAAGTAATTTGTAAGATTCTTGAAAAAGAAATATTTCTTAGGTTTGGAACGCCTAAAATTCTTGTTTGTGATAATGGAAGCCAATTTACAGCTAAGCAATTCGTAGATTTTCTTAAAAGTTATAATATTAATAAAATATTTTATAATACTTTATATACGCCTCAAAATAATCCTGTAGAGAGATATAACAAAACAGTCGAAACATGTATTTCTTGTTTTGTTAAAGATGATCATAGAACTTGGTCAAAATATTTGCCTCATGTTCAATTAGCTTTGAATAGTAGTGTGAATCTAGCTACAGATTTCACTCCTAATTTTCTTATGTTCGGTAGAGAACTTATTTTTGATGCTTCATTGCACCGTTTTAGTAATTCTTTTGATAACCTTGATCAACTTGATGTTGTTGATAGGGATTCTTTTGCCTTTTCACTTAATTCACTTAGTGATATTTTTGTTAAAGTTCAAGCTTCATTGCTTAAAGCTTATAAGCGTAATGCGCGTTATTATAATGTAGGGAGAAGAGTCATTTCTTTTGAAGTGGGAGATATAGTATGGAGGAGAAGTTTTGTACAGTCTAGTGCTCCTGCATTCTTTTCGGCTAAGCTAGCACCTAAGTTTATTAAATGTGAAATAATAGATAAAGTTTCATCTAATGTTTATGTTTTGAAAGACCTTAACAAAAACTATACTGGTCGTTATCATATTAAAGATATAATTAAATATTAAAATTATTATTGGTTTTGGCTATATCTATCTTTGTATTTGGTTCTTTGGTTGAAGTATGTCCGCTTTGTAAGGTGATGTTTGAAAGGAGTTGCGGATTTGAATGAAGAAGTATGTTAGGAACTTCAAATCAATTTATTGATTTCAATTTTAGATACATTCAAACATAACTTAGGTCATTTTAGGTCTTGTTTCTTGTAACTTTCTACTCCATATTAACAAAATTGTTCCACGTCAAAAGATCTTATATTTTTATTTCCTTGTTTTATAGGATTGTTTTCCTGTATTTTGTTGTGTACATTTGTAAATTGTATATTTTGTACAAATTTAAGAATTTAGTTTCTACTCTAGTATTGAGTGAAATTTAATATTCATTTTTTGTGTTACATTCACTTGACTTATTTCCACTCACTTAGGGAATGGAAAATTAAGTTTCTTGAACTTAAGTTTTTGTGTAGTTCTGAGTTATTTTCTTATTATTAAGATTCTCGGATTAGACGCATTTTATGCATTTATTTTATACCTTGTTATACCATTCTTTTGGGAAACTTGGGTCTTATCGGACTTTGCATTTTTGTGCTATTGTGTTTCCATACACATAGTCACACCTTTTTACGCATTGCGCACGGGATGCTGGTGGTGTTGTGCCGGTCGCAATTGTCGTTTTTCTTTTTGTACTATTGTGTTTTCATACACATAGTTACATTTTTATGCTTTGCGGACGGGATGTCGGTGGTGTTGAGCCGGTCGCAAATGTCATACTTCTTATGCGGTTGTGCTCAGAAAGTCAGTGGGGTTGTACTGGTCACAATTGTCATATTTTTCTTTATATTTCGCTTGTGCTCGGAAAGTCGGTGGTGTTGTACCGATCACAATGCTTATAAATAAACTATATTTCACGCCTTTGCTGTGATTTTGTTTTGACGTTAAAAGTAGGAGTTTGGATTAGAGGTCGGCGGTTTTTTACCTAACCGATAATGGGAAAACTCTTTGTTTTTACCAATTTTCAGATTCGGCAGCGTTGGTGCTTTTCCGATATCTTGTTTGTTTCATTGTTTCAGGATTCGCTGGTATAGAGTCGGTGGCGTAGGAGCTCAACCGCACTTTGGTATTGATGCTTGAAGGCTGGTTAAGATCAAGAATGAGATTCGAGGGCGTTGGTTGCCTAATCGATATCTGGATTATAATGAAGATGGAATTTGTTTCTTTTTATGAAAGTTTTATTTTCATATTTTCTTTGGTGTTGGGTTTGGTTTTCACTCTTTTCAGAGTTTGAATTTGGTTTTTCCACTAAGTTGGAGACTGTCTTTTATTTCCTTTTGGATTTGAAGATTTCTCTTTCACTCATTACTTTATTGAATGTTTCACATTCTTTCAGTTACATTTTCGTGGTTTGGTTTTGCAATGCCTTCTGCAAACTGTTTGTCTTTTGGTTTGCAAGACATTTAGTTTTCTTTTGAGGTTTTCTGATTTAGTCTTTGACTTTTCTTTTTTCTTAGAAAAGAAAGTTCCTTTCTTTTGATTGGGGAGGGATGTACTGTAACGTCGCGTTTTAGAACGTTCGTTACATCGGTTTTTAATTCCGAGTTTTTAGTCGACTTTTCATTTGAAGTTTCTGAACGACTGTGAGCGGAGCGGGAGGTGATTGTCATTTTGACGTAAGTTGTCACTTTTCTCCCTACTCATCTAAGCATCGGAGGTTCATAATGTCTGCTTAGAATTATTTGGTTTAATCTCATCAATATGAGAGTATTTTTGTCTGTGGGACCGTAAATTGTGTTTCCCACAAGGAATTATGATGATATAATTCAATATTTTTGGTAAGTCGCTGTTTTTCATTGGGATTCTCTTCGATGGAATGCGTCACACGTTGACTTTGAATTTAATCGCAATTTTATTGTTACAGCACCTATATTTGTATCTTTTGATAAATCTTATTATCAAGATGATTATTTCACGGGATTAAGGCGGTAAGTTATATATTTATTCAAAGAATAAAAACTTAGGGCCTCGTGGATTCGAATCGTAAATTGATAACCTATATTTGTTTCAGGTTTCCGAAAGGGCCGCCTTTTTTTTTAATAACCCTTTGTCTACTTTTCTTTTTCTGTCTTGCATTGCCTGTTTCTTTGGATGGCCTGGTTGTGCATTTATTTTGGCATGCTGCTCGCAAAACTGCATTTTTGATGGTTGCATTTCGCTGAGACGGAACCGCATGGTTTTCCTGCCGTCACATGCTGAGGATGATCCAGTCCAGTACTATACATGCTTATGCAAGAGGATTAATCTCGCCACGCGGGAAACCGTGAGCTAAAATTTAACTTTTATTTTATTTAACTTTATTTTAAATGCATTGGTGATGTAGGATATACTTACCTATAAGTGACTAGTTTTACTTTAGAACCTATTCTTATATGTATGTCCCCTTTGGACGCATATCTATTAAATTTTGCACACTGGAGCGATGACAATAAATCTGTAAACCTCAGTTTTGGTTTTATTTAGCTTACCTCCGGCAGATTAAAAGTTCCAATCTACCGTTGACTATCCTAGCATTATTTTATTGTGTGTCTCCATGGCGCCCGAGTATTATTTATATTTCTTTTGCATTATTATTTTTTTTTAGGAGACCACACTTGTTTGTTTAGCTTGTGTTCGACGCATAGCATTTTTTGTAAATGGTACACAGATACTATATATAACACCCATAAACAACCCATATTTATTACAATGTGTGGCGTGAAACATTTAATGACAGGAGAGGAAGCTTTTGAAGAGTGTAAAGACAGTAGCAGATTTAGGGCGGTCCCTGTCTACCCCGGGGAGAGAAAGGTTTTATTTGTGCTTCAGCTACTTAGCGTAAAAGGCCTCATTCATGACTCACCTAGTCAGTATAAAAGACCTCATTCACGCCTCACATAGACGGTATAAAACCCCTCATTCGCGCTTCACCTAGCCAGTATAAAAGGTTTCATCCACGCATCGCCTAGCCAATATGAAAGATCATATGGACGTCTTGCTTAGCCAGTATAAAAGGCCTCATCCACACCTTGCCAAGTCAATATAAAAGGCATCATTCATGGGTCACCAAACTGAAGTACCTTTAAGCTGTCACAGGTGAAAACCCTGGGAATTCCGCAGAAGTAGCAGGGCCTCGATTTAACTGATTGTCAACCATTGTCAAGGTACTGAGATTACAGTGAGAGAGGTTATATCGGACTCGAACCGACTAAAACGCACGCCGTCTTTGGGTCTCTAGTTGCTGGCGGTGAGATAGTAACGAAAATATCCCTCGCACCCCGGCAGACCCACCCACCCTTTCAAGATGACCCCCTTCTGGTGTAAGTAAACCTTCCCACCTCAAATACTTATCACAACCCAAGTAACTAATACAATATGATTATCTTGTTAATTAGGTTAATGGCCGAATAAAACTAATTTACGACATGTATTACAAGAAAATGGAATATAAATTTTTTATGGAACTTAAAACGTAATCGATCCACTATGTTTATCATCGTAAAGCAATTAAAATGAAAATGAATTACACAATGTTTTCTTTTAACAATGCAACAATAAAATCAGATTTATGAGGCGATTTCTTTTTATTTCGTATGTAATTTTTAGTTTACTTACAACTATTTTATAAAAAAAAATAAAGTAATGCAAGGCAATCCGTTGCCTCATGCAGGTCCCGCATGCAGACGTCTACATTGTGTATTTATATAATATAACTAATAGATAATGTATGTGTCTATTATAACTTATCTGTAAGTATAAGTTGGTTACTAAATAAATAAATAAAATAATTAATAAATATGTGTGTATGTGCAATAAACAAATGAATAAATGATATTAATAAACAAGTAATATAAATAAATAATATAAAAAAATAACATAAATAAATAATATCAATAATTTAAATTAATAAAGTAAAGAATATTAATAAATAATCTTAATATAAATAAATAATATAAACAAATAAATAAATAAAATGTTTTATAAAAAAAAATGTGTAAATTATCTGTAAGAAATTAGCTGAATATTATTGGCACGAACCAAGAACCCACATACACACAGGTTCACAGTAGGCAGACTGCCAATCTCCAGTAGGCAGGCTCCATTCCGTGGGGTTTGCCGCACGGGAAAATAAAAAGACAACCAACCGCAATGCTCCGCTCTCTCGATACCTTTAAAGTACGAATTCGATAGCTTTTCCTGCTAAGAGCAGAGGGTACTGGTCCGTGCATTCGTGTGTAAACCCAAGAAAGATGCATGCATAGCGTGGTTAAGTGTTTATTTTTTTTTAATAAAATAGTTGGCAAACTAATACATTTAAGAATAGCTGAACTAAAAGGATACAAATTCATTATTAAATCGATCGGGATATTTACCATGTTTGTTGATTTCTTCCCGATCGATTTAATAATGAATTCGTAAATGACCATGTCAATCTAAAATCATAAAAGGATACAATAAAAAAAATAAAAAAATAAAATAAAATTGAGGTTAGTTACAAAAATAGAGAAAAACATCGAAGCGTTTTACTTACTACTCTCTACTTACTTAAGAACAGACGGTCTGAAAAGAAAAGAAAAATAAACTTAAGCTATTGAAAACTACATCATGCTTAAGTCTTACATGTCGAAATGCATGCATGCATAATCTTGCATGCCGGGACGCATGCATGCATGCATCAATTTGCATACCAGAAAGCAACCCTGTAATTTCTAAATACAATCAGCTACAAAAGTGTTTAAACACAATCAATGATTTTAATTATCACACAAAAGATAAAGTGAAATTTCTAGGTTGCTCATTATATTTAGCGGGGGTATCCGTGGGGATTTTCTCACGGGGAAAAAACTCATAAATTAGTGAAAGGTTTTGAGTTGACAAGATATATAAGCTGCTATTTATTTAGCTAGTTTAGCATGTACAATTAAAACAATTGTTTTCTGAGTCATAATATTAAATGAATTTCATATCAAGACAAAAAAATGCAGGTCCAATTCTCTGTTTAAAAATAGATACTGCTTAATACGGCTTTTTATAGCATAGGGCACGTAAATTTTACTTAACCTCTCCTGATGATAATCTGAAGACAACCTCTCAGGAAAGAGGGTCACCATTACCAACACGTGCTGATGGCGGTCTTCATTGAATACGAGAATTGGTCTAAGAATAATTTGTGTCAACAACTCAAAAAATCAAAGAATCAATTCGTAAATTCAGTTTAGGCACATAAGGAGCACTTATGAATGTCAAAGTTTCACAATAATTATGTACCTACATTTGTCAAAAATATTATAATTTATAATTTATACTTATAATTTATAACTCTTGTTCATGATTGTACATACGCATATATTATGCAAACGTAATATGTAGTAGGTATACCATACAATTGAGGAAATTATTCTAATACATTTTATATTAGAATCGATTCAGTACAATTATTTCCATATCATTATTATTTCAATGCCAGGCTGATTATCAGTGGTTATGAGGACAAAGGCCTTTGTATAATCAGCCTACAATTGAGTTTTTGTGCTCTGAATGGTTATGAGAAAATGTTGAATGCCAACAATCGTAATTATTATCGGCTATAACCCTTACGACCTCCTAGTTTCGACCATATCACAAACACACCCCTAAGTTTTACCCACATTTTAAGACTATTTTATTAGATGAGGTGCAAATTATGAAGTCGTGCGCGTACATAGCTTTAGGAGACACGGTTCTTGAATATATGTATATAATGTTTTAAGTGGTTCACGGTTCTCCTATATTAATCGTTTCGATACGTTAAAAAATAAGGTAGAGCATTTTGCGCTTATCGAATTCTTGGATCTTTTGGATTTCAACCGTCGAAGTCACATAGGATCTTTTATATTCTAACCGTCGAAGTCACTTAGGATCTGTTACATTCTAACCGTCGAAGTCACTTACGATCTGTTACATTCTAACCGTCGAAGTCACTTAGGATCTGTTACATTCTAACCGTCGAAGTCACTTACGATCTGTTACATTCTAACCATCGAAGTCACTTAGGATCTGTTACATTCTAACCGTCGAAGTCACTTACGATCTGTTACATTCTAACCGTCGAATTCACTTAGGATCTGTTACATTCTAACCGTCGAAGTCACTTACGATCTGTTACATTCTAACCATCGAAGTCACTTAGGATCTGTTACATTCTAACCGTCGAAGTCACTTACGATCTGTTACATTCTAACCGTCGAAGTCACTTAGGATCTGTTACATTCTAACCGTCGAAATCACTCAAGATATTACCACGTTTTCACGTTTCAAGAGTAGACATTTATTTATCTTACCCGTGTAACATAGGTGGTCTTGGAACTTTTTTCTTCCGTACTAAACTGTTGAAAAATTACAGATTGCATCAATGGATAAGCAATTAAATTAATTAGATCACCAATAACTCTTATGAACTTCAAAATCAGAAACAATATTAAAAAAAATACTGCCAGAAACGCAAAGAAAGGCCTGGGTAAATAAATCTGGCAGTAAAAATTCAGAAGCGTTTTTTTTCACCATATATGAGTACTTACAAGGAATGAACGAGGACTCAGGGCTGCAAATAATGACCTGGCGTAGAAATCACCGGAGAAAAGTAATTACTAAGGCTTCTAACAAAATGTATGGACAGCAAGTATATTGTGTACGTCAAAATGGAGGTGTCGGACCCATACTTCATCTAGGACACTTCAATTTCACTTAACCTCGCCTGATGGCTGAAGGCAAAGTCTCAGAAAAAAAAGGTACCATTACAAACACGTACAGTGTTACAATGATGGCGCTCAGACAACAGTGCCCGTAGCCCGTAGCACAAAAAAACTATCGTGTTCATAATGTTAAGGTATCGAAAAAGCGGAGTATTACGATTAGCGGGCAATCTGACGATGCTGACAATCGTATTGTTCCGTTCTCTCGATATCTTTACACATGGAAAACATAAAATAAGTGGAAGAGTGATGTAGTCAGTGCACGCGTGTCACTGGTGTGCGTATTTACGCAACGTAGGATAAATTCGATAATATGAACCCTTTTGTACGTCTGAACTTTTTCATAAATATTCAAGTTTGTTCGATCCAAAGTATGAAATGCCATAAATACTTTTTTATCTACAGTAAAGTAATCGCTATTTTCAACGGTTGAAAAAAAAGGTGGTGGCAGAATAGTTGGTGACTTAAAAAGGGTTGTGTGTTTTCGTTTTGTACCTAATTTGAGCTAATATGGCATTAAAAGTAGTAGTAAATTCCACCACTCAAAGCAATTATTTCCTAGTAATGCACGGTATTATTAACGGTTGTATTGTTGTAACGGGAGTTTTACCACATCTCGGTTCGATTTAATTAACCTATAGGTACATAGGAAAATAAATTTAATTTATTTGATTTGAGTAGGATATACAGTATTTATGTGTCTCTATGGAATGCACTCCACAAGTTTGCCATAGAGTAAATGTGTGCGTGTCCCTTCCGCGTCTTTATTCCGAAATTTCTAAATTGAGTTCAATTTGTAGTGCTCACCACGGCCCAATGTGTGCAAGCAGCTTAATGAAAAACATAAAGTAATACATGCACATGCGACAGATTAAAAACTAAAATACGACAGCCTTACATAATTTTCAAAATATTGAAGATATCTAAGCTCGATTAAGACAGTTGAAAAAACCATTTTGGACGCATTTTTGTGATTTAGGTAAAAAACTTTCCTTAAAAGACAGTCAAAAAAAAAGTTCTTATAATTCAAAAAAATGCTTTCCCACGGTTACTATGTTATAATTGCTAGGCTATCGTCTAAAAAGCTAGCGATTGACATCAGTTCAAAGAGACATAAATAAAATGAAATAAACATTATACAATTTAAATTTTTAGGTTCAAATAAAAATCAATTTATCCACACACTGACTTATTAAAACATGAAATAACTTCTTCAATGTATTCTTTTTTTAATACCACTTAGGTGGCATACAAGCACGCGGCCTACCTGATAGAAAGTGGTCACCGTGACCTATGGACGTTTGCAACACCAGGGGCGTCACAGTCGTGGTGCTGACCATATAGAGAAGGGGTTAGAAGGGGAAGAGAGTCTCTGTTCTGTCAGTGCAGAAGACAAAGAATTCTTGGTCTTCCCACTGACAACATAAAACCTCTCCAGTGAGCTCTGGCTACACTACTCCCCGCGGGAAACACAACACAAGGTTATGATTAGCCGCGGTATTCTGGGCGGAGGTACTTTCCCAATCGGACTGCTAAATTAGGACGGGAAATACCGCCATTTTCTGTTTCAGGTGAATGTCCTCTATCCAATGTCACAGAGTCCCTCGAACCTTTGCAGATGCGTAGAGATGTTGCGTCCTTGGCAGTATTTTACCGTCTCTACCATGGTGAATGTTCTGATGAGCTCTTCCAACTAATCCCACCCTCCCCTTTCCTACACAGTCACTCGCATACGGTACAGAATATTCCATCAAGAACCAAGCGGTTCGGTGAGTCTTTTCTCTGCCGTACCATTAAGAAAAAATAATAATATTAAATACACCCACTCAACCACACAAGTCTAAATATCGAAGAAGCGCATATCATAACTGGCAAATAAATTATTCTCTTTGTTAAGCTATTTGAATTGACATCAATCGCTTCAAAACATTCAATTATTTACCTTCTGTTCAAATAATAGGTATTAGCAGAAGCAGAAGTAGAAAGAGCAGCCTTACCCACCGTAAAATGTGCATTTCTAGTAAGAAACAAAAAAGAATAGTGAGACAAAAACCACACACCAACAAAGTACGTACAGTCGACAAAGGAGATACGGTACCACTTTACATAATATGTTGTATGTAAATGTGGTGCTGTATCTTTTGTTGACTGTACATGTACACATACGACCTTAAAGTTTAAACTGTTGCAAATAAATACCCTTTGGACCTCAATTTTAAGACGCATTTGAAGATAAGGACCTACGGTGACTTTAAGGTCGTACGGGTACGTAACCATCACAAACACATTAAGTTACTAAATACTCAGTGAAAAGTCTCTTTTCTCTAAGTATTCAATAACTGAAAGAAAGCAAAACATTTCAAGACAGAAACACAAAGAACCGTAAGAAAAAATGTGCGAAAACGCACACCAAAAATTCTATGTAGGTACCTAACTGTACGACCTCAGAGTTCGAAGCATATCAAATAAAGACCCGTTGGACCTCAATTTTAAGACAGTTTTGAAAATGAGGTCCTACAATGACTTTGAGGTCGTACGGGTACGTAGTCATCACAAACACATTTAGTTACTAAATACTCAGTAAAAGGTCTCTTTTCTCTGAGTATTCAACAACTGCAACAAAGCAAAGCATTTCTGGATGGAAACAAAAAACCGTAAGAAAAAATTGCGAAAACGGACACCAAAAAGTATGTCAAAATCAAAATCAAAATCAAAATCAAAAATCATTTACAGTACAATCAGTAAACGGCACTTACAAAACGTCAATATAAACAATATTTTATCAAATGCAAATGGACCACCGGTTCGAAACGCGGCCCCGACCTGAGAAGACTCCGGCAAGAAACTCAGCGGGCTTTTCTTTTTTTTTGGTCTATTTACAATAGTTTACTTAGTCTAGATACAAAATTTAGCTGAGTAGCAAGTGGAGTGAACAGCTCATTTCCAGGCTTGTTTATCATCCAAATAATCCTGGATTTTATAATAAGCTTTTTGACGTAACTTATTTTTTACTAAATTTTTAAACTTATTGATGGGCAAATCTCTAATTTCATAGGGGAGCTTATTAAAAAAGCGTATACAATTACCCTGAAAAGAATTTGAAATTTTGTGGAGTCTACTATCACAGACAACGAGATTATTTTTGTGTCTGGTATTTAGGTTATGCCTATCACAAACTCTTGGAAAGTTTGTAATATTTTTTCTAACATAAGGTGTAGGTACCTGTACGACCTCAGAGTTTGAACCGTATTAAATAAATACCCGTTAGACCTCAATTTTAAGACGCGTTTGAAGATGAGGTCCTACAATGACTTTGAGGTCGTACGGGTACGTAACCATCACAAACACATTAAGTTACTAAATACTCAGTGGAAAGTCTCTTTTCTCTAAGTATTCAATAACTGAAAGACAGCACAGCATTCCTAGATAGAAATAAAAAAGAACAGTACAATACACACAGCAAAAACTCTATGAAAACTGTACGACCTCAGAGTTTGAGCCGTATCACATAAATACCCGTATGACCTCAATTTTTGAGATGTATTGAAAATGAGGTCAAACCTTTGAGGTCGTACAGGTACCTACACTTTACCTCACCTGAAGCACAGATTAATAAATAGTTTTTTTAAAGGCAGTCTCAGGAAAGAGGGACACCATTACATCACTAAACATAGCTAACAATACCATTGGTTACATATTCAACAATTGAAGAGCTAGTTAATTTTCACACCTAGCATAGGAGTAATAATAATAAGGATCCATTTAACAATAATAGCAGCAATTATTATTAATTATGTGCTCTTACACCCTGTATTTCATAAAGTCAGTGTCATAAATAGATGATTGAATTCAACTGTCACGATCTGAATTAAAATTGATTATTATATTGATAATAAATCATATTCGAATATGAGAAAATATTTTGCATTTTGCTCTTTGATATTGTGTGCAAAAGTCGTGTTTTTATAAGCTAGAGAATAAAGTAAATTGAATTTAGAATACCGTGTCCACTAAGTTTGTGAATTCAAAATAATATCATTAAACCTATTTACTTATATCTCCATGGTGTCGAATTTATCATACAACTTTTTTTATTAGTTAAAAACTCAGACGCGGAACCTCTTTGGTGTATTTACTTTTTAATTTACTTTGCGCGCGCCATTTTCTTTTTGCGATTTCCTCACTGAGTTTTGAAGAAAAGGTACTCCTTTCGTCATGTACGTGTCGAGTACATCGATTGCAAGGATTTTTGACCACGTGCTCTTTCGACTCCCTCGCTAACGCTCAGAGTTCTAATTTTCATCATTCGCTTGCTCGGTGTTCAAACCAAGCACGCGGTTTGAACGCAAATTTGCACTCTTCTCTTCATTAACAAATATAAAATTATTATTTTGCATAAATCAAATTTGAAATCCAAAAACAATCACCTACATTTGACACTGGCTATTTTCTTTACCACACGAAAAAAAGCAGTACAACCACATACAGTAAACATAACTTAAAAAGCTGCAAACCGACCAGCGATCCCATGATAATTTTTAAAATTTTAATTCACACGCCGCGTTTGGCTCTTGGGCCATGATATAGGCATAAGATACACGCGCCAACATCTTGTTTGATATGAACTTCCACTGATCCACTCCACTAATTCTCATCAGTACGAGTGAAGAAGCCTTGTATGCTAAGTATATTAAGTTCTCATTACAATTAAATACATACTTACATACAATTAAACTAAACCTAATTATATGTAACATGCATCAATAATAGCTGGTAGTATCGATATTTTCATCGAATTTCGGGCATCCCTATGAACCTCATTTTGACATCTGTCATAGGACCCATGCTATATTTTACAAAGTATAATAGCATATTGTAATACTAGTCAAGGGGTTTAGATGAAGACATTCTATTGGCGAAAACGCCAGTGGAATCGCTCAGTAAAATATGGAATAGACATAAATTTGTAATATGACTACGACAATTTCATGCAATTTGAATCTTTGTGGAATATTTAAAAATGTTTTTTTTATTTTTTCTATTTATAATAATTTACTAGCTGACCCACGCAACTTCGTCTGCGTCACCCCGTTTTTGCAACATTTTTCATTCCTGCTCCGCACCTGTTGGTCGTAGCATGGTGTTATATACGTATAAACCTTCCTCTTTAACCATTCTATCTATTTAAAAAAAACCTCATCAAAATCCGTTGCGTAGTTTTAAAGATTTAAGCGTACAAAGGGAGAGACAGAGAACGCGACTTTATTTTATACTATGTAGTGATTATTACTTTGGTCAGTGTACATGCCCTCGTTATTATTTATGTGCGAAGACCCTTAAATATGACCACACCTTTCTGTAACACGCCGTAGGTATAAACAATAGATCAGTACACCACTTTCATTTACACGCTCCATAAGTTCACTGAGTTTAGTTATTATGAATATTCATAATTTACTTGTTTTAAAAAGCCATTGAACATATTCAGTGGACTTTCAGGTCGCACACATATAGACTGTGACGGGTTCGTTCTCTATTTGAGACCAAAATCAGGTCAACTGTTAATAAGTTACGGTATGTACAAGAAATTTGGTATGGTATTAATGGACATCTGTGCAAGCCGTTTTTTTTATAATAATACAATGATATAGATCTTAGTAGGTACGAGTCCGATGTATCCACCTTATGGACTCTGGTGGGGTGGAAATTCCGAAAGAGTTTCCGCAAGAAAAGGAATATAAAAATAATGCAGGGCTTAACCTTGAAATTACACCCCTACTGAACCTTTCTAGGTTTAAATTTATCTAAAGCAATAGTATGGTAACTGTTAAAAACAAATTTAGACCGGAAAAAGTGAATTCTTCGACGGAATTCAAACCCGCAATCTTTCCCTAATAGGGATAATTAATCAATGTTACTGTTACTGTTAAATTTGACAGAAACCTTAACTTTAACAGGTAGGAGGTGCAAGTAAGCCTAAATACCTTTGCAATACTTGAGTCAAGGAGGACGTAAAGGACTTCAATTTGAAGTGCTAACGATAAGAGCTGAGCCTATTAAGCACTTAAAAGGACCACTTAAGGGCACTACACTAATATTTTACAATCGTAAAGCAAGAAATCGGGTCAAAATATTTTTTTCCAAAATTTTGTTAGCTGCTACATTTTTGTTACAATTTTTTTTTTCCGCATAATATGTTCACAAAGTGCCCGATTGGCGGCAATAGGCTCGCCCTCTATTACGTGGGACTGAAAATCATAGTTGGCGAAATGTGGGTGTTTAATTACACCTCTGCCTACCCTTTGGGGGATTACGGGCGTAAGCATATGTATGTATGTATGTATTATAAAGAGTAATGATTTGTGTTTTGTTTATTTGTTTTGTTTGTAACAAATAGGCTCTGAAACTACTGGACGGATTTCAATAATTCTATCACCTATAAAAAGCTACGATATCTAGTAGTATCCAAGGGAGCGCAGCAATAATCATAAATGTCAATAGATTCGGTAGATTTCTATACTTTGGCGCTAATGTCGCTAACTATTTCCGTTGTCATGACAGCAAGGACAAGTAGTATAATGAGGCCACCCAGCCTTATATACCTACTTAAATGTTACTTATTGTACTTGAGTTCATAAGTGATTTTTTTTCTTCAAAAAGCCAACTCCGCACTAGGGAAAAATCCCTGTATCGCGGGGGACTTTACAAACATACAACTAACGGACACAAAGCACACCCAGACTCAGAAAACTATTTATGGATCACACAAATTTTTGTCCTGTGTGGGGATCGAACCTACTACTGAGTCACGGAGGCAGTCGCAGTCGGAGGCAGTCGAATGCTCCGATGGGACTCGAACCGCGACCAGTCCCTTAGGTACAGGAGAATAGTTCTAACTTCTGAGCGACGGAGTCACGTCTTGAGAAATCGAAATTTTCTTATACAAGGGACGATGGTACATTTACTTTTTCCGACCGATTTGAACAGTTAGCATGTTAATTACATTGAAATTTCATTACATCCTCGAGCATATATGTAAATTTCATTGTAGTACAACGTTTGATAATCTAAGTATGCAGTAAAACTACCAACTGATAATATCAATTTACACCGATGGAATGGAAGCGATCGAAATTATAGGTACAAAGCATAATGAACCGTGCGGCAATCCGTTGACAGTCGTTTTGTAGAATGGAATTGGATTGACAGATAATTTGACGTTTATGACATTTATGACAGGCGTGAACGAATGTCAATCCCGTACATTGATCAATCTATTCTATTAAATTCTACAAAACGATAGCTATATGTCTATGACCCGTTATACGATGTATAATTTTACACTCTACGCACTAAGAAGGCATCTCTATTTTACACAACGAATTAATTTTCCTCAATTTTAAACTCAATTACAATAAAATAAAGTTGAAAATCGCTTACCTCCTAGTTAAATCCAAGTTAGGCTGCCTATATATGTTGTCGTGTAAAATAAGATAATATGCTATAGACATAAATATTATAAATAAAATTATCTGGTTTCTCCTCGAGCGGTACCATCTTTTCACATTCACTGTCATCTGAAAATAAAAGAGACAAACTTGATTAGATAACACAATCAAATATAAACATGAGACTGCAAACATAACGATAAAACAACATAACATAAACTCGCGCCTATATCCCCGAAGGGGTACGCACAGATGCTAGCACCCACATTTCACTAGTTTATGTTTAGGTCCCAATGTAATAGGTGGCGAGCCTATTGCAGTATTGCCATTAACCGGGCACTTATAAACCTGCGATAAATATGCACATAACTTCGAAAAGCATCGAAAAGTCATTGGTGTGTGCCATGGTAAAACCTGGAATCGAACCCGAGACCTCGACTCAGTAGTCCATTACCCATACCACAAGGCTACCGCGGTTTATGATAGATAGATAGATAACCGTCTCTACCATGATGAATGCTCTGATGAGCTATTCCAATTAATCCCACTCTCTCCTTTCCTACACAGGACAACACGTCACTAGCATACGGTGCAGAATATTCCATCAAGAACCAAGCGGTTCGGTGAGTCTCACCTCTATAAACCGCACTGTTCAGTTTTGGAATTCCTTACCAGCACACGTGTTTCCTTCTTCCTACTTCTTTATTGTGAATATATCTCATTTATTTTGAACTTTACAGAAATGTAAATAGAACCGAAAATGCCATGGCAGTTTTTGCGATCTCAGCTGTGTGACTATGGTTAAAAAATTAGTAGAATAGGGGTGCTGTTAAGGCAAAATCACAGTTCCGTCTGAGCATTCACAATTTCCAATCCAAATCGATTTAAAACATCATACTAATTGTTTAAATTTTATTACTTTTGTAGTACCCTCAAGATTGCTTCTATCTAGACAATCAGGTACAAGTGGTCCACTCGAAAAAGTCAAGTGGACCACTATACTTGGAGTGTTGTATTATCAGTGTAAAATTTATTGGAACAGGTAGCTCTATCGTGGTTATCAGAGCCCCAGGCCAGTAAGTAACCCCTCCGCCCTTCTCACGCCCCGCTTAAAGGACCCGGGACTGTAGGCAGAAGGAAACACAGGCTCTGGTAAGTAATTCCAAGACTTAATGGTGCGGCAGAGAAAAGACTCACCGAACCGCTTGGTTCTTGATGGAATATTATGCACCGTATGCGGGTGACATCTAAGCCCTGCACATGTTGTCCTGCACGAGTTGATACAGGGATAAAACCTGACCCTTAACTTTATACTACTAAGGTGGCAAACAAACACACGGCCCACCTTATGAAAAGTGGTTACCGTGGCCTATGGACGTTTGAAACACCGGCACATGTCACATGTCATTGTGCTATCATTGCAGAAGAAAAAGCAAAGTTTCTCTATCTTCTCACTGATAACACAAAACCTCTACAGTGAGCTCTTACTCTGCTACAATGTCGCTGGAGGCGTCACACCGTCTGTCACTGTGCTATAATTGCAGGAGAAAAAGTTTCTCTGCCTTCTCACTAACAACACAAAACCTCTTCAGTGAACTCTTACTCTGCTACAATTCCGATAGGAGTCACTAATTAGACTGCCTTCACACTAGCGTTTATCCAACGTAGGCGTTCGATGAACGTATACGCAGCGCAGACGCCGCGTCAACGCGACGATTGATATACGCCAGTGTGAAGGCAAACTTAGTTCCGCTCGTGATCCATTTAAAAAAATGATAAGATCACATTTTATATAAAAAATGTTTATTACAAATGCAATTGACCGAACAAGAGAGGCGAGAAGCGAGAGTCTCCGTTTCGACAAGACGGCCTATTTTACTTTCGTCCCAAAATCTGTCTGAAGTTTAGAGTATTTTTTTCGGTTCCAATGCAGTTCACAAACTCTCTGGCTCGTTTTGAATTGAAGTCTTAATGCCGGGGATATCTATTTCGTAATTTTAATTATAAAAATTAATCATTTAACCGTCTGATACTCTCCAAGACGTTAATTGATAGTACTTGCGCGGCTAAGCACGTAATTAATGTCCTTGCGATTTACACCGCAGAGCAAGGAATCGGGTCACAATTTTATCCAAATGGATTCAGCTGCTACATTTTCGGTTAGGAATTTATTTTCGTCGCGTTCGCCCGATTGGCGGTAATAGGCTCGCCCCCTATTAAGCGTGGGACCGAGTGGGCGTTAGCATATGTATGTATGGATGTATGTATTTAATAAAATTGTGTAATCTGTGCAAGTTTCTGAGTTCTCGTGATTCGTCGGCGGTCTGGACGTGTAACCTGGGAAATTCCCCAGCTACTCCACCGGCTAACCCAGGCAAGAGCTTACGACAGAGACTCTTGGGCGCCTTTTCTTTCAGAGTGGAGATAGTGGGTGCGTGCTCCAGATACCCTTAATGAAACAACACTAAGATTTTATACATGCATATATTCAGTAGGATACACAGTTATACATAAAGTAGAATGGTCACAGGCACAGAGATATAGAAATGTAAATACAATATAAGATGCTTATGCGCCTCCCTCGTAGCACACAGCTGATCTCGTAATTACAACTCAAGGTAGCGGGTATATGAAGTTACAGTTATTGTACAAGTTAAGATTACGTGACCTTTTGGCACTCCTCTTCGGATGGTTCCCCTGGCGTCGGTTGTCGGCTTGCGTAGGCACCTGCCTTCTGCTAGCAACTGCCCGCACTGCCGCGAGCCAAACGAAGGGACAGCTGTTCCGAACAGGGACTCCAACAACGGGATCACAACAATGTAGATAGGTCACTAATATTGTCCGCTAAACCTTGGGACCCTGCATCAAGAATACCAAAAAGACCTAAGTATCTCATTGACGCAAACGAAAGACACAGATATAAAGACTAAGAACAGAGAGATAAATTAAGAAATCTTACCAGAGAAGTCCGGGAAAGATGCACAGAGTCTAAGATATTTAATTTATATGTAGGTAGGTACATATAATTCAGAGTTCCAACTTATCAGAAAAATCAATGAAATACGAACAGAGTTTCGTGCTTAATCTTCAGAGTAATTATCAGAGGTGTTCGCATTCACCGGGAGGGGTGTATTTATATCCTTTTTCATGGAATATTCTAGCAAATGAATTTGATACCACGAATTATTCGTTCACTTGATCGAATCGCGAAACAAAAAATACTGATCCACAGATAATACGAAACCAAAGACATTCTCGCCGTGACTAAATTAATTTGGGCAACTAGGAATTTAGATTATGACAATTTTAAATTAAAGACATTAAGTTATATGATTGAATAAAATATCACAAACAATTTAAGCTATCACGATATTATAATTCTATTTGAAATAGGTAAACATACTAGCGACATCTGTTGTCAGATTGGGAAACCATTCATCAATACCGAATTGGTGATCGATGAAAAGTTCCCCCCAAACCCTACAGATGTCGTCATAGGTACAACGTATTGTTTACCGAAATCAAATTTTAACGCCACTAACAATTTTGCGTTACACAATCCCCCCCCTTGAAAGTATTACTTGTGTGGACAGACAAGTAACGCAAGGAATACACAACAGAATAAAACAAGTCAAAAGTCTAACAAGTTAAAAATAGAACGAATAAAAAAGAACAGATCAAAGTACAAAACAGAACTACTAAGAACTAACTAGAGGCAAATATTGACACAGACTCTTTTACTTTAAGTCTAAATGCCCTAAACCACTAGAAAGAAAACTCTCCTTAACTGCTATAGTCAGATGGTCGCATATGCAACACAACTACAGAGAAGAGGAGGATGAGAAACGAAAACTCGATGAGGTGTACCTAACAAATAATATGTCCCATACGAGGACACCCAAGCTACAGCAACAAGGTCATACTTCATCGAGTCGCGGTAAAGTAAGTATAAATCGACAGTGCTACGGAACTGAAATAGCGCTGACGCTAGGCAGAGAAGGTACCGCAGATTGATTCTCATCAGTGTATTTTAAAATGTCCTTGATGTGATACTCGCCTAAGTCCTTACCATCCAAATCTGCTAACCTATACACTAAAGAGGAACGTTTAGCAGACACTACACACTTAGTAAACTTAGGAGCGAGTTTAGAGGTAAAATGTTTAGCTTTATTAGATAAATAATGAGTCCGTTTGTAAACAATTTGACCAACTTTCAGCTCGACATGCCTTTTCCTGAAATTATAATACTTCTCATTACGCTGGTGAGCCGAAATCAAATGTTTCCTCACCTGATCGTAAATGTGTTGCATTTCTTTCAGTTTGGCACCGAAGGCTGAGGGCTCATCAATGGAGACTAAGTCCGGATGACAGGTTATGTCAGACTGTCTATATAGAACTCCATCACCTATAAATTCCCTACCGTGTACCAAAAAATAGGGAGAGAATCGAGTGGCCTCGTTTACTGCAGTGTTTAGAGCGCACTGCAGCTCAACAAGATGTTCATCCCACTTTTTGTGCTGAGTCTTCACATAACATGAGATGGCTTGAACAACATTTCGAATCGCTCGTTCAGCTTGATTAGTTTGAGCGTGGTAACGCGGGCTATAGTATACGTTTGGAACATTATATTTAGCTAACATATCTTTAAATTGCTTGCTCACATACTGAGGACCGTTATCAATATAGATAGTCTTGCAAACTCCATGAACCAGAAACACATTCTTCTCGATGAATCTCGCTACTGCAGCGCCTGTTGCAATCCTTATAGGACACAGCATGACATACTTGCTAAAGTAGTCCGAAACAACGATCAGATGAATATTTCTGTTGCTTGACACTGGAAAAGGTCCAAGTAAATCACACGAAATAGCTTCAAAAGGTTTAGATACACGCTTCGCACTTCCCATTAGACCAGGACGCGAAGTGTTTACGGGTTTATACATCTTACAAACCTCACAATTTCCCACGTAGTCTTTGACACTATTGTACATCTTTGGCCAGTAGTAATTCAAAGACAACCTCTTATGTGTTTTCCAAACACCACCATGGGCACTAAGCGTGTCATCGTGGTATTTGGTGAGGAGTGCTAGCCTGTCCTCTTGAGGTACTACTAACTTCCAATCAAAATCTGAAGTCAAAGAATATTTATTTTTAGAAAATCGATATAACAAATTTTCACGAATATTAAAGTTAGGGTAATGCCTTGGGTTCCTACGCACGCACTCCATGGTGTGAAGATACCACGGGTCATTGGTGGAGCTCGCATCGATGGAGTCAATCTTTATGCGAGATAGAGCGTCAGGTACTACATGATCTTTTCCCTTACGGTGCTCTATGTCGAAGTCAAACTGACTGAGTCGCATACTCCAACGTGCTAAACGACCTGTAGGATTTTTGAGCTTGTGAAACCACAGTAGTGAGGCATGATCAGTGACAACAGTGCACTTCTGTCCCTCCACATACTGTCTGAACTGTTCCAGCGCAAAAATCACGGCCAGAAGCTCTCGCTCGGTTGTGCTGTAGTTCACCTCGTTCTTATTAAGAGAACGACTGCAATAGGCGATAGGGTGTTCCACACCATCGTGTGTTTGGGTCAGAACAGCAGCAACTGAGTAAGCTGACGCGTCACTTAGTATACGGAACGGTAAAGAGTAGTTAGGCATTTTCAATATAGGAGCAGAGACCAAAGCTGACTTGAGAAGGTTAAAAGCCTCCTCAGCTTCAGATGTCCAAATAAAATTTACATTTTTAGAGGTGAGTTTACAAAGAGGTTTACTAATTTTAGAAAAGTTATTAATGAAACGACGATACCAGCCGGCCATACCTAGGAAACGTTTGACATCCTTCGAGTTAGAAGGTGTGGGATAGTTGAGGATGACCTCGACTTTACCGGGGTCAGTACGTAGTCCATGCCTATCCACATAGTAACCAAGGTACTTTAATTCACTTCGACAAAAGTGTGATTTCTTCATATTAATCGTTAGGCCCGCATCCTTGAGTCGCTGATAGATTCTATTTAAGAGATCCACATGCTCCTCGAAGGTGTTGGCCACACAGATTATGTCGTCTTGGAAGCAAAACACTCTGTTGTCGAATTCCGGGCCGAATAAGCGGTCCATCAGTCGTTGCATCGTACTTGAAGCTCCGACAAGACCAAAACACATTACATTATACTGGAACAAACCCCGCCTCGGCACCGTGAACGCAGTCTTCTCAGCAGACTGGGCAGAGTCGAACGGGATTTGCCAATACGCTGCACTTAAATCAATAGAGGACAAATATTTAGCATTATTAAGATGGTCTAAAATTTGATTGATGTACGGTAAGGGATAAGCATCACTTTTGGAAACAGCATTAAGCTTACGTGAATCTAAGCACAGCCTTAGATCACCGTTCGCCTTTTCCACCATAACCACGGGTGAGTTCCACGCGGATTGTGATGGTGACACCACTCCCATCTCCAACATCCGGTCCAACTCCGTCTCCAGAGCCTTCTGTTTGAGAGGTGAGAGAGGGTAATACCGCTGCTTGATCGGCTTGCTGTCACCCGTATCTATGACGTGATGCACAAGCGTAGTTCGACCTAAGCCCACCTTATCCGTATTAATTGACTCAAATTTTTCAATGATCCCGTTCATTACACACCGCTGATCCTCGGTCAGGTTGTTGTAATCCTCGAGACCACTGTGAAGAGACAAAGATTCAATAGGACAGCTATCACTAAAATTATTCATATTAATTTTTTGAGAAATTAATCTATCACCTAATTGAAATTGTTGCCAGAAGTCTACTCCAAATATCATTGAGGTAGTTATTTCTGGTACAACATAAAACTTAAGTACCCTGATAACAGAGTTGTATTCTAAGGGTAAGGACATAGAACCCAGACATTTCAAATGTGAACTGTCTGCAGTTGTAATTTTAAAATTTGGGTTGACACTTTCTAGTTCAAACCCTAAATCTAAGAAGCTACGGTGCGCACCTTTTCCTAGCACAGAGCAGGAGGCACCGGAATCAAGAAGACCAAGAACATTTAAATTTAAAACCCTAACAACTAAGTACGGTCTAACATCGTCATCCCGTTTAGTAAACAGGACCTTATCAGAAGAAGACTCAGACACAGAGCTTGAGATTGTCTTAATAAGGCCCTGGCCTACGCGTTTTTTGACTTCGACGTACATTTGGGGCAGTCAGGTGACTTGACTCCTTTGAGACCACATCGGAAACACACCAACTCCCTTGATTGTGAGCAGTTATTAGCAGTGTGATCGCTGCCGCCGCAACGAAAGCATTTGCGTTCGTGCGAGGCTGCCGAGCTGTCCACCGCAGAGACCTGCTTGGTAGCTTTTGGTGTGCACTTTGCTTTCTGTGAATGTAAGTCAGAGGAGATCTCAAATTTGTCCAAGACTGGCTCGTGGAACGCCTCAGCCCTAGCACGCGCAAGTTCCAAACGCTTTCCTAACCTTCTTAGATCATCAATAGTGTTGACTTCATGAAGGGCTAGTTCCTTCATGTAGTCAGGTCTAATGTTATGCATAAGAATGTCCAGTTGTTCTTCACTGGGCATTTTACAAGTTAGTCTAGAGAACATGGCCTGCATTGTGGAGATGTAGTTCACCAAGGACTCGGTACGGGCTTGGGTACGTTGCCTAATCTCATTCCGTAAACGATAATCGTAATCGGGAATATCAAAGGTGTTTCTTAACCCATTTAGACCTACCGTCTCACATACGATACACCAGAAATAATAAATTATTGTCAAGTACCCGCGATAAGAATTTGTTTACATTTGGTGCAAGTGTCAAGTGCAAGGTCTAAACAATACTACAAAAATAACTTTACTCTTATAATTGGCGTCACAGGGTGCATACCTATGATTTTTTATTGTGGTTCCAGAATAAGAATTTTAACATGTCATCAAAACGGTAAGAATTAATTAATTTTATCCTAACCATTATGTAGTTTGATATTATATAGTAAAAACAAAAGTTAGAAAGAGCATATGTGGCATAAGTTTTGTTGTTTGACTTATTTTAGTGCATTTTTTTTATTCATGAAAAGTAGTGTATCGTATTTGATACAGTAGGCTTATACACGTGATAAAATTACCTTATTTTTATTTCAGATGTTTGTCATTGAATGACATCGTAACGCTTTTAGAAGACGACGAATTAGAAAATACTGGTGCAGACAATGATATTTATTTACTTCCACCTGTAAATGCAAACGAAGATTTGACGGATGAAGACTCTGGTGATGAAGATAACGTCCATATAAACAACCTACCCCCAAGTTTGTTGAGCACAAATGCAGAGCTTCATCAAGTAAATATAGAAACATTGGAAAATGACCCCGAAAGTCATCAATCTAGTCTCGAAGGCGAAGCAAGTCAGGACCCAGAAGTAGACCAGCCATTACGTAAGATAGCCAAAAAGTATAACTGGAGAAAGAAAAACTATACTGAAGTAAATTCAACATGGAAGCCCATATTGTATGTTCCTGAAAATAGATCGCCAGTCGATTGGTTTTCATTCTTTTTTTCGGAAGAAGTATATCAATTACTCACCACTGAAACAAACAAATACTTAGGGAGAAAGAATCTTCCCGCTGATGTAAAAATAGAGGAAATGAAGTGTGCTATCGGAATTTTGTTGGTTAGTGGATACTGTCAAGTGAATAGAAGACGAATGTACTGGGAGAATACACCTGACACAAGAAACGAACTTATTGTAAGTGCATTATCTCGTGATAGATTTTCAGTAATTTTTTCTAATTTACATTGCGCAGACAATTTACACTTAGACAAATCAGACAAATTTGCAAAAGTACGTCCACTTATGAAACAACTATCAGAAGAATTCTTGCGATATTGCCCCCATAAAGAAAATCATAGTGTTGATGAGGCAATGGTACCATACTTTGGACGACATGGATGCAAACAATTTATACGTGGTAAACCAATAAGATACGGCTTCAAACTTTGGGTAGGTGCTACATCAAATGGCTATATAGTGTGGTTTGAGCCATATCAAGGTGCCACAACCGTTCTAAATCCCAGATATGCAGAGTTGGGTCTTGGTGCTAGTGTGGTTCTCACATATACTGACAAACTCAGCCAACTAGGCCTCGGAGGAAATTACCATTTATTTATAGACAATTTTTTTACTGGACTTCCATTGATTGCCGAACTCACAAAGAGGAACATACGAGTGACCGGGACCATGAGGGAAAATAGGACCAGTAATTGCCCTTTACTAGACAGTAAAGAGACCAAAAAGAAGGACAGGGGTTTCTTCGACTATCGTGTCTGTGATGAAGTTATAATTTGTAAGTGGCATGATAACAGCATAGTGACAGTTTGCTCAAATGCCAGTGGTATAACTCCGTTACATAAAACTGAACGATACTCTCAGAAAGAAAAAAAGAAAATAACCGTTTCTCAACCACATTTGATACATAAATATAACCAAAATATGGGAGGTGTTGATCTTTCGGATCAAAACATAGCATCACTAAGGACAAGTATTCGTGGTAAGAAGTGGTATATGCCTCTTATCTTGCACTGCATCGATATGTCACTTCAAAACGCCTGGCTTCTATTCAGATACAATGGTGGTAGTATGGATATGCTTGCCTTTAGACGTCGCGTAGCAATCGCACTCATAGAGACTAATACACTGAGAAGTAAACCGGGACCGAGCAGACCATCGTCACTTACAATGGATGCCAGGTTTGATGATAAAGGTCACTACGTTATCAAACAGCCTCAAAACAAAAGAACGCGATGTGGAATTTGTCATCGATTGTGTCCTGCAAGATGCATCAAGTGCGATGTGGGTTTACATGTTGAATGTTTCCTAGCTTATCACACAAAAAATAATATATAATGATCATTAGAACAATAAAGATATTGTTTACTAACTTTGGTATTATTGCATGTGTATGAGCCTACTGTATCACATACGATACGGCCCTTTCTGGACCCCCTTTTTATTTTATATTTTTTTAAATATTTTTTTCATGTTCTGTGATACCTTAGGACCAATAAAAGTGGACAGAAACATGTGCATTCGAAAAAAAATAGTTTCAGGTCCAAATGGGTTAATTCGATTAGTAAGTCTTCATAAGACATAAAGTTAGCTTTATTGGTGCGGAACCAAGACAAAGCTGGTCCGTCCAATAGGTCAGAGAAAGCCATGAGAACCTTTGATTTGGAGACTTCCCTAGCACACCGGAGTTCTTCCAGTCTCTCAATGAAAACACGTACACAAGTAGATCCATCATATTTTAAATTAAAACTATTTAGATTAATAGGACGTTCCCTATAAATAAAATTATCATTGCTTAAGTTAATGTTTTGCGAGCTACCCCGCATCGAGCGTTCATTTCTCATCGCAGGTGAAGTATATTCAACTTGGACACGAGAAGCGCGATCATCATTATCTGACACCTCAGATTCTGAGTCACTATTCGATTCAGCTACTGACACAATCTTAACTAATCTGTTGCGAATACTAACAAGTTCAGAACAATCTAACCCACAACGAGCTAGCCTAGTCAAAAGATAATTAGCCCTAACAGCAGCCCTAGTGCGACTATTTTTATCGGCATCAAAGTCACCTGACGATAGCAAATCCTCGAGTTCCTTCACTTTTGGCTCGCAGACAGTGCGTTCGGATGCAGCATCAGTGGACTTCATAGTGTTTGGCTTCAAACTTCCACGGCGAACTAGCCGATATGCCGTCCTCAATTCGTTACGCAAGCTGACAACCGTAGCCTCAGGATCCGCTGAAATGCCCATGTAAGATAACTCATTAGACAGCTCATCTTTTCTTAAATAGTTTACATACTGGTGCATTTTTGCCATCTTATAAGAAATGAACTTTAAGTGAATAGAATATAAAAATAAAATTTAACTAACAATTCCGTTATTTAACGAAAGTTTAAATGGATATAAATCCAAGAGGGTATTCAATTGAACGGACAGTATGTAAATGTACCCTTCTATGTTAATAATATAGGTATAAAAAAATTCAGCATAAAACAATTTTCATTAGCGGGTAGGTAACTAAAATGTACCGCCCTGCAGACAATTCCTAATAATATAATTCTGTGCCTCCTGTGATAAGTGATTTAAATTTAGTTGTACCCTTTTTGTGATTTTTACATACTATTTATCAGAAAAAAAATACGGTTTTTTGGGTCTAACTCACGTTCTTGTATCTGCTTTAGTTTCGGAGATAATTTTGTGCAAATGAATATAACTACTTGAATTTTGACAAATAAATTGTGAATATAGATATATTTAAAGTTGTAACCCCTTTATGTAATCACTTCACATATTTATTTTCGTGCTTTGTAGTGTAAGTGCGATTATATTAATATTCACATTAATTTTTTTTTGATTGATCACGTGAATATTGATATGTTTAGAGTAGTATCATTTTGAACAATTTTTTCTGAATATTCATTGGGTACAATTCGACAAGTACCAAATAATCCGATTCTAAATATATGGCTTATTTGTGATAACTGATACATATCGACTTAAATTGATCTACACAAATCAATTTGTATGTATAAATGAATACAATTTGACTTATATCAAAACATCGAACCAAATCTTTAAAAAAATATGAAGCACAAAATGTAATAATTGATACAAGTGCGAACATGAGGAGAGTGGCGCACGGTGGACCGAAAATCGGCTCTCACTTAGGGGTTAGGGCGACTTAGGGATAAAAAAAATTAAGTGTCGTTTTTTGGGCGGATATTGGTTTCATTAGTTATTACTGTATACAAAAATGACTTCTGGGTCAAATCAGTCCATAAACCAATTAATTAGAATTTTTTTACGAAAACTTTGTATGGAGAAAGTATGAACAGGACTAGCTCGCTTACCAATAACAACAATATTTTAAATAACAATATTTTCAAAGCGGTAACTGTAGTACGTAATGCAAAAGAGTCCACCTGGTGATGATATAAAAAAATTCAACATAAATCGCACAATAGCACAATTAAATGAAAATGATATAACGGTTGGTCACAGCATCGAAATTTTATCTCCGTTTTCTTTTAAGTTTTAACTAAATAAATATAAATATAAACTGGTGCATCCGGCAAACTTTGTTTATTGCGAGGGTTTATAATATATAATATATATTTCATTGGATATAGGGTTAAAATACAAAGTAAAGTTTTATTATTTGATATTTTTCTATGGCACGTCAATTTGACTTCACCTCGCCTGATGCTAAGTTGAAGGCAAAGTCTCATGAAAGAGGGTCACCATTGCAAACCCGTTCAGAGCTACAATGGTGGCGTTCAGCTTGACGGCCTCATCAGATGCTTTTTCACGCCCCGCTTAAAGGACCCGGGACTGTAGGAAGAAGGAAACACGTGCACCGCCAAGGAATTCCAGGACTGAATGGTACGGCAGAGAAAAGACTCACCGAAACGCTTGGTTCTTGATGGAATACTCTGTACCGTATGCGAGTGACACCTAAGCCCTGCACGCGTTGTCCTGTGTAGGAAAGGGGAGGGTGGGATTAATTGGAAGAGCTCATCAGAACATTCACCATGGTAGAGACGGTAAAATACTGCCAGGGACGCAACATCTCTACGCATCTGCAAAGGCTCGAGGGAATTTGTGACCTCAAGACTCCCAATAATGCGGACCGCACGTCGCTGCAACCTGTCGAGAGCATCTAATAAGTACTTTGCGGAGCCATCCCAGAGATGCGAGCAGTATTCCACGCAGGAGCGAATTTGTGTCTTATAAAGAAGACACCGCTGCTCCGGAGTGAGAAAACATCTCACTCTGTTCAGGACTCCGAGTTTACGCGAAGCTGTTTTGATGATGCTCTCGATATAGTTCTTGTTGTTCAGTTTGCAGCGCACGTCCATACCGAGTATATTGAGGTTATCCTGTAATGGCAGTGGTGTGCTCTGAAGAGTGGGAGGAGGAAGGAAAGGAGATGTCTTTGCTGAAAACGCGCATGCCTGCGTCTTCTTGGCATTGAACTCGACCAGGTTCTCAGATCCCCATTGGGAAACGTGATTGAGGATCCGGTCAAGCCCAGTGACAAGAAGTCGCCTCTTTTCCGCTATATCGGACTGCTTGGCCGCAGAATGTCCGTGCACAGTGCTATCGTCTGCATAGCAGTGATATGCAGAATCATTAATATGCAGAAGAAAGAGAGTGGGTGATAAGACGGACCCCTGCGGCACACCAGCATTTACCTGCAGGAACTCCGATGCTCGTCCATCACAGAGAACGCGAATACGGCGCCCCTGCAGGAAGCTAGCAACCCAATTGCACAGTCTAAGAGGCAGACCGAAGGCTGGTAGTTTGGAAAGAAGCGATTTGTGCCAGACTCTATCGAACGCTTTGGCGATGTCTAGGCTAATAGCCAGTGACTCACCATGCTTGTCCATAGCCTCACCCCAAAGATGGGTTACATACGCCAGATCACCTGAAGACCGTTTCGGCCTGAAACCATATTGTCGGTCATTAATTAGGGAGTGATCCTCTAGGTGACACATGAGCTGTGAATATTGTATTTGTTTTCACAAATAATATGTATTTATTGAGGGGTATAACTTGATAAGTATCGTTTATCACATATTTTTAAAAAGCTATATTTTAGAAAACTAATACAATTCAGTTTTATTTTGAACTCAGGGGAACGACAAGTAAAAAAATATAATCTTTAGGTTAATATCAATAAGATTTGTTTAAGCAACATTGGGCTAGGGACATATTCTGATTAGTTATTCGATTGTTTTACTTGATGTATATCAGTTTTCACCAAGACGAACTTACAGGTGCAACATAATTTAACTGTAGTTGTATTTCTTGTTACGTAATTTTTGAACGTTTTAAAAATAAAAAAGGTACAATTCGCAGGTTTTTAATGAATTCTTTAAAAAATATAATATTTACCTTAGAAAAAAATATGCACGATAAAAGTAAGTGTTTTTACCAACAAAATAAGGTACTACATTTTATGCTAGCTTACTTAGTTCCGAAACTAGATTTTTTTGAACCTTCTTTTTCACTTCCTGTAAAATGTTGATTTTAAACTTGTATCACTTATCACAGGAGGCACAGAATTATTTAAAAATTTCCAATTGAGAATAATTCTCCAATAGCGGGTAGGTACCCGAGATGTACCGCCCTGCAGACAATTACTAAAATATTGAAAAAATATACACCAAAAAATTGTACCGTACGTATAGGTACAAATGAAATTACAAAAAATTAAAAAACAGTTAAAAGGCTAAGAGCAAAATGTACGGTAGCAAGTATAAGTACCGGCTACTATACTGATCCAAGGTTAAAAAGAAAAAAAAATGGTAATTCCGAATGGAAACCACCTTATACAGAGTTACATATATCGGCACTTATAGAAAATGTCGATAACAATTAAAAGTTAAATTCAGAAAAAACACAAAGTTAAACATATGCATGTATATTAATTTTATTTAAAATTCGGGACAAACTACTGAGATGTTATATCCAACCCAACCAGCAACCAGTAAAAAAAAGAAAAAAGAAAAAAAGAAAAAAATACGAAGGTATGCCGAAATATGAATTTTACCGAAAATGTAGCAGCTATTTATAATTTAGAAAAAAAATTTTGACCCGTTTCCTTGCTATTCGGTGTAAATTGCAAGGAAATTAATTACGTGCTTAGCCGCACAAGCACAACCAATTAACGTCTTGGAGAGTATCAGACGGATAGTAGGTTTGAATTCATTAAAGGCGTCTTTCACACACACACACAGAACCAAGAGAAATCCAGTGGGTACTGGAATTCTTGAACTGCCCGTACGTTGGCCGCGCCACTGTGTAACCTGGGAAATTCCCCAGCTACTCCACCGGCTAACCCAGGCAAGAGCTTACGACAGAGACTCTTGGGCGCCTTTTCTTTCAGAGTGGAGATAGTGGGTGCGTGCTCCAGATACCCTTAATGAAACAACACTAAGATTTTATACATGCATATATTCAGTAGGATACACAGTTATACATAAAGTAGAATGGTCACAGGCACAGAGATATAGAAATGTAAATACAATATAAGATGCTTATGCGCCTCCCTCGTAGCACACAGCTGATCTCGTAATTACAACTCAAGGTAGCGGGTATATGAAGTTACAGTTATTGTACAAGTTAAGATTACGTGACCTTTTGGCACTCCTCTTCGGATGGTTCCCCTGGCGTCGGTTGTCGGCTTGCGTAGGCACCTGCCTTCTGCTAGCAACTGCCCGCACTGCCGCGAGCCAAACGAAGGGACAGCTGTTCCGAACAGGGACTCCAACAACGGGATCACAACAATGTAGATAGGTCACTAATATTGTCCGCTAAACCTTGGGACCCTGCATCAAGAATACCAAAAAGACCTAAGTATCTCATTGACGCAAACGAAAGACACAGATATAAAGACTAAGAACAGAGAGATAAATTAAGAAATCTTACCAGAGAAGTCCGGGAAAGATGCACAGAGTCTAAGATATTTAATTTATATGTAGGTAGGTACATATAATTCAGAGTTCCAACTTATCAGAAAAATCAATGAAATACGAACAGAGTTTCGTGCTTAATCTTCAGAGTAATTATCAGAGGTGTTCGCATTCACCGGGAGGGGTGTATTTATATCCTTTTTCATGGAATATTCTAGCAAATGAATTTGATACCACGAATTATTCGTTCACTTGATCGAATCGCGAAACAAAAAATACTGATCCACAGATAATACGAAACCAAAGACATTCTCGCCGTGACTAAATTAATTTGGGCAACTAGGAATTTAGATTATGACAATTTTAAATTAAAGACATTAAGTTATATGATTGAATAAAATATCACAAACAATTTAAGCTATCACGATATTATAATTCTATTTGAAATAGGTAAACATACTAGCGACATCTGTTGTCAGATTGGGAAACCATTCATCAATACCGAATTGGTGATCGATGAAAAGTTCCCCCCAAACCCTACAGATGTCGTCATAGGTACAACGTATTGTTTACCGAAATCAAATTTTAACGCCACTAACAATTTTGCGTTACAGACGTAGACCGCGGTCCACCATTTGGTGACTTCTTTCTATTGTATTAGTTACTCAGAAACCATTTCAACAAATATTCATATAAATAAACTTCCGATTCAATGAAAACATATCGATTTTTACTGATAACGTCATAATGTTTTTAAAAATTATTGTTACATTTCTCACTAGTAATTACTGTTATGTTATTGTAGACATAACATAACAGTAATTACTAATGAGAAATGCGGGGTGCATTCGCATCCGGCGGGCATTGAACGAAAACAATCATGAAAGTTGAGACTAAAAATATATGCCAGTAGTATATTTTTTTATCACGTCAATATTACTTCTTATCAATCAAAATTATCAATCTACTTAAAGTAAGCTAAACAGAAGTCTTTCGCTGACTTTACAGCCACACGGGGGACCCGTACGGGGAAGACACGTACGGGGAAGACCCGTATGGGGAAGACACGTACGGGGAAGACCCGTACGGGTCACGCCCGGAATGCTCCCCGTATGAACAGCCTGTACGGGTCTCCCGCGTCGCTGTGAAGCCAGACTTTGACTTGCTTTAAGGGTTTGGCATTCCTTTATATAACGTTAATCGTTGGGATTATTAACCAGTGAATGAGTGGTGGGAGACCCTCCTTCAATATATTTTCTTGTAATGAATTTCTGCCATGTAACGTCTACTTCAATATCATATCTAAATGTATAGTCTCAGGAAAAGGGACGCCATTACAGTAGCACTAGCATGAACTCATATCGAATTTGTATTGTAAAGCTTCGAGAGAACGGAGCATTGTGATTGGCAGTCTGCCTCTTGTGTGCGTGTGTGTGTGTAGCCCGCCAATCGCAATGCTCCGTTCTGTCGATACCTTTACATTACGAATTGGATACTATTTCGTGCTAAGGCTACTACTATCAATACTCAAAAGCGCGATTCACACATAACGCGGTCGGGAGCGGGTCATTTTACCCTTCATCGCCGTTTACAGAATAAAAAAATGTTAAGGCGATAGTAGGTAAACCGACCCCCGCACGACCCACACCCGTGTTATGTGTGAATCGCGCTTAAACCGCGAAAGTAACGTCTTCTATCTTTCCGAAGAATGGTAACAAGATTGTTGAGAGTGGCAACATTGAGTCAGCGGCCATTATGATACCACACCAATTAAATTATTACATTTCGTTAATAGTTGTAACCGTAGTTGTAACAGTTGTAAATTGGTGATTACTGATTAGATTATACAATGACATATCAATCCCATAGATTGATCAATGATCAATCTATTCTATTTTGATCTATTCTATTTGATTGATGAAATGTGGTTGTTAATTATTACTATTATTATCTTTATTACATTATAATAACACATATTAAATATATTTGAAAATATAACCGCGGTAGCCTAGTGGTATGGGTGATGGAATGCTGAGACGAGGTCTCGGGTTCGATCCCAGGTTTACCATGGCACACACCAATGACTTTTCGATACTTTCCAAAGTTATGTGTGTATTTATCGCAGGATTATGAGTGCCCGGTTAATGGCAATAGGCTCGCCACCTATTACATTGGGACCTAAACATAAACTGTGCTAGCACCTCTGCCTACCCCTTCGGAGATACAGGCGTGAGAGTTTATATTAATGTAATAGTAGCCCACCGGTATCGAGTACAGGGACCAAGCTACCGGTGGTTAGGGCTCCAGGGAGAGGAACTTCCTCAATGTGCCGTGCCTAGCAAAACTGCCTTCTGTATCAAGCCCTTGAGCCAGCTGTCTAACGAGAGCCTCTTAAGATATTGGTAAGAGCCCCGCTCTTGGCGATGATTATTATTATTCCATTCTACAAAATAATTGCCACTTGTGTAGACCCTTCTGTACCAAGTACCAACCCATCTGGATAGCAGAGCGTAGAAATTGTAGGTCAAACCCTATATTCAGCAGTGGATTGAGATAATCTAAACGATTGATTGACGCCAATATTTAGTGTCCACGCTCAAAGCTATTACTGTGATAAAAATCGATAATATTACTTATCGTAGGTATGTGCATATTACGAATTTATGAGAAAATTATTTTATCACTGAAATGTTGTAAACAAATAACTTTTCGATTAGATATAGAAATGAAAAGAGACGTGTATAGTGTATACCTATCGCCATACATCTTAGACCTGAATTGCGTATACCCAGGGGCTAGATGGGGACACCATATACCCAGGGGCTAGATGGTGACACCATGGTCCCCGAATTAGGGGAAGAGGGTCATCTCAACAGAAATATCCCCAGATCTGCGGGGTGCGAGAGATATGACTTGTATAATCTCACCTCCGGCAATCAAGGACCCATGGACGGCGTGCGTTTTGGTTCGACATAATCACCTCTTCTGATTTTGGCGGCGATGGTATCCGTGGGGATTTTGCGTACCATAAAAAAGAACCTCGTTTCCCACGCTATTCGGGTCTTTTTTTTCCCACGGATACCAATTCCGCCAAAATCGGTAGAGGTGATTACGTAGGACTCGAACCGACTAAAATGCATTTTTTTTTTATACTACGTAGGTGGCAGACAAGCATACGGCCCACCTGATGGAAAGCGGCCACCGTGGCCTATGAACGTGTGCAACACTAAGGGTGTCACACACGCGCTGCCCACCCTGAAGGAAAAGGGGGAGAGCTGGGAAGGGGTGGGGAGGCTAGGAAGGGGAGGGGAAGGAGGGGTATAGTGAGCTCTGACTACCCTACTTACCGGCGGGAACACAACACGATGGTTATTATGACCGTATGCATGCCGTCTATGGGTCTTTGATTGCCGAAGTTGAGTTAATACAAGACATATCATTCGCACCCCGGCAGACCCGGGGGATATCTCTTTTAAGATGACCCCCTTCCCCCAATGTAGGAACTATGGAGTGCCCATCTAGCCCCCGGGTATAGGGGACGCACTGTGCGCTGCCGAGGAAAAATGATGGGTCTTTACAAAATAAAATTGCCGAAATTTTCTCACAGATTCATGAGTTCTTTTTTCCTGTAATTTAATAGCTATTTCCATTATTTCTATTTTGTTTGAAAGTTGATTTCAAGATTTTACAACTCTGTATTAAATTTTGTTTTTATTGGCCGCTTGATAAATAAATTCGATCTTCAAAAACAGTACATACTTCGTAAATGCTATCCAATTGGATGATTTTCGTATAACTTTTTTACAGCTGTCACTTTTCTAAAATATAATAAAAGTTGCTGTTTGCTTAATGTTGTCTCATTCATACACAAAAATAAATTTGGATTTGTCATTCCTTAATAAATGCAAAAAAATGTTAGTAAATGTAAAATTGGGTTTCCTCCAATTTCTTCAAACAAAACGGCAATTTCATATGTAACGACCTAATATAATTATTGGGACCTCCGAGATAAAAATCGGCATATCATCCGGCAGAACATGTCCTGCCTTCGATATACTTAGTTATCTATGGCAGGAAGTGTACTAAAAACTATTATTTATCATATTCTCGCCAAAGTTAATGATATTACATAATGTGGGGACAGGAATGCTGACGCCGAAAATAATGTTTTCGAAGGAGGTAGGACACGACGGTATCTCGCGTCCGAAATGAGCTATCCAACTGGGGAAGTACCTCCGCCCTACAGAAGACCGCGGTCATAATAACCATCGTGTTGTGTTCCCGCCGGTAAGTAGGGTAGCCAGAGCTCACTATACCCCTCCTTCCCCTCCCCTTCCTAGCCTTCCCACCCCTTCCCAGCTCTCCCCCTTTCCCTTCAGGGTGGGCAGCGCGTGTGTGACACCCTTAGTGTTGCACACGTTCATAGGCCACGGTGGCCGCTTTCCATCAGGTGGGCCGTGTTCTTGTCTGCCACCTACGTAGTATAAAAAAAAAATGTAGCATACGTTCGAGCGCCCGGCGCGTTCGCTAGTCGCATCCGATGCGGGCAGTAGGTTGGACACGTTCACCTTAAATAAGAACCAGTGTAAATCTTGTAACCTTGTGTAACCCAAATTAAGTTCAGTAAACCTTTAACTATTCCTTCTATCTTTCTTTTATTTAACAATCGTCCGCCAACAGAGTGAACCCCAATAATAACATAACATAAACTCACGCCTATATCCCCGAAGGAGTAGGCAGAGGTGCTAGCACCCACAAGTCGCCAGTTTATGTTTAGGTCCCAAGTTAATAGGTGGTGAGCCTATTGCCATTAACCGGGCACTTATAAGCCTGCAATAAATACACACAACTTCGAAAAGCATCGGAAAGTCATTGGTGTGTGCCATGGTAAACCTGGGATCGAACCCGAGATCTCGTCTCAGCAGTCCATTACCCATTACCGTGGTTTAGTTAATGGCCACTCTCAATTAAGGACTACATTGTTTTGTTAATAGGCTAGAGCTAGCTGACCACACACCACTACAGAAGACACAGCATACATTTAATAATATAAATGTGATAATTTCTTTATTATTTCAATATTGTGCTCACCACATATTTAGTTCATTGTTGCTAATCTGGTAATGGTTTTTTGGGCTATTACTAATCTATATATATATAAAAATGAATCGCGAAATATGTTGGTAAGCGCATAACTCGAATATGGCTGGACGAATTTGAATAGTTCTTTTTTTAATTGTTCCTTGAACTCTATGGAAGGTTTTTATGGAGCAGCGGGAACGGGATCAGAAGTCCACGCGGGCGGAGCCGCTGGCAACAGCTAGTTATTTATGTAACTAGCACCTATTTAGCTGATGCATAATTATATGCCGTGATCTGGAGATTAAGAAGTCTGTTTTTTGAAAACAATTTCTTCCGGTAGTGTTCCACTCTTTAACAACATTAGAGAGAGTTAGATGGAGTTTGGTTGCCGAGTTGGAGTCTGGGTCGCATTATACAGTAAGCAACAAAAGTTTCTAGGCAATTGGAATCTAAATTGTAGGAAGTGATGCCACTACACAACTACTAGTCTTGAAGCTACTGGAGGACCCGTGCGGACCGTGAGGCCCGTACATCGAACACTCTTAAATAGTAGTTCCACTAGAAAATCTTTAATGTAATTGAGTTTTTGATACTACTTGCATGAGTTTACTTATTTACTTAAAGAAACAAAATATTGATAAAATTTATTTTATTAACTCTATCTATGTTACTTTTAGTTAAAGTAGACTTAGGATGTCAAAGGATTATAGATTTAAAGGTGTCCAGGACCTTTTGGTGCTTGCTGTACATAGCATTAGTGGGCGATCACCTTTAGGTGATTATTTTCATTGACGAAATAAAAGTCTTGGATGGTATTGATGTCTTAACTGTTGTTCAATATTTTGTAACTTTCAATGAGACTTCCTCTCTGTCTATGGTTTTCAAGTGTTGTGACATTAAGGTATTTCAATGTGTTGATAAACTTTTTGGTGGTATAGACACAAGTCTATGACTAAATATGATTTAGGGAATCATTAATAGGTATTCTAGGACAATCTACACAAAGCCACCTAGATCCATGATAAGTACAACTTAACTAGCTTGTGTTATGGATTCTTGAATGTGAATATACAGACTTATATAGATACATTTTTTGTTGTAAATACATTATCATTACACACAAAGTCAAATGTGTAATCCCTTAAGCTGTTCTAGAATAGTGTAATATGAATAATAGAGCATAATATCATTCTTAGACAGCAAATTTAATTACTAACATCAATAATTTCATTTCATTTTATGTAACTAAAAAGGTTTTTAAAAGGTAGAAAATTTTGTTTTGTAATTGCAATTTTTTAATACAACTATGTTTAAATTACAATAAACTCTATAGGTACCTACCTATCAGAGTCTACAAAATATATAAACAGTACAATACCTGTCTCATCATTCTGTGAACTCTAAAAAGATCTAAATATAGAGCTGTGTATGCTATTTACAGAAGAGAAAAATAAACATCAATTGAGTATTATTTACAATCATTTAACCTACTAATTTTAATTAATCTAGCTCAATATTTATCTAGTAGAAAACAGTAGTTACATTCAGAAAGCAATTAAAAGCTCACATCATATTAAATTGTAAACATTATGTGCCGGAAGGAAAAAAAGCTGTTCTCATTTACCTTATCTATGGAAATGTTCATGACTGCACAATACAGACAATACTGTTCAAAAAACTGGTAATAGGTAATTGGAAAAAAAAAAGATATTCATAAAACAAACCTGGTATTATTCTTAATATAAAAACAGTGCAAACATCAAGGTAATATTTATATGTACTTTTATAATTTTATTATTCAAACTATTTTGACTACATTCTGACCAAAAAGGTTATTTGAGATAAATAAAATAAAGAAATAATGCCATTATAAATTAAAATTTATATAATAGGTATGCATACTTTCCTGGCAATTCGCCTAGTTAGCTAGAAAAAAAATAGGGAGCCTAACGTAGAGTTAAAAAAATATTATAAACTCAGAAAGAAGTTAATAAATAAATAAATAAATAAAAGAAGTTTTATTATACTTACCAGTGCGCGTTAACTTTCAGGAAAAAAAAACACAATCTTGACAAATCTAGAACTTCACATTCACAAAATTTGTTCAAAAAATACGCACTAGCTTGGTGCTCGAAGAGCGATGTTAATAATTGAAAAAGTGGGAGGAAATCGAGTGCAGGAAATTAATGCAATTGATACATTATTAACACTGATAAGTTTAGCACATTATATCCGCTGTTATCAATAACAGCAGAAGGCCGCTTTAAAGCAAACAACTCAATGCATTAAATTCTCTTATCTTTTAAACTGATTTTGACACTAATCTATCAGGGCTGCCAGTTATACGAATTGATTATTACTGCTCTGTGTTAAAAATACAAAATGAGCAATACTTGTTTTACTGAATGAAATAGTCTTAAGTAAAACATATTCGAAAGATAAAATTACATATTATCTTTTTCAATTTAAATTCCATTTATTTCATAACGTCAGGAACATACACACTGGCTCATTCGATAGCTAAGCTTCATCTACTTTATGAAATATAATTATGCAACTTTGGGTTCACTCGTTGTGAGAACTACTACTGAATAATAATTTATAGTTAATAAACTCACTTGTAAATAAGGGAACAATGATTCTTTATTCTGTTACCTTATTTCTTGTGAAACTGACAAAATGTTAATATGTGAAATACTGGCAGCCCCATTGAACACTCGTGCGTTTACGAAGATAGTTTCACATTTAAACTTTGCTACACACGAGTAGAGTGTAGAGCAAAGGTGTAGAGTAGAGTGAACCTTTCTTATATACTTTCGCTTTCTCTCTCTTCTGCTATTCTCTTATATTTACTGTTTGGAAAGAACTAGCGTCGGTACTTCTCCTCACCAGTTCCGAGTACCAGTATTATTGGAGTAAAAATTTACATAATTTCTTCTGAGAGTAGAGTTTCTTAAAATACCATGGTGAAGTATGCGATAGAGAATTCACAGTCGTAGGAGAAGGCAATAATTGGTACAGTACAGTCTACTCTTCCTAAATTTAGTACTCAAACGTACTAAGAATCGATACTATAAAACCTAGCCATGGGTGTACCCAGCTTTCTTTAAAGGATGGGGTGGAAACCAAGCGTATTCAAGGGGGTTCAAGACGGTTTGTAATTCCAGCTCGTGAATTTTGAACCGTAAGTAGGTACTCGTGCCTAGAGTTATTATGTACCTACGCCTACAAAGTATAAATTTACTGCTTTCTGAAATTGCCACCTGGAGCATTGAACGGTTTGGGGTCAATCCAGTTTAAACCAATACTGTCGCGTCAGAAATATCAAGATACTTCTTGTATACCTTGCCTCACAGTGAGTACCTACGCCCATGGACCTAGCCGTGGTCAATGCGTACCCCCCAGGGAAGCCAGCTAGGGGAGAGGTCAGTCCGAAACCAAATATTTACGAAAAAAATGATACACTTACTTTGAAACTATAACGTCTTAACATATTTCACTCCTATGAAATTTTCACATTTTTCAACTCAGATTGAACTTGAGTTGAAAATGTATAGACTATTATTTTTTAGTCATTATTTAATGATTATAAAGTCATAAAATTATTCCACCATTCGAAGATTTTCACTCTTCTTCTTCTTCTTTTCTTAAAATGGCTTCTGCAGCAGGATAGCCGCAATTTTGCCAGTCTCTAGTAAATGTAAACGTTTTATAAAATTAATGGCGAGACGCCAATGTCAAGTTTCATTTTCACTCTAACGGTCACACAATGTTTCAAAACAATGTCATTGTCATTGACAAGATGAGGGACGTTCGAAAACAAGTTTTTAAATAAATAGGTTTATTGCTAAATGTACCTTTAATGTGACATTAAGTTTCTGGACTATGTTCGAACAAGTAGCGCCATCTGTCTTGTTCATATTATAACGAGGGAAAGCTGAATATTTATTATAGTTTGAGCGGCTTATACCGAGTCATGCTTCTCTGACAAGGCGGTAACGAATGATGGCAGTCGAGGAAAATAGCAAATTCAACAGCGGCATAGTCAACTGAAGAATTCGAACCCTGGACTGTGGTGAAGGATTCGGATGGGACCGGAACTTTCTTAAGGATAATAATGACACTGTGGACCAACTTATAATCCAATAAATGTTTTGCTGCGGTAAAAAAAGCCGCTGTACCCTAGTTGTATGGGTAATGGACTGCGGAGACGAGGTCACACCAATGGCCAATGACTGCGATGCTTTTCGAATTTATGTGTGTATTTATCGCAGGTTTATAAGTGCCCGGTTAATGGTAATAGGCTCGCCACCTATTACATTGGGACCTAAATATAAATTGGTGAAATGTGGGTGCTAGCACCTCTGCCTACCCCTTCGGGGATATAGGCGTGATATTATAAAAAAAAAATGTTTTGCTGAAATAATAAGACAAATTGTATGTCGTTTATTTTTTATTTACTTTATAAGCAATAACTTTAAATATGTCTAGTAGGCTCTATAATTCGTACAATAACAGTATGGATTAAGAGCAGGCATTCTATCACTTATACAGCTTGGTTCTTCGCCGTATCTGAAAGATGAAATCACAATATATTTTTATAGAATTACGGTTTTATAGGTCGTATGGTAAGTGTAGAGAAAATGTGAACTAGTACTTCTTCTGTCGTGTCGGTATATAGGTTGTTGGATTTTGTTCTTTAATAAAGAAATCTATTAAAAAAATATATTCATACAAAAGAATTTGAATAATTTATGTTCAGCACCTACTACTCTGTACTATTTGACAGCTGTTTGGTCCTGACGCTTATGAAGCGCCGCCTAGTGGCAGAAAATGTATCGAAAACCCTCACAAAATTATATATGCATTTTTTGGAGTCTTTTGAGAATATCACGATTTGCTCTGGCAGCGGAGGAGCTGAAATCTACCAATCATAGACCATATAGTCTTGGACCATTTAGTCTTGGAGCGCAAGGAGACAAATTCATGGGTCAATTTCGTGAATAAGCCAGATTATAATAGCAAACCAACCACCACACGCCGGAGAATTGTTTTAGGAACAATAATTTAAAGGTGCCTATTCCAGAGTTTATAAATCTATCAACTCACGAGTTAGTTCTGGATATTTCATTGGTATGAATGTAGACCTGGTCTTCTTTGGTATCATACTTCAGAGTTGCTTCGAAGAGCGCTCGTCCGGGAGCCACCACCACCTGCGAATAAACGTTTAGGTTCAAATCAAAGTGGGTTCCGGTGAACAGAGCCTCTGCCCAGTGCACCTAGGGCAACGGGGACAACTCCTCTCATTCCAGGACGACATACCATCAAGGCAGAATGATCCTATAGATAGAGGGTGCAGAGACTCTACACGTGTCCCTCTGACTACAGTACTACTACTACTAGAGTGTACAGCAGCAAAAGGGTGGGACGTTCTTTTCAGGATGGCATTCATGCTTCCCACACTGTTCCCGCAAGCGATGGTCAGTCGAGTTGCGAGGGATATGACTTAGGCAATCCTAAACCCTGACATCATCTGAAGAGTCAATACGGCGACCTCCGTGGCGTGGCGGTAGTGAACACGACTGCTACGTAGGAGGTGCGGGTTCGATTCCCGCTCAGTGCAAATATTTGTGTGCATGAATATAAATGTTTTCATTGGTCTGGGTGTTTCTATGTATAATATGTATGTATTTACAAAAAATAAGTATCTAAGTATGTTTATCCGCATTCTAGAGCCCATAACACAAGCTAGTTAATCTTTGCTTACCATGGGTCTAGATGGCGTTGTGTAGATTATACTAGAAAAAAAAAACGGCGTGTAATTTAAGACGGTTCTATTCGGATATAACCACCTCCGATGGCCGACAGGGGTGGAATCCTTGGGGATTTAGCACGAAAAAAGTACAAATCCAGGTGACTCCTCTACATTTGATAATATTAAAAAATGTTTGAGATGTGTGTAGTGACGTAAGGTCTATCCCAGAGGAAGAAAGATTAAAAGCATAGCATGAGTGTGACGCCCGTGGTGTTACAAATGTCTACAGGCCACGAAAATGACCTAAATGAATAAAAATACTTATATATAGTATACAGGGAGTAATGGGAACACTCCCGAAGCCAGAGGCCTCTGGTAGTTTTCCTAGCACCTACACAACATATTGGCATAAAAAATACGATTGGACAATTTTTTTTCGCATTATATCCTCTCCTTTACATCAGTAAAGCTAAGTGAAAAGATCATTTCGTAAACCAACGTTAACGTCACTGCAAAAAAAAAAAATGGCGCCGTAATTTTAATTATTCATGATATTTTTTTTCATTTCGCTTTACTTAACACGATGAAGAGTGAATAACGCTAGTTAAACGGTATAAAAAAATTCAAAACGTTTTTTTATGCCAATGTGTTTTGTACCAGGAATTCCACCAGGATTCTACCTGGCTTCAGGATTGTTCCCGTTACACTATGAATATGTTAGACATGTTATGTAGGTTTTTCGTAGGTGTAGTGTTTGTGTATCTATGGAATAGATATATACACTGTCTCACGTACACCAATACCGGGTTAGCTGTCATTGGAGAGTTGACGATTGACAGAGCGGGGTGACGAAAGGAATCCGTTGGATCCGTGCCTACAGAGAAATAAATATACATGCGCTATTGAGTGTAGTAGTGAGCCAGTGCTTTAATTATATAACTAGAACGGAGCATTCTACAGTAGGTACCTTGATTTGATAATTCACGTGATCACGCCAAATATGGTTGTTAAACTTGCCCACGTATCCGTCGACGTCCTTAGCGCCTGCGAACATCAGCATGCGCTTGTTGGCAGTCTGGCGCATGACCCACTTGATCTCCAACAGCGTGCGGGGAATACATTGTGATCTGAGAATAACAATAATAATTATAATAGTGTATCTAAGTATTATATGTAAGATACACTTACATTATTATAAAGAGGAAAGATTTGTTTTTTTGTTTGTTTGTAAGAAAAGGCTCCGAAACTACTGGACTGCTTTCAATAATTATTTCACTAATCTTAAGCTACAATATCTAGGAGCAGTAACATAGGCATATAGCATCACGCTACCATCCAAGTGAGCGGAGCAATAATCATAAATCTCAATAGATCCGGTAGATTTCTATACATTGGCTCTAATATCAAGGTGGAGTTGATTATGTCGGACTCGAACCGACCAAAACGCACGCCGTCTATGGGATTTTGTACACCAAAGTTTGCAGTCACCTCGGAACCCTTGGGTCACGAATCCAAATAAATTGCAAGAGAATTCGAAAAACTGTTATTTATTATTAGGCAGTATGTATAATTATATTGATGAAACAGTCATTAATACAATTATATTTACTGCCTATGCCCGCGGCTCCGGCCGCGTGGGTGTCTGTTATTGCGACCTAAGCGCCATCTGTGCAACTTAAATTCCATATTACTAACCATAACTCTGGTTCTACTTAATCGATTGCAATCAAACAAATGTAAGATTATAAGTTGGAACAAACCTCTCCAAAAAAACCGCATTGCAATCCGTTTATAAATAAATCTTTGTCCGCGATGGACGCAAAAACTACTTGCGTCCATCGCGGACAAAGATAAACTTTTTACAATTATATAATACTAGCAGACCCGCGCAACTTCGTCTGCGTCACCCCGTTTTTGCAACATTTTTTATTCCTGCTCCGCACCTGTTGGTCGTAGCATGATGTTATATACATATAAACCTTCCTCTTTAACCATTCTATCTATTAAAATAAACCGCATCAAAATCCGTTGCATAGTTTTGAAGATATAAGCATACAAAGGGACAAGAAAAATAGGGACAGAGAACGCGACTTTATTTTATACTATGTAGTGATAGTGATAGTGATATAGATATATACTCACCGAACCACGTCTGTTAGTGAGTTAATATAGTCTATAAAGGCATTGACTACTATCTGGTAAATAGGTTCTTCCTTCGACACGTTGTGCCAGGAGAGACAGGAGCACCAGTGGGGTTCGATTCCCGCCTCACTGCAGGAGCGGTCTCGTGGGATCTAAAACAAAAGTCCCTTTTGAAGAAAATTAGTGACTATATTTTTTTTATTACAACATAAAATAAACTCACGCCTATATCCCCGAAGGGGTAGGCAGAGGTGCTAGCACCCACATTTCGCCAGTTTATGTTTAGGTCCCAATGTAATAGGTGGCGAGCCTATTGCCATTAACTGGAAACCTGTGATAAATACACACATAACTCCGAAAAGTATCGAAAAGTCATTGATGTGTGTCATGGTAAAACCTAGCTGGGATCGAACCCGAGACCTCGTCTCAGCAGTCCATTACATACCACTAGGCTACCGCGGTTTTATATCAAAAATTGCTATGTAGTACATTATATAACTTACAGGGTTCAACAACGTTATTCCTCTAGACAAATCAGCCCCCTTTACTGTATAAGGGTTGTAGTATTGCCTCAAGTCCAACACATCGAGTACAGTCGCGTGGATATCGTGCGGAGTGGTTAGCGCGTCCACGTTCAGCTCTAGCCCTGATTGTACCTTTGGACGTTTGCGTTTTAATCGGTCAGGGAGCCGAATACCCATAAGAGGCAGCCGCTCTTCGAGCTTGCCTTGAAAAGAGTCACGGACTTCCATGTATCTGGTGGCAGAAATCATTTGATGATGACTGATATCTTCCACGACAGAGAGTAGGAGGAAGAAAAGTATTACATAAGTACAGCTTAATGGAAAATCTGTTCGTAATGGTGACCCTCTGTTCTGAGACTTTGCCTTCAGCTTACCATCAGTCGGGGGGGGAAAAAGACATCGCCTGCGGAGTGCACGGGGGAGAGGTAAAATGCGCCATGAAAACAAGTGTTCTGTGTGCATATTGAGTACAGTGGGCTCCAAAAGTTCCTACCTTAAGATCTATAATACTTTGACAGTATCGAATCTAAAGTAAGACGGATATCATTAATAAAATAAACTAAAGCAATGTCTTGTTTCTTTATAAGAAAATAAGTAAACTCATGCAAATAGTAACCTAAACTTAATTACATTAATAAGTACATCTATTATCCAGTAGCTTCTAAGACTAGTTGTAGTGTAGTCTCTTCACTTCATACAATTTTAGTTTCAAATTGTTATGGAACTTTTGGAGCTCACTGTACATTTTGACTAGGGTCACAGATTACCTAAAGGTTGCTAGGGTTGTTCTCGTTACTAGGGCCAAGATATAATAAGGCGGTAATTAACTAAACTTTTTTAAAAAGAATAGGGATATCCTTTCGGAAGGAAAGAAGCAACCGAAATTACTGATATTCTCTCTAACCCGTCCAGCTAAGCTCAATGGCTTGTAATAGGAGTGGGTTTACATCGATAGTGTAATAGCCAGGATTTGAACACGGGGCCCCTCGATCGAAAGGTGTCCTTAATCACCAAGCTACCATGCTTCAACTATACTAAAGTTACCTAGGCCCATGATCCCCCATAATTATGACTAGAGTGTCTTCAAGTACCCCTCTGTTCACCAGGGTCTCCAGGAAATCCACCATTGGATCATCTGCGATGGGCATCATATTTTCGTCATGGATGATGTCGGCTATAAAAGTGAAAATGAACTTCTTGCCGTCCAACTGCAGGAACTAGAAAGACATAGGTACATTAGACAGAAGTGAGTAATTCGTATGATGATGGAAAAAGAATATCACCACCCCACCATATCTGACGAGTGTCGTAAAAGTAGGGTTGCCAGATCGAAAAATCTAAATATCTGGATAAATTTCAAAATGTCGGTATTTTGGATTATTGTTATCTGGAGAAATGAAAATTTATAACCAAAAACTTTTCAAATAATAGTAATATTAATAAGGCAGAGGTGCTAGCCACCCACATTCGCCACTTTATGTTTAGGTCCCACTGTAATAGCGAGCCTACCTATTGCCATTAACCGGGCACTTATAAACCTGCGGTAAATACAAACTTCGAAAAGCATCGAAAAGTCATTGGTGTGAGCCATAGTAAAACCTGGGATCGAATTTGAGACCTCGTTTCAGCAGTCCATTATCCATACCACTAGGCGCGGCTTCTCTTCTTTCTCTTCATTCTAGATGCCTATAAACCTCTAGTTTGGGGTTCAGTACATTACCTGGTCATAGTGTTTATAATGTTCGGGACTTCACGCGAAATATTTTTGAACACTTACTTTTGCCGACGTTTCGGGTGCGTTGCAGCACCCGTGGTCACGACATGACTGGCCTACGAGCCTCGCGCGGTGTGCAGGAAACATTATTTATAGGCCTACCCTCCATTACTTATATAATAAATAAATAAATAAAATAAATAAATAAATAAATATTGAATGTAAGGCTGTAGACACACCACACTCACAATGTCAGTTTTATCAGTCCCGAAAATTATAAACACTATGAGTAAACGCCGCGATAGTTTAAAAGTTACATTACCTGGTCAGTTAAATTCATCATCAGTTCAAACCGCGGCAGGTCACCAACACAAAATGAATTGGTCCACCCCCATTTAGGGTCTGTCTCCATAAAGAACGCTCGGAGGTAGTGGTCCGCTGGCTGGAACTCGAAGCCGTTGAAGCGGTACTGGAAGGTGCCTATACTGGGCATATCTTCGAAATATGCTGTGCGGTATCTGCGGAATTTAGTTTTTTTTTTATTCATGGCACATCAATTTGACTTCACCTCGCCTGATGTTAAGCTGAAGGCAAAGTCTCATGAAAGAGGGTCACCATTGCAAACACGTTCAGTGCTACAATGGTGGCGCTCAACTTTATGGCCTCATCAGATGCTTTTTGTTTTCTATCAAATATACGTGCAGGGCTTAGATGTCACCCTTATAATGCAAGATATAAATAATAAATAAATATTCTAGGACAATCTACACAACGTCACCTAGACCCGTGGTAAGCATAGTTTAACTAGCTTGTGTTACGGGTTCTAGAATGCGGATAAACATACATAGATACATTTTTTTTTTTTGTAAATACATACATATTATACATAGGAACACCCAGACCAATGCAGATATTCATATTCAAGCACACAAATATTTGCACTGAGCGGGAATCGAACCCGCACCTCCTGCGTAGCAGTCGCGTTCACTACCGCTACGCCACGGAGGTCGTCGTTTACCATTATACCAATATTCACAATTAATTCCAGTGTAACAAAATTATTGATTCGTGAGTATTGCCATACCAAATAAATCAGGCGTAAAACACCACTTAAACTTCACCGTGATAAAGAATTCTGAAATAAACAATGTAGAGAGATATTGGTCGAAGTTCTCGCAAACCATCGTGGTACCCGGTCACATCCGAGGGTTCCCCTGAATCTCTGACTCAGTCCGTAGGAAGATCCATTTACTCCTCATATTCTTTTGTGTCATACGTGGAATATGCGCTGATGGCAAGGTGTCATTGAGCTCTGTAATGAAGAGGGTGAGGTGAGGGATGAAGGAGACAGGCGGTCGCCATCCCACCCCTCACCTGCTCTCCACTGTGCCCTCTGTTAGACAGAGGGATACCCACGGCACGACAGCGCCTGTAGCCCCTAAACACCCTAAGATGAAAATAAAAGAATGTTCATTCTTACCCGATTTTCTTCAGCTTGTGAAATATGAATTGCTTAACGTCAAAAGTGCCCTTATTCTTCATGTTCCTCCTGACGTCAGGTAGCTCCAGTTCAGTCTTGCCAGTGAGTATAGGGAACAGGGTAGCCGGGGTGCCATCACCAACGATATTGTATCTGAAAATTCCTTTCCTCCAAATTACCATCCAATATTTCATTGCGGGTTACGAGACAGTTGCCTACACTGTCCTCGGGACTTTCCGAGTGTTAACGATACTCATATACGCTATATACAGGGTGTAAGGGGAACACCCCTGAAGGCCCCTACTACTGGTAGACGAGATATTGGCATTTAAAAAAATTACGGCACGGCAATTTTTTTATACCGTTTAACTTGCGTTTTTCACTCTCTAACGTGTTAGTAAAACTAAATAAAACAAAAATTTATTGAAAAAGCATGAACTACCCCAAAAAAGTACCCTTTTTACCCATGAGCAATATCGCCTCCGGACACACTCCGGACACTGAGCCCATGATGCCGCTCCCATGGGATTCACAAATAATTTAATAATAATTAATATTTATTTATTATTAATTATATTTTATTTTTCCCCACCAGCGAGCACCAAGCCGATGAGAGAGGTTATATCGGACTCGAACCGACTAAAACGCGCGCCGTCTTTGGGTATTTAGAAGCCGGCGCGTGGCGGCGCGGCGGTAAGATAGTAGCGAACATATCCCTCTCACCTTGGCAGACCCGGAGCCCTTTCTTTCGAAATGATGCCCTTCGGGTATAGGGGACCACGGCCGTGCGGCCAAGTCTGCGTTCACCTTTACAAAATTACATTTGCAGTTCATAATTTAAGAGTTCATGGTACCGGCCCAGGATTAGAGGAACATTGCCGGCCTGGGGGTGATGGGTGGAGCCGCCTGTCACCCTAGCAGAAGCAGGCCACGGCGATGGCACATAATGCCACACCATACCCAGGGGCTAGATGGGGACACCATGGTCCCCACACTTGGGTTAGAGGGTCATCTCAAGAGAGATGTCCCCGGGTCTGCCGGGGTGCGAGAGATATGTCTTGTATAATCTCACCTCCGGCAATCGAAGACCCATGGACGGCGTGCGTTTTGGTCGGTTCGAGTCCGACATAATCACCTCCATCGGTTTTGGTGGAGGTGGTATCCGTGGGGATTTTGCGCACGATAAAAGAAAAAAAAAAGGATTATAGGAACATTAGATCAGCCTCACCCGTTAAGAATGGTCCCTTTCATACCCTTAGTGAAGTACTCGTAAGTGGCCGGCATTGCGCGTATGAACCCATTCTTGGAAGTGGAGTCGAAGGTGAATATCAGCACGTTGAGGCCGTCCTCTCTTCCTGCAGGCACCGGGTCCCTTTCCACGGTCGTGCGGAAACCAGTACCGTGGCCTCTCCAGATGGAACTGATGAAGCTGGAAATATTGAAGTCAATTTGTGTTAAACCATTCGGGAAATGGAATGTGTGAGGGTAGCCAAAGAAAGAGTTCTTTTGGAATATTACCTCCAAGAGTATTCCAAATGAAATAAAATAAAATAAAAATAAAATTTTACCTCCAAGAGTGTTCCAAATGAAATAAAATAAAATAAAAATAAAATATTACCACCAAGAATGTTCCAAATGAAATAAAATAAAATAAAAATAAAATATTACCACCAAGAATGTTCCGAATAAAATAAAATAAAAATAAAATATTACCTCCAAGAGTGTTCCAAATAAAATAAAATAAAATAAAAATGAAATATTACCTCTAAGAGTGCTAAATAGAATAAAATAAAATAAAAATGAAATATTACCTCCAAGAGTGTGTCCCAATACACTTAATCTTGACATGATCACTTTCCCTCAATATATATTTGCTATCGCCAGCAACGACGGTGCCAGGTCCGAGGTGATACTCGAAATCGTTCTCATAGATAATATCCCTGTACGTGCACTTAATACCTCTGGTTGTCGCCAATATATCTGGCACAACTGCACACTCTGAGAACTGAAATATATACACAAGCTATATGGATATACCGGGTATAAGGGAAACACTCCCGAAATCGAAGACCCCTGGTAGTATCGTATTGGGACTCCTTTTTCCGCACCTAGCATCCCTTTTTGGGCCATTGTACGTATCCCTGGTAGTACTCATGTTACACCACATATTGGCATTAAACCGTTTAATTTTCATTTACTCTCCATCATAGTGTTAGTAAATCTGAAATGAAAAAAACAGGACCTCGCAAGATGTTTGTTTGTTTTTTTTTTTTTGTAGTGAGGGCTTTTTATGAACTTTTCGTTTCATTTAGCTTTACTGGTACGATGGAGCGTAAACAATGAGAAAAAAATAGAATATAAAAAATACTTTCGTCGTAATTTCTTTTCATGCCAATATGTTGTGTACCAGGAGTACTACCAGGGGCCTTCAGCTTCGGAAGTGTTTCTGTTAGTTACACCCTGTATACTTAAGGGTCAGCGCAGCAAAGAGAAGGACAGCGGAGAGGATTAAGGCATTCGAAAATCGACTTTATCTTACGTTGCGCGACTTTTCATTGGTGGACTAACCCCACCGCCATTGTCCACATTTTGACGCATTGTCGAATATCTTTATTTTCAGGCATTGTAGTTTCTGGGAGTAGCGGCGCTGCGGTGAAACAAATTACTACACAACAATAGCAACTCAAAAATGCCGTCGATACTACAGAAGAAGAAGTAGGAGGATCCAAACTGCTAGTTCTTTCTCAAAATTGTTTCCACCGAGCTGTATAATTTGCCTCAGGTACATAAATGCCTTTCGGTCCGTTAGGTTGAATTTTCAAAATGTTGAATTCCCATAAATGTATTATTACTAGCGTAAATAGAGCAACAGTGTCCTGATTTTTTCTGACAAGTTGAGTGGTTTATAAAACACGTTTTAAGGTAGGTACGTATCTGTTAACCCGATTTTTTTTGTACCGTGCGCAAAATATCCCCTGGTATAGGTACCTCCGCCAAAATCGGTGGATGGATTATGTCGGACTCGAACCGTCTAAAATGCACGCCGTCTATGGGGCCTTAATTGCCGGAGGTGAGATTATACAAGACATGTCAACCCGACTACTGTTCAAAAAAGTCTATAGTTAGATAGATAATAAAAGTAGGTATAGATAAAGTACCTACGTAACATTTAACCCAATCTGGTCCTTTGCACTCAATTTCAGTGTCTGTCAGTTTCTCATAGAACTGTGTGATGTCGTTGGAGAAAGGGTCCAGGCGAGGAATATTGCATCCTGTCCCTTTGTCCTCTTTTAAGGCCTCTGCGAGTCTAAGTTCTTGATTTCTGGAAGAAATTAATGTAACACTATATGATACCTGCGGCTTCACCCGTGCCGCGTAAATATTTGCCTACCGCCACAACCAAATTGGCGATAGCGAAGTTATGCAGTTAGGTTAGTGAGACTTTTGAGGGCTCCGGCTACCCAAAACGACTGCCATAGATGTGTGTGTGTACCCTATATCTTCCAGTTTATTAAACTCCGCGGTAGCCTAGTGGTATGGGTAATGAACTGCTAGACGAGATCTCGAGTTCGATCCCAAGTTTACCATGGCACACACCAATGACTTTTCGAAGTTATGTGTGTAATTTATCGCAGGTTTATAAGTGCCCGGTTTATGGCAATAGGCTCGCGTCACCTATTACATTGGGACCTAAACATAAACTGGCGTGAGTTTATGTTATGTTAACTATGTTATGTTATGTTATTAAACTCCTAAATTATTTTCACATATACCAAACTACCCCTAATCTCTTCTATAGTATATTTTCTTCATCATATGGATATTTGTGAGAATGGTGTGCAATAAAGAGAATTATTATTACGATCATTCATTCTCTGAACCTTTTCCCAACTCAGTTGGGGTTGACTTTTCAGTCTAACTGTGATGCGGCTGAACTTCGATATTTTCCGTGAAGCGACTGCCATCTGACACTACAACCAATGGTCCAATGACCAATGACGATATTGAAGTTCCAAGTTAGACTGGTTGGACTTTTGAGTGCTCCAACTACCCGTAACGACTGCCAATAGATGTTTGTATGGCAACCAGGACCGACGGCTTAACGTGCTTTCCGAGGCACGACCAGACCAGTGCAAACAGCTATATCTATGCATATAACTTTTTGCACTGAGCGAGGATCAAAACCGTGCGTCGTGCGTGGCAGTCGCGTGCACTACCGCCACGCCACAGAGGCTGTCAAGGCGGAGGAGTTCATTATTATTATTATTATATTAACATTTATAAAAGACCATAAGTTACCTTCTAGTAATGTTCAGGTCGGATTCTCTATATCTTGTGAATGAAACAACTAAACTAATATAAGCAGCTGGAAACAATAGAAAAACTGCTATAAATGATATTATCCGAATCATATGCGAGCGACGCCATCTTTTCAGCTTAATAGCTATCTGAAAACGATTTTCATAAAAATAAAATTACTTTGATGAGCTGCGGTAACCTAGTGGTATGGGTAATGGACTGTTGAGACGAGGTGTCGAGTTCGATCCCAGGTTTTACCATGGCACACACCAATGAATTTTCGATGCTTTTCGAAGTTATGTGTGTATTTATCGCAGGTTTATAAGTGCCCGGTTAATGGTAATCGGCTCGCCACCTATTACATTCGGACCTAAACATAAACTGGCGAAATGTGGGTGCTAGCACCTCTGCCTACCCCTTCGGGGATATAGACGTGAGTTTATGTTATGTTATGTTGCTTGACGACCTAATTAGATGTCCCGGGACTGTAGGAGAAAAGAGGTAGGATATGATGGTATCATCCGTCCAACTGAGAAGGTACCTCCGCCCTACTACATACCGCGGCTGAAAATAACCTTGTGTTGTGTTTCCGGCGGTGAGTAGGGTAGCCAGAGCTCACTGGAGAGGTTATGCGTTGTCTGTGGGAGGACTGATGAGGCCATCAAGCTGAGTGCCACCATTGTTATACTTTACATGTTTGTAATGGCGACCCTCGTACCTAAGACTTTGCCTTGAGCTTACCATCAGGTGGGGGTGAAGTCAAATTGACGTGTCCTAAATAATAATAAAAAAAATATGTAATTAACGTTCTTGATTCACGTTAGTGGTTCAGTGCTGTAGCTATAGCACGAAATACTATCAAATTCGTAATGTTAAGGTATCGACAGAACGGAGCATGGCGATGGGCGAGCTACACACGCACACAGGTTCACAAGAGACAGACTGCCAATCACAATGCTCCGTTCTCTCGAAACCTTTACATTGCGAATTCGATAGGAGTTCATGCTAGTGCTACTGATAATGCCTCGTAAAAAGCTATGCGCCGACGATTATCGTGACTCCGAAAGCTGCCTTACCTGTCTTCTCGTTACCATTCTTACTTAAATATCACATTTCACTACTAAAACCTAACTAACTTATAATTATACAATTGGTTATAATTTCATGCCATTTAAATTTCAGAATCTTATATATACACAACCATAACACAACCTCACAACAATTTAGTTTTTGACGTATGCATACAAAGTCTACAATTCTTTATGATCAGTTTTAAGAAAGAGGTTCTATGGTTGAAGTCAATCCAACGGACATATCTTCCCGTTGGTTGTCTTTTTTTTATATACCACTTAGGTGGGAGACAAGCACGCGGCCCACCTGATGGAAAGTGGTTACCGTGGCCTATGGACGTTTGCAACACCAGGGGCGTCACACTCGTGCTGCCGACCATAAAAAGAAAAGGTGGAAAGGGGAAGAGGGCAGAAGGTTAAGAGAGTCGCTGTGCTGTCAATGCAGAAGATAAATAAGGGTTTTTCGGTCTACCCAGTCACTGACAACACAATACCTCTCCAGTGAGCGCTGGCTACCCTACTCACCGCCGGAAACACATCACAAGAAAAACAAATTCTCTTAAATTCTCAGGTAACCGTATTTCCAGGGAAAACATCTATAGGTCATATCGGCCACTATTCTTTAGACAAGCTTACCATTAGACAGTGTGCGGTCATTCGACGAACCAAAGACACATAAAAAGAGTCGTAGTAAACAAATTCATGCATATTTTCACTGAGCGGTAATCAAACCCGCAACCTTCGGTGTAGCAGTCGAACTGAGTCGAACTCTCAACCGCCAAGTACCTAATGCTGGCACAGAGATCATAAATTTTTAATAAACTCAATGACCTTTAACTATTTTTTTCCGTGCCTTTAGTATATTTTAACGATTCCAAGATGGCGGTAATGACTATTATGGCGGAGTAATTGGTGCACTATGGTTACTTCTAAGTATAGGTCGCGACTTATTATTCGGCACCCAGAATACCACACTCCAAAGAATATATTTGTATGGTATCCAAGACTGGCGGTCCAACGTGCTCTATGAGGCACGGAGAGATTTCAATTCGTATAAGTATGTAATTCTAGGGGTCTAACGGCTGAACAGTTTTTAGTAAATCGGGTCTCCAATGCAATGTACAGTCAACGCCAAAAGTTGATTAACACAAAAATATTTAAAATCCTTCTTACATTGGAGTGAACGTGCCCACAGAGGTTTAGGTATATAGTTTTAGAATCCCCTAAGGGCAAAGTTCATATATTCCGCGGTTTATTTATAATTTTATAATCGGTTTAACAGTTGTGGTAATCCATAAATTGCCATTTGTTAAGCTACTTATGGCGTTGACTGTACATAAAATATGAGCTCATAATATACAGGATGTAAGGGAAACACTCTCGAAGCCGAAGGCCCCTGGTAGTACTCCTGGATATTGTCATAAAAAATATTTTTTTCGCATTATTTTCTCTCCATCTTATAATAATTAGGGTTTTGTTCTTTATGGACTGCTGACACGAGGTCTCGGGTTCGATTCCAGGTTTACCATGGCACAAACCAATGACTTTTCGATGCTTTTTGAAGTATGTATGTATATAGTATATACCTACTTAAAACCTGTGATAAATACGTATGTATTTATCACAGGTTTATAAGTGCCCGTCTAATGGCAATACGCTCGCCACCATTACCATATTACATTGGGACCTAAACATAAACTGGCGAAATATGGAAGCTAGCACCTCTGCCTACCCCTTTAGAGATATAGGCGTGAGTTTATTTCATGTTATGTTATGTTATGCAAAACGTTTAAATAAATATATAAATAAATAAAAAACCGCGACTTATACTTACACGGGGTTTTGTTCTTAATATGACCGCATCTGTAATGTTGCAATATTTCACAATTAAAGTACAGTCGCCGCCCACTTGGGAGTGATCTAGTTATAAAAACACCATGCGGTTCAATGCTTGTGTACTTCGGGCATAGATTATTATAATACGTAGATGGTACACTTTATAGTATTTGACCAAAAAGAAACATAACATAACATAATATAAACTCACGCCTATATTTCAACCAACCAACCAAGCGTTTTGGTGAATCTTTTCTCTGCCGCACCATTAAGTCCTGGAATTCCTTGACGGCGCACGTGTTTCCTTCTTCCTACAGTCCCGGGTTCTTTAAGCGGGGCGTGAAAAAGCACCTGATGAGGCCGTCAACCATTGTAGCACTGAACGTGTTTGCAATGGTGACCCTCTTTCATGAGACTTTGCCTTCAGCTTAACATCAGGCGAGGTGAAGTCAAATTGACGTGCCATAAATAAAAAAAAAATATACATTTCTGCCTAATAACACATCTGTATTGTACAGCTAATCTCTAGAACTAGTAAATACGTGATGGGATTTAGAGCAAGGTCATCCGATTGCAATTATGGGCCGATTGTGTCCGGTGTCTTCAAAGAGTGGTGGAAGCCATACGCTTAAGCGATAGCGGGTTAGAAAGAGAGCAATTTACCTACATGTCAAGAATATAAAGGCTTTAGTAAAATGAGACGGTAGAGGGTTGTAATTCAAATGTTGATTCAGTAAAAAAGTTACAGGTAGCCTAGCCTAGCCGTAGCCTAATGGACTGCTGAGACGATAAAGTTTTGGAAGTAATATCTAAACTAAAGTTATGTGAATGTTTGTGAAGTGAACAATTATAACTCAATCAAACTAAACGGCTGAACGGATCTGGCTGAACTTTGGTACAAATATAGATTACAGTCAGGCTTTAACACATAGACTTTTTATCCTTGGAATATATTGACATGGGTGGGGAAAAAGGTATCTTTGGGGGAAGCTAGGGGTGTCACTGACAAAACTCTCCTTGTTTATGGAATTATCGCTTAAGTTTATACCTTATACCACAGTCGGGTATACAATAAACAGTTTTGTTTATTGTTTTTATAACTTGACGAGATTGACGTCGAGATGTATCGGAATTAGATTTTTGAAGAAAGCAAGGTCGCGTCTGTTTAGGATTAGGATTGGATTTGTCTATGGTACAGTGATGAGCTATTGTAGTATCACGTCAAAAAGGTTTGTTTGTTTTTTCGTAATACCAATCCATACTAATCCAATGTCTCTGTAAGGTTAAGAGAGTTTCTGTGTTGTCTGTGAAGGTTAAGAGTGGTTAGTAGAACTGAAGACTAAACAGGGTTTCATACCATCACAGAGCAGTGTCAACTTAAGCCCTAGGTCTTCCCACTGGCATAACGTAAATACCAGACACAAAAATAATATCGTTGTCTGTGATAGTAGACTCCACAAAATTTCAAATTCTTTTTAGGGTAATTATATACGCTTTTTTAACAACCTTCCTATGAAATTAGAGATTTGCATACCTATCAATAAATTTTGCTCACTTTTAATGTATAAAATATCATCTTAATCATATTGCCTACTACCTCCTACCTCCGTCATGAAGTCTACCAATCGTTAATACTCGTAATTGTCAACCCAATTGCCGTATTATTATTGATTCAAGCCATGCATCTAAGGCTGAGTCTGGGCTGTATATATCTGATGATAAACAGCCCTCCCTTAGTCACCTTGTATAACACCGCACGGTAAGAGATAGTACAGAAGGGGGTCATTGAGCCCTAAATGTAAGGTAATAAAGACAGATATTTACTGCAACATATTCCATATTAGGCTCGCATAATGTTACGCGGTTCACTTTGTTTGTAAACCTTGAAGGTACATATTTAGATGGGTTAGTGTTATCAATACGCCCATATCTGAATAGCTACTAAGTATTCCATCTGCGAATTTGCTATTCAGATAGTATAATTCAGATGACAACCTCTGTGACGTGGCGGTAATGAACGCGACTGCTACATAGCATTCGCGGATTCGATTCCCACTCAGTGCAAATTTTTCTGTGTCATTATCATTCTCTGAACCTTTTCCCAACTCAATTGGGGTTGGCTTTCCAGTCTATGATGCGGCTGAGCTTAAATATTTGCCGTGAAGCGACTGTCATCTGACCCACAACCAATGGTCCAATGACCAATGGCGATATCGAAATTCCAAGTTAGACTGGTTGGATTTTTGAGGGCTTCAACTACCCGTAACGACTGCCATAGATGTTTGTATGACAACCGACAGTTTAACGTGCTCTCCGAGGCACGACCAGACCAGTGCAAACAGCCATATTCATGCATACAACTTTTTGCACTGAGCGGGGATAGAACCCGCCCCCGTGCGTAGCAGTTGCGTGCACTACCGCCACGCCACGGAGGCTGTCTGCAAATATGTAAAAATGCTTCTCAATTTCCTCTTAAATAACAACTATGAAGAAAATATCGTGTTACCTAATCATTGTAGCCGCATCAGCAAAATCTTTCAAGGACAAATAGAACACGTTCCAAATTTAAAATTTAAAAAGTTTCAACATTGTGATATATTGTCTTTTTTTTAAAGATGCCAGATAACTTTTTATGGAGTGTATAATATCTTGTCTATGAATCATGTCGTATCGTCTAACTTTGTCGGTCGTTCTTAGCACATTCGCATCGGAAGTTAATTTATTGTCTTATTGCAGAGTACAGAGATTAAAAATGTATTCCCACCGTTGGCGATAGGTAAAAAGGTCAAAGGTAATAGATATAGTTCGTATTTTTGTTATTATTATATAAGAAAATACTATCACTACATAGTATAAAATGAAGTCGCGTTCTCTGTCCCTATGTCCCATTGTACGCTTAAATCTTGAAAACTACGCAACGGATTTTGATGCGGTTTGTTTTAATAGATAGAATGGTTAAAGAGGAAGGTTTATGTGTATATTAACATCATGCTACGACCAACAGGTACGGAGCAGGCATGAAAAATGTTGCAAAAACGGGGTGACGCAGACGAAGTTGCGCGGGTCAGCTAGTAGTAAGTATATAAAATAGAAAAATAGACTTGAGAAATAAATTAGACTGTGGTAGCCTAGTGGTATGGGTTCGGTTTCGATCCTAGGTTTCACCATGGCACACACCAATGACTTTTCAATGCTTTTCGAAGTTATGTGTGTATTTATCGCAGGTTTATAAGTGGCCCAGTTAATGGCAATAGGCTCGCCACCTATTACATTGGGACCTAAATATAAACTGGTGAAATGTGGATGATAGCACTTCTGCCTACCCCTTCGGAGATACAGGCGTGAATTACTGAGTTTCTACAGTCCGTTACCCATACCACTAGGCTACCGCGGTTGGGACACTTCCTTCACACTTGCGGAATATTGCACATATGAAATCATATCTCTTCGGGTAAGAAGTCTTTTTACTTGCTTTGACATTCCTTTCTGTGAAAATTAGTAATATTTGGCTATTGCTATCGCTGATATTGTTAAACCATGTTCCGGTCCTCCCCATTCTCCCCCAGTATATTTTCTTGTAATATATTTCCACCATGTAACGTCTACTGCTATATGTTAACTAGTTTAGGAGTTGGTACTATCATCACAGTCTACTTAAGAAATGGTACCTAATTATTTAAATGAATGTAACCGTACAATTACATAACTGTTTACACTGTTATGCATACAGTTACGCCTCTTTCTCATTGGGGTAGGTAGAGACAACATCTTTCCACTCGCTCGATTTCTTCTACTTACAGTTTTTGGGTGACCAACCTTCGCTCGAAATATGGTCTAAAAACAGCAAACTATACGTAATTTTATTATGGAAATGCCACATTTGTGGGCCTGGTTTTCCAGTCTAACTGCGTGTTTGTCTGAAATTCGATACTTAAAGATATAAAAACAGTGCAGTTAGATCAGTTTTTGAGTTTCCAGGGCTCCAACTAACCGGAACGACTGTGTATAAACGTTCGTATGTCAACCGAAATTGACGAGAGCGGGCTTAACAGTATGCTCGTGTAAGGCACGTCTTTTCATTCATGATACTGATTCAATTTAGACCATAGCGTAATAGTGTTAAGTTCTAAATTCAATGGCCTTTTTTTAAACTTCAGTGGTTTGACAATGGTGGACAATTAGGACAATTAGTAAAAGAAAATAAGAAGGGTTAAGACCATTATAAGTAGCCATTTTTATATAATAGATATAGTTTTAACAAATTAAATGGAATGAGATGAGATGGTATGGGATGGGATGGGATGAGATGGGATGGAATGGGATGGGATGGGATGAGATGAGATGAAGTTCATTTTGCTTGATGTATAGTAAATAACATTTTAACTTGTTAGTAGTATTAATCGGTAGATATGTTTCACATACTCCACCGGAATGATGCAAGACATGCCGTATTATAGAGGCATTTTTGCCTTTGCTTAGATACAGAACTGAAACTAAAAAGGAAACATAGTGTAGAGTATTTAATGCGTAAGAGAAGGGAATTAGAAAAATGGGGAAATCACTCGAACTGAAGCCTTCCTTTCTTTTTTCTTTCTTTATAATCTATAGGTATCTATTGTAAGTGATAATGATAATTATTTTTGCATAAGACAAGTTAGTACATCTGTTATGCAAAGGTTTGAAACCGCTCAAGCGTACCGACATAGTCAACTATTGTACTAAGAGACTATGCTAGTTACCAATCTACCAAAACATTCTAACGTCTGGTAACATTACAATCATAGACAACAGACCTAATTCTTTTTTTAAAAGGAAACACATGCTTGACGCTACAATAGAAAATAAAAACAACTTGCTATCGAATTGAATAAAAGTTAAAACATTTCATTACTTTACTTTAATGCAATCAACAGTAGTTATTATGAAATATTTTGATTGATTACCTAATGAAGGCGTGCTTAGAATATCCATGTTGGTACACAATTACTGTATGATTTCATATTAAAGCGATACTTATGTGTAATTATTATCATTCTTTCACGAAGTAGGTTGCACGCAGGATTATGAGAGATAGCTTTCAATTTAATAGAATACGTTTTTGAAATCATTGATGCATAATAAGTCGATATAGAGCCCTCTATGAACATTTTAGATGCCCAAGTCAATTATGAACACCTCATCTGCTACTCGGTATACTATCTAAATAACAGGCAGACTCTTACACAGAATTACCTTTCGAAGTTAGGAGGTTAGACAGCAGTCGCCGAAACGTCAACACACAAAAAGAATCTCATCATCATTCTCTGAACCTGTTCCCAACTCAGTTGGGGTCGGATTTCCAGTCCAACTGTAATGCGGCTGAACTTTAATATTTTACTGAAGCGACTGCCATCTGACCTCCACAACCAATGATCCAATGACGAAGGGCGATATAGAAGTTACAAGTAAGACTGGTTGGACTTTGAGGGCTCCAACTACCCGTGACGACTGCCATAGATGTTAGTATGGCAACCGGGATCGACAGCTTAACGTGCTCTCCGAGACACGACCAGACCAGTGCAACCAGTCATATTCATGCATACAATTTTTTGCACTGAGCGGGGATCGAACTCGCGCCCCGTGCGTAGCAGCCGCGTGCACTACCGTCACGCCACGGAGGCTGAATCTGAGTGAAAAAGAATCTATATACTAATAATGTTAAGAAGCTTTGGCCTACTGGTTCCACGTTGTCCTGACGGGTTGGTACAAGGTTCTATTTCGAGTTTTCCTTCTCTTCCAGTGATATCGTCTGCATATTTTTCCGTTTGTCACCTAAGACACCCTTTTACTGATACTGCTATGTGATATGTAACCGTGCATGGTCTACAGGGTCAGCAGCACTAGTGTGACGCTCCTGGTGTTGCCAAATTCCATGAGCCATAATCGACTTTCCATTAAGTAGACCGTGTGCTTATCTGCTCTGTAAGTGGCATAAGAAATATTGACGACGATGAGCTGTTTTCACGAAAGCTATACTCAACTGATTCTGTAAAGGGGCTATCACACGCATAAGCTTTACCACACCTTGATCTACACAGTCAGGTTTGTAAATGAAGCTCCCGTGCTTTAACTGTATTAAGTTTTAACCAATTACACGATATTCTGTGTACAAACCGGCCCGCTAAAACAAAATTGTGGTAAAACTTGTGCGTGTGACACGCCCATAACTTGTAAGGACACAAATCGCGACATTTCCCAACATTAAACTACAGTTATTATAACTAATGAAATCACACAGCATCACAGCAATCGAGATGAATTAAGTCATCTCTGTACATTCGTTACGACATATTGACAGTGAAATCGTGATTCGAACCACTTATTCCAGCATTATGGCAAGATAAGTGATGTAGAGTATCTTATTAGATATGCCACACAATTGGCGTGTATCTTGGAAATGTGGCGCCACCTTGTATAATATTCAAAATTCAAAAATCATATATGTAGGTACGTATTCTTGTCTATGTATAATATTATGTTTACTTAGTAGGTATAGATAATTAAACCAGTGGCGAATATGTTAAAGGTTAGTTTAGCCATGGACCACTGGTTCAAAATGTGGCTCTGACCTGAGAAGATTCTGGCACAACTCAGCGCACCTTTCTTATTTTGGTCTATATATATTATATAGATTTATTTAGTTTAGATACAATAAAATTTGTCTGCGTAGCACATTGAGTGCACAAAAAACAGCGGCGGGCGGCGTCCCCTTCTGCCAAGTATGTTGACGTTACCAAAGCGATTACCATATGACTCTCTGATGCCTCTATGCCTCATCCGTTGAATACTCTGGCAGATGAGGTACTGGTAATGCCCGTCAGAACATGTATGTATTGTTAATAAAAAAAGCAAACAGACTATTCGTTTTTGTAATTTGTAATACAATTTCACAATTAGGTATTTTAAAATATCTTTTGATAAAAGTGGCGCTACATGTGTCATGTTGCTTCAGTGTGTTGCCAGCCTAAAATTGCATTTGAAACCAGGGCTTTTGGCATCATTGAGCGCTGAAGGAGGATTGTTGGGACATAATTAGGTGGCTGCTGTACGGGTATTGCGGTTAAGTGCTTGTTAGTTCGGGTACTTTAATATTATGTTATCTGTGGCTCGGGGGAGCAATCCGCTACGATGATATCTAATAAACTTATAGCCAACTAACACGCAATTTGATAGAAATTCATTTGGAATCCTTGTCGTGTTTGTGTAAGGAGGGAAGACAACCTCCATGGCATGGCGATAGTGAACGCGACTGCTACGTAGGAGGCGTGGGTTCGATTCCTGCTCAGTGCAAATATTTGTGTGCATGGATATAAGTGTTGGTCTGGGTGTTTCTAAGTATAATGAATGTATGTATTTACAAAAAAAAGTATCTAAGTATGTTTATCCGCATTCTAGAACCCATAACACAAGCTAGTTAAACTATGCTTACCATGGGTCGAGGTGGCATTGTGTAGATTGTCGTAGAATATTAAAAAAAAATTTAGGTCTGACTAGCGGTTGACCGCGTCTCCCCCCGTGTGGATGTCGATTATCAGGACTAATCATAGTATCCTTGTTTGGGGCCATCCATTCATTAGGTACGTAAGACGATTCAGGCCGAAGGGCCCCATACCCGGGGGCTGGACGGGGACACCGTGGTCCCTACAACTGAAGGTGGTCATCTTGAAAGAGAGGTCTCCGGGTCTGCCGTAGTGCGAGGCTACTATCTCAGGTTGGCTACCAGCTCACGTGTTTCCTTATTCCTACAGTCCCGGGACCTTTAAACGGGGCGTGAAAAAGCAACTGATGAGGCCGTCAAGCTAAGCACCACCATTGTAACACTGTACATGTTTGTAATGGTGACCATCTTTCGTGAGACTTTGCCTTCAGTTTAGCATCAGGCGGGATGAAGTCAAATTGACGTGCCATTAATATAATATAAAAAAACTGTCACAATGTGTGAAGAGAGGCGAGAGATGCTATATCTAATATTTAACAATTGAAATCCAATTTCTAATCACATTAACATAACATAAACTTGCCTATATCGCCGAAGGGTTAGGCAGAGGTGCTAGCACCCATATTTCGCCAGTTTATGTTTAGGTCCCAATGAAATAGGTGGCGAGCCTATTGTCATTAACCGGGCACTTATAAGCATGCGATAAATACACACATAACTTCGAAAAGCGTCGAAAAGTCATTGGTGTGTGCCATGGTAACCTGGGATCGAACCCGAGACCTCGTCTCAGCAGTCCATTACCCATACCACTAGGCTACTGCGGTCTATAAGGGTGTAACCACATTAATCGACGCGAAATCGGCTTAAGCCGAGTGCGTATCACCACACTACTCGGCTTATCGCCGATTAGTTGTTGCGACGGCTGTTAACATGCGATCGGCAGTCGATTTCTCCGAACAGCCGTCACGACGGCTGTTCACTTACGTTCGGCAGTCGACTCCTCCGAATGGCTGTCACGGCCTCTGTTCAATTACGTTCGGCAGTCGACACCTCCAAACAGCCGTCGCGACGGATGTTCGCAAGCGTTCGGCAGTCGACAGTCGTGATCGTGTGAGACCCCGAAAATATCAACAAATGCTTTCATCGCAGATTTAAGTTTAACTCTGAGCTGTACGGACGTTCTGGCCTTTCATTTGGAGAAGAAGGCACGCGAGCGGATTCATTAGTCTGCTACCCAACGCCGATCGGCCGTCTTCGGCGCCATTCGGCTACCGTCGTAGATGAAGGCATGCGAACGGTTGATTCAACTGCCGTTCAACGCCGTTCGACCGTCTCCAGCGCTGTTCGGCAGCAGGCGGAAACGTTCCGCTGGATTCAGCGCCGTACGGATGCGATCAGCTAATCGAAAAACGGTTCGATTCGCCGTCGGCCGATGCCGCGTCGCGTCGGCCGAGCCGAGCCGATGCGAAAGCTATTAGTAACACTCTTATTCCGTCGGCATAAAGACTTTTTTAACCGGCTTCAGCCGATTCCGCGTCGATTAATGTGGTTACACCCTTAAACTCACATTCACACATAATAATTACACAGGTCAGCTTAATGAAATCGTGCAAAAAAGCAACTCATTTACATATATGTAATGTAATGTACACATTCTCACAAAGCAATTAATCCTATCTACACTACATACGAATTAACCTAGTTACTCCTAATAAATACTTCCCTGGTCTTCCTGAAGAGATAACCAGCATCAGATAGATCTAATTCGTGGGAAATACCTTGAAACTTTCTCGATATAAGCTCGCCGCGCGGCGCCGGTTGCACAATAGTTTTAAACTAATTGATACAACACTTTTGTAATGGTGTTGTTAAGATACCATGATGGTGTGAAAATTGGTTCAATTTTATGTTGATTAATGAAACTCAGTTCCCGTAGAACGTTCACGGCGGTGGCGCAAAGTGCCACACCATACCCGGAGACTAGATGGCGACAATATGGTCACCACATTAGGGTAAGAGGGTCAGATGTCCCCGGGTCTGCCGGGGTGCGAGAGATATGTCTTGTATAATCTCACCTCCGGCAATTAAGGACCAAAAATCAAAATCAAAATGAAAACTCATTTATTCTGCATAGACCAGTAAACGGAACTTACAAAACGTCAATATCAACAATATTTTATCAAATGCAAATGGACCACCGGCTCGAAACGCGGCCCCGACCTGAGAAGACTCCGGCAAGAAACTCAGCGGGCTTTTCTTTTTTTTTGGTCTATTTACAATAATTTACTTAGTCTAAATACAAAATTTAGCTGAGTAGCAAGTTGAGTGAACAGCTCATTGGATATGGATGCAGCATATGGACGGCGTGCGCTTTAGTCGGTTCGAGTCCCACATAATCGCCACCACCGATTTTGGTAGAGGTGGTATCCGTGGGGATTTTGCGCACGATAAAAAAAGTGCCCGTAGAACGTTGTCGGAGGTAGGACATGACGGTATCTCCCGTCCTAATTGAGTAGTAGGACTAGGGAACTATCTCCACCCTACAGAATACCGAGGCTAATAACCTTGCGTTGTGTTTCCGGCGGTGGGTAGTGTAGCCAAAACTCACTGGAGAGGTTTTGTGTTGTCAGTGGGAAGACCGAGAAACCCTTCTTTGTCTTCTGCACTGACAGCACAGAGACTCTCTCAACCTTCTCCCTCCCCCTTCCCCTTCCCGTTCATCCTGCTTATTGTGAACCTTTGTGTGTGAAGTCTACCAATCCATACCATCGAATTCTGTCGAATAATGTCTAATAGTGAATAGCATCAATATTGAATCATGTAATTAAGAATTTGATTGTATTTCGTGCTACTAGCACTTTATTCATTTGTTGTAAGTAGTCTAGTGGTATGTATGGGTAATGGAATGCTGAGACGAGGTCTCGGGTTCGATCCCAGGATTTCCCATGGCACACACCAATGAGTTTTCGATGCTTTTCGAAGTTATGTGTGTATTTATCGCAGGTTTATAAGTGACCGGTTAATGGCAATAGGCTCGCCACCTATTACCTACATTGGGACCTAAACATAAACTGGCGAAATGTGGGTGCAGCACTCTCCTCCTTCGGTGATATAATTAGGCATGAGTTTATGTTATGTTATGATGTTATGTTTATTTATTTAGTTTTTTTTTAAAGCCGACCCCAACTGAATTGGAAATATGCTCAGAGAATGATGATTGCTACTTCACGGCACGACTGTATAAGCTCTCAGGCCAGCTCGTTAGAGGAGTACCAACTGCAAACAATATCGTGACTGCCGATCTACTAATTAATGTGCTACAATAGAAAAACTACGGCAATGATCCGAGTACGGGCCAAAGCGCAGGCACATTACACAACCGAAATCGTTCTGTACCTATCAAAGTTTGATTTATTGCGGGAATCACAGAGATCAACCACCATTGGTTGCTTTGCCAAATTATTTATTCTTTGTTAAATTCCAGTTCACCGTATAGGTTTTGGTGGAGGTGGTATCCGTGGGAATTTTGCGCACGATTAAAAAAAATATAAAGATTTTTTTAATTTTCACCGTATAGTTAGTAGATTTTTTTTATTTTATATCACTTAGGTGGCAGGCGAGCACGGCCTACCTGATGGCCTACCTATAAACGTTTGCAACACCAGGGGCGTCACATTCGTGCTGCCGACCAAAAAGAGAAGAGTGGGGAAAGGGTAGGGTAGAGGGTAAATCCGGAGGAGGCGGTACCACCAACTCCTCCCCCCCTAACTGTAGGCCGGGCAGTAGACGCGGGGGCGTCTGCTGCCCTTACATAGGCCTCGAGGTTGAAGGCGCACGTCGTGTCGCGTGTGCCTTACCTAGGCGGGCGGCAGAAGGACTCCTCTTCTGCCGCACCAGAGACGGGCCTGCCACTGAATAGCGGCGGGCGACTCGCACGGCGATGGCGGAAGATGTTGTTCCCGCCATCGTCGATATGCGATGATGACGGACACCGTGGTGGTTTAGTGGGTAGTCTGGTCCCCGGTAGAGGTCAGGAGTCCCACACAAAGCTCGCCCCCCGCCCCTGTAGGGGGTGAGCGAAGTGCGTAAATGCATTCCACCACGTAAAAAAAAAAAAAAAAAAAAAAAAAAAAAAAAAAAAAAAAACAAAAAAAAAAAAAAAAAAAAAAAAAGGGTAGAGGGTAAAAGGTTACGGAACATACACATACATGGAACATACAATTATTAAATCAATTGGAATCATTAAGTTATTACCAATACAGTAGGACAGAGGATATGAACCGAGAAAAATGAGTCTATTGCAGTATTCTGAGCTCTATTGTTGACTGGAGCCATATATCTGAGGCTGTATATATCTGACAGCCATATTCCATAGTCACCCTGTACGACACCGCAAGGGGTGGTCCTAATTATACTCTGACGGGACCCACCATAAATTTAATAATGGAATGTAAGCTAAAACCAAATAGTTGAGTACCCCTGGCTCTCCGTGAACGTAATGATCCAAGGCTGCTCGTAATTACTCGCGATGTCCGATTGTAAAGCACGTCTCTCAACTAATTGGTTCAAAATATGCGATTTACTATCCTTAATCTCATCTTACTTGCTACAAAAAGTAAATAAATTTATAGTATTTATTTATGTCTAGCATATATACAGGATGTAAGGGGAACACTCCGAAACCGAAGGGCCCTGGTAGTACTCCTGGTACACAACATTATATAAAAAAAATATCAAAAAAATATTGCTTCACCGTAATTTTGTATCCACGCCAGAAAAAAACTTACGCCCAGCAATACTTTTTTCAATTTTTCTTTTTTTTTAATTATACAGGGTCCTGGTGTTACTCCTGGTACACAACATATTGGCATAAAAAATAGTAAAGCTAAAGAAACAAAAAAAAATTCATAAAAAAACATAAACTCGCAAAATTGCGTCAATTGATTTTTTTTTAATAACAAAATGCATGCCGTGTCGAATTATTTTTTAATTTGCCAGGAGTACTAACCGGGGCCATCGGCTTCTGGAGTGTTTCCCTTACATCCTGTAGGTATATTATGTATATTAGTATATATATTTATGTCTAGTTAGCTACTCCTATTAATTCCTAAGTACCCCTATCATAACATACCTACCTCTGGTAAAGTTTGTATCTACCCACTTCTTTACATACATAGTTTTCGGTATACTATTCATTTTTATTGCTTTCAAACTAAAAATAACGCAACGCAACTTTTGATGCGTTTGTAATAGATAGTATGGTTAAAGAGGAAGGTTTATATGTATATAACATCATGCTACGACCAACAGGTGCCGAGCAGGAATGAAAAATGTTACAAAAACGGGGTAACGCAGACGAAGTTGCGTGGATCAGCTAGTAAATAAATAAATTTGATTCAACAAATAATGATATTATTTGTGTCTGGCAATAAGATTGCATTTAGGAAGGAAGAAGAATTATTATATAACTTAACCTTGATAAAAAAAATATGACATTGCGATTCTAATTATGTAATTTAGTCTTATTATAAATATTAATTTTAATAATCTTATTTTTTATTTACTTACATTTTCATGAATGAAGGTTGAATGTCATCATTAGTTCTAAATCAATTAATTAACCTATTGCAAACCTCTCCTGGACATAGGCCTCTCCCAATGCGTACCATTTCTCGAGATTCGCATATTCGCGTTCTTTGTGATGGACGAGCTTCGGAATTCCTGCAGGTAAATGCTGGTGTGCCGCAGGGGTCCGTCTAATCACCCACTCTCTTTCTTCTGCATATCAATGACATGCTGTCCACCGGCAGCATCCACTGCTATGCAGACGATAGCACTGTACACGGGAGCTACCACGGACATTCTGCGGCCAAGCAGTCTGATATAGAGGAAAAAAGGCAGCTTCTTGTCACTGGGCTTGACCGGATCCTCAATCACATTTCCCAATGGGGATCTGAGAACCTGGTCGAGTTCAATGCCAAGAAGACGCAGGCATGCGCGTTTTCACCAAGACATCTCCTTTCCTTCCTCCTCCCACTCTTCAGAGCACACCACTGCCATTACAGGATAACCTCAATATGCTCGGTATGGATGTTCGCTGCAAACTGAACAACAAGAACTATATCGAGAGCATCATCAAAACAGCTTTGCGTAAACTCGGAGTCCTGAACAGAGTGAGACGTTTTTTCACGCCGGAGCAGCGGTGTCTTCTTTACAAGACACAAATTAGCTCCTGCGTGGAATACAGCTCGCATCTCTGGGATGGCTCCGCAAAGTACTTATTAGATGCTCTAGATAGGTTGCAGCGACATGCGATTCGCATTATTGAGAGTCCTGAGGTCACAAATTCCCTCGAGCCTTTGCAGATGCATAGAGACGTTGCGTCCCTGGCAGTATTTTACCGACCCAATTTAATTCCACAGCTCGAGTATACTAATAATTGTGATTTAAAAATAATTAACCAGACATGAAAAATGTCAAGGATATGATATTTTTACTATGAAACTAACAAAGGCGTTGTTCATAAATGGTCGTTCAAATTCGTATCAAAAGAGGCTTCATACAAAGATTTTTTTTCTGCTCAATGGTGTAGATGTAAGGAAATAGGAAGTTGGTTATGCTATACAGGTTGTTATTATTTTTTATATATTTATACCACTTAGGTGGCAGACAATCACGCGGCCCACCTGATGGAAAGTGGTTACCGTGGCCTATAGACGTTTGCAACACCAGGTGCGTGCATTCGAGCTGCCGACCATATAGAGAAGAGGGGGAAAGGGTTAGGGCGGGGGGAAAAGGGGAAGTCTCTGTGGTGTCAGTGTAGAAGATAAAAAATGTTGTCCCACTGACAACACAAAATCTTTCCAGTGAGCTCTGGCTACCCTACAACGCCCAAAACACAACACAAGGTTATTATTAGCCGCGGTATTTTGTAGGGCAGAGGTACCATCATGACCTACCTCTGTCAAAAATTAGAGACACTCTCTCGAACCCGGGACATGGTAGTACTCCGGGTAGGTACACTACATATTTGCATAAAAAAATACGATTTGGTATTTTTTTTTACTCTTTTCATACAAAATTCATTCAAAATAATAATTAATTGATATGTCATAATTTAGATAAATTCTTTAGTTTAGACAAATTGATTTAAAATACTCTTTTCTGCTTTTTCCGTTTTGATTGTTCAATTGTTTATTGTTTATCGGAGATCAGACGGTAGTCGCATTAATACAAGCCGCAAACAACATAAACATAGTCTTATATAAAAATGAAACCCGTTTTCCGTTGTCACGACATAACAATGAAAACGGCTTGACCGATTTGGCTAATTTTGGTCTTGAATTATTCGTGGAAGTCCAGACAAGGTTTAAAAGGTGAACAAAAAGCAGCGGGAGCGGGATCAGAAGTCCACGCGGGCGGAGCCGCGGGCAACAGCTAGTTGATAATACAAAATAGTTTACCTAGAACCCACGCTTTCAATATCAGGCTTTTGAAAGTCCAACAACCTTAGTTCATACTGCGAACTACCTACGTGTTTCCCCGATTTCTGAGATACGGAATGACATTCAAACATACACGTACCATAAGATTAAGGAACTAAGGTCAATCAGCATCTGGAAGGTAAAAAGAGATTGCTATCATAAAAAAACATAACCTAATATTATAAAACATTGTAAAATAAATGTGAAAATAATTCTGTCTATCTGTTACGCTTTCACGGTTAAACTACTGAACCGATCTTGATGAATTTCGGTGCAGTGATAGACTAAAACATAGGAAAGGATAGAGACTACCTTTTATCTTGAAAAAGGGGATGAAGGGGTTCAAATAGAGGATGAAAGTTTGTAATTTTTTTAGATATCCTTAATCCTTTAGATAGAGTGAGTCCTTTCTCTGCCGCTCCATTAAGTCCTGGAATTCCTTGCTGGCGCACGTGTTTCCTTCTTCCTACAGTCCCTTTAAGCGCGGCGTGAAAAAGCATCTGATTAGGTCGTCAAGCTGAGCGTCACCATTGTAGAACTGAACGTGTTTGCAATGGTGACCCTCTTTCAAGAGACTTTTCCTTCAGCTTAACATCAGGCGAGGTGAAGCGTCGCTACTTATGGAGAGGGCCAGGCATAGGTTTCGCTCTTAGATCGTTTTTTTAAGATAACATAATAACTTTTTATACACATGTTATAGCTTGAGAAACGACAAATACTATAGTGGTCGCGATAACCGACATCCATGCGGGAGGAGCCGCGGGGAACAGCTAGTCTTTGGTATAATTATTTATATCCTGTAGTACGAAAATGATTATAAAATAATTGTAACAAACGCACAAAGATTTTCCTGCTCAAGATGTTCATATCCGCATTATTTGTTATTTAAAATTGAAATCTTAATTGGATTGATAAACTTTTAGTAACTATTTTTGAATAATATATTCACGCCTGTAAATCTTCAAAGGGTTACGCACGGATGTATGAATACCCAATTCTCGACATTCACACGTAATAGGGGGTGTTAATAAACCTCGGCTCCCCCTTAGAGAGATATACAGGAGTAAATCACTACATAGCATAAAATAAAGTCGTGTTCTCTGTCCCTGTGTCCCTTTGTATGCTTAAATCTTTAAAACTACGCAACGGATTTTGATGCGAATTGTTTTAATAGATAGAATGGTTAAAGAGGAAAGTTTATATGTATATAACATTTGCTACGACCAACAGGTACGGAGCAGGAATGAAAAATGTTGCAAAAACGGGGTGACGCAGACCAAGTTGCGCGGGTCAGCTAGTATATTATATATTACATACTGAAATTATTTGTCAAATCAAGCTAAAAAGCAATGTAGTCCGGCAACTAAAAAACCCAAAAACGGCATGCGTTTTAGTCGGTTCGAGTCCGACATAACCTCTTTCACCGTCTTCGGTGAGATTAGTATCCGTGGGGATTCCGCGTACGGAAAAAAGGGCCAGCAAAAGCCCTCTCAGGTCGGTTGCTCTCGACCTGTCATTTTATAAAAACATCACTAATTTGATGTTCGCATTCCACGAGGTCGACCCCGACCGACTTACCTATTAAAACATTACGTATTGGTCTGATTTAATAAAAAAAATAAAGAGTTAACAATAACAGTTAATCCATGTATTGAATAGGAGATAATCAGGCTTTGAGTGATTCTTCACCTTGAATTAGTTTTTTATTAACACAGTAGCTATGGTACTTGCGGCTTCACCTATGTACCAGCTGTATGCAAGTATAGGTACTCCTCGCATATTTCATACTAGCTGACCCGCGCAACTTCGTCTGCGTCAACCCTGTTTTTGCAACATTTTTCATTCCTGCTCCGCACCTGTTGGTTGTAGCATGATGTTATATACATATAAACCTTCCTCTTTAACCATTCTATCTATTAAAACCATCAACCGCATCAAAATCCGTTGCGTAGTTTAAAAGATTTAAGCATACAAAGGGACATGAAAAATAGGGACAGAAAACGCGACTATATTTTATACTATGTAGTGATGAGCAAATCACTGCATAGTATCATAGTATAAAATAAAGTCGCGTTCTCTTTCCCTATGTCCCTTTGTATGCTTAAATCTTTAAAACTACGCAACGGATTTTGATGCGGTTTATTTTAATAGATAGAATGGTTAAAGAGGAAGGTTTATATGCATATAACACCATGCTACGACCAACAGGTGCGGAGCAGGAATGAAAAATGTTGCAAAAACGGGATGACGCAGATGAAGTTGCGCGGGTCAGCTAGTATACATATATGAGGAACACAAAGCACATATAGAAGGAACCTTATAGACTTAGTAGTTCCTTTAATTTCTTTGAACGATATAAAGAATGATCATAATTTAATAAACTTCAAATTGGAATCAACAGAATTTATTGTCATTTATGATAAGCATAAGTAGTAACGCGATTGTAATTATATAGTCTATGTCACTCACGAAATAATATACCTTTCTATTATTCAATACAAACAAACAAACCCTTTTATATATATTAGTATAGAGTAGTATTACTTGTCTATCAAGTTCACTATACCGACACTTAGATATACGATACATCACATATCAATAAAAAAAAGAAGGCCGATTGAAAATTTTACAATAGGCTCTACAGAAATGCGCCCTCCACTATACCGCATATAAAAACAACATTTTGCATTATATGTAACAGTGCGCATAGAGAACTGGGGCAGTGCGTTCCGCGTTTGAAATTGCCCGCCATTTGTAATTTACGGAGTGCTTTTATTTTCGATTGGTTGCTTTTTTTTATTTTGTGAAGTTACATTTGGATAACAGGTAATATTATAAATTATAGTAGATTCATTTATTTACAATGTGAATATAGATAGAGTGAATTTAGAAACGGTTGTGATTGAAAGCTCTAAAGTAACACAGTAATATTGACGATCAAATAAAAATTCTTTTTTTTTTTCAAACTATCTAATAAAAGTATCTAGGTACTTATATAATATAATTGTATTGTCTCATGTGGGAACGGAACCCGTACTAGGAAGTAAGAACAGGTCAATGTAATTGAACGTCTGTCATTTTACAAATTGCAAAATATGTGTTGTTGGGTTTGCCATAGAAAAAAAAATGTGATTCTATTAAGTAAATGGGGCTTGTGGTCGCCCAGTGGATGAAATTAAACCGTAATTAATTAGAAAATTATAAGTTTGAATATTATTGAAGGTAGCCTAGTGGTATGGGTAATAGACTGCTGAGACGAGGTCTCGGGTTCGATCCCAGGTTTTACCATCGCACACACCAATGACTTTTCGATGCTTTTAGAAGTAATATGTGTATTTATCGCAGGTTATAAGTGCCCGGTTAATGGCAATAGGCTCGCCACTTATTACATTGGGACCTAAACATAAACTGGTGAAATGTGGGTGCTAGCACCTCTGCCTACCCCTTCGGGGATATAGGCGTGAGTTTATGTTATGTTTCATACTCCTCTTTCCGCGCAATTTTCTTAAAAAGCGATACTAAGTCGCCTATTAATTTATCCATTTATATTTAACTGGCTGTTGCCCGCGGCTCAACCCGCGGACTTCTGATCCCGTTCCGCCATAAAAACCTTCCGTATAGTTTATGAAACAAATAAAAAAAGAATTGCTCAAATTGGTCCATCCGTCTTCGAGTTTTGCACTTAGTAACATAAACACAACACATTAAAAAAACACGCTAAGAATGTATACATTTTTTTAAGTACCTACCTAAACAAATGCACTATAACAACAGCGCGTGTTTTAGTCGGTTTGAGTTCGACATAACCTCCGCAACCATTCGTCCGTGGGAACTTTTTCGCATGAACAATAAATGGACATAAAATTAGACCCATCAATAATTCTCTGTTAACGAAATGGACGGTATATACCAACTTATTAGACGATGATGTACAAGGGCAAGTGATTTATTAAAGCGAATGATATGACGGACAATAGCTAAGTAGATGACCTATTGTTAGCTTGAAAGAACATTGAGTTCAAAATCTATATGTATAGTATTATCGTGTCTATGTCCGCTAATATATGCTAATAAGTACTTATAGGTAATTACGTATTAAAAATTCAAAACTCTAAAATCATTTATTCTGTACCAACTGACCCGCGCAACTTTCACACTTCAACAACACTTCAACAACACTTTTACTCCGCACCAGTTGGTTGTAGCATGATGTTACTCGTATATACATATAAACCTTCCTTTTCAATCTCTCTATCTATTAAAACAAACCGCATCAAAATTCGTTGCGTAGTTTTAAAGATTTAAGCATACAAAGGGATATAGGGACTGAGAAAGCGACTTTGTTTCATACTATGTAGTGATAGACAATGTGTAGACATAACAACATCTGTATAGACAAAAACCCAGTGCAAACAGCAACATAGGCCTTTTCCAATGTTGGGATACTTTGGGCTACTATTTTCCTGCTGGCCAGACGGATTGCCACAGGGTTTTATTTCTAGTTTTCCTTCTCTCATAGTGATATCGTCTGTGGTTTTCGTTAGTCGGCCTCTTACAGAAAAGATTGGGTAGTGAGTATTATCTTGTAGCACTTTACCTGTTTGTAATGGTGACCCTCTTTCCTGAGCTTTGCCTTGAGCTTATCATCAGGCGGGGTGAAGTCGAATTGACGTGTCCTAAATAAAAAAAAATCTCTTTCACTGTCACCACACAGATTACGTCATTGATAAGGGCACAATGTCACACATGGTAGCCAGAGCTCATTAGAGAGGTTTTGTGTTGTCAGTGAGGAGACCGAGAAATTCTTCTTTGTCTACTGCACTGACAGCAAAGAGACTCTCTTAACCTTATCCCCTCTCGGCAGCACGAATGTGACGCCCCTGGTGTTGCAAACGTCCATAGGCCACGGTAACCATTTTGGTATAAAAAATGTCATCTTAAAGAACTAAAAACCGCAGCTCATCTTGTGGCGATCTGAATGAGACTTGCGACATTGTGGTCTGAAGGGCCTCGAACATTACGGTGTACCTTAAGACGTAGTTATTAAAGGCTTTTATCGTTAATATATTTCTTATGGTTTTCATTGTTTGTGGCGACTCAAGGACTATGTTTTTCTTTCTACAACTTAGATGGTAAACCTTATCTTATATCATATTCTAGCTGACCCGCACAACTACGTCTGTGTCACCCTGTTTTTGCAACATTTTTCACTTCTGCTCCGCACCAGTTGGTGGTAGCATGATGTTATATACATATAAACCTTTCTCTTCAATCACTCTATCTATATATTAAAAAACCGCATCAAAATCCGTTGCGTAGTTTTAAAGATTTAAACATACTAGTGGACATAAGGACGTAGGAATATAGTGACAGAGAACGCGACTTTTTTATACTATTGTATAAAAAAACTATGGTATGTAAATCACCTTCATAGATGAAGGTGATTTACATACCATAGTTTTGTGGAATTGTGGAATTATTGTATCTAGACTAAGTACCTAAATGTTTGTAAATAGACCAAAAAAAACAACGAGCCCGCATGAGAAGAGATGGGATGACCCAAATTCTACTTCGCCGGGAACAACGCGGTGAACTTGTTTATTACCTAAATAATCTTGGATTTTAATCAAAATGAAATTTGAATAAAATATAAATTTTAAATTTTAATCATGGGTTTGATCCCCGCTCAGTGCAAAAAGTATGCATGAATATGGGTGTTTGCACTGGTCCGGTCGTGCCTGGGAGAGCACGTTAAGCCGTCAGTCCCGGTTGCCATACAAACCTCTATGGCAGTCGTTACGGGTAGTTGGAGCCCTCAAAAGTCCAAGCAGTCTAACTTGGAACTTCGATATCGCCATTGGTCATTAGACCATTGGTTGTGAAGGTCAGATGGCAATCGCTTCACGCAAAATATCAAAGTGCAGCCGCATCACAGTTAGACTGGAAAGCCGACCCCAACTGAGTTGTGAAAAAGGTTCAGAGAATGATGATGTTAAATCTTGGATTTTATAACAACCTTTTTGTAATAATTTTTTGATAACTTTAAATCTCATACTTATACCAGGGGTCACCCAGTCACATATAAAACATTCCACAAATATTACATAAGTAATTACTTGTAATTGTAACATTTTCCACATGTTATGTAAACTGCGATGATATCTGAATTTATTTTCACGTGAGAAGCACCCATTGTCGGCCACAGCGAGACTGAGATTAGATTCTGAATTGAATTTGAATACGATTTTAATCAGATTTTAATGATGAAATGAAAAAGTTTTCTTGTAGGGAGTTGAGATATGGTTAATTAAGATTTGGGATTTCACCAGTGAAAATCCGTTTAACTGGGTTCTCATGTTTTATCTACTTATTAATGAACAACCGCTAGGATGATTTAAAAATGTAATTAAAAGTAAATTATTTCGAAAACGCTATTATAAAATTCAAAATTATTTAAATTATATACAAGCTTTGAAATGAGCTGTTCATTCAACGTGATTGAACTCTAGCAAATTATTGTATCTATACTTAGTAATATTTTTCGAAATAGATCAAAAAGATAAAGAAAAGCCGAATTAACAATAGATATATTTTTAATTTTGACGTTTTGTTAGTGCGATTTAATGGTCTATACAGAATAAATTTTAATGTTTTTTTAATTAGAATTTGAATTAAATGTATAATGTCCGTACTACATGTTGGCGAACGCGTTGGCCAACACCTGTCAGTGAATATGTCTATAGAGATTTTTTATTCTAGGACAATGTACACAACGCCACCTAGACCCATTGTAAGCTTAACTAGTGTGTCTTATGGGTTCTAGAATGCGCATAAACATACTTAGATAAGTCCATTTTTTGTACATATATCATATTATTCATAGAAACACCCAGACCAATGCAAATATTTATATTCATGCATAGGTACAAATATTTGCTCTGAGAACCCGCGTCTCCTGCGTAGCAGTCGCGTTCACTACCGTCACACACGCCACAGAGCTCATAAATACAGAATATCCGGATGACTAACCTTCTTCTTCTTCTTCTGTTTTTTTTTTAAATCATCATCATGAGTTAGAGAGACCACTACTGAACATAGCGGTCTACTCAACAGTATACAACGATGTTACATATCAATTTTCTGTTTCAGGTCACAACTTTAAATCACAATGGCACATCTCAAGGTGAGACTTTACAAACGCATTTTTGAATTTACAACATTATTGTCAAGTTTTTATACTAACTTAACTAACTAATATTACCCCTAACCCTACCGCCAAAGCTAATTATATTTGAGGAGAGATCGGAATAGCAAAATATCACTAATTGTCATGGAAAGGAATGCCAGCACCTATAACCTACAGTTATATTATTATTCCTGGGAGAAACAATAACCTACGTACTTTACATATAATAATCTATCTCTATGTCAAATTTCATTCAGTTTCATTCAGCCGTTTTCGCGTGGAAGAGTAACAAACAGCCATTCATAGAGTTTTGAACGCGTTTAATTCTAATTAACTGATTTAGCACATCGCTCAATTAAAAAATCTGGTGGTTCCCTGCAAGATAAAATTTGAGCCTCACCTCACCTCATCTTCTGTGTCAGATAGGTGAAGACTAAAGGATAGGGTTTAACATCAGACAGATCCGTGGCGGGACAGTAGTGAATGCGACTGCTACGCAGGAGGCGCGGGTTCGATTCCCGATCGATCAGTACAAATATTTGTGAGCATGAATATGAATATCTGCATTGGTCTGAGTTTTTCTATGTATAATATGTATGTATTTACAAAAAAAAAGTATCTAAGTATGTTTATCCGTATTCTAGAACCCATAACACAAGCTATGTAGCTACGTGGCGTTGTGTAGATGTGTTATATACAGCCCAGACTCAGCCTCAGATGCTTGAGTCAACCATAGTGCCTATGATATATGGAATATGGCAATATCACCCCTATTACATGGAATCCAATTCAATGATTGGTGAAATGTGGGTATAAATTCATCTCTGCTTACCCTGGAGGGCAATAGGTGTGAATATAATGTAGGTAGGTGAATTAATTTCTTCGAGTGATACACGAAAACAGTGCATAAAGTTTATTATTTCATCTGTTGCATTTTTTTAAAAAGTAATTATAAAAAAATAAAACGCCAGTAGTCACGTTATCTATAACACTTTTTTCAGTATAGCAACATTATATAACATCGTAATTTAACGCGATGGAAATTGTACCGTTATAAATTTAAAAATAAAACTATATTCGCACAACATGTTTCGAATTTCATGCATCGCTTACTCCGTGAATTCTATTCTTATATACCGGTATTAATGAATGTAATATCGTACTATTAAATAGATACCGGCATATATCTTGACCCCAGTTACGTCATAATCATAATATTTACGAGTATTTGAGCAGTTCGCGTTTTTTGGGTGTCTTTTAAGGATAGCACGGGGTGCTTTTCTTTTTTTTCTTTATCGTGCAATATCCCCACGGATACCACCTCCGCCAAAACCGGTGGAGGCGATTATGTCAGACTCGAACCGACCAAAACGCACGCCGTCCATAAGTCCTTGATTGCTGGAGGTAAGATTATACAAGACATATCTCTCGCACTTGCGAATATTTGCGCAATTTTTTTTTACCCTCTAGACAAGTAGCGACTCATTGGTCGCTGTTTTATAGAATAGAATAGAATGTGAACGAAACTTAAAATCAGAGCTATCTAGCTATATGTTATCACTAGGAAGACCAAGGGCTAAAGTTGACACTGACTCTGTAGTAGTAAGAAACATAGCTTTATCTTTTGCAGTGATAGCACAGAAACTCTCTTAGGTTCTTCATTTCGAAATTTAATGAAAAAGAGTTCATTAAATCGTTTAATTCACTCTACACAATACCATTTCATTTTATACTTCAACTGTGTAAAAGTAAAGTCTAAAATTCAATGGCACTTTTTGTCATCTCAGTGGCTTGACAATATTTGACAATTAGTAGAAAGAAGGAGGGCGCTGCTGTGAAACTAATTACTACACCACGATGGCAATTCAAAAATGCCGTCGATTCGACAGAATAAGAAGTAGAATCGGAGTTCAGGTGTATTATATGCTTCTGATCCTCGTTTCTCTAGCGACTTTGGGCCAATATATTACTCAACATACTAACTATGATTGCTATATGATTGTATGAATTTAATACAATACAGAACTTATTAATTATTTTGTCATTTTTTTATTTGACTTCATGCTCGAAGAAGTTTTCTGACGATAACTAGAACCGAATAATGTAGCTGGTTATCAAAAATTTGTTACAACAGTGAACCAATTCGAAATAACATAAGACGTAATGGGTGTGTATGTTATAAGAAGGGGAATGGAGGCTGGTTACTACAATTTCTTCTCTAGATACGTCAATTTGACTTCACCTCCCCTAGTAGTAAGCTGTGGGATAAATCTCAGGAAAGAGGGTCACCATTACTGAGACCAACAATATTACAAAATGGTGGCACTCAGCTTAACGGCCGCATAAGATACTTCTATCAAGGAAAACTAGAAATAAAACCCTTCTTCTTCAATCGAATCGACGGCATTTTGGAATTACCATCGTGGTGTAGTAATTTGTTTCACGGCAGCACCGCTACTCACTGAGAGGGCCCGAGCATAGGTTTCGCTCTTCGGGAAGGCTTACTACGTCCTCTCCAAGCCCTGTGCCAACCCGTCAAGCTAGCGTTGAAATAGTAGGTCAAAGCTTCCTAACTTTGGGATAGAGCTATGTCCACCACTAGACTGCGTTAGGCTAATTTGAGTGGTACAGAAAATGGAGTCACCAGTCCGACCAGTTTCGTCATAAAACGACCTTTGTGGACCAATTACTTATATCATGGGGCACCATAGCGTATAAAGAGAGTTAAATGGTTGTTCAATGTTATGAGTTGTGAAATAATATTATAAATAATAGTATTATTATGGTATTGTACTGATTGTGCGTTGCGTCAATCGACACGATGGAGTCATCGCTCTTATTTTGTTGAGATTAGAAGAACTGGACTTGTGACCATTGCTTTTGATGGAATTCACATAAGACATTTCACTCCCGTCGTATTTGAGCAGTCTGACTGTGGAAGTACCTCCGAGAATACCGCGGCTAATAATAACCTTGTGTTGTGTTGCCGGGCGATGAGTAGAGTAGCCAAAGCTCACTGAAGAGGTTTAGTGTTTTCAGCGGGTAAACCGACGAACCCTTCTTAGTCTTTTGCACCGACAGCACAGAGACTCTCTTAGGCTTCCCCCTTCCCCTTTCCCCTCCCCTTTATATCGTCGGCAACACGAATGTGACGCCCCTGGTATTGCAAACATCCATATGCAAGGCTCTGACCTTTATCCATTGGTTGAAATCGGCTTTCCAGTATCTGTGCTGTAATGTAGCTAAACTCCGGATTTTCCCGTGAAACAACCGCCATCTGACCTCCACAACCAATTGTTGATATCGAAATTCTGTAGTTCAATTAGTCGGACTTTTTACGGCTCCAACTAACCGTAACGACCGCCATAGATGTTCATATGGCAATCGGAACTAGGGCTCTAGATAAAATGGCATTCTATCGGCGAAAACGCCATTGGAATCGCTTAGAAAACGACGACATAAATCTGTAATATGAATACAAAAATTGAATGAAATTGGAATCATTGTGACTCGAATCATTTTATTTCACATATTTTTAATGGTCCACCTGGAAGTCCCTAAATAGGTTGAGGTCTCAGGTCAGAGTTTATGTTATGTTATGTATTTACACTGAGCGGGAATTGAATCGTGCTCCCTGCGTAGCAATCGCGTTGTGTGAATGTCATTCCATTACATACAAAAAACTTCACAGACTTTCACATTTAAATATTAGTAGGATTGAACATTGTATGTTAGCTTTCTTTCAAACTGTACCTAGCTATTGTTTGCACAAAATTGTATAATCACAATGTTTCGTAGTATTATTATTCATTTAAACAAATATACTCTTAAATAAACAATAGCTAATTAATCACACTGTGTTGTATTGTGTTGTGTTGCTGTTAATTAATAACGGTAGTGCTTTCATCATTGCACTAAAAACGTAGGTACTCGTATCTACAGAAGCTAATAATATTACTAAGTTATTAAGAAGACCGCCTTACGATCGAAAGTCCCAGGTTTGAAACCTGTCTATTACAATACCGACATGAACACATTCCTAACACAAACACCGGGTATTTTTTTATATTGTCGTAAAATCTACACAACGCCATCCAGACCCATGGTAAGTATAGCTTAACTAGCTTGTGTTACGGGTTCTAGAATGCGGATAAACATTATATTTTTTTTAAATAAATACCTACCAATACTATTATATATAGAAACACCCAGACCAAAGCAAAAATTCATATTTATTACACACAAATATTTATACTGAGCTAGAATCGAACCCGAAACTCCTGCGTAACAATCGCGTTCACTACCCCACATCACAGAGGTCGTGCACGTATATTTGAATAAAAACTGGTAGCTGGTAAAAGCTGATTTAAAAAAAAAAAAAGGCGATGAGGCCGTCAAGCCGAACGCCACCATTGTAGCACTGAACGTGTTTGCAATGGTGACCCTCTTTCATGAGACTTTGCCTTCAGCTTAACATCAGGCGAGGTGAAGTCAAATTGACATGCCATAGATAAAAAAGGTCCTCTTCAGATTTTTTCTCATTGCAAAATTAGATGGTGTTTGAAGATATCTGTATAATATATGCAAATGATAACTAAGGCCTGTATTCTAAGGCTAGTACTAACAGGGAACGGCAGTACTTATTATATATCATTTCCATATAGAGATAATACTTCGCATGGTACACTGCCCGCTAACATGTTCTTTGTTTGTTGTAGTTAGAGTGCGTTTACATGGCGTAGTTTTTTTGCACTGTAGTTAAACTAGCCTGTAGCCTTAGCACGAAATACTATCGAATTCGTAATGTAAAGGTATCGACAGAACGGATCATTACGATTGGCGGGCTACACACGCACACAGGTTCCCAAGAGGCAAACTGCCAATCACAACGCTCCGTTCTCTCGCAACCTTTACATTACGAATTCGATAGGAGTTCATGCTAGTTGTACGGTACTCACGAGACTAGACAAAGTGCTAGTTTTTGGAAGCACTTAGCCTGGGTTGCACGATCTTACTTTAACATTAACAGTGCAATTAAAGTGCCGGTCATGTATGAAACAGGTTGCACCATTTGAAAAATTGTTAAAATGACGTCATAACTTCACGCTAACTGTAACCGTCCACGCTCAAACGCCAAATTCTATAAAAAAGATAACTTTAACCGAGCTACTAAATACTCTGGTTCAACACATTCAGCCAAAACATTAGAACCAATGTTACTGTTACTGTTAAATTTGACGGAAACCTTAACTTTCACAGGTAGGTGGTGCAACTAAGCCTTAGTAAAGTATGGGATTGTCATAAATCTGCAATGTAAAAACAAAATTTTAATGAAATTTAAATCTTTGTACTCAATATAATTTATTTCATATATTCTTATTATTAAAATCGCCGCGTCAAGAAATCCATTGATGGTAAGTTGAAAACGACAAAACGAGTTTCGTTTCAGCGCGATTCCATTAATAGAATGTCATTTTGTCTAGAGGCCCATGGACCACTAACCTCTTAAAAGTAATAATATTTCAATTTTACTATATTTCATAGTAAACTACTGCTTGTGAAAGATCTAGATCTATTTTGGTCACGATGGCCAATCCTACAGGGTGGAGCCGCGGGCTATAGATAATGTTTAGTAATAATAAATACGCTATGAGCTCAAAAACCAGGTTCATCCAATTTCGGAACTAATTTTTGATAACCAGTTACGAACATAACCAACCATTTCGTTCCGAAAATATACAAAAAATATACAAACGCAACGTCCATATAAACCAACCTTTACCGTGATGATTGTTACAAAACCATTACAACAAGACATACATCGACATTAAATGTGTAGCAACTGCTGCGTAGGAGTCGAACAGCTTCGCGCATGCGCACCGGACACTTCACCCTATATTGTCAATCATGTAATGGTCGGTTACAATATGTTATTATAAGCTCGTTAGCCGTATTATGATATCTAGTTAAATCATTTCACCAACTCACATTTAACTTAAATGTGAGTTGGTGATTTTTGTATTATATCAGAAGAGGTTGAATATTCCATTGAGAGTTGAGTCTTTGATTTGTCTTTCCTTTGTCTTGAAATTATACCAGCGCACGTGTTTCTTTCTTTCTACTTCTTCTTTAAGCGGGGCGTGAAAAAGCATCTAATAAGGCCGTTAAGCTGAGCGCCACCATCCCTCGGGTCTGCTGGGGTGCTAGGGATATTGGCTACTATTATCTCACCACTGGCATCTAGAAACCCAAGGACGGCGTGCGTTTCGAGTCGGTTCGAGTCCGATATAACCTCTCTCACCGTCTTCGGTGAGATTAGTATCCGTGGGATTTCGCATACGAAAAAGAAAGACATAGGCCTCCACAATGTTGGCGGGTTGGTACAGGGTTTTATTAACTAGTAGTTGTGTAGTGGTATCACTTCATACAATTTCAGATTCAAATTGTCCAGGAACTTTTCTAGCCCACTGTACTAAGTATACTACGAGTATATGACCTCCTTCCTCCATGAGCGCGGGCCTGGGGGTGAAGGGTGGCCGCCTGTACCCTAGCAGAAGCAGGCCGCGGTCGCGGCGCAAAAATGCGCCTCCCTACATTCGGGGGTTGGACGGGGACACCGTGGTCCCTACACCTGAAGGCGGTTATCTCGAAAGAGAAAAGAGATAACCGCCTTCGGTTGTAGGTCTGGCGGGGTGCGAGGGATATGTTGGTTACTATCTCACCTCCGGCAACTAAAGGACCCAAAGACGGCGTGCGTTTTGAACGGTTAGAGTCCGATATAACCTCCCCAACCGGTTCTGGTGTGGAGTATCCGTGGGGATTTTTCGCACGATAAAAAACAGTATAATACGAGTATATAGTATGTCTTAGAATACTATTTCATACTTCAAACCCAGTTATCTGACAAGCCCTTTCACCATCGACATGCATTATTAGTTTTAACTCTATTCTCACGATTTGAATGGGGTCTAACTAAGTCTCTCCCATGGTGGGGCGAACTGGACTGTCTGAATTACGCAATATCTGTTTAGCAAGCTGTGTTATGAGTAGTACAGGCAGTGTATTATGTATCTATGATTATGATGACATAACATAAACTCACGCCTTTATCCCCGAAGGGGTAGGCAGGTGCTAGCACCCACATTTGCCATTAACCTGGCACTTATAAACCTGCGATAAATACACATATAACTTCGAAAATCATCGAAAAATCATTGATGTGTGCCATAGTAAACCTAGGATTGAACTCGAGACCTCGTCTCAGCAGTCCATTACCCATACCACTAGGCTACCGCGGGCTTATGATGAGTAATAAAAAATATTATGTTTACCGCTTCCAGCTTTATGAGTTCTGGGTTGGCGCAAATAAGTTAGTAGATACGGTGCTGAAATTTTGAGGCATTAATATACGATTTAATATTGGAAAAATTGAATATTTTGACAGAACTTGCACCCGCGGCCAGTCTCTTACACTGACTACTTTACTTTTACTTCACTAAACAATGTCTTGACTTGACCATTCAAAATTTTCTTTCACGTCTTATGAGGCGGCGTTGGAGCCATCTACCGATAATCCCACGAACTATACGAAACACCGCAGCAGGGAATTCGTTCCACAGCATGAGCGTGCGGGGAATGAAGTTCCTTTCATTCAGTACCTCGCACATTTTACTGTTGCAATGTGTGAGGATAAACTCCCTGTAACGAGCGTTGCGATGGTAGAAAGTAGGCACCATCATGATACATTATTTACCTCTTTAGCACTAAACAACGTAAGTCTAAAACGTCTAAAACAAAACTATAAATTTTCAGGTCCTCATCGTTTGCCTCATGGCTGCAGCGGCAACCTGCGAGCCACCAGTCCTGGGTTACAACTACCAGCAACCAAGGCTGAACAGCTACAACTCACCAACCAACAGCTACATACCTCCTAGTACTGGTAAGTTTACAATTCACTTTATTACTGACATAAAAAACGATTCCAAGAGTTTGTGATAGACATAACCTAAATACCAGACACAAAAATAATCTCGTTGTCTGTGATAGTAGACTCCACAAAATTTCAAATTCTTTCCAGGGTAATTGTATACGCTTTTTAATAAGCTCCCTAATAAAATTAGGGATTTGCCCATCAATAAGTTTAAAAATTTAGTAAAAAAAAGGTTATGTCAAAAATCTTGCTTAGGTATGTCAAAAAGCCTGGAAATGAGCTGTTCACTCAACTTGCTACTCAGCTAAATTTTGTATCTAGACTAAGTAAATGATTTTAAGTAGACCAAAAAAAAAAGAAAAGCCCGCTGAGTTTCTTGCCAGAGTCTTCTCAGGTCAGGGCCGCGTTTCGAACCGGGTGGTCCATTTGCATTTGATAAAATTGACGTTTTGTAAGTGCCGTTTACTGATCTATGCAGAATAAATTATTTTTGATTTGATTTGATTTGATCATTATGCGTACAGCCAAAGAGTGGAACGCCCTGCCCCAATCTGTGTTTCCGGATAGCTATAACTAAGAAGTCTTCAAGACTAGTCTGAAAAGGTTACTTTTAGGCAAGCGTGCTTCACCGTAGACAGCATCATCACTTACCAACAGGTGAGATAGTGGTCAGACGCAAGCGGTAACCTATTGAAATATCGAATTTCTGTTACCCGAATCTTAAAACCCCGAAAACGGTTGGTAGAACTTTTAAAAAAAAGATGTAATGAATGACAACTTTCTATAATTCCGTTTTTCATTTCCCAGATGAATCAATTTCCAGGTGCACTAAAACCAAATTTTCAAATAGTATTTTTTTACCAGATTCTCAGAATATTTTTTTTTGTTTCCCATCGTACCATTTTCCAAATAAACTATTACCAAATTTTCATAATCTTTTTATTTGGTTCCCATACAATCGTTTTCCATCTAAACTATATACAGGTATAGTAAAACTCAGTAAATTTATACGATTCATTTATTAGGTATGTACCTACAGCAAGTAATTTAGAAATATTAGTTGCCTATTACAGATAGGTTTAAGTGTCAAATTCGACTCAGCAGGTTAGGTTGGGTTAGAACTGCGACCCCCGCACGAGCCGAGCGAGCGAAGCGAGCGTGCCGCGGCAGCGGCCGGCGAGTGCTAGAAAAATTCGACTCAGTAGGTTAGGTTAGGTTAGGTTAGGTTAGGGTAAAACTGCCAGAACCGACTCGCTATTGTTTTACTTGCCAATTACAGTCAGGTTAAGGTTAAGTACCTACCTTGTAATTTTTTCCATTGGATTCATTTTTAAAAATCTGGATATTGTTTGTCTGGATATCAATAAAGTGCATTTCAAAAATTTGTGTTTTAAAAACTCGGCTTTCGTGCATATGGATTACGGTCATCTGGATTTTGTGCATTTAGATTTGGTGTGTCTTGAATTCGTTCGTCTGGATTATAAAACGTCGTACAAATGAATAAATAGGATAGTGAAATTCGGAGTTGCGATTATATGGCAAATAAAACTTCGGAATTTGGAAAACCGGGATTATATTTCGACGCTTCATTCTTTGATATAATTAACCAGGTAGTCCCTTATATCTACTAGGCAACATCGCACATTTTTAAGAGATATGAATATGACTAGATTTGAATCGAGTAGGTGCCTACCTACCGTGCTACACTCTTGACAGATACTCATTCCTTATTTGTGCGTGGCAACGTGAGCACGTCTTCAGCAATGCCAAAGCGCAGTGCCGAAGACAAAATAAATCGTTATTATTATTTATTATAATCTAAATCGGTAAAACGTAAAAGTTATCGTCGTATATTTCTTCAGATGCGGAAGAAAACGAAATATGTGAGTACCTACATAATACATTTTATCAACCATTATATTGTGCATTACTCCGTAATAGTTACGCAATTCCATGGAGTGACTTAAACATTCTGTTCTCTGTGCAATCTTCCTATGCGGGTCTCCAACGATGATAATAATAATTTTACGTAAAACAACAAATAATTACTATCGGGGTCCATTGTGAATGCCCAACGATATTTACATAACCAAACAGTAGTATAAATATTACTATGCCGCAATGCTATAAAAAATATTATATACCCTCCTTTTTTTTTTTTACTATTTCGTACATTAGAGTAATGAAAGTTTATAATATATTAGGTCAAAAGGACCAGAAATTTCAGAGCTAGCCTCTAATACCTGCCGATAATGCGGTTCCGACCGGATCACAAAAAAGTTAACAACTTTGACTAAAACACCTAATCTTAACGCTCAAACTATCATACGGTGCATTACTCTTTAATAATTAATTAATTCCAAGGCGAGACAATGTTCTGCAGGTAAGGATTGACTGCGAGTCAATATCTGCCTAGCAAATTACATCAGAGGTAGACTGCGAGTCTCACCCGATGATAATAGAACATTCTATTCTCCGCCCAAAGTTCCTACAGGTATGGATTGACTGCGAGTCAATAAATACCTTTCAAATTACATCGGGGTTGACTGCGAGTCTCCAACGATGATAATAATTATTTTACGAAAATCGTAAAATAAAGGAACTTTTAGGATCCAAGGGCCCAAAGGGTCCAAGGATCTAAGGGCCAATCCATCGCGAGTACCCTACAATATTTACATAACCAAACAGTAGTATAAATATTACTTTGCCGCAATGCTATAAAAATATTATATACCCTCTTTTTTACTATGTCGTACATAAGAGTAATGAAAATTTATAAAATATTAGGTCAAAAGGACCAGATAATTCCGAGCTAGGCTCTAATACCTGCCGATAATGCGGTTCCGACCGGTTCACAAAAAGTCACCAATTTGACTATAACACCTAATCTTAACACTCAAACTATCATATGGTGCATTACTCTATAATAATTACATAATTCCAAGGCGAGACAATGTTTCTACAGGTAAGGATTAACTGCGGGTCAATATCTGCCTAGCAAATTACATCAGAGGTAGACTGCGAGTCTCACCCGATGATAATAAAACATTATGTTCTCAGCCCAAAGTTCCTACAGGTATGGATTGACTGCGAGTCAATAAATACCTTTCAAATTACATCGGGGTTGACTGCGAGTCTCCAACGATGATAATAATTATTTTACGAAAATCGTAAAATAAGGAACTTTCAGGGTCCAAGGGCCCAAAGGGTCCAAGGGTCAATCCATTGCGAGTGCCCAGCGATATTTGCATAACCAAACAGTTGTATAAATATTTCTATGCCGTAATGCTATAAAAATTATTATATACCCTCTTTTTTACTATTTCGTACATGAGAATAACGAAAATTCGTATATTATCAGGTCAAAAGGACCAGATGATTGAGAGTTCGGCTCCAACACCTATCAATATGTCGATCCGACTGGAACACAATAAATCACCGACTTGACGATAAGACCTAATCTTAAAGCTTGCAATTGCATTAGATGTACCTAATATGGTTAGAAATAGAGATAAAACACTCTTTCTACTCAACAACAATAACTCGGTTCAGGAATTACCACTATAAATAGGGCAATGGACCTTCTCTTATTAGGCGAAGATAAAATTCAGGCACTAAAGCACCTCAGCAATGGATGCCAGGGGTGCCGTTTGTTAACAGATTTACAGTACCAATTCACACAGTGCCGTACTAAGCTAATTATTACACTCAGTCTAGATAAAACCGGCCTAAGCGTAATCCATGATGCAGAAAGTAGGTAAAAAAAAAAAAAAAACCTCTTTAGAAACCAATAGCAAGCACCTCTTAACAGCCAGGTCCTTGTCACTACCACCATCAGGGAAACTGGCAAGCTCCTCGCTTCCCACCGAACAAGGGAAGGGAGGGGGGGCGGGGGGAGAAGGGAACCGTCGCCAGGTGTGACGACTGAGAGTTTGCGCAACAACCAGCGTGTATCGTAAACCGATAATCACCTCAAATGTAATTTTTCTTTACGATTTCAATTCGAATCATCTCCGGTGTAAAAACCATCTATGAGTCCATAGAATCCATCTTTACCCTACGGGTTATCAGTCTCTTGGTGCCAACCAAGACCCTCACAAAACTTATGAGATCACGATTTTAGATCCGTGGCATACTTAGACGAAATATTGGGTATAGGAGACAACTATGCTCGGTGTCTAGAAAATATAAACGAAACTCTGTCATTACTAAAAAGGTTAGGCTTCGTTAAAAATTCGATAGAAGTTTATTACACTCACAATAGTCATGTGAATATTTAGCCTTTGTACATGATACGAGAAACCTAACATTACCATTATCTACCTATCGAAAAGCTAAATAACATAGCACAATTAGTTCAAAAGTATTCAACTTTACCACAGTGCATTATACGTGACTTAGCTCAACTAATAGGAGTTAACCTTTTCGTACCCTGCCGCCAAACGCGACTGGCTATACACGAAAATTCTAGAACGATATTAATGTCTTTTGTAATCGATATACGAAGAGTATGAAACCAAAATCAAACTCCCTCCAGGGTTATTGAAAGACCATAATTGGTGGAGCGAGAACCTCTACATTTATCATATGGCTCTCACTCCCTTTAAATTGGAGATTTACACGGATGCCTCCCGGACAGGGGGGGGGCACAGTGTGTAATAGCAGTGGAGCAAGCGAAATACGTTCAACAAATTACTTAGAGCCTTTAGCCGTCTTCATTGGTTTGAAAAACTTTCATGCGATTGGAGAACAACGGTGTACCTATTATTGCTTTGCGTCGATATTACGACTGCCATAAGCTGCAATTCCCTCATTTAAATGTCCGGGCTCATTTGGCATTGTTGCGAGAAGCGTGATATTTGGATTGTAGCATCTTACGTTAATATACATGAACATAAGCTCACGCTTTTATCCCCGCAGGGGTAGGCAGAGGTGCTAGTACCCACATTTTGCCAGTTTATGTTCAGATCCAAATGTAATAGGTAGAGAGCCTATTGCCCCTCTCCGGGTACTAAATAAATAAATAGATAAACTTGCGATAAATACAAATTCCCTTTTGAATCACACCTCACAATGATGGTATCCCAATTGATACTAATTTAAATCCGGAGAATATCATTATCAAGTTAGTAAATTCTTCTTGCTCTTTGTACTGCTTATCGCGTACAAACTTGTATTATTAAAATCGGAAATATTCTTTTATTTGGTTTTTCAAACAACGGTATTCGTATCTCGATAACAGACATGATAAAAACTACTGCTTCCGGTCGTGACCAACACTTTTCAAAGATTATATTTTTGTTACAAAAAATAAGTGAACAACCAGTACGGGTCAGTTATGGTTAACACACAAATTACCACATATATCAGTTACCACACAATCAGTCTTAAATAGGTGCTGACAGAAAGCGGCGTTGACAAGTGCTGCGTGTCTAGCGCACACAGCACGCCCAGGGCGCCTCGTCAGCCGCGCACTCGCGCGGTCTTTCAGTGGATACTTTAGTAAAACTGCAGAGCACATCCAATACATTCGCAAAACTTTATAACTGAACAGTAATTGGTCACGAACATTTCCGCTAATTCAGTATGCTTAGCATAGTGCTACCCACATAGTACCTATGTTATTAGATTAAAATTTGTATTAGTATGTAATTAAATATTTAATTAATTACCTAAGTAAATACGCGTTTTTGTTCTTAATATTCATTATGCTCATATTAAGAGTTTCACTGAAATAAAAATAAAAACTTTCTATGCTACATAACTCTGAAAGTCTACCTGGTTAATTATATCAAAGAATGAAGCGTCGAAATATAATTACTGATCAAGCGAACTTCGCAAGTGAAGTTCGATCATAATTATATGAGACGCTTCATTCGAAGATATAATCTCCCTCCCACCCATTGTACACAAACATTATTGTTAATATGTTTGATAACTACTGTACCCAAAGCAAGAAAGTTTTACGAGGTTTTTTCCTCTCCTCTCTAAAAAATGAGTATCTGTCAAGAGTGTAGCACGGTAGGTAGGCACCTACTCGATTCAAATCTAGTCATATTCATATATCTTAAAAATGTGCGATGTTGCCTAGTAGATATAAGGGACTACCTGGTTAATTATATCAAAGAATGAAGCGTCTCATATAATTATGATCGAACTTCACTTGCGAAGTTCGCTTGATCAGTAATTATGAATAAATGGCCAAACGTTTTCTGGATTATGATATTCGGAATATTAAAATTCGGGATTAAGATAGGTAACCGACGCAAGCCTATCGATCATAAAAAAATATACACAAAATGCTCACTATACGAGCAGTACGCGATTTTGTGCTGTTTTTTATACCACGTAGTTGGCAGACAAGCACGCGGCCCACCTGATAGAAAGTGGTTACCGTGGCCTATATACAAACAAAGGGTGACACATTCGTGGAACCGACCCTATCGCATGGAAACACCGTGTTTGTAATGGTAACCCTATTTCCTGAAACTTTGCCTTCAGCTTCCATCAAGCGAAGCGAACTCAAATTGACGTGCCATTAAAAAAATACCAGCTTGAAAATATCTCATACCTTATTATTTCCACAGAATGTTTAAATCCTTACATCAACAAGAATGTTACAAATAATTACAGGTTTCTCTCCGCCAAGCAACAACTACCTTCCTCCTGCCTTCGGCTCCAGCGGCCAGGACAGCTACAACCACAACCAGTACAGCAACCATGGGCAACACGGCAACCAAGGACACCATGGACACCACGACCACGGTCACGGACATAGTCACGACAATGAAGTGGTAAGTGGTACCTGGGACCTTACTAGCAACTCCTAAAAGTAATATTATTTCAAACTTACATTACTTCCATTGGCATTCGGACTGTCAGCGCCCGTGAGAATGTGCTTACATGATTTTTTTTTCCTTATTTCGTGAATCCCCGGTCGGTGGAGGTGATTATGTCGGACTCGAACCGACTAAAACGCGCGACATTACCATACAAGACATATATCTCTCGCACCCCGATAGACCTGGGGTCATCTCTTTCGAGATGAAAGACTAAAAAAATATTTTGCCGGTCATCAACAAAATGGTACACAGTTCACTTCTCCTAACATATAAATCTACCTCTTGTACCTACTGTATGTTGTCATACAGTAGAATTAGCATGACTAACTTAATTTCGCTAATTAGAAAGTCACAAGTTACCTTTTTAGCTAAAATGTGCTGTAATATTGTCAACTTGGTCGTTTATTAATTTTATGTTACTTAAAGTTCATTTGTTTAGGTACTTATATATAAAATAAAAAATATTTATTGACCATTAGTGCTACTAACATTTCTTATTATGCATCAAGATAATAATAATATTAAAATTATTTCTTTAATTTTCGAAATCCACTCGGTCATCAGAATATTAGTGTTCAACCGATTTCTTTTATTAAACAATCCTAGTGTGTCTTTTTAATATGTTTTGTTTAAAAACTCAGTTTAATAAAAATACTTTTCTGCTTAGAAACGCATTTTGAAGATTTAAAACCTGTGTCGAACCACTAGTTAGTCGGTTAGTTAGTCTAGTTTATTTGTTTAACATAACATAAACTCACGCCTTTATCCCTATGGGGTAGGCAGAGGAGCTAGCACCCATATTTCGCCAGTTGATGTTTAGATCTCAATGTAATAGGTGGCGAGTCTATTGCCATTAACTGGGCACTTATAAGCCTGCGATAAATACACACATAACTTCGAAAAGCATCGAACAGTCTTTGGTGTGTGTCATGGTAAAACCTGGGATCGAACCTGAGACCTCTCAGCAGTCCATTATCCATACCACTAGGAAACCGCGGCTACTTTTTCTTACTCGGTTTAACACATTTTTTATAAATAGTTGCCACAATATTGTTTACCTTTATTTAAGTACCTAAGCAAATGGTATAGATACCTACCCCTAGTTTCTTTTCACGATGTATTACTGTGTCTCCTATGGATCTCCTGGTCTTATGGCCGACATCACTACATAGTATAAAAGAAAGTCGCGTTCTCTGTCCCTATATCCCTATGTCCTTCTGTCCCTTTGTATGCTTAAATCATTAAAACAACGCAACGGATTTTGATGCAGTTTTTTCAATAGATAGAGTGATTGAAAAGGAATTTAAGGTTTCATGTTACAACCAACTGGTGCGGAGCAGAAGTGAAATATGTTGCAAAAACGGGGTGACGCAGACGAAGTTGCGCGGGTCGGCTAGTAACATATAAACAACACAAATTTATAATTTATTTAATGAAAGAAAATTAAGTTATCAATCATCGCATTATCAGTAATTCCTCATTATGAGCAAAATATTATTCAAAACATCATCTCAATAAACATTATTACACAACACAATAACTCAATTATTAGTTTTCTTGCGTAACTTGTATAGATAATAAGAATTTATTGGCCTTAACCTGTATATACTATTATCAATACTATAAAATATATCGCCATAATCACCAAATATCATGCTGGATGGTAGAAAATCTATATCGGCTACTCTTCTTGCAGTGCCATTTAAACACTCAATTTCGTACAAACCATCGAGTGTCAAACCAAAAGTCTTCTCGTCATCAACCAAAAAATGGTACACAACATTCAAATCTTTGTTTTTAATTACCTCATGGCTGTTATAAACACAATATACTCCACACATAGTCACTAAATGAACATTATTTTTATTATCTACATCGAATTGCATAACAGTCTTCATGCTGGTAACTCGAACTGCAGTTTCTCCTTCATCGAAAATTTTATATATCATATGATCATTTGCATCTATTAAGTACATATCATTATTTCTGACAACTAGTTTGTATATATTCATGTTGTACAGTCCAATATTGAACGCAGTGTTATTTATAGGATCATATTTGTACAACCCATCGTCTGATCCGAAGTATACTGTACCAGTTTCTGTGTCTACTGCAGTGGCTTTGTTTCTGGCTATACCATCAACTTTTCTTGTCTGTTTCGTCACTATATTCACGAAAGCACGTCCAGAATTTTCTATATAATCATCCATATACATGAAAAATAGGTTTCTGCTGGACGAATCGTAAGCAAGTTCTTTAGGATTGTCAAATTTATCTGTTAGAAGTTCCTTTTTGTATAACCTTGTGCCTATTCTCGCTAATGGTGTATCTGTTAGATATATAGTTAATTTTGCGTTAACACACACGAGTATCGCGACAAATATTAGTTTGGTTGACATTTTACGTGCGTCACGAACTGAATCAGCTCCACTACTGTCATTGTTAATATTTTGATTACTTATCTTTGGTACATGCTCTGATGTATCATCAACAGCATCTGGATCATTCAAATTTGATTCTTAAGCTACAGGATTAAGATCGATTGTTATGTTTGTAACTGTGTTTGAGTTTTCACGCTCAGCTGGGTTCGCGTAAATGAGTGGTAAGGTCACGTCTGCCATGTGTATAGGTGACGTCGTGTAATTAGGCTTGTTAAGCTGTGCCTGTACGATATGATGTGTGGTAGGCAGAATATTTGTGAAGTTACTCAGCTTACATTTAATAAATCGTAAAGTGGTGTTAATAGTCTCGATCTTAAAAAGGATATAACTGAGACAATAGTCTTGTAATACGAAACAGTTGGACTTAGGCCTGTTAAAATGTTGGGCGGCTTTGGTCGACTATTTCCACGCTGTCCAGACGAGTTGGTACAAGGTTTTATTTCGAGTTTTCCTTTGCGTTTGTCATATTTCATATACGACACCCTTCAGAGGAGATGGGACCGTGATATACTTTCTTCGTCACCATACCAGTATAACCATACTAAATTATTCTATATAAGTAGTTATTTTTTTAATTATTTGTATTTCAAATAGGTCCTTCATTAAGTTAGCTATTTTGATGCATTCTATTTTTTATAATTTGATTCCTAATCCTTAACTTACAACGTTTTGTTATATAGCTCACTAGCTGTAGTTGGCGGCTTCACCTATAGGTATGTTTTTATATCTTAGGTGGTAAATAAGCACACGGCCCACCTGATAGAAAGTGGTTACCGCGGCCTATACACCATTAAACGGGACTTACAAAACGTCAAAATTAAAATACATATTATAGGTTAGTTTAGCAAATTTACCACCGGTTCGTAACGCGACCTCGTCCTGAGAAGACTCCGGCAAGAAAATCAGCGGGCTTTCCTTTTTTCTTGATTCAGCCACTCGCGCTGATGACTCAAAACAAGCGATCAACAAAGTCTAATCTATCTCTATACCAATATTCATCAAAATCAGTTTAGTGGTGAAAGCGTTACAAACTACACACAGACAGATAAAGAAAAGACAGTTCCAATACTAGCTGTTGCCAGCGGCTTCGCCCGTGTGGACTTCTGATCCTGTTTCCGCTGCTTGGACTTCTGATCCCGTTCCCGCTGTTCTATAAAAACCATCCTTGAACTTCAACGAACATTTTAAAAAAGAATTGGCCAGATTGGTCCGGGCGTTGTTGAGTTATGCGCTTACAACACATTGAAAGATTCATTTTTATACTATAGACTAGATGACCCGCGCTACTTCGTCTGCGTCACCCCGTTTTTGCAACATTTTTCATTCCTGCTCCGCACCTGTTAGTCGTAGCATGATGTTATATACATATAAACCTTCCTCTTTAACCATTCTATCTATTGAAATAAACCGCATCAAAATCCGATGCTTAGTTCTAAAGATTTAAGCATACACAGGGACAAGAAAAATAGGGACAGAAAACGCGACTTTATTTTATACTATGTAGTGATTAAATATTTATAATATTCATCAATAACTAGGCAATCAACAGCAATAACAATGTTACAAATTGCACATTTGGTTTCGGAGATTAGCGCGTACAAACTCTTCACCTTTATTATTGGGTTATCTTTTATTGATAAGAGTGACCTGTAGTAATCATCGTCACCTTTAATATTGATATTATTGAATATTGACTTGGATTGTATTGACGGCCATTCTTAGGAATTGTTTTTATTCCACACTTATCTCAGAATACTGGTTTATGTGCTTATCAAATTATTAGAATAACAGCAAAGTTATACGTAAATATACCTAAACTAGCTGTTGCCCGGGGTTTCGCCCGCATGGCTATCTTATTTATAAATTCTAGCCTATGTGATATTCTGATGTACCTATAAGCTATATTATTGCAAAGTTTCATTATAATACATGCAGTAGTTTTTACATGAAAGAGTAACAAACATCCATCTGATGTGCTCTCCGAGGCACGACCAAACCAATGCAAATAGCCATATTCATGCATACAAATATTTGGACTGAACTGGGATCGAAACCTAGCATCGTAGCAGTCGCATTTAGTACCACCACGCCACAAATACGTCTTTTGTTTTGATATAATCTGTGGTTGAACCCTTCCACCATCATTACACCCCGTGCTATCTTCAAAACACAGTCAAAAAACGCATCCTGCGCGTATAGAGCTCCTTTCGAGTACATTTTGGTTCCATAACCATATATCTATTCTTATACATAACTAGCTAACCCGCGCAACTTTGTCTGCGTCACCCCGTTTTTGCAACATTTTTCATTCCTGCTCCGTGTTGGTTGCTGTAGCATGATGTTATATACATATAAACCTTCCTCTTTAACCATTCTATCTATTAAAAAACCCGCAACAAAATCCGTTGAGTAGTTTAAAAGATTGAAGCGTACAAAGGGACATAGGGACAGAGAACGCGACTTTGTTTTATACTATGTGTAGTGAAGAAAGTCACCATCACTATCTCTTTCGAAACAAGCCGATAGAGGCGACAAACGGAATAATTTCATGCGTTTTAATAACTAGAAATGTTTATATTCCAGCCAAAGTCCTATGAGTTCGGTTATTCAGTGAAAGATGCTGAGTCTGGCAATGATTACGACCGCAAGGAGAGCTCCGATGGTAACGTCGTCAGGGGGGAATACAGGGTGCAGTTACCTGATGGACGCACCCAGATCGGTACGTATTTCATTTTTTCTTTATTAGGAACTAGCTGATCCGCGCAACTTCGTCACCCCGTTTTTGCAACATTTTTTTATCCTGCTCCTCACCTGTTGGTCATAGCATGATGTTATATACATATAAACCTTTCTCTTTAACCATTCTATCTATTAAAACAAACCGCATCAAAATCCGTTGCATAGTTTTGAAGATTTAAGCATACAAAGGGACAAGAAAAATAGGGACAGAGAACGCGACTTTATTTTATACTATGTAGTGATAGTGAAACAAATAGTTTCTATACACGGTGATTTTACAGTGGTTTAGGAAAAAGAATATTTTGTTTCACACACAGTTTCGGTAGCGAAATCGACTGGAAGTTTTAATTTTGAAAAAAACTTACTTTATGTATGGCATTAATGTGCAGGTGAACAGAAAAATGTATGGGAAAAGTAAAAAAAAAAAAAATTTTCGCCTAATTAGGACTTCCTTACGATTTTAGTATCGAAATTGTGGCCAAAATCTTTTTTTCCGAAACCACTATAAAATCAACTGGTATACAGACAGAGTGTAAGGAGAACGCTCCCGAAGCCCAAGGCCCCTGGTAGTACTCATGGTACACAACATAATAATATTGGCACTAAAAAAAAATTAGGGCAACGCAATTTTAATAATACTTTCCTTTAGGATAAAATTACATAGTGATATTTTTTTGTTTACGACCTCCGTAGCGTGGTGGTAGTACACGCGACTGCTACGCAGGAGGCGCGGGTTCGATTCCTGCTCAGTGTAAATATTTGTAAACATGAATATGAATGTTTGCATTGGTCTGGGTGTTTCTATGTATAATATGTATGTATTTACAAAAAAAAATGTATCTAAGTATGTTTATCCGCATTCTAGAACTTGTAACACAAGCTAGTTAAGCTATGCTTACCATGGGTCTAGATGGCGCGTTGTGTAGATTTTCCTAGGATCTTTATTTATTTATTTATATTATATCATTACAGTGACGTATCATGCGGACTGGCAGACTGGTTTCCACGCCGATGTCCGGTACGAAGGACAGGCTTCATACCCTGAGCCTACTTACAACCACAGACCACAAGGTAAGGAAAAAGAATTTGTATATTCCATATTCTAGAACCCATATTATAACCTTTGCTTCTTATTATGGCTCGAAAACTTTTCTTCACCCTGCCTGATGGTAAGCTGAAGGTAAAGTCTCAGGAAAGATGGTCACCATTACAAACACGTAGAGTTACACACTCATCAGATTGCTTCGCTTCCATCAGTAAAGTATAAACTTCAATAGATTTTTTTGCAATCTCAATAATTTGACTATCATTGACAAATAATAGATTCGGGGTCCAAATGGACCGTGTGCTTTTATTATACCTACCACTTAGGTGGCCGACAAGCACACGGCCCACCTGGTGGTAAGCAGTCACCGTGGGCTATGGACGTTTGCAACACCAGGGGCGTTACACTCGTGCTGCCTACTCTATAGAAACCGTCTAATGTCCTTCTTGAAGAACCTCATATTGTAGTCGCTTGGGAAAACCACGGCAGGGAGCTCATTCCACAGCTTAAACGTGTTTATCGATTACACAAGTTTTTTTATTATTAGCATCTGAAATTACTAATAAACCCTCTAATCCAACTCAATGGCTTATGTTATGAATGGGTTTACATCGGCAGTGTAATGGCAAGCATACGAACACCATACCTCTCGATGGTAAGGCCCGACCAACTCATTAACCGCTAAACTACCAGCAAAACCGCGGTAGCCTAGTGGTATGGATAATGGACTGCTGAGACGAGGTCTCGGGTTCGATCCCAGGTTTACCATGGCACACACTAATGACTTTTCGATGCTTTTTGAAGTTGTGTGAATTTATCGCAGGTTTATAAGTGCCCGGTTAATGGCAATAGGCTCGCCACCTACTTATTACATTGGGACCTAAACATAAACTGGCGAAATGTGGGTGCTAGCACCTCTGCCTACCCCTTCGGGGATATAGGCGTGAGTTTATGTTAATGTTATGTAAATTGCTTACAAAAACAAACTTACAGGTAATTACAACTACAAAGCCCCTTCAGATTACAGCGGTTCCCTAACAGGGTTCAACAACTATAAACAACCATCACCCGCCTACGGGCCCCCTGGCTACCATTGAGAGACAAACAACAGCTATGTACCCGTACGACCCCAAACTTTCGACCTCATCTGTATTTGAGTCTTAAAATGAGGGGCCTACGGATGTTTTTGTGATAAGGTGCAAACTTCGTTGTTTGGGACAAACTACGGTTGAATAGTTACCATATTGTACAAATTTTAAGTAATAATAATTCCGTTATTTAATTAGAAGCCTTTCACAAATATTTAAAATGTTATAAAACGGATCTTAACGGATTCCGTTGCGATTTGTTTTTAGCATGAATAAATCGCAATGGAAACCGTTAAAATAATTTCTTTATTTAATGTGTTCTCGTATTTGTATACACCTTAAAACCTTATCATTTTTTAAAGTATGCGCGAGTATTAAGTAAATATAGAAATAAAGTTCGTTTTAACGGATTCTGTTGCGATTTATTTTTAACATCTCTAATCTCTATAAAATCCGTTAAAACTGTTTCTCCTAGTTTTTACGTTACAATCGATTGATATTCAAAAAGTAAATCTTGTGAGGTTTATTCCGTGCTTTCAACATAATATTATGTAGGTGTGTATATTTATAATGGTACAAAACTCATTCATATATTTTAGAATAGATACAAAAGCAATCAGTATTCTTATAAAATAACAAATTAGTTTTAAGTATTTTTTGTATCAGTATTGTTTGATATTAAAGATTTTAATTAATTTAGTTTTTTATTTATTTATTGGGTTTTTGTAAGTGCTTGGAATTCTAATTTAGACCCCAATGCAACCTCTCCTGCTGGTACTGACCTGCTAACTGGTAGACGATCCCATCTCATCCATGAGAGTTCAGGCAATAGTCACTCCCATAAAAGCCTTATACCATAGTATAAGGATAAGAAGAAATAAGCAGACCGTAAGTACAGAAATAAAAGCCATGGATGCTATCGGAAAAAACACTAGAATGATTTCCCTCTGAGTCAAGTAGAATTAAGGGTACAATGGGGTTAACATAATACTGTCAAGAATAAAAACCCCTAATAAAAAATTGGATAACAAAAAACACTAAGATGATTATTCGACAGAGCTAGTTCAACGCCTGTTACAGTTATTGCTGCAATAATACGTACGTCGGTGACTGCTACGCAGAAAGCGTGGGTTCGATTTTTTCTACCAGTTAGGTGGCAGAGAAGGATAGTGGGTTTCAAAAGTTCATGGACACCTTAAGATCTAATATCCTTTAACAGCCTAAGTGTAGTTTAATCAGAAGCAACATAGATAGGGTTAATAAAATGAACAATCGATGTCTTGTTTCTTTATAAGTAAATAAGTTAACTCATGCAAGTAGTAGCCTAAACTTAATTACATTAATAAGTAGATTATCCAGTAGCTTCTAAACTAGCAGTTGTTTAATGGCATCACTTCATACAATATTTTGACGTGACAACGTCTTATAAATTGGCTTGCCGGGTGACACTTCAAGAAACTGCGTTACGCTCCGCTCACGTTATGCGCTCACAATGAGAGCGAGTGAGAGGCACGCGTCCCTTCCACTCGGGCATGGTTAGCCCGCCTAAGAGCGAGAGAGACAGACATAAAAAGTGAAAGGCACGCGTCCTTACCACTCAAAGTCGTTGTCACGTAAAACTTTCGCCCGTATACCGACTTTACAGGCAACCAATTTTTTTAATTAAACGTTTTTATAGGCCATTAACAACTGTGGCAGAAATAGATATTACAATGACGATAGTCTCAACACTAAAAATCACAAGCCGCTGCCACTGACATTTTAAATTCGGTATCACGGTAATGAATGAGTCTGTAGGGAGAAGTTTAAAAGAACTTCTGTACCGCCAGCGCAGGATACACATTGGTCTTCCCACGGTCAGCACAAAATTTCGCCAGTGAGCTCCAACTTACCCTACTCCTACTTACTTTATTACCAAATCGTAATTTTTATACCAATCTTTTAATTTACCTAGCCGAAGTATTATCATGTGTCTTCTCATGAATTTGTAGACAAACAACATTATAAGCAGGTACCAACATTGAACATTTGATTTGACTAAATATGTACTTTACTGACCACAAACATATTTCTCTATACACGCAACACTGATAAGATAGTAATAACAACAAAAAATTACAAACAACATTTATCTTAATATCTTTATTATTCCATTCAAATGTGTATAAATATAAATAGGGAATTGTATAATAGAACTTAAAGAAACAAACAATGAGAGAAACTAAACAATAATAAAATAACTTCACATGAATCGCGAAAGAATCCGTTAATAATATATCCGTAACGTGTAAGCTTCCCCCAATTGTAATATTCTTTTTATAATAATCTTTGCTAATATTATAAAGAGGAAACGTTTGTATTTTTGTCTGTGTATGTTAGTAATGAACAAACACACCTTTACACAAAACCTAGGCGTTAGAAAGTGACAGAATATACGAACCCTAAAACGTTTTTTTATAAACTATTATCAACTTTGACAGAAATAGATGTTGCTATGATGATAGTCTCTAAAATAAAAGTCATAAGTCACTGAAATTTTAAATTCGGAATCACGGTAATGAATGAGTCTGGGGGTCTATCTATGCTATACTTATGGCACGCTATGATGGCCGTTTTAAAACGACTGGTTTTGCTCGTTTTCTCTTTTTTGTTGTGTGAAGTTTATCCCACCAAGAACATAAATGTATAAAAGGAGAGCCAAGTTCAATACAAAAATTATATTAGTTCGTGTAAATATACACTTGGCGCTGGCTAGCCAGTTCCTTTGCTTGAACTTGAATTGACACGCTGCCGCGTGTCTAGATTTTCTACTGTACCAGTCTCGCCATATTTTTCTTTAGGTATTCGACTAACAGTTCGTTGTTCAATATTAATCGCACCAAAAAAGAGAAAACTAGCAATACCAGTCGGGTCAATACGGCTATCATAGCGCGTCACAACAATAGTATGTAAGATAAGATAAGATAAGATAAGATAAGATAAGATAAGATAGGTATATTTAATAAGAGATTAATGTATATGATTAAGGTATATACGGTATAGGATTATAATTCAATTTTACAATATTATCAATAACTACATAAATAGGCTCCCCTTGCCTGTTAAAAGTTAATTCTCTCAAATCAACTATGTTAGCTACTCTATCTAAAGCATATTTATATTTATTATATATATATACACCGCTAGTAGCACAAATAAATGGTCTAAAAGTATTATCAGTAGTAATCACATTCACTGTATACCTCTCATGGCTGTTAATAGCTCTTGTACCTAATTTGACTCTAAATAAATTTCTATCCTGTGTAAAGAATATGTTATTGTCATCATCAACAATTAATTGATCAACATATTGGTCTTGAAGTTCTGGCAAACGTTTCACCAATCCGTAGTCAAATTTATAAGCTTCTCTGCGTCTATTAACGTAATATACATAATCTTTAAAAAATAAGTATTGTATGCTATCTTGTACGGGCAGCATTTCTGGTACTCCGTTTTCGTGAAGGAAGAAAAGTCCATCTGAACCGCCTACATATATCCTATTTCTCCTTTTATCTATTGCTACTCCTGTGGCATTTCTTATCCCATCTATAACTCCAGCAGTTTTATCGTTTATATTAAAATAGCCCAAAGCTCTTGAAGGTATTTTAGCTATTTGATCAAATGTGAAATACAATGTATTATCATTTTCATTGAGAACTATTTGATGGATGTTATTGATGCCTTCTTTAAGTATTTCGATTTCATGGCATCTGTAGTTGAAGAATATTCCTGGACATTTTTGTGCTGTGGCCCAGGAGAGAAGAGCGGTGAATATTAGCAGCTTCATGTTCTGGAACGGACAGAAAATATTGTTAATTACTTCAGTCTCTAATCTATATAAGTAAAACAACTATCTGACCCGCGCAACTTCGTCTGTGTCACCCCGTTTTTGCAATATTTTTATTTCCGTTTTTGCAATATTTCACGCACCTGGTCAAAAATAGGGACAGAGAACGCGACTTCGTTTTATACTATGTATAGTGATGCCCTCTACACATTCCTGTCAAATGTTATTTCCTTAGTCAATCCCTTCTAAACCATATCCTCTTTCACGCAATTCGTTTATCTTTTCTTGGACTTCTACTTCTAAAGCTCTCTACCTTTGGGACCTTTTTTATAATATGTAGTTGGAGAAACATCAACAGAAGCTTTAAAGAATTTTGTAGAACTGGAAATTCTGCAAGCTCACGAAATCAATCACCCTAGCTTTCGAGAACTCGCAAGTAACTCGATAGTGACGTCATCCTAACGTTAATGTATTAATTGCTATCAAATTCGATACGAATACTTTCTCACAAGTGGTTCGTGCTACAGGCACAGAGCGGTGGGGAATGTAGCTGTTGATTCGCTTTGGAGCGAATGCATTTTGTCTATACCCGGTCGCATACGAAGCTGTGACAATCACCGATTTCGTATTAATAAGAATTTTTGATGGTGGCCTTCCTATTTAACGTGCCCTAAATTAACTAGACACTGGCTGTACACCCCTGCACGTGATGACCTTCAACACGAAGTCGAGGGGGTCATAGTCGAGTGGTCAAGGTCACTCCGACCACTGGAATATGACCCCCTACTCATACTAGTACTTATTATTTATTCTATGGTTCTATGGTAAATAGTTTTAAACATATAGTGTGAATATAATTTGATTTCAAGGTACTATGTGGGAAATAAAGCATTGTAGTTTGAATTTACAAGGTGTAGGTAATTGAATTAGCACTAGTGTACTTGTATGCAGTTAGATAGGGTCATGATGCACCCACGTGCAGTTTAACCCTATTAAATCCAATACTAGATCATTTAGTTTCGTGTGTCCGTAACTTAAATAAAGATGTAGATGATGTTCGGTGCAAGCGAGCACCGAACATCAAGTCTCTGAGCTCATAATGCAACCGTAAATGTCGTTAAGATTGATTAGTAGTTCCTTTGAAGGGGACTACTTTTTCTTTTCTTTATTTCATTATGCGCAAAATCCCCACGGATACCACCTCCGCCTATGTCCCTGACTCGAACCGACTAAAACGCAAGCCGTCCAAAGGTCTTTGATTGCCGGAGGTGAGATTATACAAGAATCAAAGAATCAATCAAAGAATCAATTTCATTTATTCAGTTTAAGTGCACTTATGAATGTCAAAGTTTTAAAATAATTGTCAAAAATATAATAACAAGACATATCTCTAATATGGGAACCATGGTGTTCCAGTCCAGCCCCCCGATATGGGGAGATGCACTTTGCACCACCGCCGACTCCTTCTACGAACAAGTAATGCTCGAAAAGGAGGCGGAGAAGTGGTCCGGAGAAGACTCCGTGCCCGCACACACCGTGTTGAGCGTTACTATATGTATGGTTGAAACTATGCGTATGGTTGAACATGGTGATACTTCTACAACTATCAGCAACAATGTTTTTTACCCGTATTTTGCAAATTAAGAATAAATAAATAAATAACTATTTAGATATGTTTCTGCTAGAGTGCTAAGCTTCACATGTCAACCGAATGTCCGCACTCATGAAGGACAGTAGCCTACTTACTAGCATCTATACATATACAAAATTCAATATATCCTGATAAAATCATTATTGTCAATACGGTGTACAATTTTACCTCGCCCTTCGCAAATGTCAGTCAACCAATGACATGTCACGCATCGCTGAACCCTGTACATTGAACAATATGATGTAGACCATGAATTACAATTCACAATAACAAATCAGGGCATGTGTGTAAGCACAGCTGGTTTGTTTCATGTAAAGTTATTGAGGAAAATCTTTTTTTTTTATACTACGTAGGTGGCAGACAAGCACACGGCCCACCTGATGGAAAGCGGCCACCGTGGCCTATGAACGTGTGCAATACTAAGGGTGTCACACACGCGCTGCCCACCCTGAAGGGAAAGGGGGAGAGCTGGGAAGGGGTGGGGAGGCTAGGAAGGGGAGGGGAAGGAGGGGTACAGTACTCTGGCTACCCTACTTACCGGCGGGAACACAACGCGATGGTTATTATGACCGCGGTCTTCTGTAGGGCGGAGGTACTTCCCCAGTTGGACAGCTCATTTCGGACGGGAGATACCGTCGTGTCCTGTCGTGTCGTATACCTTGCGTTTTTATAAAGAATATTAGCAACCGAAGTTACTAATATTCCCTTTAACCCCTCCAGATAAGCTCAAAGACTTGTGTTAGGAGTGGGTTCACCTCGGTAGCGTAATGGCCAGGATTCGAACCCGGGTCCTCTCCATCGTAAGGCCGACTCCTTAGCCACTAAGCTACCGCCGCTTCATGTAAAATTGCCGCTGGGCAAATGTAATTCCATACATTACATAACATCCCTATATGGAAGGCTTAAGGAGGATTTCTGTCCAAAAAGACAATTTTCATTGACATATCATTTCGTAGCAGACGCAAGCAGGCCATGAAGAAGATACAGTATAGCTCTGTGAATTGTCTTAAATGGCTGTAATTCAAAAAATCGGAATTACATTACAAAAAGTACAACGTTACAAAAAGTAACCGCGGTAGCCTAGTGGTATGGATAATGGACTGCTGAGACGAGGTCTCGGGTTCGATCCCAGGTTTTACCATAGCACACACCAATGACTTTTCAATGCTTTTCGAAGTTATTTGTGTATTTATCGCAGGTTTATAAGTACCCGGTTAATGGCAATAGGCTCGCCACCTATTACATTGGGATCTAAACATAAACTGGCGAAATGAGGGTGCTAGCACCTCTGCCTACCTCTTCGGGGATAAAGGCGTGAGTTTATGTTATGTTACAATAAAAAATGCTTCTAAGTATGTTTATCCGCATTCTAGAACCCGTAACACAAGCTAGTTAAGCTATGCTTACCATGGGTTTAGGTGACGTTGTGTAGATTGTCCTATAATATTATTATTATATTATTATTATTTCCGCTCTTTTACTTCAGAAGCGATTATAATCATAGCAATCCTGGTCATAATAATTTTCAGCAACGTGATTATCATGACTCGTTATAACTGATTTCAATCTATAATATTCGCTTCCGACAATATCACAAAGTTTACAGGGCAAATGGCGAAGGCTAGCACCGATAAATACATATGTCGGTACCTATAACATGACATAATATTGAAAACTATAACTTGTATAGTAGATAGGCGCTTATACATTACAATTATGAACATTGTTACAGATATTATTAAAGAAACCTATTGTATAGAATAACCTTCAATCTGTTTACAAAAAAGAACAATAATTACTCACAGTTTAGAATAAATCCGTACACAAATAAACCGCACAGAGGTCTCGTCATGTCGCTTGCGCACGCGCCACTGCTGTTTTCTGATTGGATGTGCGGATAGAAAGGGCGGCAACCGTGACATTCGTATGCAAAACAAAACTAGTAATATTATCAGACTTTGCTTTAAATTTAGTTTTTTTTTATATATAACAAAGCTGACCCGCGCGACTTCGTCTGTGTCACCCCGTTTTTGCAACATTTTTCATTCCTGCTCCGCACCTGTTAGTCGTAGCATGATGTTATATACATATAAACCTTCCTCTTTAACCATTCTATCTATTGAAATAAACCGCATCAAAATCCGTTGCGTAGTTCTAAAGATTTAAGCATACAAAGGGACAAGAAAAATAGGGACAGAAAACGCGACTTTATTTTATACTATGTAGTGATGATGATAGGTAGTAGCTTTATAAACTAATTTACACACCATCTGACGCAGAGTGAATATTTTCAAAATGGAAGCCGGTGGATAAATAAAGCTGACTTCAATCTAGTTTGTGATGCACCGCTACTAATGGGAAGCCGGCAAAAATCGGGTTATAAGGACGCCTCACAACACCGAGCTATGAAACGCTCTAGTTCTGGAATTGCCGCCTGGCTATGGTTTTTCCCATCGCGGGTTCCATTCCCGCTCAGTGCAAATATTTGCACTGGTCTGGTCGTGCCTCGGACAGCACGTTATGTCGTCGGTCCCAGTTGCCATACAAACATCTATAGCAGTCGTTACAGGTAGTTGGATTGGAGCCCTCAAAAGTCCAACTAGCCTAACTACAGAACTTCGATATCGCCAATTTGGTTGTGGAAGTCCGATTGCAATCGCTTCACGGAAAATATCGGAGTTCAGCCGCATCTTAGCCTGGAAAGGCGACCCCAACTGAATTGGAAATAGGCTCAGAGAACGATGATGATCTCTAAAGATTGAGTGTTTTTTGTAATATCAATAGCTAAAACATAACATAACATGTGTACAGGAGGTATACCAAAATTCGAAAAAAAAACAATGTATGTCCAGTGACAGTAGATGAAGGATTGACCTTTTATGACATTCACAAGTATATACAAAAAATGGTTAACGCCTATGGAAACTATCGCAGCAAAGATTGTGACTATTATTTTGTCTTTAATAACATGTAGGCATTAACACCGTCTGATAGTAGCTTTCTTCTCATAAATTAACTTAATTCTAAACATGCCCCCGGCCGTTGGAAGCTCGCCTTTCAACCCGAAGAGTCAGCATCCAGTAAAGGGCATATCTTGGAGAATGCACGTCGAACAACACCTGTTGCAGTTCTGACATCAGCCACTCGGCTAAGTCCATCCTTGCCAGGGAATAGCGCGATGATACGTCCCATTTTCCACTTCAAGGGCGGCAGATGGTCCTCCTTAATCACAACAAGGGTGTTCAATGTCAGGCTGTCCTTGCTTGTGTGCCACTTGACGCGTTGTTGTAGCTCAGAAATATATTCTGCACTCCATCTGGCCCAAAAATGCTGCCGCAGCTGCTCTATTCTCTGATGGCGTGTCAGATTATTGAAGTACTGCTCCCGCTGATCCTTGACAGGCAGAGAAGTGAAGGGTCTTCCTATGATGAAATGACCAGGAGTGAGAGGCGTAAGGTCCTCCGGATTCGATGACAATGGTGTGAGGGGTCTAGAGTTTAGTATGGCCTCGATTTGAATAAGCGTTGTATTAAGTTCCTCATAAGTAAGGTGACAATTTCCCAGCACTCTATATAAATGATATTTGGTCGATTTGACACCCGCCTCCCAAAGGCCACCGAAATGTGGTGCATATGCTGGAATGAAGTGGAAGGTTATCCCATCGCTAGCAGTAGTCTCAGAAATGGAATTGCAATTGTTTTTAAGAAATGTAGATAACTCATTGTAGGCACCTACGAATGATGTTCCATTGTCAGAGTATAGATTTGACGGCTTTCCTCTGCGGGAAATGAATCGTCTCAAGGCTTGTAAGTAGTTACTGCTCGTCATGTCTCCCACCAGCTCTAAATGGATTGCCTTCGTGGCAAAACATACAAAAATAACGATGTATACCTTTACCAGCCTACATCCACGACCCTGACGGCTAGCACAATTAATAGGCCCTGCGTAATCGACGCCTACATTCTGGAAGGGGTAAGCTGCCAACGTTACTCGATCCCCAGGTAAGTCACCCATTTTAGGAACGACTGTCGTTCCTTTCATACGCTTACATAGAACACACTGGCGGTAAGTATATCTAGCTAGATTACGCCCACCAAGAGGCCAGTATGTTTCTCTTATCGTCGACAACAATAATTGCGGTCCTGCGTGCATCAACTTTAAATGTTCGAATCTAAATAATAACTTTGTAAAATGATTAGCGGACTGTATAATAACTGGGTGTTTTTTATCAAATGAGAAATTAGAGTTCGATAACCGCCCACCAACTCGCATGATTTTGTTGTCGTCGAGAAAGGGATCCAGTTTTAGAAGAGGACTTTTTTGAGGTAAGGGTAAATTATTCAATAATATCTGATATTCGGGAAAGGATTCCCTTTGTGACTGAATGATGATAACATTTAAAGCATCTTGTAATTCCTTATTACTAAGATGTGAATGTGAATTAGTAGTTTCTTTCTTGCATAGTCTAATGAATCTAAGCGCACAGGCTACGCTTCGCTGAAGTCGTAGGAAGTTTGAGAAACGTTCAAAATTGATGATTTTGTCGTCTTTAATATTCAACGAATGAAATGAAACGTCTGACTTCGTTTCAGGAAGAACATCAGTACACCCAGGCAAGGAAGGCCAAGTCGAACTTTCCTCCTGCAAAAACGATGGTCCTAACCACCACATATCTAGCGACTGCATCGTTTCAGCACTCACTCCCCGTGTAATTAAATCGGCTGGGTTTTCATTCGTTGGGACATGTCTCCATATGAATGAACCAGTTGTCTCCACGATTTCAGCTACTCGATTGCGCACAAATGTATTTAATTTAGAAGGCATCATTTTCAGCCACCCCAGAACTATCATAGAGTCCGTCCAAAAGGTGACTGTAGAAACTTGGCTCCGAAGTGAACTAATAACCTTCTGATAGAGGCGTGCTCCAATCAACGCAGCACAAAGCTCGAGGCGCGGAATGGTTGTTGGTTTGATAGGTGCGACACGACTTTTAGCAATGAGCAATCGCACTGATACTGCACCATTCTCACCGACGCTTCGGACATACACACAAGCACCATAAGCTTGTTCCGATGCGTCAGTGAAAATGTGGAGCTCCAGAGACTTATGAGAATCAATGACAACATGACGCGGAATTCGTAATTTATTTAACGATGGCAATGATTTGATGACGTTAGTCCAGGCTTTACTGACTTCATCTGGTAGCTGTTCATCCCATGAAAGTTTCTCTAACCATAACCTTTGTAATAAACACTTCATCACAATGACACACGGCGCTAACAGTCCTAAAGGATCAAAAATCTGCGCAATAACTGATAGCATGTCACGCTTTGTATTTCCAACGTCAGTAGAAATATTCATGGGAAAGCACAGCTCATCTGTGTTTGTTTGCCAGTTCAGTCCTAATGTTTTATTGGGTTCGGTTCCTCCAATATTCAAATCGATAGAAGACTGAGAGGACCTGTCAGGCAACAAAGAAGGCTCATTGGACCTCCACTTCCTTAAAGGCATGCAAGCAGAAGCAAGAGCTGTGGTAACATTCTCACGTAACTTATGGGCTACATCAATCTGATCTGCGCCCGTTAAAAGATCATCAACGTAAAAATCATGTAAGATGACTTGTGCCACTTCCGGGTCGCTGCAATCAAGACCGATTTGTTTAAGACATCGTGTTGCAAGAAACGGAGCGCTAGCAGTACCATAAGTTACGGTGTTAAGCTGATATGCCTTGAGAGGACTGGACGGCTCGTCACGCCAGATGACTTGCTGTAAATAACGGTCTGAAGGATGTACTAACACCTGTCGATACATTTTCTCTACGTCTGCAGAGAGAATGTATTTATAAAGTCTGAACCTTATGAGAATTGAGAGTAGATCGTCCTGGACGGTGGGTCCTACCATCTGAATACTATTAAAGGAAACTCCAGAGGTGGTAGGCGCGCTAGCATTAAATACCACTCGTAATTTGGTGGTGGTACTACTTTCTCGCAGCACACCGTGATGAGGAATAAAGTACGATTTACTTGTTGTATCAATATTGCACTCGGTCATATGACATAAATGTATATATTCTGACATAAAGTCCTTATAAAGTTTATCAAATGAAGGTTGCCTCTGATTTCTTTTTTCTAATGAAAGGAAGCATCGTTTAGCTCGCTGCAATGATTCGCCTAACACCTCCGAGGATTCCTTCAACGGTATTCTCACCATAAAACGACCATCTTCTGAGCGAGTTGTGGTACTAATAAAATAATCTTCACAACTTCTCTCTTCGTTGGAGTAGACAGGCGATTGGAGATTAACTTCCTCCAATTGCCAGAACTTAGTAAGTTGATTTTGAATGCTATCAAAGTCTAAGTCCAGCGAAGGGCTCTGAGACCTGACACTAATAAAATTACATTTTATTGGTGCGGTTGAAGTGGATACGTAGCCATGCTCAATCGAACCACAGACGAGCCAGCCAAGCTTGGTTTGACACAGTGTAGGTTTTCCAGTACCCAGTGAAATTTTACCCGTTTCCAATAAATTCCAAAAAACGTCAGCACCAATAATCAAATCAATCTCGGCCGGCGTGTGGAAGTTCGGATCAGCTAGATAAATATCTGACGGGATGCTAATGTTACTTAAATCAACTGATTGAGCCGGCACATTATCAGTTATAGTGGGCAGAACGAAACATTTAAGATCAGTTGTGTAACTTTCATTTAATGACTGAATGTGTACATCACACATTTTGCCTACTGGCGTTAAGGAATTGTTTATTCCTTGTATGGATTTGGCAACATGAATGAATGGTAAGTTTAATTTATTGAACATATTTTGTGTAATTAAACAGGACGAGCTACCTGAATCGAGGAGAGCGCGGGCTAAGTGTTGTCGATTGTTATGATCGTACAACTTAATTAATGCAGTTGATAGCAGAACGTTGCTAGAACTGCTTGCGTGCGCGCACGGAATAACGTGTGCCGAGAGCGCCACCTGCGGAGTGTCGGCCGAGGTCGGCGCGGCGGCGGAGAGAGGGCACTCGGACCGGTTATCATTGTTATTCTGAGTAGAATCAGCTGTTGTCGATTTAAAATCTGAAACATGTATTAAGGTATGATGTTTACGCTTACAAACTTTACAACCCGATGATTTGCATCGGTTAGCAAGATGACCAGTATTGAAGCAATTATAACACACTTTGTAAGTAGGTATAACTGTCAATCTTTCCTTGTTAGTTAAAGTGAGAAATTGTGGACATGAAAATAATTTATGATCGCCATTACAGTTAGGACACGAGTGGGAAGGGGAATTATTGTTATTAGTGTTCAATGTTACCATCGCCTTAATTTTTGAATTTGATTTTTGAGCATGGTTTTGAGAAGGAATAGTGTGACGTGAAACTTCTAAAGTTTCTATTAAATCAGCGCGGTTTCTTATGAACTCTGTGAATTTATTAAATTTAATAGGGATTGTTTTGTCTAGATTCCCTTTATATTCCTCCCACTCTCGGAATGTTTTGGTGTCTAATTTATGACTGATTATGTAGATCAACAAAGTGTCCCAGAAATCTACCGGTTCGCCTAGTGATTTGAGCGCTCGTATGTTTTTATTAATGTGGTCTAAGAGACGTTTCAACGAAGCTGAGGATTCTTTAGTAATTTGTTCGATTTTAAATAGCGATGAGATGTGATTCTGTATAAGAAGCCGTTTGTTGTCAAATCTTTCACATAAAAGTTGCCAAGCCACAGTGTAGTTCTGAGCAGAGAACTCGATGGACTGAATAACGACAGCAGCCGAACCTTCCAGAGAAGACCTAAGATAATGGAACTTATTGATTTCGTCTATGTCGTCGCAGTCGTGTACGAGACTGGCAAAGGTGTCGCGGAACTCAAGCCAGTTTTCATAAGATCCACTGAACTTTGGTAATTGAATGGTAGGCAATTTGACGATCTGGCGATTACATCCTGAATTACGACTCATACGATCATCATCTTCCCTTTCAGCCTTTGAATACATCTTCAACATATTCTTAGCTTTAGCAATTAATGAAAAATACTGATTTTCGATAACGGTTCTCTCGTCTGACTCAGTTTCTAGGTCTGACAAGCACTCGATATCTGTCTGCACTTCATCAAAATCTTTAAATAAGCTCTCTAATTTGTCAACACGCAATTGCAATTCCATTACCTGACACGATGATAACTTGGAAACTTCCAATGAAGATAAATAAGTGCTGAATACTGTTATACGCCCTTTATAGGTGCTCCGTTTCTTTCTAAGTTCCTTAATATCGGCCATTATAGGAGACGAGTATCGTAGACCTGGAATTTATACAAGGAAAAGATCAACAAAATAAAGATCAAGTCACTGAAACAGTACAACTACTAATACTCCTAGTATCACAACTATGTATATAGTTTATGAATTCCTAAATTAAGTATAGGTGTAGGTAAGTATTTAACTTATGTTTAAATTTAAATTACACCTTTACAATGATTTACAATGAATGAGTGACAAAACTACAATGCAAATATCATTAAGGATTAAAAATTAACAATGAGATAGGTTATGAATGCAACTTACTTGTTGTTGCAAGTATTGTAAAAATACGTACTACCTATCTATTGTTGAGAAATAATATTTTTAATCGAATGCAATGTAATTAAGAAGGGAATAACAATTTAAATTTTATAAATGTGATACTAACCTTAGTAATACCTTATATAAGCTAAAATACAACCTGACCAGAGTGCTGGGTGGAATCTATGTTATATACACTTTCAATCAATTATCTTGATGAGACCACCTCAATAACACCAACTTCTAGCCTTCTTCTTCCACTTCGGTTATATATCCGGTTCGTATTGGACCATGTACAGGAGGTATACCAAAATTCGAAAAAAAAACAATGTATGTCCAGTGACAGTAGATGAAGGATTGACCTTTTATGACATTCACAAGTATATACAAAAAATGGTTAACGCCTATGGAAACTATCGCAGCAAAGATTGTGACTATTATTTTGTCTTTAATAACATGTAGGCATTAACACCGTCTGATAGTAGCTTTCTTCTCATAAATTAACTTAATTCTAAACAACATGGCATATAAACAGGGCCTTTTTTTCTTGCGCAATATCCCCACGGATACCGCCCCCACCAAAGTCAGCGGAGGCTATTATGTCGGACTCGAACCGACAAAAACACACGCCGGCTATATGGATCTTTGATTGCCGAAGGTGAGATTATACAAGACATATCTCTCGCACCCCAGCAGACCCGGGTACATCTCTTAAAGATGACTCCCCACCCCTAATGTGAGGACCATGGTGTCCCCATCCAGATATGAGGAGGCGCACTTTGCGTCCTAGGTAGAAACAGGCCCTGGCTACAGTGAATATCTTGAATGTACTTAATAGGAACCAATGCTAAGATGATGGGTACCTATTGCAAAAGTCAAATCTACTGAACAAGCAGGAATTTTGTTTGTGTCGTGGGTAAAATCCCCACGGATACCACCCCCGCTAAACTTCGTGTATAATATGTTGAACTCGAACCGAATAAAACGAACGCGATTTTTTTTTATTTATGGCACGTCAATTTGTCAATTTCGTAAGCTGAAGGCAAAGTCTCAGGAAAGAGGGTCACCATTACAAACACGTACAGTGCTACAATGGTGGCGCTCAGCTTGACTTCATCAGATGCTTTTTAACGCCCCGCTTTAAGAACCCGGGACTGTAGGAAGAACGAAACAAGACTTAATGGTGCGGCAGAGGAAAGGCTCACCGAACCGCTTGGTTCTTGATGGAATATTCTGCACCGTATGCGGATGACATCTAAGCCCTGCACGTGTTGTCCTGTATAGAAATTACCGGAGAGGTGAGATAAAACAAGACAGATTTCATTTGAACCACGTCAATTTGACCTCACCTGCCTGATGGTAAGCTGTAGGCAAAGTCTCAGGAAAGAGGGTCACCATCACAAACACGTACAGTGTTACAATAGTGGCGCTCAGCTTGACGGTCAAAAATAATACCTAAATATTATTAAGTATAATATAATATAGGCATGTCATGTATAGATATGATTGAAGATAATTTTGTTTACATTGTATGTATAATAATGGTACCTAATTATGGACGAACCAGATGTAATAAAACTAATAAATAATATTATTTATGTAATGATGTAATTCAACGTAGGTATACCGATTTTTGGCCCTAAGCGCGAGCTGATGGCTTTGATCATAAAGTTATTATTACTAGCATAAATAGAGATACAATTTTAATTGTTTAAGTACTAGCGTAAAAAGAGATAGATTGATGTCACTGCAATATCTATTTCTGTCAAAGCGTGATAAGGGCTTATAAAAAACTTTTCACGGTTTTATTACATACTAGCTGACTCGCGCAACTTCGTCTGCGTTACCCCGTTTTTGCAACATTTTTCATTACTGCTCCGCACCTGTTGGTCGCAGCATGATGTTATATACATATAAACCTTCCTCTTTAACCATTCTATCTATTAAAAAAACTGCATCAAAATCCGTTGCGTAGTTTTCAAGATTTAAGCATACAAAAGGACATAAGGACATGAAAAATAGGGGCAGAGAACGCGACTTTATTTTCTACTATGTAGAGAAGAAAGTTAGTTATAGAAACAAGAAACGCTATCTATGTTGCTTTTAGTTAAATTATATTTAGGCTGTTAGAGGATTATAGATCTTAAGAAGTCCAGAAACTTTTAAGCCCTACTGTACCTACCTACTATCTTTTAATGAATTCTATAAACCAACATCAAGCGGAGAAAGTTTCTTGGTTGGCGTTGCGTCACTCTGAGTCACAACTCACACGTCCTACAATGCACGTAAGCATTTCGCCTTTATGTAACATAACATACCGGGTCTTGTGCCAAACAATGCAGTGCTGGCCTTGAGGGAATTAAAAAAATAAACTAATACTGGTAGGTATATACTTATTTAGTAGCAGCATTTAGTAATTCGCTATTTTTAGGACTAACTAAATGCTTATGTTGTTCCTTTCTTTACTCCAAACCTGCCCCATCATGCTAAATACGCGCTCGCATGAAGTATAATTATGGAGCGACATGCATCCGATACGACAATAAGCGAGAGACACGACCTTTTTGTTGTAAAATTTTAGAAAATACGGCAGAAATCGTCATTACATTATAACCGGAGCCTCCTGAGCAATCCGGAAAGGTTAGCAACCCTTTATACATACCCAGAGAATTATGTAAATTAAGAATTATTTCTTGAAATTAGTGTGAATGATAAAATCGAGACTAGGTAGGTATAAGAGGAATATATTTATAATGCCACTTAGGTGGTAAACAATCGACGCGGCGGTGAGTAGGGTAGCCGAAGTCCACTGAACTCTTTTACTTTTTCGTGGCTTACAGAGGTTTTTACGAAAGCAGTCGTCCGAACTTCAATCAATAAAATAACATCTCAACCCCAACACAACGTAAACGTTTGTGCTAAATATGTGTATTAGATCGCCATCTCGTGGCGAATTTACAAAGTTTATTTAAGAAAATTATGCTGAGTTTTTGAACAAAACTTATTCAAAAGACCTATGGACACAAATGGACACATTTCCAGAATTTTAATGAATAATAGGTAGTGAATAGGCATTGCTTGCAATAAGAAGCATAAATACTCGTTTTAAATATCTACCCAACTTACTTGCATATTATTTTTCATTATTGAATATATGAAAAATAATATGCAAGTCTTCAGAAACTTCTGAAATCTTTGATTTAGTACTTGATTACACCACCATCAACAATATTATTCATGGAAAGGTAGAAGAGAGACCGTTCTATCATAAAAATAAACAACAACAACTATTATTTGTGTCTTATATGAACGCAAATAAATCCCAATAATAGCCTTCTGTCCATTATGGTAACTAATTTTCATACCATTATGAAAATGGTATTTTTGTTCTTATGTATCTTTTTTTTATAAACAAGTAACGCCATCTATCAGCGAATAGAAGCGAAAGCGCTCGCACGTGTCGTTTGTTATTGGCTGGCGGTATCTCTTTGATTGAATGCGACACTAGAGTCGGCTTTCTTTTGTATAATAGTAGCTTCACTATTTAGGTAATCTATGATAATTCTGTAAAGTGGGAACTGAGAAGTATTAAGTATTTTGGGAAAACATATTTTTTATACACTTTAATTGGAAGACAAGCACATGGCCCACCTTGTGGTAAGTGGTTACCGTGACCTATGGACGGGTACAACACCAAGGGAGGCGGTATACTCATGCTTATGACCTTGTAGGAAACTTCTAATGACCTACTCGAATTTTATCCGTAATTTGAGATGTGAGGTATATATACTTATAGATAAACTTAGCTTAGCTTAATTTACTCGTTAAGCACATAACTTATTACAATAAAAGCTATATTTTTTTAATATATTTACTAACTGACTTATTACCTATTTAGGATATAAACACAATATCAAGACCGAAAACAAACTTAACCAAAACCAGAATGATCAAATAAAATTCCTGACACGACTCGGATTCAAACCTGGTACAATCGAACACCTTGAACTAATGAGCCAATTAATTGTCGGCATCCTTTGAGCAATGCCGAAAGTCGAAATAATTTAATAAAATTCTTTCATTTCGAACGGGGATTTGAAACTAAGAAGACGTGTGCTCAGTGATAGAATTTTAGCACTCCTCGCGATAAGACGGTAAGATTTGCATGTTATAATTAATTAAAACATTATTATATGTAGTTTTTTAATTATTGTCCACCATAATAGGTATCAATACAGTTGTACTATAATCTGAACAAATAGGTATCTTAACAACGTATATTGGCTCTAAAAAAACGATCTGAAAGACAAAAGCCTATTATTAATTATTTAATTTAATAATAAAATTAACATTAGTTTCTTTCATATATAGATCGAGAAAATTTCAACATCGGTGTATTGAGAATTGAGTTAATAAGTTAGGGATGTTTCAAATGCATATGTATTTATATGCGATTCTATTATTCAAAGTAGGAATTAAAACAAACAAATAATAACTAATTACTGTAAAATTAATATAGAAGTGATTTTTGTTGCTCCCTTGATTACATACAAATTTTGCAAACATAATTTCATTTAATACAATACATAATACATTACTTTTTATCTTTTGTTCATTAATTTGCTTTGTATCGCGCTTCCATAAATTCATATATAATTAAATATGATATTTTAATTGCTTATTTTCCTGTGTTTATATGTGATCAGATACAAAACTTAATAAAATATCAACTTGAGAAGTTTTTCGACGTCATATCCCGCAGAAACTTTCAATGAACTTTTTCGTACCTACTCGGCTCGTTCTCATTTTACTATATTATTTACATAATTACTACAGCTCACTACAGTATATTTTCAATTTTTATAATGGTGTTCACATGACAATTATTACAGATTGTAACCAAAGATGTATCCCACGAAAAGTATGTACGAATATATGAGCGAAATGAACAGGCTATTTCCAAGAAGTGCAGACAATGGTAAGCAGACATTTTATACAACAATGCTTAATGAAAAACCTATTAGAGAGAGATTTATTACTAAGTTTTATAACATTGACGTGCAATATTATCCTATTTATGAGACATGATTCAGAAAAGTTTCGTAAACATTAAAAAAAATTGGTATTTTTGTTGTCACTGTCGCAATTTTTTTTTAATCAATTAATGTCATTTCTTACTTTAAAATGATTTTATTACTAGCCATTGCCCTCGACTTCGGTCGCATGGAATTTTGATCTAGCTCTCACAACCCATGGGAACCTAAACCCGATTTTATTTAGGCTGTGTCATTTCAGACTAATCTATCCTTGTACCGAATTTCGGACAGTTTTGTTCAGCTGTTAGTGTGATTGAATGACAAATATCTACACAAACATTCGTATTTATAATATTTGGTAGGATAAGATCATTTAACCACACTGCCTATACTATACAAATAGCAGCATTACATTCATACTCTATGGTAAAATAAGTTTATATATACATAGTCATCATCTCTTTTATACTTTAGAGCCAGCTGTACTATTATTATATTAGTTTTATATTTTTTTTTATGTTTTCAGATCTCTACCACTCACCAAACCCAACAAACACAACCATTCATTCACCATTTCGTCAATCCACATCAATCAACAGATCCTCCAGCTCCGCTGACTCAGCTTCATCTGAATCATGCCCGGACATGTCCCACCGGTACGACATGTTCAGGCCATCAGAACAACCGTTTGACACTCCATATGTCATCAGACGTCAACGTCCCATAATTGGACGGAAGATCTTTGATAAACCTGAACGTCGTGAACCAGTATTGGAACAAATCCCAAAACCATTTGAAGAGGAAATAACAAATACGATATGGCAATCCGAAGAACAACATCTGTATCCACATACACCTCCGAATGTATTTGTTGAACAGAAAAATTACACAAAAAATGTGTTCTACGAATTGTTCCCAAGTGAACCAAAAGGTTTCGAATTTAGAACACCAATTTCACCACGTTCACCTGCCTCAAACTATACAGCCTCTGTTGGTAATTCACCGATTTATTCACCGCCTATGATGAATACTTCACCGATTTCAACCAAAGTCACATTACCGAAAATACCCACACCACCAGTCTTGCACAGCTCACCAAACTTTGCAAGTTCTTCAAGAATTGATTTAAAACCACCCAAAATGTGCACTTTTTGTCGCAAGAATGGGGAAACTCCATTGGTTTATATGACACACACTGTTAAGGAAAAAGTTGGGAATCATAATGTGGTGACATGCCCAATCTTGAGGTCGCACGTCTGCTCTACTTGTGGTGCGTCAGGGGATAACGCTCACACCATGTAAGTTCTTTTTACGATACTTTGTTACTACAGCACTCTAGTAGCACACTCACATAAAAACTTACGTGAGATTGTGTGCTTGTCTGCATCCTTAGCAGTCGAAAGGAAAGATTTTTGTAATATTGTTTAATTTTGAATTTTTTTATACCACTTAGGTACCTAATGGAAAGAGGTTAACGTGGACTATGGATGTTTGCAACACCAGGGATGTCACATTCGTGCTACTGACTATATAGAGGGGGAGAGGAGGAGGTTAAGAGAGTCTGTGTTGTCAAGTTCAAATAAATAAAATTTTGGCATATGGGGGGATCCACGCTCCACCTAGACGCCAATTCTACTAATTACCTCAGTTACAAAAAATTCCATAGAATTTTAGACTCTACTGCTTATACAGTTATGGTACAAATTAAAAGGAAACGATATCATGAAGTGTTTTACATTAGATTTTGAACTTTACGTCAATGTGTATAAAGCTGAAATTCAATAGTAGTTTGGCAATGGCAAATAATTTGTAAAATTGGGGTCCAGGATGTTTTGCCCCAGTCAACCAAAACCTGTTGACCACCCAAAGACGGTGTGCGTTTTAGTCGGTTTGAGTCCGACATAACCTCTTCCACTGGCTCTGGTGGGATTGGTATCCATGGGGATTTCGCGCACGAAAAAAAAAGGATGTCTGCTGATTAGCAGTTGAAGTGCTGGCATAGACTTTTCTCAAGGTCAGAGGTTCAATCAGACTTTAATCTTGTGCAACTGAGGAAACATCTTATGATGACACATGAATAAATCTTCAATGTCTATAATATTCCAGCACTTACTGCCCAGTGCTCAGAGTGAATAACAACGGCCAGCCATTGCAGTCCACCACTATCACTCTGAAGAACACACGCATCAAGAGTAATGGCCGACGACGTTTTTAATTTTGAGCTTAGTTTGAAACAAGGTGAATTCAAACTGAGCTTAGTTTGAAACCAGTACTAAATGAAGCGTATTTTAATACAAATGTCAGGTAATATGAAAGATGATATCTTTAACAGTATAAATAAGCCTAAAACTTGATCATGAGATGATTTTAAGCATAAAATTATACATAAACATGTGTATAACACAAAAAATATCTAAATATTCCTAACTAAAGTATCCTATTAATTTAAATAGATATGTAATACATATTAAGATTTGTAATTCCATTGCAAACAGGGTCTTAGCCTTTTCTTCAAATTCAATACATGATATCACTGAATGGGCTGTCATTGATGCTTTAAAATCTATTGTTTGAAACAATTTTTTTTTAAAACAAAAATTTTACTTTTTATTTTTAATAATGGGCTTCATTTGAAACAGCTACTGCTTACTGCAAATAAACTATTAGATATGTTTGAGGTATATATAACTTTAAACTGTAGGTTCTGACAATTTATAGAAGGCAAAGCTCAATGTTTTTTTAATTTAATTAAGAATTTTGATCTCAATGTGGTACCAAAAAGTTAAAAGTAAGCTCAATATTGATCTCTATTTTTACGTTTTTAAGAGTATGGTAACTATAATAATTATGTATGATATATGTATTTGACAATATTATAATACGCGCATTTATAATTTGACCAGAAAAAACTGCTTTAATTAACAATAAAACATGGAAATCAGCTAGCGAAAGCCAACCATGACGTGCATAAACTATTGGAAATATTGTAATTCAAATTCTGACTTACAATATTTCCGTAGACTCGAAAAAAGATAGACAGGGAGAGAGAGATCTCTACATGCAAGTGTATAACTCCATCTTTGCTTCGTGAAACAAAATAATTTTATCGTGAGCGCTCACTAAACATCTATCTCTTTTTATGATTATCTTTTCATAATTTAAAGTGGTTATTTTAATTGTAATTATTTTTTAATTGCTAGTGTTCTATATAGGTACTACAATTTCGTGAGTAGGTACACATTTTAATATCTGTTTGTATTTACCCAAAAAAAATAAGGGTAGTAAGTAATAAACTACTGAAAGGACAGTCGTTGGCAATTAGTTTGCTGTTTCAAATGAAATTTTCAATCTAAATTTGATTTGGTAACAGTTAGCATACTACTTAATTGTTTTTAAAAAGTTTCAAATATGTTACAAAATGGTATATACGTTACGAAATTCTCAAACGGCTTTGTGGTTTCGTAGCTCAGCGGTTCCAGCATTGCCCCTGTTATCCCCTTTGATTTTTTGCCCCTGTGTTCGCGGGTTCGAGTACAGTTGAGGCATTCACTTTGATCTAAATTTGATTTTGTAACATGTTTGTGTTAAAACATATATGCCGGTAACTATAACAAATTCTAAATACTGGCGACAGCTGCTCTTTCAATAAGAGTTAACTCTACATTTGTTTTACAATTGAAACATTTTGATATATATTTTATATTGTGACATTTTTAATCGTTTTCCTATCACTGTTTTTTAACTTCTTTATCTCAATTTTTTTTCAATTTAACTCAATTTATGACGAAAGAATTATTAAGAAAAAAATCACGATTTTAATATTTTGACGACTTTTCCCATCTATGTTTATTCAATCAATATTCTAATTTCATTTTTTTATCATTGACAATAAGATTATGACTAAAAAATCTAAATTTGTAACTTACATTATACTATTAGATGACTGAAGGGTAAACTTACAAAACCCTCCTCTATAATGGTTCCCTTTACCATTAGACGCATGTTCATAGACCACGGTAATCTTTCCATTAGGTGGTCCTTGTACTTGTTACTACCTAAGTAGTATAAAAACTTGTTGAAAGAAATGACGTTAATTGCGATGATGATGGTCTATTTTGTAATGTTCATCTATCTAATCTATATCTAAGGCCATGGTAACCGCATTCCATTAGGTGGTACGTGTACTTGTTTGCCACATAAGTAGTATGAAAATAGTGTTAATTTTGAGGATGATAATCTATTTGTAAGGTCCATTTATATCATATAATCACGCCTTCAGGGTCGACAGACATCCTATTTTATTTCTGTCAAAGAGTTCTATTAAAATACATTTATTGATTCAAATAACGCCTAATCAAGTTATATACAAAAAAATTCTACTCAAAAATAAACCAACAAAATCTGTTTGAGATTGATTCCTTTTAAAACTATGCATACAAAATACAAGGGATGTGTTAAGAAGTTTCCCCTTAGAATTAGGTCCACTTTTTATTATTAATAGATATAATTTTAACAAAATATGACGAATTTATGTATAATAATTGTAATATCTATATTAATTAGGGTGTAGGGCCCACCTCCCCTTATTAAAAGTAATATTATTTCCATCTTACTTTACTTTCATAGTGAGATTCAGACTGTCCGAATATATAGAATACTAGCTCTTGCCCGCGGCTCCGCCCGCGTGGACTTCTGATCCCGTTTCTGTGGCTCCATTCTGAGCATTTTCATATTTATTCACCTTTTAAACTTTCTCTGGACTTCCACAAATGATTCAAGACCAAAATTAACCAAATCGGTCCAGCCGTTCTCGAGTTTTAGCGAGACTAACGAACAGCAATTCATTTTTATATATTACTAGCTGGCCCGCGCAACTTCGTCTCTGTCACCCCGTTTTTGCAACATTTTTCACTCCTGCTCGTAGAATGATGTTATATACATAAAAACCTTCCTCTTTAACTATTCTATCTATTAAAACAAACCGCATAAAAATCCGTTGCGTAATTTCAAAGATTTAAGCGTACAAAGGGACATAGGGACAGAAAACGCAACTTTGTTTTATACTATGTAGTGATATAGATATAGACTAGTGTTATATCGTCAAAATAGGTCAAATTGTATTAGATATTACTGTTACTATATTAGATTTATTTTTATTTGTTAGATTTTATAGTAGCCTTATATAGCAGACAAATATCCGAGTACGAATCTGAATCATACTATGAAGGTAAAGTAAGATTGAAATAATATTCCTTTTATGAGGTTGTGTAAGACCCATGATTCTATCGTACATTAGGTGATATATCATGATTCTATTTAGATTATTATAAGTTAAGGGTATAGTCATTGTAAACCCATACCAAGAAATATTGTACCAATGATACTTAGTACTTACATTAGGTAGATTAAATATTTTTGATACAATTTTGACCACGTGTATGACCACTTACATTTTATAGGAATACTTTATAATACTTATAAATTAATGATAAACAGATAAGTCCAAATTCGTAAATAACGTTTGCATGATAAGGCCGTCCGCTGACTAATGCGGACACCTGCACGTCACGGCGCACAGTGGTCTGAAAATCGAGCTCCCCTTTCGTAGAAAGTCAATGTGGAATATTCATAAAACCAAAATATGGGACGTGTCAGGTATACATTACTTTAATGCATATTGTAGTATGAATGATTTTAGTTACTCCGCGCCAGAGAAAAAAAATATTTAGTTTTTTTTTGTATGGGAGAAATTACATAAAGTACATTTTCTCGCGACTGAATGAAACTGAAGGGCTGGTACTCATACGAGCTGTTACCGTTCTTAAGGCGATTAGGTTGACATACCACTCGTATACCTTTAGGTGCCGCTTCACACGTAGGAATTTTTTGAAATTTCGAATTTACGGTATTGAATTTTTTAAGTATGGGACGCATTTAAATTAAGAATTTGAAATAATATATTTGTATTATGTCGCAAATATACGCCTAATGTTATAATAAATTAAATTAGGTACTTTAACTCAGAAAAAAAGTTGACTTTAGAAATTCGTTTTTTTACGAATACTAATTAGAGCACTGCAACTAATACTTGCCTTAAATTTACAAATAACTGTTTACAATAATAACCTCATTAGCTAAGTGGGTGTTTATGAATTTTATTTAATAGTTCAGATTTATTACGTGTTCATTTGTTCCCACCCTTAATGAGGGTAGTCATACATAAATAGAATATTTGGCATGAATTCTGTCAGTAACGTTTAGCACTGGTGCGCGTAACCTTTATTTTTTCTGTTATTTCCAATTTTCTATAGCGATGGAAGGTTTTGGTACCAATCTTGATGTTTTCATGTTTGTGGCTAACAACACTTCTTTCTCAAATCCCAATGTGTTGTTTGAAGTGTTTGTGAATAGTGTTCATTTGTCAGAAAATGAAAAGAGATACTTGAAACAATTCTGCCAAACTTATGTGTGTGCATTGAGAAGGAAATGGATCTCATGTAATCGCACGCGACATACTTACATTAAAAAGTACGAAGCATGGCTCCAAGAAGACATCAAATGGCCTGAAGTCATCAAGGAAAAGATGAGTTCCTCAGTAACCAAAGACCTTGGTTTCCAAGAGATGTTGAGGTTCCAACACTACAAGTTTGTGGTTGTGCGGATGATGGTGCACCTTCGTTTACGGGAAATTCGGAACTGGAACATGGTGACTGATCTATTGTTACTGAGGAACTCATCTTTTCCTTGATGACTTCAGGCCATTTGATGTCTTCTTGGAGCCATGCTTCGTACTTTTTAATGAAAGTATGTCGCGTGCGATTACATGAGATCCATTTCCTTCTCAATGCACACACATAAGTTTGGCAGAATTGTTTCAAGTATCTCTTTTCATTTTCTGACAAATGAACACTATTCACAAACACTTCAAACAACACATTGGGATTTGAGAAAGAAGTGTTGTTAGCCACAAACATGAAAACATCAAGATTGGTACCAAAACCTTCCATCGCTATAGAAAATTGGAAATAACAGAAAAAATAAAGGTTACGCGCACCAGTGCTAAACGTTACTGACAGAATTCATGCCAAATATTCTATTTATGTATGACTACCCTCATTAAGGGTGGGAACAAATTAACACGTAATAAATCTGAACTATTAAATAAAATTCATAAACACCCACTTAGCTAATGAGGTTATTATTGTAAACAGTTATTTGTAAATTTAAGGCAAGTATTAGTTGCAGTGCTCTAATTAGTATTCGTAAAAAAACGAATTTCTAAAGTCAACTTTTTTTCTGAGTTAAAGTACCTAATTTAATTTATTATAACATTAGGCGCATATTTGCGACATAATACAAATATATTATTTCAAATTCCTCACCAACCTAATTTAAATGCGTCCCATACTTAAAAAATTCAATACCGTAAATTCGAAATTTCAAAAAATTCCTACGTGTGAAGCGGCACCTAAAGGTATACGAGTGGTATGTCAACCTAATCGCCTTAAGAACGGTAACAGCTCGTATGAGTACCAGCCCTTCAGTTTCATTCAGTCGCGAGAAAATGTACTTTATGTAATTTCTCCCATACAAAAAAAAACTAAATATTTTTTTTCTCTGGCGCGGAGTAACTAGAATCATTCATACTACAATATGCATTAAAGTAATGTATACCTGACACGTCCCTTATTTTGGTTTTATGAATATTCCACATTGACTTTCTATGAAAGGGGAGCTCGATTTTCAGACCACTGTGCGGCGGCGCGTGTAAATTATTTGCATGTTTGCTTTATATTATTTGCACGACACAGATTCGTTGCAGCCACGTTGATTCGTGTATGCTCTGACGCACGAATCAACGAACGGTATTAAAAGCATTCGGACAGATTTTCTGAAATGCAAAAACCTATGTATCAGTTGTTTGGTTATCTAAGGATAACTTATAACAGTAATTTTCATACATTTGTTGTAACTCAATGAAATTTTAAATGATTTCTGTTAAAACAATGAATTATGTGATTTCTTTTTAAATTACTTTACGCACATTATCATAATTCAAAGGTCCTTCACATTGCTGGACAGTAGGTGTTTGAGGGATGATTTTTTGTTCATAATTATGGTACTAACCTATTCCTTTATAATAGACTAAGCCACGCGCCCATTTTATGTGAAGAAACGTAGCGAGCCATTAGATTTAAACTTGGCGAACCGTAAACCGCTGCGGTTGGCTTGATAATGCGGCGGACGGGCTATTTTAAATAACTTCTGAATTATATTTTGTGCAATATTGATGACATTTATATTCACTGTTGCGCCGGAAATTATTAGATATAAGATAGTTGTAAGCATATAACAGCTAAAGCTGCTTTTAACTAAATTATAAGATTGATTAACAGTACAAATGAGTTTATTAAAACTTAGAATTTATTATGTTTTGTTTTTAAAATTCTTTATGCACAAATACATCATGAATGTTTTTGTTTTTATAATTCTATAGATCCATTGGTGTATGTGTGTGACTCGTATTAAGGTGGACTTTTTCTTAATAGGTACCTACCTAGTTTTTTTTTATCTCAAATATGTGTTCGTTGACTGGAAGTTACTCGGTAGGTGGCGTGGCGTTTAGGTACTTAAATAAACGTAAACAATTTTGGTGTCTTTTTAGTATGTTTAATTTGAAAACCTCGTATAAAAATACTTTTCTTCTGCTTAGAAGCGCATTTTAAAGACTAGAAACCGGTATTGAACCACTAGTTAGTCTGTTTTATTTGTTTAACAATTTTGTTTTTATGAATTGCCACAATATGGTTTACTTTTATTCATGTACCTAAAGAAATGGTGGATAGCAGTAATTACTTAAATGATTTTATAAGCGACTGGGGTAACATGTATGACCATTTACCATGATTTCTCACATGACCTCAAAGGTTTGGAACACCCATCTCTAAAGAGGTCGTGGTTTTGTGAAGAGGTCAAAATAGGAGGTCGTATTGATGTAATTTTGCATACAATTATTTAACTTTTTATAATTTTTATCTGAAAAAACTAATTCTCATGTATGTACACTATGTACGAATTTTATTATTATGCATTTGTAAGAATAAACTTACTCGCATGTTTTTTTTAATAAAGTTTATAAACTTTTATATTTCTGTGTTTGTTTTTCCTGTGGTTTTTCCAACCGACCAACTCTGAATAATCCGTGCAGCCAAGCAATCTCCCCACCTGATCTCGTGAGGGGCGGACACACAGAAACAAATTTACTGACGTGGCTAACGTGGCTCTGGTAGACTTTTTTATTTATTTTAAAAACTTGACATTGGTGTCTCGCCATTAATTTTATAAGACGTTTACATTTACTAGAGACTGGCAAAATTGCGGCTATTCTGCTGCAGAAGCAATTTTAAGAAAAGAAGAAGAAGAAACAGTCCCCGACCATAAAGAAACATCTTATCTATTGTTTAATATTTTTATATATCTGGGAATATCTGGCCATAAAGAAACACATTATCTATAATGTATCTTTTTTTTTATCAAGATGGTGTCCTGTGCGAGCAGATTCGCCGCAATTTCGCCAATGTCAAGTGATAAAAGGTTATACAAAATTATTAAAGGCGAGACCACAGAATCACAGAATACTTATATCCGGCGAGACGCCTATGCTATCTCAAATTTTTCAAGTAAATCTTCCAGAGCCATGTTAGCCACGCCAGTAAATTGGTTTACGTGTGTCCGCCCCCCACGAGATCAGGCAGGACGTGTGGTTGGATTTTAGGGGGCTCTTTTTTCATATTTTCATTCTAAAGTGCCATCATTATTTCTGACGGTGAAGTTATCATAAGGTTATAGAAATTCCAGGCCTAGCTTGCTGCAGTGCAGTTCAATATACCCACTTCATTCGCCTTTATCAGGCATGCAGGAGCAGGACCCATCATTGGGCGCTTGCCTTGCAGGGTGATTGTCGTCATTGATGATGTTGATTTTTGAATTGATTGAGACACTTATTAGCGCCATCTGTTATCCATTTACTAGCATTACTACAATTGTTAGCTTATCATTTCAACTGATAAAACGTTTTCGGTCGTATATCATTCACTTTAACTTCAGTTGACTGAACTGAATCAATCGAATCGAGTACAAAATACTCGTTGTGTCGGTTGTATTTGTGTAATATTGGTACAGACGTCATAAATATTTATTTTATTAATAGACATATGGTCAAGGTCAGTGAAAGCATACAATAGTACAAACAAGTGCAATGGAATACAATCAGGGAGTTCTGATTGATACCGTAAATTTACCCGTTTTGTTAGAATGGACTCCATTTGATGTTTATTTACGTGGAATTTATGGAAGGTAAGCTCGAGACTCTGTTATAAAAACATAGCTGAAATAACATTTTGCAATAGTTTGGTCATAAAGAGGCATCTGTCAAAATACCTATTGAGATTTATATTATTTGAAGTTATGTATGTATCTACATAAGAAGATAAATTCAGTGTGAATATTTTTTTTTTCCGACTGTAGTAGGAAACGAAACTCATTTCTGCCTGATTTTAAAAATTAACCTACCTGTTAATTCTAATTCCATTATCTATAAACGTACCCCGTATTGTCAATGTCATCTGAATGACATAAAAATCAAAACATAATCAAATCTAGTCAGATTTTTTCATTACAACAAAACAAAATTCAAAATTGAAAATAGACTCTGTTATGGCTTAAAAAATTAAACAATAAAACAGCAAAAATGTCGAAACAAAAATTGGGTTCCGGTACTACTTCTGCAACAACAACAGCATCTAAATTTAAAATGGTATCAGAAAAAATAGAAGATGCATCTTACTTTACAAAACCCGAATTTATATATGGAGGTCCTTTCATTGCGGTAAAAATACCATCCCCATTTATAGATTCTACAACACCGATGAATATACCTTTGCAAGGAACGTTTACAAGGTAGGTAACATACTAAAATTATTTTTTTAATGATTCACCAATTTGGCAAGGATATCTGTCTAATAAGATTCTAGTTGGTTGGATAAAAAAAGTATTCACACTCATTACTTAATATGTACTTACATGACTTTTGATGCAAGTCTGAAAATAAAAAAGTATTACAAGGTTTTTACAAAATACATTTTTTTATAATCTATTCATCATTTTGGCAAAGATATCTGTCTAATAAGATTCTAGTTCTTGAAATTAAAAAAAAATATTTACACTCAATATCATGTCTATGGAAGCAATTCAGAAATAAAAGTATATTTTCTTAAATATTAAATATTATTAATTCTTTGGTACATATATTGATAACACACTTATACTTCTCCACTATATTGATTATTCAACCCCCTAGTGGCATACTAAAAGTTTTACATTGACATGTTAATAATAAATATTGTGTAGAAGCACAAGTGTATTATCAATTATGTATAACACTATGTTCCATCAAGGTGCCAGCAATCAATAGCATAAATCAAAATGTATTCTTAGGCTTTTTATTGAAACACTTTTATTTTTACTTGACCAAAAAGATTGATATATACATAAACATATACATATATCCCCGAAGGGTTAGGCAGATGTGCAAGCACCCACATTTCGCCAGTTTATGTTTAGGTCCCAATGTAATAGGTGACAAGCCTATTGCCATTAACTGGACACTTATAAACCTGCAATAAATACACACATCACTTTGAAAAGTATCAACTTGATATATAAGTGCATAATAATAATATTTAGTGCATAAAAGAGTAAAACATTTATACATTTTAAAGAATATTAACAACCTAAATTACTAATATTCCTTCTAACCCATCCAGCTAAGCACGGCTTGTGTTAGAAGTGGGTACACATTGTTCGTGTAATGGCCAGGATTCAAACCTAGTACCTCTCGATCATAAGGCAGACCCCATAACTGCTAATCTATTGCTATTCCAACATTCTCTTTCAATATCATTTTGAATACTAGTCCAACATTCATCCAAACACATTCTCACATTATATGATATCGGTAGATTAATAGGATAAAGTATGTATGAGAAGCTTGGCTTGGCTCAGATATTTAAGTGAAAGATTACTTAATTGTAATGTTATCTGTGGTTAACAATGCAGATAAGTTTTCATGTCAATAATAAATATGTTCCAAGAATGACACAAGACACTATGATATGTACCTAAATGATGAATGAATGTGATAATGGAAAAGAATATTATATATAGGTAAATAAATACGAATTTACAGGGCACTAAATAAGCCATGTAATGTAAAAGAGCTGTCTATGCAAATAAAGAAAATGAATACTTACCTTAAAAAAAAGTAAAGCCACTGAGTTTCTTGCGGGAGTTTTCTCAAGAAGTGCCTTTTTCTGGTCTATACATAACAAATAATGAAATCAATAAAATTTTGAATTTGAAATTACGAATTTTAATAACAAAATCCCTATCTGGTAACTATCTTTCCTGAAACTTTGCCTTCAGCTTGCCATCAGGCGAGGTGTAGTCACATTGACATGGCGTTGATAAAAAAAAGTAAGAAATAAAATAATAATAATAAATTAATAAGTAAACATTGTATCCAAATTAACCTTTTGGTATCGCTCAAAAATTACATAATCCAATTATTCTGTGGTTTTAGATGTAGTATAATCGCGATTCAGTTGTCTATTTATTTGCGCTGGCGCATCAAAAGATGTCTTCTCTCCCCTGTATCCTTCACCAGATAGGGTATCGAATAAAATATTTAAATAATGCGCCTTACTTTGCATCATGGTTTAGTGAAAATCCAAGATGGCGGGTAGAACTTGGTGAATCTCGTTACAGAAATAAATCTGAGAATATGTACATAAAAAAATATATTTACAAAATTCTCGTTCATTATGTGTTTTGACACATGATTCACTATTTCGCAAGCTCTCACAGAGCCCGGATAGCTCAGTCGGTAGAGCATTGGACTTTTAATCCAAGGGTCCAGGGTTCAAGTCCCTGTTCGGGCGGCTCTCTTTTTGTAATATGTTTTGTAATTTTATTATTGTTTTTTGTAATTTATTTTATAAATTACGTATTTTTTATGTAAATTTTAACTTGTATTTTATATTTTAGGAGTTTCGCGTATTTTTCTCTGAAGGACAGACTGCCGGTTATATTAACGAAGATCATTGATTCTTTGTCTAAGAAAGGTGTAAGTATTTTCCTATTTATTTATTGACTAACTATTTGCGTTGACTTCGCTCGTGCAAATTTTATTTTCATTTTATTTTTTTACTATCTCCAATGACCAGACTAGGTGAGGCTTCCTACAGTCCCGGGTCCTTAAAGCGTAGCGTAAAAAGGCACCTGAAGAGTCCGTCAAGGTGGGCCTCGATTCTACTATCAACCATTCTCAAGGAACTGAGATCACAAAAAAATAATAATTTTGGACTCTAATTCAACATTCTTAAAGTTCAAAATTAAGTGGCATTGTGTAGAGTGAATGAAACTATGTAATAAACTCTTTTTTTCCATTTCATTTTGTGCATTATTGCTGTACGTATAAAGCCGAAAATGCCATGGCAGTTTTTGTGATCTCAGTTGTGTGACTATAGTTAAAAAATAGTAGAATCGAGGTTACTAGAACTTTATAATGGAGTGTGAAGAAAAATTAATGAACTAAATAAGTGGAAAAAAATATTAATAAATCGTATTTTTTATACCAATATACCCAGAGTATTTCCAGGTACCTTCGGCTTCAGAAGCGTTTCCCTAACTGTAATATTTCTTTGTATATTGCCAGTTGCCATACAAACATCTGTGGCAGTCGTAACGGGTAGTTGGAGCCCTCAAAAGTCCAACCAATCTAACTTGGAACTTTCATATCGCCATTTGGTCATTGGGCCATTGGTGGTGGAGGTCAGACGGCAGTCGCTTCACGGAATATATCGAAGTTCAGCCGCATCACAGTTGGACTGGAATGCCAACCCCAACGGAGTTGGGAAAAGTTTCAGAGAATGATGATGTATTATCTTTCCAGGGTAGCCCAGACTCCCAGAAATTTCTAGAAATAGTGACCAAACTGAAGAATGACTTGGTTACCAACAAGGAGTATGACCCGTTCACGGTGGACACTCCTGAGGCGAAGAAATGGAACCTATGGATCACAAACCAGCAGGATAAGAAGTATTTCAACAATGTTTGGCTGTTCACTGAATGCTATATTTATCGGAGGCTGTATGAAGGCTGTGAATTGATGTAAGTAGACCTCATCAGTAGCATGAACTCCTTTTTTTTTTTATCATTCGTGAAATCCCCACGGATACCCCCCACCGGAGCCGGTTGGTAGGTTATGTCGGACTCGAACCGACTAAAACGCACGCCGTCTTTGGGTCTTCAGTTGCCGGAGGTGAGGTAGTAGTCAACATATCCCTCGCACCCTGTCAGACCCGGGGCCTTCTCTACGATGACCCCCGTCGGGTGTAGGGACCACGGTGTCCCCGTCTAGCCCCCGGGTATGGGGAGGCGCACTTTGCGCCGCCGCGGCCTGCTTCTGCTAGAGTGACAGGCGGCTTCACCCTTCAGCCCCTCATGGAGGACGGAGGTCATTCTGCGACCTCCGACGTCCGAGTCGCGTAGCATGAACTCCTATCGAATTCGTAACGTAAAGGTATCGACAGAACGGAGCATTGCGATTGGCGGGCTACACACGCACACAGGTACACAAGAGGCAGACTGTCAATCACAATGCTTCGTTCTCTTGAGACCTTAACATTACGAAGGAGTTCATGCTAGTGCTACAGTACTTTTGCGATATTCTTTTTGTGTTCGATAGGTTAGCGTTCGCGATAGCTTATGTAGCGTGGCGGTAGTGCACGCGACGACTACGCAGGAGGCACAGGTTCGATCCCCGCTCAGTGCAAATATTTATATGCATGAATATGGCTATTTGCACTACGATATTTTATGTGAAGCGACTGCCATCGGGCCTCCAAAACCTAATTGGCGATATCGAAGTTCTGTAGTTACGCTAGTCGGACTTTTGAGTGCTCCAACTCAACTACCCGTAACGACTGTCATAGATTTTTGTATGACATGACATTTTTTTTGCTATTTTTAATTCTTTAATTTCGGATGTAATTATATTTTGTATTGATTATAATTGTATTGACTGTGTGTGATTTCAAATATAATGTAAATTATTCTTGAATCAATAAACAAACAAACAAACAAAACAAACCGACAGTTTAACGTGCTCTTCAAGGCACGACCACACCTATTCATGCATTAAAATTTTCTCTGAGCAGAAATCGAACTCGCGTTTCTTGCGTTGCACTCGTGTTCACAAGCGTCACTCCACACAGAAGCATCTTTTAATAATATGAGTTGGTTTTTCAGTCCAGGTCTCAAGAAGTGGGATTACTTCAGTGACCAGAAGAAGCAGTCGTTCCAGGACAACCTGAAGCCGATGTGCATCGTGGCGGAGAAGGTCACCACTATGTTCAGCTCCACAGAGAAAGAAAAGAGAAAGGCGGACTTGATAACGCTTTTAAAGGTAATGGTCTAGTGGTATGGGTAATGGACTGCTGAGACGAGGTCTCGGGTTCGATCCCAGGTTTACCATGGCACACACCAATGACTTTTCGATGCTTCTCGAAGTTATGTGTGTATTTATCGCAGGTTTATAAGTGCCCGGTTAATGGCAATAGACTCGCCACCTATTACATTGGGACTTAAACATAAACTGGCGAATTGTGGGTGCTAACACCTCTGCCTACCCGTTCGGGGATATAGGCGGGAGTTTATGTTATGTGTTTATGTTACCATTATAGTGAAGTACCCATACTGCATGTCATTAAGCGGGGCGTGAAAAAGCATCTGATGAGGCCGTCAAGCTGAGCGTCACCATTGTAGCACTGAACGTGTTTGTAATGGTGACCCTCTTTCATGAGACTTTGCCTTCAGCTTAACATTAGGCGAGGTGAAGTCAAATTGACGTGCCATGAAAAAAATCTTATGAGTCGCTACGCCAAAATGTACAAATCCGACAAAATAAACCTTATTGTAACATTTTAAAGTTTATTTTCATAAATATTCAGGTTGATTCGATTCAATGTATGAAACGTCGTAAATACAATTTTTTATAATAAAGCAAAGTTAACTCTATTCTCAACCGCCAAAACTAACATAATCGAATTTTGTATTTAATGCATACTCATATTGTTATTGTTACAGTTAGCTCTGTGGGCGAACAAGTGCGACCTGTCCCTCTCGCTGGGGGAGCAGGTGACTTTCGGCGCGACCCCCGAGCCCCCAGCAGCCCCCACGCCGGCCCCCGCTCCCGCCGCGGCGCCCCCCGCGCCCCCCGCCAAGGGCAAGACGGCCGAGCCCCCTAAACCTATAATACCATCCAGCGACCCCTTCCAGATGATCTTGGATTTAAAAGATAAGGTAATATACTTCGACATCGTTGTGGAGGTTAGATGACAGTCTATCAGCAATTGCAGCTTCTGTAAATATTGAAGTTCAGCCAAACAAGCAGCTTCCACACCATCATCAAGGTTTATAGGCCATTTTGGAAGTGACTTTCGTCTGACCTTACAAACTGAGTTTTGATTAAAATCAACCACTGAAAGAACTGTTCAGAGTGCTTATATAGGCCTTCGCCTGACTTAACGACTTTGGATGATATGGCCAACTTATTCGACGTAAAATTCTTATTTCTGATTGGGGTAGTAATTTGTCTCTATGGAATGCTCGCTCTTGCTGTGTGTTATATTCTGATCCCGCTACCGACAGGAAAATATTAATAATAGTTTGAACAATATCATTAACGAATGTCAAGTAATAATTGTTTGAAATTAGATTTGTTGTGTGTGGCAACATTGGTTATTACTTGAGTGTGTTATGTTGTGACTTAAGAGTTTTGGCGGGAACGCGAAAAGTGTCATAACGCTCGCTGTTGTGTTGCATTTTCTGAATTTGGAGTAAATTTTATGTGTAAAAATAGTGGAGTTTTAAACATAATGGCTTAGACAAAGCGCACAAGTGTAGGAAAGTGGAATATTGTAGTGAATTGTGATTTTTCGTCTTGGTGTAAAAATCTCCCTTAGAAAAGCCTCCACTACTTTACTAGGGCAACTATCATCCGTCATCGTCATCATCATCATCGACAATCATTCCAACTAGATTAATTAATAAAGTGTTTGAATACAAAATAAAATAAGATTAGGCTTTTAAGGACTGGCATCCACAGCCGTAAAATAAATTGTAAAAAAAAATTTGACTTGACATATGTCAGTTGACAATGACACTTCAGTGTCAAAATGTCTTGTCTTCTTGGATTAAAATACGCGGCACTTATACTCTGTCTAATTTAGGATGATAATTTTGACAGTTCACGTCTATGAAGTAACGTATTTTTTATTCAAGAATTTATTCTACAAAAATTATGGTAACTCATAGACAAGTACCGCCCACTTATCGTAGTGAAGCGTCTTGTAAGAATACAGCATGATTGACTATAGACAAATGAATCGAATAAATCGAACTTATGTTTATTTATTAAAACTATTAAGTACTTATCTACTACAATTTTTTGTAATATAATTAGCTTAGTTTATTACAAAACATAAATATTATACCATAAATAGCTGTAACTATAGCTAATTATCCTTCTATATTTGCTATAGGTACAGTGCGGTTGGGTAATGATGCGGCGCGCCTCTTCGTTGCAGTGTCACATTATTATGCAAATATTTATAAAATTAAATTTTCCTAATTAACTACAATAATAAAAAATAAATGATTTTGTGTTTTTGTTACGATCGATTCCATATTCTACGGCAACGATAATCGATTATCGAATAGATTCATTATGATTACACTGTATGGGGTTCCCTACTAAGAGTTGTCAAAATTATCAATAACAATACAATACAATACCTATATTAGACAAAGTATAAGTAAGATGTCGTGTCGTGTCGTAAAATTCCTAAACTTTTAACAGCGTTCTACCGGATTGTGATGTTGTGGATTATTCTAAGATTTCAAAGTCTAGGTTAAATTCTTAAATATTTCAAGCATCTTTAATAATTTCGCGTAACAAAGTTTGTGTGATATTAATGTATAGTGTTCGCGATTATGACCTTCATTTTCAAATTCAGATCTAAATAATTATTTCGGATTACCCTCCATATTTATTAGTTAAAATGTCTTAGCCTACTGTTAGTAAAATAATTCAGTGAGATTATAAATGAATGAAATCGAAATTAAATTAATAGAAACAAGTTCAAATCAATAATTAAAGTTCATTGATTTTCGAAATACCCTCACTTCTGATTGTCATCACGATTCTTTATATTTTGGGTGTTTCTTGGCGTAGGCGCCATCAACTCGGTTTTTAATTATTAAAAGTAGAAGTCTGTTGGTGGTTGGTAGTCTGTTGGTTTTGTGATTTTTATTTCATATTGATCGAGTTTTGAAGTGCCGTGAAAGTAATAAGTAGATATAAAATATTCTCATTACTCATCACGATGCAGTGGAAATAGAACCGTTTGAGATGTTGAGTTGACCCTTCTGTTTTTTATAAACATTGACAGTTACTGGTGGACGATACGGGAAAAATAGCGGACCAAGTGGTCACCAAGGCAGAGAATATACAGAAAGCTATCGCTGGGGTGAGTTCATTATTGATTTTATGACAGTAAACCCATACATTTTTTATTTTTTTATCATAAAAGAATAACCGTTATTTCCTTTTTTCATATTTTTAGTTTTTGTTTATCACTAGGTACATAGTATGTATAAAATAAAGTCGCGTTCTCTGTCCCTATGTCCCTTTGTATGCTTAAATCTTTAAAACTACGCAACGGATTTTGATGCGGTTTTAACTAGATAGAATGGTTATAGAGGGAGGTTTATATGTATATAACATCATGCTACGACCAACAGGTGCGGAGCAGGAACGAAAAATGTTGCAAGAACGGGGTGACGCAGACGAAGTTGCGCGGGTGGTCAGCTAGTCATAAAATATAATAACATTATTCATAGAATTGAGAAATCACTGAGGTTTATGGAATGCAACACAAACACATCAATTGAAATCAAACATTATAAGAATTGTGTGGTTAGTTACACATTATGTTGTATTAGGATTAATACATTCTGTCTGGGTGTTTTTATTTATAACTAGCTGTTGCCAGCGGCTCCACCCGCGTGGACTTCTGATCCCGTTCCCGCTGCTTGGATTTCTGATTCCGTTTCCACTGCTCCATAAAAACCTTCCATAGAGTTCAAGGAACAAATAAAAAAAAGAATTACTGGATTTGATCGAGCCGTTTTTGAGTTATGCGCTTACCAACATATTTCGCGATTCACTTTTTTTCATATATATATGGATGTGTATGTATTTATAAAAAAATGTGTCTATGTATGATTATCCGCATTCTAGAACCTATAACACAAGCTAGTTAAGCTTGCTTAGCATGGGTCTAGATAGTGTTGTGTAGGTTATCCTAGAATATTATTTTATTTATTTTCATTATTATTTGCAGAACACAGTTTTCAAGTACAAATGCAGTTGTCACAGATTGGCAAAGATTGCTGGGACGGAGATATGTCAAAAGGATGTTAGTATTTAACTAATAAATAAACTAAAAATAAAACTTATAAATAAATATATAAATAAAATGGAAAATAAAACTCAATCAATATTGTGTTTAACGCCCTCTCGTAACGCTTTGAGGTACCATTATCAGAATCAATACTAGCTTAGTAAGTATGTCAAAAGTCTACTAGATGGCGTTATTCAATGAAATGGCGTATATTTAAAAAAATGTGTAAAAGTAGTCAATATAAATAAGTCCATATCGGTCAAGAAACCATACCACTTAGAGGTCTTAGAGGATGTCAATCTTCACAATATATATTGCTACTGATGGTAAGATGGGGACACCATTATTCCCACACTTGAGGGGACCTTAACCAACCGGGGTGCGAAACATACATCACTGACAATCTCACACCTTGGCTAATGAGTAACCAAGATGCCATGCGGTTTTCGTCGGTTAAAGCCCAACATAACTACCCCGTCAGGCAGCGGGGTGTACTGTGTATCCGAAGGGATTTTGTTACGAAATAATAGGTTTTGGTAGTTTATTTCTTTATCATTAATGAATATTTTTTCCCAGGAGCCCGAGCCGGCGCCGCTGGCGGAGGGCGAGGCGCCCCCGGAGTTACCGAAGATCCCCTGCCCCGCCAAGATGACCATCCCCAACCATGTCATGTTCGGTAAGTCACCATCACCACCCCATTGGTCAGCAAGGTAGCCAGAGCTCACTGGAGAGTTTTTGTTTTGTCAGTGGGAAGACCGAGAAACCCTTCTTTATCTTCTGCACTGACAGCACAGAGACACTATTAACCTTCTCCTCTCCCCCCTCCCCTTCCCCCCTACGTTATATATCGACAGCATGAATGTAACGCCCCTGGTGTTACAAACGTCCATAGGCCACGTTAAACACTTTCCATCACGTGGGCCGCGTGCTTGTCTGCCACCTAAGTGGTAAAAAAATGAAACTGAATTCTGCCACCCAATGAGGTGTCATTTAATGGATTGATACTTCCTAAACGCCAATGAATCCTAACTCGATTATGGCTGAACAGCTGATTGCAAATCTAAATGGAAAAAAACTTACCAGTTGAGTCAAAAGCTTGTAATTTAGAGCCCTAGGTCCGTTCTCCTTGCCCTAACTCATGGTATAAGTTTTTGTAAGACACATTTTTTGTAATGGCAAATGAATTTTACTAATTTTTTTTATTGTATCTGTTTCCAGACATCGTATGCGACAATGCCGGCTACGAGCTGTTCGCGGACCTATGTCTGGCGAGCTTCTTGATAGAAACACAAATAGTTGAAATGGTAAATATATATATTTTATAGTATAGACACCGTAGAGCCTAGTGGTATGGGTAATGGACTGCTAAGACGAGGTCTCGGGTTCGATCCCAGGTTTTAACTTGGCACACACCAATGACTTTTCGATGCTTTTCGAAGTTATGTGTGTATTTATCGCAGGTTTATAAGTGCCCGGTTAATGGTAAGGCTCGCCACCTATTACATTGGGACCTAAACATAAACTAGCGAAATGTGGGTGCTATGATCTCTGCCTAACCCTTCGGGGATATAGGCGTGAATTCACGTTATATGTTACGTTAAATATATTTTTGAAAATGATAACATTATACTCTTGTTAACCGACTTCAAAAATAGGAAGAGATTCTCGATTCGTCTTTAAGTTTTTTTTCTTCATATTTCTGTTATTGAGTTAGTGTACTAGTAACACAGAGCGCTTGATGGTAAGGGGTTTTTATATGCAGCTAGCATCAAAAAGAAGGTTCATTCGGCCTTGTACTCTGAAAGGACAAACGAGAGAAAGAGAGGTCTCTCTCACATGTATTATGTGGTACATTTTAGGTCACGGGTTCGACTCCCGCTCGGTGCAAATATTGGTATATCTATTTGTATTAATCGAGCTGATTCTATGTATAACAAGCATTTAGTATTTATAAAAAATGTGTTTCTAAATGATGGTCATCTTATTTGTTCCCAGGTTCGATTCCACGTGAAGAAAATGCCCTGGTTCGTGTCCGATGTTACCCCTGAGGACTTCAAGTAAGTTTTTGAAACTTAGAGGTTGATGGTGGTTTTACCCGCTGAAAAAAATTAAATCGCAAAGTACGTCGTATACATCGCTAACTTTAATGACCAGAGAAACTAGGGTATGATATGTAAAGTATATAACGGTGAAACGGGGTGAATAGAGATTCAAGGGTGAATAGAAATAAAATCGGTCAGCTAAATTCTGTAGTTATTTTCTTTCCATCGAAACTTTGGACTAGTTCATTGTTATATTAGATCATCAAATATCTGATTTTATTTCTATCCACCCTGGATCCCTATTCACCTCGTTTTACGATACTTATACTCTGTCTAATTTAGGATGATAATTTTGACAGTTCACGTCTATGAAGTAACGTATTTTTTATTTACATATTTATACTACTACAATTATCATAATTCATAGACAAGTACCGCCCACTTATCGTAGTGAAGCGTCTTGCAAGAATACAGCATAATTGACTATAGACAAACGAATCGAAGAAATCGAACTTTTGTTAATTTATTAAAATGGTTAAGTACTTATTTACTTAAATTTTTGTAATATATAAAGCTTAGTTTAATACAAAACATAAATATTATACCATAAATATCTGTAACTTTAGCAAATTATCCTTCTATATCTGCTGTAGGTACAGTGCGGTTAGGTAATGATGCGGTGCACCTCTTCGCTGCAGTGTCATCGTAATTATACAAATATTTATAACATTATATTTCCCTAATTACCCACAATAATAAAAAATAAATGACTTCAAGATTTTGTAACGATCGATTTCATATTCTATGGAAACGATAATCGATTATCGAATATATTCATATACGATTACACTGTATGGGGTTCCCTACTTAGAACTGTCAAAATTATCATCCTATATTAGACAAAGTATAAATATACATAAAACTAGCTGACCCGCGCGACTTCGTCTGCGTCACCCCGTTCTTGCAACATTTTTCATTCCTGCTCCTCACCTGTTGGTCATAGCATGATGTTATATACATATAAATCTTCCTCTTTAACCATTCTATCTATTAAAACAAACAGCATCAAAATCCGTTGCATAGTTCTGAAGATTTAAGCATACAAAGGGACAAGAAAAATATGGACAGAAAACGTGACTTTATTTTATACTATGTAGTGATGATACAATTACACCTTACAAGAAAACAAAGTTATTACTTTTACGTTATTACGTAACTTAACCGGAATGAATGATACTGATAATTAAGAAAATGTTCTGCGTGCGAAAACGTGATTTTAGGGGTACCTAATATTGTATTTTTTTTACTTTTTTACTACATGGGTTTAATATCGAATCTATCTATCATCTCATCAAATCCATGATAATTAAGAAATAACCCAAAGTCCGACTCTTTCGATTAATGAGTCCGATTTCTTTTCACAGGTATGTAATAGACTCCGCATCATCAGCTAACTTCTCTGCTACCATCAATATGCCTCCGACACCTGGTAAGCGTGATAATTCTCTTCTATAAACCACTTAGATGGTAGAAAAACACACGGCCCACCTGATGGAAAGTGGTTACCATGACCTATGGACGTTTGCAACACCAGGGACGTCACATTTGTGCTGCCGACCATATAGAGAAGAGGGGGGAGGAGAAGGTTAAGAGAGTCTCTGCACTGTCAGTGCAGAAGACAAAGGGTATCTCGGTCTTCCCACTGACAACACACAACCTCTCCAGTGAGCTCTAGCTACCCTATTCACCGCCGGAAACACAACACAAGGTCTTTGACGTTTTGAACATAGAAAATATAAGATACATACACAATACATGTATCCACTACATACATATGCTCACGGCTATTGCCCTCTGGGTTAAGCAGAGGTGAGTTAACACCCACATTTCACCAACCATAGACTGGTTATCTTACAAAAATCTGACATACTCGTAACTCTATTAATTAAACCTTTGGATTAATTGCAACTGCAACTGTTAACATTAATAAACCTTAATACGTTGTAGACTCAAGCTTTTTTGAGACTCAAGCTCTATTTAAGACTCGAGCTCTTTTTAAGGCTTTTTTTTCTATTTTAGCGCTCGAGTCTTTATGAAAAGACTGAAGCTCGGCTCGACTCGAGACTCCGAGTTCAGTTAGTTCACTGAGTCTTGTAAAATTGAGTAGAGTCTATCGAATTAGGACTCAAAGACTCGAGTTCTTAACATCACTAACATAGTATTCGGACCCACGTAATTACGATGAGCCTATTGTCGTATTCCGGGCACTATTGTGGACTCTAGCCATGCATCTGAGGTTGGCCTTCAAATATTATTCTTGCTTTCCAGAGGGCGAAGTCGAAACAAAACAAATATCCAGTGGAAATCTAAACGAACTTGGCAGAAAGTGGAACTCTTTATTAGCAGAGGGGAAGTTCGTCCTTATGGTAAGAATCATTCTTAGACTAGACTAAATTACCTCTGTGGCGTGGTGGTAGTGAACGCGACTACTACGCAGGAGGTGCGGGTTCGATTCCCGCACAGTGCAAATATTTGTGTGCATGAATATGTATATCTGCATTGGTCTGGATGTTTCTATGTATAATATGTATGGATTTACAAAAAAAAACTTATATAAATATGTTTATCTGCGTTCTAGAACCCATTACACAAGCTGGCTAAGCTACGCTTACCATTGGGCTTTGGGTAAATTGTATAATAAGATATATAACGATGATGCGGGTTCGGTTCCGAGTATGAATATGTTATTTGTATCGGTCTGGGTATGTCTGTACCCAGGAGAGTGCGTTACGTCGTCGATATCGGCTGCCATACGAAAAACTATGGCAGTCACTTCAGGTTGTAGAGGTCATATGGCAGTCCCTTCACGGAAAATATTAAAGTTCAGCCAATCCCGTAGTTAGACTAGTAAAAGCAGACTGAAGTTTGGAGTGAAAGATTTTCTTGTTGTAACTCTAGAGTGAAGACTACTGGACATACCCACACCCGTACTGCGAGATGAAGAAGTACGACTTCAACCTGTACCGCAGGCTGCAGTACGCGGCCGCCGTGCTGTTCAAGGGCGACCTCAACTACCGCAAGCTGCTCGCGGACAGAAGCGTCAACCCTTACAGCGGACTCGAGCCCGGCCTACAAGGTTGAGTCATTTTAATCATCATCATTTCAGCCATTCTGAGACTTTGCCTTGAGCTTACCATCAGGCGGGGTTAAGTCAAATTGACGTGTCCTAAATTTAAAAAAAAATAAGATAAGCAATAGGATGTCCACTGCTGAACTTAGGCCTTCCCTATCGATCTCCAATCCAACCGGTTGTAGGCGGTCTGTGGTACCCACGACTCTTTCGTAATCCACACGGATACCGCCCCGACTAAAGTCGCCGTCTATGAATATCCACGGAGGTAGGACACGACGGTATCTCCCGTCCGAAATGAGCTGTCCAACTGGGGAAGTACCTCCGCCCTACAGACGACCGCGGTCATAATAACCATCGTGTTGTGTTCCCGCCGCTCTGGCTACCTTACTTACGTAGGGTAGCCAGAGCTCACTGTACCCCTCCTTCCCCTCCCCTTCCTAGCCTCCCCACCCCTTCCCAGCTCTCCCCCTTTCCCTTCAGGGTGGGCAGCGCGTGTGTGACACCCTTAGTGTTGCACACGTTCATAGGCCACGGTGGCCGCTTTCCATCAGGTGGGCCGTGTGCTTGTCTGTCACCTACGTAGTATAAAAAAAAAGTATTTTCTGTTAACCTTCCTTCTGTTGTATAATTGTAAACATGTGATAACAAGTATATAGTTTTTACATAATTATTGTATACTAGCTGTTGCCCGCGTGGACTTCTGATCCCGTTCCCGCTGCTCCATTCCGAGCATTTTCATATTTGTTCACCTTTTAAACCATGTCTGGATTGCCACAAATAATTCAAGACCAAAATTAGCCAAATCGGTCCAGCCGTTCTCGAGTTTTAGCGGACTAACGAACAGCAATTCATTTTTATATATATATATATATATATAGATTCGCTTACTCGTTTGATAGTTAACCACTGATGACACCAATGCATGGAAAAACTAATGAGTTTATGTAGTATTTGAATTAGAATGTATCTGTGTACTAATTCTTACTGAATAATAAAAATAATAAAACAAAATTGGTCAGCATCATTTCGGCCCACTGCTGAACATAGGCCTCCCCTATCGACCAATGACTCTTTTTATTTTTCTGCGCAAAATCCTCACGGATACAGCCCCACCAAAGTCGGTAGAGGTGATTATGTCGGACTCGAACCGACTAAAACGCCCTCTATGGATCTTGGGATTTTAGGGGGGTGAAATTATACAAGACATATCATTATTATATTGTTATTTGTAAGTTATAGATTTAATTGGTGCCTTTTCGTGAACATAGTAGTATAAACTCTATTGATTATACATATTGAGAACTCACTTGTACTTTTCCACAGTATTTTTATTTTTTATTTTTTAATAGACCTGACCGGTTTCGCCTTACGGCATCCTCAAAGGTTTACGATGACATAAAAGTACAAGTGAGTTCTCAATATGTGTAACAACAAATTCCACCAAGTGCCATCAATCAACAGTATAAATAGTCTATTGATTATGTTCACAGGGTTCATCCCAGCGCCTATAATAGCTATAAGGACGGTCAAATCGGAATTAATCTGTGGAATGCCGAAGGGGAGGTACGAGGTCTTGAATAAATTGGACCCGAACTGGATGCGAACCGGCGACTACGGGTAAGTTTGAAACATAACAGAAGTACATATCTTTAGGCTCAAGTTATACCACGGCGGAATGGAAGCGAACAAAGTTGTAGGTACAAAGCATAATGAACTTTATGGCAATTGCAATATGATCTTGGTTACAGCACGAGTGTGACGCCACTGGTGTTGCAAACTTCCATAGGCCATAGTGATCGCTTTCCAACAGGTGGGGCGTGTGCTTGTCTGCCACCTAAGTGATATAAAAAAAATTAGCAGAAGTCTTGAAAACACGCGACGATTCTGTATATTATGCACTTGGCAATAAAGTTCATTATCCTTTGTACTTACAATTTCGTTCGCTTGTATATGTGCCGGTGTAAATTGAGCCTTACACACAACCTAGGTGTGAGAAAGTGACAGTAAAATGTTTTTTTTTATAAACCATTATCAACTTTGACAGATATAGATATTGCAGTAATGTGAACATCTCTCATCTATCTCTACACTATAGTCACAAATCACTACTGACATTTCAAATTCGGTAATGCAGTAAGGAGATTGTTTCTCTATTTACGTCAGTAACTCTATGATTTTAGGTAATAATGAATACATATAATATGACATTAGAAAAACATATACTGCGAATTTATACTGATAATCTTAAAGGAACTTGAACTTATAGTAAAATAAACTCAAACCGTCCACAGGTTACGGTAACCACTTTCCATCAGGTGGCCAGTGCTTGTCTCCCATCAGTGGTTTAAAAAAAGCTAATTCAATTAGTGCAGTACAAAATATTCTAGTTATTTATTTATATATATGTATGTTACAATTTCCAGTGTGATCCAGTTCTGTGCGAAGGCGGAGCCCCTAAAGCCGTCAGACAGGCCCTGTATCGACTACTGCGACACTTGCTTCGGAGTCGTCTGTCCGGAGCACACGCATGATATGTAGTACCCTGGTTAGTGCGCTTACTTCCTACCCTAGGCCCGGTCTTCATAATAAATAGTCTGTGTAATGAATGTAAAAAGTCTGGTAATAGAAATTTAATATTTGCACGCCACATATGGCAGAATATGCTGTATATCTTAAATCACCCCAACACCTGTAACTAACCATATTCTAGGAAGTAAAGATTCTTATTCTTATTCACTTATGCTCGGGCCACACTTCGAGAAACGTCAATGCCTATCATCGCGATAAATATTACGTTAATTAATACGATAATTTGAGTGGCTACAGCAAACGGCACTGTGAATGCCGTTGTTAAATTATATGTTAACAACTACGTTAAACGTCCATCATCGCGATAATTAATAACATTTCTCGTTAGTGTAGCCCGAGCATTAGTCGCTTAGGTATGATATAACTTTGTTATTTGGGCTACATCGAGAGAGTAACTGTCATCTGACCACTATTCCTGAGTTGTGGTTAGTGGCCAACACTTCATAGAGTTCTCAGTTCGCCGATATGGGTCTTAGTTTAGCAAAGGGACCACCGGTTAGAAACACGGCCATGGCCTGTCAGGACTTCGAAATATAGTGACTCTTGGCAACGAAGGTTTTGAGATGTCCCCAACTTACCCCGGATAGCGGCGGGGGCGTTGCACCGCTGCTCGAAGTAGCATCGGCGTGAAAATTTTAGGCCAAAAATATCATCATCATTCTTTGAGCCTATGCGCAACTCAGTTAGGGTCAGTCTCTCTAGTCTAAGATGCGGCTGAACTTTGATATTTTCCGTGAAGCGACTGCCATCGGACCTCCACAACTAAATTGGCGATATCAGACAAAAAATAATAATTGAAAAAATTAAAATTAGTTGTTTTTTAATTATCCGTATTGCCGGTTTTTGTTTTTGGTACCGTTTTCCTAAAACCGTGTATAACAATATATAACAATATAGTATACAGTTCTTTTTTACCACCCATCTTCCACCTTCCCCCACCATTTCCACTCATCTTACATAATTTCCATCAATTTTCCACGATCTCGTATCATTTTCACCATCTCCCACTTTCACTATTATTTGTATCAGTCTTTAGAGGACATCACGTGGTGCATCGATGGTGGATGAGCTCAAATCTAATAGATTATATCAAAACAATTCGCTCTCCCCAGGACCTAGTTACTCTAGCGACTTGTGTCCAAGATCAGGGCCGATAGGTATATCTATTTTACCTGTACTTTTTTTTCTTTTCAGTACCCGCAGGAACCCATTTTTTGCTGTGACACATCCAAAAATAACACATCAAGATTTTGAACCTAATCTCTAAAATTTACATCACGTATTTTAAGAATTTTAATGTTTTTTTAACATTTTCTATTTACAAATAAATTTATTTTTGTTGATTTATTGCTTGTTTTATTCATATTCTCGGACTGTATAGACACAGTTTTGCACAAAATGCATCGCAAAAGTGCTTGAAATACGTTATGGTAGAATATGTCACTACCCTCTCTTTCATGCCACATCAGAATTTTCGCAAATAATAAACAGATTATAAAAAAAAGTTTATTGTCGTACAATAATACAATACCTATATTATATGATATACATAAGGGGCCTTATCACAACCTGTTAAAAGTAATACTATTTTAATCTTACTTTATTTTCATAGTGTGATTCGGACTCGGGCCGTTGTCGTCCATCGATATTTGTGTACGGGTCCACCTCAGTTCTCCTAGGTGGACCACGGGCACTATTTCTTGCCGGTGGTCCGACCAAAATTTTTGTTATTTTTTTTTTGGAATGTGACTTGCTAGAACTCCTAAATAGCAAAAAGCCTCTTCTTTCGACATCACAAACATTATGCGCAAGTTTCACATCTATCTCCAACAATAAGCCGAGTAAGTTCGCGAACTTAAAGACCGTGTACTTTTTGTACGTGTATTACATACTTAAGATTGAAATAAGGCCGCTGATATATTAACGTGATCAGATATTTAAAGAATCACAGATATGTTTGTATATAACTTTGTATATGACATGAGCGCGTTAATTCATGCTCCTAGGGCCTTAGACAAGGCAGTTTGGCAATCATTTTGTAGAATGGAATACAATTTTAAGGGATTTTATGACATGGTAACTAGGATCTTTATGTCAAGTCTTATTTTATTTTATAACACTTCATTCACTTATCTAGTTGGAATGCTTGTTGATGATGATGGATGACGATGACGGATGATAGTTGCCCCAGTATAGCGGTGGAGACTTTACTAGAAGCTTTTCTAAAGGAGATTTTGACACCAACACGAAAAATCACAATTCACTACAATATTCCACTTTCCTACACTTGTGCGGTTTGTCTAAGCTGTTATATCTAAACTCCACCATTTTTACATATAAAAACTCGAATTTACACCAAATATAGAAAATGCAACACAGGAGCGTTATGACACTTTTCGCGTTCCCGCCAAAACTCCATGGAATACAATAGATTGATCAATCTATGGGATTGACAGAGTTTTGGCGGGAACGCGAAAAATGTTATAACGGTGCTGTTTTATTTTCTAAATTTGGTGTAAATTCGAGTTTTTATTTGTAAGAATGGTGGAGTTTAAACCTAACGGCTTAGCCTTAGACGGTTGAAAAAAAAACTCTGTCACCGCACATAATCACAAAAAGGCAGCCATTGGAGAACAGATAGTAAATTAATTTGTGATCAGGAAGAAATATACATATAATTAAAGTAAAGAAAATCACGTTTTATTTTCAACATAGACAAAGCACAGATAAAGTGTAGGAAAGTGGAATATTGTAGTGAATTGTGATTTTTTCATGTTTTGTGTCAAAATCTAATTAAGAAAAGCTTCTAGTACTTTACTGGTCTAGTACTTTACTTTAGTCTCCACTACTTTACTGGGACAACTATCATCCATCATCGTCATATCATTAACGACTTCCAACTAGATAAGTGAATAAAGTGTTACAAAATAAAATAAGATTTGACATAAAGAACCTAGTTACCATGTCATAAAATCCTTTTAAAAAATGGGATTGACATTCGTACACGCCTGTCATAAACGTCAAAATACGTGTCAATGTATGAATATTATATTCTATTCTACAAAACGACTCCCAACGAATGTCTTGGGCCCCTGTTAATATTATTATATATAATATCTTAGAACGCGAAAATTTTAAAGTATTATACAAGATTGCATTTTCTATCACAATATTTAAATAGGGTGTGTTAGGGAAACGCTCCCTAATCCTGGTAGTACTCAGATTACACTACATATTGGCATAAAAAAATTCGACTTTTTTGAGTTATTTTTATACAGGATATCTAGCATTTCATCACTGTCATCATATTAGTAAAGCTAAATAAAACAATATTTTTTTAAAAACTATCCACTCATATTATGGATGTTTTTTGTATTGATTTTTTTTAAATTATCATTTCACTAGCAGACCCGCGCGACTTCGTCTGCGTCACCCCGTTTTTGCAACATTTTTCATTCCTGCTCCGTTAGTCCACCTGTTAGTCGTAGCATGATGTTATATACATATAAACCTTCCTCTTTAACTATTCTATCTATTGAAACAAACCGCATCAAAAGTTGCGTAGTTCTAAAGATTTAAGCATATAAAGGGACAGAAAACGCGACTTTATTTTATACTTGTAGTGATAACTAGCATTATTCACTTTCATCGTGTTAGTAAAGCTAAATAAAACAATATTTTTTTAAAAACCATCCATATTATAGATGTTTTTTGTATTGATTTTTTTTTTAAATTATCATTTCATTTAAGTTTGCTGATACGATAGAGTGATTAATGCTAATTAAACAGTATATATAAAAAACATAAAAACAATTTACTAAATCGTATTTTTTTATGTCAATATGCGAAGTACTACCAAGCTTCGGAAGCGTTTCCCTAACACTCTGTATAGTCCTATATCATACGACAGTATTTAATATCAGTCTTGTAACATTATTACTAGTTACACTTTAATTATATTATTATAATTTAATTTTATATACAACTTGTATATTAAAAAAGCCGAAAGTAATTACATTTTGATTTGTACAATTATTTACAAAAAAGCAGTATTTATCTATATTTATATTATATATACATTTTAGAACTGACTTGTAACCAGTTACCATCAGGTGAGCCATGCTCTTATTGCCAATTGATAACATAACAAAAGCATAGCTAGGTACTACACTTTTTATTTTCTAAAAGGAATCTTATATTTGTGATCAAATTTCCAGATGATATTCCCCCTAACTCCTAGGCGAAGCTAAATTTCTTGTGTTAGGAGTGGGTTTACATAGATAACGTTATAACCAGGATTCGAACCTAAGACCTCTTGATCGAAATGCCGGTTTCTTGGCCACTAAGCTACCAGCTTCTCAATCTGAGGACTGAGGTTCTAGACAAAGTGACATTGCTTAGTTGAGTATAGGATTGAATGTAACGATTGCCATAGATGTACAGTCAACGCCATAAGTAGCTTAACAAATGGTAATTTATTGATTACCACAACTGTTAAATCGATTATAAACATAAATACATACATACATAAACTCACGCCTTTATCCCCGAAGGGGTAGGCAGAGGTGCTAGCACCCACATTTCGCCAGTTTATGTTTAGGTCCCAATGTAATAGGTGGCGAGCCTATTGCCATTAACTGGGCACTTATAAGCCTGCGATAAATACACACATAACTTCGAAAAGCATCGAAAAGTCATTGGTGTGTGCCATGGTAACCTGGGATCGAACCCGAGACATCGTCTCAGCAGTCCATTACCCATACCACTAGGCTACCGCGGCTGCTCGATCGATTATAAATCGATTATAAAATTATAAATAAACCGTGGAATATATGAACTTTGCCCTTAGGGGATTCTAAAACTATATACCTAAACCTCTGTGGGCACGTTCACTCCAATGTAAGAAGGATTTTAAATATTTTTGTGTTAATCAACTTTTGGGTTGATTTTTTTTTTTTTTTTTATATTACGTAAGTGGCAGACAAGCACACGGCCCACCTGATGGAAAGCGGCCACCGTGGCCTATGAACGTGTGCAACACTAAGGGTGTCACACACGCGCTGCCCACCCTGAAGGGAAAGGGGGAGAGCTGGGAAGGGGTGGGGAGGCTAGGAAGGGGAGGGGAAGTTGACTGTACCTATGTCAACCGAGACCGACGGCTTAACGTGCTCTCTGAGGCACGATCAGACCAGTGCACATATTCAACTTACACACAAATATTTCCATTCTAAAAAACGACTACAAAGCAATTGGCACTAGTCTAGGCGCCAAGTGTGGTGTCACTCAGCGGTTAAGCGCCACCCATCCGTTGTTCCCGTCCGGTAGTTTAACCTGTATAAGTCGGACTACGCCGCCGTTTTCATCATTCGCCACGATCTGAAATTAAGATATTAATTTATTTTTATTACAAATAATGATTTCATGACAGTGGGTGAAACTTGTCTGTGACAGGGATGATGATGACTATTTTTTTTAAATCTCTAAAGTTCTGTTTATAACATTATAATGAAGTATGAAATGTGTGTGTGAAGTGAATTTCTTGAGCCGCAAGAAAACGCTCTATACAAAACCGTTAGAAAAGAGTGACGTCATGACATAGCGCGTAGTGTAAATTCATGGAACGTAAGAAATTATTGCATTCATTTCGGTCTGCGTAAAATGAGTATGGGTATGGTTACAGAATATCGCGGCTAATAATAACCTTGTGTTGTGTTTCCGGCGGTGAGTAGGGTAGCCAGAGCTCACTGGAGAGGTTTTGTGTTACCAGTGGGGAGATCAATAAACCCTTTGTCTTCTGCACTGACAGCACAGAGACTCTTTTAACCTTCTCTCTTCCCCGCTCCCCTCTATAAGGTCTTTGCAAACGTCCCTAAGCCACAGTAACCACTTTCCAACAGGTGGGCCGGGTGCTAGTCTGCCACCTAAGTGGTATAAAAAATCTAACTTCCCCGGAAAATTTATTAAAAATATCACTAATATCACATTTCGCCAGTTTATGTTTAGGTCCCAATGTAATTGGTGGCGAGCCTATTGCCATTAACCGGGCACTTATAAACCTGCGATAAATACACACATAACTTCGAAAAGCATCGAAAAGTCATTGGTGTGTGCCGTAATAAACCTGGGATCGAACTCGACACCTCGTCTCAGCAGTCCATTACCCATACCACTAGGCTACCGCTATTACAGTTTAATTAATATATACTACAAGCTCACCTCCGTCTGGTCGCCGAGCTGGTCACTGCTGATGGCCTCCATAAGAGCACTCTGAGTCCTCTCGCCGAGATTATCTGAGGAATTTAATTAAAAAACAATTTTAGAGAAACGAAACGAAATCTGTATAAAGTCATAGACTATGGAGACTTGCGGAATTGGTGCTTGTTTGACACATCTATACATATAAAAATGAATTGCTGTTCGTTAGTCTCGCTAAAACTCGAGAACGGTTAAACCGATTTGGCTAATTTTGGTCTTGAATTATTCGTGGAAGTCCAGACAAGATTTAAAAGGTGAACAAATATGAAAATGCTCGGAATGGAGCAGCGGGAACGGGAGAGAAATACACTTACGTATAGTCAACAGCGTAGGGTCTCCATTCTCTTGCAGCAGACTCAAGGTTGCTTTATCCGCTGAAATACAAATTAATACAATCAGACAACCGCAATTAGAAAAGTGAAGTTGACGAGGTACGTACATATGTGACTATAGTGGTACTTTTTGAGAGCTACTGATCGACTCCGGTGAGGGTACCGAAGTTGGTAAAGGTGATTATGTCGGACTCGAACCGACTAAAACGCACGCCGTCTATGGGTCTTTGATTGCCGGAGGTGAGATTATATAAGACATATCTCTCGCACCCCGACAGACCCGGTGATATCTTTGAGATGACCTTCTTCCTCTAATGTGGGAACCACGGTGTCCTCATCTAACCCCTGGGCGGCCGTACCCTGCTCTGCTAGGGTGACAAGCGACGCCACCCTTCACCCCTAATAGGTAAAAGTATGTGCTAAGATCTCTGCAAAGATAAATAGTCCCTACCAATGCCAATGCAATCACATAAATATTTATTTTTCCTCTTACCATCTTGTAATATCAATTTCTTATCGTCAATTAAATTGCATATTAATTTTGTTTCCTCTAATTCTTCAGGTTTTACTGAAAATTAAAAAAAAAATCGTGTGACGTAATTCCCTAAAGGTTAGATTCGATAGCCGACCGCATACAACTGCAGGCGCACTCGGCAGATACACCGAATATAAAAGCAATAGGCTTGGCTTGAATATAATATTGTTGTCCAAAGACACGACGTTCTATTTGGAATAAAAATCGCGTTTCCAAATGCATCGGTATAACAATTTGGAATAAAAAAAATTGAAACGGTACGGTCTCGAACTACTGGTAGTATAAGATTGAATAAAGGGTTTATTGTTTTAATTCCTTGCGGTTTCTCAATGGGACTGTTTACCCATTTACCCACAAGGAGGCCAGGTACATTACCTGGATTCCAAAAGTCCCTGTTCGCCTTAAGATAATCTTTTGAAAGCCAAAGTCAAATTAAGTCAATAGTAAAATAGTGTTAATAAAATAAAATAAGTAAACGGAGGTAGGACACGACGGTATCTCCCGTCCGAAATGAGCTGTCCAACTGGGGAAGTACCTCCGCCCTACAGAACACCGCGGTCATAATAACCATCGTGTTGTGTTCCCGCCGGTAAGTAGGGTAGCCAGAGCTCACTATACCCCTCCTTCCCCTCCCCTTCCTAGCCTCCCCACCCCTTCCCAGCTCTCCCCCTTTCCCTTCAGGGTGGGCAGCGCGTGTGTGACACCCTTAGTGTTGCACACGTTCATAGGCCACGGTGGCCGCTTTCCATTAGGTGGGCCGTGTGCTTGTCTGCCACCTACGTAGTATAAAAAAAAAAAAAGTAAACTCATGCAAGTATCCTAAGCTTAATTACATTAATAAGTGGATCTATTATCCAGTAGCTTCTAAGACTAGTAGTTGTTCTAAGATGGGTTTAATTTGTCCACTGGTTGTGAAAAAATGAATATAATTATACACAAATGAACGGATTACGGAGACCTTCTCTTGTTCATAGGACTATATGTGCGGTCGGATGATGTGTCCCACATTACTTGTTGCACTTCGCTATGGATAAACGGCACCATTGAGAATACATAATGAATTAAATTAATAACCAATATTATCACACAAATATATATAATGCATTAAAGAACCATGTGTAATTGCAGCTGCGGTCTGCGGTCGGCAACGGAATCACACCTTTAGACAGAAAATAAAGTATTATACTTACCAAGAGTGACAGGTTTCATACTATTATCTAGCTCACTTGCTTCAAATATCTGAAAAAAGAAAAAAAATGAGATGAGAACAGAATTATTCAGCAAAGCGGCTGGACCGATTATGACTGAATTCGCACTGTTATGCCGAGTCTTCATTTGAGTAAAGGTGCGTCCAGATTTGTGGCATGAACAGCGTACCGGACAGCGTGACATCAAGACAGGACGTTGAGTGTGGACGTAACAACTTGTGGCACATGGGCACACAAACTAGAGTTTTGCTGACACGGCCACCAGTCGATCGATGGTTTCAGCTATGCCATCACGCAGCTGAATACGCGACGGACACGCACTTCTGACACGGTCACGGTAGTTAATTTGTTACGTGAATGTAGACGGGGCATAACATTTTACCGTGACAGTGACGAAAGCGCGTGTCAGTCCAATAATGTGGATTTTAAATGAAATTATTAATCGAATCGTGGTATCAGTAAAACTCTAGAATGTGCTGACACTACGCACAATGTTCCGTCCACACGCAACCAGAGGCGGCTCGTCCTAAAGAGCGCTGGTGCAGTGCACTCCCACAAAAAATGTGTGTACATCCTAGAGTATAGGTACCTACTTAATACCAACAACATACATTCTATTATACCTATAAAGTTAAACGTTTTCAAACATACAACCCGATCAAATTAACTGTACACCTAGCGCATAGAGAATCGCATTGCAGCGAGATGCAACTTAACTCGGCCGGGTTACGGGAGGAGCGCTAGCGATTGCGCTCCTATGAAACAAATCTTAGTACAAATCCCAGTACTGAATTCAATGAGTGCGAAAGAGAAACATCGATATGTCCCGACGCGTGAAACAAAAGATTTCATAGGAGAAATTAGCTGATCCTGGAGCGCCGCTCACGCACCCTGTTGCCAAATGGTCATTATGCAATCTGATTGACAAATTTACGTTGTTGCCGCTCTTATGTTTTCTTTCAAATAAACAAAACACAGTAACACGTGACGCGTACGCGCCGGTGATTGTTTTGGGGTTTTTAGCTTAAATAATTATTAAGAAAGTTGTTTGTGCGTGACCTTGTGTAAAAATGGAAGAATACAGTGTATCTTTTATTAAACATTGTGAAAAGACTCTTGAGATGCGTCTCGAACTCAAAGCCGCCACGGCTCTTTCTCAAAAATGTACTACAAAAAATCAAACCTTTTACGCGTGTGTTTAAATCAGAACAAATTTTGTTTCCCGTGTTTGGTATTTTGGCGATGGAGCCGGCAGTAGTGGTAAATCAGCATGGACGGTTACGGGAATTTTTCAATAAAAGTGAAAAAACATTCGCCTTATCATTTTTTTCGTTTTTATGTTCAGTGAACACCCATAATATTTGGTCACGAGCCGCCTCTGCACGCAACATAATGTCTTGTACCAATGTCATGCACTCCGGTCCATTGTTCGTGTCACAAATGTGGACCCACCTATAGATAGCTGAACATAACTTAGGCTAGTTTGTTTTAGAGAAAGAACTTACCGTATCAAATTTATTAACTGCCTGCAGCTCAATTCTTTCGTGCTCCACTGGTACAGTCGGTACCTGAAATAAAATAAGTTTCAATGTAAAGTTTGAGAATTTTTAAAAGAATGATGGTTCGGTGAGAGAAATGCTAGATATGAATGTGAGGTTATTTACTTACATTTTCGGTGACCTTGATAACTCTGGGTTGATTCACTACTATTGATTCAGCTAGATGGCCCTGTAAAGTAAAACAGTGTAATATTATAGAACAAGGTCCCAGAGCAATCAGACTTCACATATTTTCGACTCGATTGAGTCTACTGATTTTTTTTTTGCAAAACCGTTTTACTCCATTTGTTTAGGTACTTAAAAAAGGTAAACAATCTTGGTGTCTTTTTGATAGGTTTCGTTCAAAAACACAGTATAAAAATACTTTTCTGCTTAGAAACATATTATAAAGACTAAAAGTCGGTATCGAACCACTAGTAAGCCATCTAGTTAGTCTAGTTTATTTGTTAAACATATGTTTTTATAAAAAGTAGCCACAACATTGTATAGGTACCTTTTTTTAAGTACCTAAACAAATAGAGTATACTAGGCTGACTGTTCAAATCAAATTTAGATTGGAAAACGTGAATGCTTCGACAGGATTCGAACTTGCGATCCCCCTGTAAGGGAAAGATCGCGGTTTTGAATGCCGTCTAAGCGTTCAAATTTTGTTATATAAATTCGATTGAGTGTTATTAAAGTTGCGGCCGCTATGGTGACCGTTTTGACACGACTGGTTTTGTTTCTTTTTGTTGTCTGAACTATTTTTCTTCTGTGCTAAGTTAAGCGTCAGGTGCGTCCAGATCTATCACATGATAAACGGACCAGACAGCGTGACATCAAAACAATACATGCGTATGTTTGTGTGGACGTAACCACTAGGAGCACATGGGCACACGAACTAGAGTTGTGCTAACACGGCCACTAGTCGATTCATGGTTTCATTTAAGCTCAGCTATCACGCAGCTGAATACGCGACGGACACACACTTCTGACACGGTCACGGCAAAATGTTACGTAAATGTGGACGCGGCATGACAGTTCGTTGTCCAATGTTGAGCGCACCACAAAAGAGAAAACAAAACAAAATCAGTCATGTCCAAATGGCCACATAGAAAACAAGTGATTGAGTACTGGCAGGTGTTCTATTAGCCGCTGTAACATGTTGTAACTAGTGAGTGGGGGGCTGGGGGGCTAAGGGCGCACTCACGCTGGTATTCATGTGCGCGTACAGCAGCTGCTTGCGCATGTAGCCGGCGTCACATGTAGTAACTAGTCAGTGGGGGGCTGGGGGGCTAGGGGCGCACTCACGCTGGTGTTCATGTGCGCGTACAGCAGCTGCTTGCGCATGTATCCGGCGTTACATGTAGTAACTAGTCAGTGGGGGGCTGGGGGGCTAGGGGCGCACTCACGCTGGTGTTCATGTGCGCGTACAGCAGCTGCTTGCGCATGTATCCGGCGTTACATGTAGTAACTAGTCAGTGGGGGGCTGGGGGGCTAGGGGCGCACTCACGCTGGTGTTCATGTGCGCGTACAGCAGCTGCTTGCGCATGTATCCGGCGTTACATGTAGTAACTAGTCAGTGGGGGGCTGGGGGGCTAGGGGCGCACTCACGCTGGTGTTCATGTGCGCGTACAGCAGCTGCTTGCGCATGTATCCGGCGTTACATGTAGTAACTAGTCAGTGGGGGGGCTGGGGGGCTAGGGGCGCACTCACGCTGGTGTTCATGTGCGCGTACAGCAGCTGCTTGCGCATGTATCCGGCGTTACATGTAGTAACTAGTCAGTGGGGGGCTGGGGGGCTAGGGGCGCACTCACACTGGTGTTCATGTGCGCGTACAGCAGCTGCTTGCGCATGTATCCGGCGTTACATGTAGTAACTAGTCAGTGGGGGGCTGGGGGGCTAGGGGCGCACTCACGCTGGTGTTCATGTGCGCGTACAGCAGCTGCTTGCGCATGTATCCGGCGTTACATGTAGTAACTAGTCAGTGGGGGGCTGGGGGGCTAGGGGCGCACTCACGCTGGTGTTCATGTGCGCGTACAGCAGCTGCTTGCGCATGTATCCGGCGTTACATGTAGTAACTAGTCAGTGGGGGGCTGGGGGGCTAGGGGCGCACTCACGCTGGTGTTCATGTGCGCGTACAGCAGCTGCTTGCGCATGTAGCCGGCGCCACACGCAACGCACTCGTAGGGCTTCTTGTCGCTGTGCACGAAGCGGTGCGTGTTGCGGTTGTCCGGCGAGTTGAACGACTTGCCGCAGATCTGCCGACATAAGGCCAATCATTAATAACATACTCGTACTTCTCCACTGCATTTAGTACTGTACCTGGGTGATGTTAGCAGGGCGGGCGGGGGCATGGGGGCACGGGGGTGTGGGGGTACGGGGGCGTGGGGGCACGGGGGTGTGGGGGTACGGGGGCGTGGGGGCACGGGGGCGTGGGGGCATGGCTAGTACCTCGCAGACGTAGGGCCGGTCCCCGCTGTGTATCCGCACGTGCTTCTTGTAGTGCTCGGGGTACACGAAGGACGCGCCGCACACGTCGCACTTGAGCGGCCGCTCGCCCGTGTGCGTCGCCTTGATGTGGTACTCCAGCAACCTGCACCACCAACCACATGTTACACTTCTATTTAGTTCGTGTCATGAATGAAAAAAAGAAACATTCTTCTTCAACACAAAGACAGAAATAATTTATTTGCTTATAAACGTGGTAGGAATTCAGATAGTTTCATCGTATGTCTCGAAATGTCCTTTCTCAAAATGTACGTGAGTGGCGTGAGCTGTGGGTTCTAGTGTACGGTACGTACCGGCGCCGCTTGAAGCGCTTGGGGCAGAGCGTGCAGTGGTGGCGCTTGTCCCCGAGGTGCGTGGCGCGCCGGTGCGAGTGCAGGTTGGAGCTGTGGGTTCTAGTGTACGGTACGTACCGGCGCCGCTTGAAGCGCTTGGGGCAGAGCGTGCAGTGGTGGCGCTTGTCCCCGAGGTGCGTGGCGCGCCGGTGCGAGTGCAGGTTGGAGCTGTGGGTTCTAGTGTACGGTACGTACCGGCGCCGCTTGAAGCGCTTGGGGCAGAGCGTGCAGTGGTGGCGCTTGTCCCCGAGGTGCGTGGCGCGCCGGTGCGAGTGCAGGTTGGAGCTGTGGGTTCTAGTGTACGGTACGTACCGGCGCCGCTTGAAGCGCTTGGGGCAGAGCGTGCAGTGGTGGCGCTTGTCCCCGAGGTGCGTGGCGCGCCGGTGCGAGTGCAGGTTGGAGCTGTGGGTTCTAGTGTACGGTACGTACCGGCGCCGCTTGAAGCGCTTGGGGCAGAGCGTGCAGTGGTGGCGCTTGTCCCCGAGGTGCGTGGCGCGCCGGTGCGAGTGCAGGTTGGAGCTGTGGGTTCTAGTGTACGGTACGTACCGGCGCCGCTTGAAGCGCTTGGGGCAGAGCGTGCAGTGGTGGCGCTTGTCCCCGAGGTGCGTGGCGCGCCGGTGCGAGTGCAGGTTGGAGCTGTGGGTTCTAGTGTACGGTACGTACCGGCGCCGCTTGAAGCGCTTGGGGCAGAGCGTGCAGTGGTGGCGCTTGTCCCCGAGGTGCGTGGCGCGCCGGTGCGAGTGCAGGTTGGAGCTGTGGGTTCTAGTGTACGGTACGTACCGGCGCCGCTTGAAGCGCTTGGGGCAGAGCGTGCAGTGGTGGCGCTTGTCCCCGAGGTGCGTGGCGCGCCGGTGCGAGTGCAGGTTGGAGCTGTGGGTTCTAGTGTACGGTACGTACCGGCGCCGCTTGAAGCGCTTGGGGCAGAGCGTGCAGTGGTGGCGCTTGTCCCCGAGGTGCGTGGCGCGCCGGTGCGAGTGCAGGTTGGAGCTGTGGGTTCTAGTGTACGGTACGTACCGGCGCCGCTTGAAGCGCTTGGGGCAGAGCGTGCAGTGGTGGCGCTTGTCCCCGAGGTGCGTGGCGCGCCGGTGCGAGTGCAGGTTGGAGCTGTGGGTTCTAGTGTACGGTACGTACCGGCGCCGCTTGAAGCGCTTGGGGCAGAGCGTGCAGTGGTGGCGCTTGTCCCCGAGGTGCGTGGCGCGCCGGTGCGAGTGCAGGTTGGAGCTGTGGGTTCTAGTGTACGGTACGTACCGGCGCCGCTTGAAGCGCTTGGGGCAGAGCGTGCAGTGGTGGCGCTTGTCCCCGAGGTGCGTGGCGCGCCGGTGCGAGTGCAGGTTGGAGCTGTGGGTTCTAGTGTACGGTACGTACCGGCGCCGCTTGAAGCGCTTGGGGCAGAGCGTGCAGTGGTGGCGCTTGTCCCCCAGGTGCGTGGCGCGCCGGTGCGAGTGCAGGTTGGAGCTGTGGGTTCTAGTGTACGGTACGTACCGGCGCCGCTTGAAGCGCTTGGGGCAGAGCGTGCAGTGGTGGCGCTTGTCCCCGAGGTGCGTGGCGCGCCGGTGCGAGTGCAGGTTGGAGCTGTGGGTTCTAGTGTACGGTACGTACCGGCGCCGCTTGAAGCGCTTGGGGCAGAGCGTGCAGTGGTGGCGCTTGTCCCCGAGGTGCGTGGCGCGCCGGTGCGAGTGCAGGTTGGAGCTGTGGGTTCTAGTGTACGGTACGTACCGGCGCCGCTTGAAGCGCTTGGGGCAGAGCGTGCAGTGGTGGCGCTTGTCCCCGAGGTGCGTGGCGCGCCGGTGCGAGTGCAGGTTGGAGCTGTGGGTTCTAGTGTACGGTACGTACCGGCGCCGCTTGAAGCGCTTGGGGCAGAGCGTGCAGTGGTGGCGCTTGTCCCCGAGGTGCGTGGCGCGCCGGTGCGAGTGCAGGTTGGAGCTGTGGGTTCTAGTGTACGGTACGTACCGGCGCCGCTTGAAGCGCTTGGGGCAGAGCGTGCAGTGGTGGCGCTTGTCCCCGAGGTGCGTGGCGCGCCGGTGCGAGTGCAGGTTGGAGCTGTGGGTTCTAGTGTACGGTACGTACCGGCGCCGCTTGAAGCGCTTGGGGCAGAGCGTGCAGTGGTGGCGCTTGTCCCCGAGGTGCGTGGCGCGCCGGTGCGAGTGCAGGTTGGAGCTGTGGGTTCTAGTGTACGGTACGTACCGGCGCCGCTTGAAGCGCTTGGGGCAGAGCGTGCAGTGGTGGCGCTTGTCCCCGAGGTGCGTGGCGCGCCGGTGCGAGTGCAGGTTGGAGCTGTGGGTTCTAGTGTACGGTACGTACCGGCGCCGCTTGAAGCGCTTGGGGCAGAGCGTGCAGTGGTGGCGCTTGTCCCCGAGGTGCGTGGCGCGCCGGTGCGAGTGCAGGTTGGAGCTGTGGGTTCTAGTGTACGGTACGTACCGGCGCCGCTTGAAGCGCTTGGGGCAGAGCGTGCAGTGGTGGCGCTTGTCCCCGAGGTGCGTGGCGCGCCGGTGCGAGTGCAGGTTGGAGCTGTGGGTTCTAGTGTACGGTACGTACCGGCGCCGCTTGAAGCGCTTGGGGCAGAGCGTGCAGTGGTGGCGCTTGTCCCCGAGGTGCGTGGCGCGCCGGTGCGAGTGCAGGTTGGAGCTGTGGGTTCTAGTGTACGGTACGTACCGGCGCCGCTTGAAGCGCTTGGGGCAGAGCGTGCAGTGGTGGCGCTTGTCCCCGAGGTGCGTGGCGCGCCGGTGCGAGTGCAGGTTGGAGCTGTGGGTTCTAGTGTACGGTACGTACCGGCGCCGCTTGAAGCGCTTGGGGCAGAGCGTGCAGTGGTGGCGCTTGTCCCCGAGGTGCGTGGCGCGCCGGTGCGAGTGCAGGTTGGAGCTGTGGGTTCTAGTGTACGGTACGTACCGGCGCCGCTTGAAGCGCTTGGGGCAGAGCGTGCAGTGGTGGCGCTTGTCCCCGAGGTGCGTGGCGCGCCGGTGCGAGTGCAGGTTGGAGCGCTGCGTGAAGCGCGCGCCGCACACGTCGCACGGGTACGGCCGCTCGCCTGCGGCAGAGCGCTCCTTACGTTAATACATAGATAGGGCTTACAGTACGGGACCGCCGGCCGCTTGCCTGAGGCAGGCAGTCGCTACGTTAGCACAGGGCTCACAGCATGTGTGCATGCCTTTATAATTCAATAGCTGTTGCCCGCAGCGGGTGTCGTTTATAATATCGACAGTCACTACGTCGATGGTACGCTACATCGACAGTACCCCAATAGTTGGTACGCTGCATCGACAGTACCCCAAATCGATGGTACGCTACATCGACAGTACCCCAATAGTTGGTACGCTGCATCGACAGTACCCCAATAGTTGGTACGCTGCATCGACAGTACCCCAAATCGATGGTACGCTACATCGACAGTACCCCAATAGTTGGTACGCTGCATCGACAGTACCCCAAATCGATGGTACGCTACATCGACAGTACCCCAATAGTTGGTACGCTGCATCGACAGTACCCCAAATCGATGGTACGCTGCATCGACAGTACCCCAAATCGATGGTACGCTATATCGACAGTACCCGAAATCGATGGGACGCTACATCGACACCACAAATAGATGGTACGCTACATCGACAGGACCCCGAATCGATGGTACGCTACATCGACAGTACCCCGAATCGATGATATGCTACATCATTAGTACACTAAAACGACGGTATGCTATATCGACAGTGAACCGGCCTTGTTAGAGGAGAGGAGTATTAGTAGTAGTATTAGAGTAGCGCCTGGATATGGGATAGCGCATTTTGCTTCACCGCCGTAATCTGCTTCTAATAGGGTGACAGGCGGCTACACTTGTCACCCTCAAGCCTGCGCTCATGGAGGACTAAAATTTAGAATTGTAAATACGAATTATATAGTATTTTATGCTGCAGTGGCACGTACCGGTGTGAGTCCGCATGTGGTCCCGTAGCTCAGCTCGTCGCGCGAAGGCCTTGGGGCACTCGCTGCAGCTGAAGGCCTTGTTCCCCGAGTGCACCACGCCGTGGACTTCAAGGTTGTGTTGTGTGCTGAACGCCTTGTCTGAGGATACAGGGCATGTCATATTATTGGTGGTGGTCGTCCTACTATTATACACGATGTTAGGATCCCGAAGCACCTGATAACACATTTTGGCATAAATAATTGATTTGGTATTTTTACTTTTTTTTAGTATTTCTAATGAGTTTCATGAAACTGGATGCAATCGGAATTTTCGAGCAACCTGACTCGGACGGGTTAGGTTAGAAGGGGATGGCGATGTCGTTTGAGCAAGCAAACAGACACCGCCATCCCTTTCGTGGTTATTTTTTTTATAAACCACCTATTTTTATTAAGCAATATTTTGAGAAAACGACATTTTGGGCAAGGGACATTATGGGAAGTTGATATTCTGAGCCACATTGGATAAAAGAAGTTTTTTTTGAATTTTTTAAAACATGAAAATCAGTATAAATACTAAAAAAGCGACATTTTGGGAAAGGGACATTATGGGAAGTGACATTTTGGTACCAGGGGATATTTTAAGAAGTTCAGTTGTAGTTTTGTCATCTATTACGTAAGTACTATTATATAAGTTTATTTTGTGTGATATAAACCTCAAATATGTATGAAATAACTTACTGCACACACTACAGACGAAGTCCTTGACACCGGAGTGAGTTTTCTCGTGCTGATTGAGATGCTGCTGGGTCAAGAAACTCTTCGTACACTGGCTGCATTTGTATGGCCGAGGTCGATTCTGAAAGTATAAAATATAAGTAGAAATCTTCTGCTGGTCTCCTCTGAAAGAATACCAATTAATTGCTTCTGTTATAGTCCGATCAGATGCATAGGATACTAGTGTTATTTTTTGTAATCTCAGTTCTTTGACAATGGTTAACAATTAGTATAATTGAGGCCCTGTAGCACTAGCATTAACTTCTATAGAATTCGTAATGTCAAGGTTTCGAGAGAACGGAGCATTGTGATTGACAGTCTGCCTCTTGTGAACCTGTGTGCATGTGTAGCCCGCCAATCGCAATGCTCCATCCTGTCGATACCTTTACATTAAGAATTCGATAGTATTTCGTGCTAAGGCTACTGGTGGTAAGGTGGTGGATCGACTGGTGGCCGCGTCAGCATTACTCTAGTTCGTGTGCTCATGTGGTATAAGTTGTTACGTCCACACTCAACGTCCTGTCTTGATGCCACGCTGTCCGGTTCGCTGTTCATGTCACAAATCTGGCTGCACTTTTAGGTCTCCGGTAGCCTTAGCATGAAATACTATCGAAATCGTAATGTTAAGGTATCGACAGAACGGAGCCTTACGATTGGTGGGCTACACACGCACACAGGTTCAAAAGAGGCAGACTGCCAATCACAATGCTCCGTTCTCTCGAAACTTACATTACGAATTCGATAGGAGTTCATGCTAGGGCTCCAGAGCGAGTACGTACCGCGTGTGTCTTGGCGTGCGCCTGGTGCGTGTACTTGGACGCGAAGGTCTTGTGGCACAGCTCGCAGCGGTAGGGGCGAAGCCCTGCGTGTACGTTGGCGTGTTCATGCAGCAACACGCGGCTGCCGAAGGTCTTCCCGCAGGTGGCACACATGTGAGAAGTGCGCCCGCCCTTCAGCTTGGTCGCGTGTTCCGCTGGGAACATAATATACCTTCCTTGAACACCTGGGGGTCTCAAATAGCTTAGTTAGTACAATAGGCTTTAGAAGTTCCCGGACAGCTTAAGATCTATGAGTATGAGTTGTGTAAAATGGTTCAGTAATGATTCGTTATAATAAATTTACCTACTTAAAAAATAGTAATTATTGTAAGACGTTGTCCATTTTGAATTAAGGTACGACGGTGTTGACATATCCTAACTAAATCAAATATTTCATATTAAATATTTCTGTCAAAGTTGATAATGGTTTATAAAACAATTTTCACGGTTCGTATATCCTGCCACTATCTCACGACTAAGTTTTGTGTAAAGATACTTTGTAATTTTGTTCTTTTAATTATAACAATTTTTTTTAATAAATCGAGATAAATAAATAAATCAAATATGCTAGATTCTAGAACTATCTACACAACGCCATCTAAACCCATGGTAAGTATATAACTCGCTTGTACCTATTATGAGTTCTAAAACGCAGATAAACATCCTTAAATACATTTTTTTTTTGCAAATACATATACATAATACATAAAAACTCATCTGCCTACAAATATTAGTAGGGAGCGCTAACCGAACCCGTACCGCCAAGAGGCCGTCGATAGTCGCCCTATGGCCCGTGGGTACAGTACCTATGTGCGCGCTGTAGTCCACCTTCTTGCGCATGATGGCGGAGCAGAACGGGCAGATGTAGACGCGCGCGTCGTGGAACCGCTTGAGGTGACGCATCATGGACTCCGCGTCACCCGTCACCCTGGGGGTGTCGCCGTCTGACAGTACAGAACAAATAAAATAAATATTCTATGACATTCTATACTATCACACAAAAAGCGGTAGCCTAGTGGTGTGAGTAATGGACTGCTGAAACGAGGTCTCGGGTTCGATCCCAGGTTTTACCATGATAAATAGTGTGAGTAACATGACTTTCTATGTACAGTCGACAAAAGAGATACGGTACCATTTTTTCATACAACATTGTATCAACATTGTATGTAAATATGGTACCGTATATCTTTTGTTGACTTTACATAGTGTACCTAACATACATATGAATGGACCTCTGTGGCGTGGCGGTAGTAATGGTAGATGTGTTTGAACTATATTATATTTTGTGTATAACACCTTGTAAAACCACATTACTGCAAATAAATGATTATTATTATTATTATTATATTATTATTATAGTGAACGCGTGTGCTACGCAGGAGGCGTGGGTTTAATTCCCGCTCAATGCAAATATATGTGCGCATGAATATGAATATTTGCATTGATCTGAGTGTTACTATGTATAATATGTTTGTAATATAACATAAACTCACGCCTAGATTCCCGAAGGGGTAGGCAGAGGTGCTAGCACCCACATTTCGCCAGTTTATGTTTAGGTCCCAATGTGGCGAGCCTATTGCCATACACACATAACTTCGAAAAGTCATTGGTGTGTGCCGTGGTAAACCTGGGATCGAACTCGAGACCTCGTCTCAGCAGTCCATTACCCATACCTCTAGGCTACCGCGGTTATATATAGCAGTATGTCTAAGCTCGTACCGTTTTTCTGGTCACACAGCAGGCACTGGAAGCCGTCGCCGGCTTTCACCACGAGGTTGGGAGGTCGCGGGTCCACAGACTGCACGCGGAACATCTCGCCCGACTCCACCTTGATGAACGCACCACCTGTAGAGACACATTTTTTTCTTTAAGGGATTTTATGACATGGTAACTAGGAAAGTACACTAATGGACATGAGTGTTTTCTGTATGGCACCTAGGATTTACAATAGCCTACCTAAGACTATTTTAGATATAAGAGTTTTGGATAAATTTAAACATGAGCTGAAGTTATTTCTGTTGGACAAAACCTATTATAGCGTGACTGAATTTTTTGAAGACAAAGACAAATAGCCTCAGTTGATTATGATTATATTGTATAATGATATTAGATTATGAGTAGCCATACATTTTTGACGCACACTTATGTTGACATGTACCTAATTTTTTCAATTTATTTCAGACATTTTGATTAGTTATTTAAGTACCTACACACAATTTTGCCTATTGTATGCCTAGACGTGGAGAATGGAGAAACCTTATATCATTATTAACATCATGCTGTAACCCATTTTCACAATAAATAATATTATTTGATTTGATTTGATTTGAACCTTTATGTCAAGTCTTATTTTATTTTATAACACTTTATTCACTTATGTATATGATAGTTACCCCAGTATAACGGTGGAGACTTTACTAGAATCTTTTCTAAAGGAGATTTTGACACCAACACGAAAAATCACAATTCACTACAATATTCCACTTTCCTACACTTGTGCGGTTTGTCTAAGCTGTTATATCTAAACTCCACCATTTTTACATATAAAAACTCGAATTTACACCAAATATAGAAAATGCAACACAGGAGCGTTATGACACTTTTCGCGTTCCCGCCAAAACTCCTGTAGAGACACACGAGATATACAGTATTAGAAAATATACAGGGTGTAAGGGGAACACTTCCGAAGGCGAAGGTCTATGGTAGTACTCATGGTACACAACATAGACTTATGTAGTCCCTCTACTATAAGATAATTTGGAAAAGTGACATGTAGTAATATAGATTGTAAGTTAATCCTTTTAGTTTAAGATAATTTGAAAAGTGATATGTGATAAGATAATTTTTAAGTTTAAAGAAAAAGCATTAATTTCCTGTTGGCTGTTCGGAGTTTAATTTCAAGTTGCGTTATGTGTTGTAGTATTGTATAATTTTGCACACTGTACTGAAGGTGGACATAAAACGAAGTGGTCGTATCAAAAAACAGTCATATTAGGAAGTAGTTATAAACAGAAGTGGTCAAAACCAGAACTAGTCATACTAAGTAAAAGAGTAATGTAAAATATTGCATAAGGATGTAAAACTGGACATTTTGACACTGCTGGCATTTCGTAAAACTGGACATTGTGTAAAACTGGGCATTTAGATACTGCGGACATTTTGAAACGCCTCTCAGAAGCAGTTTCGTTTTCATGTTCGCATCAATGATACTGACACGATAAACTGCATGAATTTTGTGGGCCGATCTAGAGATGAGACGTATTTACGTTACCAGGTTTTAATACCAGGGTTTCGCTTCAAAGTACGGCGCCCTGGTACGAACAAACAATACTTGCAAGTATGAAAGTATGTGCTATTAGTCGGATGCGCTAAGAACTGGAAACAGTACACATAAAAATACTTGCATAGGAAAACGATCTGTAAGTCAATGGGAATAAGAAACACAATCTAATTTGTAAATGAAAAATACTTTTAACCTCAAAGTATTTTTTTATTTATACGATTTCGACATGATTTTTAATACGATGACCCTGGAATACGGTTCAAATTTCTATGCAAGTATTTTCAAATATTAACGCCGCCGGCGGCGCCGCCGCCGCGGCTGAATACTTTCCTCACGTTCGCAAGCAGGATAGAATAGGAAGGAAAACGATCTCTACTCCAATGCGAATAAGAAACACAATCTAATTTTTTGAATGAAAAATACGTTGAACATCAAAAAGTATTTTTTTAGTTATACGATTATGACACAATTTTTATTACAACGACATGGAATAGGGCTCAAATTCCTATGCAAGTATTTTCAAATATGGACGGCCGCCACCCTCACGGCTGGACACTTGCTCGCGTTCGCCAACTTCGCCATAGTTTTGAATACTTTCAAGTATTTTAAAACCTGGTTTTCGACCCTGGTATTTTTATGTACTCGTACTTAGAAGCCCTGGTATGGGATTTTGCAAGTATATCACATCTCTAGGCCGATCCCGGCGGCACTGCAATGCCGGGCCGACCCGCGACGGGAGTGGAGCGAGCCCCGAACATCCCGTCAGCTTACAAAAATCAGTTTAATATACTGGTCCCTCAGTGAGGGAACTTTCAGATATTAAGCTGAAAAGAACAGATACTACACTTTGATCTTAGCCAAAAGGCCGAGAAGCGATGCCGGACTAAACAAACGCGAGGGAGGTCATTCAGTTGCGGAGAGTCTTAACACCGCAATGTACAAAGTGACGTCATTCGTACAGCGACATCTGTTGGCAGCGGCGTGTAACTATGGAACTACAGAAACTTTTTTTTTTTACATGCCTATATAGAAACCACTAAAGTTAACGTGATTTATGGAAGTGTACAACACTAGTGTAGTGTTCAACACGCGTGCTGACCTTGGGGCCTAGCCAAAAGGCATTCGTTCCGAATTTACATTCGTCATCGCTCTGAAAATGTATGGGAGTGACATTTGTTGTCGGAATCGGATCACATGGATGTAAATTCCGTCTATTGCCACCTGGTTCTGTCGGCATCATAATTTTTTTAAGGTAGTTCTATTCATAGCTTGAGTGTTCGTAACAGATACACAGACAATAATGTAACCTCCATTTTTTAATTTGACATAGTGATTAATTCAAGATTTTTTGTTCCAGACTTTCACGGGTTATGTACCCGTGAAAGTCTGGAACAAAAAATCTTGAATCTACGACATACACATATCTACGAGACTTAATTGAAAAAAAGCAAATGCAGCCACGGCACGCACCGAAAACGTCGGTTGCTTGGTAGTTAACGAGTCGACCTTACGATCGAAGGGTCTCAGGTTCAAATCCTGGGCTCTTAGCACTAAAAACTATCGTACCATTGAGCTTAGTAGGTGAGGTTTAAAGAGAATATTAGTTTTTTTTACGCTTTAGTCATCAAATTGACTGCACCACGCCTGATGCGCTATTCAGAATATAGTGGCCGCCTGATGGTAACCAGAGGCGCAGTACAGAACATGGTGGCGGCTGTTACAGGTGCAGTCCCTGCAACGGCGGTCCCTACCAGCAAAAGAAGTAACAAAAACGTACCTTGTTCTTGAGCGGCGGCCAGTATAGCATTAGCAGTTTCCTCATCACCAGCCATTTGTAATTCTATCGCGGTCTCTTCATTTGAATCTGTAAAAATAGTTATTCTTTTTAGTTATCTTTTTGAGACCAGCCCTGGCTTAGCATGGATGCAATTGGAGTCTAGATAATGTCAGTGTGAAGAGATTAGAATGTTCTTGAATTTATTTCGTCGTGAAATAATTTATTTGTTTAGTAATCCAAGTAATTAAAATTGCAAATGAGAAACAAAAACTTCATCTGAATATAATATATATCATTGGGTGATGATTCGATATTTTCCCGAAAAATTAATTAAGTACATTCAATTTTTTTTATTTTTTTATACATTTCACATTTAAAGCTTACATAAAAGACATGGTAATACAACATTCTTATAACCACGAAGTTTTTTTTTTTTAATAATATTAGCAACCGAAGTTACTAATATTCCCTTTAACCCCTTCAGCTAAGCTCAATGGCTTGTATTAGGAGTAGGTTCACGTCGGTAGTGTAATGGCCAGGATCTCTCGATCGTAAGGCCGACTCTTTAACCACTAAGCTACCGACGCTTCCGGTTTGTAATGGATGCCGTAGGATAGTCCTTAAAACTAGATTGAACTCGTAAATGTGATGAGTGGAGACGTGAATTAATAAATAATTTTGCTATAAACCAGTGGATTAATTATCTTATTATTAACGACTAGCGGTATTTGTTTCTGCACGTTAAATGAAACAAAAAACGTCGTCAGTTTAGTGGTTAAGAAGTGTCTTTGCGATCGAGAGGTCCAGGGTTCAAATCCTCGCCATTACACTATCGGCATTGAGCTTAACTGGAGGAGTTAGAAGGAATATTAGGAATTTCGGTTGTTAATATTCTTTTTATAACAAAAAAAAGTAAATCGTTTATGGAAATAGAGATCAATTCAAATAGCAGCACTACAAAAAATGACAAGAATAGGGAACATCGTCTCACCGTCCCCCTGTTCGTCATTGGCCCCGTTGCCGTCGTCCGGCTGCTGGTCATCATCGGTCATCACCAGCGAGATCTCGCCGCCCTCGTACATGAACTTCTGGCCGGAGACCATGCGGAGTATGGATCCGTTCTCGCTGTCCACCACGATAGTGTCTGTAACCAGAAAAATAAATACGTTATTGAATGGAAATCATCTACAGAAGGGCTGGGCAGTTTTCTTTAGAAGAATATGTGTAAATTGAAACCGCGGTAGCCTAGTGGTATGGGTAATGGACTGCTGAGACGAGGTCTCGGGTTCGATCCCAGGTTTTACCATGGCACACACCAATTTACTTTTCGATGCTTTTCGAAGTTATGTGTGTATTTATCGCAGGTTTATAAGTGCCCGGTTATTGGCAATATGCTCGCCACCTATTACATTGGGACCTAAACATAAACCTCGTCTCAGTAGTTTGTTGAGGCGAGGAATTACTTGCTCTCAAGGGATTTTTGAATACCCCCCGAATGCCCGACGAATCCGAATCGAACCGACTAAATCCGCATGCCGTTTTAAGACACACTCTTTGCACTCTGGTAACCCAGGACCCTCTTTAGCACCTATAGCCCCATCGGGCGTGAGAACCACGATGTCTCCATCTTACCCCAGAGAGGTGACAGGTTCACATTGGATTATGGTCCAATCTAAATGCGGGGTTTGGCAGAACTTTCATATTTTCCGTAAAGTGACTACCACCTGACCTCCACAACTCATTGGTAACACAAGGAAGTCAGAAGCTACTTACGTGCCTCCTCGTCCTCATCGATTTCGTCCTCTCCCTCATTGAGGATCTGCAGCTTGCCGAGGATATACTTGTGTTCCTCATTGGTACTGTCTAGAGACTGCAACTCTTCAACATTCCACTCCGTCTCTTCAGAGTCCTTGGAATCGGTCTGAAATGAAAAAAAAAAATACATTCTATAAAATCCAGCTTCACCTTCTGCACTGACAGCACAGAAACTCTTAACCTTCACCCCTCCCTTTCCCTCTACAGGGTCGGCAGCACTAGTGTGACGCCTCTGGTGTTGCAAACGTCCATAGGACACGGTAACCACTTTCTATTAGACTGGCTGTATGCTGCCGTCTCAACGGTTCCTGGTCTGTTTGACATGGATCACCCCAACTCTTCGTTGAGGCCTAGAAGGTGATTAAGGGACAGGGTTCTTCAATATACAACCCGTAACATAGTACGAGCTTGACAGCAATAGTTTAGCCCCCCCTCCCCCTATTCAGGGAAAGATGTGGATGCCGTAGTCTAACACCCAAGAGGGTCTTCTATGGCACTGGGTCAGCCGGGGAGTGAGGGATATGCCAGAGGCAACTGATGGCACAAGACAGCCGTGCGGTTTTGGTCGATTCGAGTCAGACATATCCTACCTCGCTGACTCCGGCGGGCATAAAACAAATTGTGGGAATAAAAATCTCCCAACATGGAACCAAACAATCATAGGAGATCATATATGTTAATATAGCTCTGTCTACCCTTTCGGGGATTTACAGGCATAAATAAGTGTATATATGTAGTGAGGTGTCCGGTATGCGCGCATATGCGATCGTAACTATTTATTTTTTTGGTAGTTTACGCAGTGCCAAACCGCTTACCATCAGATAGGTGAAGAAGAAAATATTAGCTTACCTTTATGCCTTCAACTTCCAAAACTAAGTTTTTACTGTCAGCCGTCGACACAGGAATTAGGGACAGGGAACAATCTGTAACATACAAACATATATATGTAAATAAATCTAGATAGATAGATAGATAGATAGATAGATTACTCTTTATTGTACACCAAAAACAATACAAAAAAAAATAAATACAAGAAAACACCAAGGACAAGTAGTGAGAGTTACAGTTGTTCTAATGTACAATGGGCGGCCTTATCGCTGGAAGCGATCTCTTCCAGGCAACCTTGGGATGGACAGCAGCGTGACATAACAATAACAATATGTTGATTGGTGTAGTTAACAAATAATATAAATTAAGGCAAGACAATCAGTACAAGCAGTATTATACAAAACTATATTAGAAGTAGGAAACATAAATAAATATTAACACAAAATAAACAAACATTACCTATATGAGTATGAGTACATAAAATAAATATTAAGTATACAGCACTAACCACACTCTTGGATATATACAGTTATAACATACAATACGTAAATATGATACAGAGTATAATTTTTCATATATTTTCCATATATTTTCCATCACCTAGAACCCATATACATAGAATCACAGAACGGAAAAACACCAAACTCACACATACAACCGTATGTTACTAAGGCTTAGTTGTACCATCTACTGGTTAAAGTTAAGGTTTCCGTCAAATTTAACAGTAACAGTTACATTGATTCTAATGGTTTGGCTAAATGTGTTGCACGGTGCACCAGAGTATTTAGTAGCTCCGTAGGCCGGTTACAGTTAGCGTCAAGTTATGAAGTCATTTTAGCAATAGTCAAATGGTGCAACCTGTTTTATACCTGACCGGTACTTTAAATGCACTGTTAATGTTAAAGTAAGATCGTGCAACCCAGGCTCAATCATGCTGAAATGGCTGAACTGATCTCGAAGAAATTTTTTGCAGTTATAGATTATAGTTTGGAACGACAAGTAGCCTACTTTTTTTAGTGGCCAGTAAATGCTCCCATTATTTTAGGAATTTTGTACCTTTTTCGTTGTACAAAATATTCCATCAAGAATAAATCGGTTTGGTGAGTCTTTCCTCTGCCGCACTAAAGTCTTAGAATTACCATCTCACGTGTTTCCTTCTTCCTACAGTCCCGGGTCCTTTAAGCGGGGTGTGAAAAAGCATCTGATGAGGCCGTCAAGCTGAGCGCCACCATTGTAATACTATGTTTGTAATGGTCACCCTCTTTGCTGAAATTTTGCCTTCAGCTTACCATCAGGCGAGGTAAAGTCAAATTGACGTGCCATAAATAAAAAAAATAAGAAACCTGCTGAAATTAATTATTTTTTTGCTGCTTAACATTACCCTAGTAGCCTAGTGGTATGGGTAATGGACTGCTGAGACGAGGTCTCGAGGTTATCATGGCACACACCAATTACTTTCCGATGCTTCCATATTTATTGTATCGTATATATCGGCTTGCCACCTATTACATTGTGACCTAAACATAAATTGGCGAAATGTGGGTGCTAGCACCTCTGCCTACCCCTTCGGGGTTTATGTTATGTTAACATAACCAGACGTATAAAAATGCACATACCTTCATCAATGTCCATAGACTGATCACCCTCATTTTCACGAACCTCATCACTTTTATCATCATCACCAATCCTCGTCAACACTGCCTCCGACAAGAAGTTCTTCGGTAAAGAGTTAACATTGAAATTCAATATTGAAGTCTTTGGAGACGTATGAGACTGCGAAGTGGTCAAGCCTTCTATCTCCTCCTTGATAGAGTTGGTTATCGATGATAACAGGTTTGAGTTCTGTTTGGCACCTGCATTAGTGGATGTTGTAGTTTTGACTGTCTGTGTGAGTACTGATGTTCCAACTGTCACTTTTAAGTTGAGCGTTGAAGAGTTGACATTCTGGAATGCAGAGTATTGGGTCTATTATTTTATTGTCTATGGTCATTAAGTATGTCTACTATCATTTATGTCTCTTTCTCTTTGGTCATAGGAACGCTAATGGAGATATGCACACAAATACATTATACTATTTACTGTGTGTACTGTGTTGTTTTTGAAGTTGTGTGTATTTATCGCAGGTGTATAAGTGCCCGGTTAATGGCAATAGGCTCGCCACCTATTACATTGGGACCTAAACATAAACTGGCGAAATGTGCGCGCTAGCACCTCTGCCTACCCCTTCGGGGATATAGGCGTAAGTTTATTTATGGATTATGATACTAACCTTAAACTGAGGTAAAACCATATTACCCTTGAATGAACCTGGCAGTTTCCCAACTTTCAATAACAAATCAGGAGGTATAGGCTGTAATTTCGACGCTGGCAACACCAATTTCTTGCCTAGCACAACGGAATTTTTTATTACCGTCGGTGGTGAAGAAGCGGTCTTCGCGGCCAAAGATTTTCTATAATTTTCATAGTCCAGGCTATGATAGGTAAGTGAATCCTTGAATTGATCTAGTATTTCAGTTTTTAGATTTGATAATCTGAAAAAATAAAAAGAAAAAAAAAAGTTATATAAAAAGTTATATAAAGCTATGGTCTATGGTTTAACCGCGGCGCGGTAATGGTTTAAAAAATAACTGCGGTAGCCAAATGGTATGGGTAATGGATTGCTGAAATGAGGTCTCGGGTTCGATCCCAGGTTTTACCATGGCACACACCAATGACTTCGATGCTTTTCGAAGTTATGTGTGTATTTATCACAGGTCAATAAGTGCCCGGTTAATGACAATAGGCTCGCCACCTATTACATTGGGACCTAAAACATAAACTGGCGGAATGAGCGTGCTAGCACCTCTGCCTACCCCTTCGGGGATATAGGCGTGAGTTATGTTATGTTATTTTAAAGTCGACTTTGAAACATCTGGTGAAACAAAAAAGCAGTTTATCTCCCCATTTCTAATTCACTGACTTCTCATCTTACAACTGCCCCTGTTTTAGCTGTGCAATGTTATACTGATAACATTCATCACTCACCGAGTATGGACCATGTCATATTCCATGCATGACTGGTAACACTTCTTGCAGAGAGTATTGGAGTGCACCTCGTTCTCCTTTACAGGCAGACCAAGTACATCGCTCACAATTTCGGACAGCTTCTTTCCAGATTGTAATGAAGTCTGAAATGTATTAAAACAATTTTTTTTAAAAAGCAGTCATCATAAGTATCATTTCAGCTATAGGATAACCACTGTTGAATATAGGAGACCGCCATTGACCCCTAATTTGACTGGTGAGAGGCGGTCTATCCAATTCACGATTCCGAAAATGCCATCCATCCATCTTGGTTTGGGCTGACCTACACCTTGTCTCGCATTATGTGGTCTACATTTGAGAACCTTTTGGCTATAATAGCCACCTGTTCTTCTTGCGTTCAGAGTAACATCTTGTGAATTAAAATGTTTTTTTGTAATCATGTAAAAAAACACCTTCTAAATGTATGTACAAATTATTTAGGTTTTGAATTGTAAACCTCCTCGGGTACCACCAGCCAGCTGTTTAGTTTTAATATCAAAATTGTACCAAATCAAACGATACTCTGATCACACATGGTGGCCTGTAATAGGTATACTTATTACTAATTTTTTGAAACAAACTAGTGTTGCTCTGTATAGGATGCCATTGTTTCAATATATTATAAAATCTCATAAAAATCTTTATTTTCTATTCTAAATTACTTTTTCTGTCAATATACTCTTTTATTATCATGCAACAAATCCCTATGGATACCCCGCGACCGGAGCTGGTTGGGTGGGTTATGTCGGACTCGAACCGACTAAAACGCACGCCGTCTTTGGGTCTTCAGTTGCCGGAGGTGAGGTAGTAGTATCAATATACTCTAGCAAGTAAATCCCTTCCTTGGGTACTGTATGGTTTAAAAAAAATATCTGTAGCGACTATTGATAACTTCAAAAGTTATAAAGCGAATACAAATATTGTTTACAATTTCATTGTGTCAAAGCATTATATTTTCATAACATGTAGATATGTATGACAGGAGTATTATGTAGTCTTGGTATGTTATTATAACAAGAGAAAAACTATTTTCAATTCATGTATACTATGTGGACGCTCCCACTTATATTTTGTATTATATCCCACCCTCCCCTTTCCTACACAGGACAAGGCGTGCAGGACTTAGATGTCACGCGCATACGGTGCAGAATATTCCATCAAGAACCAAGTGGTTTGGTGTATCTTTTCTCTGCCGCACCATTAAGTCCTGGAATTCCTTTCCGGCGCACGTGTTTCCTTCTTCCTACAGTCCCGAGTCCTTTAAAAGGGCGTGCAAAAGCATCTGATGAGGCCGTCAAGCTGAGCGCCACCATTGTAACACTGAACGTGTTTGCAATGGTGACCCTCTTTCATGAGACTTTGCCTTCAGCTTAAGATCAGGCGAGGTGAAGTCAAATTGAGGTGCCATAGATAAAAAAAAAAACATTATGCCACTGTGCTATACACTGAAAATAATGATTTTATTTTTTTAATGCTAAGAAACAATTGCACTGAATGGGAATGAAACCTGGATGCGGGTTCAATGTGAGAGTACCTACTACTTGTCAGCCCCCACCCCTACTTTTGTTTTTGCTACTCACCTGAATAGGTGCATCATCTTTGCCAGTAATTGTGACATCAAATATATTGTAGGCATTCCGGACGGTTGAAATTAGTCTGCTGTTACATATTAGACAGCACTGGCCCGCCATTCTGAAAATTAATTATTTATATTTTACATTACTATGTTACAAGATAAAAAAACACTACAGACAAATAGTGTACAACAAAAAGTTACTACTACTACATACACTTTACTACTTACACTTACAAGAGTGTTATGACATTTTGTGTCGGTAGTGGTGGTGACCCTAGGAAGCAGGAGCAAGGTGGCCAAAGGCTTTGTAAAGGAGGTTGGGAAAGGGAAAGACAGCACCTAGAGACAACAGGTGAGATCTTGCAATGCAACTTGGAAATGCAGTGAATGTGATATGCACTCATGCGCCAGGAACAGTCAGGGGCGAGATAATTTATAACATTGATTATGTGTGACATAATACATACATACATATTCTCACTCCCGTATTCCCAGAAGGGGCAGGTAGAGGTGTATTAAACACCCACATTTGGCCAACTATGATTTTCAGTTCCACATAATAGGGGGCGAGCCTATTGTAGCCAATCAGGCATTTTGAAAAAATGGGTATGCCGAAAATAAACTCCTAACTGAAAATGTTGCAGCTAAATAAATAGGGAAAATTTCTTTTGACCTGTTTCCTTGCTATGCAGTGCAAATCGCAAAGAAATCAATTACGTGCGAAGCTGCACAAGTACCACCAATTAACATCTTGTAGAATATCAAACGGATTTTATGACAGGTTGTATAACTTAATACAATGAAATTAGTTTATTAAATTTACTACCAGTTCAAAATGCAGGGAGAAGACTAGCTAGACTAGTTTATACTAAAATATTTGCAAAACACTTTTACATAAATTAAGGTTTAAGTTATGATAAGATCTTAATTGGAGAAATGAGGGTACTTGTGTACAATAAATATAACTTACTGAAACACACATTCTGTATTTTTTATCTGTCAACCTTAGGGTGATGTAGAATAGATAAATTGAAGTAACTGATTGGTGAATTCAAGAAACTTGATGCTACATGACTAGAATTGTTACTTGATACACAATAATTTGGAAGTCTATGCCATTTCCAAGCATGAAATTTTGGACCAAGTTGAAAGAGTAGATCATCATAATGATTTTATCATTTAGTGATAATGCAGTAGTGTAGTTAGACCACTACCCATAACGACTACCATAGATGTTCCTATGAAAACTAGAAAAGACGGTTAACATGATCTCCGTGGCATAACCAGTCCACAAATAGCCATATTCAAGCATACAAATATTTGCACAGAGCAGAAGTCCACGCAGAGGCTGTCAAAGACTAGATATACATGACAGAATTTTTTGTTCTATTTTCAGGCTTAAACAAATTATATGAGCTAACTTTTCTTGCTTTTTTAGTATAAGTAACCTTCTCAAAATAAAAATAGTTCTACATAACTAATCTGCAGTTGAAAATATTGTCGGTGCCTATTATATTTGATATTTTGAATAGGCGAAGTTTTAAAAATAAATTACAGACATATTTCTACCTAAACTAGCTCATAATGAGGTATAAAACTCTATTATGTAATTATGCGGTATTAGCTGTGATATTTATTTAGGCTTTACAAACTTTTTATCAGTATTTACATCCTTATCGCTCGCTGATAGTTTGAAACTATCACCGCAAGCGAAAAACATCGAAGTTTTTCTAACAATATAAATTAACATGCCCTAGTATTTTCTACAATAAAAGCAGCCATTTTGAGATCCCTGACAATTTTATTTACCAATCTATGTTGAAAAATCACACGAAAACTGCATAAAAACACATACCTGATCCAATAAATACGAATCTCCGGGATATTATTTCTTTCTGAAGGTTTTCATTCGGTTTTGGGTTGAACAAATATGTTGTCAGCAATGGACCACAAGCAGCCACCATTACGTTTCTAATAATAATTGGTTCCATTTTTCTCCGCAAGCAGCGCTTGCGAACTGTTTCCGTTCAGTAAGTTCATAGAGTAATAACAAAACGCACTAATAAATTGAAACTTGGATAGTTCTTTTTAATTTCGTGTTTAGATTACTGATTATTATACTAGTTAAGTATATAAGTAAGTAGAAATGTTTTATTCATGTATTTGGTTAATATACTTAAAATTAAAATGCAAGGAAATATAAAGCATCATCTATCGCAGAAATATCGCGTTGGAACATCAATACAAGTTGTATAAATCAATGGCTAATAACAGTACGGACAAGATAACAAGCACACTTCTTCAATGATCAGTCACCCTGTGTCACTCTTCCGCTGTTAATTAATTACGATGTGCTATAGTATAGCACAGAATGCTTTTCAAGACATTATTACAACACGTACCTAGGCGTAATGTTAATATACAAGTCAATTGTGTCTTCCTAATGCAAATCAATCAACAATACAATCTCGGAGCTGTTTTTTAAAAGATAGGGTAATTAACTTATTATGTATATCATATATTATCACATCATGCTTTGAGCAAAAGGTGTAAACACGGAATAAAAAATGTTGCAATAACGGGGACCTCTCTTGTGACGCAGACAGAGATGAGCGGGACAGCTGATTGCTATATAATTTCGTATATTCAGCAATTCCTCAATTAAAAACTGAGCAGATAAATTATGTATGCTAGTACCTTTCAGGGAGCTTTATTATTCAACATCCTACACTGAAAAAATTAAGGTAATAAAAAAAACGATAATGTTGTCGTATAGCATAAAGGCCTTATAGCCATGGCAAAAATATATAAAAGAAAAAACTATTGATAAAAATCATATGTTTAAAAATTAAAATCATTAAGTTTTGGCGCGAAACATACAAGTTGTGAGTGATATCAGTGATAACATTTTACACTTTACAACTTGGCGAGGTACGCTAAATTTTATTTTCGTATTTATGTACGTTTAAGGCGAGGTTGCAGTGAGAAAAGTAGGTATTTTACGTCGCCTCAGTACCGCAGTCCCCGCAGCCGAATCGAGTGTAATCGACGCAACGAGCGGGCAGCGCGGGCGGCGCGCAGGCGCGCCGTCGTATAGTATAACCCGGTACGCGAAAACATGAGACTCGCGTTTGTTACAAAAACTAAGAAACTGGGATGGAGTCCAAAAGTTGACAAAGGGTGACACCTAAGACCTGTAGGTTAAATTCGGGCACATAATGTAATAGTTTTTCATTGTATAGGTAGAGAAAAAAAACACTTAAATTTAACATACATATTTTTGTATTTTCATTTCATTGGAACATATGAACATACGAATGAAATAAAAGCGTCTTCAAAAAACAAAACCTATTGAAAAGTGAAACATAAATAAACACATTACCACTTCTTTGCGTCGCGCAGTCGGGTAAAAAAGACATTTTGTGCTGCCTACTGATCTGTTAGTAGATAGATAGTTAGTAGAAAATGCACGCCGTCACATGCAATCCTAAAATCAAGTCAAGTTTCTTTCAACTTGACTGGCATTTTAGGGTTTAGGTTTAGGGAGACGCCCAAGATCGTGTGAAGTGGAAGAAGAAGAGCTGGAAGGCGGACCCTGAGCTCCGAGTTCACCTTGGCCTTGGATGCAGTCAGGAAAATAAATCTCTATGAGGATGGTGATGATGAAAACGCACAATTCAAAAATTTTCAAATATGATATTATACTGTCTGTTTGTAGCACTAGGGCCAGCCTCAACTAGATTGGATTGATGCTGATGTGAAGTGATCGAAGGAACATGGTTTTCTTTATTTTCTTTCTCTTTGTTCAAGACGATGCTTCTAATAGGTATACCACGGATATGCCTTGGATCAACTAACTCCGGCAACAGACTCTTCATATAAAACTGAATTATTCGTTGTTCCATTTTATCGGTCCAGAACTGGTCATCTCTCTCTATATATTCTATATACACTGGTTCTGTTTGAGACACCCATAAACCAAAAATACACATTTTACGCTCCTTCACATGCAACTGACCTTGATTTTGGTATAACCAATTACTATTTTTATTTATGGTAAATTGTTAAGTTGGATTTTATTATTTTCTACAGATTTTTCTAAACAATTTTTTGACGCAATCAAAGAGCACTTGACTTCGACAATTTTGTCATTTCCAACAAGACCATGGAGTGGTTGCAAAAAAAGGGGTTTTTCCTCCAATTTGCGGTCAATAAAAAATTCACACTGATCTATTTTTATGTATTTCTGTTGTTCCATTTGCTGTATGGAATGTTTCTCGTTTTTCGATGCAGTGAACTACTGAAACCACTTGGTTTAGATTTTTTTATATACTATCTATTGTAACTTTTCGTTTACAAATGGGACCGAAGTTTGAAGCTGTTGTAATTTTTTTTCTTAGTTCGAGCCATTTACTTGAATCTCTTTGTAAAATCGTTGATCGTTCAATACGATTCCTGTCTGCTGTAAGTTTCATCAGGTTTATGAGAAATTTTTTTTTACAAGTTTCATAATATTCAAATATGTCACAGATTTTAGTAAAAGTACTGATAGTTACGTGGCAATTTGCAAACTAGAATTAGAAACGTCTACGGGCTGTTCAACACCAGCGGCTTTTCGCTTCTCATTGCAGCACTGTAACATAAAATATGTATAATTATACTCAGCTGCGGTAGCCTAGTGACCAAGGCAATCTATTCAATAAAAAATAATAACTCCGAACAACTACTGACGTGAACCCATTTGTAATTTAGCTAAGAGTTAGCTACTGTACATTTTTTGTACAGTGCCACAAAAGAAAAAAAAATAGACATAAATTAAAAAATAAATTAAATTAAGTTGACAGCACAATTGTGCGAGCGAGAGAAAGTGATAAGCTCCGCCATTTTAGAATTCTTCCTTTAATGAACCGAGTTATACCCATTTTTTCAGCGAAACCGATTATACGTAATTACGTGCGGGGGGAAGCTCGCAGAAACAAACAGCACACGTCCTACCTCGAACACGCCTCGGCGGGTACTGACTCAACTGACTGACCGCTGCGAGTGCTCAAATGCAAAGATTTTCAGGATTTATAAGTTTTTGAAAGAAATAATAATTGCTTGATAAAATATAATTTTACCAGTCGCTAGATATTTTTATGCTCTTTATAATGATATCAATCTCGGCATTATTTGATGATGGCGTCTTAGTGTAAAACGTGTTTGAAATATCGATTTGGAGCGTTTTAGACCCATGTTTGACGCTAATTTCTATCGAGGCAATTATCATGAATCGTGTTTCTGTTTTCACAGGACCCTAGGAGGTATAGTCTATTTTATGAATATGCTTTTTATTTAGCGCAATTTGCTATATTACTTGATATCCAGACGTTCAAAAATTTTAAAAACTACTGCAACCTGGCCTTAATAATGCTTCCTAAATTGGGTTGATATTTGCCATCAAAGGAAAATAATATACCTACGCACATTTAAATCATGGCGTCATTAGGGTATCTGTTGTACTGTGATGCTCTCTCTAATAGAGTCTCTATTCTCTCCATTGAGGTAATTATGTAAAGGCACCAGCTATTTGTAACAAATTATAAGCATTATTATAATTTTACAAGGACGTCATTACACTTCTTTTTATATCTATAAGTAGAATTTTGAGGCCCTGTCCTGATTGTAATATATGACCCTGAATATATATTATAGTATTCAAACTTTGAATACTAAACTAACGAATTCTATTAGCATGAAAAATAACACGCATTTCTTCAAAAAAACATTGTTTATTTTTTCTATACAATTTACATCATATTTTGCGTCTCAAGTGCAGCTCTCTATTTATAATTATTTTTGATAATGGTAAAAATTTACAATAACAACAAATCTTTTGAGAATTAAAACAACATATGTACTTACTATTTACATATCAACATATTTTCTTCGCCATAATTTTAAATATTTTATACATTTTAAAATTATTTTATATTTTGTGTTGTGCAAAATTTGAAATGCGTTCGTGACATACATAGCATACGTTGCTGTGTGAGTCTGCATCAGTTTTAATGTTCATGACGCCTACTTTACCTTGTCTTATTCGATAATTACATTCAACCTCATTTTTATCAACGGGACTTATATAAAATGACATCAGCATTTTTTTAAATGAATTATTTTTCCTAGGATTCAAATGAATTGTACGCCTGTGTTCTTGTGTTCCCTCTCTTCTTCTGTCTAAAAACTTGTAGTAACACCCATATTATTTCAAAGCCCACTTGTAACAGTTTTGAACTTCTTGATTTTTACCTATTGTAAAGGTACCTAAGTATAAAATATAGCTGTGCATAAATAGTGAATTTGTGGTGTAGAAGCTTCTTGTTATTTTTGCGGTTTTGCAGCTCTCATGTATCAAAACTGATTCTTGCTTTGACTTAGCGCATCAATATAAATAGCGCCAAAATTATTCCATACGGTTATGGGGTAATTAGGTTCAAGATGGGCGCTTAATGTCCTATTTTGAGCACTTTTTGAATTTTATAAATAATTGAATTTATACTTACTAAGAAAGCTGTGTCGAGAAACTTACTAATGCTTCAAGTTACCTTTAAAAAACCTTTTTTCAACTTAGGCGATAGATTTTTGTCTTACTTTTAATATTATATCAATATCATTCCTCCTACCTACACTTAAAATACTATCAGCTCACACTTCATATTCAATTAACTTATTAGTGAGTATTAAAACTGATGCAGCTGAAATATACTTCGTATATGTCATAGCGTAAGTTAAGTTTAATAACTGCATAGTAAGTTTTGTATTTTCGAATTTCACTTTTAGAGAGTCAAATTGAGCATTTTTTAGGTTCGAAATCTAGATTTATGAAAAAAGTTAAGCGCAAGATTTCATGATGAATTTAATGTCATCTGATTTTTTTACGATTTCAGAAAATATTTTTTTTTTGTTATCTAATTGACAAGGTATTGGTAACTATAATAAAATGCAAATATAAAAATGTTAAAAATACCGTAAATAGTCTTTATATATATGAGTAAAATAAAGTTATTATAAATGTGAAGGTAGTCAGGATGTACAGTCGCCAACACAAGTATTAGTAAGCAATTTAATTTAATATTAAACCGCTGTCAAAAAACTTGTGCTGCCATGTCTGTAGTGGTGTGAGAAATGAAAGAATTTGTTGTGTTGACATGTATTTTAATGTTTATCATGTAACTACAAGACCTAGTTCCAATAAAATGTAGGCTAACAACGAAAATACAATATTTATTCAAAGTGCCACCGTGCTGTCTCTTGTGTCTTGTAAGCATCGTTTAGCGATATTATATGTGTATAGACAATGAAATTGACTTAAAACAAGAATAATTATTATTTTCAATGTCTTTTTTGTCAATTTTAGTGTCTAAACATGTGTAATAGCGTCATCTGAGTAGAATAGTGTCATTTGTCAGTAACAACATAATAAATCATCGCAGTGAATAAAACAATTATCGATATATATCTTCTGTACATTCAACACAAAGAGAAGTAAGCTAACACGACATCAAGTCCTATCACTAAAACATTTAGTTTTTTTTTCCATTTCGAAAATATTTCTAGAGAAAAAGATATGCATCTATTTACCTGATAACATTTATTAATTCAGCTATTATTACGGCTAATTCAATGTTGACTATAACACTGTTTATGTAATTTGACATCGTAGTAATTGTTTCTCTAATAGAATTGGCAAAGTAGTCAAATAAATATAATATTAGTATTGCTATTCATAAACAGTAATATAGACAATCTACCACGAGGTCACACCATACAAACATCTATTCTATAAATATGAAAACAAAATATTTCTGTTAAAACAGCGCGTAATGGTGTCTTCTCCTGTCTTATTCTAGATCCTTGTGCAAGGCTTATTACTCAAAAGTCGAATCGCTATATTTTTAAGAAAACTTTTTAGAAAATCTTTACGGTTTTTTTTTCACTAATCGAATATAATTGACATTGCAATGACACTTACTACTAACCTAAAGAGTGCTAAACTATTACTTACATTTAGATACTTTTGGTTCTTAAAACATTTTAAAAAAGGTCGACAGATCGCCTACGGAACGAAACTCATGCAAAATAAAGAAACAAGCACAAAAGCGTGGTCTACACAAAACAAAAAATAAAACTCAGTTTATTTTTCTATATTTATACCTCAATTTCTTTATTTCTTGTACATTTTCACAACTGTCACGTTTTACAAAACAACCAAGTACTTATAAGTTTATAAGTTACTGAAAGGATACAAATACACGTGGGCACGCTTGTGATGTCCGCGTGCCCAAGAGGGAACAAGAAAATCAAAACTAAGTACTTTTCAACGTTACTCACAAACTAATATCATATGTTTTTCTACAAATCACTAAAACGGGTAAGAGTGCCGTCCTCAAAACTCGTCATAAATTTGTCACGTCAGTGTGATATTTTGAAAACGGCACCGGCAAAATAATAAGTAACTAAAGTCTAATTATTCAAATTAAATGGGAATATTACTTAATCGATACCTAAACCGCTAAGTTCATAAACAAAATGCAGATGCATTCAACGGAGCGCAGCTCCACACTAAAAAAACAAAGAAAAATAATAAATGGAAATGTAATAAATGTGTAAATATGAAAAACTCATGTTACTGTGTCTAAAATTATATTAAGAAAACTAACTGTTAATGTCTTTATAAGAGTGATCTAGATCACAAATTGTAAAAATAAGGAATTATTTTTAAATGTTGCCGTTGTGAAAAATTTACCCGTTTTTTTTCAATGGTAACTTTTTCGAATGTGTGCGACTACCCGGCAACTTTAACGAGGCAAAAGAAATTTACTGTTAATTGTTAACTAATATAATTTTCCCACATATTACAGGCTAACCATGCAGTTTATTCCTGTTAGAAATGTCTCGTTATAGTCAGAGAGCGAACGGGTTAATTTTTCGTTTAATTTTTACAACGGCAAACCCCCATTTCCCCCCTCACTCGTGGTGTTGTGGCTGTGTGTGTCTGTGTGCCGTCCGTTCTTGATATGTGTATGATTGTGTGCTCCACCTCAACGCCGTTAGCTAGAAGCAAATAGTTTTAAGTGAGTGAATGTATTGAAGGATAACAGTTTTGACCAAAAAATTGGTGGGACTTTTTACATGATTCCATGACATTTGGTGACAGAAATATAGTAAAAAATAGGGGTACTATAAGTAAAAAAGATACAGTAGTCCCATTTTAAGGCCAAAACGTGACTGTTTAGTGCCTAATCGCATGTATTGTTATAATTATGAGTAGAAAAAGATAAACAAAAAATAAAATGAAGGAAAAATAAAATAAAAACCATAATTTGAGCAAATACTGTAACGCCATTCATCAGTGAACAAGACATGTAAGTAGTTGTGTTTCCTTTTTGCGTTGTATCTCATTATTTGTCACTGTGATATGTAATTTATAAACATATTTAAATATACGGACGTACGCTAGACGTAACAAAATAAATTGACATTTCAAATCGGACAAGTATTTGTACAATCGGGCACAACACTTGATCTTACAGTATTTAAATATTTTATATTCTACAAATCTAAATCAGTGTATTTTAAGTACAAATCTAAATTTATTAAGCTTAAAAGCGCTGTGTCACCACACAAAAATATAAGACTTGTTGTGCGCGAATGTACATTAGTTATACACTTATAGATATCTAAATACTTTTATATAGCTGTTAATAAATTGACATAGCACAATTATTATGCCATTATTCACAAAAGATATGTCATTCCTCTCGATAGATACATTATAATCTATTTTACTACTTACCTATGCGAGATTTAATAACAGTCCACACGGTTTACCCGTATACAATAAATATTCGAAGGTTTACTCTCACATTTTAACAAATTATAATTCTAATACTAACCGACGACTCGGACGTAACAACTGAAAATGATCACACATACAAAATATCACTGTTCAAATTAAATCTCGCACAAACATAATAAAATTCAAATTAAACTAATTAAAATTTCTTAATTGATAAACACTGCCATTATAATTTTATTATTACGTTTTTTTTTATTGAACATGACACTCGAGTACTTGATTGTACTTTTATAACAACTAAACTGCTGAACTAATTTTTTTTTCTGGAAAATATATGTGTTACATATACATATACACAGGTAAAAACAGAGAAAGATATTATTTAAAATATCTGTAAAATGTAAGGGTGATATATTTTCCCAAAATTAAGTCCAGCAGTGGACCGGAGCAAAATATGTATAACAGCATTCATATGTACATACAACAGTATTTTCTATACATATGTAATTTATTATGATCTAACTTTCACCCACAAAGACTTTGGCTAAATTTTTGGCTTATAATAAGTCAAAGAACAGAAAGCGTGTCATATTTTGTAAATAAAATAATATAATTCAGGAGCCAGGCACATACTTTTTCAGTCATTTCCTCTCGGGTGATAATTCGTTAAATGCTTCAGTGTTCTATCTGTAAGCACTGTGAGCAGTTACAGTCCCACAAGTGGGTTCCGTAGTGATATTTTTTTTTCTCAAAAATCTGTCAAATTACAGCAAACCAATATTTTGTGACGCATAAATGCGTCATTGCCGTGGCTGAGGATATTTTTGACGCATAATGCGTTTTTGGCGGTGTGTGTTAATTGACCTTCTTCATTTTAGGTGACGGTCTCAGGCCTTAAGCATATCAAGTAATTAACATAGTAGAAGTTTTTAACGAGTAATCACCTGAGAGAGAAATTGGTCATAAAAATCTGTTGCTGGCTCCCGAACTATCCAGTTCTAAATTTATGATGAAGACTTTTTTTTGTGATGTAGAAGATTTATTTTTCATTAGAAAATCGATAAAATAATTCTTTTTTTACGAAATTACGTGTACATTGTCACTAGAAGACTAGAGATAATATTTCCATCAAAATAATTCGAGGATCAAAGTATAGTTTCTGTTGTCCAATTCGTGAAAAAAATATCATATTTTTTTTTAGTCAATATTACCCTTTAAATCCAAATTCATTGAAGTGAAAATATGACGCGCAGTCACCGGTGACTCAAGAGTGTGGTTAGTATGAGAAATGCTGATGTCTAAAAAAGTAAAAAGTTATTGTCTATTTACCGATATATCAGTGAAAATTAAAATTACCTCAGAATATCTTTTTTTTTAAATAATATCGGGTAGGTATTTCACGATGATCATCTTTATTGCAGTAGGTAACATAAAAATATATATGCACATTTCCAACAACTTACATAATTTATTTTATTAAAGATTGTTTAAACAACAAAAAATTAAGTTAATTTCATAAAATAGTTACAGACAGAGTTGCTATACTTTGATACATTAATTTTTGATTTAAAAAATTGTATTACCTATATATTTTTACGAATTTATTAAGTATTTCCAAAGCTAATATGCATGTCCAGTTAAACGAGTAATTTGAAAAAAGGTATTTAAAACATATTTTCGTGTATTTATATTCCACAATATTCGTTTATTATATATTTTATCAAATCTTCATAAATTACGAATCTAAAACGTTACTAAAATACACCGGAAGTCGAAAATATTAAAGATGACAAAATGATGAATGGTTTTACGAAGAATTACAGTTTCACATATTTCGTATTCTTTGAAAATATCTTGCCTATGATTCTAACTCTGTATTTAAAAAATAAATTTTAATAAGCAATATTACAACGTATTATATCGAGTTTATTTCATAATTTGATTGTCGGTCACCGGTAACCGCTGCCATGGTTCAGTTTCCATGACTATTTTATGACAAAAATATTTCAATTTTTATCTGAACACACATCTATATGAAATTCGAGAAAATACAGAGTTGTTCAATATTAAAGTCTATGGTCCCTACTATCGAAAATCGAGAACCGTTAACATTTCGATAGAAAGTTACGGTTTTTTCTAGAACGGGTCAGTCTGAAACTTCATGCGATAGAATTTTTTTTTCTAGAATCAAGAAAAGCAACAGTCAATTATTTAAATGAGCCTATTTTAATATAAACATTAGGCCGATATTCTATACACAATAAATACAAGTTCAAAAAACAATTATACAAAAAGAAAAAAAAAACCACAAAAAAATGGCAGGAGTTCATGAGAAATACTATCAACATTGACTAACAATTGCCCCTAACTACGTTTGTGCAGACAAATCATTTTAGCATAACTATAGACTAAACAACGGAACTTAACTAATTTTTTTTTTTATAATCTGGTAACACTAACTCTTTGGCTTGCCAACAACGAAAATTATGCACAAACATGGCAATGTTGCCAATTTAAAATATCGATCCGACTTAACATTGGTCCGTTACCTCTAAAAAGAAAATGTACATGTCTTTTTGCTAACCACACGATAGTTCTCGATATTTTCTTTATTACATTAAATATGAATATGTCTTACTAGTATTCGTGATCCGACATGCCGTTATTTTGACCTTGTCTCTGGTTGTTCTGATCCTGGTTTTGGTTTTGGCTCTTGTTGGGGTTCTGCCCCTTGCCCTGCCCAATTTGTCGTGACGATGAAAAGCACAGCTTCATTACAAACGGGAATTTTGCGCCTGGAAAATATTTGGTGATTTTTTTTAATAATCTTTTTTTTGTACCACTTAGGCAAACAAGAACACTGTTCTCGTGATGAGAACTGATTAATGTGGGACACCATAAATTAAATGAATTAAATATTTGAATGAATTATTTGAAGCTTTCCTGTACAGATCGCCACATGACTTTAGGGCAAGTTTCCTGTCGTGGTTTTTTTATACCACTTAGGTGGCAGACGAGCACACGGCCCACCTGATGGAAAGTGGTCACCCTGGTCAATTGATATTTGCAGCACCAGAGGTATCATACACTCTGTAGAGGGGTGGGGAAGCGAGGAAGGAGGTACCGTAAAATAAGAGCTAGATTACAGTCTGGAATATGACAAAGCCTTATTCGTTCTCTGAACCTTTTCCCAACTCAGTTGGGGTCGGCTTTCCAGTCTAACTGTGATGCGGCTGGACTTCGATATTTTCCGTGAAGCGACTGCCATCTGACCTCCACAACCAATGGTACAATGACCAATGGCGATATCGAAGTTCCAAGTTAGACTGGATGAGTTTTTAGGGCTACAAATACCCGTTACCGACGGCTTAACGTGCTCTCCGAGGCACGACCAGACCAGTGCAAACAGCCATATTCATGCATACAACTTTTTGCACTGATCGGGGGTCGAACCCGCGCCCCGTGCGTAGCAGTCGCGTGCACTACCGCCACGCCACGGAGGCTGTCATGGCAAAGCCTTATTATCCCTAGAATTTATTCCTGTTAAAAGAACGGGATCAGTCAATAGTTTATAAAAATAAAATGTAATAATACCTGGGTGCTGTATAGTCGCGTGGTTGCACGCCATTATCGCCATCACCGACTGTGAAATGTTCTGGAACTCCATCAGCCCCGAGGATGACCTGGAATGTGACGTCACCATTAATTTCACAAATTACTAACTGTTGCCCGCGGCTCCGCCCGCGTGGACTTCTGATCCCGTTCCCGCTGCTCCATTCCGTACATTTAGGGTTATGAAAAATAGATGTTGGCCGATTCTCAGATCTACTCAATATGCTCACAAAATTTCATGAGAATCGGTCAAGCCGTTTCGGAGGAGTACGGGAACGAACATTGTGACACGAGAATTTTATATATTAGATGTACACTTTTAAAAAGAGACTATGAGATTTCACGAAGATTTATTCCCAATTTTGCCGGTCAAGATGCTAATTGCAGGTTCAGGTTTTGATCTAGAAATCTAGACGATCTAGGGTTGGGAGGTCAGAAGTGAGGGTCTGTATGTTCGTGTGTCTGTATGGTTGTATGTATGTGTTTGAAGGTAATGTGTGAGTGGGTGTGTGAGTACGTGTTAGACAGTGTGTATCTAGCTGTTGCCCGCAGCACCGGGTTGCGTGAATCTCTGACCCACGTGACTTTCTATAATATTTTCCTAAATATACCCGTAATTTAATAGATTTCAAGTATTGCATGAAAATCTACGGGATTAATTTATTTATTTATGATTACAGCTCCACCCCCGTGGATAGTAGCGTGATGATATATTACTTACAACACTTAATATAATGTGGCACTCTATTAGTGAAATTATTTTCAAAAAATCAGTTCAGTAAATCCAGAAAACCAGCTTGCCATACAAACATCTATGGCAGTCGTTACGGGTAGTTGGAGCCCAAAAGTCCAACCAAGCTAACCTGGAACTTCAATATCGCTATTGGTTATTGGACCATTGGTTGTGGAAGTCAGATGGCAGTCGCTTCATGGAAAATACCGAAGTTCAGCCGCATCAGAGTTAGACTGGAAAGTCGACTCCAACTGAGTTGGAAAAATGTTTAGAGAATGATGACTCCATATAATCACACAAACATGTAATCAAGGTTACAGGGAAATGCATTATTACCTCTCACTCTTGAGAGGGAACTTGGAGATGGTGTGCGGCGGCGTGACGCCGTAGTCCTTGAACACCTGCAGCAGCTGCTCGTCCGACACGTCCGGCGGCGTGTTGAAGAAGTGCAGCACCTGGGACAACATATCACTAATTTAATTGCCTGACACTTGTGTTTCACAAATACACGGTGATTTTATAATAGTTTCGGAAAAAGAATATTCTGTTTCACACACAGTTTCGGAAGCAAAATCGACTGGAAGTTTTAATTTTGAAAAGAAAAAAAAATACTTTATGTATGGCAATAATGTGCAGGTGAACAGAAAAATGTATGGGAGGTTTAAAAAAAAAATTTTTTTTTGCCAAATTAGGACTTTCTTACGATTTTACCATCGAAATTGTGGCCAAAATCTTTTTTTCCGAAACCACTATAAAATTAACCGGTATTTTGATGGAATTTGACTGTTGGTTTCTAAAATAGCAGCTGATTTTATACTTGTTTTGGAACGAAGCGTTTTGAGAGTTGCCCTGTCTAAAAAAACCTTGGCACTACTATAGCACAGATTATATAGCACATTATACGGTTAATATAGCACAGACCTAATAGTGGGTAGAAATTTCAAAGTCCTTAGTCCTAACCTAACAATCGCGAGCATGCTAATAGGTACTGTATATATAGGGTCCTCTATGCGCGGCGTGAAAAAGCATCTGATGAGGCCGTCAAGCTGAGCGCCAGCATTGTAGCCTGAACGTGTTTGTAATGGTCACCTTCTTTCATGAGACTTTTCTTTCAGTTTAACATCAGGCGAGGTGAAGTCAAATTGATGTGCCATAAAAAAACCCTACCCAAAATCGACTAAATTATATCAATATGGAGTACCGGAAAAGGGCGCTACTGTAAAAACCTGGCGGTGAGTAGGGTAGCCAGAGCTCACTGGATAGGTTTTTTGTTATCAGTGGGTAGACCGAGAAATTTTGCTTTGTCTTCTGCACTGACAGTACAGAGACTCTTTTAACCTTCACCCTGTACCATTCCCCCCTCCTCCCCTCTACATAGTCGGCCGCACAAGTGTGATGCCTCTGGTTTTGCAAACATCCATAGGCCACGGTGACCGCTTAGAAGGTTTCTACAGGGTAGGCAGCACGTGTGTGACGCCTCTGGTGTTGCAAACGTCCATAGGCCACGGTGACCATTTCCCATCAGGTGGGCCGTGTGCTTGTCTGTCACCTAAGTGGTATCAAAAAAAAAAACAACCATAGCCCACGGTAACCACTTCCCATCATGTGGGCTGTGCACTTGTCTGCCACCTATGTGGTATATAAAAAACACTGACCTTGGAAGGCGGCTGTATCCTATTCTTGTTGATGGAGGCAGGTGTGAGGAAGCGATTGTTCTTGTTGCCCACGTAGTCCTTGAACGAGGGGCTCTTGTCCGGCAGGGGGTACGGGTTCATTACCTCGGACAGGTACGCCTGTTTTGAGAATCTGGAACATATATGTATTTATTTATATTAGGTATATGTATGTACAAATGCTCACGCCGATTTCGCATCAGGGTAGGCAGAGGTGAATTATTATTTATATTTCACCAATCATTGTATTCGGTCCCGTGGGGTATGCCTATTGCAATCGAAGCAATAATTGCAATATAATAGTAAGATTGTAAGATATTGCAATTCAATTGCAATACATTACAATTCAATTGCAAGACATTACAATTCAATTGCCACACATTGCAATTTAATTGCAAGACATTACAATTCAATTGCTAGACATTGCAATTTATTTGCAATACCCCGTATTTCTTTTTTAAACTTTATTCATTGAATTTAATTGTTTCAGAAGACATTCGATTCATAATATCTTTACATTTTTTAAACAAAGTATATACTCACGCCAGCGTCAACGTATAGTCCCCTACAGTGACGTTGTTGAGGTTTTGCACACACCGTTCGACTGACACGGCGTCGCCCATCTGCACCATGGCAGTGCCTTCTTTTGTCTTCAGGAATTTTATCTGAAATATAATCAAAATTATATCAAATAATCGATTGCAGTACACTGGACATAAGACTCTTACAATATTGGGAGGCTTTGGCCTATTGTTTCTACGCTGGCCTGACAGGGTGGTACAGGGTTTGGTTTCGAGTTTTCCTTCTCTCGTAGTGATATCCTCTGCGTTTTCCATTAGTCGCTATTTACGACGCCCTTCGGATGGCCTATATGTAGTATTGCCGGAGTACGTACTGCCTTGTCCCTTAGGCTTCGGGTGCGTATGCTTAATGTGCAGCAATTATGCTGAGATTGCGACCATATTTAGATACGCACAATGAGCAATATCAGAAATTAAGGTAAAATTGTGTGAGGTCATTACATGTTTAATTTTTGTTTGTTTTTTACATAAATATGGTGTATTAACAACCACATTTCGCCAGCTATATTTTTCAGTCCCACGTAATAGGGGGCACGTAATAGCCCCCATGTTTAGTCGGATGAAAATAAATACCTACTCAACCAGAAACCAGAACCCAAAATCAAAATCAAAATCAAAATTGATTTATTGTTTGTCACAGGTATTACAGTATTAGTTGTTGTCAATTTACATTATAAAGTCATGTTTCACGGTAACATGCCTGTTAAGACGTACAATAATATAAATTAGATATATTTATACTCACTCTGACAACATTTCCGTAGAGACAGCACAAGTTGAACAGTCGGTCCGCGTTCACAGTCTGCGGGTCCAGGCCGTACACCATCATGACTGCTCCCTGCTGTGGGGGGCCGCCCTGCGAGAGAGCAGGGAGGGAATTAGACAGTGTACAGGGCATTACATTAGGCATACAGACGATTATATATATATAAATATATATATAGATTATAGATAAATAAAACTATTAAAACAATGCAAAAGGCAAAACCTGACTCATAGCAAGTGGAAAGATGTTGTCTTTGTCTATGTGTCATTTCATGCAATGATATAACATAAAAAAGTATAAAAATAAGGTTCTCAAAAAAAGAATTCAAAGTTTTCGCCACAAAAAATGCTAGACTTTATTAATGTAGGTATACCACGTTAACAAAAATATGTTAATTCACAGTTCAATACCATTAATTACAAAACCAATCACGTTTCCGGGTATCACAATGGTTACAGAACTACAATTTAAGCTGTTTCGATCTCGGACAATTCCGATTCCCGTGTCCGACTTGAGTTCATTACAGCGGACAATTGCTTTGTAGCAAAAAATTTGGTCCAATTTTTTCAAATTGCTTTAATTGTCTACTGTTTTCTATAAACGATATTGACTAGACTGGATTTTGTGTGTCTGTGCCGGAAAAAGAATAGGTCCATTAAAAAAAAAAATATTTTCAAAGGATAATAACACGTTCAGCAATCCTTTCAGAAAAATATTGTTTTGTAATTTATTTCCAATACAAAATAGCATGAAATTAGATCCTAAGATTCCTTTAAAAAATTGTTTTGATTTTAGAAAATTTACAATATTTTCCCCACTGTATTTGTTACGAAACTACATCTAGGCAGCACTATATTTAGCCCTTTTGATTCCATACATGGCACACTCTTGATTTCAAATTATAAAATGCATCTGATGAGGCTGTCAAGCTGAGCACCACCATTGTAACACTGTACGTGTTTGTAATGGTGAACTTCTTTCCTGAAACTTGGCCTACAGCTTACCATTAGGCGAGGAAAAATCAAATAGACGTGCCAAAAAAAAAATCACAGTGCATATGTCGCTTTGTAGCGGTAGTGAAGATGCCTCGCGTAGAGGCGAAACGCATGTCAAGGTTTATGCTTCGCACTTGCAGAATATACACATAATATGATCAAATCTTCTTGATTGCTTTGAGCTCGGTTTGGTATACCTTTCTACGACAATTAGTAATATTTTACTATTGTTCATCATTCCCTGAACCTTTTCCCAACTCAGTTGGGGTCGGCTTTCCAGTCTAACTGAGATGCGGCTGAACTTCGATATTTTCCTTGGACAGCCATCTGACCTCCACAACCAATGGTCCAATGACCAAATGGCGATATCAAAGTTCCAAGTTAGACTGGTTGGACTTTTGAGGGCTCCAACTACCCGTAACGACTGCCATAGATGTTTGTATGGCAACCGGGACCGACGGCTTAACGTGCTCTTCAAGGCACGACCAGACCGCGCCCCGTGCGTAGCAGTCGCACTTGCAGAATATAACACAATAATTATGATCAAATCTTCTTGCTTGCCTTGAGGGGTATGGTTTGGTATAGCTTTCTACCAGAATTAGTAATATTTTACTATTGTTATCGTTGGGATTGTTAAACCGTGGGTGAGTGGTAATCCCCTCACTCATAATAAATTATTTTCACATATTATGTTTCGGTATATTCTTGCTTTCGGAAACATGATGCTTAAGTCCCTGAAACTTCGATTAACTAATAGGGATTGGGATGATATTTTTACCTCGTCAATTACCTGGTTCTGTGGCGGCATATTGGGGTGGTGCATCGGAGGGGGAGGTACGAATCCCTCACCCCCGTAACCTTCGGGCCCGTAGCCGCGGCCATCGCGCTGGAATTAGATAAGAATATATTTGAGAGAAGTTGCCATTATTTTTCTAGAGATTCATAGCTAAATTCGCCCCTGCATTTGTGAATATAAACCATTAAATTATCCTTTAAGTGTATGTGTAGTGACATACGTATATTTACACATAACTTAGGAGTGAGAAAGTAACAGTATATGAATAGTGAAACGTTCTTTTGTCAATTCAATCCATTTATTTCTTAATAAACATAATTCGTGTAGAAATTATAATAGTAAACACATGGCAATCAATAAAATTGTCAAAAATTTCGAGAATAATAAGTACATACAAGTCAATAACAATGTAAAATGTCAACAGTTACTTATGTCATGTTAAAATTGATCTATAAAATAATAGAATAACAATATAATAATCAATTCTAAGTCCTGTGTTATTATCATTCAAAAACCAATAAAAAATCATTTTATAACCATTATCAACTTTGACAGAAATAGATTGACTATTACTGTATTCCGATCACTATTGTTGACTGCCACGCATTTGACACTGAGTCTGGGCTGTATAGATAGATCTGTCTGACCTAGCCCTGAGTCGCTAGGGTTGCCAACCCTCCCGGATTGCCCGGGAGACTCCGGCAATAATGTTTACCTTCCCAATCTCCAGAGATGCGACGATTTCTCCCGTATTATCTAAAATTTTACTTAATGGTTAAGGAGTCGACCTTACTTACGATCGGTTTGCAATTTCTTATTTTTCAATTCAACTTCTTATTAACACATTTTATTTTTTTATTGTAATAGAGTGGTAAAACGTACGTCCTTTTCATTTAATGATCACCGAAGTACTTATACGATACGATAGTAAATTATTTACAATATCACGGTCATAAAATATCAAAAATATCGAATAAGAAATACTATCCCAATTTATAATCCCCAATAAATGTATGCTAATGAAAATTGGATATTGCAAAATGAGAAACAAAAACTTCATCGGAATATAATTTAATACCATTGTGATGATTCGATATTTTTCCGATTAATTAATTACTTTCGATTTGAACTCGTAAATGTGATGAGTGGAGAGTCGCGATTAATAACGTATTTTGCTATAAACCAGTTGTGGATTAATTAATTTTATTATTGACTACTTGTGGTAGGTATTCGTTTTCACACGACAATTGGAAATATTGCCTATATAAATCAATCAATTAGCCTATTGCAGTCTTCTGCTGGTCATAGACCTCTTCTAATGTTGGGAGTCTTTGGTCTACTGTTTAAACACTGGCCAGTTGGTACAATTTTATTTCGAAGTTTCCTTCTGTCGCAGTGATATCGACTGCATTTTCCGATAGTCACCTCTAACGACACGTGGTGATATTATTTCCCCATATCCCACACGCCTTTTCAAAATTCAATCAAATTTTTCATATAGACTACTCATGCAATTAAAAAATAACAGATGTTGCCCGCGGTTGCAACCGAGCGGATATCGGTTATTGCAACTAAATATCGTAAACTCTAGCCTATCTCCGTATCCAATTCTCTGGAGATGGCTCCGGGACTGCCGGGTGCGAGGGATATGTCGGATATGTTGGCTACTATTATGTGGGTTCGACATAACTTCTCTGGCGGGGAACGGGGAGTATCCGTGTGAATTTTATCCCATCCGCAGTAATACGATGCAATCGAACAACTAAAAGTGACACACTAAAATAGGGGTCAACTTTTAAGTTTGAGAAACACTGACTTAGATGATATCGTGATTGCAAATTAAATCCGCCTATATCCACAAAAAGAGCATTACCGGATGATGTGGTGGCGGTGGTCCATGTCTGTCCTTCATCATGCCCGGGGGTGGAGGCCCGCCGCTTCCGTAGTCCATGTCTGTGGAAAAATAAGAAATAGAGTTAATACTATTCTAAAATATTTTCTGCCGTTTTGTCCCTACCTTTATTTTTTTAAACGATATGAGATCATAGCGACAAAATAATTCTAACACTGCTGCTTTCATTTAATTTTGTATCACAAATAACGTGTTGCGAACTAAATTAAATTTATCTGTGGCACAGAGTATACAAACTAATATTTTTTTAACCAGATAGGTAGCATAATATCTGGATGTAAGAACACCAAAGGTTTTATTCATTGTTTTTCCAAATACAGAAGTTCTATTTATATTAAGTGAGATTAGGGACAATCGCTGGTAGTAGATAAGGCAAGGATCAAGGCCTGAATAATTATAATAGAAAGCTATTTTGGTATACATATATTTTGTAGGGGTCAGATTCAAGCGGGGTCCATTAACATAGTTTGAGAAACGCTGGTCTTTTCATTGTTCTTATTTCTAAATACACACAAGTGCTACCACGATGCTAGGACATTCTCCTATCACACACTGTGCTATAGTTACATACATGCAAGGATAGGCAGGTCTTAAATGAAAGTCCGTGTGTGTATAAATGTATTTATTTGTTATGACTATGTAATCTATGTATGTTCACAATTTTGTATGAATGTATGATGTCGTCTTCCTAATGATGTTATATTAAAAATGAGCCTTATTTCTAAATCATACGGTTTCTAATAAGTTCATTCAAGTTCATGAAGATTCGAAAATCAGTGTATTTCTCCAATTTAATAAAATACATACATTTGTAATAGGTCTAATCAATGATCTTATATTATAAGGAATGAAAAGTAAAACGCGTTGTATGATAGAAGTTATACTTGGTTGTGTATTCTGTGCATATTTTGCTGCACTTGTGTGTATTCACCTGTTTTTGAGTAATCATTTCAAGTATATACTAATGATTATTAATATAAGATCATTGCAATAAATGTAATGTCGTGATATAATAAATAATGTATAACTAAATGATATATACTTGACTGTTGTTAGTAAACATTTCCTTTTTAATGCCTGTCTCGGATATTGCGACTATAGTACGGCCGTAAGCATGAGTTGTTCAGTTTCTAATGTCACTAAGTAGGTACGTAATTTTGGCGCTTCACAATAAGAGCGAGAGAGACAGTTATAATATGATTTATAATAACGGCAGTACTATAATGCAACTAGAAAGGAAATAATAAAATACTTAAGTATAATATGTATAAGGTAATTACAAAATTTCAATCGAAATGTACCTATATTTGAAAAAGTTTACTCGTTTCGTGTAAAAATATATTAAAAATATAAATATTTCAATGTATTTTTAAATATCTATTTCAAAAATAGTGGTTTATATAAGTTGTAAATGGTATGTTTGCGTAGACAATTGACTAATTCAGGCAGTTTAAGACACACAAGTTAACGGAGCCACACACTAAAGCGAAATGCAGCAAGCACACAGTAAATCAAGAAACATTTTATTTGACAGAAAAATGTTCAAGAAGCATTTGCGCTGCGTAAATGTAAAGAAATTTGCTGCTTTGGTGCATTTACAGCCTTGATGTGTGGCGTCCCTTTACTAACAAGTTAGTACAATAAGCAAGTACATAATCGTTATACTAAATACTTGGAACATTATAATTATTATAACTAAAAGTAATGGACAACGATTGCATATCAATCTAGTGCAATTTGGTATAAGATAATGACTTCTATGTCTACTAGACAAAGTGTTTAGAATATAATTTGTCTTTTAGAGAAAGGGGTATGATATGAAGAAATTAGTTAATGAATTTTGATTTTTGGTAATATATATTATCCCTATGACTGCTACAAAAAATTGCGCATAGTTGATGGCGATTTTTTTTCATTATCACAGCCAGTCTAGTAGTAAATAGATGTCATTGGAATAAGGTTGTTATTTGAGCATTCTATTCAATTATCATGCGATCTTTTAATCTTACTTCAGTACTTATTACTACTTCCTTTCAATAAATTATTCTTTTTTTTTTGGTGTACAATAAAGAGTAATCTCTATCAATTAGGCTTTCGCAGTCAACTACTGGATATACGCCTTTCTTTTTTCATAACTATAAATAAATGCTTGAGACAAGATAATAATTGCTCTTAGAATTTTCTGAGCACTAACGAATTTCCAAATGATCGTTATATTGAAACAATTAATGATAATTTTTATATCGACTCCCACGACTTGACCAAAATCTATAAGAGGCCAATTCAAGCGAAAAAAGTTGATACGGTTCCCTGAGTGTAATGCTAGCTAAACAGGGGAGTGGGTCTACCCGAAACACTAATTAATATGATAAGTGGTCCCCGAGACAAAAACGTTTGAGAGCCTTTGCACTATTTCATTTAATTTAGTGCCGAGCTTTGGTGAAAGGAATCCTCATTAAGATTCTTGCGTACCGCTACTTAACTTATCGAGGACCAACAAAAATCCACACGCCTGAATAATTTCAAAGGTTATTTCTTACCTCAGAAATATTAAGACCAGATAATATAATTTAAGTTATGTTTGAATATATACGATAAAGTTAACATAACTTCATAATTTTAGTGATGTTTTAACATATTTTTCTTAAACTGAATAATGTAACCCCTCTTTTTCACTAAGGTTTAAAACATATATTTGACAAGTTGCAATATGTCGCAGAGTTCAGTGTGAACGCAAATGTGTTTTGTACTTGTTTATAACTTGTAAGCGATCTATCTCAAATTCTTTTTCCGAGTTTGAGATAGTTTAAAGACATATTATACAGAATGTTAGGGGAACGCTTCGAAAAAGAAAACAGGGGATACTAATGACTATTTTAATAAAATTGGACTACTTTTTTATTGCATAACATAAACTCATAAAAATGGACTGCTGAAAAGAGGTCTCGGGTTCGATACCAGGTTTTACCATGGCACACACCAATAACTTTTCGATGCTTTTCGAAGTTGTGTGTGTATTTATCACAGGTTTTTAACAAATCTTCAATAAGTTTTGTATCTAACATATTTGCAACTTGTTTCTCAGTGAAAATGAGGGGTAAGAGATAGGTATAGTGATACGGAGGGTTTTGATTAGGTTCCATACAGACCGTTCTGCATATGCTCGCAGGAGTGCTGGCTGTGCTGGCTGCAAGAGTCTTCGCTGCAGGACCTGGTGGTAGCTTGAGGAGTGTTGGACGCATCTGTTGATCATCCGGAGTATCAATCCGAATCTTAAGTGATTTGAATTAGCAGGTAAAGTAGAGATTTTTCTTCGGTTGTGATTTTTTTGTAAAGTAGCCAATTAACATACTCCTTGGCTTATGGTAATCTATCCGTGCTTTTTTCCCGTGCAGAAATCCCCACGGTTACTCCCGCCGTTATGACTCGAACGACTAAAACCGCACGCAAAACTGGTGGCCCAAGGCGGCTTGGGCCACTAGTTGCCAAGGGTGAGGTAGCCTCTGGTATGCCTCACGCTTCAGCTGACCCAGGGCCAACGGAGACCCTCTCGGGAATCTATACGTGCTGGGGTTCTAGGTAAGTCAAGGATATATTAACCTTCATAAATGACTAGCATCACGACGCTGATTCACCCGCGTAAATCATGATTCTGTGGAATTCCACATTTCACCAACTATGATTTTCGCACCCACGTAATTTTTGCCTATTGCCGCCAATCGGGCGAACGTTTTACTACAAGTGGGTAGGCATTATGAGACTAACTCATTTTAAAGTATTTATTATACGGAATATTGAAATCGTCGTGACTCGTGAATCGAAAATGATCACTATATTTAGGTACATATATATTGCCTACCAATATCGATGGCTGGCTACAGTTAGCCTCATGCGAACAGGCCCTTAATGTCATTACTGTTGTGTGTGCATTTCACTCTGCCGCGATATTAGAGTTAATTGTTTAAAAGCGTCCTGTATATGCGATACTGCTGCATGTACTACTGTATATGCGAATTACCGAGAAATGTTATTTTAATGTTTTTATAACATAATGTGATAGAATGTTTTATGTGCTGACTTAGTTAAATGCCAAGACTGGACTGACTATGCAATTTAGAGGTTATGGGTTTATAACCCTTTTGCGGAAAACCACCAAAAGACCACATGGTGATGTATACGGTAAGATTTTAATTCAACTGCTTTGAACCTACGGATTTTTTCGTTTATGGTATACCTACCAAGGATCTTTCATTCGTTATACTACCTACAAAGACAAAACCCTGCTGCCCCGTCTTCATAGGAATTTCGGCACCACGGAAAAAAGGGGTCCAACTGCTCAGTCCTGCTAGTTGAACTACAGGGCTATACTATTGGTCCAACTATTTCTATAATTCCTTTTCTTAGCCGTTTACCCGTATCGAAGTTAAACAAGTAATGTAGGTATGTCAAAAAAAATAAATGTGCAGGTAGTTAAAAAATATAGTACATATTGCGGGATATATAATAAATGGTTCATAAAAATATTGGGTCCGTAGACTTAATTCACCTAGGCTAATTCACCCAGGGTAATTAAGTATACTATTTAGTAGACTTAATTCACCTACTTGCGTAGGTGATTTAGGTATACCGTTTAGTAGACTTGATTAACCTGGACTAATTCGTTAGTAGTTATTATATTATTGTTTATTTATTTATATGTAAGTTTATTTAACAGTGTACATAAATCACCTATGGAAAAAAAATAGAAACACGTGAATTAAGTCTACTAAATAGTATACTTAATTACCCTGGGTGAATTAGCCAAAGTGAATTAAGTCTACGGACCCGCGAAAAGTCTACTTATTAGTAAACTAGATTACCCTAGGTGAATTAGTCCAGGATAATTAAGTCTACTACACGGTATACCTAAATCACCTACGCAAGCTAGGTGAATTAAGTCTACTAAATAGTATACCTAATTACCCTGGGTGAATTAGCCTAGGTGAATTAAGTCTACGGACCCAAAATATTCACTAATATTATCAAGGTCTTCTTTTGGACATAGGCCTATCACAATGTTGGGAAGCTTTGGCCTACTGTTTGCGTTGGCCGTTGCTAACTGTTGCGTTTTGGTTGGTACCTACAGGGTTTTATTTCGAGTGATATCATATTTCCGTTAGTCGCCTCTTACGATAACCTTCGGATGAGATGGGGTGGTGATATTCTTTTCTTTTTCGTGACCACACGGATGGTCATAAAAATATGCTTTTATAACTTCAATCTGACCATAACATAACATAAACTCACGTCTATATCCCCGAAGGTATAGGCAGAGGTGCTAGCACCCACATTTCGCCAGTCTATGTTTTAGGTCCCAATGAAATAGGCGGCGAGCCTATTGCCATTTACCGGACACTTATAAACCTGCGATAAATACACACATAACTTCGAAAAGTCATTGGTGTGTATCATGGTAAAACCTGGGATTGAACCCGAAACCTCGTTTCAGCAGTCCATTACCCATACCACTAAGCTACCGCGGTCTTCAATCTGAATAGCAATAAAAACATAATTTTTATCATAAATTCATGAAACACGGGTGATAAACGGCTAAAGAGTGGCCTTTCAATAAAAAATATTCATTTTATCAAATAGAATAAATAAAAAGTAAATCCGAATGTGCTTTCGTATATAATATTTATCAATTTCAGCGACACTGCTTGTTGAGAATCTCTGCTTCTGTTAAAGACTTGTTTACACGACGCGTGAAATCACAAAATAATTGGCGAAGTAGATGAAATAAATTCACAAGCTTGCACCAAGAAGTTATATATTATTATGTATATTACGAGTACACTCGTAGGTATATCACTAGCTATAGGTACCTATTTTTGGTGAGGTATGTTAAGAACTACGTAGACATGTATAATTTAATAATAAAATAATACCAAGTTTATATTAACTATTATGAATATCATTGTTATCGTAAAAACCTCAGTCAAGCGATTCGATTGCGATCAAAATTTTATCATCAACTTTAACAGATTTAATAAAATAAAGAATATTATACATATTTTAAGCAAATATGTAAAAAATAAGCTACACTTGAAGGAAACTTATAGGAAACTTTTTATTCAGAAATTTGATTATTTTTCGCCACTAAATTTTTTACGCAAATTAATTCACAGTCAGTTGCTAATATTTTAAGATGAAATTCTATTATTAATACTGACAGTGAACTGCCTACCAAACGTGAGGTTTTAATTCCAAAAAACGCACGACAAACTGGTCGTCTGAATTCCCCTTTAGACATTCACGTGTACCATCGTAGGCGGGAAAACTAGGGGTGGGAAATAGCCATACATTTTTAAAACTCAAACAAGCAGGTGCCAGCAAAAACGATGCATACATACAGCTATTTTATTAGGGGTCCGTACTCAAGGTACGGAGGTACGGGGGTACGGCCGAATGAACGTACTCGTCCGCTTGTCAGTGTAACGAGATGAAGCGATGAATAATTCAATAGGATCGAGATTATTTTCGGATATAGGATTCTTGTACGTAATTGTAAAATACCTGGTATTGTTGTATGCTTTTTTTTTAATTACACATACATACAGAGTGACTACACAGGTCTCTTGCTCATTGGCGTAGTCGGCGACTAACATTTTTCAGTATACTACGATTTTGGGATACACATTGGACGTTCTCGATGTTTTTTATTATTATTAACCTATAAGTGCCCGGTTAATGGCAATAGGCTCGCCCCCTATCACATTGGGATCTAAACATAAACTGGGTGCTAGCACCTCTGCCTACCCCTTTGGGGATACAGGCGTGAGTTTATGTTATGTTAACCTATAAACCAAACTAAAGTAGCCCGTCCTGGATACCGCGAGAAGGCAAACGGTAGGACGTCCCCTAGTCTAATGGACTGATGACCTGAAAAGGCGGCTGTGACAGACTGGATGCGGAGGGCCGGAGGATAGGGAGCAGTGGCGGACATTAGGAGAGGCCTATGTCCAGCAGTGGACTGCGATATACCTATTACATATTGAGGTCCACCAATATCTTCAAAGGGCTAAGCGAAGCATGTCTACAAGCGGGTACATTTATTAATGGACGGACGAAGTCCTGGCGCTTTTCTGTGAGGGCTGGAAGGTCAGACAAAAGTCGCTTGCGTACTAGGTTCACCAACGTCCTTTTTATTTAATATTCCATACAATAGACAAAATGTTTATCTAGGTGATAAAACTCTAAAAAAACGTCTCACAAAAATAAGTTTTGTCACAGGTGAAAAAATATATTGTTTGGTTATCAAAATCATTCAAATTCCCCGTACACGGCGATACAGGGGCGCGCGTGTTCGTACCTCGCCTGGGTTTATGAATTATTTACATCTGGCAACGCCGGTGTGTGCACGTCACTATCTGCCAGGGTTGTCACAATTGATAAAATTCTATTTTGAATTTTATATTTTTCAACTGGTAACTTCTAGAAATAGTCACGTTAGTATTTTACTCAAGAGGTAAGACATGACAGTATCTTCTACCCTACAGAATAACGCGGCTAATAGTAACCTTATGTTGTGTTCCCGGTGGTGACTAGGGTAACCAGAGCTCGCTGGAGAGGTTTTGTATTGTTAGTGGGAAGACCGTGGGCTTAATTGACACCGCTATGTGATATGACACCCTGCCTTGTCTTCAAACTGATCGCACAAAAACTCTCTTAACCTTCACCCCTCAAACCCCATCCCCATTCCTGTTTCTTTCCCTTCCTCCGCCCCGTCAGCAACGATGTATTAGCTTGGGTTCTAAAAATCTCGGTGGGCCACAAATTGCACCCTAATATTACGAACGTATTAGTGTTCACATTTCCGTGTTTCGTTATCATTTCCCACAACAACCTTTAATAAAACTAAAGACTAGACTACCAATATTCAAATGAGTCTACTAAATGCATAACAGTTTTGCAACTTGCATTATTATAGCTGTTGCACGAGATAGCAGCATTTAAATTTTATAACGTGGCAACCCTAACACGTTATTGCAATTCCCGGAGGTACTAGTTCATATCTCTCATTCCGCCGCCGGATTTCAACGGCAGCGGACACTTTTCACTCTCGCGCTTTTAAACGCGACCCACTTTTTATGCGTTCAGTGTGTGGTCTTCTATTTTAGTTTTTAGTGCTTTTTTACTGAGCACTTTTAATATAGGTGTTAGATGAATGGATGGGTACGTCGTAAATGGTTTGAACCATATGTTGTTTATGATGACATTGTCGTATTCATAGCGATTTCCCAGTTGAATTCTGAATCAGAATTTGAATCTGGGATTCACCTTAGTCTGTTAACATCCAGCGCAGCGGGGTGTAGTCAACCCACGGTATTTTATTTATTATAAATTATAATATTTTCGACAAATGTAGATACTTAATAATTATTGTGAAACTTTGACATTCATAAGTGCTCTTTATGTGCCTAAACTGAATACACGAAATTGATTCTTTGATTCTTTGATTCCACGGGCCGAATATAAAAAAAGATGCAGTGTTCTTAAACCTTGTTATTATAGTAATTAGTGTCTCCAACTTAGCATGTTATGATGATGGAAATCAACACTTGATGATGATATGTAGATGATTTAGTTCTTGATCATCTAATTGTGGAGGCAACGCGGGCATCGGAGGTCACAGAAAGACCTTCGTGTTCCATGAGCGCGGGACAGGTGGAGCCGCTTATCACTCTAGCAGGAGCAGGCAGCAGGGGGGGGGGGGGGAGGGATATTTCTCCTCAACTTCGCAAGTTCTCGGGCATGCAAAAGCCAACGGCGGAAAACTTATGAATACAAAACTAACAAGTAATAAATCGCACGATAATCCAATGGAAGTTTAGTATTGTTTTTATTTTAAGTATTGTTTCATTGCAATATATCTCGATATTCTTCGTTGATAAACTATATACATAGGTATATTGTGCAATATATTATTGTAATATTGATATGGTCTATGAATCGATCTTGTAAAATATGGCGTTTCGTGATTGGTCCTGGCTTATATCTTGTGCGCGTGGCGGGTAAAATGTTCCACTGCTAAATTAGAGATCATGAGTTTGTACTTTTGTAAGTTCCGTATATTTTGATTCCTAGCTTATTAGAAATATTTCTATCTATGAATATATATATATATTTGCTACAGTAAAATTAAATGAAGTTGGACTCAAGCAAGACTTAAAACATTAAAAGAAGATTTTTATGAATAAGGAAATCAGAATGTAGACATTTTATGTCAGAAAACTTCGCGAATATCAACTTGAGTCCTCAGGCGTTCCATATTCAAAACAGCCCTCCAATATGGCCGGAGCCCACTTTTTTAATCTCATAAAAGTACGATTTTAAATCCAATTTCCTTGAATCGTCCCCGCTTGGAATCGTTTAAAACAAATTTAGCTTTTATTCAAACAGAACGCCTCATTTGCCGACGTGTGGCCCGCCATCTTTTATACATGAACTTTTCAATTCTGTGCAAATTTTTCCGACTACCCTACACTAGGTTTATGGTATTTTTTATAGTAATCGCGGTTCTGTTTAATTTGTGTCAGTTTTTGTTACTTTAGTTCATACAATATGTATGACTAGCTGTTCCCCGCGGTTTCACCCTCGCTGCTAAGCACCTGTTGGTCGTAGCGTGATGTTATATAGCCTATAGCCTTCCTCAAGAAATGGACTATCCAACACTAAAAGAATTTTCCAATTCCAATTAGTAGTCCCTGAGATTAGCGCGTTCAAACAAACAAACAAACAAACTCTTCAGCTTTATAATATTAGTATAGATTTCGGTGGGTTTTAGAGGTGTCTTTTAGTACACAATATTTAAATATGTAGGAATATAAAATGTTTTAGTGGGTATTACGGACATACTAAAACTTTTTATATAGAAAAATAAAAAGTAAGTACAGAGTTTAACTAGACTTACTTCGTCGGGAAGAAGTGCCAGAGACCGGTTACGGTTACTTAATGAATACTTAGACGGACAAAGTGTGCGAGTGATATACATATTTCATCTCATAAACTCACGCCTATATCCCCAAAGTGGTATGCAGAGGTGCTAGTACCCCACATTTCGCCAGTTTATGTTTAAGTCCCAATGTAATAGATGGGGCGAGCCTATTGCCATTAACCGGGCATTTATAAATCTGTGATAAATACACACATAACTTCGAAAAGCATCGAAAAGTCATTGGTGTGTGCCATGGTAAAACCTGGAATCGAACCCGAGACCTCGTCTCAGCAGTCCATTACCCATACCACTAGGCTATACATTTATATTTACACAAAACCAAGGTGTGAGAAAGTGAGAGAGTATACAACCCGTGAAACGTTTTTTTATAAACCATTATCAACTTCGACAAAAATAGATATATATTACAGTGACATTAATGTCTCTACACTAAAAGTCACAAGTCAATGCCACTGAAATTTTAAATTCGGTAACGCGGTAATGAGGAGTCTGTGGGTCTATTTACGCTAGTAATATTAATCTCTAATATACGCTGTGCAATAGAGAGTGTAGTGAGTAACATCCCTTTTTTCGTCCACCAGCACTATACATATAATATTCACGCTTGTATATCCCTGGAAGGGTAAGCAGATATGTTAACAACACCCATATTTCGCCAACTATGATTTTTAGTCCCACATACCTATAGCGGGCTAACTAAATATATTGACTAAATATATAGGCTCGCCACCTATTACATTGGGACCTAAACATAAACTGGTGAAGTGTGAGTGCTAGCACCTCTGCCTAATCCTACCCTTAATATAGACGTGAGTGTATGTTATATGTTATGTTATGTTATGTTATATTTGATTGTTCGTAAACGAAGTAAGGAGAACCGGTCTAGATGAGACATTTCAGATGACGCGGGTCTGTGGTGTGAGTGCGGAGTGTCGCCAGAGACCATGGTTCACCTGCTGAAGTGTGCAGTATGTCCATATTTCGATCTATATATTAAATACGTAAAGAAAGGTGTAAAACGATAATCTACATGAGTTTCTTGCTGGTCTCTTCTTAGTGCATTCAACTATTGAACCAGCGGAAGAATCATTCTCAAATGATTTATTTACTTTATTATATTAACTTTCTTTAAAAAAAGATTATTAGCAACCGAAATTACTAATATTTCCTATAACTCCTACAGCTAAACTCACAGGTTTGTGTAAGCTTGTGTTTGGATGTGGGTTCACACCGGTAATGACCAGGATCGTGATGTCCCAGGTTTGAATCTGGCCATTACACTAATAGCCAGGATTGAAACTTGGGACCTCTCGATCCGACTCCTTAACCACTAAGCTTACGCTTAAATTATATTTTATATTATAATATTTTTGACAAATATAATTGTAAGACTTTGACATTCATATTTGCTCTTTGTGTGCCTAAACTAAATAAACGAAATTGATTGGTTGATTCTTTGATGTTTCATTTCTATGTTTCTGATCGTAATCTGGATTACAACGAATCGCACACGCCGTTAACAAACACGCAGCTAATATTATAACATCGTCAATGCATATTGTTTGAAGTCGAATAAGCGCACTGTGTTCCTCTGGCTTTGTGCTCGCTCAAACGGAGACAGGCGATGGATTACTAGAAGGGCTGGATTCGTACAGCGATGCAAAGACATAGTTATATTAGGTCGTTACATATGAAATTGCCGTTTTGTTTGAAGAAATTGAAGGAAACCCGATTTTCAGTACCTACTAACATGCTTTGAATTTTTTTTAGGAACGACAAATCCGAATTTTATGTTTTATTTTGTGTATAAATGAGATAACATTAAGCAAACTGCAAGTTTATATTCATTACATTTTCTTGAAAAGTGATAGCTGTAAAAAAGTACCTAACGCAAAATGTATCATCAAAATGGATGGAATTACAGATACATGAATTTCAACACGTTTGTAAATAAAAACCAGGAAGACGTCAATTCCATTGACACACATTTATCACATACCCATTTTTTTTTTCAAAGTATTGGCTGCAATAGGCTCGCCGCCTATTACGTGGGTTTAATACACCTATGCCTACCCCTTCGGGGATTACGGGTGTGAGCATATGTATGTATGTACTAAAAGAAGAAAAAAAATATCAAGGTGTTTTTTAACGGAAGGATGATGATGATGATTGTAGAATATAATTGAATGATGTCAGATCGGAATATTTATAACATATACGATGTGTAACCATTGCGTAAGTGGAATGAAACATTTTCTTCAATAAATCAAAATAAATCTCTTCAATCTGGAATTCGAAGAACGGCTTAGCAAACAAACATACATATGTTAACATGTATATGTTGTTTGTACACACATACGTCATTGTCTTATGAAAATTGCGAGAAATATTCTAGTAATAATCTAAATCGTAAGCATATTCCATCAAGAACCAAGCGGTTTGGTGAGTATTTCTTCTGCCGCACCATTAAGTCCTGGAATTCCTTACCAACGCGCGTGTTTCTTTCTTCCTACAGTCCCGGGTCCTTTAAGCGGGGCGTGTTTTTGGTGCTGTCGGTAGGAAGACCAATTTTTCTTCTTCGCTGACGGCATAGAAGCTCTCAACCTTAACCGCCCCTTCCTTACATTACTTTTTCAAGGAGGGCATTATAAGGTTTCTATAGAGTCAGTAGCACGAATGTAACGCCCCTGGTGTTACAAACGATTCACCCTTGTTTAGTATAACAACGTTTGGTCGAAAATCACTTCGAATAATTTCAGTAACAATAAAGTCATTTCACATAACTATTCATTTGACCGAATATTTAATTGGCAGCATTTTATTTAGCATTATTATTTATTTGGAATGATGTCATTTCACCGAATTTTGCACAAATTTTGTTCAAACTAATGCTTCATTAGACTAATAATGATATAGTCGAGAGATCATATCGAATATTCGGTTCAGTAATAATTAGTTTCCTTTCATTGTCAATAAACTGACAGGCCACTGTAGCCACTTTATAATAGGTGGGCCGTGTGCTTGTCTGCCACCTAATTGGTATAAAAAAGCCTCATCCATAATAAAAAAAGTAACAATCAGCTAATCAAAATCAAATCAAGAAGATATGTAGAAGTGGAGTAAAATGAAGTTCTAAAAACTTTAGTGAAGGGAACAGATTTCCGAAACTACGACAATGTAGTCCAAAGTTGGGGGCATTCGAAACTTTCCGAACCGAGAGAAACTGTTCCCCCAAAATAGTTCCTAACTAGTTCTATTATGTGATACTTGGGGTACGGTTAGCGACAAAAGTGGCTGGACACGTTCTAATTTAGTGATCGCCCTAGCTCATAAATCTGGCATGAATTAATAAAAAAAACATGAAACCCATGACCGATGATCGATACCAATCTTTTTGAAAATATTGGTATATTATTGTTTTATTTATTTATTTATTTAGGAGGCGACATAGTAAGCCTTCCCGAAACCTATGCTCAGGCACACTCCGTAAATAGCGGCGCTGCCGTGAAACAAATTACTACACAACGATGGCAATTTAAAAATGCCATCGATTCGACAGAAGATTTTATTTAGATTTTTTTTTGCATACAGTATGCTATTTATTTTAATTGATTTAGTTAGAAAAAAAATGAACGTCATATCGGGACTTGTACAACCAGCCACTTTCAGGGGGGGGGGGGGGGAGGGGGGAATGGTATGGCTAACTGAGCTACCAGGCCTCGTCAAAAACCACGTTGAAGCTATTTACCGATATTCTTACCAGCTATCGGCCACAATGAATCGATTCAAGTTCCGTCTGGCCTTTTTTCATCTAAATCGAAAATTTTACTGTAAAGCATTTTTTTTTGTTGACTGTAATAACTGATAATTTTACTTACGTCAGTTATAATTTCATTAGATAATAAAAAACGCCAATAACCCTAAAATTAACGTTAGAACACTTAGATCCAATTTCATCAGAAAACAAATCCAATCAAGTTCAACTAAACGAGTTTTCAAGTTTTACTCCGTGAAATTCGATTAGAAAAACTTATAAATTACTGCATAAATCTGTTCTTTGAATAGCTTACTAAAATACTACTTACTGTATGGTTGTGGTCTTCCACCAGTATACTGCGGCGACTGTAGAAGAGGGGCACTTCTTTGAACTGGCTGAACATCTTCCAACACTATGGACAAAGAGAAAAAAAAGAATAAATTACAAATATTTCGCATGGATCCCAAGTCAACATCAGCTGAAACTTGAACGAGCTCCTGGCGTCGATTTTTCTCTCAAGATTTTGGGTCAGACGGTAATTTGCTGCCTTGAAAACCAAGATGCGAACTTTTGAACTCCAAATACAAGATTTGGATGGAACCGGAGCTGGCGCTTGGCTTATGAATATGGTCCAACGTCTACATAATTGTTAAAAAGATTTAGCTTCGTTAAAAAAAATACAGCTATCATTTTTATTTTATCTAGCTGTGTGGATTATGTGACTTCCTTCAGCTAAGGTGTCAAAATGGCCATCATCATATTAGCGTTGTTCTCAGTTGCCTGTGCTTTCGATGTTTCCACCTGAAGTCCGCTTACTGCTTCAGGAGACCAAAGAGAATATCAGAAAACCAGGAGGTTTTAGCCTATAGCTTGGCTAGTTTGGATAGGGCCCTGATCATTGTAATAGCGCTCCAAAAACAATATCTAAAGTTTTCTAACACTAGATAAAACACATCACTTTTGCAATTCTAATTTTAAATGGAATGTAATTTCTCGAGATCAAAATGCATTTTGTATATTCCCGACTCACTTCCACGACGGTTGCTTCCAGAATAATCCACCTTCTTCATCCAAAACGTCGTCAAGTACCCGTTCATTCTCATATGCATGTCGAAATATTTAGTAGGAGTACGTGCACTATATTGTCCCCTCGCACGATGCACGTCCGTCCCCGGCAGTCGGACACGCTATTAGCGCTATTGTAATAAGTAATTCAGGTGAATCGATTGGTTTGACGTTTAAAGTACTGTCCTTCGATGCAGTTGGTACATCAATTTCATTGGGGGTGAAAAGGTTCTATATAGGGCGTTCAATAAATTCTCAGTATGGTTAGGTATATTTACCTCGCCACGGCGATGGCGCAAAGTGCCACCTTATACGCAAGGGCTAGATGGGCACACCATGGTCCTCACATTAGGGGAAGAGGGTCATCTCAACAGAGATGTACCCGGGTCTGCCGGGGTGCGAGAGATATGTCTTGTATAATCTCACCTCCGGCAATCAAGGACCCATGAACGGAGTGCGTTTTGGTTGGTTCGAGTCCGACATGATCACCTCCACCGGTTTTGGCGGAGGTGGTATCCGTGGGGATTTTACGCACGATAAAAATATGTATATTTACCTCAATTTGTTCTTTTAAACAACGGGCTCCTGTTTATTACGCCCATTATAGGTTCACATGTTAGGAATTTCTTAAATTAAACTTAAAACTATCTTATAATTAAAGGCCGTTCTAGACTAGCAACTTTTAGTTGTCCGACTATAGGTATTAACTTTTGGGAAGTACGGTACATAACTGAAAATTGGTATTCTAATTTGGCCTTATACTGACTATATTAGCACTCACCGCGCTTATATGGCGTCCGCTGTCGCCGTTCGCGACCCACACACCTCCCTTCCCTGCACATATAAAGACGAAACACACTCTTTATTTTTTCTTCAAAAAGTAAAAAAGTAACTATTTTCACCACGCGTAACGGTGCATGCCAATTGTATTCGAAGGCAAAAAAATATGTAACAATATTTTTTTTCTCGAAAGTTCAATACATCGATTTGTATATCGTGTTCTAAGAGACAATTGTGTCTGTGTTTTTGATTTTTTGTCTGTTTGCTTGTTCAGTGAACGAATTTCAAATCGATATACAACATGTTTTAATATTTTTTATTTATCAAGAGTGTGTTTGTCATTAGTTTTATATGTGCATGGAAGATTATATTAATAAAATAACATTAATATCATAATAATTGTAAGTACAATAGACATCTGAAGATGATCACTAGTTGCAAATCGACGACATTCTGTCGCGCGATTTTTTGTGCGCGCTAGTCTGCAACGCGCGATTCTGTAAAAGTGTTATATGCGTTTTTATACAACATTGATTAAAGTTCAATAGCAGATTAGTAAGTAAAATATTTCATTTAAAATATGTGTGACAAAATGATTAAAATAGTATCTGCAATTCAACTTTTTGTAACTAATGTCATATAAATAGAAAGTTTTGAATCGACCTTGAATCAAAAGTTGTTGAGTAACTTTCAGTCGGCCGATTATTTGTATCTCGTTTACATTATGAAATAACGGTCAACTTTTCTTAAAGTGTACATAATATGTATGATGTTGAAGTATATAATATATATATTAAACAGTAGGTATAGTGAATGAATAGAATATTGTATATATGTTTAGATATCGAGAATAAATTGTCTAAGTTGCTCTAGTCAGGAATATCAATTTTATATTAAAGACTGGTCCTTTGAATCAAATTTAGATAAGAAAAAGTGAATGCTTGGACGGGATTAGAACCCTCAATCTTTCTCTTACAGGTATATCCCCTGTAAGGCAAAGATCGCGGGTTTGAACAGTCGGCATACAAATTGCTTTTCAAAATTTTATAGTGCTTTGAAATTTTAACTTTAATTAAAATTAGACAATGATTAGAACTTTATTTACATATATCATCATCATCTCCCTGCCCTTGTCCCAATTACTTGTGGTCGGCGCAACATGTCATTCTCCTCCACTCATTTCTGTCAGATGTCATTTCCTCAGTCACTCCCTTCTTTGCCATATCTTCTTTCACACAATCCATCCGTCGGTGGATAAAATAACGGTCATACGTTGGGTCTACATTCATAATCTACATTCATATTTTGGACATTTTTTACAACATTACTAGTCTAGAACCAATTGTTTTCTTACAGTTTTAGTATGAACTTCTAGTTCAAAACTTTATGTAATAGACGTAATACAAGTATTAACAGGGTGACTTACCCACTGGTACCCTAAAATTTATAATATGTACCCACTCGCCCCCTTATAAAGTACCCACTCGTCCCCTAGTCGGTTATTAATTTCGAAAAAGTTTACAATTCAATATTGGTGGAGCATTTTTGTAGTAATAAAATGCCGACATGAAAACAAGCACGTAAACATAAGCACATAAGATTCAAACATTCAATCATACATTAAATCAACAAAAGTATCAAACAAAACCAGGTTTTATTTATCCTTAGCAACGTAAGCGTTTAACCTATAGCCCGTTGCGGCATTCCGACACACGCTTTAGTAAACACGGAGCTATTTGTACCCTTCGATTGGAACATTAAACGGTTAAGATAACATTCTAACGTAGCTCTGCTAAAATCTTATTAATATAACATGTGGATTATGATACGAAATATGATTACCATATAAATACTGACATATGTGGCGTGGCGGTAGTGAATACGACTGCTACGCTAGAGGCGCGGGTTTGATCCCCGCTCAGTGCGAGTATTTTGTATTCATACTATTAAATTAGCGAGTTAATTAGAGGGACGTGAGCGGAAAATATTTCATGAGGTTTCGAGAGAAAAAATGTTTTTGGTAATGAAAGAGTAAAATTGGAGCTAAAAGTTAGGGCATAGGGTCCGACCGAAGAACTTATTAATATTTTTGTTCATTTACGGGCCTTGTGGCGTGGCGGTAGTGAACGCGACTGCTACGTAGGACGCGCGGGGTTCGATTCCCGCTCGGTGAAAATATTTTGTATGTATGAATATGGCTATTTACACTGGTCTGGTCGTGCCTCGTAGAGCACGTTAGCCGTCGTCGGTCCCTTTTGTTGTGAATACACCCAATACCTAAACAAAATATGTATTGCAAGCTGTTGCACGCGGCTCCACCCGCGCGGACGTCATATTTTGAACAATTCACACAATATCTTTATAAATTGTAGCTTATATGTTACTCTGATGTATAAGCTATTATTGTAAAGTTTTATTAAAATCCATTCAGTAGTTCTTACGTGCAAGCTGAACTGGCAGTGGGCTGGCCATATCTGGGGTAAACGAGTCCTTGAGTGGAGACCGCGAACCGGCAAACGTAGTGTGGGGCGCTCTGTGATTAGATGGAGCGACGATATCCGCAGAGTAGCTGGTGCGGAGTGGAGGAGGACAGCCGAAGACCGGGCTAGTGGCGTGTCATGGGAGAGGCCTATGTCCAGTAGTGGACTGCCGCGGGCTGATACTGAGTTCTTACGTGAAATAATAACAAACATCCATTCATCCAACCATCCATACTTTTATGTTTATAATATTAGTAGGATAGGATAACAATATGAAAAACGACGGAATATCAAAATAATAATAGACAATAAATCAGACAATGTGATATTCACATTATTTTATATCTATCGACCTCGTTTGATGACGAACAACCGTAATTGTAACTCTATATAGACTAATATCGAGTCTCGAAACGTACCGTTCGCAAAAAATAATGCTCTGTATTTATAATTTTTGTTGTTTTCGCCGCGGATAATGAACACCGAAACTTTTATTGCAGAAATATTAGCAAGGGCGCCTATTTGGAAGTCTGTTGAAGTCTTCTTGTGGAATTCTCCACCTATACCTCGATTTCCATGGTCTTGGACAAAAAAGTTATTACATTCTAAGCAATACCGAGATAACTTTGATAAAGACATTTCGCTTTCGGCCTTTCTTATTGGTCGCGGCAGCGAACGCGTCTGCCCGTGGCCTGCAAACGATACTAGTTGCTTCACCCGCCGTTCCCCGTGGCTAAGCCGTAATTAACGAACTGGATAGGTATTTCTGAGTGGACTTGAACTGTTAAGAAACCTGCGTAAAAGAGAACCCAAGTGGGGAAATATTAGACTCGTAGTTACAAAATTCTTAATCAGAATTAATGAACCAGAAGTAGATACACTTATGGAATTTTGTTCTTCTCATTTCGATTAATGATGAAGTGCCTATCCTACATATCTCATCTCATACTCTCCATTTGCCTATCGCAATGTACTGCAAGATATAGGCCTCTCTCAATGTTGGGAGGTATCAATCTACAGTTCCCACGCTGGCCAGCCGGGTTGGTACAGGGTTTTATTTAGATTTCCTTCCCTCGCAGTATTATCGTCTGCGTATTTTTCCGTTGGTCGGCTATTACGAACCCCTTCAGAAGAGATGGCCTGGTGATATTCTTGCTCCGTCAGCTTACGGCTTTTATCCTTTTAGCGGTGAAATTTCTAAAAAGCCCAGTAGCTTATGCTCTCCCGGGGGCTTGACGGGGATACTGTGGTCCCTATACGCGAAGGGGGTCATCTCGAGAGAGAGGGCCAAGGGTCTGACGGGGTGCGAGGGATATGTTGTCTACTACTTCACCTCCGGCAACTGAAGACCCAAAGACGGCGTGCGGTTTTCGGCGGGGATTTTTCGCACGATAAAAAAAAATAGCTTATGCAGTCAGTCAACAGCGCAAGTGATAACTGTGTAAATAAATAAATACCTATCCGTGTAGTGTCCAACAAAATACGCAATTAACCAGTTGACTTCCCACCCACCGCGGAGTAGGTATAATACGGGGTTCAGTGACTGGGATGGGCATTACCGTTGATGGAAGGTATTTTCCAGTCCGTCGGTTCCAATTACGGGGGAGACTCCGCTGTGCCCGAACACTCTAATTATATGTTGGTATTTGATTTCATTAGCTGGAGTGGCGCTGACGGACTGTGTGGTAAGTTCCTACTTATACAAACGTATGCAATGCCTATATGGTTTTAAGTCAGAGAGTAGGGGATAGGGGGCAGATAAACCATGTACAGTAATCAGAGGATTTAGAGATTCCTACAGTCTCGGGTCCTTTAAGCAGGGCGTGAAAAAGCTTAGTAGGCCGTCAAGCTGAGCGCCACCATTGTAACACTGTACGTGTTGGCCATTGCCATGTACGTGACCCTCTTTCATGAGACTATGCCTTCAGCTTAACATCAGGCGAGGTGAAGTCAAATTGACGTTGTTTGACTCCTGAAAATGAAAAAAAGCAAAAGATGCAAATCGTGGTTTATTTCAATGGGAAAGAAACATCATGTAAGAATTATTAATACCTATAAAATAATAATGCCATAATAATAATGTGTGCTAACCGTACCTACATCAGTGAAACCAAACCTGTCAAACATTGATGATAGGTATTCGATATATATTATCTGATAAGAATATTTATTATATATATGTCATATTGAATTACAAGCGCTTTTTATTAGGTTTACCCAGTCGCGAGAAATCTGAATTGATGTTATCTGGACGCGAATTTCGATAATAATTATCATATGAGCGCAATAACGGTTGAATTCAAAACTTGTAATTTATAGCTTAGGGTTCGCGCTGACTTCCCACCCCCAAAAAGACCCAGCGCCGGTAAATTACTTCACAATATTCGAAAAAAATATTTTATTTCATTGTAAATATTCGTTTAAATATCAACGTCGACTCCCACTTGCCGATTTCGAATTTTTAATATTACTACCTATAAACTTTAGATTGTCTCATTATTGTTTCTGTGCCATATTTCATACCTTATAAATTAAACCAAGCTGAAATTCAATTTTACAAATGTTTTCCTATTATAATAAAAGATGTGTGTATTAAACATAACATAAACTCACGCACGCCTTCATCCCCGAAGGGGTTGGCAGAAGTGCCAGCACCCACATCTCGCCATTAACCGGGAACTTATAAGCCTGCGATAAACACACATATAACTTCGAAAAACATCGAAAAGTCATTAGTGTGTGCCATGGTAAACCTAGGATCGAACCCGAAACCTCGCCTTAGCAGTCCATTAACCATACCACTAGGCTACCGCGGCTATTATTAAATATGTATGTATTTGTATATATGTTAAATTAACCCGGAAGTAAATATTTAAAGCCTACATACATGCCACGTAATACATAAAGAATACACGACGAAAATAGACGTCTCAACGTGACACGTGTTTTGTAATACGTGTTTTAATTTGCAAGCATGACGTGTGACGACGTTCGTGTCGAGTAAGTATTTTGGAGGACACGCCTATATACGTAAGGAGGTGGGATAAAGGTGTTTGAACGTTTAATTTTATTCCTTTTGAAACAAAATAATTAAAACAACCTGTGACGTATAGCGGCGTCTAATGAGTTACATTCAGAGATTTCAAGCGTCGGTAGCTTAGGGGTTAAGGAGTCGGCCTTACGATCGAGAGGTCCCGGTTTCGAATCCTGGCCATTACACTACCGACGTGGACCAATTCCTAACACAAGCCATTAAGCTTAGCTGGAGGGGTTAAAGGGAATATTAGTAACTTCGGTTGCTAATATTCTATACAAAAAAGAAGAAAAAAAAAGAGTGTAAGATTTATGTGCGATCCATTCTCTGAGCCTATTCTAAACTCAGTTGGAGTCGGTTTTCTAGTCTAAGTAAGATGCGGTTGAACTACGATACATTCCGTGTAGCGATTGCCATCGGACCTTCACTATCAAATTGGCGATATGGAAGTTATGTAGTTGGGTCAGTCGGACTTTTAAGGGCTCCAACTACTCGTATCGACTGCCATAGATGTTCAAATGGCAACCGGGACCGACGGCTTAATGTGCTCTCCGTGGCACAACCAGACCAGTGCAAATAGCCATATTTCACGCATACAAATATTTGCACTGAGCGGGAATCGAGCGCTGCGCGCGTAGCAGTCGCGTTAACTACCGCCACACCATATTATTTTCAAAATAAATCGCTTTGGGACCCTTTCATCATGCAAATTAACAACATCAAAAATTCCATGATAATTAACCCCTAAGACATAAACACTTAAAATAAAGTCGAGAAATATACCAAAAAAAAAAGAAAACAATGTTCTAAATTTAACCCTATACGTGACAAAGGACATTGTTCTGCCGAAGGGACAGAGCGGCCCCAAATAAATAAGGCCATTAGGAAATGAGGAAATGCGCCCTGGGGACATGTCCCCGTTGATGAATATAAATTGCGTCCAGCCAGAGTGGTGAAAAGTGCGCGAGAACTCGACGCAAGGTAAAAAGTTAATGAAACATTTTAAAAGAACCGGTTTGACAACTTTTTTAGAATTTCATTTGAGCATAACGAGGACGTCTATAGCCGTCTATAGGGTAAGGGGGATGCAGTTGTATGTACATTATAGTGAACAGAAAACTCGAGGCAAGGTAAAAAGTTAATGAAACATTTTAGATGAACCGGTTTGACAACTTTTTTAGAATTTCGTTTGAGCATAACGAGGACGTCTATAGCCGTCTATAGTGTAAGAGGGATGCAGTTGTATGTTCATTATAGTGAACAGAAAACTTGAAGCAAGGTAAAAAGTTAATGAAACATTTTAGAAGAACCGGTTTGACAAATTTTTTTTAAATTTCGTTTGAGGGCGTCTATAGCCGTCTATAGGGTAAGGGGGATGCAGTTGTATGTACATTATAATGAACAGGTTGTCTTTTGATAAAATGATTAAAATAATATTTTTAGGCTGTGTGAGGTTAAACTAAATATTTAAATATCAAAAGGTTTTTCTAGTGGTAATTATAGTAACGCAAAGAGGCCGAAAATGGTACCCGGTTGCCTGCAATTCTTATTTTTTTTTACACGCAAGTTAGACTATTCTTGTACGCTAGTGAAGACCGAAAAAGATCGATCCCTTGAGCGATAATAGTTAATCTATCCCAAACTTCGCCGTGTTAGCCTAGTGGTATGGGTAATGGACTGCTAAGACGAGGTCTCGGGTTCGATCCCAGGTTTTACCATGCCACACACCAATGACTTTTCGATGCTTTTCGAAGTTATGTGTGTATTTATCGCAGGTTTATAAGTGCCTGGTTAATGGCAATAGGCTCGCCACCTATTACATTGGGACCTAAACATAAACTGGCGAAATGTGGGTGCTAGCAACTCTGCCTACCCCTTCGGGGATATAAGCATGAGTTTATGTATGTATGTATGTACTTCCCCGTGAAAACTCTAAATATATTTTTTTAAATATTTTCATTCATTCTGTTTTCCCTCAACGTAGATCTTAGCTTCAATTATAACTTTTAACGAGGCAGCTGTCGTTCATTACGTGAAAAATTTGAATTATAATCACGAAAGTTTAACTTCTATTAAGATTAAGAATGAAGGCGAATGTATACTACCCTTTGAGGTGAACGTACCTATATTGGTTTTGAATATAGAAGTCTCCGTGGCGTGGCGGTGGTGCACGTGACTGCTCCGCACGGGGCGCGGGTTCGATCCCCGCTCAGTGCAAGGAGTTGTACGCATGAATATGGCTGTTTGCACTGGTCTGGGCGTGCCTCGGAGAGCACGTTAAGCCGTCGGTCCCGGTTGCCATACAAACATCTATGGCAGTCGTTACGGGTAGTTGGAGCCCTCAAAAGTCCAACCAGTCTGACTTGGAACTTCGATATCACCATTGGTCATTGGACCATTGGTTGTGGAGGTCAGATGGCAGTCGCTTCACGCAAAATATCGGAGTTCGGCCGCATCACAGTTAGACTGGAAAGCCGATCCCAACTGAGTTGGGAAAAAGGTTCAGAAAATGAAATGATCGAAGTCTACGTAAAAAACACGACAAAATAGATAAATAGATAACTACATACATTAACGTAACATTTTACCGTGACCGTGTCAGAAATGCGTGTCCGACGAGCAGTCCGACTGGGGAAGTACCTACCTCCACCCTACAGAATATCGCCGTTTAATATCCTTGTGTTGAGTTTTTTTTTATACAACTTAGGTCGCAGACAAGCACGCGGCCCTCCTGATGGTAAGTGGTTACCGTGGCCTATGGGCGAATGTAACACCAGAGGAATAACACTCGTGCCGCAACCCCTGTAACATAGACATTCTGTGTCGTCAACGCAAAAGATGTAGGATAAGCCTTCGGTTTTCCCACGGACAACACAAAACCCCTCTAGTGAGCTCTGGCTACCCTACTCACCACCGAAAACACAACACAAGGTTATTAAACGACGATATTCTGTAGGGTGGAGGTACTTCCCCACTCGGACTGCTCGAATGGGACAGATATACCGTCGTGTCCTACCTCCGTTGAGTTTTTTGCGTCCATCGCGGACAAACATCAGCTTTTTAAAATAATATAATAGTAATAGATTGTGGGCAATGTGTGCAATAATCAAAAAACAAACTTTGACCATATAACAATAAAAAGAATCCTTTCCATCTCCAGTCTGAGCACACATCGGTTAGTGACAAATCCCTCTCGTGTCGGATGGTCCACAGACCCCTTTATGAGATTAGGATCAATTTTGTAGGCAGCTGAATGGAAAGCCGTCTAGAAATCAACTGTTCGTAGGTAAAGCTGACACACAGAGAGACATCTGATTCTGTAAACCGGTTTGTATCGGTTTTGTAGAGAACAATTTGGATTGTCGTAGTATGTGAAATGTGGGGGATATACCTCTGCTTACCCCTTCGTGGATTTACATACGTCTGTAAAGAAATGACTACGACGTCATGGGTAATGGACTGCTGAGATGAGGTCTTCGTTCCCAGGTTACCATGGCACACACCAATGACTATTCGATGCTTTTCGAAGTTATGTGTGTATTTATCGCAGATTTATAAATGCCCGGTTCATCGCAATAGGCGATCTATTACATTGGGAGCTAAACATAAACTGGCGAAATGGGGGTGCTAGCACCTCTGCCTACCCATTCGGGGATATAGGCGTGAGTTTATATATGTGTTATAAAACAAAGTCGCGTTTTCTGTCCCTATATCCCGTATGCTTAAATCTTTAAAACTACGCAACGGATTTTGATGCGGTTTTTTAAATAGAAGTGGGAAAGTACCTCCGCCCTGCAGAATACCGCGACTAAAAATAACCTTGTGTTGTGTTTCCGGCGGTGAGTAGGGTAGCGAGAGCTCACTGGAGAAGTTTTGTGTTGTCAGTGGGAAGACCGAGAAACCCTTCTTTGTCTTCTGCACTGACAGCACAGAGACTCTCTTAACCTTCTCTCCTCCCCTGCTTGTCTATATGGTCTGCACCACGTATGTGACGCCCCTGGTGTTGCAAACGTCCATAGGCTACGGTAACCGCTTTCCATCAGGTGGGCCGCGTGCTTGTCTGTCACTTAAGTAATATAATCTATTAATAAAACGCCTACCTAGCTTAAGTGACCTCTCCTACCATTAATGCCTACACAAAACAGGTCTTACCACAATTTTCACCAGAAAACAATATACGAAGTTTTTACATATAATTGAATAAAATATAGCGGTTGTGGGAGTCAATACCGACCTCTGAACATCGTGCTATGAATACTAAGAGTGTGGACACACGAGCAGTAAGAACATACAACTTGTGTAGATACATCGCTCTTTAAAGACTGATGGTACCGCGGTAGCCTAGTGGTTATGGGTAATGGACTGGTGAGACGAGGTCTCGGGTTCGATCTCAGGTTTTACCATGGTACACACCAATGACTTTTCGATGCTTTTCGAAGTTATGCGTGTATTTATTGCAGGTTTATAAGTGCTCGGTTAATGGCAATAGGCTCGCCACCTATTACATTGGGACCTAAACATAAACTGGCGAAATGTGGGTGCTAGCACCTCTGCCTACCCCTTAGGGGATAAAGGCATGAGTTTTTATTATTATTATATATTGTAGAACCTATAATACAAGCTAGTTAAACTATGCTTACCATGGGTCTAGGTGGCGTTGTGTAGATTGTCCTAGAATATATTTTAGAATATTTTATATACATCGCTCTTTAAAGGGTGATTTACGTAGGGTCGGTTACTGATTCCAAATGCAAGCCAGTGGTCACTAGAATATTTAATCGCGAATACATTCAGTATTTATTCGAGAGCGTGTATTGTTTCAATCCCACTTCATCTCTCTTTTTCTACACAGGACAAAATGTGTTAATAATAGTTTATTTGAAGCAAAATCTTATTTTCTAGGTTACATTTAACATATAATCTTTCTTCTGTCGCACCATTATGATGACATGACATTATCGCAGGTTTATAAGTGTCCGGTTAATGGCAATAGGCTCACCACCTATTACATTACGATCTAAACATAAACTGGCGAAATGAGGGTGTTTAATACCTACACCTCTGCCTACCCCTTCGGGGATAAACGCGTGAGTTTAGTTATGTTATGTTAAGTTACTAGAAAACGAGCCTTTTGTCCTCAACAGTGTCTTTTTCTTAGGCAACGGTAATCCATACTAACTATTATATAATTGTAAGAAGTTTATGTTTGTCCGCGATGGACGCTAAAACTACTGAACGGATTTCGATGCTTAAAATCTTTTGTTGGCGAAATGTGGGTGCTAGCACCGCTGCCTACCCCTTCGGGGATATAAGCGTGAGTTTATGTTATGTTATGTTATGTTTTTTTAATAACGAAATCCACCCAACTTCCCCAGCAAGTCAGCCGTCCAGCACGTCCGTGTGTCGCAATATATTCCCAACTATTGCGCGTAGACAGTAGAAGAGGTTTATCTGAGTCCATTTAGCCCTCAATACATGCGTTCGCACTGGGAAAGGAACGTTTACCCTATTCTACCCTATTCTACCCTATCCTCAATATAGTGTGGTTAATATTTGAACGTACCGTGATTTTGTTTTGTTAGGCTAGCCTGTTTGGATAAATACAAGCAAATGTGTATCCGCAAAAGGGTAGGCAGAAATATATTAGCGTCCTGCCACCTAGGGAGGCCTTGTAGCTCAGTTTACAAATTCAAAATGGCGTGTTATTAGTTATTATATGAAAATGGTACCAATTGGTACCACACTGTCTGTCGCGTGGATTCCTTATTGATTTTGCAATTCAGTTACATCACGGAAGACAGCTATGTTAACTTTTGGTTGTGATGAAGGAATAGTACATTATTTTAACCACTGTAGGTCAGCTTATAGGTTCACTGTCGGTCATAAAGCGTCGGTAGCTTAGTGGTTAAGGAGTCGGCCTTACGATCGAGAGGTCCCAGGTTCGCATCCTGGTCATTACACTACCGACGTGGACCCACTCCTAACACAAGCCATTGAGCTTAGCTGGAGGGGTTAAAGGGAATATTAGTAACTTCGGTTGCTAATATTCTTTCTAAAAAAAAAAAGAAAACTGTACAAATGCAAGCATTGGTGGTTGGCGATCGCGAGACATAATCAATTACCTACGCTGCTCCTGGTATGCTATTATTAGTTCTAAAATAATTATCTGCATGTTAGAAATTCTATTTTCTTCATGGTACGTCCATTTGCCAATTTGACATTAATAATTTTTTTTTTATATATTATCACGCCTATATCCCCGAAGGGGTAGGCAGAGGTGCTAGCACCCACATTTCGCCAGTTTATATTTAGGTCCCAATGTAATAGGTGGCGAGCCTATTGCCATTAACCGGGCACTTATAAACCTGCGATAAATACACACATAACTTTGAAAAGCATCGCAGTCATTGGTGTGTGCCATAGTAAACCTGGGATCGAACCCGAGACATCGTCTCAGCAGTCCATTACCCATACCACTAGGCTACCGCAATAGGCTACATACATTAATAAATTGTAGAGAAAGTTCTCCAAGGGAAATATTGGTGAGAGAGGTGAAGAGTGAGGTGAAAGATTGGTGAGGAGTGCCTCTCTAAATGATTATTATTATAATTGTATGATAATTTTTAATTTTATTTTTCTTATAAATCGCACGTCAATTTGACTTTTACTCGCCTGATGGTAAGCTGAAGGCAAATTCTCAGGTAGGAGGATCACCATTATAAACAAGGCCTCCTTGAAGCATGTTTCCATTATAATTTTAAACGAAATTCTCAGCCAATAGGAGATGAATATTCAGACCCAAAGATATATCACTCGAGGAACTCTGCTTAGGAAAGTTTCACCAGTGTCTCGAGTAATTTTAGTGAAAGATTGAAGATGTGTCCGCAGAACTTCGGGGTTCTTCATACGAAAATGAACGTAATTACTAGAATTGCACATAATAATATTTCAGGTATACATTAAAACGTTGCATTGAATTAATACGTTAATGGATTGTTTTGCGATTTATTTATGCCATATTCATGCATATTTGCACATTGAGCGGGGATCAAACCCGCGTCTCATTCCTTTCGATTTAATTTTTATTTTATACCTTTTGTAATGGAATATATATCTCGCGATCTCCGTAGCGTGCCGGTGAACACGACTGCTATGCTGGATAAATGAAATTATAGGATATAAATGAATTTATCTATCTATCAGTGCAAATATTTGTATGCACGAATATGACTATTTGCACTGGACTTCAAATTTATACATTTTTTTGGCATTATTTACTCACCATCGTATCAGTAAAGGTAAATGAAAAGATAATTTCATGAAAAAACGTCACTGCAAGGAAAAGCAAATGGCGCCGTAATGCGAGTAGTTTTACTAACACGATGAAGAGTGAATAACGCAAGTGAAACGGCACAAAAAATACATAACATACATAAACTCATCCCCGATCCTATATCTCCGAAGGGGTAGACAGAGGTGCTAGCACCCACATTTCGCCAGTTTATGTTTAGGCCATTAACCGGGCACTTATAAACCTGCCATAAATACACACCTAACTTCGAAAAGCATCGAAAAGTCATTGGTGTGTGCCATGATAAACCTGGGATCGAATTCGATAATCTCAGCAGTCCATTACCCATACCACTAGGCTGCCGCGGTTTTCAAATTTACATAAGATTACAAAAAAAAATCTAATTGTAATTTTTTTTCGAAATTCTCATTATTGGACATTGTTATTATTGGACATTCTTATTATTGGACATTCTTATTGTTGGACATTCTTATTATTGTACATGGGCTTTGGACATTTTCCTTTCGGACATAACTCGTGCAAATCTTTTTTTTAATGCCAATAATATTGTGTACCAGGAGTACTACAAGTGGCCTTCGGCTTCGAGAGTGTTCCCCTTACAACCTCTATGTGAATCACGCGTTAATGTAAACGCAGCCTTAATAAGAATGAAGTGCCGGAGATAAGGGGTCAAGGAAATAGCACAGCCTGTGTCCGACCTCTTGCTGACCCTCGCAGGGGGAGGGAATGAGGACATTTGTTTTTATAGAAATCGCTACTGGTACGATTGTATAGAGATTTGATTGTTGTGTGTATTGAATGTGCCTGAGATTATATGGGGTATGGCGTGTTGCGAGTAGTGTGGAGAGATGGGATTAGAATAACTGTAATTCTCACTACTTGTCCTTGGTGTTTTTGTTTTTTTTGGTGTACAATTAAGAGTTATCTATCTATCTATTTATTTATCTATAAGAGGAAAATTAAGGCAGTGGAAAAGTATTTATAATTTTCTAAATAGTCTCTTACCAGGAGTTCAATGGTTTATATTTACCATAAGTTTTATACAGAATACTTTTTAAATATAAACGTACAATTTCCTTCATTTTCACAAAACAACCACATCGCTAATTGTTTACAACGAATGAACTCAAACATACATAAACATACATCCACTTTTCCACAATCAAATTAAAACTTATCATACAACAATAATAATAATAATCATTTAGAGAGGCACTCTTCATCACCAATCTTTAACCTAACCAATACTATTATAAGGATTAGAAGGATTCTCCCAAGATGGGTAGCGCAACTATAACGTCCATAGGCCACAGTAAGAACTTTTCATCAGGTGGGCCGTATACTTGTCTGCCACCTTAGCTGTATAAAATATAGGTACGCTATAACAAATGTGTTAATATACAAATGGCGACTGTACCATCAGTACAATAAAACGTATTTTGGCAGACTAGCACAAAATTTAAATGTCAAAATTCTAGATTTAAACCATTTATTAGATAAAGTTTTCTCGTAGTGCAAATATTTCAGCCTCATATACATATATGCACATATTGCAAGTACTATTTGCCAAAAGATTCCAGTAGATAAATTTGGAATGAACGGCTCCTGGAATTAATCCAAAGCCATTTGTAATCTACATCTACACTAATATTATAAAGAGGAAAGATTTGTGTTTTTGTTTGTTTGTTTGTAACGAATAGGCTCCGAAACTACTGAACCGATTTCAATAATTCTTTAACTAACCTAAAGCTACAATATCTAGGAGTAATATAGGTTTTATCATCACGCTACCATCCAAGGGAGCGGAGCAATAATCATAAATCTCAATAGATCCAGTAGATTTTATACATTGGCGCTAATATCGATAACAATTTTTGTTTTCAAGACAAAAATTGCGTGAGATGTACTAGAGAGAGACAACACTAAAAATGACGGACGGAAAATGAAGAAATAAGGGAAAATGGGGAAATTGAGAAATGAAAAAATAGGGGAAAAATGGAAAGTAGAGATGGGGAAATGTAGTATCTATAGAGATGCTCATACATTACAAGAAAAAAAACAGTATCTAAGTATGTTTATCCGTATTCTAGAACCCATAACACAAGCTAGTTAAAAATATCCTTACTATGGGTCTAGGTGGCGTTGTGTGGATTGTCCTAGAATATTTATTTATTTATTATTATTTACTAAGTCTAGATACAGTAATTTGCATGAGTAGCAAGTTGACTAAACAGCTCAGGCTTGTTTAGGTCAGGTTATCATTTAAATAATCCAGGATTTTATAATAGATAGGCTCTTTGGCATAACTTTGAAGTTGGGTTTCGAATCCACAATCTCTTATTTGCAAGCCGAAGTCCTCAACTATTGCGTCACTGCTAGCTTTTCCAGTAGTTAATATAGTAAGTTGGCTTGCAGCCTAACAAAATCTAGACTTAGTAATTCAAAACGTGAACCTTAGATCATGAAACAACTCAATATTGTTACAAGTAGTAGGTTTGGCAAGCGCTCTTGTTTTCCAAACGTAGGTAGTATGGTCACCATCGTTATGTACGAAATCTAGGATTAATTTTAATTAATATTGAGGCCGAACTTACGATTTGAGGTTACTCTCTTTCTTGAGATTTTGCTTACAACATATTGAAGTGTCTAGTATTTAAAAAATGCGTTTAAATCAATTTAATTTACAATATTTTATTTCAAGAATTGGAATAAAACGTAAAAATTCAGGGTAGGTTTTAAAGTATCGGTAGACCATAATTTAAAGGTAGTGGTTAAGGAGTTGGCCTTACGATCGAATGGTCTGGGATTTGAATCCTGGCTATAACACCTGAATATACTCCTAACACAAGCCCTTGAGCTAAGCGGAGTGGTTAGAGTGAATATTAGTAATTTCTATTGCTAATATTCGTTATAAAAAGGTGAATAGCCTAACAATTATGTAGTTTTAGAAAGACACAAACCACTTGAATATCATCACCTCTTAAAAGTAATATTATTTAAATCTTATTTTACTTCCATAGTGTGTTTCGGACTAAAGCCGTGGTGGTCCATCGATATTTTATACTGTTTTTGTAAGATGAGCGTAAATTCTAACAAATTATATAAATAAATGTATCCACACCAATATGAGATACTGTTTGTCCCATCTAAACCAAATAGCGCTGAAGACGGTTCTCACTATTAAAGTAAAGTATAATTGAAATAATATTACTTTTAAGGGGTGGTAGTAGGGCCCCAGGACTGTATCCGAAAATCTTCCAAAACGATAGAAACTCTACTCGGATGGTATTCGTGTTCAAAATATTTGTTCAGCGCCAGGCACCGATCCGATTTATTGTACGATTAAATATTTGACTGTTTCGTCAATATTAATTTAATATTTTCTATTTAGATATGACAACGGGTTGGGTGGTTAGACATATCTGAGGGGAGAACCGATAGGGGGAAAATCATCATCTTAACGTAATTTCATCCCAGATAATCAATGAATTAGCTTATGGCAGTCCACTGCTGGACATAGGACTTCTCCCAGTGTTGGGCGACTTTTGACTACTATTTCGACGCTGGTCAAACGGATTGGTATTCCAAGCATATGATTCTACAGGTCACGGGAACAGGATTAAAATCTTGAGATGGGCAGAGTCTTGGAAACGGTTTAGTTTTAGTAAAGCGCCGCTTAAAGGACCCGGGACCGTAAAACCGGGAAACACGTGAGCTGGTAAGGTGTTTGTTTTTATATACACTACAAGTTACGATAAAATAATTTGCAAGACATAAACAGCTGAGAAAAAATTTGATCTGTACCGCCACATAAAACAGGAAAATGGTATACCGATTCTCCGAATTACCAAAATCCAAGACTTAACGGTGCGGTAAAGGGAATATTCACCGAACCGCTTCTATTCGATTAATAGGTAAAAAGTATGTCATGAGCAATTCATGCTAATTAAATGCAGTCAAATTACAGACCACCTTCACAATAATATATTCTCTATGATCATCATATATTATTTTAAAATCTAAAGGCCTGGTTAAAGATAGAAGTCACTTCGAAAGATATTCCTTTTATTAATTTTAAAAGAAGAAAGTAGAAATATGTTCGCCCCACGTTGGGCGCCAATTTTGCTACTGACAAAATTTAATGTAGGGTAGTCACAAAAAATTCGGTATATTACATTCGTTCAATTTAGTAATTCGCTCTATTACTGTGAACAGTCTGTGAGTTTCGTTATATTATTCCAAAAGCTAATATAGATTTCAGTAGTCTCGATAAGGATGGCGCAATTTTTGGTGGTTTCAGTGCCAATATTGTATGATTTAGATAACAAAGATTACTGCTGGTGGCAAAGAATGAAATTGTTTGGCAACTAATGTTGTGAATTTTGCTCAATAGGTGGCTTAGTGGGCGTAGTATGCGCCGGCTGTGTACGAGGTTATGGGTTCGACCCCCATACAGGAAAAAAAAATATGTGATCCACAAATAGTTGTTGTCAGTCTGGGTGTACTTTGTGGCCGTTGTATGTTTATAAAGTTCCCCGCGATACAGGTTCGCAAGTGCGGGTATTGTCCTAAAAAGAGAGAAATATTTAAAGTAATTACCTACCTAACGTGCTGTTTCTTATCAATTTAGATAGTAAAAACTAATACACTGATGGGACTCGAGCCCGCGATCGCGGAGAAAAAAATCGCGGGTTCAGTTTTTTATTTATTATTATTTATGGCGCGTCAATTTGACTTCACCTCGCCTGATGGTAGGATCTCAGGAAGGAGGGTCGCCATTGCAAACACGTTCAGTACTACAATGATCCAATCTTATCGGTTTGGTAAATATTCCAGTGTGTGACTTTGCAGCTATACTATAGATTATTATGAACATGAAAATATGATTTTGGCGGGTTGCCTATCAAAATATGGCCGCAAATATCTCTAAACGAAAACGAAGACAACGATTTAGCCCAAGAAGAAGAAAATACATGTTCCTCTATTTATAATCTTATATAAATATCGCATTGTCTTTGAATAAACACAGATATTAAGATTGAAGAATTTACTTTTATCTTGGCAGTAGTTACGGATAGTTGGAGCCTTAAAAAGCCCAACATCTAATCTAACTGCTTTTGTGGCGTGGTGGTAGTGAATGCTACGCAGGAGGCGCGGATTCGATCCCCACTCAGTGCAAATATTTGTATGCCTCGGAGAGCACATTAAGCCGTCGGTCCCGGTTGCCATACGAACATCTATGGCAGTCGTTACGGGTAATTGGAGCCTCCAAAAGTCCGACTAGCCTAACTACAGAACTTCGATATCGCCAATTTGGTTGTTGGCAGTCGCTTCATGGAAAATAAGGAAGGTCAGCCGCATCTTAGTTAGACTAGAAAGCCGACCCCAACTGAGTTGGGAATAGGCTCAAAGAATGATGATCACTAATTGTGGAGGATAATAATATATATAATAATAAATAAGTAAACGGATTGTGGAGGTCATGGCAGTCGCTTCACGGAAAATATGGACTTCAGTCGCAACGCAGTTAGATTGGAAGAAAGCGGGCCCCGCACTTCAAAGTGAGCCTCAGATGCTACCGGGTTTAATGTAAGGTTAATAAATTCCTTTGTAATGTGGATTCTTCTTCAAAAACTGTCGGTGAGTATTATTAATAACTAGGAACGACTGAAAGCGTAATAGTCGCGTCGGCGTCCGTAATGGCTGAAAGCTTTTCATTGCAAAAAATGACTGCATACAACTGTGATTAATCAAACATTTAAAAGGTTCCGTATAAAATAAAAATAATTCATTTTTAGAAACGCGGTATGTAGTATCGTCGATAAAAGTTAAAAATAATGGCATTAAATTAATAAAATAAGTGTCTGGGGTAGCCTAGTGGTATGGGTAATGGACTGCTGAGACGAGGTCTCGAGTTCGATCCCAGGTTTACCATGGCACACACCAATGACTTTTCGATGCTTTTCGAAGTTATGTGTGTATTTATCGCAGGTTTATAAGTGCCCGGTTAATGGCAATAGGCTCGCCACCCATTACATTGGGACCTAAACCTAAACTGGCGAAATGTGGGAGCTAGCTCTTCTGCCTAACCCTTCGGGGATAAAGGCGTGAGTTTATACACATATTGAGAACTCACTTGTACTTTTCCACAGTATTTTATTTTTTATTTTTTATTTTTTAATAGACCTGACCGGTTTCGCCATACGGCATCCTCAAAGGTTTACGATGACTTACAAGCCTATTCCCTTGTAAACATTGCGGCAGACAGCCATACTTATATGTGGGTAGTTTTAAAATCATGTATACCAGTATACATTTTTTTCCCAAAATTTGGGGAAATAATATATAAATGGTCCTAAAGATATTTTGAGAACAATTACTATTATGTATTTAAATTACAATGTCAAAGGAATAATTATACTATAACTTGTAAATAATGTCAGATGAAAAATTAATAATGTGAAACACAAAGAATAATGTCAGATGAAAATTATTAACAATGTCAAATTACAAATTACGATATAAAATAAATAATGTCAGATGAAAATTATTAACAATGTCAAACATTACAATGTCAAATTACAAAATTACGAGATAGAATAAAATATAGTGAAATAACTAGTTATGTAGATGTCATTATTATTGCAGTAGTGGTGATCGACTCAATTCCAACTGCTGATTTAATATTGTGTTTCTGTTTGTATTTACTATTCTATTTATTTCAAGAGTTTCCAGGGCATTCATTTTTCTACCTTTGTCGCATACTCGCAATGCTTTAAAATTGACTTTAGGGTCGAAGGAGTGGTTTTCATCGAGGAGGTGTTCTGCAAAATTTGAATCAGTTTTTCTGAGTCTCCAGCTCCTAACATGTTCTGAGACCCTAGTTGCAAAAGATCGTCCCGTTTGGCCGATATTTGGACGATCTTTTGCAACTAGGGTCTCAGAACATGTTAGGAGCTGGAGACTCAGAAAAACTGATTCAAATTTTGCAGAACACCTCCTCGATGAAAACCACTCCTTCGACCCTAAAGTCAATTTTAAAGCATTGCGAGTATGCGACAAAGGTAGAAAAATGAATGCCCTGGAAACTCTTGAAATAAATAGAATAGTAAATACAAACAGAAACACAATATTAAATCAGCAGTTGGAATTGAGTCGATCACCACTACTGCAATAATAATGACATCTACATAACTAGTTATTTCACTATATTTTATTCTATCTCGTAATTTTGTAATTTGACATTGTTATGTTTGACATTGTTAACAATTTTCATCTGACATTATTTATTTTATATCGTAATTTGTAATTTGACATTGTTAATAATTTTCATCTGACATTATTCTTTGTGTTTCACATTATTAATTTTTCATCTGACATTATTTACAAGTTATAGTATAATTATTCCTTTGACATTGTAATTTAAATACATAATAGGAATTGTTCTCAAAATATCTTTAGGACCATTTATATATTATTTCCCCAAATTTTGGGAAAAAAATGTATACTGGTATACATGATTTTAAAACTACCAACATATAAGTATGGCTGTCTGCCGCAATGTTTACAAGGGAATAGGCTTGTATGTCATCGTAAACCTTTGAGGATGCCGTATGGCGAAACCGGTCAGGTCTATTAAAAAATAAAAAATAAAAAATAAAAATACTGTGGAAAAGTACAAGTGAGTTCTCAATATGTGTAACAACAAATTCCACCAAGTGCCATCAATCAACAGTATAAATAGGCGTGAGTTTATGTATGTATCATGTATGTAAATTAATAAATACATTTTAATCTAAACCCTACTTCACTTTATCGCCATTGAATTACGAAATAAAAGGGAAGAGCGTTAATTTCACACGAAACTCGTAAGCATCAGCCGGAGGCGATAACTGTTAGTGCAAGTGGAAAAGGGGCAGATTCGTTTGACACGACACTCCTTTTTACAAGCTTTTATTTAGCTTACTGTTTGTTTGTTTGTTTATCAATACATAACAACTTAAGGTTAATTAGCAGTCATTCGTCATCTAGATGAGATTTGATACTTCCTAAAGTTTACGTTAATGTCAATCATGGAAAGTTTAAAATACCTTTCTTAGAATAAATGACATACGTCTTTTTTTATAGTGCGAAATATCTCCACGGATACCTCCCACCAGAGTCGGTTGGGGAGATTATGTCGGACTGGAACCGACTAAAATGCACGCCATCTTTGGGTTCTTAGTTGCCGGCGGTGAGATAGTAACCAACATATCCCTCGCACCCCAGCAGACCCGGGAACGTCTGAACTTATTCGAAAATATTTAAGCTTGTTCGATTCAGAATAAAACGTCGTAAACACTATGTTAATTATAGCAAAATTACCTCTAAACTAAACGGATAAGGTGTGTTTTCGGTTTGCAGTACTTATTATTTAGGCTATTTCAGTAATAAATAATAATATGTATACGACCAATCATAACAATTGTTTATTTATCAATGCGACACATTATTAACGGTTCTATGTGTCAGTTTGGCGATATCGACTCTATGAATTTGTCGTAACACATATTTTTTATTCCGTTTATAGTTTTTTTGTTCTGTGATTGAAATAGAACTGTCCTCATTCACACGGTACCCTAAAATATTCCGAGCGGCGATGCCAAATGTTGATGCATTTACCATAAATTTGCACTCGTTGAGAACTTAAATCACTTACCGGACTCGAGTCGATAGTAATTTCATTTTATCATCAATTAATGGCTTTATTTTATTTGAAACTAGCGGCCCGTCCTGGATGTGAACTGGATAATCCTGTAATCTGATTGCAGCACGACCTGCCTGATCTAAACTGACCTTGTTCAAACCCTAGCCATGATGTTCGGTTCTTCGGTTTGGTTAATGCAACTGCGACTGCCTCCACGGCTCAGTGGGCGTAGTATGTGCCGGCTGTGCATGCGGTTATAGGTTCGATCCCTACACAGGACAAAAATTTGTGTAATCCACAAATAGTTGTTATGAGTCTGGGTGTACTTTGTGTCCGGTTAGTTGTATGTTTGTAAAGTCCGTCGCGGTACGGGGATTGTTCCCTAGTGCGGGAATTGTCTTTTTAAAAAGAAAATTGCCCCCACTAAGACCTTTGGGGTTAAGTCAATGCAAATATGTATTAAACCTTACAAAATATAAAGCTTAATACACACCTGCCGACTCTCTCCATTTAACGTCTGGCTATAAAATAGCGACTGTCACGTTTCAGTAGATAGGTCGTGCGCAGAGGTCGCCACTTTCTAACTGATGTGGGAATTGCAATTTCCTTAGAACACGCTTCTCGTTAATATGGTAAGGTTGAGTGCAGACTGTGAGATTAAGCGATGCAATTTTTATAGCGCAGATCGTAATTGGTTTTAGGTAAAGAAGTAACGATGCTCCACATTAGTAGGTGGATGATATATAATGGATGGTCATTTAAAACTTTGACTTCTTACTAATAAGGCGCATATCATATTCTTACATACATAACATAAACTCACGCCTATATCTCTGAAGAGGTAGGCAGAGGTGCTAGCACCCACATTTCCCCAGTTTATGTTTAGGTCCCAATGTAATAGGTTGCGAGCCTATTGCCATTAACCGGGCACTTATAAACCTGCGATAAATATACACATAACTCTGAAAAGCATCGAAAAGTCATTGGTATGTGCCATGGTAAAACCTGGGATCGAACCCGAGACCTCGTTACAACAGTCCATTACCCATATCACTAGGGTACCGCGGTTCTATATTCTTTTTCATTGCGTAAAAACGCACAGAAATGACACGCGTACCCGGCCTAAATTACACTTCAAATTATTTTTGTTTTAAATGAATTTCACGCATTCCACCACTGAATCTAAATACGCCCTGCATTTGGTGGTTCAATACTCAAGACATCCCTTCAACACGCTTGTGGAATATTGACGATGCAATTTCCTTACGTGATCATTACAAATGAGAGACGTCAGGTTCATTTTAAATGGGAACTATGTCGTCTTTGAGCATGACTATTTCTGTATGTGGGTATTTGCATAATAGTTAATATTCTTGGTAGACTGTACCTATTTATAAATTATGTGAAAGTTTATACATGTTATCGGCGTTGGTTGCCATATAGACATATATGGCCGTCTTTACGGGATTCTGGTGGGACCCTAAAAAAATCGGCAACTTTTATAACACGGAAACTATTAGCTATCGATTACTTTTGTATACCACTTAGATGACAAACAAGTACATGGCCCACGTGATGGAAAGTGGTTACGGTAGCCTGTGGACGTTTGCAACACCAGATGCATCACACTCGTGCTGCCGAAAGCTTTAGAAACTTTGTAACGCCCTTCTTGAAAAACCCTATATTGTAGAGGAATGTAAAAACCACAGCAGGGAGTTTAGTTACACTGAAAAGTCAAGCCAACTACATTGGGGTCTAAGTCTCGAAATCGGCTCGAAGGACCTATAATTGTAGGCGCTTGGAAAAACCACAACAGGAAGTTAAGTTAGTGTGAAAAGTAAAGTCAACTATATTGGGGTCTAAGTCTCGAAATCGGCTCGAAGGACCAAATAAAATGTTATAAATGAATGAAATGCGACACGGTTGGTGCTAGCCAAGCATAAATGCTACGCTAGGAAAGTCTAACCCCTCGTGTTCATCAACAAACAAGTTCTAAAACTATTTGATACAAAACTGGTTGAAAATTTGTCAAAAACTGGTAGAAGCACAATTTCTTGTTTGACACTTACCTGCATTGAGACTCAAACAAGTTTAAAACATATTTAAGTTCACACTAAAGTTTGCCACATATTGCAACTTGTCAAATACGTGTAATATATTCTTTTTCCGAGCGCAATATCCCCACGGATACTGCCTCCACTAAAGTCGGTGGTGATTATGTCAGACTTGAACTAATTAAAACGCACGCCGTCTATGAGTCTTTGATTGCCGGAGGTGAGATTATAGAAGACATATCTCTCACACCCCGACAGACCCGGAGATATCTCTTTAAGATCCCCTAATGTGTGAACCATGGTGTCTCCATCTAGCCCCCGGATATAGAGAGGCGCACTTTGAAGTAGATGATTTCACTGGCACATTTAGTATAATGATGGATAAAACAAAATGGAAGAAAGTATTCTTAATTCAAAATGTTGAAACATCAAAATTCCGTTATTATTATCGCAACAATGAATAGCAGCGTCTTCAATCCTTTGTGAGAAATAACTTTTTAATTTTAACAATATTAAGATGGCCGCCGTTGGCGCTGTTGTGACTGGCGCTAACCGGTTTTATCCGGTTCTTTTGCATATGAAAAGGCGCTTTTAGACGGCAAACCATCCTTTGTTAGTCTAAAGGTTATAGGTAAGCTATATTTTTCATAATAGAATGAAAATGTTTTACGCTCAGAGATTTTGTTTCGATATTAAAGTCATAAATATCCGCTCTAAAGCGTGTGGTAATGAACGACGAACGTGATCATTCTCTTTAGTTTAGTTGATGTGTACCCGGTATTAGTCAGTTCTTTATTGTACGGAATGAGCTGGTTTATGTGCAGTATGGGAAGTATAGTGTATTACATACATGATTACATCTTTCCTGGTGAAGCAGTATACAAGGCTGTACCATCTCTTTCCGTGGTTGTGAGAAATGTGCTTTGTTGACGGCAAAGGGCTAGCCATAATTACTTTACAAATGAGAGTGTTAATCTTAATATAAATTGCCCTTGTGTGTTCATATATAGATGAGGAGGTGTGAAATAAATATATGAATATGTATGGGCTGTACGTTTACTGGTACATGACCTAAGCTTTATAATACTGTAAAAAAAGATAGGATAACTAGGTATTTTATTTCACCAGAATATAGTCCATATTTATTATTTAATATGAACTAAAATATAGTCCTCACTTAAAACTTAATTAAGAAAAGTCGCAATCAAAAAATGTAATTATATTCTCAACGGATTATGTTAAGGCGAGGTTGCAGTGAGTCAAGTAGGTATTTTACGTCGCCTCAGTACCTCAGTCCCCGCAGCCGAATCGAGTGTAATCGACGCAACGAGCGGGCAGCGCGGGCGGCGCGCAGGCGCGCGCCGTCGTATAGTATAACCCGGTACGCGAAAACTCGAAACTCGCGTTTGTTACAAAAACTAAGAAACTGGGATGGAGTCCAAACGCTGACAAAGGGTGACACCTAAGACCTGAACATATAGGTCATAGGCCACCGTGACCCTCTTTGCATCAGGTGGGCCGTATGCTTGTCTGCCACATAAGTGATATAAAAAAACATGTTGTTCTGGATGAAGGGAGGGTGGGATTGATTGTAAGAGTTCATCGGAATACTCACTATAGGCTATGTGTACCTTTTTCACTTATATGTGTATATACTGTGTAGCAACACTGTTTTTAATTATATAAAAAAAACATACATGAAGTTGCGTGCGGGAGATTGTAGTGCTATTTTAGAGTACTCGTGTCTGTGACAAACTAGGGTGTCACTACGTCACGGGCACGGTACGTATATCGTTAAAGCAGTAGGTTAGATTCGGGCACATAATGTTATAGTTTTTCATTGTATAGTTAGAGAAAAAAATCACTTAAATTTAACATACATATTTTTGTATTTTCATTTCATTGGAACATATGAACATACAGAAAAAATAAAAGCGTCTTCAAAAAACAAAACCTATTGAAAAGTGAAACATAAATAAACACATTACCACTTCTTTGCGTCGCGCAGTCGTCGGGTAAAAAAGACATTTTGTGCTGCCTACTGATCTGTTAGTAGATAGATAGTTAGTAGAAAATGCACGTCGTCACATGCAATCTTAAAATCAAGTCAAGTTTCTTTCAACTTAACTGGCATTTTAGGGTTTAGGTTTAGGGAGACGCCCAAGATCGTGTGAAGTGGAAGAGGAAGAGCCGGAAGGCGGACCCTGAGCTCCGAGTTCACCTTGGCCTTGGATGCAGTCAGGAAAATAAGTCTCTATGAGGATGGTGATGATGAAAACGCACAATTCAAAAATTTTCAAATATGATATTATACTCTCTGTTTGTAGCACTAAAGCCAGTCTCAACTAGATTGGATTGATGCTGATGTGAAGTGATCGAAGGAACATGGTTTTCGTTATTTTCTTTCTCTTCGTTCAAGACGATGCTTCTAATAGGCATACCACGGATATGCCTTGAATCAACTAACTCCGGCAGCAGACTATTCATATAAAACTGAATTATAAACCAAAAAACAAAAAATAACCATAAACCAAAAATACACATTTTGCACCCCGTCACATGCAACTGACCTTGAATTTGGTAAAACCAATTACTATTTTTATTTATGGTAAATTGTTAAGTTGGATTTTATTATTTTCTAGAGATTTTTCTAAACCATTTTTTGACGACAATTTTGTCATTTCGAACAAGACCATCTGGAGTGGCTCCAATAAAAGGGTATTTGCGGTCAATAAAAAGTCCACACTGATCTATTTTTATGTTTTTCTGTTGTTCCATTTGCTGTATGGAATGTTTTTCGTTTTCGATGCCGTGAGCTACTGAAACCACTTGGTTTAGATTTTGTTATATAGGATTATTTTTTACTAATGGTGCACTATCTATTGTAACTTTTCGTTTACAAATGGGACCGAAGTTTGAAGCTGTTGTTATTTTTTTTTTAGTTCGAGTCATTTACTTGAATCTCTTTGTAAAATTTTTGATCGTTCAATACGGTCCTGTCTGCTGTAAGTTTCATCAGCTTTATGAGATAATTTTTTTCACCAGTTTTATAATATTCAAATATGTCACAGATTTTAGTAAAAGTACTGATAGTTACGTGGCAATTTGCAAACTAGAATTAGAAACGTCTACGGGCTGTTCAACACCAGCGGCTTTTCGCTTCTCATTGCAGCACTGTAACATAAAATATGTATAATTATACTCAGCTGCGGTAGCCTAGTGACTAAGGCAATCTATTCAATAAAAAATATAACTTCGACCAACTACTGACGTGAACCCACTTGTAATTTAGCTAAGAGTTAGGGGCTAAGAAGACTAGAGCAGTCATCAAGCATACCAAAATTTTTAGAGCCATAGATATAGACTAGTTATTGTACACCAAATTCAAATTTTTATATACCTACTGTACATTTTTTGTACAGTGGCACAAAAGAAAAAAATAAATAGACATAAATTAAATTAAATTGACAGCACAATTGTGCGAGCGAGAGAAAGTGATAAGCTGCGCCATTTTAGAATTCTTCCTTTAATGAACCGAGTTATACCCATATTTTCAGCGAAACCGATTATACGTAATAAAGTGCGGGGGGGAAGCTCGCAGAAACAAACAGCACACGTCCTACCTTGAACGCGCCTCGGCGGGTACTGACTCAACTGACTGACCGCTGCGAGTGCTCAAATGCAAAGATTTTCAGGTTTTATAAGTTTTTGAAAAAAAAAATAATTGCTTGATAAAAAATAATTTTACCAGTCGCTAGATATTTTTATGCTCTTTATAATGATATCAATCTCGGCATTATTTGATGATGGCGTCTTAGTGTAAAACGTGTTTGAAATATCGATTTGGAGCGTTTTAGACCCATGTTTGACGCTAATTTCTATCGAGGCAATTAACATGAATCGTGTTTCTGTTTTCACAGGACCCTAGAAGGTATAGTCTATTTTATGAATGTGCTTTTTATTTAGCGCAATTTGCTATATTACTTGATATCCAGACGTTTAAAAATTTTAAAAATTACTGCAACCTGGCCTTATGAGTAGTCTCAACCAATTATAGTCGCACCAATTTATAGTTCAACCACAGAGCAATGGTCTCAGCTGATCATAGTCGCGACCAATTATAGTCGCATCTCATTATAGTCTCAAGTCTCAAAAGACATACAAAAAATGAAATCTAATCTGATTCAAAGAACCAAAGAATCAATTTCCTTTATTCAGTTTAGGCACATGATCTTTGACATACGAATGTCAAAGTTTTACAATTTTATTTGTCAATGATATTAAAATAAAGAAATTATTTGAAAATGATTCTTTCGATGGTTCTACTGTTGAATCTTTAGTTGAATTTACTGCGAAGAGACCAGCAAGACACTCAGGTAGATTATCGTTATCCTTTTGGACTTACTTGAGACGCCCTCTAATAAATCTTCTCTTTTCTCTTAATATTTTCAGTAGGTCAATAAATAAGTATTATGAATAAAATGTATGACTTACATGTATAATCCCAGCTGTCCTGGTCATTTTTGAACACGTTCAATCTTTCAGGCTGAAACAAATAAATTTTAATTAACATTTTTTTTCGACAATTTGAATTTCTTTTCTCCTGAGTTTGGTTTGTTCCGTGCTCGATTCCCTGTTATAGAAGAAAACTTAGTTTAGTTTAGCGATAGACTTATTTATTGATTGATTGTTTAGATGTCTATACCTAATGTGTGTGTTTCGTTCCTATACCAAAGAATTTAACGTTTTAAATTCCATTGCGTAATTTTATACTAAAGGTCTTCCAATAAAACTGTAATATTTATTAATAAATACAAAATTTCATACAAAAATCATAACAATATTAAAATTTCACAGTCAAGTTTAACCGCCTTCAACCGGATTGGAGACGGTTAAACGTTTTATTGGAGGTCAATGTCCCCCATTCATACATTCAACAGTGGCCGTCTTATAACTGAAATAATGATAATGATGAAACATCTTTATAGTATTTATCCTAAAAAACAGTTATAAAAAACACAATTTTTCATAACGCCCATAAGGGTCAGTACTATGCCAATATCCGACGATTACCGCGCATATTCTTACGCGGATGTGTACCCGGCCGCTGTTGTAACATGCGAGCTATTTCAATATGTTGCCTTCTGTCTTCTGGCCAAGTACCACCCACCCTTTCTATTTGAGGCTCCTAAATTAGCGAGTTTATTAGAGGGACGTGAACAGAAAAAACTTCATGAGGTTTTGTAGAGAAAATAATGTTTGTTTTTGAGAAGGAAAATGTGAAATTGGAGCTAAGTATGCTAAGTATATGAGAGCATAGGGTCCGACTTTTCAATATTTTATATTCAAAAACGTCTCTAAATATGTATCTCCAATATATAGACACAACCAATTTACAATGTTAGGTGTTATATAAAAACACATTGACCAATGTTAATGTTTTTTTTTCATGTATAGTTTTGGTATTTTGAAGAAAGTTTTTTATACTCCTAAGTAATGAATGAGACAGGATCAAACCTATTTTTTATGTTTTGGCGTTAAAAATACATGTAACTTTTAATTTTCAAATTTCAACCACCAAGCCTCATTTTTAAATAGTGGTAGAACAACGTTTGCTTAGTCAACCAGTATGGGTAATAAATTAAAGTTAATAATATTAATAGAACTTATGAACAAAGTTTTAATTAAATTAAACTAAAACTAACTGGAAATTTAAATTAAAACTAAATTTTTTTTTTTTTTTTTATCTATGGCACGTCAATTTGACTTCACCTCGCCTGATGTTAAGCTGAAGGCAAAGTCCCATGAAAGAGGGTCACCATTGCAAACACGTTCAGTGTTACAATGGTGGCGCTCAGCTTGACGGCCTCATCAGATGCTTTTTCACGCCCCGCTTAAAGGACCCGGGACTGTAGGAAGAAGGAAACACGTGCGCCGGCAAGGAATTCCAGGACTTAATGGTACGGCAGAGAAAAGACTCACCGAACCGCTTGGTTCTTGATGGAATGTTCTGTACCGTATGCGAGTGACACCTAAGCCCTGCACGCGTTGTCCTGTGTAGGTAAGGGGAGGGTGGGATTAGTTGGATAACTGGATACGGTACCTTATTAAGAGAAAGAAGATTATTATTTCATAGCTCTCCTACTTTATGGCTCTACACCGATAAGTTGCCAGAAAAGATGGCATTCTTGTGTTGCCAGATTACACATGTGTTTTATTGTTTCGTGTTACGCGATAGCGTTAAAAATATCTGGACCACTTCCCCTCTGCATTTGCTCTGTGGCTACACTATAAATGTTTGCCACCTTAGTAGTTAAATAAAACTTCTGTTTAACAAGATCCCTAATGAAATCAGGGATTTACCTGTACCTATAGAAATTCAAAATATACTTAAAAGAAAATTATGACAAAAAGGCTATTATAAAATCCAAGATTATTTGGACGATAAACAAGATTGGAATTGAGCTGTTCACTCAATGTAGACTTAGTAAATGTTTGTAAATAAACCAAAAAAAAGAAAGCCGTAGTCTTCTCAGGCCATGGCCGCGTTTTGAATGAACGCGTGGTCTATTTGCTAAACTAATCTTTCTTATCTTTGTAATTTTCACGTTCTTTTAAATTCTCTTTACGGAATAAATGTATTTTGAATTTGAATTTGAATTCTTAATTCTAGTAAGGTCACATTTGAAAATTTCACTTCTGGGTTCAGGGTTCTCTTTTTCTAGTTTAACTCGCGAAGCGCCTGCCACCTGACCTCTACAACTCAATCGCACTATCAAAGTACTGCAGTAAGACCAGTTGCTGGACTTTTTATGGCTCCAAATACCCGTAATGTCTGCCATATTTGTTCGTGTGGCAGCCTGGACTTAAAAAAAGTACTTAACTGACTTAATTGAAGCCCTACACCCTTCCCAATTAATCCTACCCTCCACATACCTACACAGGACAACACGTGCAGGGCTAAGATGTTAGCCGCATACGGTACAGAATATTCCATCAAGAACCAAGCGGTTCGGTGAGTCTTTTCTCTGCCGCACCGTTAAGTCCTGGAATTCCTTGCCGGCGCACGTGTTTCCTTCTACCTACAGTTCCGGGTATTTTAAGCGGGGCGTGAAAAAGCTTCTGATGAGGCCGTCAAGCTGAACGCCACCATTGTAGCACTGAACGGGTTTGCAATGGTGACCCTCTTTCATGAGACTATGCCTTCAGCTTAACATCAGGCGATGAATCATCAGGTGACATGACACTTTGCCTTCAGCTTAACATCAGGCGAGGTGAAGTCAAATTGACGTGTCATAAAAAAAAAAAAAATAATAAAAACCGCCGCTGAACGTTCCTTCTCGTATGCAGTAGTAACCGAGGAGTGCGCAGTCATTGCTCGCAAAGTGATACTCCAACTAAATGGCTCTCACAGTGAGATAGTCTGTGCCTTTGTCAGGCGATCGCGTGTACACGTGGCTTTACACTCTAGCTGTGTTGCCAACTACAAAATTTTGAGAGAAATATAGGCATTTTTGGAGAGTAAAATTTTAAAATAAAATTGTATTACTAACACATATGAAAGCAATAAGTAATGAATTTAACAATAAATAAGGATCGTAGCAATAAACAAGATGTGTCTCTGCTTACCCCAATGACAAAGTCGACTTCTGCAATTTTAGAGGTGAGTACTTACATTTATTTTTCACACGGTCCAGCTGACGGAAAGGACCATTTATTGTGGACGTATGCAACACAAGTGTGTGAATATCCGAGGTCAACGTTATGAACCAACATACTTATAGTTTGGTTTTCCTCATCTAGCTTTTATGGGCGCAACTGCCATCTGATCTCCCAATACAGGGGAAGAAGTCTGCACACTTAAACTTTACTTTTAGAAATAAATATTTCTAGAAATTGGCAACACTGAACACCTGCTCGAAAACTTATCCAGTATGTCGCTTAATGAGCAACGGTGTGGATGTGTTTCTAGCAGCTGGTGCATGGAATTGCACTAATTAGAAACTTTAGCGCTATGTTGCTTCGTTAGTAATCGATTTGACACTGATTGTACACTGGTAGACAGATGTAGCTTGTCATCCATGCTTGTTGAGGTATACAGTTGATGAAGGAGATTTGTAAATGAATTTTCAACTAAAGTTGTATGTTTTATACATTTTTTTAAAATTTAAGACACGTCAATTTTATTTCACCTAGCCTGATAGTAAGCTCAAGGCAAAGTCTCAGGAACGAAGATCACCATTACAAACATGTACAGTGCTACAATGGTGGCACTCAGCTTGACGGCCTCATCGAGGCCTTTTTACGTCCCGCTTAAAGGACCCGGGACTGTAGGAAGAAGGAAATAATATTGTCAAGTGTACACTCAAAGAACTAAGTGGTTAAATACTTCATTTTTCGCCCTTGTAGAAAGCCGTACCCCAACGCAAATGTCAGCAAAACTACTTGTCCTCGGGCCATCAGTTGCCGAAGGTGAGGTAGCATATCCCTCATGCTTCGGCTGATCCAGGGTCATCGAAGACCCTCTTGGGCCATCTTTCCCTGGATAGGGAAGAGCGCAGATCACGCTGTCGCCAAGGCCTGCCCCTGATAGGGTGACAGGCGGCTCAATCTTTCATCTCCCCGCCCACGCTCATAGAGGACAGACGGACTGTTAAATACTATCCAGATTTGATAATATTCTGTCAATAAAAGTTTGAGTGTCAAACACGCTTAAAAAGCTAAACCGATCAATTTGAAATTTGGTACATCATTCTCTGAACCTTTTCCTAACACAGTTGGGGTCGGCTTTCCAGTTTTTTTCCCTAAAATTGCTTATCTTATATTGCAGGAACGGGATCAGAATTCGCGACGGGAAGAGCCGCGAGCAAGTCAGATCGACTATAGACATAACTAAAGTTTCGTTCTGAAACATCTCGTCGTAATTCCTTTACTTCCTCGTTTCAATTCAATACTTTCAGGAATAAAGTAAGCTTGAATATGTTTCATACATACAAAGGAGTGCGTAAGAGCTCCCAGAGGGCACTGTCTCTTGTAGTGCAATACACTCCGCGCATTCCAAACAACTTCAAACTTTTTGTTTGACGAGCTCTTTAGTGAAGTTAAAAACTTTATGGTATTTTATATGGAAAACATGGCTTTTCACATACTGTTAAAAGGGTTGTGATTTTTTCCCCGGTACTGAGTAGGGATACAGATTTCCCGGTACCAGAGGAGCCCGGGAAATTCGGTAAAAAATTGGTTAATTCCGTGTTCAGTGCAAATTATTTTATTGAATAACTTGAAACATATTATTTATAAACCCACGCCTTTATCCCCGAGGGGTAGGCAGAGGTGCTAGCACCCCAATTTGGGGTCGGCTTTCCAGTCTAACTGTGATGCGGCTGAACTTCGATATTTTCCGTGAAGCGACTGCCATACGACCTCCACAACCAATGGTCCAATGACCAATGGCGATATCGAAGTTCCAAGTTATACTGGCTGGACTTTTGAGGGCTCCAACTACCCGTACCGACTGCCATAGATGTTTGTATGGCAACCGGGACCGACGGGAAGCTGCTCTCCGAGTCACGAGCGGACTTAATCCACAAATATCTTATGAAACTTCCCTAATACCTATACCTTTTAAAAGTTCCTTTATCTCTTCTCTCTGGCGATCTTGCTGACAATCGTAGGCGATCTTGCTGACAATCGTAGTGTTTCAAAAACAAAACAATACGCTTACATTCCTATTTCCTATGGACCTATAACTGCCAAAGATTTACCAGTGAATTAACTGTCAACCAGATTTATTATATTTATGTGCCTCATTGGGTCCAAGAGATAAGCATACCCCAGGAATAATCTGATTTATGTCACATAAGTTTAACATCAAAAGCCTCTATGTCTTCATCAGCCCAAATATCGCGAATAGTTTTTGTAATAAATGTTCTAGTATAAAGGCAGTTTTCCATCGGAGCGGGTTTTAATAATTTTTTTATACCACTAAGGTGACAGACAAGCACACGGCCCACCAGATGGAAAGCGGTCACAGTACGGAGCAGAATAGTCCATAACCAAGCGGTTCGGTGAGTCTTTCATTTGCTGAACCATTAACAAAGGACCCAAAGACTGTATGCGTTTTAGTCGGTTCGAGTCCGACATAACCTCCCCAACCGGTTCTGGTGGGGGGTATCCGTGGGGATTATTCGTACTATAAAAAAAGTCATGGAATTCCTTAACAACTCGCGTGTTTCCTCCTGCCTACAGACCCGGGTCCTTTAAGCGTGGCGTGAAAAAGCGTCTGATGAGGCCGTCACGCTAAGCGCCACTACGTATTTGTAATAGAGATCCGTTTTCCTAAGAATTGCCTTTAGCTCACCATCAGGCGAGGTGAAGTCAAATTGAAGTGTCCGCACGACAAAACAAAAAAGAATCACATACCGTGGAAAGCTGCTCTAACAATTAATTCAATAACCTCAATTCATCACATTCTGCTCATTTCATAACACAACAATGCTACTACAATTAGTGAATAATAGAAATATCTTAGACTGTCAAAGTATAATGAGGTTAGTAATTAATTTTGTTAAAGTTACAAAAGGATTTAGGTTAAATATATAGCATTTTACGTTAATTACCTTTTGATTACATTCATTTACAGTGAAGAACTGTTAATTAGTTTTCCATAGTTATTTACACACACACATACATACATACATACATATATGCTCACGCCGGTAATCCCCGAAGGCAGAGGTGTATTAAATACCCAAATTTCGCCGTGATTTTCGGCCCAACGTAATAGGGGGCGAACCTATTGCCGCCAATCGGGCACGGATTTCGATGCGGTTTTTGTCGTTTGAAAGGGTTTCTTCCAACTTAAAATCTTACGTTTGTTTGATTGCAATCGGTTCAGTAGAACCAGAGATATGATTAGTAATATAGAATTTAAGTTGCACAGATGGAGCTTAGGTCGCGATAACTGACAGCCGCGCGGGTGGAGCCGCGGGCATAGGCTAGTTTCATATCGCTGATTCTGATAACTGGTATTAGCCGTTTTCATATCGCTATATCATGACATTTTTCAAAACCGCTTGCAATACAAAAGAAGTTTTAATGGCAATAATGTCAATATTTTATTTTAAAACGGTCCAGGGGCTTATGCAGCGAACGGCAATATCTCACGGTATATTTAAATTTAAAAAAACGTACCGACCGCTTGCACTGTTAATATAAAATAATAGAGTAATACATATGTTTCAGGGTTCCGTCACAGATTGCGATTATATACATACATTGTGTTTATACGTATTTCCTTCCGTGGTAGGCAGAGGTTAATTAACACCCACATTTTATAACATAACATAGCATAAACTCACGCCTATATCCCCAAAGGGGTAGGCAGAGGTGCTAGCACCCACATTAAGCCAGTTTATGTTAGGTCCCAATGTAATAGGTGGCCTATTGCCATTCACCGGGGACTTATAAATCTGCGATAAATACACACATAACTTAACTACTACTACTAGAAAAACGTCGAAAAGTCATTGGTGTGTACCATGGTACCTAAAGTATTATACGAGTTTTGCATGCATTGCATAACAACCAACACAGGCCTAAAACATTTTTATCATACACCGAAAACGGACCTTTCTCTACGGATCTCTAAATTTAAATCCGGCGGTAACCGGAACACGTCGAGTTTTGCGAAAGACACGATCCGTTTTTTATTCAGCCATAATCGGAAGTTAAATACTGCCGTTTTACCTTCCGAGTTCTGCCGTGTTAATGTGCCTCGTTTATCTTTTGCCTCATTTATTTTTAAAGGGGTGAATAGAGGAGACATATATTATCTTACCAAATGAGGGAGGTTTGGTGGAGTGAAATGAGTCTAATCTATTTGGGGACGTATTTTAGAACACACTACCTAAATTAATGCCTATGCCAGGCTATGTTCCAGGCCTGTGCGGCCGGCAATGTGGATTCTAGAATATTAGATTATATTTTATTTAGTTATCACTGTAATTTAAACATTTTATTTACAAAAAATAACAGCCAAGAATCATATTACGACCGAACGAAGCAGGAGCAGTTTATAATATTAGTATCTGGGTCTCTCTAGGGGACATTTTGAGAGATCGTGTTTGGTAGCCGAGAGACTTGGGATAAAAAACACGAATATCGATATCATGAATTCTTCGGAGATTCGAATAATTCACTTTCGCCAGTTTATGTTTAGGTCCCAATGGGTATAGATGGGGCCGAGGGCGCCCTTTCATTGCCATTAACCGGGTACTTATAAACCTGCGATAAATACACACATAACTTCGAAAAGCATCAAAAAAGTCAATGTTGTGTCCCATGGTAAAACCTGGGATCGAACCCGAGACCTCGTCTCAGCAGTCCATTACCCATACCACTAGGCTACCGCGGGTATATTTATTTTCGGCATACCTACCCATTTTTTGTACAAAGTGCCCGAAGTGTAGATAATGCAACACGATAACCGCGACTCCATTTTCTTTTTTATAACCACGTAGTAATAGCCGCCGTTCTAGCATTCCATATTTAAAAATTTGAAAATGCATAAAAACTAACTTTTTTATTCTCGGCAAGCGCATAGGTGCCGTGTCCGGATATCCAGTCGTCCGGCTTGAACCGTTATAGTTTGGAGTGCTAAAAACAATTATTTCAAGTTTATACGGAACCCTCGGTGCTCTAGCCTGACTCGCACTTGACTGGTATTTTGCACGTGAAGAATATTCCGTTCTTTATTTCTTATACTGTAGCGAACTTCCCTCATGTACGACAGAGTGAAGAGACCCCCCACGTCCTAATAATAAAACATTTAGAGACACATTACGGCATGCTGTTACGTGTTATGTTATGTCGGTTCAGATCGATCTTAAGGGTTAACTTGACAGGGTTGCCAGCCCTGTAATTTAAGAAATTAATACATAATTCTTGGATATGTGAGCTCTTGAATGCATCCAAGGCTTTCATTTCAATGTCCAGGGTTCGCTTACTCTGCCTTCTCTTGGTTTAGTTTATAGGACTTTTATGAGAGTGACTGCTATCTGAACCTTCCACTTCCGAGCCCAAGTCTGAGTAGTTCATCAAACAGTAGGTATACCGAGCTCTTGTTGGGGTCCCACTGACACCATACTCAAAATACATAATCATACAATCAATTAAACCTATCGTGGTCCAGCCAGCTGCATATAGAGCTCTCCCGATGTGCGTTTGCATTGGGAGGCTGTTTGCCTACAATAAGCCCAGAGAGGTTTGTTACAGGTTTTTATTTCGAGTTTTTTTCCTCTTGCAGGGATAATCATATCGTTTGGACGAACGGAAACTATCCGTTAGCCGCCTCTGAAGTGAATGGGGTGAGATATAGGGAGATAAGGGACCCTATCTCACCCCATAAATGGAAATTAAATTCATACCGCCATTAAATAGATTAATGCAAACCTCTTACTTACATAAATTTATTATACCTTAAAAACTTTCATCGACCGTGATCTTATAATCATGTTTAGTGAAAGCCTGAAACCACAAGCTAAACAGGTTAAAATGTGTACTGTCGGCAGCAAAAGTAGCGTAACATAATTTATAACAACTCATACGAATTTTCAGTATAAGTTTTTAACTTACAGGTTAGGTTAGCTCTAAAAATAAAATTATTTTTTTTAAAAGACCCTGAAATTAAAATACCTCGTAAAAGTAAAAATAATAATTCAAGCGTTGTCGTGTCGTGAATAAATGCAAGTTAAACGGTATAAACAACTAAACTAAAAAATTTAAAAAAATCCAGATCGTAATTTTCTTCTGCCAATATGTAGTAAACCCTGAGTACTAGGACTGCCAAGTGCCTTCGGCTTAGGGAGCGTTTCTCTACACCCTATAGGTATATGTCTTTACACCCCTGTATATGTAGAACAAGAAAAAATGTACATATGTCTGCCTATCTTCTAGATTCCATAATATAATCAATGCTAAGTTTGGTACTTTAATTTAATATATATATATATATATATTAAATTAAAGTACCGCGGTAGCCTAGTGGTATGGGTGGTGGACTGCTGAGACGAGGTCTCGGGTTCGATCCCAGGTTTACCATGGCACACACCAATGACTACGATGCTTTTCGAAGTTATGTGTGTATTTATCGCAGGTTTATAAGTGCCCGGTTGATGGCAATAGGCTCGCCCCCTATTACATTGGGACCTAAATATACACTGGCGAAATGTGGGTGCTAGCACCTCTGCCTACCCCTTCGGGGATATAGGCGTGATAGTATAAAAAAAAAAAAAAAAAAAAAAAAAATATATATATATATATTTCAATATAAGCATTGCATTCTAAGAACCTAAATTGCTGACTGTACAGTACACCATTAATTCTACCTGAAAACCAAGTTACCACAAAACTTAACCATCAACAAAACCGGTCCCGTAATTTTCAAGTTACAACCACAAATATGAACGAACAGACGAACCTTAATAACTGTCTAACTACAAACAAATTACAAACTACTCATCCTCTGGATGTAACCGCCACTTCACTGCGAAGTCGAGGTCCCATTAGTTTTTGTAGCAGCCCTGTTGTCGTCATAACGGAACACTCGCAGGGTCCTTGACGTACGAGAGCCTTTCACAACTTGTTACACGATAACTATGTAAACTTGGGACTTGAGAACATTAAGTAATTTTTAATTGATAATATTCCCGCTAAAATTATGACTTGGGGTCCTATCTTTTGAAAGTAATATTATTTAAATCTTATTTCATTTTTATAGTGTGGTTTGGATTCGGGCCGTTTTCGTATATAGATATTTGTGTGTACTGTATCTTATAAAACAAATATCGATTTAAAGAAATTAGACAAATAAATGTATCCACTACTGTAGTACTTATTTGACCCATTTAACTATATAACAATGAGAAAAATAGTAACGTAACAGCTAATTATTTTTCAACGCTCTAGACAAAAAAAGTGACTGCTTGGCACTGCAGTAGCGAGAGCATGCTTTTTTGTTAAGTTTTTTTCAGTAGCATTCCGGATGAAGGCGGATGAGACAGACCGGATTGGGGGCCTTGGCGCGCATTCAGAGAGGCCTATGTATAGTAATGGATTTCGATACGCTAATTGATCGATCACATAATATTCCCATAACCACACGTGCGCACTTACTGGTATAAGCTTACTGGTATCTTTAAGCTTTAATAAATTTACAATTTTCTGTACATTTAAAAAATGTTCTCAAGTCCCAACAGTTTAGAGTAACGCTGCTTTGTCACACAAAACGGTGTTAAGCACCCAAAAATGATTAATGCTTCAGAAAAAATAACGTGCTGTATTTTACATTTTTCATTGTGTCTCCTCTGAAAAGATAGCACACAATGGCGTACTGTTATATTTTTGAGTCATGTTACAGCGTTATTGAACGTGAATGAATGAACGAATGAACGGATTAAACAAGCTCGGATGCTTGTTGATCGTTGGACAGTGAATGGATTGTGAATTCTGATTAATGACAAACTTTAATACATGAAGATGATACTTTTAAACTAGTCTATTGGAAAAAGTGAACATCCAAGACGGGATTTGTATCTGCTACCAGTCTCTTACATGGGGAATGAAACAACTCAGTGACATGGACGAAGCGAACTACATTGGATGCTCAAGCTGTGGAATGAACTCCTTGCTGTGGTTTTTCCAAGCGACTACAATTTGGAGTTCTTCAAGAAGGGCATTAGAAGGTTTCTACAGGGTCGGCAGCACTTTTGTAATGCCTCTGGTGTTGCAGACGTCTATAAGTCACGGTGACCACTTTCCATCAGGTGGTCCGTGTGCTTGTCTGCCACTTAAGTGGTATAAAAAAGCAGCATGACGGGTCGCGGGTTCAAATCTATAGGAAAAGTTAGCATACTTATTGTTTTAAAAGTTTATTAAACGGAAAATATCCTTGTCTACTTTGCTTTGTAACAAATATAAATTTAAAAATACTGAAATTAACAGAAAATCCCTTCGTTTAATAAGAACGTGAGTGTGACACACGTCCAAACAGCGCGGCTGTTGTCACGCAAATAACTCGAATTCGAAATTTGAATTGGATTTATACTTTTTTTATAAGCAACGGCAAAGTGTTAATCTGCCATATTATTGCTATAGAGCGGGACTTAAATATTGACTGAATACAACAAACACACCATACATATGCTCACGTATATTTCCCTCCGGGGTAGGCAAAGGTATCGAAGTTCAGCCGCATCTTAGTTAGACTAGTAAGCCGACCCCAACTGAGTTGGAAATAGGCTCAGAGAATGATATACTTAACTAAGTCTTAATCGCACGGTAGTATATAAAATATAAACACGAGAATTGCTGGCCAAATAGAATATTTTCTGCAATTCCTTTTCCACTTCACGCTAAAACAATTGAATATTCAACAAGATAAAAGAAACAAAATGCAGTGGAACTCATTCCCAGCGTTCCCGGTTCCGTGTTCCGTTATAACAATAGCCAGAATGTGATTACACTGACAGTAAAAACTCTTGCATATCCGCTTCCCGTCCCGTGGAACATGGGAATCGAATAAAAATTGCCTATTCAGAACAATCCTGTCAAATTAAGCCCACCTATCGTTTGATAAGGTGACCATAGTACCGAATTATTGTGGACAAGACTTGAAAATAAACCTGTATTTTACAAAAATGGTAGGTCAATTATAAAATACAGACTGTCCTCTTAGGATTGATGAAGTAGATAGAAAAGTACAAAATAAATAGAAAAGTATCTAAGTTATCTTTCGTATTGAAATCCCTTTCTTTTTTAATATTTTCAGTAATTTAAGAACGCTTGAATATGTATAGTTTTTTCGAAAAACTATTCATGTTATTTATACTATTGATTGATGGCACTTGGTTGAACTTATTATATTATTATTAACACACTTGTGCTTCTACACCAGGCATTCTCAAAGCGTTACATTGAGTTAAGAACATTCCAATTCCTAAAAATTACATCCAACACGCGAATGTAATGCATAGTAATACAAGAGTACAAGAGTGTGTTATCAATAATTTAATTCATTTGTTATTGGCTATTCAATATGCCATTATCTATATTATCATCACATAATTTATAGTTTAGAAACAATAATTTGTTAGCTTATCTTTTAAGTAGTTTTGCCAGTACCATCTGTGTTGCTTAAGTTTGCTTACTTTAGACTGAAAGTAATTGTTTTCAAACTAGATATTAATTTGTCGAACCTTATATACACCAGCCACCGAAACTCTCACGACAATACCTCTCATTTTAGCAAATTCAATCCTTGGCAAATACTAAGAATATTTTATTAAAATAAACATAACATAACATAAACTCACGCCTATATCCCCGAAGGGGTAGGCAGAGGTGCTAGCACCCACATTTCGCCAGTTTATGTTCAGGTCTCAATGTAATTAAAATAAAGACTATTCCAAAAGCACCTATTTATTGGTTATCCTACCTGTACGGTGCCCACGTTTACGGCAAGCTGTGCAATGGCCTTTTTTTATTTGCGGCACAAAATCCCGGCGCACAAAGGAGAGGAACGAATAAGCATAATGTTAGAGCTCTCTGCTCGCGGGGCTCCGCCCTCCCGTGTGTAGGGGATGATACCTTTGACTTTGTTTTACAAATTTTTATAATGAGATCCTATTTTATGAAAGAAATTCAAAAAATATTTACTCTGTAAAGACTATTAAACGCCACTTCGCAAAGGACGTTTAATATAATTATAAGTTAGTTTGTAAATAGACTACCGGTTCGAAACGCGACCCAGGCCTGAGAAGACTCCGGTAAGAAACTCATATTTTTTGGTACCTCATTATGTACAGTCAAGGAATTTGATTCGCGTACCGTTCTAAGTCTAAATTGCCGATGACAATCTATAATATTAAGGATTATCTTTCCTCGACGACGCTTTTGTTTACCGACACAGTCTAGAAAGAGATACTACGATGATACTAAACCGAGCCAAACCGAGCTTTTCCGAGCTCACTATTTGACATCATTCGAGAATACTATATTTGACAAACGATAAAGGGTTGACTTGACAAGGTAATTTTTCCAAATTCTTTGAGATTGACCGTGACCATAGAGTTATTTTATATTTTACAAGTATAATGAGTTTTTATGGCTGGGGCGAACATAATTGGCTGTTGTCATCTATAACTTCGTGGTTGTCATAGGTGACTTCAAAGTATTAGCTGTGGACGTTAAAGTTTTAACGTCGACTAGTTCTCCCGCCATTGAAAACTAAATGCTACGTTATAAAATAAACATCAGAAATTGTATTTTTAATACTTTTAATACTTAAAATAATACACATCAGAAATTGTATTCTTAATACTTTTAATACTTAATAATAACCACCTCCACTGTCAGACACAGCTTGGTCCGGCATTGAGTCTACTATCCGACTACACAAATGTTTGAACCACGCAACGATTCCCACACAACGTTACAACATTCCACTAAAGCTTGTTTCGTCCTTTCTTGACCATTTTGCCACATTTGCACCATAATTCTCCAATTATTTTCTATTGGGTATAAATCAGGTGATTCTTCTTCTTCTCCAAATCGAGTAATCCATAGCCTTACAGTGTTGTTCTCGATATATTTAATAACCGAGCTATGTCGCAAACGCCGCGGCCCTACTCATGCAATGTAATTATTTGACTTCTTCCTTGCGCATTTTAAAATTTTACGTTTTTATCAAACACGTTCAATGTTTTAGTTGACGTCTGACTGTGTCACTAATTTGACATGGCCGAAGATTTTTTTCATATTTTAAATACGAAACTAAAAATAGGTTAGTATTCAGATTTAATTTCACTATGTCAAACTGTCTTCAGTTTGACATAGTGAAATTAATCTAAACTTACTTTATCTAAGGTCGAAGTTTACAGACCTGTCAACCGAACATGTGTCATTTTAATTATGCAAATCTATTTTACCATAATTAAACGAATATAACCCTTATGATATTTTCATAGTTCGAGCAAAAAATCATCGGAACGGTACGCGAATCAAATTCCTTGTCTGTACCTAGGGGTAGTTTGGTAGTATATTGACCGATATGTCACACGTTACAAATGTTCTTGAAGGAAAGTGAAAAGTGTAGCTACGGACTGGGATGGCGGTGCATTTTGGATGCTCTCTACCCCAAATTGAGATAAAAATATAGATTAGACGTAATATAATAATTATGTAATTTAACTGTACAACAATATGACTTTGTCATTAATATTATTGACTATGCTATATTTGGTAATTGTGAAAACTATATTACCCAAAATTCTTTAAAACTGACTACAATATAAAATAATAATACATTAAACACATTCGTGACAAAAAATAAATAATTTTGATTTAAATCTTCATTTTTGAAAACTGTAATCACACACTATTGACCTATAATACTGCGAAGGGGTAACTAAGTAGGTAGAGGTATTTTATAAAGGTTTATATTATATAGTTGCGTATAGGTATTACGAAAAGTATTTATCTGATTGTAAAATCAGATGGGCAATAAGACTTTTCATAATTTCAACAAAAATACCCATACAAATTAAATTTTTTACACTCTTTTTCTTACACTTCATACAAAAAGATAAGAGATGTCCCATTATGTTTTTTATTATTATGTTTTCTAACGCCTTAAATAGGGAGAAAGGGAGAGATGGCATCAAAACTGTCCCTTAAGTGTTCGAAACACGAACCAAAGCAAACGTACTCAGCGCCCTGAGAGCTCTCGGAGCCACGTGTCGTGTTACTTGGCCGATATAACTGCCTACTTCTTGTACCCACACACTGGTTATGACTATAGAAACTTATCATTTATGATTTTTGTCTGTGACGACTGCTAAGCAGGAGGCGCGGGTTCAATCTCCGCTCAGGGCAAATGTTTGTATATATTCATATTCATATTTTTTTTTTATACTACGTAGGTGGCAGACAAGCACACGGCCCACCTGATGGAAAGCGGCCACCGTGGCCTATGAACGTGTGCAACACTAAGGGTGTCACACACGCGCTGCCCACCCTGAAGGGAAAGGGGGAGAGCTGGGAAGGGGTGGCGAGGCTAGGAAGGGGAGGGGAAGGAGGGGTATAGTGAGCTCTGGCTACCCTACTTACCGGCGGGAACACAACACGATGGTTATTATGACCGCGGTCTTCTGTAGGGCGGAGGTACTTCCCCAGTTGGGCAGCTCATTTCGGACGGGAGATACCGTCGTGTCCTACCTCCGTTAGGTTGAAAATGAATTTCGGTCATATAACGCCTACTTTTATATCGCATCTGAATACATCAAATCACACTAACACACATAAAAACTGTGATTTTATTTTGATTACTACAAAAAAAAACGAACAAACTTTTGGTGTTCCGTATGATGTTTCAAAAAAATAAACCTTTCCGCGATATCGTGAGCCTATCTTCGTAGTTTGACGTTTTAGTATTATAAATTTCCATAAGTATGTTCATATCCCACGTTTCAGAAACGTCATTTCAGTCGTAGAACGTTCACTGCTGAACAATAGGCCTCCTTCAGAGCTTCTTTTGGGAGGTTTGAACCGTATTCCCGCCACACTAGTCCAATGCGGGTTGGCGGCAGCCGGATCCTCATTCGTTTATCGGCAGAGGGCACCACGGTCACGTGAGGTTGGCTTAGCTCTCCTTTTCGAAACGTAAATTGACTTAATCGAACCCTAAATCAGAAATACATCAGTTTAATTATGTATCTTTGATTTAGGGTTTGATTACGTATATATATCGAAAAAATCCTTTATTCCCAGGACTCCACTTTCCCAATTTTGCACATGGTAAATTTTTCACATTCCCAGATGTCTACATTCTCATTTATTACATAGGGGTTTAAAATGAAGTAACAAATGTGTACTCACCTTAGCAAACTCAATTTTGAGGGTGCAGCATCCGGAGTATATGTCGCAGCCGTGTAGCGCCTCCTTCGCTCTTGTGGCTGACTCCACACTTTCAAATTTGTGGCCAGGAGTTAAGGAAATTCATATACATAACACAACAACAAATATAAATAATATAACAACAATTTAACGAATAGCATAGGAGTTAAGGATTTGGTTTTGCGATTAAGAACTCCTCCCAAGACTCTTTCTCAGACATTCAAGTTATAAATCTATATATATAAAAATGAATCTCGAAATATGTTGGTAGGCGCATAACTCGGAGACTGCTGGACCAATTCGAGTAATTCTTTTTTTATTTGTTCCTTGAACTCTACAGAAGGTTTTATGGAGCAGCAGGAACGGGATCAGACGTCCAAGCAGCGGGAACAGGATCAAAAATTCGCTGGGAACAGCTAGTTACTTATATATGAGAAAGAAAAACAAGTTTAAAAAAGGTTTACACGTTGTGGGTCTTTACACCTCTGTCTACCCTTGCGGTTATAACGCCTGGTTATAACCGCACTCTGATCCTACTAGTCTTCAATGCAAATACTAAAAATAATTAAAAAACCATAAAACATTGAAACTTCCGCCAAAAGTTGTGAAGTAAAAAAATTAAACTTTTTTAAATACGTCGTCGAGTTTCACAAGTTGAACAAAACCGCAGCTGAAGGCTAGTCGTAAAGACAGCTGTATAATTGCTGCCTTTGTAATTTTATAAAGAGGGTTTCATTCTGATAGGACCAAGTTTTGGGTTCATATTTTTTGAAAGGTAGTCTCATTTGAGAGACTTGAGTTGAAAGGAATGTTATTATGAAATGACTTCTTTATTCAAATAATTATCTGACCCGTCGAACTGTTTACCGCCATATTTTACCCGTCCGAGTGGAATTCTGAGCCCATTCCCGCTGCACCTTCTATTCAAATTTCCTCGTGTATTTCTCATCACGAACCACGCTGTAACTTATTTTTTTATTTCACTTGTATGATTTCTGACCCCGTTCCCGCTGCACCTTCTATTTAATGGAGCGCTATACGCTCACGGAGACCCCAACACGAAAGAAAGAAAGTCTACGAGTGCGTAGACATGCTTTACCTCGACCTCACATCGCTCGGTTCATATTGGCTTTACCGCCAACAAATGGCATTTTTTTACGTATTAGGATTACGTAATTTACAATTTATATTACTTATTCTGCTAACTTAAGCACAAACAATCAAAGCAACATAAAAATTCCTAATCTAATGCCTTTCTCTAAACCCCATGTTGTAGGCGCTTAGGAGAACCAACGCAGGGAGTTCATTCCACCGCTGGAGCTTGAATAAGCATAAGTTTACCGTCACACCGACTATAAAGAGGAGAGGGGTGAAGGTTAAGAGAGTTTCTGTGCTGTTAGTGCAGAAGACAAAGCAGGTTTTCTCGGTCTTCAAACTGACAGCATTTAACCACTCCAGTGAGCTCTGGCTACCCTACTCACTACCGGAAACACAACACAAGGTTATTATTCATAATGCGTGTCGATCCCGTAGACACTTGTCGATGGTTATAGATAGTTACCGGTGGGGAATTCCCTCCAAAAAGAAAAAAACGCAGGTTCAAACACAGAATGTTGACTTTTTCAATTCAATTTACCATAAAACTTAACAAAAAATAAATAATTTACTACGAAATGTTGTATTTATCTTCACTTATTATTCATTTATTCTGATTGGTGTTCATTTACGTAATTCGAGCGTATTGAGGTAAATTGTTTTATAAATATTTCGAATTAGGGTCGTTACGAATGTTTTTCATTTAACATTCATTTCATTCGATTTTATTGACACAAAAGGGGATATTCTCAATTACTAGGCATATGTTTTTGATATATGCGAGCTAATAATTACTTTTCTTAATTGGTAACGATTACAGATTGTTTAGTTTCAGAAACAGAAATATTATTCTTATTTAGAAACTAGTTTCAAAACTTAGTTTCGTACGTGGCCGAATGGCAGCTATTGAGTGACAAGGGATTTCGGCTGTCAATTCACTATAACATCCACAGAATTTATTCCGTGGTAACACCGATATACCTCACATTCATAATTTTAGTTTGATTTATTGTTATTATTATTTATTACAGGATTTTTATCATTTTCGGCACAGTATTGTGGTGTGTGTTAAGTTTTTTTTAATATTGTTTTTCTTTACGTGCGATTAGCTTAGCGATTAGATTAGCACGTAAAGAAAAACAATATTAAAAAAAACTAACCTTTGCTTACAATTAAATAGCTATTCTGTAACTACACACACACAAATATCTGATATATTTTTAATTATGGACTTTTTTGTGTTCCGCTAAATATGTGTAGTGCCGGTGTGTGTAGTGGTGAAAACTTTTAATTGGTTTTCATAATATGCTTATTTTATCATTTATCCAATATATTAGCTGTAAATAAATAAATAAATTAATGAAATATTACTCGGCCGAGACAGTGATGTAGGCGAGCAGCTGTTGATACAGAGTTTTGAATTAGTACAAACAGTTCAATGGCCTTATTATCACCTCTCAAAAGGAATATTAGGTATTTCAATCTCACTTTACTTTCATAGCACTCAAACTGCTGTCATCCATCGATATTTGTATATTATATCTTGTAAGACAAGTATAAAATCTAACAAATTAAACAAATAAATGTATTCACTATATAGTAAGAGATACCTACAGTTTGACCCATATTTTAATCAATAACACTAATATTCAGTGTATCCTGATGGACGTTGGCGGTCCGAATCTCACTATGGAAGTGAAGTAAGATTGAAATAATATAATTAGAAGGTGGTGGTATACTTCACCTCCGGCAATCAAAGACCCATGGACGGCGTGCGTTTTGGTCGGTTCGAGAAGGTCCTAGTTGTATTTAGACTACATCTTGTACACGATGTATTGTAATAAGATCATAAGAGCAACAATAGCGGTGCGGCGAGTGGTGAGTGGTGAGTCAGTACATATTCAGACCCGAGAAGAAATCGAGCGATACAGTATTATACTTTAAACTTTTGATTTGCTTAAACGTACCTATAACATGTAAAGCGAAAGTTTAAAAATGAATCTTAGTCTACAAAACAGATGGCGTCTAGCTAGTCCTGTCCAGATATGCAAATAACACATTGATCCACGTTTTATATCCGCCATTGACGATTAAAAACAAACACAATTTTGACATGCTACTCTGCTATATAAACCATTTTCGATCAACGAGCCGCCTGCTCGGAATAACTCACGCATTTTTTTCGAAGCTGAAACAATTTGGACCATAAATCATCGACCTTTCAGTTTATTTTTATTATTAATAGTTTTGAAATATATCGCGCGCCATGTTTGAATGGTGTTGCCAGTGAGAAATACCGGATATTGCTGTAAGTGCCTTTTTGTATTATAACTTTATTTATTTTAGGTTTTTATTCGGATTTTTGAGTACAAAAATTGGTAAGAAAGTGATAGTTTGATAAGTGCTAGAGATAACATAACATAAACTTATAAACTCACGCCTGTATCCCCGAAGGGCTAGGCAGAGGTGCTAGCACCCACGTTTCGCCAGTTTATGTTTAGGTCCCAATGTAATAGGTGGCGAGCCTATTGCCATTAACCGGGCACTTATAAACCTGCGATAAAGACACACATAACTTTGAAAAACATCGAAAAGTCATTGAGTGTGTCATAGTAAACCTGGGATCGAACCCGAGACCGAGATCGACCGGGGAACCAAAACCGATACCTTTCACTATTAAACTAAAAATAAATATTACCTCACAATATGAATAATGGGCACTGGCAACACTGTAAAAAGATCTCTCATACATGCGTAGGCACTGAAAATGGCGCGTGAAGCGATCGTCATAAATTCATAATAGAATAACGTTCCGTATTAAAATGAAATGGCACACATTAGTCATAGTTCTAATAGATTCTCTTTTTGTTGATATATTTATATCCTATTGGCAATAGTTCGTAATATTTTGATGGCGGCTCTATATTACCCGTAAAGATTTGTTTAAGCTTAACAGCCGTAAAATTTCGAGTGATTATTCTCAGAAAACTTTGTGATGGTGGTGCTATTAAATTCTTTTCTGGGAATTTCGTACACAATTTCAGTTCAGAAATAAATGGTTATTTCTGTAATGTAAAGTAATGTTCACTTAAGGTAAGGTATTATCATTCACATTTAATAAATTAATATTTTTTCTACTAAAGTTGAAAAAAGATTTTGCTTTGGCCTAAAAAATAAGTTCAATATTCGAAAATGGAACTCTTTATTTATCTTCAAATATATGAAATTTTCTTGTGTGCTATTGGATTTTGGCGGTTACATGAAATTTGATCGTTCGCATATTTGCTTTTTTTTTAATTTTAATCTGCTCCTATCCTTGTTATAGAAGTTACCATTTAAGAGAAGAGAATCAAAGCAGGCATCCACGCAGGCAGAGATACGGCCAACATCTAGTATAAACTAAATTACAGTTTTACGTACTGTGTACTGTTATATGAAGGTAGACTTTAATGTACGTCAGGTTTGAAGTAGACCAATCAGTATTCAAAGTCCCATAAACACCATATAGCCCATTAAACTAGCAATGAGCTAATAAATTTGACATAAGACGCGACATTATCGTGCAGCCATCCGACATAGGAGACATCCGACATTGTGCAGTAAATTTTAATTAATTCGTGAGTTATGACAGCTTAAGTACCCCCCCACCTTGGAGGGTAGACGGAGATGTTCCTGTCCACCCAAGGCTACTGATTGATGTTATGGTCATCATCACCATCTTTTATTTAATTCAGGTCGTAAGCGAAGCTGTTACTTTGGAATTCTGTTTTTTTTCAGTTTAACTGCGTTTCGGTTGAATTTTGAAATTTTCTTGAAGTGATTACCTGCCATCTGGCGCACATTGGGAGTAACTAACATCTGATTGGATACCATCTGACCTCCATAGCCCACTGGCAATATCAAAGTATTGCAATTAGAACTTAAATTTAGTTACAATTGGGTATATCTTCGTTTGAAAAAGTATTAAAACAGGTAAGTAACCACTCGTCAACAAGTAGGGGCTTGACTTAAATAATTACAAACCATTCATTTATTTATAAAGCGTTTTATGATTCGCCGAATGAGGGCAGCACTGTTCATTCAATAGATCCGAAAGCTGCGTTGTAACTGCGAGCGTACAGCGATCCGCTCCATGGGAAGGCTTTTAACGATTAACATCATCTTCCCGATTTTTAATTTAGAATAGTATTCAAGTTGAATATGAAAATTTAACTCAAGTCTGTTAAGACAGTACAACGATAAGAAGGAACAAACATAATGTAACGTAACATAACAAAAACTCACGTCTATATCCCCGAAGGGGTAGGCAGAGGTGCTAGACCCACATTTCGCCATTACTGAGATCTGAGAAACATAATGTATTACGCTAGATATTTATTAAATTACCTATTTTTTCATGCAACTACGTCCATTTCCTATACGTAACACAACGTAATAAATTTTAACGGGTTAGTGGACTAATGTTATAAATTAAAAATGTCCAACAACTAATAAAGTCCAAAAAGAAATATCTCCAAAATGAATAATCGCGTCCTTGAGGTCCAATTTAAATACCTATCAAAAGAAAAAAATTACAACGGAAAAAGTGAACTTCCAAGACAGGGAAACCCAAGGTCCCTTACAGAAGGAATGCTTTGGCCAACTGAGAAACATGGATATATATTGACTATTTTAACATTTCATTAAACAGAACGAATAGTTCAGAAACTCGCTAACAGTAGCACCTCGGCTCAAGAAATATATACAAGGTTCTTACTTTAATGACTTCGCTCCATTTCTGAGAAGTTTCCAAATAATTCTATTATTATAATACTATTAATAGACGCCCAGACTGTTTATACATCAATATTTTTATTTTGATGATTTCTTAGTTGGAAATTTTCCTTTCATTATTGGATCTCATCGCAAAATTATGATTGAAAATAAATGTTAGCTCATTACTGCAACTTTTTATTAATATATTATTTATTGTGCGTGCGTTTAATTCCATGGGTACCGCCTTCGCGAAAGTCGGTGGAGGTGATTATGTCGGACTCGAACCAACTAAAACGCACGCCGTCTATGGGTTTCTGATTGTCGGAGGCAGACTCGCGGACATAACTTTTGAGATGACCAACTTTCCCTAATTTGGGTACCATGGTGTCACCATCTAACCCCCGAGTATGGGGAGGCACGCATTGAATTTACTTATTACTGCAACCGCAGCTTCACAACATTAATAGGTCTCGATAAGGTATTTATCCGTCCGGACTCGTGGTCACACCATGTTATCACACCAGTGTGACTATCAGGAATTTTTTCTTGTTAGTCACACCACCAGTAATACAACACCTTTTATTACATATTAACTAGTGCGGACCTCTTATTCATCGATATTTCATGATGATATTTATTGTAAAGAGATTGTGTAGTCTAGTGGTCATTTTGCGAAACTAAAAATAATCATCATTTTGGGAAAGTAATAATTTTGGGATGGCTCGAGTCTCAAAGACACCTCAGCGGTAATCATCAACATTACTTGTACCACTTGTCAAGAGGAGCTGGGTTCAAATCCTGGATATTACACAAGCAATTTAGCTAAATTGATTAAGTAAGTTTAAAAGTCGTTTTTTTTATTTATGGCACATCAATTTGACTTCACCTCGCCTGATGTTAAGTTGAAGGCAAAGTCTGATGAAAGAGGGTCACCATTGCAAACACGTTCAGTGCTACAATGATGGCGCTCAACTTGACTTTTCACGACCCGCTTAAAGGACCCGGGACTGTACACACTCGTATCACTTGTCAAGAGGAACTGGGTTCTAATCCTGGATATTACACAAGCAATTTAGCTAAATTGATTTAGTAAGTTTAAAAGTCGTTTCATAAAAATCAAAGTTCTATTTGAAAAGGATATTCAACCATGGCCTGTACACCATTTTTCTTGAACACGACGATCCTCTGTACTTGTCCGTGTGGTGTGCTGATTGTGTGTATGACGTCCTGCAACAAACAGACAAAACAATTGTTAATATAGATAAATAGCGATTTATTTAAATAAAAAAAAAAAAAAGAGATTTGTCATTTACTACGTAGACAAATATTCCCGGGAAGCCTGAGTCTCCTAAACAGGATTTTCTTTATCTAAGACACGTCAATTTGACTTCACCTCCTCTGATGGTAAGCTCAAAGTAAAGTCTCAGGAAAAAGGATCACCATTACAAACACGTACAGTGCTACAATGGTGGAGCTCAGCTTGACGGCCTCATCAGATACTTTTTCACGCCCCGCTTAAAGGACCCGGGGCTGTAGAAAGAAGGAAATACGTGAGTTGGTAAGGCATTCCATATTTTTTTTAAATTTTTTTAAACGGCATTATTTCAATGAAGACTAATAGAAACACTACCGTACTACAAAGCTACTTAGTTCTAAGCCGCGAGCAAGTGTAAAGTATATTATGTAAATTTACTCATTCGTCGCATGTACAGTCAAGGAATTTGATTCGCGTACCGTTCTAAGTCTAAATTGCCGATGACAATCTATAATATTAAGGATTATCTTTCCTCGACGACGCTTTTGTTTACCGACACAGTCTAGAAAGAGATACTACGATGATACTAAACCGAGCCAAACCGAGCTTTTCCGAGCTCACTATTTGACATCATTCGAGAATACTATATTTGACAAACGATAAAGGGTTGACTTGACAAGGTAATTTTTCCAAATTCTTTGAGATTGACCGTGACCATAGAGTTATTTTATATTTTACAAGTATAATGAGTTTTTATGGCTGGGGCGAACATAATTGGCTGTTGTCATCTATAACTTCGTGGTTGTCATAGGTGACTTCAAAATATTAGCTGTGGACGTTAAAGTTTTAACGTCGACTAGTTCTCCCGCCATTGAAAACTAAATGCTACGTTATAAAATAAACATCAGAAATTGTATTTTTAATATTTTTAATACTTAATAATAAACATCAGAAATTGTATTCTTAATACTTTTAATACTTAATAATAACCACCTCCACTGTCAGACACAGCTTGGTCCGGCATTGAGTCTACTATCCGACTACACAAATGTTTGAACCACGCAACGATACCCACACAACGTTACAACATTCCACTAAAGCTTGTTTCGTCCTTTCTTGACCATTTTGCCACATTTGCACCATAATTCTCCAATTATTTTCTATTGGGTATAAATCAGGTGATTCTTCTTCTACTCCAAATCGAGTAATCCATAGCCTTACAGTGTTGTTCTCGATATATTTAATAACCGAGCTATGTCGCAAACGCCGCGGCCCTACTCATGCAATGTAATTATTTGACTTCTTCCTGCCGCATTTTAAAATTTTACGTTTTTATCAAACACGTTCAATGTTTTAGTTGACGTTTGACTGTGTCACTAATTTGACATGGTCGAAGATTTTTTTCATATTTTAAATACGAAACTAAAAATAGGTTAGTATTCAGATTTAATTTCACTATGTCAAACTGTCTTCAGTTTGACATAGTGAAATTAATCTAAACTTACTTTTTCTAAGGTCGAAGTTTGCAGACCTGTCAACCGAACATGTGTCATTTTAATTATGCAAATCTATTTTACCATAATTAAACAAATATAACCCTTATGATATTTTCATAGTTCGAGCAAAAAATCATCGGAACGGTACGCGAATCAAATTCCTTGTCTGTACGTATACATCTGAAAGGGGCTCTGATATTCAAATGACATGCATTTAGTAAAGCCTATTTGATGCAAGTCGGGTACACTGCAGGACAGTAAAACTAGACACTTTACAACTTTAACACTTTTTTTTGTATGGGTACAAGCACGCGGCCCACCTGATGGACAGTGGTTACTATGGACTATGGACGTTTGAGTCTTCACAGTCGTGCTGCCGACCATATAGAGAAGAGGGGAAAGGAGAAGGGAGAAGGTTAAGAGATTATACTAAGTTGGAGAAGCGACACTAATGTCTAGATCAACAACAATTTAAAACTTTTGCAAAATGTCGTCATTATAATAATAATAATATTTCATACCGTGATCGCATGCTGCCTTTGTTCCAGGAACTTGAACCGGCTGTCAATGTATCGACGCAACGGTTATCGGATCAGGTGCGGGCCATCCAGCGATGTCATTTGTTGGATGACTCCGTACTTGAGAGGCTGCGCTCTGACATACAGAATAGTCTTGCTCTACCTACTTCATCGCAAGCTGTTACTCCAATAGAAAACGGTGTGGCTATGAGTGTAGGCACACCACAGCTCGTTCTTGCTGATGATGTGGAGGAACGTGAGACTATATCAGTAAGTACCCAGTATAATGAACTATTAAGGAGCGCTTTGGAAGATGCGATGCTGGAATATCGATCTATGATTCCAAGCAATCGACCTCGCTTACCCCGTTTGCCTATGCATAAACGCAATATTGCGCTGGTATGTGCCTTAGATTCGCTATTATCTAATTATTTAGAAAATAGCGAAGACCTTGGTAATACGCATTTGGTTTTGTATTGTGCGGCCGTTGCAGCATGTCGAGTGGCGGGTGTCAAATTTGTTACTGACAGATCTGTTACCCGTCCTAGACCTGTAGTACCGGCCTGGCAGTATAGGATAGAATGTCGTATTGCCAAGGCTAGGACACTTATTGGTAAGCTAATCTGTTTCAGATCGGGCAACACGCGCCCGAGGGTGATGCGCTTTGTGACACAGGCATTTTTAGGAACCAATGTCAATCCTCAACAATATGCGGCATGTGTCACAGAGCGCATCGACTTTCTGAAACAGAAAGTTTATGCATGGGCAAATCGAATCCGTCGCTATAAAAAACGCGTTGATAGATATTGTCAGAATCGCATCTTCCAAAAGGATGAGAAGTGGGTGTACCGAAAATGGGAACAACCGGAGTTGAATGTGGATGACACTGCTCGACCGGATGCTGACGCTACGAATACATTCTGGCGTAGCATCTGGTCGACACCTGTCATCCACACAGAAGATGGCTGGATGAGAGAGGTTAAGCAAGCGTGTGAGAATATACAGACTATGGAGCCAATAATTATAACATCTGATGATGTAGCTAGTGCAGTCCGTTCGCTACCGAATTGGAAGTCGGCAGGTCCGGACGGACTGCAAAACTTTTGGCTGAAGTGGCTCCGTAGCTCACATGCTTGTTTGGCATCTCAATTCCAGTCAGCTCTCGATTCGGGTTCACTACCTAACTTCTTAACAACTGGTATAACCCACTTACTCTATAAATCCGGCAGTGCTGCGGACCCCAAAAATTATAGACCAATTACTTGCTTACCGACGGTCTATAAACTTCTAACATCCATTCTGAGAGTCAAAATTAATTCTCATTTAGAACAAAATTCAATAATCTCTATCTCTCAGAATGGATGTAGGAAGGGGAGCCGTGGTACTAAAGAGCTCCTTTTAGTTGACATGACCATTAGTCAACAGGTGCGTCGTAAACGCAAGAATTTGGCAACATCCTGGATAGACTATAAGAAGGCCTATGATTCTGTGCCGCATACGTGGCTACTGAGAGTCCTAGAGTTGTATAAAATTGATACAACTCTAGCGAACTTCTTAGGGTCATGTATGGGGCAATGGAAGACGGTACTTCGCTATCCAGGATGTTGCCAGACAAACGATGCACCCATAAAAATTGAGAGGGGTATATTCCAGGGTGACAGTCTGAGTCCCCTATGGTTTTGTCTAGCACTGAATCCTTTAAGTACAATACTGGAGAATTCAGGGCTAGGCTATCGATTGCAGAAAGAGGGTCGAGTTATATCCCACCTCCTTTACATGGATGACCTCAAATTACTTGCTGCAAACAATACGCAATTGATAAAACTACTAAAGATGACTGAAAGCTTTAGTAATTCTATCAAGATGGAATTTGGCTTGGACAAGTGTGCGGTCATGCATGTAGAAAAAGGTGGAATAGTGGAATCCGAGAGCCTGATTCTTTCGGATTCCATTAAGCTTAAATCTCTTTCTTCAACCGAAACCTATAAATATTTGGGTATGTCGCAGGCTTTAGGGATACCTGAGACTGGCATGAAACAGGCATTGCGGGAGCGTTTCTTTGGCCGCCTGAAGAAAGTCCTAAAAAGCTTTCTTTCGGGCGGTAATAAGGTGCGCGCCTATAATGGATGGGTCATGCCAGTTCTAACGTATTCCTTCGGCATACTCAGATGGACTCAGACGGAACTTGATGCCCTGGATAGAAGAGTTCGTTTACTGTTAACCACATTTCGGATGCATCACCCCAGATCTTCCGTGATGAGATTGTATATCCCACGGAAATTGGGGGGACGTGGCTTTTTGAATGTCAAGACCCTCCATAACCGTGAGATATACAACCTCAGAGAATATTTTTTACATACCAACACGGATATGCACCGTGATGTGGTTGCAGTGGACAATGGTTTAACCCCTCTTGCGTTGGCTAAAGAGAACTGGCGCAAACCTGTAGTACTTAGTACTGCAGATCGCAGGGAGGTATGGATGGGCAAAGAGCTACACGGACGGTTTTATCGGGCCTTATATGGGCCCGATATAGACTTAAAAGCGTCCGTATCTTGGCTACGGTTTGGTGATCTTTTCGGAGAAACCGAGGGTTTTGTCTTTGCAATTACGGACGAAGTTGTTATGACGAACAATTACCGAAAGTATATCCTGAAGGACGGTACGGTGGACATCTGTCGGGCATGCCACCGCCCCGGAGAATCACTCAGGCACATTATTTCCGGTTGTTCTCGTCTTGCCAACGGCGAGTATTTGCACAGACATAACCAAGTGGCCAAGATAGTACATCAGCAACTCGCCCTCAAATACAATCTTGTGACTTCAGAGGTGCCATACTACAGGTATGTGCCCGACCCAGTTCTCGAAAATGGTCGTGCCACTTTATACTGGGATCGATCTATTATCACTGACAGGACTATAGTCGCCAATAAGCCCGATATAGTGGTAATAGATCGATTAGAGCGCCTTGCAATTATTGTTGATGTCACCATTCCTCATGACGAAAACCTCATGAAAGCCGAAAAAGATAAACAAATAAAATATTTGGATCTGGCTCATGAGGTTGTTGACATGTGGAATGTTGATTCGGCAATCATTATCCCGATAGTCGTATCAGCCCATGGGCTGATAGCCAAGAGCCTCGACCAACACCTTAAGAGGCTCTCGTTAGGCAGCTGGGTCAAGGGCCTGATGCAAAAGGCGGTACTCCTCGACACGGCACGCATTGTGAGGAAGTTCCTTTCTCTGGAGCCCTAACCACCGGTAGCTTGGTCCCTGTACCCGATGCCGGTGGGCTACTATTTTTTATATTTTTAAATATATTTAGATTTTTTTTTTTATAAATGTATTTAAAAATGTAATCAATATGTATTAAAAATAAATAAAGGAAATAATAATATCTCTTTATTGTACACCAAGCATAAAAATAAACAGATCAAAAATACAATGTAACGATGGTAAATACAAATTTATATCTAAGGATATAAGAGTCAATGCTACAGTATTTTTACTAAGAGATTGAATTCGGTTAAAGTGATCACAGATGGGTAATTGTTTGTTCATTTTCGTCTTTCATTTTTCATTCATTGAATATTAAATGAAAAATTTGCGCTGAATGGATTCATTAGCGAACCATTGGATTCTTTCGCTGCCGACCCCAACTGAGTAGGGAAAAGGTACAGAGAATCATGATGTATTCTTTCACTCTCACTCCTAATGAATGAGAAATTAACGGTCTGCATTCTGAGTCAACCTTCATATATGGGTTCGAACGTGACATGTTGATATAAATGTTGCGAAGAACAAAAATCTATATAATGTTAAATAGACAGTAGTTAAGTACCTTTTATATCGTTTAGCAGCTTTATTAGTATTATCTATATGCCAAGTCAGTCCAAACGCCGAATATTACAGCATAAGTTCGCCAAATGGGTAGCTAAACCACTTAACCATCAGAAACATCTATACCCGAGCTTTCGTTTATTAAATAGATAATTTACAATGACACCTTCGAATAATTTTAACTAAATACTAAACGTAAATAACGTTATCATCATACAGTAGGCAAAACGTCTCAAGTGAGATCGAGTTCGCAAGGAAAAATGAACCTAAACGTCATAATATAAAATGAAACACAGATGGACTATCCTATAAATTGTGAATGAACCTTATATTATTCTAATTAAATTTCCATGTATATCTATATAATGTATATAATAAATGGTCATATGTCCAACGAATTTGAAAGGTGGGTTAATCGAAATGTGATATTAAATACGAAATTTATCTGAGCTGTAAATATCGCTCAAGGTATGCTAATATACGGGGAATTCTTGGATTCAAATATATGATGTGTTAATAGAGATGATAATAGAAATTGTATTTTATACTTATAACTAGATATAAACTTCAAAGAATACAGTACCACATCTGGAATTATCGAATAAATAATATGTCTGATGTTGTGCGTCGCCGTCACCAAAACATTGCAAGCGGTAACAAACCGTTTTGCTCGTCAAATGTGCTCGAGTGGATGCAAATGTTTAATGTTCTCATTGATTCTGTCAAGGCAACAGAACAATTAGATTCTACCTTATCATAATCCTTGGCTCATTATTTTAGAACAAAGAAAATCCAAACAAGGAAATGTTCATTCTATTTTCTTGTCCGTGTCAAATCATAAAATCGAAGCACATATTCAATGCCAATACAAACTACTGCCTAGAAAAACAAATTATTTTCAATAAAGAAATGTATACGGCTAAAGCAATATAAAATCTATCAGCACTTCACATCGGCCTGCAGTGTACATAAACGCGGCAATATCAACCCACTTGTTGGAATTGAAATCCGTACACTGCGGGCCCGTAATAACATTTTGCATCCGACATTAGATATCTGTAGTTTTAATAAAATGTATTATTGGAAATTCAAGTGGCAATATTGGCGTACTTTTTTACTGCTTATTGGAATTTTGAGTATTCAGAAATTAGATTTATTTATTGTGATAAAACTGTGTTCCAGTGATGTCTGTAATTTTGTTTATTTTACTTGGTTATTGGTTTGGGCACAAGCGATTGATACACCAGGTATGTACGGCTCTGGTGAAACGCACTAGCCGGTATCGATCTTGCAGTAGACACACTATCCCTATATCAAATTTCAGCAAGATTTGTTCACCCGTTAGAGCATGATTGAGTACCAAACAAACAAATATCTTCACAAACTTTCATAAATATTAAGTAAGGTAAGATAGGAAGTAGGATACTCGTTAAACATTTTACGACGAATTCTGCAAGTAAGTGCACATCCCTGATAGGAAGTGGTCATCGGCGCACATCGTTATACTATCATTCCCAGTCGCACCAAGTATCTCTGATTACCACACTTGACTTCCAGAAACACAACACTATGCAAGTTACTGTAAATAATAGCTATTAACACTAGTGGCCCGCATATTCACCCGCGTGGAATTCTGGTTCCGCAATCCAACGAAATTCCCAGTACGAAAAGAATTCCAAGAAAGTATGGGGAACCCAACAATTCCACGTGAATTGAAATGAAAGTAAAGGTTTCGCATAAACAATGGGCAATACTTTACTTCTGTAGTAGTGTGATTTGGTTAAAATTTGAACTTGTATTACAAGACACAGTACACATTTAAAGATGGACGACATCGGCCAGAGTCCAAATAAAGTAAGATTCAAAATGGTGGTAGGGCCCAGGTTTTTGTATTGAGTTATTGTTCCCATATTTTAATACAAACTCTAAGATTTATTTAACCATACTGTTACATAGCTGATAAATAAAAAATAAATTATTTTAAAAAATAAATTCACATTCCCAAAACCATATCCATATTATTCTAACCTCTTACAAGAACAGTGCAAGACAATCTTGTAACATATAAAGCTCTGTACGAATGCGCGAACGGACTTCAATATTCAGTGTAGAACGTGTCCGAAATTGCACAGTCCCTGCATTCGGCCAACATTACTGGTGTATTGCGTCTGTTCACCGGACTCTGGAGAAATTGAAACTGGAACTATTCTTATTAGATTTTTCGTAAGGTGAATTGGTTGTGAATAGGCTATGCAATTGGGACAGGCAAATGGGGAAGTAATTCCGCTCTACAGAATACCGCGGTTAACCTTGTGTTGTTGTTTTTTCGGCGGGGAGTAGCCTGGCCAGAACCTTGGAGACGTTTTATGTTGACAGTGGGAAGATCGAGAAATCCTTCTTCGTCATTTGCAAGAATGATATGTTGCGCGATATCGCACGAATCAAGTATTTTTGGCGATCAATAAATATTACTAAACATTTTAAAGACCTTTTCTGTAAATCTAATACATTCTGTAAATACTACTTTCCGAGTTAAAATGTACTAAACAGCATCTGAAACGGTTAAAAAAAATTGAAATGTTACTGACTGTAAGATACAAAATTAAATATTTTTTTCTGTGAAAAGCGCTCGAAGCGCCCCTATCCAGTTTTTAATTATTAGCCGCCCACGGGACCGGAGGGTAGGGATGGAAAATTAATTATTCCAATGTACCTTAGCATTGTGCGGATGTGTGAGTCTGTACCGGTTTGAATATGGAATTTGTTTATTTTTAGAAGGTTTTTTTTAAATCTCTTTTATAACACATACGTGGCAGACAAGCACACAATCCACCTGATGAAAAGTGGTTATTGTTGCGTATGGGCGTTTGCAACGCTAGGCTACCAGAAGACAAAACAGGCTTGCTCGGTCTCCCCACTGACAACACAAAACCTCTCTAGTGAGCTCTGGCTATCCTACTCACCGCCGGGATACCAACACAAAGTTATTATTAGCCGCGGTATTTTGTACTTATTTTGCTACTTTTGTACGTTTTAGCGAGATGAATTGGTATGATAGCTATAAGTTCGGTAAATACAACGAGAGATGCGATATCATACTTAAGGCACACACGTTACAATATGCTTGCGCAATTTTAGATTTGCACAAATATTATAACGTGTCTTGGAAGATACTTGTACATACTTACAACCTACCTATCTACTACCATTTCTTGTTCTTACCATTTATATAAAAAAAATAAAATAAAATTGTCTGTTTATGATATTTAAACATTAAAATACTTGTAAAAAACTGTATATTATTTTCTTTTACAATTTTGTGTTTGTTTGATTACCTCTAAAACGGCCGGACCGATTACAACAAAATTTTTACTTCAGATAGATGAGTATATAAAGCGTAATTCATGCCAATTTAATTTAAGAATTAAAGTTCCATGCAAGAGAAATCTAAAACGAACATAGTCTCGGACACAATTATCTCATATCACAAGTGAATTGCAATAGTTTGAATTGTTCAATTAATTTCCTTCCTATCAAATTAGCCCCGCATAGGAAATGAACACACGGCCTTTGAGCCCAGGGAGCAGCTCCAACTTGGCGACTAATTGTCTAGCTAACTGACACCCACACGGGGATCGAACTGGGTGACTTTATGGAACTGTGGCGCATGTTTTGAGCTAATTTGGATAGTAAAGTAGGTATGTTTGTGTACAGGGTGTAAGGAAAACATTCCTGAAGTCGTAGGCTCCTGATAGTACTCTTTATACACTACTTACATATTGGCATAAAAAAAATACGATTTGGAAATTTATCGTTTAACTAGCGTTATACACTCTCCATCGTGTTAGTAAATCTAAATGAAATAAAAATGTCACGAAAATACATTACCTCGCATTGTGTTTTCACGTAATTATCGTTTCATTATGATTTACTGATACAATGGAGAATAAATGAGATTAAGAAATAAAAAAAAAATGCTGAGATATTTTCCGCGAAGCGACGGGACCGAAGACTTTACGTGCTCTCTCAGGCACCACCAAACTAGACCAAATAACCATGCATACCAATATTTGCATTGAGCAGTCATCGAACGCGCGCCTCCTAAGTATCAGTCGCGTTCGTAGAATATAAAAATATCCTTCTTCATATTTCCCTAAACAAGTATTTTTATTACTCTAGGTCCTCTTATTACAATATATTTTAAAACGTTTAAGTTCTGTAGTTGGCGCGTGACAAACGAGTGTACGACGCAAGCGTAACTCTTCACCGCTTTTTATAGCGTTTTTTGCCGAACTGTAGGGTGACAATGAGTTTAGAAATACAGAGGACTGTGCTAAAAATATTTATACAGTAGGGTTTATACTAGTTTACATTTCACTAGTGTTTTGTTTTATTTTTTTAAAAAGGTAATCAAATCATGGAATGAACGGGTATATTAGCCGGACCCCAAGCTTGATCACAAAGCGAATTTAAGTTTTTTTTTTCCGTGCGCATAATCCCCACGGATATCGCTTGATGGAGGTGATTATGTCGGACTTGAACCGACTAATACGCACGACCAAATCTCCTGCACCAAGACATATCTCTCGCACGGATTTGGGCTCGAAAGAAGAAGTTAATTAAGGGTTTTTTAGTATTCAGTGGTCTACTTTCTTCTTAACGTAAATAAAGTCACAAGAAAATAATTGTAATTATTTTTTATTTCTACATAATGTGCATACAATTAGATAATCTCTTTTATCAAATTTATAGGAAACCAGATAATACGCCTAAGTTGTATAAAAATATATGTTCTAGCGTTCTGCGTATATAAATAAAACAGCCTTTCACTGTAAACAAGTTTGTCTCTTTTTAGAGTTTGCAATTATAATAAAAAAAATAAGTTTTCGAAATGAAAAATACATCCAGGATAAAACATGGTCACCCCTTCGAACGTGCAGCTACTAAATGTTGTGGATGCTGTGAAGGATGAGAGCATTCGACTTTAGGGGGTGGCTTACACAGGGATGAGTCTGCTTAACGCGCCCTTCTCGATAGAGAGGGCGTTTTGCTTTTTTTGTGGATCCGTATTACACAATTCCGGCTTTTCTTTTGGAAGTTTGTTGGGTAATTGTAATATTAGTCGTCAGTCAAAGGGTGACAACTGTTTCTAGACGTTACCCATGTGGTGAAATAATACCTCATAATAAGAAGGTTTCTATCGTAGTAGTAGTAAGTAGTAATCGAATCGATTCCAATTTAATCTAAATCAATCCAGTTCAACCCAATTCAATTCAATTCAATCAAATTCAATAAAATACAGACTAATCCAATTGAATCCCATCCAGTTCAATACAATCAAACAAACATCAAAAACACGTTGATATGAAGCAAATATTGTATTTTATTTACCCCAGTTTCATTTCTACTTCATATTCATCGTAGCTAACAAATATAGGAAAAATAAAATTTAGCTAAAGTCCAAAATTTTAGTGTAAGTGGAAAGATACCACAAAAGCAGGCTCTATAAACGACCATTAAAAAGCAACACACAGCAAAAACACATCCTCTTCAGAACCAATTAATTAAAATTTAAAAACTCCATTACGGACAGCCCTACCCCACCTCGCCCCAGGGTTGTGCGTAACTAATTGATGCGTTAATAATTCACATGTTGTTGTCTCGTTTTTTCACTCGCAGCACATAATAGGCGCATGTTCGCGGGGGACAGAGTGAGAAGATTTATTAGACGTTTTGTTTTACAGAACGCCGTCAGTTAAATGTTGGGCACAATTTGTGGGTAATTTGTTTGTGTTTAATGAAAACCTGGTTATGTTTGGGTGTATTTTATTATTTACTACAGGTTTCATGACCTACACAAAAGTCGGTGATTATTTCGGAATCAACCCGACTAAAATGCACGCCTTCTATGGCTATTTGAATGCCGAAGGTGATGTAATACAAAATATATCTCTCGCACCCCGGCAGACCCGGGGACATCTCTTTAAGATGACTCCCTTACCGTAATATGGGAACAATGGTGTCCCCATATAGCCTCTGCATAGCCATGGCCTGCTTCAACTAGGGTCAGAGGCGGCTCCACACATCACCCCCCGCGCTCATGGAGTACGGAGGTAATTCTGCTTGCTAGTTTCAGAACTATAGTAGATATACGAAAACAGCGTTGTAATCAAATTATTATTATCTAGTCTATTCCATGGCGCCACCTGCACTGTGGTTGAGTTATTAATAAATAATACTCCACGGTATCGGTCGGAGGCGCCGACGGTGGTTTCTATTTTCATTACTTCAGAAACAAAATTGCCAGTATGTGTATTGTGTTGTTATTTATTCAAGCTGAGATAGGGGAAAACCAGTGTATACATTTTCGTAGTAGTAGTTAATGTTATGGTAGCCACGCGCGTTACAATATACTTGCGCAAATTATTTATACTGTTGATTGATGGCACTTGGTGGAACTTCATCATTCATTCTCTGAACCTTTTCCCAACTCAGGATCGGCTTCCCAGTCTAACTGTGATGCGGCTGAACTTCGATATTTTACGTGAAGCGACTGCCATCTGACCTCCATAACCAATGATCCAATGACCAATGGCGATATCGAAGTTCCAAATTAGACTGGTTAGATTTTAGAGGGCTCCAACTACCCGTAACGACTGCCATAGATGTTTGTATGGCAACCGGGACCGACGGCTTAAAGAGCTCTCCGAGGCACGACCAGACCAGTACAAACAGTCATATTCATGCATACAACTTTTTGCACTGAGCGAGATTGAACCCGTACCTGTGCGTAGCAGTCGCGTGCACTGCTGCCACGCCACGGAGTCTGATTGTTATATTATTGATTACACACTTGTACTTCTCCACGACATTTGAGGGTGAGTCTGGGCTGTGTACGAATGTATCATTTAATTAATAATAAATTATTAATAATTAATTAATTATAATTTAATGTAGCATTTGATGAGGCCGTCAAGCTGAGCGCTACCATTGTAGCACTGTACGTGTTTGCAATGGTGACCCTCTGTCATGAGACTTTGCCTTCAGCTTTACATCAGGCGAGGTGAAGTCAAATTGATGTGCCATAAAAAAAAAAACTGTCAATATCGATGCGCCCTACATAGACAGAAAAATATAACATGATGCTGTCAATCCCGACTAATAAGGTTCCTATTGGTCACGAGAACGATACTAGCATTTCACGCAAACAGAACTACAATTAGTTTCCAATAAAAACAGTAAATTTTAAATGAATTTCTACAGCTTCCTGCCTCTTGCTGATTCAATTTTCAGCGGCAATCTACGCAAAAATATAAAGGTCATTTTTTATTTAATTATAACGGAAAAATTCCCATTAATGTCTCAATAAGGTCTCAGTATAGGGCTTCTACTCTTTAAAAATAGGTTGGTCATAATTGAATCGATCACGTGGCTTCATCAACGGGCCATTTTCTCCTATTGGAAATTTCCTCATACCTAGACCTCCAACTGAATTAAGCGGTATAATTTTTATGAGTTTCTATTTCAATTAATATCTACTTTATTCAATTAATATATATATAAATAAGTTAATTGGTAGTGCTTGTGCGGCTAAGTACATAATTAATTTCCTTGCGATTTACACCGCATAGCATAAAAACAATTCCAAATATATTTAGCTGCAACATTTTCGGTTAAGAATTTATTTTAAGCATTTCCATTTTTCTCATGTGAGTTTTTAATACGCCTCTGCCTACCTCTGAAGGGATTACGGGCGTGAGCATAATTATGTATTTCAATTGCAAGAATGTATTAAAAAAATTAAACGTCTAAGATATTCTGCACAGCTTATTGTAGACTCAAAAGTTAGCATAGCTATAGAGCTTTTACTGACTTTACAATACAGTGCTAATTGTATTTGCAATAATTTGTGATATTAATTAAAATATAAGCAATTTGTCAGATCAGTTACTCTAGTCACGCAGGCATTTAAGCAAACAGTTCTATAACATGTATATGCATGTATTTGCAGCCCCCAACCCCGTACAGTGAACACCTGTCCAGCTGCAAAATAGGAATTGATGAGTTTTCCGCCCACAACTCTCCGAGGAAATCAAATGCATTCAAGGTAATAGCATCTTGTTATACAGGTTGTATTATATCAGACAAGTTGTATGTTTTGTGTATTCCAGTTGGATATAGTCTCTCAGGAGGTGCGGTTTCGATTCCCGCTCAGTGCAAATATTTGTAGGCATAAATATGTTCATTTGAATTGGTTAGGCATTGCCTCGAGTGGAGACCGCGAGAAGGCAAACGGAAGATAGGACGCCCCCTAAACAGATGGACTGGAAAAAGGCGGCTAGGACAGACTGGATGCGGAAGGCGGAGGATAGGGAGCAGTGGCGCACATTGGGAGAGGCCTATGTCCAGCAGTGGACTGCGATAGGCTGATTGATAGAGGCATTGCCTCAGAGAACAGCCACCGGTCCCGATTGTCATAAGAACATCTATGGCAGCTGTTACGAGTAGTTGGCGCGCTAAAAAGTTCAAAAACAGGTCTAACTGCAATGGTTGCGGAGGTCAGAGTGACAGTGGGTTGGTCAAATTTGCATGAGATATGATGGCCGCCAAGGAGTTTAAGAGTGGAGACTATGAGTCGATAACAGAATAGTGGGGTGAGATGCCCCTCAGCCAGGTAAATCGACCTGAAAAAGGTTTAGTTGGACTAAATAATGAAGGCGGAGGATGGGGTGCTGGCGTATGCCCAGCAATAGATTTAATAATATTAACGGGAAATAATGCGATCGTGGTATAGGAACTATAGGAACCATAAATATCTTTGGAGTTTCGACGTTTCGATCAGATTTTTTTAAAGAATATTCGCAATCTAAATAACTATTATTCCCTTTAACTTCTCCAACTAAGGTCTATGGCTTGTAATAAAAGCGGGTTCACGTCATTAGTGGCCAGGATTCGAACACAAAACCCTCTCAATCGTAAGGCCGATTCATTAACCACTCTGCTACCGAAGCTTTGCTGTAATGGAACGCAAACGCGAATGTATAGAAGTTATTAGATTTAATACTTCGCTTAAAATGTCTATTTCTTTTTCATTTTCCAAAGTGTTACACACTCGAGTGTAAAGCGAAAAAATATTTCTTTTCAGGCGGAAAACACGAGAGAAAATATGTGCGAAAAATATATTTCCTTGCAATCAGAATACGATTTCAAGATCGGCGCTGATGTGTGAATATTTCAGACAATCGCCAGGTTTCATTTACACAAAACCATTGTTTTCATCTCGCTGCGATTAAAAAATTCAAGCGTAGCTAGGGTTGTCGCGTGAAGTAAAATAACACACATATTTTTGTAACAAATTAAGGAGCTTTTTGGAAGTATGGAAACTGCTTATTTATAATAAAGTATTGAATGTAAGCGAAACCCGGGTATTAGCGCGATCATATTATGCTTCGCAGTTTTTATTTTATTTATTTTTTGCACGTCACCTCAGCTAATTATAAATAGTAAAATTTAAGACTATTTTTGACTATTAAGACTTTTACTCAGTTCACATTACAAGCACAGTCTGATTTGTAACAGCGAGGGCCTATAATTGACTATACACATATATATATATATATATATATATATATATGTATAATATTACAAACAGGTACAGTATCAGTCAGTAGTTATGAAAATCAAGGACCCGGTCAGTATAATGTGTCGTAACACATGCAGCGTGGGGGTAGAAGAAGAAATATCACCCTCCCCGCAGTCGTCGGAGTAGTGACAACGCATACTTCAGTCAGCTTGTGCAACCTGGTCGAAACGTCAATCAAATCAGAAAGTAAATGACTTATATTTACCATAGGATCGTGCTGTCGCATTGACTCGAAAGTTTTAAAATGAATATTGCCGTACTTGTTTCTCCTTTTAGTATAGACAGAGACACCCAACTGTCACATATTTCTTACACCAATCAGTTAAGAGTGCGTTTTCCTTTTCAAAATTACTCGCCTTAATTTGACGGGTATAATTATTTGCCACAAAATCGACCCCAAAAAAAGTTATACATATATTTCTAATTTTCACTTTTATATAAATATAGTTAGTATAGATAAAAATGGTTAAACTTGTGAGTTTGATAACCCTAAGTATGGGGTTCCGTGTCTAATAAAGTCTTGTAAATAAGTAAATATATCGCTTGAATATTTTATTCGCTATTGTACTTTCGTGAGAATTGAATGGCGATTGGCTATCGAGTCTAAAAAGTACTATCGCTAACATAAGCTTATTATATTGTTAAGCTATGCTTACCATGGGTCTAGGTGGCGTTGTGTAGGTTGTCCTATAATATTTATTTATTTATTTATATAGTTATTGTATTTTTGCTTTTCTGCTATTGGGGTGTGTAAGGAGCCTTCGGGGGCCAAGTTGATAGACTTGCTGAATAAAGTCCTGACCATATTGTAATTTTGTTTTTGTATACTTAAGCAGGCAAAAGTAAGAATTGAAATAGGGCTTAGGTTAATATTTACACGCCATAGAATGGTAGATGTGCTGAATTGTAGTAATCTTATGTAACATGTTTGACCACATTTGTGCAAATAGAAAAAATAAATAAGGTTGTGGTGCACTCCCTTAAATTGGAAGGTCAAATGGTAGGCAGTAACGCCCATAAAAACATGTCACTCGCATACGGTACAGAATATTCCATCAAGAACCAAGCGGTTCGGTGAGTCTTTTCTCTGCCGTACCATTAAGTCCTGGAATTCCTTGGCGGCGCATGTGTTTCCTTCTTCCTACAGTCCCGGGTCCTTTAAGCGGGGCGTGAAAAAGCATCTGATGAGGCCGTCAAGCTGAGCGCCACCATTGTAGCACTGAACGGGTTTGCAATGGTGACCCTCTTTCATGACACTTTGCCTTCAGCTTAACATCAGGTGAGGTGAAGTCAAATTGACCAGGACCAGGACCAGAAAAAAAAACCAGGGTCAGGGGAGGGGTAGAAGGGGTACTATTTTGCCTTTACTTTATTATCAGACGAGGTGACGACGTGACGTTATATTAACGTATGTTATTTAATAAAAACCAAATTCAGAAGTGAAAATTTCGAATCCACGAAAACATTTGATGATAACATAGATAAAAATGTCTACTGACTTCATTAAAACTATCTTACGACAAGAAAACGCCATTTCCTTTGCAATCCGAGGAATACAATTTATCACTACATTTGAGCGTCTCAGAATACGTGAGATCCAGCATCTCTTGTGTATCACAGGCTCACTGAAGTGCAGTAATATAATCTAGAATTCTCTTGCCGAGGTTGCATGACAGCTCATGTTTTAGGGGATGAACAGTGAAGGTAGAACCACTGAATAAATTAAAGCAACAGTGTAGTATTACTTGGTAGCAGATGACATGAGTTTATTTGGTTGTGTTGTAGGTACTATGCTTATTCAGAAACATATTAAGCATATAAGATGCCTCGTGTAGAGTCGAAACGCGGGTCGAGGTTTGTCCTTCGCACTTACGGAATATTGTAACATCATCTCTCCTCGGGTAAGAAGTCTTTTTACTTGATTTCAGGGGTGCGGTTTGACTTTCTATGACAATTAGTAAAAATTTGCTATTGTTAGTGTTGGAATTGTTGAACCGCGAGTGAGTAGTGGGTTTCCCTCCCTTCCTCAATACATATCTTTTTATATAAAATGATTGTCATTCGTTTTATATGCAAAATGCGAGTTCGAAATTCGCGAATTCTATGAAAATTGTATAATGCGCGTAAAAATGCTTTCACTTCAGAAACAACTTGAAACATAAGATATATTATGTTAAAAACAAAAGACTTGACTAATGATAAAAGCTTATTCCGTCTGCTGAAGCTTATTCGTACTTAACCGCCATTTGTCATTCTTATTTCAAAAAATCCTTCAACAGCAATAAAATAATCGAAAACGAAATATTATTCATTTGCATAATCTCCTCTATCCTCAGTGAATAACGTTTAAAATCGTTTGGCATGCGCGCTATAGGTGTGTTACTATAAATCAGAATTGGCTGACGTGTAGCTAGCTCTGTAAACGTCAAAACATTGGTTACATGTGTGTAAATCAAAGATTCCACGAAATGGTACAATTGTATCTATGCATTTGGTAAAATAAGGCTTACGACTTTATTCACAAAGAAATAAGCTTGATTTTCAAATGTGTTTTCAAAAGTTGGAGTGTATAAATAAGTTTGAATTGAAAACATCTGTTCTTGCGATAATTACAGTGATGCGTTTACGAAGCTAGTTTCGTAGACATGTTGGTGACATAATTTTACATGTGTTTTCTAGTTTGCTTGTATGTATGTTTGGTATTTTGAATGCGATAGGAGTACACTAATTGATGTAATATTTGGTTGTTATGCACTTCTTATGTTATTTTTACAGACTTACGACGATACAACTAATTACACGCGTTGAGCAGTTTTTGTGTAAATAAAAAGTTTTTAGTTACATTCTATGTGTGTAATATATGTACTTTCTTATGAAGTACCTCAATAATTTTCACTTCTCCACAAGTTGTTTGATATTTGAGGAAGCATATACGAATTCCTATAGAGGGGTGTGGTTTGTCATTCCTTTCTATGACAATTAGGTATATTTAACTATTGCTATCGCTTGAGATTGTTAAACCGTGGGTCAGTAGTGGATCAGACTATAAAATATTTTTCTTCTAATGGATTTATATATCATTTTCACTTCTCTCGGCATTTCCTCAGTGGCACATTTCTTTTCAAATGGGTATCAAACAACGATATGCATCTAGAAGCATACCATTGGTATGCACACTCACGTTATAACATAACATAACATAACATAAACTCGCGCCTGTATCCCCGAAGGGGTAGGCAGAGGTGCTAGTAGCACCCACATTTCGCACGTTTATGTTTAGGTCCCAATGTAATAGATGGCGTGCCTATTGCCATTAACCGGGCACTTATAAGCCTTCGATAAATACACACATAACTTCGAAAAGCATCGAAAAGTCATTGGTGTGTGCCATGGTATAACTGGGATCGAACCCGAGACCTCGTCTGAACAGTCTCTTACCCATACCACTAGGCTACCGCGGTTAATTTTCACGTTATGATAGTGATTAAACTAGTTTCGAAATAGAATAATGTCCCAGTGGTGTAAATAGTGCATTATCTATTAAAGGCAACATACTTATTCTCCTGAACAAAACATAACACTAATATATACACTCGCCCTCTGCCTGCTACATACACAAAAGATTATATCAATCGCACTTGAAACATTTACTAAGACATTTGCAAAATTGACTTTCAGGTCATTTAAATAAAAAGTCGGCTTCAACTTCAGGCGTCACTTTTTGCATCTCACAATCTTTACATCTCTGCCCACCCCTCGAATATAAACCTTAATATAAAAGCTGTAAGGTCTTAAATACTGTCGATAAAACTTGAAGATGACATTTAAACAATATCAAATCGTAATCCAGTTTGTAAAGTTGAGTCCACACTATTGTGACATCGTCAAAAAATTGTTTTACCACTAATTTAAATTAATTTTGTGGTAAAATAACATTTATATTATTGTAAAAAGTGGACGCTGGCTGCAACGTTTTTATTGACGACAATGTAGCTAAATAAATTATAATGTACACGTATGAAATTATCAATATGAATGTATATGTATAAACTTAAGTATGTATTACGATTCGATATTTGTTTACCACATAGTTGTATTATTTATTTACAATAAATTGAGTACGTTTTTTCTTTTTCTTTATCCTATTGTTAATAAAAGTCACATCCGAAGGATTCATCTCGAAGTCTGAAGTCTTCTTTTACCAGTCTAACTGCAAGTTTGGCTGAATTGCGATACTTTTCGTGAAGTGACTGCATCTGACTTTTACAGTCCATTGGTGATGTCGAAGCATTACACTAGTTGTTAGACTTTTTAGGGCTGCAACTACCGGTAACGACTGCCCGAGAAGTTCGTATGAAAATACCAAAGGCTTAACGTGCTCTCCGAGGCACGACCAGACTGATGCAAATAGCTATACCTATTTCAGTATGCATCATATGCATTATGCCTAGCGGTGGCGTTCACTATCACCGGCCACAGAGGTTGTCGAAAGTACATTTATTCTTTATTGTACACCAAGTTTGATACGAAAAGCGTACAGTTTGATTTAAAAAACAATTAGGCGGCCGTATCGTACAGTAGCAGTGTGTATTCCAGGCAACCATTGGACGGAATTTTTACATCTGGAGCATAAAGATTACTATCATAAACGGTAGTATTATTTACGAATTACTAAATGCTACCATACAAAATTAATACATTTCGATACAAAATTAAAGTTGACTTAAGCTAAAATTTGATTATTTCTCATTTAGGAAAGTTAGCCGTTAATGTGGCCACACCTTAACGCCAGTACACCGAGTGCTTTTAACGACTACAGTTAAATCGTCAGAGGGTATTAGAGAGGGCTCGGTGAAGTATCAGATAAGTTTACTCCACCCTCCAGCCTCCAGCCTGATCTGCGTTTGAAAGGGCATCTATATTTATTTCATAAAGTTTTCTTAAATAAATACAATCTAGATTGAGATAGGGTTTGTAAAGTTAAGTGGATGAATAAAGACCTTGACCGCTGATTTTGAATCAATAAATATTGGTATCCATACTAATATTATAAATTGAAAGTAAATGTCTATTTGTTTGTTACGCATTCACACCTAAACCACTGAACCGATTTTGATAAAATTTTATACAGTGATTAGTGGGAATAACCGACATCCAAGAATTCAAAAATCCACTAACCGTCAAGCTGAGTACCACTATTGTAATTGTAGCACTGAACGTTGCAAACACGTTATCGTGACCCTCTTTCATGAGACTTTGCCTTCAGATTAACATCAGGCGAGGTGAAGTCAAATTGACGTGGCATAATTTACGCAGACAGATAAAAATGATAAATTTCCTATTTCTAGCATAGTACAACAGCTTTTTAATAATACAAACAAACGCTAGAATTGTATTTATTTATGTAGAAGCTAAAGTAGGCTCCAGTTGGACCGCACCGGATGCTGGGGGCAGTATGGACGCCACCACTTCCTCTGCCGCTTCCGAAGTGCTCCAATGGAAAATTATTGTTCGCTGCGGTGTGTGTTGCCAGCTAGAAATTGTGGCCGAGGATAGAACTATTGTATGGTAGTATATAGGTCATTTGTTAATTGTTAATGGAATTGGCAATGATACTTTTTTTTTCTTTTTTTAATGGTCGCTTGCCTAGAAGTAACTTTTTTTTCACGTCATTAGACTTCACCACGCCTGATGTTAAGCTGAAGGGAAAGTCTCATGAAAGAGGGTCACCATTTCAAACACGTTCAGTGCTACAATGGTCCCTCTGGCCACGTGGTTCGACAGTATGGTTCGATCAATCGCACTACGTGAATTTTTTTTCCAGTTGGTTCGAGTGATCGAACCATGTGTGGCGCTCAGCTTGACGGCCTCATCAGATGCTTTTTCACGCCCCGCTTAAAGGACCCGGGACTGTAGAATCAAAGAATCAAAGAAGAATCAAAGAATCAAAGAATCAATGTAGGAAGAAGGAAACACGTGCGCTGGCAAGGACCACCATACTGCCATTTAATTTCGTTTCTTACAAATTAAGATTTCACCTCGCCTGATGGTAAACTGAAAGCAAAGTCTCAGGAAAGAGGGTGACCATTACAAACCGTACAGTGTTACGATAGTGGCGCTTACCAAATAAGGAATTCCAAGACTTAATGATGCAGCAGAGGAAAGACATCTGAACATTTACCATTCTTCTAAAAATATATTAAAGATTCGTATCTCGCAAATATAAAATTCCGGTAGGAGTTCTGTGTCCGTCAAAGCTAAATGGCGGACCGATTTCAGAATTCAGTCAATCTCGACCTGAGTACGGTTTCATCGTTTATGAGAAAAATCGAAATGCGATGCCCACGTTTTCAATATGTTGGAATCCACTGGGAATATTTTCTTACATCCTCAATTCCTTTAAATATAAATGTAAGAGGAAATTTATGAAGGGATTTTAAATCAAGAATATAATTTTTCTTCGTTTTTAATAAATATATATAGAATATATTTATGTTAGCTTCAACTGACCGTTACTTACAAGTAAAAGGTATAACGTTTAACGTATTCCGCAGCCGACCGCAGACCGCAGCAGCACATACAGCATACCCTGATATAGATATCAGTGTTGTTTTACTTAATTCATTGCGGCTTCTCAAAGATGCTGTTTATTCGTATCAAACTTTAACAAGTAATGTCCCGCAATTCCGTTCATTTTTTTTTTATATCGCTTAGGTGGCAGACAAGCATGCGGACCACCTGATGGAAAATGGTTACCGGTGCCTATGGACACCAGTAGGAACGTCACATTCGTGCTGCGACCGTAATATAGAGAAGAGAGAGGGAAGGGAAAAGGGGAGTGGAGAAGTTCAAGAGAGTCTGTGCTGTCAGTGCAGAAGACATAAAAGGTATATACTGCAATGGTACGAACGACACGCTTATCGTAACGTTATCGACTATCGTAAACATACACCAATACTATTAAACATGACCAATTTTTCGTACGAGGATTTCTGTAGCTGTGCAGCCACTCAATCTTCCAGTTAAATTACTTCGAACAGCCTTGAAAGTTAGCTCCGCGAAGTGTCCGGAATGATGCATCGTTGCAGCTGGGTATTAAGCGAAGGAAAATTTGTTTTAAATACCATTTCGTAATGGTACGCCAATAGAACTTTACTTTGCCTGTTACTAAGCACACGTGTTTCCTTCATCCTAAAATCTCTAGTCCTTCAAGCGGGGCGTGAAAAAACAACTGTCAAGGCCGTCAGGGTCCCCACCGCCATTGCAGGGACGGCACCTGCGGCCACCATGTTATGGATTGCGCTACTGCTTACCATCAGGCGTGGTGCAGTCAATCTGACGATTTACGGATAAAAAAACCTGAAGATAAATCTCAGGAAAGAAGGTCACCACTAATGTTAAAATGGTGGCCCTCAGCTTGACGGCCCCGCTTAACCTCGTGTTGTGTTTTCGGCGGTGAGTCGGCAGCCAGAGTTTTGTGTTGTCAGTGGGAAGACCTAGAAACTTTTGTTTTTGCTCTGTTTTGTCTTCTGCACTTATATCAAACACTCTCTTAACCATCACCAGAAGACCATGTAGACCGGTATTGTAAGCATCCATAGGCCACCGTTACCACTATTCGTCTGGTAGTGTGTTTGTCTGTTACCTAAGTGATATAAAAATGGCCCGGGAAGAAGGAAACACGTGTGTTGGTAAAGAATCCCAAGAATATATTGCAGCAACGAAAAGACTCACTGAACCGTTAGGTTCATCATGGAAATGGTTTTTTTTTATTTATGGCACATCATTTGGACTTTACCTCGCCAGATTTTAAACTGAAGGCAAAGTCTCATAAAAGAGGGCCACAATTGCAAACACGTACAGTGCTACAATGGTGGCGCTCAGCTTGATGGCCTCATCAGATGTTAGCACCGTTTGAGGTTGACATCTAAGCTATGTTGAGAAATATGCATCATTCTCTGAGCCTATTCCCAACCCGGTTTGGGTCGATATTCTAGTTTAACTTGGATGCGGCATTGATCTTCGATATTTTCCGTGAAGCGACTACCATCGGACTTTCACAACCAAAGCATTTGCTGGTATAGTGTGAAACATTACTAATATGAGTCGCCGACTCGCAGACATACAGGCACGTGTGATGACGTCACCATACGTTTTACGTGCAATCCTCGCGTGTCGTCAGTCGGAATCCACCTAAATCCGTCCGTCCAAACTATTTTTACACTACCCACATAAAATAATACACTAATGGTGACATTTTAACTACATTTTACGATGTTTTCATATTGTGCGCGTCTTTTGATATTACAAGGGGAGATTCAAATATGTTATTAAGTACATTTTTATGGTTTCATTTGAACTAATGTTCAATTGGCAAATTGAATGTGACGTTATGTGACGAAAAACTGCTGCAAATATAAAATTTATTCATCACTAATTTAATAATCCTTCGCGTTTATTAGTACTGCTTTGGAGACTATATAATGGTGGAGGGGAGAAGTATATACCACTCACTCACGATTTAATCATCCAACCATAGCAATAATAAAATATTAATAATTATTAGAGACAGGAATACCAAACTGCACTACTCAAAATACGGCTCCGTATAGCTCCTGAAGATGCCTTGTTTACGTAACGTTTTGAGGCGAAACACGAGCCGATATTTGTATTTAGCACTTGCGGAATAGTGCACATCGAATTCCTATCTCCCCAGTGTTACATTTTTATTCCATTGAATTGTATAATAATTGTTTACTAATATCGTTTCAAGTTAGAAACCAACAAACATGGTTGACTTTTATAACTAAGACTTGTATCTTCACCTTCTAACATTGCTTACAATTTTCTTTAGGTTTGTAATATTAAAAGTTCACTACTTGTCCTTGGTGTTTTCTTGTATTTATTTTTTGTTTTGTTTTTGGTGTACAATAAAGAGATAGCACTTTTCCACATTTATATACTAGTATGTACACATACATTTATTATTATTATGTATATGTATGTGTATATATGTGTATGTACGTGCATTCAGAATAGAATATTTGTGTAAGTATATATATTTATTATTTACTTATTTAAGTGCATCATTATATTTACAGTTTGTATGTTTATTATTTATACCGTACTGGTCGAGTTCTCACCATAATACTTCAAGCACCTACCTTGACAAATCTCTCCATCACCCTAAGGTTGACTGGTGGAAAATGCCAATGTCATTAAGTCCGCCTTTGTACATTTATTATGTATTTGTGCAAAAAGTTGAAATAAAAAATAAAAAAGTAATCTATATATCTATAAAAAGTTCAGTAGCTCTAAGCAAATGAATCACCGGCCACGCGTCACCCACGAGCTTTATTCCTGTCGCGTCACCCGTCGGCTATTTTCGACGCACGCGCATGTTGACGGACAGCTCTATGCGTACACGCAGCTATTTCAACCGCATTGCAACAGACTGCAGTCTATCAGACAATTTGCAATGTATTTTAGTAGGAGAGTTGTAATATTAGAGATTATTTGAATGTAAGTCGTTTTAAATATTTTCATCCTCACACACTACGACTGGAAACGGTGCGCACTGTATGAAAGGAGTTTCATCCCGCGCACGCTCAAGCTGTGGAATGAACTCCCTGCCGTGGTTTTCCCAAGCGACTACAATATGTGGTTCTTCAAGAAGGGCTAGAAGGTTTCTACAGGGTAGGCAGCACGTGTGTGGCGCCTCTGGTGTTGCAAACGTCCATAGGCCACGGTGACCGCTTCCCATCAGGTGGGAAATAAAAAAAACTTGATTCAGTAACACGGAGGGTTCAAAAACGCGTGATTTCAATTCGATTAGAAAGTGATACGTATTTGCTATACAATACATATTCTACATACATATGCTCATGCCTATTGCTGGGGTAAGCAGATGTGAATTAAAACTCACATTTCACCAATCATTATATTTAGTCCTAGGTAATGGGGGATCCCTATTGCCGTATTCCGGGCACTATTGTTGATCCATGTATCTGAGGTTGAGTTTGTCTGATGTTTGTACTTGTATACAGAACTGCGATGTGTTGCGAATTCGCAAAACAGTTATTTCAATAGATTTTTTCGTAGATTCGCATCGCATTGCAGTTTTGTATATATTTATTTATTGTACACCAAGAAAACGACAACATAAAACAAGACACGGTGTACACACTTCTGCCTACACAACCGATAATATACAAGCATGTCAGTCTATAAAAAACCTATGGAAAAAAGCACAAATTTTTCCACGTCATTTGTTCAAAGCGCACTTGAGTGTTGCCAGGCATAAAATCTAGCAGACTGAAAATCGAGTTCACTAACTTGTGATGGGGGGATTTATTCTGTACGAAGTGGGGATTAACCTGGTGTTAGCGTGATACGGAAAAAGGCTGAGTCTGAAAAATAAGGGCAAAAAGTCTAAAACTTAATCTGGGTTGGCGCCGGAGCTAAAAATACCGAGTTCATTTTAGAGATTTTACTTGTTTTAAAGGTAATGTATAACATATATTCATGAGTAGATCGCAGCTGTTGTAGCGCTTTAAATTATTATTCGGCAATTTCATCCCTAAAAGGGTAAAATCACGGTTGAACTACAGGAACAGTTGTATGGAAATACATACTAATATTATTTTTTTTATAATATCACGGCTATAACGCCTATATCCCCGGAGGGGTAGGCAGAGGTGCTAGCACCCACATTTCGCCAGTTTATATTTAGGTCCATATGAAATAGGTGGCGATCCTATTGCCATCAATCGGGCACTTATAAACCTGCGATAAATACACAAATAATTTCAAAAAGTATCGCAGTCATTGGTGTGTGCCATGGTAAACCTGGGATCGAACCCGAGACCTCGACTCAGCAGTCCACCACCCATACCACTAGGCTACCGCGGTTATATTTTATTATAATTACGAAAATAGTCTGTTACGCTTACACGCCAAAAGTACTAAATTGAATTTGTAGGCTAAGAGAGTTTCTGTACTGTCAGTGCAGAAGACAAAGCTGAGTTTCTCGGTCTACCCGCAGACAACACAAAACCTCTCTGACTAGTAGCTGTCAAGCTGAGCGCCACCATTGTAACACTATACGTGTTTGTAATGGTGATCCACTTTCCTGAGACTTTGCATTCAGCTTATCATCCTGCGAGGTGAAGTCAAATTGACGTGCCCTTAATAAAAAAACTGGCTACTCTACTCACCGCCGGAAACACAGCCGAGGGGTAAGTTGACACTGCTGTTTGGTGGTTTGAAACCCTGTTTTGTCTAAACGCTGACAGCACAGTAACGCTTCTAACCTTCCTACCCCCTGACCTTCTACAGGGCCGGCAGTATGTGGGTCATACCCTAGGTGATGCAAACGTCCATCACTTTCACACAAAAAAACTCATTGTCAAGCAGAATAAAGGTTCAAAGCTCGCAGATTTCACACTTGTAAAATTCACAATTGTAAAATTAATATATGTTGAATGACATCACTAAAAGGGTTAAATAAAGTTGCGGTTTCTGTTAAAATGGAGGAATATTGTTGCTTTCAGAGCATTTTAAACTTAATTACGCGGCATTTTAAATGTAATTACGCGTTAAATGTAACAAAGGTATAAAATTATTGCCATTATTTTTCTATAATACGGTTAAGGTAGCACGTTGTAGTAAATGTGTACTGTAGCATATGAGGCCAGTTGTACCAACATGTGAAAATTACGCCAGGGGGCGTGGGTTCGATCCCCGCTCAGTGTAAATAATATTTTGCACAAAAATGGCTTTTTCATACCGTTTAGGTGGCAGACAAGCATACGGCCTACCTTATGGAAAATGGAGACCACGGTATAATGTCTATAGTCCACGGCTTGTAGAAGATCTTGGAAGATTCAATAGTGCGGTATAGGAAGGATTCACCGAACTGATTGGTTCTTACAAAATATTCTGCACCGTGTGCGGGTGACATCTAAGCCCTGCACGTGTTGTCCTGAGTAGGGTAATTTTATAGGCGTGCTGGTGGTAATCCACTAATCTTACCGTACGAGTACCTCATCTGATTGAATCATTTCATTAAAGAAATGAGCTTACCTGAAACAAGAAAAAACATTACATTATAGAATGGTATAAGTCACCAGTACAAAGAATGTACTTAATCTCTTAAAAGGTACCCAAATAATGGTAAACAGAGCAACCGTCTCTTAATTTTCGCGGTACCGGATTTAAAATGTCAAGTGAATTTAAGTATGGAATTATGGCTATATCTAACAATGTAAAAAACGTTTCTTTTATTATCTAGAGCACGTCAATTAGACTTCATTCCACTTGATGGTAAGCTGAAGGTAAAGTTATGAAAGAGGGTGTTACAATGATGGCGCTCAGCTTGACAGACTCGTCAGATGCTTTTTCACGCCCCGCTTCAAGGACCCGGGACTGTAGGAAGAAGGGCTCTGTCATTGTCTTAATTCCACACAAGTTTTGTAAACCTAGATATGTGTATATCAGTTGGAAACTTTGTCCCTCTAAGTATTACTAATAACTTTATGGAGATAACTACGCGTTGGTCAATTCTTTCACATCCCCAATATAATAAAAATAACAATAATGTTTACAATATTTCAATAATCGCGTCATAAAATTTTGCATAGGATCTTAATCTATATGATATGTGCTTTGTTACAATGATGTGCATGTGTAGGTATCTTATGTCTAATTATATAAAACTTATGCGTATTTGGGGGTTTTACTTATTATTGGGTATTTTATTTTCATTGCGCTATGCTAATGTTGCCAGCATATCTGTACTCAGCTTAAAGTATCATGTGTTGTATTCGACAGTCAAAAAAATATTATTGCATTTGAACTCTGTTGAGAGTACTCTTGACCAATTTTTTTTTAAAATATTCCCCATAAGGCATGTTATTTTAGGCTGCGCAATGACGGGTAAGGAGAAAGGTTTTAATAAAAATGTTCAAATATTTACCCTCCTACATTTGAGAGAGATATTGCAGATAAAAAGGAATAAAAAATCAGGAGCTACCGTTTGTGTAACATAATGCTGTGAAAAATATTTGTTTAAACATTAAACATTATTGATTTAGATCAGAAAGAGCATGGGAAACAAAAAACAAATGGAAGTGTGATGTAGTCGGTGCACACGTGGCATTGGTGTGCGTATTTACGCAATGAACTCCCTGCCGTGGTTTTCCCAAGCGAGTACAATATGGGGTTCTTCAAGAAGGGAATTAGAAGATTTCTACGGGGTAGGCAGCACGTGTGTGACGCCTCTGGTGTTGCAAACGTCCATAGGCCACAGTGACCGCTTCCCATCAGGTGGGCCGTGTGCTTGTCTGCCACTTAAGTGTTATAAAAAAACGAAGGATAAAGGACATTGTCCAACGTGTATAAGCACTTGGCCTGATATGGACAGATAATAATTGGGCAAATATGATACAGGTTTGGTAGTTCATACTAGTAAGAAATAAAATAACATCATATGGTTGTATCAGAATTTATCATTCATATTATATATTGACCATAACATTTAGTCAATTTTTGATAATTTAACATAGCTGTATTCATTATTTCTTTATTATTCGGATTCATGAGTTATTAAAACATTACCCAGGAATTAGGCAAGTGGATTTACATTATCTTGGTACCGTGCCCAGCTCAAAAACCAAATTAACAATAATCATGACAAGAGCGCAGCAACCTACTTACTGTTCTTCGTCTGACAATACAATTACAGCAGAAAACATTTTACATAGCACTTGCGGTGCAATCTATTGCCCTATAACAGATGCCAACTCTTGCAAACGGAGGTCATGTCTTCGTCTTTGGGATAAGTCGATGCCACAATTCACACATTGTCTCATCGTGGGATCTGTTCCCTTAATCGTGCCAGTATTATCGTTATGAATGGGTTTAAAGTCAGTAGGCTCGCCAGGCTCGGTGATGAATGATTTATCCGGGTTCATTTTCCAATACAAATAGAATAAAATCGGCTTTCACGAGAAATAGAATAATGTATTTACAAATCAAGATGACAAGCGAATGACATTTTTATAATGGATTTCTTTCCAGTTGCCATATTACAAACACAAACTCAATCGATTAAAAATAAGTACGATTTTGAATCGTGTAGAAACAGTTTTTTATTCCATTATTATAAAACAATGATAAAAAACGAGACCATATTAATATATTGTTAATGTTTACTACTTTTTCGTATCTATATCTACTATTACACAATAAATATCTCCAATGTACTGAACATTGGCAGTATTAAACAACATTATATTAACTTTTTTTTAAATTCCTGTATGTTTGCCTGTTTGGTTGTGGATCTGTGATGAACCCAAAAACCGCTTTGTAGAAAGGAAGTCTTTTCTAGCAAAAAAAAACTTCTAGCGATCAAGACGTCCAATTGCTTTAAAATATATTGGTAACAATTGACGCAGTGATTATGAAAATCCTTCACCAGTTATCACATCGAATCAGTTCACGTTCGCATTCGAGTCACAGTCGACGCGTACTCAATATCATTTAGTTTATGTATCTTTTTTTTAAGTATCAATTAGTCATAGGTTTCAAATCAATACCTAAGTATATCAAGTCAATCTATCAATTCCTTATGAAACTCTGGTGTCCCATACATTACTCTGTATCGATATATTCATATGTCTCAAATAAAAAATCGATTATGTTCTTTAGTATAACTGGCAACATTTTAGCATTAGGGAAAAGAGAAAGATGGTGCCAAGTGTAAAGTAATAATATTTCCGTGAGCTAATTGAGTAAATACTAATTATTTCAAGATGTATCTTGATACTCCAAGAAATCATTATTAGTTCGTTAAAAATTAAACATGATTATTGATCAATAGCTACATTTGCGGACATCGTGTCCATGGAAGGCCAGTTTTGGATATAGTCCTTTGAATATATTATACAAAAAATATGTAAAAATACATTTTTCACACCGACAAGCCCGAGAGTGGTTATACGGGACACACCGCACGGCCGCCTTTTTTTTTAGGACACGTCAGTTCGACTTCACCCTGCCAGATGGTAAGCTGAAGGCTAAGTCTCAGGAAAGAGGGTCACCACTACACGTAAAGTGGTGGCGCTCAGCTTGACGGCCTCATCAGATGCTTTTCTCGAGCCATCAGTTGCCGAGAGGGGGGTATTCGCTCTCTAAGAATAAAATTGTGGTTACCAGCTAGTGCAATAAATCTTCAACAGAAGTAACCAAGACTTAAATTATTCACAGAGGGTAGACTACGATTTGCCTCAGCTGTCATCACTGACCTCACTAGAGGTTTCATTTAAAGATAGGTGCTGTTTGATTTATCAGTTTCACCCTACATCCACGACTGGAATAGCTGAGTGGAAATTAAATACCGTAAATATTTAAACCTTTTTTATACCAGACAAGCACACGGCCCACCTGATGGGAAGCGGTCACCGTGGCCTATGGACGTTTGCAACACCAGAGGCGTCACACATGTGCTGCCTACCCTGTAGAAACCTTCTAATGCCCTTCTTGAAGAACCCCATATTGTAGTCGCTTGGAAAAACCACGGCAGGGAGTTCATTCCACAGCTTGAGCGTGCGCGGGATGAAACTCCTTTCATACCGAACAGTGCGCACCGTTTCCGGTCATAGTGTGTGAGGATGAACTCCCTTTCTATGGCTAGCGGTGCGATGATAAAAAGTAGGTGTGGGCATCATGTCAAACAATTCTTCTGAACACAGTTCTTCTTGCAAATATTTGTATGTATGAATATGACTATTTGCACTGGTCTGGTCATATCTCAGAGAGAACCTTGAGCCGTTGGTACCATATATCATACAAACATCTATGGCAGTCGCTACCATCCCGTCCATGTGGGCGGGTTCGCGGATAACGGCTGGTTGCAAATAATTCTCCTTTTTTTATGGTGCGAAAATTCCCTACGGATATCTGTCGCCAGAACCGGTTGGAGAGGTTATATCGGACTCGAACCGACTAAAACGCACGACGTATTTGGGTCTTTAGTTGCCGGAGGTGAGATTGTAGCCAACATATCCCTCGCATCCCGGCAGACCCCGGCCATCACTTTCGAGATAACCGCCTTCAGGTGCAAATAATTCTCCTAAAGTAATACGTGAATAACCACTGTGTAATAATCAGGTGTCCTTGTTTCCCACCTCAATATTAATCCTAACATATTGTTTCCTACCACGATTATTGTACTTGGGGCTTAGTGGACCCTTCCCAGGCTCAATCGGATTATAGCACTCGCAAATGTAGGAATCATCTCATATATTATTAATGTTCATGTGTAATGAGATTCTGTGATAATAACAAAACGAATAATCTGATATTACTTTATTACTTGCGGTATACCTTTCTATTGTGGTTGAATATGGTCGGAATGGATAAAATTAGGAATCACTACTCACTACATAGTATAAAATAAAGTCGCGTTATCTGTCCCTATTTTTCTTGTCCCTTTGTATGCTTAAATCTTCAAAACTATGCAACGGATTTTGATGCGGTTTGTTTTAATAGATAGAATGGTTAAAGAGGAAGGTTTATATGTATATAACATCATGCTAAAACAAACAGGTGCGGAGCAGGAATGAAAAATGTTGCAAAAACGGGGTGACGCAGACGAAGTTGCGCGCGTCATCTAGTTGAGTATATTAGAGTAAGTTTGAAAGTAGCACCTATCACGGAAAAGCTTCGAGGAAATCGCTTCTCTTGATTTTTTTTTGGAATAATACCATCAATTGAAATCGATATTATTCCCGTTAGCCTACCCCTTTTTCAGAGGTGGAAGCCCCATTTTCTCCGTACCGAAAATTACGTTGAAGTGGGTATGTATTACGTCAAACCTAAATTCAACATTGAATAGATATTTTTGAAGGTAACACATACTAATTTTGAGATCAAATAATGCATTTTAGTAGATTTAATTTTTGGGGTCGAAGACATACATAAAATAATTTTGTTGGATTTTTTTAAGAGTCTAATCTCGAAAGCCGTACGAGAAGGCACTCGACTAAAACCAGACGTTATCTTGTCACATTTACCTGTGTGGCTGGGCAATCTAATTTACCCTAGATAGGATTAACCTTCCACCTACTAAATAATATTTTTAAATGTAATTTTGCGTCATGACACGACCGAGCTTAGAACTCGCGACCTTTAACTGCAAATTATAGGAAGCTAACAGCATTAAATTTTCACACCCCGTAACCGAGCCGGCATTATCCGGGAACAAGCCGACCCTCGCAAAATAATCCCATAAGGCGCGTATTGTGTTTATATTTGATGAGCTAGTTCCGCGAAAGTTCATCCCGTACAGGAATTAATTACTTATGGATAGTTGAATATGAGATTATATAGGTGAAATAAGGTGAAACAAATAAAAATAGATAAGAATGACTGTAAATAATATATGATACAACATGACTAGTGTAAATGATATAAGTGTAAGTTAAATTCAATGTATAATAATTTGTAATTAATTATTAATAACTTTGTCACAAAATATTGTATGCCAATGTGGCTGAACATAGCAGATCAAATTGTGTAAAATACCATCTTTGTACCTACCTATGTTTCACAATAAAGCATTTGAATTTGAATTTGAATTTTGAATTTGGTGACGAATAGATAGACTATGAGTTTCGGACCCACCTCTACCTAACCTTTGCAGCCAATCGGGCCCTTTATAAAAGAAAATGCAGCTAAATAAATTTGAAAAAAAAAAAATAATGAGCTTAGCTCCACAAGCACTACTAGTTAACATCAAGACGAGTATCCAAGGAGAGTAATGTTCTAATAATAATATTAATATTTTATGTAATATTCTATTCCAAAACAAAAAGCAGAACAAAAAACAAAACAAAAAACAGCCGTCAGAGAGCTCAACTAAGAGTCGGCTTCTCGGGTCGAGGCCGTTTTCGAACTGGTGGTCCATTAGCATTTTGTAAGTTGCGTTTAGAGGTCTATGCAGAATAAATTAATGATGTATGAATTTTGAAGCCATCTACGACACCATTCATAAAAAGAAAGATCTCATACTGCCACCTAACAACACGAATAACCGCAGGGATATTACTCGTAGTAATATCAAGAAATTTAGTTGTTTTTATATTTCACATCTACTGGGAATGCCAGTCAACAAAAGAAAATCAAACAGTACGCAACAAAACTCGGCTATATTCACACTCACCCACCCCGCTAAATATAAATAAGGTCATAAATACACTAGCTGAGGATACCGCCTAGTACCGCGGGCAGTTGGGGCTACAAATCGACTATGATGTATTATTCGCGATCGCATTCTTGCAGCGGTTGGTAAATGGCCAGCGAATCCCGAATATCGCTCTATTATTTAGAAGTAAGCCTCGGTCCGAGCATGAGATGTTTAGGACGAACGGGACGGGGACGACACGACTGGTGATGTAAGTTTAAGTTTGTACAGGGTAACCAGCAAAGTGATAATTTTTGCATCCTATCATTCGCTCACTATAAGTAGTTAGTTTAACTAAATATGCACAATAAAACAGTTGACGTGGCTACTGCTTCCTTGGTGATTTTTATTTCATCACTAAATCAAGTGTTAGTCCTTTACTAAATACATAATTACGCATATATAGGGTGACTTCCTTAATAAGATTTTGAAATTGAATATGTGTGTAAAAGAAAAGCTACTTAAACGAACTTATAATTCTCGCATCGATTTGCAACTGAGTCATTATATCGGTAATAAACAGATAGAATGACAATCCTTGAAATCCTTGAAGGTATTAAAATTGTCAAAATTAACATTCTATCCTAGGACGAAAATAGAAACAAGATACGTCCAAAAAACCTTTGGATTAAAGAGAAATGTACACAAATATAATAACGAGGAAAAATTTTTATATTTTTGTGTGTGAGTATGTTTGTGATGAATAAACTCAAACACTACTGTACCGATTTCAAAAATTCTTTCACCATGTGAAAGCTACATAGACCCAGAGTAACATAGGCTATATTGCACTGCGCGTTATCGGACATCCACTTGGGCGGAGCCACGGACAGCAGCTAGTAAACTATAAAAATTGGACTTGGAAACATGGAAATATTTTTTTATTCCATCGTGAAGTGTAAAGGTCTCTATCCGCGTATCCGCATCACACTACACTAAATTATTCAGAACACTCAATACAATACACAGACATACAAATAGCATATTCGTTCATAAATTGAGTGTGCAACTACCTTATAGTATGTTAGATATCATGCCTGTACATTACTTGGTCAGCACACAGTATACATCACTATCATCATCACTACATAGTATAAAATAAAGTCGCGTTTTCTGTCCCTATTTTTCTTGTCCCTTTGTATGCTTAAATCTTTAGAACTACGCAACGGATTTTGATGCGGTTATTTTCCATAGATAGAGTGATTGAAGAGGAAGGTTTATATGTATATAACATCATGCTACAACCAACTGGTGCGGAGCAGAAGTGAAAAATGTGGCAAAAACGGGGTGACGCAGACGAAGTTGCGCGGGTCAGCTAGTATGTTATAAGAAAAAGTTGGAGAAGATATCGGAAGGCAGGACTCTCCCTAGCCAGATGGACGGATGACCTGAAAAAGGCGGCTGGGACAGACTGGATGCGGAAGGCGGAGGATAGGGAGCAGGGGCGCACATTGGGAGAGGCATATGTCCAGCAGTGGACTTCAATAGGCTGATAGATTGATTGAAGAGATGGTTGGAATGAAAGGAGGAAGGAGGAGGCATCCTTTTGCTTTCAGCAACTTTACAAGGACTTTAATCTAATATCGCGGTTAATAAAACCTGTAAAGAATCTCTTTTTTGTACTTTCCATGTATTTTTCTATTCTATTCTATAATTCTAGCATGATATTTTTTTTTTATACTACGTAGGTGGCAGACAAGCACACGGCCCACCTGATAGAAAGCGGCCACCGTGGCCTATGAACGTGTGCAACACTAAGGGTGTCACACACGCGCTGCCCACCCTGAAGGGAAAGGGGGAGAGCTAGGAAAGGGAGGGGAAGGAGGGGTACAGTGAGCTCTGGCTACCCTACTTACCGGCGGGAACACAACACGATGGTTATTATGACCGCGGTCTTCTGTAGGGCGGAGGTACTTCCCCAGTTGGACAGCTCATTTCGGACGGGAGATACCGTCGTGTCCTACCTCCGTCTATTGTTTGTGGTGTCTACAGTCATCTGCAGTAATATGTATACGTTTTAGAACTTTTTCAAATTAAACTTGTCGTATTTTACCGTTTCATGTCATAATGTTGACTTGTCATTTATTATTGTGACAAGGTTCCAAAGTAAATACATATTATTGCAGGTAACTGTACAGTACACATCAAAAAGCCTCTAACACCCGGAAGAAGAATAAATCTGTGATCGATTGTGTAGCGTCGTAATATGCAATGTCTCAATGTTGGGCTCGACGAGAATCCGAAGCGAGATATGAGCTGGTGTGGTCCAAGTGAAAGGTTAACAGCGAGTATTATAGTATGTATAATATTAATGCGTCCAAATTAGAGTAATATCACTATAATTTACCAGTTGAGTTTCACCATCGTAGCACTGTACGTGTTTGCAATGGTGAGTGTCTTTCATGAGACTTTGCCTTCAGCTTAACATCAGGCGAGGTGAAGGCAAATTGACGTGCCAAAAATAAAAATAAAATGTAGTTTATTCTTCTACCTGCAACTACCTCAATGAATTTCTCCCTAAGGTTAACTGTCAGATAATGCCTTTGGCATTAAGTCCAACTTTGTTCAATTTTACTGTGCGTAAAGTTAAAAAAAAAACATTTTTTCAGGACTGCAAGGTTTTGAAATCTTGTATTAGAAAAATATAGAACCGTATTAGCATTTCTCAGTTTAACAAATTTTCATGAAGACATGATGATAATTTGAAAACAATAATCTAAATGAGAATATGATGATTTCAGCTATTTTTATAGTACTATGAGTTACGTTATTATCAATAGATCGCACATTATTAAAAATTTAGGCACACGAGTCTCACTATGAGAAAAGTTTCATGCGATAGATTTTCTAATCGCAGTGTACATACATGTAACATATATATTCTTTCAATTTTTTAAGAGTCTGTGACGGGCATGATCTAAATACCAGACATAAAAACAATCTTGTAGTCTGTAGTAGCTAAGGTAATTGTATACACTTCTAAATAAGCTTCCAATGAAATTAAGAATTAAAATAAAAAAGTGTAATTTCTTAACTCATAATAAAAGTCACTCCATTAATTAACTTAGACGCTTATACCCCATAACTTGTACCAAACATACCGATCGTCTGTTTCTCGTCCGCGTCGGGGGCAAAAATAGCCGCTCTTTAATTGTGAACTATTCTCGTCCTACCGCCTCGCCCGTACCTTTGATACGCACTTTATTACACGATCGATTATTGCCCGATGTCGGTTCATTTTCGGATCGCGTTGAAATCTGTATTTACACAATTTACTCATTACCGCGGTAGCCTAGTGGTAGGGGTAATGGACTGCTGAAACGAGGTCTTAGTTTCGATCCCAGGTTTACCATGGCACACACCAATGACTGCGATGCTTTTCGAAGTTATGTGTGTATTTATCGCAGGTTCATAAGTGCCCGGTTAATGGCAATAGGCTCGCCACCTATTACATTGGGATCTAAATATAAACTGGCGAAATGTGGGTGCTAGCACCTCTGCTTACCCCTTCGGCGATATAGGCGTGATATTATAAAAAAAAATTGAAATATGTGCAGATGGGATTGTATCACTTCGTACTTAGGTTAATGGGAACGCCAGGAACAGGGATTAAACCTACAGCAATGCGTTGCTCGCGGCTCCGTCTGCATGGAACTCTGATCCCGTTTCTATAAAGCACTAGCAAACCCGGCGAACTCCGTTTCGCCTCCAGATGCGAAAAATGATTTGCCCGCTTTTCTGTTGAAATTTTTTCTGAATTTTCTTTGCTATAAACCTCACGGAGCCCGAGACTTTCCAACGAATGCAAAACCGTGGAAATCTGTTCGTGCGTTCTGCAGTTATAGCGTCAGGAAGGAAAACCGGACTTATTTTTATATAGTAGATGACATAAACAGAATCAATCTATTCTCAATAGTCTCAATACTATTTACTTTATACTCTATTGTTGTTATTTTTTGTTGCTGTTATGTTTATATTTTTTGTCCTTTGATTTTTTTTTAATACTAATATGTGCATGCAATTAAAAAAAATTAAAATTAATTCTTTCTGTCTTTCTTTCTTTCCCAATGGAAAGATTTTGTGTTGTCAGTGGGAAGATTGAAGGCTTAAGTTGATACTGCTCTGTGAAGATATTAAAACCAACTTTGTCTTCTGCCTAGATAGTACCGAAACTCTTTTAATCTTCAGTCAATTTTCTATTCCTCTTTACTTTCCCTCTACAGAGTCAGCAACACGAGTGTGACGCTTCTGATTTTCGAAACGTCCATAGGCCACTAGGCCACTGTAAGCACTTTCCATCAGGTGGGTCGTGTGCTTGTCAGCCACTTCACGGTAATAACACAATGCTATGTAACTATCATGGGAATCACCTTGTCAAATCTTGTAAATACCTACAAAACTAAGAAAAAATATGCATGACAGGTAACGCTAGCAAAAAAAAACACTTCTTTAAACATCACTTATACCTATGCGGGGAGCAATATAATAAAGAAAATCCCGAAATCCGGGCTTTAGATTCTAATTACGTATATGGCGCAAACACCTGATATATATTTTTTTGAAATACAAAATTGATTTTTAAAAGTGATATACGAACATAGTAGGTACCTACGCATGATTTGAATTAACTCTCAAAATTAGCTTCAGATAAAGGAACTCTTCAGAAGTACAGACACGAATGAAAAAAAAATTAATAATCTTCTATGTACAAAAAAAATGAAAAAATTAATTGCTGTTCGTTAGTTTCGCTAAAACTCGAGAACGGCCTGGACCGATTTGGCAAGGTTTGAAAGGTGAATAAATATGAAAATGCTCGAAATGGAGGAACGGGAACGGGGTAAGAAGTCCACGCGGGCGGTGCCGCGGGCAACAGCTAGTTAATTATAAAAATGTAAGTACAACCTCGATTTGAATTACTAGGATAAATAAGAACAAAACTCTTATGGCGTATAAGAGTTCAAATAGTGGAAAATAAAAACAAATAATAAGTAGAAAAATATACAAAGAAGTTAGTGGCGAGCGTCGTTCCGTGACATTAGCGTTGAGCTGCACAGACACTTGGGAACGAGACCAGTTGGGGCGCAAGTTGGGAGCGAAAGCGGAAAATAACACATACGCGCAGCGTAGTGCGGGCGTGCGTATATAAATTGGTATTACACTACTTATACCACTTAGATGGCAGACAAGCACACGGCCCAATTAATTGAAAGTGTCTACCATGGCCTATGAACGTTTGCAATTTCAGTAGCGTCACACTCGTCACCTTGGCGAAAATGTGGTGGGGAAGGAGAAAGTGCAGAAGACAAAGCAAAGTTCGCCATTCCCACTGTCAATAAAAACCTCTCTAGTGATTTTCAGCTATCCTATTTACCGCGGGAAACAAAACAACAACCCACAAGGTTATTATCAGCCACGGAATTTTGTAGCTACATTCCCATTAGTGCTGCTCAATTATGATTCGGGATATCGTCATATCCCCCATCTGTATTTTAAAACTCAGAAGATGCATTTCTGTGCATTTTTTCACTACGCTGCGCTGTGTGATGCGGGCCTGTGGTACGGCAAAAAGACTAATACCCTCACAATTGAAACAAATAATACATAATAAGCAATGCTCTTATCTTATTTTTTTGAAATGAATTTGAAAGTTGGTCCTTTCCTGTCTGGCATGATAGATTGTAAAAAGAAAACCTACTTTCAGTATTTTTTTTATATAATATGCTAGCACCCACATTTCACCAGTTTATATTTAGGTCCCAATGTAATAGGTGGCGAGCATATTGCCATTAACCGGGCACTTATAAACCTGCGATAAATACACACTTTCAGTAGATTCCATAAAATCGCTTCCTCCTCTGACTAGACACACTCAACACATAAGCTGCACGTTTATTGTGCTCCAAGACGGCTCTGGATAGGATTTCAAGACTCACGCCGGCACCAACTGCATCGCAACTTGCATATACCAACACAGGACAGCACGCCATGGCAGGGGTGGCGAACATTTCTACATCAACGCATTTTACTTTGTGATCATTAGATAGTGTTTGGGTTTAAGTTTCGTCAGAGCGTTTCACTTTTACCAATCTAAATTGATTTGAAACAGTTAGCATAGTAATTACTTTGAAATTTTATTATATTGATTGGGTGGAGTTATGAAAAATAATACCTATTTAAACCGAGACCGGTAGTTCGTATGATTGTCGGTAGATGGCTTTCATCATCACCTAAAGATTTTAATATCCAAGATATGATTTTGTGACTTAGCAGTTAAAGCATTGACCCCGTAAATGAAAGATTGCGGCTTTGAATTCGGTCGGAGTATTCACTTTTCCGATTTAATTAAATGTTCTCCAAAAACTAACGACATCTCTCTATATACTTCTGCCCAAGAAAATATGCTAATGCTGAAAATAGGCCGATAACCTGAGTTCCACCATTGTAACACTGTACGTGTTTGTAAAGGTGACCCTTTTTCCTGAGACTTTGCCTTCAGCTTACCATCAGGCTAAGTGAAGTCAATTTGACGTGTCCTACATAAAATAATGGTGGCGTGCCCTAAATATTCAGACATGTGTGCCATAGGTTTGCCATCCCTACATTATAGTGTGTATATTTGTGCTGTGTGCTAGCTGGTAATGCTGAAAAATGTACCGGCGGAGTCGTTTGACTTTGATATTGTACTGTTGTGAGATTGTGAGCGGAGTTTTGTAGGCCACGAAAGTTTTGTGTGTATGTAATGTATGAAACTTAAGCCTGGTAAGTATAAAGGCGGTTTTCGATGGCACGCGATTTCAACGACGCGAGCGAATCACGAACCGAGTAATAGGACTCGTTTGTTTTAATACAGACATGTTTGTCTATAAAATCCAGCAAAGATGATTTTTTTTATACCGCTTAGGTGGTAGATAAGCACACGGCTCACTTGATGGAAAGTGGTCACCGTGGCCTATGGTCGTTTTCAATAGAAATTAAAACGGAATTTACAAAACCCCATGTATACCTTCAATGATTGAATGGTCTTTGATTGCCGGAGGTGAGACCTGGGACCATATCTTTTGAGATGGCCCTTGATATAGAAACCACGGTGTCCCCATCTGGGCTCCAGCAATGTGGAGGCACGCGAAAAAGCCAAAGCAGTAGCTAATTTTAAAAACTCTTTCCCTTATATTTCACTTTCACTTTTCAAACACACCAATGAATCTTCACTTTTTACGACAGTCCAGCGCAAACAAAGTTTGCACGCTTTCTCAGCTCAATCGTGATTGATAGACAAGTGATCAATCGTTACGATTGATGGTCTAATATCGTTAACGACTGCTATAATCACTTGCTAGGAGAACAGACTTTGTTCTTTCACACTTTCGTTTACAAAAAAAGTTGTGAAAAAATCAATAAAGTTCAAAGAATATATTTTCAATTTTAATGTTTAGGTCGATGACTTCTCTGTACTAAGATCAGGAGTTTGAAACAAAAATTCCTGGTTCTAGGTAGAGGCGAGAATGAGGACAAGAGACGGAGACTTTTTTTTTTTTTTTTTTATCGTGCGCAAAATCCCCACGGATACCACCTCCACCAAAACCGATGGAAGTGATTATGTCGGACTCGAACCGACCAAAACGCACGCCGTCCATGGGTCCTTGATTGCCGGAGGTGAGATTATACAAGACATATCTCTCGCACCCCGGCAGACCCGGGGACATCTCTGTTGAGATGACCCTCTTCCCCTAATGTGGGGACCATGGTGTCCCCATCTAGCCCCTGGGTATGGGGTGGCATTTGCGCCATCGCCGTGGCCTGCTTCTGCTAGGGTGACCGGCGGCTCCACCCGTCACCCCCAGGCCCACGCTCATGGGGGACGGAGGTCATTTTGCGACCTCCGACGTCCGAGTCGCCTCCGCTCATCGCGGGCAGTGCGGGCCCGGAGTCTTCTCCGGACCCGCTCCGCCCCCTCCTTTTCGAGCATTACTTGCTCGCAGAAGGAGGCGGCGGCTGCCCAAGCACTCGCGAAGAGACGGAGAGACTAGATGAATGAATGATTGAATAATCGAATAAATAAATGAAAGATTACATTTGTCACCACAATATACGTAGGTAATTAATACTGGTCATATTAACGGGTCGCACAATTTCTTTTACAAATATATTAATCTGACTGGGACCTGAAATAGACTCGGGTCTCCAAATGAAATCCTCCAAATGATTGAAAGGAACTCATACATTCATACGTCCTTATTACTGATTTAAGGCAAGTCAAGAGTGTCCACAATGGCGAGCTTTGCAACAAAACAAATATAAAAGTTGAAATATCTTAAAATCTATATGCCAGGATCGTAGTAAATGGCAAGATGTAGTCTCTGCCTACCCAACAAGGAAGAAGCATGATTGTATGTATATCATTCCAAACAGATGCGAACAGGAAGTCCCTCTGTGGTATAGCTTCCTTAGAGCGGCCATAAAAAAAGATATATTTCCCATCCATTTCACGTCGGGAGTCTACTGGTTTGAACTGGCAACCCCAAAGTCGTAACCATTGTGCTACCCTCGCGTTTACCTCATTAAACATCAAAATCAAGCTTATGGATACTGAGACAAATTGCATAAGCTATATACGAAATATTTGTCTAAATAGTACTGACAGCAGCACAAAAAATATTTTTGTTTAAGTTTCAGGAAAGAGACTATTTTCTGAAACACAATGATACTTTTAACAATATTTTAGTCGATGTGATAATGAAAAGTGGTTTCGGTAACCAGTTTCCATTACACCTGCAACACCAGGGGAGTGACACTCGTGCTACCGACCCTGTAGAGACAGAGGGGGGGGGGGGGGGGGGGAGAGGAGCGGGGTGAAAGTTAAGAGAATATCTGTGCCATCAATGTAGAAGACAAACCAGGGTTCCATAACATCACACAAAATCTCTCCAGTGAGCTCTGACTATCCAACTCACCGCCGTACACAACACAAGGTCGCGATATTCTGTAGGGCGGAGGATACTTCCCCAGTCGGATTCTGCTCTATTTGGACGGGAGATATCGTCGCGTTCTATCTCCATGAAAATACACCTGAATCAGAGGGCCAGTCTCATTCATATCATTGCAATGGTTATACTTAATATATTTTCTCACATTTAGGTATTTCAGACGTAAAAAAGGTTCGCCATTCACATGTAGCTCGGATGCGGGTAGAGTGGAGTTTGTTTTGCCTTCCATAGCTGTTTACAGAATTAAGAAAACGGCAATGGGCATGACATTATTTCATGTTATTTGTCATTAAAGGAAAATAAATAAAGGATACTTCAGATAAAGTGGCCAGTAATTTCCTCTAGCAAAGACGTAACGAATGTGCATGTGGCATTAACTGTCCGAATATGACATTACAGAAAAAATAGTCAGTTTGCGAAGTAGTTCAATTGAAAAGTAGTCAAAATGAGAAATAGACAGTTTGATAAGTAGACCCCTGGCGCCTGATCGGATGGTAAAACGACCCGCACACGTACCACGTGTGCATCACGTTTGAACAAGTACTTACTTAAAACAATTGTCATGGTGAGCGTGTCTTAATAGGTCATCATTTCAGCTTGTAGTTATATACACAACTACATAAACAGTTATATAGACAGCCTCTGTGGTGTGGCAGTAGTAAACGCGACTGCTACGCAGGAAGCGAGGGTTCGATCCTCGCTCAGTGCAAACATTTGTATGCATGAATATGGCTATTTGCACTAGTCTGGATGTACGAACATCTATGGCAGTTACGGGTAGTTGGAGCCCTCAAAAGTTCGCGGTCCACTCATCACCCCCAAGCCCGTGGGTAAAAGAATCGAAGCCGGTACCTCACGTACCTACATTATTAACTCGCTACAACTGCATTCAAGAAAACTCTTCATCGCAATTTCAACAAAATTAGATAGATGAAAAATGTTTTAATCAAAAATGTAATAAAAGGACAAAATTATAGGAATCCGTTTGATAAATACTTTTCAATTTCGCGAATAAATTTTCATCATAATAAATTGAGTCACTTAAACGATCGAATAAAATGTGAACCCTGTGCTCCGTACCTTCGAGTAGGGGGTAGGCAGGGGTGTTTTTCGGACGCAAGGTGAAATGGATTTACCGGTTAACGGATAATATTAAAGTAAAATGAAGAAAATGGCCCGAGAATTGCATTGAAGATGGGGAACAAACAACTATATCTTGGACAGTTTTTAAAGAAATATTGGCGGAATATGGGCGTTGAATCACTAAGCCTAAGCGTCCGGGGTACAAAGGCATGATTATAGTATGTATATGTATATATGTTTCAGAAGTTTTTTTTATATCACTTTGGTAAAGATACAACTAATTAACAATTATTGTAAAATACTCGTAGTAAAGGTATGATTTCTTAGTCGACCGCAGACCGAAAACCGCAGCATCAAATACAGCGTACCGTACCGTGAAATAGATAATAATAATTTCTTCTATTTCATTGCGCTTCTCATTAGTGCCGTTTATTCATATTGCACTCGTCTGCAGTTGTCGTATGCGGTCGGCTACGAAATCATGCCTTAATCGATTCATTCACTTAATAACTCATACTTAAATAACATTAAAGGGATTGTCCTTAGATCTAAAAGGGTTATCGGCGTGAGTTTTCTTGTGGAAAAAAACTGAACAGTTAATTGAAAAAGTTTTCAAAGTGTTCAGATATTGAGCTGTTAATAAAATACTTTTAATGGCTTTCTAGCGAATAACTTTCTTAGTTACTGTGAAAGGTAATCTTGTCGCGCATAGAATACCTACCTACAAAAGTATTACTTTTATTACTTATACTACTATTATTAATAAAATACTCAGTAGGTGTATTATTGGGCTAAAGAATAAACTGTGCAGAAATTATAATTTTGTAAAGGAACTATCCAATATTATTAATAACACACTTGTACTCCTCCACGATATTCGGAGAAGTACAAGTACATCACACTTCACGTCTCCACAGTATTTCTTATAATAATAACAAATATCATGGAGAAGTTCAAGTGTGATATCAATAATATCAATATGATTATAATAAGCTCCACCAAGCGTGCTTTCAATAATATTGGATAGTTCCTTTATGAAATTGTGATTTCTGTATACGGTATATTTATTATTACAAAAAGTCATGGAGAAGTACAAGTGTGTTATCAATAATGTATAACAATAAGTTCCACCAAGTGCCATCAATCAACAGTATGAATAACCTGAACTATTTAATATAGAATCTTGTTAATTTTCTACGACGCGTTTCGCGCAGTGATTCCAAACGAGCATTATTAGATTTATATCATCCGACATTGTAACACCTCTCCGGACAGGATGACATTTAACAAGATATATTTATAAACAATCGTTTCTCGCGCCATTTTATAATGGTATCAAGTATTTTGATTAGTATTTTAATGATGTGTGAAGCCATTATAGTTAAATGATGTGATGTAGCATCCATTGGGTTTGATTAAACGTTTCGGGTCTAACAAATGAGTTGATACAATTACTGGTGAGAAGTTTGACGACCTCTGTGGCGTGAACGCGACTGCTGCACAGGAGTCTCGATTTCTGCTCAGTACAAATATTTGTGGGCATGAATATGAATATTTGCATTGGTCTGGGTGTTTCTATGTATAATATGTATGTATTTACAAAAAATAAATGTATGTAAGTATATTTATCCGCAATCTAGAACGAAGTTAGTTAAGCTATGTTTACTGTGGGTCTGGGTGGGCGTAATTTTAGATTGACCTCAATTAAGAAAAAAATAAAATAAATGACCAGGCATGATATATGATTATATAAAAAGTACTTAACCAATCTATAAACCTGGGATACATTGGGTGCGGAAGGCGGAACAATGGTGCACATTAGGAGAATCTTATGTCCTATCTTGGTTTCTCAACTTATTACTTGAGTGACTGCAGTCTGACCTCTAAAGGGACGGCAGTATAAGGGTGACGGCCCGGTGTTACGAACCAATAAATACATAGGCCATTGTGACCACTTTCAATCAGATGGACCGTGAGCTTGGCTGCCAATGAAGTTCTAGAAAATGAAATCTGGAACACACAATTGTTGTCCTAGGTTCGATCATAGAGTCCTACGGGTTGATCTCGAAAGACATTTTATTACGTGTGGTTTAATTCCTTTCATCGTTAAGTAACCTACTCCAAGCATAAACCCAAATATATACACACAATTCTAAACGTCACAACACACATCGCTCTATCTATTAATAACATCGTACAATTTTCAGCGATTTATTGCAAAAATTTACGTCAGCGGGGAATCGAAAGGAAAACGCGTCGTCATCGTTGTGGCGAATCTAACCGATCCCCGCAAGTCATGCCCTGGAACGCCTTACCTCTGGACATAATAACGAGATGTGATTCCACATCCTACATTTTTATTCAAGACGACACGTTAACGATACGACATTGTTAATGAAAATAGACATCACTATCACTACATAGTATAAAACAAAGTCGCTTTCTCTGTCCCTATGTATGCTCAAATCTTTAAAACTACCGAACGGATTTTGATGCGGTTTTTTAATAGATAGTGTTTTTTTAATTTTTTTTTATTTAGGACACGTCCATTCGACTTCACCCCGGCTGATGGTAAGCTCAAAGCAGTAACTGATTGAAGAGGTAGCTTTCTAGTATATAACATCATGCTACAACCAACTGGTGCGGAGCAGAAGTAAAAAATGTTGCAAAAATGGACTGACGTAAACGAAGTTGCGCGGGTCACCGAGTAGTTAATGCAAAAGAATTTCACTTTATTTCCATAGTGATATACGGACCATCATCGTCAGTCAAGATACAAGAGATACTAGAGTTATAAGGTAAAAATGAGTCAACAGTATCTCTTACTGCAGCAGCTACATTTATTTGTTATCATTTACGCTTGTCCCATAAAATACATTTCACAATATCGATGGATGACAACACAAACCCGAATCACATTATAAAAGTAAAGTAAGATTGAAATAATATTACTTTTATGATGTGGTAGGGCCAAAAGCAGTCGCTTATAAAGTCAAAACATTTCAATAAAAGGAAGAGCAGGAAAGCGAATAAGAGACAACGAAAATCGTATCGCCTGTTGTAAAGAAGCCCGTGTTACATGAAGAAACGCAGAGTCATACGTGTGAAGTTGTTAGCATTCGCAATTCAAAATGTTTAATATTACTAGTGTAAATAGAGCAACAGTCTCATCATTACTGCGTTACCGTTGAATTTAAAATGTCAAATGTCTTTAAATATGCACTTTTATGATAGCCGGCTTTTTAAAAAACCTTTCATGGTTCATACTCTGCAACTGACTGAGCTGTTGCCCGCGGCTCCGCCCGCGTGGATATCGTTTATAGCGTTGTACGACTCTACTCGATTCTCTTATGGCCTCTCTGTACTACTTCTCCCCTTCTCTACCGTCCATTTCCCCCTATTTTTTCATTTCTCTATCACCCCACTTTCCAATTTCTCTTATTTCCCCATTTTTAGTGATGTCTTATGTCTTAGAGTGAGACAGTACATCTCACCCAATTGTTGATTATTTATATCGATATTAGCGCCAATATATGAAAATCTACCGGATCTATTGAGATTTACGATTATTGCTCCGCTCCTTTGGATAGTAGCGTGATGACATATAGCCTATGTTACTCCTTGATATTGTATCTTTAGATTAATGAAAGAATTATTGAAATCGGTCCATTACTTTCGGAATCGTTACAAACCAAGAAACAAAAAAACAAATCTTTCCTCTTAATAATATTAGTGTAAAAGTGTAGATAACTTTATGCAAAAGGCCGTACGACACGACAACAATAGAAAATCGTATCGCCTCTTGTAAAGAAGCTCGCGTTACATCAAGAAACGCCAAGTCATACGTGTGAAGTTGTTAGCACTGGTAATTCAAAATGTTTCGAACTAATAATTGGTGTACGGAATTGGTTATACTAGCTATATGCGCCTGGTTCGTTCATGGTGTAAGTAGATAACGTTGATTGATGATATGTTATGGGGAAGTTGTGAAGAGGTACAGATTACACAACTTAGAAACGAGTTATCAATTTATCATTTCATTATTGGAAATAGTGACACAGACCATTAATTCTTTTTTAGGGTTCCAAAGAGTAAAACATAATTATTTGTTTGTGGAACGCAGGTATGTCTGGTCTTGTCCTTATGTTATAGTGTACTCTATACTCTATAGTAGCTGTCTCAAATATGTACATGCACGGCATCGTTAATATCCTTAACCTAATGAAATGAGGTTTCCAGGTGTCGGTCGTTGTAATCCTACAAAATATGATATAATATGATTCCGTATCTCAAAGTAGAAGCAACCAAACCAAAGTAGTAACCAAACCAACGTATTAAGGTATGATTCCGTTGCCGACGACATAGATAGTCTGCTACACGTGTCTGCAGTTGTCGTGTGTCGTCGGCTACGGTATCATACCTTTATTTAGGCTCTACTGTCTGTCACTAGGCTGTGTCCAATGAACCCTGATAGTTCGACATTTACAACAACAAATACTACTAATAGAATTAAATAAAAAGTAGGTTAAGTTGTAGAAAATAGATATACCTATTAACAGCGAAAATAGAGCATCAAAATAGTTGTATAAATAATGGTACGGAACACTTTAATAAATATATATAGACGTAATGAATAATTTCTTTAAACTTCATAGAAAATATTCCTTTTTTTTGTGCAGTAGGTTATTAAGACACATAAAATTACTCGTGTAGCCAAAAAGTCATTAGTTATTTCATAAAAATCAGTACCATAAATAGTTTTATGGAGCTCAGACAATACGTCTGTCTATCAGACTGTGAAGTGATGCTGGAATGAACACGGTTTCGTAATAAACGTGATTTTATTATGAACCGTAAAATAAATATAGATCGCGTTCAGCGGTGACGTATTTATTACTAATTGCTATTTAGGCTTAGTTGCACCACCTACCTGTTAAAGTTAAGGTTTCGGTTAAATTTAACACTAACAGTAACATTGATTCTATTGGTTTGGCTAAATGTGTTGCACCAGAGTATTTAGTAGCTCGGTTGAAGTTATCTTTTTCATAGAATTTGACGTTTGAGCATGGCCGGTTACAGTTAGCGTCAAGTTATGACGTCATTTTAACAATTGTCTAATGCTGCAATCTGTTTTATACCTGGCCGGTACTTTAACTGCACTGTTAATGTTAAAGTAAGATCGTGCAACCAAGGCTTATTAAATATGGTTTTAATTTTAATGTTGGGTATACCAAGACCTTTTGAGAACAACCCTGTCGATTGGCGTACAAGACTCTGATGCAAGCATTCCTTTCAGAGCGGAGGTCAGACGGTCGTTACTTCTGCCAAACTCGTATAAATCAAATCATATAGAGAAGTAGTAAGCGGACATCGGCTTCCGAGGATTAGGCCAAGGTTGCAATCATCACAATTTTTTTTCGCGAGATGCTGTTATAAGGAAATTAAAACAGTATGAAGCAGACTAGCAGGCAAATGAGGAATGAGCCGTTTACTTGCCCTAAACTTACATGCTTAAGATATATCAGATTTCAAAGCAAAAGACGTGACAAGAATCCAACAAACCTTAAAATATTTGTAATACTTTTAATTCCATTTAAAACCTATCATCAGAAAGGAAATTCAATTGTTTCGTAAATAGAAAAATAAATTCATCCGATTGGACGAACAGTCGGATGTAACTTCAAAGCGGATATTACCAAAGAAGCCTTAAGAATATTAATTACGGTACGAACCGAAAGGATCAGGTAGAATTATCTAAGACGTAACACCGAATTGACATACTTTTTTTTTACCCGCTTAGCGCGAAAAGGAGTGCTCTTCGATACAGTTGAATAATGTCGCTTGGTTTGAATACTATTTATTATTATGATTCATTTAAATAAAGTAATTATGACTTGGTATGACGAGCGTAATACCATACATAATACATACATAAACTCACGCCTATATCCCCGAGAGGTAGGCAGAGGTGTTAGCACCCACATTTCGCCAGTTTATGTTTAGGTACCAATGTAATAGGTGGCGAGCCAATTGCCATTAACCGGGCACTTATGAACCTGCGATAAATACACACAACAGTTACGGCACACGGCAGTAAGAACCTTTTCGAAATTTATTTATTTTATTTATTTATTTATTTATTTATTTATTTATTTCACCTTACAACTATCATTACAGGTTTCCCTAATTCAATAGTGTAGCTATCTTATTTATTTATTTTTTACATGCAATTTACATATTACACATATTTTACACATTTCTATTTACATATTGACAAGCAAGTTTTTCATTCATTTATATAATATAAGTCATATAGGTATCAATAATACACCGTTCTGTGCTTAATATTTTTCTACAATTGATATACAATTATAGGTATATGTTACTTGAACATTAAATGTTTATATTTTTTATCTTCCCATAACAAATCACTTGCAGCGCCACCCTTGTGAACTCACTCTTAGCACAATGAAACACATCAATTTCCGCAGCTATGAGATTTAATGTGCGTATCGCCCGCGTCAGGGGCGCCTCCTGCAAGAGGTTGGTTCGCCCTACGGGCTTTACCAGTAGGGGCGGTTTTCGGCGTCGCCACACGTACTCATCTGGCACACACAAACCCAGCAGTCCTAGTATATCTTTGTTATATACTATGCCTCTAAGTATTTCAACCACGTATATTGTAAGGGTTAAATTTCTTCTGACCTCAAGCTCATTAAATCCCACCATTCCGATTACAAATAAAGTGGGATACATCAAGGGATAAAAAGGATACACCCCATAAATTCGTAAATACAAAAACCTAAGAAATTTGTTTTGTACTTTCTCCAACATGGTCTTATATTTAGTTTCATGTGGAGACCAGATGACTGCGTTAAATTCAAGGTGACTCCTAACCAAAGCATTATACAATACTACAATGGCGTTAACATTATTAAAGCTCCGAGTCCTACGTAAAATAAAGCCTAGGTTTCTATATGCTGTTCTACAGATGTTAGTAATGTGGTTGTGATATGTTAAGTCTGTGTTAAGACTCACCCCCAGGTCCCTTATCTCAGCGACTCGAACCATTGGTACTCCATTAATACTATAGTCATGCAGTACAGGGGTGCGGGCTCGAGAGAATGAAATTATCGCACATTTAGAGGTGTTGAACTGAAGTCGGTTTAATTGACTCCAGGCCACAACTCTGTCTATGTCCTTTTGCAACCTCATACAATCCTCTACGCTTTTAATAGGTAACGATAGTTTAAGATCGTCAGCGAACAATAAGCATTGGGCATCTTTGACGACTTTAGGTAAGTCATTTATCATTATTATGAACTGTAGAGGTCCAAGGTTACTGCCCTGACTCACGCCAGATCTCGTAAAATACGGTTCGGATCTATGACCCGCATACTCCACATATTGCTGTCTGTCAGTCATGTAACTCGCAAAAAACTTCAACAATTTGGGAGTGAAACCCACCAGTGAAATTATAACTTCAACTCGAAAGACCAGGTCGTAGTGCAATTAATGATGGAAGAAGCTCGAGCCAGCAGGTACAGTATATATGTCGGTAGTAAAATGGCCACGATTCGGACAAGATACCTCTCAATTCCAAGGCCGACACGTTAATCACTACGCTACCGACCGACGTTACGTATGAAAACATGAGAAAAGTGTGTAATTATTTGCATTTTGTTATTATCAAACGAAATAAGGGATGATAAATAAAAAGGTAGGTATCCACTTGAAAACTTCAAAAAATTGCGACTACCGCAAAATTGAATCATTCGGGGTAGAAAACCAATAAGGGTTATAGAATGTTCGTTAATTGAGGGGCGGAAAATTCTTGTAATATCATTACTTTACATCATAACAACATTTTTCTTAGAGAGGATAGACTGACCAAAGGATGCATAATTTATTTTGATAAACATTTTAGAAAATTAGGTTGACAGGTTAGGCTTATGAATTTGACTTTAAATATATTTCTACTTAACCCTTCAGATATATATGCGTAAATATAATAAATTACTATTACGAGTATTGGACTAATGTCAAATTCATAATAAAATAAAAGTGTCATAGTATCAATATACAACACCCGCGTAGGCAGACGTCTACGAATGTCTACGCATTTATATTCGTAGCAGGTCTACGAAAAAAAATGTGTAGCTTTAATTCTCTCTCTGCAAGAGCCAAGAGGCATGCTTACCTGATGTTAAGCGGTTACCGTGACTTATAAACCTTTGTGTAGAGGCGAAGGTCGGAAAATAAAACATTACGAACGAAACGATTTTAATTTTACAGACTATTTCCAGCTTTGTCTTAATGGAATAAGATTGATATTGAATTAATACTGAAAATATGCTCGAGCGTTTTGGAGGGGTAGTTTGATTATATTAGTCATGATATTGACTATGCACGCGACTTCGTCCTCCTGTACTTCCATCTGGATTTTTTAAACTGTTAAGTTCAAAATTATACACAGGTAGGCAGAGGTGAGGTAACACCCACTTATCACCAATAATATTAATCTTAATATATATAAATCTCGTGTCACAATGTTTGTCCTCAATGGACTCCTAAACCACTTAACCGATTATAATAAAATTCGCACACCATGTGCAGTTCGATCCAACTTGAGAGATAGGATAGTTTAAATCTCAAATTATAGTCGCAATTTTAATTTATTGCTAATTATTTGTCTGTTATTATTTGACAGACACAATTATCTGTTAACTCCAAATGATTCTAACAGATGTCGATACCTTTCGACTGGGTTGAGCAAGTAATCAATAGATGGCGCTGCTATGGTAAATCTACGAACGTGTCATATAAGCTACATTTTAACAGCCACGTATTACCACGTGTTGTTGACGCTATAAAACGCAGACGAAGTTGCGCGGGTCAGCTAGTATGATATAAAAGTTAAAAAAAATAGCCTAGCCTAGCCCTAAAAAAGTTATCCGTTGCAAACAGACAGACAAGAAAGGACTATATCCAAAACTGGCCTTCCATGGACACGATGTACGCAAATGTAGCTATTGATCGATAATCATATTTAATTTTTACCGAACTAACCATGAATTGTTGGAGTATCAAGATATATCTTTAAATAATTAGTATTTACTCTATTAGCTCACTGAAATATATATTTCTATACTCTTGGAACCATCTTTCTCTTTTCCCCAATGCTAAAATGTTGCCAGTTATAATAAAGACCATAATCGATTTTTTTATTTAAGACATATTAATATATCGATACAGAGTAATGTATGGGACACCAGAGTTTCATAAGGAATTGATAGGTTGACTAAGTTGACTTGATATAAGTATTAATTTGAAACCTATGACTAATTGATACTTAAAAAAAAGATACATAAAAATTATATTGAATACGCGTCGAATGTGACTCGAATGCGAACGTGAAGTGATTCGATATGATGTGAAGGATTTTCATATTATAATAGCCTTCCGCGCCGGAGTGGAAGTCGGTTCTACTCAACGGTCAAACATAAGATTTTTAAGAGCGACTACGAAAACGTAGAGATATGTCAGTAATTATGTATTATACTCGGTTAATAATGAGCTTATTTATTTATTTATTAGACTTAATGTACAAGTAAGTAGGTATATATATATAGATATTATATTATCTACTGTCAACTTAAACTAAATAGTGAATGTAAAAATAAATATTACTTGAGTAAATAAACAGTTGCCAGGACATAATAAGATATAACTAAAATATAAAATAGCCATTCTAGACATTCGTTCGGCATTGATATCAATATTTTGCTTATATCACCGGTTTTCAAGGGATCACTAGAAGTATTATTTAGAAGTATTTGATCGCTAGAAGCTTTTTTTCTTAAAAAAAGTTCAGTATCGTTAATATATGATGTTTTTTAATACCGCCAATGTTCATCGTAGGTACATGATATTGGAGATATTTATTGTGTAAATTTTTCTTTCTTTCTTTCTTTCTTTCTTTCTATATAGATACGAAAAAGTAGTAAATAATAACAATATTTTAATATGGTGTCATCTTTGATCATTGTTTTATAATAATGGAGCTAAAACTGTTTCTACGCGATTCAAAGCCGAATTTATTTTTAATCGATTGAGTTTGTGTTTGTATATGGCAACTGGAAAGAAATCCGTTATAAAAATGTCATTCGTTTGTCATCTTGATTTGTGTTTACATTATTCTATTTCTCGTGAAAGCTGATTTTATTTTTCATTGGAAAATGAACCCGGATAAATCTTTCATCACCGAGCCTGGCGAGCCTGCCGACTTTGAACCCGTTCATAACGATAATTCTGGCACGAATATGGGAACAGATCCCACGATGAGACAATGTGTGAATAGTGGCATCAACTTTTTCCAAAGACGAAGACATGTCCTCCGTTTGCAAGAGTTGGCATCTGTTATAGGGCAATAGATTGCACCGCAAGTGCTATGTAATATGTTTACTGCTGTTATTGTATTGTCGGACGAAGAATAAGTAAGTAAGTTGCTGTACTCTTGTCATGACAATAATTTGGTTTTTGAGCTGGGCACGGTACCAAGATAATGTAAATCCACCTGCCTAATTCCTGAATAATGTTTTAATAACTTATGTATCCCAATAATAAAGAAATAATGAATACAGCTAATCTTAAATTAACAAAAACTGACTAAATGCTATGGTCAATATATAATATAAATGATGAATTCTGATACAACCATATGATGTTATTTTATTTCTTACTAATATGAACTACCAAACCTGTATCATATTTGCCCAATTATTGTATGTCCATATCAGGCCAAGTGCTTATACATGTTGGACACAGTCCTTTAAAAAAGCGTTTCTGATATAGTTATTCATTAAAATGTTGTAATTTTTACGTCATAAACCGACACTCCAATCTTATTTATGTGTATAGATAGGGAAGTGGAGTCTTCGAAGCCTTATATGAGGCTGGGCTTGCTCCAGTAAGAATTGTAAGGCTTCACGGGACATTTATGTGGTATTAAATTCAAGTAATTTTACAAGAATAATGACCTATGTGGCGTGCGTTTTAGTCGGTTTGAGTACGGGATAACCTCTCTCACCAGCTCCGGTGGAATTGGATTCCGGGGAGATTTCGCGCACGAAAAAAAAAGGATGGAGATATACTAAAAAGTATGTGGCTATACATACTTTCATTCCAGAACCACTACACAAGCTAACTTTGGTTCTAAAGAGCGAAGTGTAGAATGCCACAAAACTTTTATTTTTAATAAAGTTAGTAACGACGGTACCCACGTCAAAAGAAGTTAATATTAAAAATTACCACATGGGATAATTACTTAGAGAATAAATATAGCAGGATGAATAATTCAATATATAACATAATTAAATAAAGGACCCAATACACTTAACAGACCAGTGGACGCTGAGCGAAAGTTACACCAGAGTAAGGTGACAAGGAAATATGCTAAGAAAGGATGGAACACGCACACAAAACAGGTATGAGATTTTAATAGACGTCACTCTACGCGCCTTCCTACATTTAAACTTGTACCTCAACTTGAATTTGACGTCACAACAACCAATTAGCAACTATCAAAAGTATCAGCAAGGTGGCGGACTTGGCAAATCCGCGGGATTGGTCGAAAATCAAGTTGACGAAACTATAGTTTCGCTCGTGTTGTCTAATTTAATAAGGCCCTTAAAGAATGGACAACCGTGTACTTTAAGCTGTTTTTAAAAAAATGAGTAACGAAAACGCTGTATACATTGAATTTGACCAATACAAGTCTACCTCACCTGCAAATTGGTGCACATGAGTAAATAAATATTGTAGGGCAATCTACACAACGCCATCTAGACTCATGGTAAGCATAGCTAACTAGTTTGTGTTATGAGATCTAGAATGTGAATACATGCCACGCCACAGGTGCTATCAAACGGTGTTGGGAGATCAGATATCAGTCCGTCCTTTAAAACTCAAAATAAATAATTACAATAAGGCAAGCAGAAGCGGCTGCCGGCCTCATAACTTATTCGGACGTTTTGAAATCACACGTCTTATTTTTTTTCAAATTTTAAACTCAGAAGCTATCTCTACAAAGCTTTGCTCACATAGTGAATTAGATACAGGTAAGAGAAGCACATCAAGTTAAAATGCATACTAAAATTCCCAAACGTCCTTCAGACCCATAAAAGATGGTCACCCCATTAATCACGACCACTCACGGTAAGCTCTGCTACTGAGTGTCATTTATTTCAATTTGGTCCTCGCCACCTTCCCAGTATACACACCAGTGTCTATTTATAGGAATCTATTTTTAACACGGTTTTATTAGTTTCATCTGCAAATTTGTAGCTCACTAGCAACTTGACCAGAAATACGAAATTGCTCGTTGCTGTTATACAGGTGACATTACAAAAAAAAGTATGCTATATGTATACCAATAAGTTATTTTTACCAGCGTAAATAGAGATACAATGTCCTCATTACCGAATTTAAAATGTTAGTGGCAGTAACGAAGGACTTTTTGTGTAGAAACATCGACGTCACTGCAATATCTATATATGTCAAAGTTGATAACAGTTTATAAAAAAAACACACCTGAACTTAGATATTTTCTGTGAAGGAATAACCTTCTATTGGGGAAATCAAATATTACAGTTGAACAGTTGTTGGACTTATAGGGCACTGAACTACCCGTAATCACTACCAAAAATATTCCTATTACAGTCGAGACCGACGGCTTAACACACTCTCACAGATATGAAAATATCCAGACCAATAGATATATTATTTGTACTGAGCGGGAATATAACCCGCGACCTCAGACTTAGCAGTTGAACGGTCTACGCCACAGAGAACATCAAAACAATGTAGACGATCGCATTCAACCTAATTAATCACTGCAGATAGTCTGCACCGACCTCAAATTCTCCCAAAACTAAGCCAGTACCTAAACAGCGGGTCCATACAGATAAATAAACATAGATTCGAAGCACCCGGTCATGACCGCAATCCGCCCAAATTACGAAGTGCCATAGCAATAAAATACGGATGCGGGTGGTCTGTACGTTTCAATTTGGTAGCGTTACTGATTGTGGGTACGAATTTCAAGTTGTTTACTACGAGTTATTATTGCGTATTTGTTTGTGCAGTTTAAGGTTTTTGGTATCACGTATTTTGGGATAGAATCATCCATGTTCTAGGACAATCTACACAACGTCACCTAGATCCATGGTACGCATAGCTTAACTAGCTTGTTTTATCTAGAATGCGGATATAGTTAAATACATTTTTTTTGTAAAAACATACATATTATACATAGAAACACTCAGACCAATGCAGATACTTATATTCATGCGCACAAATATTTGTACTGAGCGGGAATCGAACCCCGCCTCCTGCCTAGACGGGTAGAACCACCTGTCACCTACCAAGCAGGTCGTGGCGGCTATGCGTCTTCCCATTTCCTAGATAGGGACACCAGTGTTTCCACATTAGGGGAAGGGTGTCATTCCAAAGAAATGTTACTGCGTCAGTCAATCAGACAAATAAACGTTAAATTTTAAGTTAGACCAATCCCCTTCAAACAAAAAACCGCATCGAAATCCGTTCAGTAGTTTTTGCGTTCACCGCGGACATACATAAACTTTTCACAATTATATAATAGTATAGATAAGATGATACAAGAACATTACCCTCTTTGACACTACGGTATTTTCACTTACTCAATACTTTGTTACCTACAAATAAATGTCCCACTAAACCACCATTAGACCACCACTAAATCCATTCGTCGTTCATAGTTATGGATGCAGTTACCCTATCTGGTGTCCATCCAGTGAGCTGGCAACACATAATAATATGATTTTACTATTATTACTGCTATTAGCATCAATAATGACGACATATATGGTCAGAACTGCGACTTTGCAACTATCTGAAGATTGCAGACTGTCTACCGTCCCCTAAAGTGAGGATAGGTTTTAAGGTTCATTTTGCTGTAACAATTATATTTCTATTTCTATTTTTCTTATGGCAAACTTGCTGATACCAGTGCCGACGATTTCTGCCAAAGTCAATCATACGATGGAGATTTTGTGTGATGTCCAAATGGGGAAAAAACTGCTTGACCCTATTAGACTGGTTGTGAATCATTTTGGAGTTAGTAAACACATTGAGACAAAACTTTACATATGTATAAAAACAGGACCCTCGCAAATGTTTAGCTAAACAGTCTCTGTGACGTAGCGGTTGTGAACGAGACTACTTCGCAGGAGGCGTGGGTTTGATCCTCGCTCAGTGCAAAAAGTTGTATGCATGGATATGCCTATTTGAACTGGTCTGGTTGTGTTTTGGAGAACAAGTTAAGTCCGCAGTCATGGTTGTCATACAAACATCTATAGCAGTCGTTAGGTGTAGTTGAAGCCCTAAAAAGTTCAATAATTGGTCTAACTGTAGTCAATCAATATCGCCTATAAGTTGTGGAGGCTAGATGGCAGTCGATTCACAGGATATATAGTTCAGCCGCAACGCTGTTAGACTGGAAAAAAGCGGACCCTTGACTCATGAGGGACAGCTTCGATGCGACTGGGAATAACGCAAGGATGAAGATAATGATGATGAACTAATCAGTTAGAGGAGGTAGGACACGACGGTATATCCGTCCCAATCGAGCAGTCCGACTGGAGAAGTACTTCCACCCTACAGAATATCGCCGTTTAATAACCTCGTGTTGTGTTTTCGGTGGTGAGTAGGGTAGCCAGAGCTCACTAGAGAGGTTTTGTGTTGTCCGTGGGAAAACTAAAGGCTTATCCTACATCTTTTGCGCTGACGACACAGAATGTCTCTGTTCTTACAGGGGTTGCGGCACGAGTGTTATCTCTCTGGTGTTACATTCGCCCATAGGCCACGGTAACCACTTACCATCAGGTGGGCCGTGTGCTTGTCTGCGACCTAAGTTGTATAAAAAAATCAATAAAACTGTATAAAACGTTGCCTGTATAATAAAAAACTTCTAAATGTTATTCTAAATAGTAGTTCGTTAGCGCAGATATGGTAACGAATCCATGAATAAAAGCCTGTATAAAACACAGTTGTCTCTATACTTCGTTAGCAAATAAAGTAACAAAATTCAACCGCATTCAAAATGTCCCAAAGCGAGTACCTTGATCCCACTTCTGAGTCTCATTAAAATTTACCCCTTAAATAAACAGTAATAATTAAAACCAAGCCTGTACAATCTACATTATTGCGTGTGTAGGAACGTGTTCCGCGTTAACAGGAACAAAATGTCCCACGGTGTCACGTCACCACTTATGAAACAAAGTTCACTCAGCTGAAATAAACTAGTTAAAGTTGAACATACCCCCTTCTTAGTTTTAATGAAGTGTGGTTGCATTATAAGCGGGAAAATATGAATATTGACATCATCATCATCATCTCTTCGACAACCTTCGTGGCGTGGTGGTGGTGAACGCGACTGCTACGTATAGGAGGCGTGGGTTCGATTCTCGCTTAGTGCAAATATTTGCATTGGTCCGGGTGTTTCTATGTATAATATGTACAAAAAAAAGTATCTAAGTATGTTTATCCGCATTCTAGAACCCATAAAACAAGCTAGTTAAACTATGCTTACCATGGGTCTAGGTATCGTTGTGTAGATTGTCTTAGAATATTTAATTTCATTTTATTTAATTTAATCGCTATTTTTGTAGATGATGCCCTCACGTCAAGGTGGCTGGGACCACAGAACAGAAAAAAACTAGTAGAGGTGTGTAGAGTTTTAGTAGCGGAACCGATGTCACCAAACGCACACACATAACCGTTAATAATACCGTGCATTACTAGCAAATAATTCCTTTTATTGGTCGTACCTATTTATATACTAACTTTAATGGTATATTAGCTCAAATCATATGTATTACTAAACGAACACACACTACTCTATTAAGTTAATAGTAACTATATTTGCATCATCTTTTTTAACCTATCAAAATAGCGATTACTTTGCTATAGATAAAAAGTATTTATGGCGTTTCATACTTTGAATTGAACAAGCTTGAATATTTACAAAAAAGTTTTTTAAATAAATTTCAAATTTATTCTTTGTTGCGTAAATACGCCAACCAATGACGCTTGCACCGACTACATACAACTTCCACTTATTTTTTGTTTTCCATGGCTGGGACAGACTAGATGCAGGCAGACAGAAGATTAAGTGAGTGTTATAGCACATTTGTACCGCCATTGTAATATGTACACGACGTACTGTGGTCATCAGCTCGATGGTCTCATCAGATGCTACTGCCCGCTTAAAGAACCCGGGACTGTAGGAAGAAGGAAACACGTGAGCTGGTAAGAAATTCCAAGACTTAATGGTGCGGCAAAAAAAGACTCACCGAACCGCTTGGTTCTTGATAAAATATTCTGCACCGTATGAAGGACATCTAAGCCCTACACTTGTTGTCCTGAGTAGAAAAGGAGAGGGACTTATTGGAAGATACTACAAACTTGTACGTATAATCTGTACCAAGAGAACCGCAAATAAACCATAATTCATCGTTTATTATTAAATACACACAGCGCAAGTATAACGGCATAAATAAATACAACTCTATAATAAATCAAATAAGATCTAAAGCAAGTGCATAAGATATGCAGTATGAGATAACAGGCTGATGTAAAATTAATTAGAAAGTCAAGACTGTGACTTGAGATGAGCGGAGCGGAAGCGTACATTCTATAATATCGTAGCTTAATAATATTTGTTAGTTATCTACTATATAAAAATAAGTCGGGTTTTCCTTCCTGACGCTATAACTCCAGAGCGCACGAACCGATTTCCACGGTTTTGCATTCGTTGGAAAGGTCTCGGGCTCCGTGAGGTTTTTAGCGAAGAAAATTCAGGAAATATTTCAACAGAAAAGCGGGAAATCCATTTTTCACATGGCGGAACGGAGTTCGCCGGGTTTGCTAGTTACATATAGATATTCTGTATGTTAATCTCTAAATTGGTAAGATAAGTTAACACCGAACATGTTATTGAGGTAGAACGTATTGATGTTTATCAGATAATATATTTAGTTACTATTCCATGAAAGCAATCTTGCTGATTGTTGAACTCTGTAAGATTACTATCATGCACCCACAGATTGGAATCGGCCAGCATATTTTTTTAATAAGGCAATAAATATATGGTATGCGTTTCTTATAGAAAGAAAAATATCAATTATGAGTATTACAATCAAATAAAAAAATATGTAAAAGACCAACTTCCACAATAAAGTATTTTTTGTATTTCAATTGGAAACAAATGAACTGCTTATCTACTGGTAGCTAGCTTTATTTGTTAGTTCGCTAATACGAAATAACACTTCATTAAGTATACTTTTCACATTTGTTGATTTTAGAGAAGAGAAGAATAATATTACCTCTAATATTATAGGAATTTAACGTCTCGCTCACCGCTCCGCTTATGTTACTAAGCACGCCGCCTTACTAACTGCAGATGGAGGAGACTTAAACATTCAGTTCTCTGTACAAAGGCAGTTCTTTAGATTTAAATTGCTTCCGTGAAATATTCATAAGCAAATGCTGTTGTCTCAACTTTCTTAGAGAAAGGAGAGATGCACGAATGGTATACGATCGCAGCAACACGAGGAGATAAATAAGTTATATTTTATAGACAACTCGGAATAAGAAATCTCAACGAATCATCTTCATTGCGATATTCCGGTTGCATATTTTTATATAGGAAACGTCAATATGACTTCATCTCTGCTGAAGGAATAAATAAATTAATAAATTTTAGAGAAATACTTCATATTAAAGGACTTGGTCATACACTCCTTATCCGATCCGTATTTCGTTTTGACAATTCACATTACTATTACTAAAGAGTATTGTACAGGGCACGTCAATTTGACCTCACCCGCCTGATGGTAAGCTGCAGGCAAAACATCAGGAAAGAAGGTCGAAATATAGACACCAATAATGTTATATTAATGGCACTCATAATAATATTTCGAATCAGAAAGATTCAAATTTCAAAAAAAAATTGTAGTCATATTACAAATGCATGTCATATTGGCCTTTTCGCCAATAGAATGTCATTTTGTCTAGAGCACAAGAACAGAAATTCCTTATCTTAAAGAAAGAACGGAGGTAAGTACTAGTATACGTGCCATATTGCACAGCTCTAGTACAATAGAATACAATTTTAGCAACACAACAGATTGAGACGGTATCGCTTGAATAGCGAGAGTTAATTGGTTTTGTCTGCAGTCAAAGATACTATTTATACATATGGGACAACGATAATACCAATTCTAATTAATACGGGCGCGAGACAGAGAGACATGTGCTTCTAAGATGAAAATACTGCAGTGGATATTTACAATTCAACGCAACATAATTAATGAGAATATTCTTAGAAATACTTGAAATGGAATAATAGAAATCAAATTTTGTAAGAAGGCAACAAGAAAATGTAAATTGAATAGTGGAGTTAATCATAATTAAGAATTAAGTAAATAATTGAATAAAAATATCTTAATTTTCATAAAATGACTGAAAACGAAATGACTGATCATCCAAGAAGACAATATATATACCTAGGCTTAGACAGCAAGATTTCTGTCTAAGTATTTTACTTCTATAGATATGATGTAATTTTAAGTATGTGACAATTTTAAAAACATAACATTAATCTATCATTACCAAGGGTTTATATTGGGGGAGGGAGGATTTGGCCCACCGCTCACCCGCGGTTCAACACTCCAACAATATATATTGGAATGTCAAACCACCCACTTCAAAGTAAGAAAAACAAAATCTTACCAGAGAGTGATGTTTTACCATTGCAGTATTCCGCTAATGCGAAGGACTTAAACTTCGACACGTGTTTCGCCTCTACACGAGGCATTAGCGGAATACTGCAATGGTAAAACATCACTCTCTGGTAAGATTTTGTTTTTCTTACTTTGAAGTGGGTGGTTTGACATTCCAATATATATTGTTGGAGTGTTGAACCGCGGGTGAGCGGTGGGCCAAATCCTCCCTCCCCCAATATAAACCCTTTGTAATGGATTTCCGCCAGGTAACGTCTGCATCTATATCGTATCTATCATTACCGTTAAGTCTTGGCATTCCTTACCAGCTCACGTGTTTCCTTCTTCCTACAGTTCCGTGTCCTTTAAGCGGGGCATGAAAAAGCATCTGATGAGGCCGTCAAGCCACCATTGTCGCACTACGTGTTTGTAACGGTGACCCTCTGAACCCTTCGGTTTACCATCAGGCGGGGTAATATGAATTGTCAAAACAGAAAGTGGATTGGATAAGGAATGTATGACCAAATCCTATAATATGAAGTATCTCTCTAAAATTTTATGCTCCTGACAAAGAATATTGAAGATATAAGTTAGAATCTACAGGTAAGTTATATATGATAAAGATGAAATAAGGATAAAATCCGGATAAAGTCTTCGATATTTTCTTGCGACAAATCTTGATTTAAACTCTGCACGTGTTTTACGATCCCCAGGATAGCAGCGCGCGTGGGTTATCTCAAAAAGGATCCTTTTAAGTGTTTTGAGGAAATATTACATACTTAGATTCTATTACTTACTAAGATATAGGATTTTCTTTATAACAAGTGTCACATACCTGAAAAAGAAATAAAAAAGTTGTTAAAAAAACTTCCAAGGAAAATATTATATAACAAAATTGGAAATTTTGGAAAACCTGTTTCAAAATTGCACATGGACGGACAATAGCTGCAATAGGCGCATGACCGCCATTCAAACAATGATCCAAAAAGGTTACAGAAAAATACTCAGTTGTGTTCACATTCAGTGCTAGAGCTAAATTAATCTCATCAATCATCTATGATTCTTCGACGCACGACAAACTACTCTCGTTTGTTCCATCGGCTTGTCATCAGCAATCAGTTATCGTCCTCGTAATGACGTACTCCCCTGTGACGTTATCGGTGTTGGGTGTCGAAATACCTATAAATCTATCCTCCCTACCAGAGTAAAGTGAAGATCCGTTCGCGAAAATAGCAAAGCCAAGCGATTCTCTGATTAATTCAATACGTAACTAGGTTGTCGGAGTAAATTGATTGTTAAATCATTGCTAACGTAAAAGGATATATTGAAAATAGATTTCCAAAACTGTGATTAGACAACGCCTATTCCTGATATTTGCTCGATTCGAAATAGATTACTCCGTTGTCGATTTTTTCGGATCGGAAACGACGTGCGAAGATAGCTAAACAGAAATTTGAAGACTGTGAAACAAAAAAGCGAACCATTATGCGTGTGTGTGTATTTAAAGTCGAGTTCTCTGTGGAGTGCGGTCGTCAAATTCATTTGCGTTGCTGAGTAATAAGTTTAATTTATGACGGATTCCGTATATTAGATTCGTTGGGTTTATTACTTAATAAAATTTATTTGATATTACAAATGGTGCGGTGCTATGAGAATTGTAAAATTTGAATTGTAGATAGCCTCAGTAGAATTTACGAGTATTCCTATTAATTTACCACTTAGGAAATTCTCTGTAACAGCATCCTATTCTAAAGGCTTGGATGGAGTTTTGCTAACTATTTCGGACAGCACGTGATTACGTACAGAAAGTAAAAACGCTTAATTGAGTTCCACTCTCTATCCTTTTACTTCTTTTATATTCTATAGAATTTACGCTTTCCTTTATTGGACTTCATAAAACGATCAATACGTGCAGAAATCAAAGGAAATTGTGTGTTTGCATTTGTTTTGCCTCAAGTATTAAACTAAAAATAAATTTGTATTTCATTTTAATGTACATTCAATAAACACAAATGGATCTCACTTCATTCCTAAAAGGTTTTACAACAAAAAATTAGTACTCTCTCACACAGAATGTGGGTAGTCGTACATTATTGCTAATCGGATTTTAAGTCTCGCGAAACAGCCAGATGCGACAAATCCAATGTCTGTTCTGCGACGAAGGTAGTAATTAATTCAATGTTCTTGTGGAATTTTGCACTTAGTTTTGTATTTATTCCTATTCTGTGAGGAAGGATTACAGTGAGTAGCGACAACAGATACTAACTTTATGTGTGAATTTAGAGACACAATAAAAAAAGCTATATTTGGCAGTTCTACATATCAAACTAATGTAGTAATGTAGATTAACATCGACTTCTTAGTATGTTACTAGACCAGAACTCCTTTCTCTGGTGACCTTACAGTTTATCAGTACATCTGGTAATTAAAAAACTTAGTGCAGGCAGGCATAAATGTTACCATACATTACAAAAATTAAAACATAAATACGAAAGCAGTGTGTTTTTCCTCAGCCAATGTAATAACAAATATCGGATATAAACATACACAAGCAAAACGCTTCCTCAATATCCAAGAGCGCAATTTTGTCAGACCCACGTTGGGCGCCAATTCATCTTGGACATACAATAATTAAACGTCAACCGTTTACGCATCGACGTAATAACTTAACAATACAAATTGATCATTCATATTATTGGTGTTTTATTTTCAGTAGGTACCTCCATTTATAAAATAAAATTTATGAAAATATAGTTTACATAGACATTAAAAAAAATTTTGGTTGTTTTATAATATGGAAGTAGACCATTAGCACAATAAATTATACTTAGCATAATACGATTCAAACAAGCCCACAGATATGTTTTTCAGTACGTACTTAACATCAACGTCAAACTTCAATATGATATTTACCATAGGGTTCGCAAAAGTACTCCGAGATCTTTTACCAATCATTATTCGCACTTTTTTATTTCCCACCTATCTTTCCGTGTGTGATCACACACGTGTTAGTATTAAAAACATTCATAGATCTAATTAGCAAATGATTGTTCGCTACTTAAGTTGAATAAAAAGAAAACATACTTAATTGAAATCAAAATAGCTATTCCCGTTCCCATTCACCATTCACGGATATTGAACTCAAAAGCGATAAATTGAAAACCATTTTCTCACATTCAAAACAAAACAGTTTGCCGGCCCCACGTTGGGCGCCAATTCATCTTAACCGTTGCAATAATTAAACGTCACAGGGCTACGCATCGACGGGCAAATTGTTTCGCTTCCGCGTGTGCGCGTTGGCTATTGACATCGTTTTTGCTATATTAATTACCTGTCATGGGTTACTTTGGGCGTGAAAACTAGACGGGAGTGTTTTAACGGGTACTCATCAGAGTTTAATATAAATACTTTATCATTTAAATAAAGGTCTTATGAAGATTTATGAACTCTCATAGCCTAATTAGGAAAATAAATATTAAAATATATGTTGACATATGAAAAGAAAATTCTGAATACTAGTCTCCAGCTTAATTAAAATATTATATTATAGAAATATAAATATTCATGGAAGCAATATTGAAAATTGGCTATTATCAATTATAATTAGTACCATAATTTGATTTCGAGGCCATCTGGCGGTATTATAATTTTATTAAATATTTTGGCACCCGACGTAGTACAATTTCGATTTAGAAATATGTAGGTACAGGTCAAAGCGAAGTCAAATTACTTTTTTTAATATTACTTAAATAATCAACCATATTTTTCTCACCATAAAGCTATAGCAATGAGACAAAGTGGCTTTAGTTTTTGATTTTATAAGGGATGACGGGGTATGCTGAATGAATGATGGGGAGTGATGAACCTCTTGCCCCTTACGCTACTCTTTGCTTTGGCGAACCTTTAACCTTTGTATATTTGTTAAGCATATAAAATGGTTCAAGCGTAAACATACATATGGTACTTAGAGTTTCCGTTTAGTTACGTTTACGTTTAGTTAGCTATGCGCAGTGGTATGGCGTGGCGGTAGTGAAAGCGATCGTTACGCAGGGGGTGCGGGCCAAATTTGGCTATTTATATTGGTCTGGTCGTGTCTCGGAGGGCACGTTAAACCGTCGGCCTCGGTTGCCATACGAACATCTTTGTCGGTCGTTAGTTGGAGCCTTAAGATTCTTTTACAACTGGTCTTCAATTCAGATGGCAGTCTTCACGGAAAATATCGAAGTTCAGTCAAACCCCCAGTTAGACCCCAGACTCCGAGGTGAAAGCTTCAGATACCACTGGGATTAATACTAGGATAAAGAGTAAGTTGTACGCAGAATTGCGTTCGATTAACAACAGTGCCAATGAAGAATCTTCAGCATTTTTACCTTCCTTCTTTTTTTTTCATTTAATTTTTTTTGTTCATGGCACGTCAATTTGACTACACCTCGCCTGATAGTACGCTATAGTAAAGTCTCATAAAAGAGGGTCACCATTACAAACACGTACAGTGTTACAATGGTGGCGCTAATCTTTTCCTCATTTCCTCCCCTTTTGCTTATGATAATGCACAAATGCATGTTTGTCATTAGAAACCATTAATAAACTAAACTGTCAATGGGAATACTGATATCGAAAGATTAATACGCTCCTGTGTACCATTAGAATGCACTGTGCGGGCTTTGATTGATATCCTTAACGTGCAGTAGCTACCAAAGTTACGTTAAGCATAGGTTTCGATTTCACGAGCACACTCTGAAAAATCGAAGACTTGAAGGATTATTAGATGCTTAATTAGCTAGGACCTAATTATCAATTGTATCAAATTAGCTAGGACTTATATGTCTTTATTGTACAATAAGGAGACGACAACAAAATACGGAAAAACAGTTTATGAGGTACATACAATTGGCGGCCTTATCGCTTTGTGTCTCTCTTACAGGCAACCATGATGTCTGAGACGTTTAAATAGCACTTTTAAGTCGCGTTATGGGCTACGGTGCCTTAAGGCTACTAAAAGGCTAATTGTTATTATCCAGTATCATATATCAGTTTAGTATCAAATTACTGTTCTGTGGTTAGGACACACAAAGTTTCGACCGGGTCTAACGAAGCATGATAATGATGTAAAAACATAGCAGTCTGGCTAACAGGATTGCGTTATCTTTTGACAAAAAAGAAGTCAACGAAAATAGGCTTTTCCTTTCACGCTAAAAGCTAGTCGCCATCCCTTTATTCACAGCAGGTCGTAATCATGTCAGGGATCAAACAGCGTGTTTGGGACACAGCCTTTCGTGTGAGATGCAAACTAATTTCATATTTCGTAAGAGAGAAAAACATATATATGACTTTTATAGTGTAGTCTTCATAGATATATTTTTTGACACGTTTTTATAGGGACACTAGTTTTGGTGTGGCGTGTGACCTATCACTGCTCAGTGTAAATATTTTTATGCATGAATAGACTATTTTGCACTGGTCCTGGGTACTTATTGTTCTAGAAGGTACGTCGACTTATTCAGGAGCGACAGCGCTTTGATCCCCAATTCTGAGAGGAAATATTATAAACTCATAAACTCACGCCTATATTCCCGAAGGGGTAGGCAGAGGTGCTAGCACCCACATTTCACCATTTTTATGTTCAAGTCCCAACGTAATGGGTGGCGGCGAGCCTATTGCCATTAACCGGGCACTTATAAACCTGTGATAAATACACACATAACTTCGAAAAGCATCAAAAAATCATTGGTGTGTGCCATGATAAAACCTGGGATCGAACCCAAGACCTCGTCTCAGTAGTCCATTACCCATACCACTAGGCTACCGCGGCTACCTGGTTACTCTGAGAGGAAACGTTGCGCTATAACCTCGTCAGGTGTTTAGCAGGTGCATCAAGTTACAGGGAAAGTTGACCTATATTGGTACGGCCATCTACACTCAGAAATAGGGAACTAAAACCCGGAAACATATGCGTTGGTAAATTATTCAGACATAGTGAACAACAGATGATATTTGGAACGCATTAACGTTAATGCATGCAGTATCGAATGGCATTGGTAGTATTACCATTAGTACGGATATTATTTCGTAATAACTCCTAGTAAAATCACAGTATTAGTTTATTTTCAATGTGTTCAAACTGTAATAGACTATTGGTTTAAAAAAAAATTAGCAAACGAAATTACTAAAGTTCCCTTAAAAACCTCCAGCTAAACGCAGTGGCTAGTGTTAGTAGTAGAATCACGTCAGTAGTGTAATGAACAAGATTCGCACCCGGGATCTCTCGATCGAACGGCCGACTCTTTAATCACTAATCTACCAATACGCTTCGACGGTTACCAAAAACCACAGTTAGCCAATTGTGGGTGTAATTACACCTCCACCTATTCTTTCGGGAATTTATAAACATGTACGTATGTAGTTTAAGATTTCTCAACACTCAATTCTTTGTTCTTTTAAGAACATCGTATCCGGAAAGTAAGCACCGGAACTTTGTTTCTAAAATCAATTCGCACGAATAAACTCTAACAAATAAAACCGTTAAACTTCAAACTAAGAACCTAGAACAACGTTAAGCTCTTTGAGTTTGCATCACATACAGAATGCGACCATACGATTGGCCGTCTATAATCCAATCGCGTCACTCGATTTGAATTTCGATCCGATTCGTGTTCTAAATTTAAATCCTGTTTGGATCACGTACGTTACGTGAGGGTGCAACGGACCAGTGTTCCTGAACTTTTGTAGGTAGCTGTATTTTAAGAGGCTTTGCGCAAGTAAGGGATGAATATAATTGTATTACAATGAGATTTAATGGGGGGAAAACGTTGCAACAGCTCCATAGGGGGTTGGCGGAGCATTAGTTGCGATTAACGGCAAACCTTGTGACACAATACGTTATAACTCTCGTATCAAAATGTAAAATCTGTGTACGATTTTTTTATAAAGAATTAGAGCAACCGTAATTACTAATGTTTCCTCTAACCTCTCTAGCTAACCCTACCTAGCTCAATTGCTAGTGTTAAGTGCGGGTCCACGGTGGTAGTGTAATGACCAGAACTCCAACCGGGACCTTACGATCGTAAGGCCGACTCCTTACCAGTAAGCTACCAACGACCGAAGATGCCTATGTTCTATCAACGAAAGACATTTTTTGTGTGGAAATCGCCGGAGTCAGCGAGGATTGTTATGTCGGACTTGAACCGACCTAAACCGCACTCCATCTTGGGTCATCAGTTGACGAGGCATAGCCTCTGGCATATGTCTCGTGGGTCGACTGACTCAGGGCCATCGAAAACCCCCTCAGGTGGGCGACTAGGGTATCCCCCATCTTTCCCTACGGGGGGATGGAGAGAGCATCACGCTGCCGTCTCGGCCTACTCCTCCTAGAGTGACAGGCGATTCCAACGTCAGTCTATTGCTCACTTTATTGAATCCCAATCGACTTTGTATTATACAGTCTACACTATTCCAATGCAAATGACCTTGAGGTTCAAATACAGTTGGCCACGAGTCTGAACTATCCTGATAACTGTCTTAGCTCTGGATGCGATTGGCTATTATGTTAAGTAGTCGTCGTTTTACAGTTCAATACTATAATACAGTAACAGACTTATATACTGTGTTGGTATTACACTCAGCGCCATCTAGCGTTGACCCATGTCATATAAAATAACCCTGCATCGCGTTATTAAAGTTTATAATATAGCTGTCATCCGCATCATAAAAGACCGTAGACCTAACGTGTTCTCTAAGGCACGACCAGACGATAGAAAATATTAATATTACGTGAATGGTCTGAATATTCTATCAAGAACCAAGCTCGGTGATTCTTTTTTCTGCCGCACCATTAAGTCTTGGAGTTCCTTACCAGCGCACATTTTTCCTTCTTCCTACAGTCCCGGGTCTTTTAAGTGGGGCGTGAAAAAGCATATGTAGCCTTAGCACAAAATGCTATCGAATTCGTAATGTAAAGGTATCGACAGAATGGAGCATTGCGATTGGTGGGCTAAACACGCACGCAGGTTCACAAGAGGCAGATTGCCAATCACAATGCTCTGTTCTCTCGAAACCTTTACATTACGAATTCGATAGGAGTTCATGTTAGTGTTACTGATGATGCCGTCATCGTGTTTGTAATGGTGACCCTCTTTCCTGAGACTTTACCTTCAGTTTACCATCAGGCGAGGTGCAGTAAAAAAATGTATTTCTAGAACGAAGAGGTATCTACTCAAATTTTTCTCCTTCCTTCGAGCCGTGTTAATATTTTCCTTATTTACTGTTTTCTTCTCTTTAATTGTTATGATTTCACGCTAACAAAACATGCAAAAACAAATTAACGCAGTTTCCTCTTAAAAAAACATTCACAACATTGTATAACTAACTTGTTGGTATTACCCGGCTTAAAGCAACTTAACGTGGACTTAAAGGCATTTGTTGACCGCACCGCGCCTCCCAACTTCGTCCGTATAATACCATTTGCGAACTTTCCATGAATTAACTTTTTAAATTGAGTTAATAAAGGTTTATAGTGCGCCGCGCCGCTCGGAGAACTGTTACGTTCACATTTAAGTGACAAAATGGAGTTTTTGGTAATGAGATATATTGAATATTGTTATTTTAGTTTGTACCAAGGTTTATCAGGCCATATTATCAATTATATCCATGTGTTTATAGTTACTTTGTACCACGGCTCAATATGCCATAATACCAGGTCATATTGTCTATTAAATCAACGTGTCTATGAGTGGTTAATGTTTTTACCGCCAAAATTGACAGTATTGATAGTATTGACATCTCTCTCGGTGCGACAACGTTCTCGATGCGAATTGCAGATGTATAATTCTGCCTTTATGCAAGTCTGTCCTTTTGCGAATCTGGGATTTTGCTATTCTGGGATTTTGCGTATCTGTCCTTCTGCTACTAACCCTTATTAGTTATTTTAGTGTAACGTATATAATAATATTCTCTTTTGAAGTGTGATATACTTATCGATAGAATCGCGTCGAAACAATCCGTTTTTAATTTGCTATCAATACCATTACTCGACACTACAGTGTTTATAATAATCAGTCACAAAGATTCCAATTTCATAAAATACTTGAAGTGACGCGTTTTCACCAATATAGAGAGACATTTTGTCTTGGGCCCTTGTTTTTCATTCTATAGTTCACACCCCACGACAAGTCTATAATTTCAAATATAAATCACAAATACCCGGCGACACTATATCACAGTTAATTAAATGAGCCTGTCTACATTAAAATCTAGGATACCATACTATATACTATATCTATTGTTTTTTTTAAAACAAACCAGATAATCATATACCTACACACATGTTACCACTACATTTTTAATTTGTTAACATTATGGCAGAGGTAAATCTAGACTTTGATATGCTATAACGACGTATCACACGTACACATAATTCTAAACTAAACCAATCGGATCCAACAATCACACATCAGAAGCATTCAACTGTATAACACAAACTTCCAACTACCCTCTATACGGGTGAACATCGATATGTTTCAGTTTTAAGTAGTTAGAATCCGACGCTTAGCGCCATCTATACTGTTTGTTGTTTAGTTTAGACGGGTATTAACCGTTTTATTTGAGTTTCAGTCGATTGAATCAGTAAATTTATTTCATCAATTTTCAGGTTAAAAGAGTCTTTGCGCTGTCAGTGTACGTGTAAGATAAAGAAAGATTCTCGGTCTACCCACTGACAATACAAAACTTCTCCAGTAACCTCTGGCTACCATTATGGATAAGGTGTTTTCGTTTTGTAGTACGTATCATTTGAATTGATTAACAACTTAATAATAATTCAACGTATTATTAAAGGGTGTATGTTCGATTTTGACGACATCTGTTTCGCTAGTGAATCTTCTACTAGTTTTGTGTTTAAAACACATTAAGGTACAACGGTTTTTACGGATTTTTAATTTTTTTTATTTATGGCACGTCAATCACCTCGCCTGATGTTAAGCTGAAGGCAAAGTCTCATTAAAGAGGGTCACCATTGCAAACACGTTCAGTGCTACAATGGTGGTGCTCAGCTTGACGACCCCATAAGATGCTTTTTCACGCCCCGCTTAAAGGACCCGGGACTGTAGGATGAAGGAAACACGTGCGCCGGCAAGGAATTCCAGGACTTAATGATGCGAATATATTATGGTTAGGGTTTTCCTTCCCAATTCTGTTATTACACCGGATAATCTCGTTTTAATAATATTATCTAAATTTATGCTAAATTCTCGCAAGTTCCCTAATAAAACAAATTATAAGTGTTAGTTAAAATGAGTTTACCGAAGAATAAAATGTCGGTGAAACTTTCTGCCTAGTTCGTGGCATGTTTTAGATTAATTGAAGATATTTAATAACAGTCCCGAACTTCTGTACCTCTTGCTGAATTATAGGACTCCTATTTTCCTAAAAATAAATAGTGATGTCATCAGATGTTATCAGCTAAGAGACGAACAAAACAAAAACCATTTTGATCAAATTAGGCATAGCGTCAGATTAGACTTTGGGGAAGTATACAGGTTATGTTTGATCGAGATAACTGATAACTAAGCATGTGGAGTCGCGGACTAGAACTAGTTCTTCCAATACTAAGTAAAAAAACAATTAGTAATATGTTACGATTGCCATCGTTGGTTACTATTGCCAAAGTTGGGTGAGTGGTAGGTAACCCCACTAGTGGATTGGATTTCCGTCTAATGCCTACTTTAACATGTTAATTGTAATAACCCTCGTAATATAATTTTGTATCATAAACCCTGCTGTTCACTTTTTCAATTTCAATCGGGTGATGGCTTCATTTTTCTTTTAAATCTATATTGACACTCCTTAGACGGGTTGAAATAGAATAAAATAATATTTTTATTTTCTTTCAATATATCTACGTCAGTAAGTTCAATCGGTATTAATGATTAGTTTTATATGTTAAGATAATGAAAGTGAACGCCGGATATCAGCTTAATAACGCGTAGTTAAACTTGAAAGACGAAATTGAACATAAAGTGAACGTCTTATATCAGCTAGAATGAACCCAAGTGGTTGGTGAATGAAAAATGTACAATGAAAATGTTTGAATATTGTAGGTAAGTACTATACCTACTCGTAATGTATTATTAACATTCCATGTAATAAAAAAGCTTTTATTCCGAAAATCAAATACTCTAAGTGATATTCAAAAGAAATGAATTTCTAAGATATTGCTGACGAACATGTTGTTCAAAGTAAGTTGTGTGCTGGCAGAGCATTCTAGGACTTAATGGCGCACCATTAAGTCCTAGAATGCTCTGCCAGCACACGTGTTTCTTTCTTCCTTTGTCTATGTCGCAACAAGAGAAGAATCCCTGAACCGCTTGATTCTTGATGGAATTGTTTTTACCTTATGACATCTAAGTCCTGCACAAGTTGTCCTGTGTAGGAAGGGAAAGGGTGGGACCAGTTGGAAGAGCTCATCAGAACACTCACCATGGTATAGTCGATAGAGGACTGCCAATTAGGCTACATCTCTACGTAGCTGTAGAGGCTCAAGACTTTTGGTGACCTCGGGACTATCTATAATTCGGGTCGCACGACGCTACAATCTATGGAAAAGCCCCAATGAATTAAAACTCGGAAGGCGAATCGGACGTCGGTGGTCGCAGAATGACCTCCGTCCTCCAAGAGCGCGGGCCTGGGGGTGACAGGTGGAGCCGTGCGTTTTGGTCGGTTCCGACATAACCTCTCCAACCACCTTCGGCGGAGAAGGGGGGTATCCGTGGGGATTTAGCGCACGAAAGAAAAAAAATAAAGGTCGTATTTGCTGCTGCGGTCTGCAATCGACTACGAAAACATACCTTAATTTTTTGCAAATTATACAATTCACATCAACAAGTGCCCCTGTACGCCAAAACCGTTGGCATCTGACGAGTCCACGGGCTCTTGGCGACTACTCAACGATTTGCCAAATAGAATCATATCGTTAGTTGCTCGTGGAAGCTTGAACTATTCACACTGCATAAACACTTAGTATGTCTGTAAACCAACAAGAATAAATTTCGTTTGTTTAGTTTAGGCATGTAGAAAGCACATATTAATGTCAATATAAAAACTAACTATCTATCTATATATAAAAATGAATTGCTGTTCATTAGTCTCGGTAAAACTCGAGAACGGCTGGACCGATTTGGCTAATTTTGGTCTTGAATTATTCGTGGAAGTCCAGACAAGGTATAAAAGGTGAACAAACATGAAAATTCTCGGAATGGAGCAGCGGGAACGGGATCAGAAGTTCACGCGGGGGGAGCCGCAGGCAACGGCTAGCATTATATAATTTTATTTGTCAAAAATATTATGGTATAATGTTAGTAACATTAAGTAATTAGATCTTTTAAAAATGGTTCTTTCGCTAGTCCGGTAGTTGGATCTACTGAGAGGAAAGCTGCTGTTGCTGGTCTAGCAAGAAACTTTGGTAGATAATCGTTATTCTTTCGTTTCTTTTTTCATAACATAACATAAACTCACACCTATATCCCCGAAGGGGAAGGCAGAGGTGCTAGCACCCAAATTTCGCTAGTTTATGTTTAGGTCCCAATGTAATAGGTGGCGAGCCTATTGCCACTAACCGGGCACTTATAAATACACACATAACTTCGAAAAGCATCCAAAAGTCATGATATGTGCCATGGTAAAACATGGGATCGAACCCGAGACCTCGTCTCAGCAGTCCATTACCATTAGGCTACCGCGGTAATAATAAATTTAAAAAAATAAATAATAAAAATATGAATATATTACCGCGGTAGCCTAGTGGTATGGGTGGTGGACTGCTGAGACGAGGTCTCGGGTTCGATCCCAGGTTTACCATGGCACACACCAATGACTGCGATGCTTTTCGAAGTTATGTGTGTATTTATCGCAGGTTTATAAGTGCCCGGTTGATGGCAATAGGCTCGCCACCTATTACATTGGGACCTAAATATACACTGGCGAAATGTGGGTGCTTGCACCTCTGCCTACCCCTTCGGGGATATAGGCGTGATAGTATAAAAAAAAATAACCCTCTAAATATCAATCCCACTAACCAAGACGTCCTAGGTTCGAGCCCTGGCCATAACTCTACCGATGTGAACAACTGCTAACACAAGCCTTGAGCTTTGCTGCAGCGGTTACAATTTTTATTGCTAATATTTAAAAAAGAAACACAAAACCAAGCATAGCCTACTAACTGCTATCTTTCCCCACCGTGTCATCTATCATTCGAACAATATACTTCATACAAAAGCAGCGCACGTTGCCTAAACAAAAGGAAGGGTGGAAACGCTGCGAGCGCCAACTATCGGCCGGAAATTGCAACATCGATCCGTCACCGAGCCTCAATGGACGATGATGATGTATTGGTTACCGGTGAGGTGTCACACACGTGTGGAGTGGTGCGTTAGAATTATTAGAAGTCTTTTAGTGTTATTAAAAGGGAATGGTACTGTTTTGTTGTAAAGTTTGACACACACACACAAACTCACGCCTATGTCCTCGAAGGGGTAGGCAGAGGTGCTAGCACCCACATTTAGCCAGTTTATGTTTAGGTCCCAATGTGGCGAGCCTATTGCCATTAACTGGGCACTTATAAACCTGCGATAAATACACACATAACTTCGAAAAACATCGAGAAGTCATTGGTGTGTTACATGGTAAAACCTGGGATCGAACCCGAGAACTCGTCTCAGCAGTCCATTACCCATACCACTAGGCTATCGCGGTGTACAATAAAGAGTTATATATCTACCTATCTAATGATCTATAGTAAATGTGTGGTCTCTACCTACCTCAATGTAAAAGAAGCGTGACTATACATATATATTGTAAACAAGATAACTTGTTATTCTTACAAATTTATCTATCACTTAAGAATGTAAATATGTTGCTAATGTGACTTTCTATGTCTCGATGTTTACCCGAGGCAAAGTTTGCTGAAATTCGACTATACCTAGCTATTAGTAAATTCGTCGTCTATTTGTCTCTCTCCATTGTCTAGGTATAGTGGGCTTCAAAAATTGCTGGACAATTCGAAACTAAAATAAAATCAGGTGATGTCACTACACAAGTACTAGTCTTAAAAAATGTTGGATTAAATATCAATTTATTCTTGTAATTAAGTTTAGCATACTAGTTACGTGAAGTTACTTATTGTCTCGTAAAGAAACAAGACATCCATCTAGTGCATTTATTAACAATTCCATCAAGAATCAATAAGCGGTTCCCCATTAAGCCCTGGAATGCTCTGCCAGCACACTTTTTTTTATTTAGGACACGCCTATTTGACTTCACCCCGCCTGAAGGTAAGCTAAAGCCAAAGTCTCAGGAATGAGGCTCACCATTATAAACACATAAAGTGTTACAATAGTGTACAATGGTACACATGTTTCCTTTATCCTACAGTCTCGGGTCCTTCAAGCGAGGCGTGAAAAACAACTGTCAAGGTGGGGACCGCCGTTGCGGGGATAGCACCTGTAACGACGGCCACCATGTTCTGGACTGTGCCTTTGCTTACCATTAGGCGTGGTGCAGTCAATTTGAGGACATAAACGTAAAAAAATGCGCTATTCCTTGTTATTTTTGGTTAAATTGGACTTAGGCTGTCAAAGGATTTTGGACCTTAATCTGTCCAGGAACTTTTGGAGCCTACTGTACTTATATTACGTTGCTGTGGCGCAAAATAAACCATTACATATCAGTAATAAAGTCGAAAATATATAATTTCTTCAATATGATTATACTGGTAAATTGAATTAAAAGTTTTTCAATATAGATTTATTCGTGTCCGACTAAATTACTGCAAGTCGTATAAACTTTCGTTGTGTTGTGTGGTTAAGCTTTAAGTTTAAAATTCAATGCAATGAATTTAAAACTGAAAGCGCCCTTCGTTACGTATGTGTAGCGTAAAAATACCTTGCTTTCAGCTCACCATCAGGCGAGGGGAAATCGAATTCAGTCCTAGGTAAAAAAAATATATACCTGATTCGCAATTTATAGACCGCGGTAGCCTAGTGGTATGGGTAATGGACTGCTAAGGCGAGGTCTCGGGTTCGATCCCAGGTTTTACCATGACACACACCAATTGACACTTTTCGATGCTTTACGAAGTTATGTGTGTAATTATCGCAGGTCTTATAATTGCCCGGTTAATGGCAATAGGCTCGCCACCTATTAAATTGGGACCTAAACATAAACTGGCGAAATGTGGGTGCTAGCACCTCTGCCTACCCCTTCGGACATATAGGCGTGAGTTTATGTTTTTTATATTATTTATGTATATTTTTCAACTAAAAAGCGTTTCGAGTAAAAAGCTCCATCATAAGTCAGCTTGTAATTATAAGCTTATGCTTATTAAGTGTTATTAGAATAAAGCCGTTTACCGCACTTTTAGTATTAAGTACTTCGTACGCGGTACTTTATTATTTAATGAATCCCTTTAACAAACAAAACTAAATAAATAATAAATACATGTTTGCATTTTACAGCGCTTTTCTGACCCTAATTAAGCATAGTTTAATTAGGAGCTTGTGCTTGTGTCATGGGTTCTAGTATACAGATAAACACGTACACACACGCACACATACATGTATTAATATAAATAGGCAGACCAATGCAAATAGATTGAACGGAAAAGCTTCTTCCAACACGTCATTGGTCCTTTAAGCGGGGCGTGAAAAAGCATCTGATGAGGCCGTCAAGCTGAGCGCCACCATTGTAGCACTGAACGTGTTTGTAATCGTTACCCTCTTTCCTGAGATTTTGCCTCCAGCTTACCACCAGACGAGATGAAGTCTAATTGCCGGGTCCTGTATAAAAAATCGAATCTGCAACCAAACGCTCTACCGCTACAGCACAGAGGTCGCCACTAATCCATTCAACATACAAAACGATTCTCATACATACAAAATGAACCATTTATGGCATTATCTATATTAAATTGTAGCTAATGGAGATTAAGAGTGTAGGTAATCTTGCATGAGGATGTTCCTCCCCTCCTGCCCCCCCCCCCCCTCCTTCCCCGGATGCAAGCCTGAGTTATGAGTAATGACTACACGAGAGCAATGAAAATGTGTATCAAAAGCGGCGTTGGGTTTATGTGAGATAATATCAGGTTAAGTCTACATTACTAAGATGGTAAAGAAGCTTATGGTCTCTATTGTCACCTTTTTTTTCTTTTTTTTATCGCGCGAAAAAACTTCACGGATACCCCCACCGGAGCCGGTTGGGTAGGTTATGTCGGACTCGAACCGACCAAAACGCACGCCGTCTTTGGGTCCTCAGTTGCCGGAGGTGAGGTAGTAGCCAACATATCCCTCGCACCCCGGCCGACCCGGAGCTTTCTCTTCGAGATGACCTCCGATGATTCACATGCAGAGAGAATAGAAGACGGATATACTATCAATTAGTCTATCACAATCCACAGATGTGCATAGGCTTTACTAATGTTTTTTTTTCAAAGTTTTGTCCCACTGATTCCACGCTGACCAGATGAGTCGGTACAAGGTTTTATTTCGAGTTTTCCTTCTCTCGCAGTGATATCGTCTATGTATTTTTCTGTTAGTCGCCTCTTACGACAACCTTCGTATGAGATGGGGTGATGATATTGCTTCTCCGTCACTATACGTATGGATATATCCTATACTGCCTACTATTTATATCAAAATTCCAAAAAAACAATTGTAAAAGGTGGCTAAGGGATACGGTTGTTTAACATCAAACAGATATATATAGCCCAGGCTCACTCTCAAATGTATGGCTAGAGTTAACAACAGTGAACGGAATACGGCAATAGACTCACCCCCTATTACCTACGTGGAATCGAAAACAATGGCTGGCGAAATGTGGGTGTTAATTCACCTTAGCCTACCTTGGAGGGAAAAGGAGCGTATGTGCATTAGAAAATATGAAAGTTAGTGAAAGTGTTTGGATGTTTTTTACTCAATCACGCCCTAATGACTGAACTGATCTGGATGAAATTTGGTACAAAGATAGATTATAATCTGAAATACAACTTCGAAATTTCGACCTTTTGATGCTCTTCGAAGTTATGTGTGTATTTATCGTAGGGTTATAAGTGCCCGGTTAATGGCAATAGGCTCGCCACCTATTACATTGGGACCTAAACATAAACTGGCGAAATGTCGGTGCTAGCACCTCTGCCTACCCCTTCGGGGATATAGGCGTGAGTATATGTTATATTAAACAACTTTGACTACCTTTTATACAAGGAATAAGGCCCCATGGGTTGTTGAATAGGATTAGAATGGCACGCGAGTCAGCCGCTGGTAATAGACAGTACAATAATTTATAATAATAGACAGGTAATAGACAGTACAATAAATGACATCTCTGATTATTAACATAATACATACATAGATTAACACAGTCCTCAATCTGGACACTAAACCATTAGCTCTCATCAACCTTATTGATATATATCACCACCATTTGTAATAATTACGGACCCACAAACCCATCACAGATATTAACATAGGCTGTACTATCAACACAGGCTACACTCCATCTTGTGTCCCCGCGTTGAGTGCGTGTTCAAAGTGTGTTAAATTTATGCGTGCCTATGCGACACGGCTTCCTGTACAAGATAGGAGATAGCCACTAATGGACGCCGTAAGGGATATATTAGGTGAACGCTACAGAATTATACAGGGGAATAAAATATACTGTGTGCTGAAAGTGAGCTTTTAGTTCCTTTTACTTTTGTTTTTTTATACCACTTAGGTGGTAGACAAGCACGCGGCCCACTTGATGGAAAGTGGTTACTGTGACCTATGGACTTTTGCAATGAGGGGAGGGGGAGTAGAAGTGAATAAGAGAGTCTCTGTGCTGTCAGTGCAGAAGACGAGGCGGAGATACTACGACGGGAGATAGCGTCAAGGCCTACCTCTGTCAACCTCCTTAACTCCTCTAGCTACTCTACTCAAACACAACACAAGTTTATTATTAGCCGCAAAATTCTATACGGCGAAGAAGAAAAAAGAAAAAAATTATAATTATATGTTATTGATCCCGAATTGTGCACATTTCTATTGCATAAAGAAAGGAGGTACTTCCCACTTGGAAGCTGAATATGAGATGCCGTCATGTCCTACCACCGTCCTTATCGCGGTATGTGCATGCATGGCAAGACATATGCCGAGAGTTACACCTAGGGGCAGGACCCAAAATGTCTTCAAAATGTGCTCTATACGCGTTTTGAATTAGATTTCAGGGTACGTAGAATATTAGATGGCTTTAATAAGCTGTTAACCTACATTCTAATCTATAAATTTATTTACTAAAAAGACAACTCCCGCGACTACAAACATACAACTAACGGACACGAAGTACACCCAGACACAGAACAACTATTTGTGGATCGCACAATTTTTTGTCCTGTGTGGGGATCGAACCCATAACCTCGTGCACAGCCGGCGCATACTACGCCCACTGAGCCACGGAGAAATTCGAGCCTAAAGTAGTGTTTTCGTGTATTTCATTAATAGAATGAAAAAAAGTGGCCAAATAAACCCCAAACTGAGCGACAAAGGAAGTATTCCCTCACAGTTATCAGCCTTCGTTTAGCCTATCTTCAGACAAGGGTTCTAAACACCACAAAGTGTCTAAAAAGTCCACCAAGTGTGGTGTGTATGATCAAAGGTACAAAACGAGTAAGGCCCGAACGCTGTGAAGAGACACGGTGACCAAAATAGATGATATTTACGGACAGTTTTAAAAACGTCTCACTGAGAACCACAAATATAACATTGACATGGTGTAGTATTTCTGAAAATGAAGCTTTACACCTGTTTGTGACCCGTGTAGTGTCGCTGTAAAGTAATGATGGTTTTGATTTCTGCCTGAATACTTGTTTTCAAGCAGTGGTTAATTTATTTTAGGGTTTCTATGTTATGTTTATTGTACGCTTAGAGGCAGAAAATGCTCATTAAGCGACAAGACAGCTCATAATACGATGTGGTTAGTGTAAAATGTTCAAATTTGTAATGCTGCTCTTAAGAAACACTCAACCTTGGAAATACCACAAAGTGACATTTTAGTCGTAGCTATCATAAGTCACACGATTACAACGTATTGTGAGTTTTTTCGGTCAATAAACGTAGCCAGTTTTTAAGCGTAATTTACATATTACAAATAAAATTCTTATGTGCATTCTAGAACATAATATTACAAGCAATTTTTTTTCTGGGTTTAGTTTTCTGGCATGTCGTATAATTATGTTTAAATATTTATACAGGGAAGAAGAACCTTAGTTATGCATTAAATTTTACCGCAGATTTCAACAGGCCTCAAAAACATCCCAACAAAGATTGGCAAGATTATCCTAACCAGCATAATATTTTATTATTCTACCTTCACAAACCACAAACATTAAATATTACAGGCCTTTCATATAAGAGTCTTAGTGAACATAAAACAGGACTGTCCGTATGAATCTTAAATGATGTGTGCCCTACCCTTTTGATGTTGGTAGCGTTAAATCAGGATCGTTTAGGTGTTTGTGTAGCGAAACCACCGAGATGATGGATGTCGCCATGTTTTAACATTTTCTAGGTCTAAAACAAAACATTCTTATGAACGTTTATGTTGGGTAATAAAGTTAGATTTATTAAGTGGTTAGATGTTTTTTGTGTGCGCACCAAAGAATAACTACACTTCCGACGTATAGTGTCATAACTGCATTTGATTCACTAATGTCGTTGTGGTACCATTTGTCTCATGCATTTACGATACTATAAATAATATAGTATTAATCGTTTTGATGCTAAATCAGAAACGTTTAGTACCAAACTGACAAAATCACAGAGATGATTGAATGTCACCATGATTTAATGTTTCTAGATCTAAAATGAAAACAGAACATTCTTATGCAAGTTAATGTCGAATAATAAAGATGGATTTATTAAGTGGTTAAGTTTTATTTATGTCAGCACAGAAGAATAACTACACTTCCTACGTATAATGTCGTAACTGCATTCGACCCACTTTACTAATATTTGTCAATCAGGTTGTCTAAGTCATGTTCTTAATATTGGAAAATCCATTATTTTTTCAAATAGGACATATCAATTTAACTTCACCTCGCTTGAAGGTAAGCTGAAAGCAAAGAGTCAGGAGAGAGGGTCGTCATTACAAACACGTACAGTGTAACAATGTAACGCTCAGATTGACGGCCTCATCAGATGGCTTTTCACGCCCCGCTAAAGGGATCTGGGATTGTAGGAAGAAGGAAACGCGTGAGCTGATAAGGAATTTCTAGACTTAGACTGAAGGTACTAAATTCCAATAGAGTCGATGTGTCTGAGAAAGCTCCAGAGCACGCACCCCAATAAGATAAGATAAGAAAGTAAGAACTAAATAATCCTCCACATCTTTGTGGACCCCATTGCAATTAGGATACCAACTATACATGTCGCTACTTAGTTCATTATTATGTACAGTACTATATGCAATCGTGTTTTGACCCTGGATCCAGATAGATGAAGCTATATCAGTACACGATTGCGTAGGTATGTAGGTATGTATGTACGGTACGTCATGGAAACAAAACCTTCATATATCCCTATGGTAGAGTATCGTAACTGCATATTTAGATGAAATTGAGAAGAGCGCCACCATTGTAGCACTGAACGTGTTTGCAATGGTGACCCTCTTTCATGGGACTTTGCCTTCAGCTTAACATCAGGCGAGGTGAAGTCAAATTGACGTGCCATAGATAAAAAAAAAAATAAAAAAAAAAATTGATAGTACCAATTACGATTAGTCAATTCCAGTTACGATCCTATAAATTGATCGACACCACAAATTAGATGAATTAGAATTATTCTCTACATTACAAAACAAAGTTAGATACAATGGCTCTGTCGCAAAATGACCAATTCTCAAAATGACTACAGGTAGCAAAATGTCCCTTTCGCAGAATGTCCCTTTCGCAAAATGTCCCTTTCGCAGAATGTCCCTTTCGCAAAATGTCCCTTTCTCAGAATGTCCCTTTCGCAAAATGTCCCTTTAGCAAAATGTCCCCTTCCTCAAATAGGCATTAAATTACTTTCATCAGTAAAAAAACTGATCAATAGTCAGTGTACAACACAGAGGGATACTATATGGGTAGGTAGGTGTATGCACATAAACTAAAAATAAAATGGAAATCGAAGTTTGTCAGATTTACTGTCAATCAAAAGATCAATTTACACAAATATTCGATTTCAATTATTCTTTTTAGTTTATGTGCACATAAACTAAAAAAAATACATAAGTACATACACCTACCTACCCATATACTATCCCTCTGTGTTGTACACTGACTATTGATCAGTTTTTTTACTGATGAAAGTAATTTAATGCCTATTTGAGGAAGGGGACATTTTGCTAAAGGGACATTTTGCGAAAGGGACATTCTGAGAAAGGGACATTTTGCGAAAGGGACATTCTGCGAAAGGGACATTTTGCGAAAGGGACATTCTGCGAAAGGGACATTTTGCTACCTGTAGTCATTTTGAGAATTGGTCATTTTGCGACAGAGCCGATACAATTTATTACATGGGCAAGCCATGTTTCTGTCAGCACGAAAAGGTTGACCCCCTAATAGTTGACACCGAAATTCAAAGAATCTTGGATATCCATTGGAATTACTGCCCCAAATTACCCTAAACTCCATTATAATTCCTTTATAAAGCAAACAGATTGCCATATTCGACCTATTTAACTCTAAAGCCATAAATAACTAAATAGCTTAGCTAATAAAAGTCACCAAAACAGTCGCAACCCTATTCGAACACCCCAATAAATATTTAACAAATATAAATCACTGGGAAAACAGTAATTAGTTGTAAAACGTACTCAAATTCCTTCTATTGTAAGGTCCCGCATAAATCAGGGGTGCTAGTGATGTGACACTATTGTTAGTTAACTCGATTAATATTTATAAAAACAACGGGTTAAATTGGGGCCCCAGAATTGTGCATGGGGCCCCACCACAATCAAAGGGCCCTTGAAAGTAAGTAGATCCACCTATCTACACCGTAGTAGCTTTTTTCCTTTGATGCCATATATTAAAAACTCCCTAGTATTTATATAATTTTTGAGTCAAGAATGTTGCTATAAAACAGAAAATAATAATGTTAAAACGCGAGTTTCACTACTGACTACGAAGGAAGCAATTTCATGATCGTTTCAAAGGGGCGGAACCGTAAACTTTTTGCCCTTCATACAAATTGCCCTCTGTCAGAAAAAAGGTATGTGAAACTGGCTTTGAAACTTCGCTATAAGTCCTATTTGTTTTTCTTCATAACTTTTTATATGCAAATGATAATATACGACAAATGGGACTTTAAATTCAGTTTGTATATATAGAAGTTATTTTTATACTTCAAATTGTAGGGAGTCAAGAACAGTACCCGCGGTGCAGCACCACAGTAAACCGCAAGGGGCACTCTTCCGCGATTCGGTAAGTATGCGGTGAGACAAGGAACTGAGATAATTAGACAATCAAATGATGACTTTTCTGTTGGTTTAACACCAAGATAGTAACCAGAGGCCACTTATTATAAAACATTCTACAACATAAAAAATTCAATAACTTTGCCCATCGCTTAGATAATAAGTTAGAAACTGGAGAAACCACGTTACGTTATTAGAAATTCGAAAGTTCCAAAAGTATGTGTGCCCGCAGTCGAGATAACTTTTATGATATAGGCAGTATCAGGGGAACAGATAATAAATCATCTGCAATGCATCATCCATCATCAACATCGTTGTTTTAGTGCCGTTCGCAGTCGTCACCTTCACATTGGAGTCCAGGGTTCGCTTTTAGATAAGTGCGCCTCCTCATACCTAGTAGCTAGATGGGTACACCGTGAACCCCTACCCTAGGGGAAGGAGGCCATATGGCTTGTATTAGCTCACCTCCGGCAACCGAAGAACCAAAGACGTCGTGCGTTTTAGTCGGTTCGAGTCCGGCCAGTCTCTTCGGCTCCGGAGGGGGCCCCACCCCCTCCGGAGCCGGAGAGACTGGCCGGACATTTTGCGCACGATAAAAAAGGGTAGTAAGACTATTGGCACGCATGTAAACTATGAAGACGTCAATTCAGCACTTCTTGGGTCTACCCTCTTACCTGTGTCAATGCACATCATTTAAAATCTTGGTTTGGACTTCATATGTAGCGTTGCAATTGCAGTCAGGTTAGAGGAGTCCTTGCGAAATTTACACGTGAGAAACAGGAACGGATAAGCAATAAATAAAATAACTAGATTAGCAACTTCGTCGCACTTAAATTTATTTCCAAACTACCTCACAAATTTAATTTAAAACTAATTAGAAGGAGAGTAACAGCGTTAAGAAAGTTATATTTGTTTTCAGTTAACTTCTGGCACCCATTTTATTTATAGCTTAGGGATATATTATGGAGCCCTAAGATTTTTGGGGCTTATGCTAGTCAACCCTGCAAGCCAGTAGAACTATTTATTGATGGAGTGCAGGCATCCATAAACCGATTGCGTTTTGTTCAAACCAAGAAGAGAAAAAGTGGGCAGACCCTGTGTTTCGATTCCATTTCCATGAGAAATGATTGAAAGAACTATGTCGCGGGCATAACTAGTTTAATATTCACGAACTAAAACATATTTAATTTACTAAAGTATTTTAATTAATTCCATAATTAAATGATTTACAATTTTCACATCACTAGCGGCGACAAAATTAAGTGCTATAGGAATGTCAACTCGAAACAATTATAACAATTGGGGGAATATTGCATAATCCGCCATTTTATATACAGTTCTAATAAAATGAGAGTAGGTTCAATTTAGAATAACTTATAGAGCTACACTTTGTTAAGTGAGCATACCCTTTGTTACTAGGGTAGTAAACAAGGATGTGATCCACTTCACAAGGTAAGCAGTTATATTAATCGATGAAAAAAACCTGCGAAAAAATTCGTGTCTTGCAGGAAAATGAGAAAATGATAAAAAGGACTATATATATCTGGCTCCTTTGGCCCTTCGAGTTAGGTTGTACGGTCCTGCGAGCCTTCAAAACAACTGTTTGATTACAACATACAGCGACCCGTAATCATTTGTAATCAATCATTTCTCCATAGGACGTCGACTGCTGAACATAGGAAACCCCATCGACCTCCAATCCAACCACTTAATGTTGATCCTTCCGGACTCGTGGTCACACCAGGTTGTCACACCAGTGTGACTATCGGAAACTTTTTTCTTGTTAGTCACACCACCTCTAATACAACACCTTTTATCGTCACTTGTCAATATCAATTAGTCCTGTTTTTTTCGATATGTAAATTAAAATTATTTATTAAAATGTACCTATTAATTGATTCTTTCAATTTCATCTGCAACTTACCTGTAACAAAGGAATAGCATAATTATAAGTTTATCCATAAATTCGGTTTTATGCGGAACCCTCAATGCACACGTCGATCTTGACCGATGTTTAGTTTATTAAAATTAAAATGTAAATGTAAGTATGTCTTCTTCCTAAAAGCTTTTTAACATATAACGAATTCAACTTTGGAGAAATTATTTTTGGCTTAATAGAAAATGGAAGGGAGGTTAAGCACAATAGGGGAGGCAAGTCGCATAATTCAGCAGTCGCTTGATGAATTTTTATTATGAACGGGAAGTACAGGCCGTGGACAAAATACTGATTAGTGAATTTTGCTTCTGTTGTAGTCTGAAAGGTGGCAAATTGAGTTATAAAACATAATTACTTCCTAATTCAGTCGTAAGCCGTCGGTCCCGGTTGCCATACAAACATCTAGCAGTCCTTACGGGTAGTTGGAGCCCTCAAAAGTCCAATTAGCCTAACTTGGAACTTTCATCGCTCCGTTCGCCATAGGCAGGGAGTTCATTTTCACACATTACGACTGGAAACGGTGCGTTCTTTGCGGAAACATTCTTTGGAATGAACTGCTGTGGTTCTTACAAGTGACTATAATATGGGGTTCTTCAAGAAGGGCTTCAAGCAACCTACAGTAGGAGTGTAGCGCTACTGGTGTTGCAAACATCCACAGGTCACGGGCACCACTTTTGATCGGGTGGGCCGTGTGCTTGTCTCCCACCTAAGTGGTATAAAAAAACTATTCAACATATTTTGATGCGTTTTGTTTCTGTTTGAAAGGTCTCGATCACACTTAAAATGTCATATTTGTTTGATCGTTATTTATTCAGTAAAACCGGAGATATGATCAACCAATACCAACATAATTAGAAATTTATACTAGTGCGACTAACAAAAATCACAAACGAATGGAAATGTAGGTATTCGTGAAACAATGACCGGTTGAAAGTAAAGTCTGGAATAGCAATCTAAGTTACGATAAGACTTTAAATCTCTTAAAACCAATTGAAATAGACTTAAAGGAATTAATTTCAGATCTGGTAATAGAAGACATTTCAAGATTTAATCAAACCTCTAATCAAAGTACTTATAGATACTATACTACATAATTTACCTGCTAGGTCCCGGTAGGAAGAGTAGAGCCTAACGACGCTGAGCCTGGAACTGCTGGATTAGCGTCGTGGAGCATGATATATGTAGCAATGGACTTATAAAATAGAAACCAATCACATCATGATCATCATTTCAGATTCAGACATAGGACGTCCACTGCTGAACATAGGCCTCCCCCATCGACCTCCATTGGAGGCGGTCTGCATTCAAAGGTACATGATCCCGCCTCAGCATAAATATGATATTCACACGTATGTATTGACTATTCTAGCTTCTAAATTTCCAGGACAAGTCATTGTTTCATTTCAAGTGTATTATCGTATTATTCCTGCGACGCAGGAAGCACGTTCGATCCCCACTCAGTGCAAATATTTGTATGCATGAATTATGTCTATTTACCTTGGTCTGGTCGAGTCTCAGAGAGTACGTTAAGCTGTCGGTCCCGGTTGCCATACGAACATCTATGGCAGTCGTTACGGGTAGTTGGTCCGACTAGCCTAAGTACAGAACTTCGATATCGCCAATTTGATTTTGGAGTTCTGATGGCAGTAGCTTCAGCTTCAATTTGAAGTTCAACCGCATCTTAGTTAGACTAGAAAGCCGACCGCAACTGAGTTGATAATAGGCTCAGAGAATGATAATATTATATTATTCCGGACGTACACAAAACATTTGTGACCATATCCCATTCAGAGTGTCAATCATCATTCTCTGAACCTTTTCCCAAATTAGTTGGGGTCGGCTTTGCAGTCTAACTGTGATGCGGCTGAACTTCGATATTGTCCGTGAAGCGACTGCCATCTGACCTCCACAACCAATGGCGATATCGAAGTTCCAAGTTAGACTGGTTGGACTTTTGAGGGCTCCAACTACCCGTAACGACTGCCATGGATGTTTGTATGGCAACCGGGACCGACGGCTTAACGTGCTCTCCGAGGCACAACCAGACCAGTGCAAACAGTCATATTCGTGCATACAACTTTTTGCACTGAGCGGGGATCGAACCCGCGCCCTGTGCGTAGCAGTCGCGTGCACTACCACCACGCCACGGATTCAGAGTGTCAATGCACAAAATATTTCATTAGGAATATCGATTCGAAGTAATAAATCAGGATCGTTTCAGCCGGTAGTGTATTACGTCCGAGTGATTTACTGCCCGTCGCTTGCAATTGTTAGATAGCGTCTGATTTCACTGTTCTGTGTATAAAATCGTACACATCCGGGTCCTTTAAAACGGAGTAAAAGCACCAGTAGCTTTAGCACGAACTACTATCGAATTCGTAATGTAAAGGTATCGACAGAACGTTGCATTGCGATTGGCGGGCTCTACACACGCCCACAGGTTCACAAGAGGCAGCCGAAGCCGTTAAGCTGAGCGCAACCATTGTAACACTGTACGTGGTCAAATTGTGATCCTCTTTCCTGAGACTTTACCTACAGTTTACGAACTCGAAAGAATCAGGCGAGGCTTCATGGTTCAGAGCGTTCCCCCTGTAAGGGAAAGACTGGAAACCCGTCGGAGCGTTCACTTTTTACTATCTAAATTTCTTTCGAATTTTAAGTGCTAAGTGCAGTGGTTGTGATTTGTGACTTTAACTATAAAAATATTGATGTCATATCAATATATTTTCTGTCGAAATTGATAATGGTTTTTAAAAAAAACATTTAACAGTTGGTATACTCCGTCACTATCTCACACCTAAGTTTTGTTTTTTTTTATACTACGTAGGTGGCAGACAAGCACACGGCCCACCTGATGGCAAGCGGCCACCGTGGCCTATGAACGTGTGCAACACTAAGGGTGTCACACACGCGCTGCCCACCCTAAAGGGAAAGGGGGACGTACTATGTCACTCGCACACTTTGTCCCTCTATGGCTGTAACACGATTGAGTGCGTGAAAAATCTCACGCGATATATTCCGATGCAACTATAACGTATAGTATGATTTACACGTAATGCATAATGACCTACAAAGTTTTATCTTGTGTAACAGCGAGACTTCATTGACGGCACGCGTGGCGTGTCGGCTGATAGGTTGACGGTCACGTCAGAGGTTGCATGTTCGATTTGCACTCAGTATAAATCGAACACATGTATGCATAAATTCCAGGTTTTGTCCACCAGTGGACTGCCTAAGGTTAAAATTGAAAAAATTGTAAATACTCGTATCTATGATTAACAAACTGGTACTTGGACCTCATGACCCCAGTGGCTCAGTCCCAAACGGATGCGTTGTTTGAAGGTATCTACCGAGGTAGCAGCAGCGCTGGCGCAGTCCACGGTGATAGAAAGGTGAGAAGGTGCCAGCATACGTAGCATCTCACACCAAGTGCTTTACCATCTTCCATGACATCAACGACATCCCGTTCGGCCTTCTACCATTGTCGCGCGCCAGGCTAATCTATACTAATATTATAAAGAGGAAAGATTTGTATCTATTTTTGTATGTTTGTATGTTTGTAATGAATAGGCTCAAAAAGTACTGGGCCGATTTAAACAATTCTTTCACCTCTAAAAGGCTAGGAGTAACATAGGCTATATATCATCACGCTACCATACAAGGGAGCGGAGTAATAATCATAAATCTCAATTGATCCGGTAAATTTCTATACATTGGCGCTAATATCGCTAACAATTTCCGTTGTCATGACAGCAAGGAAAAGTAGTATAGAGAGGCAAGTAGTGAATCGAGTAGAGTCGTACAACGCGATAATCGACATCCACGCGGGCGGAGCCGCGGGTAACAGCTAGTAGATATAACAAATAAAATCATAACCCTCCTTTATGTAGCTCCATTGCAGTCGGGTAAGAAGTGTACACAGGAATATCACGCTGGTCAAACTCCGAAGGTCGAATATTTGTTAGCGATAACCGACAGTACTCGTAACACCGAAATGTGTTGCTGTTCGGTCAGGTTAAGGTGAAGGACGCCAGTTGTTATCTAATGGGCTAGTGGTTCTCAAACTTTCATGCATACCTAATACAAATGCATGCCTAATACAAATTCTATGTTCCTATTCCGCTTATAGTTATGAATAAGAGAACGTTTGTACTATATCTGACAAGTCCAATGAATCTGACAAGTCTAATTTGGTGTTTGTGCCTGCGGTCGTAGAACTTTTTAATTTTACTACAACTGAGTTAATAGGGCCATGTTATAGGTTCTGTAAAGCGGATACACATACTTAGATACATGTATTGAAAATACATATACTTTATGCATAGAAACACCCAGATAGACACCAAAGCAAATACGATATATTTATGCATACAAATATTTACACTGAGCAAGAATCGCACCCTTAACAGTCGCATTCATTACTTTCTGTGGTGTGGTCACCACACATACAATTTGGTACTAAAATTAAAATCACATAAAACAAATAAAAAAAAACTTTGAGAACCTCACTGTATATATCATTGGAAACCTGTTCTGCAAACGAACTGAACACGCTCACCTAGAGTCGACAGTCGCTTGTCGCCTCTCAAAGTAAACGGGCGTGTATACACATGGATTTTACCGGGAAAACGGCTATCGTCACCGGCGCGAGTTCCGGCATCGGCGCTGCCACGGCCAAGCTGTTATCGACACACGGAGCAACGCTCGCATTAGTCGGTCGAAACGAGCAGAGATTGCTCGAAGTGGCAAAACATTGCGAAGAAGCCAGCTCGAAAAAATCATTATGTCTCCTTTTAGACCTCACTGTTGACGGTAACTGCGACGAAGTCGTCAGGAAAACAGTTGAAACATTCAAAAGAATAGATGTTTTAGTCAACTGTGCTGGTAAAGTGACTGTTACTTCGCTGTTTGATACCACAATGGAGATATTTGACGAATTAGTCGCTTTGAACCTGAGAGTACCTTACAAATTAACACAGTCTTGTATACCACATTTGAAGAAAACAAAAGGTAATATTGTGAACGTATTCTCTGCTCCAATGCGAGTGAGACCTGGATTCTTACCTTTCGCAATGATAAGAGATGCTATGGAAAGATTCACAAAAGCTGGAGCATTAGAATTAGTGAGTGAAGGAGTAAGAATCAATGCTGTACGCCCAGGGATAACAAGGACGAAGATATTGGCAAATTTGAATGTTGAAGATGAGTTTATGGATCAGGCGTATGATAAGATAGCAATGGCTGTACCTGGAAATGTTATTATAGAACCAGAGGAGATAGCTAAAATGATAGTGTTCGCTGCTAGTGATAGCTGTCCAAACTTAAATGGTGCTAGTTTGACGGTGGATAGTGCTGCGTCTTCCTGTTAACTGATAAGTAATTAGAATTATGAGTATTAAATTAATTTAATAAAGAAGTGTTTATTTTGTTTGCTCCATATTAAAGAGATTCGTACCGGGTTTCGAAAGGCTGTAATATGTTTTAAATTAATGAAAACAAGCCGTTTATTTTAATTGGTCGAAGGGCGATCAGATATCAAACTACAAGAATTGAAAAACGAGTCGAGTAAGTACTAAAATAATGTTTATAAATAGAGATTAATTTTTAAGTTATTTTTGTATGCTTCGACTATAAAGTTATATATACTTTTACACAAAACAGGCATAAGAATGAAACAGATTATATGATCCGTGAATCGTTTTTTTTATAAACCATTATCAACTTTGACAGATGCAGTGACGTCAATTTCTCCGCACTACAAGTCACAAGTCACCGCCACAGACATTTTTAATTTAGTTATGCGGTGATCAGGATTAATTTATATTAATTTATATAACAGTTACTAAAACTAACTGTTATATAAAGTAATATAAACTCTACGAATTTGACTACCTATAAAGTCGTAGTTCAAAGTTTACATAAATATAGACCAAAACGTGTCAATTAGTCATTTCATTAATCAAAATCCCTAAAATTAAACACGCTTCGATTAAGGATTTTCATCTATGAGTACCCACAGCGACTTATTTTAATTTAAATTCTGTGACACACAGGCATTTGGTTCAATTATAATGTTGATAGATTTATGCGTCCTTATTTATCTGTCTATATAATTAACAATTAATAGCCAAATATGTTGTTAAGCTCAAAACTCGAAGACGGCTGGACCATTTTGAGTATTTTTTTTTATATAAATTTGTTTAACTCTATAGAAGGTTTTGATGGAATAGCGAAAACGGGACCAGAAGTCTTCGCGAGTGGAGTCGGGGATATCAGTTAGTTCAATAAAAAAAAATTAAAACTGTTATACTCGTTCGCCTTTATATCTTATCATCTTATCATCACCACAGCGTTGCTCCTTAATGCATCCGAGGCCTATAGCCGTACGTGTTATAGTTATAACGAGAACGCAGCCATTTGACCTCCTAACCTCGAAAATAAAACACGTTACCACGTGTATAGTACTGTTACCTGTTGCTATCAACAGGTATACAAAAACAGGTCCAAATACATATATAAATATGTAATTAAATTTACCACATCTATTTATATTTATAACCTTCACATGTGGCGTAAACATACAATTATTGTTTATTATATCTGACCTTGGATGAGGAAAATCCGCTGTAATAACTAGTATGAACTCATTCAACGTTTGTTGTAATCATGAGTACATTATTATGTCAAATGATTCGATAAAGTTGAAGAGATAAAGGATGATCCGTGGCAAAATGGTAACAGGGTAGGTAAGAACAATGCAAGATGAAGCATCACTATCCAGTAGCCTTAGCACGAAATACTATCGAATTCGTAATGTAAAGGTATCGATAGAACGGAGCATCGCGATTGGCGGGCTACACACGGACACAGACACAAGAGGCAAACTGCCAATCACAATGCACCGTTCTCTCGAAACCTTTACATTACGAATTCGATAGGAATTCATGCTAGTCAGGTCAGCCTCATACAGGTCAGCCTCATTAGTAGGTACTCTTAACAGGGACCCAGAGTGTTTTTAGGTCCCAATGTAATAGGTGGCGAGCCTATTGCCATTAACCGGGCACTTATAAACCTGCGATAAATACACACATTACTTCGAAAAGCATCGAGAAGTCATTGGTGTGTGCCATGGTAAAACCTGGGATCGAACCCGAGACCTCGTCTCAGCAGTTCATTACCCATACCACTAGGCTACATATATGCATAGAAATATTTTCACTGAGCAGGGATTGAACTTACGCCTCCTGTATAGCAATTCGATTCGAAATCGATCGACATTATAATTTAAAAATTTATAGGGGTAAATCAATATGCACCCTTCATACCCCATGATAGAAACTGCAAGACAGTTTAACGAATTGCTATTGAAAGATATGGGATTCAAACAGTCTAACTGAAAGATATGGGATTCGAACCCCTCGCTCTAAGTGTTAAATACGTATTCAATTTTTGTGAGCAACAAGTGAAAGTTTGAAACGTGTTACGTCTTCAAACGAATTTCACGATGCTTTTGTAGATAAAAAAATTACGTTTAAAAAACCGACTTCAGAAAGATTTTATTCAATAATACTCTTATGGAAACCTAAAACCTTATTCATAAAATACTATTATTTGTTTTTGCTACCTATTAATAGGATTAAAATCAGTGCCGTAGTTTTGGCAGTGTACATACATAAAAAAATACCAATCGAATTGAGAACCTTCTCCTTTTTGGAAATCGGTTAACAAGTCTCATTTTTCGTTATACATGTAAGATTTTTGTACCGAAACATGAAAGTATAGGACCGTGAACTCGAAACAATGCTCGAGGCTCAAGGTTTTCATCAGCACCCAAACCACCTAGGTATTCATATTCATACGTTTTTTCTCGCTTTTTCTAGAGAAATAAGGTCAGTTTTCAAATGATGATGAGTTGTTTTCTATTGTTCATGCCCCAATTATTTTTTTACTGATGTAGAATTGAAATGTTTATTGAACAGAAAATAAGAAAGAAAAATGGTTATTACATTTGGAGGATTTCTACATTTTGCGTCTGATTTTTATAAGTTATAATGCTTTTGGTTAGTGAAAATTGTGAGAATATTTTTTTGGAGACCTCTGCACTTTGATGTAGGTAGTAGGTAATCGTACATCGATTACTCGGAGATTTACGATCTGATTCCCGTAATTGTTGTATAGTTCGATGCAAAATAGATGCCATTTGGTCCTATAAAACATTTTATATAGTTCGGACCAGTAGTTTTAGTTTTATCAACATTTATGTGTGTTTTGACATCTAAATTTTAACCGACTTCTTCTTTATGACCTTCGATATTTATGACGCAAAAATACAGTAAAAACAAATAATAGTATTTTATAAATAAGGTTTCAGATTTGCATAAATGTTGTTTTAAATCTTTATGATTTTGTGACTTTTAGTTTTTGAAGTCGGTTTTAATGAACGTAGTTTTTTTTTTGGTGTTATGGGTAGCGCCAAAACCAAAGTCTTATTTGTTGTTGTTGAAGGGGACGTAGTAAGCCTTCCCGAAGAGCGAAACCTATGCTCAGGTCCCCTCCGTGAGTAACGACGCTGCGCGCTGGTGTGAAACAAATTACTACACTACAATGGCAACTCAAAAATGCCAGTGGTTAGCTAGTCCATAAAGTCACACTGCAATCATTTTGTTACCATAACATTAAAAAAAACTCATTCATTCAATCATTAAACAATAATCATTCTGTAATTCATTATCGAACGTGAAAAAAATATCAAGGTCAAAACTGATAACACTCGTGAGTAAACAAAAATAATAGAATGATAACAAATACGGCTGATAACACCTCATATGAATTATGATACTATCAGTAGTAGAGCGATATCAGTGCAATGTGGACTGCAAAGAAAAACATTACATCGTGACATACATATATATTGTGTATTTTGAACGTTAAAATATTGCATCAGTTTTTCAATAAACTGATAACTGATTTTGTATACTGGATGAGCAAATATCCTGTTATTTCTTCAACAATCATCGTCTCTTCAAGAACCTGGTGGATATCCTAATTATCATTACAGATTATAGAACTGGGCATCAACCATTGTTGATTCAATAACCTGGTGGAAGTTTCAGTGTATCTTGAGCATTTCAGACATTAAAAATTCTGACGAAAATTTTGCTAAAATAGTGCAATATGTATCCTGTTAGTTCTTCAATATCGAAGCTGTCATCGTCACTTCGATAAACTATATGATGTAAGATCTACCAAAACTTATGAATTTTGGATATTAAGTACTACCAAAAATTGAGTATCCCGGACACTGGAATAACCTGTAAGTTCTTCAATAGCAGTAAATATCGTCACCATCTCTTTCAAGAGTTGGTAGAAATTTTACTGAAATTGTGTTTTCTGGACATTCTCTATCGTTTCTGTAATCTCTCAACGCAACCATCGTCACTTCAATAACCTGGTGGAATTTCTACCAAAAGTAATCGATGCGATATTGAACTGAAAATGGATAAAATCGACTTCAATGGCAAAGTCGCAATAATAACAGGCGCAAGTTCTGGCATAGGTGCAGCCACAGCCATAGCCTTTGCTGGTTACGGAGCAACCTTGACCCTTGTTGGAAGAAATGAACCTAGACTTTTGAAAACAGCTAATGAATGCGCCAGAAAAAACAATCTTGTACCTCTTTGGCTCCCATTAGACCTAACAAAAGAAGGAAAATGTGAAACAGTGGTAAATAAAACTATAGAAATGTATGGCAGTATTGATATTCTAGTGAATTGTGCCGGAAAAGTGGATAAATCCTCACTATTCGACCAGTCTATGGAGCTATTTGATGACCTGATGAACATAAATTTCAGAGTGCCTTACCATCTAACGCAATTAGCTTTACCACATTTAATTAAAACGAAAGGTAACATAATTAATATAGGAACATCGATGACAAAACGATATAAATCAGTTATTTTACCATATGTTATATCTAAGTCAGCTCTGCAGGTATTTACGACGCACGCAGCACCTGAATTGATGCGTGAGGGAGTCAGAATTAATATCATAAGTCCAGGACCAACAAGAACAAACATATTACAGAATATAAATATGTCTGACGATATTAAGGACCATACTTTTGATTTTCTGGCCCAACAGATGCCTAATGGTACGATTTTGGAGCCTCAAGAAGTCGCTACGTTGATCTGTTTGACTGCAAGTGGAGCGTTTCCTAATTTGAATGGTTCGGAATTGTTAATAGATGGTGCTGTGTGTATGGTTTGACTATTAAGTTGATATAAAGACTTGTTTTTTAATGTAATAAATAGTGCGTTTTCTACAAATGTGTTCTGTTGTTTTTTTTAACTTGACTGTACTAAATGTAAGAAGAGGGTATATCTTGTGAAGGAGTATCAAATCATCGCACAGTATCAAATAAAGTAGCAATAGCTATAGAATGATTGAAATAGTTTACAAGCAACATCTGAGTAAACCAGAAACATTTATTTATACGCAAATAATTTTACTACCATAATTGTACATTATTATGTTGCCCACGTAGACTTTGGTTATCGCGTAGAAAATACTTTTTTGTTCTATCAACAATAATTTCCGCAGCGCATGCAACGAAAGACGTTTTAGGGCACTCTTTTACACCTTGGGTTACGTTACTTAAGTTTTAATAAGGATTCGTAATCATTTTTAGCAATAAATATAACCTATGTTACCCAGGGTGAATATAGCTTTCCAATGGAGAAAGTTTTAAAATCGGCACATTAGATTTTGAGTTTATTCATTGCAAACATATACACACAAAATAAATCCTCTGTATAATATTTGCGTAGGTAACATTTCTGTGTATTCGTTTGTTTTAGTGTATAATAAAGAATATTTATTTAGATAAATTAATTCTTTGTCTATAGATACACTGGTAAGATTGACATTGGATATTATGCATAACATAGAACTAATTGTTGGTGGAACTAGTGAGAATGATCCTAAAATATTACGATTGTGTTTGAATAATTAAACACTGTGTTGGTTTAAGATCGGACAGTGCCTTAAACAAAGTTACCCCAAATCGTTAGCGCACATTTTAATACACATAATTCTTAATTTTATAATAGACTAATATAATTTATTGATATTGCCGTGCGATAAAGGCGATAATCGTGTGTCATTCTGACAGATTTAGAGTTCTTACATTGTAAGCGAGCATTCAGCTAAAATTAAATTATTCACTAATTTGCTTCTAATAATTTGGTACAGATTTAGAAATTCGCCGAAGTTTGAGATATTTTTAGAGATATAAACTTACAGGGTGAGAATAGGTCGGTACAGCTCGAGTAACGTGAGCCTGATATAAAGGCAGATGAGCCATAATCGGACAAAGACTTTTAATTGAATGAAATACAATTCGCAATAACAATTTGAAAGTGAAATTCTAAAATTTGTGAATTCACCCACATCTAATGTGCTTCTTCTTGTTCTTCATTCCAGCGCATCAAATCCCAATCGCATCTGAAACTGTAACTTCGGAGTCGGGAGTCCACACATCTCGTGTGTCTCTTTGTCAGATGACTAATAATCTCCCGGACCAACTGCTTGTCTCCTTCTCGAGCAGTACTGACTCGCAGGACTCAGGTTTAATAATGTTCCAGTACCAACAAGAACAAAAATAATTGGATAAAAATCTGGGCATATGGCAAAAATAATCGGGAATAAATCGTGACATACAAAACAAAAATACCATTTTTAAAAAACAAGTGTATCTCTTATCATGCACAATATGTTTTTATAACATGGGATTCAATGGAAATAGGAAATGGAATGCATCGTAAACACCTAAAAACTGGAATTCAAAACTGGGATCCAACGAAAACAAAGGATTTTTATTAGGAAAAAAAGCAGATAATTTTTGGTACTGTTCTGATTTATCGGGACATTTGGCGTCCCGATCAAGTGTAAATCAGGACCTCAGATCTCTGAAAATCGGGAAATCCCGCGTAAATTGGGAGCAACTCTAGCTGAAAGCCAAGGCAGTCATCATAACCCGCTAAAACAAACGCAAGTGTGACAGTTACGTCGGTGTTGATGTTCGCTTTACGATGAGATGATTTTATGTTTCGTCGTAAATTACTTCATCTTCTAAGAGATTCCTTAGGTGTCGCTACAGTAATAAACGTATTACGTGGACTGGGTAAGTGCAATCTGTAGGAGTATCGAATAACGAAAATGAAATATCGATATTGGAATGACATCACTTTTTACGGATTCTATCGCGATATATTTGTGGAATGCGACTGTTGCGCTGGAGGCGCAGTTTCGATCCTGACTCAACCATGAGGCTCATATTTGCCGTGTAATGTGTAATTATTTTATGAGAGTTCCCTCAACATAAGATTGGGTGACATTCAGCTCGACCATACAACATCTCATACTCCTCCTAAGAATGGTCACCAATCCTTTTGAATGTCTATGGCTTAACCTTGTGCTACAACGAGCCCTTACACTCCTTCCGCGACCGGGTATTATATCTAAATCCTTATCCTAAGCTAAATGTAGGTGATTAACCTTGAGTAATCGGATATCTTCGTTATATCGGACTATGTTGCCCGCGGTTCCACCCGCGTGGTCTGCTGCTCCTCCCCAGTAGCATGAAGATACAATATTGGCATGCTCATACCCATAACACAAGCAAGTCAAGCTATGCTTACCAAGGGTCTAGGTGGTGTTTTGTAGATTTTTGGCTCATATTTCGGACTAAAAGTCTTCTTTATTCCAGTTGCATCGGAGGCTTTCACCTAGGCGTCTGGGGTTCGCTTATTTCAGTCCAAATAAACTTATATTATAAGTGCCCAGTTAATGGCAATAGGCTCGCCACCTATTACATTGGGACCTAAACATAAACTGGCGAAATGTTTCTTCCTACCCCTTCGGGGATATAGGTGTGAGGTTATGTCATGTTATGTTATTTTACAAATATTTGTATTAAGCGGGCATCGAAATCCCCAACAACTTCTGCCTCCCAGCTTTACCTGGAGCAGGTTATACCGTTACTTGATAAATATTCGCCGGTGTTGTGTTTATCGATATAAAAATCCATCGATACAGTTAGATTAAGTTTATATTCCGGCTTATAAATTATATCGCAGATAAAATATTTGCTGATAACATCGCGCTAAACTGTAAATGGCACGTTGCAGTTCATACTTTTACAAATATTCATCATTTCAGCCACAGGACGTCCACTGCTGAACATAGGCCTCCCCCATTGACCTCCAATCCGACCGGTTGAGGCGATCTCTGCGTCTAATGAGTACCCGCGACTTTGACTATGTCGTCTGTCGACCTCGCAGGAGGCCGTCCCGGTCGCAGAAGGTACGCGGTCTCCATTCGAGAACCTTTCGGCTCCAACGGCCATCTGTTCATCTTGTTATGTGCCCCGCCCACTGGCACTTCAGTATTCTTCAATATTAAAAAGTTAATATTCTAGGACAATCTACACAACGCTATCTAGACCCATGGTGAGCATAGTTTAACTAGCTTGTGTTATGGCTTCTAGACTGGGGATAACAGATTTTGTTATTTTGTAAATACTTACATATTATACTTACCCTTATCTTAGAACAAAGTTAGCAATACAGTAACAAGTGTAAAGTTGCACGTACGCATACACATACGCATCTCAACACCAAACCTAGGTACGAAAAAGTGACAGAAAATATTAACCGTAAAACCTTTCTTATAAACCATTATAAACTTTGACAGAAATATATATTGCAGTAACGTCAACGTCTCTACACTAAAAATCACAAGTCTCTCCCACTGATATTTGAAACAAAAAATTGGGTAACGCGGTAATAAAGGAGTCTGTGGATCTATTTAGTAATACTAATGTCTATGGTTTTCATCCTGTGGGTGCACTTTGCACGAAATTAACTCAATAATATTAGCATGAAACAAGCATCCGCATGAAGCAGCGGGCAGCCTAAACGTAACTCTCAGGGGTAGTAACTATGTTATGTTTTCCTTCATAAAGCAATTATGTCTAATAGTCCACTTATGAAAGTTGCGTGACCGGGGATCGTACCCCAAACAGTCAAATTATTGAGTTATTACAATGGAAATTACTTTTAATTCAAGCAAATTATACTAAGGGAATTGGATTCAGAACGTAAATATGGAATTATATGATTGTACTAATATTATAAATACCTATATTAAAAAACTGAATCAGAAATGAGGAGAATGCAGGGACAGCACCTGTAACGGCGGCCACCATGTTCTGGTCTGCGCCACTGCTTACCATCAGACGTGGTGCAATCTGACGACTTAAGCATAATAAAAAATCCTTAGACGAACGAAAGTTGCCGATATAACCCACCGGGTTAGCAAGCTGAAGTGGCAGCCAGGCCCATAACAAGAAGAACAGATGGTCGTTGGAGCCGAAAGGAATGGAGACCACGCATTGGCAGACGAGACGCTGAGTTTCTTGCCGGAGTCTTCTCAGGTCGGGGCCGCGTTTCGAACCGGTGGTCCATTTGCTATATGTTGTTGATATTGACGTTTTGTAAGTGTCGTTTACTGGTCTATACAGAATAAATGATATTTGAATTGATTTGATTTGATTTGTGGGACGCCTCCCCGCGATATGGACAGACGAGCGGGTACCCGTTGGATGTAGACCGCCTCCAACCGGTCGGATTATAGGTCGTTGGCGGAAGCCTTATTCAATAGTGGACGTCCTAAATGATGGTGATGATGTTTAGATGTTTGTTATTCAAAATCACACACAACAGCTCTACGAATCTGGCTGAAACTTATATAGATTTTCAATAAATTCGTTTATTAGCTTATCATTTATGAGTACAGGAAAATATGTGCCCGAAGTCGAAGGCCCCTAATATATATTCGGCTTCGGGCACTTTTACCTTGCACTCTGTATATTGGCGGCTTTATAATTGAGGGGAGGTAAATAGTTCCAGTGTGTACAACTCTTTTAAATGGTGGCCAAAAATATCTCCGACGATCGTATAATAATCTGATGAATAAGTTCAACAAAATAAACCATTTCTAGCTTTTAATTATAAGATATTATAGTTTTATGGCAGTTAGAAACGCATTAATTAACCGCAAGGAAGTAATAAAAGAACTATATTTAACATTTGTAGGGACACAAGTTTGCAATTACAACATTATTTTTCTAATGTTATCGTTTATTTATAATCTGTAATCTGTGTGAAAAACCGCAGTAGCCTAGTGGTATGGGTAATGGACTGCTGAGACGAGGTCACAGGTTCGATCCCAGGTTTTACCATGGCACACACCAATGACTTTTCGATGCTTTTTGAAGTTATGTGTGTATTTATCGCAGGCGTATAAGTGCCCGGTTAATGGCAATAGGCTCGCCACCTATAACATTGGAACCTAAACATAAACTGGCGAAATGTGGGTGCTAGCACCGCTGCCAACCCCTTCGGGGATATAGGCGTGAGTTTATGTTATGTTATGTTATGTTATATAATCTGTATTAGAAACGTGTTGAACTTATTTCCTTTATGAGGAATGGTGGTCCTATGATCTGGACATCACCCTTTATTCTCAACAACTCAACAGGCTGTATAATGTATATGTATAAAAAGTTAATGTAGAGGGCTTTAGGTCAGAAGCAGGTAGGCCCAAAAAAGATGGGATATACGTGTCGTACTTAACGAGACCGTCCCTTTCATCCCTCATCTTGTTTCTGAAAAGTGTTTCAGGTCGCATAATTGACATGTTTTTCTAAACAACATGAAATGATTTTCAAGATAATTATGTTATTATTATACAATAAGATTAATTATTTCAGTCAATGATTTAATCCACTTTATACTTCGGAGCCCGCGGTCCACTTTTCAGAGAGGACAAGGGCCGAATATGTATATTTTTTTATTTAAGCGTAGCCTCGCCTGATGGTAAGCTGAAGGCAAAGTCTCAGGACAGAGGGTTACCATTATAAACACGTACAGAGTGACAATGGTGGCGCTATGCTTGACGGCCTCATCAGATGCTTTTTCACGCCACGTTTAAAAGACTCGAGACTGTAGCAAAAACGAAACATGAGATGGTAAGGAACTTCAAGACTCAATGGTGCGGCTGAGGAAAGTGGTAAGTGTAAGAAACTGGTTATCTGAACCACAGACATACATGGAGACGTTAGCTTTGCCCCGAAGGCCCTGGAGTTTTGGCGGGGTCTTAAACCATATTTTTGTCATTATCACACCCAAATATTCTAGTTAAGTACTCCAACACTGTCTACTACGAGAGACCAGTAGGTACGAATCTATACAAATAAGGGACGAATCTGCAACTTTAATTAGGGGCGACGAATTTTAGTAGACTAATGGGTTCGTCACCATTAAACGAATGATTCAAAAGTTTGGTTCTTCCTGATGATTTAGAATTCCGCCAGTACGGATGAAGTCATTTAATTTACGATCTCTGGCAAACAACTGGCCATAGAGTTGATGACTCAATCATCACAGCTGAACGGAGTTGATTTATTGACCAACAGTTTTAAAACGTACTTATACTCAATTCTGTGAAGCTTAGCCAAAAATGTTACATACATACATACATAAACTCGCGTCGATATCCCTAAATGGGTAGGCAGAGGTGCTAGCACCCACATTTCGCCAGCTTATGTATAGGTCCCAATAGGTGGCGAGCCTATTGCCATTAACCAGGCACTTATAAACCTGCGATAAATACACACATAACTTCGAAAAGCATCGAAAAGTTATTGGTGTGTGTCATAGTAAAACCTGGGATCGAAACCGAGACCTAATCTCAGCAGTCCATTACCCATACCACTAGGCTACCGTATTTTAATATACTTGTAAAGTAATCAAATTACCTTGGCAAACTTCAATTGTAATATTTTATGTGTTTAAATTTTGTACAAAGCTCCAGAAGACAGTAATAATATTCCACTTCTAATCAGCACAAGTGTAGATAATATTCGTCGCGTAAAGAACTGTCCGTCTGCGACAATTTGTGGAGCCGTCAGCGCGGACGAAATCTTTTGATTTACGATGTCATGGATGACGGACGACCACTATACAGGAAAGTACAGTAGGTTTACTGAGAATAAGCTTTTATTTATCGAGCGTTAGAAAAGGCGGGCGATTTTACTTTTGTCCGTATCTCTGTGATTTTTTCATGGCACGTCGATTTGACTTCACCTCGCCTGAAATTAAGTTGAAGGCAAAGTCTCATGAAAGAGGTCAATGTGTCAGTTGCGGTGTAAAAGTTAGATTACTTAACAGATTTTCACCTAACTTGGTACATGCGTTTTTGATTCAAATTTAGTCAAGATCTTTTTTTGATGAGCGGCAAAATGGAGGCTCAAAAGATATCATTCACTCACAGGTTCCAAAAAAGCTGGTATTATTTACTGAAGTAGGTACTCTAGTTTTAGATTGCATAAAAGTTGTTGGGGAATCCATTCCAGAAACATGTTGGTTAAATCTGCAATGTGTGCAATAATTTTCATACATAAGTAACTACTCATTGTATGAGAAATTTTATGTAACATTGTCGTTACGAGTAATTACACTCGTAACGATAATGTTTGTATGACAACCGATGGCATTGGTACAGCCGTGCCATGAATATGAATTCATGCATAAAAATATCTTAACTGAACGGTGACAGAATTCGCGCCCTGAGTAACGGTCGCGTTCACTACCACCACGCTACAAAGGCTGTTCCATACAGAACACGGCTACTTGAAAAATATAAAACATGTTACTAAGTTTATTATAGATAATAAAAATGTAGCTCGCACTTGACCTACTGTTTTATTCGCCATACGAACTGCAAAGTGGGCATTTTACGGCAACTTACCTGTAACAAAGAGATAACACATCATTATAATAAATTACAATCTGAATAAATAAAGATAAAACGGGTGTTCAACCATAATTTTATTTACTTCATTTTTTTTGTACAACTTAGGTGGCAGACAAGCAAATGGCCCACCAGATGAAGCGATTACCGTGTCCTAAGGACGATTACAATAAGATGTCAGTGGTAGTGACTTGTGACCTTTAGAGTGGAACATTGACGTCACTGCGATTTATATTTCTACCATACAGATGTAGGCGTTACCTGGAGGAAATCCATTACAAAAAATATATATATTGGGAGAAGGGGGGAGGATCCACCACTTACCCACGGTTCCACAATCCAACGCTAACAATATATAATGGAATGTCAAATTTATCCGCCCCCATCAAAGCAAGTAAAAGACTTCTTACCAGAGGGGAGATGTTATGTTCTATGTGCAATATTCCTCAAGTGCGAAGGACAAACCTCGACACGTGTTTCGCCTCTACACAAGGCATCTCGGCTCGGCTAGGTATTAGCGTTGAACTGTCGAACCGTGGGTGAGTGGTGGACCAATATATTTTTTTTATGTATATTTCGGTCTAAGTTATCAACTTGATTTATATGAAAACGATTCACGATTCATTCACTCTGTCACTTAGTACGTCCATTCGTCATTATACTCTGAGCCAATTCCTAACTCGGTTGGAGTCGGCTTTCTAGTCTCACTAAGATGCGGCTGAACTTCGATATTATCCGTGAAGCGACTGCCTTCGGACCTCCACAACCAAATTGGCGATAAAGTTCTGTAGTTAGGCTAGTCGGACTTTTGAGGGCTCCCAACTATCCGTAACGATTGTCATAGATGTTCGTATGGCAATGGGACCGACGGCTTAACGTGCTCTCCGAGGCACTTATAAACCTGCGATAAATACACATATAACTTCGAAAAGCATCGAAAAGTCATTAGTGTGTGCCATGGTAAACCTGGAATCGAACCCAAGACCCCGTCTCAGCAGTCCAGTACCCATACCACTAGGCTACCGCGTTCATTCGTGCTTGCGAAATTATGAATTATAGTTACACCATTTTGAGTTTCTAAATCAACTTTATATATAGTTATTAAATCCGCTTAGTGAATATGCTAATATTTCGAAGCGGAAAGACCCAAGGCTTATTGCCCTAATAATTTTAATAAAAAAGTCATTTATCATAGCAGAAATTATTAAATAATCGTAAAAAACTGATGTAATTTAATAACCGTAAAAGTTTTGCTCGTTAACTTTATTTTTGAAGAGAGTTCTCATGCTTCGTAATGGTTTTCGGGTGTTGTCTAGAAGCCCCACATTTCGCCAATTATGATTTTCGGTCCCACGTAATAAGGGGCAAGCCTATTGCCGTCAATCGGGCACTTTGTAAAAAAATGGGTATGACGAAAATAAATTCCTAAGCGAAAATGATACAGCTAAATAAATTTGAAAAAAAATTTATCAACATTCTTTGCGATGTAAATCGCAAGGAAATTATTTACGTGCTTAGCCGCACATGCACCACCAGTTAACGTCTTGGAGAGTATCAGACGGACCTTCTCAGTTATCCGTTAATAGGTATTTAATTACTAGCTGTTGCCAGCGGCGGCAGACGTCTGATCCCGTTCCCGCTGCTTGGACTTCTGATCCCATTCCCGCTGCTCCATAAAAACCTTCCATAGAACTTAAGGAACAAATAAAAAAAAGAATTACTCGAATTGGTCCAGCCGTCTTATGTTATGCGAGTTATGCGCTTGCCAACATATTTCGCGATTCATTTTTTTATGTACAGATCTCAATAATGTAATTAGCGACTTGATAGATTTAGCTGAATTTACTACAGAATACTATAAGCTAGTTCACATTATGGCATGCATCCAGTATAAATCAAATGTCGTAAATGAAATGTAGTAAAGTACATTAGTCCTCTAATGCGATGTGAGCAATGGTTCGATTGAAATAACACGACGGGTTTCAGACATCGAAATGAAATAAAACTATAGGTTCTGATATAGTATGGTACGATTTATAAACTTGAGCGATTACACTAGGCTAAGGTATATTGTTACTAAGTAAATTATATGGATCAACTGTAGTTCGAAATGTTTTTAAGAACTTGAATTGTATTGAATTATCAAGAAAATTTACCCGCGATAAAACAATTATCATTATTAAGTATTTATTACTTGACTATTACATGACACTTACATTGTCCAATTACAGGATTCTGGAAGGTAGTTTTTGCTCTACTAAAATGGAGCAAACGCACTGGACCGACAGCTCTTAACACAGAAAATGTCACCAACGACTGAAACTGAAGTATTTATATTTTAGTTTTTCCATTACATACAACACTTCCAAACAATCTTTTAACACACTAATTACAAATGCAGAATTAACTCGCTGAAGAGCAAAACCTATGTTCAGGCCCTCTCCGTGAGTAGCGGCGCTGCTGTGATTAGATATTCTTATTGTTGGACATGGTTATTATTGGACATTCTTATTATTAGAAATTCTAATTATTGGACATTCTTATTGTTGGACATTGTTATTCTTGGACTTTCTTATTATTGTACATTAGCTTTGGTCATTTTTCCTTTTGGACATAACTCGTGCAATTCAAACTAATTACTACACTACGATATGGCAACTCAAAAATGCCGTCGATTCGATCGTAGAAGACTCGCTGATATCATCGCTGCCGCGGCCGCTCAACACTTGTGCCGTGAACACACAGGAGATAGACATTCCTGCTCCACTTGGGTTGGCAACGACGAAATATCGTCACTAAATAAAACCAACGCTACTGTCGCTCACGTGCCAACTGACAAGCAACTCATTACGGGGGTATTATCTCCTTTATTGTGTTTGAATATTCGTATGTTAAGGATTCATTGTCTTTTTTTACCTTGGTGGAAAGTGATGCGACCGTTTCATTGATATCTTTGACTTTTATCATCAGTTGTGACCTACTGCGGTATCCTAGTGGTATGGGTAATGGACTGCTGAGACGAGGTCTCGGGTTCGATCTCAGGTTTTACCATGGCACACACCAAAGACTTTTCGATGCTTTTCGAAGTTAGGTTTACAAGGTTTACAAGTGCCTGGTTAATGGCAATAGGCTCGCCACCTATTACATTGGGCCCTAAACATAAACTGGCGAAATGTGGGTGCTGGCACCTCTGCCTACTCCTTCGGGGATATAGGCGCCAATGTAATAGGTGGGGAGCCTATTGCCACTAACCGGGCATCTATAAAACTGCGATTAATACACACATAACTTCGAAAAGCATCGTAAAGTCATTGGTGTGTGCCATGGTAAACCTGGGATCGAACCCGAGACCTCGTCTCACCCATACCACTAGGCTAACGCGGTAACCACTTTATTTTATATGATTTATCGAAGTGCCTTCCTCATCGGGGATATGCCAAATCATTAAGGGATATACTTTTGCTGGAAAAAAATATATTTTGATATCAAAATGTTAGCATTCAAAATGGTTAATCTGCCGTCAAATAAATAGAATATTAGCCACAGAATAGGATACCGCACGACAATGATAGATATGTTAGAAAAGATTTGCAGAGTCTACCTCCAATCTCTTAGTGTTAGGTTACTTTTTTATAACATATCATAATACAAACTCACGCTTATATCCCCGAAGGGGTAGACACAGGTGCTAGCACCCACATTTCGCCAGTTTATGATTAGGTTCCAATGAAATAGGTGGCGAGCCTATTGTCATTAACCAGGCACTTATAACCCTGCGAAAAGAACGCACAAAACTTCGAAAGCATCCAAAAGTCAAGTGTATGGTATTGGTATGGTGAAACCTGGGATCGAACTCAAGACCTCGTCTCAGCATTACTCATACCATTAGGCAGGCTACCGAGGTCTACTTTTTTATACTGCACGACAAAGTAGGGGCCCTCGACGTCATTCGAGATTCTATTTCGGCAGTAGATGTTTTATTTTGCTGACTAACCATATTAATTTGGCGACTGATAAATCATAGTCTTTGATTGATGGGCAATTTCTTATCTTTTTATAACACATGTCGTTTTGACACTTCCCTTAATTTATATTTATTAATTACTTCCTCTTTTATTAGGGCACTTCAATTCGACTTCACCTCGCCTGATGAAGGCAATGTTGCAGGAAAGAGGGTCACTATTAGAAACACCTATAGTGTTACAATGGTGGCGCTAAGCTTGACGGTTTCATCAGATGCTTTTTCATGCCCCGCTTTAAGGAACCGGGACTGTAGGAAGAAGGAAACACGCGCGTTGGTAAGAAATTCCAAGACTTTATGGTGCGGCAGAGGAAAGACTCACGGAACCGCTTGGTTCTTGATGGAATATTGTAAGCCGTAAGCGGGTGACCTCTAGTCCTGCACGTGTTGTCCTGTGTAGGAAAGGAGATGGTGGGATTAATTGCAAGAGCTCATCAGAACATTCACCATAAGGTACAGTAGAACTCAAAAGTGCAGTAGCAATCCTACGTAACTATAGCGTCAACATTCTAGCGCTACTTGTGACCTTTTTCTTTTAAGACAATTTACACACACACATAAATAGTTCTTCCGTAGGAATAGTATCATAATTTCGCAGCTATTACTTAAGATACTCGTGGCTGAATGGTACTAGCATGAGGTTTATAAAATACGGTTGTAGGTTCGAGTCCTACGATACCTTATTAATACTTTTTGGGTTTCATTTATATATGAATATCAGGTTGATGAATAAAATATGTTTCTTATGTAGAATTTATTATTTGTTAAACTTTAGCTAAGATCAACGTAGAATGTAAAAGTATGAAGGTAGATTTGAAATAAAATGGAACAATTACCGGCTTAGAGAAAATAAAACGACGTTGTTGGTGTTTAGTTGCGAGTGCTTGGTTTATTCCCGTGATTCAATTAAAAATTAATTTCAATATGTCTACAAGTAATATAAGTATGGAAGTCAAAGCCAATATTGTGGCTTACCATATGAATGGATTAAATATAAGTGAAATAGCAAATGAAACTGGCTTATCCGTAAGTATATTATTATACCATTTTATTTTTTACATTATACTAGCTGTTGCCCGCGGTTCCGCCCGCGTGGATATCGGTTATGGTGACCAAAACCAAGCCTATTTGTTATTTTGTGGTATAAGCTATATTATTGTAAACTGTCTATCTATTCATTAGTTTTTACGTGAAAGAGTAACAAACATCCAATCATTCACATTTATAATGTTAGTAGAATAATTATTCAAATAGATCTAGTGTTTTAAATAATTTAATAAACCGTTGCTTACAATAATGTGTAAAAACGTTCTTTTTAGAGGAATACTGTGAGCCGTTGGGTGAAGAGATTCGACGAAGAGGGTACCCTGAAGGTTCGTGCAAGAAGTGGGAGGCCACTGCTAATTAACCAGAACCAGCGGCGCCATATGGTGGCAGAGTATGAAACCGATGGTTTCATACCAACAAGACGATGGGCCAATGAATTTGGCACGTCATTGATGACTGTTCGCCGCGTACTCCATGCCGAAGGCCTGCATCACCGGACGCCAGCAAAAAAACCTTTTTTAACGCAACGGCATAAAGAAGAAAGGTTACGTTTTGCCCGGGAATACCTTGACTTTAACTGGGATACGACTATATTCTCGGACGAAAAAACTTTTAAGTCCTGTCAGAAGGGAAGGATGCAGTTGTGGCGTAGGAACAACACACGCTGGTCTGACAGTAACATTGTTGCTAACACGGAGTCAGGCAGAATAAGCGTCAATATGTGGGGATGGATAAGCGCGCAAGGACCAGGCGAGCTAGAATTTATTCCACCGCGAGCAAACAGCAGCAGTTATGTGGACGTTTTAAATAATATAATGTTACCTACAGTGCGCAATGTTTTTCCCCGAGAAGAATTAAGTAACTTTAGTTTTGTGCACGACAATTGCCCAATACACCGTGGTGTCATAGTTCGCGAATGGCTTAGGGAACATGCAGAGGTCGACGTTATTAATTGGCCAGCACGATCCCCTGATTTAAACCCCATAGAAAATATATGGGGTATAATGGTCCAAAGATGGGACTCACGGGACGAGAGATGTCCTGAATTATTAAAACAACATTGTATTCAAATATGGGATAATTTACGTGGGACAGATATTTGTCAGAATGTTGTGGGGTCCATGCGCCGACGTCTACTCAGCTGTATTGAGAACAACGGAGGTTATACAAAATATTAATAATTATTAACAGGAAAACTATTATTCATTATTAATATTTTGTCCGCCTACAATATTATTATTCTCTCTGAGCCTATTCCCAATTCTAGTCTAACTAAGATGCGGCTGAGCTTCAATATTTTCTGTGAAGCGACTGCCATCGGACCTCCACAACCAAATTGGCGATATCGAAATTCTACAATACTAATTATACTTAATTGGATGTTTGTAAAAAGTACTACTAGTCTTGTTGTTCTAAATATCAAAACTGTAAAAAATAATACTTTTGTTACATAACTTACAAGTAAGTAAACTATACCTACTTAATGATCTTTCTATGTATTACAAAAAATTAATTCAATAACCCAGTTAAGTAAGAAGAAGTAGTTTTTGTGAATTTGGTGAAAAGGGGACGTGCTGGCTATAAGACAAGTCAGTTTAAGATTGTAAGATTGAGGTTAAGTTTCAATCCTCTTTTCCTTGCGAAAACGAATACTTAAGCTATAAACCTCAATAAAATTTACATTGAGTAGGCAGGTAGATTTTATATTTTATATTTATTTATTTATTTAGTACTATACAATGTTACATAAATCTTAAAGTAAGACACTAAAACCCTACAGGGTTTAATATGTGTCGCGTCTAACAATATTGAGGGGTTAGGCATTAATTTTGCTACTGTGAACAAATAGAAAGATGATAAGTCCTTCTATGTAGTTATACATTCATTAGGTGCATTCCTTTGATTCCTATATGACTCGCGCGGGCGAGAGCGAGATTGCCATATGTTCCGCAATACAATGTGCGTTGGCGCATCTCGCTCTCGCTCACACCTGAACCGGTTATTTACCTTATAAAAAATAGACAATAGTTTTGCAAATGCGTATTCAGTGATACATGATGTTTTTAATTTGTTAGGTTTTATTACGATTCAATATGGTTTTGTTTACGGTAGTACGATTTAATTTTTGTTATGAAATCTTTATTGCCGAACTTAGTTCGTATTTCCGTAGTTATATTATTAAGCAGGTTAGGTATTAATCTATTAGCAGTTCTAGTTCCATAGAAGTTATTAAATGTAGGAACATTATATTTATTTGACGCTATTGATCGTGTTATGATTTTATGAGATATTTTGGATAGTTCTAGGTTACTAGATGGGTTGTGATTATATTGTTTTAAAATTGATAGTTCAAATTGTTGAGTGACTGGTAATATATTGTAGTGATGGAATAGTTTATTTATATTGTTTATATATATAGTAAAGATGAAATATATTTAGTTACTTATCAAACATTTTGTATCATTTCTTTTCATAACCCGATAATTTTAATCACATAAATAACAATTAATGCCAACTTCATGCAAAAATACTTTATAATTATTCAAAATTAAATATTTGACATAAATATAAAAAAATCATTATCAGCTGGAATCGAACCACAAACATCTCTAATCATTCCGATCTGATAGTGTCATGCATTAGCCACTTAGCTATCAGTTGATTTACTTTGCCTGTTAAATTACAGTATTAGTATCTAATGACTCACAGCAGGTGTAAAGAATAACACAGTTATGAAAACGAACATTATTAGGTATTATGATTAGTATATCTTCTATCTTCGTCTAACACGCACTTCTAATATATTGTTGTACTATTTACGCTATGTATTGCATTACGCACACAAGTAAAACCTACGTGCGACGGTCGCACCGTAAACCATTTTGAGCCTTGATGTGCTACTGCACTTTTGAGCTCTGACTGTACAATACTACCAGGGACGCAACATCTCTACGCATCTGCAAAGGGTCGAGGGTATTTGTGACCTCAGGATTCCTAATGCGGATCGGATTTCGCTGCAACCTGTCGAAAGCATCTAAGTATATCTTACTATTAGTAAAACATATTTACAGATGATCTGCGCCTTAACACAACTCAAATAGCTTCTATTATAATAGACAAAAGGTGATTAGTGCCCGGCCAGAGTTATTACACCCAATAAATCAGCGCCCGCGACGATATAGGATCGTTAGGTGACAATAGTTGAGTAGGTGCCTAGTTTATTTGAGATCTGATGATGGGCCGAGCTCTTGAGCTTAATATAATATAATAATATGATACCACCCAATATCGAATTTCTATTAGGTACTTATTGTAATTGTGAGTGGTGCAAAAAACGTGGTACCGTATTCTAGAAAAGCACACGGCCCAATTAATGGAAATTATTAACCGTGGCCTATGGTCGCTTGCAACAATAGAGGTTGCCCTTCTCCTGATGCCCTTCTTGAAGAATCCCCTATGGGGGTAGTACTTCCTTGGAAAAATCACAACAGGGAGCTCATGTCACAGTTTGAACGCGCGCGGGATGAAATTCCTTTCATACCGCACAGTGCGCACTGTCTCCAGTCGTAATGTGTGAGGATGAACTCTCTGCTTGTGGTGAGCGGTGTGATGATAGAAAGAAGGCGTGAGGCGCCCATCGCGTGTGACTTCCACGGCCTGCTTCTGCTAGAACGATAGGCGGCTCCATCCATCACCATCAGATCCATTATAGAGAACGGAGATCATTCTGCGAACTCCGACGCTCGAATCGCCTCCTCAACAATAAATCTTGGGATTACCTACTTTTAATCCTAGAGGGTCCTCTATTTACTCTGTTTAGAAAGGAGGTGAAGAGTGGCAAAGGAATACGTTGAAATCATTTCATTCTGAAACAACATCATTAAAAAAAGCACTACAATGAAATATATATTTCATTGGGTTCCAACAAAATGTCAAGTATTTTTCACAATGACCCAAATCAGATGAAATGGAACGTGGGAATTAATTTCTAATTAATGTCCTATTCACTCGCATGTCGTTCATGAAATGACGACGGTCGACGCCTCGCGGAGCCGGAAATTTAAACTTTTCGCCGACTACCCACGTAAGTTAAATTTTTAATATCGATGTATCCAATCTATTTCAGTGAGTATTTTTATCGTTTTCATGTTATTGAAAAGTTTGATGTAGGTAAGTAGTACCAGTACATATCGTTTACAGTTTCAGCTGAAAAACATTTGAGTGTTATTTTTTTTGTAATTCTGCTATTCACAACATAAAATCGTATGACTGCTGCCCACGGTTGTACCGGGATCGATTCCAATAATTATTCCAAACTCGCACTTTATCTCTCTCTTGATATTATAAATAAATAATATTCTAGGACAATCTACACAACGTCACCTAGATCCATGGTAAGCATAGTTTATCTAGCTTGTGTTATGGGTTCTAGAATGCGGTTAAACATACTTAGATAATTTTTTTTGTAAATTCCGATGCAAATATTCATATTCATGCACATAAACATTTGCACTGAGCGGGGATCGAACCCGCGCCCCTTGCATAGCAGTCGTGTTCACACAGAACACTCAGAACACTCCTCATACAGGGACTGAGGGCAAGTTCAAAGTCGAATTGAGTAGACAGGGTATTTAATGTTGTATCCATTAAATTACTTTAGTAGCTGTCAACAAAATAAATACCATTGCTTCCCTTGATTGATTTGATACACGAGTTGGCAAACTATCCCAGATCTCAAGGCCACGGCTAATACACAAAACGTAATCCAATCCGAAGGACGTTACAGGTCAAGGACGAATCCTTAGTGCATGAATGAACAATAAATTGTGTTTGAATAACAATAAATTGTTGGAGAAAGATGAGATGCTTACATTTATATATCAATCAATCAATCAATCAGCCTATCGCAGCCCACTGCTGGACATAGGCCTCTCCTAGTGTGCGCCACTGCTCCCTATCCTCTGCCTTCCGCATCCAGTCTGTCCCAGCCGCCTTTTTCAGGTCATCAGTCCATCTGGCTAGGGGGCGTCCTACCTTCCGTTTGCCTTCTCGCGGTCTCCACTCTAGGACTCGTTTGCTCCAGCAAATAAATAAACATAAATAACACTGAAATATTTTTTTTGAGATTTTTTACAGACTAGTGGTATGGGTAATGGACTGCTGAGGCGAGGTCTCGGGTTCGATCTCAAGTTTTACTATGTCACACACCAATGCCTTTTCGATGCTTTTCGAAGTTATGTGTGTATTTATAGCAGGTTTATAGGTACCCGGTTAATGGCAATAGGCTATCGTCACCATTACATCGGGACCTAAACATAAACTGGAGAAATTTGTGTCCTAGCACCTCTGCCTACCCCTTCGGGGACATTGGCGTGAGTTTAAGTTTATGTATGTATTCACCATATCATCCAGCGTTCAAGATCACAATATTTTTGTTGCCTTTACAAATATCCAATTAACCTCAAAGTTCAAATAGCTTCAAAGCCAATTTGCTAAAACATCACTAACAGGTTCAAAAATAAAGGCGATTACAAAACTATTCATCAGTATCCCAAAGATTTCCTTGCTACACAAACGATGAAAAAAAAACAAGTAAATTAGACAAGAAGGAATGTTTAGATTTTACAAAGCGATAGTCTCTTCAATAATAAATTACCACCTCTATTAGTGGCCAAATATTTTTTATTAATAAACAACCAGTTAACTTAGACCTCTTCTATTACCCCCAATCAAAAAGCCATGCAAAACAAAATGTACAGCAATCTGGGGTTCCCTTCTAACTGGTCGACAGGATTTGGCGGTTGTCCAAGTTTGTGGATAAACTTCACCCATTGTACATGCATGCCACTCAGATTTACACCGTATGACAAATGACATAGAGTTGTAAATTGATGTACGCTGTCAGCCAGTAAAGTTATTCTGTTTTGATAGCTTCGGGGTGGGTATGTTGATGAACGATATAAAAACGATGTTATAATTTCAAAACGTGAAATGAAGCAATTGCGAGTAATTGATGAATCGTGAACATAGTTTTTTCTCTACAATTGTTAAATGTATAATAGTGCGATGCAATTTATTTGCAATTTTATTACTATGATACGTTATTTGTACGATTAGGTGCTGTTAAATTTATGTTGCAACGCTAGGACTATCGCTGAAATTTATTGTATTTCTTTTGTATTTATGTAAACATAAAAAATATAGTCTTACATGTGTACGTTGTGTCAAACTAATTTGCAAATAGTTCATTTATTGTTTTTATTCAAGCAAATCGGAATCGGGGATGGTATACACAAATGTCTCAGGTGGTTTACAATGCAAGATTTTTAAAATGCAAGACAATTATATTGACAAAATAAAAATTTCTGCGCAAGAAAATTATATCTATAATAACACTATATATACATTACAGATAAACTCACGTCTCTTTCCCACTGAAGTAGGTAGTAGAATCGTTAATCGTTAAAAGAAATGTAAGGTGTATTACCAGATTAGTAATACTTTTACTATCATAATTATTTTCACACATGAACCCCGGATACACATATAATCTGGCCTTCCCTTATTTTAGCGTTACTTTGCCAATAGGCAACAAATAAACAGTAGATAAAAGTCAAAGATCGTATTTTTCTCGTTTCTCCGCATAACCCATTAGATTTAAATTCGACATACAATGCGGTTCAAATTACGGGTGTAAACCGACAATATCAACGAAACTACGACTGTTACCTTTCCATCAGCTCTTGGCTCTGTTCGATCTCAAGCAACAGATGTCCACAATTTTATAGAGCCTACCACTTTTCATAGGCGCTACAGGTGTACAATACTTGAAAAGTGAATGTAACTGTTTAAGAAAGTAATTAGGAAGTGTGCAGAAACTGCTTTTTTTTCTTTTTCCGTGCGCGAAATCCCCAAGGATACCAATCCCACCGGAGCCGGTGCGAGAGGTTATGTCGGACTCGAACCGTCTTTGGTTCTCTATTTGCGGAAGGTGAGATAGTAGCGAACATATCCCTCGCACCCCGGCAGACCCGGGGCCCTCTATTTCGAGATGACCCCCTTCGGGTGTAGGGATCACGGTATCCCCGTCTAGCCCTCGGGTATGGAGTGGCGCACACTGCTCTGCACAGCACAGACTCTGGAACAATAACCTGCGTCAGAACCTCACTTGTTCAAGCTGGTGAAGGTCAGCCCTATAGATCTTAATAGACCGACCCAATACTTACAATACTAGGTTCATTGTTCTAACCACTACAACAGACAATAGTGCAGCTTCAGATTATGAATTCAGCACCTGCAACAACGATATAACTTCATAACGCGGAGCCGTCCAGGTGTCCATCACAGTGTGTGCTCTGCATACCAATGAATACAATTCAACACTTCAAAGCCGTTGGTAGAACTAGCTTTCAATTATTTCTGAAATATTAACGTGCTCTACAGCATGGTGCAATCTCAATGTGTGAAGACTGGTCACCCATCCTAAGATTGATCTATTCTTTACCTTTTTTAACTAATTCTTTACTTAACTTAACGGAATATACTTGTTTAAATTACTATGTGCCAAACTATTCTTCAAAAAATCATATCGGTCTAGTACTTTTGGTGAATATTACATGCAAATATACAAACAAAGAAGTTAGCAAATCTTTTCTGTTGGGGAATATTTAAGTAAAAACGAGTCTCAGTGGCATGGCGGTAGTGAACGCAACTACGCAATAGACACGGGTTCGATACACGCTCAGTTCAAACGCATGAATATGACTATTTTCATTGGTCTGGTCGTAACTTGGTGAACACGTTAAGCCGTCGGTTCCGGTTGTCATATTAACATCTATGGCAGTCGTTACGGGTAGTTGGATCCTAAAAAAAACTACTGGCCTAATTTCAGTACTTCGATATCACCTATGTCTATAAGTTGTGGAGGTCGGGTAGACTGGAAAAAAGCAGAACCCGGACTCCAAGGTGACAGCTTTGGATGTGACCGGGATTATCACAAGGATGATGGTGGATATTTAAGTACATATAAACTTTAAAAAGGGCATTTTACTAGTGGAACTATATTATTATCATTATATTCACTCCTTACAAATAAATTTCAATTCCTGTACTTCCAGTTTCACATTGAATCAAGCTTCACGTTGAACTGTATCTACAAAAGTGGAGAAGCAGCATCCATAGTCAAATTAGCCCCATTAATGTTAGGACATACTCCACTAGCCACAAACACCACCATTTTAGCCACCTCCTCGGGCTCCAGAATATTCATATTCTTCGACAACGTCTCATACGTCAGTTCCCTGTCTTCTTGCCCCATATTCAGATTAGCCATAATATTAGTTCTCGTAATGCCTGGCTGGATACAATTCACACGTACTCCTTCACTAGCTAATTCAATAGCAGAGGATTTCGTGAATCTTTCTAGTCCAGCTTTTGAAATAGAATATGGTAAGTAACCATGTCGGATTCTGGTATGTTTTTCGTTAAAATTCACGATGTTTCCTTTAGTTTTCACTAAGTATGGGATGGCTAGACGTGTTAGTTCGTATGGTACACGCAGATTAATGTTTATCATCTCATCAAACGCATCTATATTATCATCGAAAAGAGATCCAACCATGAATTTTGCTGCACAGTTCACTAAAACGTCGATTCGATCAAATTTTGAAACTGTTTTTGTGATCACTGTTGCACAGCTACCTGGACTTGTTAGATCCAGTCTGAGAGTCAACGGTTCGTATCCGTTTTCATCTTGGCATTTTTTGGCAATATTTTTTAGTCTTTTCTCGTTTCTTCCAATTAGAGATAACTTGGCTCCATGCTTGGCGAAGAGAATCGCTGATGCTGCACCGATGCCTGAGCTAGCACCAGTCACTATTACTACTTTATCGGTAAAATTCATTATTACGCTTGACATGTTTTTCATTCAATAATTCATTATAATTTTCACAACAATAAGCGTCAAAGGTGTGGTTTAGACAAAAGATGCAACAATACTGTTGATATAAGGTTTTGTTATCACTTATCAGTAATGATAAGATAAGTACCTACTAATGTTATTGGCAAGATTTTTAATAATTGTCAATATTTGTTAAGTTGAGTGTTATTGCAATACGAAAAGCAGTTTTTAATAATAATATTATCGCTCTTTCTCGGCAACTGACGGCCAGTGACGGTCGTGCGGTTTTGGTCGGTTCGATTCTGATATAACTACCCTCGCTGACTTCGGTCGGGCGGTATCCGTGGGGATTCCCGCACGGGAAAAGAGAATAAAAAAGGGAGCCAAGTGCGGAAAGTATTTTCCCAATTTCCCCAAATTTTCTTCCTTATTAATTTCCCAAGTTAAAATTTCAAACGTAACTCACATATTTACCTAACTTCAGAAATTCCATAATATTCCTCTTCATATCACATACTTGGGCCTCAAGTGTACCTCAGAGACGTAATGGGGGAGCTTATCTCCCTCCATTAGTCGAATTGAACTGGGTACTTTTGTTTGCAACGCAGTGTACTGGAATTGTTTCGATGCATCGTGTCTGTTCGCTGGTTTAGTACAAGTTAAAGGACACAGCGAGTTGATCTGCACCTATTGTTATAGGATTTGTATAGATTTTTTTAGGACGCGTCAATTTGACTTCATCCCGCCTAGTGGTAAACTGAAGGCAAAGTCACAGGAAAGAGGGCCACCCTTACAAACACGTGAAGTGTAGCAATGGTGGCACTCAGCTTGACGACCTCATCAGATGTTTTTTCACGCCCCGCTTTAAGGACCCGGGACTGTATAGGAAGATAGTATAGGAGCTAGGTTTTGTTACAGGATTTTGGAGCGATATGGCTTCATAATGATTTTAATAGAGAAAGTGTTTCCAAAAGTTTCAAATATGAAATCAGAAGTTTATCATTTCTAGACAAGAGAATGGCACGAGGCTGCTAATTTTAGAACGATGTTAACCTCGCGTAACTAGTGATTTTTATCGTGTGGTATGAATGTATGATAGATTTACAACTTTACGACTGATACTTCTAAGTAGTAAAACGTTCAGCTACGTTATGTAGAAAAAAGTTCGAAACACGAAACGTTAAATTTTCAAGTCTCCTTAAATAGTTAACCTAATATAGTACCCACCCTAAACAGTCAGATATTAAATTTAAATTTTATGTTCCTTAGAACATAAAATTCTAGAAATTAAAAACCCAATTAGTTATTGTAGTTGTTAGTTTAGTTATTGTAACAGTTGATGTTCAACTGTTACAATAACTTCTTTAAGATTAAAAGTAATATGATAAGTTAGACACAAACTCTCTTATCGCTCTCGCTACAGCTTGTGCCTTAAAACTAGTTGCACTGGAAATAGAAAGCACAATGCTATCTGATTTATACCACAGAGTTAGCAACGATGTCTACAATCAGACTCTTATTTGTAAATAACATAATGTTTATTATAAAACATATATTCACGTCTATAAATCCATGAAGGGGTAGGCAGAAGTGTATTGATACCCACATTTGGTCAACTATGATGTTTGATACTACAAAATAGAGCTCGAGCCACGTAATAAATAGGACAGGAAATCTAAATTTTGATGCTATGGTAACTTAAGAAAGGGTTTTTGTAAGGGCAATAATATGATTAGTATACAGTAATAAATTAATTTACTTACACAATTGTACAGGATTGTGACTTATGAGTCTAGTCTCGTTGAATGATACTACTTACCTGTAACAAAAGAATAAGTACATTAATATAATCAGATATTACTATATTCAACGATAATTTGGCTGTTTTTCAGGTCGAAAATCTAAGGGTTTCAAGGAAGTAAATGATCTGATGATTAGCGGACAAAGCTCTGGCACATGGTTCCTTCTCGGGGTTGGGAGATCAAAAGGCAGTCAATCCCATAAAAGCCTTATAAATTACAAAAAAAGGGCCAGAAGAAGTACTGTTCCCGGCTAACCTGATGACGATATAATATGAAAATTTACTGTTTTTATACAACTTAAGTGACAGATAAGTATACGGTAAGTATACCTATCACTTCTGTACCCTACTTAGTATGAAAATCTATCGAATTCGTAACGTGAAGGTAACTTGAGGGCAGAATATTACGATAGGCGGGTTTCACATACACAGATTCACAGTAGGCAGGCTGCCTCTTGTAATGCTCCATTCTCACATTACATTACAGATTCGATAGATTTTCGTATTTCGAGCAGTGGTGTGACCATGGCTTAATTAAGGATTCGTGCAATATTTTGAGTAAGACTCTCGTGCTGTGAAAATCTTTTGTTTTTTTTCTATGGCACGTCAATTTGACTTCACCCCGCCTGAGTCTCTGGAAAGAGGTTCACCATTACAAACACGTAGAGTATTAAAATCCTCTCTCCTCTTCAGATGCTTTTTCACTCCCCGCTTGAAGGACCCGAGACTGTAGGAAGAAGGAAACACGTGAGCTAGTAAGGAATTCCAAGTGCGTACTTAATGGTGCGGCAGAGGAAAGATTCACCGAACCGCTTGGTTTTGATGGAATATTCCGCACCGTATACACGTAGGAAAGTATAGGATGGGAATATTGGAAGAGCTCTGCTCTGAAATCTGATTAAAAAGGGATTGAAGAACCACATAATATAGCTAAAATATTAGACAAAAGACGATTACTATTCAATTTCTTAGCTAAAACTAAACTTCTACGCCAACTGATTGCAAACGGCGAGCCGTCTCTCGGGTAGGGCTATTAAACGCGCAATTTAACTCCACTCGAGCGCAAATTGTTTGAAAATAGCCGTAGAATCGCTAATTTTATGGCCCAACGTCTAACGTTAACAGCTAGGCTTGTTTCTACTTTCTTTACAATTTAAATGAGACATTTGGATGCTCCGTACCGCTGTGGTCGTAACCTGATCTGTGAGGGGCGAGATTGCGAGGTGGCTATTACTGTTTTGGATAGGAAAATGGCCGCCTAACGTTTAAGAAGCGATAAAAGTGTAGGTATATAACTACTTTAATACAAATAAGATGGTGTACGAATATAGTCAATGATGGGATATAAAATATACATAAGCCGATTACCATATCAACGACCGGATCTTGTTAATGGAGGTGGGACAAATTTCATATTAAATTTCCTTAAGATAAGTGTTGAGGGGAAAGGGGAAGGGATATTTCTAGTAAATTAGAATTAAACGTGCTTCTTCGTGTAGAGTTTGTTTTTATTTATTTATTTATTTATTTATTTATACTTTATGCACGTTGTACATAGGCGGACTTAATGCCATAGGCATTCTCTACCAGTCTACCATAGGGCGGTGCAGAGCTAGTACGTTCTTCGCCTTTAAGAAATATTGCACAGAAATCTTATCTCCTCGGGTAAACAGTCTAATTACTTGCTTCAAGGGATGCGGTTTGGCATTCCTTGATAGAAGAAAGTGAATCGTTCTTGGTATCCGATAATTCGTATCATTGCCGGTGGATGGGTACAACGTCGCCCCTTGAGACGTAGAGGAGAATTTGGTTGGAGCTACACGTGGTCTCAGTATTCTTAATGTAAGAGACTGGTCGCGGATTCAAAACTCGACAAACTCGTTTTTATGCTTAGAATTCATTATCATTGGAATTTTAATCTTATTATTGCAGCTACAAAGTCTATTTGGAAACGGTACCTAACCTTTGCCATTTCGTTAGTCCGCACGGGTTCTAAAGGAGCTTCTGCTCAGTTGCATTAGTTATTCAAGTGAGGACATCTTATCTAGAAGCTTTGCCAAGCATCAATAACTGTTTCACTGACCACGGGTCTCAATTGAACCAAACCAAAATAACGTTGACCCTTTGGGTATCCGATTTCATACACTATCAAGTGCTTTGAATTACTTAGCATTAGTATATATTTTAATATATTTAGTTATAGATTTTTTTTATTGATTTAACCTTCTTCGAGGAGGGGCATACTCTTCAAAAAGGGTGTTAGAAGATTTCTATGATCTCGACAACACGAGTGTGCCGCCTCTGGTATTCCTAGCGTCCATAGGGCACGGTAGCCACTTTCTATCAGGTGGGACGTGGGCTTGTCTGTCACCTAAGCAGTATAATGGTTAATTTAATCTACCTCCGTTTTCATGTTAAATACTCGTCAATCGAATCGTATTACTTGTCTTCAAATAATTTTCTAACTAAGGTTTTCCTCGCAGAAAATCCTCTACAGATATCATCCCTGAACCCCTCATAATAAAATTTACACTTGTACTAATGAATCAGGTGAGGTAAAGTCAAATCGACGTGTCTTGGTAAAAAAAAAACAAAAGCCACCACTGAACTATCAAAGAATTATTAAAATCCGAATAATACTTCATCAAACCTTCCCACTCTTCCCAGGCACTTTATTAATTCGTAGTCACCTTATCGTTTCCCACCAGGTAGATGAAAAATTACACCGTGTGCTCGGTACACACCGGCGGAATAAAAACAACTTGTTAGTCTATGATAAATGAGAGTGTATTCATGGCTTTATTGGATTAAAATATTGCTAGTGTAATCTGTGGTGCTGCACGCTTGTGAAGGGTTATATTGGTCAAGTGTAAGAAGGGTTAAGTCGCTAGGATAATATTTTCTGGGTTGGATTCTGGAGTGTTCATTGTAACATAAAATGTTAAGTTCTATAGGTTGTAGCTTAATCTTTTTTCTGTATGTATGGCTTCACCGTAGACGTTTTAAAATATCATATCACTCAAATAAACATGACAATTTATGAACTTTAAATAACTTATGAGAATTAGGACAATTTTTGACATATATGAGCTTCTACTCCGTTTTATTCAAAATAAAATTATATTTCAATTCGTATCAGCAGTTTCTAAGATTAACCACTTCAACCAAATAAACATACAAACACTTCAACTTTATAATTATGAATACAGCCAAAGAGTGGAACGCTCCGAATCTGTGTTTCCGAATGACTATAACTTGGAGGTCTTCAAGACTAGATTGAAGTAACCTAACTTCTAGGGAATCGTGCTTCACTGTCGACCCCATCATCACTTACCACTAGGCGAGAGAGTGGTCAAACGCGAGCCAATCGAACATAAAAAATGATAATACTACCATAGATTTCCACTGCTGTACAATGATGTTAATATCTATTCTAGTGCTACCACTAACAAAACCTTGTGAACCAAACCGTGTACAAAGATGTCGATTCCGGGAATTATAGCTGGATAACCACTGAACATCAATATTCATCGCGAACCACCTCTATCTAGAAGGGTGCTGTTAATCACCTCAACCGAACTACTGCCGGTGGAGTTAGGGTTGCCACTAACTACCAAAGGATGGATTTTTTAAATTTACGAGAATTTAATATCAAAGAAAGTTATTGGTGTGGTGACAGAGATAGAATTTATCACCCCATCTCCCCCCCATTCGAAGGGTGTCGTAAATGGAAAAATTCGCAGACGATATCACTGCGAGAGATGAAAAACTCGAAATAAAACTGTGGTAAGCGTGTCTGGCAAGCGTGGAAACAAGGTAAAGCTTTCCAACATTGGGAGAGGCCTATGTCCAGCACTGGAATGTGATGGGTTAATTTATCGATTGATTGATCCTTGAAAGTAGGATATATTGCCGTAAATAGGCAGTGTATAACCCCCTTATATCAGTAAATTTCACTTTTAACAGTGTAGGTAATAATTAATAGTTTTGGTCTTGTCAACTTCTTGGCGTTTTTTTTTCTGGTTTTATTAATTGATGCTTAATTCCATTAAAAAAACGTGTGACCTGAACATAAACTGGTGGAAATGTGGGTGCTAGCAGCTTCTGCCTACCCCTTCTGGAATATAAGTGTGACTTTATGTATGTATGTAAAATAATAAAATTATAAAAATAAAAATACCATGTTCACCTTTTAAACAGTTTCTCATGCTTATTGGTTGGCCTAATAAGAACTGGCTCTGCGGTCGTTAGGACCATATATACTCAATATACTTAATATTTTTTTAAAGATTGAAATGCTAATGTTCAGAACGGGTTCAAATGTTAAAAACGGCGATTATTTACGTAACTAAATCTATAATTTTCATCCATATAGAGATTTTTTATACGTTAAGTAATTCAAATATCTAGTTTATGAAACATTCGCTGGCAGCCCTATATAAATTAAGCCGTTCAATTCCGGACCGAACCACTCCGTACTGGATCGAAGCGGTTACAGGAAGATAAAAGGGTAGGGGCACATCGTGCTCTAGATAATCGGGTGGACGAAAAGTCAACTAGGATGTGTAACTTTACAAGTGTGGTGTACCACAATTGTATAAAATCTATAATTTTATTGTATTTCATTCAAATTAAATGAAGAAGAAGAAAAGTTGAAAGCTAACGTCTGAATTCCAAAAACTATTTTCTACAAACAAACTTATGGCCAGTGTCACTCGGTAATGTTCCCGTTATATCGTCCGTAACCGTTTCGGTTATATCGTCTACTATACATGCAAAACTGTTCATAAAAATCATCTTCATAAAAAACAACTCCTCTAAAAAGTGTTTAGGTAGTAGGTAGTTTTACTTACCGGCAGTTTATCTATTCAGTGATAAAGACTTTTTTTATGAACAACGGATTTTTTAGAGGATAATTTTACTAAGGCGATGTCTTATCGGCTGCCAGCAAGAAAGTAAAACAGGTCATCATCAGCTTGCCTTTTCCTTTAGAACTTGATTACTATAGATATTCGATTAAATCTCTGGTTAGACATATTTTATTCGCATGTAGTGCCTTACGCCCAGTAAAAATAACCTCTCATTTTCGCTTTTGTTGTTACTAACTCTTGACGTTCCCAACGAATGAATTACATTGTTATTCATCAGTTTTGATCATAGCAAAGATTATTCAACAGAAAAATTAAAACCAGTGTAATAATTCCGAGTGTGTTCCAAACCTTACAGGACAGCCACACCGTGCAATCGCCATTACTTACCGAAGTAATTGAGCTGACTACAGATCGACTATCACAGCAAACGTTTAGCACGGCGAGCAGTTTGTAGAGGTGGCAGTTTGAACCTGGGCGAGGTCAATATATCGCAGTAGTGAAATATACTTTACACTGAACCTTTAGAATGAAAGTGATATTAGAATCTATTTCATATATTTAATTTTAACACAGGTAGTAGCACGAGTGTGACGCCTCTGGTGTTGCAAACGCCACGGAGACCACTTTCCATCAGGTGGGCCGTGTGTTTGTCTGCCAAATAAGTAGTATAAAATATATATTTAAAAGTTGGAGAGCAACAAATCCTTCTCTTTATTTATAATATAATATACGATATTATGGTGATCTTTCCTGAGATTTTGGTCTGTAGGAAAAACACGTGAGCTGGTAAGGAATTTCAAGAATGGTGCACTTATAGTAGGGTTGGGTGTAGTTTTTTGACCTTAGTTGGGTCCTACAAAGCCACCATTCATATTATATTCTTAAACAAGCTTTATTTTCATTAAAATTCAAGTCAAAATTTCAAAAGTGAGCAGGCTTCAAATACCTCCCCTCTTGACAAAGTAATGTCGCCTCTATTCCTATTAGCAATAAAGAAGATATTACTTTGTCATAGTTCCGTAATGGTTAACGACGCTGCAATGAAACTAGGGAAGACATGCAGTGAAAGTTTTCCCGCTTACGGTCGGAAAAACCGTGTTTTTGTTGTGTGGTACAAGTGATAGGTTGATACCGATTTACTTATTATGTAACATTTTACAGTTTAAAACTAACTAACTAACTGAAATTTGTACAGATTGCATCAGAAAATGACTGATTATTGCATAGTTTCCGATATAAAATTGAGAATAAAAATTATTTGTTTCAAAATATTGTTATAGTTAACAGTAGTAACACTAAAAATACTACGAGCAATTGTGTTCTTTTTACACAGTATCATAGTAGATACTAATAATATTCTTAAGAATTAGAATTAGTTCTACATTTTTTACCACTGACAAGACAAGCACGCGGCCCACCTGATGAAAAGTGGTTACCGTATCACCATTACTCATACGCTTGATAATAGAAATCAATTATGTCTTTCATTTTTGAACATAATATTTATATTTCTAATTTTTCTGGACGAAATTAGCCGCATGGTTCCCGGCAGAATAGAATCTTTACACATGCGGTGTAAAATACTACAAATACTTCTCTCCATCCCATGGTTGCCTGTAAGAGATTGCCACATAGCGATAAGGCCGCCCATTGTATCTACCTTATAATCTGCATTTCCATATCATGATGTAATTCTTTGGTGTACAATAAAGACATATATTATTACTATTTTACAAGGTGACTAAGGGATAGGGCTGTTTAACATCACATAAATACACATACGTACAGTCAGAACTTAGGTTCAGATCCATGGCTAGAGTCAACAATAGGGCACGGTATACGGCAATAGGCTCACTCACCCCTTATGACGTAGGAATACAATGGTTAGTGAAATGTGGATTTTAATTCTCCTCTGCTTACCTTGATGAAAAATGGGTGTGAGTATATGTATACATACATGTATGAAATTAAATACTACGAAAAGACTGAATCCAATCGCTACCGACTCCATCTTACCCTCCACACTCTTACTAAACAATCGAACGCGTGTGATTTGAAGTTTTTATTGTAAAATATTACGAGATACTATTAAACCATTAGTAACTTTCTTTCTGATAGCTATTTGTACAATAACTCTTTAATGGCTTTAAGACTTTGAATTACCTGTCAAATTTAAGTTTGTACTTATGTAAAAAAGAAATAATATGCAATGTCTAATTCCCCTAATATCCTTTTATCATTATCTCTGCCTACCCACATAAACCAGAAAGTATTAAAATCACTTTTAATTACTCGCTACAAACAATTGTCGAGGAGTCAATCGGGAAGGGGATAGCAAACAGAGGCTCATTTCCTCTTTCATGGCTGAGGAAACGAGGTGGAAATTCCCTCCAACCTCCGACTTACTGTAATGAGAGGCCTTTATATAAGGAGGGGCGTTGAGGAACGATATAGTGAGGAATATTTTATAAATAAGGGAAAAATGCGATCATACGAGTTCCTATACTTACGGCATACTATGATGGACGTTTTGACACGACTGGATTTGCTCGTTTTCTCTTTTTGGGGGAGTGAAGTTTATTTTCTTCTTTGTCTGTGCAATACCAAAGGCGTCATACTCGTGCTACCGACCATGTAGAGGAGAAGGGAGGAAGGGAAGTAATAGGGTTAAGAGAGTTTGTGTGCTGTCAGTGCAGTAGCTAATATGCTCCATTTAGTTTCAAATAAAATATTTTAAAAATGTATGATTAATAGGTGTTGCTTACCCCAAAATAATTTGAACCCTACTACTGAAAATTACGCTCTAAAAAGTATTAGACTAGAAAATATCAAGGATAACTGTGGTCATACGCCACTTTTCCCTGAACTATTTGAGTTTCGATAGAGTAAGTGATTTACGACCATCGGGTATCTTGATATTTTCTTGTTTAATTCATTTTAGAGCGTGATTTTTCAGTAGCAGTGTTTTATTTTTGTATTATTATTGGGTATAACAACCAAAAAAACTAGTAGAAATGCGACACGATAGCGCAATTGATGTCGCACATTCAACCATTAATAATATCGTGCATTACTAGTGGATAATTGCTTTGATTGGTGGAATTTACTACTACTTTTAATGACATATTATCTCAAATCATACGTAATACAAAACGAAAACACACTTAACGCTTTTTAAGGTAGTGACAACTCTACTGCCACCATCTTTTTTACAACCGTTCAAAATAGCGATTACTTTGCTATAGAAAAAAAATATTTATGGCGTTTCATACTCTAATTCGAATAATATCGAATATTTACGAAAAGTTTAGACGTATTCTTACAAAAAGGTTCATAGTGCCGATTTTATCGTTCGTTGCGTAAATACGCACACTAATGACAAGACACGTGCACCGACTACACCACACTTTCACTTGTTTTTTGTTTTCAATGATAACAACAATTTCTATCTCCCTTCCACACCGGCTCCCAATCCAACAACCGGCCATTATTTATCCTTCAAATCTTTAGTTTCCGTTCATCTTGGCCCAATTTTCTTGGGTTTTGTTACGTGACTTGTTTTTTGAAGATTAACTGCAACCTTTCCTTTCATTTGGTTCACTCTTGTATTTATTGCTATGGTTTATTTACTCGTCAATATTTCATTGGTTGCTTATGAATGATTCTAATAATGTCAACTGACACTATCGCTATTAAGTTATAAGAATAGCTGCGCAAGTCTAGGCTTGATGAAATACATGTTAATGAAATTTGCAGAAGTATCTATCGATGCACGTTACAATATATTTGTGCAAGTCTAAATAAGATCCGCGGTAGCCTAGTGGTATGGGTCATGGACTGCTGAGACAAGGTCTCGGGTTATATCCCACGTTTTACCATGGCACACACCAATGACTTTTCGATGCTTTACGAAGTTATGTGTGTATTTATCGCAGGTTTATAAGTGCCCGGTTAATGGCAATAGGCCATCTACAGCTTTACTCTTTTATAGTCTATATTGGTAGCCACACAGGTTACAATATGCTTCTGCAAATTTAACATAACATAACATAAACTCACGCCTATATCACCGAAGGGGTAGGGATAGGCGATGCGGTAGTTTTTTCGCAGCATTAAAAAATAAAACAAAAGAAAGGTCTAACGCTACGATGAAAATGACAAGACCATCAAAAGCTTTCCCCATTATAATTTCTGTTGGCATTTAACCAACATCAAATATGAATATTATAGTTCATAAACAACGTTTAAAATCATATTCAATAAATAAAACATGAAGATATCAACTTTACATCAACATAAAATACAGGGTGGAATTTTGTAATGCCACCTGAAAGAGAAAAAATATTAGTAGTATTTATGAAGTTTGTTAGAGAAATTTCATCCTTATAATTGACCCTAACGATCAATGCAATAAAAGTACAGGGTGCAACTTTTACAGATTTTAATCGGTTCGATTACCGGGTGTGGCAAGCGAATTTTTCAAAATGCTTGAATGCAGCTTTGTTTCTTTTCAAAAATAAAGGAATGTTTCCTTTGAGTCAAATTTTCTATCTACAGTATTAAGAGTACTTCCCCTTCAGGTGGCATTACAAAATTCCACCCTGTATACAATTTATACCATCCCTATAGTTTAAGGAAAAATATATATGGCTGTGTCAAAGGGGTTCGATCATTTCGTACAATGTTGAGCCGCAAGCAAGGGGAAAACGGAAAATATTGGTTATTTATTCTTTTTTCGCATTTAGAGCTTGGGTGGGACAGATATAGCAAATATTGATACATGGATGTGGATCGTAGAAAGCGACTTAAGATAGGGCTGCTCTCCAACTGACAGTAAACATATAGCCTATGATAAAGTACCCGCTGGACGACAATTGGCACGTCTTCTATTACAGTCAGCCAAATGTGGGTGATAATACATCTCTACCTATCCTTTGGAGAATTTACAGACGTGATTTTTTTTATTCAGGACACGTCAATTTGACTTCACCTTGTCTGATGGTAAGGTCAAGGCAAAGTCTCAGGATGAAGTCGACTGAGAATGTATGTAAGTAGTCGGTTTTTTCGATGGTTCATTTTTATTTCAATATTTATACTGATGAAGATGATAAAGCAGTTTTTTGAATAAGAACTACTAAAAAAGTAAAGTCCACTGAGTTTCTTACCGGAGCCTTCTCGCGCGTTTTGAATCAGTGTGGTGATCTTCAATATGTTTTTAATTTAGACGTTATGTAAGTTCCGTTGAATTGTCTATACAGAACAAATAACATTTATTTTTTTATTATTTTGATTTTACAGACTCGGGAAGTCTACGCCATAGTGAACAATAGCCCTACAATCACTAAGTATGCCAGCTAGCAGGTGAGATGGACCCCGAATGACACAGTGGGGCCCAAAATCCCCATATTTGACTTTCTTTGCAAATGAATCACGAAAATTCTACATAAACTACAGGAATAATCACTTATTTTCAATGTATGACATTGCTAACACACATACAGACGTGAAGTCTGAAAATATTAGTCATTTTATATAAAACATTATTCATATAACCATAACAAATAGCACGGCTACATCCACATAGTGAATTTGTAGCGGGGGTCATTCGTCAATACCGGATCTAGACATTTATCCGAATGGCCGATATTGATTTATTGTCTGCGACACGCCTTAGTCTGTCTGCATTCGTTTATCTTTATGAAGGGCACAGATTTATGGACTGATCTCGTATTTTTTATAGAGTTACGCAATTGTTTGGGTAATGAGACGACAGCTTCTGTTATAGATGAATGGGGGATGTTATTCAACAACAGTTTCGTTCGGTAGTTTGACAGTAACTGTCAAACTTCTGAACGGATCTGGCTGAACGAATCTTTGTACAGGGATACATTACGTATTAGTAATATACCTAATACAAAGACTGACTTTTTATCGTTGAATTAGATTCCTATGGGTTGCGGGCACGAGATCCAAACTAGGATTAGGTAGTTTTGCTATAAAATGTGAATGCCTCTCGCCAGATTTTGGGATCATATTATATTCTATTGATTTGATTCAAATTTAATTCAAATCATTAAACAAACCTTAAATTTACAGCTCAAACTCAGCCTCAAATGCATGGCAATAGTGCCCGGAATACGGCAATAGGCTCACCCCTAATTACGTGGGACTGAATACAATAATTGGTGAAATCTAGACTAGTAATTGGCCTCTGCGTAACCCTACGGGGATAAAGACGTGATTAAACGTATGTATGTAAACAAATCAATAAAATATGAGACCGCAAAATCCACATCTTAAAGCACATAATGTGAGTGATCTTTCTGTCAAAACTCTTATCTATACTATCTTATATTATAATCGTAGCTTCAAATAAAGAAAAGCCGCGCAAAAATAGTACATTAAGAAAGACAAGTACGAGAGTACCCAGCCATTTATGACATAAAAATGATATCCAACGACACAACCCGTTCCAATTGCCAAATTCTCGCCACATCACCTCGTCATGCCTCAGGGGAGACGAGTCGTAGACGGAACTACAAGTTAAACGAAATGTCAAATATTGATTTATTACTCGCTGCTTGTATTGCCTTTATATTGCCCCACAGAGATATGAAAGTAGCTTTAATGTGTAGAGTAATTCACGTAGTATATTGTATTCGTCATTGGGGTACCATTATCACTCTCATAGCGATATATCAGCTGCGCCAAAACTTGGAATTTGAAGCTCGAGGTTCGTTAATTGTTTTCGATTCCTCAGGACTTGGTTAACCTGCCACTTAATAAGTTTAAAATAGAAGTGAAAAGGTGTTTAATGAAAAAAGTTATTATGATGTAGACGAATATCTTGATGATAAAAATGTATGGTCATACTAATCTTCTTCTTGCACCTATTTATTATAAATGAAAAGGTGTTTAATGAAAAAAGTTATTATGATGTAGACGAATATCTTGATGATAAAAATGTATGGTCATACTAATCTTCTTCTTGCACCTATTTATTATAAACTAGCTGTTGCCCGCGGCTCCGCCCGCGTGGATGTCGATTATCGCGTTGTACGACTCTACTCGATTCACTACTTGCCTCTCTATACTACTTTTCCTTGCTGTCATGACAACGGAAATTGTTAGCGATATTAGCGCCAATGTATATAAATTTACCGGATCAATTGAGATTTATGATTATTACTCCGCTCCCTTGTATGGTAGCGTGATGATATATAGCCTATGTTACTCCTAGATATTGTAGCCTTTTAGAGGTGAAAGAATTGTTTAAATCGGCCCAGTACTTTTTGAGCCTATTCATTACAAACATACAAAAATAGGTACAAATCTTTCCTCTTTATAATATTAGTATAGATATAGATAATCAAAACTATATATTAAAAAGGATAAAGGAAATATAGGATAACATTAATCTACTTGAGTTTCTTGCTGGTCCCTTTATCAGTAGATCTAACTACCAAACCAGCGAAATAATTTATTTACTTTTTTATTTGTTATAAATATTAATATTATTGGCAAAAGTAATTGTAAAACTTTGACATTCATAAGTGCTCTTTATGTGCCTAAAATGAATAAACGAATTGATACTTTGATAGTAATTGGTATGTCACCTTTTTCAGGAGCGATTGCAATCTGATTACCCAACTTCAAAGAAACTTTTTTTTTATAATATTAGCAACCGAAATTACTAATATTCTCCTCTAAAGCCTTCAGCTAAGCTCAACAGCTTGTGTTAGGAGTGGATCCACGTTGGCATTGTAGTGGACACGATTCGATCCCGGGACTTCTAACGACTAAACTATGGACGCTTTTATTTTAGCTGCTTCATCAACTTGCCGAAGAGGTTGACTTAGACTCTGAAGGTGTTGATAGCATTCTGTGAACAATGTGGTATATATAAGGCACCCAAATCAAATCCTCTGAACCCAAGTCAACTTAGTTGCAAACTGTTACAAAATACTTAGCTTATGACAGTTTTTAAAATTACAGCTTTCACCAGCTCATCAGTAGGTTCAATATTCACTTTTATAGGTGTTGGAGTAATAAGTACATACAATGTAACGTAAGTACTAAATACATTCTTGCTAGATAGGTAGAGTACTATTAAGTATAAAAACGTAATATAAAAAGCCATAAAACTATTGAATTCCTGGTCTGATGATGATATCAAGCTAAAATTAGTATAACTTTGTAAAAGTTATGTTGATGTAATGTTCAACAAAGTTGTGGAATCTTCCATCTATCTAAATCAGGGTTGTCCAGACTAGATGGGAGACCCAGGGCTAACAGAAATGACTAAATACATTTTTGGGTGCAAAATATTTATAAAAGTAAATTAAAGGTATAGTGGGTATCATTATTTTATTATCTACATTCTCATTAACTTTTTTTTACAATTTTGTTAACATCAACCTCAATATTAATAATAGCTGAACTAGAATTTCGTCGCAAGATACAGTTTGATCATTTATGTAGGTATCTTAAATACAAAAGGAGATAAAAATGTTTTTGCGAGCTGTACCAATTCAAGCCAGGCCATAGTATAGACTAAATGATAGGATCAACAGTAACGGCCATAAACCATTATGTAGATAGACCTAACTTGGAATTAGAAACAGAACATGTAATTAAACACGAAATAAATGTGATCACTTACCTCAATGGTAAGTCATTCATTGTCTTCTTTTGTTTTATTGATCAAGAGATTTGTTACATCAGTAATTTTCAGTAATTAAAGCTACGGTATGCTACCAGCCCACCAGACCACGATATGGCGGCATGGTTTCTGCAACTTCAAGTCGCGGCGTGATTTTTGAGTGAGGCTGAGTAATTTATTCCATCCACCCCAACTCATCGAAGAACTTCAGTAGACAGTTCACACTGGTCTGCTGGGATGCGAAGGATATCTCACCTCCGGCAACTAAAGACCCAAAGACGGCGTTCGTTTTAGTCGGTTCGAGTTCGACATAACCTCTCCAACAGGCTTCAGCGGGGAAGAGGGAAATCCGTGGAGGGTTTCGCACGGTTAAAAAAAAAGAAAGTAGGCTGTTCACACTGCTGGTGGCAAGCTGCCGTAATCCGAATGTTTAGAATGTAGCCACTATTTACACTACGTATCGGCAAAAGAAAGAAGCTTGTATTTATTTTGTACACTATATTGAAATACGGTGGATTTTAAAATGACCTCATATCTGATCGTCATTCAGAAATATGGAAATAGACGCTTTGAACTGATATCGGAACAGTTATTTGTGCAGAATATCAAAAGAACGTTACACAAATGTGAAGTTGACACATTTTATAGTCTGGTTTGACATTCGTTCGATTTGGAGTATGGAGTCCTTGAGTATTCAAGTTCCTTTCAATTTGTAGTGTCTGCTCATTATATAAATTGTATTACACGTATACATATGTGTACACACACACACACACACACACACACACGCACGCACGCACGCACGCACGAACGCACGCACGCACGCACAGAATACACACATACAAATCATAGAAATGCAGTGTAATGTCTTATAATAAACTAAATATTTAAAAAATTAACATTTTGGAATAAGTTCTGCAATTTAGCTTCACTGTGTTCTAAATGTAATGAATAGTTGAAAGAGCACTGTTTTTTGTTTTTTTTTATACTACGTAGGTGGCAGACAAGCACACGGCCCACCTGATGGAAAGCGGCCACCGTGGCCTATGAACGTGTTTGCACACGTTCATAGGCCACGGTGGCCGCACTAAGGGTGTCACACACGCGCTGCCCACTCTGAAGGGAAAGGGGAAGAGCTGGGAAGGGGTGGGGAGGCTAGGAAGGGGAGGAGAAGGAGGGGTATAGTGAGCTCTGGTTACCCTACTTACCGGCGGGAACACAACACGATGGTTATTATGACCGCGGTCTTCTGTAGGGCGGAGGTACTTCCCCAGTTGGACAGCTCATTTCGGACGGGAGATACCGCCGTGTCCTGCCTCCGTCAAATTTCCCAAGATACAGGTTCTGGCCTAGTTTGGGCACCAGTATCTACACAGTTTGTATTGAATAATAGCACAGTATCGTTTGTTAAACATTGTAAGAATCAATTTATGTAATAATGAGTCAAACAAACTTTACGAATTCCGGTTCAAGCACTTGCAGTGCCGCAGCATGGGGGCCGAAGCCGCTTCTTTGATTCCGCCGGATCTGATGACTCTGGCACTCATCTTGATTTTTTTCTTCATTTTTTTATCTTTCTATCTATCTATCTGTATTTAGAGAAATTGCGTGTTGGACGGTCTTCGACTAAATAGCTGTCACGCTGCATTGACGTTCATGTCTACGATAGATTGAAACAGAGTCATGAACAATGGGGTAATTTGCAATGATGAAGTGAATTGAACGTATTTGAGAATTAACTTGAAACTACGAGAGCTTCCCAAAGCGACTAATCTATTTCGAGTTGTTTGTTTACAAGCCTCGGGGGACGGACTTGATAGCGGTGTTACATATAAAGCGAAATGTTAATTCAATTAAATACATGATTAATTCACGGACTGTCACCTCCGTGATTGTTGAAATTAGTTTCGGAGAAGTTAATTGATATGCTAGTTGTTATGTTAATATGTATTTTAGTGCCTATATAGTTTGGCTATATAAAAAGATAGGTATATATTGGGGAGAGAGGGGTTCACACCACTCACCTACTGTTTAACAATTCCAACGATAACAATAGCAAATTATTACTAATTGTCATAAAAAGTAATGTCAAGTCGCACCCCTCAAAGTAAGTAAAAAGACTATATATATCGCAAGTGCGAAAGGCTGTAGGTATATCTTATAATAGGTAGAAATTTGACCTAATGAGCTACTTTTTTTTTATTTCGGATAATCAAATAACCTGTTATACGGCTTCACTCTATATAGTGCAGTTAACCAACCATAATAGGGAAAATACGCTCAAAAAATTAAGTAGTACAAATGAAAAATAAGCAACAATAACATCACTATATGAAATAGAATAACTATCTGTTATTCTTATTATAATAATAGTTGGAAGTCAACTTCACATCTTTATTTTCATAGTACCAATTAAAATGTTCAATCATAAGGATGTAATCCCTTTAATAAACCTCGCTGAATACGGACATAGTACTTAATGATCATAACAAACAAATTATTTCAGGGATTATTTATAATTACTAAGTCTCAATGAACTCTTGGGTATTAAATGAGCTTCAACTAATTGAATTTATAAATATTGTCAGATTTAGTCGTAGATTGTTTCCCCTAAATATAAGGGGCAATGTTTATTAAACACACTTAATAGATCCTCAATTTATAGTACCGCTATGAAATACGGAATGTTGTTTTCAGTTTTTCACAGGTATTTCACAAATAATAAATGCAATTTTATCCACAATTTGTTCATTCCACGATGTAACTTAAGTTATTTTGGACATATTCATTTATTTTTATTTATTTACAAAAACAACTTAAATTGTGTTTGAAAATTTGATTGTATTAATAAAAAACGACATAATTATAACCTCATATTTTCCCTTTTCAGCCATGACTTTTTTAATCATGTATCATGCTCGGCAACATTATGCATAACGGAATGATGCTCACACGGATGTAGACGTTTCACAAAACAGCCGAAATTGTTTTATTGACTGCTACTTTCAGTTATGTTTATGGTTTTACATTTTGAGCCCTTTCCTTAATAGCCTATAATATTCTATGGACCGTTTTATCCCTTGCAAGCGTTTTTTCTTTGTGTAAGATGCCGATTTCGAGTTGATGGAGACTTAATGTTTTTTTTTCTTGTTTTAGTGAGGGGTGTGGTTTGTTTATATGCTGTGCCACGTGTCTAGTACCGTGGGGAATAAATAGTTACAATGCCACATTGTTACCTAGTATAGAACATGTTTTAATTAGTTAATTGCTTTAATAGAGAAGATGGCCTTTTGGTCTTTTTTTGGTGCAACGTGAATAACATCCGATGCGTCTGTGTAATTTAACCTGTGTGTGTTGTGTTAGATGGTAATTAGGTAATTGTGTGTGTTTTTTGTAACAGTGTTCACTACAGTAGACACTATTACAAAAAAACACCATCTCTGAGTCCATTTCCAACTCAGTTCGGGTCGGTTTTCTAGTTTAACTAATATGCGGCTGAACTTCGATATTTTCCGCGAAGCGACTGCCATTGGGCCTCCACAACCAAATTGGCGATATCAAAGTTCTTTATTTAGGGTAGTTGGACTTGGATAGTTGGGCTCCAACTACCCGTAACAACTACCATAGATGTTCGTATGACAATCAGACCGACGGCTTAATGTGCTCTCCTAAGCACGACCAGACCAGTACAAATAGCCATATTCATACATAAAAATATTTGCACTGTGCGGGGATAAAACTTGCGCCTCCTGCGTAGTAGTCTCGTTCACTACCGCCACCCTACAGAGATTATAAAAAACACCACTACAGTTAAATTATCATAATAAAATGTTATGTAAAATATACGTTACGGAACAATTTACGAGAACCAGTCATCGTGTTGTTAGTAGTATTAATTAGTTCTCATATAGCGTACAAATAGCGAGCCGACGAAGTTGTATGTAGGTGGCAACTGTGGGAAGCCATGAAAAATGAGGTGAATCGGTGTGTAAAAGCGAATTTCCAAGATGGGCGAGTTGCAGACAAACGCGTATGAGTCCGCAATGATAATCTTTTTTGTCTAGAGCAAAATCCCCGCGGATACCACCTCAACCAAACCCGGTAGAAGTGATGGACTCGAACCAAAACTAACGCCGCGCCATCTATGGGGCTTTGATTGCTGGAGGTGAGATAATACAAGACATGTCTCTCGCACTCTGGAACACCCGGGGACATCTCTTTGAATCCCACATCACACAGTCTTCCCCATTGACCTCCAATCCGACCAGTTGGAAGCGGTCTAGAAACGAAAACTTACCGTAACCGTTCAAAATAGAGATTACATACTTTGCAATGACGTTACATACTTTAAATCAAAGAAGCTTGAATATTTACAAAAAAGTTTAGATGTATGTAACTGATTTTTAAGAAAGTTAAACTTTAACTTCTTATAATAAGGTTCATATTCAAGGGTGCCTGGAAGAATCGCTTCCAACGATAAGGCGCCCATTGTACATTAGAACGAATGTAACTCTCCCTACATTTTCTTGATGTTTTTTTTTCAATAAACAGTTATCTATCTATTTACCTATCTCATACTACTACTACTACTAGTCAAACTTGTCTTTCGTTGCGTAAAACGCAGAGCAATGACACGCCAACCCCGCCTTCATAACACTTCCACTTGTTTTTTGTATTCCATGGTCACGACTCACCAGTGTATAGAAAAGGTTTTTAATTGCCCTTTTCCATATAGCAAACACACACGACACAACAATACATGTGGAGCCCAAAAACATTTCTACCCTAAAACATTAATATTTTACAAATCTGAACAGAGTAATACACTGACATACAATTGACCCACTTTTCACGGCCCCGGCAGTACGCACACCTGTGCGCTAAAGCCGCGTCTACATTAGACGTATTTTCGAAAAAAGTTTATTAAAAAGATTACCAACGCTGATAATATAATTTGATCCAGTCTACTGCTGGATATAGGTCTCCTAAATATCGAGAAGCTTTGGGCTACCTACTGTTTTCACAAAGAATAAATCAGAGAATCAATTTCGTCTATTCAGTTTAGTCACACAAAGAGCACATGTTTGAGCACAAGTTTCACCATTTTGTTTGTCAATAATTAAATAATTTTAAAAACTATGAATAAATCTATTTCACTGTCGAATCGATGGCATTTCGGAGTTGCCATCGAAATGTAGTAATTTATTTTACTCGTGGGCCTGAGCATAGATTTAGTTCTTTTTGAACGTATAAGTAAGTAAGTCAGGTAGATCTTATGTTATTGCGTGCTCTGGAGCTTTCGTGGACACTACAACCCTATGGATGGAACCTTTGTGTTTACCCCATTTTGGTCCCTAAGTTTGAGAAGGAATAGTATTCTCTATAAAGGTGGCTATTCTCAATTTGTAGGTGCCTCTAACCCTCTGGTTCGGGGTAGCTCTAGGTCTAGGCGACGAGATGATAAGATGGTATTTCCTGATTCGTAAAAGTACCTATCAAAATATATATCTATCACTTGACATTCCAATAAGCAGATAAAACAAATGTAAAATTGAATTTCAATCATCTCAAACTAAATATACTCAGGGTGTATCAACAGAAAACCATAACGAAGACCCTTTACAAGTCAGTTAGCGAAGAGCCCTCAGGGGCACTTCGGTCACCGGTGACGTAATAATCATAAGGGTACAATGACGTCATTAAACGAACGATTATCGCCATTGCGACCTCATCCTTCCGCTATATTGATGTGTTTTACTCCTGAAGGGTGGTTTCCTGGAGGGAATAGGGGGAATATTTAAGATGTTTTTATTTCTTCCCGTGGGTGTCAAGGAGACTAAGGGATAGGGTCTCTCCATCCAGCAATAAACATACATAGTGTCCACTTGATGACAATAGGCTTGCTTCCTATTACCTGGAAAATCATACTGAGATGTAGGTGTTAAGACACCACTGCCTTTCAGGGATTTACATTACAGGTCTCTACCATGGCGAATGCTCTGAGGAACTCTTTCATTTAGTCCCACCCTCTCCCTTCCTACACAGGACAACACGTGAAGGGCTTAAATGTCTCCCGCATACGATGCAGAATCGGTTAGGTCAGTCCTCTGTTTCCTTCATACTACAGTTCAGGGTCCATTAAGCGGGGTGTGAAAAAATATCAGATGATGCCGTCAAGCTGTGCAGCACCATTGTAACACAGTACGTATTTGTAATGGTGACCCGACGTTTCTTTCGTGAGACTTAGCCCACAGCTTACCATCAGGCGAGGTGAAGTCTGATTGACTTGTCCTAGATAAGAAAGTCAATAAATATAATAATAATAAATAAATAATAAAAATATTCTAGGACTATGTAATATATGGACGTATCAATCACATAGGTACTTAAGGTTGTCAATAATGTCACAATAGCGAGTTTTGTCATCCCTTTTTCAGTCAGTGACTTATTGCTTTTGAATGTACAACAAAATGCGTCATGATAAATTTCTTATTTGAAAACCTTATGCAGTTAAAGTATTCAGTATCATGATAAATCACTACATAGTATAAAATAAAGTCGCGTTCCCTGTCCCCTTCAAAACTATGCAACGGATTTTAATGCGGTTTGTTTTAATAGATAGAATGGTTGAAGAGGAAGGTTTATATGTATATAACATCATGTTGCAAAAACGGGGGTTGCGCGGGTCAGCTAGTTGTAAATAATCCATAAATCGAAACCAACGAACGAAACGAACGAAATGAACCCAAACAAGCAACAAATTTGACTCCATGCCAAAACTTAGCTCAATAAAACAAGAGAAAAACGCGACATTAATTGAATAACAATAAACAATTTTATAATGCAAATGAGACGTCCGCACTGTTCATCGGGTGTCGTACTACTGATCGTATCTGGTCACGCGACGGTGTTGCCACGTGCCAAGAACTGAATGACATTAAATTATATTTATTTAACGAACGAGGCATTTTTACGTGCATAATGTTGTTTACTAAATAGTTCTTGTTTACATTTTAGAAAAAAAGTTCTCAACCTGACTTAACTTGACTTTTTGGTTAATTGGCGAACGCAAACATTGCATTTTAACCTTATAGATGCGTCACAATTGTCACAATTAGTCATAATGAATTGTCACAAACGTATCACTTTTTAACCTGTGCGGAAATCCACAAGGATAACCCCTTACGTAAGTTATCACGAGTGGTTATGTCGGCCTCAAACCGAGCTAAATCGCACGACCATTTCGGGCTGTCAGTTGCTCACCCAGGGCCATTGAAAATCCTCTCTAGTGGCCTTAAATAATTTAAAACTATACGTGTCGGGATATTTATTGGAAGGAACGTGTTCCATGGTTTCAGCTCACCCAAATTGTCTTTTTATACATAGGTACATACATATGCTCACGCCCGTAATCCCTGAACGCAGAGGTGTACAAAACATCCACATTTCGCCAACTATGATTTTCGGTCCCACGTAATAGAGGGCGAGCCTATTGCCATTTTCTATGAAAACTAACCAACGCGTAAGTTTTCTGTTAAAAAAACAAGTCGGTTAATGTAACAGATATTTATTGAAGTACGAAATGATAAAAAAATCTTTCTTTATTCAGTTATCGTTGGCGACAGGTGCAGCGATGTGCGAAATTTGAACGTCCTTTTTATGTGTCTGTATCCATTCAACTTTTACAGGAGATAAATATAGAATTCGTGAGAAAATGCTATATTTTTGGGTACCTACCCATACCCGGGCACACATACACCGGAAGATCGCCACTCTTATCAGCTCCGGATACCACCCATCCATGGGGATTTTGCGCATGGGGAAAAAAAATCGCTTCTTGAGTCCACTTCTGCCCTAAGCCATGATTTCGAACGGTTCTAACAATCCTACTGTAGCCGCTCTCTTCACAACTTCCGCCGTCAAAAGGAAAGCAGTTGATGTTTATCGTCCTATGTAGTCATCATCGTAAATAGTCCCGCCAGAATAAAAGCTCATAACTCAAGCGCACATCAATCGAGACATTAACTCGGAGCCCACTCACGCGCACCGCACTCGTAAGTCGCAGCTGCTGTATTATTTCACTAATTTTATGATGGCTATTATAGTACTGATATTAAAGTTTCTCATACATTTTTTATTGGACGTTAGTGGTATGACGGTTAAAAAAAATATTATGAATCTCCCTTTCGTTTTGATTATTGTTGAACTTTTGTGGGTAGGATTTTAATTTGCTCCTATTGTGGGAGACATTCCTAGAAACTTGATGGTAACAAAATGTTGCACCTACATCCAAAATTAATCATACCCTTCGCGAAAGAATCAAATAATTTAGTAATGTGACGGCGCAGAAAGAACTGCCTTCAAATAAATTAATGAAGTACAAACAAACATACACACACACTTTTATACTTTCATATACACACACAAAAACATAAAAAATACGTACACGTAACCAATGAGTAATCAACTAAATAGTGTAATAAAAATGTATAGTTGGATGAAAGCCTGCTAAGTTTCTTGCTGGAGTCTTCTAAGGCCGAGTGATCCGGTGGTCCATGTGCTAAGCTAAGCTTTATATTTTTAGTTTTGACGTTTTGTGAATTCTATTTAATGGTCTAGACAGCCTCTGTGGCGTAGCTGTAGTGTACGCGACTGCCACGCACGGGGCGCGGGTTCGATCCCCGCTCAATGCAAAAAGTTGTAGGTATGCATGAATATGGCTGTTTGCACTGGTCTGGTCGTGCCTCGGAGAGCACGTTAAGCTGTCGGTCCCTGTTGCCATACGTGTGTATGGCAGTCGTTACGGTTAATTGGACCCCTTAAAAGTCCAACCACTTCATCATTAGTTGTGGAGGTCAGATGGCAGTCGCTTCACGGAAAATATCGAAGTTCAGCCGCATCACAGTAAGACTGGAAAGCCGACCCAACTGAGTTGGGAAAAGGTTCAGAAATGATGGTCTATACAGAATGAATGATTTTTGAATATTGGATTTGGATTTTGGATGGAACCTAAAACTCCAAGAATTAAAAGAACTTGGGTTGGACAGAACTCTGCTAGATGGCAAAGTTAAGTAAACGCTGATAAGCGGCTTCGTTGAGATAGTTCTAAGTGCAATAGGTAGGACATGAACAAAAACACAAGTGCAACATAGACTCAGCGGGGCTTTACCGTTACTGTATAAACCACGGAGGACCGAATAATGATTAGATGACGGAGTTGTAACAGTTTGATTTCCCGTAGCTTGTAGCCCAATTGCCTTTGCAACAACTCCGCTTACTTCAGTTATCCATGGTATAAACCTAGGAATGCGGGCGTTACCAAAACATCCGCATTCCTATAAAGACTTTCTGGGTAGAGCCATTATGGTCAAGGGACATTCTGGGAAATTTTAACCTGTATTCTAAATGACTAATGATTACTCTAAATGTTATTGTGTGTTAAATTCTTATATGATAATAAGTGAATATATGTTTATGTATGCTTGGGTTCATTCTTTGTAAATAAATAACGATGTGGTTTTTGAAAATGAAGGAAATTATAAGTCGGTATTTAAAAAGTGTTCGGTAATTATAAGTAACTGTTTGTTTCTTACTAAATGAATAAATAAATTCCAAGTGGAACTGTATTTAGTTTCAAAATATTAAAACAATAAAAAACTAATATTCATTTTTAATATTCATAAGAATTGGTGGCTAATACGTCACAGCATATAAGGAATAGATTGATATATAAAGATTGATAAGGATTTGATATAATAAGGAGTAGAGTTCAAAACAGAAAAATCTTGATATCACATAAAAACGCAAGAGGCGACCATCTCTCCTGAATTTATATTCGCATATCTTTTCATAACAATACACGGTTATAATAAAATATATGGACAAAACTACCCCTAGGAGATATTGGCGGGTCGATTGCACAAGATGGACGCCGTATGTCGTCATGCGGAATATGTTTCTTTTTATTACGGTTTGTGTTGAGATTTTGCTGGCGTCCGTCCGTATGTAATTTTTATATATATCTGGTAGACTATTAAATTATGTCTTCATATTGTATTTTCATAAATTATCTCTATCTATATCCGTGGTAGCCTAGTGGTATGGGTAATGGACTGCTGAGACGAGGTCTCGAGGTTTACCAAAGCACACACCAATGAATTTTCGATGCTTTTCGAAATTATGTGTGTATTAATCGCAAGTTTATAAGTGCCCGGTTAATGGCATTAGGCTCGCCGCCTATTACATTGGGACCTAAAAAATATAAATTGGCGAAATGTAGGTGCTAGCACCTCTACCTACCCCTTTGGGGATAAAGGCGTGAGTTTATGTTATATTTTGATGTTAATCAGCCCTATTCCTTAGTCGCCTAGTAAGACATTGCATGAGAAGAAGTAGAGTGGTCCAAATTCTACTATGCCGGGAACCGATAACTAATTATTATTATTTACTTGAATTGTTATTGTTAACTACACTACGACTGCCTTCATACTAGCGTTTATATTAGTGTGAAAGCAGCCTTAAAGTGACACTTAACCTGTAAATACCTTCATTTAACGTCAGTCAAGCGGAAGGGTTAGGTCTACAAAACAATCATTAGGCCTATCCTTCTGTACCGAAGTGAAGCGTGGTCACTGCTATAGACATGCGGCCATTAAATTAACACTTTCTTGATACAAATTCCGAAAGTATTTTGAAAGAGATTCCTCAGATTATTAGGATTTGACTCAATTATCTCTTAATTGACTCGTTTCAAACAAACCCAAGTAATTATGACATGTTTCACATTCAAACAGATTATGTGAAATTATTGTTATAAAGTTTTATGGTCCATGTCTGATGGCGTCGGTTTCTGTCAGGAGTATAAATTGTGTTAATGTCTCTATTACGTTACTATGGTGTCAAACAAGTAGCAATTCGTAAACTGTTATAAAATTATAGCTGCCATGCGCGGAGGTGTCTTTCGAACGAGTGCCCTAAATGGACTACCACTAATTATAATTTACAGGTATTAACACAATCACAGCATATCCTACCTATACCAAATAAGCTTTTGTGGGCGTGTGGCGTGGTAGGTGGTAGGGAACGTGACTGCTACGTAGCAGGCGCTGGTTCGATCTCTGCTCAGTACAAATATTGATATGCATGTATATGGCTATTTGCATTAGTCTGGTCGAGTGCACGTTATGCCCTCAGTGTTGTCATACGAACATCGATGGCAGTCGTTACAGGTAAGTAGTTGGAGCCCTATATTACTACCAAATCGGACCCGTGACAACTTCGGATGCGACCGTGACAAACGCGAGTGTGATGATGATGATACTATAAATTACGTAATGAATTCTGAAATCTGACTGTACAGACATAGCGATTAATTTTGTGATGTCATCTGTATGATGAAAATAAAAACAAAAAAGGAAAAAGACCGCTAAGTTTCTTGCGGGGACTACTCAGGCCGGGGCCACGTTTAAAACCGGTGATCCATTTGCTAACTAACCTACAATATATGACGTTTTGTAAGTTCGGTTTAATGGTCTATACAGAATAATTATCATAACATAACATAAACTCACGCCTGTATGCCCGAAGGGGTAGGCAGAGGTGCTAGCACCCACATTTCGCCAGTTTATGTTTAGGTCCCAATGTAATAGGTGGCGAGCCTATTGCCATTAACCGGGCACTTATAAACCTGCGATAAATACACACATAACTTCGAAAAGCATCGAAAACTCATTGGTGTGTTCCTTGATAAAACCTGGGATCAAACCCGAGACTTCGTCTCAGCATTCCATTACCCAAACCACTAGCCTACCGCGGTTTTTTTTGTGATTTTAGAATATTGAATTTTGAATTTCGATCATTGTTTCTGGCGAAGTAGTACAGTACATTTACTCATGACAGTGGCATCCCTAATTAAGTAAGTATATTAATAAATTAGTTTACAAGTTATTAACTGAAGACGACGTATGGCCCCCACTAACCATATTAGTTAGTCGGGGGCACGGCCCACTGCGGTAATAATATCGAATCACTAAAGGCTATCCTATTGGGATACAGGTAGCGTATACATGTTTAAGGTGTGATCTCACTGGAAGTGTTCGCATGTAAATAATATAGATGTCGCAGGAATATTTGATCGTCAGTAGCTTATGGGTTACGGGGGTCATCTCGAAGGCCCCGGGTCTGCCGGGGTGCGAGGGATATGTTGGCTACTACCTCACCTCCGGCAACTGAAGACCCAAAGATGGCGTGCGTTTTAGTCGGTTCGAGTCCGACATAACCTACCCAACCAGCTCCGGTAGGGGGGTATCCGTGGGGATTTATCGCACGATAAAAAAAAAATCGTTTATTGGTTAAGGAGCCAATCTTACGATCGAATCTGACCGTTACATTACCAACGCCAGCTTAACTGGAGGGTTAGAGAAGGTTAAAGTAATTTCGGTTGCTAATATCCTTTAAAACATTTTGCTCACTTTTTCCGATTTAAAAGGAAGACTGTCATTTGTACTCACAACACTATTATCAGAATTGCAGACATTTCGTCAAAAGTATAAAACTTACCTGTAACAAAAAAGGTTCAAATTAAACATCGATAAACGAATTGTTCTAAAATATCTATTTATTAATTTATTGTAAAAATTCAAATTTTTTTGTAAAAAATACATATTAACGCCTAGATTGATGCAAAGATCTAATTGCACTGAGCAGACATTGAACCTACAACTTTATCAATCGCTACTCCACAACCACCAACAAAAAATCAATATCAAAATTCTAGTCAAACAAACGTACTAATATTCCTACTTAAAATTAGTAAATTCTAACCCTTTTGCACGAAAATAAAAATTAACCCCAAAATGTAATTTAACTCCTAAACACCTGGGGTTTTATATCACTTATCAACTCAAGTGTGTAACTGGACGTGACGTGTGGCGTAATAACATCACGCCGTGTCTCCAGGGAGCTCGGTAGGAATGTAATTTGGGTATTAAAACTGGCCAGTGGCAGTCTGGTTGCGATGTAATGTGACAGGTTGGCTCATGTAAATGAAGGTATAGGGGGTTGTAATTGGATTGTCTTGTTTCTTTTCCAGTCGTTTTTTTAAAACATTTACTCAAAGTAATATGTGTATTTAGATCTAAATTTAATCAAAGAACCAAAGAATCCTTCCTTCAAAAGAGTCCTTCTTCCTACAGTCGCGGATCCTTCAAGCGGGCCGTGAAACAGTATCTAATGAGGCCGTTAAGCTAAGCGCCACCATTGTAGCACTGTACGTGTTTGCAATGGTGACCTTCTTTCATGAGACTTTGCCTTCAGCTTAACATCAAGCGAGGTGAAGTCAAACACGGGCAGCCGTGGCTACTGGCGACTGGCCAAAGCCGTGCAAGCAAACTTCTGCCAGCCTTCGCTGCCCCCCTGTGTAACCCTGATGGATCCGTGGCCCATGAGCCGCAAGAGAAAGCAAATTTGCTGGTTTTCTTCTCTCTCTCATTTCTCTCTTTTTGCGGCTAACTCCCAAATCGACGACTGTGGTATGCAGCCGACACTACCCAACAGTGACCACGCAATGCCTGATATTATAAAAAAAAAACTTACGAGCCATAAATAAAAAAAAAATTAACTAGTGTCCTATTAGTGTCCCTTTCTTCCCTTCAATGTAGCAGATCGCTATCTAAACGATCACCTTCCTCCCCCTTTCCTGAGTTTTTTTGTTCCGCGTCCAATTCTCACCTTGTTAATTGTTAACGCGATGTGATGATAAGCGAAACGCAATGGTTTGACGACCCGTTCCTTATTGCGAGGAATTTTTTTAGGTAAAATATATTTTTAAATGGTAAAGCTTTTTTTTTATACCACTTAGGTGGCAGACAAGCACACGACCCACCTGATGGGAAGCGGTCACCGTGGCCTATAGACGTTTGCAACACCAGAGACGTCACACACGTGCTGCCTACCCTGTAGAAACCTTCTAATGCCCTTCTTGAAGAACCCCATATTTTAGTAGCTTGGAAAAACCACGGCAGGGAGTTGATTCCACAGCTTGAGCGTGCGTGGGATGAAACTCCTTTCATACCTCACAGTGCGCACCGATTCCGGTCGTAGTGTGTGAGGATATAGGAATATGGTATTTCTGCCGCCAATTCTGCGCCTACCGACATTTGTAGGTACTATAGGTATAAGTTAGAGTATATCGCTGATGGATGAATATAGGGGCCCTTCAAAGGGCTCCGTAAGAAGGGGCCCCGGCAAGAGGGCCCTTTGTCGTTGTCGCTCTTGAACACATAGGGATTGTCACCAAACTAATAAATCTGCTATCAAAACTTTGAATAACATAACGCGTAGGTTTGCCCTTTTTTGGGCAGTCTCCTCCTCCTCTTTCTTATAGACATAAGAAAGAGGAGGAGGGAAGGCAGACGCCTTCCGAGCCCAGTAATCAGATCAAACTGTTTTCTATAACGGTGACTTAAGAATAATATCTCTGCTGTTGCTAACATTCACTACCACACAATAAGCAAAGTCCGGCAAGATATACCACCGGATCTACGATACCTAGTATCTACCCCACTTAAGAACACAACTTACCGTATCTCGAGAATAACTCTAAAACTTCACAGTCTTACGGTGCTAATTTGCATGCAAATAGCAGTGACGTCACGCGTTACGTCATAGTTCACTAAGGTTTATGGTACGCTTGTCAGAAGTTGAGACTAGAGTTATGATTATGAAGCTTAAGAAGTTTATTTGGTTCTCATACTGAGATTATTTAATGGCGACGTTTTGGAACTTTGGTCAACTTTGGATATAATATATCAGCTGAGCTCGCGACTTCGCCCGCATGAGCTTTGATCTGGGTTTTATTGTTTTCATGATGATCTATATTCTATAGTTAAAGTCTTGAAATTACTAGCTAACTCGTTTGCTATTCCCTTTAGGTCTCCTTTAGGAGGAGTATGAAAAAGCATCTGATGGGGCCATCAATCTGAGGGCCACCATTGTACTGTTAGAGCCTGTAATAGTGACCTTCTTTCCTGAAACTTTATTGTCGTATCGTGTCGTGTCGAGATGAAGTCGTATTGATGAGTCCCATATAAATGAATCATTTATTACTTCATTTTCTGTAACACAGTTGTATAAAAATAAAAGGAACAGCTGACAGCTGTCGGTCGCTTGTCACAAGTTTGCGTTTGCGCAGAAACAACGCAACAGCGACTCAATCGCTATTAGCTACTTGTCAGCATGTCTCATAGTTTGTGTGTGTAGATTAGGCATTTTATACTTGAACCCGCGACCAGCACTTTACAGGGGGAACGCACAGTGCGCAGAGCATTGCCCCTGTAAGGGGCCCCTGGCTGGTTTTGAAAATTAATTAAAAAGAAAATATTTAAATAAATTAAGCAAAAATTAATTACTTGCAATATCGTCACGTAAATATAAACATAGTTCTGAATTCGTTTCGAGTTAAAATACAAAAGGACTCGTTCTCCAATTAAAAATAAATATGCATTCTGCATCATACATAAACAAATGAAAGTAGGTACAATCACCAACAAAAGTAGCTTAACTCATAACAATACAAGTGTAATGTTTTTTCCTTTTGAAACTGTATTGAATGAAAAAATTAATGAATTATTTTGATGAATTTATTTTGATTGGTGGTCTCAGTTTTTTCATACCACTTAGATGGCAAACCAGCACACGCCTCACCCGAAAGGTTACCGTAACCTATAGACGTATACACCCTGGATCACACCCTTCACATACTATCTTACCTCCGGCAACTAAAGACCTAAAGACGGTGTGATATTTAGTCGGTTCGAGTCCGACATAACCTCCCAACAGGGTCCGTAGGGATTCCTCGCCTGACAAAAAAAAACAGAAAAAGAGAATCCCACACATATGCTATCTACTCTGTAAAGCCTTCTAATGCCCTTCTTATAGAAACCCATATTGTAGACGGTTGGAAAAACCAAAGCCGGAAATTCTATTTCCATAGCAGATAACAACCGCGGTAGCCTGGTATGGGTAATGGACTGCTGAGACGAGGTCTCGGGTTCGATCCCAGGTTTTACCATTGGACCAAAACAAAGACTTTTCGGTGCTTTTCGAAGTATCGCAGGTTTATAAGTGGCCGGTTAATGGCAATAGACTCGCCACCTATTACATTGGGACCTAAACATAAACTGGCGAAATGTGGGTGCTAGCACCTCTGCCTACTCCTTCGAGGATAAAATCGTGAGTTTATGTTATGTTATGTTTTGTTCTGCATATAAAAAAATAACTATAGGAAATGAGGTTACATTTGAATGATAAATATAGTCGTGGTACACTCTTTAGAACATCACATTTTCCAACAACCACAAATATGTTATGTTCTGTGAAAGGACGGCGTTGGCAAACACCGCAGCGGAGTCAAAGCGATGCTTCAGCGTGAACACATGACCGCGAGCGACAAATGTGAGGTGGGATATTACTGTAAGCGGAAAGTTTTGCCAAAAAACGCGTTTAAAATTTTTTAAATTTAACATTTGCCGACCGATTTTTATAAAATCCTGGCGCTTAGCACGTTCTGATATTCTGGAAGTGATTTTGTAAAGGATTTTCAAATGGACCAAGATAAAAAGAGGCCTGTAAATTCAAATATCGTGGAATAAACGCTTGCATCAACAAATAAATTTCCTTTTACTGTTTTAATATGGAAAAGTTATAAAGAGAGGGGGATAAAAGTAAATCAGTGTGAACGATCACCAACTATATCAATATTTTTGCGATTGAGCTAATCTACAATTGATTCCAATTTAACTGATTTCAATTCTTTTCATTATATTTTATTGTTTTCAATTTATTATTTTAATATTAATTTAATAAAACGAACAATAGATAGTAACACTAGGTAGGTATTTACAGACAAAATTATACAAATTCAAATAAAAATAATTGAATTGAATTGAATAAAAATAGTAAAACTTAATTTATCAGACTTGTCCAGAGCCTAACACAAAAATTACACATGATTGACATTGATAACACACTTGCACTTCTCGACTGTATTTATATTTGTATCTAACCGGTTTCGCCTTGCGGCATTCTCATACATTGACAGTTATATGACATAACACACTAAACCGCACCGCTAGCAATGAAACTCCACCCTTACCATTTAGCGCGGGCTCAAAAGAGGGCCACGGCTGAGCTAAGATTGAGCCTCCGAGACACAGCCTACAGCTATGAATACAAATGAACGTCCCAACCAACGGACCAACCTTGGTTCCAATCCCCAACTATTGTGCTCGTTAAGAAACAACTCCCTTTCATAGAGAGAGGAATTAATCGTATATCTACGCAATATAAGCATGGAGTCATGAAAAACTGCAGTTTTAATAAACTCCTTGATTAATATTGTATTGGCTTGCCATCAGGGGTGTAGGCAGGTGGCATCAGACCCATAAAGTTTATATTACTGACGTAAATAGAGAAACAATCTCTTCATTACCGTGTTTCCGAACTTAAAATGTCTTCTTCTTCTTCTTCTTATTTTATGTGAGTGGCTCCAACTTAAAATGTCAGTGGCAGTGAATTGTGACTTTTAGTATAGGGATATTGACGTCGATGTAATATCTATTTCAAAGTTGATAATGGTTTATAAAATAATGTTTAATGGTTCATAATATTCTGTCACTCCCTCACACTCAGTTTTGAATAAAGATACACACAGATACACACATTTCTCTAAAGAGAACTTGTGAGATCATAAATTTTAATCAACCAATCTGCAACTATTAGCAGCTAATGAACAGTTCACCATCATCATCATCATCAAAATAATATGTCCCTGCGTCTCGTACCGTCCCCATTTTCCCCCTCACCCCGACAATACGACCCAATGTTTGCTTTAAAAACACATCTCTAGTACAGCTATAAAGATAGATTTCAAGGCTTTCCACCAAATAATAATAAATAATTATTTGCTATTATGCAACAAAATTATAATAATACGAGTACAACAAAATAATGCAGAATATCGGATACATTCCCTAGCGGGTGCTCATATTATGAAAGGCTATGTATTCCTAAGAGACTCCTAGACCGCTATATTATGAGGTTATTTAAAGCATCAGTGTAAACAATAAAATACATATATACATGAATATTCGCACTTCTATTTCCCTGTGGGGTAGGCAGAAGCGAATTAACACCCATATTTCACCAATCATTGAACTTGTCTCACGTAACCTCTTACCGTATTATATCCACGTGAGCGGTGCCGCGGGCATAACATTACATTACATAACATAAACTCACGCCTGAAGGTTCTGGCACCCACATTTCGCCAGTTTATATTAAGGTCCCAATGTAATAGGTGGCGAGCCTATTGCCATTAACCGGGCACATAGAAACCTGTGATAAATACACACATAACTTCGAAAAGCCGCGAAAAGTCATTGGTATGTGCCATGGTAAAACCTGGGATCGAACCCGAGACCTCGTCTCCGCAGTCCTTTACCCATACCACTAGGCTACCGCGGGCATTAACAATAACCAGTAAATAATAAAATAAGATTAAATTTATCGGGATGGAATTTCATTGAGTAAAATTTCAAGTCAATAATGATTGTAAAATATCTAACTACCCTCCAATTAGATCCACATTTGTGTGTACAGGCAATATGGCGGAAACATCTGACAAATTTACAGATACCTCAAACAAATACCCAGAAATGGTTAACAGCTCATGGACTATTACTTCATTTCGCTTTGATCACGGTTCCGAACCACCACTGTTATTAACAAAACCTGTTTTAATCGCAAATCTTCTCTGTAACAATAACCCGTTGCAGTGTAATAATTTTTTTTTCTAGGAGCATCTACACAACGCCACCTATACCCATGGTAAGCATAGTTTAACTGGCTTGTGTTATGGGTTCTAGAATGCGGATAAACATACTTAGATATTTTTTTTGTAAATACATACATATTATACACTAGCTGTTGCCCGCGGCTCCGCCCGTGTGAATATCACATTTACTTGCCTCTCTATACTACTTCTCCTTGCTGTCAGTACAACGGAAATAGTTAGGCCATATTAGCGCCAATTTATAAAAATCTCCCGGATCTATTGAGATTTATGATTATTACTCCGCTCCCTTGGATGGTAGTGTGATAATATATTAGCCTATGTAACACCTAGATATTGTAGCTTTCTATAGGTGAAAGAATAACTGAAATCGCTCCAGTAGTTTCGGAGCCTATTCGTTACAAGCAAACAAATCTTTCCTCTTTATAATAATACTAGCTGACCCGCGCAACTTCGTCTGCGTCACCCCGTTTTTGTAACCTTTTTCATTCCTGCTCCGTACCTGTTGGTCGTAGCATGATGTTATATACATATAAACCTTCCTCTTTAATCATTCTATCTATTAAAACAAACCGCATCAAAATCCGTTGCGTGGTTTTAAAGATTTAAGCTTACAAAGGGACAGAGAACGCGACTTTATTTTATACTATGTAGTGATATTATTTACATTTAATTATTACATGCACAAATTAAACTTATTTGGCAGCCACATAATATTTTAGGGGCCCACAGAGAATCAGCGGGACGGCAAAGCCTGTAATTTCAGCTTCAACGCTTATTATTTCGTTTAATACGCAACGTGGCTTGATTTAATGGAATCATTTACAACAACGGGTGTCAAAATGTACTTTCAGGTGTTTGGAATTTAAATATTTCAACTGTTTATTTGATATTACAGATAGAAATCTGAGTGATAAATATAAACTGATACTGCCTCTAGACCTATGTGGCGTGATAGTAGTGAACGCAGGAGGTGAGGGTTCGATTTTTTTAATGCAAGTCACTTTGACTTCACGTCGCGTGATGGTAAGCTGAAGGCAAAGTCTCAGGACAGAGGACCACCATTACAAACACGTACAGTATTACATTGGTGGCGCTCAGCTTGACGGCCTCATCAGATACTTTTTCACGCCCCGCTTAAAGATTTATGTGTATGAATTTGCATTGGTTTGGGTGTCTGTATAATGTGTATGTATTCACGAAAGAATCTAAGTATGTCTATCCGCATTCTTGAACCCATAACACATGCTAGTTTAACTATGCTTACCATGGGTCTAGGTGGCGTTGTATAGATTGTCCTAGAATATTTATTTATGTATTATTTATTACGGCCAAGTTATCGGCTCAGCAAGGATAGTGAGCTTTTAAAGAGGGAAGGAATACATTTTTATAACAAACAGACTCGGTCATAATATGTTATGAAACAAATCCCAAATCGCACCAATAGAGTCAAAAATAAAAAGTATTTAGGTACAAAATTAATTTGTAAATAGCAACCCTGATTCAAACACAAAGGGGACTATTAAAAGGCTAATTTCGGAACGCATTCATAAACGTCGCCGGTTACTAGAAACGTTCTAAATTCAAATTTAAACTCGAAACGCGCGGGAAATTTCATTCGACGGATAACTTTGACAAAGTAAACACGTCTCTTTAACAAATATGAAAGTTTTAAATGTTGGAAAATTAATTAGCTAGCGTTGAAAATGAGTTGGATGGCATTTTGTATGACGAGTGGCACACACTCAGTGTGTCTTTTGGAAATTAATTGGTTGTTAAAGGTATAAATGAGAAACCGTTTACCCTTTCACAATGTCTACTTATTGTATTGTTATATTTTAAGAGTTAATTTCTAAGTAGAACATTACCTTGAAAATTCAAGTACAAATTTATAATGGAGCTTTTTTATACGACTTAAGTGGTAGACAAGCACGCGGCCCACCGGATGGAAAGTGGTTACCGGGGACGTATACAACTCTATGGGAGACACATTCGTGCTGTCGTCCACATAGAGAAGGGAGGAAAGGGGCTATTTGGAAGTTAACGGTAAGTCGGAGACTCAACTGAATTCATGAACTAATTATTCAAAACGGTTTTTGCAACTCTTACTGGAACTTTTTGGCGTTTTAGGTTTTGATGAAGACATTATCTGCTTGAATCGGAGCGGATATAAAGTATTCAAGAATCCACATGTGGATTGAGAGAATTTAAAATTATCCAAAGATCCATATGTGGATCTATACTGTGGATTCTAGTGGAGAGAGGTAAGGTATTTCAAGAACAATAGTTTAGGTACGTATAATAAAGGGAAAATGTTTTATAAAATAGTAGAAACTGGTTATTGACCTATGGATGCCGTTCTTGAAGAAACCTCATATTATAGTTGCAGCAGCCTACCCAAAATATCAGCTCCACAAGTTGGTGAACGCGTAGAGCAGCGGTTTGTGTCATTCTTGATGTGTTACGGGATGTCAGGTGGCATGTTGGGTAACGTTTTCTCCGCTGTATTCTTCAACGTGTGGCGCGAACATAAAGCGTAGTTATCTTACTTGAAAACTTACGTACCTCGTGAGACAATAGTAGCCTTAACACGAAATACTATCGAATTCGTAATGTATAGGTATCGACAGAACGGAGCGTTGCGATTGGCGGGCTGCACACGCACACAGGTTCACAAGAGGCAGACTGCCAATCACAATACTCCGTTCTCTCGAAACCTTTACATTACGAATTCGATAGAGTTCATGTAAGTGTTACAGACATATTAGGTCGGTACCCTCAGATTATCAGTACCTGAAAGAGGCCTCTTAACAGGCCATTCTGGTAATGAAGGGTTAGCTTTGAGAGTGTGAACTGTATCTTGTGTAATTAACTAACCGCTGAATAATGGAAGATGTATTAACAGTTCACGCTTGTGGTAAACCTCCTATTAAGTAAACTGTGCCAGAATTGTAAACTCACTTTAAGATATAGTTCAGGCATTAATCAAAAGTAATATAGTACGAGAGCGCTGCGCGACTGCTATACCTTTTCTAATAAAGGACACGTCAATTTGACTTCACCTCGCCTGATAGTAAACTGAAGACAAAGTTTCAGGAAAAAGGGTCACCATTACAAACACGTACAGTGTTACAATGGCGCTTAGCTCAAAGGACCGGGAACTGCAGGAAGAAGGAAACACGAGAGCTGGTAAGGAATTCCAAGACTTAATGGTGCGGCAAAGGAAAGGCTCACCGAACCACCGCTTGGTTCTTGTCCAATGCAGTTCCATGTACTTATGTCCCGTGTCCTATGTAGAATAGGAGAGAGTACTAACTACCATATGACCTCCCAACCCAGAGAAGAAAGCGTGCGTCACGCCAAATTCCATGTTAGGTACTGGCATCTTGCAATTTTGTATGAAGAATTTAACAAAAACCATAATTAAGAAAACTTCTGCCTACCCTAATGTGAGACGCTTAGTACCGTATAAAGTATACATGTAAAGATAACATCCTGTTTATCAACTCGGCGTCTGACGTAAAAAATGAAAAAGAACACCCTTTTCATAACAACGTTGTCTAGAGGATGATGTCGAGTTTGCGCTTATATTGTGTACGAGATTGTAGATGGGATCTCGTTGTAAACATTAGAGATGAGCTGATCTTTAAGGTATTATTACGTAGCCGACCGCATACTACAACTGCACGCATTAAGCTTATACAGCGTACCGTGAAATAAACGTAAATAAGATAATATTGTTATATTTTTATACCACTTAGGTGGCAGACAACCACGCGGCCCACCTGATGGAAAGTGGTTACTGTGGCCAATAGACGTTTGCAACACCAGGGGCGTCACATTCATGCTGCCGACCATATAGAGAAGAGGGGATGGAGAAGGGGGGAGAGGAGAAGGTTAAAATAGTTTCTGTGCTGCCAGTGCAAAAGACAAATCAGGCTTTCTCGGTTTTCCCACTGACAACACAAAATTTCTTCAGGGAGGTCTGCGGTCGTCTACGGAGTCATACCTTAACGCAGATATTAAAAGTACAATCTTTATTATACTGTAAATGAAATATTTCTTCTAAATCATCCTACACTTCGCTAAACAAGCATCAGATACCATTAACGGGCGACATATTTCCCTATAGATTTGTAACCCCCATCACGTTGAGATAAAGAGATTCCACAGTATTACAGCTAATACAGGTAACGTGTGTTATGGGAATACTGCTCCTGGAAACTCTATTTTTTATTTTTATTCTATCACGCCTATATCCCCGAAGGGGTAGGCAGAGGTGCTAGCACCCACATTTCGCCAGTGTATATTTTTTTAGGTCCCAATGTAATAGGGGGCGAGCCTATTGCCATCAACCGGGCACTTATAAACCTGCGATAAATACACACATAACTTCGAAAAGCATCGTAGTCATTGGTGTGTGCCATGGTAAACCTGGGATCGAACCCGAGACCTCGTCTCAGCAGTCCATTACCCATACCACTAGGCTACCGCGGTCTTTATTAAGTGTAAAACTTATATATGTTATTTGAAAGATTTTTTTTATGGCACGTCAATTTGACTTCACCTCGCCTGATGTTAAGCTGAAGGCAAAGGCACGTCGCTGCAACATGTCGAGAGCCTCTAATAAGTACTTTGCGGAACCATATCTATACTTTGCAGTTTATATTTTGTCATCAAACGTTGGTTTATAAATTGCGGGCATACATGACTTAAAGCTACTGCTGCTAACCATGTATAGACAGAAAAAGAATAGGTACTCACCACACCATCTCATCCAAAGGGTGTTGTAAGAAGCGACTAATTGAAAATGTAGTCGATATCACTGCGAGAGAAGAAATATAGAAATGAAAGCCTGTGCCAATCTGTCTGGTCAGAGTCGAAAGTAGGCCAAAGCCACCCATCATTCTTAGTGGCTTATGTCCAGCAGTCTTTCCTTAAACTTTGCCTTCAACTCACCATCAGGCGAGGAGAAATCATATTGACATATCCTATAAAAAAGTTGACTGCGATACGCTAATTGATATGTGGCTTAAAGGGATGATAAGGGGTTTCATAAAACGGGGCGGGGCGTTTACTTGCTAAATATACGAATAGATACAGTCATTGCCATCCGTCACCCATAATAATGGTCGTTCAACCTCATGTTGACTTGCGTTATTAGAATTCCCGAAACGGCTTCAGTAAATACAACAAGCCTAATTCCTCACTTCAATATTAAAAAAGTAACTTTCAAGCCTAATAACATCCATCATAGGCTGTAGCCGCGGTAGCCTAGTAGTATGGGTAATGGACTGCTGAGACGAGGTCTCGGGTTCGATCCCAGGTTACCATTGCACACACCAATGACTTTTCGATGCTTTTCGAAGTTATGTGAGTATTTATCGCAGGTTTATAAGTGCCCGGTTGATGGCAATAGGCTCGCCCCCTATTACATTGGGACCTAAATATACACTGGCGAAATGTGGGTGCTAGCACCTCTGCCTACCCCTTCGGGGATATAGGCGTGATAGTATAAAAAAAAAATATTAAAAAAGTAACTTTTAAGCCTAATAACATCCATCATCGGCTGTAAAATTAGAACAACACAAGCCATCAATCATTTAGAAAAAAAAACGAGAGAGATAAAAGAGGCAAAGACAAATGTCGGTATGGAGGGAGTTTCCTCCAGCGGGGTGAGGGTCAGGCCGCTGAATTATTCAGGAGGAATTCAACAAGTCTTGTCGTGTCGCGTTCTGGGTGAAAGGAGGCACGTATATCGATATAATATATATCGATTTTATTATATAAAATTGTGTTACATGAATGATAAGAAAGGAGTGTAACTTTTTTGGAATTCGTATATGTACAGGTAAAATTAAAACCGGTGAGTTCAAAACTACAATGCAAAAAAGAAAATTTTTTTTTATACTTCGTAGGTGGCAGACAAGCACACGGCCCACCTGATGGAAAGCGGCCACCGTGGCCTATGAACGTGTGCAACACTAAGGGTGTCACAAACGCGCTGCCCACCCTGAAGGGAAAGGGGGAGAGCTGAGAAAGGGTGGGGAGGCTAGGAAGGGGAGGGGAAGTAGTATAGTGAGCTCTGGCGGTAGCCATCGTGTTGTGTTCCCGCCGGTAAGTAGGGTACTACTTCCCGGCGGGAACACAACACGATGGTTATTATGACCGCGGTCTTCTGTAGGGCGGAGGTACTTCCCCAGTTGGACAGCTCATTTCGGACGGGAGATACCGTCGTGTCCTGCCTCCGTTTGATTGTTGAGTGTGAAACATTATGATTGATTCTGAATCTATACTAATATTATAAAGAGTAAAGATTTGTTTGTTTGCTTGTTCGTAACGAATAGGCTCCGAAACTACTGGACCGAATTCAAGAGAGCGGAGTAATAATCATAAATATCAATCGATCCGGTAACATTTCTATACATTGACACTAATATCGACAGCAAGGAATAGTAGTATAGAGAGGCAAGTAGAGAATCGAGTAGAGTCGTACAACGCGATAATCGACATCCACGCGGGCGGAGCCGCGGGCTACAGCTCATATTTATTAACCTCACAAAACAGTAAATACGATTACTTATCTTTGATCGAATTTAAATCACGCGTTTTGAAATTGGGAACTAATTGGTTTGATTTAACTACGAATATAACTACTCTTCATTACATTTTGTTGCTGCTGTGTGTTTCATTAGAAACAACATTATACTTACAGTAAAGTTTTTAAAAAGCATAGGTAAACTTATTCTATGATTTCAAAATTCTATCCCAGTATAATTCTGCTATACTAGTAAAACAAAAGAAGCAGTTTCCTTAAGAAACTTAGATTGGCTAGCACGAGCGTAGAATCTTTTATTTTCTAAAGAACATTTTACTGCCTTGCTAAGATTTATCTAATAAACAGTTTCATTCATTCTGTTCATTCTGTAGGGGCTTTAGAATGGAGAAGATGTAATTAAAGTAAATAAATATTGTAAGAAACATTACACAGTTTTATATCGACCAAAATTAGGCACGGTTGTTCATATGGGTTCTAGAATGCAAAAATAGATACTTAGATGTATTTTCAGGTAGGCAACAAAAACCAACTCGCCGCAGTCGCTTTTAAAATATTTTAAAATCTTTCATTTATCCTGTGTAATATTTTTTTTCATAAGCTTTTTATTTGAATATAGTTTATATGAAAATGTATAGTTATTTCTAAAAAAATTCCAAAAATGTTAGTACTGAAAAATAGATTTCCTCCAATTTCTTCAAACAAAATGGCAATTTTATATGTAACGACCTAATATTCCCACCTACTTTAATTACTTTAAGTAAAGTATCTAATCTACGTGCAAAAATCTCGTGCCTTTAATAAATTTCTTCCCCTGAAAGAACTCACTTGAATTTTAATTGCCAATAGATTAGGCTAATCACGTATTTTAATATGTAATTTCTACTCATTTCTATTTATACACGTCTAATGTAAATGAGATAAATTATATTAACACTGAAGTAATGAGATTCCTAACGGGAAAGCGCGATTTATCTTGGGTTTTTATTAAATTCTTTGAATCGAATAACATCGCAGTCGTGTTTACAAATGCGTTGAATTGATTCCGAATAAGAGAAAGCATATTATAAGTATCGCTTACAGGAATCGGGTATTTTGTAAACTGTACTTATTTATACTTATAGTTGTTGAACCTTTTAGAGTTCTTACTGCCGACTGCCACAAATGTTCGTATTACAATCAAAACCGGTTTTTTTTGTATTCTTTTTATTTTTTTATTTATTGGATAAACAAACAACACCACAATAGTAGATAGTTAGGTTTAGTCGGATTAAAATAAAGTAATAAGATTAGAGAGAATATGATTCTTATTATTATCTAGTTTTATAAATTGTTAGATATGTCACCAAATGGAATGAATTGTGTATTAAAGTAAAAAAATAGGCATTTGAAAAAAAGAATCAAAGAACAAATAACAACAATGTTCACTGAATAATTCCTATGATATTGTTAAATTTACTCACAATATCACTGTTTTATATAATACTTAACTTTTTCTTATGTTACTGTACTGTTAATAAAGAGTTATCTATCTTCATTATCTCCCTGCCTTTGTTCCATGTAATTGGGTTCGGCACATCATGTTTTTCTCTTCCACACATTCCTGTCAGATATCATTTAATCAGACACTTCTTTGTCATATCTACTTTCACGCAATCCATCCGTCTTTTATTCGCTCGACCTCTACTCCTATAACCGTCTAATAAAGAGTTATCTACCTATCAATCAATATTGACGTTAATTAGTAGCATGATACTTTTCGTATCATTCATACGGATCCTTTCTTACAGTATATTATTTCTTCACTCTTCCTCGTAAAGAGAAAAGTCTCTGCAGAAAGTATTGCACAAAGCCACTTAATATCTTTCATCTGTTTGTAACGGTATAACGGGGTGAATAGGGATCCAAGGGGTAATAGGGACAAAATGGTCAATGGAATATTTGACATAATTTCTTTTACTAGATCTTAAATACCTAGCCTCTTATTAGATATTTGATGATTCTGTTATTACAATGAACTAGTCCAAAACTACGGTTGAAAGAAAATAAGTACAGAATTTAGCTGACCATTTTATCCCTATTGCTTTCATTTGTACTTCATTTGTTTGAGAGAGAGAGAACTATCGACAACAATAAAAAAGTAAAATTATCCCCAACAAATATTTTTAATATCGATATCCAAAAAAGCCCAACCCTAACTCACATGCGTCACACGAAGTATATTTAAAAAGTTTTACACGAAAGGTGATAGAATACTTGACTGAACTCTAAAGAATAATGTACGGCCACACTTGTAGATAACACGTTGTAGCGTTAAATATATTTTATTTTATTTGAATAGCTACAAGTGCGAATTGGTTGACGTGGGATGTGTTGACATGCCTGACGTTTATTGCCCAGTCATTTAGACTAAACAGCTACGAGTAGCTTTCGAGATATAGTTATGGAAATTGGTTAGTTTACAAATAGGAAAACGTACAGCTAGATTTTTCAAGAGCAAATCTTTTAGTTTAATGAGTTTTCAAACTGAATTTAAGGCATCGTTGCTTTTTTATACCGCTCAGGTGGCAGAAAAGCACGCGACCCACCTGATGGAAAGTAATTACCGTCCGTTACTTTTTTTATACCACTTAGGTGGCAGACAAGCACGCGGCCCAACTAATGGAAAGTGATTACCATGGCCTATACCACCAAGGGCGTCACATTCTTGCTGCCGACCGTATAAAGGGGAAGGGAAGAAAGTCAAAAGAGTCTCTGTGCTGTCAGTGGAGAAGACAAAGAAGATTTTTCCACTGACAACGTACAACCTCTACAGTAAGCACTAAGAGCTCTTTCTCTCGAATAATTAATTCATCTTTCATAAATTATTATTTGTAATCAAAGCAAGAAAAAAATCCATTTTCGTGGCTGGTTATGAATGAGCAATTACGAAAGTGGATGAAGTGGTAAAATTTAGTCATCCAAGGAGAATACGAAGACCTGACTCTTCACGTGACAATGGGGGCTACAGGGCTCTTGACCCCACAAACATATATTTTACACTAAACCCTTCGTGACATCCAAAAATTAAAATGTTGTTCTCTGTCTTTTTGCAAGATCAACCTAAAAATCGAAGAGTTAGCAAGTGTGACCGAGGCTTCTTGTTAAAAAATGCTTCGTTCAAGATATATATAAATTATTGAGACAGAAAAATGAATGAGCGCGAAAATATAACGTACACCTTTGAGAGTACGTACATCAATCATGCTAAAGTTAACTCACAAATTGTATGGGAACAACTTCGGTAATTCCACAAGTAATATTTCTGGTAACTGACGAGGGCTCATAAACATATATACGATATGAATTCGTGAAACGTTTTATATACATTTTCTAATCTATATAAAAAAGAGTAAGTGTTTGCTTGCAATGTTTGAAATCACAGGTTTCATTTTGTAAAAAGCTGTGTTTTATGTATAAATATAGGAGTGTATAATATGCAAGTTATATACTTATTACGAGTTAATAATTTTTTAATCTTTTTGTCTGTTTGCTATCGTGTAATCCGTTAGAAATAGCTTCATCTCAATATTACACTTTCATATGGTGTTTTATACACCACTCAGGGGCACACAAGTACACAGCTCACCTGATGGAATGTGCTTACCGTGGCGCATGGGCGTGTTCAACACCGATAACGTTACCTAGTGAGACACCTTCTAATGCCCTTTTTAAAGATGATCAAATTCGTTTGGGAAAACAACAGCAGGGAATTCATTCCACAGCTTGAGCGTGCGCGGGATGAAGTTCCTTTCATACCGCACAGTGCGCACCGTTTCCCTTTGCAATGTGTGAAGATGAACTCCCTGCCTATGGTGAGTGGTGGGATGATATAATGTAGCTACAGGCATCATAATTTAATTTCATTGTTTGTGTTCTTAGTAGTATTTGTATGACTCGGTTTGCGTGACGACGAAGCCACTAGCGGCGTCATCTAAAAATCAGCGCTTCGCATACCCTGGTGTGCGAAGCAGTCATGCTGAGATGATGGCTCATTTAAGAGCGCACGATCTGCATTGAATGTTGTTTTGTTCTGCCTTATTATATATTATATGTTTTGTTTGTTTGTTTCTCTTGAATAGATGCTTTTTCTTTCTATCTATTATATTAAACAATTAATTTGACCACAAATCATTGTATAAGCGGTAAAAGACACATAGCATTCATATAAAACCACAAAACAACACCAAAATTTATCAAAAGCCACTTAACCCAACCAACAAAGTCCTTTAACCTCTTTATCTTGTCCTACCCACATAATAGACTCTTGATTTCCACACCACAACTTCTCCAGTTCCCAAAACCACACAATACGCGATAACCATTTCGCTGGTTATATAAAACGATCCAGACGGACAGTTCTAAACTTGTTAGGAGCATCTCCGAAACTTGCCCAACTTTAGAGTTAGAAGAAGCCTTGCCATATCGAAGAGAATATCGTATGCGACGTTGAGATTTACGAGGCGGGTCTTGTGAACTATTATTTTGTTTAGACGTTACTTGCAGAAATACTTGAAAAGATTTTAAATATGTTTTCGTCCATCCGTGGACGTTTACTTGTTCCAATTTAAATCGATATCATTGCTAAAGTTGTCTTTTTTTTTGTGCGCCTAATCCCCACGGATACCAATCCCACCGGAGCCGGTGAGGGAGGTTATGTCGGATTCGCATCGACTAAAACGCACGCCGTCTTTGGGTATTTAGTTGCTGGAGGTGAGATAGTAGCGAACATATCCCTCGCACCCCGGCAGACCCGGGGTCCTCTTATTCGAGATGACGCCCTTCGCGTCCTAAATTGTCTGGAAAATATTGCGCTTAGCCAACTAAGGTATCATACTACAAAAAATTTCTTCACAAAAATAAATTGCCCTATTCAGAAATCGAACCGAGAACCATACAAAAATTTGCTACTTCGTAAAAAAAAATCAATCAACCAATTAGCCTTGTTCCTTGGCCATAATCGCAGTTTATTGCTGGTCATAGACCTATTCTAATGTTGGGAGGCTTTGGCTTTGGCCTACTGTCTCCACGCTAGCCAAACGGCTACAGGTTTCTATTTCGAGTTTTACTTTTCTCGTTGTGATATCGTTTACGTTTTCAGTTAATCACTTCTTACGTTGTCCCTTCGGATGATGTTAAGAATCCTATCTATTTTTTTATGAAATAAAACAAAACCTTAATCCAAGTCAACGAGTCAGGGCGTCAGCTGATGAAGTCAACTCATGATACTGCTGAGGTACATACCTGTAACAAACAAAAACCGTATTAGTAATTAGCACTAAGTTAACTGAGAAAGTTTGGAGACATGAATGGACTAGATACAACCTATTACTATCAACCGAACATAAAAAACAATTCCTAAACAAAAACCAAAATAACACTTTGTTGAAATGCGTATCTGGTAATTTGCGAAACTAAATCTGGTATATGCGTATCAGGTCATCTGCGATTGCGGGGCTCGACCTCAGTCCATGTCGCACTTGCTCTCTTGCTCACTGTGCCCCCACACCTGCACCATCGAAGACCTCTGTAGAGCAACGGAAAGCGCTATAGCTGTTGCCAACTACTGGGCCGACAACATTTAACAAAACCGGATTTATCAGAGCCATTGACTCGAAGAAGAAGGTCATCTGCGTGTCTGGTAATTCGCGAAATGTGATTCTGGACATCCGCGTAAAAAGTATTTTGCGTTTCTGGTACTGTGCGTCAGAAGGAATCAAACCACATTCTCTACTCTGCTGCTCCAATAAATTCATAGCAATATTTATTTACCCTAATCTACTGTAACGTGTGTAGTCGTCACCGATCTGTGACGTCACGACCCTTATCACGGCTCTCGGCGAATGTCACGTCACACGTTCTGATGTCTTTAGGAAGGTAGCTATTATTTTGTGAAGTCAAGCCGGAATTTTATGCAGGAGTATGTTTTGAGGGCAGCATGGGATGCAATATAGGTGAACGAGCTTTATAATTCCTCTCGTGAATTAATGATAGGGACAAGGGCAGGTGGATAATGAGTAATGACATAATGTATATATCTAGTAACATGTTGTAAAACTCCTCTTAGAATCCAAAATCTTATGACATGGTCATATGTACGACAGTTATAAAAGTCAACGGGATATTTCCCATGTTTGTTGTTTTCTGAGCTGAACCGATATTTCAGCGCTGTTACCCTATGATCACGGTGTACTGACGACCGTCGATCTAGTGTTTAATGGGCCAACAGTATCGGTCTACCCTCTTCATTTCTCTGTTCTGTTCTTTGCGTTTCTGTTTCTGCGCGAGTCCTCACTATCACTGTCCACGTGTTAAACTCACAAAGCATGGTAAAATACCACGTAGATTTTTAAATTGTAGAATTCAAACCGTCAAAATAGGAGGATTACCGCCACAGGCTAGAACTTGTTCATATTTGGAGCGAAACCTTTGATGAAAGATTTCAAATTAAGTCGGTTATTTCCGAGTTTGTAATACCTGTTTCGTGATTAAAGATAATTTTTGGAAGTTCGCAGTATCCGTTTAAATTGGAAGGTGAAATTCACAAACTTTGGAGTTAGGTACTGTATATTGATTGATCTATGTTTGACACACCGGCATTTTTAGAGAGTCTTTCTTTTGCCGCATCGTTAGGTAAGTAGTCTTGAAATTCCTTACCAGCGCCCGTGTTTCCTTTTTCATACAGTCCCGGGTCCTATAAGCGGGGCGTGAAAAAGCATCTGATGAGGCCGTCACGCTGAGTGCCACCATTGTAACACTTTACGTGTTTGTAATAGTGACTCTCTTTCCTAAAACTTTGCCTTCAGCTCACTATGAGGCGGGGTGAAGTTAAATTGACGTCCTAAAAACATAAATTGGCTCGAAATTGGTATTATTCTTCTACTATTCTTCTTCTACTATTATATTATTCTTCTTCTACTATTATCTACGTATTATTCTTCTACTATTATCTACGAATATTCTTCTACTAAACAAAGTATTCCTCAATTTCAAAGGACAAGTTTACCATTATATACACTTCATTAAAGTGTTTCAAACTTCAGTATTTACTCCATATCATCGGAGGTACGGAGGTACGGAGGTACGGAAGCATAAGCGGTGTACAACAATAGAGAACTTATCAGATGTCGCCACCGATACGGGATTGTGGCGCAACTTAAATGAGTTAAAGATTTACCTTAGCGAGTTTGTGTTGCTTTTAACAATGGGGCTGATAAGTATAGGATAAGAATTAGTTGAATGAGTTTAGATTGGACCATTATATTTGGAAATAGAACCTGCGAATGTTTAAAGAGATAATTTATCCAAGTAACTATACTATCATAGCCGCGGTAGCCTAGTTGTATGGATAATGGACTGCTGAAACGATGTCTCGGGTTCGATCCCAGGTTACCAATGCACACACCAATGATTTTTCGATGCTTTTCGAAGTTATGTGTGTATTTATCGCAGGCTTATAAGTGCCCGGTTAATGGCAATAGGCTCGCCACCTATTACATTGGGACCTATACATAAACTGGCGAAATGTGGGTGCTAGCACCTCTGCTTACCCGTTCGGGGATATATGCGTGAGTTTATGTTATGTTCTTAAATAAAATAACAAGTATTTACGCCTATTACAATAAGGACATTCAGAACACGTGATATGCTGCTATGCAACTGCATCAGACGTTCACTTTTTTATTTCGATGTACAGTTTATTTATCATTTTTCTTCTACATCTATGAACTAAGTAAGAGCCCTTGACTCACAAAATTACTGTAAAAATATACAATATAAAAATAATATAACAATAAATTGCCAAATCGTAATTTATTTTATGCCAATATGTTGTGTACCCATAGTACTACCAAATTTACGGCTTCGAGAGCGTTACCCTAACTATTCGGACATTAAATCCAGTAAAAGTTAGATTTTTGAAGTTAAAGACCCCTACATCAAGTAAATAAAATTATTTCACAACTCTGAAGCAATTTTCGAGGGGCCTCCATAGGTCATAAAAGCAGCTACAAAAGGTAAGTAAAGTGTTCGGTGTGCGAGGGCCCTTAGGCGTCGGCCGTTAATATCGCACCATCATTTCCCTAGGGCCCCGTCGACAACTAAGGAATTATTTCAGGTAGACCAAACGACATTATTTCGCCATGTCGTTAAGTCTGCCATTTTAGGTCATGTAATTTACATCAGTTTCTTTTTAGTTAGACACAAATTGCTGTCAATTTTTTTGGGGAAATTCTACTTTCTTTTTTTTTTTTTGGTTTTTGTTGCTCACATATTTTTACAACCTTAGGTAATTGCTTGTAATTGCTACTTGTTTTATTCTCATAGGTATAGGTATGCATGCATGAGATTCTGGCAACACCTTAATGCAATGCGGCGGTGAACATGTTTAGGTTATAAATGGTCCCCACCAGGGGTTCACAAACATGTTCATACGAATAAAAATTCCGTCCATAAGTTGAAAAAAATAACTTGTATTATATCATAGAAATAAAGTCAGTCATTAATACACAAAACTGACAATCATCATCATACGTGCATTAATGCCAGTCGCCTCCGAAACTGTCGCCTCGGAATCCCATGTTCGCTTTTTCCTGTCTAACAACCTCGCGGCTGAATATACACAACTGACCATACACTTTTTAAAATTGACCCTTGATTTCAAAATAGAAAAAAAAACAAAACGTAAACTCATGCCTATATCTCCAAAGGGGTAGGCAGAGGGAATTTATCCCAGAATGTCAGAGTTGCAAAAGGTCAGAGTTTCAAAATGCTATGTATTGTCCTAGTACCCACATTAAAAAAAATCCATATATTATTTAAACAATACAAGTAACAGTAGTTACTAATATTCCCACTAACCCTTTCATTTAAGCTGAATGGTTTGTGTGGGTTCACTTCGTTACTGTAATCTCGATTGTAAAGCCGACACTTTAACCACTAAGCTACTGACGCTTTTTATTACAACGCATTAGCATATCACAGCTCGTAATCCACCGCTGGACATATCTCTCTCAGTATACACCACAACACCGATACCTCTGCCAGTTAGATAGGGATCATACCTCGATGAAAAAAAAATTGGTTGCCTGTAAAGTCGGTATACGGGCGAAAGTTTTACGTGACAACGACTTTGAGAAGACATGAACCGGTGTGTATGCCTATCTCTCTCACTCTCTCTCTCTCGCTCTGTCTCTCTCGCTCGGGCAAGGGACGCGTGCCTCTCACTCGCTCTCATTGTGAGCGCATAACGTGAGCGGAGCGTAACGCAGTTTCTTGAAGTGTCACCCGGCAAGCCAATTTATAAGACGTTGTCACGTCAAAAAAATAGGTTGGTTTCAAACGAAAAAATATAATAATATAACCTGAAAACGCCTAAAAACTTTTTTTTATATATTCTTTATTGCACACAAAGTACAGAAATAATACATAATATATAATTTGCAAGAATCATGTACAAAGGCGAGCTTAACTCACAATGAGTTCTCTTCGAGCAAACCTTTGAGTTTCAGAGGAGTATGTATCGTAATGAAGGCAGTCTGAAGTGTACATCAAAGATAAAAATATATTATAGATCATGGAACTTCCGAAATAACGCCTAAAACTTTATATGTAAAAATAACACAAGAATACACAGGTAAAGTTGCTTGGCGGCCATTTTAATGAGAAGACTTCCCCCTCCCCTCGGGCAGGTGCACGCTGGCATTTTACTGTCGACAACTTTTAACAAGATTTTATGGAAAAGTTTAGACAAATGGTATTATTTCTTACGATGCGATGATGCAACTAAAGATACAGAGGTACAGCGGAACGTGGACGCGACACGACCAAAAGACATGAATGGTTCCGTATACAAGAATTGAAACAAATTTTAAATATTGTATAAAAAAAAGGATTAAAATACGCGCTAAATTTCTTGCCGGAGTATTTTCAGGTCGGGGCCGCGATTCGAACCAGTGCCGGTAGTCTATTTTTTATTTACTTCTTTTTTTTAAAGACAACTCCCGCAGTAGGGAGCCCGTAGTTTTCACCGCTGAATAATCGGGGACTGCTTACGTACCTAGCCAGGATAGCACCAAGTGGTTCTATGATACTCCATCTTATAGACTTAGTAGTGGCTTACAGCTCAGTGCTGCCAATAGAGGTGTACTGTAGAGATGTAATATTACTCATGATACATCCTGGTGGACAAAATATTATACAGACCACCTGCAGGATGGTGGAATAGTAACCAATATTTTCATACCATTTAAAGAAAGAAAGAAAAGAAAGAAAAATGTTTTTATTTTCGCAAAAACTGCAGCACATATAATACCTTGAAAAATAAAACTAAAAATATAAATTCAAATTATCACACACATAAAAAAATATACGTGCAGTTCTAGTTTTCTCTAAATCTGTGGTCACTAACTAGTAGGCACACAGACATCGACTAGAAACGTACCCACTCGATACTTCAATGTATCGATACTTTTTCCGCGCACTTTACCGTCGAGCGCGCCATGTCACGCTTTTTTACATATTCATCGAAACGATAAATCATGTTGCTTGAGCTAACTTCGGAGCGTGCCTTCAATACGTTCAGGTCTTTATTGGAAAATTTTATGTAGCCATAAAAATGTGCTTTATGTACATTTAAAAACGATAGGGGAAGAATATTTTACTTTTAGGTTGCAGGTGGATGAACAGCCAAAAGATCGATGGGTTGTGCGAAAGAAGGCAGAAAAGTTTAACTGTAGAGATGTCAAATGGAATGTATGAAAGAGCAGCAAACAATTGCCTCAAGAGCAGGCCAATGATTGTGCCAGAGCTTTGTCAATATAGCCTTAATAAACCTACCTACATTTATCGTCATAAAAACTAAGATGCTCAGGCTTGCAGGCTTTGGATACGACCAGAACTAAAATTGTGATGATGATGATGATGATGATGGATGGACCTGCCTGACTGGAGAAGCTATCAATGTTTTATTTAGCAGAACTTAGTCAGGCGAACTGTACTTATAACTGTTTGTCAAATTAGTACAATAAAGTTTTTTCTTTTTTTTTTCACTCTAATTTTATCGATGAATAGTTCAACTCGTGTAACATCAATATTTGATGACAAATATAAGCACACAACAGTATTACACAACATATTGCAGCCTTTTACAGTAACAACAGTCCTACATATAACCATAACACCATTTATAAAGAATAATCTCAACATTTTTCGTACATCTCAGCCAGAAAAGTACCGAAACCGCATTTTGTAAAAAGTTGCCAGTCGAAAAAAAAAGAATAATAACAAAGCGCAGAGCATCAAGGGCTTCCATCAACGTCATGGATGGTGAAATAATGGAATAAAGTACCTCTGTGTTTTTTTTGTTAACTGCAAGGGTGGCTTAATTTGTAAAAATTGTAAAGGTGGTTCAAAATTCGTACATTACTGTGGGCCTGAAATGTTCCTGGAAAATTGGAAACTAAATTTCCACTACACAACTACTAGTCTTAGAAGCTACTGAATAATAGATCTACCTTACTTATTAATGAAATTAAATTTAGGATTCTTCTTGCATGAGTTTACTTATTTTCTTATAAAGAAACAAGACATCGATAGTTTATTTTAAAAACGCTTTTCATGTTACTTTTGATTGAATTAGACTTAGGCTATCAAAGAATTGGGTCCATATTGACTCACCTAAAGTTCTTTATCCGAAATTGTTCTTCCTAACGATTTGTAATCCGAATGATCACTCCTCCTAATATTTTTCATCCTAAAGTTTTTATTCATACTAGTTGTAGTGCTACCGTCGATGTTCATAACACTCATGTTTCCGAAAATTGTTATCAATAAAATCGTTAACATACAATATTAAAAGCTACTACTGTTTTTTATCCTAACGTTTTTATTCCTAAACATAATTACCATAATATTGTCACTCAAACTTAGAAAGAAACATTTATCTACCAAATGTAATAGAAATAATATGTCGGTAGAATTATATTTTATTTATAGCTTTAATTATTTTTTTGGTTAATTAATTAGAAAACTGTTTAGAATGATTAAAGGTTGTTTCACTGATTTTTTGGCTTAAATGAATGAAAATCATAAAATATGACTGATTTACGGTTATGTTTATGACCTTTTTCGTTTTCAATTCGTTTCTGGCACTTCGCCGGCCGCTACCGCGGCACGCTCGCTTCGCTCGCTCGGCTCGTGCGTTGTGTGGTCACAATTCTAACCTAACCTAAACCAAGAACTATAAATATGACCGATTCGTTTCTGAAACTTGGCTGAATGACCGTAGTGAGATTGTACGTGTAAATAACTAAAACTGTAAAAGTTACGCAAATGAATGTACCTAAATAATACTGATTATTATTAATAAAAATAAATCTAAACAAAATAGGTATGACTTTCAATAATAGTGTAAAAGATGGTTATGTTGACAAAATATAGAAAAAGAAATAATAGTATAATAGATGTTTATTGCTACCGACATTATGAAGTTGAATGATTCGGAATTAAAACATTAGAGACAGAGTAGTTAGGAATTGTGATTGTTAGGATGAAAAATGTTAGGAAGAACATTTTCGGAGTTCCAATTTTCGGAGTTGAAAATTTAGGTGAACTTTGGCGCACCCCAAAGAATTATAGATTTTAAGGTATCCAAGGAACATTTAGAAGCCCATTGTATATATCGTTATAGTGTATAGTGTATGTATATGGAGCACCCATTGTGATGGTGGTTGCTCCGTAAAATCACCAAACATAGTAAATATCCCGATATATCTAACAGTGAATATCAATGGTACAGTCTAGGCGTATTACTGTAAACAAAAAAATGTATCTTAGTGACCGCGGTAGCCTAGTGTTATGGGTAATGGAATGCTGAGACGAGGTCTCGGGTTGGATCCCAGGTTTACCATGGCACACACCAATGACTTTTCGATGCTATTCGAAGTTATGTGTGTATTTATCGCAGGTTTATAAGCGCCCGGTTAATGGCAATAGGCTCGCCACCTATTACATTGGGACCTAAAACATAAACTGGCGAAATGTGGGTGCTAGCACCTCTGCCTACCCCTTCGGGGATAAAGGCGAGAGTTTATGTTATGTTATGTATCTTAGTGAAGTCTGAGAGATATTACTAACGCGCTGTCGACCTATTCCCTTTCACTACCAAAACACTAAATTATTCAATTACTCCTTAGCTGAAGATTAGTTAGCAGAAAGAATATAAGTTGTTCTGAGAGCCTGTTTCCATGCATTGTAAAACAGCTATTACAGTGTTAGTAGCACCGCAACTAACGCTACTAACTCTCCAAGGTACCGTAACTAATAACTAATTACGATATTAAACTGAACAACATCACCTTATTACTTCATATATTAAGCTCTATGTGGATATCAATGAAGTTACGTATTGAGTTTTAATTTTATGATTGGTAGAAAACTCGACATAAATCCTTGTATAAACCTGTCTGGTTTGTGAGGAAACATTAGGCCAAAGTTTCTCAATAATATAGATATGGGGGAGGCCTATTTACTGACTTTTTTACGTACGTGAAATCCCCACGGATACCAATCCACCACCGGAGTCGATGAGAGAGGTTATGTCGGACTCGAACCGACTAAAACGCACGCCGTCTTTAGGTCTTTAATTGCCGGAGGTGAGATAGCGATTGGCTATTTGATAAATGTTTTCTTCTTCTTATAGTCCTGGGTCCTTTAAGCGTAGCGTGAAAAGCATTTGATGAAGCCAGAAGCTGAGCGCCACCATTGTAACACTACGTGTTTGTAATAGTGACCTTCTTCTGATCTTCCTTACATGAGACTTTGCCTTCAGCTTACCATAATAAAAAATGAATCCTATAACATACAAACATACGAAACATACGAATCCTATAATAAAAAAATGGGTTCCGTGCAACCAGTTCGGTAGTAGGTGCCTATAAATAGAAGTCTGTGGCAATTCCGTACGGATCTCTAATCATAGAACAATGGCGCGTAAGTTTTATGCCCGCCATGTGGGTAGTAAAATAATTTTATAGGTCGCACGTGAGTGGATTGTCAAGTTTTACATTTTTTTATTCTTTTTGCTATATCTAAGTCACTCTCTAAGTAATTGTCGTAAAAGAATAATTTCAAGATATAAGATACCGCAAGACTGTGGCGTAGGGGTAGTGAACGCGACTGGTACGCAGGAAGCGCAGCGTTGATCCCCGCTCAGTGCAAATATTTATTTATTCATTTATTTTATTCTTCATGTACACATAAATTATATTTATATACAATAATGAGACGAGATGTACAAAGGCGAGCTTAACTTCAAAGTTGAGTTTTCTTCCAGCAAACCTGGGAGTGCACAGAGGAATTGCTGTATGAGTGGCAAATTTGTATGCATGAATATGGCTATTTGCACTGGTCTGGTCGTGCTTCGGAAAGCACTTTAAGCCGTCGATCCCGGTTGCCATACGAACATCTATGTCGGTCGTTACTCAAAAGTACAGAACTTCGATGTCACCAATTTAGTTGTGGAGTTTCGATGGCAGTCGCGTCACAGAAAATATCAGAATTCAGCCGCATCTTAGTTAGACTAGAAAGGCGACTCCAACTCATTTGGAGATAGGCTCAAAGAATGATGATTATGTTCTATGAGAATGCCCGGTTCACAGCAGTAGGGTCGTCCAGCCGGTCCAGTTATGAAATTCTCGTTTATTTGTCTGTTTGATTGCGATTGACACAAAATAAATACTTGTTACCAGAAGCGTCACATTTGTACTGTCATCGAGGTAGACCTATGGCAATCCGACCAGAAAGTCTTAATCAGACTTAAAAACTGCTCAATGTTTGATTAGCATTTCGTTATGACCTGCTTTGTGACCGAAAATAGATTAATATATCTTCTTGCGAGCAGAACCACTGGCAACAGTCAATTTTAACATAACATAAATTCACGACTATCCCCGAAGGGATAGGCAGAGGTGCTAGGACCCACATTTCGTCAGTTTATGTTTAGGTCCCAATGTACTTGGGCACTTATATAAACCTGCGATAAATACACATAACTTCGAAAAGCATCGAAAAGTCATTGGTGTGTGCCATGGTAAAACCTGGGATCGAACCCGAGACCTCGTCTCAGCAGTCCATTACCCATACCACTAGGCTACCGTGGCTTTATTTTAAATTATGCCAAAAAGGCTATTATAAAATCCAAGCTTATTTAGTGATAAACAAACTTGAAAATGAGCTGTTCACTCAGCTTGCTACTCAAGCAAATTATTGTATCTTTAGACTAAGTAAATGTTAAAGAAACCAAAAAAGAAAGAAAAGCTCGCTGAATTTCTTGCCGGAGTCTTTTCAGGCTGGGGCCGCATTTCTAGCGGTGATGGTCCATTTGCTTAACTAGCCTATCATCATTCCCTGAACCTTTTTCCCAACTCAGTTGGGGTCGGCTTTCCAGTCTAACTGTGATGCGGCTGAACTTCGATATTTTCCGTGAAGCGACTGCCATCTGACCTCCACAACCAATGGTCTAATGACCAATGGCGATATCGAAGTTCCAAGTTAGGCTGGTTGGACTTTTGAGGGCTCCAACTACCCGTAACGACTGCCATAGATGTTTGTATGGCAACCGGGACCGACGGCTTAACGTGCTCTCCGAGGCACTTATAAACCTGCGATAAATACACACATAACTTCGAAAAGCATCGAAAAGTCATTGGTGTGTGCCATGGTAAACCTGGGATCGAACTCGAGACCTCGTCTCAGCAGTCCATTACCCATACCACTAGGCTACCGCGGCTTTGCTTAACTAGCCTATATACAGAATAAATAATTTTTGAAATTTGAATTCAATGCTTAGAAATAATAAATGCTTCGTAATGAATAAAGTACTTATTTACGGTTGCCTATCTTTCAATTCGCACAAAGGAACCTCGAGTTCAAAGGTAAATCACAAACTCAGCTGAAAAACGTCTAAAAAAAGTTGCAATATCCACTAGAACCTTTAAGACCTCTCCCTTCGAGCCCTCGACATCAATCGTTCGCCAATAGCAATATTTACAGAGCGCTGATCGCAATCTACCCTCTTAATAACCTGTTGTAAAGCCCTCTACACACGATACCTCCGAATGAACCCAAAATTAGTAATAATCAAAGTAATAAAATTCAAAACAATTATGTAGAATGCTAACTGTTCCAAACGGACTTAGATCGGAAAAAGTGGATGGTCCGACGGTAATCGAACTTGACGATGTATACCGAAGCCGGCAAGGTTCAATTTTAATTTATTGCATTAAAAAACATTCTTATTATGCTAATAAGAAGGCAATGGTGAAAGTGTTAAACTATGTTATAAAATCGAGAGCCTCTAAATATATAACGAAATAAATCATTTGTATATAATGAACATAAAAAAATGATTTTCGGTAATTTAAAAGACCTTCGAAAGGGCTACTTTGCACTGAAAAAGTGTAAACAAGAACTTCAAAACCGCACAAACGGCTACAACAGTATCGCCAGTCTGAACTCACCTTTACATTCATTATTATCTCTGTCTACGTCATTACGTAGATGGTGTGAAGATATATGTGAGCACTTCATAAGGTTTAATAGAGAAAGTTCTACAGTAAATTGAAATGGAAATAGGATAATGAGTATTATTTAGTACACGTCATTATTTTCAAATCAAATGCACAATTTGCTAGAATATATATTGAGAACTCACTTGTACTTTTCCACAGTATTTTTATTGTTTAATAGACCTGACCGGTTTCGCCTTACGGCATCCTCAGAGGTTTACGATGACATACAAGCCCATTCCCTTATAAACATTGCGGCAGTCAGTCACACTTATATGTGGGTAGTTTTAAAATCATGTATACCAGTATACATTTTTTCCCCAAAAATTTGCGGCGAAACCGGTCAGGTCTATTAAACAATAAAAATACTGTGGAAAAGTACAAGTGAGTTCTCAATATGTGTAACAACAAATTCCACCAAGTGCCATCAATCAACAGTATAAATAGTGCTAGAATATATGTTACATGAATATTTAGATGCACTTTGGAGTAAGGGGCCTCACGCCTGTGTCTCCACTGAATAATGGCAATGGCATAATGGCATACCTAGAGGTAATGGTCTGCTGAGACGAGTCTCGGATTCGATCCCAAATTTTACCATGGCACACACCAATGAATTTTCGATGCTTTTCGAAGTTACTTGTGTATTTATCGCAGATTTATAAGTGCCCGGGTAATGGCAATAGGATCGCCACCTATTACATTGGGACCTCAACATAAACTGGCGAAATGTGGGTGCTAGCACCTTTGCCTACCCCTTCGGGGATATAGGCGTGAGTTTATGAGAAATAACCATGTCAATCTACAATCATCGTTAGCAATCAAAACATTCCATCATTTATCCTATCACAGTCCACTGTTGAACATAGCTATCCTAAAGTGCGCCATTGCCCACGTCATATCTGAAGGTAAATAAAAAAAAATATTGCTGGTAATTTTACCTTAGCTTCTCAAAGTTACAGTCTTCATTACATAATTGAGTCAATACAAATATTTGCCAAAGGAAAATAACTCTGTAATCGAGGTATTGAAAATCCCCTAACCTTATATATAATGGGTATCAACAAAACTAGGGTTGCCACTTAAAAAATTAGGAGGCAGTCTATTTGAGGGATCCTTAGTTCGTATTTTGGCCATTACATATAGACGTGAATCAACTTGTTTGTCAACTTAGGCTTAGCTGAGAGGGTTAACACTACTAAAAATATAGGTTAAAAATCGTTTGAGAATGGGCATTCTATACTTGTAGGCGGTGAGGAATCTCTCAGTCCCATGAGGAACTTTGCCTGTTCTTGTGTTCAGAAGAATTGTTTACATTGATGTCTACGTCTACTTTATATCACCGCACAGCTCACCATAGGAGTTCACCCTTACACACACCGAAAACAGTCCGCACTGTGCGGTATAAAAGTGTGGAGGAACGGGATGTGATGTCCCTCCAACATAAAGGGAGCATCCAAGTTAATCACGCCTGGCGGGCCGCAGCCCATCAGTTATCGTTGGGTTGTTGTATGTATATTGTACCAGCGCGAGAACTTCGCTTTCGCGATGCAGGATCCAGAGTGATGTAGTAGTTAGTCTTGACGTCCCTAGATGGCGCTGGGTACACGTGGTATCGTCACAAAAGGAACTTCCGCGCTCACTCAAGCTATGGAATAAACTCTATGCTTTTCCAGAATTTCCAAATGACTATAATATGGAGTTCTTCAAAAAGTGCATTAGAAGGTTTCAACAGGGTATGCAGTACGAGTGTGACACCCCCGGTGTTATAAACGTCTATTGGCTACAGTAGCTATTTTCCATCACGTATGTTTTTTGAAGTGGCAGCCCTAACGTCATACCGATGATAGGAATGTTTGCTTAAGGTCGATTGAAATCTTTCACTACCCTTGCTTTAATAAGCTGGTAGGCGATCCGCGCATGTAATGCAAACACCCCACAGTCCTCGAACGTGACTTATTCCTAACTCTTTGAGATGATGAGATTTTCTCATGTTTGTCTAACTTTTTAATACAGTCGTGATGGGAAACATTTATTGGATTAATTTTTAAGAAAATGTATTAGTACGAAGGATCGCAAATGTGAAATGTTTTAATTACAATCGATTGAAGATTGGAAAAAGTTAATGCCCAGACGGGACTTTAACCCGTGAACAATTTTTTACAGGGGGAGTGTTCTGATGAACAAAGCTATCAGGCTTTCGAAATTTCCCTTTACGTCTTAAGGGACGAAGTTCTTGAGTGGGCCTTCGATGGTCCAGGATCGGTCTAAAATGGTTAGGTATATAGGAAAATTTCGAACGCGCACAACGTGGTTCCATGGCTCAGCTGTTAGAATATTCCCTGAAAAAATCACCGATTTGAGTCCCGTCGAAGCAGCTGATTATACTTTCGTAAAAATAAAGACAAAAACTGAATACGAAAATAGTTAAGTAATACCAAAAAAAACAAGTAACTAAGTATGTATAATTGATATCAATGAGGAAATAGCGTGTGAACATGATGCAACTGGCTTCGGATGTAACTTGTCTCACGGTTGAGAGAGCTCAGCGAAAGTTCTGCAGTGTAATGCAAACTGTACTTCCCGATAGATTTCCATTGCACATTGGATGAAAAAGTGATATGTAATTTACATTCATTGTATATATGAAGGGTGGGTTGCACGATCGTACTTTAACATTAACAGCGCAGTGAAAGTACCGGTCAGGTATAAAACAGGTTGCACCATTTGACAATTGTTAAAATCACGTCATAACTTGACGCTAACTGTTACCGGCCACGCTCAAATGACAAATTCTATCAAAAAGATTACTATAACAGAGCTACTAAATACACTGGTGCAACACATTTAGTCAAACTAAGACGGTAGCTAATGATAGGTTCTTATCTTCACCTACCCCGAATCAAGCAAATGGAATAGATATCTATACTATTATATAATTGTAAGAACTTTATGTTTGTCCACGATGGACGCAAAAACTACTGAACAGATTTCGATGTGTTTTTTTTTGTTTCAAGGGGTTTGGTTCAACTTGAAATCTTACGTTTGTTTGATTGCAATCTCCATCGGTTGAGTAGAACCACGGTTATGATTAGTAATATAGAATTAATGTTGCACAGATGGCGCTTAGGTCGCGATAACCGACCGCCACGCGGGCGGAGCTGCGGGCATAGGCTAGTTACATATATATTACAAAACTAATAACGCAAGCATACATTTTTTGCAAAAAAAAAACATTCATATACTTGTATTAAGTCGCGCCAGTTTCGCGGCCGCCGTATTTTTTGCACAGATAAAATAAAATCAAGGACAACAACAATGCAACGTTATCTGTCAAAAGCTTATTGTGTTGTCTGTGGCCCACTTAGACGTAATATGAATGTCACCAAGATGGTACATCGTTTATAAAATGTGTAGTAAAATATTACGCTTTTGATATAAATATTAAATTTGAACGGAGTTATGATATAAGTAGAGTATATTTTTATTAGAAATAATAGCTTTAGCTACCCAAAAACCCCTGTCCTATGAAGTACAGTCAGCCACAACCAAAAAAAACCATCATCCCGTAAATGCGCATACATCGCGAGATGGGAATACAAGAGGTGATCTGTCAACGAATTATTGCACTCCGCGGGATGATTAAAGCGATATTACCGGTCCCGGGATGCGCGTCAGTCTGTCCCGGTAGTGTTATTCTTGCATATACATTTCATTTTACTTAGGGCTATTGGTATTATGATTGATTGAATTAGATTGAAAAAGTGAATGCTTTTACGGAATTCGAACCCGGGATTGGAGTCCTGCCGTGGCTTTCACTTTTTCCGATCTAAATTGATTTGAAATACTGGCTTAGTAGACAAAGGACTTATTCGTAAAATGACCTGCAGTCGTTTTTGGGCCTATTCGTAAAATACCCTGTTCGTAAAACACCCTTAGCATACTAATACTTTAAAATTTTGATTCCCCTTCCCCCCTCTTCTCTATATGGTCGGCAGCATGCCGGCATGGCGGCACTATTCCGGTGCCTCAAAGAACAGTCTTAGTTTCCATAGCAGCTTTCATGGTATGGAGCGGAGTTCTAAAAACTTCGGCAGCCTACTCTAACAACAGAACTTTGACTTCGCAATTGGATTGTTGAGGTCGGAAGTCAGTTGCTGCACGGAAAATGCCGAAACCAAAATTCGACATTGTGTGTTTCGCTGTTTCGAAGTTAGAATGAAATCTGGCCACAATCAAGTGGGGAAAATGCTCAAAGGATGGATCAATGGTCTATGACCACGTTCAGTGCAACTTGTGTGTCGTGTCAAGGATTCTTCTGACGGGAATTAATGCGTCTCTGAAAGCCAATGCTGGTCAGTGGTCACCTGCAACGCGGACATCATTACTATCCGAGGTGGCCGTTGTTCTGCATAGTTATATGCGACACGAGTGTTTTTTTTCAATGTGCTAAATCCTCGCGGGTGCCACTCCAACCGGAGCCGGTGAAAGTGATTTTGTTGGACTCAAACCGACTAAAACGTTCCCTTTATTTTCGTTGAATCCCAGTTTAATGTTTTTGGCGTTGGATCTAACTAAATATTATTATGTATTACCGTTGGATACCAAATTTAAATAAAGTAAGAGAATTAAGTTTTATTGTCAATGAATCCCAAAAACTATTTCCGTTGTATCCCAAAAGCTTAAAAAATCTGACTGCGGGTACAGGTTTTCGGTTGCCGGAGGTGAGATAGTAGATAACATATCCCTCGCACCCCGGCCGAACCTGCGCCATCTTTGAGGAGTTGACCCCCCACGGGTGTGAGGACCACGGTGCACACGCGCCCGTAGCCTGCTTCTGTTAGGGTGACAGGCGGCCCTGCCCGTCACCTACAGGCCCGCGATCACGGAGGAAGGTAATTCTGCAATCTCCGACGGGAGTCGCCATCGGCTGAGTGGTTCTCTCCTCTGGTACCGGTCTGCCGTCTCCTTACTTGCCTGAAGAAGGAGACGGCAGCAGTCCATTCAAGATTGTTGTATTGTCTCTCTTCCCATTATAAAGCGTAACAATTACTTTAAAAAGCAATTCAATTACTAAGTCACAGTTAGAAGATACTAATGAACGAGAAAGGTTTCGCAGGTATTAAATACAACAATTATTATGATAAATGACTGATAAAATTGTTCTAAACGAGGCTACTTTCTATAGCAAGTTCATTTATTACCTACATCTAAGTGCCCTTTCACAAAGGGACAATTCTCTGTTATGTAGGGCAAAATACAAGAGGAAAACATCTTCAAAGTCAGTATGAAAGCCCCTTTATTGATAGGCTAATTACTTGGTTCTTTACTTATTTTGCTGGTAACTTTATTGTTAAGGTGCTTCCACATTGATTTTCAAATCATTTAAATTGTTTTCCGCGTGAAAGGAGTAATAAAATGTGGGGAGAATAAAGATTTTTGTATTGCGAAGCACAATATGCTCGCATTTATCGAACAAAAAATATAAAATATAATTTAAATAGTTTTATTTCGATACTAGCTGTTGCCAGCAGCCCCGCCCGCGTGGACTTCTGATCCCATTCCCATTCCCATTCCTGGACTTCTGATGAACAAATAAAAAAAAGAATTACTCATATTGGTCAAGCCGTCTTCGAGTTATGCGCTTAACAACATATTTCGCGATGCATATTTAATAAATAGATTTATTAAATCCAATAAAATAATTAACGTTAATATTTTGCTTGACAACTCCCATGCTTGTGCAAGTACCTACTCGTTAATGAAATTTGAAAAAAGCATCTTCTTACACACATTACAATATATTTGCGCAAGCATATCGTAACGTGTGTGGCTACCATTAGATCGATAATTTGAATTTAAAATGCTGCCTATTCCTCGATATATCCAATACAAAATGTACCACTTTTCATCGAAGCACTAGCGATAGTGAAACCTACTCGTAGACGGTAAAATATTCTGCCTGTCCCGTCTGAGAGATGGCGCAGATGCCTGGAAAAATAAACAGCGGGGATAGTGGTCTCGTCCTCAATTGATGCTACGGAACTCAAGTGGCCAAGAGTACAGGCGACGACACAAGTAGCTGGTAGATTTTAATAATATAATATTAACTATAATATTGGAAGCGTTGGCGCCCATTGAGATATGCTTATTTCCAGTAACTGTAGTCGACTGCTACGGCTAATTGTTTTATTTCTACAATAATACTTGATGGTCAAATACATGATATAAACTCACAACTATTTCCCCGAAGGGTTAGGCAGAGGTGCTAGCACCTATCTAGCGCGATCTCTTTATCTCTCTTATAAAAATAATAAAGTGCAATTCTTTTGAATACATTATTACATTTTGTTGTTAAAATGATGATGTTTTTTTTATTTATCTTATAAATAGATATAAATATATCTTATAAAATATCCTTCAAAATTTTGTGTTCGGCCGCAAGTAATAAGATGCGAACTTATTGTCATCAAATGAACACTTTCTACTTTCCAACAAGATCTTCGCCATCCAAACATACGCCCAGAGACACCAAACCAATGGGCTATCCTCTCGAGGTTCATTGGCTAGACCGCTAATATTGCTTCAGCCAATCTTCAAAGTGGAAGATACTCGAGTAGACTCGAATAGTTGAAAAATTCTACGCAAATAAACCTGCAAATATTTAATTTACACATCTTTGCAGATAAACAGTTTCACATTTGTTTACAATTCACAAAGCGTGTGTTTTGGGCGTTTTGATTTATTATAAGTAAAGTTCAGTTTCGGAAGGAAGTTATAACAAGAATGTTTGTTTCATCTTTGAATGAATGTGTAAAGAGGTTGTTACACGAATAGACGCAGAGCTATGTTGAATATAAACATTCATTCAATCTGCCAAAGGAGTAATTTATGGGAGCGGATAAGAATTGTCCGTTTAGTCCAATGAAATTAATTAAAATATTTTTCTTTTTCTTGCAACGTAACCACACTTCTGATGCCCTATTGATATTTAAATTGAGTATTTATTTACCTTCACCGATTGCCAGTCAAATCTTTCTACATTGACATAAAACTTTGTTTAAAGGATTGTATTGCTCTGTCATACCGATGGTTCCGGAGGGATTCAATCAAATAAACGTACCTAATGCCGCATCTACGTTTACGTAACATTTTACCGTGACCGTGTCAAAAGTGTGGATCCGTCGTGTATTCAGCTGCGTGATATTTGAGCTTAAATGAAACCATCGATCGACTGACTTTCAGAACAACTCTAGTCTGAGTGCCCATGTGCCACAAGTTGTTACGTTCACAATCAACGTCATGTCTTGATGCTACGTTATCCAGTACGTTGTTCATGTCACAAATCTGGACGCACCTTAAGAGTAACGACTCTGTAAGATCATTCTGCATAAATAGTAACACGAAGAATTCAACATACTGTTCGGATACTTCGAGATAATTTATAGCTTATTTTAAACTACGAAACCGAAACGGTATAAAAATATTACTACTATCTTTAGCATTCATGTGACCATGGCTGCTGTAAAAAAACCGAAACATCAAGGAGGAAAAATACAAAATAGTTTGCCACAGTATCCATTAATTAGTTAATTAGCAAACGTGATATTCGCGTAAACAATAACACTTGACATATCCGATTTAGATCCAAAAAAGGTTATACTCGGACGAGACTCAAACCCGTGATTATCCCTTACGGTGGCTCGGTAGCTCAGCGGTTAGGCATTCCCCCTGTAAGGAAAAAATTGCGGATACGAGGTTCGAGTATACTAATTTCTTTAAAATTTACATTACTTGATCAATTGTTAATAAACTTGACTAGTTAGTAATTCTCACAGACTTGTCGAATTAGAACAAAAATGTGTTCTAAAAACCCACTTGACGTTATAATACACAAACACTGAGAGAGGTAGAAAGAAAGATTTAGGTGAGATCCACCTAAATCTTTCTTTCTACCTCTGAATTCCTCAATGCGAAAGCTAAACCGTCTATAAATAGCAAGTGGACCACTTTCACTTAACCTAAATAACAATTGAATCAACCCATATTTACTTTCCATTGCCCCACAGCGAAAAGCTTCCGTACGAAGAATTACGAAACTTAATTATTCCGTCCGACTTTTGAACGCGAGTGTACCTACTCCGTGGAAAGGTCTCGTGAAACCCTTCAGTATATTGAATAACAACATTGATCAGAGAGTCTTGTCATAGTGAAAAGAAATTTAGTTTATTTTATTTCGTTAAATAAGAATCGTCTCTACCATTATCAATATTACTACATAGTATAAAACGGAATTTTAAGGAAGTAGGAAGGACATGTACTGTTTGTCCAAACATGTACACAGTGGGCTCCAAAGAAGTCCATTTGATTATAATCTACTGGCTGACCCGCGCAACCTCGTATGCGTCACCCCAATTTGCAACATTTTTCACTTCTACTCCGCACCAGTTAGTTAGTTGTTCCTCTTCAATCACTCGATCTATTAAATCCGTTGTGTAGTTTTAACAATTTAAGCATAAAGGACATAAGAACATAGATTTAGGTACAGAAAACGCGACTTTGTTTTATACTATGTAGTGACTTTTAATTTTGACGATTTGTAATTACCGTTTAATGGTATAAGTATATAGAATAAAAAAATTTAATTGTTGAAAATCTTTCGCAAGCCTTTAAATCAATAACCATTTACCATTAAGTAGCTCGTATACTAAAATATTTGTAATCCAAAAAGTACAGTTCCCGGCATGTTCTCGTAACAAAACATAATTGATGTCTCGCCGGACGCCGCGATATCCGGATTTGTCCCACTCAAACGACCCAGTGTATTGTGGGGCGTGAATACTCGTGAATAGGACCGACTACCAAGTTATTTGTGGACGAATACTTCAAATATTCACAATACGTTTGGAGTTTATAAAACGAATGGTTTATTACTTAAAGTTGCTATTCTGTATTATTTGTTTTGGTTATAGTTACGGCACGGTATGATGGACGTTTTGACAAGACTGGTTTTGCTCGTTTTTAATTTTTGGTGCGCTCAATATTGGACAGCGAGATGTTAGACGAATAAATAAAGAAAAATATGACGAGATTGGTACAGAAGAAAATAAACTTCACACCACAAAGGGAGGAAAATTTATTGAGAATGTCTCCGGGCCGTAGTACTGGCTGTTAACTGATACATACCATATAGGCATATCTACTGATTACCTGACTAGGATTTTTTCGGGATCAGGATTTACACGGGTGAAACCGCGGCGTGATGCTAGTGCGAAAAGAATTAGAATGCTCCGTTCCAATTTTTTATCAAATACCAATATACCAATGACAGGTATTTGATATGAATATATAGGTAGTATATGATTCGATGGTATCCATGGCACGGCGGTAGTGAACGCGACTGCGGTGTAGAAGACGCAGGTGCGATCCCCGTTCAGTGCTAATAGGTTGTGGAGGCCAAATGGCAGTAGCTTCATAGAAAACATTGAAGTTCAGCCGCGACGCGATTAGACTGGGAAAAGCGAACCACGGATGACTTGGGATGGAACCGGGAATGACACAAAGATGATGATGATAAAGTGAAAGGATAGACAATATGCATATTTACATGATACAGTATCTAAGTCACCGTTAGATGGAAAACTGCGTATGTTATCAAAACTAGTCAAACAAAGTCCAATCTCACACAAACTTTTCAATCAAAATATCAATTTGGGAATGTCCCGCTTGAGTAAACCGGTAAATAAAAGGTATTTTAGATCAAAGACTATCAATTTCACAGTTATGAGCTTCGCATCACGCTGGAGCCGGGCTACGTATGATGGCTCAGGAATATGGGACAAAGATATTATGTGGATAGTTTGTGTTGCCAGGTTAGAGAAATTTGTAAAATTGATTTGAATATTCTCGCCTGATGGTAAACTGAAGGCAAAGTCTCAGGAAGAGGATCAACATTACAAACACGTACAGTATTATAATGGTGGCGGCGCTCAGTTTGATGGCCTCATCTGATGATTTTTCACGCCCAGCTTAAAGGACCGATAGTGCGCCAGAGGAAAGACTCACCGAACTATTCGGTTCTGTAATCTGCACCGTATGCAGATGACATCTAAATACAGCATGTGTTTTTACTCTCATAATTGAAAACTAATAAAGCACCGACTAACTAAACTTCCAAAAATAACTTTAAAACCTCCAACCTATTTAATAAATACCAACGCGAAACAGAAGCCGCCCAAACTATAATTATCCCGTTTCGCTTAACAGCATCCGCTATTTTGACACACGTCAAATTGGACACCTGACATTTGCTGTCAAATTTGACGTGCGACGGACTTAGAGCGATATTTCGGGAGCCATTGTTGTACATGCTTTTAGAAATACAAGATTGTTCATCCGATGTTCGTGGAAAAATATAAAATGATTTTTAGTTGTGAAAAGTAGAAGCATTTAGACAGAAATGTCAAAAATTCAGCAATATGTGATTGAAGAGTTAACCTACTTTGCAGATGTAGTATAAAAACTATGTTAACAAAATTACGAAAATATGACGAAATACAACTCTTTTTTTTAAGTGTAGTAAATTGTATTCTGCCTTATGTTGTAATTTGTTTAATTTTACAGAAAAAATTGAGATTAAATCACAGATGAGTATTCATTATATTGAAAGATATAGGCTATATAGGTAATTATCACACTACCCAAAGGGCAGATTCCTAAAAATATCGGACATATGGGTTGAAGAAGTGTAACTGGAGTTTGAATTACGTCACGGGCCAAGTAGGGAAGCGTCAGCTAGTACTGTACGTGACCGATGGCAATAGAGAGAGAGAGAGATGGTAGCCATTGGTCACGTAACGGAAAATCAAAGTTTGACTAATTTTAACAACTTGTCTGAACTTAGTTTGGGACTTTGGACACGGCTCTCGTAGGCTCTGTTCGGTAATTGGACACGTGACCGATGTGACCGACTTGGTAATGATACTATTTACTTTTAAGGTCCTTTTTATGGGTCCATGCCCGAAATGTTGACTAAATTTCTATTACTAATGCTCCTATAAGTACAATAAAAATTAACTTTAAGGAATGTATGTTTTCTTAATGTAGAAATGGCACCCACAGACTAAAAGGATAAGATAGATGAAACGCATAGAACCACCGTGTGAAGCTACTCAAAGTAATACTAAAATAGTACCATTACTCTCGCACTTGTGCAAAGCGTGCGTTGAAGACAAAGAGTGCGAGCGAACACACGCTAGTTCAACGCGTTACGTCTATGAGGATCTCTATTCTACTAATTACTAGCCATTTATCAAACCACTGTTATTACAAAAACTGCCATTGAGTTTTAGGCTTTGTCAACATAGGCTTTATGCTCATAATTAAATGAAATTTCATTCACTCTACACGATTCCACTTAAGGGCCCAGATCGTGAAAATCACCGAAAAGAGTGTTACGATATTTCATATTTAACTTATTTAGATATGATTGATATCAATGATAATTTGTATATATTACAATCAAAGACCAAAATATATGTTAGTCTTATATTAAATCCTTAAAACCTAATAATTGCTATATAATAAACGTCAACAAACGCACAAAATTTGACAAAAATGCAAAAACATGCCTTCGTATTCTTCAAATATTACCCAATAAATCAACACAAATTGATAAAAAGAAACACTTTTTGAACACTGAAGAAACCAATACTTAAACCTATGTACTTTTTTTTGTACCTTTACAAACAAAGACTTCCTCTTTTAAAGCCCTAAAATCTAGATATGTTCTACGTAAATTCTCCATAGAAAAATGTATGAAAAATCACGCGCATCCCGATATTATGATTTAGTAACCCGCATCGCTACTGATCCGCAGTACGTTTTTATAGTTCAAAGTGACACCACGCGTGTCGGATGCGCCAGCAATATTACGTGTTGTGAATTTGTGTTTTTTGTGAAAAACTGTAAGTATAACATTTTTATAACTAATTCACTTTTAGTAAGTAGGAAGTACCGATATAATGAATGTCTGGAAGAAAACCATGATGGAACTAGATATAAATCGTAAAAAATACAAAATTATTTAGATAGGTACGTAGTTTGTTGAGGAGGTTATTTTATGAACCTTGTAAAGTAGGTATAAATACCGAGGAAAAAAATTACGAGATTTGCAGTGTGAAAGTGTCATGTAAAAATTCTAGTTTTATTTGAGTGCTTTATCATGTCTAAGTACTAATAATAATATATTCGCATTTGTTGTTGTTGTTGCATGTAAATATTGGTTTGTATTATAAGTAATAAAGTCGATTTCTATAGGAATATTCTCATAATAATTAATTTTACTACATAATATAGTTAAATATTCGTTTTCATGTTCATCATATTGTCTAAATATCAGATTGTGGAAGTAGGTATGTTTCCTATCTGAAATAGCATGGGCGTACATACTTCGCTGCCGTCAAAGAGGCGCGCGGCGCGACGCGCCTAGAGTCTGGTTTAGGGTTGTACAAAAATTACAAAATAAATAAAAGTGGATACTATTGATGATTAATATTTCCAGTATTGAAAATAAAGAAAACCTTCAGGCCGAGACTCCGAGCAACACTGCTACGCGCTGTATAGAGGTAAGTTGTTATACGTAATTAGACTTGTTACATAAACAAACAAACCAACTACTTAGTTAGTGATGGGCGAAGACAAAATCTCAGTACCTATAGATTTTTTTCTTGCAATATTTATTATTTTCATTGGGAGACACAAACGAACTACCTAGTTAGTCATGGGCGAAGACAAAATCTCAGTACCTATAGATTTTTTTCTTGCAATATTTATTATTTTCATTGGGTGACAAACACATTAGTTCCTAAATAGTTCTCAATTGCTTTCTCAAAAGAAAATTCTCGTTAAAATCCCATATTTTATGTATGTAGGTATAATAAATAATATTTATTTAACCGATTTTGATGATTTTAGAATCATTAGAATTGTCTTCTAAGCCCGAGTGCCATAGAGTAGGTGACGTCATAAAAAACCAACACCTATAGCGTAAAGGAAATTTATAATATATGTAGTCAGATTTATTTATTTTTTGACGTGATAACGTCTTATAAATCGATGAACAAAGGCAACATGCACGAAAAAGTGTCACATTATGTCACGTTAGCAAGCAGTCAAGCAAGAGCATGGAACAAGCGATGGAGAATAATATTATAATGTTATCCCGTAAAATTATTATCCTAAACCGACTTTACATTTTATATAAAACGTTTATGTTTTTGATCTATGTGTTTCAAAGATGTATTCTAAGGGACTTCTTAGCTATGTTTGAAGAAATTTGGCCCATTCTTTATTTATTATTTTTTATAAAAAAACAATCAAGCCATTATCTTTCTTTACAGGAACTAGTAATTGAAAACCGTCAAGAAGGAAAGGTGGTTGAAGTGGAAGTTGGGCGTAGAGTAGCAGATATTTCTTTTTTTTTAAAGCTGTTCAGGCCATAGGGGACCGCGGTCCAATGGATTGTATCCTCAGTATAATAGGTGAAGTAAAAGTTGGTCGGGACTCAAAACTCATCATGAAATGTATGTGTAATTAGTATGTGTAATATGAAATTTACTGTGTGTTTGGTTGAAAGGAAGAAGATAGCATGGAAGTGAATCATCAAATTGTATCTGGTATCATATCATCTGGTGGGAGCTACTTTCAGTTAAAAACATTAACTGCCCTACCAATTATGTCACCTTCATTATATAATGAAATTTATAATACGGTTTGCGATTGATGGGAAAAGACAGGAGCACAATCCATGGCAGAAGCTGTCAAGGAAGAAGCAGAGTAAGCAGTGTCAGTGTCAAATTTTGGAAGGAGAAAATGGAGATGAAATTAGTTTGGTTTTATTACGATTGACAACTTCCAGAATTAGTTGATCCTCGGCAGTCACGAAGCGAATTCGTGACGCGCCCAGTTCCAGTATCATAGAGGCTACGAAAGAGAGGAAAGAAAGAACTTTACGTGTTTTGAAAGAGAAGGACGCCTAAGGATTTTGAAATAGACTGAGGTAACTTAACTACCCAGCCGGTCGATTCACGTGCATCCAAAAGTTGTTTTAACTTAGAAATCGCCTTATGGTTTTCTGTTTTAAACGCACTTACTTATCTAGTCTTGGATTGTCATAAATCAATTACTGTACAATTCTTATACAATTTTGAAGAGTTACCTGGTGTAAAGAATCATCAAAATCGGTTTAAAAATACAGCGAATTGAGAATCTTCCTCTTTTTTTAAGTCGGTTAAAAGGGTTTGTTTGCAAAAAAACAAAGTGACATTTTGAAGTCACCACGCTACGGTTTTTATTACGTGAATCGGGCATCTGGTAACATTTTCATTCTGATAGGTTTTGCAATAGCAATTGATTTTATAATCAAATTAGCAGAAATCAGAATTTATTCAGTAATTTATTTAAACAACTTTAAACATTAGAATTTTGAACTCATATTTTGTTATTGTTTACTTACTTTTAATTTGTATATTAATAATTTATAAACTTGTTTTAGAAATTTTTGCACAACCCTAGCACGCTTGGCGACTCATATTTGTTATTGTTTACCTACTTTTAAATTATATGAATCATTTTTATACTTGTGTTTCATTTATTGATATTTTTTTGTAAAACCCTAGGAGATTTTTAAGATATCAAGGTGATCGTAAACAAATAGTAAGTAATTATTTGAGTTTATCCAATAGGCACATATCCTTGCGTATAGATAAACAGTAGCGAGGAAAGGCTCGATGTTATTTCGACCGTACTTGCTACTGAATTTGCAATTATGTTATTGAATGAATATTTTACGAAATAAGAATAAACTCATCATTCCCTGAACCTTTATCCCAACTCAGTTGGGGTCGGCTTTCCAGTCTAACTGTGATGCGGCTGAACTTCGATATTTTCCGTGAAGCGACTGCCATCTGACCTCCACAACCAATGGTCTAATGACCAATGGCGATATCGAAGTTCCAAGTTAGGCTGGTTGGACTTTTGAGGGCTCCAACTACCCGTAACGACTGCCATAGATGTTTGTATGGCAACCGGGACCGACGGCTTAACGTGCTCTCCGAGGCACTTATAAACCTGCGATAAATACACACATAACTTCGAAAAGCATCGAAAAGTCATTGGTGTGTGCCATGGTAAACCTGGGATCGAACTCGAGACCTCGTCTCAGCAGTCCATTACCCATACCACTAGGCTACCGCGGCTTTTTAAAAATAACCGCGGCTTTTTAGAAATAAGAATAAACTGTGGTAGTAAAATTACAAATAAATACATAGTGTTGGAATTTTAGGTAAGTAGAATACAAAAAGGTGGCTCTCTCTGGGTCATTCACCCGCCCCGGTCGGTTGTTTCAGTAAACAGTAGCGCTGCGGTCGCGCGAAATCGATGTTGCGTCTGGGCAATCTGGGCCCTTAAGTTTAAACTTTAACATAATAGCAGTAAAGTTAAAATTCAATGGCATTTTTTTTTTGTAATCTCAGTGGTTTGACTATGGTTGACGATTATTATATACCCTGAGCCCGGGCCCTGTTCTTTAGTCTGAGATGACACCTTACAATTTTCAAGTTTATAAAATGGTCAATAAACCTGAAAAACAACTTACCAGCATAATTTTCTTTGCTTGTAAATAAGAATTGTAGTAACAAAAACAGCATGTATATTTTGTCCCTCCATAAAGGACTGCGGTCACCCGCACCCGTCGGCCGCAAAAAAAATCCCAAAACAGTGCATTTTACATCGAAAAAACAAAGTAATATACACACAGTAAATTAAAGTGTGCGCACATTGTCGGGCGCGGGGAGAAGCGCCCATATAATTTATCGGCGCACGAGCTTGTAATTAAAATTATCAACCCTGGAGTGTTTAAAATTAAACACGCTGTAAGTAACTGATGACGGGGACACACAGGCGTAAAGGTTAATATGCATGTGTTGATGAAATAATTTTGATTATATTTTATAGGTACGCTTGTATGTCTATGAAGAAGATTCTTAGCAAGATATTGAGTATATTAATGTTAACCTGGCCATTATGATCATCTTAGCTTTGTTCTTGGTTGTAGCTAAGGTGTTTACCGTGAAGCCTAGGGTACGCTTACTCTTTTTCATCCTTTTGTTTTGGCTCATACGGTTGTTTTAGGAGCGACAGTCATATGACCTCCCAACTCTCAGGAAACCTTTGATGGAGGCTATAAGTACAAAGGTCACAAGAGCGAACAGTTTGCATGTACAGTATTCACTATCATTGTCCTCTGGACAGCCTAACACGAAAAGAAACATTCTTGACTCCGATAGGATAAGTCTGTGTATGTATGTTCTCAGTGTATTCCTCGGTGTCAGATTTGAAAAACCTCATTCCTTTAAGATTTACAAATGTGATCAATGAGCTTCATGCACCGATACAGAAAAAAAATAACAAAAATGAGACTTTTACTTGTCACACAACAGCGATCATCAATTTACGGATCTACTGTGAGGTGAGCGATGTTGGCATGACCCCAAATGATTTCGATAAGGCTTCAAAAGCATTCAGAATGAACACTGATTAAATATCTTACAAACTAAACTTAACGTGATATTTTAGTCAAAACTGCACTCAAAAAAACTCATCTGTCCATTTTAACTACCCGTATGTCACTACCGAAGATACTTAAGAATGAGTTTCACACTCACGTAAGTATGGGAAAACTTGAGTTCGTTTTATTATTTCGCCCTTAACATACTTTGTACGACTTTTGATTTATAAGCCAAGCTATATTTTGTATAAATCTTTCAACATTTTGTTTGACGTTCTGTACATACAGCTATACTTTCTTTAAATTTTATTACTTTCGGTCTGATACTCTCAAAGACGTTTACTGGTAGTGCTTGTGCGGCTAAGCACGTAATTAATTTCCTTGCAATGTACACCGCATAGCAAGGCATCGGTTGTATTTTTTTTACCAAATTTATTTAGCTGCAACATTAAGCTGAAACTTATTTTCGGAATACCCATTTTTTGTACAAAGTGCCCGGATGGCGGCAATAGGCTCTCCCTCTAAAATGTGGGACCGCAAATCATAGTTGGCGAAATGTAGGTGTTTAACACACCTATGCCTACCCCTTCGGAGCTTACGGGCGTGAGCATATGAATGAATGAATGAATGAACTTTCTTCAAAGGGATTTAAATAAGATGTCTCCCGATCGGATGTAATGATCTTACTCCTTGATTACACTAATAACATGGCGAGGTGAAGTCAAATTGACGTACAATAAATATTTTTTTTTTAGTATGAACTTTAGTATGAACGCAAATTAGTTTTAAAATTGTTTACAACTTGTTTGAGACAGTCTCAAATGTTTTGAGACTGCGAATTTGATTGATTGGTTGAATTATAAAACAAGTAATTGTGTTCTGATAGGTGTTAAGTTTTAGACAAAACTTCTACCAGTTCTGTTGTTTCTTGGTGTAAACGACTTCTTGGCGATTTACGTTTTCCACCTACATTTTTCTACCCACGAATATTAATTTCCGGTTTCAACCCAGACGTTAGAAAATGTCAGAATTATAACACTCGCCGGAATATTGGGTTCATTCATCACCTTTTTTGGTTATTTCGAGTCTCCGATATATTAGCACTGTTACAAGCGCCATAATTACGGATGTGGAGATCCGACGAGTTAGCTACCTACCTAGTTAGTTAACCTTCTCACGTATTCGTGTTTTGTCCGCGTCGTCACTAATGTCACTGCCAGCGTCCATGTTCACATATCTTGGGCTTAAGTCACGAGAAGAATAAGGGCCCTGGCGCGCGGGGATTGTCTCGAAATATCTTCTTTTCATTGATCAGAAAGAAAGAACCATTTATTATACACACACACTTACACTACACATAAAAACAAAAAATTTAAACAAGGGTGTCCTAGAGTAGAGACCGCAAGAAGATGAACTGAAGATCTGAAAAAAGTGGCTGGGGTGGGCTGGATGCGGAGGGCTGAGGATACGGAGCAATAACGCATATTGAGAGTGGCCTATGTCTAGCAGTGGACTGCGACAGGGTGATTGATTGATTGAATTGAAAGAAATTACGATTTGGAAGTTTTTTATTTTTATTTCTGTGAATTAGTTTCTTTGTTTAAACCGTTTATTTTATCATTTCATTTAGCTTAACTGATACAATGAGGAGTAAATAATCTATAATATAAAAATGAATCGCTCAGTGTGTTGTAGGCGCATAACTCAACAACGCCTGGACCAATTTGGCCATTTTTTTAATGTTCGTGGGAGTTCAAAGATCGTTTTGATGGAGCAGCGGGAACGGGATCAGAAGTCCACGCGGGCGTAGCCGCTGGCAACAGGCAGTTTGCTATCATGTGATCTTCGGTTTCGAGAGTATTTCCCTTACATTCTCTATGTAGTAAGAACCCATTTAGTGATAAAAATAACCAACAATTTCTGTAGTACTTTATGGTGTCGTAACACTGACGTATAGTGTACAAGCCTATTACGTACACCCATTAACAGTACACGTAAGTATGATGAACGGACATACTGATATACACTTGCGATTATCGCTCGCTATGAGCAAGAATATTGCTTTGGTATATTTAGTTTCGATGTGAGTTATACACACATAGGATTGCCATGAGATCCAGAAAAATGTTTAGGTTTAAAGTCAACCTCACCTGTCCCCTCGCAGTTGAGGGTAAAGGTGACAGTCACTTTCGTGAACGTAAAGATGAACAACATCTTAGAATCCAAAGAAAGTGACATTCTATTGATGACCGTGATAGATTAGTTCACAAACTTAAAGTCTATGGTGCGAACTATGCCTGTGTTGCTTGAAGGATGAAATTCGCAATGAAATCATCCGACATAGAACTAAAGTTACCGATATTGCTCACAGAATAAATAAGCAGAAGTGACAGTAGACTGACCAGACTTGTCAAAGGACTGATAGCCGTTAAAGCAAACGTGTAGAGTGGAGACCGCAAGAAGATGTAATGAAGGCCTGAAAAAAGAGGCTGAAGTAGACTGAATGCGAAAGACTAAGGATAGGGCGCAATGGCGGATTATGCGAGAGGTTTAAGCCCAGCAGTGGACTGCAATAGGCTGATTGATTAATTTGAATGTAACCGGAACTGATATTGTTATGATGAATGGAGACAATATTTTAGTTTTTCAAATATTACACCTAAAAAATAAATGTCGCCGAGTTAGCTCAGTCCTGTGTATAATAAATTAGTGTGAGATGTTATATTCTCAATCTTATCATATAAACTCGTAATAGTACCATGCCCCACTGCCGGCAGTCAGGTGGCGTTCGGAACGCCTCCCTTCCGCCTACGGGCATGTGATAACGAACAACCTTGTTAGATATTTATACTGTGATGCCATTGGGTTATGAAATAAGCGGAAAGCGGAAAAAACTTTGTGTTCTATTTATCTGTATCCGTGCCTCGGAGAGCACACTAGGCCCAGTTGTCATACAAATATCTATAGCAGTGATTACGGATAGTTGGAGTCCTAAAACGTTGAACAACTATCTAACTGCAATACCTAGATATCGCCATTTGGTGGTGGAGGTCATATGGCAGTCGCTTGACAAGAAATATGGAATTAAGTCAAACCTGCATCAGGATAATCCTGCTAAGCTTCGGATAAACGCAATGATGATGATGATGATAGCTGTATACCGATCTCATACGACCTCATATCGAAATAGCATTGGGGCGATTCATACCGCGGTGTCAAACGACCCACGGCCCAAAATGGACTCGAAGAAATACATACAATCCGAGGTTTTTTATACCACTTAAGTGGCAGACAAGTTCAAGGCCCACCTGATGGAAAGTGGCTACCCTGACCTATAAACCTGTTCACCACCAGGTGGCGCCATTTTGTGCTGCCGATTTAACCTTTTAATGTTCTTCCCTAATCGCTTGGAAAAACCATATTGCGTCTAAGAGTTTCACTTAGGAATTCAGTGTCCGTTTTTTCAGTCTCCTTCTTTGGCATAAAGCCACTTTCATGGAGGCCTTCCTAACTTTGTAAGCCTGAGAGGAAAGCTTGCACCATACTTACAAACAGTGCCATAGCTCTGAAGGTCTTGGTGAGACTCGAAAGTATAATAATAAATATTTTATCAAACATCTAAAATCGCTACATCTATGGCCCCAACTCAAACATCCGTCTACGTATCGTGGAAACGAAGAGCCTTAATAGAAATCACACTTTAATAGTCAAGGAGACTTAGCATCGCACGAGCTTCTACGAAGGAAGTAACATTACATTACAATTATCTATGTATTGTAATTATAATTTTATATTGTTCAATATTCATTCGGAATGTAAAGTTCTCTGTTAAGATGACCCTCTTTCCCTAATGTGGGGGCACATGGTGTCCCCATCTAGCCCCTTGGTATAGGGTGACCTTTACGCCATCGCCGGACCTTACCTAGATATACCTAAAGTTTCCTTCTTTTCCCTTGTGTAACATTTTATCAATAGACCATTGTTTAAGGTATGCAGTAATAATGTAATTCGTCTAAACTCTGGGTTATTGCACGCCCAGCCACTAACTAATTGCTTTCTTCCAATTTGCTTGATAATGGTTAAGGTGCGGTCCAAGTTAAATATGTTAGCGTGTTACAAAAGGCACAAGGCAAAGGTTTGGCAGATTTTTCGCGATCAAAGCGTATTATCGTGGTGTTATTAGTACAAATATTCTGAAGATTTTTTATACCATTTAGGTGACAGACAAGCTCAAGGTCCACCTGATGGAAAGTGGTAATCGTGGCCTATAGATGTGAACAACACCAGGAGCGTCACACTCGCGCAATTGACCTTATATTTTTAAGTATAAATATGGCTAGCAGTTGAAATAAATATAATGAATTATGTTAATGCCTGAAAATATTTCACAAGATAATGTATTTTGGTACTAAGGCCAGGTATGAAAAATACGATGGACTACAATGTTGGAAACTTTTGAAGATGAATACCTAACTACTTTCATTATATTAAGTAACGGCGTTGGAGGCATCAGCATATTTTTTTCCATTTTCAAGTTCAAATACATAACAGACCAAAACAAGACAGTCACAAACGCGATAGCTAAAAGATACCGGCTCATTCCTAATTTCTAAGACTAAGTTTCCGTTTACTCGACATTAGGAGCATCACAATCGTGTCGCCAATCCTATAAAAACCTTCTTCTTGGAGGGATGGTAGGGCTTGACGAGGGGTGGTGAAGGTTAAGAGAGAATCTGTGGCGCCAACGCAAGAGACAAAATGGTCTTCCCACTGACAACACCAGTGAGCTCTGGTACTGCTGCTGGTGAATGAATTTGGACAATCGTCGATACCAATAACATGGTATGTTCCAGAAAAATGTTGTATTACGTCCATAACCGTATCAATCTCAAATTTTACACTTCGAGATTCAATAACCCGCTCTCGCTTCAGCTTACAACTTACAAATCAGTCATTACGCTACACTAAGTTGCAAGGAGAACTGCTTGCACTGTCTAATACACTAACTCTTCGTGAAATTGTTGCTACGGCTCTTTACGAACTAAGAACCGCCGCATCTCTGGCGGTTGGTGCATTCACTAAACTAATCAACTATTCAACATTTCGTTATTTACTGATATATGTAGGTGTACTTAATTAACTTGTGATAATGCTGCTATAAATTTTAAGAAAACAACTTGTCGTAATCTGTACGAGAGTAATAAATAGCAGTCGATATTATAATAACGCGTTTATTTCATGCACTCGTGTTTAGTACCCGCGACTTTGTCTACAAAAATGTCGGTTATTGGGACCAAAAAATAGTACATCTTGTACCTTAAGTCGGGTTAGAGAACCATACATAGATAGATGATATTGTAACGAGACATGTTGATCAAACAGCCTCCCATACAACCAACTATGCTAAGAGTGGAACTTTAGCTTCAAATTACTATTTTTAAATGCCTATTTTTGTGTAGTGTTCACAGAAAATTTTGGGTAAGGAAAAAAGTTCGAACTCAGAAAGACACTAACTAACGTCACGTCACGCTCCGATGATGTCGTAAAATGTTAAAAAGATATAATTATTAATTTCTATATAGCCACTAGATATTTGACAAATACAATTGTGACACCTATTTGAAATGAATTTGTTTTAATTTCGTTGAACACGTTTTTATGAAGTAAGTAGGTATTTTACTTTTTATTCAACCTATATTCGCTTAAGTTCGGGCACCGCCGCACAGTCATATTTTCATGTGTGACAATTATGGAGTAGTTATAACAAAGTGTCAATGGGATATTTACTATATTTATTGGTTTTGTAGTGTAGCCGATATTTCGGCGCTATCACAAGCGCTATAATCACAGAGTACTGTCATGGTACAGTCCAAACATGGTAAATATCCCGTTGACTTTTCTAATAGACATATAACCATGTAAAACCATATTTATTACAAAGTGTACAGAAATTTCGCTACAACATACAAATTTTTAGACTCGCTGTCGCTTACGACTTACACCTTTTATTACAGTTTCGTCTTCGCCACGAAGCTGTACCTTCACCGCCGTTAATACCGACAGGTTTAATTAAACACATTTCTTTGTTGTCACAATTTTACATTGGAACTCCTCCCGGAGGGGATGGTCGGGTTGAGGGCATATTTTTCATGTTGTACAATTTAGTTACAGGTAAATAAATTAGGTCAAGGAATTACTGTTTTGTAGAAAAAAAGCGGGATGAGTTCTTCACAGTTTTCGAATTAAGGTACCTACTAATGAGTACTCAACGGGACTATCCAGTAGTGTGATCGGAAATAAGGTATAAGGAGGTAGGAAATAACGGCATCTCCCGTCCTAATTGAACAGTCCGACTGGGGAAATACCTCCTCCTTACAGAATATCGCGGCTATTATTAACCTCGTGTTGTGTTTCCGGCGGTAAGTAGGGACACTGAAGGAGGACATTGAAACAATGAAATACATACTGTGCGAGTGCCTTGGGGAGATATCAAATGGATATACTCGGGAGGGGCTACCCCAAACCAGAGGATTACAGGCATCTGCAATGAGAGGAATAGTCCTCTTGATAGAGAGAATTATCCCTACTTTAACTTAGGGGCTAGGGTGGGGACGACATAACAAATCCAATAGGGTCGAAGTGTCCGCGAAAGTTTAAGAGTATCCACCCCAATAACATAAGATAAGATAAAGTAACATTGATAGAATATTACTTTTAACAGATGTTGGTAAAGATCCTATAAATGTGAATATAAAACAATTTGAAAGGTAAACAAAATATAATTAAGGAAAAAATAATAAAATTAAAATTGCGTAAAATTTTGTTATGGGACTATCGTTAAATACAACAGTAGCATTTTTTTACGATGCCTTATAAAATTTTGTTATATCTGCACCAAAAAGGTACAGCCTGTAGCTCTTACGTCGCAAAACGTCCAGCATGAAAAACGTCTAACACGCAAAACGTTCAACGTGCAAAACGTCCAACACGCAAAACGTCCAACACGCAAAACGTCCAACATGCAAAACGTCCAACACGCAAAACGTCCAACATGGCGACTGAATCCTTCTGTCGTATACTACATTATTGAGAAGTAGAATAACTTAATATTGACTTTTAGTAGTACAACCAAATAAATTTTCAACATTTTCCGGTTTTTCACATTCATCAAAGGAAACAACAATATAGAGCAATAGTTAGTACCTCGGTAATATATTAGGCATGTTTGGTATGTTAGCGCGAAATATGGATGGCATATCTATTTAGTGACGACCTCCGTGGCGCAGCGATAGTGAACGCGTCTGCTACGCAGGTGTGGGTTCGATTCCCGCTCAGTGCTAATATTAATGTGCATGCATATGAATATTTGGATAGAAAGCATAATATGTATGTTTTTACAAAAGTATCTAAGTATGGTTATCCGCATTCTAGAACCCATAACACAAGCTAGTTAAACTATGCTTACCATGGGTCTAGGTGGCGTTGAGTAGATTGTTCTAGAATATTTATTATTATATTTATTTATTATGAAGAACATTTGAACAGTTTTATCGCAAGTGTTGTTTTCTAATGTGGTACCAGCATTACAGTTTATAACAAGAAAACCATAAACGTACCAACATAGTACTTGTAAATAGCTTACATAAAATATTATAGGCCATTATTACTTCACAGTAGCCATATAACACCTGTTCTGATAAAGATTATTTAGCCCGGAGCGTAATCAAAGACATTCGTGTTTTAGAAGCATTTTATACAAAACTAGATGACCCGCGCAACTTCGTTTAGGTCACCCTGTTTTTGCAACATTTTTTACTTCTGTTCAGCACCAGTTGGTTGTATCATGATGTCATATACATATAAACCTTCCTTTTCAATCACTCTATCTGTTAAAAAAACCACATCAAAATCCGTAGTGTAGTTTTAAAGATTTTAGAATACATAGGGACAGATAAAGCGACTTTGTTTTATACTATGTAGTCATAGTGATGATGCAAGTCTTAAGAACCACAAAAGGTTTGGAAGAAAGGTGAATATCATATCAATCCTACCTATCCTTGACAGCCTCCTCGAACGCAGGTCGGTCGAAGTAACGAAAACCGGATTAGGTGGGGTTTCTCAGACAAAGTGGACACACCGTGTGAATGCGGAACAAAGCCGCAGACTATGACCCACCTGCTTACTTGCACTACTTGCCCATACACCTGTACAGCCGAAGAGCTCATGAGTACCTCTGAGAACGCAATCAGGGTGGCTGCACACTGGGCTAATAAAATATTAAATGCCGTCGACTCGACAGAAGAAGAAGATAGCCCCTGAGACGTGGTGGGAGTGAACGCGACTGTTACGCTGGACGTGATCAGTATTAACATTTGTAAGTATAAAACCCCTCACCCTCTCCTTTCCTACATAGGATAACGCACGGCTTAATGTCACCCACATACGGTGCAAACAATGCCATCAAAAACTATGGCAAATAGGACAGCCATAGCACACTGAAGGCTTTTGTGCTGTCAGTGTGAAGACCAACTTGTCTCCTGCGCCGGTTAACCCTCAAGTCAACTAAAAAGCAAAGGCTAAAGAGAAGTGAAAGAAATATTAGAGTTTATTTAGAGTTATGTTCGCACTTAGCAAAATATTAGTTCGACCTGTACTTGCCTACTCACGCCTTTCGTCAACATTATGTTTCTACGTGCTATGGTGCACATAGTAAGAAGTAGTTTTCATAACATATCTAGACCTCTCTCATATTATTCTCCACTACCATGAATGCAACGCCATCAACAAAGTCCAGGCCTAAAAATTTAAAACTGCACTCTATACGAGCTAAACGCGTACGTGGGCTGTCTTTTGAAAACAGTACAAGTTGCAACGATGGTGGACGGGTACAAATCTACCGTAAATTATATCAATATATTTTATACGCGCTTTATCTCGCGATAGGGTACACCTACCTCATGCACTAGCCGCATATGCTGGACATTTTCATTACTGTAACACTTTACAATACGATTTGCTCACTGTAAGCAACTAACAACTTTCACGAGGCGTCAAATCGGCCGCAAATAATATGCTAAGTGAGAATGAATACTAAAAGTTTATAGCATTTGTAATAAAGAGGCCAATTAAATCGAATGGAGTGGAACATTTCATTTTGTTGCCATATCAAAGACCTCCATGATTGATGTTGACCTGAGATTGTTTTTATATTTTTTTCTGAATTATTCTTTGTTTGTTCCGCGATAAAAGTCGCTACGCTATATACATTAATTTTTAATTAACTAACAAATTTCTACCATAGGGCGTTGATGTTTATATTATACTCACGCCGGTAGTACTTGGACCGGTGGCCATTTTTTTTTAAATTTTTCTTCACATTGTTTACTCTCCATCGTATCAGTAAAGCTAAATGAAACTAAAACTGCGAGTTCATGTTTTTTCATGACAGTTTTGTTTCATTCAACTTTACTAACACGATGAAGAGTGAATAACGCAAGTTAAATGATATAAAAAAATTAAAAAAAAATTAATTGCCTTGTCGTAATTTTTTTAATGCCAATTGTATACCAGGAGTACTACCAGGGGCTTTCGGCTTCGGAAGTGTTTTCCTTACACTTACTGTTTTTGTCTTTTGCGAAATAAAAGTAGCAGTACAAAAAATCCGCCATTCTCGAACAAAACTTTGGACACTGACCCTTCCCCTTTTTAATATACGAAACGGGGTATAACAGGAAGATTTGTCGTAAGTGACCCTTGTCACGGAGATTGCTATAATTAGAGCCACATAGTACTTACACAAGCGGTTGTAGCCAGGCAATGGACAAATTGGACCCCATGCGGTGGTCTTAGCAATCATGTATGTCAGTAATATGCTGTGAGTTATATTGTCTGGCAAGAATTTCTATAACATTTTATAGATACTCGTACTTATAGGGTTGCCAAGAAATAAAAACAGAACATTTTTGTGTATAACTAGCAGACCCGCGCGACTTCGTCTGCGTCACCCCGTTTTTGCAACACTTTTCATTCCTGCTCCGCACCTGTTAGTCGTAGCATGATGTTATATACCTACATATAAACCTTCCTCTTTAACCATTCTATCTATTGAAACAAACCGCATAAAAATCCGTTGCGTAGTTCTAAAGATTTAAGCATACAAAGGGACAAGAAAAATAGGGACAGAAAACGCGACTTTATTTTATACTATGTAGTGATGATGATATGTACAGTTACAAAAGGTCCCACTGTTGGGCAACGGTCAAGTGGTAGTGGTGGCAATTTTGTATACAGTTGGGGTTTTAGTTTTAGTTTCAGTTTAGTTAAGACTTTTTTAACATATTACACATGAACATACATTATTGAAGTAAACTAAAAATAAAATGATGGTTGAAACAAAACAAAGACTTAAATTAAAACGAGTCGTGGAATTCCTCTGCATCGCATGCATCTTATGGTAACGTTCCCAGAAGACTTGACATTGTATGGCAAGGCTTATTCTCTGTTCTAAGAAGAGGCCAGCCTTCTGGTCACGAGAACCATCGACCATACGCTTCTCTCTGAAGAGACTGCGGGCGCTTATTATTATTACCAGCGCGTAGCAATTAATTATTTTACAATGCAAGCGCCACCATTGTAGCACTGAACGTGTTTGCAATGGTGACGCTCTTTCATGAGACTTTGCCTTCAGCTTAACATCAGGCGAGGTGAAGTCAAATTGACGTGCCATAAATAAAAAAAAATGTTTTTAGTAAGAAACTAAAACAATAAGGAGTTTTGGGTAGAATCGGATGACCTTGTCAACACATCTACTATTTTTTTTATACACTTAGGTGGCAGACAAGCACACGGCCCAGCTGATGGGGAGCGGTCACCGTGGCCTACAGCTTCACTCACTTCCACAGCTTCAGCGTGCGTGGGATGAAACTCCTTTCATACCGCACAGTGCGCACGGTTTCCGGTCGTAGTGTGTGAGGATGAACTTCCTTTCTATGGCGACCGGTGTGATGATAGAAAGTAGGTATGGGCATCATGTCAAACAATTCTTCTGAACACAAGTCATTATACAGGCGGTACTATCCTAAAATATGGGATAAATTGTTCGACAGACAATAGTTTCCCAACTGTGTAAGCGTTTATTGTCTTAACGAAGTTCGAACCCACTATTAAATCTTATAACTGTATAACGTACGGTGTTTAGACTACTTACATGAATATTAACTTTATGATTTGTGGATGTAATCTGTTAACTTACCTGAAACAAAAATAAGTTATGATTAGCGTAATTGTTTATTGAATTACGAGACTTAAGACTTACTTTCTAGCTCATGACTTCGTCATATTGATAGCGCCTCATTCATTTTTTTTTCTTTTATATGCTTACGCTCATAATCCTCGAAGCGATAGGTAGAGGTGTATCTAACACCCACTTTTCGCCAACCATGACATTCGGTCCCACGTAATAGGGGGCGAGCCTATTCAATTTATCATCAATACATACTATAACCTGCGGTCAGTTAACATAATTCATACAATACCTCTTTTATTGAATTCTGACTTTAGGAGTCATGAGGGAACAAATGAAGATACATACATACATCATCTTTTTTCCCTTGTCCCAATTAATTGGGGTAAGCGCAACATGTCATTCTCCTACACACATTCCCCCAGATGTCATTTCCTCAGTCACTACCGTCTTTGACATATCTTATTTCACACAATCCATCCATCTTTTCTTGGGCCAACCTTTGCTTCTAAAGCCCTGTATATTCATACTTTGGACCTTTTGTACAACATTACTATCATCTCTTCTCATAGTATGTCTACAACGACACTCGTTCACTTCTCAATTTTCCAACTACTGGTGTCACTTTCAAACTTTCTCTAATATACTCATCTCTTATTCTATCCATTCTCGTCATCATCCACACATCAAACTTAACATTCGCATCACCGATACATACATAAATACTGATCAAAAGTACGAACCCTACTTTTGCTTCACCGCAGTCGGGTAAATAAAACACAATAGAGAATCTTCCTAGCGGTTGTGGCCTAATGATATACTAATCTACTTATAAGCGTTTTGAAAAGTGAACAAAAATATAAGCAACATTAGATACGGGTACAGTTCTTTTAATGTTGGTAGCGTAGTTTACAGTAAAGGTATAACGCCGTTGCCGACCGCATACCACTGCAGCAGATATAGCGCACCGTATATAGATAGGAATGTGATATTATTGTTTATAGTTTTAATACACTGTGGCTTCTCAATGATGCCGTTTATCCGAATCAAAGTTTAACAAGTAATGCACGATACGTCATTTGGCCTCACATATTGTCTATAGAAGTAAAAGAATGTCAGTCGAGCAATCCGTTCATTCGTCTATATTTTTTATACCACTTGATGAAAGTGGTTACCGTAAACTATAAACCATGTAGAGGGGAGGAAGGAGGAGATCTCAAGATTTAGAGAGATTCTGTGTTCTCAGTGCAGAAGACAAAGTAAAGTTTCTCGGTCTCCCCAATGACAAAATAAAACTGTTCCAATTAACTCTGGTTACCCTACTCACCGCCCGAAACACAATAAAAGGTTATTATTAGCCGCGGTATTCTGTAGGGTCGAGATACTTTGACACATTTTAATTTTTTCACATACATTATTTATTATAACCGTAAACGGCTCTATTGAAAAGCCGCAAAGAATTAACACAATACTCAATATTATCATATTCAATCCTATTTCACAGTACGCTGTATCTGCATGCGTCTGCAGTTATCGTATGCGGTCGGCTACGGAGTTATACCTTTACTACCAGCCACAAAATACATTCAAAAACATAATACATATAACAACATAACTGTCCCGCCACGTAAACCTAAGTTAACCAAAACTTTATCCGGTTTCCTGTTAAGTTTAACGATTCAAAACTTGCGACTAAACTCTGTAGACTGATTGACTCCGAGGGAACTTCCCTCGTACGGAAACCACACGCGACAAGTTGGAGCGAGTTACAATCTTGATGCCGTTTTATTACTGGAGACTAAATTGTTGAATAATAGTCCACGTTTCGACAATACACTAAAGAGTGTGTGAAGTAAACGCTCGTGAAGCCGAAGACATATGGTAGTACTCCTGGGAACCTACCTACGTATTGGCAAAAAAGCTACGATTACAATTTCGTTTCATACTGTCAGAACAAAGTAAGCCGCCTCCAACCGGTCGGATTGGAGGTCGATGAGAGAGGCCTATGTTCAGCAGTGGACGTCCTATGGCTGAAATGATGATGCTGACAGTCAGAGCAGAAGACGAGCTCTGTGGCGTGGCGGTAGAGAACGCGACTGCTACGCAGGAGGTATGGGTTTGATTCCCGTTCAGTGCAAATATTTTTGTGCAGGAATATGAATATTTGCATTGATCTGGATGTTTCTATGTATAATTTGTATGTATTTACAAACAACAAAAAGTATCTAAGTATGTTTATCCGTATGTTTATTCTAAAACCCATAACAGAAGTTAGTTATACTATGTTTACCATGGGATAGGTGGCGTTGTGTAGATTGACCTAGAATATTTATTTAAGTATCTTAAAACTCAACACAAAACATCAATATCTGGTAGGTAAATAGTATAAAGCAGAGAATTTCTGAAAAGTCTGTCTGACTTTTCATTGATTTCTCAAATAAATGAAAAAAATAATCTATGACTACATCTCAATTTTCTTAAAGAAGTTCATTAACCTTTCCATTGTTTGGGTACGGTTTATTAAACGTTACCTTGTATATATACATATCTATAGATAATAATATTACAATTTCTTCCCTGTACCTAATACACCCAAGTCGGAATATGTCCACAGACAAAGGGTCGGACAACCCGACATAACGCACAAGTTGTTTAATAACATTAAAGACCAGTCATATTCGTAGTTTAATTAAGTTTCGCTATTAGACTCGCTTTAATACTTTAAGCGGTACAATATCGTATTTTGGTTATAGTGTTCCAACATAATTATATTGCTACGAAGGTACCTAAGGACGACGAAATGTGGTGACGGAGAAATACCTTGATATTTATTTATTTTTTTCGTTTCAGCGGTCAAATTAAAAAAAAAAACAAAACAACTGTCGACGGCGTCGTAGAGCTCGTCGATGTATGCTTACTCTCGTTTTCACGAAGGTTTAAAACATGTGTTTGATAAGTTGCAATATGTCGCAAATGTGTTTAATACTGTACTCGTTTCATACAGTCTCAAAACATGCATAATACGTAAATATACGTATTTGTAATGGTAACCCTTTGACTTTGTCTTCAGCTTACCATCAGAAGAAGTGAAGTTAAATAAGAGAAGTAATTGAGTACTGACAGGTCTGCTACAAGTTTGTATAAAACATGTATACAACTTGGTGAAAACGAGGGGTTAGAGAATTGCATTGCTATAGTTCTAGACCGATAACGACAGTTCTAGGCTATACTTGCCGTTGTGTTCAACGAGCTCGACGATATATCCTTACAGAGTTAAACTTGAATAACAAGAATTGACTGCTGTATTTTAATTCGTAGCAATAGGTAGCAGACTACGATACTCGTAGCTGTTAGTAGCAGAGGCCTACGCCTTCAGCTACGAAATACTGCCTACTGCTACGAGACGTAGCACTAGGCCGTATTTCGTAAAAATGTTTATATTCACTTAAATTTCTTCTTCAGTTGAGTAAAATAAATCGTAATATACAATCTAATCTTTATACTTCATACCAATGACATTAAAATAAATTCTAGGTCATCCCTTCTCAAACCAGGGTCCAAAAACGACCAAACATTCTCAACCCAACAATCAACTCATCCAATACCTAAGGATATAGGGATAGGCTTTGTATTCCCGTCTATGCCTCAGGACCTGTAATATATAGTTGGTCCATGATATTGGATAAAATGACAATACATATATACCACCTGAAATTTTCTAAGAAAATTATTTGATGTGATTTATGATACGAGGCTCTTTCAGTTATCATGTTCAATTCAATCTTTATATGAAAACACCTAAAAAAGATTTTGGAAGGCTTTTTTTTCAGCAGAATTCTGTACATACCTATATAAACCATAATATATGGGACTTCATTAGAAAATACGACATAATATTTAATGACATTTTGAAGCAAAACGTATATATATTCAAATTGAATTAGATTGGAAAAAGGGAACGTCCAGACGCGATTTCAACCTTACTTCTGATTATTTTGATCAGATATAAACTCAATTAGTGTAAAAAGACTTTTTTATCGTGCGCATAATCGCCACGGTTACCATCTCTACCAAAGTCGATGGAGGTGGTTATGTCGGACTCGACCCGACTTAAAAGTTTAAAAGGACTAAGATGGATCATCAGCTCTTTTTAACACGTTCGATAGTATGTATGCAACGGATATTAGTGAGCGTTTGGATAAAATTTAATAAAATCGTTGTATACACCATTCTCTCAAACAAACATCGGATTGACAGAGTAGTTAAAACCACTTTAAAGAACATTGAAAACGAAAAGTGTTTATAAAATATCAAACTATTTCGTTTCGGATTTTATAATGAAGTTTATGCAAATATGAAACTAGCGCAAATTGAAAAGTCTTCAACAATATTTTTGTCTCAAGCTATAGTTTCGGTTTTAACTACTCGTAAAAAGTGCTGTGCGACAGAGAACAAAACCGAAGCATGCCGATGTTTGCCGAAATCTTACTGTTCTTCCCGAAATACGGTATCAAAAGTTAGGTACTTAAAAACTGTAAATAAACCATAATATTTCTTCATTTCTCTTTTCATTTATTTTTACGACAATAGTACTAAAGTGTAGAGAATAAAATATAAATCTAAGTTATGACGTTGTTGAAGTTGCAATAAAACAGCGAAGATTTGTTAAGAACTTACTCGTAGAAGCGCAGTCAGCAAAAATTCAGAATAAATATTAACATATAGGAGAATCTTCAGGATTTTGATTCAGTACCGGTACGTTTTTAAACATACATAATCCCCAAAGGCGTAGGCAGAGGTGTATTAAACACCCAAATTTCGTCAACTATGATTTTCTGTCACGAGTAATAAGGGGAGTGCCTATTGTCGCCAATCGGGCACTTTATAACAAATGGGTATTCCGAAAATAAATTTCTAACCGAAAATGTTGCAGCTAAATAAATTTGGAAAAAGAAAGATCCGATCCCTTGCTATGCAGTGTAAATTGCAAGGAAATTAACTATGTGTTTAGCCGCACAAGTACTATCAATTAACGTCTTGGAGAGTATCAGACGGCACGCTTATAAAATACGGTGATTTTTCAATTCGATTACAAAAATAAATGTAAAGAATTTTTGATATTCAATATGATGACGATCTACTACTACTTCAGAATCACTTATAGTTAGATTTGTTTCCATTTGAGAAGTTTATGAGTTATGGAACATAACGATACATTACGATAAGCAGGAAGGAGTCCGAGAATCTAAAATAGCAGTAAAACAAGCCATTAGAAAAATAAGAATTACACCTATAAACGAGAGCCACACAGGTTCTGGGTTAGATTTCAGTGTCGTTTCCGGAAATTCACTTACTATACTATACAGAAGCCTCAGTTTGACGTGACACCAAAAAAGGACTATAGGTATACTGATACTTAATTGTTCGTGTATCATCCCTGTGTATTCCTGTATAATATACAGGTTTGATATTTAATATAATAAACACGACAATAATAGTGATATATATATAATAAATCATATAATTAAAAGGTGTACCGATTTATAAATCAATTCACATAATCATTTTAAACCTAAAGGTTAACTTTGTCGGACGCTCTTCCCTCCGGGATAAGCCGAGGTCGCTTCCCATCGATAGTGACGCCACACATCCCCCGGGATTTTACCGGGACGTGTAATGTCTAAGCGTGAAGAGATCTCGACGTATTATCTCGATAGCCATGATATATGAAGGATGAGTGATGTGATTAGAGATATAGTCGGAGACCTTATTAGATTTCGGAGATAAAACTTGGAATTTCTGTGTAAAATATATATTGTATAGAAATGATAGTGATTACAGAAGTATAATTTTAAATAGGTATATTGTAAAAGCTTTGAAATTAGAGTACGCATTTAAAAATAATTATCCAATTGGGATTCGAATTAGTAATACATACAAATTATTAGGATTAATTCATTATTTGAATTTATATTATATTTGTATTGATATTAAAAATATTTTAGTTTATAAAATTCAAGATCATAACTAATTATCAATTTAAAAAAAACTTAATTCAGTTATCAACAAATATTATGGACAAATGCGACTAGAATTGACACAATGATAATGATGACAATATAACACGATAGCCTCTCCTGTGGCAATTAAACTGAATAAGGTTATAACATTTCAGGAGCTTTGATATAAAAAGTTATTCCATCATCAACAATACACAACCCGTTTATCTTATAACACTCCATAAACGTAGTAACCCTATAAACTCAAGAGATGTTCCTGCATCTTAATAGATAAGTTCAACCAAAGCGCTTTCCACATAATCATTTACCACAACGTTACTCGATTTAGCTGATACGTCGAAGCAGGATGTCCGGTGTCCGGGACAAGCCGGGAAACTAACGCCAATAGGGTTGCGACACGCTCACACGAAGCTGGGCTTTAGAGTTGTTAAATTCTAACCGGAAATTAAATTGTATAAATGTTTTGCGATTAGTTTAATAGTTTTTCGTTTAACAAGTAAGTTAATTGCGTAGTACAAAAGTACTTTCTAAAATGATTAATAATTACGTATAAATAATTTGCATGGTAGGTACAATGGTACTGCTTATTTCTTCAAGAAATTTCTCCCAGCGTACCGACGAGGGGAGATCGTTAATTACAAGAAAAGAGTTATTAATGTGGATATGCAAACTACAGAGAAAAAAATAATAATTTAATTTATTGATTGATACACATAAACATACTTCTTCAAACTAAAAAAATCCTGTCCCTAATCGTTCCCGATGCAAAAGTGCTCATAATACTCGCTTTGTTTCTATGCTGGATTGCGATGGCCATCATTTGGACCAGAAACGATCCGTAATTAAACGAAATATTATAGAATATCGGTAGTGCACACAACTGCTACGCACGGGGCGCGGGTTCGATCCCCGCTCAGTGGAAAAAGTTGTATGCATGATGCAGTATGCATGCATCACAGTTAGACTGGAAAACCGACCCTAACCGAGTTGGGAAAAGGTTCAGAGAATGATGATAAACATAAATATCGATTACTTAAATAACCTATAAAACACTTATCTACCGCAAACACTCATAAAATAACCACTAATTTCAACAGATCCTGTAAGACATCCCGCAAATTCCGGGATTTAACGCCCATCACTAAACATAGCATACAGATTAGGAGCATCTAATATATACATTAAATATTAAATATCGTTCTTATCTTTATAGCTTGGTTATCGCAGTGTACCGTGGTACGAGGTACGGATACAACCCGCGTCAATATTATCGGATTATACTGCGATTCTGAACACATCTAGCCTCTTGAGAGGTGTTTTCTCTGTGACAGAGATGATGTCAACGTGTGGAGAAATGGGTTGTACTGTACATGCTGTAACATCGTGGATGCTGTGTTCAGATATCGTACACAAAGCGATGAGCGATTTTTCATAAATATGAAAATATAAGGTAAAGGTTTTGATAAAAATACTTGGCCCGGTAGCTCAGTGATCAGAGCATTCTCCCTGTAAGGAACTGGATGAAGTATTTCCGTCAAGAGTAAGTTCCGTCTGAACATTCACCATTTTCAATAATCGATTTGCAAAGGTTTTGTTTAGTTTGCAAACTAAATAATAAAAAAATATTTTACATTAAAAATATTATTGCGTTCCTGTTCAAAAAAGTAATTCAATATTGTCATTTCATCACAAAACAATCTTCATAATTTTCCGATAAAATTAATACCTACATTCACTGAATCAAATTATTCCACCAGATTGTTACAACCGGCTTCGAAATATCTCAACAAGTTAGAATATCACATGAAGCGAGAAAATTGATTGAAAACAAGCTGCAACTTGCAAAAACTGATAACTTGGGAAGCGTCGAGAAAAAAGTTCGTTTCAAAAACTCATTTGTATAATAAATGTTTCGCTCGCTTCTATATTAAGTCTTCGGAAACTTAAGTCTTTTAAAACCGAAGACACGACTTCAAATTATACATCTTTATATGTTGATGTTCCAAAATAACGTTTATGAATGATAGATTTAAAGCTCACGGGATAAGAAATAGGGGACCGAGGGCTGTTGACAAAATATAGTTGAGAAATTTTTATAACTAAAACTATAATTCTTTGAATAAGCAGATTTTATTTATATTTATGATAAATAAATAAAAAAAAAAAAAAAAAAATTTATGAAATGTAACTTACAGCGCTGCCAGTCCTCTGGGAACGGTAGCTACTACAAGAGGAATGCGATACGGAAAAATTACACGACGCGTTTTAATTTAAGTCTTCATAATGTTTCATTGTTATTTCATTTTAAATAATAATAATAAACATATTATATACAATATAAACTTACAGGTTTCATTATACAATATCATAAACATTGCGTTGTAATTATATTATTAATTAAATTGTAATGTAAATACTTAGGATGCGGAAGGCGGAGAATCGGGGAAAACGTCATACATTCGGAGAGGCCTATATTCAGCAGTGGACTATTCGATTGATTGAAATTAATTTCTAAACACCTGTGAAATTATATTGACAACATAAAAATATGAAAAGCAAGTTAAAATGTTTCTATAAATAGACCAAACCAGTAAAAACTTTGCCAAGTAGTGTCCAAACACAATGTCGTGACACATCACATTTTGTAAATATAATCGCAAGGTCGTCGCGGTTACGTCTCGTAGGATGTAATGAGACGAGTCGCAAAACGTAAACAAATGGTTATAGGCAACAAGTTTCGGGTTTTTCATTACTCGTTATGTTTATAAAAAGTTTGGATAAATTGAGCTATTTCATCCAGTCGTGCTGGAAAAAATGGCTAGAGTTTTTATTGAACATCCTTATATTATATTGTATTATGGAATGAGATCGTAAATTTACTAACTGACATGTCTCCTTTTTCTTATAGTCCTGGGCCCTTCAAACGTTTCGTGAAAAGTATCTGATGAGGCCATCAAGCTAAGTTGGCCATTATACTCCGTAACATCATACGAGCCTGAATAGCCTGAGTCTACGTAATATTTTATTAGCTAATGAAAAGCGCGTGATTACTTACTGAAAATTGGGTTACGTCCAATTTCTTCAAACAAAACGGCAATTTCATATATACAGTGGGCCGTGTGCTTGTCTGCCACCTAAGCAGTTTAAAAAGAATCCAATACCAACTAGACCAACACAAAGACAGAGCAAACATTAATATTATATATTTGCGGTGGACAACATTGTACACGTACGGCGAGCGAATATTGTCCAGCGTAAAATATTAGCCCAGTTTTACCGCAATATGTCCACAATGAAATGTTTCTTGGTGAGAAATAAAAGATGTTCAAAGCAAGTACTTATTGTTGGTCGTTATTGCGTACTTAGCAATTTGTAATTTCAGTATTTTTAGTTGAAATTACTGACAGAAAATACATCCACCTTGGATAAATGCAGCACAGAGACAAAAAAATAAACACAGTATTTTATAGTAGGTATTTACATAAAAGAAATATTCTCACATATATTTTACTTATGGTAACACTGACCAGAATTTTCTGTGTTTAAAATTTCTCATAGAATTTATATCACTGACGCAAATAGACAAACAATACAGAAACAATGGCCTTATTACCGCGTTACCGAATTTAAAATGTCAATAGCAGTGACTTGCGACTTTTGGTCTAGAGACATTGACGTCGATGCAATCTGTCAAAGTTGATAACAGTTCATAAAAAGGACTCCCAAGACTTTGGTGGGGTCCCCATCCCCATATGTTGTAAAGTACACTTAATAAAAACATAAGGTTAGTAATAGACCTTAACACGACATTGAACTCACGACCTTCGTAATGTTAACACAATATCAACAAAAAGATTCTCCTAACCAAACTTCTACCATTACACTGAACGATGACCGGACGTCTAAATCGTTCACTCCACAACACATTCACTCATTCACTCGTGAACGTATAACTGGCGCAATAAAACTTTGCCGCCGATATTGTAAGGGGCAAAGTTGTACAGTAACGTTTATTGACTTGTACGGCTTGTGTTATTGTATTTCTTACTTGTGGCCCAGATGGGAAGAGAGAAAGAGAGAGAGAGAGAGAGAGAGAGAGAGTGATATAAAATGGGTCTTTATTGATAAGTAGTATAGAAAGTTTCAGTATGTTAAGATATATGAAGTGACTGATACAACGAAAGAAAGTCAGAAAAATAAATAATAATCGACAATCATAGAAACACTTTAGCTTTTGGATATAGATTGCCATCAAGTAAATATCATTAGATAGTGAATTTATTCAAATTCAAATTCATTTTATTGTATTACAGTTGTTACAATTTATGCATTAGATTCACAGACATGGAATGATTTCATATCAAATACTTGACAACAGAATGGAAATTTAATAATTAATTATATAAGTATCAGAAATGTGGAGAATTATTGATTATTATTATATGTCGTCAAAACTTTTAATTTTCCGTGTTTCGTGTTATAATAGAATAATGTTCATGCAAATTACATGAATTTGTTAATTCCCATTAAAATATCTTATCTTATAACAATTTCATACATTAATAAAATTAAAACTATAAAATAACGATGTCAAAGTCATAATTGAAATTTACCTAACCTCCGGGGTGTTATCATTTAAATAACCATTTACTGTGTAATAACACCTATTTAACAAGATAAACTTAATTTAATTAAAAAAATATATTTAGTTCTGATATTTGTTGAATTTTTTGGTAATTAATTATAAATTCTAGGAGCCATACAGAGAAAGTTGTAGCGGTATTTTTTTCAAAATTGAAACGAAAAAAACGAAATTAACCTTTGCCTAAAAAGGAATGTACCCGGGACTGGCAAACGCTGTATCTCTGAAGCTTTATTAAATATTATATTAATACTTTTTTATAATTACATTCTGTAAGTACAGTGAGGTATAAAAGCAGCTGACAAACAACATTTTAATTTAAAGATCGGCTCAGTTATTAAAACAGCAAAATATTGGTTATAAGTTTACTAACCTTTGCCATGAATAATTCAAGTACCTATATCATATACGTATATAGTTGGTAATAATTTGCTATTGTTATCGTTGGAATTGATAAACCGTGGGTGGATAGTGGGTCCCCCTCCCTCCCCCAATATATAAATTTTTGTAATGGATTTCCGCCAGGCAACGCCTACATCTATATCATTTAAAAAATTGATGCAAGCCACTTTTATCATCTTTTTTTTTGGGAATATTAGCAACTGAAGTTAATATTCCTAATAATATTCCCTTTAACCCCTTCAGCTAAGCTCAATGGCTTGTGTTAGGAGTGGGTTCACGTCGATAGTGTAATGGCCAGGATTCCCGGGACCTCTCGATCGTAAGACCGACACCTTAACCACTAAGCTACCGCTGCTTATACAAGCATATGCCCATGATACGGAATATTTAGCACGCCGGATAAGCATTGTGGTTCGAGCGAGGCGAGCTCAGACAACAACTGACGTGTTCCGCCGTATGCGTGTTACGCGATAACCGCATGCAATTTGGCCAGCAGCGTGTTTGGAGAATGTCTTGTGTATTGTTAGTGGTCATGTTATGAAGCTTATACGGAAATTAAGGGCTATAAAGACTCATGACTGTGCTAAAATTTAGCGAAGATTTATCGTATTAAAAAGTATTTTAGGAGTTCGGTCGCGTCAAAGAATGGGGTTGCTATTAATAATGTAAATGTAATGTCAAGAAAATAAAAATGTCTGAAAATAGTAACGTCCAAAAAATTATGAGTAATATGTTTTAACATATTTGTTTTGTCGTTGACTGTACAAGCAAGCTATGCCCTTGATACGAATAGCATGGCGGATGAGAATTCTAAGTATAAGAGCATAATAGTAAAATTAACACATGAAAAGTCATAGTCATCATCATCATTATCTGAGCCTAACTAAGATGCGGCTGAACTTTGATATTTTCCGTGAAGTGACTGCCATCGGACCTCCATAACCAAATTCGCAATATCGAAGTTCAGTAGTTAGACTAGTTGGAATTTTGAGGGCTTCAACTATCCGTAGCGACTGCCATAGATGTTCGTACGGCAACCGGGAACGGCTTAACGTGCTCGACCAGACCAGGGCAAATAGCCATATGTCATGCATACTAGTATTTGCACTGAGCGGGGATCGAACACGCGCTTCCAGCTTAGCAGTCGCCTTCACTACCGCCACGTCACAGAGGTAGAGATGATAAGTAAGAGTGCAGTACAAATATCATAATCTCAGTAATAAAACGAAGTGTCGTTAAAAATACTAAGAAATTACAATAACACCTAATCAAAACTTAGGTCCACGCAAAGTTGTAAAGTCTTAAAGATTCGGGAAAAGTTGTAATATCTTAAATGTTAAGTCTATCCGCGACCGAAATATACAAACTTAATTCCTACAAAGTTTGTTGCTACTGTTAATACGGCTTTAGCCCCACAACTTGTAAAATTTTGCCCATAAGCTTATAGCACTCCACGAAGTACAAAATTACGATGTTTTGATGAGGTTCCCGTGTCGAGTGTCGTGAGTTTGATATCCACAAATGACTAAACCATTGGTGCAATTTACTGATATATATTTTTAATGATGATGACGCGGATTTTTATAAAGAGACGTAGGATTGTTTGATATAAGATGAGATATAGAATTAGTAACCTAGTGATATGGGTAATGAACTGCTGATACAAGGTCTCGGGTTCGATCCCAGGTTTTACCATGGTAGACACCAATGAAATTTCGATGATTTTTGAAGTTATGTGTGTATTTATCGCAGGTTTATAAGTGCCCCGTTAATGGCAATAGGATCGCCACCTATCCCAACGATAGCAATATAAGTATATTACTTATTGTCATACAAAAGAATGCTAAACCGCGCTCCTCTTTTTTCCGTGCCAAAATCGGTGGCGGTGATTATGTCGGACTCGAACCGACTAAAACGCACGCCGTCTATGGGGCTTTGATTGTCGGAGGTGGGATTATACAAGACATATCTCTCGCACTCCGGCAGACCCGGGGTCATGTCTTTGAGATGACCCCCTTCCCCTAATGTGGTAATCTAGCCTCCAAATATGGAGCTGCAACCTGCTTACGCTAGGGTGACAGATGGCTCTACCCGTCACCCCCATGCAAACACCACCCCTCAAAACAAGTAAAAAGATTTCTTACCCGAGGAGATATTATTTCCCATGTGTAATATTCCGCAAGTGCGATGAACTAACCTCGACACGTGCTATCGTTGGAGTTGTTAGACCGTGGGTGAGTGGTAGTTTTCCCTCTCTCCCTCAATATAGTTACATTTAAATTTATTCTGAAGCAGACAGTAGATATCTTTTATATACTAAAATTATTTATTTCTGGCGGATTCAGCTTTCATTTAATAAAAAAATATTACTCAGTAAGCATTATACCGCCGAAGCCCACAACCGTTTGCAGCCGTAAGTTAAACTGATATTACGTTTTGAAGTTATTGCGTACTAAACAACGTTCACAGCGGGCAAAGCTGTACTCCGTAATATATTTATAAATTGTTATCATGAATGCGATATGAGGTTGTTTGCTGCTCTTGTCGTTTAATATTGCTTATGATGGCAATTGTCAAATATTTTACTGTTAAACTTTATTTATTTGACAAATAATAGGCAAATTTTAAATTGTATAATGCTTATTGCATAAGATTAATGCTGCACATTGTTTTCAATCTTGCGGGAATAGAAATAAGGTTGATATTTAGTTAACACTTAAAAAGTGCTCAAGTTTCTTGTCGCCTGATCCACTTCACTTGTTACTTAAGGCTCGGCGACCAATAGGAGGGTCGAGTCGGACAATATTGCAATGCAAAAATCAGTCCCTTTCTGCCTCTAGTCGACGCAGGTGCAATCCAGTTCATACAAAATATAAATCAGGCAGATTTTTGCATTGCGTTGCGCTGCTGCACGGCCCGGTCCGCGTAGTTGAAGTTCGCTTAAGAAAATAGTTTTTTTTTATAAGTACCACTTAGGTGGCACGGCAGACAAGCACACGGCCCCACCTGATGAAAAGTACTCACCGTGGCCTATGGACGTTGCAACCCCAGGAGCGTTTACTCGTGCTGCCTACCCTGTACAAAACTTCTAATGCCCTTCTTGAAGAACCCCATATTGTAGTCGCTTGGAAAAACAACTAAAGTTTTTCGAATACCATAACGAGTGGGTTCGTCGTCATGAAATTTATCTTCACTATTACTTCTATATATCTCTTCTTGCTAATAATTACGGTATTATCGTTAAATATACTACCACCGCCTCCCTCCCCCCTACCCTTCCTTACCATCAGCAGTACTTGTGAGCGACAATTTGTCATCGGTGCGAGGCGAAAGTTTATGAACGCAGCCGTACGGTGATTGTTAATGGATATGGCAATCGATCACAGCATTGATGGCTTCGTGTTTATATTTAGACGGACTTTCTAATGATTGTAAGGTAAATAAACTTATGTTGGTAGGGTTATATATATTCCAAAGTTATTTCCCAATATGGTTCAGCTGTGAAATGATATTACAGATAGGTACACGGCGCACGTGCTGAATGGTAGTTAAAGTGGCTTATAGACGTTTTTACAAACTCGTGCTTATTTATAGAAACCTTCTTGAATATCCCCATATTGTACCCCTTTGTCACATGAGAAGATTGCTTGAGCGTCCGCGGGATGAAGTTCCTTTCGTACTGCACAGTTGTTGTGGTTTTCCCACGCGACTACTATATGGATTTCTTCAAGAGGGACGTCAAAATGTTGTTACAGGGTCCGGAAAGTGTGACACCGCCTCTGGTGTTGCATGCAAAGCTTAAGGTAAACGCTTTCCATAAGGTGGGCTACGACCCGTAAAAACCTAATGCAGGGTTCAGTAAATGGCGGAGGGATGAAATCGGAAAATATTTTAGAAAGAACAAGGAAGAAAAAAAACGATTGATTTCGTGGGTAAGAAACAGAAAGAGGTCTGGATTGAAATCGGAAAAGTATTCGAGGGTAGAAATCTGTGGGTTGAAAACAGAAACGCCCAAAAAGCTTCTTATGTTCATTAAACGTCGTTTATTGAACATAATTTTTAAAAAGGCTAAAGAGAATTATATAGGTACTTCAAAATCTCAATATGTTTATTAGTACTTTATAATGAGGTTGTACCTTAGTTCTGAGAAACGCATTGAAAAGAGCTCTCACCAACTCATTTCTACGAATTATAAAACGCTATTAAATTTTATTGTTCGAAATTTCTATGTAGCTAAATGAGGTCGTACGAAGGTAGTATGAGAACGTAGTCAATTTGAAAGCAATAACACTTACGCGGAAAAGTACACTGATATCACTGCGAGAGGAAGAAAACTCGAAATAAAACTCTGTACTAATCCGTCTGGCCAGCGTCTAAACAGTAGGCCAAAGCCTCCTGACTTCGGGAGAGGCCTAGTGATCCTAATATTCCTTATTCGTCAAAATATGTTCGAAGATTTTCAAAAGATCAAGATCTATCTACATTTCTTTATGTAGAACCCGTCTTGATATGACTTCACATAGCCTGAAGGTAAATTGGAGACAAAATCTCAGGAAAAAGAATCACTATTACTTAATGATGGTGGTGTTCAGCTTGACAACCACATGGAATGCTTTTTAGGCCCCACTTAAAGGACCCGGGGCTGTATGAAGAACGAAACACATATGCTGGTAAGGAATTCTGAAATTTGATAATGCGGTAACCAAAAAGAACTTTAAAACAAAAGCAACAAGATAACATTTCGACCAACCCACAACACAGGCCTAATCTAAAGTCTGTAAACACAATCTAAACCGTAAACTTACACCAATATTTGCAAAACACAACACACAAAAACTACAATCACTTTAACCAAATAGTTGTCAAAGTTCCAACTACCCTTGGTACTGTAGTGGCACTAGTGGTACTACGGCACAATGACGTATACCCGTTGTGGAGATCAACAAGTACGCTCTCATCTGCGACCAGTTTGTTCGAATTAGTGGAATTGGAAGGCTTTGTTACATAAAAGGGTTCCGTGAATGAACTTTTGTCTCCACAGAGTATATGGACTTAATTGAAATTGAAATATTGAATTTTGTTGTTTTGTTTATGGTTTGAATGGCTCGAAGGACCATTGTGATACTGTACGTGTTTGTAATGGTGACCACGTTTCCCGAGCCTGAAATTGCGGTGTCCTAAATAAAATATATTTAGTAAGGTTAAGTGTCTCTACTTGAATTATTAAACTCACACCTTTATACAGGTTCATGAATATTTTACTGTATTATACTGTAGTTACTTCCAAGTATTTGAATTCTGCATCTGAGTATTGCTCTTAAAGCTGAATTGTGGTCGGCAAACTACTTCAGTTAGCCGTGAGTTATATTGGGAACTCCGATTTCGGCAAAAGCATGTTAAGTTTGCATCTCAATTCAGTTGTTGTGGAACCGTCAATGCGCGAGGCCGACTTGCATCTGACTAACTTTTTAATGTCGGGGTCACCAGTGTGAGAATTTCAGTAAAATTAAATACAACACATAAATCGAATAGAATTTTCTCATTTTTATCTCACAGAAGACGTGTCGCCAAAAAGAAAAGTAATTAATTTATAGTCTATTCAAAAAGTTTTAAAGCATTTGAATGTGGGCTCGCCACAGATTCAATAATATTTTTTTTGGAATAGATACACAAGAATTGTAACACTCATTCTCAACAAATAAAATAAATCTATTATAATACCAAATCATCGCATAAACAAACAAGTAAATTCATTTATTCAATCAAAGAAAACACATCAAAATAAAGACGTTCAAACAATCCAATTTGCTTGCCAATCTTGCGAGAGCAGCTCAATTTAATATCGTATAGCTATAAATCGTCTACAAACAGTTTGAACTCCCGAAATGTACATAAAACCTGAACTACTTTAACTTTAAGAGAGTAGGAGTAAAACTAAATGTTTGCATAAAGGGGTTTATCCATTCACGGATAAGCTCTTTGAACGTTTTTCGAAAAAATAGGGATGCGAGATCCGTACGTATAAGTTATTAAAACATAAGGGATTGTTCAGTACAATGATATAACACCGTAGTTCGTTAAGAAACGACACGTCACGATAATAAAATCGTGTCGTGTCGTACCATTCTACGGTACAAAAAGAATGCCGTGCTATCATACGTTTCCGCGGCGTATTAAGTATTAGTGCAACGTTTTAACTTCGTATTATTTTTCACAATTTACGATACTAGTAGATGATCGAGCATATGGACATAACCGCGGACATAATCATAATAATTAACCTCCGTGGCTGTGCACGAGGTTATGGGTTCGATCCCCACACAGGACCAAAATTTGTGTGATCCACAAACAGTTGTTCTGAGTATGGGTGTGCTTTGTGTCCGTTAGTTGTATGTTTGTAAAGTACCTCGCGATACAGGGCTTGGTTCTATAGTGCGGGAGTTGTCTTTTTTAAATATTAAATAAAATAAATATGTAAATCAGTCTTAATATTGTACAAAATAATCAAAAGTGAACCGTGATCACCTTAGTGGTAGCACGTTTTGTCAACTTCAATGACAAATGGGTTGGATTTACTCACACAAGGAACTAGAAAAAGCTGATATAACCAATCTTGCCGCATCGCAGTTACATTCTCCCTATCCTCACTTGTACGAGTATTTAATGGCTGTACGGTATATAAGGAAAATAGATATCTATATAGAATCGTCGCCCTCAGTTGCAAGCCTAGCGGATCGTAGAAAGAGAACCGATAACATATAAAAGGCGGTAACAAACTCACGGGTGGATAGGCATGGCGTCAAAAACGAGGAGGGTGCCGACACCATACCGTACACACACAAGGGTGTGTGACATTAGTTGGACGACTTTTGAGGTATACCATGACTGATGGCAGGCCTGTGTGGGTAACATTTTTTTTTTTATACCACTTTTATTTTTTATTTTTTTTGCAGACAAGCACACGGCCCACCTGATGGGAAGCAGTTTGCAACACCAGAAGCGTCACACACGTGCAGCCTACCCTGTAGAAACCTTCTAATGCCCTTCTTGAAGAACCCCATATTGTAGTCGCTTGGGAAAACCAGGGCAGGGAGCTCATTCCACAGCTTGAGCGTGCGCGGGATGAATTATCTGGCCATGACACTTTCATCGGGCAGAAGGGTAGACTCAAGTAACGCAGGCTTGACATCGTAAGGGATGAAATGCATACCTGCATATAGTCTCACTAGAGGAGAAAAAGCCGGTAAGTGGACCTCGTGCTTCGAGGTCAAGGTCTGATGCAATCGGTATAATCAGGTCTCCAAAACATACAATGACATTACTATACAGGAGAGGAGTCGTAGTAAAACTTCCCGGAGAGTAATACCTATACTCGGGCCCTCTCCGTGAGTGACGGAGCTGTCGTGAAACAAATTATTACACCACGATGGCAACTCAAAAATGCCGTCGATTCGATAGAAGGAGACCACTAGCTAGATAATAAGTTTAACAGTGCCCATGGTACTTTGAGAGTACCATGGGTCATATACCTAACTTACAAAGTAGCAATAGACCACCTCTCAGGTATACTATGGATGATAAAATGTATAGTTGCGCCGGTACACCTAAGAGGTTTACTAGGGTCAGAACAGGTGGCCGTAAAAAAAAAACGAAAAAAAAAAGTCCACCTAGGTGAACTTGTTAGGTGTACTACGGTTCGGGCACGCACCGACTGTTCATTATAATGTGTTCGGAACATGATCGGTATAACATTGTTATCGTTATAATAGACAAAAGTTTTATTTGCAAAACATAAAGACAAGTTATGAAAATGTTTCGAAAACCAACAGTGTTCAATATTCAAGACGACCGATTCCAACAGTATGGCTAAGCGAAGTAATAAATTTATAGCGTTAGACTCAGACTTCCAAGTTATAGCTATCCAGAAAACAGATTCGGGCAGGGCGTGTCACTTTTTGGCCGTACGCACCGAATCCTTTGGCACGTATGAGTTCGGAGGTGGAAGGAGCTTGGAGGAATCAGATTGTGCAACTCCAATGCATGCTCCCTGAATTGCATCCGATAAAACACTGGTGGTAGTGCATTCGAGTGCTACGAAGAAAGCCCGGGTTTCATTCCCACTCAATGCAAATATTTGAATACATACCTATATATTAGGTCTGGATATTTCCATGTTACCGAGAAAACGTTAAGAAGTCGTCGGTCCCGGTTGTCATACGAACATCTATGGCAGTCGTAGAGCCCTAAAAATCCGACAACTGCCCTAAACTTGATCCTTTTTTACGTCATACCCGATAAGAGGTATTCCTCACACTCCAATTGACCATTACTTAGTGGTTATTCAACTTCTTTCACCGTATTTTTGATTTATAATCGCAGTTTCACCACACATATTCCCCACAAATCTTATGAACAGTAAACACAGCGCTGAAACTAAACCTTCTAAGTAAGTATACAGCTGGAACGGTCAAAGTTTTATCGCGGCAAAATTCTATGGAGCGTGTAATTCTGAAATATGTTCAACTTAAAATTGTTCCGGCCCGTGTGTCTTTATCTTTGAGAAGCATTGTTCTACATCGTTGTATAGAACTTGAGATGTCATGGGGGCAAAGTTATGTTTGGTATAAGTTTTGATTTGTTTATTTGGCTTATTTTGTTATTCCTGCGACTGTCAAATGCAAGATGCTTTATTCGTTTCATGTTTTGTTATTCTTTCGTTTAGAAATAAATATATTTTTAAAATTTTCTAAGCATTTCGTGATGAATTTATGGTTGAAATCTTTCTGTAATGGTTAGAGGAGCAATATTACGGTCCAGAAAATAAAAATACAGTTTAAAAAATAATGAAAATTATGACGGAAATGTCAGCCATATCAGTGTATATGGCAAGAGTAAATAAGCTGAAAACATAGTTTTATTTTTTACAAGATTTAATTTTCCAGTATATTTTTCAGTTATATTTTTCTATTTGTCGAAGAGATTTGAAACTTCATAAATATGGTTAGGTACGTAATGTCAATGCGCTAATTAGGCACCATATCGAGCTGAGCTGATGATGGAACTCTAAAATGGTTTCTAGTATACTTCTCGGGTCTGGGCTCGTTGCTGGGTGTATTATCGAGACCCATGCAATTCAATATACACATAATTCAATATTTACACGTAGGGGAAACTGGGGACACTTGATCCCTATGGGAGACAAGGTACACCAATATTTTTTTAAATTACTAAGTGTATTAGAGTATTTTTTAGTGTGGCAACACTAAGTAAACATTATTACCCTTAGTGTTACCACATTAAAAATAGTCTAATACGCTTAGTAATTCCAAAAATATTGGTGTACCTTGTCTCCCATAGGGATCAAGTGTCCCCAGTTTCCCTTATTACTTTTCGATGCTTTTCGAAGTTATGTGTGTATTTATCGCAGGTTTGTGTTCCCGGTTAATGGCAATAGGCTCGCCATCTATCACATTGGGACATAAACATAAACTGGCGAAATGTGATTGCTAGCACCTCTGCCTACCTCTTCGGGGATATAGGCGTGAGTTTATGTTTTTTTATACACATTACAACAGACCATAAACGGAAAACTAACGCAAAACTATTTCAAAATGAATGTTCCTATCAAGATTTTCATTATCCTCACAAAAGCGTCAAAATGGCCACTGCAATGTTGGGATGTGATTTAGTTGTAATAGCAACAATATGAAAACTTGGTGTTGCCCATTCAAACTGGAATAAAACTTTGCGGACTGCTTGGCGAACTAAGTTAGTCCGGAGTGTCAAGATAAAAAGGGTACGATCTACCCTCAAAATGATAATATCAATATGGATTGTGTTTCAATGAATATAATATAATGGGTATTTACATATGAAATTGCCGAAATTTTCTTACAGATTCATGAGTTTTTTCTTCCTTTTCCATACGACCTCATTTATAAATTAGACTAAAATCCTACATAGACCCAAACCAGAGTCGGATGGGGAGTTTATGTCAGACTCGAAGCGAGTAAAACGCACGTCGTCTTTAGATCCGTAGTTGCCAGAGGTGAGATAGTAACATATCCACCATATCCCTCGTAGCCCGGAAGACTAGTGTCCCCATCTAGCCCCCGGGTATGGGGATTTCATCGTGGCGTGCTTCTGCTAGGGTGATAGGCGGCTCCACCCGTCACCCACAGGCCCGCGTTCATGGAGTATGGAGGTCATTCTGCGGTGGGATCCCATATGTATCAGTGTTCATCTACCTTTATTGCTGACTGCATGTGAATTGAGAATGTATTTAACTTCGGAACTTACCACAGTGATAGGATACGCTGGGTTGATGATGGTGTACAGCAATATGTGATTGGGCCGCGCCGGCGGCTCGCGCTTGCGCCGCGGCTCGCCAGACATGTAGTTATTGCCATTACTCTGTAACAAAAGAAAAAATAGTTAGATCAAGATGGCGACCGTTATGGCGGGAAAAGTATAAATTAAGATTTTTTTCCATGCCATTTAGTTGGCAGACTCATGATTCACTTGATGGAAAGTGATTATCGTGTCCTACAGACGTGTCTGGTGTTGGATGAGAGTATCCACATTTGTTACTCCTTCGCACAAAAAAGGCTGATCTGACCTCAATGAAATTTGGCACAAAGAAAGATATAGTATGGAATATAATATAGGTCCCGAAATTTCTATAAAACCTTCCTGTATGTTACAGGAATGGCTTCGAGAACGGTTAATCTGAAATACCCTACCTACACATTTATGATGATATTCTCGTACATAGTATGAAAGGAAGATGCTTACACTATCTGTTTATTTAGATCTTTTAAACTACTTAACGAATTTAATGCGGATTTACGCGCACGGCTTTCTTATATTCAGACACGTCAATTTGACATCACCTCGCCTAATGATAAGCTGAAGGCAAAGTTTCAAGAAAAAGGGTCACCATTACAAACGCGCACAGTGTAACAATGATGACGCTCAGCTTGACGGCCTCATCAGATGCTATTTCACACCCCGCTTAAAGGACCCGGGACTGTAGGAAGAAGCAAACACGTGAGCTGGTAAGAAATATCATGATAAAGCAAAGGAAAGACTATATCTCTCGTAACTTTGTTCTGAGATATATGCAAATATTTCTACAGATACATACCACCAACAGACATCTAATCATGTATTCCCGTAATGAGTGCACAAATAACCAACATTAGAACATCGTCGACCCATCCATCATAGCGACGTGCGGTGCAATTACACGCCGGATGATGGTAAATCATTGCTTAGCATCCCGCAGGATGGGTTGAGTGACTTCCCGGGAACATTTGCATACGAGAGAATTAATTGAACTATGATTTTGTATTTGTTTGCGTAAATAAGAGGGAAGGGATAGATGTTTTAGACAGTTGTTAAACGAGTGTTTAGGCGCGTTAATGTAAAGGTATGATTTTGTATCTGACCGCAGATTGCAGCAGCGGATACTGCGTACCGTGATATAGATATGAATGGGATAACATTGTTTATTGCTTTTTTCATGACGGATTTTTAATGGAGCCGCTTGCTCGTATATAAGTTAAACAAGTTATGTATACAACACGTCAACTGACCATACTTATTGACCATAGAAATAAAATAATATCAATTCTGCAATGCGTTCCTATGTCTATATCTTGACTTTTTCATATTTTCACATAGGTATATTGCTTATTAAACCTCAATATGAGTAAACGGCGTTATTGAGAAGCCGCTTGTTATTAAAACAATAATATTATCATTGATGGAAACTTATTTCACGGTACGCTGTATTATTTGCTGCATGTGTCTGCAGTTGTCGTATGCGGTCGGCTACGGAGTCATACATTTATACTGAATTTACTTTATATCTAACATATGAATCAAAATTATAAATTAATATATTTTGTAAGAACTGTATTGAACTCTCCAAACGTGGGGTGGGGAGACATGTTTTTAGCGTCAAGTATTTGATGTTGGCAACCCACGGGAGTTTAGTTAACACGTTTGAAACTGGAGTCGAAAGTTTCCCAACTATAATGGATTATAATTCCCAGTTAACCCTCACTTTAAATGAGTTTAAACGTAATACATAAAGGAGAGGGTTAGATGAAGAGGATTACGTATTGATTGATTATAATTAATTTTTTTGAGACAAGCGTAGGTACACAGATTGACTGATGATGCTTGGGTGCAGATTGTTCTCTGAACCTGGGGTCAGATGACAGTCGCTCCTGTAAAAGTTTTGTTAGTTTGCCCGATGCAGTAGAATAGGACCCATCTTTTTCCGTTGTCGTAGATGACGACGGATTCACCCCCAATTACGGCGAATCGAAAATCATATTTGTCGAAATGTAGGTGTCAATACACCTCTGCCTAGCCTTCACGGATTTACAGGCGTGTATGTAGTTAAGTTTACGCATAATATAACACCTTTTTATTAATTACCATTACCTAATTACCATTTTAAAATATCGAATAATATAAAACCTAATTATTCCAAACTTGCTCTTGCATACATCGAAGGACTTTGTCTGTGTACAGAACGGAATCAAAATGGCGTCTGTTGATATTAATAGCGACAAACAACTTAGGAGTAACGTTAAACAAACGTAATAACGCCCTGTATGAATATTCATCATCCACGCCAAGATGCAACGTCCAAGACATAAGCTTAAGCAACTTGATTCATAAGCGTAAGCGATTCGATTCATGGTACTAACGAAGTCAATGCTGTTAATTTTACTGTGGTTAAACAGTAGGATCTAAGTAAAACCTGAAAGTCAAAGTACTGCATTTAACACCCAATTCATTTTGTACAAGCCATTTTTAACATATTTACATATTTATTGAGCTTCAAATTACAAGCGCTCGAATATTAAGAAACTATTTCGTTGAAACTAAAAATATATCTAGCGAAATATTAGTGTACGCTGTCGAAAATATCAAGATTTTTTACAAAACCCACTAGCAAATTAATTATCGTCATCATCATCATTATTGTTAAAAAAAATCTAGAGTCCCATAATTATTCCTCATTACATTTATCATCACTACTTAGCATTATTCCTAGTTCCTTCGAAGCTATCATTTACTTTAAGGTGAAGTTGGCTAGTCTTCTTACTTTTCAACCTACAAGAAGCTGGCATGCCTTAACCCCTTGGTATATACACCTTCCTCAAATTATTTTGTACTTAATTTCATAGAACGTAACCCGCTACAACGACCCGCTCTCTCTCTATGCAGGTACCACACGCGTTTCCGCGATACCATCAGTGGGTGGCACCAGTAGAGTCGTGATCTAATTTAGTTTAAAGCCCTAATTTCGCGTCTACCCGCAAGCTTCGAATCGAAAGTAGATTATCGGGTTAACCATGTAGCTACATTTTTAAGTAAATTTCAAGATTAAAAACCCGTATAAGGAGGACATGAGTAGATTTATAAGTCTATCTACATCATAAGTTGTTGTTACAGAAACAAAGTGTATGACTGACATATCTTCACACAAAAGCTAGGCGTGAGAAAGTGACAGAGTATATACATACTCGTATATGAAGCGTTAAACGATTTTTAAAAACCATAACATAACATAACATAAACTCACGCCTATATCCCCGAAAGGGTAGGCAGAGTTGCTAGCATCCACATTTCGCCAGTTTATGTTTAGGTCCCAATGTAATAGGTGGCGAGCCTATTGCCATTAACCGGACACTTATTAACCTGCGATAAATACACACATAACTTCGAAAAGCATCGAAAAGTCATTGGTGTGTGCCATTGTAAACCTGGGATCAAACCCGAGACCTCGTCTCAGCAGTCCATTACCCATACCCATACACACAATAGATATTGCAGTGTTCTACACTAAAAGTCACAACACAACCACAGCAGGGAGTTCATATCACAGCTTGAGCGTGCGCAGAAGTTCCTTTCATACCGCACAGTGCGCTCCATTTTCGGTCGTAATGTAGGAAGATGAACTCCTATGGCGAGCGGTGCGATGATAGTAAGTCATTATGTCCCTCAAAAAATATCTGAACTCCGATAAATAGCTACAATATCAACGGTTTTTGGCCAAAGTCCTAAACCAATAACGGTTCTGATCGTTATCAAAGACAACATGCCACGAATAGAGGCACAAATTTGAATTTAAATTGCGAACGATAAAATACAGATATTGATTCCGAACTATTTAAAGTTTCACGAAACTTCGTCTTGAAAGTCCTTTGATTTTGAATTTGCCGCTTCTATAGTGTTCTCTATAAATTGGTTACGTTCTCGTACGACCTTATAGGTTCCGACCCGCGGCCGCGTTTGACCTACTATCAAACATACTGTTTCGTCCGACCTCATTTATTTATAGCACACTGTTGATAACACACTTGTAGATTTCCAAGATTTTTGACATTGTAATTTTATATAATAATATATTAATAATTCTAAAATAAAAATCTTTAGGGCAAACTAGACAATATTTCCTCAAATCTGGGGAAAATGTTTGTGCAGACTACGCACGTATGAAATTGGTGTAATGTTAAGGCATTGGAATATTTAAAAGTTATGTTTTACTACTTTAGTGACAGATAAGCAAACGGCCTACTAGATGGAACTTGATTACCGTGGCCTATGGTAGTGGGTAACTAACACTGCCGACCCTGCAGTAAACCAGTTGTTACTTTTTGACACTCTAACTACTCGCAACGACTACTGTATCGCAACCAGGACTGACGGTTTAACATGCTCTTAGCAGCCCAGATGAGACAATCCCGACCCGTCCACCCACTGCACTTTCCCACCAGTGGGTGGACGGGTAATTCACGAGTACCCTTCCACCCACCACGCTCAATATATGTTTCAAACTGTCACCCATCCTAAGATGGACCTCGATAGTATTAAGGGTGATTCGAATTTGAAACCGGCCATTACATTACAGACGTCAATCTAGACCCAAGATAAATACCTAACTCAAAGCTAAAGGAATTAATTGAGGCTATTTACGCTAAAGTTTATCATCCCTACGAAAATAAATACAAAAAAATATTGTTCGACATTTCACAAAAAAACCGCACAGTTACGTAAAAAAGCGGCCATATTTCGCGTTCAAAATTCGCCTCATTTACCTTCGGAACTCAAAAATAAACACCAACGAAACAAACACGTTCATTAATTATGTATATACCGACAGTCCATTTACAACAAGAATACGAGCAAATATTATGCAAAAAAAAAACATTGTCATCCGTACAAATTAACGCAAGTCGTGTGACAATTAAACAAAGGGGCGAAACCGTGTCACATCATGCTCGAGTTCACCCCTTTGCACCCTTTGTATCCTACACATGAATTTAGTATTGCTTCATTTTTTAGTGCGAATTTAACCCTTATTATCGGCGAAGTCAAAAAAGACGAATCAGGTGTTGAGCTATCTGTTGTAAACATAACATAACATAAACTCACGCCTATATCCCCGAAGGGGTAGGCAGAGGTGCTAGCACCCACATTTAGCCAGTTTATTTATCGCAGGTTTATAAGTGCCCGGTTAATGGCAATAGGCTCGCCATCTATTACATTGGGACTTAAACATGGCTAGCACCCCAATTTGGCAGTTTATGTGGCGGGCCTATTGCCTTTACCGGCCAACCTGCGATAACTACACACATAACTTTGAAACGCATCGAAAAGTCATTGGTATGTGCCATGGTAAAACCTGGGATCGAACCCGAGACCTCGTCTCAGCAGTCCATTACCCATACCACTAGGCTACCGCGGTCTCTCGTGTCTGATTAGTGAATAAACTATTCGCTATTGACGAGATTCTCCCATATAACCGTATTTAGGGCGATGGTGGGGTCTATCGACCGACAATCATACGAACTATCGCCCCAAAGATGGTTATAGGAGAATTTCGAATTATTCAGATTAGGCTTCGTGGCTTAACGGTCAGAGAGTTCCTGTGAGGGAAAGATCGCGGGTTCGAATCCCGTCGAGGCATTCACTTTTTCCTATCTAAATTTGATACGTTGCAATATCGATAATAACCTAGCAGAATATTAATTTGCACTTAAACTGTGAATATTTGCACTTATTTGGAGTCGAACTTCTCGTTACCGCCGGCGCGTGAACATTCGACAATTACATTAAACAGGATTTGCACTGGGGCTCTAGCCAAAATGTATTCGTTCCGAATCTACATTCGTCATCGCTCTGTAAATATATGGGACATTTGTTGTCGAATGTCATGTAATCTGATTCCGACAACAAATGTCACTCCCATACATTTTCAGAGCGATGACGAATGTAGATTCGGAACGAATGCATTTTGGCTAGAGCCCCTGAAATCATTTAGCGAAGTGAGATCAGACTACTTACGCCAATTAAAGTTTGCTTCCTGAAGTCGACAAACATTCGCTTGAAAACATTTTACAAAGGTTTCAGAGTTGAATCGAAGTCACTAAGAGTTAGGCTCCATTCACACTGTTAGTAGTTTTCAAGTAAGATAAAAAGGACATTTGCGTTCAAAGTAAACATCGCAACTTAATAATGTTAATATAGTGAAATTATTTCAACGGAAACGATGGGTCAGAACGTAGAAAATGGGTAGGGTCGTTACGTTTGAGAGGCTGTAATAACGACTTACTATCATCGCATAAAACTATTAATAGAAAAGTGTAGTGTATTGATTGCAAGCCAGGTGTAATTTTACGGCCAGTCCCCGACAAAGAATGCTCAGACTAACTGAGTTACATAGTACTTATTGAACATTCAAAATTCTAACATACTATCATCTCTGAACCTGTTCCCAACTCTAAACTGTGATACGGTTGAATTTCGATATTTTCCGTGAAGCGACTGCCATCTGACGTCCACAACCAATGGTCCAATGACCAATGACGATATCGAAGAAGAAGAAAGAAGAAAAATTTCTAACATACTAATTGCTTTAAAAAGAAATCATTAACGCTGTATTTTTGTTTCAGTGAGAATTACTAATTTAGGTCAAAATGGTCTTGTAGATAACGAGAATGAGTAAGTATATACAATTACAATCAACCAACTTAGGTTCTGGCAAGTGACGAGAAGCTGTCGATTGTGTGACGTGTTTTTACAAGTTTTTAGATGAATATTACTAAAACTAAAATATGTTACTATTTGTATTAATAACCCTGCCTGATGTATTATAATTACCCTGCGTGGGTTGTCGAACTAAATGTTACTGCTACATAAACGTATACGTAACGTATACAAAAACAAAAAAAAGCCCTTCAAAATTGAAAAGTCAAGATTACAATTCAGTATGCGAGAACCTTTATTTTATCGCAAATATGAAATGTTCAAAAGGCGTGAATGCATAACATGAGAAAATACTTAAAGAGTAACAACTTCAACTCGTTGACTGTACAATAAAATATTTAACGGCAAATATGTTTTTAATATACAGCATGATTTAGTATTTAAAAATTATATTATTAATGTTGCCCGTGGCTCCGCCCGCGTGGATGTCGATTACCGCGTTGTACGACTCTACTCGATTCTCTACTTGCCTCTCTATACTACTTGACCTTGCCGTCATGACAACGGAAATAGTTAGCGATAATAGCGCCAATGTATAGAAATTTACCGGATCGATTGAGATTAATGATTATTGCTCCGCTCCCTTGAATGGTAGCGTGATGATATACAGCCTATGTTACTCCTAGATATTGTAGTTTTTTAGAGGTGAAAAAATTATTGAAATCGGGCCAATACTTTCGGAGCCTATTCGTTACAAACAAACAAATGTTTCCTTTTTATAATATTAGTGTAGATTTCCCATATCATTGGCTGCTGAAAACCTACTGAAACGTCAGAAAATCGCGATAAAATTCGTCATTAACTTTTACTACATACTTATACGGAAAACTGACTGTATAAATTTTAAATTCATACTGTATCTGAAACAAAAAGTTTTATAATGGTGAGATGTTCACAAAGTACTTCAAAAGTAAACTTTGACATCAAATGTACACATTACAAGTAAATGAAAAAGGTGGTGCAGGGGATTTGGTAGTAAAAAAAAAGAAAAAAGCATAGCCTTTACCCCAAATTTTCACCAGGAAACAAATTGTTAACATGTTCAATACAAAACTGGATGAACATTTAACAAAAACTTGTAGATAGAAGACCTGTCAGGCCATAAGTAACGATAACCGCTTTCCATCAGATGAGCTGTGCTCTTATCTACCACCTAAGTAGTATGAAAAAGCTCTTTATTAACAATTATCAGTAAACCAATCCAATTCCTACTTAAAGAGTCTTTAAGAAGTACAGCCATCGTATAGTCAAAGAGCTGTATACTTTTATTACCTACTTACCATCAGATGAGCCGCTTACCATCATCATTTATTGCTTACCATCAGATGAGCCGTGCTCTTATCTACCACCTAAGTGGTATAAAAAGCTCTGTATTTACAATTCTCAGTGCACCAATCCAATTCCTACTTAAAGAGTCTTTAAGAAGTACCGCCATCGTATAGTCCAAGAGCTGTATATTTACTGTCGATTCCAGCAAAAACGGAAATGCGTTGAGTTCGACGAGGCAATACCTCAGTGAGGCTCACAGATAAAGGACCACATCACAGTACAACACAATTGAAATCCGAGCGTTGTCCAGTAAACAAGAGGTATTAATTAGAACCGGACCAGTCAGCTCACGTGGACCTTTGACCACAAAAAATGTGCCCGCAAATTTCGTATATTTCATTAAAAAAGGTTGTTAAATTTCGGAATGTTTGAATTGTGATGCCTTTTTACATACATAACTAACAAAAAACTCACGCCCTATCCCCGAAGGGGTAGGCAGAGGTGCTAGCACCCACATTTCGCCAGTTTATGTTTAGGTGGCGAGCCTATTACCAATAACCGGGCACTTATAAACCTGTGATAAATACACAAATAACTTTAAAAATTATCAAAAAGTCATTGTTGTGTGCCATGGTAAAACCTGGGATCGAACCTTAACCTCGTCTCAGCAGTCCATTATCCAAACCACTAGGCTACCGCGGATATACTCATTTCATCATCATGAAAGTGAAGTAAGATTGAAATAACATTACTTCAGATACCACAGTCAAGTTTTCTATCTAGTATTCTTTAAAAAAATCAGTAGGTACTAGGTACACAATTTCAAGAACGGTCTGACAAAACTCGAATATATTCGCATCTTCCATAAGAAATCGAGTTAGCATGTCCATAATAACATAAAAATGTTAGACTCAAGACGGATTACAAGGTCCCGGCCCGTACATGAGTAGGGTATGCACACAACGGTTATATAAAGACCGGACAGTGTTATTTTTAAAGGCGTCTTAAAATTTTCCGGGGCTTTACGGACGGAGTGCTTAGAGGTATACCTTTGTGTTCGGGTATTATATCCGGGAGGTTCACCTGCGACGAAGGTAAATCCGGACGGATTTCGTTATCTTTTTATTTCTTATTACTTAGTTTGAAAGGGATTAATTTAAATGCTTTTATTTTTCAACGCATATGGGGTTCAAGGTGAATTCAACTTAAAATGACGGTATTAAAATTGTTTACTAATTGGATTTTTTTGCTGTTCGATTATGAAGATTTACAGATTAAGATACTTATGAAGTAACTCAAAGGCCTACTTTAGTTTATTTGGTTTTCGAGTTCTTTATCAGCTGACCTCATAACCAGTCTTATCCTTCAAGTGAAACTGGCTCTAAAGAGACAATCTCACAAATATTATAAATGTAAAAGATTGTCATGATGTTTGGATGTTTGATAAACTCAATCTTGCTCTTACAGCTGAATGATCCCTGAATCGAATACTCGTAGGAACTATAGTCTTCAACAACACACAGGCCATTTTTTATTTTGTATTCCTGCTTCTATTGTAGTTAACGATACGACATAATACTATCGCGCCACTCTTAATTGCCCAGACAGCAACTAATTATGTTTTAACATTAGTAATAATGAACAACTGCAACGATAACTTTTTAGTAATGACCTTATTAATTAAGAATGTTTGCAATATGAAGATAAGGAAAATATAAATAAATATTATTTTACAGAATCGTGCTCGATCGTGATCGTGCAAGAAACCCTGGTGAAATTAACTGAGGCTCCGAGGAGTTAGCAGAGCATCATAAATCAAACCAATTGGTTAGCGTCTTCTTAATGTTTATGAGCGCCTAGGAAAACGCAATACAAGTGGCAGCGCACTGGGAATACAGAATTTAGAAGTGGAATTGCTGTCGACTAGACAGAAGAAGAATATTTATAGGCTTTATCCGACAATGTCACATTGTGTGCTGACACTAGTTTAGTTCATTTGGTATTTCGCGTGGATCCCCGGAGGGATGGTCACTTGGAAACTTCGCTTTTCATTGATCGGACCCAAACATTTCTTATTGTATTTTTGACCCTTACATTGAGCCAATTTAATGTTACTGTTGAACTAGTTTCTAAGTAGAAGTTTTTTTTAAATATCTTGTAAATGGATTGCTATAATTCCCGTCAACCCTTCAAGCAAAGCTTGTGGTATAAGTGTGTACACGTTGGACGTAAAACTCAGGACCACTAAGCAACCAACGTTTTTTGTGTCAGGCGTTTTTTTTTGTGTTATAACACGTCATTATCCTCTTAGTGATCTAACCAATCAATTCGCCTATCGCAGAACACTACAGGACATTGACTTCTCCCAGTATGCGTTCATGCTCACGATTCTTTGCATTTCGTCTAACCTAGCCACCTTTTTCAGGTCGTCAGATTTCACGCAGGCTAAAAAAAGTACAATTAAAAAAGAAATCAAACCATTCAGGCACATGCACAGGACGTACAGACAAACAATAACAAAACAAGGGACAGTATTAAGGAGCGGACACTGTGGACAGTGTCTTAATAGGCCAACTTCTCAGCGTATTTGTTTAGCATAAGCACCTCAGCAAAGGCCGGATTGAACTCAATTATATCAGCTGATGAAATCCTAGCTAAAACACACCAAGAGCGTTTGCCATTTGTCAACTTCTTTGACGACAACAATAGGATTAATACGATACAAGGGAATGATTAAAACGTACTTCCCGGTTAGACAAATGTTTGCTTTTGATAACTATATACAATATAATATATATTGTATTGTGGGTTTTCCTCTTTAATCTAATAGGGTTTCAATCGATGGATTGTCGTCATATAATACCTATAACGCGTCAATTCGTGAAGTTAACATATAGGCCTACTATAATAATAATATAGTGTTCGGCAATAATTGTTCCGATTGCTGTGTCAGTTCATGGACTCATTGGCAAGAGCCTCGACCAACATTTTTGGAGGCCACCATTGTAACACTACCTGTTTTTAATGGCGACCCTCTTTCCTGAGACTTTACCTTTAGCTTACCTTCAGGAGGGGTTGAAGTCTAATTGACGTGCCCAAAAAAAGAGGCTCTCATTAGATTAGACGGCAGGACCAAGGGCTTAAGAGGAGGTCCTCACAATGCTTATCGTGTTGAGAAGTACCGAAACCAATATTTTCGGTACTTCTCAACACCAACAACCTTTGGGAACCATCCTTTCTCTGAAGGCCTAACGCCAGAACTCGAAAGACTGCTCCCAAAACGCTTTCATTAATTTTGTTGTAATGTAACATTCGCAACAATACTCTTTAACATCCATATGCCACGGTAACCACTTTCCATCAGGAGGGCCGCGTGCTTATCTGCCACCTAAGTGGTAAAAAAGCTTAAGGATAATATTCGAACAATGAATTCCCGCCACGTAACACTTAAATGAACCTATTTACTCTCCAAGAACAAACTGAAAAAAAAAAAAGATTTAAAAAAAGAATTTCAATAATATCTATAAATCATTGGCGTTTAAATCTTATCAAATTAATTACGTCTTGACAGTTTGACAGCTGATCGTTCGTTTGCACCTATTATTGGGAATGTTCAGTCTGATAAACCGTCGGTTGAAACTGCGAATAATGCCGCACCTACGAGACAATGAAGGTGTTTGAGTGTGCGGATGGCCTATTATCGTAGTCAGGGTTGGCACTAATTGAATTTAATAATTCAATTTAGATTGGAAAAAGTGAATGCTCCGTCGAGAGTCGAACCCGCAAGCTTTCCCTTATCGGCTAATGTTCTAAACGCTGAGCTACGGAGCCATGTCTTGAGCCTTCGAATACAGATAAAAATTGTAATATGGGTTCTAGAATATATAATATTGATGAAATATAACGTTTTAATCTGGCTCATCCGTGATATGAGGTTCATATGTTCAGGAATCATACATTCAATACTTATCCTACACGATAATGACATAAAATATTAAATTCCTACACCATATGCTTTCTTAGAGAAATACGACATTGCATTCTGTATCTTTTTGCTTTATGGTCCATAAAAAATAAACACATTTTACAGCCCTCGTGAATAGGATATGACAAGGGCTGACACTCGTGTGAAATTCACAGATGAGGATTGTTTTTTATATCGAATGATTGATATTAAAAATATATAACTTGTAGAGATATACAGAGGCGAAATAGTGACATTTCAGATAAAATGCAAGAGAGTCGCCTTCATTGGTGCGTTCACGTTTTACGAAAACCTGCGGATACGTGTGTCAACAAATAGCGCCTCGTCAAGTCCCGACGGAAGGGTAGTCTTGGCTTGACGTCATATAGGGTGCTATGCGTGCCAATAGTAGACAGAAGATAGTGAAATAGAGGAGGAAAAGCTGAATTGCGGACATTGAGCTCCGAGTTCACTTTGACCTCAGATGCAATCAGGAGAACGCGTCTACATGATGTTGATGATGCTGAAGCGAAACAGTAGGCATGCGTTGGATAATATATAATTTACCTTCCCCATCACAGTAATATATGTTTATATCCCTAGGACGAGTGGTGGCAGATAAATAATATCTCAACACCATCTCATCTGTAAAGTAAGAGGCGACAAACAGTAAAATACGCATACGATACGATATCACTGCGAGATAAGGAAAACTCGAAATAAAACAACAAAAAAACCCGATGGGCCAGTGCGGACACAATACGTAAAGCTCTTGACATTTAGAGATGCCTATGTCCAGCAATAGCTGGGGATATATTTAATAAATATAACAGCAGACTGTATTCGTAATAGGTTAAATAATTAACTTGGATCAACTTGAAAGTGGCTAAATATTACTTTAAATTTCCAATCTTATACAAAACCGCCATAATTTGAATCGACGCAAACTAAGCCTCAAATAAAACCTTGCCTACCATACCTAATAGCCCGACAAGGCCCCAAAATGTAATAACAAAGTCAATTGTTTCTCAAAGAGATTCTCATCAAAGTAACATTTCAGACATTTAGAGTTTGACAACCCTAGCCTTAGGCAGACCGCGCGCGTTGAATACGTTCATTACCGGTTACAGGGTTGTCAAAAGCCGGGAAATTGACGTCACGAGTCGGATATACAAGAGAGTGATAAAACATTCACATTATGTTTGCTTTGAAAGATATAGTGAGCGGGACTAAGTATTATAGCATTTCGAAAGTTTTTAAAGAAAACTTTGTCGGAATTGAAACGTGTTAGGAATTGATGTGAATGACCATGTTAGTCGTCAGTTAGTTAGGAAAAGATCACGAGTTCGAATCCCGTCGAAACATTAACTTTTTCCTATCTAAATTTGATTTGAACGGTCAGCATACTAATTGTTTTTCATAAATTCCCTATTAGGGGCTCAAACAGCAGTACTCCTACTCCTACTAAAGTTACAACAATACAAATATTGGAGTTGTAGGATAGCAGATTTCTGATTTGAAACTGCAAGCTCTGAATGCAATTATTTTGTTTGGTGGTAAGCAAACACATGCCCCACCTCATTCAAAGTGGTCACCGTAGCCAATGGACGTTTGCAACACCAGAGGCGTCTCACTCGCACTGCCTACCCTGAAAACCTTCTAATGCCCTTTTTGAGGAACCGCATATTACAGTCGCTTCGAAAAACCACAGCAGGGATTTCATTCCACAGCTTGAGCGTGCGCGGGATGAAGTTCCTTACAAGTTCTTTACTGTACAGTGCGCATCATTTCCAATTGTATAAACAGTATAATCTCGTAATCACCGAGCCTTAAACAGATTTTTTCTTAGAAATCACAAGTCACTTTCGCGTAATTTACAAACAGGAAAACCCCAAGCTTCATCTCTGAGCCAACAAACATTCACAAATAAAGGATAAATGATACTAAAACAACTTATTCTCTATAAGGCCTTTACACTTTAAAGCAGTGGGTCGATTTATTAACGCTACGTTTTCAAAAGGCGTGATTTTAATTCGATTCAAATTCGGTTAGAAAGAAAAGGTAATAATTTTTTTTCGATAATTCAAATGATTTGTCATAATAGAACTTTGTCACAATTACGCGAGTATATTTTTTTAACTTTGATATTTAACGTGAAGCGACAACCGTCTTACTTCCACAACCTATAGGCGATCGAAGTACTACAGTTAGACCAGTTGTACGACTTTTTTAGGGCCCCAACGACCCGTAACAACCCGTAACGACTGCCATAGATGTTCGTAAGATTACCGTGACCGACGTCTATATTCAAATAGCTTTATTCAATGCATGCTAATATTTGCACTGAGCGGGAATGGAAACCGCGCCTCCTGTGTGGCAGATGCGTTCACACCACCACACTATAGAGGCCAACGAATATTTCAATATACTCAAAAAATATTTTTTCTCTGAAGTAAAAAATAACCACGGTAGCCTAGTGGTATGCTAATGGACTGCTGAGACGAGGTCTCGGGTTCGATTCCAGGTGTGTACCATGGCACACAAAAATGACTTTTCGATGCTTTTCGAAGGCTCTGTCGCAAAATGACCAATTCTCAAAATGACTACAGGTAGCAAAATGTCCCTTTCGCAGAATGTCCCTTTCGCAAAATGTCCCTTTCGCAGAATGTCCCTTTCGCAAAATGTCCCTTTCTCAGAATGTCCCTTTCGCAAAATGTCCCTTTAGCAAAATGTCCCCTTCCTCAAATAGGCATTAAATTACTTTCATCAGTAAAAAAACTGATCAATAGCCAGTGTACAACACAGAGGGATAGTATATGGGTAGGTAGGTGTATGTACTTATGTATTTTTTTTAGTTTATGTGCACATAAACTAAAAAGAATAATTGAAATCGAATATTTGTGTAAATTGATCTTTTGATTGACAGTAAATCTGACAAACAAGTTATGTGTGTATTTATCGCAGGTTTATAAGTGTCCGGTTAATAGCAATAGGCTCGCCTCCTATTACATTGGGACCTAAACATAAACTGGCGAAATGTGGGTGCTAGCACCTCTGCCTACCCCTTCGGGGATATAGGCATGAGTTTATGTTATGTTATCTAAAAAACGACACCCACTAACAAACAACTAATCCCAATTACTGTAATTTCTTCATTAGGCAGTGGCTGGCGAAAAGCGCAAGTTTCATGATGTAAAATAATTTGGAAACAAAAATTTAATGATGCTCGTAATAAGAGCTAACGATGTGATCAGGCCCCGCTGCGGTAGGTCGAGTGAAAAATAAGAAAACACCCTATTTTTTGTTCATTTCTCGGGTTGAAGACGGAAATTGAAAATACTGTTTCATTGTATACCTACCGACATATATCTTGGACCTAAACTGTGGTCTTACGTTTATTTTTATCAAACAGTGCCGCGAATTTACTTTTTATAGTAGGTGCAGGATGCAGCGGAAATTTAAAATAACATAAACATAAACTTAGGTCTCAATGTAATAGGTAGCGAGCCAATTGCTATTAAGCAGGCAAATGTGGGTGCTAGCACCTCTGCCTAGCCATGATATAGGCGTGAGTTTATGTTTATGGAAATTTTATAATATACATAATAATGTAGCATGTTTACTAACGACGACCTCTGCGGTGTGGCAGTAGTGAATGCGACTACTACGCAGGAAGCGCAGGTACGATTCACGCTCAGTGCAATTATTTGTGTGCATGAATGTGAATATTATATATAATATAATATAATATGTATAATATGTATGTATTTACGAACAAGAAATTATCTAAATATATTTATCCGCATTATAGAACTCATTAGCCAGTTAGGTAACATATTACAAGGTTAAGCAATACTTGCAAGGCCAGTCTTAGGACGGGTGACTAAAATTGTTGAGTTGAGCTAGCTAGATTTTATCTTTACATTTTAATTGCAGTTCACACCTTGCATTTCTGTGTACATTGTACATTTATGTCGATATCTTATCAGTGAGCACTATCTTGGATACACACTTTCGTATAATAACCAACTAAAATACTAATGACGTTTACAATACCATAAACATTACTGTATGGAACCAAAAATTGGGTAAGTATCGCTACTGGTTCAACGTTATAGAAAAACAAATATAATGCAATTTTTGAAACAGTTATTCAAAGCAGGAAAACGGAAAATAGTCTACAGAACTAAACTTGCTGCAAATAAAGCCGTTGAAACCGCTTGAAATACTTAGGCCAGTACCGCAAAACACCTAAACCCCCTTTGGAAATAAAGGTAAGCTATTAATTAAAACTATTATCTATATGTGTGCCAAATTTCGTCTAGATTCGTTCAGCCATTTTCAGCCGTAAGACGTCCGCTGTATAACATAGGCCTCCCCCATCGACCTCCAATCTGTCTGGTAGGAGGCGGTGTGCATGCCAACTGATGCAGCTCCAACTGTCATCTGTTCTTCTTGCTACGTGTCCAGCCCACTGGAACTTCAGCTTGCTAACTCGGTGTGCTATGTTGGTAACTTTCGATCGTCTACGGATCTCCTTATTTCAGAGTCGATCTCGTAAAGAAATTCCGAGCATAACCCTTTCCAAAGCTAGCTGTGTGACCTTGAGCTTTCTTATGAGGCCCACAGTGAAGGTCCTCCTCTCAGCGCCATAAGTCATCACTGGTAACACGCACTGCTTAAAGACTATTGAAGTATTTTGGACGAGAATACGCTGTCAGTCAATTAGAGTTAAGATTAATCATCATCATTTCAGGCACAAGACATCCACTGCTGAACATAGGCCTCCCCCATCGACCTCCAATCCGACCGGCCGCATCCAATGGGTACCCGCGACTTTGACCATGTAGTCCGTCCACCTCGCAGGAGGCCGTCCCACGCTCCGTCTACCGGTACGCGGTCTCCTTTCGAGAACCTTTCGGCTCCAATGGCCATCTGTTCTTCTTGCTACGTGCCCCGCCCACTGCCACTTCAGCTTGCCAACCCTGTAGGCTATGTCAACCACTTTCGTTCGTCTACGGATTCATAGGATAAAATAAACAGATGTAACTTGGCGTTTACTCATAGTGTTTATGATTTTCGGGACTTCACGCGATATATTTTTGAACACTTACTTTTGTCGACGTTTCGGATGCGTTGCAGCACCCGTGGTCACGACTTGACTGGCCTGCGAGCGTCGCATCTGACGACGCATCCGAAACGTCGACAAAAGTAAGTGTTCAAAAATATATCGCGTGAAGTCCCGAAAATCATAAACACTAAAAATAAATAGATATTATCTAAAACATGAACACATGATGCCTTTGTGTTATTAAAATACTAGCTGATGCCCACGGCTTCGCCCGCGTGGAATTTTGTTCCCGTTCCCGCAAGCCTTGGGAACCTTTTCCCGGGATAAAAAGTAGCCTATGTGTTATTCCAGGTTCTAATCTACCCCTGTACCAAATTTCAACCAAATCAGTCCAGCCGTTTATGCGTGAAAGAGGAACAAACATCCATCCATACATCCATCCAAACAAACTTTCGCCTTTATAATATTAGTAGGATCATTTGTCAAAGAGGTTTTAATTAGTGCTCATACCTCCTTTGTCGGTTTTCATCTTAGGTACTTTGTAGCCTGTACTATAAAAATTAATTAAAAAGTCTGCCATTGCAGCCCTGGCCAACATTATGGCCGCCATCAAAGCTGACAGTAAAATTTTATTATATCATTTTAATTAATTCTACCTACGAATTGTGAAATAAGGTACGATGTAATTCATTTGATAATATCATTGTGCTAATATTTGTTTTATTTTGTGACACAAAGGAATGGGGGAAAATGATCCGGACAGCTAACTTCCTGGCCTGGAATATTTGAAAGGCTATCAAAGTGTGTTTTACATATATGAATAGTATTATAACGAATATGATAATGGCATCGTTTGAGTTACGTTTTTGGGGCGCCATGATTGTGAAAATTATTGTCCAAATATGTTTTTTGGGTGATTGATTTTCCTTTTCGTTTTAAGGTGTTTACTATCTATATATGTATATAACTTTCAAGTCTTTTGGTCCTATATTCCAGCATAGATTTGGTCCAGCAGTCTTCAGACTGCTGGACCAAATCGAGTAATTCTTTTTTTTTTACATATTCCTTGACCTCTACGGAAGGTTTTTATGGAGCAGCGGGAACGGGATCAGAAGTCCACGCGCGCGGTGCCGCTGGCAACAGCTAGTTAGTAATAAAAACGGTTAGTCGCTTGGGTCTCAAGCACTTGAAGATAAACTACTTTTATTCTTATTATCTGTTTCATTAGGAAACCATGTCATCATTGCAGGCAACCAAAATTTAATTATCCGGTACTTAATTTTCTTTCTTGAACGATAGCCGCAATAAAATAAAAATGGAAAAGATTTTTAATTTATTGCAGCTGTTTGGATTTCAATGGCAGCAGCTGCCGTCTTTCCTACCAGCCCCGAAGGATTAGCCCACAACAGAACTACACCCGTTAGTTAGAAGATACACCGGCTTGCAGGTGGGGTTGACTTGGGCCCCAAAGATCTGATTAATCCCAAAGCACCCCAAACTAAAATTTACTAAATTTATCATATTAGACCATTTCATTCGAACTTCAGGAAGTATCAATAAACCAACATGCAAAATTGCATAACAACTCCCTAACCATTTCTAGTCAAAGCTAAATTTAACTAGCCATAACTACTTTCATCCGGTTCAGGGCGCCTTTTTCTAGCTAACAAAATCGTATTGTACTAAATATTCAACAAAAGCGGCCCAGTGTGCTTCCACGGCTGTAATGCTATAGACATATACAGGACCGCGGTTTTGTTGACTATACAGCATAATCTGATTTAAAGTATGAGTAGGGTCAGCAACATAAGTGGTTAATATTTACCTAGTAAATAATAAATATTTCATAATTTGTAAGGGGACTACATAATTAGCAAGTCTTTTGAGGTTCAAAGGTATAGAGATTAAACGGAAAGGACAGTAGAATATGAAATATCATTATAAAACAAGAATTAAATATATACATTTGAAATAATAGACTCGTATGTACTTTTTTTACGTGTGGAAGCCTCGGGCTTTATCTTCTGTGCGCTCCAGGGTTTGCAACACCAGAGGCGTCACACTAGTACTGCCAACTGTGTAGAAACTTTCTAATGTGCTTTTTAAAGGACCTCATATTGCATTTGCTTAATTTGCTTAGAAAAACCACAGCAGAGAGTTCATTCCACAGCTTAAGCATGCGCGGGATGAAGTTAATGTATGAGGATGAACTCCCTACCTGTAGCGAGTGATGAGATCATAGAAAGTAGGCATGAACATCATGTCAAACAATTCTTCTGAACTTCTTCTTCTGTCATTAAAGATTGAATGTTACGGTCTTCTTTGTTGACGGTACAGAGGGTAGTCCGCTCCATTAAAGCTACGGTTTTATTCGCGGTGAAAACTCACTATAACTGCTTTATTTAGCTTAATTATGTCAGGTTTTCTCAGTAATTTAAAGTGATAACTGCGGATTTAATTTTAATTGTATGAGGGTCGTTTAACCGTTCGGGATAATTGGTAGTATTGTTGGATTTAGTCACCGAAATTGTGCCGTAAAAGGATTTTATTGCCCCAAAGCGATATCATCTGTGCCTTTTATGCAGCAGTATTTAAATTTGGGTCGTTAGGTTTTTGTTGTGGACAAATCTAAACTTAAATACATTAAAGTAAGAGTTTTTGTTCAAGTACCTAACAACTCCTCTCATACTCAAAGGATTGCTGGGAGAGTTGGAAGCATTGCTGGGAGCTCGCCTTTGTAGTTATTATCTTGCAATTATTTTATGTATTATCTCTGTAGTTTATGTGTGCAATAAAGAATTAAGAATTACATACATATATACATATGCACACGCCCGTAATCCCCGAAGGAGTAGGTAGAAGTGTATTAGACACCCACATTTCGCCAACTATGATTTTCGGTTCCACTATTACTGCCAATAGGGTACTTTGTAACAAAATGGATATGCCGAAAATATATTCCGAACCGAAAATGTATAGCAGCTAAATAAAGTTGGAAAAAAAAATTGACCCGATTCCCTGCTATGCGGTAGGTAAATTGCAAGGAAATTAATTACATGCTTAGCCGCACAAAGCACTACCAATTAACATCTTGACGAATATCAGACGGATTAAGAATATAAGTAGTAATGACGATGTATACTATTAGAAAAGTAATGGAGAAAGTTTTTTATTACTATTATTATAGTTTTACTAGAATGGCGGTGAAAAAGTCGAAAAGCGGAAGTGCTCCAGCTCGAAAGTGGAATTCTTATTACAGTGCATTAAACTTGAATTGCAATAAAAACTACCTTAACAAAAAGAAACATACATAATAATAATAAATAATAAATAAATATTCTAGGACAATCAACACAACACCACCTAGATCCACGGTAATCATAGTTTAAATACCTTATGTTATGGGTTCTAAAATGCGGATAAACATACATAGATACTTTTTTTTGTAAATATATACATATGATACATAGAAACACCCAGACCAATGCAAATATTCATATTCATGCACACAAGCGGGAATCGAACCCACGCCTTCTGCGTAGCAGTCGCGTTCACTACCACCACGCCACGGAGGTAGTCTTATATTTATGCTCTCACCGATTTTCTTTTCAAGGTAGGCGGAGTGAATTCACACCCACTTTTCACCAACCATTGAATTCGGTCCCACACAATAGAGGGTGAGCTTATTGCCGTATTTTATTGACTCGAGCACATATATTTATTTCCTTAATTATAAATTCCCGTTACGTAAAATAACGAAAATGAAAAATATACAGCGCCATAACATTTTATAACAACTTTCACGTAACTGTTATTATTACAACAGAGGGTAAATAACGTAATCGCTTACACTAACACGCAGCTGTTACCATGAATGGAAGCTCCAAACACATCACTACACAATTTTAAAATAACGACCACGAAATCCACGTTCTGAATTTGAATGATACAGACAATAAATATAACAGTTAAAGATACAACCTAATTTGTAGAGCTCATCGGTTAATCTATATCACTACATAGTATAAAACAAAGTCGCGCATATGTCCCTATATCCCTATGTCCTTATGTTCCTTTGTATGCTCAAATCTTTAAAACTACGCACCGGATTTTGATGCTGTTTTTTTTAATACATAGAGTAATTGAAAAGGAAGGTTTACATGTATATAACATCATGCTATAACCAATTGGTGGGGAGCAGAAGTGGAAAATGTTACAAAAACGGGCAGACGAAGTTGCGCGGACGAGGGTGCGCGGGAATCGTAAATTATGTTGCTATGCGAATAACTGGAAGACGGCTGGTCCGGTTCCAGTAATTTATTTTATACTAGCTGTTGCCCGCGGCTCCGCCCGCGTGGACTTCTGATCCCGTTCCCGCTGCTCCATTTCGAGCATTTAGGGGTATGAAAAATAGAAGTTGGCCGATTCTCATAGATACCGGATAAGCACAAATCAAAATCGGTCAAGCCGTTTCGGAGGAGTATGGCAACGAAAAATGTGACACGAGAATTTTATATATTAGATATTCCTTGAACTATAAGGAAGGTTTTTTATGTGGCAGGAACGGGATCTGAAGACCACGCGAGCGTAGCACAGTACAGCATAACTGCTAATATAAAATAAATAACATTACCGTTTATGTAACCATGTTGTACGGAAATAGTTATTGAATGAATGATATTTTAAACAGAAATAATATTATGTCGTATCGTTGCTGTCTCGTATAAACGAGTACATTTCCGTTCTGATGAAAGTATCTGTTCATTTGCAAATGTTTATAGTTATTCAATTGTATTCCCTTAAGTGTAAATGGAATTTTGTGGCTGAAGAAAATGTACTAATATGTTCTTAGGATAAGAAGCATCCAGAAAGAAAAGGAATTTTACCCTTTGCGTATTCTAGAGCATTAAAAATTCGCCTTCACGACGACGAAATGTTGTAGTTAACTGTAGTTAGCACAAGGACAAACTGCTGTAGTTCTTTTGTGAAATATTATATAGTATATTTTTTATAACATAAATAAAAAAAAGACTAATGTCCCAAAATTTACTTATATTAATTGGGAGGAGTAATCTATAAAATATAAAAATTATTGAAAAAGCATTCATTGTTCGTGGGATTATCGGTAGATGACTCCAATGTCGCCCCCAAGTCTTTGTATGAGACTTGTCGCTAAACCAAGTCGAGTCTAGATATTCACTTTTCCAATTTGTATAATAACTTTCACATTTTCCATTTTAACAAAAATGTGCCATCAAATAAAATTATTAACCCATTCCTCGTTCATGGCCCTTTCGATCAACGTGTAACTAATAACGATAACTCCAAACAAGCATAATAACGTTATGTAAACCGTTTTCGATTAAAAGCGGCCATAACGTTTATCTTGGGTTAGCAAGACGTTTCGGTTACACGTAACGACGTGGGCACAGCACTTGGTGTGTTTGTTTTGGACCACCTCTGAACTTTGAAGGTTTTCAGGGATTACGGGCGTGAGCATATGTGTGTGTGATCTTTAGAAGGGCCCACCCTTTTTCTATCACAAACCGTTTAACAGTCTCCACACAAATCAGATCTACAATTCTTTCTGCTCAGTAGGCGTAACCTAATCCTGTGTGTGCTGATACGGCCCACTATCGACAGGGACCAAAAGATGATAAAAAACATTATAAAGATAGGATCTTTGTCAGTTTTTTTATTTCGAGTGACCAATAAATGAGATTCTCTGTTAGAGAGCGATGATGGGCGGTTGGTGTGGATATTTATATAGGATCGTGTATGTATGTAAGTCCTGGATATTCTGATATTTTTGGTGTATTTTGGATGCAATTAAATAAGTGAACGTCATATAAAAATTCGTCGAAAGTGCGTCCACATAAAAATTAACAAGGTTTCGTGTGATCAAAAAATATGTTATCAAATAAATTTGTTTCAACAAAAATGAATGATCATTCAATAAATTTCCTTGTCATGATCATCCTTGATTTAATTCCGGTCGCATCCCAAACTTTCACTCTGAAGTCTGGTGTCTGCTTTTTTTCAGTCTAACAGCGTTGAGGCTCAACTTCGATATTTTCTACGAAGTGACTGTCACCTGGCCTCCATAACCTAGACATAAGCGATATCGAAGTACTGCAGTTAGACTAGTAGAAACTTTCCTTGTATCAAGTGTCGTAGATATCGTATCTCCTAAAACAGTCCCATTTAAAAAGACAAGCGTGACTTGAAAAAATAAACCAAATGAATAGTATTTTCGTATCCACTTTTCTAATGATATTTATACCACATATACACATAACACACATACACACATATACACATAACAAACGATTTACAAATATACATTTATGTACATTTATAAATACATTTATAACATAACCATGAATCTACTAGAAATGTTTCAGTCGAAATAACGCGCACTACATGGCACCTACATTCTACATCTTCCATTCATATTTCATACTGAGCCGAAGATTCGCAAATACGTTTCATATTACCTTATAGATTTATTCCAAGCATAAATCTTATCAAAACAACTGATATAATTCAAAGATAAGTATAACAAAATATAACACTGTAATCTTCAAAGCATAATTCGAAACAATACCTGTGTTACACGCGGTGCCTAAAGGGTTTGTTAGGGTTGTTTTACACTTTATCGCGACAAGTCCCACGGTGGCGGGGGAGTTATGACCCGCTTGGGTTATGTTCGAGACGAAAAATATATGCAACGTTTAAGGAAAACTGTTGAGATAAAGAATGTCATAAAGCTTAGGGCGAAATGCGATAAAAAGGGTTGCAGTAGTTCACTATTTGGGGCGAAATGTGTACTTTATGTACTCTTTATTTTATTAAAATCAAGACTATCCCAATAATACCGATAGCAGTGGAATATTATATTGTATTTTGGCTATTCTTATGGTAATATGACATAAACTGAAGCAACAACTTCACAAACGCACACAAGAGGAAATTATTTATAACAGAAATACCTATCTATGTAAATTGATTGAAATGGATTTGAAGAATTTGAAAATGTAAAACAATATGTTTGCGATACTGTATCCTGAGCCGATCTTGTTCGTTCTAGATACAATAGCAAATAATTATTGCTTGCAAATATGTCGAGTGGAAAACAGCGAATCAGTTAATTCAAAATCCATCCAAAATATGAGCGTTTTTGATTGGCTTTTCTGTCTTCTTTCTCCTTTTTTCAGGTGAATTTGGCTGGAGCCTCGAGAGTAAAAACATAAAGGTATATAAGACCATCTATTAATTAAATTGTGACCCTCACAAGCCTGTAGAAGTATGAATATGCCTTAACAGACGCTATGGTTTAATGCCCGGGAAGGATTACAGTGGGAAGTTTAATTCTCTATTGTTGAAGAAGTAGGCGTAAGGTAAACTTTAACAGCTACAGATAATGGTTTATTTACCGCTTGGAGAATATCGTTTTGCATAATATGGTTATTATTAAGTTGAAATATAGCGGATCCTGGACACCGACGTGAAAGGCTTTCCTCTTGTGATTTAGAGGTTAAACCGTAGAGGTTTTCCTGAAAACCAAATTAAAAAGAGTAGATAGGGTGGAGGGCCCCAACCTTACTCTTTTTTTCTTTCCATTCTTTTACTTTCCACTCAGCCAATCAATTAGCTTATCGCAGTTCACTCATAGTGTAGTAGAATTAGCCTCTCCCAATGTTGGTAGCTATTTCCACGCTGGCCAGACGGGTTGGTACAGAGTTTTACAAGGAGTTTTCCTTCTCTCGCAGTAATATCGTCTGCGTATTTTATCGTTTGCCGTCTTTGACGGTACCCTACAGATGAAATGGGATGCTGATATACTTACTCCGTTACCATACGGTTACCAGACAGACTTTCCACTAGGGAAGCAAATTTTAAGGACCACGGTGTCCTCGCCTAGCCCCCGGGTACGGGGAGGCGCATTTTTCAGGGTAGGCAGCACGTGTGTGACGCCTCTGGTGTTGCAAACGTCCATAGGCCACGGTGACCGCTTCCCATCAGGTGGGCCGTGTGCTTGTCTGCCACCTAAATGGTATACAAAAAAAAGACCTCGAGATTTAAAGGAATTAAAAATCATTACTGTGGGTACAACTCAAGAACACTCATTTAATACAACCAGAAATTGTTCAGTAATAGAACCCACTACCAAGTGTTCAAGCAATACTTAGTATAACAAGAAAGTTAAAAGTATGTAAGATAAAGAACAGCCACTAAAAATTCTCATAAATTTTAAGATTAAAAATAGCGCAGCTAGCTTTCAAGTTTTTTACAGGAGCGCTTGGCTCCTTTACAGAAACAAACGCGGCTATGAGTAGGTAGGTACTTACTGACGTCATCTTTTTGGTCTCGCTCGAGGACTAAACTATTCTTTATTAAGTGGACTTACCTGTAAAAAGGAAAGATAAATTAGTTGAATATAAAAAGCAATGTCTATTTTCTATGTTATTAAAACCACTTGCATTTAAGATGATGATTGATTGATATATTATAATTTTTTTATTAATTTAAAATTGAAAATTCAAAATCATTTGTTCTGTATAGACCACTTAATGGCACATTCAAAACGTCAATATCAACAACATTTTATCAATTAATGAGCAAATGGACCACCGCATCGATTTGAAACGCGGCCACGTCCTGAAAAGACTCCGGCAAGAAACTCTGCGGGCTTTTTTTCTGATTTTGGTCTGTTTACAAACATTTATTTATCGTAGGACGATGTAGGTGAGCTGAAGACAAAGTCACAGGAAAGAGGGTCACGATTACAAACACGTACAGTGCTACAATGGTGGCGCTCAGCTTGATGGCCTCAGCAGACGCTTTTTCACGCCCCGCTTAAAGGACCCGGGACTGTAGGAAGAAGGAAACACGTGACCTGGTAAGGCATTCCAAGCCTTAATGTTGCGGCAAAGGCAAGACTCACACACTTGGTTCTTGATGGAATATTCTGCACCGCATGCGGGTGACACATGAGCTCTGCACGTGTTGCCCTGCCTCTCCCAAATTACTCCCCAATCACCTTCTTCAGGTTGTCAGTCCATTAGTCAGGACGTTCCACTTACCGTTTACCGTTATAACATTTCAAGTTATTCATATTTTAGAATTCCGTCAATGAGTAATTCATATAAATGAGGCCTTGAATACGAAATCTGATCAAACACGCCCAACAATCCCATACATGTATTAGTTAGTAAGTCAATAAACGACAAAACGTTACGCTGTTCAAACAACGCACGAATTTGGGCGCTACACTTAATTAAACGGGCCTACTGGATTGTGCATGTAGAGATGCTGGATGTGACCCTCACTTAATTAAAGAAAAACTATTTATAGATTTGCTCAGAGCAAATATTATGTGCATTTGATATTTGTATTGGTCCGAGTGTTTCTATGTATTATATGTATGTATAAAAAAAATGTATCTAAATATGTTTAGCCGCGTTCTAGAACCCATAACACAAGCTAGTCGAGCTATGTTTACCATGGGTCTAGGTTGCGTTGAGTAGATTTTCCTAGAATATTTATTTACTTATATTTAGCTATACGACGTCAGTACCCATGGTCGCAGAATGACCTCCGTCCTCCATGAGCGCTTGCCCGTGGGTGACAGGTGGAGTCGCCTGTCACCCTAGCAGGAGCAGACTCTGGCGGTAGCGTGTTGATTAACAATGCTCCGCAGTAACGAGCAAATGCTTCGAATGGAACTAGGATCAATGTTCAGATGATGATAATTCTAATACATTCTACACAACACTATAGGTATAGAATGAAGTAAATATAGCTGAAAAAATTAAAAGTAAAAATAATTATTAAAATACCTCTTTACTAATTCTTTCAAACTACACACGCAATAAAATAAAGGCGGTAACAAGATGAAGGTAATAATGTCGTATTTCTACGCTTTCGTAACCCCATTTGAGATGAAGAAAACGCAATATTCCGTAGCACAGTACGTTTCTTGCTACGGAGAAAGGTCTACGAGATTGGTCCAAGCACATAGGTGATTTGGAAGATTCTTTTCTGAGAGCGACTGATGTCTATTCAGATGCAATTGGTTATGTACCCGCACGATCTCAAACTTAGGCCAACATCTATAAATAGGTTAAAAATAAGGTCGTACAAATCTTTTGGTGATACGATTCATACTTTGGGGTTGTACGAATACGTAGCCAATCGTACGCATAAAGTCGCAATTAAGCGAAATGTGTATTAAAACTAATGGAAGTAAATGAATAACCATAAATTGATAACACACTTGTACTTGTATAAAGATAAACCTCTGAGAATGCCGCAAGGCGAAACCGGTTAGGAACATTAATAAATACAGTGGAGAAATACAAGTGTGTTATCAATTATGTATAACAGTGAGTTACACCAAGTGCCATCAAGCAACAGTATAAATAAATGAATAACTTTTGAAACATAGATAAGAAAAATCTAGTAGAAGTGTGATAGGGTAGATTCTACAGTGGTACCGATGTCGCCAAACATTTAATCCATAATAATACGTTGCATTACTGGTAAAAACTGTTTTTGTTGGTCGTATATATGTATAAAATACCTTTAATACCACATTAGCCTAAATCATACGTAGTGCATAACGATAACCAACGTTATCCGTTAACAATAAAGATTATTTTGCTATAAATGAAAAAAGTATTTACAACATTTGGTACTTTGAATCGAATTTACAAAATTGTTGTGACGTATAATGCAAGAAAATTATTTAATACTTATAATAATCTTAATCATAATCAATCTTTATTTGCGAATACAAGTTTACATTAAGCAAGGTTTATTTTGTCGAATTTATACCCGCCTATCTCCCACGTCCACTTTTTTGCTCTCGGTGCTTTGAAACCACGTTCGTAGAACCACATCTAGTAATGTACAATATCATTGACTATCTTTAAGGGGTAGGGCTGCAATTTGCATCAACTTTACCAAAGGGGATGATATGTAGGACTAAGTCAATTTGGTACAAGCTAAGTTGTTGCCGTTGGGGAGTCGCGTTCAATTTCAGGATAATGGACACAAATATTAATTACTAGCAGTCGCCCGCGGCTTCACACGCGTGGAGTTTCGATCCTGTTCGTGCAATCCATAGGAATTGGGATAATTCCGAGCTGTAATGTATCCATGTACAAAATTTCAGCCCGATCAGTTCAGATGTTACAGTAAGATTAAGTAACCAACCTTCAAACAGTAGGCAGTAGGATAGTAGATATTTTTTTATACTACTTAGGTGGCAGACAAACACACGGCCCACCTGATGGAAAGTGTCTACTGTGGTCTAGAGACGTTTGTAATACCAGGGGCGTCACATTTGGGCTACCTACCATATAGAGAAAAGAGGGGAGAGAAACAGGGAGTGGGGAGACGGTTAAGAGAATCTCTGTGCAGGCAATGCACTCGAAACCTCTGCATTATGCTCTGGCTACACTACTCACCGCCGGGAACACAACACAAGATTATTGTCAGCCGCGGTATTCTGTAGGGTGGAGGTACTTCCCCAGTCGGACTGCTCAATAGGACGGGAGATACCGTCATGTCTCACCTTCGTCTAATACACTAAGTTTCCCCATACATCTCGATATAGAGCAACAAAATAACTAGAGACGCGCCCTGTCTCCGTCCGCTAATTGGTCCACAGTGTACAGGTATCTAATTAGGGCGACCTTTATCACCCCGCTTGATTGAAGCCGTGTCGAGTGCGAACCATAGCTGCGTACCCTTTGTGTATGATACCTTGTTTACCCTTTTCGTTTCTATAATAAAATGATGATTTATATACGTCTGCAGTTAAATGTAATATACGATATAGATGTAGGCGTTACCTGGCGGAAATCCATTACAGGAAATTATATATTGGGGAAGGGAGAGACTTACTACTCACCCACGGTTTAACAATTACAACGATAACAGCAAATTATTACTAATTGTCATAGAAAGGAATGCCAAACTGCACCCCTCAAAGCAAGTGAAAATACTTCTTAACCGCGGAAGATGTGATATTTATAAAATATTATAATTGCTTTCGCTGATGTAAGTGACCAGAAGTGACCTGGAACAAGAACTCACAGGAGAAGTTCAGTATTGTCAGTGGGAAGACATAGATGATGAGAGACAGGGAAGACGATTTGTCAAAAACTTATAAAAGACAGAAATAGTTTTACACAAGTATTGAGACTATCTCAAACGAGTTGTGAACAAGACATTTTCTTTCACACAAAAGTTTGCGACATGTTCCAACTTGTCAAATAAATGTTTTAAACCTTGGTGAAAACGAGGGATTATAATCTCATTCTAGAGCATCAGTGGCGTATAAACAACCGGTTTCTTCCCACAAACCATACGTTAATTTGGCTATATACATGCCCAAACCCCCCCATAACACGAGCTAACACATAAGTCTCGCTAGCCACCTCCATACGACAATGTGCATATTGTGTTATATTAAATTCTTAGACGTTATCCGCCCTTATGAGTCACCTTGCGTGTTATATAACAAAGGGTAAGAGGTATTAGTTCCTTGGGATACGGAGTTCAGTTTGAGATTTGGCTTCAAAGGAAATATTAAAGTTTGCTTCAAAGACGATTCTCTCACGATTCTCCAGATTCTAAGATGTGTATTTGAATTTGTGATTAAGTCCAACTAGTTTGATGATATTCCTATCCAATGCGGGAATCGAACCTGATTTTTTTAATATTAACTAGTTGGAAAACTAGCAGTATCAAAGCTGAATCAGCACTTCTCTTCACTGCATTAAAGTTTGAGAAAGTTTCAACTTAAGAAACTTGACAAGCGTGCTCTTTTTATTTATTAGTAGATATCTCAAAGTCAAATTTATGTACAATCAGCGAGGAAAATCGTGTTGCTGAATCAAATTTGCAATAAACTTTAACTTCGAACTCCCAATTTCAACATAATATTCCCTAGATTCTAAAGTCTACATCAGTAGTTTACCAGTTACACTGAGGATGTGTTGAGCTCCGGAGGTCTTGGTGGACCCTATATTCAATCAATAAATTGAACCTATTATATTCCACAGTTTGGTGTAGTTTTTTCCCAATGTACGATTACAATATACAGCCGTGATTATATAGAAAATTCAATTCGAATAAACACTTTAGCCAACACATACAATCCATCATTGAATTTCCATCAGATAGATACCAGTTGCTTTCTGGCCTGTATAGCTGTCAGCAGATCTTTGAAGTAATAAAAGCAAGTTGTATCTCATCACTAAATATTTATGTTTTCGGTATAATGTTGTAATGATATAGTACACATTCGAGAAGCAATTATAGTCTCATGTTGAAGTAGGTGGTGAAATACTTATGTTAATATCCTGTATGTTTTAATAGAAATTCAAAATTTATAATTCAAATTCAAAATTCAAAAGTCATATGTTCTGCATAGACTACTTAACGAAACTTACAAAATGACAATTTCATAAATTAGTTAGCAAAGGGACCACCGGTTTAAAGCACGGACTCGGCCTGCGAAGACTCCCGGACACTCAGCGGGATTTTTTTTGGTCTATTTACAAACATTTACTTAGTCTAGATACACTAATTTGCTTGAGTGGCAAGTATACCAGGTGTATCAAATCTTGAAGATCATGATGGCCCCCATGCCTACATACTTTCCTCCCCTGATAATGAAAAGTATACCAACATCTAGTACGTTTATACTAAACTAATTGATGTTTTGACAAGCAAATCCGTAGCTGCCGCATTTGACGGGACATAGGGTAAACAATAGCAAGGGAATCGTGCCGGTTGAAAGGTAATCGTATTAACTGGCAATAGGGCTGAATGACAGTGTGGTTTGATCGCAATGTCGTTAGTTGGAACTACATTAGGTCTGATAAGTAGAGAGTGTTTAAGCGTTGGATATTGTTTCAACACAAGTTTTGTACCTACTGTAAATGGAAGTTTATATACTCACTATTAGACTTTCGCGTTGCATTATATATGGTTAGCGAAAACACGATTCAAAAATTATTATTTATTCTGTAAAGACCATTAAACGGGACTTACAAAGCGTCAATATCAACAATATTTTATAAATAGGCGAGCAAATGGACCACAGGTTAGAAACGCGGCCCCGGCCTTTTTTTTTTTTTTTTTTTTTTTTATCGTGCGCAAAATCCCCACGGATACCACCTCCACCAAACCGATGGAGGTGATTATGTCGGACTCGAACCGACCAAAACGCACGCCGTCCATGGGTCCTTGATTGCCGGAGGTGAGATTATACAAGACATATCTCTCGCACCCCGGCAGACCCGGGGACATCTCTGTTGAGATGACCCTCTTCCCCTAATGTGGGGACCATGGTGTCCCCATCTAGCCCCTGGGTATGGGGTGGCATTTGCGCCATCGCCGTGGCCTGCTTCTGCTAGGGTGACCGGCGGCTTCACCCGTCACCCCCAGGCCCGCGCTCATGGGGGACGGAGGTCATTTTGCGACCTCCGACGTCCGAGTCGCCTCCGCTCATCGCGGGCAGTGCGGGCCCGGAGTCTTCTCCGAACCCGCTCCGCCTCCTCCTTTTCGAGCATTACTTGCTCGCAGAAAGAGGCGGCGGCTGCCCAAGCACTCGCGCATCGTACCATCACCGTGAGCAAGGTGGCGAGCGAGACAACTCCCACCCCTAGGGCTGTCACTAAGACCCGCCTTGGCGTCTCCCACGCCGGGCACTCGGTCAGCGTGTGCAGCCCCGAGTCCTCGCTCGCATCACAGTGATGGCACTCGGACGTTGGCTCCTTCTGGATCCGACGCAGGTAATCCCCGAAGCACCCGTGCCCGGTGATTACCTGCGTCAGCCGGTACGAGAGGCTACCGTGTGGCCTCTCTAGCCAGTCCCCCATGATGGGTCTTACCGCCGCTACTACAGCGTGCCCTGCGCGTGATTGCCCAAGTCGTCGTCGGCCTGAGAAGACTCCGGCAAGAAACTCAGCAGGCTTTTTTGGTCTATTTACGAACATTTACTTAGTTTAGATACTGAAATTGGCTTGAGAAGCAAGTTGAGTAAACAGCTCGTTTCCAGGCTTGTTTATCATCCAATCCTGGACATTATAATAAGCTTTTTGGTATATGGTAAATACAATAATTTACGTTTTGATTTGCTTGACGTTTCGGCCAGGTTGCACTAGTTTTTTTTTAATTTATTTATTTACTTACTTATAGACACACCAACAGTATCCATATACAACATTCAACATACAAACAATTACAAAGCAGTTGTAGTCACACTCGACTGGAGTACCTATACGTTGTCACTTTGAGAGCTCCGGGTAGAGTGATCGCATTAAAACCTGGGATTCGCTAACCATATGCGTAGTAAAGCATTCGAGGGTTTCTACAGAGTCAGCAGTACAAGTACTTCTGGTGTTGCCAACTTCCAAAGGCCACGGTGATCATTTTCCATCAGGTGGACCGTATGTTTGTTTGCTACTTCAGTGGTAGAAAAAACTGTCGAGTAACAATGAACATAAATCGTTGTACAAATATATATTAATTACCCCTTCGGGGATATAGGCGTGCCGCGTGAGTTTATGTTATGTTATGTGTTGTTATTAAATATTACTGTCGAAATGTCTATGTCAATATAAAAAATACACTTCTGCATAGCCCCTTCGGGGATATAAATGCATATAGTGCATATAAGCTACATTGCGATCATGCATTATCATACCCGGTATGCTCGTATGCATGGAAATTACATAATATTGCAAACGATATGCTGTAGACCCGCTCTAATGGCTGCTTCGTCATCTTTGTGACGTCATATGTGTAATCGCGAATACATGAAATGTTTTAGATATTAAAGTCAATACGATGCATATGCTGGACAATATGAAGTAATTAGAATTACAGTTTTAAGAAATATTGAATCTTATTTTAAGGAATACTGAATTGTCTGTTTGTTCGCAATTGTCGCAAAAACTAATTGGTATTCATCGTAGTCAGACAGAAAATATTTGGCAGACAAAGACTTCGCCACCTGATGGAAAACGGTCACCGTGGCTTATGGACGTTTGTAACGTCAGAGGCGTCTCACTCGCGCTGCCGACCCAGTAGAAACTTTCTAATGCCTTTCTTGAAGAACCCCGTATTGTAGTCGCTAGGAAAAAAAAACTTACAACTGTTTTCAAAAAGTTAAATAAGTCTTTATAGATTTTGTTATTCCTAAAAAACTAAAACTTATTTTATTTATGCATGTAGTTGGTGTAATAATCCCTCATAATGTCCCGTGATATCATCTGAGATCGCAAAAAAAGTTAAAATGCTATCAAGAACCCGTAGTGGTGCAGTCAATGTTTGCTCACATATGACGTCACGCACTGTGATACGTGTTTCTATACCTACAGACAAAAAATATTGTTAGTTAAAATAAATATTTCCTCGTTGTATTAATTTTATTAGATTACTTAAATACATTTTAGTTCTTAATCTGAATCCCTCATTGATTAAGTAGAACTTGAGATATAACCAAAAATCGCAATAATCAACCACCACGCAGGCAGAGCCAGAGGTATCAGCTAGTAAGAAAATATAACCCTTACTATTGAAAATCAGTAAATGTCTGTCTGTGATCGCATCACATTTGTTCGAGCATCACACAAAACTACTGAACCGACAAAAAGAAAACGACGCGAACCTTTTTGTGTTCGAAAGCTTATAAAAGACTTAAAAAAAGGTATATTTTTTTATCTCCCAACGATGATGTAAGCCGTATAACATTACAATAGACATGACGTAGAGGGGTGAAGCTGCGGAAGAAAGCTAGTTCAGGAAATATAAAATTATTTTATGTTGCTTTTTTAAATTGTTTTCGTCTTACCACGTAGTCTTAGTATGGATGCGCCGCGCCGATCTGATCCATATTTTCGAAGATCGGATCATGGATAGATGGATGGTGTAAAATATGTTGTAACGAATTAAATGTGTTGCTGAATACCTACCTAAAATGCTTAAAATATATGGTTAAGAGTTAAATCCATTACAAATCAAAAAAATGAACTCTAAGCATAAACTTATCCTTAAAGAAACAAAGTGTGCGAGTGACATACGTATCTTTACCTAAAACTTAGGTATGAGAAAGGGACAGAGTATATCAACTGTGGAACGCTTTTTACAAACCAAGTTGATAAGTTTGTCAGGAGTATAATATTGCATTGACGTCAATGTTTCTGCACTCGTCACAAGACCCTGCCACTGACATATTAATTCAGTTACGCGGTAATCAAGGAGTCTGTGGATATATTTACGCTAGTAATATTGATTCAACAGTAAATTAACAATCAAAGTGAAAGTTGTAGGCAATGTAATCTGCTACAAAATTGGTTATAATGCAAATAACGACAGATCCACGCATCTTCGTCATTTTGATGTCATCCGATGACATTATTGAGAAAAAAAAATCGTTCAATTGTATTTCAACCAGTTTAAGTGGCGTGAATATAGATTTGAAAAGAGAACGAAAACGGAGCAAATCACCCAAGAGTAAGTAAAAAAGTGAAGTTATAATAATTAAAATAAATCTGAAGAAGTAGAATGAGTAAACGGACCCTAGGCCCGTAGGTCAAAGCCGGAAAACAAAGAACTACTCTAAGCTGATGATGACTATTCTTACCGATGACAAAAGAACAATACAATGTGAAACCTTTCCTGTAATCTTCTTTAAACCGCATGTCTGAAGGAAGAACCGACGTGGCGTACCTTAAGGTCAACAAAACACCCGTTAGCTCACTAAAGCTGACCGTACGTGAGGTGAAAAAAAGGTACATAACCTTTGATCTAAACCTTTGTAGAGTCGCGAGGGACACCATTAAAAAGTTGTAAATTCGGACAACTCTTTCTAAAAAAAATTGTTGCAATATAGTAGATAGCTACGAAATTAAATGGCTAAGCGCGACTACACTAGTATTCTCACGAAAACCGGATTCTCGTGAAAACTTAGCAATAACTAAGTATTTGGGTCATTATTTGTGGGGTATTAAGAGTTGCTTTACAATTTTTATTTTTTTTTAATCTATGGCACGTCAATTTGACTTCACCTCGCCTGATGTTAAGCTGAAGGCAAAGTCTCATGAAAGAGGGTCACCATTGCAAACCATTGCAAATAATTATCTTAGTACTTAATGTGTGCTATATACACCCGTCGAAATTTATAAGTACGCAAATAAGGCAGTACCAATCAAGAAAATTTTTATTCAACATGAAATGATAATGTATCGCCATCTATACGTCAGAAAAAGATGAATATATGATCGCAAAATAACTGTAAGATAAATTCCAAGATTTTGATGAAACCTCAATACTTTTTGGTCACCCTAACCACGTCACGTCACATTCGACCGAGTCCTAAATAAATATAGAATATACACAATAGCATAGACATTCTTCAAAAGCGACCCGCGAGACCGAGAAACACTTTGTTGACAGAGTTCCGTAGCTGAGGTAGGGTAGAGACGCGAATACATATTTAATTTTTGTGACAATTGTGTGGCTTTATATAAAGGGTTTATTTCTATACACAAACAGATATATTACAACAAATAGAAACAGAATAAAAAGTTACATCGTTGATACATAATAATTTTTTGATTAAGGGTTTGCCAAGATTTTATATGCTGTAATCATTTGTACGTTTTGAAAGTAACTTCTACCATACCCAGCGCTCAAGTAAATCTTTCCTTTACCACACCATTAAGTCTTGGAGTTCCTTACAAGATTACATGTTTTCTTTTTCTGATAGTCCCGGGTCCTTTAAGCGGGAAGTGAACCGCCTCTCATAACAATGTAACGGTGACGCTCTTTCCTGAGAATTTGCCTACAGTTTACCATCAGGCGAGATGTAGTCAAATTGAAATTTAATAAGAAAAGAAACACACAGTTACGTCAATAACTCAATATTTTCTTTAAAACTCAAGGCTTGTCGGTTAGAACAAAATTTTGAAACTAAAATTTGATAGCGTTCTTTCAAATAAAGTTGATATTCGAATACGCGGTCTTCTCATTTAATTATAAATCATTTAAACCTTAACTAAATGCAAATACCATGTTAATAGTTTCATCCACTGCACGGCATTTCATCCACTGAAAAGCCTGTTCATAATCGTTCCCGGTGGAAAAATGCCCATCACAATTGCCGCGTTTCCACACTTGATTGCGATGGCCATTCTTTATAAATTATTGTAATTATATCGGAACATTGACTATCAATAAAAGCCTGTTCATAATCGTTCCCGGTGGAAAAATGCCCATCACAATTGCCGCGTTTCCACACTTGATTGCGATGGCCATTCTTTATAAATTATTGTAATTATATCGGAACATTGACTATCAATAAAAACTGGATTTCCTTCAGCCTAATGTGCTAGTATAAAAACAAACTCTTAACGGTATACCATAACTACAATTGCATTATCGTTACCTTACATTACTATTGTATTAAAAACCTCTAAGTAATATTTAAGGACAATAACATTACGCGTTATCTTTTACGTCCACTATTTTGTTATTGCTAACTCTTCTAATTCAGTATTTGTGTTATACCCACTGGGAAACCACAGGAAAATATTAAGGAAAAATCTCAAATGAGTCCCATGTTGGGCGCCACATATCGTGTAAGGGATAGTGAGAATGAGGAAAATTCTGTCAATATTTTACGTCGTTTAATGTTGTATGTTTTAGGATTTAAAATTTCTGTGCAATCCTATCAATAAAATACCGGTTTATACAGTGAAAGTCATAGTATGGACATACTTTGAGAAGAGATGAAAGTAATGTTGTACAAAAGGTCCAAAAAAGGAATGTGCTTTGGGCTTTGTGTGAAAGAGGATATGGCTGAAAGTTGCGCCGACAGGAAATAATTGGGATAAGAGCAGGTAGATGATAAATGACCTGATATACTTTATGTAGCCAACCTTTAATTATCGTATATTATTCTACTCGCGTATTTAAAAAGTAACACAGTGGTAATTGTTTAACATAAACGTAAAGCAATGGCACATCATTTAAACTTGGAGTTTAAATTGAAATGATGGATGAAAATTGGGCTTAGGGTAAAAAATACGATTTTTATCTTGATGATTCATCATTTATAACTTGCCTATTATGTTTAAAATAGTAAATTATCGCGCAGATACAAAAATATGCAGTAATATAAATTATATATAAAGTTAAGCTTAACTTGCAAGTCGTTAGGGATTTTGAAAAGGGCCAAAACATGTATAAAACTCGTAACAATGTATATACAAAACTAATAATAGGGTAAATAAATAAAATAACGTTTGCAGAGTACAACTATGTAACTAAACTTTTTCTACGAAAAGAGCTATCAAAAGTTAGATCCCAACTTGCAACCTTCGAGCCTAAAAAGGACAATGAATTCATTCGCACTTTATTGTACTTTTTTACATTTGGGAAATGAAAGGCCAAATTGTGCAGAAAGTTATGCATATTTGAATACTGAAGAGCTAATGTTCTTGGGTCTACGTTGGGACTACCTTCATAAAAATAGCAATAAACAGATAATACGAATTGTTATTGTTGTAGTAAGCTGTGTTAATGTACAAAACTTGAAAAATACAGAAATCACTATACAGAGTTATCTAAAACTCACAATGGAAGTGCATACTGTTATGTAATACAAATAATACGAGTTGGAGAATTATTCACACAAATTTTTCGTAGTTCTTAACGTATTTAATAATCAAAAGTATAACTGCTTGTTGGTGCCCTGAAGTACTCCTTTTGTCATACTAGAATAATAATACACACATTGTCACAATATAATGTTCAAACCACCCGCTTAAACCACAACGGTTTTTGAACGAGGTGGAATTCGCCTAATAACGAACGTAACAATAAAAAATTTACACTTGAACAATTACAAGACAAGAATAAATTTTTACAGTAAATATGCCAAAGTCAACCAATTTCGAAACCTTACCTTAGGCTGCACCCTCCTCCCTATCCAGGAAAGATATAGACACCGTAGTCTCTCATCCGAGAGGACATTCGGTGGACCTAGGTTAGGTAGGTAGGCTAGGTAGCATGAGGGATATGCCAGAGGTTACCTCACACTAGGCAACTGTTAGTTCGAGACGGACGTGCTATTTTGGTCGATTCTAATCTAACATAACCACCCTCGCGTATGGGGTATTCGTGGGGGTTTTCCGCACGGGAAAAAAGTTCTTAGGATATTAAACAGTAGTCTATATAAACAGAACCATAATTAAGTACCGAAATGTAAGTAAGAAACGCTGTTTGAATAAGAATATCTTGATGTTGAATAAGAAATTAGTGCCTAATTACACGACTCCGCAACTGAAGACGAAATTAGACCCAAAATGGATCCTCCAGCGAAGGATTTTTAATTGTAATGATTATAAATATTTATGAAGTACATCTTGCACGGCCATTTACATATTTTACAGACTCATCATCGAAAAGGCCGGATATTAAGTTGAAATGAGGTCGAAATCTTGGATTTCAGATTTTATTAGCATGTCGTTGCTTTTGAGAAACGTTTGGAGATAAAAGGAAATTTCAGTTATACATTTAACGTACTTACAATTAACGGCTATTCAGTTCACAGATTATAAACAGAAGATAAAGTGTTCTGCATTCATCACTGGATTCTTCAAGAATATTAATTCAACGAAATCTTCTGGTTATACTTAATCGAGTTAGGATCTCGTCGATAGTATTAAAGCCATTATTCGGGAGTTCTTGGTTGTACGGCCGACTTTAATCTCTAAGCTACAGATACTTTTGATCATCAGTTGTACGAAGTAAAGTACAACATAAATAGCAATGAGATCGGTTGTCAACTAACATTTACTCTTATATTTCAAGTAGTCAAGATATGAGACTGTTTATACCTGTATATATATTTTTTTAACTAACGGGGTTAAAAGGCACTTTAGCTTCATTTTATATTCCGTAGATGATACTCTTGAATAAGATTATTAAATTTGTTATCTAACTGGGTTAATGCTTATTCCTTTAAGGAGCTTGAAGATAACAAAAATCATGGATATTTACCTCGTAATACTTTGATAAGATACTTAATATTCTCATGTTTTTATATTTTTTTTGAACGAGTTTCTATAATTTACTTTAATGGCAACTTAATATTAGTTATGTATTTCTACGGAGGTAGGATATGACGGCTACAGAATACCGCGGAAAACCTTGTATTGTGTTTCCGGCAGTGAGTAGGGTAGCCAGAGCTCACTGGAGAGGTTTTGTGTAGTCAGTGGGAAGACCGAGAAACCCTTCTTTGTCTTCTGCACTGACAGCATAGAGACATTCTTAACCTTCTCCCTTCCTTTTCCCCCTCTATTCTATATGGTCGGCAGCATGAATGTGACGCCCTTGGTGCTGCAAACGTCCATAGGTCACGGTAACTACTCTACATCAGATGGGCCGCGTGCTAGTCTGCTACCTTAAGCGGTATAAAAATAATAGTAGGAGAGCAACGAAAGGGTGACATGAAACCAGTGTTGGCAACACAACCGGTGTTAACGCTCTTAATACTATTACAACATTCACATGATTTCGAAATAGTAGCAAACAAACAGCAAATTTCTCTCATTAAGTAGGATTTTCGAAGACAATCGTTACCATTTGGAATACCTCCCATTCGTGTGGTGACGGAGAAAGAATACCCATTACTTCATCGCATTCGAAAAAGCAAACTACGGAAACTGCAGACGATATCCTTGCGAGAGAAAGAATTCTCGAAATTAAACCCTATATCAACCCTCTGGGAAACGTGGAAACAGTAGGCCAAAGTTTTCTAAAATTGGGAGAGGCCTATGTCTAGCAATGGATTACAATTAGTGTCAATTTGGAATATGATAAAATCACTAAAATAAAGTAAGATGCAATGTAATATCTTAATTGGCACAGAGTGAAACACTAATTTACTCATCCAATTGTTACCAAGGATATTCCTATTACTAGGTTATAAGATTATAGTTGCTAACACATTATTGGTTTACTTGAAATAAAAGAATATATCCATTGAATCAGCGCTCCTCGTAAGTTTGGAAGAGGCTGCAAGATAACCATCAAAATTCAATTAGATTGGCATTGAGATCTATTAGAGGCATCGGACAAGAAGTTCATAACTTTTTTCTTTTATAAATCTTAAGTAAAAAGCAGTTTTGATCTCATTTTTTATAGCACAATTTCATTTAGTTACTTTATTGTATTGCCTATTTTACATGGTATAATAAGTATTTTCCGTGCCAAGATTGCCTGCAATTTATTTTATATTTTGGCAAGGGATACGTTTTATATGGGTATAAGTTCTATACAGTTTAGCCATAAAAGAGAGAAAATATTTATTTCAGTGTCAATAAAAGAAAACAGATTAAATAAATAAAGACAATTTAACGGCACTATAAAATATGTGAAGTTCATAATTTAGTAGTAATATCAATTTTTAAGTTTCATCAAAAATATTAATTGAAAAGCAGTAAATAAAGGAATTGAAAATGACGTGTTGATGTGAAGACAGTTATTTAGGTATCCAAAAAATGAATGGTAATTCGCAACTTAAGTCAATATAGGCATAAAGGTAGAAAAAAATCAAACATATATCAAAATAAATATTATAATTTTTCAAATACACGAAAACGTATAAAAATAAAGGCAAACGACAATATTCACTTATATCAAGTCAACTAAAATACAGTTCCTCCCGGTATATTAAATTTTCTCGAAGCATATTCCATAAAGCTATTTACCGACGTACTTTCATTACACTTTCGGAGAATTTCTGTGTAATATTTCTGCAAGCACGTAAGTTCCCGTAGGCTGGTCACGTCACTAGTTTTATTTAGCCGTGTATCATTGAATCTTTGCTTTGCATGGGTGGAATATCGGGGGACTTATAAATCGCGATGTTGTAACATGTTCAGGGCCGGCACTGGCGAGTTTTTAATAAAATTGGACAACTTTTTCGGTGCCGGAAGACTTTGTTACTTTTAAAGATACGAAGTTAGGAGAATTTCCTTTCAACGTCCAAAGTACACTTAAGGATAGGGAATAATATTAGGGAACATATTAACAATCTTAAAGTAACAGCAATAGAAAATAAAACAATTCTCTACACAGTAAAAACAGTGAACAAAAATACACAATACCAGGCTAATGGTAAATGTTCTATTAAAAACAATTGTATACATCTTGTCTTTCTTTTGCTATGTTGAAGACATTCTAGAGGCATTTAAGCCTTTTGGTTCTTACAAAAACAATTAAATCTGAGGGTGTAAAATATCGTTCTGCTAAACATCGGATGAGACAGTTAGTAGTAAAAGTGTTCCTTTTAGGGTAGTTTTAAACTGATTTACCGGTCCAAAACACAAAGCGGATCTCAGACTCAAAATTGCAATCCAAATAGTGCAATTTGAATCAATCATCCGATTGCAGTTCAATGTTGCGAGGCTTTGGCCCACTGTGTTCACTCTACTTGGTTTTGTTTCCAGATTTCCTACTCTCGCAGTGATATCGTCTGCGTATTTTTCCGTTAACTCTTTCCTTCGAATGAGATGGGGTAGTCATATTCTTCCTCCATCACCACACAACTTTGGATGCAACTACGCAATCAATACGAGGGTGATTACAAGATTGAAATCGAACGTAGCAATAACCTTCAACACAAAGGGTGACCTCCCTGGACAGCCAATTTTACGAGTGAATTTATGAGTGTTTTAGATTGCTTCTGATGCACCTACGCAAACAATAACTCGATTTATTACTGAAATATTTGCATTTAGCATTAAATTTACTGTCAGTGTCTACTTATCTTTTAGTGATTATTTAGTGTGTATCTAAACCGATGTTTAAATATAATTTTATTGTTAATGATATGAAAGATATGCCTATCTTTCATATCATTTACAGTTAACCCTTTGAAATTATTATCCAAAACTGGTGGCTATACTGTAGCATCCAGTTTGGGCTGTTGGGTGTTATATTACAATTGATAACTTCTTAAAATAATCTACCATGCTTTTGAGGCAATTTTGGTTATAAACAAATTTCAAAATTTCGAAAATGAATATAAGTAGATAAAATCTTGGTTTAATAATATGAACTTATGTCCGTCTACATATTTTTGGTTATATCATCAGTAATTTTATGTCGCAAACGAAGACCCCTGGTGTAAATTAATTATTTAAGATGATCGCGAACTTAAGATGGGGTATTTTTTATCCATGAATGGTCGTCACACATCTTTCCATTGTCAATAATGTCAAGATCATCAAATCATTACTTAATACATTAAAAGGAGTGTCCAATGATGGTCAGATAAATATACAATACGTCAGATTTTTTTACTTTAAAGATCAAACCTAAAACAAACCAAAAGTATCCATGAACATCTTTATTCACGTGTAGTGACCCTTTGTGACGTGTGGGACATAGATGTTTACACCTATGACCCTCACGTCACAGAGGGTCAGCCCATTAATCAAAACCGGTTCACACAAAGTGGCAAACAAGTATACGACAGGCGAAGGAAGTGACACGCATGATGTCACCCTTTTCAAATTCTAACATTGTCATGTAAATTTGGACCTTTTAGTGAACAATAATAATTTTAACGGCAAATAGTGCAATCGATATCAGAAAGGCTACCGTTTGAAGCACCGAGCTAATACCAATATAATACATAATATTATTGATCGATACTTTATCGTAATAAAAACGATACACTTATACGAATACTCCACATACACGTTGTTTAAACCGACCAGTACCATCATCGCCATTTCATTCAAAACCTTTTCTTATATACTGACTAGGTGTTATGCGTATTCTATTATTATTAGATATAGCATTCTGTTACGCGTATTATAATTTCGATATCGCCAATTGGGTTATGGATACATGGATCTCCTATGGCAGTCGCTTCACGGAAAATATCGAAGTTCAGCCACATCTTAGTTAGACTAGAAAGCCGACCCCAACTGAGTTGGTGATAGGCTTAGAGAATAATGATGTTATGCGTATCATTTGTCAATCAATCTATTACCCTATAGTGCATCGACTGCTGGACATAGGCCTCCGTATGTTGGAAGGCCTCGGCCTACTGTTTCCACGTTAAACGCGTTGGTACAGGAGTTTATTTCGAGTTTACCTTTTCTCATAATGATATCGTTTCCTCTCGTAAATTTCAATTTGTCGCCTCTTACGACACCCTTCAGATGAGATGGGTAATTTAACTGTCATAAAATTACGAAGAATACCTGGTTATTAAATTAAAGTTTTGTTCATCTCTTAAATGTATACGGAAATATCAACAAACTAAAACGGAACTTAGCTAGCTAACTCAGAGTTAACTTTTGCAATTTAAAACTACAGCCCGTAGTTGGATAGACCGACATAATACGTAGTATTTTACTGTTCAGAATACTTGATTTTATTTATAAACATGCAAGCCTCGAGACTCACAATTCTCAAGAGAATTCTATCGTCAACATTCGTTTGTAAAAAAATGGTAGATTTTTTTTTTGCGTGCGACAACCCTTGAACTGTGCATAAGTAAAAGGAACCTTTTTATTCTCTTTGGGATTGATTGTAATTCTTTCAGACGTGTTTATGTATGGGCTGATTACGTATGTATTTATTTTGTAGCCGGTGTCGGCCAGATTGCTATGTTATTTTATTGTTACTTACTTATAAAATGAAGTTACAGATTTTGTTATGGTATTTCTTTTTCATTATAGGTAACTTTAGTCTTTTGGGTATTGAAATGAAAGGTCTGTGGCACTCCTGTAGTGCTGATCTGAAATAAAAACAGTTTGTATAAAGAGTTCGACATCCGACTTGACGACCTCAGTGGCTTAGTGGTAGTGAGCGCAACTACTACGCAGGGGGCGTGGGTTCGATTGCCGCAATATTTGTGTGCATGAATATGAACTTTTGGTTGACTGATACAGAACGCATCATGGCATTAACTCTGCTTATGTATTTGTGCATGAAGTTTTATAAATAAATACAATAAGTGCTAGGTACTAGGAGTACGTTACGTCGTCAGTCCCGGTTGCCATACAAACATCTATGGCAGTCGTTAGTTGGAGCCCTCAAAAGTCCAACCAGTCTTACTTGGAACTTCGATATCACCATTGGTCATTTGACCATTGGTTGTGGAGGTCAGATGGCAGTCGCTTCATCGAAAATATCGAAGTTCAGCTGCATCACAGTTAGACTGGAAAGCCGACTCCAACTGAATTGGGAAAAGGTTCAGAGAATGAAGTACTAGGTACAGTTAGTACTCACGTAAAATGTACTAACATATTCCCTATTAACTAAACAAGATGTAGTCACATAATTTATTAGTATAACAAATAGGTCTATTAATATTATCATTCGGGAAGATTGTGTGCCTCCAGTGTCGTAAATACTACTAATTACACTAGATTAGGATGCTGTAAGAGCTCATCTGTTATCTCAACTTGTTCTTGTTTCGTTAACAGATGTGAAAACCACGCGTGAAGTTTTTGGTAGGTAGATATAATTAGTGTCGTTATTTATTTTAGTTCTACGTAATAAAATTAATGTTAAAGTTTGTGAAGATGTTTGGGTGTTTGTTACTCTACCATGCTCAAAGGGCTGAACGAATTTGAATTAATAACCCCATAGACAAACGATAATCGTGTCTATGATCGTTGTTTTATATAATGGAATAGAATAAAAAATATATTACCTATGGTTTTTTTTTTATACCACTTAGGTGGCAGACAAGCACACGGCCCACCTGATGGAAAGCGGTCACCGTGGCCTATGGACGTTTGCAACACCAGAGGCGTCACACACGCGCTGCCTACCCTGTAGAAACCTTCTAATGCCCTTCTTGAAGAACCCCATATTGTAGTCGCCTGGGAAAACCACGGCAGGGAGCTCATTCCACAGCTTGAGCGTGCGCGGGAAGAAATGATGGTGGGGGTGGTGTTATCCAAGACTCACCCGTGGTTTAACAATGCCACCGATAGTACTAGCAAAATATTAAATTAGTCAATATATTGTCAAACCGCACCCTTCAAAGCAAGTAAAAAGACTTCTTTCGAGGAAAAAGGATGTAGTATGTGCAGTATTCCGCAACTGCGAACAACTAACCTCGACATGTATTTCACCGTTATTCCCGGCTGCCATACAAACATGTATGGCAGTCGTTACGGGTAGTTGGAGCCCTCAAAAGTCCAACCAGTCTAACTTGGAACATCGATATCGCCATTGGTCATTTGTTGATTGGACCATTGGTTGAGGAGGTCAGATGGCAGTTGCTTCAATCAGTTCAGTCAGTCGCCGAAAATATCAAAGTTCAGCCGCATCACAGTTAGACTGGAAAGCCGACCCCACTTGAGTTGGGATAAGGTTTAGAGAATGATATGTAATCAAATAGTTAATCTGAACCTATTTATATTAGGTTTAAATTCGTGTAGCAGCAAATATGATATAATTTGGCAGTAAGACATTCCTAGTACATGTTTCCATCAACAAAGGGTAGTTTCAATAACTCGGTAAGCATTATTACCGATAACGTTTTGTTACTGTAATAACAGGCTGTATTCGACAAGTAATTGTCGTAAACGATGGCTTATTGTACTATTATTTGGTTAGCTATTGGGGTATAGAAACTGGAATAGAATAGGAAGACGTTTATTACCATTTAGTAGTAAATATTACAGGTTCAACGGATAGTATAGATATTTAAGAACTAGGTTGGATTCAACCAGGAAATTTGTTCAATTTAACCAATTTCAGGCATATTCCTGAATGGAAAATCATTCAGAAATTATAGTGAATGCCATTGAGATGCAATGTTACTCACATTGCATCTCAATGGCATTGTCAGTCTGGCGGCTTGAAAGAGTTTGTCATCTATATCGCCAGATTCCTGGATGGTACAGAAGACATTTACCGTAGAAATGGTTAAGCTATTACAGAAATTAAAAGTGATTATTCCAATCGACGACAATATGGGAGTATTAGAAGCTATCCACAGGGTCGGCAGTGCTAGTTTGACGCCTCTGGTGTTGCAAACGTCTATAGGTGTTAAGTATGGAGCGGGACAAGTGAAACGCCTGATAGCTATAAGCACACTGTTTAATAATCGTAGACAGAGCGGGGTCGCAGCCCACGCACACACATGTAGTTCACACACACATATATAACATTTCCTCCCCTTATTTTACAATATTTAAAAATAGGGTTTGTAATCCACCCTAGGAATGTCCCGCAACAGTCTAGCTGAACACCTTGATACAGGAGTCATTCCTATCTCAGTCGTGGGTGACAACGTCGGTTGAACATTTGGCTCATCCCTTACCGTCGGTTGAACATTTGGCTCAATCCTTCCCTCTCCCATGGGAGCTTGCACTTGATAACTGTGACCTTCCAAGTCGTCAAGATCACCATGTTGCGATTGTTGTGGAACATTACCTTTGCTACCTTTAAATAATATTATTTGATTTTTGTGTCTTTTTATATAACATAACGAACTCAAATCCTGAATAAGGTATAACACTTTACCCAAAGTCTTTTTAATAATACCCCTGCACCAATGAAATTTTACATTGTTTATATGTTTTTTATATAGTACTTCGTCTTCCGGTTTATACACTTTTTTATTAGTTTCTCCACTACACTTAATTTGTGAGCACTGTTGACGATAAACATTAATAGCGGGAGTTGTAAGCGAGGTTGGCGGGAGGTTTGGGTTGAGTAAATCCAACCGTGATCTTAGTTTGCGTCCAAATACTAATTCGGCCGGTGAGAATCCTGTGACAGAGTGCGTGGAATTCCTGTAGTCGAAAAGATATTTTAACATTTTCAGCTTACAGTCACTTTTGTTACGTGCAGTTAAAATGCTAGATTTAATTCCCTTTTTTACAATCTTAACAAAACTTTCAGCTTGACCATTACTCGCCGGGCAGTATGCTGGTGAAGTCAAATGGCTAATACCATTAAGAAGACAGAATTGTTTAAACTCAAAAGAAGTAAACGCGGTACCATTGTCACTAACGATTGTGTGCGGTAGGCCGTACTTAGACATGAAATCGTACATTTTTTCTATAACGGTTGTAGAAGTTGTCGACAGGCTTACGTCGTACACTTCTAGCCATTTGGTGTAGGCATCGACCACTATTAAAAACATTTGATTACTTATAGGGCCTAGAAAATCAATGTGTAGCCTATGAAATGGCGTAGGTGGGTATGGCCACGGGGACAGCGGAGCTCGCGCTGGCGACACTCGCAACTGTTGACATATTTCACATGAGTTAATCATCGCTTCTAACGCGGCATCTATTCCTGGGAACCAAAACCGTGACCTAGCCTCTGCCTTAGTTTTCACAATCCCTATGTGAGAATGATGCAATTCGCGGACGACCTTACTGCGTAATGATTGAGGAATTACGACCTTATGACCTCTCATTAGACATCCGTTTTCGATTGATAATTGTGTCCTACATAAGTAATATGGTTTAATATGTAAATCTGATAACAATTGTCTAGGCCAACCGTTAAGGACGTAATTAAGAACCCGCGCTAATATCGGGTCGTTAGCGGTTTCCTTGCGCAGTACGTCTACGGCCACCGGTATCACTCCCTCCACAACGAAGTTGACGTACGACGCGCGGTCGCTCGGGCCGGGCTCCCCGCGCACCTCGATCGGCTCCTGCGCACTCTGCGCTCCGAGTAGACTCGCTCGCGACAGATAATCCGCGCTGTTATCAGCACTCCGAACATATTCAATTGTATAATTATATGCACTTAAAAACATTGCGTACCTTTGTAACCTGTTCGCTGTTACCTCTGGTATGCCCTTATGTGGCCCAAATATAGATATCAGCGGTTTATGATCCGTGCGTAAAACAAACGCTTCAGCCCTTCCATATAAATATTGATGAAAACGCCTAACACCAAATATTATGGCTGTCGCCTCTTTTTGGATTTGCGAATAGTTCTTTTCGGCTGAATTCAGTGTACGGGACGCAAATGAAATTGGACGTTCAAGCCCATCCCCCCCTACTTGCGATAAGATTGCACCTAGTCCTTGTGGAGAAGCATCTACAGTCAATATAATTTTCGCTTGTGGACTAAAATGGGCCAGAACTTGCTCTGACGTCAAATATTTTTTTATGGCATTGAACGCATCTTGGTGGATGGCGGTCCAATTCCACTTAATCCCCTTTTTTAATAAATCATATAACGGACTAAGTATGCTAGATGCTCGCGGAACGAAACACCTGTAATAGTTAACTAATCCTAGAAACGATTGTAAGGTAGCACCATTAGTTGGGACGGGAGCGTCCATTATTGCTTTTACTTTTAAAGGATCTTTTTTTAAACCTTTCTTGTTAATTACATAACCTAAGTAATTTATTTCATCCTTAAAAAATTCACATTTCTTTTTTTGTAACGTTAGTCCCGCATCTTGAAGCCGCTTGAGAACTATATGAAGTTTTTTCATATGTATCTCAGCTGTTTCCGCCGTGACTAATACGTCATCTAATAGACATAACACCCCGTCTATCCCGGACAAGACTGTTTCCATAGCACGCTGAAAAATAGCTGGCGCCGGACTTAATCCGAAAACCAGTCTGGTGTACCTAAACAATCCACGTGGTGTGTTGATACATGTTATGTTCTGTGAGTCATCATCCAGTAGAAATTGATTGTACGCATTAGACAAATCCAGTTTTGAAAACTGTTGACCACCATATAACTTTGAAAATAATTCGTGAACCGTCGGTAAAGGGTATTGTTCTATCACTAACTGTTTATTAATGCTAGCAGAATAATCCGCACATATCCTAACCGAGCCATCACGCTTGAGAACAGGCACAATAGGTGACGCATAGTCAGAATGTTTAACCGGTTTTATTATTCCTAAGTCTAGTAAGCGTTCCAATTCTTTATCGACTTTTTCGCGTAACGCAAATGCAACCGGTCGGGCTTTAAAATATATTGGCGTCGCATCATTTTTTAACTTTAACTTCACACGATAATTCTTAAACGCGCCGAGCCTATCAGATAATAATTCCGGGTACAATGACTGCAACTGTTCGACTACATCTTCACTACCGTTCAAAAAATTTACAGCCGTCAACTTCAATTTGAAAGTAGATATAAAATCTCTGCCTAATAACGGTGGGCCGCCGTGACGTATAACAAATACGTTAATGCTATGTGTGCGCTGCAAATAAGTTATAGGTAGTTGCAGGTACCCTACACATTTCAATAAGTTGCCCGTATAACTGTAAAATTTTCTGGTTGATTTTTGCAAGGGTACATTTTTAAAACGTTTTTTACACAAATCTTCAGAAATGACTGTTACAGCTGATCCACTATCAATTTGAAATTGCATTTGTTGACTATTTATTGTAACTGTTTCTGTCATAGGTTCCCCCCGAGCCGAGCTAATGTTAAATAGGCACTCACCATCGTCCTCCTCGGTTACCTCTCCCGTTGTTACATAGTTAATTTTGTCACACATTTTACGCAGATGTCCTATGGTGTGACACTTGCTGCACTTGTAGTTCGCAAACCGACAATCAGTCGTATTGTGGTTAGTACGACCACAAACCGAACACTTCTTCTTCCTGGTACTGTTAGTCTTAGCATGTTCTTGTCGCTTGGATATATTGAGCACCTGTACCTGGTCTGCAGAGGTAGTAACAGCAGCGCCTGCTCGCGCGCATCTTACGCTTTCAGCCACTTCCACGGCCTTCACCAAGGTCAAGGTCGTCAACTCCCGCGCGAACAATTTTTCACGCTCCGGGCCTGCCTCCATCCCCATCACGAATCGATCTCGTAATGCTTCTTCCACGTTGCTAAATCCGCAATGCGAGGTGAGTCCACGGAGCCTAGCTGCCCACTGGGTGTATGTCTCACCTGGTTGCTGTGAAGACGAGTAGAATTTGTGACGTTCACTGAACCCGCACCGTTTTGGGGTAAAATGGTTATCCAATAACGTCACCAACCCGTCGTACGACACCTCCTGAACATCCTTAGGCAGCGCCAAATCAGCTGCCAGCTTGTAGGTACCGTCACTGAGTGCGCTGAGCAGTATAGCTCGCCGCTTCCTTCCTGCTTCATCAGTTTTCGCATCAATGCCATTCGCGATGAACCACTGAGTTATACGTCCTTTGTATGTCTTCCAGTCGCCAGCGCTATGATCAAAGGTGGATAAAATTCCGCAAAGTGCCATTTCTAGAATTTTTTTTTCTTTCCTCTTTTGTGGGTAATTCTCGTCGCCACTGTTAAGTATGGAGCGGGACAAGTGAAACGCCTGATAGCTATAAGCACACTGTTTAATAATCGTAGACAGAGCGGGGTCGCAGCCCACGCACACACATGTAGTTCACACACACATATATAACAATAGGCCACTGTGACTATCTTCCATCAGGTGGGCTGAGTACTTGTTTGCTACCTAAGTAGTATAAGAAAAAGTTTGTTCTAAAGAGAATTTAAAAAGGTACGTTAAGGTGGTTTGGGTATGATTATGATGAATGAATCGAATGACATACTAAGTATGAATGTCTTAATCTATTTTATATCTTGAATCTTTATATTTATTTTTTCCTGAGACAAAATTTCTAAGATGGCGTACATTAAGACAGAACTATATCCAGTTTGCAATAATTTGATTGATAGATATCTCAAATCTCAATTTTACTTTTTTTTTATACCACTTAGGTGGCAGACAAGCACACGGCCCACCTGATGGGAAGCGGTCACCGTGGCCTATGGACGTTTGCAACGACAAGGATTAAAAACTATTGTATACTCCTAATTTCTTTAATAGCCTGACTATTTCTAAGTGTTATGTCTCCTAGACTACACAGCCATCTGGTTACACACTCAGTAGAAGCTTTCACCTAATTACAAACAACAAATAAATAACTAACAGCCACTAAGTGATGTACCTACACAAAACAATAAACACATTTCATATTAGTTTTTTTTTAAATCCAAAGACACGTGTTCCGTGTCATGTTTTGGCGCTTTTAATAAAAACAACAACATGTTGTATTTTAAAAAAGTAGTAGTCGTTCTAGTGAATGCAATAGTGCGTCATTATATACATTAGAGTGTTAAAAAAAGTACACGAGACGATTTGGCACGTATGACAATATCAATAAAGTATTTACACATGTTACGTAGGGATCGTAGGCATTAGTATTGCAAGCGTAAATAGACCCACAGACTCCTTTACTATCGCGTTACCGAATTTAAATGTAAGTAGCAGTGATTTGTGACATTTACCCCCAGTTTCCTAAAGGTGGATCAACGTTAAAATTAACTAATCAGCTTTTAAATCTTTTGTCAAGTAGCAATCGGGTTGCTAGAAGTATGTTTAAATAGTTTAATTTGATCATCGTGTCAGTTAACATAGCTGTCAAATTTCTTAAACTATTTAAACATGCTTCTAGCAACCCAATTGCCACTTGACAAGACATTTAACAGCTGATTAGTTAGCCTTTCGGAAACTGGGTGTTAGTGTAAAGGTATTGACGTCTCAGCAAAATTAATTTCTATCGAAGTTGATAATTGTATATAAACAAAAACGTTTAGGTCTCAAGTCTAAGTTTTGTGTAAAGGTACGTATGTCACTCGCAAAGTTATTCCTCTAAGGATAACTTTATGGTTGAAATAGTTTCGTGTATCTTGTTTGTTTATACTTCTCTGCAGTCCTGCTCAAGATACACAATAGCATAGATATAACCGCCTCCGTTGACTACGGTGCGGGGGTATCCATTCGTAAAAAAAGAAAAGGATTCTTAATAGGTACACATAGATATAACTTCTAACTATTTATTTTTACATAAATACCTACATAATATGCTCACACCCTCTTATGCTAGCGCAATACCGTCGACAAGCAAATCAAAAGGTAAATTATAACATAACATAATATAAACTCACGCCTATATCCCCGAAGAGGCAGGCAGAGGTGCTAGCACCCACATTTCTCCAAATGTAATAGGTGGCGAGCTATTGCCATTAACCGGACACTTATAAACCTGCGATAAATACACACATAACTTCGAAAAGCATCGAAAAGTCATAGGTGTGTGCCATGGTAAAACCTGGGATAGAACCCGAGACCTCGTCTCAGCAGCATGCTGCCCATACCACTAGGCTACCGCGGTCGGCTAAAGGTAAATTATTGTATTTACCAAATGATCACGTTAATACCTGGGTTTCACTAACCATATAATCTCTGTTCATTGTCTAGCCCCTTGATTTCGTCGATAGGCCGACTTTTGAGCTATTTCCATCGACCTATTTTGAAACAATAATTGTAGCCGACTGGTAGGCTCAAAATAATTGAGTAACAACTGTCTCAGATTTTTTATTACACGCTTTACAAGTGTTACGCATTTTATAGAGGATATGTGTCTGAATTTTTTGAATATTTGTTTTAGCTATGGGTTGTAAATAATAATAAAAACACAACGTTCATTGGTAGTGCTTGTGCCGCTAAGCATGTAATTAATAATTGCGATTTACACCGCATTCAAATCATGCTCAATAATAATATGATTTAAATTAGAAGTCTAGACGGGAGTTGAACCCGCGACCAGTGTCTTTCAGGGAGAATATTCTTTGTTACTTAATCACGTGTATATTGTCATATTGTCAAATGGTGCATTTATACCTGGGCATTACTTTAACTTCACTGTTAATGTTAAAGGTGGTGCAACCCAGCCCAAGATTACAATTCAAATCAGTGTTGAATTGGGGATTATCTCTGTTACATCCATTGTGGGTATCGATTAGTGAGAGCAATTAGGGGCAGGTACGGTTGGTCAAATGACAATGGTGGATCATAAATTACATGGAAACGATGTCAGCCATTACTTCCATTCACGTTATATCGACTGAATTATTATGGTTGTTAGGTCGAACGATAAAAGTTTTGAGAATGAACTGAGTGCTTGTTTAACTACCTTTTGATTTAGTGGCACTCTTCAACAGGTAACCCTTAAACTGTGGGTTTATTTAGCTTGACCTTTAGTTTTAGATGTTTGGAATTCTGATCTCGTTCATATAATATATGGGAACCTATTCCAAGGATAAATAGTAGTAGGTACGTGTTATTTCAGACCGAGGATGGTGACCCTCTATCCTAAGAGTTAGTCTTCAGCTTACTATCAGGCGACGTGAAGTCAGATTGACGAGCCATAAATGAAAAAAGGCTACCCAGGGGTGTGCATTCCATAGAGACAAGTGGGTGACACTATATACCCTACTCAAATCAGATTTTCATATAAACTTTACGTAGTATGTATGTAGTAAGTTAATGATTATACAATAATGATATGTACTTAAATAAATTATAGATATACATAAATTAATCAGATTTAGGCACATCACATCTAGCCTCAGGTATCAAGTAGGTAAACCAATATCATGTGGTCGATGAATAAAATTAAAATACACTACTGTTTCTTGTCAAAAGTGGCATGGCATATCTGTAAATGAATTATGTTGTATAATAGTTATCACTTTTGTGCACTATTGTACAAAATAATTTATGGGTAGTTATACAAATAATATTGCAAACGCTACCAACACCTAAAAGTACCACAGCTGTTCAAATTAAGAATGACGTAGTTGTACCTATACTAAAAAAAAACATTATTTCGTTGCTTCAAATAAAATTAATTCACTTTATTTTCGATATGTTTTACTCTCAATAGGGTTGACGTCTATTCGTAACATTCTATTGAAGGAATCGCGTTGAAGTAAACCGTTTTCAATATGCTATCAATGGAGTACTAGAAACTGCGGCGATTTTACTAATAAAAATATATTTAACTTTTCATTTTTTTGTTGTAGTCATGTCAATTCCATTAACTAAGCGATTCCACAGGCGTTTCAGCGAATAAAACGTCACTTTGTCTAGAGACCCAGGATTCGAAACTCTCAAACTCCTTGACCGCTAAACGAACTCACAATATTCTGTTCAACAACGAGCCTAGTTACAATCGATACATGTGATATAAGAAATAACAAAATTTTACCCTTTCAGAATTCAAACTACCCAGTAGGTATCACAATAGCGCTCCCTACCGCCGCTGCGGCATCGAGACTGTCTTAATTATTGTTTTTACGCAAAAATATCGTGTGTGGGATGGTTGTGATGTGGTTTCCTGCTTACCACTGACTGATATTAATTATTCGTCATTCTTCTTTTCATTAAAAACGTTACAGCTTCCGGCTCAACTCTGTCAAGGTAGGAGTGGTCCACGATTTGAACTACTCATATTTTTGACGTGTCTCTCCAATTAGCAGTTTAAAAATCGAGGTCAAATGGACCGATTTTCTTTCTTGTACTTATTTGGAGACGCTGTCTCATGCAGGATTCAATGAGATTTGGCATATAATTAACGGGCGTGGACGAAGTTCCTACCAATATACCGGTAATACCATGAAAACGGAGTCCCCACTGGATGTAGTAGTAGTAGAACACGAACAGTAGTACTAGTAGAGATAATTAATTATAGGGTCTTAAATTGTTTTTATTATTTATTTTCTTGACGTACTCAAATGGATTCAACATGTATCTACTTATTTATCGAATTGGCTTTGAATTTCGCTATTTATGTAACTTATTATCATGACGAAATTACAGACACTTTCACTTCATTTATTCATTGCAAATTTTTATACTCGATTAAACATATAATTCGCATGTTATAATGTTATAACACATTGTAAAATTACACAATGTAAAAATTGCTCATGAATAAATGCTGATACACAGGAGGACATTATAAGCGTTTCCGAGAACACAATCAGGACATAGGAAGAACACAAGAAGTGTGATATAAAAAAATGGTTAAATAATATGCATGTGATATATCCATATCAAATACTTCAGCGATAATACAACTGCGAGAATTCTACACATGCACGATTTAAACGCAAATATGTATTACAACATAACTCAATAAAAAGTGACATATATAATGTTGCAATCGCGAATCGTTATCGAAAATATTTTGCGAACACATTTATCGTTTTAAACAATGCTTTTAGCGATAAAGAGTGGTGCATTCGTTGGCAAAAGGTATCGATGAATACATTACTATGTTCTGTATTCGACACCAGTGCCAGTTTACATTCGAATGAGCGAATAGCTATGGGAAATTATCGGTAGCGTTTTCTTCTTATTCAATTATTTGGAAGAAGACAATTGTCTGCTTATATATAAACTTACCCCTGAAAGGATAAGATACCTAACCATATTTTAAAAACTACATACCTAATGATTTTAGGTTTCGCACGAATATCGACTATCTGTGGACCTACGTTAAGGCACGTGCATATTATGTTTTTATAGCACTTATGAGGCTTACAAGCACACGACCCACATGATGGATAGTAGTTACTGTGGCCTCTGGATGTTTGCAACACAAGGGGCGTCATACATGGCGGCGGCGCAAAGTGCGCCTCCCCATACCCGGGGTTAGATGGGGACACCGTGGTCCCTAGGGGTAATTTCGAAGAGAAGGCCCGGGGTCTGCCGGGGTGCGAGGGATATGTTGGCTACTACCTCACCTCCGGCAACTGAAGACCCAAAGACGGCGTCCGTTTTAGTCGGTTCGAGTCCGATATAACCTTCTCAACCGGCTCCGGTGGGGGGTATCCGTGGGGATTTTTCGCACCAAAAAAGGGGCGTCATACATACGAAGAGGAAAGGTGTTATAAAAAATATAAAAACACTATTGCTGCTCCACGGTTGCTCCTTAGCCACGGCCCCTCCGAGGTGAGAGTATAATTGTAAGTAGGTATAACAGATTCTTAAAGAAACTGTTATTTCTTAACCGCTTCCTATTTAAAAGTCGTCCAAGAACAAAGAAAAAGTTAACGTCAGACTAATTTGACTTCCGAAGCAAGTAACTGAAACACCCACTTTGCACTTTATAAAGGAAATATATTTTACTCAATGCTCTATTACTTTCGTAGTAACTTTCGAAGTAAAGTTAGCCTAGTGGTATGGGTAATGGGCTGCTGAGACCAGGTCTCGGGTTCGATACCAGGTTTACCATGGCACACACCAATGAATTTTCGATGCTTTTCGAAGTTATGTGTGTATTTATCGCAGGTTTATAAGTGCCCGGTTAGTGGCAATAGGTTCGCTTTTATTACATTGAGACCTAAACATAAACTGGTGAAATGTGTGTGCTAGCACCTATGCCTTCCCCTTCGTGGATACAGGCGTGAGTTTATGTTATGTTAATTTCAATAAGAATGTGCATCTGAAGATAATCACGTTGATATTCTGAACATCGTTCGCCTTTATACAACTTCAACTTATTTATTATATAGAACCCCTTTGGCTAAATCATACTAAAAGGCAAAAAGCTGAGTGACAATAATTCGTATTCCGAACCCGTATGTCGATGCTCAAGCGACTACCAATGACGTAATCGGACGAAATCACCAAATTGATTTGCGAATATTCATGAAACACAATATACAGTAAACAGTCAAAAGGGTTGGCCATTTTTCGTAATTACTTTGCATGTTAATCTTGTGCTAGTAATATTTCGTTTATATTGATGTATTTGGCTATATGGATAAGATGAATGTGTGGTGTGACGAGAATGGATAAAATAAGGAATGAATATGTAAGAGAAAATTTGAAAGTGGCACCAGTAAATTAAAAATTGAGAAATCTACGACTGTCGTGGTATGGATATACTATGAGATGATAGTAATGTTGAAAAAAAGTCCAAAATATGAATGCAATGGGCTTCAGAAGCAGAAGTTGTGTGAAAGAAGATATGGCAAAGAAGGGAGTGACTCAGGAAATGACATCTGATAGGAATGTATGGCGGAGAATGACATGTTGCACCGACCCCAATTATTTCGAACAAGGGCTGTTGACTATATAGTCAACAAAAGAGATACGGTACCACATTTATAGACATGGCGTGGCGGTAGTGAACGCGACTACTACGCAGGAGGCGCGGGTTTTATTCTCGCTCAGTGCAAATATTTGTGTGCATTGGTCTGGGTGTTTCTATGTATAATATGTACGTATTTACAAAAAAAATGTATCTATGTATGTTTATCCGCATTCTAGAGCCAAGCTAGCGTAACACAAGCTAGTTAAGCTATTCTTACCATGGGTCTAGATGACGTTGTGTAGATTGTCCTAGAATATTTATTTATTTATTATATGAAAAATGGTTCCATATCTCTTTTACATAAATTTTTATAACAACAGATTTCGCACCATTAAGTTCAAAGCTGTACATAGAACAAGATTATAATGAATCAAAAATAAATTGCATACGAAATATATAATGTCTAATAACAAATAATCCAAACCGATTGAATATACAAATTGTTCTATCGAGACTGTAAATCAAAAGTTAGATGTCATATAAGAAATTAGTTTTTCTACGACCACATTAAATATAAATAAGAAAATTAACTTCACGAGGGTTGAAATCAATGACACACGGAAAGATTATATGTGTATGCGTAGACACGTATACAATCACAATAAAAAAAACATTGACAACTAGATACATAGAAATCCTGGTAAATAGATCATAAAAATGTCCGCTTAGTTTCTTAATCGAGAACCATTTTCTTCTTCTTTTCTTAAAACGGCTTCTGCAGCAGAATAGCGGCAATTTTGCCAGTCTCTAGTAAATGTAATCGTATTTAAAGGTGCCTCTAGATTTGTGACATTAACAGCGTACCGGACAGTGTGACGTAAAGACACTGTCGAGTGTGGACGTAACAACTTCTGGCACAGGGGCACACAAACTAGAGTTGTGCCGAGTGCCGACACGGCCACCAGTCAATCGATATGGTTTCATTTAAGGTCAGCTATCACGCTAATGAATACGCGACGGACACGCACTTCTTACACGGTCACGGTAAAATGTTATGTAAATGTAGACGCGGCATTAATTTATTTTGTTTGTAATGTAATACTAACATAGCCTGTAAGATGATTGTTACTAACACATATGGACTTTATCTGAAATAAATTATTATTATTAGAAATAGGAATCCACGACACTCTTCCCCTAGGGTGGTTCCTACTCTTCCAGTGAGTATCGTAAAAGGCGATTAAATAGGGCTGTTAACCATCTGACAGTAAAAACAAAAAACAAAGTGCCCATTTGGCGGCAAATGACTCGCCCTGACAATCATATTACATTAATACAACTCTGCTTACCATTTCAGAGATTTATAGGTGTGAATACCATTTATGTATGAGTTTCAGAACTCATTGCGAATCGGAGGTTGTACTTTACTTTGTAAGTTGCTATAAAGCACAACCATGATTAAGGATCCCCTTATGTCAATACTCAATAGGGTTGGCACTTGGCACTTACAAAACCGGTTGAAATGTTCAACCTTAACCGGTAATAAATGAAGCCGGTTTGATATACGTGACCGGATAACGAGCACACGAGCATTCAACGATAGGTTGAATTTTAGAAATTGGAAATAATTGAATTCGTTTAGGTCGACGTACTGGCAACTGACGAGACAAAAGTTTTAACGATTTCAGTTAATTATACGGTTTATTTTTAGCTTCCGTATTCAATAATTGCAGGTTTTCGGTAGTTTACGGTTTTTCCTTTAGAGCGTATCCCGTGTTTGATTGCGTTCCATTGTATTTAATACAAGACTCCTTCCATACAAAGAAATTTTAAACCGCAATATCGTGCAATATTTTACTCTCGGAATTTAATATCAACAGTGTTGATTTAGTTGAAGCCTGTATCGAGTACCATTTACGATATATCGAGTTGATTTTGAACGTGTTTCGATAAGTTTCGGTTTTATGAGTGTTCGTAGAAACGTGTTTTATTTTAAAAAGCGCCAACAACAAAGTTTCAAAGCCCCGGCAAAAGTATCAGGCAATGCTTCTATTTTAGTTCGAACTTTCGTCTAGCTAGTTCGAAGTAAAAGTCGTTTATTTTTCAATGGCAAACTTGATTTCAGTATGTCTGTCATTGTTAGGACTTAATTAAATGTTACGTAATATTATGAACTCATGGTTTGTTTTCAAGTATTTTATATATGGTAACCGCATCCACCACATGGAGGGAAAGTACCTTAATTATTGTTAATGGTACATTTTACTGAAGAAGACTTTATTTATATTTTAAAAACCATTTGAACTGCATTCATATATTTTTAATAATTAAAAATGTAATTGCAAAAAATAACACCTACGATGATATCTTCCTATCGGTATCATAAAACTACAGACCGATTTTTTTTCTCGTGTACCGGGTTCAATTCCCAGTTCAACGAGGCCATTATTAAAAATGTACGAATGCAGTTCAAATGGTTTTTGAAATTAACATAAAGTCTCCTTTCAGTCAAGTGTCCCTTCTACAATAATTAAGGTACCTACTTTCCCTCCATGTGGTATTGCCGTGGGACGCCATGTTTAAATACAGTAATTTGAAAAACAACGATAAAAATGAGTTAATGCTGTCTTCAATCTTTTTAAAACTAATGAGTACTATGTCCCGTCATTAATAAACAGTAAACAAACGGAAAACCGATAAATAATCGTATAAAGATCAGTTCTATGGCTCTGAGCGTGCATCGTAAACCGTAACTGGAGTAAGTGAAAATAATCACAATGAGTATAGCCGTTTAAAATGTTTATCGTCTCTTCAAAATGGTTGGATTATGTTTTTAGAAGTGTTATAAGTAATATGGGTAGCGGTTTTAAAATGAACCGTAGTTAAGAGTGCTTGGAATTCGGTTCATTTTATTTTATTTTATAGTTTGATAAGATGAAGAATATCTTATATATGAGCAATCCAACCCAAGACATCGTGTCGTCTTGGGTTGGATTCCCGTGTTGGTTTTTCGTTTACACAAGTTATGCCACGGAACTATAATAATTAATTATATTAAAATTTACCAATAACCGTAATTATTATTTACCCCTCCCTAGTAGCGTAATGAAGGTGATAACGATGACAACATAATTACTTGATAGCGCTCCTGAAGTTGCCTCGTGTAGAGGCGAAACATGTGTTGAGGTTTGCTCTTCGCATTTGCGGAATATTGCACATACGACAACATCTCTCCTCGGGTAAGAAGTCTTTTTACTTGCTTTGAGTGGTGCGGTTTGACATTTCCTTCTGTGAAAATTAGTAATAATTTGCTATTGTTATCGTTGAAATTGTTAAGGTGAGCGGTGGGTTTCCCTCCCTCCCCAATATTTATTTTCTTGTAATGAGATTTTACCAGGTAACGCCTAATTCTATATCGTAACTCTATGTGTACAATATATATTAATACATATGGACAAATACCTTCTCAAATCACACTGCACCGCAAATATAAAATGTCATAAAAATTAATTTTACAATTCGAACTCTAAAGCTGTGTTCTCTGTAGTAGGCGGTAGCGGGGCAACCTAACAACTCGAAGACAATGGCAACACTTGTATAAGACCAAGGGTTCTATACGAAGTAACATTCTATTGATGAAAACGCCAAAGGAATCGCTTAGTACAATATAGGATTGACATAAATCTGTAATGTGACTACAAAAATTTAATGAAGTTGTATATTTGTAACATGAAATTCTTTAGGTATTTCACATTTTTTATTACTAAAATCGCGGCATTGTCAAGTAAGACATTGATGGTGAATTGAAAACGGTTTGCTTCGACGCGATTCCATCAATAAAATGTCACTTTGTCTAAAGGCCAAGGCCCTTTTTATCAGAGTTAATAAAAAAAGTAAAATTTATGCTTTAGTAGAAATTTCTTAAATAGCAAATTAAATAACTATACCTTCTCCTCAATCCGTAAGAAATCAAATTATAAAGTTTGAAAAATTTCAGTTCAACAGCCAGTGTACTACCACGCCATTACTGTCGCTCCGCTAATCGCTGCTATTGAGGACACGGCCTAATTGTAACGACTGCATTAAAAAGCCGGTGATTAAAACTGAAAGTTTTATTAGTCGTAAAATGAAGTTACCGACCTACCATCTTACCCATGTACATCATGATGTATTTATTTTTTAAATGTACAGTTGACTACAAAAGTTTCAGGACAATTTAAAAAAAAATTGTATGAAGTGTTGTCACTACACAACTAGGTAGATAGGTCTTAGAAGCTAATGATGATAACTCTACTTATTAATGTAATTAGGTTTAGAATACTACTTACATGAATTTACTAATTTTCAAATGAAGAAACAAGATATTAATAGTTAATTTTATTAACGCTATCTATGTTACTTTGATTAAATTACACTTAGGCTATCAGTGGATTATAGATCTTAAAGTTTCTAGGAATTTTTGGAGCCATTAGGGAATAATGATGAAAGTAATTTATTAAGATGCACGTGCACACTGTCACGAAAAAATTACACCGTAAAGTGATATTTGTTTTAAATGCGCGCGCATTATGTCACCCTGAAGTTAGCTACCGTTGCGGCATCAAAAACAATTTAGCACGATTTGACATTCAGTCATCATCTCAGTCATCATCTCAGTCATCATTTCAGTCGACGTCCACTGCTGAACATACTTATGTAGGTCTCCTCCAATCCGAACGGTTGGAGACGGTCTGGATCAAAAATTTGACATTACTATTACAAAAGTGTGACGTAATAGGTGTACATTATGCACACACACATAAATAGACACACATGTTTTTATCTGGAATACCTACATATGTCAATATTTCACAATATAAGTAGTTTAATGATCCCCAGAGGACCATGTTAATATATTTAGTGTGTTTAATTCCTTATTTTCAAAATTTATTAAGCTACTTTTGTCGTTGAATATACAATGTTTACAGTTTATCGGTTACACGTATTTATAGTTTTGTGGTGATTAAATTTTAATTGGCAGTCCATAGAAGTGATTTTGTCTAATTTATTGGAGCAATTTGTTTTTGGGTTTGTTTAATCGGATAAACAGCACCATCCAAAAGCCGCAATAAATTATCAAAATAATAAACAATATTATTGTATTCATATCTATATCATGGTACGCTGATTCTGCCGTTGCAGTCTGCGATCGGTCACGGAATCACACCCGACGGTATAGTCACGACACGCCACGACACGTCATAACACGTCACGACACGCCACGACACGTCATGACACGTAAGTATGTTTACGCTTTAAGTTGCCATGTACGACACCCACGGGAAAGACCTGGGGGATCCATTCTCGCCGAGTACCACTGATAAAAAAGAAATATACTATTTTGTTTGTGTTTCATTACAATAAATCCCTCACAGCCACAGGTAAGATAACGAATGATAATGATAAGATAAAATAAAACTGCAGTAAACAAATACATGCATGATGTCGAGATGAGATTAGTGACCTCATACATAACATAAACCAAGGCAGAGTTTACGAGTTCGATTCCTAGTCTATACGTAAGTATTTGTACGCATAAATATGTAGCTATATTTGCATTGATCTAAGTGTTTTATGTATTTAAATTATTATTAAAAATGGAACGTACTTATCTAAATTATGTTTATCCATATTGTACAACCCACGACACAGCTGTAGTTGCGGCACAATATGATGGCCATTTTGACACGACTAGATTTGCTCGTTTTTTTTTGGTGTTCGTAATATTGGGACAACGAACTGAATTATTTCCAGAATGTCAGAGTTTCAAAACGTCTGTTTTTCATATCGTTAGTTTCAAAAGGTCTTCAATTTGAAATATCAGTTACAATTTTAGGCAATGTACCTACAGTCACACTCAATTTTCATTATACAATTTTTATTTTTATTACACTAGCATTCACTAAAAAGGAATATGGGATCTCGTCTGTACCCGGTAAAGAGTATTTCAAATTTAAGTTCTTCCATAGAAAAGGAGGTAAAAAGAATATGAAAATAAGAAATTGGAAACGAACTGTTAGACGAATAACTAAAGAAAAATATGGTGGGACTGGCACAGAAGAAAATAAACTTCACTCACCAAAAAAGAGAAAACGAGCAAAATTAGTAGTGTCAAAACGCAACATTAGTTAAACTATACTTACTTATCTAGATGGCTATCTAGGTTAAAAAGTGGGCAGTTGCTATTTGTTTAAAAAGTACTTTTTAAACAAGAAGCAACTGTGTTTTAAACCAGTGTTTCACTGCCTATTCTACGTATATAATTACAAGTTTTTATTTAACTTCACCTGTGTGACAGTGGCGAGAGGGTTAAAATTTCAGAAAGGGAAACCCGCGCGCCGCCTCGAATGTTTGCCTCGGCCAGAATTTTCTCATAGCTATAGCAAAATGAGGGTTAAATGGGACCTGTGTGACTTTTGAATAGATAAACTAAATATGTAGGTTTTAGAATAATATATTTAGATGGAAAAAGTGAACATCCAAAGTGAGACTTGAACCCGCTACCAGGCCGTTTACAGAGGAGATGCTCTGACCAACTGAGCTATTTGAAAAGTTTTGGATATTTAAAAATCCCCTATTACGTACTCTTTCACGAATGACACACTCTAAATGGCGTTTTGATTTCGATATTATACGTTTAAGGTGGGCTGTGTTATTTAAAATAAGATAAGTGATGACAGCCATCGATTTTTAACCTGTAATATATCTCTGACTTTGTTATTCCACAAAAAATGTATAACGCGATACGTCATTGGTGACATTTAGCAATTTTTATACGTCAGGTGTCTCCGGTCGTATGTCATTCTCGTAGTACTTTAGCACGCAAGTGTACTAAAGTGACAGATAAGAATTGATTTCTTGACAGATATACAGCCACTTTTCGCTTTACGTTAGGTCTGTTCTGCACAGGTTAAGAAAAGGTGCCAGTAATTCCTAGGTTAGGCAATATTCTATCCTTGAATGTTCGCAATAAGGTGCAAATTAGCTTTTGATGTAATTGCAATTGATTATTAGAAACGTCTATGTGTTGATTATACGCATGACATGCTTGGACTCTGAATGCAATCTTTATAGCTTTCAGTGTATATATCTTGATGTCAAATCCCGAGAGAATCGAGGCCTTGGGATTAGTTTCATACATAATAATACTTTCTGAAATTAACGTTTTTTATATCACTTCGGTTACTAAAGTATACTTTACTAGCTGACACGCGCAACTTCGTCCGCGTTACCCCGTTTTTGTAACATTTTTCATTAAATGATGTTACATACAAATAAACCTTCCTCTTTAACCATTCTATCTATTAAAAAAAACCGCATCAAAATTCGTTGCGTATTTAAAAGATTTAGGCGTACAAAGGACATAGGGACAAAGAACGCGCCTTTGTTTTATACAATGTAGTGACATTGATTTTTTCACTTAAATTACTTGTTAAACCTCGATAAAGAAGCCGCAAGAAATTAAAACAAACAATATTATTCCTATTTAAGCCTATTACAAGGTACGAATGTATTTACTGCATACACCTGCAGTTGTTTAATGCGGTCGGCTACGGAATCATAGTTTTATAATGATTTTTATGTTCATTCCTTCATTCCATTTTTTTAATTATTTAAACTGTTGATCGATGGTGTTCGGTGGAAATTATTGTTAAACCATTTGATAACAAACTTGCCCTTCTTCACGTGTGTCCCTTCATTGTTTTTGTTTTCACATTGTCCAAAACATACACTGTCAGAAACTTGTACATAAAAGCGTAATAAATTGGTTCAAATAGCTTTAGTGTGATGGAGTATTCGAGTCAAAGTCATCCATTTTTTTTTTGCCGAAAACCTCACATCACTCTACGTAAATAAATAAAAGAAAAATACAATTTATTTCTCCCTGAAAATCTTATCTGTTGTCTAAAGGGGGAGTTCTTGACGTATTGCCGCATAACGAACCATAGACAATATTTCTCGTCGAAAGAATTTTTTCCGCAAAATTTATTTCGGGTCATAAATTCTTCTGCCGCGGTCGTTAAAGTCATTGTTTTATTTGGTAGTAGTAATCACCAATTGCCGCTGCGACGCGATGCTTACCTGTAACAAAAAATATATTTTTTATTAATATAATAAGCAAAATTTTCTAAGACATTACATATGTATTTAAGCATAACAATATAATATAACCTCACGCCTATATCCCCGAAGGGGTAGGCAGATATGCTAGCACCCACATTTCGCCAGTTTTGGCGATAGGTGGCGAATATACGGAAAATACGCAGACGTAAATAAAACCCTGTACAAACCCGTCTGGCCAGCGTGGAAACCTCCTAAGATTGTGACAAAGCCTCCTAAGATTGGGAGGGCCCTTCTTATGTCGAAGAGCACGTTAAGTCGACGGTCTGGGTTGTCTGAAAATTCCGCTAACCTGGTCTGACATAACATCAATATAGTAAGTTGGACTTAAATGGCAATAGCTTCATTGAATCTTTCGAAGTTCAGTCATATCCTAGTTAACTGAGAATTATTGTAGACATACTTAGAACTATAAGACGTTACAGTAAGAATTCTAATACACAACGCACAACACAACACCGCCTAGACCCATGGCAAGTATAGCTTAACTAGCTTGTGTTATGGTTACTAGAATGCAATTAAACAAACGTAGAATTTTTTTATAAATACATACATATTATTATACGTAGAAACACACAGAGTAACGCTAATATTCATATTCATACACACAAATATTTGCACGGAGCGGGAATCGAACCCAAACACCACGAAAGAGGCTAATATAAAAGTCATTACCTTCTAAACAGCATTTACATCCCACAGATATTTTGTCATACTAAGTAACTACTATATCAGTAGGTATATTTCGTACAATATTAATATTATCATCTGTTCATTTACCAAATTAGAATACCATCAAGGATGTCATCGGCTTTATTTCAACATATACGGTTACACTTAATATTCAAACACAAACGAGATGCAGCATGACTATATCTAAATATCCAATATCGACAACAGTAAAAAATATCGCGTGAGGTCTAAAAAACCAATATCTATAAAAAAAAGATAATCAAAATACGTTTATGTATCTACGTGTGGAGATTTTAGTGTCAAAGTTTTCATACAAAACACAATAAACAAAGAGATTTTATCGTTTTATGTAAGCGTAAAAGGTGCTATTCACCATCCGATTTAACGTCTGATAAATAGGGACGACCATGGTCCCAACTGTAGACTAAAAAATATACGAAAACAATTGCCAGGTTCCAAGGTCCTATTATACATGTATAAAATGTATATATGTTTTATTTAAAAAAAATAGCGCATAGTGGAACTTGATAGAGTTATAATCATCCTTGTGTTAATCCCGGTCGGATCTAAATCAGTCAATTCGAGTCCGGAGTTTTTTTATTCCAATCTAACTGCTTTGCGGCTGAACTTCAATATTTTCCGTGAAGCAACTGCCATCTAGCCACCACAACCCATAGGTTTAGGTGATTATCGATGTAATTGTTAGACCAGTTATTGAACTGTTTTCTAGTAACTGCTGCCATAGATGTTCGTATGACGATCGGGACGTGCTCTCCGAGACACGACTAGAACAGTACAAATAGCCATATTCATGCAAACAATTTGCACTGAGTGGGAAAGGAACCAGTCTCGATCATCACCGTCACACTACAGAAGCTGCCGAGAACACAATTTTAATTTATTGTTTTTAAAAATATGCTTTACGATTTATATTAAAATGAGAAACTAGGTAGAACCGACTTACATAAACACTTTCGTCACTTCAATTATAAAGTAAGCAATACTTTAGATTAAATCGACTCCCAACCGATTGTGCCAATGGATCGGCAGTAGCATCACCCTATAGCAAACTCAATAAGTACGATAGTTTTATGACTTTTATGTTCAGAAAGTGTAGAATCCTACTATTGCAAGGGACAATGTCGTTTACGATGTCATTTTTACACAGCTTTTTGCAATCTTTTATAACCATCAAGTCCCGAGTTGAAGGGATATCTATTGCATTTTGTTATAGGTGTGGTTTATTACAATAGATGCCGTAAAAAACTACGAGTATGATTAGGGTTGAACGACTGCTGTACCCTTAGCATGAAAACTATCGAAATAATAATGTAAAGGTATCAAAAAAGGCTTATTATTACGATATCCAGACAGCCTACTGTGAACCTGTGTATGTATTGTGAAGCTCGTCAATCACAATTCTCCGTAATTTCGATAACTTTACGCATTCGTTAGTTTTTCGTGTTACACACACTGATGTGTGTTGATTTCGCTACATATATGTCTTGATTGGGCTCCATACTGTCGAATACTGATAGGTAATACATGAATATGAATATTTACATTGGTCTAGGGTGTATTGTGTTATGTATTTACAAAAAAAATGTATCTACGTATGTTAGATACATTTTTTAACATACTTAGATACATTTTGTATGTTATAAACTGGCGAAATGAGGGTGCTAGCACCTCTGCCTACCGCGTGAGGCGTATATAGGCGTGAGTTTATAAAAAAAAGTATGTTAATCCGCATTCTAGAATCCGTAATACAAGCTAGTTAAGATAATTATGTTTACCATGGGTCTAAGTGGCGTTGTGTGGATTGCCCTAAAATAGCAAAGGAATAGATGATACTTCTTCATCCGAGTCACCCAAATCCTGTATAGCTCGTGGAACTAGTCTAATAGCATTTAAAACGGAACTACCATGGAACAAGCTACTAACAAGTAAGTACTTCCTAAATGGCCGTGTACGATGCACTAATTATACACTTTGTACTCATTAAACGCGCTTACAGAGCGCTTACACGCTTAATATTTGGTTTAAGCGACTCGGCAATTTCGCTTATTAGTGTTTAGAATATGGAAGGGTTATTGACAATACTCTCTCTAATTGAAACTAAAAATAACCAAATTTTAATACAGAAGATGGTTAGAGTGTGCCAATAACCTTTTTTTTCGAACGCTAAATCCCCACGGATACCGCCTCTACCAAAGTCGGTGGAAGTGATTATTTCGAACTCGAACCGACTAAAACGCACGCCATCTATGGGTCTTTGATTGCCGGAGGTGAGTTTATACGAGATATATCTCTCGCACCGCGGCAGACCCGGTGACATAATCTCTTTGAGAGTGTGCCCCTAATCTGGGACTCATTTAAACGGACGGAAACGACATAACCTCATAGCCTTCTCAGATTTGGGTCTTGCTTAGATCGTTTGAATGAGACCTATATCCAGTCTATTTAGATTTAGTTCGGTTAGCAGTGAATTGAGTTCGTCTTTATTCCGACCCTTGGTGCTTAAAACGCCCATAAGCCACGGTAACCATTTTCCATCAAGTGCGCCGTGTACTAGTCCGCAACCTACCGAGTGGTACAAAGAAATGGTCCTGTGGAGTATTGCCCACGACGAACAGAAATCAATCCTTCCCCGGTTGAGCCAACCCAGTTTAAACCAGGCATGGCAACCGTGGTAGGTTCTTAGCAGAAAAACTCATCCAGTATGTAACTTCAATAACCGTTGTCCTATTCCTCTAAAGGTCACCTTCAACTTATATTGCGTCTCCAGTTCTCTTTTCAAGATTACAAAGCCTTAACAACCATTTGCCAGCCAAGGGGCGCTAATAAGAACCTTTAACTGGCATTCGAAACGAATAAAAAGTACCTCTCCGCGAATAAAAGTCGACTTTATCACGATTTAACAGCAGTTCCCTCTGTATCTTGTATGGATAAAAGGTCTGAGTCAGCCATGGTTTTATGTGTCACTTTTGTTACCCTATGTTTCTTGGAACTGCTTAATTTCGAGATTAAAGTGGAAAATAAAATTTATTATTTATCTATTTTATCGACGACACTATTACTGCAAGAGTAGGAAAACTCTAAATAAAACCCTGTATCGGCTGTCGGCTTCGGTGTAAAATTGGACAAAACCAAGGTTATGTTAAAGGAATACGTCGCACCTAGCCTGGCCAGCTTGGCAGTCTGGCTAGTCTGGCCAGCAGTCTGGCTGGCCAACTGGCAGAAAGCAGTAGGCCTAAGCTTCCCAACATTGGGAGAGACCTGTATCGAGTAGTGAACTACGATAGGCTAATTATTATTTCTTTCTGTTTATTCCGCATTCGGGTCGCAATTCGTATTCCACTTCACATTAAAATTACTAAAATATACAATAAAACCAATAAAGAAAAAGATAAGAGAATTATATTAATGTCGACATGAAAAATATCACAGCGCAACTTAGGACCTGCAGCCCCACAAAACAATCCCCTAAACATACATCGTCGAGCTCGTCAACGAATTCGGAACTCGACCTAGAACACAGTTTTAACTGACGCAAACAGCCTAGAAATGCAGCAATGCAATTCTGTAAGCACACATCGTCGTGTTCTATGACGAACTCTATGTAAAGCACAGTTTTGAACTGATGGTAACTGCCTAAAACTGCAGCAACGCAATTCTCTAAGCATACAACATCATACTCTATGTTAAAATCGACGTAGAGTACCAGAACTGATACTTAGTGAGTTGCATTACAGTTTTAGGCTGTGCTTTACATGGAGTTGTTTGTAGAGCTCGTCGCTGTATACTTAGAGAATTGTATTGCTGCAGTAGTAGGCCGCTAGCGTCAGTTCTAGGCTGTGCTTGTCGTCGAGTTCGTCATCGAGCTGGATTATCTATGCTTAAAGAATAGTGCTACTGAAACTCAGCAGGAATAAATACCATATACGAAAAGGAATATATAACTACCTACATTCAAACTAGCTGCAGTTTGCTGAATCTCTTACTGCTAAAACTATTTCACAATAACCGTAAACATTAATTTAAAAGCACCAAAACCGTTAAAAAATGTTATTAAATTCGTTATGGACCACAACACTATTCTCTTACGTTAACGTAACACTATAACATCCACTAGAGGGCTATGTTTTACAATTTAGTGGCTCCATTGGCAATTTTATAACACTCGGGTCCCATAATATAGTGTTATGTTTGAGAAATAGGCATTTATTGGTATCTTGTTTATTACACTGCAAAGTTTTCGCGGCTAGCGATAAAGGTGAGGTTACATTATAATGAGTGTAGCGAATTATTCTTGCAAATTGTAGCTGTTTTTAGGTCTGATTATACATAGCACAAGCCTGTAAGCAATTTATTCTTGGATTTTACAAGGCAGATTACGGGCGTATGATGTGAAATTTTGCTTTTAAGAACATATATAGTAGCTGTTATTTCAGTGTTACTTTATAGGTAGCTTTATCGTCAAAAACAAGTTCTTAATACCACTGTTCTGTTGTTAATATTTCTAAAATACCTAGTACTTATATGATACTTTAGTAATTAGTAAAGTTATTTTAGTGAGTTTTCAGCTATCGTTGTAACTTTTTAAGAGAAATGACTATCATTTTGTATAATTTGTTGCCCATCGCCTCGCTTCCCGCTCTGCTTATCAATATTTCCACCTTTATCAGCAGATTTATTGAATTTCATTTTTATTTAGTTGTGAGTCACGTAGGTTATAATAATGTATTTTCAAGCAAATAGTAAAATAAGCTATTTATAAGCTTAGGAATAGTTTGCAACTCGGTATGCGAAGTTTTAATAGAATATTAGACTTGCTTCTATCTGTTAGAATGAGGGAAACTAGACCCAATGACATGGAAGAACTGTGGTATCTAGGGTATAATTTCATGTCCCCTCATCATTCTCTGAACCTTTTCCCAACTCAGTTGGGGTTGGCTTTCCAGTGTAACTGAGATGCAGCTGAACTTCGATATTTTCCGTGAAGCGACTGCCACCTGACCTCCGCAACCAATGGTCCAATGACCAAATGGCGAGATTTGGATAACTGAAAGTAAAAGTTGCAAGTTTCTTTCCAGTTTAGTCTAGAGGTATCTTTCATTCCTCACCATGGGATAATTTCAGTGCGGGCGAAGCAGAACTTCCATATTTTGTATGTATGCATTATATTGGAATACCCTTAACAGTTCACGTGTTTCCTTCTTCCGACAGTCCCAGGTCCTATAAGTGAGGCGTGAAAAAGCATCTGATGATGCAGTCAAGCTGAGCTCCACCATTGTATCACTGTACGTGTTTGTAATGGAGTTTGCCTTCAGTTTACCATCAGGCGAGGTGTAGTTCAATCAACGTGTCTTATATAAAAAATACTACTTTTTAGTAAACAAAGAAATATACAAAAAAATATGTTCCAGGTAGTAAAAACCTACAAACAATACCATTCTCGTTGCCTTGGATTGGATTAGGGTCGGGTTCGAATCTCATAATATTCACTTTCTACGAGCCGTTTGATCTTCGCAATCGAAAGGAATAGGCTAACGTGTTGTACAGCTTAGAACAGTTGACAGGACATTTTTAGGAATCGCATGGGATAGCCCATATTTGTTGATAGGATGTCTGTCAGCACTTTTTAGACTCAGATAGTACAGTGGATCGACGTGTTTAGCCTTACAAGTGACGGATGAAAGATATAGCAGAGATGCGAATTTTAGGAGGCCTAGTGGTATGGGTAATGACTGCTGAGACAAGGTCTCGGGTTCGATCCTAGGTTTTACCATGGCACTAGCATGGCAATGACTTTTCGATGCTTTTCGAAGTTGTGTGTATTTATCGCAGGTTTGTAAGTGCCCGGTTAATGGTAATAGGCTCGCCACCTATTACATTGGGACCTAAACATAAACTGGCGCACCTCTGTCTACCCCGAGGATATAGTCGTGAGTTTTTGTTATGTTATGTTATTTTAGGATGGATTTGTAATCAATGTTCACTCAAAACCATTCAGACAGTACAGTTTGATTGATTTGAACTCTATATATTTGCAATATACTACTAGTTTTCTGACATTTAGAAACGAACTATGAATTGTTTTAACAATTATGTTAATACTTAAAAATCGGTGTCATTATAACACTAAGAATTTCTGAAATGATTCATATACATTGCATATAACAACAAAGAGTAACTATTATTTCCGAACGTTAATTATTTATGAAATGCAATAAAATTCTAAGTGCACATAAACGTTATTCGACTAAGAATTTGCACACAAAAGACATATTATTATGCTAGTCTGGTTGGAGACTAAGTATCTATTTTTGAAAACATATTATACGTATGTAACACACGTATTAAATGGGCAGACAAGCTAAAGTCGCAAAAGAAAATACACGTTCATAAATATGTTGCCAAAAACCAAACAATGCCACTATCTCCTACGCTCAACAAGTTCTGCAACGTCGCACAACACGCGCGATGTTGTCAGGTGAAGCGCAATATGACGCCGCGGCTTGTTGTTCATTCGACGATTGATCATACGAGAACAGAAGACATACCCCCAGATTCCGAAAGGCTGATCAACGCTAAAATTAACTAATTCTCTAACTGCTAAAGCATTCCCACATGTTTTCAAAAAGATCCAAGGTGAAAGTCAAGTCAAGTCAAGAAAGATCCACGACAACGCATGAAAAATTCATGCGTTGTTGTCATGTCGTGTCGGGGGACCTCTAACTGGTGAAGCATGTTAACTGACACGATGATCAAATTAAACTATTTCAACATGCTTCTAGCAACCCAATTGCTACTTGACAAGAGATTTAACAGCCGATTATATAGTTAATTTTAGCGTAGATCAGCCTTTCGGAAACTGGGGGATAGTTTCGCATTACGTATGCGACTTTATTCTGATATGGCGCGCAACTATGTTGTCTACTAGCAGATACTGGATACTAGGTTTAAAACATCGATGAATAAAATCATAACTGCCATAATTGCCGTCGTTTGCATAAGTACCAGATTAATTATACTGTTGATTGAAGGCACTTGGCGGAACTTATTGTTATACATTATTGATAGCACACTTTTACTTCTCCACGATATATCTTGCAGCTTTCTCAAAGGTTTACATTGACAGTGTGTCTGTGTGTAAACCTTTGAGCATGCCCCAAGGTGTTACAATAGAATATATCGTGGAGAAGTAAAAGTGTGTTATCAATAATGCATAAGTACCAATTATACCATTGGAATTAAAATAATTGAGTAGGAACTCGAAAACTGGCATTCCGCACGAATTATGGTCGTTCTTTGAAAGTAAAACTAAACGTACTGTGTAGTTGAACTGCGCAAGTAATATCTGAAGAAGCCGGCCAAGTACCAATAAGGTCCGGGCTCGAAGGACAATAAGATGCAAAAGTTTTCAACTGTTCGGTGAGGGTTCAAGCGATGAGAGTTCTGAACAATTAACGTTGGAATTCGTATTGGACGAACTTGATGGGAATGTTGGGGCAGAAGATTGTCTAAGCAGAACTGGGAAGGTACTGGAACAGACGAACTTGGTATACCTTAGAGTGTATTTAAACTATCTTTCCTGGAATAGAATAGGGTCACCCAATCTATTTCCGTGGGTACCATAGAAGGCGACTAAGGAATAGAATTGTCCTTCATCTGACAGTAACCTTACAAGCCAAAGTAAAGTGCCCGCTTGACGAAAAGAGGCTCGCCCTCAATTACGTGGGACTGAAATCATAGTTGGCGAAAGTGGGTGTTCCCACCCCTCTACCTACTTTTAGGAAATCGCGTCTATTTGGAGTCAAGCTGACTATTTGTCATGAGCTATATGTTTACTGACGGATGAAAATCTGCCTGATACCCACTAAAAGAGATAAAATAAATAAATAAATATTCTAGGACAATCTACACAACGCCACCTAGATCCATGGTAAACATAGTTTAACTAGCTTGTATTATGGGTTCTAGAATGCAGTTAAACATACTTAGATACTTTTTTTTGTAAATACATACAAATTGTACATAGAAACATCCAGACCAATTCTATTCATGCGTAGCAGTCGCGTTCACTACCGCCACGCCACGGAGGTCGACATGATGTGGTCCTATTCAACTCCACCGGGAACAAAAACAGTGAATCGTAAATGAATTGATTCAAATTATATTATTTATACCGTTGTAGAAATTGGATACTGTCTCTTGAGATATCTATCAAATGACAAGTATTCTATATTTATAAAGGTCAAAAGCTTAAACGGATATTCTTTTACAAACTCAGGTAAAATAAATCAGCTTCCACCTCTAAGATGTCCACCAACATCCCATTTGTTGGTCGCTTTGAACCAACAAAAAGCATAGAGCAACAGAGACAAGAAAATCTATTGTTTTTGCTCAATTCGTACCGTCCAAAAAGTTGGGTGATACGTATTCAAACAAAAAAAACTGTTGACTATAAGTGCAACTTATTAGAGCACTAGGTTGGCTGCCAGGAAAATGGCCCACTTAACTGCCTAAAGACGTGTGCAAAACCAGGAGTAACACACTCGGGCTGCCGACTCAGTAAAGACTTTCCAATAACCTTCTTAAAGAAATTCATATTGCGGCCGCTTGGAAAAGCCTCAACAGTGAGATCATTCCGCAGCTTTGATTTATTCCCAACGGACCCCGAGTATCTGTCCCCTCACGGGGTCCGTTGGGAACTGAAGAACTAAAGATAATTTCATGTCCAAGGGGATTTGATTCATCAAAATATTAAGAAAATCAAATGAGATACTATGAAAACTTAATTACTATTTAACGTAGCATCTCAAGCAAATGACCCACAGTAATATCACCATTTGGGAATCACATATGTAACGCTCGTAATCAATTGTTTTCTGGGATCTCTGGTTTAATGACTTGCTTTAACGTGCTCGGGATGAAATTACTATCACAGCTGACTGTGCGCTTCATTTCCAGTAGCAACGTGTTAGGTTGAATTCCCTGCCCGTACATAGTACATGACCTGACACGGTTAGATCGATATGAATGTAATTTGTAACGGAACCAACTCTATCAATCAGTTAGCCTATCGCAGTCCACTGCTGAACATGGTCTTCTTCCAATGTTGGGAGGCTTTGGTTAGACGGTTTGGTACATTTTTATTTCGAGCTTTCCTTCTCTTGCAGTGATATCGTCTGCGTATATTTCAGTTAGTCACTTCTTACGATTCTCTTTAGACGAGATAAGGTTCTCCACATAGATAATCGGGAATCGACTTATACTTTGAATTAAGTTATCCTTTAATCCCAAACAAAGAATCATAAATAAGAGTCTTAGCGGATAATAAGAACCCGCTTACTCGCGATCCCAAATCGCCAGGCTAATAACACAGAAACTGGCGAAGTTGATGAAACAAACGCTTTGCACGACTACATTTTAATGAATTTCAACACACAGCACGATAAGAAGCGATAAGGGGATTGTTTTCGTGATTGATTTAGTTGTTTTAATTAATTATTGTTCTGTTAATTCTCAGTTCGCTATGTAAGCGAACTTTATTTCTAGAATAGTAGTTATGAATAATTGTGCTGCTGTAGGGCGAACCAACTAGACTGTGAATGTGGTGTGACACCTGTCATTCCCACTGTGCCCACACACCTGCACAATTGCCGGCCTGAATGAAGCAACGAATGGTACAGTCAATGTCACCGAATTTGTGCTGGGCTTATCTAAGTCCATTCAAATTGCCACTGACACTAAAAAGAAGAAGATGAATAATGAAGAGAGGCGTCTGTGTATTGTTTCCGTTAGATGCTTCTTAAGACAGCCTTCGGATGAGATAGTGTAGTGACATCACAGTTACTCCATCAACACACGGAGGCTGATAATTTAGCTGATATAATTATTAACTAATAGGTATTAGCAAAAGTCCAAGGAAAGTTCTGATCTACAAAAAATACCACTTGTTCTCACGGCACTAAACCATTGTCACTTTCCACCGGAACCCAACAATTATTAATAATTAATTTGACACACGTTAGAGAAATCTCAAAGTAATACTACTAGCAAACCACCTCGTTACGTTGTCACCCACGAGATTCACTTATGTTCCAGTTTAAAACTAATTTAACTCCCCAGTTTCCAAAGATTACTAAGTTCCTTCAAGTGTGGAAAGTAGGACTTGGATACTTAATGAGTATTTGAACTTTATCTAGAACAAACAATAAGGAACTAACAGTAATGGAACTAGACCAGTGGAAGAACTTGTACATAGGGGCGGCAGTGCATTCGACTGCTACGCCATTAACACAAAACCTTATTTTTAAAGGCATCGGGATCATCCATAAGTTCCACCAAGTGCCGTCAATTAGCAGTATAAATAATTACCATGTATTGAGTGGGATTACTTTTTTTTTATTTATTTATGGCACGTCAATTTGACTTCACCTCGCTCGATGTTAAGCTAAAGACAAAGTCTCATAAAAGCGGGTCACCATTGCAAACATACTATAATGGCGGCGCTCAGTTTGACGACCTCATCAGATGCTTTTTCATGACCCGCCAACTGACCCGGGACTGTAGGAAGAAGGAAACACGGGCACCGGATTACAGAGGAACCTTAACAAATCTTGGTATATCTTGGTTAGGTAAGCGGTTGAAATCAAAAAGTACAAAAATTTCAATCGCATCCAGTGGTCCCTCTAATACCTGGGTGTAAAGTGGTCCAATAAGGCCAGCCAGTTTCCAGCACCTACATTTTTTCTCGTGCGCGAAATCCCCACGAACATCAATCCCACTGGAGCCGATGAGAAAGGTTATGTCGGACTCGAACCGACTAACGCGCGCCATCTTTGTGTCTTTAGCTGCCAGAGGTGAGATAATAGCGAACATATCCTTTGCACCCCGGCAGCCCCGGGGTTCTTTCTCTTTCGATATGAACCCCTTCGGGTATAGGGACCACGGTGTCCCCGTCTGTATTACTCAAGGTGAGATACTTATACAAATAAGTGTCAAAATTTACCAACATATTTATTTATTTAGTATATACCAGATAAATGAAACCGCAAGCTATCATGCAGAAAGATTCAGATGCGTTTGAAATACAAAATTCATTACCATTTCACCCAGGAACAGTAAAACAGTTTTTGTTTCAAACAGTAATGAACCAACACACAAACATTAAAAAGAGCAACGTTTTTTTTCCAATTTGTATTGCATCAACCAGAAAAATTAGCGGCCATTTTGTTCTGAGGATTACATTACAATTCGCCACAAATAGACGACCGATATCTATGAAAGGTGAACTCAAAGAGGCCATTAAGCATTTTCTACCAGTGATTGGTTTATAAACCTGTACCTAGTACGAAGATAATGGTTTAATATTATTTATTAGTCATATTTGATCTACACCTTCCATTTGAGAGATTACAAGTGGGTTCAGTGTAACAGAGTTCAGATGTTTTAATTGTAGGTTAATAGGTATATTTGAAACTGAACTATATGTATGTCTGGACGAGTGCCTACTTTGATTTCGTCAGTGTAAAATGTGATTCATGAACGTGGTGGTAATGAACGCGACTGCTACGCAGGCGGGGCGGATTCGATTCTCGTGCTATTTAATTTTTTTATAGAATTTCAACCAGATCATTTCAACCATTAGAGCATGATTGTATAACGAATATTCAAACTTATTTATTATATGTGTTAGTAGAATGGACTCAATCGATTGCTTTAACTTCTGAATTATATTTTTTAATTTACAATAAAGAGAGATACCTTTCAATATTCAAGTCAATCTTAGAAAATATTTGGTCGTTTGATACAAAATAAAATCCCGAAAATACTTACAGAAATATACCCTTCGTTGTCTGAAAGTATATTAAGATAAAAAAGTAAGGGAGCGTCTATAGAGAAAAGAAAATAGGGAGAAGCTATTTAGCAAAAACGAAAGGATCGCCACTTTATAGGTTTCTTGTTCTTAGATTTAGTTTTCGTAAAATATTTTTTTACAAATGAACTTATTTGTGTGAGGTTTCTTAATATTTGAACCTTGATTAGTTAATTTTAGTGTAGCTATCTCGTAATAGTTATCAGGTAAGTTCGTACTGAGAATAAGTGTTTGAAGTTAGTTCATGTATTTTCTTTCAATAAACATTGTGAGAAACACCTTATGCGCTATGGGACTCAGATCCCACAGCCCTTAACTCATGCAGACCTGAATAGGTATACCTAGTGTTAACAGGTAGCTTATCGTTTATCTTGAGTTATTGATAGTGAAGTAAATCTTATTAAATCTTTCATAGTAGCTAATGGGTTGGCTACACGCGATGTCTATGTCCATAAAAACGTTATTTGTTTTTTGGTCCCATTGCAATGAATAAGGATACCAAATAATATCTATCATACACTAGTTTCCTACACAAATTGTATAGTATGTCGTCCAAAATTATATTGCATCTACGCATGACAGCCCACAATAACTTAAAATTCACCATATTTCAATACAATACAGCATACATTCGAATAAAACACAGTTGACCCGGGATGTCCATATTTTATCTACATACCGCCCCTACATTCTAAAATCAACCATATTCGGTATACATAAAACATAATCTTGAAAAATCCATATGTAAATGTTTACTCATTCGATGAAATGCATTGCAAATTTCAAAATGTAGAATTGCACGTTCATTTTGGGTAATAAACACAACTGCGACGTTTATACAGTATTAAAACCGAATAGTGCCGAAATTATGTGCACCATCAATAAGTAGAAATGTGTTAACGTTTTTATTGAGCTCGTAAGGATATCGTTAAGCTGGATTAAAATGATTTTAAGTGAATTTTAACGCACTATACTATCTTCTCCATTCGGTGACGGAGAAAAACATACAAGTATTACCACCCCATCTCATCCGAAGGGTGTCGTAAAAGGCGACTAACTGAAAAAATCGCAGATGATATCACTGCGAGATAAGGAAATCTCGAAATCGGGCCAGTATAGGAACAGTAGGTCAAAGGGTTCCAAATATTGGGAGAGGCTTGCGATAGACTAATTGATTAATTGACAGTGTACTTCTGTACTGCTATTACTAAAAATTTAGAGAACTGTAGCCATGGCGAGGACAGATTATTTTGCATTTGTCTGAGAGTATGATGTACAAAGTACGTGTCGCATTTATTAACTGATTATATGAATTTGCGGGCTGAAGATGTGTTCCGCATTAGTTGCCCATTAAAGCCAGGTCAGTCTTTGGTTGGATAGGTTTCTCAATACAATGGGATAATTGAGACTCCTTCGTGTCCCGAAGCCAAAGTCGGTTCCAATTTTGATATGAATATTTGTGTGGTTAGGAGGAACCCTAAAAAGTCCGAGTTATACTTAATATTATCATATTTTCGTATATTGCATTCTAGTCATAAAAGCAGTTGATTAATTAAAACAAGAACATCTTCATAAAAAAATATTTAAATGAATGAACTGAATTATATGAAAACTGTAACAATATGAGTCAACTCATTCAACATGACGTGCGCAAGCGCCGATATTTCAACATCTAGAACATTCATCCTCTGTCCGACATAATTATAGGCTGGTATATATTTTTTTGTCCAACAATACAAAGTATTTCGATGAACTAATTGCTTGTATTTGTTAAATTTATTCGTAGTGCTTTATCAACTTTAAGAAAAATAAGTGACAATCAATTTAGATAACTGCCGTGATGTTATGAATCACCAGAGCTACGAAATGAAGTCATTAGGTTACATTTTCAGACAGCAGCCAATGGAGCGGAAGTAATGGCGGGTATTCGGTAGCGACACGATATTGTGTTGAATTCCATCTACCGTAGACGAACGGAACTATTTTCCAATTTATGATACTGAATCGCGCTATGAAAGTTTTCATTCTGTTTACGTTTGATTGAATTAGGAATTCTTACACAGTTATTGTACAGCGCGCTAAACATGACTAGGCTATGTCTCGATTAAGAGAATCCTCCTTTCCATAGATGTACACTCGATAGTACCAAGGAGTTTAAGTGGTAAGAAAGCTTCCCAAATACTACATTCATCACATATTTCTAATGCATCATATTCTCTATAATACAGTGCACCCTGACTCCGTTTCTCTCTCTCTCTCACCAGCGGCAGTAGATGTGGCCCATATAATAAAATCACCAGACGATGAACATATTTAAATTCACAAAATACCTCATCATTCATAAATTCCATGAAACCTGGTTATTCAGAGAATGATACAGTTTTGTCAGCTCTTTTATTATTTTCATTTATGCAGAAATGAGCACATTAGCAGACTTAACAGAAATATACCCTTTCGGTTAACATTTTTACAATTAGAAATAAATATTAGTGGATTAGATTTAACAAATGTTACGGCACTGATATAGTGCAGAAGTGATTAAATTACAGGCGTCATCAGTATCACAAAAATTCAGAGAAATTTGAAATTTACGTGAAATAAAATCCATTTCTTCCTGTAAAAATCAATGTAAACCAAACGATGAAAGTGAGATCTAGAGCTATGAACCGACTTGCTATCTTACTTGGGCCGCGAAAATCTTTATGGATGGGTTTAAAGGCTTCATGGACGTACACAGCCATTAGATCTACTTATTTATAAAAGAAACAATGAAAATTTTCTCTGGGATGCTTTACTCTATTACGTTTCGTTCTATTTTAGATTTTCAATATTCTAAGACAGAGCTAAAACGTGTCTAACTTTGTCCATTTTTAGCTAAGGCATGTCTGAATAGATAGGTTTCTATTTTAGAGTGCTGGAATATTGGTTACACTGTTATTGGAGTAGGACACAAGTATTTTTAAACAGACAGCTTGAAATATTGATTCTGTCAGTGTCTGAGTAAATTTCAGTTGGGCTGTAATCGATCGTCTTTGTCCGATTCGCGGACTCTTTCAATGCTAATTAAGTGGATTTACAGTAGTATCTCCGGCTATATCTTCATTTGGCTTAGGTAATTAATAAACACGCGAACCACGTGTAATCGGATAGTAAACTGTAATCACTTATTACCATCTGTAGGTCATGACATCATCCATATAAAGTGGTAAGAGCAAATTAGAAAAAGAAAGGGAAGTAAAGCCTTCTGTATTCCACAAACTCTAAGGAAATAATTCACCCAAAGGACAAAAAATTGAAATTATTCGCCCAAGGGATTTAAGCAGAAGATCTGAGTGGGCGACGCCGATGCATCTTTCTAGGGTGTGTACAATTCGATGCTTCGACCAGGATAGAGGCTGTGAATTCGATTCAAATCACAACATCAATCGTTCGTCCTTGTGCCAATTTATTTGACGTCAGCGTAAAATTTTCTCTCATACCATAGAGGTATCCCCTCCCCTTTTACAAACGATATCTACTCTTTTAAGTTCTCGTTTTTTAGTCAATGTCTCTTTCACGTAACCGTCTAACTTTTCCTAGGGCTACCTCTGTTGCTAACTTGTCTCTGGATATACTCTCACAAAATTTCCCATTTCATTCCGTTTACTTTTTACGTTTCACTAGTTTCTCAATTTAACAGAAAATGCTCACACTGAAATATTTTCAGTGGGTTTTTTTTTTTCACTTTTAGTTATTCACATGACCTACAATTTGTCTCGCACAGCAAATTGCTGACAAATGCGTTCTTATTCTTCACAAGAAGGACTTCAATATTTACCTAATGACATATGGACGAAAAACATTGGTTTGATTTCATGCTCTGTAAATTAGCTTGAAATCATTATGCTAAAGCTGAACAAACAACACACTGTATGTCACAAATTTCTGCGTTTGCGCAGAACGCGGTAAATATTCACAAACCAATATAAACGCACATAATAAATTATCCTTAGAATTTTTTCTTTAAAATTGGAATCATTGCTAGCGTTATCTTTGCAGCGAGAAATTTCTTAGATTATGGTTTTCAAATAAGTTGTCAGTTTTATCTGTTTAATCTAGAACTTGAGCGACTGTTTTTATTTCAGAACTTCAAATGTATTTTAATTTGGAAGATTGGGGTTAGACCAAGACTGGATTTTGAACTTTTCAGATCCCAGCATAATCTTGACACCATAACCCGATTCTAACCTTATCGATCTCCACACGTGTGGCCTCTTAATCTAGGCATCCGACCAGCCAGAGTAAACACAATTCATTAGTGTCTACCAGTTCCGTTCACTTATTCTATTTACGAAATAGTGAACACGCGCCATTGAGCATCTGGAGTGCGCACGCGGAGTTAGTATGTGTTCACATCTGACGTAATATCGACAGCAGCAGCAGATACCGGCAATCATCTTGAACAAGTCGGGGCAGTGGGAGTACAATAAGCACCTGGTCTCTGATCGCTACTTCTGTACTGCACTCATAGTGCGTACGGGGTAGCGGGGGACGTGGTAAAGAAAGAGAAAGAAAGAGCATTTATCGAGACTGAGTCAAAAGGCGTCATAAGCGTTGGCGGCCTCAAGGCGGACTGACCAAATCTGCTTATACCACTTAGGTGGCAGACGAATTTACGGCTCACCTGAAGGAAAGTGGTCACTGTGACTTAAGGACGTTTACAACACCAGAGTCTTATACTAACGCCATTCTATATTAATGACGACCAATGAATTGCCACTTGTAATTTTTTACTTTTTGGAGTCTTGTAATCTTTCAATGAAGTCAATTTGCTTCAACGCACATATTATGATATTGTCTAAAGTTTTCATGAATATTGCACATTATAACAAAACTATGTTTTTTCAGATTACATAATCTGACTTATTCTGTTCTCATAATTCATCTGGCACACACACACACACACCAGTGGTTTAGTTTAGTACACTGTCCAATTATGATTTAGCTTCAGATTTTCGGAAATTGACGTTATTTTAGCATTAACAACAGGTGTTCTAGGAAATTATATAAATATAAGAATGATTGAGTGTTTTGTGCTGTGCTTTTCTAGAACTTTCCATGGTTATAACCGCTCAAAATCACGAGCTGAAGTTGTTATTACACAATTGGTGGTAAACAAACGTATTTTATAACATAACATAGCGAGCGCGAGTCTTGAAACTGATGTGTATATATCAATATAAAAGTGAAACAGACGTATCTGAGAACAGTTCTTCATTTCAACGAAACAATAGTAGTTGTTATACTTGCTAATACTAGCACAGGGTGGTGAGGTCAATTATTTATGAACTAAAAACTTGTGTAGGTTGATCTTGTTCTCGATTTCTCCCAAAAAAATATACGGTTTACAATAGCATTTTATCTAGATTTTAAAAGGCAAATATGTCCAAGGGGAATTCAGAACGGATGAAATCATGAATAACTGGAAAATTCGCTAACGTGCCCTACTTATCTTGGTTGGAACAGATATATAATACCTACCCTACATACACATAAAACACCCCATCGCCTTTTTGTTCCTGTTAATCTAATTTCGTTGCCGACTGTATTAAAACGTGTGAGCGTAGATACGGAGAGTCAGTTGATTGTCGAGGTATTACATAGGATTACAGACAAAATTGCGTTCACGGCCACGCTAAACGGATAAGCCGATTTCACGTCATTCGTGAGTCCCGAAAAATGTTGTAAAACTAATGGAGGCTATTTGATTTGTACCGTTGGAGTTTTCAGTACAAGGTTTGGAAACAACTACACAGTCCTTACACTATTTGTACCAATTACGCGTGTAGTAAGCCCGTAACATTCGTAAGCTTAGCTAAACCAATGAAAAATGGACCAACTGCCAGAAATACTCAAAACCATGCAAAGTGGAGGAGGAGAAGTCAAAATACAAGATTCAAAAATCATTTATTCTGTATAGACCATTAAACGGCACTTACAAAACGTCAAAATAAAAAATCACTGGTTCAAAACGCGGTCCCTATCTGAGAAGACTTCAGCAAGAAACTCAGCGGGCAATTCAGCAGTCCGAAGACGAAATCCAGGCTCCGAGGTAAAGTCACCTCTTCCGAATTGGCCCCCTTGAATGTGAGGACCGCGGTATCCCCATCTTGTTTCCGGGTGTAGGAGACGAGCTTTACACGATCGTCGCGGCCTGCTTCAGTTAAGGTGGCAGACGGCTCCATCCATAACCCCCAGGCCCGCGATCATGGAGGTCGAAGCTGATTCTGCGACCTTTTTTTTTTATACCACTTAGGTGGCAGACAAGCGCACGGCCCACCTGATGGAAAGCTGTCACCGTGGCCTATGGACGTTTGCAACACCAGAGGCGTCACACACGTGCTGCCTATCCTGTAGAAACCTTCTAATACCCTTCTTGAAGAACCCCATATTGTAGTCGCCTGGGAAAACCACCTATGGGGACCTATGACTGCGCTGATAAATTTATTCCTGAAAATGGTAGGTTCCTGGAGGGGAAAAGTGAACTACCTTCAGAAAATGTGAAATGTAAAATGTATAAGTCGATAAATTGTAACTAAGTAATTGAGGTTGTTAATAAACATTTTTCTTTCTTCTTTCTTTCTTTCTTCTTTAAAATCAATCTACAATCAGCCTACCGTTAATACGCTCAATACATTTACGTCCTTACTGCGTAGGTGTAACCAGAATCTAACTAAGATCCTTTGTCTTGTCTGACATTGCGTTTATTTACGTTTTATCGTAACGGCCAGATTGTGTGTATACCTACCCAATATCCGATGAGCTAAGAAATTACTGAACACATTCTGGGCAGACAAACGTAACTAAAATTAGATTTCGTTTACCTGTACTAGATTATTTTTAGGTATAGTTGGTTAACGATTAATTAAAGATTGTGGAGAGCTTTCAATGGGTTTCGGCTTGCTAAATTCTTTTCTTACAGGGTTCACCTATATACTTCTCGAAAATAGGACACGATTCAGTAACTCTACGTTTTCAAAACGCGTTTTAAAATTCATTAAATACGTAAAGGTAAACGTTAACGTCTTGAGGTGTTACCTGCATAAAACATAGCTCAATGTAATTTTGAAATTATAGCTCTAACATTCTAAAGTTTTACATCATTCGTTTTAAAAACGTATTTTGGGAATTGGCATTTAATATTAAGGCAAAATGTTAAGAACTATGCGATATGTGTTATCCCTCGGTGCTTTAAGGTCTTTAATCAATGTGCCAGTATAGGCTATGGCGCCGAAACGTGGACCCTCATCATGGAACCCCCAACCAGGATGCAGACCGCTTCCAACCGGCCTAATTTAACGTCGCTGGGGGAGGTCTATGTTTAGCAGTGTCCTATGCCTGAAATGATGATATATGGTAAGCGAAACCCGGATATTAACGCGATCATATAGTAAATACAATAATTTACATTTTGATATGAATATAAATTATTGTATTTACCATATGGTTGCGTTAATACCCTGGTTTCGTTGAACATATATAATGCAACGCGAAAGTTAAAAAGGGAAATGATAATCATGATGATGATGATGATGATGATGGTGATGATGATGATGATGATGATGATGTATATGTATATGTATGAAAGTTATGTAGGTAGGTACTGTAGTATAGTATTCATATTATGTACACTTCACCTTTAGCTAACCAACAAGCCAGGCGAAGTCATACAAAGATGAACTAAATAAAAAGTATCTAATTACTACGCCTCTATAAATATCCCACTTTATTATTGAAGCTTTAAGAGGTGCGTAGGCGCCTAGGTGCAGCCATATTGTACAGATGGGCATCATTGAGCACAAGTGGATGCTGCTTCACCAATAAACATCTTACATGGATTAAAATGTCTGCCAAATATTTTGATTATATCCGACAATGAACATTCGTAACAGTTTTGTAAGATACGAATGACTCTTTGAATTGAGATGGAAAAAGTCAACATACGGAATAAGGCTTTCTTGTTTTGTGGTACACTTATTGCTATGGATCTTTCTTGGTCCTGAGTCGCGAGAGAAACAAAACCACGGTTTTTTTATTATTAGATTTTAACTCATCCACCGTCGTTGTACCCCGAGGGGCTGCCTAAAACGCACACTGCACATTTAGAGCGCGTTTTAAGCACGTTTTGGGTCCACAATCTATAAGTTATATTACCGCACCGGGTAAGATAATGTTCTTGGACGTATATCGCTGTCTACGCAACACCTATGGATGCGTACAACACCAAGGGCGTCACACTCGCACTGCTAACTCTGTAAAAACCTTCTAATATTTCTTGAAGCACTCCATACAAAGATTACATTTTAATGAAAACACAGCACAGCAAGAAAATCATTCCACAGTTTGAACGTGCGCGGAATGCAATTACTTTTAGACATCACTCTACGCACTGACTGTAACGCAACGCATGATGGTGAATTCTCTGTCTGTGCTGATATGTGTGGTAATAGAATGTAGCCGTGGGCATCATGTCAGATAAATTCGTCTGAATATACAACATAGACTGAAGAACATGAACAAAAGCTAAATCTCTGTTTATGCTGAGAGGTATATGGTCGACAGTACGAGTGTGATACCTCTGGTTTTGAAAACGAAGATGAGCTCTTAGAATTAATCCCACTCTCTCCTTTTCTACACAGGACAACACATGCAGGGCTTATAATATGTCACCTGCATACGGTGCGGATTACAAGAACCAATCGGTTCGGTGAGTCTTTCCTCTGCCGCATCATTAAGTCTTGGAATTCCTTACCAGCTCACGTGTTTCCGTCTTCCTGTGCCACCATTGTAACTTGTAACACTTTACGTGTCTGTAATGTGGACCCTCTTTCCTGAGACTCAAATCAAATTGACCTATTGTCCTAATTGTTGACTGCTACCTAAGTGGTATAAAGGAGGAACTGGAGAGCGTACAACAAGTTCCAAACTGTAAACTTAGACTCTTTGTTATTGGCAGGATTAGGTGATGACAAACAGTCAAAATAAAGTAAAAGTTATTACTATAAGCATAAAAAATCAGTTTTTTTGTAACCCTTGTCTGACATCCGGGTGGTATAAAAAATAATTGGTGAAAACATGTTTCTCCCAAAATTCTAGAACATTGGAGAATTTTATAGTATTACTAAAATATTGAAAAATAAATCTTTCTTGCCTAACAAGTTATTCCAGTTAACCATTCATGTAAACAAAGTTTATAGTAGTACACTTCATATTCACTGGACCGCCGGAAAATCCATAGACTCGATTCACTAGTTCATATAATCCAGACCGTAAACTATCACATCAACGGTTCTCCATCATTCATTCAACCATAAATATCAAATAAACAAACCATTCTTCACAATACTGTAATTTAAACATACTCTGGTGAAACAATGATCAAGGCAAGATTTATAAGTAGATATATTGATTCTGTCGTAAAAGAAATCCACCACAGAATTTTCAAACCACATGGTAACTAAATGACGTATAAATGCGCGGGAACGCACCTAACATACACACACATTTATAATCACAGACGTTCACGCTCAATATAGAAAACAAAAGCTCTCACACACACACACGCTCATACGATGACGCATGCACACACTTCAGCTCACGTGGTCGTAGCAAATAACGTTTAAAAACACGAAACAATTTTCGTTATGAATCAACAGCAGTAAACGTATGCACAATATCAACGAGTTGGCCGCCTGCCAGCAATTTTTCACCATTAGATCTGAAACGGACGGGGCGATTTTCGGACGTTTTTTCCCCGACCGGGTGATGGAATTTTGACAGGCACGTCTCGTGAATTTGTTAAAATAATACAAGGTGAGTGAACTGCGTAATGAGACGGAAAAATGTTGGGGTATGTCAGGTTTTTGGATCAGCACAAATTTGTTGACGCAAAATGGTGTACATTTTTTGTGTTTATTAGTATGATCAATTTTGACGTTATTGAAAATAGTCATCGATCAATTTTCAATAACGTCTATCTCATTAAATAAATAGGTTCTGTTTGTCAGATTATTTTTGATATGAAAGAATCTTTTACGAGATAAGTTTTAATTGAAACGTTTCTGGTTTTAAGTTGCTTGTGTCATGTGGGTGTGATTTTGAATGATGTGAATGTTAACGATCATATCGTTTCCCGACATCTCTTAAAATTGCTTATTACTAAGTATTCAAGAGATAAAAACTTTTAAAGTAAATGGATAGTCTTGTCTATATTTTGAGCTATTTTCGTGTGTATTTTATGACAGTTAGCATGTGAAAAAATCTTTTTAAAGCTCTTTGTATCCTTCACTAGTAATTAACGAACAATATTATCTTGGAAGTAAATTTTAACCTACTTCTAATTGCGATATCGAAGTGGAATTTTGTATGTCTTTGGTACGTAGGTATCTGTATTTTTTTTTCATATGCTTTACGTTTTTAAGTTTAATCAAAAACGAAACACAATATCGCGTGTGTGTACGTACCATTACATGTTTGCAGCAAACACGCTAAGACAAATGTTTACTATATTTATCGTCGTAACTCGTCAACAGATAGAACGGGCTGACCTTTTAGGTCGTATATTTCAAATTTATTTTGAAAAATGAACACATTGATATTTTAATATATGCTGGTAGTTATATTTCTTATTGGTCATTGACCCCTGTCATTCACCATTTGTGCCGTTTGTAGTGTGATATTTTATTGTTATCAAGTGTTAATAAAGAAATATATTTGTTATCTTTAATAGCCACCAGCAACAAAGAAAATAATAACGATTAAAATTGCTATGCAGAACTTAACCTCTGCAAAGACTAAAGACCCAGAGGCGGTGTGCGTTTTAGTCGGTTCAAGTCCGACATACCCAACCGGCTCCGGCGGGGGAAGGGGTATCCGTGGGGATTATTCGCACGATAAAAAAGGTATAAGTATACTTTCCCATGCTCTAGCGTCTAATCTAGCTCTCTATCAATTGTGTTCAGTGGTGTAAGCCAAGAGAGATACTTTCGCATTAATAATATAATGTTATTAGTATTTAAATCTATATCTATTATCTCTGTAACGTAAGCTATGACGTGTGTAGGACGAGTGCGGGGGAGAACTCGAAGACAGCACACGACAGAATTTAAAACTTTTATAAGATTTAACCATTTCAGCATGCATACTAAATGATTAATCATGCTATTTAGGGTATAATTCCCCCAATTTGCACATATTAAAATCATGTTCAAGTAATAAAAATGTCAAAAAACCAGTTTATGTGACTAATAAGAACATTTCCCTCGAACCTCGTTCTGTAGCGGTGACATCATTAACTTGGCACATGGATGTCATTTCCTTTTGGGGACCTGTTCGTGACTTCTCGTGTATTCGATAAACTGTTACCTTTAAATGTCTTAGACATTCGTCTGACTAAATATACCGAATCTATTTTGTGTTACCTATTACATAATCTGAGAAGTTCTATCGACTTAAGTATTTCAAGGTGGTATTTGGTTTAGTAAATTTGACTAGAAATCAGACTTAGAACTTGCCTTGATAATATAATAAATAAATAAATAATAAATATTCTAGGACAATTTACACAACGTCACCTAGACCCATGGTAAGCATAGCTTAACTAGCTTGTGTTACGGGTTCTAGAATGCGGATAAACATACTTACTTACTTACTTATACATAGAAACACCCAGACCAATGCAGATATTCATATTTCGTAAACACAAATATTTGCACTGAGCGGGAATCGAACCCGCACCTCCTGCGTAGCAGTCGCGTTCACTACCGCCACGTTACGGAGGTCGTCAATATGAGAGGGTAGCAAGTAACCACGTAATGACCCTTCAATACATTGACTAAAAATATTACACTACAAAAATATTAATATATAATATTGCCAATGCCGTGGAGTCTTGACCCCCAAACTTTTAGTACATATATCTTACGTAATCCCAACGTAGTTCACAGAATACATAAATTCAAAAGGGCGTATTATACCTCACATCCCTCATAATAGATCACAGGGAGCAAATCAATATGAGAGCTAATGGAAACCGAGTTACAGAATAAACGGGGGAAAAACTAATATGTCATGCTATTAGACCTTCGCTGATGTACGGCTGACAGATCTTCGGGATTATTGTGGTATCGCATTATTATTATATTACATATACCTACAATCACATTACTTCAATATTTTCCTGATATGTCTTTGGTAAATTTTGGTAAAGGCAAAAGTGTGAATTTGATGCTAGTATAATATGGCGATTCTTTTTGCCTCGTCCTCCATTCCCCTATTTTTGGAGAGTGTATTTTTTATCTAGGACATGTCAATTTGACTTCACCTCGCATGATGGTAAGCTGAAGGCAGAGTCCCAGGAAAGAGGGTCACTATTACGAACACGTACAGTTTTACAATGGTGGCATTCAGGTTGACGACTTCATCAAATGCTTTTTTTTAGTCGGTTCGGGTCCGACATAACCTACCCAACCGGCTCCGGTCGGGGGGTATCCGTGGGGATTTTTCACACGATAAAAAAGGGCAACTAAAATACTTAATTGAAATGGAGCAGTGTACCACTTTACAATATACTAGTTAGAAAAATCTCATTTCATTCTCGCGGTGGAGTCTCCAATGCATCTTAAGCAGTCCACGGGCGTGATTTTTTTACTATGCAATTGCAGTGTATGCCCTCCTTGAACTGCTGGGCTATCATTACATTCCTCAAGATTTCTCTAGAGTTCAGAGATCCGTTAGCCTTGCTGCATACGTAAAATTAGAAAATGTTTCTTTTAGACAAGATCTACAATGAATCCACATTTGCATGTCTTGTTTTTTTTTATGTATGTGTAAAATAGCATGGATTTTCTCACAGTTTTCTGTTACATTTTAATTATGAGAGTAATTTCGTTGACTTTCACTACGATTGCTCTGACTACCTACGGTATTAATAGTATCTTATCTTAAGTTATGGAGGTGTGTGCTATGAAGCTTAGCGGACACTTCGACGGTATTGAATCCTTTGTGTCAACCCCAAAATGGCCCCTACGTTTGGGATAGCCTTCAATTAGGGTGGCTATTTTCTCTTAATTGTAGGTGCCTGAAATCTTCTCGTTTCGGGTAGCCCTTCCCGAGAAGATCTATTTGTAAATACATTCATATTATACATAGGAACAAACAGACCAAGGCAAATATTTATATTCATGCACACAAATATATGCACTGAGTGGGAATCGAACCCATGCCTGCTTTTTTTTTTTTTTTTTTTTTTATCGTGCGCAAAATCCCCACGGATACCACCTCCACCAAAAGCGATGGAGGTGATTATGTCGGACTCGAACCGACCAAAACGCACGCCGTCCATGGGTCCTTGATTGCCGGAGGTGAGATTATACAAGACATATCTCTCGCACCCCGGCAGACCCGGGGACATCTCTGTTGAGATGACCCTCTTCCCCCAATGTGGGGACCATTGTGTCCCCATCTAGCCCCTGGGTATGGGGTGGCATTTTGCGCCATCGCCGTGGCCTGCTTCTGCTAGGGTGACCGGTGGCTCCACCCGTCACCCCCAGGCCCGCGCTCATGGGGGACGGAGGTCATTCTGCGACCTCCGACGTCCGAGTCGCCTCCGCTCACGAACCCATGCCTGCTGCGTAGCAGTTGCGTCCACTACCGACACGCCACGGAGGTCTTCGAAATAAGTGAGATGAAATAAATTTAAAAATAACCTGAAATGTTTATTAGTAAACGACTCGTGCGTCTGTTGATAAAACCAAATACGTAACGACTACTTTTAGTAAGTACCTTTTCATTACAGCTCCATTTTATTACTATGAGGTATGTTTATAACCTCGGAATTGTTTAATGGAAGAGAATTTTAAGAAGAATCCAAGTTACTCCAGTCTTACCTGTAACAAAGACATGATGATTAGTCAAATTACACTGTCTATATGAATAAAATAGCCTATATTCGCGGCTCCGCCCGTGTGGTTGTCGGTTATCGTGACCTAAGCGCCATCTGTGCACCTTAAATTCTATACTATAAGCACCTCTGTCTACCTCTTCGGTGATAAAGGTGTGAGTTTATGTTATGTTATGTAAATTCTATATAATCATAACTCTGGTTATGCTTAACCGATTGCAATCAAACAAACGCAAGATTTTAAGTTGAACCAACACCCTTCAAACAAAAAAACACCGCATATAAATCCGTTCAGTAGTTTTAGCGTCCATCGCGAACAAAAATACTAGATATTTATAATATATTTTACTGATATAACCAATTGTAAGAAAAGCATTCGCCCTCTCCAATTTTTGGTAGCTGTAATCTCATGTTGATTAAATACAGACTAATTTAATAATACACAGAACAAGGTCAGGCTTCAGAAGACCCTTTTATATCAGTAAGGAGATTCTCCGATCTAATTACTTAAATACTAATCCATTTTGCGCTAGTAGCCTGTGGCCTAGCCGTAGTGAACGCGACTGCTACGCAGGGGGGTACGGTTTCGATTCCCGTTGAGTGTATGTATAAAGTATGTATGAATATGTCTATTTGCATTGGTCTGTGCTTTAGAGAGTACGTTAACCGGGCTGTTATACGATTGTCTATGGCAGTCATAACATAACATAACATAACATAAACTCACGCCTTTATCCCCGAAGGGGTAGGCAGAGGTGCTAGCACCCACATTTCGCCAGTTTATGTTTAGGTCCCAATGTAATAGGTGGCGAGCCTATTGCCATTAAGCGGGCACTTATAAACCTGCGATAAATACACACAACTTCGAAAAGCATCGCAGTCATTGGTGTGTGCCATGGTAAAACCTGGGATCTAACCCGAGACCTCGTCTTAGCATTCCATTACCCATACCACTAGGCCACCGCGGCTATGGCAGTCGTTATAGAGAAGAAATGTTCCACACAGAAGGGCTGATCACCGGTCCGTTGGAAGGCTTCCACATTGACATAAGTAATCCACTTTCAGTAATAAACACAAATTGTTCAACAACTTCTTGCAAAAGCAGTATAATTTTGATAGTCGGAAGCAATATATATTAGCCGAATGACTTCATTGTTAAAACTTCTTGTGAAATTCCAAAATATAAACAACTGAATACGTTTTCGAGGAAACATCACACAAATAGGTATTTAACCGCCATTTGTTATAATACTTCAAAATACATTCTTTTTGTTTTAAATAGACCTTGATAAGTATAGCATTCATTTGAGACAGAGGTGTGACATAATTTCTGAAAAGAATTTGGAACAGCTGAATTTTGAACGTGAAGCCGAATGCGGGCTGTTGACTCCGCCTGCTCCGGTGGGGAAAAGACCCTGAAATTACCACGGAAATCCTACCTATCCAGGACATCCCTAGCCAAGTCATTAACTGCACTAACCTGGATTGTTATTTTAGAAAATGAAGTTGCTTTTGCTGTCTGTTCGCATATAGATAAAGTACTCGACGAATTTTAATGCAGTTTTCAGCTATAGATAGAGTGGGTGGTCATTATTGGTCCTGAAGTATAAGAGTCACAGCAGAGAATACGATTAATCACCGATGCGTTACGCTTTAAATACTTGCAATCGAAATTTGTTGGTTTTCATTAGTACGAAAATTGTTTTTGTTTACTAAAACTAAGTCTGACAACACAAGTTCGACTCTATTAATAACACTCCAAGGTACATTATGCCAAAAAAACCACTTGGAAAGTCCTACTTGGAAATTGCAGTGTCTTCTGATATTTTAAGTAATTAGTCAGAGAAGTCATCAGATCAAATAAATATTTGGACTGAATCCAATTATATTTTAATATTATTTAGTGCTGCAAAATGTATAAAGAGATTAAAAGTTTCAACTTTGACGTCGTAATGTTGATAGATTGTTTTATCGGCGCCGGCGTCGAATTTAATGTGCAATTTGATGAGTGAAGTTTATCTAATAATAGAATAAGTTGATTAGTCTGGATTTTAGGTGGCATACAAGTTTTAACCATGAAAATTAAGATTCAAGGTTTGTTCTTCGCACTTACGGAAAATTGCACATATGTCTCCTCGCTTAAAAAGTCTTTTTACGTGCTTTGATGGGTGCGATTTGGCATCGGTACCTTTCTTTGGCAATTAGTGATATTTTGATATTGCTCTGTTGGGGATGTTAAACCGGCCGCTGCTGTTGTTACTAAATTGGCCAATACAAGACTCGGCGGAAACTTCGTCATTTGCCAGATGTACAAAACATAGTGTACCCAAGAGGTACCTTTTTTCGTGCATGTGGAAACATCAAAAAGGTCGCCTCGGATATTTCCTCGGCGGCTGGCAGTTATATTGAACTCCAGCCTACTAAAACCGCACGCTTTCTAGGGTCTTCCGATGCTGAAGTGCAATCAATAAGGTAATTCTCACGCCAGCTGACCCAGAAACATCTGCTGGTATGAAACCTTGCTTTTTCCACTGCACTGACAGCATAGAAACTCTTTTAATATTCTATTTTTCTTTCTGCCCTCTACAAGATCAGCAGCACGATTGTATACGCCCCTAGTACGTCCTTAGACCACGGTAACCACTTTCCACCTTTATGGTACATAAAAAAGTACTTCCTGAGCCCTCTTTCCTCAATTCCACCTCGGATATATCATGCCATTACATTATGCCTATCATCATATGATAAGCATTTGCAACGCCTAGCCTGTGTAGCGTGTGCCTTTGAGTGACGCCAGCCGGACGAACTTTAATAGCTTATTGAGCCACTAATATCGATGTGGCACACAACCGACACGCCTAAAACGAGATCATCTATAATGCAACATTTATTAAGTATCAAAATAACTGCTTTTATTTATAAACACAACATAACGCAAACTCACGTCTATATCTCCGAAGGGGTAGACAGAGGTGCTAGCACCCACATTTCGCCAGTTTATGTTTAGATCCCAATGTAATAGGTGGCTAGTCTATTGCCATTGACCGGGCACTTATAAACCTGCGATAAATACACACATAACTCCGAAAAGCATCGAAAAGTCATTGGTGTGTGCCATGGTAAAACCCGAGACCTCGTCTCAGCAGTCCATTTCTCATACCACTAGGCTACCGCGGAGTTCTGTAGTCAGTATAGTTTTGTATAAATATTTTTTACATTGTATAAATTTCGTCGGTCAACGCACTTAGCCCAAAGGTTAATTGTCTAAAATTCGAAGTATAACATAGAAATTTATTGTAATATCTCGCTCATAAACTACAACGGACAAATTACTTTTATCTGCCATTTCATAGCTAATTTGAAACACGAGTCCATTTTAACAGTCATGGTAGCCTAGTTGTATGGGTAATGGATTGGGACCTAAACATAAACTGGCGAAATGTGGGTGCCTACCCCTTCGGGGATATAGGCGTGAGTTTATGTTATGGGTAGTGAAATATCAACACAGAAGTTCAAACCATAAACTGTCATCATCATCCTCGCGTTAGTCCCGGCCGCATCCGAGTGCTTCACATAAGAGTCCGTAGTTCGATCGTTCTATCTCTGGCTTAGTAGAACTAGGACTGCGATTGGCCCTCGGATGGTAAGACTTTCTCCAGACTTCATATTCCCAGGGGTGGTCCTTTCATTCCACTTCACAGGCAACCACGCGGGACTTTTACTACTATTAAATTTATATAGCGAAAATAGTTTCACGATTGTCGTAAAAGTCACCAACGTTATTCATGGGTTTCTTAGTGTTAAGAGAGATTTGAACTGTAAATAGAATGATGTACTCATTATTAGGAATTTACAATACGATCATTATAGCTACGCATCTTTATCTCAGGAGTAAGCACATCTTGGGGCTTTTCTTTTTTTTATTTATTTATGGCATTTATTTATTTATTGACTTCACCTCGCCTGATGATAAGCTGAAGGCAAAGTCTCATGAAAGAGGGTCACCATTGCAAACACGTTCAGTGCTACAATGGTGGTGCTCAGCTTGATGGCCTCATCAAATGCTTTTTCACACCCCGCTTAAAGGACCCGGGACTGTAGAAAGAAGGAAACACGTGCGCCGGCAAGGAATTCCAGGACCAGGACTATAGATAAAGTGACAATGTATCGGCGAAAACGACAGTGGAATCGCTTAAGAAAGTATAGGATTACGTACATACATCCATCATTACAGGCATTTCCCAATGCGACAGAATGCTCCATGGAAACCTTGAATGCTACCAACCAAATATGATGACGTAATAAACGACTTTTGATTTAAACTTTAACGTCTACACAAGGACAAATTCACAACAAAAAAATGAATGAATGAAATGATTGAATAAATGAGTGAGTGATCGAATGAAATGATTGAATGAGTGATTAAAATGATTGGATAAATGAATGATTAACGAATGAATGTCATTTATTCGCATGAAATACGGTACAACATAAATGGTTTATTACAATGAATAGAACTGTATCAAAAGACAATCCAAATATCCGTTTAATACGTAAATAAATCGAACCCACTACCGATCGGCGACAGATAAGATAAGCATGAACAGCTCCCTAATACATGTATATATGGTATGTCATGTAATGTGATTTCATGTACGATAATCGTATATTTTATGAGTTTACGATAATCGTGATGGTAAACAAATTGTGTAGAACGGGAGTCATATCAACAATGTTCGATTGACTTCACTACAACATCCAAAAGAAAAAAAAATATGCAGGGCCGCTTTTTATACCCGTTAGGTTGCAGATAAGCATACGGTTAACTTGATGGATAGTGTAAGGTAAGGGTAAGGTATGGCACTTCCTCAGTCGAGGCAACTGGGACAGGAGATACCGTTCTTTGTCTTTGGGAACCTTTGATAGAAGTGAGAACAAAGTAATAACTTGTGAATTGGATCGTCGTAACGCCCATTCTGATGTTGAGCGTTAAGTGACTATGACGCTAGTTACAAGATTTTTACTATCCCATAAAGTGCTCAACGCGCCCGAAGAAATTTTCACTTCATGACGCCCCTGGTATTGTAAACGTACATAGGCCACTGTAAATTATTTATTCTAATAATGACACAACGCTGAAACTGTAACGCCTCAGGCAAAACATGGGTCGGCTGGCATTGACAAAATCAAACCTATTTGACAAATAAATCAATTATATTTCATCCTCAACGAAATAGAACCTGGATACCTTTTTTTTATTGTGCGCAAAATCCCCATAGTTACCACCTCTCGCCGAAACCGGTGGAGGTGATTATGTCGGACTCGAACCGACCAAAACGCGCCGTCTATGGGTCTTTGATTGCCGGAGGTGAGATAGTACAAGACATAGTACTATAACGAAGTGCAAGACATGCCAGTACCGTAGCAATTAGAAAGACATTATCTCTCTTCTTCTCTTCTTCCTGACGTTAATTCCAGTCGCATTCGAAGCTGTCACTTCGGAGTCTGAGGTCGGCGTTTACCTAACTGCGGGTTTGGCTGAACTTTGATATTTTTGAAGCGACTACCATTTGAGTTCCACAATGGCCGATATCGAAGCAGTACAGGTAGACCAGTTGTCGAACTTTTTAGGGCTCCAACTACACCGTAACGACTATCATAGACGTTCGTATGACAACCAAGACCGACGGCTTGTGCCTCTGAGAGCACGACCAGAGCAATGCAAATAGCTATCTACTTATATATTCATGCATACAAATAATTGTACTGTGCAGGGATCGCATCCCGCGCCCTCCTGCATAGATGTCGAAAGACAATGTTTCTATTTTTCCAATGACAAAGAGGTGAGATGTTATGTATTACGTACTAAAGTATCAAAGAAAAGCAGCTTAAAATATTTATCTAACAGATTTCAGACACCAAATCGTATTAGAATCAGAGAACCGAAATACGAAGAAGAAAAACAAGTGCCCTAAGTTAGTGTTACAATAAAGTAAACTTAGAAAGTTCATTCGTTCCTTATACTTGCTAACAAGTATCCAATACTTGTTAGCAAGTCTACGAACCAACGAAAATCGTTCACGGTTCATGAATGAATGAGTATACACGAATCTAAATATATAAACCCACTTAATGTTTAAATGTCTAAGTCTCTACCGTCTCTACCATGGTGAATGTTCTGATGAGCTCTTCCAATTAATCCCACCCTCCCCTTTCCTACACAGGACAACACGAGCAGGGCTTAGATGTCACTCGCATACGGTACAAAATATTCCATCAAGGACCAAGCGTTTCGGTGAGTCTTTTCTCTGCCGCACCATTGAGTCCTGGAATTCCTTGCCGGCGCACGTGTTTCCTTCTTCCTACAGTCCCGGGTCCTTTAAGCAGGGCGTGAAAAAGCATCTGATGAGGCCGTCAAGCTGAGCGCCACCATTGTAGCACTGAACGTGTTTGCAATGGTGACCCTCTTTCATGAGACTCTGCCTTCAGCCTAACATCAAGCGAGGTGAAGTCAAATTGACGTGCCATGAATAAAAAAAAAACAAAAAAAGGTTGGTTGCTCCTTAATGTAAAAAAGGTTTAAATTTATCCTTTCGTGGGACAACCCCCTGCGGGAAGGACGAACGTAGTCAAAGTCGCGGGTACCCTTTGGATGCAGACCCATTGATTGGAAGTTAATGAGGAGATCTATGTCCAGCAGTGGACGTCCTATGGCTGAAATGATGATGATTGTCATAGATCGATTTTAGAGTGGTAGGTATGTAGTGAATGAAAGAAAATACATTAACAAAACACACATTCTTATTTATCAATTATATATCCCTCGTTACCTGTATGAAAGAAATTAATGAGCAAATTAACTTGTAAACTATTGCCCAAAACCTAATTATCTACAAAGTACAAAAAAAGTGAAAGATCTATGCAACAGGATCGTAGCAGATGTAACAAATATGGTCTCTGCCTACCCCAATGAAATAGAGACGTGACGATATGTACGAGTAGCTAAACACTAAACGCTAAAACTCAACCAATAAGTCCTGGTACCAAATGTCCTGGCAGTCCTGGTACCAAATGGTCTAACTCAATAGCTATACATCTAAATCCTATTAAACAGGTTGGTATAGTTACGGGTTACGGCGCCCGCCAGCTCAATAAAGGTACCCGGCCGGGTCCAGTCGAGTATGTAAAAAGTGAATGAATGAGGATTAGGTGAAAGGATTTATTGAGCGAATGAGATAAGAAAGCATTTGTCTCACCGTGAGCGGGAAAATGATCATTTACTATTTTCACGCTCAAGAAACGCACAGTAGACCAAGATAACGTGTGAATGAAGGAAATGCATAAACGAACAGAGACTCTCTCATGACAAGATCAATTCATTAGAATTTTAAAATTTCTATATAAAGGTAATTTGAGATTGGATGAAAAAATACATCAATTCTTACATTGTCAATCGGGATCGCAATCATAAATTTTGAACGCAGATCGCGATCGAAACTGACTGTACAAGGTTCCATATGTGGATAGTTCATAGTTGTCTGTCTGTCTGTCTGTCGTAACAAAATGAAAAGTAATAATAATCGCTGATCTACGAGTTATTTCGCTAGCGTTTAAATGATTGTGAGTAATCTTAAACGCCGGTCAAACAAAAATTATAAGAATGGATGTACTTTAACAACAACAATATGATTGTACGAGCGTTGTAAATACCCGCTTTCGTTTACAATTGGTAGCCTAGCTTTCCGCTAATCGCCGGCGGTGGGGCAAGTACCGAAGGGATACTAGGGCACGTGTGTAATATTGACTATAGCCAGCAGTGATACCATTCACATATTCAAAAGGGTCAGGTATTCGACGCTGGCAATATTATTTACGTAAATGATGTATGTTAGAATATGTGTGCTTAAGGATACTATTGCAGTTTATTCATGCTACAATTCAATCGGTATTTTTGGAATCTAGAAAAAGGTAGAGTAGAAATAAAACTTACAACTTCTTTAAATGATATTTACCTATATACCTATTTATTTACTCAATAGGGGTCGGCTTTCTAGTCCAACTAAGATGCGGCTGAACCTCAATATGTTCCGTGAAGCGACTGCCATCGGAGCTCGACAACTACTAGAGTATAGAGGCGAAAATTCCATAGAGATAAATACACATTGCATACGCATAACCTACCCAAAATCAGATAAAATAAATGTACTCGCTTTATTAAAGTAGTTTTTTTTAGCTGGAATACGTCAATTTTATCTCACCTCGCCTGATGATAATCTGACGAGAAGGCAAAGTCTCAGAAAAAAGGTCCACCATTACAAACACGTAAAGTGTTAGAATGTGTCTATGTTAAAAATATAAGTTCACGTCCTTCCACGGTGACTTTAAACGACCGACTAGCCGACTAACCACCGCATGTTCAGATTCTGTCGTACAAGCTGATTAGACCATTAAATAGTCTATTACTGATTAACAAAACAGTATAATTAGTGACGTAATCAGCACAGTGAATGCTCTAGTATCAATTAGGGAAACGATAACGGATATATAAATAGTTAGGCACGGGTACAGTGTGTAACCAGTTTTATTTTTGTTTCCTGTACTAACATAACAGATAAGAATAATATGTATTTTGTGTGTATGTAATTATGTATGTTTGTAATGTATAAACTCAAAAAGTACTGAGCCGATTTCAAAAATTCAATTCTATTCAGTCTGGTGTTAGTGCAATTGACTGCTACGCAGGGCGTGCAGTGCTGGTATTATGCAACTTAGTGGGCAGACACGGTCCAACTGATGAAAAATGGTCACCGTGACCAATGGCCGTTTACAACATCAGGGGGCATCACACTTGTGCTGTCGACCCTGTAGAGAGGAGGGGGAGACCAAGCAGGGTTTTCATACCATCACATAATATTTACAACTAGCCCTCGGTCCTCCCACTGACAACATAAAACCTCTCCAGTGAGCTCTGGATACTCTACTCACCGCCGTAAACACAACACAAAGTAATTATTAGCCGTGGTATTCTGTAGGGCGGAGGTACTTACCCAGTCGGACTGCTCCATTAGGACGGGAGATACCGTCATGTTCTAATCTCCATCGATATTGCTTATCATCAGATAAGATTTATGTTGTCAAAATAAAGTATAAATATCATTATATTATTATACTATCAAACATTCAAATCGACACGACAATTAGAAGTTAGTTAAATTCGACTTCAAAGATTTGTTTACATAAATAATTAGTTAGGTACTTGTGAAGCTTTGACATTTTGATAAGGCTTATGCTAATATTCGGCCTACGTGAAATTGTGAACCAATTAGTATATAAACATTTCTTATGAATAAATTTAATTAGAAAAAGTTCAAGACGCGTCGGACTTGAACCTTGAGAAATACTCTGAATATCGCCATGAAGTGGGTTTTGTGCTGTCAGTGGGAAGACTAATTTGTTTCCTGCAATGGCGGCACAGAAGATCTTTGAACCTTCCCCCTCCCCTCCGCTACCTCTGCAAGAAGGGCATTAGAAGGTCTCTATAGGGGTCGGCAACACCAGTGTGACCACTTTCCATCAAGTGAGCCATGTGCTTGTGTGCCACCCAAGTAGCAAAATCAGTAATACCAAGGGCATTACACACGCGCTGTCACTTGTAGAAACTTTCTAATGCTCTTTTTGAAGAACCCCATAGTGATGTCGTGGACACGAGTACTTGGAGTCTTAAAAAGTAGCTCAACAACTGGTATAGCTGCAGTACATGGAAATCGCCTATACATATTGATTGTGGAAATCAGATGGCAGTTAGTTCACGGAAAATAAGTTAAACGCAGTTAGACTAGAAAAAACAGGAGCCCAGGATTAACGCACGGATGATAATGATAGACATATTCCAGGTTTTACTTGAGGTTTGGATCTCCCGCTGCCTTATACTTGACCTCATATATGCCAACCGGGACTGACATTCGCTCGTTTATGCGCCATGTCAAAATTTATCAAACGTACATTACATTGGTAATGAAATTGTGTTCATGGTAATTTCAAGTTCCGGAGGCACTTAACGCGTTAATTGCGAGACTTTATCGTGAGAAATTCTCTCATGGACATAGACTAACGGTAAATCAGCCATGTCGAAATTACTGCGACGAAACCACGCTGCGTTCCGTTACAAAAGCCTGGCCTTGGGCCCAGGATTGGCAGAAATATGCCTTATGGGTCGGTGACCATCACGATCGTGATACGCCACGACAACTGCAACCTAGATATGGTGTTCGACATCAGGGAATTCTGGAAAACCGCCTCCACCGAACGGTGCGAGGCGTATATGAGAAAATTTCCGAGCAAAACAGGGGCAGGAGTGCATGTAGATGTAAGCAGCCAGCCCTATAGCAGACTGCCTCATCGTGGACTACTTGAGGCATAGTCTCCTTCCGATTAAAAGTATCTCAGTTCAATCACCTTCAGAGTCTCGCGCAGCAGATCATCTAAGGCTCTCTGGCACCAGAACTCTACACATAGCCACGGTCAACAGCTTATACTTTTCATAATGTCACCATCGCCATCGTTAATGATAAAAAAAAAAGAAAAAATTTCAAAGTAGGGGGTATTCGCACTTTTTTTAGCATCTTTTAAAATGGACATGTGCGAAACATTTCTATCATTGAATAATGATATAACCAAGTCATTAGGAGTCAACGGAAGAAGGCAATAAAACTATCATTAGTATTTAAACAGATGTGAGAGAAAAAGTGTCAGGCATTTGTCATTCGCTGATCTCGAGTTGGGCGAGACGTTTTATTTCGATATCACTCGAGTGAATATTTAATCCCCCTTTCTTATATATTAGCTGCTTCGCATTTTTTTAATGTGGCCTTGATATTAAAAATATGTTGAAAGAATTCTATTATATCCATGAAGTGTTCCGTATTCAAATAATCGGACTTTTTTATATGACACGTCAATTTGGGTTCACCTTGCCTGATGGTAAGCTGAAGGAAAAGTCTCAGGAAAGAGGGTCGCCATTACAAACATGTTACAATGGTGGCGATCAGCATGACGGCCTCATCAGTGTTTTCAGGCTCTGACTGTAGGAAAAAGGAAACACGTGAGCTGGTAAGGAATTAGAAGACTTCATGGTGCAGTAACGGAACTACTTATTAGACAATATTGACAATAACATACATGGGCAGTAATATTGTGTGTATATTGTCAATAATAAAAGACACTATGTTTCAATATATTTTTCATAATAATATGCAGGTATCTTGCTCATTAAATTTACATTGCCTCACCTGATGGGAAGCTTGGATGGAGCTTAATTAAGGCCATCATTTCTGCTGATGCGAAAAAATGGTTTTTCGCGTCTTTATTGAAAATTACGTTATGTAAACGTGTTTCGAAAAATTAAGTAAACTTTATTCAAATTCTAATTGAAAACGAATCATACTAAGAGTAATTCTTGAGGGTTTAATTTCCTCTCGGAAATGTAGCTAGGTTTCATATGCCTGGGAATACACAAATGTGTAAATAAATCAAAAATTCCGATTCAATAATTCTGTAGACTACCAAATCAATCCTTTATCTGTTTCCACAAAAAAAAACCCTTGAAAAAAGCCCGAGTACTGTGCAGTGGGTGTACGAAAGCGATAACAAGTTTCGCAGTTTTTATATACGCGTTACTACGGATTGAGATGATTAACTGTTGCTGTTGAGTGTACTTCGGCAAACAGCTTTGCAGTAAGTGCTTTCGCTAAGATTGGATAGGATTGTAAATTTTCTTTACTTTAAAGGAAATCCTTGAAGTTGTGCGTGTGTTAAAGAACAATATCTAAAGGCAACGTATAACAGGGATGTTTATGTTTATGAGTTAAGATAATAATATATTGTATCTATAAAGTTTTTCGGCCTTTTATTAGTGAGTATATTGAAATTGATGAAGTGTGAATACGTAATTACGATAACTTTACTAGAAGTTTTTATTTCATGAAACTGGTTAAGAATAACACAATTTTTTTTAAGTGTGGGCAGCCGTGAAAGTTCCTTCATTCAATAGGTATCGATATTAGGATGAAGTAGATATACTTTTAAACCTTAGGCATCGTCTTAATAGAACGCAAACGCGATTATCGCGCGAGTAAGAAGTTCGCGCAAATCCATTTCAATAGGCATGTCGAAAATTATTATATGAACAGTTTAATAAGGAATCTAATAACGTGCATACATTTTCAATTAAATTGTTTTTGTTTAATCATAATCTATTTCGTGACCCAAAAATAATGAAGCCATATTTACAGTTTAGTTAGGCAATTTGGTTTGGTTTTAAATTATTTTTCAGGAAAAACCAAGGCATAATTTTAGTAAGAATGAGAGAACCTTGCCGTCACGTCTATGGTAGCGCGAATATCAAAGAGGATATGTATTCGAAATTCATAAAGTTTAATCGCGCGTTCAGAATTCGCGCGACTCGCGTAGTCGCGTTCTGTTAGGACAACGCCTTATCCTTGTGGCCATTAACAAAGCCTGACTGATAATCACTTTAAAAACGGCAAGGCTTGATAAGTGACTGCTACGAAACCCTGAGAATATAACATATAAACCATCAAATTGAGATCGGAAAAAGAGAATGCACCAACGGCACTTGAACCCACGAACTTACCCTCACCGAGGAATGCTAAAACCTCTGAGTCACAGGCCACGATATTAACCATCTTGGGGCGATGGTGGGAGTCATCTACCGACAATCATACTAACTATCGATCGGTTTTTCCGAACTAAATTATTGTAAATTCAGAAAAACAAAAACCAAATTACCCCCTATTTTATCAGCATATTTTGACTAACCTCAAAAGTGAAGTAATGGCGTGAAATCAATCTGTTTGAGTGACTGTATCTGGTGATCTCAGCCTGTTTGCCCAACGTTCAATACCCCTTTATTTCTATATGATAAGCTTTTGATTGATTGAACAAGTAATTGGAGATAGAACTGTGGTGTTTTTCTAATCAACTCAAAGTACAAAGTGGCCAACATAGGAGTTTAACTTAGACTTTAAATTTTTGTTTTGTTATAAAGGACACGTCAATTTGATTTCACCTCGCCTGATGGTGAACTTAAAGCAAGCAGTACAAACACTTATAATGACACAATGGTGGCGCTCAGCTTAACAGCCTCTTCAAATGCCTTTTCACGCCCCGTTTAAAGGTCCCGGGTCTGCATGAAGAAGGAAACACATGAACTGGTAAGGAATTTCAAGACTTAATGGTGTGCCAGAGAAACGAATCACCGAACCGCTTGGTTGTTGATGGAATATTCTACACCGTGTGCAGGTGATATTCAAGCTCTGCAGGTGTCGTCCTATATAAGAAAAGAGAGGGTGGGACTAATTGGATGAGCTCATCAGAACATTCATCATGGTAGTGATGGTAAAATATTGCCAAGGCCCGGACGCCACATCTCTGCGCATCTCTTAGGACAAACTAAACTGCAAAACGCGTATTAGTAACTTTTAATACATGATTGATATTGATAACACACTTGTACTTGCCTACCGTATTTATTTTACATTGACAGTGGGCATATGAATGCTCCAATGTAAACCTTTCAAAATGCCGCAAGGCGTAACCGGTTAAGTACAAAAATAAAAACAGTGGACAAGTACAAGTGTGTTATGAATATCAATCATGTATAACAATAAGTTCCATCAAGTGCGATCAATCAACAGTATAAATAATAATAAGTAACTATTAACTTCAAAATTAAGAAAATAAACCTCCATTCACTAAACCATCCGTCATTGAAGAATTGTCTACTCACTGAAGCCTGTTTTCTCATTTTTTTATAAATACAACTATTCTCAGAGGACCAACTTTATTGAACGAAAATATTCCTTGAAAACGTCGCAGTGGATTTCTCTTATCGTTCAGAGAATAAGTTTTCAATAGCTTATTCTGAATGGGCAATTATTGAATGAACAAGACTTTACTGCTAACAATAAATTTAAGCGATATTACCTATTAATAAATGGGATAACTTCTAGAATATATTTACCATAAGATCCTGCTAATTGTAAGAGTTATGAGGATCAATGGATATTTTTTATTATTTGAACTCTTTTAATGTAGCCTAGTGGTATGGGTAATGGACTGCAAAGACGAGGTCTCGGGTTCGATCCCAGGTTTTACCAATAACTTTTCGATGCTTTTCGAAGTTATGTGTGTATTTATCGTAGATTTATAAATGCCTGGTTAATGGCAATAGTCTGGCCACCTATCACATTAGGACCTAAACATAAACTGGCGAAATGTGGGTGCCTACCCCTTCGGGGATAAAGGCGTAAGTTTAAGTAATGTTATGTTGTGTTATGACTTTTAATGTTTTAGTTTTAAAGACTGTATATACGACAGTCTTTAAAACAAAAACACAAATATGTTGTGTTTACTCGTACCTATATGAAACTATTACGTTAAGACTTGTTACCTTTATGGATTGCTATATGTATTCAAATCGATGTAAACCGTTGTTGGTAGACCTAAAATAAAACACATTTTTCTTTAAAGTTTTCATTAACTACCCCCAAAAATATGTAAACCCCAGCTGGTTAAATATAAACTTGCGTGCCACTAATGGCACTACTAAGCATCTTAACCCTGTTCGGGTTTCACCTAACCCACATTAAAACTTAGCTCGAATGAGACCCCATATAATCCGATGATACATTCGACTTCTGCTTTATCTCTAAATTACATTACTGTAATCAACTCATTCAGAGGGTTCAAAGAAAATTTCGGTGCTGTCAGTGTACAACACAAAGTAGGGTTTCTTAACATCGCATAGTGGTTACATCAGTCCTCGGTCTTCCCACTTTTTGTTTTTTATTTATCGTACGAAAAACCCCACCCATATCACCCCACCGGAGCCGGTTGGGTGGGTTATGTCGAACCGACTAAAACGCATGCCGTCTTTGGGTCTTCAGTTGTCGGAGGTGAGGCCTTCTCTTCGAGATGACCCCCGTCGGGTGTAACTCGGTCTTCCCACTGATAACACAAAAACCTCTTCAGTGTGCTCTGGCTACTCACCGCCGGAAACACAACACAAGGTTATTATTAGCCGCGGTAATCTGTAGGTACTTCCCCAGTCGGACTTCTCAATTAGGACGGGAGATACCGTCATGTCCTACCTCCGTTAAATATATAAATATACTCCAATAAATTAAAATTTAAATACAAAATAAAACGCCAACTTCTTATCTAATCAAACTGTTTTTATTACACGCCACGTAAAGGAGGGTGGATACCGCGCTACATGACAATTGTATTTTTTTTTATTTACATTATTCATGCAAAGGTATTCACTGTTTGGTATATTGCGTGAATATGTATTTTTTATCTTCTTTTTAATGTGATATTTAAAATGTTTGTATATTTGTTACTTAACATTGTTTGACTGTGTTTTTTTAAACTAAGTACATAGGTCTATCTATAGACCCAAAACTAAACTTAACTTGTAATATAGATTCTTAAATTCAGATAAACTAACCGATGATGTTACCATACACATATTTTACTTCAAAAATCCAGATCAATGCGTAACAATAAGCAGAAATCGAACCAACAACATGCTCTTTTACACATTCTATCTTCACACCAATCTCCAATTATCTCCCTACTTCCTCCCAGAGTCTTAGTACTGCGCATTAACTAAACAATTTACAGCGGGAAGCCAATCTCAGTTGCCTCGCGGCGTCGCTTTGTTCTTACGAACTAAATGCCTCTAAGTAATTGCATAACAAGGAAAATTATGACAGTTCTTACATGTTTAAAACACGTTTTCTTCCCTTCTCAAGACTCCGTCCGATGGCCTCACTTATTCTCTACACGTATTCTCCTTTTTTTAAGATTCCATAAAAATATTGGAACTTACGGAAATATTTTAGTCGATTCGGTCGAGCCGTTTTCGAGTTATGTTGCGCAAAAAGAAGGGTTATGATTAGGTAGACTGGACTGTAAATGTCCGTTAACGTGACTTTTGTTCATATAACCGTTTTCACTTGTCACCCGAGGCTGGTTCTCATAGCCAAGAAGACATCACGATACCGGAGACAGAGGTCACCCAGGGTACAGGGGCAATACCTTAAGAGTCACTTTATAGCACGATTTCTAAAGACCGTTCGTGTCTGATATAATCAGCTCCACCAGCCAACACGTTATCTGAGTGTTTATGATTTTCGGGACTTCACGCGATATATTTTTGAACACTTACTTTTGTCGACGTTCCGGGTGCGTTGCAGCAGCCGTGGTCACGACTTGACTGGCCTGCGAGCGTCGCGTGAAGTCCCGAAAATCATAAACACTATGAGTAAACGCCGCGATAGTTTAAAAGTTACGTTATCTGAGCTTTTTGAGCCTTATTGGTTGTGTTCAATGACCAGTTTATTAGCATCAAAGAACAAAGCAACTCCTTAAAGAATAATTTCCACCCTATTAAAAGCATTTACTGCAGATCTATTCAAAAGCCCAGAAAATCGACACTTACTAAGTAATAAGGAGGGGATTTTCAAAAGTCTTATAGTCCATTCGACGTAATGACACGAATTTCCTACTAATTTATTTGAATAAAATCAGACTAAATAGTCTCCTAAGTCTATACCGCTTCAAAGTAATCGATATCTTTCCAGTTATCTGAGAATTCGATTGGAGAAGATAATTAATCCTGATAAGGATTTAGAGGTGACTGTACACGTTGTGCCAATATTGTCTACAAAGTGTAAGCAAGCAAGAAAAAGTAATTTTTGATAATCCTATGTATTTTATCAATCAATATAACTTCATCTAGTTGGATGGTAAGCTGAAAGCAACGTCTAAGGAAAAATGAGGCACCATAACAGACACGACCATGTTACAATATACGCCCTCAGCTTCCCGGCCTATCAGATTTTTTTCATGCTCAATTCATAGGACCCAGATATATGTTAAAACTGACAAATAGCACATGATCGCATTTCAATACTCAAGTATACTGTAATGAACTTAAACTCGCCCAATATGTACAGCAGGCACTAGAAATATCTTGTAGATACTGAAACTATAATTCCTTATCACAAGTTGTTGATATTGTACAAAAAATAAGACTCTTGTCTTGATATTTTATCAATTACATGTGTAAGTTGAAATTGATTGCACTATTCATGATATCAGCGGAACTGGGCCGATGCGGGGGATATATTGGGTACCTCCAGTAACTAAGGACCTACAAACGGCTAGCGTTTTAGTCGGTTCCAGTCCGATATAACCTCCCCAACTGGCTCTGGCGGGGTTTACTTGATTTTTCACACAGTTAAAAACAATCCACGAGCGACGGCTTGAAGGTGAGAGGTGGAGACACTTGTCACCCTAGGAGAAGTAAGCAAGATGGTGACACCATGGTTTATACAGCGAAGGGGGTCTATCAAAACCGGATATGGTGCTGGGTCTGCCGGAGTTGCGAGCGGCAATCTTACACTACATGTCCACTTAAGAGTAAGTCCGACATAACGATCACGCGGGGTGCAGTCAATTTGACGACTTAAATATCTTCTTACGTTTGGGAATTTGAAATCATTGATGCTCTTTAATTCTAAATACATACATATTACACATAGAAACACCCAGACCAATGCAATATTCATATTCATGTACACAAATATTTGCATTGAGCTGGAATCGAACCCGCACTTCCTGTGAAGCAGTTGCGTTCACTACCGCCACGCCACAGAGGTCGTCAAATGAATGGTAGCATGAACGTCCATAGGCCACGGTATCCACTTTAATTTAATTTAATAGCTTGCGATTGGCTAGTGATAACGACAATTATATCTCTCAAGTTGTAGATAAGCACTCCGCTGTACATATAATCGTTATAATTTGTTTTTCCATGTTATGGTTATGTAGAATTTTATTTTGCAACAACCACATAACTTTTATCTATATTTGCCAAAACGCTTTGTGAGAGTCATTGTATAGTGACCGACGAGTTATGTATAAACAAAGTACACTATGCAAATTATGTAGATAAACTTAAGATATCGCTCGTAGTTCGTTATCACACAATGTTTATAAAGTAAGTTATTGAACATGTTAACAAAATGATAACAATTGTAGTGGTAAACTGAAGGCAACGTCAGGGACGAGGGTCACTATTACAAACACGTACTGCTTGACGGCCTCAACAGATGCTATTTCATTTCACGCTTAAAGGACCTGAGACTGTAGAAGGAAGAAAACACATGAGCTCGTAAGGAATTCCAAGACTTAATGGTGCTGCAAAGGAATGACACCGAACCGCGGAAGTTTAAAGAAAACTCGTTACTACATGAGTAAGATTCGCTACACCAAATAAGACATGGTACCTCCCTTTTAAGCAGTTGGATAAAGTTTAACATCATATTTTTTGCTAACAAAATAGAGACACAACGAACGTAGTACGTAAGCAAAACAAAAATATCAAGCAAAAGTCAAACACTATTATGCTAACCATACACGTTCATGTTTAACTGCGCAAGCCTACGCTCGTGTAAATACAGAGTTAGTGGAATTTGTGCAAGATCTTCCAACACACGTTATAACATATTTATGATAGTCTAAATTTGTGCAAGCATATTGTAACGTCAGTGGCTACCATTGATGATTGCATGAAAGCTAATCTAATGATGATAATGATTGCGCGAGGCAGCCTAAATTTGTGCAAGCATATTGTAACAAGGGTGGCTACCATTGATGATTGCTTGTAAGCCAATCGTTAATGCGCGAGGCAGCCTAAATTTGTGCAAGCATATTGTAACAAGGGTGGCTACCATTGATGATTGCTTGTAAGCCAATCGTTAATGCGCGAGGCAGCCTAAATTTGTGCAAGCATATTGTAACAAGGGTGGCTACTATTGATGATTGCTTGGAAGCCAATCTTTAATGCGCCAACCTCCTATTTGTATAAGCATATTGTGACGAGGGTGGCTACCATTGATGATTGCTTAGAAGCCAATCATTAATGCGCGAGTTAGCCTAAATTTATACAAGCATATTATAACGTGGGTGGTTACCATTGACGATTGCTAGGAAGCCAATCATTAATACGCTAGCCTCCTAAATTTGTGTAAGCATATTGTGACGAGGGTGACTACCATTGATGATTGCTTGGAAGCCAATTATTCATGCGCAAGCCTCCTAAATTGTATTACGCATTGAAAATACGTTCTAAAGTTTTAATGTATTACATTCATAGCTTTAATTGATCTTCTTTTCGTGAAATCCGCTCTACTAATTTGATTGTACAGTTAGTAGGTTATAACTAAAAATAACGACGTTCAAGTATTCCGAAGACCTGACTTTCCGGTACACTTTCTGACAGATCGGTGAAATATAGATCAATGTATTTTTACCTATTGTTTTTTCTACCGTGCACTAGTTAGCGAAAAGATTATATAAACTAAGTGGGTAGATTTGTTGGAGTCGATTTCGCAGAACATACACCTACAGTAGCCTTAGCACGAAATACTATCGAATTCGTAATGTAAACGTATCGACAGAAGGAGTATTGCGATTGGCGGGCTACACACGCACACAGGTTCACAAGAGGCAGACTGTCAATCACTATGCTCCGTTCTCTCGAAACCTTTACATTACGAATTCGATAGGAGTTCATGCTAGTGCTACAGATCAAATGGCAGTTGTGTATTAAGTGGTGTAGTTCACAGAACGATTTCATTTGGTAGGTCCATACTAAGTGTACGAGCCAACAATAAATGCAAACATCGTACAGTGGCTTTGCGCGTGGTCAGCAGTTTACGCCGATCTGCACTATTTCACCATTACATTCATTTAGCATCATTGCGACAATCAATCAGTTCGGGTGGTCACTATTCTATCATTATCAATCATAGCATATCAATTTGGATTAAGTTGAGTCAATATACAGTTGATCTTAACTTTTATTTATCACCTCAGTGCGAGTAGTAGCTCGTACACTAAGATTGTGTTAAACCAACATACTTAAGCAAGAATATATTGTGACTATCCCAAATATGAGCTTATGTTGCTTTAAATAAAGAAATTATTACTATCGTATTATTAATTAAACCCTATTTAAATAATTTACAAATTGTCCGATTTTTGTTTTCGTATCCGTACCGTTATTGGGAAATATACTCCTATGAATAAAATTTCTTCAGCAGAACGCAGAATTCTGCAGCTTTCTGCAAAGTGAAGATGATTTTTACCTCCAGTAAATAACACAATCCTGAACCATCCATCAAGCTCACACAAAAATAACCTAACTAACAAAGTAACTGTTGGAAACAACTGAAGTTTTGCATTTCGGAACATTTATCAACTATTCCCGTGGAATGTCCCAGGGTGGACATTTGTCCGAGACCTGACAACTGGAAGTCCGAGTCACTAATTATGAAAACCGTCATTTCGCTTGTCAGCCGCTGATTAATTACTGACAGTGGCGACAGTGGGTCAGTAAGAAAATTATTGTGGAAATTCGACGGAATGAGAACGCTTCATTTTTTTTAACTAACTTTCTAGAACAGGTGTTGCAAACCTTTATGCTTCAACGTGCTATTATTCTAAAAAAATGGTTGATTTAAGCCCTAGACGTGCCATCAAAAACTTCTTAATTCAATTAAAACGAAAACATAAGAGAAACTCACGCATATATCCCCGAAGGGGTAGACAGAGGTGCAACCACCCACATTTCGCCAGTTTATGTTTATGTTTATAGGCTCAATACCTAATATTATATCTATCTAATATTATAAATGCGAAAGTAACTTTGTATGTCGGTTACGTTTTCACCGTTCACGGCTAAATTACTAGACCGATTTTGAAGAAATTTGGTACGAAAATTGATTTTGATTATTTGATACGTATTGTACAAATCATGGATTCATCAATCAACACACGTCTCGTTCCGCAATACGCACGTCTGGCCTCCGTTTCCCTCTCAACTTGGGGTCAAGATATTTGCCGAGGTTTCTGTGACGTAGATTTATGTATATGGGTGTCCTCTGCGGCGCGTGGCGGTACTGAACGTGACTGGTCCGCAGAAGGCGCGGCTTCGGTTCCCACTCAGTGCAAATAATTGTGTGCAGGAATATGAATATTTTTATTCGTATGGGTGTTTCTATAATATGTGTGTATTTTAAATCATCAACATCATCATCTTACGTTAGTCCCGGTCGCATTCGAACCTTCCACCTCGGAGTCCAAGGTCCGCTAATATTTTTTTTATATTAATAATTATTACTAAAAAAGAATATATGTATGTTTATCCGCATTTTAAGTTAAACTACGCTTACCACAGGTCTAGGTGGCGTTGTGTAGCTATTCTAGAATATTAATTAATTTATTATTCATGTGAAACAAGTTTGTCTACAATTTTCTAATGTAAAAGTAAATACTTATTTAGATAAATACTAATATACCTATCTCGTAATTCCTTCGCTATAACGATATTCGTAACGACTGTAAGTAAAAATAAATACCTAAATGCCCAAAACCCTGGAATTAACGTACAGGCAATTCACAAAACCGAACAAACAAACCGCGAATAAAACCGCAGTACGCAATTAGTCGAGTATAAATACGAATTTGTTGGCAGAAAGCAGATTGACGTGCGCGGCCACGAAACAAGAATGTATCACTCAATCGACACATCTCGTTTTTAAAACAAATTAACTTCTTTTTTTGTACTTCCTCCGGAGACGGTACACTAAGTACATTACGTAGATGTACAATGTACAGGTAAGGTGCGTATACGTATCGGAAAAAATTAATGCTTTGGAGTGGGTTTACGTAAGTAGTGAAATGGCTAGGATCTATTACCGCGGTAGCCTAGTGGTATGGGTAATGGACTGCTGAGACGAGGTCTCGGGTTCGATCTCAGGTTTTACCATGACACACACTAATGACTTTTCGATGCTTTTCGAAGTTATGTGTGTATTTATCGCAAGTTTATAAGTGCCCGGTTAATGGCAATCGGCTGGGTGGGAGCTAGCACCTCTACCTACCCCTTCGGAATATAGGCGTGAGTTTATGTTATGTTATGAAATGGCCAGGATTTGTAGCCCATCAATCTTACGTCCAACTCCTTAACCACTAAACCACCGGCGCTAATAAAAGTAAGTTTATAACAATTATTATATTCTTACACTGTACGTATTCATTCATAATACCACATGAAAGGTTGCTGGTTAGTAACCTAGATTTATAGTCCTAGGGTTTAAGCCCAAGGTGAAGTGAGGTACAGCGAGATGAAATAAATCTTAGAGCAGTATTAACGTTGTAACGTTAACTTTAAAGGATAACCGCATTTATGCCATAGAGTTATCTATAGAAGAACAAAGTGTGGGAGTGACATACGTATCTTTACACAAAACCAAATCAAATCAATCAAATCAAATTAAATTTATTTATTTAAGCATGTGTTATACATACATGTGCATGCAAGATGTTAGGTTACTAAATGTTTAGCCGTATATAGGTGTCAGGAAGTGACGTTACCTATACGAAATCATCAACTTTGACAGAAATAGATATTGCGGTGAGGTCTTGGGATTCCTTGCCAGCTCACGTGTTTCCTTCTTCCTACAGTACCGGGTCCTTTAAGCGGGGCGTGAAAAAGCATCTGATGAGGCCGTCAAGCTGAGTGCCACCATTGTAACACTGTAGGTACGTGTTTGTAATGGTGACTCTCGTTCCTGAAACTTTGCCTTGAGTTTACCATCAGGCGGGGTGAAGTGAAAATGACGTGTCCTAAAAAAGGAGGTCAATGTTTTCACACTAAAAGTCACAAGTCACTGCCACTGTCATTTTAAATTCGGTAACGCGGTAATGAAGGAGTCTGTGGGTCTATTTACACTAGTAATATTAATTTCTATGATTTATTCTACCTTGTAACCACCTGTCTTCTTTTATACGGTTGCTATGGTAACGGAAATAGTACCTAACAGTACCTACTATTATTACTATTTTACTATATTACTATTTTTTTTATTGTTAGAATTTTGATAGGTTCACGTTTGAACCCTAAGATATTAATCACAAAATCTTTTGTGAGTAAATAATATTGAGTAAATTAAACTATGATATACTACTATTATAAAACACAACCACCATGTTTGTTGCTTTTTGCGTTTAACCGATATTGGGACAGTGTTACAAGCGCCATGATACTCTTATTTTTACAAACTTTAACTATCGAATCGAATTGAAATCAGACGTTTCAAAAACGTAGTATTACCGAATTGGGGCACCGTAATCTTTACGATTTAATAATGCCTACACAATTACGTAAAACCCTATCAACCAATAAATGAAACGGTAATTCCGATGGCTCCATAGATATCGTATTCACTATTCAATAAACAATTAACTCGCGTGACATTTGAAAGCACTAACGGCTTCCTCGAATACATTATTGGTTGATTTTCCGTAGGTATACGCGTTTAATTCTCGGAACATTCTGTTAATTTTGTTCCCAATCTGGCATCTATAGTTATAAAATGGTAATTTAATTCTATTTACAAATATATTTACAAAAAACCTTAGGTTATGTTAACGATTTTTTTTATTCCTGTCTGTTTGGTCGCAAAGGACACGAAAACGTCTTAGCAAATTTTGATGCAGTTTTTTTATCAGTAAGGTCCAAATCTTTAAAAACTACCAAGTGTTTACTTGTAATTGGCTATGTAACAATTGGTGATATGAGCATTATATAAAATGTGGACTGATCGCTGTAGTTTTTCCAAGCCACTACAATATGGGCTTATTCAAAAGATTTTAACCTGTACAACCTGTGTTTGTAGGTAATGGTGACACTCTTTCCTGAGACTTCGCCTTGAGCTTACCATCAGGTGGGGTGAAGCCAAATTTACGTGCCATAAATAAAAAAATTGCCAGTATAATCACGATTCGAGTTAGCCGCGAGCTTGTCTGCCACCTGTGGCATAAAAAAATGTTGATAGGTATTCTGTGTTATAAAATTCTAAAAGTTAGGCATCTAGGTCATAGTAACTTGATGAATCAAACATACACCCATATTCATATGTTGATGTGAACCGGTTCTGACGAGAGAACCACGCTCATTGTGTCCGCAAAAAAGTATGATAAACTAAATAACATGTCTTTGTTCATTTTATTATCATTTGTTTGGTGTTAAACCGGTTTGGAATACAAAAAAAAATTCTGGCTTTTCATGAGAAATATACGTGTTTGTCATAATCATATTCCCGCCAAAAACGATGAATCTACAGTTTACAGTTTGAAAACCGGTGGACGCTCTGTTTATCCTTTTGAAACGACTTCCAAAAAGGAGAAGGTTCTCAAATCAATTGGTATTTTTTGTATGTACACCGATTACTCGGGAGATTTATAATTCGATTTACGTGTTCTATTTTTGTTCTATATAAAATAGTTGCCATTTTGGTCCCATAATTTTTTTTTATAGTTTAGACCAGTAATTAGATTTTTAAAAACATTTATGTGTGTTTTGACATGTAAAGTTTATTTTTATAACAATTGGGTGGAAGACAAGCCCACACGGCCCACCTGATGAAAAGTGGTCATCGTGGCCTATGGACGTTTGCAAGACCAGGGGCGTCACATTCGTGCTGCATTGAACCTACACATCTTGAAATGGCGGCGGAAGTGAAAGGGCGCAAAGGTTAAAAGAGCTTCAGTCCAGCAGAGCTCAAAATTAGACTGTTTTTGAATTGATAACGAGTTTATTTATAAATAAATTGTCTAATTCGTATCAAAGATAGCGGCAGGGGCGCAAATTGAAGAGGTCTTTGAACAAGCGACTTCCACAAACAAACTTACTCCCGCTGTGATACAAAGGGTCGTTTTGTTTAACTGTCATTTGGTTTAAGATTCCATAGACAAAGAGTTTTTGAGTGATTCAACGAATGAAATGTTTTATTCATTTAATCTTTGTTGAGATGTTTCATTGAATCGGAACGATAGCGCACGATCTAATTGTGGAATCAATGAAATGATTTCTATAGTATAGCTACCGGGCTGGTAGGTATGCTTATCGATCAATAAACGAAACCCTCAGGTGGAAATAGAAATAAGGAAATCTTTGTGTTGGGAGGTCATACGGCTGTCACACCCGTAACATTCGAAAAGTCAAATCATAAATGTAAAAATGGGTTTTTCCTCCTGGCCAAACTGATTTGCCAAACTGGTTTGGCCACGTGGAATTAAGTTTCCTGGTGGGCAAACTGTCATTTATTTAACACCTAATATGTGTCTAGCATTCTTAACACTATGGCAGACCGGTGGAACAGCCCCATGTGGAGATATTGGCTGTTACATAAACCATTCGCGCCGTGGTCGTCCTATAATATATTTGAAATTAAATTAAATTTGTAAAGCTACAACTATACTAACATTAGTCTGTAAGAATTATGTTTACTAACAACAAGGACCATTGTCTGAATAAATAACAACATAACACAACATAAACTCACGCCTTTATCCCCGAAGGGGTAGGCAGAGGTGCTAGCACCCACATTTCGCCAGTTTATGTTTAGGTCCCAATGTAATAGGTGGCGAGCCTATTGCCATTAACCGGGCATTTATAGTCTGCGATAAAAGAATAAATAAATAAAATTAAGTCTTTTACAGATAACTAAATATCTGCAATGTTGTACTTGTACATAATTTAGCTATCAATTTGGTAAAATAAACTCAAAATAAAAAGTCTTAGACAGCACAACAATAACTTAATTAATTGCAAAGACTCCATAAATCATGCATTGATACCAGTATTTCACCCTCAAAATACACCAATAAAAATGTTAAATACCTTTAAACATTTGGTTCTAATACACGGTTTAATAGTATATCTAATATACTTATAATTCAAACCGCGGTAGCCTAATAGTATGGGTAATGAACTGCTGAGACGAAATCTCGGGTTCGATCCCAGGTTTTACCATGGCACACACTAATGACTTTTCGATGCTTTTCGAAGTTATGTGTGTATTATTCGCAGGTTTACAAGTGTCCGATTAATTGCCATAGGCTCGCCACCAATTACATTGAGACCTAAACATAAACTGGCGAAATGTGGGTGCTAGCACATCTGCCTACCCCTTCGGGGATATAGGCGTGAGTTTATGTTATGTTATGTTACTTATAATTCACATTTTCAATTCTATTTGTACCTATGTCCCGTGCTGTACACGTTGGTAGGCGCGAGTGGCCGTTTGATTTATTAATATTGGTGTAGTAACTGTGCGTACATGTATGATATACTAGTTTGTACTCTATATTTTCTTTTTAAGTACTTCTATTGATTTATTACTGAGTTTTTACGGTGCGAAGTTAAACGGACTCGGGCGCAGTCAAACATATCTGTAGTATCACGGACGAGCCACTTTCCACGGTGTGTAAACGCACACGCGACTGTAAAATCAAGGATCGTGTAAAGCTGTCATTATGCTTCGATAGCTGAGCATGGGATACGGAGAACACTTCGGGAAGAACTCTCTCATTTGAAGCATTTGAAGCGATATCGCAGACAAACAACAACTAGGCATCTTGCTACATTAGGAAGAAATGTCTATCCTTGCTGCTATGATGCGTTGATATCACATGCCTCAATTAGGTCCTTACCACCACGACAAAAACATTCGAAAGGTACAAAATAATAGGAGAGCGGACTTTGGCCTTCAAAGTGGAAGTTTGAAAGCAACCAGGGGAAAATTGAACACAGCAGACAGGATTAGTAACAAAAACGTTTATGCAATGAATCTACTAAATCAATATGTACACACATTTTAAAATTGGTAGTGCTTGTGCGGCTAAGCACGTAATTAATTTCTTTGCGCTTTACACCGCATAGCAAGGAATCGGGTCAAAAAGAAATATTTAGCTGCGACATTTTCGGTTAGTAATTTATTTTCGGCATACTCATTTTTTTACAAAGTGCCCGATTGCCGACAATACGCTCGCCCCATATTACGTGGGACCGAAAACCATAGTTGGCGAAATGGGGGTGTTTAATAAACCTCTGTCTACCCTTTCAAGGATTACGGGCGTGATCATATATATGTATGCACACGGTCAATAAGTATACATCCACACATGTAAAGATGTATACTTATTTTATTGGCCGTGGGTGCATTGTATTAGACATTCACTATTAAATTCATCGGGATATTTACCATGTTTGTCTATTTTGTTGAATAACCGATATTTCGGCGCTGTTGCAAGCGCCATGATCACGGTGTACTGATGACCGCCGAGCTAGTTGTTATTGAGGCCAACCGTATCGGTCTACCCTCTTTCTTACTCGTTTACTACGCGCGTCACCACTTAATTCACAAACAAACAATATCCCGATGAATTTAATAGTGAATGTGTAAATGACCATGTCAATCTAAAATCATACATTGTATTAGAGTTCATCAAACTATTTCTGTGCACACTAACAAAAAGTTTCACAAAAAAATCTAGCAAAACCAATAATTGCGACATACAATAGTAAATGGAGCTGTCATCCCCCCTCACCCCTCAGGGGCTGGCAGGGAGGGTAAGGTTAATGACAAGCTGACGCATCGTCAAAATAAATAAGTCCATTATTTATTTTAGGCTACAATCAATCTTCTCGGTATTGCTCTATTTAAACTGATATCGTTTAATCAAACAAACAATCAACATTTTTCTTTATATTCACTTTATCTATCAAAGTTTATTGTTCGTTGGTGATGCTAACAGGTAGCGGAGGTTATAAAATAACAACTGTATGAGTGATTATATTATGACTATATTAATAACTACCCATAACATCTTTTTGTCTAGGTTTTCCCCGTCCTAACTGAGCAGTCCTACTGGGGAAGTACTTACAGAATACCCCGATACCCCGGCTAATAATAACCTTGTGAGAAGGCTATCCCTCTTCAAACGAAGGGGTCAAGTCAAGTCGACACAAGGGATCCAAGGTCGATATGTCCGCGATAGCTTCAAAGCACGTACGCCCAAACAAGATAAGAAGAAGTCCAGTCTTCAACTTGATTGCAGTTTGCAATAGGATCTTTACGAATTGGGACTAGTCCAAAAGTAAATAAATATATACGGAACACTGAAATCCTATTATAGGTAAACTCAACATGTTCTGAGCAATAACAACTGGGAAACCATAGGATAATGTTACACAAGAAGAAATAACATGTATGTTGAAATAATATGTACTATATTTAACTGGTTTATTGCAATTCATTTTGGTCTAATATAGCTGTTCTAATTCGACAGTAAATACAAAGCCGCTTGAAGGTAATAGGCAGTATATTACGTGGGACCGAAAATTAAAGTTGGTTAAATGTTGTAGGGGTTAATACAGCTCTGCCTTCCCCTTCGGGAATCACAGGTATGAATATATGTTATGTATGTATATAATGATCCCAAAGTTTCGGTTGGTTATCAGCAGCAGTGTCGCCAGGACCAGGCGTATTGACGGACAAAGTTTTGGCGAATTTTTTTTTTCGTGCCCAAAAACCCCAAGAATAGGAGATTGGTTATGACGAACTAAAACGCACGCCGTCTTCGGGTTTTTGATTGTCGGATGTGAGATAACAGATAACACAATCATCATCATTGTCTAAGCCTTTTCCCAACTCGCTTGAAGTCAGCTTTGAAGTCTAACTATAATGCGGTTGAATTTCGATATTTTTCCGTGAAGCGAGACGACCTTTTCAACCAAGTGGCGATATCGAAATGGTGTACAATATTAGTTACAATTTCAAAAGACGGCTTCCCAATTCCACCTAAATTCCCACACAACTTCATATTCCCAACTGTTTACAGAACACATTTGATAACAAACACATAACTCCTTTAGCAGCAACAAAGCCAGGACCGAATCGTTTCATTACATACATATTGAATCTATTCTCGTACGTTCTGTAAAGCCGGCGCCAGCGCACTTTACGCACTTAAACCAAGTTTAACGTTAACCTACGTTTTGGAAGTGCAGGTTGAATTATTTATTGGTATGGTAATCACCGTGTTTGTTTTAGTCTGTTTGTCTTTAAATGTGATTTAGTGCCAGAGAAGTATAGCTCGTTTCTGTAATATAAATATAGTTGCAATATCGGCAGCTGAGCCCCACAGCAGCAGACCATATGACATAACGCTATGAAAGTAACTGAAATAAACTAATCGTGCCGTTTTCTCGTCAGTTAGTGACCTTATCTTTCTAACCGCATAGGCAGCTGAGCTAAGTCTTCCTGCTAAGGCTGTGATATGAGAACCCCATTGTAGTTTATTATCTAGTGTGATGCCAAGAAAAACTGTGGTATTGACTATTTCCACAGTTTCATTATTCATTATAATGTTTGAGTCTATATGTCTTACATTTGGCATCGTAAATTTTACACATTTTGTTTTTTTGGCATTAAGTAGCAGGTTATTACTCGTGAACCAATGCAATATTACAGAAAGGGTATTATTCACATCGTCAAGTATTACTTTTTGTCTGTCAGTTTTAAAAATTAATGAAGTGTCATCAGCAAATAATACTATTTCACAAAGATTTTCAATGAAGTATGGAAGGTCGTTTACATATATCAGGAACAAAAGGGGTCCTAATATCGAGCCTTGGGGTACTCCCATGACTAGCGGGGCGCCAGAAGAATCGGTGCCATTAACGTTTACTTTTTGTACTCTGCCAGTGAGGTAAGACCTAAGTAAGCTAAGTGAGCTATTCGAGACACCATAATAATCTAACTTTAATAACAAGGTCTCATGATCAACACAATCGAAAGCCTTTGATAAGTCACAAAAAATACCAATGGCATCCTGCTTCTCCTCCCATGCATCAAATATATGTTTAACTAGTGCGACTCCTGCATCTGTTGTATTTTTGCCTTTAGTAAAACCAAACTGTTTTTTATGAAGTAAATCATTGGCTGCAAAATGTGAAAGCAGTTGATTAAATATTATTTTTTCAAAAATTTTACTTAGCGCTGGTAATATAGAGATGGGACGAAAATTGGATGGGTCACTTTTGTCCCCTGCTTTGAATAACGGAATGATTTTACTGTACTTCATAAGATTTGGAAATTGTTTTTCATCTATACATTTATTGAATATGAATGCAAGGTAGGGCGCAATAGTGGGCATTATTGAATTTATTATATTGGTTGAAATGCCCCAGAGATCTTCAGTCTTTTTTATATTTAATTGTTTAAATGTTTTAAGTATTGTTTCAGTGTCTATATACTGAAAATTAAAGATTACATTACATTTAGGAACACAAGATTTAAGAAGGGAATCGGCTACGTTTTGCGACGAATTTAATTCACTCGTAGTAGTAATTGCAATATTTGTGAAAAAAGATTCAAAAGCATGGGCCACTGCAGAATCAGTGGTAATGTATTGATCATCTATTTTTAAGTCGAAGGATCGATCACGTGACCTCGTTTTACAGGTTTCTTTGTTAATGACATTCCATGTAGCCTTAATTTTATTATCAGATTTTTCTATTGTAGCCCGTATATGATTAGATTTGGCGATTAAACATACTTTCTTGAATAATTTCGAGTATATCTTAGTATTTTCAATTACCTGTGGCTCACTAGTAGATGCCTTTATATCGTATAATTCATATAATTTCTTCCTACTTTTGTATATTCCAGGTGTAGCCCAATCACTAAATTTAATTTTAAATTGATTTACATTTATTGTTTTTTTGGTGAAAATATTGTTAAATTCACTTTTGATTACTCCGAACAAATCTCTGTAGAGATCATTCGGATGATCGTTATTATTCATCTCTAGAAGAGGTATTTTATCTTTAATGTTTCCTTTAAAATGTTTTAATCGATATGTCGTGATTGGTCTACATACAATATTTGTTGTTAATGGAATATGTTGGTGCTCAAATCTAGCTAGCTGACCTGTATGATCTGATTTAATGAAATTTATTATAGATTTCTCGTTTACATCACCGTCAGAAAAAATGTTATCTAAGCAGGTAGCTGATGTGGCTGTTTTGCGAGTTGGTTCTCTAAAGAGATTTTGTAAGTTAAAAGATTTAAAGAGATTAAGGAACCTTAACGCGTTCTGGGAGTTTTCCAAGATATTAATGTTAAAATCGCCACATACAACTACCATCTTTTTACACTTACATACCTTTTTTAAGGTTTCTTCCATAATAGATTCAAACTGGTGGTAATCGCCAGAAGGAGATCTGTAGACGCTAATAATAATAAATTGCTCAAGCTCTGCACATGCTAACTCAATATTTCGCTCACTTGAGAGTGCTACTATGTCTTTTCTTTCTTTGGATTTTATTTTTTCATTAATTAAAATGAGTGACCCACCTCTAATAGCAGAATCTCTAGTAAACGAACTAACAACTCTGTAATTATCAATACTAATTATCATTTCGTGTTTTTTTAGCCAGTGTTCAGTTACACAAAGTACATGAATATTTCTTTCATTTAAAAATAATTCCAGTTGTAACTCTTTGCCTGAAAAGCCTTCAATATTCTGGTGAACAATATTCATGAACACAGACTTCCCCTTAGTTTTTGAATCTAATTTGCAAGAGATTTCCTCTATTGTCCTAGAATTAAATTTAAATTGTTGTCATTATTAATTGGAACATATTCCAAGGTTTCAAGACACTTATTGTCATATTTCTGCCCAATAAAAGCAGTGTGGCTAGCCAAGTTCTTGGCTGAGTATTCAATACAATAAGATAGCGAAGATGCTATCTGTCTCTTAAAATACCTATTCAAATAGAATTTATTTGATGTCAATAACAACTTATTTTCTAAATATGTATTTATGTCCATTAAGTGGAACTTGTCTGAATTATGATACATCAATGTATGTATCGTTTGATTAAGCTTAAATCTAAGGTTATTTTCTGCCTGTGACAAACTACGGCTATATGGCAGTGTAAATAAAATTATGTTTTTAACATCTAATGATCTCAGCAGTTCAAGACAATGCTTGAATGCATTCCTGTCCGTATTTCCCCTATCACCAATTAAAATTATTAGAGTATTGATACCCTCTAAACTATAATTGTTTATTTTTTTAATAATATTAGGGTAAGTTAATCCCGGTAAACAATAATTAGTTATATTTTGTTGTAAATATGAACTTAATAACCGGCCCATTGATTTCCCTAATTCATCACAAAACATGACTACTTCAGATTTTACATTTTCATTATTTATATTATTTTGATTATTTTGAGCGCAGAGGGAACTACTGATCTCTTTTGACTCAAGTGAAGTAAGAGAGGGCGTACAGACTGACTGAGGACTGAGTGAATTATCTTCAGATGTTAATATTGGGTTTGGACTCATCAGATCCTTCATAGCCAGAATGTATTCCTGATACTCACTTTTGACATTAAAATACTTGTCGGTCATTATATCTAATGATTTTTTCAAATTATTCATTTCCGTTTCTAATTTCATAATATTGTTATTATACTCACTGATATTATTTTCAATTAATAATGAATACATATCAAGTTCATCTCCTAGTTTCCTTCTCTCATTAATATACCTGACTTTTGTGTACAAACACTTTTGTCTTTTAATAAGTTTTTGTGTTTTTTTAATGTATTTATTAATTTTTATATATTTCTTAAGTTTGTTCCTACTGCACTGAACTACCCACCTTTTTGAATTAGGATTATGAACTATTAAGGTATCATCCTTTGTTAAATCTATGGTCACTGTGGGTTCTAAGTTTGGTTCAGTAGAAACAAGGCTGGGTGTGCTACCGACTAATTCCTCAAATAAGTTATGGGTTTGAGTTGCTAAGGTGTCCCGTTTCTCGTTGTTCGTTAGTCTCGCTAAAACTCAAGAACAGCTGGACCGATATGGCTAATTTTGATCGTAATTATTTGTGGAAGTCCAGAGAAGGTTTAACTTTTTTCGTACTTGTATTTTATTGCACAAACGAAATCATATCTCCTCACGTGAGAAGTATTTTTACGTACTTTGAGGGGTGTGGTTTAGCATTCCTATCTGATTAGTGATATTCTGCTATTGCTACTCGTATCGTTGAGATTGTTAAACCGTAGACGAGTTTTGGGTTCTCTTCCCTCCTCTAATATATTTTCTTCTCAGTATTCAAATCGACAGTAATACGGGCGGGGTCGTGACCATAAATATGTTTGAAAGCTAATATTGCCATCGACACTATGAAATAGTAGATCAGGCGAATTAAAATCAAATTGACATAAAAAATGTCAACTTCATTTCTAATTTTCAGTAATCAATACGGCATTTTAATGACTTCATTAGTCGACTCACTGAAGTCACTTCTAAAATAAAGTAACTCTATCTTGTAAAACATCGCCCTATTAGCGCAGTCAACTAACAAGCTGTTCATAGTATCCCGGCAGGCCATACGACACCACAACTGAAAATTATTCTCAGAAACCAATTTCCTTTCAGTGACATAAAGCGAACAAGCGTTTGTCGCCAATTAGAAGATACGTCCTGCTGTTAGGGTTGTCGCTTGACAGATAGCTTGGAGACAGCAAGAGTACACAAAACCATATTCATGCATATTTTCACTAAGTGGGTATCAAAACCGTGCCTCCTGGGTAGCAGAAGCGTTCACTACTGCCTCGTCAAAGAGGCTGGTGGACAGCCCTATCACCGAACAGTACAATTTACAAAGTAAATAATGGAATAGGCGGTCTCATATCTGTCTTCGCCTCGAGTGAAACGTGCAATTGTGTAAACAGTTGTTTGCCTCATAGTACATTTTACGATATATTAATTAATGCATGAATTTAGTTTAGAATGGTCGGATGCTCTTGCAGGGTAGTTACATTTTAAAGGTTTCTGTTCCCTCCAAAGGATATGTTTAGATTTAAAATAATTTGAAATCAGTAAATTTTAACAATCTGCATTCTTTTTCATACTAGGTCGTCAAGATAGCTTGTATAAATTGGTGGGAGACCGGGTAGATACTAAAATAAGATGCCTTTGTCAAGCAGTGAACTGCAATAAGCTAATTATGACTGATTGATTTAGACAATAACGAACCTTTCCTATTGAAATAGGCAGAGACAGAACTTTATTACTTAATAAATAATATTTTTGGTTCAAAATTTATTGTAAAGTCCCTGAAGTATGTTTCCACAAAGACTAGATAGTTGGAAAAGGATAAAGGAGACAAGTATGCCTAGGATTTCTAGACTTATGCAAAAGAGCATTCCAGATCGTAAGCTGACAGGTAGGTACATCTATGTAGCCCCTCAAGGTTTTATACCATTCTTTTTGTGTTGTATTATGTTATTGAGTCTCTAAACGATAGAAACATAAGCACGAAATATTCTTACCTTTAAATATAATGAACATCAGCGTAATTAATATTGAAGGGTTATTTCTAAACAAAGACTAGCTTATAGCCAGAATGCGTTTAGTCAACGAAGTTTCGAAATGTTCTCACAATAGCACGAGTTTCATCGCAATCAGATGTAAGGTATGGGAGAAACAAAGAAAAGTTTTATAATAGGTATGAAAATTTATTTATTTTCTAAACATAATGGTAGAATTAAGTACATATTGTTTTGTGATTGTTACGGTCTATTTAATGAAGTAGACATATTTAACAGCAGAGTAGATATTTCGGAACTTGTCTTTTTTTGGAATAAGGGTTTTAGAAAGTTGTCGTTTTCGGAAGTTGTCTTTTTTTTTTTTATACCACGTAGGTGGCAGACAAGCACACGGCCCACCTGATGGAAAGCGGTCACCGTGGCCTATGAACGTATGCAACACTAAGCGTGTCACACACGCGCTGCCCACCCTGAAGGGAAAGGGGGAGAGCTGGGAAGGGGTGGGGAGGCTAGGAAGGGGAGGGTAAGGAGGGGTATAGTGAGCTCTGGCTACCCTACTTACCGGCGGGAACACAACACGATGGTTATTATGACCGCGGTCTTCTGTAGGGCGGAGGTACTTCCCCAGTTGGACAGCTCATTTCGGACGGGAGATACCGTCGTGTCCTACCTCCGTTAGAAGAGTCTTTTTAGGAAGTTGTCGTTCTCAGCCTGAGGAGTATTAAGTACTATCTAGGCTTACAAAAAGAAATATCCACAATTATTACTGTACTGTATTGACCGCTTAATTGAGGTATTGCCTGCGGGCAGCACGAGCAAGGGGTAATATTAATGTATTATAACTTTAATATTAATGTTGGTTACTTTTTAGATCGATTGACGTGGAAGAAATAGCTTTTTTCTTTGAAAGTAATCTAATACTAAATATAATTAAAACATCGACATTTAAACTATCTCATCATTTAGCTCGCTCGTGTTATGGGTTCTAGAATGCGGATAAACATACTTAGATACTTTTTTTGTAAAGACTTACATATTAGACATAGAAACTCCCAGACCAATGCAAATATTCATATTTAGGCACACAAATATTTGCACTGAGCGGGAATCGAACCCACGCCTCCTACGTAGCAGTCGCGTTCACTACCGCCACGCCACAGAGGTATACGTATATAATATGCATACACAGCTGTAAATAGTTTTATGTAAAAATAAACACTGGTAACCCGACTCATGGTCGAAATTCGCCCATCATTGTTTTCTTTTTGCTTTTTACACATTTACATACACATTACATACAATTTATTACTATGCTAAATTTCACTTTTTTACGTGCTCACAATTTTCTTAAAAAGTAACATGATATCAAATTTTTGTACAGAATATGCATCGATCGCTTCAGTAAAAGGTTGATCGTGTGTAATACCAGCCTAAAAATCCAATAACCTTGCATTATATATTATAGTGTATAGACGCTAATTAAAATGATAATACTTAATTGATATAATCACTAATTTATCGTCCGTCCGTCCGTATTTCATGAAAATTAATATGATTGCCTACCTAAATACTAACTTTATTTCACTCACGGCAACATTTGTCAATCGCAAATGATATTAAATAACAAATGGCTGTAATATTTTACAAACGCTCTCCTATTTCTCACTATGAAAGTGAAGATTATGATTATTATTATAAACTCACGCCTATATCCTTGAAGGGGTAAGCAGAGGTGCTAGCACCCACATTTCGTCAGTTTATGTTTTAGGTCCCTATTGCCATTAACCGGGCACTTATAAACCTGCGATAAATACACACATAACTTCGGAAAGCATCGAAAAGTCATTGGTGTGTGCTATGGTAAACCTGGGTTCGAACCCGAGACCTCGTCTCAGCAGTCCATTACCCATACCACTAGGGTACCGCGGATGCCTAAGTATGTTTGAAATGATATTATCCTTAAGAGATGTTGGTAAGGTCCCTCATCAGGGTGATATCAGCTCACTGTAACTTTATGTACTAAGGGTATTGCGTGTGCCAGTTCTATTAGCAAAGTTCACGATCCGGTTCAGCAAGGGATGGGTTCCCATTAGATACATAATGACATCCCTTGAGTGACATACAATGGTTAACAACCATAGCGGGGTTTCTTAAAATAAAAGCATCTTGTAATGGAGATGTACGCTCATAAAATGGTTCTATGTCATAAGGATTGTCTTGAAGGGATCATTATTAATTGCCTGTTTATAATGTGATAGTAAGCTGAAGGCAAAGTCTTAGCAAAGAGAATCACTATTATAAAATACTATGTTACAATGGTGGCGCTCAGCTGGACGGCCTCATCAGATGCTTTTTCATGCCCCGCTTAAAGCACCAGGGACTGTAGTAAGAAGGAAATACGTGAGCTGGTAAGGAATTTGAAGACTCAATGGTGCAGTATAGGAAATACTCACCGAACCACTTGGTTCTTGATGAAATATTCTGTACCGTATGCGGGTGACATCTAAGCAAATTATCGAGAGCTATTGCACATGTGAGAAATCAATATTCAGCATTGAACTATACTTGATAATTGATTAAAGAATAAAAACCACTACCCAACAAGTAAACAAGTACAAAAGGCGTACACAATATATATTTATTAGCTGACCCGCGCAACTTCGTCTGTGTTTTTTCAACATTTTGAACTCCTGCTTCGCACCAGTTGGTTGTAGCGTGATGTTATATACATATATACCTTCCTCTTCAATCACCCTATCTATCTTCTATTACTCTATATTCTCTATCTATTTAAAAAAATACGTTGCTAGGTTTTAAAGATTTAAGCATAGGTACATAGGGATAGAGGGACAGAGAAAGCAACTTTGTTTTATACTATGTAATCATTTACGACATAATTAGGTATGATTAGTCAGATTTGGAAATTATTTCGTCTCTTGAATCATGTTTAACACACATTGTTATAATTCGTGACGTCTGTGAAATATACTAACACATCAAGTCTGTGTAACAAGATTCTCAACTCCTTTGAAACGTTCAGAATTCCTTAACGCTTTGACGACGTGTTACTGAGTGTAATCGTGCGAGTGCAACATCTACGGACATATTGTACAAAGGCGACAGAAGATATAACTCATATCTCTCTGGCATTGATATACAAAAAACGTAATATGCACAGTCAGTGTAACAAAACCGCCCCGGGTCTGCCGCGGTGCGAGAGATTTGTCTTGTATAATCTCACCTCCGGCAATCAAGGACCCATGGACGGCGGCGGCGTGCGTTTTGGTCGGTTCGAGTCCGATATAATCACCTCCATCGGTTTTGGTGTAGGTGGTATCCGTGGGGATGTTATGCACGATAAAAATATGGTGACAAAACCGTATAAAATGAGCTCTCAATTCGAAATTGAGCGCTCATTTCAAATAGTTTCGCATCGCTCGTGTTCATACACGTACTTTGTACACTGCTTTGTAAAAAGAGCTTTAAGTCATGTTCGTAAGTTCGTAAGAATTTTCAAAACAATATGTTTATAACATTATATAACTACATATGTGTGATTGCAGACAAATTCGAATGCTACTTTTGTTCGAGACTGTGTCTAGATACACAGTCTTGTTGTGTTATCAATGCTCATTGGAGTCAAACCGTAATTCTAACGTCTTCATCACTGCATGGCCTGATGATATATGGATGGTAATTACCTGAAAAAGAAGAAAAATAACTTATTAAAATAGAGGAAAGAAACTTAAACATATTTAGTAAGTAATAGTTACATTTACCGCTAGCCGATTTTTTCTTAAAAAGATTTTTTTTTATAATATCACGCCTATATCACCGAAGGGGTAGGCAGAGGTGCTAGCACCCACATTTCGCCAGTTTTTATATTTGTAAATGTAATAGGTGGCGAGCCTATTGCCATTAACCGGGCATTTATAAACCTGCGATAAATACACACATAACTTCGAAAAGCATCGCAGTAATTGGTGTGTGTCATGGTAAACCTGGGATCGAACCTCGTCTCAGCAGTGCATTACCCATACCACTAGGCTACCGCGGTTCTTCTTAAAAAGAAGATTAGTTTATATATAATACTATTAATGTTATGACGGAGTTTTTTGTTTGCTGTGGTACTCTATCCTCACATACTTCACAAGATTTCTCTACTGTTATCAAGCCTTGCATACAATTTCTAATATCACGGTACTATGTCATGGTAGCTATACACGTTCAAGTATAACTGCGCAAGCCTTAAGGCTTGTGCAAATACAAATGAAAGTTCTACAAGTATCTTCCAACACACGTTACAATATATTTGTGCAAGCCTAAATTTACGCAAGCATTTATTGTAACGTGCGTGGTTATTATAAAGACAAAATCGCGATCTACTGATTGTCTAATATTATTGTATGCGTAGTGGTATGGGTAATGGAGTGCTGAGAGGTCTCAGGTTCGATCCCAGGTTTTACAATGGCACACACCAATGACATTCCGATGCTTTTCGAAGTTATGTGAGTATTTATCGCAGGTTTATAAGTGCCCGGTTAATGGCAATAGGCTCGCCAACTATTACATTGGGACCTAAACATAAACTGGCGGAATGTGGGTGCTAGCACCTCTGCCTACCTCTTCGGGGATATAGGCATGAGTTCATGTTATGTAATGCTAATATTATTGAATGAAAAAAGATACATAATGATGTTTACCATCTTGCTGCCCATATAAAAAACGTGAGTCGCAAATAGATTACCATATTACACAAAATTACTTAAATGGCAATGTAAAAAAGTAAAACACATTACATACATACGAGTACATCAAATTGTTATCATGCCTTCATTAAATTTGTAAGTCAAACATCATAAAATAATACAAACACTAGAAGCATAGTAATCAACTAAATTATTCAGATCGGTCTACATAACTTGTATAATCGATATGATTGTTATAGAAACGTCTATGTGAATATGGATTGTGGCACAGGTGGGGTATAGAAAGGAAAAAAACTATTAGTAATGACAGATTCAGTAGCGGAACCGATGTCGCCAAACTCACACGTACGCCCGTTAATATTACGTTGCATTACTTGTAAACAATTGTTTTGATTGGTCGTATTTATACTTCCTTTAAATTAGCTCAAATGACACGCACTACCCGAAAACATACGTTAAACGTTCAAAATAGAGATTACATTACTATAAATAAAAAAAGGATTTATGACGTTTCATACGTTGATTCGAACAAAGTCGAATATTTATAATAAAGTCTAGAGTAGTATGATTCTAAAATGGGACATTGTGGGTAGATATTTGAGGCTTATCAGTGTTTACAATAGTGATGTTACAATGACTGCTATTTTTTTCTTTTTTGTATACCACTTAGGCTGCAGACAAGCATACGGTGTAACTAGGGGTGTCAAATTCATGCTGCCGGTCCTATAAAGGTGGAAGGAAAGGGGAAAAAGGGTTGAAGGGTAAGAGAGATTATGTGCTGTCAGTGTAGAAGACAAAGCAGGGTTTCATAGCATCACATAGGTACCAGTGTTAACTAAGGCCCTCGATGTTCCCACTGACAAAACAAAACCTCTCCAGTGAGCTCTGGTTAACCTACTCACCGCCGAAAACACAACACAAGGTTATTATTAGCCGCGGTATTCATGGAGGAACTTCCTCAGTCGAATTGCTCAATTAGGCCGAGAAATACCGTTGTATCCTACCTCCGTCAAAATAAATATAGGATTAGGCAGAAAGATGATAATCTTTGTTTTCCCAAGCAGCGAAAAACCTACACAGATGTAATATGTGAAAATACATTCCATAACTGATGTCCCCGTAATCTTCAAATACGCATATAAAAGTACTCGTAAGACGTTTATTAATAGCTGTTATACATTCTCTACCTTTAAAGAACACTTGGTTCGTTTCACTTGGATCCAGGGGTTTTCATCAAATACAACATTGTAAAGTGGCCTACAAAAGTTCCTTGGCAATTTGAAAAAAAAAGTGGTGTAGTATTTTGTTACGCGGTAGAATCGCTACTGACGGAGAAAGCCCGAGCATAGGTTTCGCTCTTCGAGAAGGCTCTAGGATTAAGGATTACTCTTAGAATGAGGCCGTCAAGCTGAGCGCCACCATTGTAACACTATACGTGTTTGTAATGGTGACTTTCTTACCTGAGACTTTGCTTTCAGCTTATCATTAGGCGAGGTGAAGTCAAATTGACGTGCCCTTAAAAGAAGAAGGAAAATGAAAAGGAGATAAATGATTTTCTGTAATAGGACACGTGCGGTCATGTTTGTTATCATGGACAACAACAGCCTTATTAGTCGTTTTCTACGACTCGAGGAAGAAAAACTCGAGGTTCTATTCTCCACCGGGAATCAACACGGCAACTCATAGCGTGACGAAATATCGTGATGTGCCAGCATTGTGAGCTTAATGGGGGACTTCCCGCGACAAACGCGGGTTATTTACAATACGCCTCAGTCCACCCAATGAGATAATAATTCATTTCTTTCAACTTCTAACGGTCACGCGATGAAATAAAACTAATATGCTTATCTCGATGATATTATCATGGGTTTACATTAGTTATTGTTTAAGTGCAAGTGGTCGCCGTTGCAGATGGCGATAAGACCGTTGTTGTGTATGAAAAAATATAAAATTTGGAGGAATTATCTTTAAAGTAAACGTCATACAATATAGTGCCAGGATTGGTTACCGTGGCCTATCAACATGTTCAACATCAGGGACGTCACACTGGTGCTATCGACCCTGTACTGGGGAGGGGGAGGAGGGAGGGTTGAAGGTTAAAAGAGTTTCTGTACTGTCAGTGCAGAAGACAAAGCAAGGTTTCTTACCACCACAGAGCAGAACTTAAACTCTCGGTCTTCCCACCGACAACACAAAACCTGTCCAATGAACTCTGCTTAAGCTCGTTTGAAAACTCAAGAGCAAGTTAGACACTACACAAAACTATTACCATAACATAATACTCGTAGATGCAAAGGAAGTCAATTTATAATAAGAATTCTTACAGTTTATTTAGGTATATTATTTACATAATTGATAACACACTTGTAGGTACTTCTCCACTGTATTACAATGGAGAAGTTTTTTTTTTTATACTACGTAGGTGGCAGACAAGCACACGGCCCACCTGATGGAAAGCGGCCACCGTGGCCTATGAACGTGTGCAACACTAAGGGTGTCACACACGCGCTGCCCACCCTGAAGGGAAAGGGGGAGAGCTGGGAAGGGGTGGGGAGGCTAAGAAGGGGAGGGGAAGGAGGGGTATAGTAAGCTCTGGCTACCCTACTTACCGGTGGGAACACAACACGATGGTTATTATGACCGCGGTCTTCTGTAGGGCGGAGGTACTTCCCCAGTTGGACAGCTCATTTCGGACGGGAGATACCGTCGTGTCCTACCTCCGTTGACCGAGAAGTAAAAGTGTGTTATCAATTTATGAGTTCTTACAGTCATTGAACTTTTGAACTTTAAGAATTGTTGTAATTTTACGTGCCTATCCTATATCCTATGCCTATATAATGTTTGATTAATATTCATCATGTCTAACGACCTATTCATACCGTATTGATATTGACTAAAATAGCCTAGTCAATAGTCATTAGTTGATGTACAGAAGGGTTCAAAACAACAATCATTCTTTATTGCTAACGACAGGTAGGATTGTTATGTACTCGTACTTACAAATTCATAATTGTGCTTCGCGTCGCTACAATACGTTCCGAGTCGATACTGGGACTACATGTCTTTTACACAAACTTAACTGCGTACCTGGATTTATATCACTGAGAACTTTTAAGCTTTTCCACATTTTTTTTGTTTATTTTAGGTCCCAATGTAATAGGTGTCGAACCTATTGCCATTAACCGGGCACTTATAGGTAAATCTGCGATAAATACACACATAACTTCGAAAAGCATCGAAAAGTCAATGGTGTGCGCCATGGCAAAATCTGGGATCGAACCCGAGACCTCATCTCAGCAGTTCATTACTCATACCACTAGGCTACCGCCTAAACATAAACTGGCCAAATGTGGGTGATAGCACCTCTGCCTACCCCTTTGGGGATATAGGCGTGAGTTTATGTTATGTTTTTGTTTGTTAATTGTTCTTACAAAAATTTACAGCACAGCCGTACTTAATTAAAATCTGCTGAAGCACATCATACCAATTACTCATTAGGTGCAGTCTGATGCTTCCCGCTACGCTGTATAATACATAATCATTTCTGCAATATATTATATTAACTACAACCAGTGTAAGAATGTCCTAAAGAATTTACTACAAAAATTGACACACGATGAGACAGAGAAGTTGATAACGGTGGTAAAATGAAATGAATATTTTTAAGTAGTTTAGTAACTAAGATATTTATAATCCACTTTGCAAGTTGCTTTTATAGTTTTTATACCTATGAATTATATTATAATATATACATATATATATATATATATATATATATATATATATATATATATATATATATTATATACCATTGAATTAATGAAAATAAATTATTATTATTATATTATATATTTTTCTAAGTCATTGTAAATAAAATTTTAGTATATAATAGTATAATTGGATTTATTATACTATTATTTATTGGATTCATTTTTTTTTGGATTTTCTTGGATCCAAATTTAATTTATGTTAATATCTTGGCAACATTTTTTTTTCTTTTGTCTTTAGTCATTCTAAATTCAAAATAGTGAACGACGGTTGGTCCAATTCACGTGTCATCCTTGCTGCAATAAATTTGGGCAAATATTTGCATAATTGGGTAAAACAAACTAGTAAGCATAGTTTGTTATGGTCAGGTTACACAAATATTTGCATAGGTTTATGTAGCTATTAATAAATACCCTTTACATATTGATGATGATTTAATTTGAGTAAAAATCAAAGAATTCGAATGTATGGAACCACTGTGATAAATAAACAGATTTCTAGAAGTAGGAAATGAAATGAAATGAATGTCTAAAGTTCCAAATTCATCATTGGTCCATATTCCAGAGCAACGCTTAGTTGTGAATCGATTCTCACAATGGAATGAGAACTGTCTAGAATACTAATAGTCCTCAAATCAAAGAGTAGCAGTATAGCAATTAAAATTTCATTTAAATAACAATAATATTTCACGACCAAGGCAACGAATTCTGGAGCTCTCGCACAGCGGTTAGCATCAGTAAAAAAAAAATGAGACACTATGGCAGTGCCAACCTGAAGTGAAACCAGTCTGTATAAAAAGTATTCACAATTTTATTTGTCAAATACATACTTGTTGGCCATATTTGTAGAATTTAATGACTATTTATGTTTATCGACGGGCGGTGTACGTGTGATGTGAAAGTAACAATGAAAGTTTCAAATTTTTTCCTCACCCAAAATTATCTACGAACAAAATTTTCTATGCAATTTTTGTCCTCCAAAAGCTATACCAACACCTAAACAATCTAGAAACAGATGTTACTATAGGATAATACATTCATACAAAGAAGAAAAAATGGCCGACAATAGCGTTCATAAATCACAACATTACGAAAAGCAGATATGACAGAATATAATCCGGCATAATATGAAGAAGCACTACGACAAGGAACAAAAAATATATTTTTTTTTTCAACAATAACGACATACGCTATTTGTCTACATTACGAAAACAACGCTCTAAGAGCAGAGACGGATTCAACACTTGTCATTCTGAATTAATAAAAATAATAAACAGCGACATAAATCTATTTGAAAGAATCATACGATCGTAAATCATAAAAGAACTATTAAAATTTTAACATTCTTAATGTCATAAGTAGTTTTTAGTGTGTTCTAGATTGAAAGATAACATCTGTTCGTTTTTTAAGCACTTGGTAATCTTATTAGTTTTAAATGGGACTTGGTAATCTAGATTTAATTAGTACTTTTAAAAAATAAAAGAATTGATTTTTAATGTACATCTAAAAGCAGAGTCAATTCTAGTCATAATAATGATTTCGGCGAATTAAGAATCTATTTTTTATTCGCTTAAAATAAGGTCGAAATTCAATTCCAAACTAATCACAATCTCATAATTTTAATGTCACGTTTTCGTAACAAAATCCAATATGTAAAGTGATCATATCGAATTGCGACGGAAAGTCCAAAAAAATGCAAACCGGTTTTCTTCTAGACTTAGTAATTAATATAGTAACGAGAACGAAACGTTATTAAGGAACTTATAATTTAATAAGAAAGTCAAAAAGCCTTCAAAACTAATTCAGTAAATAGATCCTCTATTTCTCCTCGAGGCAAGAAACAAAAGGTTAATAGTATTTATTAGTTAACCCTAAATCAATTTGTCTGACCACTCTCTTGTTCCCTGGGATTTCGAGTGATTATGTTACATGAAAGGCTTAAGTTTATACATACATACTGGTTGTGCCATTGTGAAGAACTCAACTCATCATTTCGTAGAGCAATACTACACGTATTCCTCCCTTCCCATTTCCCTACGTCAGTGCCACCAACACTCTTCAAAAACTTGTTACGTGCTCCATAAAAATGTTTAAACCTATTCAAAGCCTCTGAACATTTATAAAATGCACAAAAAAAGTGATGTTCTCCGCTGAAGCCGTTACCGCAAAGACTATATAGGAGGTTGCCGTGCAAAATAATCGAATGGAAATGTTGATCGATTTGTATCGATATAATCATGAATTGATGCAATCGAAAAGTCCGAATCTGTGTAAATGACAGAATATGTAACGTTACAGTAGTGAACGCGACTGCTACGTTAGAGGTGTGAATTCAATCCCCGCTCAGTACAAATATCTATATGCCAGGACATGCCTATTTGTTTTGGTTTGGTCATACTTCAGAGAGCACGTTAAGCCGTCGGTCCCGGTTGTCATACCAACATCTATGGCATTCGTTAAGGGTAGTTGTAGCCCTAAAAAGTCTAACAACTGGTCTAACTGCAGTCCTTCATACGGCTTCAGTATAAATATGTTGGGGAGGCCAGATGGCCATCGCTTCTCGGAAAATATTGAAGTTCAGTCACGACGCAGTTAGACTGAAAACTGCTGACCCTGGACTCTGAGGACTGTCTTCTCCTTCGGATGCTGATGAGAATACGGGAACAATATTTCAATATTCCAGTCTATCTAAAAGCATACTTCAAACACATGATTACATTACAAAAGAAAGTATGATGTGAGAACAATTAGAACCGTGAACTGGTGTAGAATGTTCCACTATGTGAAAAGAACTATACAATAACAGGGAAAGTTTGATATCACATGTTCGCGCTTCATATTATTAGAAATCTTTAGTATTTAAAACAATCCCTTTGTTATATAGGACACGTCGTTGACTTCACGGCGCTTGATGGTAAGCTAAAGGTAAAGTCTTAGGAACACTATTATAAAATACAATGTTACAATGGTGGTGCTCAGCTTGACGGTCTCATCAGATGATTCCTAGTTCCACTTAAAGGACCCGGGACTGTAGGAAGAACTGCAAGAATGTTGCCTTTACACTTTTTTTTCAAGACACATCAATTTGACTTCACCCCGCCTGATGGTAAGCTCGAGGCGAAGTCACAGGAACGAGGGTCACCATTACAAACACGTAAAGTGTCTATGGTAGTACTTAGTTTGACGGCCTCATTAGATGCTCTTTCACGCCCCGCTTAAAGGACCCGGGCCTGTAGGAAGAAGGAAACACATGAGCTGGCAAGGAATTCCACTCAGAAACATGTACCTTATATTAAGAATAGTGCCGAAACTATTTCCTCCTGACCAGGTTTTCGTTGGCATACGGTTCTCGTTTATCTTAATTTGTTCAGACATTACAAATGCACTGTTTACTTTGGAACACCTTGTAGACTATTTCAGATGCAGCGCCGGCAAAGCAAAGGGGTAATTACTAGTGTACACTATGCCAATAAACTGCATGTCACTCGTGCAAACAGCCGGTGATTTATTCCAGAAATTTCTTTGAAGGTTTCAAATTTCTTAAATAAACCAACCATTCGAAACGCCAATAAAAAGACTGTTCAAACAATGATTGATTTAATGCAAGCTATGATTGGTTGGCGGCCTGCGCTTACCACCAAAGAGGCTTAGAAAAGCTATTTTTAAAGTTCATTAAACATTTCATCATTATAAAGTAACGAGGTCACCTGATAAAGAAACAAAGTTGTCGGAAAAGCTCTCAGAAAAAACGCTTCGGCAATGAGAAACCTTTGAAATTCACAACTTGGAAGACTATGAAACTTAAACTGGGGTATCAGAAAAATCTCGTTTATTTTTATAAAACATCTTGAACCTAGATAGATAGATAAATAACCCTTTATTGTATACCAAAAAAATTACATCAAGAAGTAGCTAACATAAATTACCTATATTAATTTAATATCACTACATAGTATAAAACAAAGTCGCTTTCCCAGTCCCTATATCCTTATCTAACTAAATCTTTAAAACTAAGATAAACATAACATAAACACACGCCTTTATCCCCGAAGGGGTAGGCAGAGGTCCTAGCATCCACATTTCGCAACTAAACTACAACTACGCAACGGATTTTAATGCGGTGTAACGAGTGTAACGCCTCTGGTGTTGCACACGTCCATACGCCACGGTAATCCGTCGCATTTTACCCAAAAAAAAAATAGTTTCAAGAACAAAATTAAATAACTCATGACAAAATAAAAATAACTGACGTCCTCCATAAATTTTTTAAATTCGCAGTAAAATCTAGCGTGAAATTACTTAGTTAATTTGAGACACACAAAGGCAAAAAAAAAACACGGATACGCAGTTATATGGATAGTTAAGTAACAAATTAATTACTTCTCACATTTTGTCGAGGTTATCATTATTATTACTACAGTAAACATAATATATTCACCGTTTGTACTAAAAAAAATTTCAAGCAATTAGTATGCTGACTGTTCAAATCAAATTTAGATCGGAAACATACCGTTTTCAATCAATCTATTAGCGTATCGCAGTCCATTGCTGGACTAAGGCCTCTCCCACTATTGTGACGGTTTGGTTTAGTTTCCACGCTAGGGTTTCATTTTGAGTTTTACCTCCCTCGCAGTGATATCGTCTATGTTTCCATTCGTACAGAAGATCTTGGTATGCCAAACCTATTCACTGAATGAAAAATAAAAATAAAATAATTTTACGTCATTGCGTGCACGCACAAAAATAATTAAACAAAACTAACATCGGCAGCTTAAAAATGAGCCACCAAATGATTTATATAACAGTCACAAATAATTAAGGTGGTCTTGACATCTCGTTATGACAGATATAATATTTCAACGAAATGAAAATTGAAAACAATGACATCATCATAGGAATATTATTATTCAGAAAGTAAAAAACTATCAGTTGGTGACTTTTCCACAGCTAGGCATCAACGATCATAATAAGGTTCACCTTGGGGCATATATTCTTGAACCTAAAATGTGCTCTGAACGTGCAGTACTATTACTGTATTTTGAGGATATATCAGTATTTTGAGGATAGAACCAATCATAAATTGTATCAAAACAATCCGCGCGCACTAATATCCCATTTCTCTCGTGAGTTGGAAAGAAAGGAAAGAAAGAAACCCTGATATTCCACAAGACACATAAAAAAATGTTCTGTAGAAAATCTTTTCACACATTCTCTACAGAATACCCAGGCGTGAATTAAGTGAAACAGCCATCGTAGCAGGAAGCCTTACACTGCAGATCACCGTCCACCGTCTTTATCGAAACATTGATGGACGCCAAAAAGGCGACAGAAAGTGGAGGAGAGCGGTCCAAGTATACCATTACTATCCCACCTAACCTATTTCCCTTATCTATCCAAACGTCCCCATGTTTCTCAATTTCAAACAATCCAACATATCCCATTTAATAGATATTAAATCCGTCTCCAATAAATTCCCGTCATAAATCACCACCACATTCCCGTGACCTGAATCCCAGGCCTTGGTGTAACAAGCAGTAATACACTGATAGATGCATAAGACGGCAATAATGGTACATTATTGACCCAATTTCGATGTTTGATAGCGACCCATAACAGCTTTAAAATGCATTCTCGTAAACAAGGTTTCGTATAAGGTTTATGGATGTATTAATAACGATAACGAAGTTGAATATGTGCAATAACGCGAAAACTTCTACAACAAGATTGTCCATTATTCGATAATAATAATTATCATTTAGAAATTGAATCTCTGATATGACTGATCCAGTGGCCATGTCTCGGGGGATTTTTATTTTAAAATAAGAATTATAGCTTCGCGTAAAGAAAACTAAATAATTCTTAGGCAAAAAATAAAGAAGGCTTGACGAATAATCTGATCTAAGTCTACGAGGGCAAAGTCACGGGTACAGATAATAGTTCCAGTTCAATTTTTAAAAGGTAATTTCGATCTAGTTAAATTGTCCTTTAATTTGTGTGTTCTCGGAAATTCTGCGAATCTTTGAGCTTTGAGTGAATAGATTCCATTCAGGTAAACGTGTTTCATTGTAGATAATATCAATACTAACCGGTAAGTAAATTAGAAGCCAGACATATACCCATTAATGATGAAAGAGAGCAATTTGGATAATAATTTGAATTTCCCTTTAAGGATTTAGCCGTTGTTTGATGCCAAGTCAGCTTCGATATTCCATCTGATCAGCTATAAATAGACCGGCAACATCTGTTTAGTTTCATTTTTATCTGCTACAAAATCCCTAAGAACTTAAGATTCTAGCAATAAAACTAAGACAATCGTCTCTGAACACATCAAAGCTTAAGTCTTCTAATACTATCTGCTCCGTGCCAGATTCTTCGCCCGTACAGCGTGACTTACTGCATCTAAATTTACCACGCATACCTTTTATGAGTCATTACATTTTGTGTTTATGTTTATATTATATGTTTATTTGCAACAAATTGTGAGTGTATATTCATGATCATGTGTCACGTACTGAAGAGTCACATTTAAAAGTCGCTGGGATATTTAATGAGCCATTCAGTTCATTCCGCGAGTCGTAAATACACGTTGGTCTCTCAATCGTTTTAATTTTAAAATGAGGTATATGGATGCAACATTGTTTCTTTCGCGTTACTTAATTTCTTCTAGTGTTTTGTTCGAAGATTTAATACTCTCCAGTCTAATTTATCTCTGAAGTAGTATTCATCGGACAATTTTCCAGCTGCTATGAAGTTTTATCCTAATAGAAATATTCGCTGGTTCTGAACCCTTTACTACACAGTTGTACAAAATACGTACTGTTACGCTAATGAGGCAGATTGAGTACGAGTGAGAGGATGTGGATCCAAACAGTATAAGCACTATCATAACAAATGCTTTGCAATGGCGCCCCCGCGGCGTTCTTGTAAGAGATATAGGCCCAAGAAACCCTGGCTTGACGTCGTGGAGGGGGCGTCAATGGTATTACAAGAAGGCGGGACCCAAGCTTCGAGTTCACCTTGGCCTCGGATGCAATGAGGGAAATTCGTCTACATAATGATGATTACGATGATGACTATCCACGGGAACCCACAACAAACACAGGTTAGATTAGTTAGGTAGGTCAACGATGATATCATTGGAAGAGGTCGCTTCCAGCGATAAGGTCGTAATACATACTGTTACATGGAGTTATTTATTACTATGTCTATGCTATAATTTATTTTTAGGTCTATAATAAAAACCCGACGGGGGTCATCTCGAAGAGAAGTCCCCGGGTCTGCCGGGGTGCGAGAGATATTATGTTGGCTACTACCTCACCTCCGGCAACTGAAGACCCAAAGACGGCGTGCGTTTTAGTCGGTTCAAGTCCGACATAACCTACCCAACCGGCTAAAAAAAATAATCGATCGATCGAGAAAAACGAGAAAAAAAAACGATACGGAGGTAGGACACGATACGGAGGTAGGACACGACGCTATCTCCCGTCCGAAATGAGCTGTCCAACTGGGGAAGTACCTCCGCCCTACAGAAGACCGCGGTCATAATAACCATCGTGTTGTGTTCCCGCCGGTAAGTAGGGTAGCCAGAGCTCACTGTACCCCTCGTTCCCCTCCCCTTCCTAGCCTCCCCACCCCTTCCCAGCTCTCCCCCTTTCCCTTCAGGGTTGGCAGCGCGTGTGTGACACCCTTAGTGTTGCATACGTTCATAGGCCACGGTGGCCGCTTTCCATCAGGTGGGCCGTGTGCTTGTCTGCCACCTACGTAGTATAAAAAAAAAAAAAAAAGGTCTATAATAAAGAATTATCTATCTATCTATAGTAACTTTTTCGCTAGTCTACGGTTTAGAAAGATGTTATTCTAAATCTAGTTTCAGCTCAAGGATGAAATAGTAAACCCTAGATGTTGCGGCTTCCGGGAAATATCATATCTGACAGTGACATGTGAGGTGCAACTTTTAAGCTAAGATGGCGACCTATTTAGGCTCGTAGAGTGATGACTTGTAAAATTTTACAATGATGAAGATTTTTCTTTATTTAATTCAGGTGTTATAGGTATAACAAGTTAAGAAATATTCCATTCTCACCCATTGTACGCAGGCTTAAAATATACTTTATTATTCATAATTTCAATTAAAATAATAAGCCCATGTTACAAGGTTAGGCCTGTCTGCTTACTGTCATAATTACGATAACGACAGCGCCCAACTAATATGACAATAATAAAATAGTTATATTCTTTTAAAAATATTATTTAAAATCTATTTAATTATATTTTTTTACTAGCTGTTGCCAGCGGCTCTACCCGCGTGGACTTCTGATCCCGTTCCCACTGCTCCATAAAACCTTTCGTAGAGTTAAAAGAACAAATAAAAAAAAGAATTACTCGAATTGATCCAGCCCTCTTCGAGTTATGCGCGTACCAACATAATTTGTGATTCATTTTTATAATACAAAGATATTTTTATATACATAATTTATTATTAACATATATATATGTAAAAATAAACTATTCTTCTCACATTTATGAGTATGTTTCCTGGTAGAGTAGAAATTGGGCCACCCGTACGAAAGGCGTACAAGGCAACAGGGGATAAGCCTGTTTAGCAACAGTCAGGTATATACAGCCCAGACTAAGCCCCAGATGCATGGCTCGAGTTAACAGTAGTGCCCGAAATACGGCAATAGGCTCATTCCCTATTACGTGGGACCGAATAGAATGGTTTGTGATTATGGGTGTTAATTCACCTCTCACCTCGGAAAGAAAAAGGTGTAAGTATATGTATGTATGTCAAATAATATTTCTTCCGACAGACAGAGTACGGGAGAGACCATCATTTGGTTTATTTTAGAAGCAACTGCCGTCAAACCTCCCAACCACGAGAAATAAGCTGCCAGAATCTCATTCATCAATCAGGAGATGTGCTGCTCACAAGTGGGGTTACCTTGGACCACACACGCAGTTGAATCAATTCTGATAGATAGATAGATAGATAATTCTTTATTGTACACCTGAGAACAATGTAAGCGGTACAGTAACAATCAAAAGTTGCATGTACAATGGGCGGCCTTATCGCCTAAGGCGAACTCTTCCAGGCAACCTTACGATGGACAGGAAAGTACAGAACAATCAGTAGTGTGATTCTGTGGTGTAGATTCTTAATACCACCATAGTTGCCGGGGGTGAGATGTATCCTTCCTCAAATCCAAACTATCAACAAAATTCATTAAAATCGGTTCAGTTACTAAGGCGTGAAAGTACAACAGATAGACAAACATTACTATTAGGTATTTTCACATTTATAATATTAGTATGGATTAACTATTTCCGAATGTTACAGTTGCGCAGTAGTGGTGAATATATGATCTACATTTTATCTTCAAAGACAAAGCTCACTGAAACTCCCAATAGGTACTATAAAATATTTATTTCCGCTACTTTGTCAAGATTTAAAAATATACGTTTAGCCGGAACATAAGTAGTCGCAAGAGACAATATTTCACCAACAATGAAATACCGACTTTGTTTATAGCGAGGCTAAAAATAAAATCGTTTGAATGACATATATGGCATGTCAAGGGGCCCTCAAAACGAAGAGTTCGTATTCAAATGAGGCTGCCAAACTGAGCCGTTTTACATAATACAGTAAAATGTTCACAAAATATTGCAAATCAAATTTTCTGACACAATTACATCAGGTTTGGTTTAACAGTTACAAATGTATATGAATAACATATATTATAGTTAGAGGCAGGTGATGAGGTGGGTCATATATACTTCATAGGCGCGAGTTGTGTGCTGTCTTTTCAGGACAGTACGAGATGCAACGGTGGTGGACGAACCCAAATCTGTCCATCATATATTCTATCAAATCAATCCGCGCCCTAGGACCTCGTTTCTTCTTCTAAGGTCCGTGCCTATTATAGGGTTACAAAGAATATTGGTATACCCAATATTCTTTGTAACCCCTTTTTTATAATTACACATGCGAGAGCCCGGTCTGACTTCATCATTCAACGATGAAACTGGTCTCAAACCAACAAACACCATACAGTGTTCTGCACATCAGCTTGTGTGCTCAGGGAATCTAGTGAGACCCAGGAAACCGGTCTTGGCTACCAACACGTTGATGGAGTAAAAACCGGTAACCTATTGAAATATCGAATTTCTGTTACCCGAATCTTAAAACCCCGAAAACGGTTGGTAGAACTTTTAAAAGACAGATGTAATGAATGACAACTTTCTATTATTCCGTTTTTCATTTCCCAGATGAATCAATTTCCAGGGGCACTAAAACCAAATTTTCAAATAGTATTTTTTTGTTTTCCATAGTGTCATAATCCAAATATAGTTATACCAGATTCTCAGAATATTTTTTTTTGTTTCCCATCGTACCATTTGCCAAATAAACTATTACCAAATTTTCATAATCTTTTTATTTGGTTCCCATACAATCGTTTTCCATCTAAACTATATACAGGTATAGTAAAACTCAGTAAATTTATACGATTCATTTATTGGGTAGGTACCTACAGCAAGTGATTTAGAAATATTAGTTGCCTTTCACAGATAGGTTTAAGTGTCAAATTCGACTCAGCAGGTTAGGTTAGGTTAGAACTGCGACCCCCGCACGAGCCGAGCGAGCGAAGCGAGCGTGCCGCGGCAGCGGCCGGCGAGTGCTAGAAAAATTCGATTCAGTAGGTTAGGTTAGGTTAGAACTGAACCGACTCGCTATTGTTTTACTTGCCCATTACAGTCAGGTTAAGGTTAAGTACCTACCTTGTAATTTTTCCATTGGATTCATTTTTAAAAATCTGGATATTGTTTGTCTGGATATCAACAAACTGCATTTCAAAAATTTGTGTTTTAAAAATTCGGCTTTCGTGCATATGGATTACGGTCATCTGGATTTTGTGCATTTAGATTTCGTGTGTCTGGAATTCGTTCGTCTGGATTATAAAACGTCGTACAAATGAATAAATAGGAAAATGAAATTCGGAGTTGCGATTATATGGCAAATAAAACTTCGAAATTTGGAAAACCGGGATTATGAATAAATGGCCAAACGTTTTCTGGATTATGATATTCGGAATATTAAAATTCGGGATTAAGATAGGTAACCAGTAAAAACCACATGTGCGGAATATTGACGCGCCGTCATTCATCGTTTGTTTTTGTTATGTCGAAGGCTAGTCTCTTAGTCGTCAGGATCGCTTTCAAGGAAACCGTGATCGTTCTGCGATTTCCACCACCCGGAGCGTCTTCTACGACACTACGACATGGAAGAACGCTGGAGATCACTCGTTTCTTTTCTACTTGTTTGAGGCGCAACACTTGTTCGAACATCCCGGTGGCACTCCCAAAAACACCCTTTCGTTCCACACATGGATGACAACTGTCAGTTTTGGTTGGACGTAAAATCCCGTTTCATTATATCTATTGATTAGTAATTTATCTGAATTTTATAGAACACTCTGGCTCATGCTTTTGACCTAGTTAAAGTCGTTAAATAGCAGATATATTTGCCACAGTTGGCATTTGTAGGCGAGTAAAGATCTTAAGCATGCATTATAGTGAACCCATTATCATAATGTGAGCATCTGTTCTCAAACGTGTGGTTGAATAAGCTCCAAATTGCAGTCAAACTCAACATAAGTATAGTATTTAATATTATGGCAGTTAAACGCATTCAAGTACAAAACAAAAATATTATTTGAAGTGGAAAGATACCAGGGGTCCAACCACCACCTCTTAAAAGTAATATTATTTCCATCTTACTTTACTTTCACAGTGTGATTCGGAATCGGACCGTTATCGTCCATTGATATTTGTGTCTTGTGTGAAATTTATATTTTAATAAATGTATCTAATACAGCAAGAGTTACTGTTTGACCCATTAACCATATAACAATAGTATTATGTGTATCCGGACAAACGCTGATGGGTCGACTTTACTACTGTACTTTTAAGAGGTGGTAGTATGGTCCCAGGATACTTATTGTTTTTATCTCCAGAGGCGTGCATCCTGCAGAGTGAGGGATATGTCGCAAGGAAGCGCACTTCACTACGTTGAGCTGATATAGTATCTATTAATTAACCTATTGCAGTCCACTGGACATAGGCACCTCCCAATATGCGCCATTGCTACCGATCCTCCGCTTTCCGCATCCTGTCTGTATTAGTCAATTATTCTTAAATAACTGTATAGAGCCCGCACGTTCGGTCGAGAATAAACAATTACCATCCGTTCACAACTTATTTCTGTTGGTCGAAATATCGGTCTATCAAATTCAGAACTAGGTATTCAATACATCAATAGGTACATTCAAGATTCCATATTGACTAATTTATGCTTAGGAATGCCGGGCGAAGCATTCAGAACTCAGTGAGATAGCATGTAATTTCGATTCAATAGCTTATTGCTACTATACACGATATAAACAGGGTTGGTACAGGAAATACATTCATAAAAATAGCATTTTCTGAAATAGAAATTGGACTTTGTAATAATTGTTAATTTGGTTGTCTGTCCGTTGAAGCGGAAATGGGAGGAGCAGCTGACTAAAATGTTGACTAACATAATTGCACGCAATACAAACTAGGTCTTTGCTACTTCAGTCGATATGCGTTTTCGACATAAATTGAATTGTATGCATTCAATGAATGCATACCTACAACCCGAGGATGCGAGAAGGGCAACTGGAGTGAGGAATGTAGGAGAGGTAGGAGTGGAGAAAAAATAGATTGGAAGTTTGCAGTTCGCCGCCCTTCTACATGTTATTCTATTCTATTGCTCTCTCTGACTGTTGTGCTCATAAAATTATGTTTTAAAGCTGTTAAAGTATTTTAATGCCGGAGACGACTACCATATTAGTCTCCCTGTGAACATGGCTGATGAACAGCAACCGTCATCAAAAATCATATCTACTGCAATGTGGGGGAAAAATTACAGAAACGAAAACGTGACAATTTTATTCCGTTTATCTATATTATCCGTGGATTTATCTCCTAAGACGTATGTAGACAAGAATATCAACAACCCAAATCGGACCTCTGTTGACTGTTCCAATTAATACGACTATTTACAAAGACGAATTTGGGGATAAATGTTTTGACAGCGATATAAAAGCTGGCTCAGTTATTCCATTTTACAGAATTACCTGATACGGCTGATACAGTTGGCAGCTTCTTTATACAGTATCGTAATTAGAACATGACGAACGAAATTCATTTCGGCTAATCCACTCATCAATCAAATGTCTTGTAATCCATGCAGGCGTTATGGCTGGATTCAGAAACGGATAATAACCAATCCACATCAAATAATTACTTGGAAGAACCCGGCACGATATTGCCACAACAAAGGGGAAGATTTAGAAGATTCTTAGGCAGGTGCTATTACACCGGTTGGGTGGAGTTCAATGGCTGACATTAAAAAGTTGCGTGAGTCGGTAAATTTCCGTGTCAAATCCCGTAATCACTGAGAACCTAAGGTACTTTTCCAAAAAGCGGTAAATAATCTTGCGCGAAGATGTCTTCAAAGAAAGGCGATGCGTAAATTGTGGGTAGAACACAACAATCTACATGTATGCGGGAGTGGGGTTTTCTTGATGAAAATCTAAAAGGTTTGCTTAATTTTTTTAACCCTCGTTCATCTGCTTCTTTTTCATGTGGAATACCCCATAAGCAAAAATGGAACAGTGAGTTCAATCGAACTAAGCACACGTTATGCCAAGAGCATTTTGCCAGTATCCAGGATAGATAAAAACTCTCCAGTAATTAGGGCAGACCTCGTCCCCTTGACCGCCTCGCCAGTAAAAAGCCCGTCACTTTACTCATAAAAAAGCGAAAGCAGTTGACGTTAGATACAATTTGTAAGTTGGCTAAGTGGTTCTTTATTGTTAGAATGACGAACAGATACTTGAATTTCTGGACATCAAGATATCCTCATCAGTATCATCCGCCAGTGGTCTTATCAATGGGCTATTAAGTAAGAAGTGGAATAGCTCCATACATTCCCTAATAGGAACTTTAGCTTACTTTCAATTTATGGATAGTTTTCATTTAATATGAGGAGGCAGCTGTAGCTGCCTTTACTGGACAATAACGGACAACCCTAAACACAATCAACATATTTGCAAACGAAATTTGATTTCAGTAGAACATTACCTAGTACCAAGGACAGGTTATTGATTTAATGTGCCAGTTCAGGAATGTAGGACGCGACAGATTTGCGATGCCCATTACCTGCGTTATATTTTACTGGCCGCACCTAGAAAATATTAGTCAAACAAATTGGGTGGAAGAGTGGAGCGGTTCTATGAAATATTGAATAACTCAAATTGGGCGCTATTGTTCATTTGTCAATATTGACGCACAACGAATTCAAATGAGATTAGAATTTTATTGAGATTACCTCCCTTTTCATAAAATCTCTGGAAGAAAATCGTAATAAAGGAAAATGACAGTTGTTGTCCAAAGTACACAGTACCAATAAGGTACAGTTTTTCTGAGACACCTGTCGAGAATTTTCAATAAGGAGAACTCAATGAAATTTTTGTCCGAACCCAGACCGAGTATTATTACTCTGGACGGAACAATCTTTAAAAAATGATAACGCTGCGCCTTCTAGATAAAAAATAGGGCAATATATTGTTGTTGAAAAGCTCGAAATCATTAATTAAGTCACACAAACAACACTAACGACTTAAATCGTCTAGTACTTATCCAATTGCCAAAAGTCAACGACATGTGGACGCTTATCACAAAACAAAATGAGTCACAGACAGGCCCCTCTCCCGTCTCCCCGCTCTCTGCTCATCTCTCCGCCATACAACAATTCTTAACAGAGATTGTCTTTAGGATGCATTCCAAAATTATGATTTAAAAGCATTGGCACGAGATCGCACCAATTGTCATAGTGGAAAACAAAGCGAAATGAGTTTTTGGCGCCAACTTCCAGAGACAACGTCAAGTGGACTTTTTTTTAAAGAGCACGTTTGTGATTTTTATTAATAATTCAATTATGAGAAGAGCTTTGATTAAATTTTATTGTTTTCAAAGTTACGTTCTCCACTTTTAGTTTGAAGCTGTGGACCTTAAAATATTTTAATACGAATGAAAACGCTTTGAGTGAGCTGTAAAATAGTAATGAACATATTGTTTCGTCTGAGTACAGATCTCATCAAATAAATTCAATTAATTGCCAGACTAATAAATTAAGGAAATGAAAATAAAACAATAATCTATTTCAATTCGGATTTATATTTGGAACGGTTTCTCTCTAACGTTTTACGTGGTAACAGATTTAAATTTAGAACGACTTCAGTCACAGACTATAACAAATCGATAGTATGTTTTATTTGACTTAGACAAGACGTTTAGTTCTAATTTTACAATTATTTGTATTCATTGTATGCGGATTTAGCTCACTGGAGAGGTTTTGTGTTGACAGTCGGAAGACCGAGAAACCCTTCTTTGTCTTCTGCATTGACAGCACAGAGACTCACTCACACACCTTCTGTGTGTCGCATGTGACGCCCCTGGTGTTGCAAACGTCCATAGGTTACGGTAGCCACTTTCCATCAGGTGGACCGCGTGCTTGTCTGCCACCTAAGTAGTATAAAAAAACTGCCCATCAGGTAGTCGAATACCATAATCTGAATACGTGTTTAATGAAAGTTTATAAACTTTTTAATTTAGGACTAAGCCCTAGCGGCTTAATAAGATAGAGTATGACTTTAACGATGTCAAACCTGGTAGTTTAAACCGGGACTACACAGCAGTCGCACTCGTGTCACCGCGCTATAAAGTGAATATCTAGAGAACATCCTGTTATTCTTATCACAATTTGACATGCTTAGCAATAAAACTAAATAATATAACCACGGGTGTCATCAAAAAGGGCGTAAGTGTACAAATAAGCGCGGTAACCAATCGCGTCATAGAACTATCTGGCACGTATACTTGTAGACGATATGCCACGCCCAGTTGGCATAGTGCGTGTACGACTCACTCTAAAATGTCAAGTGTCTGACGTTCGCCACCAAAACTAGGGACAGCCGCTGTGACAAAACACAGTTCTACGTCAGACTTGGACGCGCGCGCACTGATTTATTTCAGACTAATCTAGCTAATTTTTTCTTGTTCACAAATTACAATAAATCTTTATTGAATAAAAAGATTTGCAGCAATTTGTAACTGTTGTTGCCGCAGCAAAGATCACAAGTCATACATCATGGTAATTTATTAACATTCTCACGAAATAAAGTAATGTAGATGCGTCTATGCATTTTTCGGCGTATTGGCTAGACAAACATGAATACGTTTAGAGAATTGTAAACATCGTGATATGTTTTTCATTCATGCTGTCGAGAGTAAATTTCTTGTGGATACTGTGAGTATACAACACATGCAGGCACATATTATGAAACAATAATTTATTTCTCCAACATAACATAAACTCACGCCTATATCCCCGAAGGTGTAGGCAGAGGTGCTAGTGCCCACATTTCACCAGTTTATGTTTAGGTCCCCATGTGGCGAGCCTATTGCCATTAACCGGGCACATAAACCTGCACATAAATACACACATAACTTCGAAAAGCATCGAAACGTCATTGGTGTGTGCCACGATAAAACCTGGGATCGAACCCGAGACCTCGTCTCAACAGTCCATTACCCATACCACTAGGCTTTCTCTGTTCATTACAATACATAGAATAGTGCACCTCATCTCTTCCGGCGAGTGTCGTAGAGGCGACTAAAAGATAAGAGTTTCCTCCATTCGATACAACACATGACAAAGTGCTCGCTTGACGACAATAGCTTTACCCCCTACTATGTGGGACAGAAAATCCTAGTTGGCGATATGTGGGTTTCAATGCGGGTATTTACAGTGCGGGTATTTAGTGAACATACGTTATGTTTCCATCGAAGCGTTAAAAGGGTTTTGAGTATGCGGTTGGATGACTACCGCTGTTTTAATTGATAAGATAATTCAGCTTTCACACATAGGTGTAAAAATAAACATCAAAAGATAAGTCATGTTTTACATGTGTAATTCGATTATAAATCTGATTTAGCTTGTCTGTGACGTTTATCGCTAGGAACACAAGTCATTGCCGCAATGTGGGCAGCAGGTGCACTATAAGCCATTGCAGTGGAAGCCGTCAACATGCCATACGTGAAATGAATTCGCGAACAGACAGTTTAAACTTTAAATATCTGTATGGAATTTTATTTATACTAACTGTTCGTACCTGGTACCTGGTGTCACCCGGGTTTCGACTGATTCTCTTGGATACTTTCTTTCAAATTGAAATGCTGATAATATGAGTATGTAAGTATTTTATAAAAGTATGATTGAATGGATTTCTTATGTATTTATAATGTGTGTATATAACTATTGAGTTCAAATTAGAGGTTGTCGCTGCCTTTGGCATTAAATCCGCTTTTTTAGTTTAAATAATAAAAATAAAAAACAGAAAAATAAAAAGCACACCTGGTTACAAAATACAATTTTTTTAAATATGAGGAAAATCGTTATGAGGATAATGATTACGTGATTAAAACGGTTAACGAGTTCAGTCTTTATACCTAAATCAATAACTTATATCACTAAGCTAAAAACTCAAACCCCGAAATATTCAAAGGATAATGCTAATAACACTTTACACCAAGCAATTAACATTATCCATATATCGGAAAACGGTACAACATAAAACAAAAATTGACGAGTACCGTTGGCATTTGGCATATTATTGGTGAAACAAATTTTATTGATAACAAATTGGTAAATTTGCATAGCCAGTTACCGCTTTATTCGACACGAACGTCGTAATTGACACTATTTTCAATATTTTCTGTGGTTATAACTGGCATGTGCGGCATGCGTTTCGTATTGACTGCAATAACCCAGTGGGCAGTGTGCTTGTCTGCCAACTACAAGTATTTTAATACTTGTAGTTGGCAATTTAAAACTATGTAAAAACAATTTAACTACCACTTAAATACTCTCTAAACGCAATGCAAATATCGTAAAACGAAAATCAAATCATAAAACCATTAAATGGATTCATAACTTACAAGTTGTACAACTTAAATGATCAGTCGTAACAGATGACGGCCGGCCGTAGCAACTAATTGATAGTATCACATCTGCGAAATACCGGGGTGCAATTTCGAAATCTTAATATCTGGATGGCTAAATTACCGAGGTATATATTATCATGATAGCTAAATGGGTATCGTGGCGGTAGTGAACGCGACTGTGTGCATATATTTGTATGCATGAATATGGTTGTTTGCACTGGTCTGGTCGTGCCTCGGAGAGCACGTTAAGCCGTCAGTACCGGTTGACATACGAACATCTATGGCAGTCGTTACGCGTAGTTGGAGCCTTCAAAAGTCCGACTAGCCTAACTATAGAAATTCGATATCCCCAATTTGGGTGTGGAGGTCTAATGGTAGCCGCTACATGGAAAATATTGAAGTTCATCTGCATCTTTGTTATTTCGTCATTGTACAATTGTACAATACCGCGGTTTTTTGAACTAACAGTTCAAAAAACCGCGGTAGCCTAGTGGTAGTGGTAATGGACTGCTGAGACGAGGTCTCGGGTTCGATTCCAGGTTTACTATGGCACACACCAATGACTGCGATGCTTTTCGAAGTTATGTGTGTATTTATCGCAGCTTTATAAGTGCCCGGTTAATGGCAATAGGCTCGCCACCTATTACATTGGGACCTAAATATAAAATGGCGAAATGTGGGTGCTAGCACCTCTGCCTACCCCTTCGGGGATATAGGCGTGATATTAGGAAAAAAATATACGGAATAGCGGCAGAGGTTTGATACCTTTACTTTTTATTTAATTTCTAATTTCCTGGACAATTTCTGAGAAAATTCAATGAGGGAAGGGCCTCTGTGGGTTGGAGCCCATTATATCCACTCAGCCATATAATAGAGCGGAATCCTCTTTGCAAGAAAATTTCTTAATAATATGTTGAAGTCAGACTAATGTCATATTATTGAAAAAAATATAATTTTACGAATCTATATGTGTGTGATGTATGTGTGTATGTGTGTTTACGAGATATTGTGTGATGCGGCCTCTATCGTATTATTGAGTGAACATTATCATTCATTCTTCAGAAGCCCGGTCACATTCGATGCCCTCACCTTGGAGTCTAGGGTTCGGTGTCCGACTTTTACTACTCCACTTCGCATGGTCGTCATGGTCAATATTTTTGACAGTATAGAATTTTGACAAGGCCCGAGACGTGGGACCGTGGCTAAGCGGTTAAAGCATTCCCCTGACGGGAAAGATCGCGGGTTGGAATCTCGTAAGAGTATTCACTTAGCGCACTAATTGGTTTAAAATTTTCTTATCAGTATGAATTTTATCGTCAATATTATTATTGAATGTGAACAGTGTTGCTATTATCACACATATGTGACTACAAAGTAAATACAAGCAAACAGTTCTGAATCGATTCCTGGTTTAATGCTAAATGATAGGAGCTTTACGGTATAATCCCTCTCATACTGAAAGGGGCCGTACTGGGTAACCGATCCCCTTTCAGCTGTAAGGTAATTTATATACAGAGTTAATAACTTAATAGAAAGGTCTGACAATTAAGGTGTAATGAAATAATATAAATTAAAATCTATACTATTATATAATTGTAAATAGTTTATGTTTGTCCGCGATGGACGCAAAAACTACTGAACTGATTTCGATGCGGTTTTTTGTTTGAAGGCGTTTGCTCCAACTTAAAATCTTACGTTTGTTGGATTGCAATCGGTTAAGTTAAACCAGAGTTATGATTCGTAATATATAATTTAAGTTGCACAGATGGCGCTTACGTCGCGATAATCGACAGGCTAGTATATAATATTTGTTAAACATTAACATATTTCGTTTTAGATGAGTATTATACACCATTGTGTGAAGGTGAATATTTATTTCTTTGGCCATATGTATAAAAGGGACGGAAGCCCATACTCAATTCCCCACAAAAAATCTGTAATAAAAACCGTTTTATCACGATGCTATAAGACCAAAAAATCAGTGTGCGTCAAAAATGGAGAGAATCACGATTACCCCAAAATGGGACCAAATGAGAACTTGCTTTTTGTAATAGGTTATTAAAAAAGTCAACAGAACTAGTCAAGTGAAACAAGCTATAAAAATGTCTCTATATTACATGCAAGAGTTTATAATTTATTGAATTAGTAATAGCCGATGAGATCACACGTGCCAATTGTTTTCAATCAATCTTTTTAAATATTAGCATGAGGCAACATTAATTTTCCAAAGATATCAAACTATTTAAAACGAAATATTTTGAACTGTAATGTCGTCTGTAAAGTTGTTCAAATTATTAATTGGCTTTATAAGTCATCATCTTTAGAGATTACCCTGATGATCAATAAATAAACATATAAATAATCTAGGACCATCTACACAACGCCTCCTATACCCATGGTAAGCATAGCTTAACTAGCTTGTGTTAGAATTGTGTCTAGAATGCGGATAAACATAGGTACTTAGACACTTTTTCGTTTTTTTTTTTTCGTTCAATTCCGAGCTTCCCGAGCGTCATTTGCTGCTCAGTGTACCCCGACTCGGACTGCAATAGCTTAAGTGAAATTTCAGATAAACCACATTATGAAAAGGAGTAGGAAAGTGGGCCCCGGGTTCTAAGTGCAAGCTTCGGATGCAATCGAGATTGCACCTTCAGGCAATCACTTAATTAGCATATCGCAGTCCACAGCTAGACACAGGCCTCACCCAATGTTGGAATGTTTTGGCCTGTTATTTCCACGCTGACGGGTTGGTACAGACTCTGTACCAACCCGTCACTACCACCAAACTCTGTACTACAGTTTTGCTTCTCTCACAGTGATGTATGTATTTTGCAGTTTCCCGTATCTTACGACATCCTTCGGATGAGATAGGGTAGTGACATTCTTTCTCTGTTACCAGACGGCCAATGAGGTGTGGAAAAATAAATAGCGAACTGTTGGTGTACCTACCCCAGACATTGAAAGATTTTAGTAGGTATGTTCTCTTTCAATTGAATTACATAATTACATGTGAAAGTCAAATTTAAATTCAATTTCATAACTACCTAAGCACTGTCTGTATAAATAAGTCGTTGTTGATATAACACTTTCGTCCGCACTTGTGATAATACGCGGCAAAGAGTCGATACTGGAGTCCTTTATAATATAGTTTGTGCTAGACTAAAATAACATGTCGCTGTCGGTTTTGAAATATATTGGTCAAATATTTTATGAGGACAAATTATGACATTGAGGGATACGTATCAAAGAATGAAATTGAACGGATGAGTGAATGAATGAACGGTACAGATCTTGGATCTAAGTCGCAAGAGAAACGAAACCGTGGCTACGATCGCTACGATCTCACCTCCAGCAACTAAAAACCCGAAGACGGCCTGCGATTTAGTCGGTTCGAGTCCAACATAACCTCCCTCACCCGCTCCGGTGGGATTGGTATCCGTGGGGATATCGCGCACGCAAAATAAAAAAGACGTAGACTGATCAAATTGATTAATCTTATAAAAATCTTCCAATGTTCAAACAGGTATTTAACGAATGAAAACTCAAGTATTATATAAAAAACCTTTTAAAAAGATACCTGTTAGTAATTTAGAAGTATAATTGAATTTTAAAGATTGATAGACAAAAATAATGACATAACACATTTTTATTTTGACCGATCGCACGTACTTCAATTATTCATTCACCTTTTGACCGCTCGGGTCGGTCAAAGACATTAAATAAACTTTTTTAAATAGTTATTTGCGTTTCGTTTTTGCACGCAAACGTGGGCATAAATTTAGTTTAGTTTCATTTTTATATCATGTTAGACATATCTTTATTTAGTACCATCCGTTTGAGTATGTATAACAATGGTTTATCTCTTTTTGTAAGAGGGGAGTTGAACCGAGCCCATCGACCGATGTAAGTTCAAATTCTATTTTCGTAAAATGTCAGAATCATGTTTTAAAGTTAGCGAAGCGAATATATTGACTCAGTGTCTGAGTTATTTGCGTTGGAAGATAAGGTGAATCTGATATATCAAGATATATTTCACTTGTATATTTTTCTTAACGGTACTGATAAAAAATCCGCCAAGAAAACGTCGGTGTTTTCTAATAAAAACGTTTTTCGACAACACGGCGAGATAAAAGAAAACTGTGAATTGACAAAATTCTACAAATATTATGATGAATGTGTCTTTGTATGTATGAAAATAGCTTGCTTCGACTATTAGGACTACAAATATATTTTTAAGTATGAAGGTAGCATAATTATCTATATTAATAGGATAAATAATAATTTATCCTTAGTTATAACCTCGTACTTTCCGGTAAACGTGTGCACTGATAACACACCGGTTTGCATAATACTCAAATCTAATTGCATGAAACAGTTCAATGCGAATAGACAACTTTGATTACTCATTCAGTGCAAGCCATGAATATATTCATTATTGTTTTTGTGTTATTCCCAGATGCATTCGGAGAGTTTACCTTGAGCCTTTTGTGGGAGCATCTGCTGTCTAAACTTCCAACATCGAGAAGAAAGTCGACATTAGGACTAGCTTCACCAAACAGAAGGTGTACCACCAGCTTGTGGTTGATTTTAACTGGCTCTGAAAATCTTCGGTCCTAATAAAACACAAATATAAAATTCCATTAAATAATACTGACTATCAAACACGTTCCGGGAATCACATAAATTCATTTTGGCGTTTCAACGGTAAAGGGAATAATTTTATCACTTTTTCTGTTCTTAACTGTCGTTGACATATAAAAATGATTATTAAAAAGGTATCATATTTTTGTAGTTACATTGATGCAGATTTTGTTACGCATTCTATTCAAAATAATCACCTACTGAATTATTTTGGTTTATAATTCAAAACTTCGTATTTTTTGTATCAGTTTGAAAAAAGTTAATCCGCAGCATGTCTTACAGAAAAGAAAAGGACAAGAAATTTAATACAGTGCGACTTGGTCTTCTTATTTCGTTTTCAATGCGTACAGACTACCCATGAGTTCGAATTTAAAACTCATTGGTAATGGTACCATGTTGTATTAAACTTGATCGTTCGAATCAACATCATTCTGACTGCACTAAACCAATTTTAGTGATTCTAATTCCAGTTTTCTACTTTGAAACAGCAGAATCAAAATTCGTAGGTAGTCGATTGTTATATTTCCCGTTTTCGAACGAACACGTTCATAAGCCGAAGATCAATACACGTGTGACAAATGTGTTTTGGGCTGAATCACTCGTATCGTAATAGATAAAACATCCAAGAGCGTTGAATGGGTTCACCATTCACACGTTCATGTCATTCAATCAAAGCGCCATCTTTTCTTTTCACAGATTTTGTAGCCAGTCAGCAACCAACGATTTCGCTTTGCAACGGATTACGATAGATCAAGACGAGCTAAGCTGTGATACCACATTTGCCGACTCACTATTGACCAGATTTATTTAGGGCTTTTTAATTGAGACAATTTTTCATAATCTATTTCATGAAAATGAATCCCGAAATATGTTGGTAAGCGCATAACTCGAAGACGGCTGGACCAATTCGAGTAATTCTTCTTTTATTTGTTCTTTGAACACTACGGAAGGTTTTTATGGGGCAGCGGGAACGGGATCAGACAGCAACAGCTAGTTTGTTATAACAACGATAACAAGGTATCCATTACCTACGTGAAAGATAATTCTAAATTTGTAAGTCTTTAATGTGATATGTAGGTACACATTGTGTACATTCGTTCATCATTAAACAACTTAGGCGGGAAATCCATTCAAATTACCACCTCATTAAATATATTCCTTCCCTGTAGGAACGGCACGGATATATTGACGTGAATATAATAATTTTGGGGGAAAATTAATAACACGAAGGTAACGGTGTTGTCAATTTATTATATATCTACAAATAAATGTATTGCTCGTTTATGTAAATTAAAAGGTATGAAAAGAATGTTCTTTTTATATCCGTGGGTACCTTTAATGTTTTGTAAAAATAAACTTAATGATGAAAGAAACGAATAACATTGACAAATTGACGATGAACGTATTAACGTTAAAGGAATATTTTTTTAAATCTAAATTATAACAAACAAATACCTAAAATGTCATTAAGGGCGTGCAGTTAGGTATATTTATTTTATTCCGTGATATAAAATATCCGCATTTTAAATTTCATACATATTCGTCCAGCGATTTCAACAAATACATGATCTCACACAGAGACTTTAGCACATTGATATTGGTGGTACATTTGAATCTTATTTGTGCCCGTGGATAATATTTATCAAAGAGAGCTGATTAAATTGGATCTACACTCTGCTTCTCTGCAAATTTTTCGAGCCTAAAACTAAAATATCGTCGTTATTGCTTCTCTTTATCACTTAAGACTAAGTACTCTAAGTAGGTATATACTTATTTCGTCGACTTAAGGAAAATTAACCTAAATCATAATAAGCATACTCAGTCTATCGGAAATTGTTAAGTATCAGAAATTGTTTGGAATAAGAAAATTTTTGCGTGAGTGCGATTATTTTTCTTCAAATAATTTCGGGAAAAGTTCGATATTCGCTGGTCGCACTAGTCCTAATAGACCAAAAGCAGGAATCTTTGCGTCGTAAATACTTCAATGAAAAGTAAATTTAAGTAAGTTTCAAAACACCGGTAGAAGAATTGTTAATTCTTATTAGAATCAGTTTTAGGGCCCATCATAACATTCGTAAGAGGCCCTTCACGAAGTTACGTGTTTTACAATGTGCCATTTTTTTGTAACAAAATAGTGAAACGTTAAGTACTACCTACATCCTAACAAAAATGCGAAAAGTTGCAATTTTATATGTTTATTACCTATCTACTTGTAAAAATGGTTAAACAAAAGTTGAAACCATGGGTTAAATTCATCAGCATCTTATAAATGTTTTACTAAGTTTCCTACAAAATCTTAATAGAATTTACATGAAATCTGCGTAGTAGTTATTTGTTTCCAACAGAAATTTCATAGCGGAAAATTGATTATGAATAGGAAAAATTAATTACTATCAGTTGTCACTACACACCACAGGGAATATTTTTGTCACAGTAGGTAAAGGCAGCTGGCATTCAAGGTGGCAAAGTGGAAATTTGAAATTACTTAGTCTGATGCATGGGTTGGCAACAAGCTCGATATCGTTCCATTGTTGTCCACCAGACAACGGAAAATGTTTGTTTCCCGCGTACAAGATACACCAAAAGGCCTAATGACCGAGCGGTGTCAATCACATTAATTGACAGTGTCTGGGTACGAAGTTATTTTCGTGTTTGTCTATTTCGTGAGCGATGTTAAAAAAATGCCGACTCAAAATATTTTTTTACAAATATTTCGTCGAACTAACTTTTTGAACAATCTATTTGGAGCTTTTTTTTAATAAATCATGTGTCAACAAAACGTAACCTCAAAACGAGAAATCAACAACGTAACGTGATCGTGACAAGACGGTAAACGCAGTGTTATATCAGTCAACAAACAATCGTTATCATTAATTATATGATTTCAGGAACTATTACGAGAGTGTTTCGTGACTGAAACACGGACATGGGACGGGAATTGTACAAAACACGGCCATTTTCGTCGGGTCTACTTAGATATAGAACTGACAATTTGTATACATAAATATTGCAACTTACCCTCTCGACATCTAGGTCGGTTCCTGTACACAGTCTCTTGCCACCACTACCGTTGTAAGCCATCGTGCACCACAAAACAAAACACAAATCACACCGAAACGCGCTTTGCTAAAATCGAATTCGACAGTACTTCCTCGTACGGCTATCCCGAATAGACTGACTGAACGAATGGATTAATATTGAGTCATGAACGAATGACGAGCGGTGAGCGGGACGCGCTGAACATGAATTGCCATAGAAAACGTATCCGTACTGAATTAGTAAAAATTCTAGTTATGAGTATTCCTCAATCTTAAAATCATGGTTTTAAAGCACATTAAGTAATACAGCCTGCCTACATATTTGGTTTACAGTAGCAAAGTATATAGTTTTTAGCTTTACAATCAATAAATTTGACGTCGTCCAAAAATAAATAAATAATAAATAAATATTCTAGGACAATCTACACAACGTCACCTAGACCCATGGTAAGCATAGCTTAACTAGCTTGTGTTACGGGTTCTAGAATGCGGATAAACATACTTAAATACATTTTTTTTTTGTAAATACATACATATTATACATAGAAACACCCAGACCAATGCAGATATTCATGTTTCAAAATAATATACATACACTGTCATAAGGTCGTTGAACTTTCGGAACGTCAAACTAAAATATGTTTGGTTGGTCCAGTCAAAACAAAACTAAAATCGATAAAGTCGTTGTCTATCAGCTATTAATATACAATGAGTGCTAGCGAAAACGAAGAAGAGATAAAGATTGAATATTGGCAAACATTTGAAGTGGATCCTTTGAGACAGAGTAATGGAAAAGTAATGCCGAAAGATATAGTTGTTTCACCTGATACCAATGATAAAATAAACAAAGTATGTATTAATAAAATTGTACAATATTAGAGGTATTCAATACATTTTCAATACTTTCTGTTCAGGATTGGTGTCAAATAGTAGTTCTATAATATAATAGTAGTATCCAGGCAGTTTATTATTATTTTTTTATATTTCAGCAATCACTAATAGCAACACAATGGTATAAAGAAGTGAATTACTTAGGCAAATATATGTGCTCTTTCTGTGAGCAAACATACACAACGATACAGGCACTTCGTAACCATGTGAAACGCCAACATCCCAAAAACCATAGTGAAATTAAAAATATTACTAGAACCAGTTTAAGAAAAAAGAAATTAAAATGCCACCTCTGTGGCATGATGAACTTTATTAAAATTATAGAATTGGAAAATCATGTTCAAAACCAACATGGTCTAAAATATTTTGAACAATCATGTTTTATATGTCGAGCCACTTTTGGCGGGCAAATGGAATTGTTAGGTCATCTGAAAAGTAAACACAGGACATCAAATGGCATGCGGTATTTTTGTTCAATATGCGGATATGTTACATCAAAACTATCTCATTTTAGAGCACATGAAAACACTCATATACAAAAGATTATATTACAATGCCCTCACTGTGATTACTCAACAAGTATTGCATCGAATTTGAAGATTCATGAACGCATACACAACGAGGATAAACCATATATCTGTGATTATGTAGAATGTGGTTACCGATGCAAAAGTAAATCGGCACTAACAAGTCATAAGTTAAAACATGATAAAAAGAAAAATATGTTGTACTGTGAAATGTGTGTTTACAGTACAGTTTATAAGCAAAGTTTGAAGAGACACATAGAGAGTCATAGTAGAAATAGTGTTCGGAAGAGGTTCTAATAAGACAGTAGAGCCGCAGTAAAGCCAATGTGTATCAGGAAAAATGTAGTATAAAGCTACTTGGATTTCATACAAAGAAAGAAGAATGAACAAGGTTCAGTCACCACAAGTAGGTGTAGATGGTTAATTCATTAAATACCTATACTGACCAGGAATACTGGACTGCTTCCATGGTACCAGCTGTGTGGCAGGTGGCGAGGGCTAAGGGCGAAATACTCTTTGTTTTTCCGTCTTTACCTTCAGTTAAGAGGGAGCAAAAGCATTAATGGTTAATTTTGGGGAACTGTGGACAACTGGCCAAATCAGACGGTTAATACTCTCGAATACCATGGGAGCGTTACAGTGCTTGTGATCGACTATAGTTATAATGACAAGACTAATAAAACACCAAATTCATTACAAATAAATATATTTGTTTTTCGTACATTTTTTTTAATTTTTAAAAACAACTTATATTAAACAACTATTTACAAGAAATATGCTTTAAGCATGTTCTAACTGGATACATACTTCATTCACATTCGAAAGTACAGTCACCATTAAAAGTTGAGTGATTACCTTTACAAACAATTATTAAATCATATAAATATGTCCAAGGACAAGTTCACACAGATATTTTATTTATTAAAACAACAGTGTGGTAGATCAAAGGTGATTGGTAATTTGAAATAAGCTACTTCTGAAGGTGATTGTACTTGTGAATTTATTACTCGTAGTTTGTTCTTAGTTCATATCCAATAAAAAAAACTTAACTACATTATGTGTATGTGCAAATGCAACTCAGAATCGTTTCGAAGTACACACAATATGAAAAATTGTTACAATCGCACGCAAAGATCACCGATTAGTCAGTGCAGGCATTTGTGAAACAATCTAAATCACACCACGAGGTAGTTTAGATTTATTATTTTAGGAATGTGGCACCGGAAGCCACTCGTCCAATACTTACAGCATAGATTTACGATTGTAACTATTTCTCTTAGTGTATATTATTTTCCATAAGTCAGTATTACTAATTGCTTCAAATAGTCACTAATTACTTTGTCAATACAACAGGTTCGAAGGACTAGTTCTTATGGTAGAATAGCATTCACAGCGTTACAGATCTTCACTATATTCTAATTCAATGGGGTTTTGGTTTATGACCATCTACATAGAAATTTCTTGTTGCTTTCGGTAACTGTACTTCCATACCGTCTAGTTCTTTAGTCAGCACTATTTGACAACCTGTAACATATAAAATATTATAAATATTCTAGGATAAAATATACAGCGCCACCCACAGGACCAACTCACAATCTTTCTCTTACGGCCATCACTAAGCCACATAACCACATCTGAAGTGTTAGAAAGTTTTGATTTGAAACTATTAGCATGCCTAAAATTTCATTAACTAGACCCATGATAAGCATAGCTTAATTAAGTAGCTTATGTTATGGGTTCTAAAATGCGAATAAATAAGAGAATTCCATTTTTTTAAATACATACATATTTTATATAGGAATAGTCAGAACAATGCAAATATTCATATTCATGCATACACTACTGACACATCACAGAGCTTGGTATTTTTTTTAAATTTATGGCACATCAATTTTACTTTACATCGCCTGATGGTAAGCTGAAGGCAAATTCTCAGGAAAGAGGGTCACCATTACAAACACATACAGTATAACAATGGTGGCGCTCAGTTTGACGGCCCCGTCATCTATTTATCATTGTTTCTTTCAAGGAGACATCAGAGGGCAGACAGATGATTCACCCGCGCGACACTAGCAAACTACTTCATCCATTGTGGGTATATATGTAGGTATAACATAATAATAAAAAAGTATTTTCCTTATACTAACCTAACCTAGAGTTTTCTTTAAGAAATGGAGCCATGTCCAACAAATCGTCTTCTTTCTCTTCGGGTTGCTGCAGCATGTCGTAATATTCTGGTGGTACGTAGACATGACAGGTTGTACAGGCAAGAGAAGCTTCACACGCACCTGTTTGCAAATAATATAGCTGTAATTGCCACCGCTGTAATTGATTTCAGATGAATTTTGTAGCATACTTTATAATTATGCTCTATACCAGCTGAGAATTAACAGTGCAGTATCTACATCAAGAACAAACTGTAGTTTTAGTGTCACATAAGTTTAACATTCAATATCATCATCATTTTGATTTTGATTTTTGATTTCCTTGCATTAATCTCAATTATCCGAAGCTATCACTTTGGAGTCGGGGATCCACTATGATAAATTTAACATTAGATTGTGCATTTTTCTTTTAAAATTTCACACATGAAAGCAACATTTGCTTAAATGTGTGTAAATTACAGTAAAAGTACAGTAGGTATTACAGTTTCAACATCATATTATAAAAGTATAATTAATTACAGGCAAAGGTAATAAATATGAGTTACCTTCCATAGGGATCTCATATCTGTGTGCGAGATACATTACGTTATCACCCACTTTACCTTTCACTTTGATTTTATTGCCGTCTTTGTCTATGTATACAATATTTACACTGAAACAAAAGATAATATTTTTATATTAGCAGATTTCATAATGGGGACATGAACATTAGCAGATAATAAAATTACAATTGCAAGGTTATAAAACCAGGTTAGGCCTGTATTTTACAATGCCACTCAACTGAATCCCGATTTATCTAAGGACTAATTATATAGACAGGTTGACGAAATCAACAGATCATGTACCTATATAATCCATCCTCTGATAAATTGAGATTGAGCTAAGTGGGATTTTAGAATATGGGCCTTAGGCTAGGCTTGGCATAATGAAGATGTGCACCACACAACGGATTTATTCATTTTATGTTAACTAGGTTAACAATAGACTAAAAATAAGAGATTCCCTTTGTGCTCTACTATATTATATGGATTACTCAAAGGGATTGTTTATTCCACTTTTATAAATAATTTTTAAGACTTACATCTCATCTTCCGATTTAGGGTCTTGCCATTCGTATTCGCCATGTCTTACACCTAAAAAATTGCGAATAATAATTAGATAAAATTATACTTATAGGTTAAAGTTATTTCAATTATCTAAACATACTTGCAGTCACGTGAATTTTTCTAACTTGTGATGAATACACTGCCTTTAGAGGTCTTAACCTCTGCATAGACAGACACTGTTTGAGGAGAGTTTGAAACATTATGTAACTAAATGTTCATAATAAAGCAAATTAACATTAAAGTCGTTTGTTTGTGTATTATAATGGGAATGGTGAAAAACTTATTCAACTTGACAGTCTTGACATTATTTTGACATTGAGAATGGAAGGATTCTTTTTTTGTGATTTTATGATCCGGTAACTAAGACCTTCGGGCATAGAATAAATACTTTACGTCCAGTCTGACATTTACTTGTATTAAATATCTCGTATTAATTAAACAAACTGTAAAAACTTTATAAACAAAGTATAAAAAACTTTATAGTAAAGTCAACTCAACAATGAATCGAAACCGACGACCGTATCAACTCGAGCCATTTTAATATCTTTGTATGGACCTTTGCGATAGTCAAAGAACACTAATAAAGTGATTAACCAGCGTTCCACCCACTTCTGGCTCTCTGTCCCCACCGCACGGTGCTAGCTAATTAACTAGCTAGGTCATAGGTTTATTCGTCAGTCAAATCGGTACAGCCGTTCTTGAAATAAAATCTAACTACAAAAAAAAACACAACTTCCGTAATATAATATTTTTCTTGCTCTTCAAATTTGCGTCAGATTTTTTTGTGCTAAAACTTACCATTTTGCTGAAAATTCCGAATACCCAGCTTTTTTTATACTTCTTGGGTTTACTTCTAAGGTGGGTAGACTCACAGACTTATAATACAAGGGCCGACCGTCACCGTCACCGTGGCGTTATGGATGTATGCAAAACCAGAAGTGTCTCACACAGGTGGTGGTGGCGGAGCGTCGACAAATTGATCTTCCCACTGACAGAACAAAAACTCTCCAATGAGCTCCAGCTACCTTACTCACCATCGGAAACATAACACAAGGTTATTCGGTTACTTATTCCTATCAGCTGCGGCCAAAGATATAGTACCTACCTATGTACTTCCCCAGTATCCTACCTCCGTCCTTTGACATTGAATAAAAATAATCTGTAAGTAGGATAGATGAGATGAGGACTTATAGATTTCAGTTAATAATTCTACTAACTTACAGTAGGGTGTGAATAATTGTTCCCTCACTTATAATAATAAGTCTAAATATTGTTTTACTTTGAGTTGAGGAAAGAACAATAGCAGCATAAAAAAATAAAATGATAAACGCTTGGATTATGACAACACTGAACTGCTTATAACATGTCAAAAAATCTTGTAAAACGTCAATAATCGCTGAGAAGGCCATTTTGGCCATTTTTATGATGATTTATATTAAAAACTATTGATTTTAGCATTAAGGTGTGGGTTAAGTAGTTCTAATGGATAAATATAGTTTGTTAAATACCTTTTGTTAAGTAAATACTAGTGTAAATTTATTACTTTAGTCATGAATTTATGAGATTTTGGTGACAGAAGTTGTGTTAAAGATAAAACAGGTGAGTATTTCTGACGTGTTAATAGCAATATTCATAATAAGTCTGCCCATGTAAGCATTCTCCCAAGTCCCAACTTCATTAACTGTGTGAACTAATAAAAGACAATGAAGTTTTTAAGAAATTTGACCGGCCATCGTGATTGAATAAAAAAGTACAGTTAGTTTTTGTGTCTATCTTAACCCATTTGTTGCTAGTTTGGCCTTGAATATAACGGCAGATTCATCAATAGTAAGCTTAATTGGATTTCAAATGAGACATGGACATTTTATTGAAAAAACATAAAATTCCTATTAGAAAGTACTTAAATCTTCTTCAAAATATATCATATTTTATTATTAAATCTTTCCACTTTGTCATAGGTGCGAAAATATATTCTTTATGCAATCATCATCATAACTGCGTTGAGAGCCAGTTACAGATAATGCTCTCATCTCTGAATCCAAACTCCGCTTCACAGATCTTACCCTAGAGGAGCGTTCAGAACCCTGTTCAGATCTGAATGTTCCTCTTTCGACAACTTAGTTTTGGATATACTTAATCCAATATCTCTCTTAATTTTCAGATTATTTAAAGTAACAATGGCAGACAAAGAAATCAACCCTATTACAGACACATATCTGAAAACAAAAATAAAGATTGAAAGACAGGATCCTACCTCATTCTTGCCTGACGAGCCTATGTGTTATGAAATTAAAAAGAAAAAGAAAAAAAAGAAAAAGAAGGCCATGGAAGATCCATTTAAAGATATTGAGGATAAAAGTATACATCCAGTAACTATAGAAATGGCACCAGATTGTACCACTACCTTAGACCCAGAAGTTAATATAAAAGCTGAAAATATTGAAGTTGAAATTGATTTTAATGATGTAAGTACTTGTAAAAGAATATTAATCAATCAATTAGCCTATCATATTACACTGCTGGACAAAGGCCTCTATGAATAAGCACCCTAATACTCTTCTCTAAATAATAGTACCGAGAAGCTCCATGATCTGAATGGTATGGAGAGTGTGCCGTTGCACATGTCAAGTGTTCAGAGGGTTACCTACCTGTACAGAAATCGGCACGTAACTTGGCAAGAACCGTCAACCCATTTGAGACAACTTTTGCATCTCTCTTGCGGTAAAGCAGACATGATTCAAAATAAATGATGGCATTCTGGTGAATGAATAGAATAATGACAAGCGCTTTTTGTGCCTCTAATTGTAGGATGTACGAACTTACCCCAAGTAAAAAAAAAACGTTGCTAAGTTAGATGCCGTGCACTATACCTGTATGTAAACTAACATTTTATATTTATAACTAAAGTATTATTACTTTTCAACCATTTGTGTAAATAGTAATGAGAATGAAACTATTTGTAGTAACTAGTTGTAGGGCATTATTCTGTGCAAGTCGAGATGTAGAGGTCACAGCGTATGTTGTTTACTTGTTCTTATTTGTTCGATTATCTTTTCTTAACTGGTTAAAAAATTTATGAATTCAAATGTTGTACAAAGGGAATTGACCCTCTGAATTAGCAGTGGCATATTCCACTGCACCACATGAAGAGGTATAAATTTATATTTTTGTGTGCATGTTATGAATGAACTCAAAAACTACTGTGCTGATTTCAAAAAATCTATTACCAGTGGAAAGCTACATTCAGAGTAACATAGGCTATACTTATTGATAGAAAAGGTGAGGGATCCTTACTAAATCTTAAGTAACGTAACCCAAGATGTAAAAAAATATCCTAAAAGTCTTTCCTTGCATGTGATAGAACAGAAGTATAGGAGTCGAGTAAAGAGGCGAGTAGAGAATTGTGAAAAGTGCTAAAATTTACAACACTACAACAGCAAGAGCAGGCAACAGCACGTAAATAATATTTTTGAACTTTCTGTTTCAGTTTACTGACAATGCAGGTCTCATGTTGGAGGGTCCTCACAGTGATGACAGCATTCAAGATGAGCGAGCTGTCAAAATTGACAACCACAATCGTACAGCCCTGCTGCTCACTTTTGAAAATGTTATCAGTGACAAACAACTGTTCACCCCTAAGGAGGAGATAGATGTCAATGTCACACCTAAACTGGACCACTTTTGCAAAGTGTGCCATTTAGTTTTCCAATCAACGAAAACCCTAAGAATGCATCAGAAAAGAAAACACAAAGTGTTTAGGAAATCATTCAAACATATATGTGATTACTGTGGCATGTCATATGAAACAAAAAATAGTTTAGTGGCACATATTAAGCGCAAACATGGGCCTGATTCAACACCTGATGACAACGAGGAAAAGACTTGTGAAATATGCGCATTAGTATTTAAGGGTATGGCCAGGTTACGTATGCATATGAGACGGAAACACGGGTCATTCCAGGACACTTTCCTGCATGAATGTCAAGACTGTGGTCTGACTTATGATAAATATAGAAGTTTAATTGTCCATATACAACGTAAACACTCTAATCAAATGAAACCTGAGATTAATCAATGGTACAAATGTCTGTTTTGTCAAAAGGTATTCTCTAAAAGAGAAACTTATGCAAGACATGTACAAAGAAACCACAGAATTGCAGATGATCCTATAAAGCAAGAAAATGTTATAGACAAGTCAGAGGCAGATTTGGGAGATTATAAAAATGAGCAAACAGGTGAAATAACTTGCAAAGAATGTCCACTAGTCTTTTCATCAGTAAGTTACTTGAAATTGCATATGCGTAGAAAACATAATGCGTTGAAAGAAGACTTTAGATTGAAATGTAGAATTTGCAATTTGTCGTACAACAAAATTGAAAGCCTTAAACGCCACGTTAGACGGAAACACGATACGGGATCCCATTGCGAAGTGTGCAATAAACAATTTGATACTAGGGAAATGTATTTGAATCATTCACATACAAAAGTTATAAAGGAGTGTTCACTCTGCGGGCTCATCTTCGCTTCTCAAGGCGGTTTAGCTAAACACTTAAGGTGTACACACAAAATAGACTCACCGAAAACTATATTCTGCAGCCTGTGCAATGAAGGTTTTCATGACAAACGTCAACTGAAACCGCATTTAATGAAAGTGCATTTAAAAGTTTCCTATACATGTATACACTGTAAAAAAGTGTTTAAAGCGAAAGAGAGTTATCGGAGACATGTTCTGTTTAAGCATCCCACTGCTAACCCTGTTAAGAATACACAGTTACAAAAATGTGAACAATGTACAGACACGTTTAAGGACGAATTTGAACTTTGTAAACATATTAATATAGTTCACAGGCATCAAAATGAGAATACGGAGAATCTGGTACATATAAAGAAGGAAGATGAAGATATAAAAAATAATTTCCAATGTACAAAATGTCCAGAAGTATATTTAACATGGGAACAATTGAAATTACATTACGTACAATGTCACAACACGACTCAATGTCAGATATGTGGAGAGATACTACCTGGGAATGAATTACAAAAACATATAAAAAATTTGCATAAATTTTCTGAAATGCAATGTAAATATTGTGAGTTTAAAACTAATGTTAAAATAAGCTTGACTCAGCATATGTTGAGACATAAGAACGCTGCAACTATACGTTGTAACTATCCGGGTTGTAGATATAAGACATTCTACGAAGGTGCTATGGAGAAGCATAAGAAGAAGCATCTTGATCAAGGAGTCAAACTCCAATGTACCAAATGTCCTTTTCAAACTATGAACAAATACATTTTGAAATACCATGAAGAAGCGCATGCGACTGGTATAAAAAGGTATATGTGTGATCAGTGTGATTATGCAACGATTCTACCTGCAAACTTAGTGCAACATAAGTATAAACATTCTACGGAAAAAAGGTTTAAATGCGACGTATGCCCTTTTGCGACGAAGTACAATACGTCATTAAGGTTCCATGTTAGGAAGAAACACTGTGATCTACCCACATTCAGTTAAACTTTTATTTCAATAAAGTACATATTTGTTTAAAATCTATGTATATTACTGGACTAGTAGTTTAGAACAAAAATTGTGTCATAGTTTGGGGTCATCAGGCAGGGTTGCAGGTATAATAGTAAAAATTTGATAAATTGGTCGATGACGTCATAAAATCGCGTTGCGTCTATGTGTGACGTCAGTATACAGATGCAAACGCATCTTACCTTTACTATCGATTTTGTAAGTTCAACCAAATTTAGTAAAGCCAAGCGGTGACTGCAATTTAGTTTGACTTAATAATTTTGGACGAAATCTTAATACTTATCGAACTGCCTAAGTTACGAGTTATCTTATCATATCTTTATTTATTATTTCATAGTAATAATGAAAATAAAAATTAGCTATCGGTAGTGAAAATTACATCAAAATTAGCTCAGCCACTTCAGAGATTACACAATATACAGACGGATTAAAAAAAAATGTGTTTTTATAGGTAGGTATTTATTTAAAAGGTGTACATTATTATGCTATTAAAAAATACTCGCAAGCGCAAGTTTATTTATTTACATTTACATTAGAATGTACATTGCTTATCATAGTTCAATTCACATGTCACCGTTGAGGACTGCTTCTCTTGTCCGTTTTGATTGTGTGTTCTCTTAATCTCATCACCCGAGCAATGAACCTGTTTGTATTTAAAACTAATAGGACTGATCTATTTTGTTTTGTTCTATACAACTAATCGAGTAATATAAATAGAAAACTGATATAATATTTGGTGTTATGAAATGTTCATTTTATTTCTCCTGTCCCGATTCCTGTTATGCTGAAGAATAATGTTAAAAAGTGGCACTGCCTGGATCTCACACCCATTATGAACATATTTTTTACCTGACTGAAAAAAGGAGGGTAATTTTTCGAGACTATCATTATGTATGTTCATTTCTTTGGCACGCCCTACAGCCTGAACGGCTTGACCAATTTTGACATGCGAGGTGTCATTTGATTTATTGTGGTTGTGCATGCCAGTGACACTTTTGGCGCCAAAATGATAACCCTGATTAAAAACCCGACTGCGGAAGAAAAGATTGAAACAAATTTGATAACAGGCGGTGCCCATTTGCAAATCATAGCACGGAATTAAAAACATTGGGTACCGCCTGCTTCGGTGTTTTCAACAACAATCTTTTTTTTTATTTTTAATCATTTATATTTTGAAAACAATCTCTAGATGAGAAGGAACATGTTACAGCTCAATCAACAGCTACTAAGGTGGTTAACCTAAATATATTTTTTGAGAAGGTCACGGGTTCAAGTCCTGTCGGTGCATTTACTTTTTCCGAACTAAATCGAACAATAAAGCACCATCATCAACTGTACATTACATACAAAATTAGCGCTGAACAGGGATCGAACCCGCGCCTCCTGCGTTCACTGCCGCCACGCCACAGAGGTTGTCCGATTGTCTATGCTCTCTTACCTAAGTTTTGGCATAATTATCTTGGGTTCACGGGAGCGTTTGCTATCTAAACCCCGTAAGCAAAACCTTGACTGTTAACATCTATCTATCATTTAACACTTGGTGGGGTCCGACGTCCGACCCACCCGAGCTCTCGAATATACCTACTTACCGGCACTTTGAAGAAGTTGCGATAGCGGCTGAAAGCGTGAGACACACTATCTACAGGTGTAGGTATCCAGTAAGTACCTACTGTAAGGGAGGTCAGTGCAACTCCTATACCAGTTCACCAAAAGACTAAGTGGACCCCGAATTGGGCGTTTTAAATCTCGGATACAACCGACAAATGCATAAAACACAGACCAATTACGATACGTAGTACTTATTTATTCCGTGTAATATAATGATGACGATCATTTAAATGATTATACCAAAAAAATTACAGGAAAATGGGAAAATAGTACTGTTGTGCATATATGTAAATAATATATTTCTTTGGTTTATTAAACAACTATAATTTGTGGCTCTTCAATAGGGTTCCTAAAACGTCCATAGGCCACGGTAAGTGAGCCGAGCGCTTATCTAGCAAAGTTATATAAAAAAAAGGAAATATTTAGTTCATTTATTTAGACCAAAACCCTTCGTAAACATTATAATAAATAAAGTAAGTTACTAAGTAGGTACTAAGCAGCTTACTGTGTGATTTACGGTATTATTTATTTGGTTTTGTACTTCGTGATTCTCGAAGATAATTATAGAGGGCATTAGGTAGTGTAAAAAATGCGTAGATTGAGATAACGTCATGCAAGCACAAAGTATGAAGTGAAGCAGTGAGTGAGCCGTAGGATATAAGTGTTCTGTGTGAGTGAGTGAGTTGAATGACATCATGGTGTCTTGATGTTTGTCTTTGTAGTAATAGTAAATGTCAAATATTTAGTACATTTATGTTTTTTCTTTGTCTCTCATCGAATTATTATGTTTGTTTGAAAGCGATAGACGCGCTGTGATATGACGGAATCCAGAGAAACGTCGCGAATACTAACCACTTTGTTTTAATTTAAATGTGTAAACATTACAAATATTATATTTTCCACGTGTGCCTTAGGTAATTTGTATTATTTACCAGTTATTTGAGGCCAGCCACGATGGATTTATTAAACCTTCCGGTTGTTATGATTGAAAACATTTTCACGTATTTGTCCTACGATGAAATTGCAAAGCATAGACTGGTGAGTAATTATTTTTGTGTTTAATTACTAGAAAACAACTCGTTAATAAATTAAATTGCATGTACAAAAGGTTTTGGTCGTAAAATTCATTGTAGTAAGTCACGTAACACAAACATATTCTAGTCGTTTCATGCAGCTGCTTGGTCTACAGTTGCTGTACCTATTGTATTTATATACTGCTATTTTTAACTGGTTGGTAATGTAAACTCTGTTTGCTTGTGTTTTTAACACCTTCCGGCATGTGATGAGAACATATACTCCTAGTGATGTTCATTGTGTTCTATTTAGATATTTCATTTGTGATACAGACTAATGGAACTGTTATAAAACCTTTTTTTTTTAATATCACGCCTATATCCCCGAAGGAGTAGGCAGAGGTGCTAGCACTCACATTATGCTAGTTTATATTTAGGTCTCAATGTAATAGGTGGCGAGCCTATTGCCATTAACCGGGCACTTATAAACCTGCAATAAATATACACATAACTTCGAAAAGCATCGCAGTCATTGGTGTGTGCCATGGTAAACCTGGGATCGAACCCAAGACCTTGTCTCAGCAGTCCATTACCCATACCACTAGGCTACCGCGATTGTACTTTTATAGGCAGATTATTTATAATATAGAGCTGTAAATTAGTAATTGACTAAACTTAACTGTATAATAGAAACAAGGTTCAAATACAGTTACGATCTACCAGTAGGTACCTACTGCCATAAAAACCAAGACAAAGAAAATCAAGACACGGAATAGGAGAGCAGACCCCGGGCTTCATTTGTGTAGTTGAAGTTCAAATGTAATTGTAGCATGCATAGGTATGTAATGCAATATGGACTATGCCAAGAGTTATAATTAATTATTTTACTATTCTGTCGCATTGGGGATTGCCTGTAATGATGAATATTTGTATGAAATAAAGAAATAAAAAAGTGTAACAGTTTTAATTGAAACTGGGACTAAATGCTGTGATCATGATGATGATGATGATGATATGTTGCCGGTGGTGATAGAGAAGGTGAAGGTGTAATAAAAAGTGTTCTAGAAGCAAAAGTCCAATGAATCTAATTTGCACCACAATCTTAAATATTAAAACTAAGAATGATTATTATTTCCTAGTTAGCTAAACTGGTAAGATAACATAGTATTCATTTGCATACAACACAATACATTTTAACTGCTAGAAGTCGGCATCCAGGACTTGAACTTGTGACCAGTTTTAATTGATGTATAACGCTGACCAACTGAGCTGCGACCCACCTTCCTTTTGGCATGCTTGTCAGTATTTCATCTAAGACATGAACAGACTCATTAATATTCACACAGCTTGTTAAGAATTTTCTCGTAACCCTCGAGAAAAATGTTAACGAGCTGTATGCAAGCTTCAGAAATATGTTTTCTTTCTTTCTATTTTATCATTCTTTTCTTTTCTTATTTATCTACTTGCCATAAATTCTTAGAAGGTACATAACAAAAACAATGAATAATGTTACAATTACTTTCAAACATTGTTTTTAGATTACTCCTCACCATCATAATTTAAGTAAAATAATTGCATTTATTATTTGCATAATATTTGAGATAAATGTAGTCACATAAGTAGATCATTAGAGGCTAGAAAGTGTAACGAACCGGCATGAAACCTACTTGCTCGTGGGTGTCACAAGTCACAAATAATTCAAGAGAAAGGACAATTTTGTAAATTGACAATGACTAAAAAATTAAAAATAAATTTGTTAATCTTATGCTCAATCTATACTCCCTCGAGTCTCTCGCACGATTTCTGGAGGCGAGCCGAGGGACTTCGAGCACACCATCCGCACTCTCGCACTTGTGTTGCCTCATGTAGCCTCGCAAGATGTATGTAGTCATCATTCCCTGAACCTTTTTCCCAACTCAGTTGGGGTCGGCTTTCCAGTCTAACTGTGATGCGGCTGAACTTCGATATTTTCCGTGAAGCGACTGCCATCTGACCTCCACACCCAATGGTCTAATGACCAATGGCGATATCGAAGTTCCAAGTTAGGCTGGTTGGACTTTTGAGGGCTCCAACTACCCGTAACGACTGCCATAGATGTTTGTATGGCAACCGGGACCGACGGCTTAACGTGCTCTCCGAGGCACTTGTAAACCTGCGATAAATACACACATAACTTCGAAAAGCATCGAAAAGTCATTGGTGTGTGCCATGGTAAACCTGGGATCGAACTCGAGACCTCGTCTCAGCAGTCCATTACCCATACCACTAGGCTACCGCGCGCCTCACTTACACTTACAGCATTACACTTAAACGTGAATCATATGCGAGTTAAAGCAGTTCTACTGTACCTAACATATCTACCTTACCCACCGTCCTACCTACGAGAGTGTCCCTATGGAAAGAGGAACTGCCACCACCCTCTGACTTCCTACCTCCCTAGGAGAAACTGGCTCCAGGGCACAACCTCCCTTGGCCGGTATGGCGGTCTCTGAACCGTCTCCGCACACTTGTAGGTCGGTCGAGGCAAAATCTATGCAGGTGGGGAATGCGAGACCCGGGCTTAGCCGCATGCGACTGCGGTGCCCCTGTGCAGTCCATGACGCACTTAGTTTCGTGCCCCTTATGCCCTGCCTCCTGAACTAAAGACGACCTGAATGGACCAATAACAGTGCAGTAGATATGACGATTTTGGAGTGGTCTAAACATTGTTGGATTGTTGACACGAAAGAAGAACTATATCTACCTTACCTACCATATTTATGTTCATCAGCATATCATCAAAATCGTTTGTTCGTATTGTATCAAATTTCATCACGATTAGTTCAGTGGTTGAGGATGTAGATAAGGCCATGTATGTACCGCTAGTGCATCATTACCATATTTTCCTAATTACATTTTGAGGCCAAGATGAATTCGCAGTTCAGGCTATAACCCGGGTATGGTATCATGGCGGGCTGTTGTCCGCATCTCCACGTCATGACGTGTTATTTGTGTATGTCTTCAGGTGTCGCGAGGTTTCAACGAGATATGCATGCGGATGCTGAACAGAGGCTTCGTGATGATTGAGCGGAGACACGCGATGGCGCTCAAGAACGTGAAGGCACAGCTTCCGAGGAGAGAGTCAGAACGCAGGTATAAATTTCATTAAACGCAAATGGAAGATTTTAAGAAATTATACTTTGGGGGACGGACGGATACCTACCAGTCCACTCACCCACGGCCACGGTAAGGGGGTTTTACAATTTCCAACGATAAGAATAACAAATTATTACTAATCGTAATAGAAAGGAATGTCAAACCGCACCCCTTAAAGCAAGTAAAAAGACTTCTTACTCGAGAAGGAATGTCGTATGTGCAATATTCCGCAAGTGCGAATGACAAACCTCTACACGAGTCATTTTCAGGAGGTCGAAAAATGACCTCCGTCCCCCAAGAGCGTGGGCCTGGGGGTGGCGTGTGGAACCACCTGAGACCCTAGCAGAAGCAGGCCGCGGCGGCGTAAAGTGTGCTACCCCATATCCGGGGAGACGGGGACACCGTAGTCTCTACACCCGAAGGGGGTCATCTCGTAAGAGAGGGCCTCAGGTGGCTGTGGTGCGAGGGACATGTTCGCTACTATCTTACCTCCGGCAACTAAAGACCCAAAGACGGCGTACGTTTTAGGTTGGGTTCTTCTTCACCGGTTCAGAGGGATGGGTATCTCGCACGAAAAAAAGGCATCTTTAGGAGCGCTATCAAGCGAAGGATTTAAGATTATAGGTCAGTCACAAGGCATTTATATTTCAGGCGTGCAAACAGGGTCCTAATATTCTCGAGGTCAACCATACCTGCTAAATAGCCTCACCTGTTAGCCGATAAGTCTGCTGACAGACGAGATTCTGTTGCAGGCTTCAAGACAGCCGTTTAATCACCCAATCCTTGGCCTGCGCCTAACACAAGTCCGTCAAGTACCGGTTGTTGAATTAAATTGAATTGATTTTACTCAATAAAACTCTGTGGGGGCTCTATACATTCACATCACACAGTTCTGCGTGAAAAAGCATGAACTCATACTAATATTTCATCACTTACCAACAATATTTCATTCAAAGAGACAAACTTGGCATAAAATTTCAAAGTACACGTCATTCGTCGCCTACAATACGCCAATTTTGTTTCTATTCATTGCCAAAAATTCCTCTCTGTCAATAAGTGGACATACTTTGATGTTTTTCTATAGCTAAACTTGACTCATTTTAAAAAACATAAAATACATAACAAATTCACGCCTATATCCTCGAAGGGGTAGGCAGAGGTGCTAGCACTCACATTTCACCAGTTTATGTTTAGGTCCCAATGTAATAGGTGGCGAGCCTATTACCATTAACCGGGCACTTATAAACCTGCGATAAATACACACATAACTTCGAAAAGCATCGAAAAGTCATTGGTGAGTGCCATGGTACAACTTGAGATCGAACCCGAAACCTCGTCTCAACAGTCATAATTTTTATAAAGCTATCACAATTTTTTATTCACAAACTAGCTGACCCGCGTAACTTCGTCTGCGTCACCCCGTTTTTGCAACATTTTTCACTTCTGCACCGCACCAGTTAGTTGCACCATAATGTTATATACTCATGAACCTTCCTCTCTATTTCTATATTTCCTCTCTTCCTATCTAACTCTATCAATTAAAAAAAACCGCAACAAAATCCGTTGCGTAGTTTTAAAGATTTAAGCATACATAGGGACATAGGGACAGAAAACGCGACTTTATTTCATACTATGTAGTGATTAGAAATGATGGTCTGTTTCAGATATCACCACCTTTCGCGCCACTGCGACATCTTGACTTCGATAGAGACTCGCATATCCATGCTCAACATGACTTATTCCAAGTTTATTGACAATGGCCTCTGCTGCTTTATACCTGGCAAGGTTAGTACATTTATACTTAAACATCTCATCGTAGCGTAGGGTTATTTGACTGCTACACAGGAGGCGCGGGTTGTATTCCTGCTCAGTGCAAATATTTGTACGCATGAATATGACTATACACTGGTTTGATCGTGCCTCGAAGAGCACTTTAAGCCAACGTTCCCGGTTGCCATACGAACATATATGGCAGTCGTTTTATCCTCCCCACTTTTCGGTTATCTCGTTTTTATTGAAAATGATTTTAAAGTATATTTTGAATCCACGACGACGTAGGAAGAGATGGTGTTCACTCAACTTGCTACTCAGCTAAATTTTGTATCTAGACTAAGTAAATTATTGTAAATAGACCAAAAAAAAAGCCCGCTGACTTTCTTGCCGGAGTCTTCTCAGGTCGAGGCCGCGTTTCGAACCGGTGGTCCATTTGCATTTGATAAAATATTGTTGATATTGACGTTTTGTAAGTGCCGTTTACTAGTTTATGCAGAATAAATGATTTTTGATTTGATTTGGTGTCTCCAAATTCTAAAATACTAACAGCCGGCCCTTCTAAACGCAATAAATTCTCACCAATATTATAGTCTAACCGTCTAACCTACCCTTGATTATAGGTTATAGACGAAATAAAACGAGTGCTGTCCATCGTAGAATCTGCCAACATGCCCCCTCGCGCCCACGAAGTACTCCAAGAGTTGCGCGACATCTCCAGCATGGCCATCGAGCACTTCGACGACAAGATCTCGCCCGCCTTCAGGAAGAGGCTCCAGGAGGGGGCGCCGCCCCCGCAGCCCAGGGCTTCGCATGGTACCACTCGGACTTATTTAACTGTTGTAAAATAGACCAGGAGTTTTGACGGGAACGCGAAAAGTGTCATATCGCTCCTGTGTTTCATTTTCTAATATTGGTGTAAATTCGAGTTTTTATGTGTAAAAATGGTGGAGTTTTAGACATAACGGCTTAGACAAAGCGCACAAGTGTACGAAAGTAGTGTATTGTGATTTTTCGTGTTGGTGTCAATACTCCCTTAGAAAAGCTTCTAGTAAAATCTCCACTACTTTACTGGGGCAACTATCATCCGTCATCGAATAAAGTGTTATAAATTAAATTAGACTTGACATAAAGGTCCTAGTTACCATGTCATAAAATCCCTTAAAAAAAAAAATAGACTAACAGACAAGATCGATTTAGATTCCAAAAAGTGAATGCTTCGACAGGACACGCCAAAAAGTGGTTGTATAGGAGAATTCTTGAATGCTCTAGACGCGACTCCGTGGCTCAGTGGTTAGAGCATTGCCTGTAAAGGAAAGATCGGGGCTTCGGGTTCGAGTCTGATGCTCCGACGCATTCACTTTTTCCGATCTAAATTGATTCAAAACGGCATACAAATGCTTTGAAAAATGTCTTTAAACAGACAAAAATTGAAAAATTGGATTCAGAATCGTTCATTTAACAAAATCCGAGTGTTTAATTTAAGATCCAAACAATTCCAGATGTCGAAATGTGAATAATGTAAGGGAAATATCGTGGTTTCTACATAGTCCCGTCGGAACATTAACTTTTTCAAACCTAAATTTGACTTTTATTTATTTATTTATTAGACTTTATGCACAAGTACACAGGTGGACTTTCACAGGCATTCTCTACCAGTCAACCAATGGTGGTGCAGAGACAAACTTAGTAGTAGCTTAACTTAGCTTTAATATTGTATATTTGTCGTTACTAGCGGTGCTCGCTCCGCTGGCGATGCGACAAGAGATGATCCACCTGCGCCGGCGCTCCATACTCAACGCCAAGCTGTCTCTGTACCTCGCCTCGCAGTACAAGAAGTTCTATAAAAGGGTGAGACAGTTTCTTTTAAGGTACAGGGTTTGGAGGTTTTTTGCTAATATATATTGGATGAGGGAGTGGAACTCATTGCAAATTATTACTAATTGTCATAGAAAAGAATGTCAAACCGCACCCCTCAATGCAAGTATAAAGACTTCTTACCCGAGGAGAGATGTTGTCGTATTTGCAATATTCCGCAAGTGCATCTTCAGGAGCACTATCAAGCACAACTTGTAAGCCGGGCTTCCATGGTAGGTTTCATGGACGTATTTACAAATAAAAAAAATTACAAGCATATAGGCAGTTTCACAGACGAGCTTCTCTCCACGGTGCGTGGTCCGCGAAATGGCTCAGTTTGTAAAGTGTATCGTGGTGAGCGGCCCTTAGGTAATCTCACACCACATTTCGCTAGTTAAGTTTTTTTATTTATGGCACGTCAATTTGACTTCACCTCGCCTGAGCTGACGCAAAGTCTCAGGAAAGAGTGTCACCATTACAAACACGTATAGTATTACAATGGTGGCGCTCAGCTTGGCGGCATCATCAGATGCTTTTTTTCACGCCCCGCTTAAAGGATCCGGAACTGTAGGAAGAAGGAAATCATTTATTACTGTTTTTTTTAAAGTATATTAGCAATATAAATTACCACTCCAGCTGAGCTCAATGGCTTGTGTCAGGAATGGGTGTCACGTCGTTAGTGTAATAGCCAGAATTCAAACCCGGGTCCTTTCGATCATCAAACCGACTCCTTAACCACAAGCTACCGACGTTTTCGAAATTTTCGCGATAATTCATCATTATCGTTAGTTACAGATGATGGAGTACAAGAAAGTGGCCTGGCGTCAACAGAAGACCATCAGGGAACTCACCAAGAAGCAACGCGACCAGGATACCGCTATGGGTAAACATCTTCTTTTATTGTAGGCGCTAGAGAAGTTCCTACAGGATACCTTTCACTACGGTGAGGGCAGTACCTCTCACGCAGAAAGAGACACTACTGCCTGGAGGGCCACCCTCCCTATGAGAGCCTGCCTATCGGAGGGTATAGTGGGCAGCAAGGCGCAGGTCTGCCGCCCATCGTCCCTACAGAAGCATTGAGAACGAGAAAGATGATAGTTTCATAACACAGTAATCATTGTCATCGTTTTTGACATTTGTGTGATTGAAATTAGATTGATATTGTAATTTTAACAGACATTACAGGTATTGGTCTTCTGATCAGAGAGGAACGAATTCTGGTAATTAATGACGTATAAAAAAGTTGAAACATTATTATACTGGATGATAGTAAACACTCTCGAAGCCGGAGGCCTGTCACATTACATATTGGCATAAAAAAACAATTTTTATTACTTTTTTATAACGTTTAAATAACGTTATTCACTCTTCATCGTGTTAGTCAGGCTAAATGAAACAATAATTTCATAAAAAACTAACTCGCATTATGGCGCCATTTATTTTCTTGGAATGTTTTTTATGAAATTATTGTTTCATTTAGCTTTACTTATACTGATGGAGTAAATAATGCAAATTGAACGGTAAATAAAAGTAAAAATAAAATAAAAATGCCATGCCGTAATTTTTTTTCCTAATATGTAATGTACCCGGAGTACTAGCATATCTTCGGAGTTAGCGTTTCCCTAACTCTCTGTATTTATACCTATCAATCTATTAGCCTATTGCCACTGCTGGACATAGCTCCCTATCCTCCAACCTCATATTGAATTTTATCGGAATTTTCCTCCTGGCCAAACTGATTTGCCAAACTGGTTTGGCCATGAGGAATTAAGTTTCCTGGTGGCCAAGACACTCCAAGCATAGCTCGCTCCATGACCCACTGTGCGACTTTATTTAGCATTATATTTATATCAGGATCGTTTATTTCAGCTGATCTGAAGAAACGCATCGAAGAATGCGACATTAAGTACAGCGAGCTCACACACACCAACCAAGCAGTCGGAGGAAAAGTTATTGCAGGTGACTGTCTCTTCATTCTCTGAGCCTATTCGCAACTCATTTGGAGCCTAGACAAAATGCATTCACTCCGAAGCTACATTCGTCATCGCTCTGAAAATGTATGGGAGTGACATTTGTTGTTGAATGTCATGTGATCCGATTCCGACAACAAATTTCACTCTCATACATTTTCAGAGCGATGACGAATGTAGATTCGGAACGAATGCATCTTGACTAAGCCCTCGGCTCTCTAATCTAACTACATTAGATGCGACTGGGAATATTCAAGTCACGAGTGAATAGTGTCCTTCCAAGCAAGCGTGATTCATCGTAGACCACATCGTCACTTACCATCAGGTGAGATAGTGGTCAAACGTAAGCCAATCCTCAATAAAAAAAACTTTGATATTTTCCGTGAAGCGACTGTTATCGGACGTCCACAAACAAATTGGCGATATCGAAGTTCTGTAGTTAGGCTAGTCGAACTTTTGATGGTTTCAATTACCCGTAACGATTGCCATAGATGTTCGTATAGTACCAAGACCAACGGCTTGACGTGCTCTCTAGGCACGACCAGACCAGTACAAACAGCCATATTCATGCATACAACGGTACCGAATACCGCATCCCAATAGTTGGGGAAATGTGGATGTCAAATGACCTCTCTATGTATGTTCGTATGATTGTATGTGCTACATATGATGGTATGACGGAGGTAGGACACGACGGTATCTCCCGTCCAAAATGAGCTGTCCAACTGGGGAAGTACCTCCGCCCTACAGAAGACCGCGGTCATAATAACCATCGTGTTGTGTTCCCGCCGGTAAGTAGGGTAGCCAGAGCTCACTATACCCCTCCCCTTCCTAGCCTCCCCACCCCTTCCCAGCTCTCCCCCTTTCCCTTCAGGGTGGGCAGCGCGTATGAGACACCCTTAGTGTTGCACACGTTCCTAGGCCACGGTGGCCGCTTTCCATCAGGTGGTCCGTGTGCTTGTCTGCCACCTACGTAGTATAAAAAAAAAAAAATTCCTCCCTGCAGCAGCCCACGCGGCAGGCGAACCTTCGACCTCGGCACAGCCGTTGCGCCACTTCTCGTCACAGATCAAGCTGGACCTGTCTGTCCTGCCCATCGGTACCTCCAAGAGGACCAACAAACGTGAGTACTGCTCTATTTATACATCTCTTTTGAGGTGATCCCCTCCCTCTAACGTGGAAACCACGGTATCCTCATCTATCCTCCGGCGAGGGCTTTACTGATACTCTACGGCGACCAACCGCGGTTTGCTTCTGCTAGGGTGACAGGCGGCTCCACCCGTCACCCCCAGGCCCTCGCTACTATAGAACGGAGGTCATTCTGCGACCTCCAACGCCCGAGACGCCTCCTCTCAAAGCGGGCAGTGCGGTCCCGGAGTCTTTTCTGGATCCGCTGCGCCTCCTCCTTCAACTTATCTATATAGCAACAGTGCTATGTTAAAGTCATCAGTACAAGATAGAGATGTTTGAAAGATCTGTTTTTTCAAATATTCTCCCACCAAACATTGAAACGGACAAACAAACAAAGTAACAAACTAAACCTATTTGTTCCAGTGTTGCCAAACATGAAACCTCGCAAGCCCCTAATAAAACTCCCGAGCCTCTCCGAAGACGACTCAGAACCGCCTCCAAAGCTCCAGAAGGTCGAACCAGGGTCTCCGAGTCCACTCCGTCTGAACAACCCACCGACTTCAAGCCCTCGACAGAAGACGCATACCACCATGGCCAAAATAAGAGGTATTACAAACGAAATCCGCCATCTTAGTAATCTATCGAAGAGTTTTGAGGCAAAACTCAAACGGCCGTTAAGTGTTGTAGACCTCGCTGCACCTGATAGTAAGAAACAGAAGATTGATTAATATTAAACCTTATGTGTATAGGAATAAGGTCGACGCATAACATTGGCATCGGCTCAGAATTGGTACCTCTTCAAAAAGGTTTCTATATGGTCACTAGCACAAGTTGCAAACGTCCGTAAGCTATAGTAACCAATCCATCAGTTGGGCTGTGAGCTTGTTTGCCACCTAAGAGATATAAAAATAATACCTTATCGTCGGGGAGACTGCAAAACTTAACTAGCATTGATTGGGGTCACATATCTCTTACTAAACTTTACAGACAGAGTTTAAAACGTCGTAACTTTGTGGTTTTAACGAGTACTTCTTACGTTTTTCAACTGAAAGTTATTTTAGATGTGTGTTTTATAAGCTAGTAGCTTTAATTGTATGTAATTGTTGCTCATTTGATAGTAAGGGCAAAGGAAAGTTAAAATTTGCAGTATCAGGCAGTATTTGCAGTAACCCCGACGGTTTGTCGAGTATAAATAGACCTGTAATGAAATTTTAAACCTATTAATGTCAAATCAATTTAGTTCGGAATAAGTAAATGGTTCAACGGGACTTGAACCCACGATCTTTCCCCTCAAGATGGTTGTATAGTATACCTGATTCCATTGCTCAGCATTTAAAGCCAAACGATTCGGTGACACTTTCATTATGCGTACAGCCAAAGTGTGGAAAGCCCGAATCTGTGTTTACGGATAGCTATAACTTGGAAGTTTACAAGTGAATAGGTTACTTCTAGGCAAGCATACTTCACCATCTACCACATCATCACTTACCACCAGGTGAGATAGTGATCAAACGCGAGCCTATCGAATATTCCCCCTTTGATAAAAAGATATGGGATGGATTTTATAGTACCGTCGGAGCATTTACTTTTTCCGATCTAAATTGATGAGAATAGACCTTATCGCTATTGTAATACAATTGATATTCAAACAACACTCACACCTTTGATATCGTAGCTTCAATGGGCGTTATTGAAATTTCAATTTTATTTTGAAAGAAATAAGGTCTATTTTTATTCGACAAATAAAAATACGGTCCATCGCCTATGCCGATATATGCGTCGACCGTAAAGTGTTAAATGTGTTTCAATTGTAAGTTGATTGATGGAGTTGATTGATTGATGGAGATTTTGGATCGCGTGAGCATATAATATTTAGTGTTTCTGAAGCGATATTAGTGTTAATAAGTTACAGCTAAGGGTCTAGACAGACGAACTGCGTATCAACTGCACTATGACTGCAATTTGCAGTTTTAATAGTACGACTGTAAACCAACTGCATCCGATCGGAGTTGGTTTGCAGTTATTGTTTGCATGCAGTTGCAATGCAGTTGGGAAAACTGCATTAGAAATGTGTTATACAGGCTGTCAGGAAAACGCATCTTTTTTTTTTTATACTACGTAGGTGGCAGACAAGCGTTTAACTAGCGATATTCACTTTACATTGTGTTATTATAGCTATTGTATTGGGACTCCTTTTTCCGCACCTAGCCTCCCTTTTTAGGCCTTAGCGTGCAGAATTACTGGCTAGAGCAGCCAGCCCAGCTCCGCCCAGAAACGCAGAAGCTTACTGGAGGTTATTACAGCTAAATGAAACAATAATTTGATAAAAAAAACATCAATTTGCAATTGCGCTGTAAGTTAAATAATAAAAAAAAATGCCGAACCGCTTTATGCCAATATATAGTGTACAGAGGTATTACCAGGCCTTTGGCTTCGGAAGTGTTTATCTAACACCCTGTATACGTCATTTGAACTAGTACACATTTCATACAAAATATTATTCTAAGATTTGACGTATTTGAACTTCATATTGACCATGCATCTAACTTATAGCCCACACCAACTGCACACCGACTGCAAGTTAATTTTGCAGTCGTACTACCAGGAAATGCAGTCAGTCTGTTGTCAGTCTGTCTATAACCTTACTGTTAAGAAACTGCAATATCTATTAGCATTACAATTATGTAGGCTGCAGTATGGTGTACATATATATACTTATTTATAATGTGATTGTACGGTTTTACTAACCATTATACATTTTAAAATATTTAAAACAACCACCGAGTTTTTTTTTAATTTGTTAATTTCCTCCAACTCAAAAGCTAGGAAAAACGCAAGGAAAGAAAGGAAAGATATCTTTTCTATATATAAAAATACCACATCGGGGAAATAGAATGAAGGTTCGGCTAAGATCGGCATGCTTCGGCAGTATAGAGCGTTCTCTGTCGCACAACGCATGTTCACAGCTTGATATATTTTTAGAGTAGTTAAAACCGAATTTACAGTAAACATAAAAATAGTTATTCTCTACTCTCTGAAGCTTTAAATTGTCAGTCTTTAACGCCATGTTAGCCGGATTCTCATTCTTCTTCGCGAAGTGCCAAATCTTAAGTTTTGAAAATCTATTGACGTCCCGTGCTGTATATTTTATTTATCTATAGACAGAGACACATATACAGATATACCAACAAACTCGGGGCCAGGCACCTCAATTTTTAAATGTTGAGTAGACAATCTCAATGAAACATTAGGTTTTATCTACTCTATAAAGATATCCAACAATTACTCTATTTATGAAAACACACCAGTTTGGAGGACTTTTTAATCGGAAAAGTAGTCGTAATTTTAACCACATTTCTACGGTTATTTATTTCATAATCACATTTTAACTAACTGTAAATGCGTAAACTTAAAACTTATATTAATTATTCTGTAATTAGGTATATATTTAAACCTATAAGCAATATATCGTTGTGTTTTTAAGAGTGTATAAAAAAATTGCGAAAAAGTAAAAATATTTATACTTACATTTTTGTATGTATTGCAAAAAAAAAATTATATAAATGTTAAAGTTTTTCGTCGTTCATTTTTGCATGTTACTAAGTAAGTGTGACTGAGGTGTATAATTAATTCCTTTACCGTGTGTGAACCCTTATTTACCCTTTTTTCGTGTGGGTATTCCCATAGATACCCCCGGTGCTCTGCGGGGGCGTTTATGTCGGACTGTATACGACTAAGACCGTACCCCATCTTGCGTTTAGGTGGTTGTACAAACTAATTTATATAAATACGCTATGGCTCGAATTACAACATTAGATTATAATAATCATATTGGTACAGATACGCAGTTGATACGATTACAGTACAAAGGATCTTGAGTTCGATTCCCGGAATCGAAATTGGAGTTTTCTTTTTTGATAATTAAATTTCTTTAGTTAAGTGATAATATAAATTAAAATTATGTTAAATTCCGCCTAGTTTATATTATTTTTTAAAATTTAAATTAAATGTAAAATTAAAAGGCACTGCCCTCAAACTTCGTTGTAATAGAAATGTCACCAAACTCTCAAACGGTGGATTATCTTTTTTTTATCGTGCGTTAAACCCCACGGATACCACCTCCAACAAAATCGGTGGACCTGATTATGTTGGACTCCAACCGACTAAAACACATGCCGTCTTTAAGTCTTTGATTGCGGAAGGTGAGATAATACAAGACCTTTGGGCTATCTGAAAAGAGATAGCCTCGAGATACCCGAGGCTATCTCATTTGAGATTAACTCTTTCCCCTGATCTGGGAACCAAGGGGTCGAGGCCGGGCACTAGGAGGCGCGCTTTGTGGATTTTATTTATCTACATCTGTAAAAATTTTATCACGTAATTGTGTGTATCACATAAATTAATACGTTTACCATACTTATTGCAGCCATTTTTGGTCACGTTACTGATTGTGGTCATAGATTGCATTGATTGTGGTCAGATTACAGAAGCTGGACATAAGTTGCATTGATTGCAGTCAGGATATGGATCGTGGTCACAGATCGCATTGATTGTGGTCAGGTTACGGAACGTGGTCGCGGGTTGCATTGATTACAATCACATCACTGATTGCATTGATTATGGTCAGATTACAGAAAGCGGTCACGGGCTGCATTGACTGCAGTCAAGTGACTGATTGCATTGATTGTGGTCAAATTACAGGACATGGTCACAGGTTGCATTAATAAGTCACATTGATTTGCATCAATTATGGTCACGGTTTGCACTTATAATATATTTTTATTTGACAAACCAACACATCTGGTCATGCCGTAACATTTTATGAATTAATGAATAATATTGTACATATTGTGGTGTAAGGAGGTACACCAAACATCATAGATAGGTTAGTTAATAGATATATTTTATATAAATCTAAATACATATTTAGTGGGTTTTATTATTCTCGCATTTTAGAGCGAACTATCTTATATTTTGGCATAATAATTAACATAATTGATATTATTTGAAGTCGAATATTACATATTGGAATAAAACTATTTTAATGCGATTTATTTTACTATTCACACTATTCCTTTTGTCTCCTTGTCTGCTAAAAAGCAACCGAAACGCCGGGATCAGTGTGAATAATACCAAATAAATAGCCGTACTACAAGTTAATAGTTTAAATTGAATTGAATTATTTTTTTCGTGAATGTGTACTTAGTATTAAGTTATATACTTATTCAATCAAGTTAAGTTAATATATAACTTTACCAACAATGAAGCGATATTTGCATGGATGGTTACTGTGTGACTTGATTTAAAGGACAAATTAATAGGGATTTTTCCAGAATAGTAGATCTGTTATCAAAATTCAGAATACAGCAGCATCGACGGGCACTTATTTCTACTTGTATTGTCATGAGTGAGACGCGGTGTTGTATTCTGCAGACAATAATTGATATATTTAGCGACAGATCTATCATTTTGAGTACCAAAATTTGATGACAAAATATAAATTTTGATAACAAATAATATATTTCTCCCTTATTTATTAAACTATTGATAAAATTAAACAAAAAGTGTGACCATTGTAGGGTTATAGTGTGTTTTTGTTTTACTTAATCAATAGTATAATAAGAGCTGGCGCGCGCTCAGTGGCACGGCACGGTATGGCACGACACGGTATAATAATAATAATAATAATATATATTTATTTCTCCTCAAAAAAACAAAACAAAACAGTACAATGGAATGAAAACAATCAATAATAGATAAATTTTGCTCATAACTTCCTTTTACATATTTCTTTCCTTTTGTCTTTCTTTCTATTTTTATTTTTTAAGAGGAGCTGGTGTCTGAATTAGGTTAAAGTAAAATAACCTGTGCTACAGATCACCAGGTCCCCTCCCCACCAATACAATATTATAACAAACACCGTCATCGTGCATAGATGATGATGAGCAATCAGTACTTATTCCAGCATTGTTGCTGAATATGCTAATACTTGCAAGTGTTAGTATAAGTATAGTAAACGATTGTGTGTGTGTATGTTTGTGTGTGTGTGTATGTGTGTGATTGTGTGGGTGTGTATGTGTGTGTGGTGGCGTGGTGTGCTTGTTTGTCCAGGATTGTATGTTGAATATATGAAATATATTATACATATATTATTACACTATCCCATATTATATTTCGTGTTGTTCCAAATCCATACAAATACATAAATATTTATATAGATTCCGAACAACACGTCAACATTCCTGTCTGCCCAAATCTTGGCTTGTTAATGGATTAACATTTCTGTAAGAGTATAGTCCAATTTTTTTAACCACTCTTGGACGGCAGACTTGCATTGTAATTTTGTCATTGCATAAATACTTAAAACTCTATTGATTTTGTTATATAAATTACCACTTTGGTAGCTAAAGAACCGCTGGGAAAAGCTAGTGTTAAGCATTGGTTTTACACAAACCCTATCCTTTCTGCGTTTATTTGCCATATTTTCAGGACTATATTTTAACAGTGGATGTTGCCTTATTACTGTCTGTAATATAAACAGTTGTCGGACAGTCAAAACATCCCACTGCCTATACACGTCAACTGTAGGGTGGCGGAAGGGCAGAAAAAGGCTTACTTTTAGTAAAGCTCGTTGAGCTCTTTCTAGTTTTTTAAATTTTGTTTTCAGCGTACCTCCCCAAGTGGTTATGCAGTATGTTAGTTGTGATTGGCATAGGGCGTAATAGACTGTCCTAATCTGCGCTTTGTCCGCAACATGTCGTATCCTTTTGAAAATTGCTATGAGTTTGCGGGTTCTAGCAGTAAGCATGTCTATCTGTTGGTGGAAATTTAATCTGTCATCTAACATGACCCCCAAGTATTTTATTGAGGTGGTGCTCTGTAGACTAGGACATGAGCAGCTCACAGCACCATGGGTACCACTATTGCAAGAATGCGAGATGATTTTGTAAGCTGATGGACCAGTAGTACCACTACCCGTTTTTTTCAGCGTAAAAGCAATGTATTTGGTTTTTTCGGTATTAAGGGTCAAAAAATTGTCACGCAACCATTCCGTTACTATATTGAAACCCTGCTGGGCACGCGTAAATGTCTCCTCCCACGTGTCGCCACAGAAGAGCAATGCCGTGTCATCGGCGAACGATACGATTTTTCCGTGGGGCAGTTACAGGTTACACAATTCATTGATATATATTAGGAACAAAGTGGGCCCCAGGATACTTCCCTGAGGCACTCCAAACTGCACAGGAAGCTCATCGCTAACAAGGTGTTCAATTTTGACGCACTGAAATCTATTTCTCAGGTAATTTTCAAATATGCACAATTGGTTGCCTCTAACGCCCAGATTTTCCATTTTTTTCAGTAGAATAAGTACAGAGACCGTGTCAAATGCCTTGGCTAAGTCTAAGAATATTGCCATTGTCTTCTTCCTTCTGTCCATATTCAAAACTATGAAATCCGTTAGCTCATTTACAGCATCAGCCGTAGATTTATTCGTTCTGAAACCATATTGGGATTGAGCCAGAAGATTCCTGCTCTCTAAATATTGAACTAGTCTTTTATTTATTATTCGTTCGAGGATTTTCTATAGTGTCGGTAGAATTGATATAGGCCTATAATTGTTGACACAGTCTCTGTCCCCACTCTTGTGAATCGGGTGAATTCTGGATTTTTTTAAGGCATCGGGAAAGATTCCTGTTGAAAGCGATAGGTTACAAATATAAGTAATTAGCGGAGTCAGTACATTTTTATTTATTTTGAGAACATCAGCTGGTATCATATCGAGCCCCACAGCGCAGTCGCTTCTTAACCCCATGATGAGTCTTTTAACCTCTTCATTATCCGTAGGCAACAAAACGAAAGAATCTCGGCATGATGCTGCCACACGTGTGTTATCATTTGTAACAGTCTTAATTTTCTGAGCCAAGGTTCTTCCAATATTGGCGAAATAGTAATTTACACTGTTTATGGACTGTAATGGATTGCTGGTATTGATTAACTCTATTGGGGTCACATTTTGTTTTGTTGTAAAGGTGATCTCTTTAACAGCCTTCCACAATCTCTTACTATTTCCACTCGCACTGTTTAACTTTTTTTTGTCATGATCTTTTTTTGCTTTTTTAAGTATTGTTGAGCAGAAGTTCCGGTATCGTTTATAGGTTGCCTTCAGTATTTCATTGGTTGGTTCCTTTTTCAGCTTTTTATATAGATTGTCCCGATTCCTGAGACATTTGAGTATACCTGGCGTTATCCACTGCTTCAGTGTATTTCTTCTTCTTGATATTTTAGTTACTCTTGTGTTGTTTATAGTGATTGAGCGTAGTGCATTCAGCAAGAAATCTGTAGCTTCATTAGGATCCTCGTGTTCAAACAATCTGCCAAAATCATGTTCGTTCAGTGCCTTACTTACTCCTGCATGGTCGACACGACTGTACGTTTGACGGGGCTTAGTTGTCTGGGCTGTCACAATATAGAGTACAGTGCTAAAATGATCCGTGAGTGTTGTTTGGACGACAAGACAGCGCGCTTCCAGTCTTGTCCTAAGCATCACATGATCCAAGCACGTTTTATCCTGATGAGTGAGAAAATTGTGAGCCGGCAGAATACCATGGAAGGCTAAGTTGTCCAAGTAAGAATCAATATATCGATCAATACTGCCCCTACCTATATTAATATTTATATCACCCATTATGACTACATTTTGCACAGATGAATGCCTAAAAAGTACGTTATTCAGTGATTCGATAAACATGCTCACATCACTAAATCCAGGTGGCCTATAAATTACTAGTATCACAGTGTTACTATTAGGTTTTAGCACTAGACAGTTAGCATTAGTTATTTCTGTTTCTTCAACCGACATGAGCAAGTCTTGTCTGATATAGGCGACTACCCCTTCGTTTTGTGTGATGTTATTGGCAGTGGCATACGAAATATAGCCTTCTATGGTGGGTATAGTTGTAGTACCTGGCAGCCTGCACTCGGTCAAAAGTATACAGTCCCAGTCCACTGCAGTTCTCTCAAGAAGTGACAACATACCGGTTATATTGCCACTTACGCTTCTGATATTCTGATGAAATATTTTTAAACATCTTTTCAAAGTGCGTTGGGCAGGTACTAGATTTAGGCAATCTTCTGCGCTACATAGAAATGACTCGGCGAACTCAAAGTCATCAATGCTTTGTATATTATTTAGTTCATTGAATTTTAATAATAATATATTTACGATAAAATTGGTCGCACCCTATGCAAGCCATTATGTAATTATCAATGCAAATGCAGGTACTGTATTTAGTAGATACATACCTACCTCCCTGCAAGGGATGTATAAGACTACTAGCAGGATAGGATTCTAGGTATAGTGGAATATGTTCCGGACAGCTCCGAGTGCATCTCGGTAAGTCATCACTGTCGTAAGTATTCGTATAATGACTGTTATGATATGGGGACATTTCCCCACATTTGTTGAGGCCGCAAAAGGAAAATAACGAGGCCACAAGACTTACTTGGTTTCTAAAAGAGGGTTCACCAATTTTGCCCGACAGTAAAAAACAATTAGTCAACAATTCCAGTTTCCGGTTATGACGGTATGTACATTGTTTGTTGATGATACACAAAATTAGGACTGCAATTAACTCATGCAGTAGTTTTACAAAGAACGTGAATTTAAGTGTATTATTTGAGTAAGGTATAATAGTAAGAGTACATTTAACAATATAATGTATATGGGTAATATGGGTAGTGTATATGGTTTTATGTAGTAGTAGTCTGTGCAAGTTGTGAGTATGATTGAGTGAATGTTCGTACCTGATGAGTTGTGCCTCTTGTACAGTAACACCAATAGAGTAACATTTACAAATATTGTAGTGTAGATAACACTTTGAAAAAATATTGTTAGCTTCGTTACATTGGTTAGATATACATCTTATTGTAGTTAGTTTTTTAATAAGCATTTTTAGTAGTAAAACATTTGATAATAAAATATATAGTAAGTTATAAAAAGATGAAAAGTAAAAATTTTTAACAATAATATTACGTTTCCGACAGTTTGACGATAAGTTGAGGAAAAAATTAGACTGTCTTTTGTACTTGTGGGAAGTCCGAAGCTGAATTAATTTGGATAGGTTTGTCATCTTCTTTTTCTCGAAGAAATATTTTACCGTGCCGATGCCAGCAAAACTTGAATTTGTTACTCTTAGCAAAGCTACGAGAATCGTGAAACAGCTTTTTAATACTGGGTGGGAGGTATTCTGCAATGTAGATCGGTGTCTGTTGCCCAGTTAAACCAATATGTCGAGTGTTAAGTTTTTCAGTAATTGGGCGGCTTCGATTAAAATTGCGTGCTGCTTCCAGTACATTTACTTTATTTTGAACCGACGTGAACTCAACAACGACTGGCCTATTTAGTTCTTTTTTTCCTGGTAGGCGATAGACGTCACGCAGATCTGATGTATTTACCACAGTTTCAATCGCGCTAAGGGTTTTCATTACTATGGATGGTATGGCTCGGCACGGTATGACACATCCCGTGTCGTGCCGTGTGCGTTAGTGCGTCTGCTCTCTCTCTTGTCTCCACGCACCACCGGACTGCCGCACAAGTTTAAACCTTATTTCAAGTACATTAACAATCATAATTCAGTAACAACGTCACGCACATCCCGCAGAATAAAACGGTATGACAAATCTTGCCGCAGCAAATCGTGGCGCCTTGCATCATACCACAGTATACGTCGCGTCATTTCCTTACCAGCATTGGAATTCCTTACCAGCGCACGTGTTTCCTTCTTCCTACAGTCTTTTAAGTGGGGCGTGAAAAAGCATCTGATGAGGCCGTCAAGCTGAGCGCCACCATTGTAAACTGTACGAGTTTGTAATGGTGACCCTCTTTCCTGAGACTTTGCCTTCAGCTTGCCACCAGGCGGGGTCAAGTCAAATTGACGTGCGGCATCGTAGTGTCGAAATACAGTAAAACGAATACTAAGCTCTTTGAAATAAGATTCAAAATAGCTTGATTAGTAATAAACTCATTTGCCATGACATGCGGTGCCGTGCTGACCCAGGGCGCCGGCCCTAATAGTTATAACGTTTTGACCTCTCTGCCTTTATGAGCTGGTACTAGATGGAGTTCGCTCTTGATAACAAAATTGTTGGTGGATAAACAAACATTGTTTAAAAGTACCTCTAATAAGCCTGTTTCTGCCCCAATTAGTGATAATTATGGAGGTTTTAGCACGTATTTTAAATGATTATCTCTTAAATATTATAAAAGTATAATATGTATCAATACTCGTAGAAAATATATATTGAAGTGATTATTTTCGATGTTTTATTTTCAAATGAAATTCCCGCGAAATATCACCTACTATGCTACGAAAATCTATCGAATTGTTAACGTAAAGGTATCGAAAGAACGGGGTATTGGATTCAACTCAATTTATTTCCGAACAAAAACATTCGGTGTTGAAATTATTAATTGAAAATAAATACATACAGTCAAGAAGTCAATCACTACATTACAATGTCAATTTAAAAATAAAAACAAGTGTAATAATTTATACAGCATTTATAGGGTCAATTGACGACCTCCGTGGCGTGGCGGTAGTGAACGCGACTGCTACTCAGGAGGTGCGGGTTCGATGCCCGCTCAGTGCAAATATTTGTGTGCATGAATTTGAATATTTGCATTGGTCTGGGTGTTTCTATGTATAATAAAAATAAATAATAAATATTCTAGGACAATCTACACAACGCCATCTAGACCCATTGTAAGCATAGTTTAACTAGCTTGAGTGACGGGTTCTAAACTGCGAAGTTTGGGAACGTCGTCTATCCTCAAGGTCAACACAAGGTGAAATGAAACTCATTTTAAGATAAGTACACTTTAATTTAATAACAATGCTTATTACAACAATTGGAAAGTAACAAAAACCTTGTTTAGTTGACAAAACTTCTTTGTATGCAAATATTAAGGTCATGTTAATCGTGCAAAAGTGCCCAAAAATCTTAATAAAATGAATATTCTGAGTAAGTACGACATTCTACACAGCGAGCGCCAGCGCCAATGTAGACACAAATTGAACATAACTTAGCTTAATAAGCTTGCGGTATGAATAAATATACTTGAATATTTATTTGTAACTAGCTGACCCGGCGAACTTCGTACCGCCTTAGCGTAGCTTTGATGCAAAATTAAATGTATATTTTTCAATCTTTCTGAGAGATTTTCTTTATATTTTTTTCCGTAAGAACCTTGTACAGAGTATTAGGAAACTACAAAAAAAAAATCAGCCAAATCGGTCAAGCCGTTTTCATGAATAAGAATAAGAATAAGAATAATTTATTTGCCTTTAAACATGGTTACATGGATCTTACAATATTATGTTAAAGCACAGCATGTTTAGCCGCAGACTGTAGCATGCAAATTTTTGATAACTGGTACAATTTTCAGTTCTTATAATTACATAGATATCTTTCTTAATTGTAACTTACTCATAACAAAATAATTAGGAATGTCATCTGGATTCTGAATGTCAATTATATTAATATTTAACAGATATAATGGTCACCTAGTACTAAATTATTTGGATATGCTACTCCCATTTACTTCCACATGTCATAAATTCTTTTATGGTGTTAAAACATTTATCTGTAAGCCACTTCTTTAATGAATGTGAAAAGCGAGTCAGAGGTAACTCTCTTAAGTCTTTTGGTATGTTATTATAAACTTGGATACAAATACAAAAGCTATTATTTTTGTGTAAACTTGTCGACATCATGGGTAATAAGAGCTTAGTTGGGTCTCTAGATATATACTTCCTATTCTCACATACTTTTTCGAATAAATATGGATTCTTTTTCACAAATATGCCAATCTCGTAAATGTATATTGACGCCAGGGTCAATAATTTGAGCTTTTTGAAGAGTGTTATGTCGTGACAACGAAAAACGGGTTTCATTTTTATATATATAGATTAACAATTGATCTGGATCAAATGGGTCCAAGCCAGACCACTTGGCCCGGACTGCAGCTTCATAGGGGCGCCGAATTCGGACTTAATCGGTCCGAATCTGACAACCGTCCCGACGGGAAGGGAATTCCCCCCTTTAAAATAAATCGGGCCGGCCGATTCGAACTTTATAGATGAATACACAACTCATTGTTTATTAACTTCAAATTACATCCAGTAGATATTTATAACTAGACATGGAAATATTTTTTGTAGATTTTCTTTATATTTTTTTCCGTAAGAACCTTGTACAGAGTATTAGGAAACTACAAAAAAAAAATCAGCCAAATCGGTCAAGCCGTTTTCATGAATAAGAATAAGAATAAGAATAATTTATTTGCCTTTAAACATGGTTACATGGATCTTACAATATTATGTTAAAGCACAGCATGTTTAGCCGCAGACTGTAGCATGCAAATTTTTGATAACTGGTACAATTTTCAGTTCTTATAATTACATAGATATCTTTCTTAATTGTAACTTACTCATAACAAAATAATTAGGAATGTCATCTGGATTCTGAATGTCAATTATATTAATATTTAACAGATATAATGGTCACCTAGTACTAAATTATTTGGATATGCTACTCCCATTTACTTCCACATGTCATAAATTCTTTTATGGTGTTAAAACATTTATCTGTAAGCCACTTCTTTAATGAATGTGAAAAGCGAGTCAGAGGTAACTCTCTTAAGTCTTTTGGTATGTTATTATAAACTTGGATACAAATACAAAAGCTATTATTTTTGTGTAAACTTGTCGACATCATGGGTAATAAGAGCTTAGTTGGGTCTCTAGATATATACTTCCTATTCTCACATACTTTTTCGAATAAATATGGATTCTTTTTCACAAATATGCCAATCTCGTAAATGTATATTGACGCCAGGGTCAATAATTTGAGCTTTTTGAAGAGTGTTATGTCGTGACAACGAAAAACGGGTTTCATTTTTATATATATAGATTAACAATTGATCTGGATCAAATGGGTCCAAGCCAGACCACTTGGCCCGGACTGCAGCTTCATAGGGGCGCCGAATTCGGACTTAATCGGTCCGAATCTGACAACCGTCCCGACGGGAAGGGAATTCCCCCCTTTAAAATAAATCGGGCCGGCCGATTCGAACTTTATAGATGAATACACAACTCATTGTTTATTAACTTCAAATTACATCCAGTAGATATTTATAACTAGACATGGAAATATTTTTTGTAGGGCAATAAAATTAATTAGGGCTGGTAAATACATTCCTATTATATACAGGGTGTAAGAGAAACACTCCTGAACCCGAAGGCCCCTGGTAGTACCTAAGTACCTACTCCTGATTCACAACACATTGGCATATAAAAAAAATTACGGTGAGGCAATATTTTTGTTCTCGCATTTTTGTTCTCGCATTATTTACTCTCTAAAACTAAATGAAACAAAAATTTCATAAAAAACGTCACTGCAAAAAAAAGTGACGCCATCTTGCTAGAATTGACGCCATCTTGTGAAAAATTTCGTTGCCGGAATTTTTTTAGTGCCAATATATTGTGTACCACGAGTACTACCAGGGGTCTTCGACTTCGGGAGTGTTTACTTTGCAATTTATTATATGTATAGAAATAAATAAGTATAGGTAATAAATTGCATACAAAAATATTTGTACTGAACGGGCATCAGACCCGCGCCCCCTGCCTGCGTAACATATTACACTAAACGCCACAGAGGATCATATTGCACTCATTGTAAGTCGTTACTCCAACAGTAGACCATAGGTCTTCCTTTTCGATGATGATGATGATATATAGACAATCAATATTTGCGAACCAATATTGTGATTACTAATCGTAGTTCTTATAGTGCAGCAACATTGATAAACAAACAAACAGAGCGTTGGTAGTTTAGTAGTTAAGGAGTCGGCTTTACAATCAAGAAGTCCCTGGTTCGAATCCTGGGCATTACACTACCGACATGAACCCACTCCTAACACAAACTGTTGAGCTTAGCTGGACGGGTTAGAGGGAATATTAGTAATTTCCGTTGCTAATATAATCTACTAGCTGACCCGCGCGACTTCGTCTGCGTCACCCCGTTTTTGCAACATTTTTCATTCCTGCTCCGCACCTGTTAGTCGTAGCATGATGTTATATACATATAAACCTTCCTCTTTAACCATTCTATTTATTGAAATGAACCGCATCAAAATCCGTTGCGTAGTTCTAAAGATTTAAGCATACAAAGGGACAAGAAAAATAGGGACAGAAAACGCGACTTTATTTTATATTATGTAGTGATTAAAAAAAGACGCGATTAGTCGCTCTACACCCGATCATGATATTGGATCGCAATATTATATTGTCTAGCTATGGTCCTTGTGGTTGTTACATAAATACAAAAACTAGAAACTATATAATTATGATTTAATACCTATTAACAATATATAGAACTAATTTCAATTATTGCACAAAAGTTTGACTGAAATTTAGTTTTAATTCATTACAATTTGAATATTACATATGTAATGAAGTAATTTAGTTAGGATTGAGTGTAGGGAAACACTCCTGTAGCCGCTAATAATAACCTCTTAACCTAAAATTATTACATCATTTCATTCACTCTATACAATGCCATTTAATTTTGAACTTTAACTGTGTTACAGTAGAGTTCAAAATTAAATGGCATTTTTAGTAATCTCAGTTTCTTAACAATGATTGGCAATTAGTAGTATCGACGCCCAGGTGGGTCATGTGCTTGTATTCCAACTAAGTGATATCCGCGGTAGCCTAGTGGTATGGGCAATAGACTGCTGAGACGAGGTCTCGGGTTCGATCCTAAGTTTTACCATGGCACACACCAATGACTTTTCGATGCCTTTTGAAGTTATGTGTGTATTTATTGCAGGTTTATAAGTGCCCGGTTAATGGCAATAGGCTCGCCACCTATTACATACATTGGGACCTAAACATGAACTGGCGAAATGTGGGTGCTAGCAGATCTGTCACCCCTTCGGGGATATAGGCGTGAGTTTATGTAATGTTATGTTATGATATAAAAAAAGACATCTGAACATTCCAGCGAGCGAAATAGTTAAAATGAATGACCACGTGAATTTCAAACCGTAAACCGTAACCGTAGTGTTTCGTCGTGAACTAAATATGAACCAATCAATATATAGAATATAAAATGATAAATATATGTAAGTATTCTAAATCAGTATGTTAATAGCATCTAAATTACAGTGACCGAATTTTTTTTTAAATTAATTTACATACATTTTTTTTTATTTAAGCTAGAATGCAAATCTGCTTGCATCGTATTAGAAAGCGTTAGTTTTCGAAAAATATCATTATCGTGACATACTTTGGAGCAGACAAAAATTATATAACGGCTTTTTTGAAAGTATCAACTTAAGTGTAAGTACCTACTTGAGTTTATCTTTATTATACAATATCTTATCGTATTCTAAAGTAGAGCAAGTCTTAATGTTTAGAAAAACTAGAACAAATGTCTTTCCGTCTAGAATATGTATAGTCTCGGGTACTTTAGCGGAAAGTCAAATTTATCTGATGAGGTCAAGCTTATGACCACCATTCGAACATAATATAACACAAACTCACGCCTTTATCCTCGAAGGGGTAGGAGAGGTGTTAGTACCCACATTTCGCTAGTTTATGTTTAGGTCCCAATGTAATGCGCGAGTCTATTGCCATTAACCAGCCACTTATAAAGCTGCGATAAATACACACATAACTTCGAAAAGCATCGAAATGTCATTGGTGTGTGCCATGTTTAAACTTGGGATCGAAGTCGAGACCTCGTTACTGCAGTCCATTACCCATAAAATTGGAATATTATAGTTTTTTTTGTACTATTTATGTAGTGGCAAAACAAAAAATGAACACTCGAGAATTTTCCTTACTAAACTGTCTTGGATTAAATTTTACAACACATCGGACTCTACACTCAACCTCAGATGCATGACTCGAACGAATCAACAATAGGACCGAATACAATAGTTGCTGAAATATAGATGTTAATTCACCTCTATCTACCCTATGGAAGTAGGCGTGAGCATATATGTGATTAGATAGAATCCGGAACGAAATCAATCAGAAAATAAAAATAGAGGTGGTGAAATTAGAAAAAGGATCACTTTCTCTCGGACTATTTAGTACCTATGTACTAGACAATTTCTTTGTTCAATGTTTTAAATATAAACATAAATTAACTAATATAATTTGCACTTATGTTAAAAATCTTGTGTAATAAGTACCTAATTAAAATTGTCAATCCAGTTAAATTAAAATGTCCCAAATGTGTTGAATTCACAGCATATTCGAGTCTGCGTCATTAGAGACTAGAGAGACAATAGAGATGGTTCAGTACCATCTGTACTAATTTTTTTTCAAATTACATTTAGGTATTGCTTCAAGAGATTCCTTATAAACCATCTTATTGAAGTGCTAGTCACCCGCATACTAACATTATTAGCTTTCTATTTTCTCTTTCACCACATTAAATTTTGTCGTTACATTATGTACATACTTTGTCATAACTTGGTTATTACATTTTCTCGAACGGCCATCATATATATATTTTTGCGACTATTTCTTTCGCGCCATTACGGACTCAGACGTCGACGACGCTTATACAGCCTAGTTTATACAATAGTGAATGTTTTTGAATTATTTTATCTGTGTCAAACAGTGTGGTTATTTAGCGTTCATATTATATTGTTTGAAGTGTTTTGTGTTAAATATTTTTGTGTATTATTGTATGTGTTAGGCATGAGTGTTAATAAATATTAGTGTATTGGTTTGTTTATTATTTTATAGTAATTATAATACCTATATATACAACGAGTTCTAAATAATAAATTATAGTAAGTCTATTTACAAACTTAAGTTAACTTAACCTATATTTTTACAAATTGTTTTGACTTGATAATATACCTACATCACAACATTTTTTGTTAAATTATGAGTAATTTTTTTACAAAATGTTTAAGTATAAATAGGTAGAATTAATATTTTCATCTTTTTAATGAAAAAAAAAGCACTTTTTTAAAGTTGCCGAGTATTGTAAAACTGCTTTTTTAGCAGGCAGGCGTTCTTTTACAATAAGATCGCTTATCACGGAACAGAAAAAAGGTCTTTCCGTGTCTCCATGAAAAATATTTTAATTTCTAATCTTGCACTTTACCCCGAATGAGTTCAACCCTCTTTTACCAAAATTTAGGACCAAAAATCCAATATAAGGTCTATTCTTTTAAGCGGGCCTGTAAATGGTCATATGAAATATCGGCGTGGAATCCTTCAGGACCGGCAGAATACCTGACTTGCTGCATTCTTCCATCAGGTAGAAGGACATGGTATTGCCCCCGGGTTTTCTCACCCAATTTCTGTTCTTGGTGTCCGAAATCGTTACCGGATTCGTGGTCACGTACCCGGTAACCAAACTCGTACTTTGCAGCGTATTGTATCTGAAAATTTATAATTATTTACAAAAGGTCGTCTAATTGACTGCATTCCACCTTATGGTAAGTGGGAGGCAGGCTCCATTATGAACAAAAGTCAAGGCGGTACATCTTGGTTGATGGATAAGCCGCTTTTGCGAAGGTTTTGCTGCCGGGTGAGTATAGAAGGTCTGACGGCAGTCGCTTTCGTAAAAGTCAAAATGTAGCGTGAAATGGAGGAAAAGGCGACCGAATTTTGGGTTTTAGTGTACGTAACTAAAATTGACGAACTAGTTTTCTTTTATGTAATCTAGATATAATTCAGACTCATATTTATGTACAGTAAGTATAGGTATAGGCACGAGTTGTGGACCCAAAATGTGTTATAAAATGCGCTCTATACGTACAGTACACGTTATTGGGCTGTCTTTTGGCACGGGTTGCGGGGTGGTCGAGCTCAAATCTACTAGTCATATAGGTATTTTATCAAAACAATTCACAATTGCCAGAGTCTCGTTTCTCTCACGACTTCGGTCCAAGATCCGTGCCGATAGGTACCTACCTATACTGTTAGTTATTTTTTTCGATTTGTTTTTTTTTAATCTTTATTTTTAAAGAGGGTTTTTTCACACAGTCAATATGACACCCTCATCGGGTCTTAAATCTACATCTTATAATCTACGTTTCATACATAAACATACTACTCTGTATAGTATTCTTGCTTCCTCACTGACTGGGAAAGCAAGTATACTATTACGTGCCCCTAAAACATACACATCTATATTATATTGGTATTTGATTCTAAATCTCTCAGCCTCAATCCGCACACATTCCACGAAAATATGATAAGCATCTTCCAGGACACAGGGGTTTCCTAAAAATCGTTAGTCTATGACAACTGTGTAACTTTGGGAATATGTATTTTTTTTTCTTTTTTATATAAAGTTATACCTACGTCAGTCACTTAGTGGTTAAGGAGTCAGCCTCACGGCTGAGTATTAGGTTCGAATCCCGGCCAATGAACTTAGCTTGGGTAATATCAGTAATTTCGGTTGCAAATATATACTTAGGTACACAAAAAGGTATAAATATAGGTGTAAATATATACTTAGGTACACAAAAAGGTATAAATATAGGTGTAAATATATACTTAGGTACACAAAAAGGTATAAATATAGGTGCAAATATATACTTAGGTACACAAAAAGGTATAAAAATAAATAGGGGCGGGTTGTTTGATTGGTACAGGAGACTGAGCCCTTTGTTAATACGGACTTATGCAGTAGGGATTTGTTGTACCTACACACTAATTTTATTAATAAAAAACTTACTTCAGAAATGGAAATAGGTAATATTCTAGTCATTCTTTTTTGATGAGCATAGTTTAACTAGCTTGTGTTATGGGTTCTAGAATGCGGATATACATAGGTACGTACTCGTAGATACCTTTTTTTGTAAATACATACATAGAAACACCCAGACCAATGCAAATTACTGAAACGAAGCGACTAATAATGAAACGTTATAGGATGAATATGGAACAACCCATAATAACTCCGCCTAGTGGTAGAATATCACTATCCTCGGAGGCGACGGACGGAAAAATACATACACGATATCACTGTGAGGGAAGGTAAACTCGAAATGAAACCTTGTACAGTCACCTGTAATAATATGTAAACATCTTAGAACTTTTTCACATTAAACTTGTCGAATTTTACCGTTTCGTATAATGTTGACTTGTCATTTATTATTGTGATAAGGTTCCAAAGTGTATACATATTATTGTAGGTGACCGTACCAACCCGTCTGGCCAGCATGGAAATAGCAGGCCAAAGCTTCCCAACATTGGGAGAGGCCTATGTCCAGCAGTGGACTGCGAAAGACTAATTGATTGATTGATTGACATAAAAATTATAATTAAAATAAGATAGGTATATAATACATAACATAACATAAACTTACGCCTATATCCTCGAAGGGGTGGGCCGAGGTGCTAGTACCCACATTTCGCCAGTTTATGTTTAGATCCCAATGTAATAGGTAGCCTATTGAAATTAACCGGGCACTTATAATCCTGCGATAAATACACACATAACTTCGAAAAGCATCGGAAAGTCATTGGTGTGTGTCATGGTAAAATCTGATATCGAACCCGAGACCTCATCTCAGCAGTCCATTACTCATACCACTAGGCTACCGCGGTAAATAAATGAATTTCCGCACGGTACTAAAGGTGGAGAGCTAATTTGATGTTCAGTAATAAGGAAATTATGTGCTTCAAATAAACTTCATAATTTATGAATGCATGGCTATAGAGAACTACTTTTATTTTTATTACCTACCGACTTATCCAACTTCCTTACAGCTACTTTCTTTTATAATAAGTATATAGCCATATAAATAAAAAAGAGATCATCATTATTCTCTAAGCCTATTTCCTACTCAGTTGGAGTTGGTTTTCTAGTCTAACTAAGATATGGCTGAACTTCGATATTTTCTGTGAAGCGACTGCCAGGGGACCTCCACAACCAATTGGGGATATCGAAGTATCGATAATTAAAACAGAGATATAATTATACAGGGTGTAAGGGAAACACTCCCGAAGCTGAAGGTCCCTGGTAGTACACTAGGTACAAAACATATTGGCATGAAAAAAATTACGGTAGAGTAGTTTTTTTTTTAATTTTTGTTAATTTTTTTCTCATTGTTTATTCTCCATCGTGATAATATTTAAGCGCAAAACCAGCCATACTATTCCTAATTTGTACACCATGTCAAATAGTAGGACATAATGTTATGATCTTTGTTATACTTTGTTCCACAAAATAATAAAAAATATGTATGAATTAAAAAACTGGACAATCAAGGAATTGTACATTTTAGTAATTGCACTGTTCTGGTCGTGCCTCGGAGAGCACGTTAAGCCGTCGGTCCCGGTTGCTATACAAACATCTATGGCAGTCGTTACGGGTAGTTGGAACCCTCAAAAGTCCAACCAGTCTAACTTGGAACTTCGATATCGCCATTGGTCATTAGACCATTGGTTGTGGAGGTCATATGGCAGTCGCTTCACGGAAAATATCGAAATTCAGCCGCATCACAGTTAGACTGGAAAGCCGACCCCAAACCCCAACTGAGTAGGGAAAAGGTTCAGGGAATGAGTAATTGGACAATATGGGAATCGTACATTTTGTAACCGCTTGACATTTTGAGAATTGGACATTCTGTCATTCGTGATTCGTCCCAATATATGAGGACAGTATAACTGTGAATCAAATGACAAGTTTACTTTAGAAGAACACGTAACTACATCCACTTTCGACCCGCACTGACTGAGCATATAACATTATTACCATTACATAACTCAATAATACAATAACTATTGTTAAATTCATTAAAATATTGTCAAGAGATGGTCCATTGTTGTGCCTTCCTTTTCTATGTAGCTACGCCTTTATTATATAACCTTTTAAGGTGGTACCACACTTCGTTATTACGTTAATTTGTTTTTCTCCTTCTTCGGTCACATTATGACGAAAGATGGGGATACATTCATCTATATTTTATTTTTTCACGTACTATCGCGAATAGCAAAATATACATGCATACAATACAATACATGTAATATACATAACTACGGGAAGTTAGGGGAACGCTCCTGAAAACGAAAATGGGCGGTACTTACTATTGACCAGTTTAATAAGAGTGGGTTTTTTATTGCAATACTTTATTTAGAGAGGTACCATGATTTTTAAACTTTTTACATAGTATTATTTCATGAATTATGCTAATAAAAGGGTTCAAAAACCATGGTTTTTACCAGAAGAAAAATATTACGAAACATTATCAATAGTATTTTCGTTTTCGTACGTTCCCCTAACGTACAGTCAGAGCTCAGAAGTGCAGTAGCACATCAAGGCTCAAAATGGTTTACCGTGCGACCGTCGCGCGTAGTTTTTACTTGTGTGCGAAATGCATATTATAGCGAAGAAGAGTACAACAATATATATAAAATGCCTACTAGACAAAGATAGAAGATAGACTAATCATAATAATACCTAATATGTCCGTTTTCATAACTGTGTTATTCTTTAAACCTGCTGTGAGTCATTAGATACTAATACAGTAATTTAACAGGCATAGTGAGTCAACGGATAGCTAAGTGGCTAATGCATGACACTATCGGAACGGAATGATTAGAGATGTTAGTGGTTCGATTCCAACTGATAATAATTTTTTATATTTATGTCAAATATTTAATTTTGAATAATTATAAATTATTTTTGCATGAAGTTGGCATTAATTGTTATTTATGTGATTAAAATTATCGGGTTATGAAAATAAATGATACAAAATGTTTGATAAGTAACTAAATATATTTCATCTTTACTATCTACCTGCCTACTCAATGTCAATTTTATTGAGGTTTATAGCTTAAGTATTCGTTTTCGCAAGGAAAAGAGGATTGAAACTTAACCTCAATCTTACAATCTTAAACTGACTTGTCCTATAGCCAGCACGTCCCCTTTTCACCAAATTCACAAAAACTACTTCTTCTTACTTAACTGGGTTATTGAATTTATTTTTTGTAATACATAGAAAGATCATTAAGTAGGTATAGTTTACTTACTTGTAAGTTATGTAACCAAAGTATTATTTTTTACAGTTTTGATATTTAGAACAACAAGACTAGTAGTACTTTTTTACAAACATCCAATTAAGTATAATTAGTATTGTAGAATTTCGATATCGCCAATTTGGTTGTGGAGGTCCGATGGCAGTCGCTTCACAGAAAATATTGAAGCTCAGCCGCATCTTAGTTAGACTAGAATGCCGACCCCAACTGAGTTGGGAATAGGCTTAGAGAGAATGATAGTAGGCGGGCAAAATATGAATAATTACTTAATAATAGTTTTTGTGCTAATAATTATTAATATTTTGTATGACCTCCATTGTTCTCAATACCGCAGAGTAGACGTCGGCGTATGGACCCCACAACATTCTGATAAATATCTGTCCTACGTAAATTGTCACATATTTGCATGCAATGTTGCTTTAATAATTTAGGACTTTATAAATCTTTTTACCATTCCCGCATATATTTTCTAACGGGTTTGAATCATGGGATCGTGCTGGCCAAGAAATAACGTTGACCTCTGCATGTTCTCTAAGCCATTCGCGATCTATGACGAAAAGCACTACGCACTGTAACATTATATTATCTAAAAAGTCCACATAACTTCTGCTGTTCCGTGTTCCGTTAAAAACTGTTTTATTGCTGGCGTCCGGTGATGCAGGCCTTCGGCATGGAGTACGCGGCGAGCAGTCCTCAATGATGTTTCAAACTCATTGGCAAATCGTCGTGTTCGTATGAAACCATTGGTTTCATACTCTGCTACCATATAGCACCGCTGGTCGTGGTTAATCAGCGGCGGCCTTCTACTTCTTCAAACCTTCCGGCCTTCTCGTCCTCAAACCTCTTATCCCAGCGGTACTGTGAGCCGCTCTCTAAAAAGAACGTTTTTACATTAATGTAAGCAAATAGATAGAATAGATTTTAATGAAACTTTACAGTAATATAGCTTATATACCACAGAATAACACATAGGCTATGTTTGGTCGCGATAATCGATATCCACGCGAGCGTTGTCGCGGACGACAGCTAGTATAATTTAAAAATAAAATGGTATATTATTATACTTACGGATATGCCAGTTTCATTTGCTATTTCACTTATATTTAATCCATTCATATATAAAGCCACAATATTAGCATTGACTTCCATTCTTATATAACTTGTAGGCATGTTAAAATTAATATTGAATCGATTCACGACAATAACAAGCACAAAACAAGCAACTAAAAACCAACAACGTCATTTTATTTTCTCTAAGTCAGTAATTATTCCATTTTATTTCAAATCTACCTTCATACTTTTTACATTTTATGTTGATCTTTGCTAAAGTTTAACTAATAATAAATTCTACTTTAGAATCATATTTTATTCATCAACCTGTTGTTAAATTTATAAATAAAACACAAAAAGTGTTTTAATTGATCGTAGGATTTGAACCAACAACCTTACATTTTAGTAATCCTTATGCCAGAACCATTCGGCCACGGCCTACTTAGATGTTTGTAGCGAAATAATGTATAATATTCCTACAGAAGAACAATTTACATGTGTGCGTGAATTGTCTTAAAAGAAAAAGGTAACAAGTAGCGTTAGAATGTTGACGCTATAGTTGCGTAGGATTGCTACTGCACTTTTGAGTTCTACTGTACATACAATCAATTTGTCTGCTTGATTTTTAATATACATCAAAGGACACATAAAAACACGCAGCAGGAACATATGATTGATACAATACGACAAATATTTGGACGAATATTGGTCATGCAAAACCAATAAGACGACGTTGTATGGTGCTACCTTTAGACTCATAAAAGTATGTGAAAGCATAGAATTACATCATTCAAATATCACCATGAGTCTACAAATATTCGCAGAGATGCTAACGCTTCGTCAGCAATTATTTGAGTTGACACATTTCTCATATTGATTGTTTTTGTATAGAAACTAAATGAATTCATATATCGTAATAGATAAATGAGCTTCATGCTTCATTTGACGAGGTGACATAAGTTTTTAGTTTGTTTTTAACATATTACGTAAAGTTATTGAGATTTGTTTATGTCGTCTTCGCTATTTAATCGGATACACTCGAAATATTAGGTAGGTTAGGTAACGGTGTGGATTACTTAATTCTTATTTAAGGGCTGGTTCTAATGTCAATTAGTTAGGTATCTCAAAATATTTCGAAGCAGTTGAAATTGAAATACTATCTTTGGTTTAAGCTTTGCAATATTATTGGATTTCAAATATGTTGATTCATTCAAACTGTATCCACCAGTTTGAAAATATCGACATATTTGAAATCCCATAAGTACATATGGTATATCTTCATGCTAGTGCCAATATCAGTCGCATCTAGATCTGTCACTCTATGCTTCAGCTGACTCAATTTGCCACTAGCGAGAGGTCTGGTTATTTAGGGAACTGTTGTTACTTGTTTGTTCCATGGGATTATTGTCTTGATTTACAAGGTTAAACCATTATTTTTAGAGAAAACTCTAAGATGGCAGGCATAATTATGAAGTAACTGGTGTGGCCAAATGCCACATGAGCTTGACCCAAGAGGGCCACGGCTCAAGAAGCCGCGAGCACATTATTAAATATTTAAGAATGTGTCGAACGCTAGTGTGAAGGCAGCATTTACAACGAAACATGGTTAACAATATTTATTGAAATAAATTAAATAACTTATTATAAAATAATGTTACTACCTAGTATTAATACTATGACTAAATCGGTAACTTTACAATAAATAAGTGCCGGCTAGTCTAATAAAATACTGATAAGTATTTGTTCTTATTAATTTATAGTATTTTTATTATTTATATCTAAAATAAATTATCCTAAAATACTATAACAGGGGTAAGAACAACGGTCAATTTCTATTCCATTCTATTACAAATAAATATGCTTACGTTACGTGTTTATTGGCACGTGACTGGCAGTATGTATTTTATTATCAATACTAGCTGTTGCCCGCGGCTCCGCCCGCGTGGACTTCTTGCCTGGACTTCCACGAATAATTCAAGACCAAAATTAGCCAAATCGGTCGAGCCGTTCTCGAGTTTTAGCGAGACTAACGAACAGCAATTCATTTTTATATACAGGGTGGAATTTTGTAATGCCACCTGAAGGGAAAGTACTCTTAATACTGCAGATAGAAAATTTTACTCAAAGGAAACATTCCTTTATTTTTGAAAAGAAACAAAACGGCATTCAACGATTTTTAAAAATTCGATTGCCGCACCCGGTAATCGAACCGACTAAAATCTGTAAAAGTTGCACCCTGTACTTTTATTGCATAGATCGTTAGGGGCAATTATAAGGATGAAATCTCTCTAACAAACTTTATAAATAAAATGAAAGGAAAACTATGAAATCCTAAATTATTTACAAAAAAATGGTAAACTAACTGATTAATTACTCGATATAAACGTTTAGATCAAAATCAAAGTAGTATTGCTGAAGAAATTGCCGTCGTTTTTTGGAACTACCCGTATTCTTGAAATTTTTCTACTAATATTTTTAGTACAAACCGAGTTGGTGCCAGTCGGTCTCGATACCTCTCTCAATGCCACCAATAGTAATTTGTCATTTTAACGAATAAAATACGTCCGTGATAATAATTATTTATTAATAACATAATTAAATAGATGGATCTTTGAGTAAAAGTGCTTTAACTTGACCCATGGAACTATTAATTTAAGATTTCATTGTTTTCCTTTCATTTAATTTATAAAGTTTGTTAGAGAGATTTCATCCTTATAATTGCCACTAACGATCTATGCAATAAAAGTACAGGGTGCAACTTTTACAGATTTTAGTCGGTTCGATTACCGGGTGCGACAAGCGAATTTTTAAAAATCGTTGAATGCAGTTTTGTTTCTTTTCAAAAATAAAGGAATGTTTCCTTTGAGTAAAATTTTCTATCTGCAGTATTAAGTACTTTCCCTTCAGGTGGCATTACAAAATTCCACCCTGTATATAGATTACTATCTCTAACATAAAACGACTGAATTGAAATGTCATTTAAAGCCTAATAATACTTCGTAACTTTTTAAGCTTTCCTAATTTATTAGATTTTCTCTTCGGGTACCTCCTGCGAGGTTTGCGCTGTCTAGGCCGTCTGGGCCGCACAGGCTTCATCAACGCATCTTGGCCCACTTGGAATACGTCTAAATGTTGTATGTTCATTTTCTGAGCAGACAACAGCTCTTTCATTTGCGCCTGAGTCAACATATACACTGGTTGGAACGTATTCACCATATCAGAAATCTGTGATGGCAAATTTTGATTTACCAAAGGCGTTTGAATCACCGGTGGACCATATTGTGGAACCGGTTGACCATTACTGTTGGTGAGTAGTCCATATTGACCGCGTGATGTATACTGAAATGGGACATATTGCTCGCCATAGTCACGATTTGCTGGTTCAGGATGGAAGTCATTAAAATTTGGATGTCTAAACCTACTGAATCGATTTGAAAAACTACCATCAATATCTTTATTTTTTGGTCTTCGTGGTCTATTCAGTCTAGCTTTAGGTCGTGGACGAGGTATTTCGTAATCATATTCTGGTATAGTAGACTCGTAGTCGAAATTGTAATCATTTTCGTCTATATATTCAAAGTTACTACCGCTTTCAAGATCATCGTCGTCGTAAGAATAATCATAATCAAATGCTTCTCCTACATTATGTAAATTGTTTAGGCGATAACTATTAAACCTATTACGTTTTAATTCTTCCGGTGTTGGTAGAGTCTCATTTCCATCAGTGTCGTGATCAAAAGTTTTATAGTCTGAGACACTATCATTGATATTTTGCATAGTTAAATTACAATCTACTTTAACATTAATCAATGTGTGATTCTGAATTGGTAATACAGTTTTATCATCTACTATACTGTCAGTGGTATAATTACCAATAATAAATAAATCTGTATCTAACTCACGTTTTCTTCTACTATGATTAATACTTACATCATTATCTCCATAGGCCGAAACTCCAGTTCCATCTGGACTCAAATGTTGAACTCCCGTAGGCTGAGTTTTCAAATATTTAATACCTTCTGTGCTAGGTCCAGTTGAATAAATACTCAATGGACTTTTATATTGTAATGTCTCATAACTTGGTTTGTCTTGAACAGTGTATTCTAAATTTTTGTTTACATTATTAATTTCAGTCTGCTCAACTTCTGCTTTAAAATAGTTGTTTTTTGGTGTAGTTTCATCCTCACCAACTTGAGCTAAAACGGTGGGCATCGTTGATTGAATTCTTATTCTGTAATCTTTATTATCTTGAACATCATCAACTTCTTCAGTAATAGGTGTGTGGTCTTTCTGATTAATATATTCTGCAGCATAAGGTCCTGGGTATGATGTAACTGATTCTCCGTTTGGCGATGGCTGTTCTTTGAGATAAAAGAATAAGTCAATAGGTGTCGCTAGTGTGTCTTTTTCCTTTTCTTGTCCGTTATGAATTAACGTATTAAACTCCGTCAATTGTTGCTGTGGTTGCTTACTAAGTAGAGTATTTAAAGCATCAATATCATTTGCAGTTTGATATGAATGCATTTGACTATAGACTTTAGGATAATCATATTGAGTTTTACTAGGTATGGCTACGGTCAGTAAACTTGGTTGCTCTTTCTCATAACTAGTTAGCCCTACATTTCCATTTGGTTTGATAGTAACTCCTTGGTCATACGTAGGTCCAGGATATGTATGGATTTTATATTTCTTTATTACATTAGTGTGTATCGAGCCAAAAGACCTGTGATTTCTATTTTTACTGACAACATCAGCTCGCGTTATTTTAATTGGATCCATTTGTGCCTTTTCTTTCAATGTTTTCCTTTGCTCTGGCCTACCTCTCACCCTTTTCTCTTTTGTGCTAACTTGTATTTGTTCTAGTTGCTCTGGTCTTCCTCTTGCTCTTTTTTCTTTCATAGTAGCTTGCAATTGTTCTAACGCTAGATGGTGATTCTCTTGTGACTCATGGTAAGCTTGCATATAGCTATCAACTTGCTGCTTAGGAGGCTTACTGCTCCATCTCATTACCTGAGCACGATGTTGTCTGTACCTTTCAGCGTTAAACATTGCTTGTTGATGCTGAGCATGTATTTTAGCATTCTTTTGTGAGTTCCCTGCCAATGGATTTTCATACGGTGACGTCTTTTCTATAGAGTCCATTCTTGCTTGTTCATTGATTACTTCGAAAACTGCTGGTGCAGTACTTTTATTGGGTTTCGCTGATAATGTGTGAAGTATTAGAAGTAATATTGCCGTTCTTAATTCGCGTGTAGACCGCATTTTATCTGTAAAGACATAATTATTACATGTTAGTCGTTCAGTTGAAATCTAACGACAATTTTCTACCTAGCACATGCTGAACCGGACGGAACCAAATAGGTGACAAGAATAGACAAACCGCGGAAATACAGCAGTATTTAATCGCGGTTTTTTTTCCGGATGTCTTGCACAGTTAGGTAGGATAAAAATATATGGTACCTAAACATCCTGATACCTCTAATAATAATAAAATGAAATATTAAGTAAAAATAGTGTATTCAATGATAAGTTATCTGATTCAGTTTTATTATAGCAAACCATGAAAGTGTAGAAAGTAATAACATAACATAAACTCACACCTATATCCCCGCTAGCACCCAGATTTCGCCAGTTTATGTTTAGGTCAATGTATGGCGAGCCTATTGCCATTAACCGGGCACTTACAAAGCTGCGATAAATACACACCCGAGACCTCGTCTCACCAGGCCATTACCCATAGCACTAGGCTACCACGGTCTACTAGAAAGTAATAGGTACCAAAATTACAGTTTTAATAGTAAAAGTGTTCGTCACCATGACGCAGAAAATTCCTTTGCTGTCCAATTTTATAGGTGAACTGGCTGGCCTGCGCAACTTTGTCTGCGTTACATAAGATATCCCCGGTTTTTTAACCCCCGAAGTAAAAATTACGGGGTGCCATAAGCTTCACGTTTTTATTTAAGTTTTATTTTCAATCTCTCATTTACACATGACTACCGGGACAGATGACTTAATGTGCTTGCCAAGGCATGACGACCAAATAGCCATATTCATGCATACAAATATCTGTACTATGAGGGAGTCGAACCCGCGCCTCCTAGGCGTAAGAGTCGTGTATACAACCGCCACGCTTCAGAGGCGACTGTAGGTATATGTAAAATTGATAAAAAACTATCTTCTTTTTTTTAAGTCGATTAAATAATTAAATATTTTACCATAATTAGTAGAGTATGACGAGTTATACTTATATGCTTTATTACTTTGACCATAAAGGTGAGGATAGACTTGAGCATTTGCATGTACAGTCAACAAAAGAGATACGGTTCCATAGTTACATACAACATTATATGAAAATGTGGTACCGTATCTCTTTTGTCGACTGTTCTTTTGTCAAGAGCCAAGCGGTTCGGTGAGTCTATCCTCTGCCGCACCATTTAGTCTAGGAATTCCTTACCGGCGCACGTGTTTAGGGGAGCGAGGGGCTTGTTGTAGCAGGGGTAAGTAGTAACAGGCTCTTTTCACTGGGATCTTAAATTTTATTGACGTATTTCTTTGACTCGATTTGACCTATAAACCGCGCTGCATCATTTTGCCATAGCCAGGGTCCCGCCGGCCTGCACAGTAAGCGGAAGTGCGCACGCGCTTCATTTTTGCCAGGTAATATAAAATTGTACTGTCGTAAAATTTTGGTTTGAGTTTTTATTATCGACTAATTTCAAACTTTTTTTATCTAATTTACATTCAAATTTATCTATCTCTGATAACCTGTAACAGTTTTTAAGATTGCTAAATTATTTAAATAGTTATCTTGATAAATATTAAAAATCATACCATGGGGTTAGTTGTAACAAAATCCCGGGGCTTGTTGTAACGTGTTACAACATGCCCCAAGTTATGATGTAGATACTTTTTTTTCCTTTCTCCAAGGATGAGAGTGTACAAAAGAAAATCAGAGCGGGTAACACAAAGCCAAGAAGTGTACGAGTTAGCGGAAGCTGAAGTTTTGGAAAGAAATTACAGTATTCGAAAAGCTAGTCAGACTTTCGGATTATGTCACGTCTCTCTTTATAGATATATAAGGAAAAAGAAAAATGAAAAGTTTAAGAGTTGGATATGTTAAGCCTAGACAAGTGTTTACTGCGGAATAAGAAGGTAAGATGGCTTCCTACCTACTCAAGTGCGCCGAAATATATTTTGGACTATTTCCTATAGAAGAACTAGCTTACCAATGCAGTGTGCAGCTTAATGCTAAAAACATTTTTCCTTCTTGGGATCGAAATAACATGACTGGTACTGACTGATTCGAAAATTTAATGCGCAGAAATGCAAAATTAAAGTAAAAGGTAAAGGAAAGGGAAAAGGCAAAGGTGAATAAAAAAAAAGGAACCGTAGTGGACAGTTAAAAAAAATATTTTATGTTCAGATTCAGAATCTAAATCAGAAGAGTGGTATTATCTGGTATGTGGTGAAGCTTACACTGATTCAAATAAAGAAGATTGGGTTGAGTGTATCATTTGTAAGATGTGGGGACATGTAGGATGTGTTACAGGAGACATTATATCTTTTATTTGTATTAATTATAACTCAGATAAAGACTGAATTGAATTACAATGAAACCTTACCTTAGATTTAAATAATTTAATTACTTACTGTGATTTAAAATTGTCATGATAATTTATAAGAAATGTTTAACTAAATAAAACTGTTAATTACTTAATTTTTAGATGTTTATTACTTAAAGAGTATATTTAACTTGATTTTTGATAAGAATTACATAATACTTACTTTAGAAAGATGTCGATTTTGTTAAAAATAAACAAAGAACAAATGATTAGAGGTATTACTTTTGCCGTTACTACTTGCCCCGGTAGACGTTACAACTTACCCCAAGCACGAGGTAAGTTGTAACACCGCACTTCTTCTAGAAAATAATTAATTGTAAAATAATGATCAATAGTTATGGTATTATTTTTACTTGATTTGGTAGAGGAAGAGTTACAGCATCCATCCAATTTTATTTAGTAGCAATTTAATCAATGGATCTCAAGATATATTAGTTTTCATGAAAATTGTTACAATAAGCCCCTCGCTCCCCTACTTCTTCCTACAGTCCCGGGTCCTTTAAGCGGGGCGCGAAAAAGCATCTGATGAGGCCGTCAATCTGAGCGCCCCCATTGTAATACTGTACGTATTTGTAATGGTGGCCCTCTTTCCTGAGATTTTGCCTTCAGCTTACCATCAGGCGAGATGAAGTCAAATTGACGTGCCCGGTACCCGGTACCCGGGGCCCTCTCTATCGAGATGACGCCCGTCGGGATTTTTTTTAAGCACTCTAGTGTATACTCACCTTTTAATTTTTAAACATAATTTATTATTCGGAAATATGTCCTCAGTTTTATGACATAAAACGTATAATTATGTGAGAATAAGATACTCCATAATGAGTTGCTTACCTAGCTAAAGTAATTTTAAATAATAATATGCAAGTTTTGACCTAGATTCTAAAATTATGAAACGGCAACACTAAACTTTATGGTTTGTATTTTAACATATTTGTGCTTTAGAAGTTAAAGACTGAGCAGTATAGGTATATATATAGGTAGGTATGCATATAGGTTTTACCACAGTAGCCTAGTGGTATGGGTAATGGACGGCTGAGACGAGGTCTCGGGTTCGATCCCAGATTAACCATGGCACACACCACAATGAGTTATATGTGTATTTATCGCTCGTTTATAAGTGCCCGGTTAATGGCAATAGGCTAGGTCAATGGCAATACCTATGACATTGGGACCTAAAACATAAACTGGCGAAATGTGGGTGCTAGCACCTCTGCGTACCCCTTCGGGAATATAGGCGTAAGTATATGCATGTTATGTTTATGATATAGGTTGTGGAGATCAGATGGTAGTGACACTTCACGGAAAATATTAAGTTCAGCCGTTCAGTTAGACTCACATTTCGCCAGTTTATGTTTAGGTCCCAATGTAATAGGTGGCGAGCCTATGCCATTAACCGGGCACTGATAAGCCTGCGATAAATACACACATAACTTCCCATCGGCGAACAACCTATAGGCGATATCGAAATACTGCGCTTAGACCAAAATTATATAAAATATGTAATAATTAAATAACGGTATATATAATATTTTAGCATAATAATTATTATCATGTTCCTAGCCGGTAGTACAGTCGCTACGAAAAGCTCTTCATATTTGTATCGTTTTAAAACTAGAACAGAACAGTTATGAAACAAAATGGTGTACGGAGGTAGGACACGACGGTATCTCCCGTCCGAAATGAACTGTCCAACTGGGGAAGTACCTCCGGCCTACAGAAGACCGCGGTCATAATAACCATCGTGTTGTGTTCCCGCCGGTAAGTAGGGTAGCCAGAGCTCACTATACCCCTTCTTCCCCTCCCCTTCCTAGCCTCCCCACCCCTTCCCAGCTCTCCCCCTTTCCCTTCAAGGTGGGCAGCGCGTGTGTGACACCCTTAGTGTTGCACGCGTTCATAGGCCACGGTGGCCGCTTTCCATCAGGTGGGCCGTGTGATTGTCTGCCACCTACGTAGTATAAAAAAAAAACTTATATTTATTCAATAACAATTTTCTTGTTCACGATTGCTTTTAAGGTTACAATTTTGAAGGTACAGACCACTTACTTCTCTACCCTTGGATTATATTATGCGGTTTTAATGGGGGTGACCCATATAAAAACCGCGTGCTGACGGCGACAGCGTTTTGTTTCACACCGTTTGCTAAAGGCAGAGAGTTCATCCTCACACATTACGTCTGGAAACGGTGCCCACTGTACGGTATGAAAGAAATATAGGGCTCTTCAAGAATTCGAAGGTTCTCTATGTTATAGTACGAGAGTGTAACGTCCTAGGTGTTGCATATATGTCCATAGGCCACGGTGACCGCTTTCTATCAGGTGGGTATGGCCTAACCTGAGTTGACGTACGCTTTCTTAGGCGTTGAGGTGTATGATGGCAGTCACTCCCATAAAAGTCAATACACAAAATAAAAATAGTTAGACTAAACAGTAAATCAAATCTCAGGCTCCAAAGTTAAAGTTTTGTAAGCAAGATCAAGAATAACCTTTCTACAATTTTTTTTTCGTCTGCCAATAATAATATATACGTGTATAAGTACTTTTCTTCGCGAAAGTACCCAAAGGCGCAATGACCATGAGTTCATACTTTCACTGACCGCGACTGTGCTTAGACCATACCTATAGCTACATATGGCACACAATACTGGTTTGCTTGTCCGTCCGTATTGAAAAAAACACACGTGTCAATAAAACTTGCGCGCACGCAGCGAGTGAATACGTTCTTGAAAGTTAATCTTGTTTGGTTTCCTGTGGGATGTTGAGAAGTGATTTATATATCTTTTTACCGTCTGGTACAAACCAGGTGGTAAAGGAAATCCTTGGAAGTGAGCTGGTTTAGGTGAGCTGGCTTAATGACGCTACACGTAGGTACATTGTTTGGCGACCAAGCAGTTATTATATGAAGTAAAGGAAGTGTTTATTCTGTCGACTCTACATGTTAGCGAATTCATTCATTGTATATGTTAGCGACTTTATGCTATTCTTGGGGTGTAGCAGGGCTCCGGGAGGGTGTGTTGGCCAACGCGTTCACCAACGTGTAGAGCCGGTATTATACTTATGTATTTTAATGTGCTGTGTGTCCGTTATTGTTACCGTTACAACAAAAACGGATATAGATATTAAAAATAAAATTTAACGGAAGCGGATGCGGAAGCGTCGTAACAGCAAAAATAATTCACAATTAGGTTTAGGCAAATAGTTAAATTAATAATTAATTATTTATAATTTTGTTTTATAAAAAACAGAATCTGATGGTGGGCTGTTGCCTCTACTAATTCTGGTAGGTAAAAGTAGTAGGTATGTCATGTAAAGTAAATGGAGCGCTTTTGCACAGTGTGTTTGCACCTAACAATCAATGGAGAGAAAAACTAATAATGATGTATGAACATATTCTTTATTTAAATATATTTATCTATTTCAATAAACTCTTTTTGATGCTTTCTACTGTAGTTATAGTCTTCTTTCCTAATTGTTTAAGAAGGGTAGGTATTCAAATTAATTCATATCGAAATAACGAAATTTAAAAATATATTATGATTATGAGTAAAAAACATGCATATCACATTAATAGTACAACTAGTAAGATAATAAACTTGTAATGATCCAGCAGCGTGCCGGCCCGTGCCAACTTCCCGTATGTTTTCACCCACGTCCGGTGTGCAACTTGTAATATTACTTAACACTGCGACTAACTCCGTAATCTATTAGATTTAATCTTCTTACAGCTTGTCAACGTACTAACCTGTTCATTGATGCGGTCTAAGGTTAGATCAAGATCTAGATATTCAAGATTTGATTATTTGTGATCGATATCGGTGTTAGTTACCGCGGTAGCCTAGAGGTATGGGTAATGGACTGCTGAGACGAGGTCTCGAGTTCGATCCCAGGTTTACCATGGCACACACCAATGACTTTTCGATGCTTTTCGAAGTTATGTGTGTATTTATCGCAGGTTTATAAGTGCCTCGGAGAGCACGTTAAGCCGTCGGTCCCGGTTGCCATACAAACATCTATGGCAGTCGTTACGGGTAGTTGGAGCCCTCAAAAGTCCAACCAGCCTAACTTGGAACTTCGATATCGCCATTGGTCATTAGACCATTGGTTGTGGCGGTCAGATGGCAGTCGCCTCACGGAAAATATCGAAGTTCAGCCGCATCACAGTTAGACTGGAAAGCCGACCCCAACTGAGTTGGGAAAAAGGTTCAGGATGATGATCGGTGTTAGTTTTTTTTATACCACTTAGGTGGCACACCAGGGGTGTAACGCAGCAGCCGATCCCACACAAACCTTTCTAATGATCTTCTTGAAGAGATTTTCCGTACCTCCAGTAGACGAATTGTTCTTCTTACTGAGAGCACAAAACATCTCCAGTGAGCTCTGGCTACCCTACTCACCGCCGGCAACAACACAAGGTTATATTGTGAATTGGGATCTAGATATGTCCGTAGCTATACTAAGTAAGAACATTGACATTCATAAGAAACTTAAGTGGCAGACAAGCCCGCGGCACACTTGATGGAAAGTGGTTACCATGGTCTATGGACTTTTGCAACACCAGGGGCAACACATATAGAGAAGAAGGAAGGGGAAGAGGAGAGGAGAGAAGGTTAAGAGAGTCTCTGTGCTGTCAGTGCAGAAGACAAAGAAGGTTTTCTCGTCTTCCCACAGACAATACAAAACCTTTCCAGTGAGCTCTGGCTACTCACCGCTGGAAACACAACACAAGGTTATTATTAGCCGCGGTATTCTGTACGGCAGAGGTACTTCCCCAGTCGGACTGCTCAATTAGGACGGGAGATACCGTCATGTCCTACCTCCGGCAATCTCGGTACAGGTATAATAAAAAACTTTAATTAACAATAAAGTCACGAGAAATATCATTGTGCGACTTCTTCGATCGGTGTGATGCGCTTGCGCAGTATTGTGTGTTAGAAAATAGAGATTATTGACCTATGACTGTTACGTAATTGGAGATGTCATTAGCTTTGTGATATCCATATGTGTTAACTTTTAAACTTTCGCGTTCCATAGTTCTGATAATATGTACCTAAACGGGAATTAACGCGATCATGGTATAGGTATATACATAACTAGCTGACCCTCGCCACTTCGTCTGCGTCACCCCGTTTTTGCAACATTTTTCATTCCTGCTCCGCACCTGTTAGTCGTAGCATAATGTTATATACATATAAACCTTCCTCTTTAACCATTCTATCTATTGAAACAAACCGTATCAAAATCCGTTGCGTAGTTCTAAAGATTTAAGCATACAAAGGGACAAGAAAAATAGGGACAGAAAACGCGACTTTATTTTATACTATGTAGTGATAGTGATAGTGATGTAGTGATGACAACACCGGCCGTGGTCACAGACTGACCACGGCCGGTGTAACCTGGTCGAAACGTCAGCTATTCCAAAGGTATGTATGTATATACCTATACCTTGATCGCGTTAATTCCCGTTTACATATTATCATAATCAATATGTGTGTAATTAAATAGCGTTGTTTATAGTCTAACTTTAACTATTAGATAGGTGTTTCCAAGTTTAATTATACCTACAGGGTCTAAGGGAAACACTCCCATAGCCGAAGGTATTACTCCTTTTTTTTTTTTTTTTTTTTATCGTGCGCAAAATCCCCACGGATACCACCTCCACCAAAGCCGATGGAGGTGATTATGTCGGACTCGAACCGACCAAAACGCACGCCGTCCATGGGTCCTTGATTGCCGGAGGTGAGATTATACAAGACATATCTCTCGCACCCCGGCAGACCCGGGGACATTTCTGTTGAGATGCCCCTCTTCCCCCAATGTGGGGACCATGGTGTCCCGATTTAGCCCCTGGGTATGGGGTGGCATTTTGCGCCATCGCCGTGGCCTGCTTCTGCTAGGGTGACCGGCGGCTCCACCCGTCACCCCCAGGCCCGCGCTCATGGGGGACGGAGGTCATTCTGCGACCTCCGACGTCCGAGTCGCCTCCGCTCATCACGGGCAGTGCGGGCCCGGAGTCTTCTCCGGACTCGCTCCGCCACCTCCTTTTCGAGCATTACTTGCTCGCAGAAGGAGGCGGCGGCTGCCCAAACACTCGCGCATCGTACCATCACCGTTAGCAAGGTGGCGAGCGAGATAACTCCCACCCCTAGGGCTGTCACTAGGACCCGCCTTGGCGTCTCCCACGCCGGGCACTCGGTCAACGTGTGCAGCCCCGAGTCCTCGCTCGCATCACAGTGATGGCACTCGGACGTTGGCTCCTTCTGGATCCGACGCAGGTAATCCCCGAAGCACCCGTGCCCGGTGATCACCTGCGTCAGCCGGTACGAGAGGCTACCATGTGGCCTCTCTAGCCAGTCCCCCATGATGGGTCTTACCGCCGCTACAACAGCGTGCCCTGCGCGTGATTGCCCAAGTCGTCGTTCCCACTCGGCTACCATGTCCCCGTGGAGCTGGGACTTCACAGCCCGGAGCTCACTAGGCTCGGGTTCATGTCCCCGCTCCCGCGCCTCCTTTCGATACCGATACAGCACCGAAAGGGCTCTCGCATCCAGGATCCATGGTATCGATCCGGCGAGGAGACTCGCCGCGTCGAAGGATATCGTACGGTACCCCCTGATGACCCTGATGGCCATCGTGCGCTGCGGGGCGTGAAGGTATTACTCCTGGTACACAACATATTGGCATGGCCTGGTACACTACATTTTCTTTAAATAGAATTTAGATTTGTATGACATTTCATTTATTGCTTATTTTATTATTTTAGATATAAATATAAATTAATAATTTGTATACACTTAAACATTTCAACACAATGTAAACGTTGTTATGAAATAAATGAATTGAATTGAAAGGCATAGAAATACGATTTGGTTTTTATTTTTATTTTATATTATTCCGTTTAACTAGCGTTATTACTCTCCACCGTATAAATAAAGGTGAATGAAACAATAATTTCATGACATTTATTGTCTTTTTTTTAAGTGACTTTTTTATGAAAATATCGTTTCAATCGTAATTGGGGCTGTCTCAAACAAGTTGTAAACAAGTTTAAATCACATCGCGTACGCACTGAAGTTTGCGACATATTGCAACTTGTTAAATAATGAATCATTGTGGAAACGAGTAGTAAGATGTTCGGTTTTCGACGAATAATACAAATAATAGGTAAGTACTAGATATATTTTTGTAAGGACCATAAAAGAGATATGCACATCTCTATTTTATACTCAATAGCCATGATATAAGAGCCGTTTGACATGAATAACGACACAATTATTCAGTGTCGTGACTTACATTCACTTTGCAAAGGATTGAAAATAATAGCTGAACATAATATTTACCTTTAGACCCCAGTGAATATGCCAACGAATAATTAAAACGAGAAACTGATATTGTGATGTCAAAGCTTTGTTAAGGGTGAAGAGATAGGTCCGTATTTATAATAAGGTTATAATCAAAGCAACCACGGTAAGAAAATACGTGTACCCTGGGGGCCGGGGGTAAAATCAAAGCACAAAGGCTTTTTTAGAATACTCCCCTGCCGGAGTCGGTTGGGTAGGTTATATTAGACTCGAACAGACTAAAACACAGACCGTTTTATTTGGTCTTTAGTTGCCGGAAGTGAGATAATAGTTACGAATAATATACATTATTTGTGCCTCATTGCCACAGAGTGATAAGGCCGCCAATTGTATGTAGGTATGCACCTGTTAATCATAATCATAATCATAATATCGTTTTTTCGTATTATATTGTTGTCTCCTTGGTGTACAATAAAGACATAGGGTCAGGGAGGCAACAGTGACTCGGTATTTTTTCAGAAAGCTATATTTTAAACAAATTACATAGGATTTGCTTGTAATTCGCTCATATTGTAGGTGATACATTATATTTTAAATTAGCGTTAAGGGTTGTTCGTTTTAAACAACGTAAAAAAAAATATGAGCATAAAACTAAAAAAGGGGAATTGAGTCACTGTGTACTACTGGATGTACACACTGACCCACTACTGTAGTACACAGTGACTCTAATAGTACATAGTGACTCAGGCGTAGCAAGAAATAAATAAAACCCGATGTCTTTCATAATTTTTATTACAAATTTTAACATAATAATCACAATTTGTTTCTTGTACATATTAACACTATGCTTACATTTTTTAAGCGAAGTTATAAGATAACATCTCAGTCTCTGAGTTGCCATAGAACAGAAGAGCACAATGGGTAAAATAGTTTTTGAGCATTATCTCTTGTTCTTCATTGAAAATTTTATTTACCGAGTAGTTAGGTTCTAAAGCGAAGGTAACAAATCATCAAGTGATGCACAGTTCTTGGTCTTCCAATAATATCTTTTTAATGTAGCAAATGGAACACTAGACTTTTCAGATGCCTTCCTTATGGACTCTCCTCCCCTAATTAACTGCAATCCTTCTTTAATTTTTTCATGAGGAGGTTTCCCTATTTTTCTCTGTCTTTTGCCGTGGCATTCTACATAAAAACAAAATAAAAATATATTTCAAATCAATTTTGATCGGAAAAAAGTAAATTTGTTCTCCGGCAGGATTCGAACCCGCATCTTTCATCTAACGGTAGGTTAGGGAAAGAAGGTAGGGTAGGGTTACCTAACTAGCAAAATAATTGCACAAAATTAATTACAATATATAAATAATATTATTTATCACCGCTTAAGGCATTTAAAATGAAGAAGGTACACAGTGACTCATGAGTCACTGTGTACCTTTTAAAAACGAGGCACTGTGTACCACTACGCCATTTTCAAAATATTTCTTCACTACAATCCAAACTTTAATGAAAGATAAGAAAACACGAAACCAAAACAATAGATAAGAGATATAGTATTTAACATAAGTATTGGTTATCACGAATTACTACAAACAAATTAAGGAAAAGAATTGAAACTCACCTCAAAAATATTTTTTACGAGAGCGAAAATCAAAATGTCGACGTCACACCTCCACACAGCGCTCGTTACGCGAGCCGACTAGTTGAAACGTGTAGGGATATTAAGCGCTAGGAATGAGCGATAGAGACAACTGTATACCACCTTTTCTTTCAGCTGTATCATTACTGAGTCACTGTATTCGACCGAGTCACTGTTGCCTCCCTGACCCTATATTATTATTATTTATTATTCGTAGGATCATAGCCAACATATCCATCGCACCCCGTTAGATCCATAGCCATCTCACTGTGCAGCTGCAAGCTTCACAGTAGCCGTCACTCAAACGTTGGCTCCTTCCAGGTCCTAAGCAAGTGATCCCCTCTTTTCCGGAGATTACCTTCGTCAGCGCAAAAGATCTCGTCTCCAAGTGCAATGGTGGGGTTCAGGATGATGATAAGCATATGTGGCTTATTTCTCATGTAAGTGCTTCAGAGAGGAGAAGCCCAAAGGTTAGCTCACAGAAAAAACATGTTTGTAACTTTACTTTTGGCCTTAGTTTTGTAATATTTCCGTCATTTGGTCACATAACATAACATAAACTGACGCCTATATCCCCGAAGGGGTAGGCAGAGGTGCTAGCACCCAGATTTCGCCAGTTTATGTTTAGGTCCCAATGTAATAGGTGGCGAGCCTATTGCCATTAACCGGGCACTAATAAACCTGCGATAAATACACACATAACTTCGAAAAGCATCGAAAAGTCATTGGCGTGTGCCATGGTAAAACCTGGAATCGAACCCGAGACCTCGTCTCAGTAGTCCATTACCCATAACTAGTGTTATTGCCACCGCGGTCAATTATTCCTAAAATTAATAACTATGCCACCGGTAAATAATGGCAGAACTGTACTGAATGTAAAAAATAAACCATACTTATTATCAACGTGTACAAAATCTTTGGAAAACAATGGGCGCGATTGCACAATGTAATTCGTAACACGAATTAAGAATTTTGACTGTAGTAATCTACAAAATATTACTACAATGAAAATAAATTATTTAACTGAGGTAATTGAATGAAGGACATTGAAAGTGTTGAAAATTGATTGATTGACCGATGAAAATAAATGGATATTAAGGCTGCTTGTAGATAGGTATGTTTCCGTAGCCAAATGTGACGACATTGTAAATTAAAAAAAATATCTACAACAAAAATTGAAGGTTGATTTTTCTTTATATATTGATTTGCATTTGATAGATAATAAATGTATGTAAAACAAGGGTTTTATTTGATGACAGGTCATCAAATAGAAGAAGTTTTAAATACCTAGGTACTTATTACGTTTATGGTTATTTTCTCGCTTACATATTGTTTGACTCGAATAACTATGATGCATATACTAGTTTTCAAACAACTTACTGTTATAACATAACCTGACATAACATAAACTCACGCCTAAATCCCCGAAGGGGTCGGCAGAGGTGCTAGCACCCACATTTCGCCAGTTTATGTTTAGGTCCCAATGTAATAGGTGGCGAGCCTATTGCCATTAACCGGGCACTTATAAACCTGCGATGAACACACACATAACTTGGAAAATCATCGAACTTACTGTTATATATAAGAAAAAATGAGAAGTCGGTACTGAAAAAATCATTACAATATATTTGTGCAGGCCTAAATTTGAGCAATATTATTGTACATACGACAACATCACTCCTCGGGTAAGAAGTTTTTTATTTGCTTTGAGGGGTGCAGTTTGACATTCCTTTCTATGACAATTAGTAATAATTTGCTGTTGTTATCGTTGGAATATTTAAACCGTGGGTGAATCCCAGTACCTCCTCAATATATAATATTTTATGTTACTCAGTATAATAGCTACAAGCGGATATCAGTGGTTACGTACCTCTTATAAACATTATTATCGCATTAAGCTCATCTTATGGTGCGGCCAGATTTGTGACATGAACAGCAAACCGGACAGCGTGACATCAAGACAAAACATTGAGTGTGGACGTAACTACTTGTAGCACATGGACACACAAACTAGAGTTGTGCTGACACGGCCACCAGTCCATCGATGGTTTCATTTAAGCTCAGCTATTACGCAGCTGAATACGCGACGGACACGCCCTTTGACACGGTCACGGTAAAATGTTACGTAAATGTAGACACGGCATTCACATTAGTTCATGTTAGTAAAATAATTTATGTAAGTAACTGTTTAATATTTTATAACTTTCGCGTGACCTACAATTATGTCGACGGAAGAATAAACACAAGATAAGTAATATACGAGTAGACATGTAACATAGTTCAAAGGTGTACATACCTACCGTGGGTACAGTCACATGCAGTAATATGTATACGTTTTAGAACTTTTTCACATTAAACTTGTCGAATTTTACCGTTTCATGTCATAATGTTGACTTGTCATTTATTATTGTGACAAGGTTCCAAAGTGTATACATATTATTGCAGGTGACTGTACCAGCGAAACACTCTCACGCATGATGGCCAGTGAACTATGAGAGTGGTAGCCTCTCCTTTTCTACACAGGACAACACAGTGCACGGCTTAGATGTCACCCGCATGCGGTGCAGAATATTCCATCAAGAACCAAGCGGTTCCGTGAGTCTTTCTGCCGTATCATTGATTCTTGGAATTCCTTACCGGCGCACGTGTTTCCTTCTTCCTACAGTCCCGAATCCTTTAAGCAGGGCGTGAAAAAGCATCTGGTGAGGCCGTCAAGCTGAGTGCCACCATTGTAACACTACTTGTTTGTAATGGTGGTCAATTTGACTTCACCCGCCTGATTGTAAGCTGAAGGCAAAGTCTCAGAAAAGAGGGTCACCATTACAAACACGTAGAGTGTTACAGTGGTGGCGCTCAGCTTGACGGCCTTATCAGATTCTTTTGCCCCGTTTAAAGGACCCGGGTATGTAGGAAGAAGGAAACACGTGCGCTGGTAAGGAATTCCAAGACTAAGTGGTGCGGTGGAGGAAAGACTCACCGAACCGAACCGAGATTGACTTAATGTTGAGATATTTCACAAAATAACATAACATAAACTCACGCCTTTATCCCCGAAGGGGTAGGCAGAGGTGCTAGCACCCACATTTCGCCAGTTTATGTTTAAGTCCCAATGTAATAGGTGGCGAGCCTATTGCCATTAACCGGGCACTGATAAACCTGCCATAAATACACACATAACTTCGAAAAGCATCGAAAATCATTGGTGTGTGCCATGGTGAACCTGGGATCGAATTCGAGACCTCGTCTCAGCGGTCCATTACCCATACCACTAGGCTACCGCGGTCATTTCACAAAATGGACTTTAATAATTGTGTTTTAGAATGGCATTGTATTAAATAAGCCTCAAGATTATGTCACGGAAGTTGTCCATAAAGTGTGGTTGTTCGGGAAGTGTATTGTGTGGTACAACAATATGACAATGATTACACACTATACAGTCACAAGTACATTGTAATCTACACTAACATTATAAAGAGGAAATTTTGTACGTGTATAATTTTTTATTTATTTATTTATTTATTGCACAAGTACATAGGCGGACTTCCAGTCAACCAAAGCTGGTGCAGAGAGATATTCAGTAGGTGCATTATTGAGAGTGAACTTAATATACAAAAACTAATGTGACGATTTCAAAAATTCTTTTACGGACCTTTCATAACAATGGCACATCTAGATAGCCTCCTAGGTAATATCGCAGTGAAATAGGTACTTCCTCGTAACAGAGCGAGTGTCACGCCCTTAGAAGACAATGAATGGATCTTCTCGGCAAGGGTTACCCCAAACCAGAGGATTAGAGGCACCTACAATGAGGCTGCGGCGCAAAGCGCACCCCCCGAACCCATACCCGGAACTAGACGGGGACACCGTGGTCCCTACACCCGACGGGGGTCATCTCGAACGAGTCGGCGCCGGGTCTGCTGGGGCGCGAGGGATATGTTGGCTACTATCTCACCTCCGGCAACTAAAGACCCAAAGACGGCGTGCGTTTTAGTCAGTTCGAGTCCGACATAACCTCTCTGACCGGCCCCGGCGGGGACGGGGTATCCGTGGGGATTATTCGCACGATTAAAAGAAAAAAAAACGCATCCAAAAATAAGATAAGAACAGTAGCATTATTAAGTAACACACGTACTCGGTGAGTGGTAATAATAAGCTTCTTTAGAGCTTTCCATTGCAACGTTCTACACAATTACGCCATTTTGGAAAGCTTATTGTGTTGTGTTCAGTGAATTTTAAATCAAGATGTTGTGTTCTTAAGCAGTCGTCACCTATAAAGGGTAGGGTAGAAAACCAAAGGCTTATTCTACATCTTTTGCGCTGACGACACAGAATGCCTCTGTTCTTACAGGGGTTGCGGCACGAGTGTTATTCCTCTGGTGTTACACTCGCTCATAGGCCACGGTAACCACTAACCATCAGGTGGGCCGCGTGCTTGTCTGCGACCTATGTTGTATAAAAAAAACCTGTTGTTTGGGAACATTCAAACAATAAACAATAGGTACTTACCAGATTCTTGTCTTGTGTAAAAATATACACGAAAAAGTGAACTAATTAGTGCAACTCAAGTGTTTTAATTGTTATACTTTTCTTACATGATATTGTGTTTTTTTATGTGTGAAACTGGACAGGGTGTCACGCATGTTGTTAAATAATTATATTGTTGATTCTATAATTTCATTTTTTATTACCTCCGAAATTTAATCTTGACTTTTTTATCTAGGACATTTTAACTTCACCTTGACTGATGGCAAGCTGAAGTTAAAATGCCTTCAGTCTCAGGAAAGAGACCGTTATGAAATGAAGTTCACTGCCGAGGTTTCGTGTTATCAGTGGAAAGACCAAGAAACCCTTCTTCGTTTTCTGCACTGACAGCACAGAGACTCTCTTAACCTTCTCCCCTCCCCCCGTTCCCCTTCCACCCTCTGCTTATTATGATCGGCAGAACGAATGTGACGTCCCTGGTGTTGCACACCCCGCCTGAAGGACCCGGGACTGCAGGAAGAAGGAAATGCGTGAACCGGTAAGGAATTTCCAGACTTAATGGTGTGTCACGTGTTTGTTGCCTCTTCAGAATTGTAAATTCAATATAACAATATAACCCAAGTCCTTTATAATACCTCTAGTATACAGACCAAAGACATTATTATTACTAGCGTAAAAAATAGACCTACAGACCGCGTTAACGAATTTAAAAGGTCATATTGACGACGCAAAAAAAAACCATTTCTGTCAAAGGTGATATTATGTAAAAAAATAAGTATTCTGTCTCTTTTTCACGACTAGGTTTTATATAGGTACAGACTTTATGACAAAGACACCTAATTTAAAAAAAAAATAGGTAGTAGAGATAGATACCTACACTTGTACAGCGTCGAATAAAAAAAAATGAATGTCACGTTCATCATAGCGAATTTTACTTTCTGACCTCTTTAAAAGTTCGAGGAGAACGCCATAATTATAGTCAAACATTCATGTTTATAAACTTTAACATTTTGAATAAAAATGTACAGAATATAACATAATAGTGTTGATATGTTATTCAATGGTTATCTATACTGATCTATTTGTAGGGTTGCCACTTGTAATAAAAAAAATTAAGATTCCACTTTTAATCAGACAGAACAAGTTACTATACTTATCGAAGACGGCGTGCGTTTTAGTCCGTTCGAGTTCGACAGAACCACTTTCATTGGTTCCGATAAGGGTAACATAGAGATTTTTTAATCAATTTTTATGAAAGAATATTAGCAACTGAAAATTCTAATATTCACTCTAACCCCTTCAGCTCAGCTCAATGGCTTGTTTTTGGAGTGGTTTCACGTCGGTAGTGTAATGGACAGGATTCGAACCCGGGATCTCTTGATCATAAGATCGACTCCTTAGGCACTAAGCTATCGGCACTGAAACTTTTGCACAGCGTTCAAACACTATTGCTACGGACGTCAAATTTCTATTAACTAATCTAACAGCCTAATTCAAAAACAAAAGTAAACTGTAAGCTTAAATTTTTCACACCACTTACAGTTAATTTTTTTTAACTATTTCTTGGCAACCCTACAATTTAAAAAGTGTATCAAGACAAGACACGCGTAGTGACGCAATGACCGGAAGTTACGTAACGTCGTGTACGCTTCCGAACGACACACGAATCGCGATCAGCTGGTTCATATTACCCGCGCATGCGCGATCTCTGGTCACAGTAAACATCTTACTTCTTCTTTTTTTCTTAGATGGCAACATATCAACCCAATTTAGGGGACAATCTTGCCAGTGTCGAGTTGGGAATTTCCTTTTATTTTGTGATAAGTATAGTTGGAATGATTGTTGTTGATGATGATGGTGATGATGATGATGACGATGACGGATGATTATGATTCACTAGAAGCTTTTCTTAGGGAGATTTTGACACCAACACGAAAAATCACAATTCACTACAATATTCCCCTCTCCTACACTTGTGCGCTTTGTCCAAGCCGTTATGTGTAAAACTCCACCATTTTTACACATAAAAACTCGAATGCATACCAAATTTAGAAAATGAAACACTGCAGCGCTATGACACTTTTCGCGTTCCCGCCAAAAACCTCCATCTAACTTCAATTCTTCTGTCGAATCGATGGCATTTTTGAGTTGCCATCGTGGTGTAAAATTTTGTTTTACGGCAGCGCCGCTATTACTCACGGAGAGGCTTACTCCGTCCTCTTCTTCACTCTTCCCTCACAGTGGTCAAACATAACATAAACTCACGCCTATATCCCCGAAGGAGTAGACAGAGGTATCAGCACCCACGTTTCGCAAGTTTATGTTTAGATCCCAAATAATAGGTGGCGAGCCTATTGCCATTAACCGGGCACTTATAAACTTGCGATAAATACACACATAGCTTCGAAAAGTATGGAAAATTGATGTGTACCATGGTAAAACCTGGGATCGAACCCGAGACCTCGTCTCAGCAGTCTATTACCCATACCACTAGGCTAAAAGCTTATAGAAAATTATAAACTACTGAGTATAAAAAGCACTATCGATATACCTATCTATAAAACAGATCATCATAATAATAATCTGTTAATGATCACCACAAGTAAAGCAACAAAACCGTAATTGTATCTTGTGGTAAACTAATCGGCAAACTAATCGGTTGACATATCACGTCTCATCCTTGTAATGCATAGATTGCATCGGCCGAGGTCCCACTGTTAGCGTTTTAACCATCATCAATGATATTTTTTATTTTAATAAGTTTTAAAACAAGAAAATACAATCCTATTCAATTCCTTTATTCCAGAACAGTACTCAGTCCTTTTTTATACCACTTAGGTGGCAGACAAGCACACGGCCTACCTGATTGAAATGATCACCGTGGCCTATGGACGTTTGCAACACCAGGGGCGTCACACTCGTGCTGCCTACCTTGTAGAAACCTTCTAATGCCCTTCTTGCAGAATATTGTAGTCGCTTAGGAAAACCTTTTTTTTTATCGTGCGAAAATTCTTCACGTATACCCCCATCCACATTTAAAGTTAATGATATGCTCAAACGATTGGTATACCCATTATGTGGTAGGCCAGTCTACACAAATCCTACGCTTGTCTACGAAGGCCTACAAAAGCCTACGAAGGGCTACACTACGCGGGCCTACCAAAGTATAGACCACTAGCCCGCTTCCAGCTCCTATCCGCTTTCCGCTCGCTTTGCCACCGAGGTTTATCAGCAAGGATGTACCGCTACAAAATACGATACTCGAGTGAAAGTAAACTGCCTTGAGTTCGCTGATCCCGCTGTATAGCGAAGAAGTGCATTTTAATGGCTAACACATATAACATAACATAACATAAACTCACGCCTTTATCCCCGAAGGGGTAGGCAGAGGTGCTAGCACCCACATTTTGCCAGATTATGTTTTAGTCCCAATGTAATAGTTGGCGAGCCTATTGCCATTAACCGGGCACTTATAAACCTGCGATAAATACACACATAACTTCGAAAATCATTGGTGTGTGCCATGGTAAACCTGGGATCGAACTCGACACCTCATCTCAGCAGTCCCTTACCCATACCACTAGGCTACCGAGGTTATATGTTTATTAATATGTAATCAATATATATGTTTAGTAATATGTAATCAATTTGTAGGCAGCGTAGGAGTGGGTACACCCAGGATACTGTGACCCTACACTATTTGCAATCTACCTACCTTTCTTTTTTTATTTATGGCACATTAATTTGCCTTGCCTTAGCTGAAGGGAAAGTCTCATGAAAGAGGGTCACCTGTTAATAATAATCTTGATGGGCTTGCTAGTTTTAAACTGTGGCAGAGAAATAATATAACCACCTCATTTCATCTGAAGGATGTCGTAAGAGGCGACAGACCTTTTTTATTTTCGGTGCGCGAAATCCTCGCGGTCACCGCCTCCACCAAAGTCGGTGGAGGTGATTATATCGGACACGAACCGACTAAAACGCACGCCCTCTATGGGTCTTTGATTGCCGGAGGTGAGATTATACAAGACATATCTCTCGCACCCCGGCAGACCCGGGGGACATCTCTATGAAATGACCCTCTTCCCCTAATGTGGGAACCATGATGTTCCCATCGAGTCCCCGGAGATGTGGTGAAGGAGACCTCGAAATGAAACGCTGTACTAACCCTTTAGCGTAGCAACAGTAGGCCTAAGTCTCCCAACATTCCAGATAGAGTAAGTCGTACCATTAAGTCCTGGAATTCCTTGCCGGCGCACGTGTTTCCTTCTTCCTACAGTCTTGGGTCATTTAAGCGGGGCGTGAAAAAGCTTCTGATGAGGCCGTCAAGCTGAGCGCCACCATTGTAGCATTGAACGTGTTTGCAATGGTGACCCTCTTTCAAGGGACTTTGCCTTCAGCTTAACATCAGGCGAGGTGAAGTCAAATTGACGTGCCATAGATAAAAAAAAAGTATGTATTTTTTATTCATAATGATACTGAATTCTTCTTTTTTATACTCTGAAATCCTATTTCCGATCTTTCAGTATTTCTGACCTAGGATTGTGTAATCATTTAGATTATCTATTGTCTATGGTTCAATCGTAACAAGATCCGCCATTTTGATAAAGTTTGAGGTTAATTTTTGTGAAGGTAGGCACCTTAAGATTGCTTAATATAATATTATTATGTTTATGTAGATCGGCCATTGTCTTTTTATGGTTGAATTGTAACAAAAAGTAAAGATTATAATCCATATTACCCATGGTCACGCCATAACTTGAGAACATTACATTACTTACTATAAAAATAATCTTAAACTCAAAACCGAAACGATGGAAGGTTTTAGAGATTACGTCGGTCACTATAACCGGATGCATTTAATTCAAGTTGTCAAAATGAGTCATAATAAGCGACTGTATCCCCGAAGGGGTAGGCAGAGGTGCTAGCACCCACATTTCGCCAGTTTATGTTTAGGTTGCCTTCAGCTTAACATCAGGCGAGGTGAAGTCAAATTGACGTGCCATAGATAAAAAAAAAAAAAAAAAAAGGTCATGTTTAAGGTGGTGAGACTATTGTCATTAACCGGGCACTTATGAACCTGCGATAAATACACACATAACTTCGAAAAGCATCTAAAAGTCATTTGTATGTACCATGGTAAAACCTGGGATCGAACCCGAGACCTCGTCTCAGCAGTCTATTACCCATACCACTAGGCTACCGTAGGTAATATAATTAAAAATAAGAATACCTTATACATTTTTGTACTCAGTCAATTATTATTACTCTTTGTCAAAGAACTTCAATGACACTCGAAACATAAAAAGGTGCGTATAATTTGAATTTCGAACGCCTCGACTAATAGGGTTGCCTGATTCATAATTCCATTTACCCTTCACATTGGAATTACCAAAGAAAATCAATTAATTAATTCTTAGTATGGTATTATTAGCTGTGAAAATGTGAAAGGCATAAAAAATGTAAGCTGATTGAAGGATATTTCTTTATTAAGTGCATTATAATAAGGAAATAGAGATGTGTATACAAAGTTATTTTGTATGAAGAAATATGTTAATCACCGGACGTTAATTTTTTTATTTTTTTTCAGTTTGTAACGGGTAATCTCCGGCTGAGCCAGTGATGGAATATTTGCATAAACTCATAAACTCACGCCTTTATCCCCGAAGGGGTAATCAGAGGTACTAGCACCTATATTTAGCCAGTTTACATTTAGGTCCCAATGTACTAGGTGGCGAGCCTATTGCCATTAACCGGGCACTTATAAACCTGCGATAAATATAAGTACACATAACTTCGAAAGTCATTGGTGTGTGCCATGGTAAATCTGGGATCGTACCCGAGACCTCGCCTCAGCAGTCCATTACCCATACCACTCGGCTACCGCGGTTTTTTTTTCGGAATATTTACTGTAAGTATATAGCTCAGTTTACGTGGACAAATTCGCGGGTAAAGCTTGTTTGTTATACAGTTTATAACTCAAATACTAAGGAAGTATTACGAAAGCAATGAATAAACATTACTGTTTATGTTGTTACACCATAAGCGAACAGATTTATCGTATCTATGTGAAGTAGAATTTAACTAAATTAATTATTCATTTATTGACAATTAAAAAGTTACGTGGTAAACCGGAAAACCGTGAAAAACCGGATATTTTAATACGATATTAGTTACGACACTACTAATATCAGCACTGATGAGGCCGTCAAGCTGAGCGCCACCATTGTAGTACTATACGTGTTTGTATGGTGAATCTCTTTCCTGAGACTTGGCCTTAGCATACCATCACGTGGGGTGAAGTCAAATGAACGTGTCCTAAATGAAATAAAATAAATAATTGGAGTACAGACTCCGATTATCGTTGTTTAGTAGTCTGAAAACTACAATCATTCTCTGAACCTTTTCCGAACTCAGTTGGGGTCGGCTTTCCAGTCTAACTTTGATGCGGCTGAACATCGATATTTTGCGTGAAGCGACTGCCATATGAACTCCACAACCAATGGTCCAATGACCAATGGCGATATCGAAACTACAAAACAATACATAAATGTAATGTAACATTCATATATCATTATGTTTTATGTAATGAATTCAGTTATTTACATGCAAACATAATGTAAATTTAAATAAAATATGTTACTTTTTAGGCGTCTCGGTGTTTCATGAATATTTACATTTTTCGTATCTATATATATAAAAATTAATCGCGAAATATGTTGGTAAGCGCATAACTCGGAGACGGTTAGACCAATTCGCGTAATTCTTTTTTTCATTTGTTTCTTGAACACTACGGAAGGTTTTTATGGAGCAGCGGGAAAGGGCTCAGAAGTCCGAGCAGCAGGAACGGGATCAGAAGTACACGCGGGCGGAGCCGCTGGGAACAGCTAGTAATAATATGAAATTGTATTGTTTATTTTGTTTATTTACTAACAATTTTAACATGTTTCATTTAAATTAAAACGTAGAAAAAGCATTATCGGTCATCGGTTTCAGGTTCATAGAGGAAACATGTGGTTCTCTTACTCCAGAGGAGTGATAATGTATTAAATTCCGTCTGATACTCTTCAAGACGTTAATTGGTAGTCCTTGTGCGGCTGAGCTTGTAATTAATTTCCTTGCGAATTACACCGCATAGCAAGGAATCGGGTCAAACATTTTTTTCCAAATTTATTTAGCTGTAACATTTTCGGAATTTATTTTCGGCTTTTTGTTATAAAGTGCCCGATTGGCGGCAATAGGCTTGCCCCCTATTACGTGGGAAAATCATAGTTGGCGAAATGTGGGTGCTTAATGCACCTCTGCCTACCCCTTCGGGGATTACGGGCGTGGGTACTTTGCGGTACCATCTCAGAGATGCGAGCAGTATTCCACGCAGGAGCGTAATCAGGAGATTGGAGGACTCCTACTACCAATATGATAAGCTGGATATAGGTACTGAACCCTACATATGCGAATCTGACTCTAAATTGCCCGGTCCAATTTATTACGAAACCTTTCTCTCATAAAATCATCTTAATTTCTTATATAACGGCATATACATGCAAAAAACGTTTTGTAAGTGCACGCGATAAAGTCATACATGTATAAAACTACTCAGAATTATTATTCATACAGTAATATATCTTCAAGACCAAAAACAACATAATCTCAATGAGATCATAGGATTTTTTTTGGATAAAACAATTGTGTTTAGTTACGTAAAGCTGTAATTATTATGTCTGGGTATGTTAGAGTCTGTGTGGAACATATTTACATATCGTAATAACTAGTTAACAAAATAATTATTCTTCCTGTTCATTGTTTCAATTGGAAATCTGCATTTTGATTAAATAAATGCTAAATACAAACGCATACGAAGACTATATAGTTATATGTATATACGATCGTTATTTTTTTTGATCGCGCGAAAAATCCCTAGGATACCTACCATTGGAGCCGATTGGGTAGGTTATGTCGGACTCGAACCGATTAAAACGCACACCGTCTTTGGGTCTTAAGTTGCCGGAGGTGAGGTAGTAGTCAACATATCCCTCGCACCCCGGCAGAGCCGGGACCTTCTCTTCGAGATGACCCCCGTCGGGTGTAGGGACCACGGTGTCCCCGTCTAGCCCACGGGTATGGGGAGGCGCACTTTGCGCCACCACCGCGGCCTGCTTTTGCAAGAGGGACAGGCGGCTCCACCCGTCACCCCTAGGCCCGCGCTCATGGAGGACGGAGGTCATTCTGCGACCTCCGATGTCCGAGTCACCTCCGCTCATCGCGGGCTGTGCGGGTCCGGAGTCTTCTCCGAACTCGTTCCGCCGTCTCCTTCTCGAGCATTACTTGCACGCAGAAGGAGGCGCCGGCAGCCCAAGCGTTCGCATCGTACCATCGCCATGAGCATTGCAACCGGCATTCCTTAGTGTGGACAGCCCTGAACTAGCATGAACTCCTATCGAATTCATAATGTAAAGGTTTCGAGAGAACGGAGCATTGTGATTGGCTGTCTGCCTCTTGTGAACCTGTGTGCGTGTGTAGCACGCCAATCGTAATGCTCCGTTCTGTCGATACCTTTACATTACGAATTCGATAGTATTTCGTGGTAAGGCTACAGGAGTATTAGTTTTACTGCCGCCTGACCTGCCAACCCCAAGAGGATAACCTACGTTAGAACCTCGGCGGGTAATAGTATAAGTACGGGCTAAGTTGGTTTCAAGGTCACGGGTGCCTGCTTTTCTTCCTACACTTCGCACGATGTTGGGCGTAAATGGTAGTGAGACCATTAGGACGCATGGCATCCATTACGATGTCAAACTAGGTCTTCTTGGGCCTACTCCTCCTACTAGGACTCGGAATCTATTGGGCTCTACAGTCCATGTAAGTCAAAGAACCCTATAGTACACTATGAACTTGTTAACTGTATTTAATGATCATTTAATGATGAGCTCTTCCAATTAATTCCACCCTCTCCTTTCCTGCACAGGATAACACGTGCAGGGCTAAGATGTCACTCGCATACGGTGCGGAATATTCCATCAAGAACCAAGCAGTTCGGTGAGTCTCACCTCTGCCGCACCATTAAGTCTTGGAATTCCTTGCCAGCTCACGTGTTTCCTTCTTCCTAAAGTCCCGGGTCCTTTAAGCGGGGCGTGAAAAAGCATCTGATGAGGCCATCAAGCTGAGTGCCACCATTGTAACACTTTACGTGTTTGTAATGGTGACCCTCGTTCGTGAGACTTAGCCTTGAGCTTACCATAAGGCGGGGGAAGTCAAATTGCCGTGTCAATAATAAAAAAAATGTGTAAAAATAATATTGATAACAATGTTGGCATTGCTTGTTTGCCATCTAAGTGACATGAAAACTAACTGAATAAACTTTTAAAGCTAACCTTTTTTATTTAAACTTTGTTGCAGCTAATCTACGAAATGTAATACTTACATAAAATTACATACCGGTTAAATATTTAACAGTAAAATAAACCTGTCCATTCATATGTACTTAAAATTGTAATTTGAAAAATAAATTTTTAATTTTTTTTATGTCTTATCCGGGATATTTTCTTCTAATAAACTTCAACTAAAAATGTGAACCAAGATAGTATATCTACTATACTAAAATTAACTATAAATTTTTATTGTAATATGTAAACAAATAATAATATGAAACATTACTCACATTATATTTCAAAATCCAGCATAAGAGAACGAACTATTTATTTAAAAAAAACTTCTAAACCACAGATTCACTCAGCATTCTATTTATAAAAATAATCACGATCTTTTTTTTAAATGCACGTGCGAAAACGTATTCAGCCTCGTCGCAATATAAAAATAGTACTGGCTGTTTGGAGGTTTGTTTTTCGTTATAAAGCGACGACCTCGTGTGTGGTGGTGGATATGATAAGATTCTAAATTTAAGATGCAGACACTTTCGCGCGTTTGAATTACATTGAGTATTTTGTTACAGTATTTACGTGTAGCGTCGAACTAAACAAGTAATAGATTGCGTAATGGTTCACACTGTTAAAAATGTGAGTATTGCAAGTTATATTTTGGTAACAGTCGTAACTATTCAGACCTTGATGTTTGTTGTACATTACGGTTTTAGTTCTTTGAATGAAACGTTCTTTCATATCTAAACATCAATGTATAACTACATCGAGTATAGTGCTAAAGTGAATGTACTAAGATATAAAGGTATGTTTTTAATAATAGGATTTGTCATTTAATTAATGGTATATTCAAGATTTTAATCAATGTTAATTATTATTTGTATAAATAATTAATTTTTAATTTCGGTTAATCATGTATCCATTGTAAAAAATGTGAATAAGGTTACCTACAGCTGACTCCATCAGCAATCTGACTTTGATTGTTTTATGGGAAGGTCCATATTATGACTTCCTCTCGCCTGATGGTAAAATAAGGTGGAAATATCAGAAATGAGAGTCATAATTACAGATACAAACAATAATTCTTCAACATAAGCAATGTCCTTTAAATAATTACATTGTGTGGTCGCGATAGCCAGTAGTAGTTTACATATTAACTAGTTGGTGTCTGCGACCCCGCCAGTATAAATGTTGGTTTTCGCAACCTTTAACCATATCTTACAGTAATCTCACAATATTATATTAGAAAACTTGATGTATGTTAGAAAAAATATTACAAACTTTCCAAGAATTTGTGATAGGCATAACCTAAATACCAGACACAACAATAATCTCGTTGTCTGTGATAATAGACTCCAAAAAATTTCAAATTCTTTCCAGGGTAATTGTATACCTACGCTTTTTTAATAAGCTTGCCTATTTGCCTATCAATAAGTTTAAAAATTTAACTAAAAAAAGGTCAAAAAGCTTATTATTAAATCCAGGATTACTTAGATGATAAACAAGCCTGGAAATGAACTGTTCACTTGCTACTCATGCAAAGTTCTGTAAGGTAATGATTGTAAATAGACCAAAAAAAAAAGAAAAGCTTGCTGAGTTTCTTGCCAGACTCTTCTCAGGCCGGGGCCGCGTTTCGAACCGGTGGTCCATTTGCTCACTTATTTATAAAAAAATATTGTTGATATTGATGTTTTTTAAGTGCCACTTAATGGTCTATACAGAATAATTTTTTTTTGATTTTGATTTTGATATCCAATTTTTATTCAAGCAGTTGAATTAGGTATACCATATGTTTTTCAGTCTCACCAAGGCCATTCTAATCAAAATTAGTCAACCAATAAGTCTATCGCTCTCCACTGCTGGACAATGTTCGCCATTGCTTCCGATCCTAAGCCTTCCGCATCCAGCCTCCCTTTTCAGGTCTTCAGTCAATCTAGCGTTTACCTTCTCGCGGTCTCCACCCAAGGACTCATTTCCTCCAACGGTCCTCGGTCCTTTGAATAATGTGGCCAACCTACTGTCAGTTCAGTTTACTTATTCTGCGAGCTATGTCAGTTACTTTAGTTTTTTGTCGGATGACCTCGTTACAAATATTATACTTCAAAAAAACATCAAACATTACTAGCTCACTTCTTAGCCCGCGTAACAAGAAAGGCATCATAATTCGTTTAGTAGTTTTTGCGTCCGTATTATACTAAGACTAACAGAGAAGACACACAGACAGATATTTATTCACTATTTCCAATTTTAATCGAAATATAATTGACGTGTCCCAAATAAAAAAAAAGAATTAAAAAAAATGTGTTCAGAATCGTTAACATAACCAACCAAAGTATTTTTTTTAATATCTCCAAAATAAAGATACGGCCAATTTACAAATGAGATATATGGGTACGTAATATATAGTATATAAGTAAAATTATTTAAATGTACCTACTGTATTTCTTCTTCTTCTGCCGAATCGACGGCATTTTTAAGTTACCATCATGGTGTAGTAATTTGTTTCACGGCAGCGCCGCTACTTACGGAAAGGGCCCCAGTATAGGTTTCGCTCTTCGGGTAGGCTTGCTACGTCCCTTATATTTGACTTTAACAGTACTAAGTCCCAACACACCCAAATAGCAAGACAAACTCCAAAGTTCTAGGAATACCATGCAACAGTAACAAAACGAACAATTTTTTTTCAACCATAGACAATATAGGCATTCCCACAACTCACACTTGACCGATAATTCGTAACAATGGCGGTACGTCGATTATAATCTTTTTTAAGCCCATGGGAGTTTAATTTCACTTTTAAAAGACAATGAAAACCAAAGTATAGTTTAAATTGTAGTGGGAATAATGTTTTGTATAATTATTATGGTCTGTACACACTAATAGTGTTTAGTTGATTTTTGTTTGCAAGCCGGTACAATGTAAAAACTGAAGAATGAGATTTGGCGCGGGCTTTATTGACTGCTTGACGGCTGTCGCCTTATTCGTAAACTGTGAGTAAATTGTGCTTCATTATCCAACAATCATCTCTCGGGAACGTCATTTCTGTAGTAAAATTGAATGTATGGACAGATGGTTTTAAATTTTCATCATCGTGTCATCAGCAAAATGTACAGTGTGCAACAAAAGTAAAATGTATGAAGTGATGCCACTACACAACTACTAGTCTTAGAAGCTACTGGATAATGGATCTACTTATAATTGTAATTGAATTTAGTCTACTACTTGCTTGAGCTTACTTACTTTTGTATTAAAGAAACAAGACATCGATAGTTTATTTTATTAGCGCTATCTATGTTACTTTGATTAAATTACACTCAGGCTGTCAAAGGATTATGAATCTTAAGGTGTTCAGAAACTTTTGGAGCCCACTGTACATCACATAAAAGTGCGTTCAGTATCAAAGAATATTGTGAGTGTTGTGTGTTGGTAAAATGATGGTCACCTAGTGAGCAAACAAAAAATGAAGACCAAGTGTTGACGCAAGACGCAAGATGCTGATGTTTCTCCTCTTCAGTCATCTCGAGACCATGGACATAACGACACGTCCGAAATGTCGAGGTAAATATACAAATACTTTAATTATAGTCACGATTAAGTCTCATTCTGTCATAATTATCTCGAGTCTGTTACCGTTTCACACCTAAAACATTGCACGGAATTCGACGAAATTTGATTTGATTTAAGAGATGGACTAAAAACTCGAGAGTGTTTATTATATTATGTGAAAATCGTTTAAGTTTCAACAACACATTCAACATTATTGTCATCATAATCAACATATTGGACGAGCTAGACGGTAGTCACTCCCATAAACACCAACCAAATCATAGTACACGTTGCGGCATAATACCTATGTATATTCGACATATTAACGCACTGTCACTGCTGACAGACTGACCATCTGTGTGCATATGTCTACCTCTTAGACGAGAAGAAAGTGCTACTACCGTCCTGCTTTATTTAGCAATGGCGGCGCGACGACGGCAACCGTACGAATAGATTTTTGTCCTTCCTGACCCGTAGCACCCCTGGGGGTGCCACCGGTACTTGGATTCGGTCCCATGGCACCCTCAATCTTCAAATCCATAGAACAGTACTATTTACCAGTTCCCATGAACCTCTCAATCAGTGGGCCGGCACGTTACCCATTTGAATCTATTTCAGCCGATTTTGGTGAAACGGGACCAATGTGCGAGAGAGATGATGCTATACGGAACTGAGGCAAGTCGATCATGACCTGGCACTTACTCTTCATCCTGACGATTCAAACCAGGGCCCATACCACGTACAATTAAAATAGGTCAACAAGAACGGTTGTCATACCACCAACTGCATATCTAACCTTGTTATCTACTATATAAAAATAATTCGGGTTTTCCTTCCTGACGCTATAACTCCTGAACGCACGAACCGATTTCCACGGTTTTGCATTCGTTGGAAAGGTCTCGGGCTCCGTAAGGTTTATAGCTAAGAAAATTCAGGAAAAATTTCAACAGAAGAGCGGGAAAATCATTTTTCATATGGCGAAACGGAGTTCGCGGGGTTTGCTAGTGCTCTTTAATATAGGATTACAAAGTTACTAAGTACTAAATTATTTATGCAGTTGGTTCAGACAACCGTTCAATTAATGTGAAGTAAATACTTAATTGGTTCACCTTACAGCCCGGTATTTAAGATCTGAGACGGCGTACGGTTTTAGTCGGTTCCTTTTTATAGGACACGTCAATTGAATCATACCGCCTGATAGTAAGCTAAAGGCAATGTCTCAGGAAAGAGGGTCTCCATTACAAACACGTACAGTGTTACAATAGTGGCGCTCAGCTTGACGACCTCATCAGATGCTTTTTTACGCCCCGCTCAAGGTTTTTAATCCGACTTAACTGCGCCAAACTGCCAGAGTGTGTATCTGAACTGAGGGCCCAAGTAAATTACTCATAACAGTTCTATTTTACGTTTTACAAATTTATAGTGATTTGCTTTGAGTTTTTACTATTTTCTGCAAATTGCTTTAAGAAGTCTTATTTCGTTTGACAACGATTTAAAATTTGAGCCCTCAGTTCCGATACACACCCTGCCAGAGGGTATCCGTGAAGATTTTTACACGAAAAAAAGATACTGCAATGAATTAGTGTTCCAAATGTTACGATATAGTGAGTAAGAAGGTTTATTATTGTGTAATCTTCGTACAAGAATAACGACAAAAATGGCGTGATACGAGGGTCGAGCGTTTAATTAAAATTTGTCGTTTAAACTTTGTATGTACATACAAGTTGTAGTTATGCAGCTATTTGGAAGAAATTCTTTAGAATTCTACTAATATTATAAATAACGGATGAATGGATGTTTGTTACCTTTCACGTAAAAACTCCTGAATGGATTTTAATGTTTCATTATAAGTATAGCTTATACGTATATCGGAATAACACAAAGGCACACTACCATCCAAGGGAACGGAGCAATAATCATAAATCTCACTAGAACCGGTATATTCCCATAAAACAGGCGGTAATATTGCTAACAAATGTTTTGCTCGCGGGCGGAGCCGCGGGCAACAGCTAGTTTTTTATAAATCTTACCTTAAAGTCTTTCTAAATTTTATATCTTACTTTAAATAAAAAAAAAATTGAACTCGGCGTGGAAAAACAGCACACCCATCTTGAACGACAATAAAATTATAGGGCTGTAAAGTTACCAAATAAGGAAATAGAAAGTAAAGATACATTATGATTAGTAATATAGAATTTATGTTGCGCGAGCGGAGCGGCGGGCATAGGCTAGTAATTAATAATAACGTATTTATAATAATCGGCAATGTAAATGGTTTGTAGAGATTAATAGATAAATTCGACTGGACTATCAACCGGCTCGTTGGTCTAGGGGTATGATTTTCGCTTAGGGTGCGAGAGGTCCCGGGTTCAAATCCCGGACGAGCCCAATCTTTTTGTACACCTGTACTATAAAAAAAATGTATAATTTTGTATGTTTTTATCATTTTACTTTGATGTGCTTTACAAGTCACCTGCATTTTGTTCATATTTTAATTATTGATAAGGTCGGTAGCTCCAGCAGCGCCATCTAATAACTGGTACTTTGAAGATGCTTTTCGTTTTATAAACTGTTAATAGATGTCGCTACTCACTAAATATGACACTTTATAAGTAGAATAAAACACAGGTTGTATGAATTTTAATATTGATCAGTCAAAGTAGATTTTATGGAGCATAATTCGGCCAAGTCTATGCGAAATATAAAATATTTTTTTTAAGTTCACTCTCATAAAACGCCTGAACAAATATTGCACTTCAAATAAATTCACTTTTAAGTCATTGCGATTATATTAACTATTTTTATTCCCTTAATCTAATGTTATAAATCTATTTCGGAATCCGATTGCATCAATTACTTTACATCAGCTATTAGTTCATACATCATAGCATAGATGGCGCTATACGCAAAAATTAAAAAATATGAAATGTTTTTGATTCAATGTTTATTTCAATCTTTAATTTATTGATTTAAATAAAAATAGTAATTACTAGAGGCGGCGATGTAAAACGAAAAAAATTTGTAATAATATTACCGCGAAATAAACTAAACAATATTTAAAATTTTCTAAAATAAAAAGGAACTACGTTCACACACTTTTCACAAGCAAATTAAAACTAAATGGACGTTCATGTTTGTTTTATTTTGAATAGCCTCGCCATGTTTTCATGCATTACCTTCTCTTGTTTGTTATGAAATCTGCGAAGAGATTTCAAAACAGACAAAAGTAATAATAAAACCATTATTGTTTATCCAAATTAATAAACATCTATATGCTAGACATGAAATAATCATCTGCCGGACATGGGTCGTTAGATTCAATTGGTTTATATCTGTATATCTTTCCTTTTGTTCCTATAACAATATTATTCTTATGGTCAAACGCCATTCCCGTTATTTTAAAACCTAAATGTGCAATTTTCACAGGCAAAATACTCTTCGTAAACAATCTGAACAGTGATCCTTTAACAGCCACTATAGCTTCATCGTTATTGTTCAACTGTAGAATATATTTCAGCTCTCTTGTAAAACCTTTATACTGAATAGGCTCATACAAATCAACGGAAAAGAAGTACAATCTTCCATCTATGTATTCGTAAAATGCATTCCCTTTACTATCCATTACGAAGCTATACGCTTTAGGAACTCTTTCACACCTTTTCACAGCGGCAGACCCATTAACAAATCGAAATATCTCATGATTTGATCCAGTAGTTATATACATTTGGTTGTCAGTTTTATCGATAAATATACTACGAACATCATCATCTCCTATCGGTCTTTCAGCAGTGATTTCAGTTCTTGAATAGTCATATGTCACAAGTCCTTGATTCGTTCCAATATAAATAGTATTACTCACAGGATCTACGGCTACACATTGTCCTTGTAACTCATCAGAAACTGGCAATTCTTTAATACCTAAAGACCCATGTTTCAAAATATGTATTCCTTTTGTGTAATTTCTTTTATGTAAAATAAAGAAAATATGATCAGTACTAGGGTCTATAACTATGCCGGTTGGGAAACCGTCAATCGTGGCGATTAATTGCCGTTTAAAAAAATCATTTCCAATTTTGATCCTTTCACATTTTTCGGTGTAGCAGCCATGGATCAGAATGGCGACGAAAGGAAGGATGGTTGTGAGTCTTGTCATTGTAGGCTTGGTTTCATGTCCAAGATTTAGAGCATCTGTGGAAAAAAAAGTTAACGTAAGGGAATATGGAGCCAATGGGACACTTACTATTGACTCTGCTGGGACCTTTGGGGCCCAGCTGACCTCATTTGCTATCGGTACACGTACTTATCAATGAACAAGTTCTGGTGCAAATTTTATCTTTTGGATTTGAGAGGATCAGATGGCAGTCACTGCTCTTATGAGAGTCGATACTTTAACCAAATAATGGAGATCTAGAAAACCGAACTGCGAGAATGAAAACTGAAAATAATTCGTGAGTTAACTACGTAATAATCAAGGGCTTCACGGTTTCGAAGAGAGATTATTTTATTAGCTATTTTTTTTATGTGCACAATCCCTACGGATTTCACCTCCACCGAGACCAAAACCAAGAGTGGTTATGTTGGACTCGAACCGACTAAAACACACGTCGTCTTTGGGTCTTTGATTGCTGAAGGTGAGATAATACAAAACATCTCTCCCACGTCAAATCCGGAACCATTTCTTTTGAAATGACCTACTTCTTCTGATGTGGGAACTACAGTGTCCCCAGGTAGCTCCGGGTGTTAGGAGGCATTGTTTGAGGCCAGCTTCTGCTAGGGTGCCAGGGTGGCTTCACCGTCACCCCCAAGCAGCCTATTTAATTATCCTAGATGCTTTTTCAACCAATTTAAAATCTATTAAAGATTGCTTATACGTACAATCCTAGAAACCAAATAGACACTTTCTTTTAAATATAATAAATATAATTACCTGTCCAAAGGTCCGTCTGTTCCACTCTAAGTTGATACAAAACACGCGTTCGTTGCCAGTCTCTGCATCTCTTTATAAAACATCTGCCATTGTGTCATATGACTTTATGCTTGTAAACATACACCCGTGTTGATGTTCGTATGCTATTATATATAGGCTGATGGCTTTTTTAATCTGTGATGAAATTTATCATACTTTTACTTTCAAATTATCATTTCGACGATCATGCCGACCTCCGTAGCGTAGGGTTAATGAACGCGACTGCTAACTGCTACACAGGAGGCGCGGGTTCGCTTCCCACTCAGTGCAAATATTTGTATGCATGAATGTGAATATCTACATTGGTCTGGGTGTTTCTATGTATAATATGTATGTCTATTTATACCAGGGCTTGTTTACCGGTTAATGTATCAAACCGGTTTCAGTGCAAGTACATAGGAGCGTTTCATTTAGGTTTGACTCTACCTTAACCGCTAAAAAACCTGTATTCTTAAAGAGCGAAATTATATAGGTTTGGCTCAATTTACCGGTTAATAAAGGTTTTGATTTCACTCTTACCGACAACATCGTCGTCACCATTCGTATTCAATTCGCGCGGACTACATGTGTAACCTACTAGTACAAAATTTCAATTTGCAAGCGCAGGGCTAATGTGCTTCGAGATACTTTTAAAGGAGTACTGAAGGGAGTCAAGAATTGTCGTGCGTGCTTCGGTCGCGTGGACTTAATGCCTAGCCCATTTTCAATTGAATCCAATTTTTTTAATAATTTTTATTAATTTTAATTATAAAAATATATTAAGAACAGTTTATCGATCAAATAAATATAATGATCATAACTAAATCACAACTTCTGTAATTATTAAATAAAAACTCCCAATAATGCAGATCGCGCGTCGCTGCAACCATTTTTTTTATCGTGCGAAAAATCCCCACGGATACCCCCCCACCGGAGCCGGTTGAGTAGGTTATGTCGGACTCGAACCGACTAAAACGCACGCCGTCTTTGGGTCTACAGTTGCCGGAGGTGAGGTAGTAGCCAACATATCCCTCGCACTCCGGCAGACCCGGGGCCTTCTTTTCGAGATGACCCCCGCCGGGTGTAGGGACCACGGTGTCCCCAACTAGCCCCCGGGTATGGGGGGGCGCACTTTGCGCGCTTCTGCTAGAGAGACAGGCGGCTCCACTCGTCACCCCCAGGCCCGCGCTCATGGAGGACGGAGGTCATTCTGCGACCTCCGACGTCCGAGTCGCCTCCGCTCATCGCGGGCTTTGCGGGTCCGGAGTCTTCTCCAAACTCGTTCCGCCGTCTCCTTCTCGAGCATTACCTGCTCGCAGAAGGAGGCGCCGGCAGCCTAAGTGTTTGCGCATCGTATCATCGCCGTGAGCAATGCGCGCGTAGCTGCAACCTGTCGAGAGCATCTAATAAGTACTTTGCGGAGCCATTCCAGAGATGCGAGCAGTAGGTATTCCACGCAGGAGCGAATTTGTGTCTTGTAAAGAAGACGCCGTTGCTCCGGCGTGAAAAAACGTCTCACTCTGTTCAGGACTCCGAGTTTACGCGAAGCTATTTTGATGATGCTCTTGAAATAGTTCTTGTTATTCAGTTTGCAGCGAACATCCATTCCGAGTATATTGAGGTTATCCTGTAATGGCAGTGGCGTGCTCTGAAGAGTGGGATGAGGAAGGAAAGGAGATGTCTTTGCTGTATACGCACATGCCTGCGTCTTCTTGACATTGAACTCGACCAGGTTCTCAGATCCCCATTGAGAAATGTGATTGAGGATCCGGTCAAGCCCAGTGACAAGAAGCTGTCTTTTTTCGGCTATATCAGACTGCTTGGTCGCAGTATGTCCGTGGTAACTCTCGTGTACAGCACTATCGTCTGCATAGCAATGGATGCTGCCGGTGGACAGCATGTCATTCATATGCAGAAGAAAGAGAGTGGGTGATAAGACGGACCCCTGCGGCACGCCAGCATTTACCTGCAGTAACTCCGAAGCTCGTCCATCACAAAGAACGCGTATACGGCGCCCATGCAGGAAGCTAGCAACTCAATTGCACAATCTTGGAGGCAGACCGAAGGCTGGTAGTTTGCAAAGAAGCGATTTGTGCCAGAGTCTATCGAAAGCTTTGGCGATGTCCAGGCTAATAACCAGTGACTCACCATGCTTATTCATAGCCTCACCCCAAAGATGGGTTATATACGCCAGAAGATCACCCGTTGACCGTTTCGGCCTGAAACCTTATTGCCGGTCATTAATTAGAGAGTGATCCTCTAGACTGACGGCTATGAGTCGATAGTTGGCTGGGTCTGAGCGATCTCCCTTCTTGGGAATCGGCTGTACATTCGCCTCTTTCCACGCAGTCGGCACTGTACTTGAAATGTAGGAGAGTCGGTACAGCACAATTTTGAAGAACCACCGCTGGTATACCATCCGGAACACTGGCTTTCCGGACATCGAGTGATTCCAGTACTGCACGGACGTTGCTTTGCCTGATACGAATATATAATAGCGAAGGCTGGCAGAAGTTAGCTTGCACGGCTTTGGCTAGTAGCCAGTAGCTACGGCTGCCCGTGTGATGGGCCACTAGTTCTTGACCAACCTGTGCTATGAGCTGAGCATCCGTTCTGGGTCTTTACCTTCTAAGGCGGCTCGCACCGAAACATTGTACTGGTCTGGGTGGCTCGTCAGCTGAATGTCTAACAAAGAGGGTGCTAGGCCCGACCCTCTTGGTATTCTAGTGACCTCGTGTACCAGTTGAGTCAGGCTGTGAGCCAGAGCAAACGCGTGGGCAGCTCTTCCCGCATGGTCTGTTTTGGCGGAGCCAACCAGATCTCGTGGTGCGCGTTAAAGTCCCTCAAAAATCCCAATTCAGCGTTCGGAAACCGCTTCTTCAATTTTATTTGTGGTTGTGAGGCATGGCGAGACCCGACGCGCCCAACCGAAGCCCCCCCCCCTCCCCCTCCCCCGAATATGGTCGCCGGGTTCCCACGTCCGGTCACCAACTGGCACGACGAACCATATCAGGATTAAGCGCGGCCTGGCAGCCTCCCAGGGTGGTTAGCCCAGTTGGGCTAACCACCCTGGCATGGCAATTTATGACAATTTTTTTCCTTCAAATTTCTACCACCAGTATAACGTATGTTACGCCGCATCCTTCGATTAGACATTTCTTTCTTCCTCGTAATCAAAATTACTATAAATTTTCTCTTACGACCCATGCTTCACTTGAAAAACGTAAAATAAGTAGGAGCAAAGCTGCGAAATTACCAATAACTTTGCCCACAGTTCACAATCGTGTAAATAAATGCATCAATCTCTGAACAATACCTACTAACAAGTTGTGACGTTCATACAAAACAAACTTCGAGCGATGCCGACACGGGCGCGTGTCGCTCTGGATTAAACCGGTTTATTAAGGTTTTAGTATGGTTCCCATTCTGGTTTCGCTCCGAGTGAAACCTTTACTGAAAACCGGGTTTAACCTTTATTAACCGGTATTTTCTAAACCGGTTTCAAGCCCTGATTTATACTGTTGATTGATGGCACTTGGTGGAATTTGTTGTTACACATATTGAGAACTCACTTGTACTTTTCCACAGTATTTTTATTTTTTATTTTTTAATAGACCTGACCGGTTTCGCCTTACGGCATCCTTAAAGGTTTACGATGGTCAGGTCTATTAAAAAATAAAAAATAAAAATACTGTGGAAAAGTACAAGTGAGTTCTCAATATGTGTAATATGTATGTATTTACAAAAAAAAAATGTATCTAAGTAAGTTTATCCGCATTAACCCGTAACACAAGCTAGTTAAGCTATGCTTACCATGGCTCTAGGTGGCGTTGTGTAGATTGTCCTAGAATTGTTCTAGAATATTACTTTCAAATTATTATTTTACGAGCGATATTGCCGATTATCTCCAACTTTCCTGCCCAAGTCCCATATAGTCACGCCCTTCCTACCTTTTAACAGGTACACGTGAAACTCTTCATGCTGCCATGCTAGGTCTACTGCTGGCTGGACTCTTCTAGGGCAGCGTTCAATGGCGGTGTTTTTGAGATTAAAGGCGCTCAAGCAAACATTCCTTTGATTAAGTTATCTTGGCTGAAATACAATATGTGTTGTACACAAAACATTCATGAAACCCATGTTGTTAGTTCAGACTTATAATCTCTAGCTTTGTATTAAATTTCAACCGAATACGTGCAGTCGTTTAAGCGTGATTGAGTAACAAATGTTTAAACATGTTCACAAATGTTTACACTTAAGATTATCAGAATTATTAGCTGATGGACTACTTCTATCCCGATGATAGGATCCTGTTATTCACTGGAAGGGGATCATTATTCCCTGCTCTGGGGACCACATCAATCAAACAATCAATTAGACTATTACAATCCACTGCTGGAATTTAATTCTTCGCCCTCTACATCCAGACTGTCTCAGCCGTCTTTTTCATGTCGTTGGTCCATCTGGCTGAGAGCGTCCTACATTCTGTTTGCCTTCTCGCTTTCTCCACTCAAGGACTTGTTTGCTCCAGCGGCTATGGCTATAAGTTCTTTAGCAGATATGGCCAGCGCACTGACGCTTCAGCTAGTTTATTCAGCTAGCTGTATTAGTGACTAGTTCTTTTTCGGATGATCTCATTGCAAATATTATCCTTCAAAGAGACTCCAAGCATATCTCACTCCATAGGCCGCTGCGTGCCTTATAATTGGTGACCTAACTCTGCCGTCAGTGTCCACGTTTCTCCACCATAGGTATAAGTAGTCAAAGATCAAAATTTCGGCCACAGGACGTACACTGCTGAACATAGGCCTCCACCATCGACCTCCAATCCGACCGGTTGGAGGCGGTCCTGCATTCAAGACGTATAGTATAGTCAAAGCCTACAATTAAAAATTTACAAGAAGAATTGACAGAGGTAAGACATGATGGTTTCTCCCGTCCTAATTGAGCAATCCGACTGAGGAAATACCTCCGCCCAGACTACCGCGGCTAATAATATATATAGATAACCTTGTGTTGTGTTTCCGGCCGTGAGTAGGGTAGCCAGAGCTCATCGGGGAGGTTTTGTGTTGTCAGTGGGAAGACCAAGAAATTTTTCTTCTGCACTGACAGCACTGAGACTCCTTAACCTTCTTCCCTTCTCCTTTCCCTTCCCCTCTTGTCTATATGGTCGGCAGCAAAGAAAGAAATTCTTTGTTCTACGTAACATCCTGTATAAATATAAAATTGAAACGATTGTCTAATAGCTATGTAATTTGTGTAATTGTTACTAGTATAATCATCATTGAATATAGGGAAAATAATTGTATCGAGGGCTTAGTAAATTCATTACATTGCAGCCCTTTGCTTGTGTTGGAGTCTAGAAGATTTAATATCTACTCGAAACTTTTTAAAGGTATGTTTTAATTTTATACCTTTTGTTTTTTCAAATTTTATGGAAGTAATTTTACCTTGTCTTGCTATGTCTTGTGCATCAGGATTATCCAGTATTGGCCTATGAAAATTTAGAGCTTGAATCTCTATTTTTTATTATTTTTTGTGTGCGTAATTCCCACGGATACTAATGTCGGACTTGAAACGACTAAAACGCACGCCGTCTTTAGGTCCTTAGTTGCCGGAGATGAGATAGTTCACTCTCTGGGACTTCTAGAGTAAGTGTACTACTTACTAAAATTAATTCTATGGTACTAAGTAATATTATAAGTTGGATAAATTCAAAACGTATATATTAAGTCGAAAATAATAACATAATTTCATAAGACTCCGTTCACGTTTTTTTTTTGATATCGTTTCCGCTGCTCCATAAAAACTTTCTTTAAAGTTGAAAGTATAATATATACCTAAAACACTCGAATTGATCCAGTCGTTTTCGAGTTATGCGCTTAGAAAAATATTTCTCAATTCATTTTTATTGATATAGATAACATACAAATTTTAAAATGGAAATTGCTATATACATTAATATAACTAAATATTATATAAATATAGAATTCCGCCGCATCATCATAACCGACTAGAAAAAGTCTCAAAAGGCCAGTAGCATTGTATTGCCACTTAGAATTTGCAATAGTGCAACTTTTCAACCTTTCGGTCAAAACGAGCAGTTGGTTTAATGTAAAATGAAACAACGAAAACAATTCCATCATTTACTTAAAAAAATCTATTTTAACAAATACGATATTTATAAATAATATCATTAGTAGCTATATAAAAATTATCTCCATCAAAAACAATTCCAGATGGCACGTAATCTAAGTCCATAAGCTTAACAGGAATCACACTGTTTGGTCTTAACATATATAGTCCATCATTAGTAGCCAAAATAACCCTACCATAAGCATCAGTAACTACTGCTCTAGATGTATCTTTCGCAATTCCTACAAATTCTATTGGCTCTTGAAACCCTTTTAGAAGCATTTTAATATATTTAGAATCACATTCGTAATAAATATTACCATCGTCGTCAACTGCTAACATATAAGCGCAAGGAATATTTTGTACTTTACTAATTTCATTGTTTTCTATATCTAGAATATATACTTCATTTTCTGGAAACATGACTGCGTATAAAACATCAGATATATTAGGTTTAAATAGTTGAACTATGTCATGGTCTTTGTTACTAAAGAATTGAGCTTTATCGGAGCTATTTAGGAAATATAGACCATCATCACTTGCTATATATACCTTTCCTTTTTGGACGTCGATTGCCGCTGCTTGCCCTTTAATAGTGTCAATTTTAATTACTTCATTATCTCTTAATATATATTGATCCATTTTTGTCTGTATATCATCGTTTTGTAGACTCTCCACGTCTATTAGCGTGAAGTGTAGGTCTTTGTTTAGCGGGTTATAGACTAGATTTGTAGGTAGACCTTTAATAGTGAAGATTGCAGTCTTCGTGTAGTACATCCCATCGTAGTGGTGTGAGCAGTTGTCAGAGAAGACTGATGGTAGTATCAGTAGCAAGAAGAACAGCATTGTGATCTGGAATTCAAAGAAAACGAGTTGTTTAATGTGTTATCATTATTAAGTTAGTGCCGCGGTAGCCTAGTGGTATGGGTAATGGACTGCTGAGACGAGGTCTCGGGTTCGATCCCAGGTTTTCCCTTGGCATACACTAATGTCTTTTCGATGCTTTTCAAAATTATGTATTAACTATTAATTATGTGTGTATTTATCGCAGGTTTATGGCAATAGGCTAACCTATTACATTGGGACCTAAACATAAACTGGCGAAATGTGGGTGCTAGCACCTCTGCCTAACCCTTCGGTGATATGCATGAGTTTATGTTATGTTATTTAAGTGATGATTTTTGATGAGGCTTTCACCTCGACGCCCAGGGTCTATTTCTTATTTGTTTGACTCAAGGCTTGGATTGCCCTCACAGTCGTAATACTAACAATTCAGATGTAATAAGATCTGATACTCTCCAAGGCTTACTCGTAGTGCTTGTGCGGCTAAGCACATAATTAATTTCCTTGTGATTTACACCAATCAAGTCTAGATACACAGCTACTCTGGTTATTATTAGCCGCGTTATTGTTTGCACAATTTTGTATCATGGACATATCACATAACGTTTTCTCACAATATGTATGTCATACTATTGGTCGTTACATATGAAATTGCTGTTTTGTTTGAAGAAATTGGACGAAATGAATTTTCAGTACTAACATTTTCGCATTTTTTAATGTATCTTTTCTTTTGTGTATGAGTGAAACAACATTAAGTAAACAGAAACTTTTATTACATTTTTAAAAAGTGACAGCTGTAAAAAAGTTATACGAAAATCATCAAAATGGATAGAATTTAGGTAGTACTGATTTTAAAAATCGAATTGAATTTGTCAAGCGGCCAATAAAAATTAAATTTATTACGGAGTTGTAAAATCTTGAAATCAACTTTCAAACAAAATATTTGATTACTACAGTGTCTAATAAACTAATTACAGTAAATTGAAAACGGTTCGTTTCGACGCGATTCCATCAATACCTATAATGTCACTTTGTCAATACATATAATGGCCCTGGGGCCTTACCATCGTCTCTTAAAGGTATATTATTTCAATCTTACTTTATTTTCATAGACGGACGGAATCGGACTCGAACCGTAGTCATCACTGTCGATACGTGTGTGAGAGAAATGTAAAATCTAAGCAATGAATCAAATATACTACTACAGTACGATATTCTGTTTGACCGAGTTTGCCCACGTAACACTGGCTACCCAGTTTAAACCTTCAATAACTAAAAACCCTTTATCCTTAATTTACTCACCCAGATATCTTATTATTGTCCCACAACCGTTTACTTCAAAATAATGTCAAATACTATTAGATAACCACATTATAATTAATGTTATTCTCGATTAATAAGAGGTCAACTTTAAATAGGGATGTTAATAACTAAAATATGAATATACAAATAAATATAAAAATATATTTTTATTTCAGTTAAGATAACAATAATTGTACAAAGTGTATTAATCAATTTACCTACCCTGATCCTCACCGTACTAGGGGCAAAGGTGCCCATGACGCTAGCGGTATTGCCCCGCTGAGTAGCAACAGCCAGACTTTGCTTGCTGCTTACCCTGGAGGGTAATAGGCGTGAGCATACACATGAGTGTATAGTATGAAACAGAATTTTATTAATGGCTTTTTTAATTCTATCGGTCTTGGCACATAGAGTTACTTAAACAACTTCTGATTTGGATATAGAAGGGACAAGAAATAAAAAATAGACTTATTAAACGACGTGCGTTGTGGTCGAACAGCTCTTGGTTGACGGTATTTCCTTACGAAAAAAGGTACAGGAGCAATAACCATATTTCATGAGTTATTCTACTATTTTTAAAATATAATATTCAAAATGGCAATATTTAAAATTGCAATATACAGAATGGCAATATTTGAAATTGCAATATTCAAAACGGCAATATTTAAAATTGCATTATTCAAAATGGCAATATTTAAAGTTGCAATATCCAAAATGGCAATATTTAAAATTGCATTATTCAAAATGGCAATATTTAAAGTTGCAATATCCAAAATGGCAATATTTAAAATTGCAATTATTTCTTCTACAGACTGTTGACAATATACTGAACGGAATTTGTTTACAATGTTCGCATCCCTAGAATATATTACACTATCGATGTTCCACTCTCCGGGTTGAGTGCCCTCATATCTACCAAATATTGGGGACAATATAGAATCGTTTAATAAATAAATTAGCAAAAACATGTACTCCTATTGTGCCCTGCGGTTTTCCACGACCTACCTAGTACGCCGTAGAATTTTTTTTTTGTTTTTTTTTTTTACTACGTAGGTAGGCAGACAAGCACACGGCCCAACTGATGGAAAGCGGCCACCGTGGCCTATGAACATGTGCAACACAAAGGGTGTCACACACGCGCTGCCCACCCTGAAGGGAAAAGGGGGAGAGCTGGGAAGGGGTGGGAAGGCGTGACTTTGCCATAACCACTTATTTTTTTTTATTAATACTCTGTAGGAACCTCTATGTTTGCCACCTAAGTGGTATATAAAAAAAGATTATATAAACAAAGTATATGCAAAGTTTCATGATTAACGGTTGAGTAGTTAAAGCGTGAAAGCGTAACAAATAATCAAACAATCTTGCATTAATTGTATTAATTATTGCACGTGATTCACCCGCTCGTAAATCAATGCTATAATGATGACAGCCCATTGGGTTTTATGCTCATGTTCTTCTCATGTTCATATAGTTACGGTTAGTCATCATCATCAGATAGAAGGGTTTTCCTATTTCATGCCCCTTGGCGGAACCACATTTTCTTTGATGAGTATAAGTTACATAGAAAATTCTAAGGAATTTCGATAAAACTCTAGTCCTATTAAAAATATACACATATATCCACGGTAGCCTAGTGGAATGGGTAATGGACTGCTGAGACGAGATCTTTTCGATGCTTTTCGAAGTTATGTGTGTATTTATCGCAGGATTATAAAAGTGCCCGGTTAATGGCAATAGGCCACCTATTACATTGGGACCTAAACATAAACTGGCGAAATGTGAGTGCAAGCACCTCTGCCTACCTCTTCAGAGATACGGGCGTGAATTTATGTTATGTCTATTAAAAAAAACTCTACTTATATGCCTAATTTCGTTGCTAACTTGTATTTAAAGATGTTGCGCTGCAGAGTATCCTTTGATTGCATTTGTTGTCTAGGTGAACTCTTTTTTTTATGTACGGCACGTAAATTTGACTTCACCTCGCCTGATGTTAAGCTGAAGGTAAAGTCTCATGACAGAGGGTCATAATTGCAAACACGTTCAGTGCTACGATGGTGGCACTCAGCTTGACGGCCTCATCAGATGCTTTTTCACGCCCCGCTTAAAGGACCCGGGACTGTAGGACTTTTCTTTTCTTTTCCTCATCCACTTCACATGATCTTGGGCTGAGTTTGTTGTAAATGTTGTAATTTTCTGCTTACGATTTTGGTAACAAAGTTATGATTTAAGTAAGCAAACTATGAAGCTTTTTATTTCACACCCATGGATACCTCTCCGCCATGGCTAGAGGGACGGTTATGTCGGATTCATAACATAACATATTAAATTCACGCCTATATCCCCGAAGAGGTAGGCAGAGGTGCTAGCACCCACATTTCGCCATTTTATGTTTAGGTGCCAATGTAATAGGTGGCGAGCTTATTGCCATTAACCGGGCACTTAAAACCTGCGATAAATACACACATAACTTCGAAAAGCATCGAAAAGTCATTGGTGTGTGCCATGGTAAAGCCTGGCATCGAACCCGAGATCTCGTCTCAGCAGTCCATTATCCATATCACTAGGCTACCGCGGTATTTTTTTCGGATTCGAACCGACTAAAATGGCACGACCTCTTTAATCCATCAGTGGCCGAGGGTGAAGTAGCCTCAGTTCCCAGTTGGCTCAGGGCCATAGAAGACACCCTCGGGTGTGCAACTACGGAGTCTAGATCTTTCCCCGAGCAGGGAAGGGCTTGGGGCCAATGTCCGCCGGCCTGTGTCTAATAAGGTTACAGGTGTCTTCACTTGCTACTTCGAAGATAAAACAGACACAAAGACATATTTTTTATAAAAATGGGTATACTGTTTTCAGTTTCGTGTATATCCTATATTTATTATATTCATTTTTAAGTATTGATCTCTTAAAAGAAAAAAGAAAAGACTAATTTATATTAAAAAAATCTTACGTAAATTACCTTTTGAATGCCAGCAAAATGTTTAACTTTTTATTGAACGATTATTGCACGCACGCATACGCACCATAAAAAACAAAACTAGTGAAACATTTCATTAATTAAAAATTAAACAAGTCAGTAATATAATTAACGAGCAAATAAATTAGTGAATAAAAAAAAATAAACTTTCACTTTTTTAAGAAAAAAAAAACGTTTTGAACTTTTAATGTTTTGTATGTATGTATGTTTGTTTGTGTTTGTTATTGATAAATGCTTGCAGTTTCGATATCAACCGCTATATATTTCTTTCGTTCAGGGAAGTGGAATGTTGGTTTCCACTATTCAGTTTATTACGAGAAGTTTTTCTATTGACCATCACCAGAATAGAGTTGATCTCATCATCATTATTCTCTGAACCTATTCCCAACTCAGTTGGGGTCGACTTTCTAGTCTAACTAAGATGCGGCTGAACTTCGATATTTTCTGTGAAGTGACTGCTATCAGACCACCACAACCAAATTGGCGATATCGAAGTTCTGTAGTTAGGCTAGTCGGACTTTTGAGGACTCCAACTACCTGTAACAACTGCCATAGATGTTCGTATGTCAACCGGGACCGACGACGGCTTGACGTGCTCTCCGACCAGACCAGTGCAAATAGGAATATTTTGATATTCATGCATACAAATATTTGCACCGAGCGGAGATCGAACTTTCCCTCGTAGCAGTCGCATTCACTACCGCCACACGACAGTGGCTGTCTCATATCATAGAGGCTTTTCTCAATTCCACTGTAATTTTATTAATTATTACAGTCGTTTGAGTCTATCTGTATTTTGCCAAGACTTTACTGGCAGATAACTAACATATAGATGACGTAATTTTGGGAGTTTTTATAGTAGTGAAAAGCGTTTATTTCTTGAATAAAAAAAAAATCCGAGATCGAGTTTTACGCGGATGAAATCCCGTCTAATAAATGCACAATGCGCCCGCGCAGAATTTCTTCCACGCTCCGTCGAGCGATCGTTCGTGTATTGTATTGTATAACAAGCCTCATGCAAGGTGAAACTAGAGTACGTAACATGTATGCCAGGGTCGGACAAGGTTCCAATTGGTGGGATTCCTGGATGCTGGTATACATGATTCTTAAGATTAAATTTAAAACAATTTTGATAGGAAAAAGTGAGTGCTCCTACTGAAACCCGCGATGTTGCCCTAGTAATGGGGAATGTTTAAAAATTGTGTAACATAATTCATTGAGATCGATAGTTCGTATGATTGTTGGTAGATATAGAGTCCCATCATCACCCGATTATGGTTGTACAGGAGAATTTGGAAAGCTCAAGACTCTGTGGCTCAGCGGTTAGTGCATTCTCCTTGTAAGGGAAAGATTGCAGGTTCAAGTCCTGTCGGAGTATCCTCTTTTACCGATCTAAATTCATTTGACACAACTAGCATACTGTTGTCAAGTCAGCTTAGGTCAGAGTACAGTCGTTTTGAGTTTATTTTATTTTATTTATTTGTTACACAACACAGATTACAATTGTGATTATAATTGAAATAAAATTATACAATCAAATTCTGAATGGCAATCCAAAAACTTGTGTAAACAGAAAAACTTCTTAACACATAACTATTTTAAAGGAATACATATTTATAGTACGTAGTTAGCTAGTCACATAGTTGGGTGTGGAATAGAAGACACCCTTGAGTGAACCAATATAAGTTTCAAGTTTAGCGAATATATCAAGTTCGTTATTTTTTGCCAAATCGTTGTACTGACGGGCCATCCTAACCAGGGGGGTTATAGAATGAAATGTTGTTTTTATAAATCTGTAAGGCTAGTAGATTTGAATGATTGGATCTGCGTGCGCTGTGTCTGGTGTTGAAAGTAATTTGAGAGAGTAAGTAAGGGGTATCCAGTTTCGAGTGAATTACCTTATAAAGATGAACTGAATCAAGATATATGCGACGGGTTTCCAACTTTTGAACATTATATCTTATGAACCTACTTCGTAATTAAGATTTGTACGACCTAAGTGTTGACGGTATATGGTATGAATAGAATACACTAATGTGAAAGCTAATATTTAAGTGAGAGTCATAAAGATATCTACATTCTTAACAATAATTTTGTTACAGATGTTTGATAAAATGTGGACAGTACTTCTAATACCAGCCTTCCTGCCAGGACTCTTCTCAATCCCCAGCACGAGCGATCTCTCCAGTACTTTATTCAAAGACGATCAAATCATTTTCTCATCCAGCTTCAATATCACAAGAATACTCGTCCCAGCAGACGGCACTAAATATTTACAAGCAGAGTCATCTGAAATACCATCAATATTTTTCACAGTAGCAGATCCAAAGCTAGAAGGTGGTACATGTATATATGTTTTAGAAGGTTTTGCAGCATATGAATTGCTTGAAGGTGGCCGTGATTCAACTGCAGACTACACTTTTGATAAAGCTATATATTTCGGAGCAAGAGATGGACTTTATAAATATCATTCAGATAGTCTTTCAGCCAAAAAGTTTGGTCCATTTAGAGATGATATAATTCAGTTACAAAAAGCTAATGGAAGTGATCTTATATATATACTAACTTCAGATAGAAAATTGTTTAAGATGGAGAAGAATGGTACAATAAAAACAAGAATGCAGAACGTGAATTGTGCTACAGAATTTGTACTAGATACAAATAATAATATTTATTACGTTGGTTGTGGAGACAAAATGCCACATATAGTTAAAGCTGATGGTAATGTATTAAGTTTAACAACTAGTATTATGGAAGAGTTTAAAGATATAAAACTTCTAAGACCAGCTTTTATTATGGAGAATTGTGTGCCGTTCTTTGGAGATGGTTTTTTGTATATATTGTATTCAAATGGTACGTACGAAAGAAAGGATTTTCAGATTAAGGAAAGACCGACGGCATTTAGTGTCGATGCAGCTTTGTACCTCGTAGCAGCGGTCAATGGAAAAATATATGAATTTAATGTTATGGAAGTGTTAATAAGATCAATGTTTGGAGTTTCATCTGAGTGGCCTAAAGATGTCACCAAAATCATCATGTCGATTATTGAAACGGCAAAAGACGGTATATTGGGGTTTACACCAAGTCCTAATGTTTTGTTAACATAATGAATAATATTTAGTTATTAAAAAACTTTTGTTTGTTATGTTTTATGTTTTTGATAGTAACTAAATGTCTGAAGGATCATATCAAATGATGAAGTAAGTAATTGTGAAAGTAATATAACAAATTAATTATATTTATTAGTTTTAACCAGCTAAATAACCTTTAATATTCCAGCACTTAAATGTACACTGAACTCCAGAAGTGCATGACACCTAAAGATCTATAATCCTTTGAAAACATAAGTCTAATTTATTTTCTATTCATCAACGGCACGATATGGTATTAATTAATTACACGTATTAACGTATGCATTAACCTTAACAAATGTCGTCATTTTATTAGACAAATATAAATTTCAAATTGGCCTGGAGCCCATTGTATATTATTCTCACTCTAACTCTTTCTCGACTCTAAGCCTCTTTTCAATCCCAGTTTTGACTTTCTAGTCTACGACATATTCCGTGATTCCATCTGGCCTTCAGAATCTTTTGGCGGTATCGAAGTACCAGTTGTCGGACTTCTTAGGGCTAAAACTTCCCGTATTTATTGCCATTGATGTTCGTATGGCAACCGGGACCGACAGCGAGGGTTAACGTATTCCTGACGTACACATCTGTCTACACTTTCATTTTATTATTCTAAAGATATAATAACCTCGGTAGCCTAGTGGTATGGGTAATGAACTGCTGAGACGAGGTCTCGAGTTCGATCTCAGGTTTACCATGGCACTCACCAATGACTATTCGATGCTTTTCGAAGTTATGTGTGTATTTATCGTAGGTTTATAAGTGGCCGGTTGATGGCAATAGGCTCGCCACCTATTACATTTAGACCTAAACATAAACTGGCAAAATGTGGGTGCTAGCACCTCTGCCTACTACACGGGATATAGGCGTGAGTTTATGTAATGTTATATGTTATAATAAATATTAATTTGAATAATTTTCCAAAAGTAGAAAATCTCAATTTTGAATCTTAAAATCTTTGGATACACTAAACAACCCGCTTCATTATTTGTATTATTCTTTTCCTTTTTCTAGATAGTGCTGTAAATGGGATATAGGATCTTTTTGCGAATACGTTCGCAGACGAATCCTGGATCCTGCCTAGTATTTTATAACACCAAATGGTAAAACCACCACACACACTACAAGGTAAAATGTCAGCAAGTTTTCTTAACAGTTTTTAACATAAGTAGCTAAATACTAAAGTTTCATTTAACATTTAGTTTTTTATTATTATTATTTAAAACCGTGAAAATGAAGGACTGCTGAGAGTAGGTCTCGGGTTTAATCCCAGGTTTTATCATGGTACACACCAATGACTTTTCGATGCTTTTCGAACTGGCGAAATGTGGGTGCTAGCACCTCTGTCTACCCCTTCGTGTAAATATATATATATATATATATAGGCGTGAGCTTATGTAATGTTTATCATTTATTATAATTTAACTTACGTACTTTTTTTTTCAGTGTCAAAATAACTAACTTCATGACCCAAATGGTATACTGTGTATAACTTCAAGAATAGATTGGTACATTGGGTATAAATTCCAGAACCGAATGGTACAGTTTTGTGTAACTTCAAGAACCGGATGGCACATTGTGTATAACTTCAAGAATAGATGAGTACATTGTGTATAACTTCGAGAATAGATTGGTACATTGTGTATAACTTCCAGAACCGGATGTTATAGTGTGTATAACTTCACGAATGTAGATAGTTCGTCAACTCCTAAAGGTGTCAATATGGAAAACTGCTCTATTGTCAGCAAAATATGTTGGTAATGGTAGCTATGGGAAAATAATGCCCTGACTAGAGTATATCTAAGTGTGGTACGAAATGTATATAATAATTGAAAAATAACAACGTAGGTATGATTAAATAAATATACCGAGGGAAAAATGGCTTGTGTTGTTTTAAATTGTGAATTTTCACTGGAGCTTTGCTTGGGTTAAGAATACATATTAAATATTACATTTAAATCGAAAAAAATAACAAAAACATCATTTGTTTTCATTTTTAGACTTTTTTTGTTCTTCTTTTTGGTTGTGGTGGTAAAATGTTCCACTGCTAAGTTAGAGCTTATAAGTTCGATGCTTGTTTAGTGCGAATCATTTGTAAAATTAAAATATGAATATCAGTACTATATCAAAACAAATGAATATAATTTAAGTACTTGTCAATGTGACATAATAATTAAAATAATTGCTATATTTACATAAGTTGATGTTATTATTTACGATGAAAATGAAATCCCTAATATTTTTCCTTGTTATTTATATAACATTTTACCGTGACCGTATCAGAAGTGCGTGTCCTTTGCATATTCAGCTGCATGATAGCTGAGCTTAAATGAAACTGTCAATCGACTGGTAGCCGTGTCAGCACGACTCTAATTTATCTGCCCATGTGCCACAAATTGTTACGTCCACACTCAATGTGATGTCTAGATGCCACGCTGTCCGGTCCGCTGTTCATGTCACAATCTGGACGTACTATGTACATATCTACTTATGTTCACGCCTATTTCCATCGAGGTAGGTAGAGGTGTATTAATACCCACATGTCAAGAGCCGCACGACCCCACCAACCATTTTATTCGGTCCCAAATAATAGTGTATGAGGAGGGGTGAGGCTATTGGTTTCTTTTCTTAGTGTAACCGGGGTCTAGGATGATGATGATGATGGAATTGATTCTGGGTTGTGACTAAAGGTAATAACAAAAAAATTTGATACGTACGATACATTTGGTACGTTTAATTCCAATGATAGAATCAATAACATTAAGTAATTCCGGTAAGAAAATATTGCAGACCAATTATACAATCAAATCATTTCTTGATTTAGAAGCGATTTGTGAAATGGAATCTGATTTTGCTTCCAAAAATTCCTGAAGGCCAGCCGAAAACGTTTTTGTTAGAAGTGTGAGGATATTGTATTCGTAAATCTTTTTCTCGTAAGCGTAATATTGAATAAGAGTAGCCTCTAATGAATATGCAGATGGATGAACAAGGAATTTGAAATCTGAAGTTTCGCTGCTCGCATTCGGGTATGCAACATAAAATTGATTATCAAAGATAACTGGTACGCCATTGTCAAGAACGAAAGGTGGTTTCACGATATCGACGTAAGAAGAAGTTTCTGGAAGACCTTCAATTTTCTTAACACCGTCTGTGTCCACAAGGTATACTTTCTTATCTGTTGTTAAGTAATACAGATTGTTTTCATAATCCAAAACAATCTTTTGAGCGTTAACTGCGCCTTCAATTTTCTCTTTCGTCGTTCCCTCTTCAGTAACTTTGTATAAAGTTTGATCTTCTGTCAGTATATACAAAACATCACTACCATTGACTTTAGCAATACTGATAATACTATCAGTTAATGTACCATATTTCTCAGCGCTGTTTGTTGCTTCTTTATAGATATATACACCGTCTTGTGCTCCAAAATAAACTATCTTTGTATCGTCATTCGCTGCTGCAGCATCTCTTCCGTTATCAAGCAATTTTGTCACTACTCCCCTTTTACGGACATAAAGACCTTGGTCTACTCGTTTCCCATTTTTATCATCAGCTAAAACAAAGAATAGTATACTGCCAAGGTCTTCAGACTCATCATCATCATCGGAATCGTCTTCGAAGTTTAATGCGTTTAGTGGTACTAGTAGATTGACAACATTATGCTCGGCAGTGTAAACGACTAATTCTTCAAGGAAAAATTCCTTATTGATCTCGATTATTTCATCATCTGTGGTGTTGGTAGCTGGAGCGGCAAACGCTAGGCCTAATAGTAGAACCGTCGCAAATATTGTTAGAACCTTCATTCTGGAACCTGGAAAGGCCAATAAAACTAGAATTAGCATTTTAAAATGAGTAGCACATCGCGATTACACAGTATTGTATTGTTTTGTGATTATTAAAATAAAAAAATAAATTAATTAATGTTCATTCTTTAATCCACGCGGCCCGCCTGATGGACTGTGGTTACCGTGACCTATGGACATTTGTCACATTTGTGCTGCCGACTATATAGAGAAGAGGGAAGAGGAAGGGGGTGGAGAAGGTTAAAAGAGTCAGTGCAGAAGACAAAGAAGGGTTTTTCGCTCTACCGACTGACAACACAAAACCTCGACAGTGAGCTCTGGCTACCCTACTCACCGCCACCACACTTCTCTATATGGGCGGCAGCACGAATGTGACGCCCCTGGTGTTGCAAACGTCCATAGGCCACGGTAACCACTTTCCATCACGTGGGCCGCGTGCTTGTCTGCCACCTCAGTGGTATAAAAAAGGAATGCTCTGCCCACTTAAGCTACTAGACCTTATCTAGAGCGTCGTAAGGGGCTATGTAGGAGCCATCTACCTACAATCCTAACTATCGGAAACAAAGATCAATTTTTCAATCATTTTTAAACACGAACAGGATGGCAACTTTTTATATCTTATATTATATTTCTATATTATATTATTAATGTTAATTAATTCTTATATATCTATATTAATATTACATTCTTACTGCTAATTATATCTATGCTATATCGAAAAGACAGCCCAAGATTGTTTACATTTATTTAACTACCTAAATAAATTACTACACTTACCGATATAATACCTAACTATGCTTCAAAATCAAATAGGTACTAATTAATACCGTTTAGTTCAGTCCAACTCCACTTATTATAAAAAGTGTTGTCAACAGAGATAACATTATAAACCTAGTGATATTATAAGTATAGGTATGTTTATATTATGTTGCTTTAACTAAAACTGTAAGTTCAAGTGTCATTGTAATAAGATAAAAGTTTTACAGTTAACTGTTTATCATTTCTGATTATTATGTACAGAACCCGACTAATGGCTTTAGCTATTACCGTGTAGAACTTGTCTACACGTTAAAATATTATTTTTATAATAAGGAAAGGGGTAGGCAGATGTGCTAGCACCCACATTTCGCCAGTTTATGTTTAGGTCCCAATGTAATAGGTGGCGAGCCTATTGCCATTAGCCGGGCACTTATAAACCTGCGATAAATACACACATAACTTCGAAAAGCATCTAAAAGTCCAATGACTTTTAGATGCTTTTCGAAATGCTATTTCGAAATGCTTTGTGTGTGCCATGGTAAAACCTGGGATCGAACCCGAGACCTCATCTCAGAAGTCCATTACCCATACCACTAGGCTACCGCGGTCTTCTACTAAACTGTTCTAACTATTAATTAAACTTCTACTAAAATATTTTTTTTTTAGACAAAACCTAAATTATTGTACGATTAGGAAGATTACGTCAACGTTGAAAAATGTCCTGTCGAATTTGGGTACAGGTGGCTTGATGGGAATCTCGTGGTTCCCACATCAGAGGTAGGCAAGATTGAAATAATATTACTTTTAATTTTTATTGTCCATGCGCAAAAATCTTTACGGATATCACCGGATACCGGATTTTTTCACCACCTCCGCTAAAGCCGATGGAGGTGATTATGTCGGACTCGAACGTTAATCGTCTTTGGGTATTTGATTGCCGGAGGTGAGATAATACAAGATATATCTCTCGCATCCCGGCAGACCCGGGGTTCATTCTTTTTGAAAAAGAAGCGTAGGGAAGCATCTCCCCTACGCTTTTTTTCCCCGTACGGAAATCTTGTGGAAAATCGTGCCCAGATATCGTCTCATTGCTAGTCATCCTCCATGACCCCCTACCCCTGATGTGGCCACCACGAAGTTCCCATCTAGCCCCCTGTAGCCAAATTAGGCAGGGCATTTTCCAACATTTGACGTTTGATTTGACGTTATTCTCCGAATTCTACAATAATTTGGATTTTACAACTCCAACATAAAACCGAAATTATTGTACGATTCGAGTAGGTACAATAAGTTCGGTTTTATCTACACTAAATAAAATTAATTCAACTACAAGGATTATAAATGCTTCCCTTACACTTCGCCATCGCTTCCCAAACCATTATTCCACACATCATTAACTACCTAAATAATATTGTTACGAGATATGTAATCCAATTAACAATTACCAAGGTCACTCATTACAGATAAGACAACTAATTATAATTCAAACTTATACTTATATACAAATAATATTATTCGTTTTTAATACTCCCGAAGACACCCTCAGAGACACCCCCTGACCTCCCTCCTTGCGGTGGAGTCCTAAACCAATTGAGAAAAGTCTGTGCCATAACCTCATCGGCCGATCAGCAGATAAGGTTGACTGGGCCGTAAGGGTTTTGGTTGGAACTCATAACCTCAGAACAAATTAGGGGTTTACTGATATGGCGCTTGAATCAAAATTTTAAAGACCTAATATGCCATTACATAAATCAAGTAAGTAGGTAGGACATGACGGCATCGCCCGTCCTAATTGAGCAGTCTGACTGGGGAAGTACCTCTGCCTTACAGAATACTGCGGCTAATAATAACCTCGTGTTTTATTCCGACGGTGAGTAGGGTTACCAGAGCTCACTGGAGAGGTTTTGTGTTGTCAGTGAGAAGGCCGAGAAACCCTTCTTTGTCTTCTGCACTGACAGCACAGAGACTCTCTTAGACTTCTCCCCACGCCTCTTACCCTTTCCTCTTCTCTACATGGTCGGCAGCACGAATATGACGCCCCTGGTGTTGCAAACGTCCATAGGCCAATTTCTTGGAGTCTGGGGTCCACTTTTTTCAGTCTAAATGCGAGGGAGTCATCCCCCCGACATCTACAATATTTTCCTTGAAGCGACTACCATCTAACTTCCACAACCTATTGGTGATGTCAAAGCATTGTAATTAGATCAGTTGCTGAACTTTTTATGGCTCTACCTACCGATAACGACTGTTAATATGTTCGTATGACATCAGAAACTGACGGTTTAGGGCCGGCACATTATTGGCATCGGCTAGGTAAAGGTTCATTCAGCATTATCTCTAAAGATGTTTTACCATGGCGAAGCGTAGTTTCCGACTGTGCTGTTTGTTACCTAAGGATACCATTCCTTGTCAATACCGATAAAGTGCGCCGGCCCTAAATGTGCTCTCCGAGGCGCGACCAGACCAATGCAATATATTTTTGTAATATAACATAAACTCACGCCTATATCCCCGGTAGAGGTGCTGGCACCCACATTTCGCCAGTTTATGTTTAGGTCCCAATGTAATAGGTGGCGAGCCTATTGCCGGGCACTTATAAACCTGCGATAAATACACATATAACTTCGAAAAGTCATTGGTGTGTGCCAACCTGGGATCGAACCCCAGACCTCGTCTCAGCAGTCCATTACCAATACCACTAGGCTACCGCGGCTTTATATTTGTGCGCATGTATATGAATATTTGTATTGGTCTGGGTGTTTCTATGTATAATATGTTTGTATTTACAAAAAATATATATCTAAGTATGTCTATCCGCATTCTAGAACCCATAACACAAGCTAGTTAAACTAAACCTACCACGGGTCAAGGTGGCGTTGTATTTTATTTATTTTATTTATTTACACTCCTACTGATTAAGGGATTTAAAGTTCAGGTATTCCTCTCTTTGTTTGAAAGAAAAAAAAGAACCAGTTAATATATATATTTTTTTTTTAATCTATGGCACGTCAATTTGACTTCACCTCGCCTGATGCTAAGTGATTTTGTCGGACTCAATCCGACGAAAACGCACTACGTCTATGGATTTTTGATTGCCGGAGGTGACATAATACAAGACATAATATATCCCCTAATATGAGGAGTTAACCCCCTTCCCATAATGTGAGGAGACGCACTTTGCTGATGCTGATGCTGATGCTAAGCTGAAGGCAAAGTCTCATGAAAGAGGGTCACCATTGCAAACCCGTACAGAGCTACAATGGTGGCGCTCAGCTTGACGGCCTCATCAGTAGCTTTTTCACGCCCCGCTTAAAGGACCCGGGACTGTAGGAAGAAGGAAACACGTGCGCCGGCAAGGAATTCCAGGACTTAATGGTACGGCAGAGAAAAGACTCAATATACATTGTACATAGAGTTTGGAGGACATACAAGCTTAAATAGGATGAATTATGTGCTCTAACAGAATAGGAGCACCCATTTTCCTTTTATGGGGGCAGATGTGTTAGTTCTATTCTTAATGATAATGAAAGATAAAAATTATTTAAAATACTCACAGTAATATGTCTTCACAGGGAGAGAACTTTGAAGAGACTGATAAAATTTGTTTAAGATATCACACGTATATATTCTAAACGTTGATTAACCACTTATCAATATGTTTACATAGTTAGGTGCGATCATTATTTGACCCCTGCCGTTAGACTACAAAAAGGTCACTTGGACCGGTAATTTGATAAATTTCCTTTAAGACATAAGTCCTATATGCGTGAGTCTAGTAGAAATTGTCATTTTATTAGGAGTGATTACGTAGTTAGGCAGTAGTAAGAACCTCCACGCTATGAACCCTTTTTTAACTTGTGAAAAATACCCACGGATAACTACACCCTCTCCTCCTCTGCCAGAACTAGTTAGGCAGGTTATGTCGGACTCGAACCGACTAAAACGCACGCCGTCTTTTGATCCTTTGTTGCCGAAGGGGAGATAGTAGCCGATATAGGGGAACTGGGGACACTTGATCCCTATGGGAGACAAGGTACACCAATATTTTTTAAATTATTAAGTGTATTAGAGTATTTTTTAGTGTGGCAACACTAAGTAAACATTAATACCCTTAGTGTTACCACATTAAAAATAGTCTAATACGCTTAGTAATTCCAAAAATATTGGTGTACCTTGTCTCCTATAGGGATCAAGTGTCCCCAGTTTCCCTTATACCTTGCAACACGGCAGACCCGGGCCTGTCTCTTTCGAGATGACCCCCCCGAGGTGTAGGGACCACGGTGTCCCCGTCTAGCCCGCGGTTATGGGGAGGCGCACCTTGGGTTACTCTCGGCCCGCGGTCATGAAGGACGGAGGTCATTCTGCAACCTCCGACTTCCGAATCGCCTCCTGCGCGGGCTGTTTGGGTCCAACGCTGTGAACCCTTTTTTTTATACCACTTAGGTGGCAGACAAGCACACGGCCCACCTGATTGGAAGCGGTAACCGTGGCCTATGGACGTTTGCAACACCAGAGGCGTCACACACGTGCTGCCAACCCTGTAGAAACCTTCTGATGCCCTTCTTGAAGAACCCCATATTGTACCTACTTGTGCCTGTGACGGGAGAGTGTAGCAAGAGTAGGCCTGAGGGAGGGACAACAAGGCCGCCCATCACCTTACAGATTACATCAATTGACGAATGATAATATTATTTTTTTTTCCGTGTGCAAAATCTCCACGGGTACCGCCCCCACCAAAATCGGAGGAAGTGATTATGTCAGAGTCAAACTGACTAAATCGCACGCCGTCTATGGATCTATGATTGCCGGAGGTGAAATTATATAAGACATATCTCTCGCACCCTGGCAGACCCGGGTACATATTCTTAATATTTTTTTCTGTAAACCTGTGTGTGTATGTGTTGGGGTGCGTGTGTATGTGTTAAGCGCACCAAACGCAATGCTCCGCTCTCTCGATTCTTTGATACTTATGATTTATGATATGATTCTTAATATTTCTATATATTATTCTTAATATTTTTTTTTGATTTTTCTCAATGACTCAATCTACGGTCTTATTTTAGTAGCGCCTACGCTATTAGTAAACGCAATAAATTGTATTGTTTTGCTATGTATTCAGTTTACTTTTAACAAAAAAGTTTAATCGACTTCTAGAATGACGAAGTTCGGGAAGTTACCAAAAAGTTAATTACAGATATATCTCGAAGATAGAAGATTAAGTTACTAAAATGACGATACAATTGCAAATCGTCTGCGTAGAGGTGATAATTGGAAGATTTATCTTTGTTGATAGCATTAATAAAAATTGAGAAAAGAAGAGGAGAGAGGACGCTCCCTTGAGGCACACCCGCAGCAAGGCTACACCATTCAGAGGATGCTTCATCAGAGCGAAGCTGCTGCGAGTGACCCTGAAGACAGGAGTTAGACCAAGCGATTGCAGACAACTAAATATTCAGGGATGATAGGATGATCAGAAGGATGTCGAAATCAACAGGTGGTCCATTTCAGTTCATGCCTCGGTGGTAGATTCTCAGTTTATTAAATAACGAAAACTTCAACGCTGCTGAAAAGAATGAAACAAGTTTATTAGCAGGTGATTGTGATTTGTAAATGGGTACCCCCTACTATCAAACTAGTTTCGATATTTTCAGTAACATATATGAGTTGTGTATTACTAGTTGATTACCCACAAATGGCCAACTGTGATTTTTTAGTTCTACGTTATAGGGGGCGAGCATGCGGCGAACCTGTGGGGGTCTTTTAACGATGATGTATATACTGCAAGAAGAAACGTGTTTGAGTTACTTCGGCATGTGCAAATTACGTCCCCATCCGAAGACCCTGTGCTTTCCACACGTAAAAGCACGGCTAGGATCACCATCATCATCCTAGCGTTAGTCCCGGTCGCATCCGAAGCCTAAACATCATTCCCGGAACATTTTTCCCAACTCAGTTGGGGTCGGCTTTCCAGTCTAACTGTGATGCGGCTGAACTTCTATATTTTCCGTGAAGCGACTGCCATCTGACCTCCACAACCAATGGTCTAATGACCAATGGCGATATCGAAGTTCCAAGTTAGGCTGGTTGGACTTTTGAGGGCTCCAACTACCCGTAACGACTGCCATAGATGTTTGTATGGCAACCGGGACCGATGGCTTAACGTGCTCTCCGAGGCACTTATAAACCTGCGGCTAGGATGTTTAAATAATAAGTTTGTTATAAATTTTGACTTTAACACCAAGGTCCAAGGTTACTATATCGCGAAGGGTTGAGGTGTGGATACAAGCGAACGGCCGAGTTGTTAGGAGGTAACTAGCGCGATTTCCCGTTAGTCACCACGAAGTGCCGTAAAAGGAATTCGCTGCGTAAGCGACGCCGTGCTTGTACAATGCACTTACTGTGTCCCTACAAACCTATTGCCGTCCCACTGTTTCAGCCAGGCCCACACTCATAGAGGATGAAGGTCATTCTGTAACTTGCGATGTCCAATCGCCTCCACTCTTCGCGATTTGTGCGGGCCAAGAGTCTCATCTGGTACCGGTCCGTCGTCTCCATGTTGAGCATTAAGTGTAAGAACTCCTACTCCTAGGGCCACCACTAGGACCCGTCTCGACGTCTCCCATTCCGGGCTTCCGGTCAGCGTATGTCCGGCGATGCAAGAATAAGAAATTGACATTGACAATTTACTCATAGATTTATTCAATTTAAACAACAAGTGCATTTGCTTACTATATTTTATAATCATTATTTTTTGATGACAGTTGTGATTTTTATATAACTTTAATGGGTTTAAACCCAAGTACAAGTACATATTTACATTTATTTGAACATATCATTTCTTCCTAAATTAGCTATCCTAACCATAGATTCAGGTTTATTTTTCAAAAAGAAATGCATGTCTTGAGATAATTCACTAAACAGTAATGTCAGTACATTATATTCGTAGATTTTCTTGTTATAAGCAAAATATTCAATGAGAGTAGCTTCCATTGAAAATGCAGTTGGTCTTACTTTGAATGACAAATCTGTTGGTTCACTAGCCCCATTAGATAAGGCAATATAAGCCGTGTCGTCTATTATTACTGGGATACTATGCTCCATAAGGAATGGTGGTTTTATGATGTCAAGGAATATCGCTTCTTCTGTAGGCAGACCCTCAATTTCGTTAACACCATCTGGACCCCAAACATAAACATTTTTATCTGCTGTGTAGTAATATAGGTTGTTATCATAATCTAAGACAATTTTTTCTGCGTCAATAACTTCTTCAACCTTCTCTTTCTTTGTTCCCTCTTCTGTGATTTCATATAAAACGTGGTCTTCTGTCAGTATATATATAACATCACTACCGTTAACTACAGCCATGCTAATAATACTGTCAGTAACTGTTCCATATTTCTCAGCTTTGTTTTCTTTTTCATTATAGTAGTACAGACCATCTGTTGCTCCAAAGTAGACTGGTCTCGTATCTTCATTGGTTGCAGCGGCATCTACTCCATTATCAAGTATTTTGGTAACTACTCCATTCTTACGCATGTAAAGACCCTTGTATACTTTTTTACCATCTTCAATATCAGCTAATACGAAGAATAGGGTAGTTTTGATGAATTCATCGTTATCGTTGGTCTCGTACTCAAAGTTAAGTCCATTTAGGGGTAATAATAGGTTAACAATTTCATGTTCGGCGGTATAAACGACCAGTTTATCGTCTAGGAATTCTTCTGTGATGACCAGTTTGACTTCATCTTCATTAGAGGTTGGAGCGGTAGACGCCCAACCCAGTAGCAGTGATGCCATGAAGTACACTGGCAGCCTCATTTCGTGATCTGTAAAAGGTAATTGAACGTTTTAATTATGAAAGAATTGGAAATCATCTCCAAAATATAAATAACTTTGACGTAGTAGTAATAGGAGTTATTGAGGAAGAGGAGGTGAATGAGAGGTAGACTGGAGACTAGCAGAAAGGGTAAGTATTGTCTATTACTATTATCATGTAAGTGGTGTTTGCTGTTTCAGTTGCAGTCTCCTCCATTTTGCACCAAATTATAACACCTATAATATTCTTGCTGCTTGAGCATCAGTGCTCATAGCACGAAAAAGTATCAAAGAATCAAGTGAGCGGTGGGCGTTTGGTGGGCTTCACACATACACACGCACACACAGGTTCACAGTAGGCAGGCTACTTATCATAATGCTCCTCTTTTTCAATACCTTTACATTACGAATTCGATAGTTTTTCTTGCTATCTATGTGCACTGAGGGTTTTCATTTCCACTCGTATTTTTTCTTCCTTTTGATTTGGCTAGCATGGCTTGCCTTGACTACTGTCTCTGACTAACTACCAGCACTAGAATCTCTTTCATTATTAACCAGATGTGCTTCATGGTGTGTCATATGTTCATTTAAATTAACAAATTCACTTTGGTAGTGACTGCATGTATTTAATAAACCGTGATGATCTTTTAGATATTCTTGGAAAATAGGTAGTACGAAAAATTGTATCAAAAGTTCAAAAGTTATTTGATATCGTCTTATCATTAAGCAAAAAAAAAGTTTATCAATTAAACCTAGTGTACAGAGGCAAGTTAGGTAAACTGATAAAATCTAACAAAGTTGTTGGTTCTTGTTTATTATAAGTCTAGCCTATGCCTACGGCTCCGCCCGCGTGGCTGTCGGTTATCACGAACAAAGCGCCATCTGTGCAACCTATATTACTACTCATAACTCTGGTTCTACTTAACCGATTGCAATCAAACAAACGTAAGATTTCTAGTTGGACCAAACCCCTTCAAACAAAAAAACGCGCATCGAAATCCGTTCAGTAGTTTTGCGTCCATCGAGGACAAACATTTACAATTATATAATAGTATATATAAGATATGTCTTTCGACTATTTATATACTGTTGATTGATGGCACTTGCTGGAACTCATTGTTATACATCATTGATAACACACTTGTACTTCTCCACTGTACTTATTATTATACCTAATGTTATGTCTTTCGCCTTCCTTTTGTACCCTTATACCATTATACCTTATACGCTAAAACGCGGTTTGTTTGATCCGTCTATGTGGGTGTTAAAATTTTTAAAAAGGATGGTGAATAAATTGTGTTAATATCTAGACTAGAAATCAAAACACCAAAATATATATAAAATATAGACTAATTATTTTCAACTTTGTCTTAATAGAATAAGATTGATATTGTAATTAACATTTTGAAAGTGCTCAAGTATATTTTACTTTGATTTAAATAGATCTATTACTAATAGAATTTATGATCATAACTTAGCTGGGCGTCTCATATTACATTAATCAAAAGTACACTCACTCTGTTATTGGCTCCTTGATCGTTGAACTTCGATAGACTAACTAAATTAGTGTATTGTGTGTTATAAATACGATAATTAGTCGTTAACGTTTTCCTTTATTACCTGAAGCGTATACAGGATCAGTCGAAATTTGTTTTTTGATACGTATACGTAGTAAACTATATAATAGTTTTGGTGATCAACATTAGTACAAAAAATACTGCGGCTAAATATATTGTGCAGATAATAATAATATTACTAAGATCTTTGTCCTACTATATTTATGAGCATGTTAAATTCTTTTTTCTTTCCTTCTGTCGAACTGATGGCATTTTTGATTTGCCATCGTAGTGAAGTGATTTGTTTCACGCAGTGCCGCACGGCAGAGCATAGCTTTCGCTCTTCGGAAAAAGATTTCATCCATTCCTTTATTCCTTCTTTCTTTGCTTCTGTCTTCCCTTCTTTCTTTCATTCTATTTTTTGATACCATCTATTTTGTTAGAAAATTAACAAAAAGCCAATATTCTTCCTGATTTGAGGAATTGAGAATCGAACTCATCAGGGCCTCACACATGAGCCAACACAGTGAAATGCTATTTTATACCTCGGAACAATCGACATAGTTTCTACATTGCACGTGAGCAGATAAATCTTCGATTATCTAGCGCGTAAAAGCATTAGAATTGCAATTTTTGTTTATGCTGCAGTTATGTGATCATCACAGTTCATTGAAATATTTGAATGATAAATTCTTTGACTATAAGTTATATATAATCGAAGGTTGAATTTCTTAACGGTTGTAACTTCATTCTCTGAACTGGTTTATCACCCTCATAATTACAGGTAATACTTAACTAATTCTATAATATGATCATTATGACACTTCTTAAAATTTAGAAATATATTATGAGAATGAACTTTGGTCATTTTTGGGAACTTCATGTCAGCTCTACCATCTAATTTCACCAGTTTGCTATTTTTATGATTTAGAAAATGTCCATTTTTAATATATAAAAGGGGGAGATTTCATCTACCCGTTTGATAGATATATGATGATTGCATGGCAATAAGTACTATATTAAAAACATGTCATTCATGTGTAATCACTAATAGTAACGGTGACAACATGCATCCTTGCGGGATACCGGTATTAAATTTTCATAAATACAGAGTAAACATTATCTAGGTACTATTTATTTATCTAAACCTTTCTGTTGCATCGAAATCTATTCGTTATATCTCTCCAACAATTCGTTAGGCGGCTACTTCGGTCTTTACCAGTTCAGGTACATAGTCAAAAGCCTTAGCCAGGAAAAATTCTAGATCACACTCATTTAATATTATCGACTGTTCTTGAGTAGCAGGCAGCTAGATGTAAAAATATCTAGGGACCTCCAGTTGTCGGCAGAAAATTGCAACATCTAAGATCCGCCAAGTAGCAAATGTTCGACCAAAATTGGCCATCTCTGTGTTGTAAAAGTACCTAGTTCTTGAGTAGCAGGCAGCTAGATGTAAAAATATCTAGGGACCTCCAGTTGTCGGCAGAAAATTGCAACATCTAAGATCCGCCAAGTAGCAAATGTTCGACCAAAATTGGCCATCTCTGTGTTGTAAAAGTACCTAGTATTAGAAATGTTAAAATATGGACAGGCTATAGTTATACTACTTCATTTAATCTTTTTAATTAATTACAACTAAGTTACATTTGATGTTTTTGGGTTTATGTGTAATTATATTTTAGAACCCATTAGGCTTTTATTTCTTTCCATATGTTAATGTTTCTTATAATTGGTTACGCTGCAATAAAAAATAACAATTATACATTGAATACAGTGCAAGGTTGATTTTGAAATTAGGTCTTTAGACTGTAGAATGGAGTTCTTAGCTTCCTACGACTTTTCTTATTTATGGTTGCCCGAACTACAAACTTGACATTACATTTAAAATAAATTATACCACTTGACAAAATGGACAAACTATTCGTTGTTCTCGTAATTGCTCTCTTAACTAACTATGTGTTGGGACAAGAGGAACAAAATAATATTAACGAAAATGATTTAGAAGATAAATATGGCTTCAACAATAATAACAATGGGAATAACCATCCTAGGATTTGCCACCCTGGAAATAATCGGAACCCAGAAAAGCCGCAAACATCAACAACCACAGCAACCCCAGGATATACAACCCAGTCACCAGAATTGCGTCAATGCATAGCGAACTGCCCTACAACATCCGAATACAACCCCGTCTGCGGGACCAACGGCGTGACATACTATAACCCTGGTAGATTGGCCTGCGCTCAATATTGTGGCGTTGATGTGTCATTACGGAGGACGTCGCGTTGTTCAGTAATAGAAAATAAATAATATTAAAAAAAAAAAAAAATTAACTAATTTCAAAAATTGTTAGATTTGTTACCAAATTAAATAAATTTCTATATAAATGTTACCAAATGAAATAAATGACTAGATATATGTTACCAAATGAAATGATAATTTGATTTAGTTATTACAAATTAGTGATGTTGATGGACTATTTAAGAAACAGGTTGATAAGGGAACATTGTGGTAACAGGCAAATGATATAGAGACCAAGATTGAGAAAGAAATGCTTATATTCCATTCGGTTAAGTATTTAACTAAATGGAAACATTGTAATTGTGACTTTTTGCAAGAACTAATCTAGGCATGAACTATTATGTTCGACTTTTAGTCTTTAAATAGAGGTTTTAAACAAAAAATGAGAGTACCTTAAACCATAGGTCCCGGTGGCCATACGAGCGTTAATGGTAGTCATTACGGGTAGTTGGAGCCCTAAGAAATTTAACAACTGCAGTAACTGCAGTTTCAGTGACTTCACGGAAAATATCTAATTTCAGCTGCCACGCAGTTATACTGGGAAAAGTTACCACGGACTCCGAGGGGACAGTTTTGGTTGCAACCGGTATTAATCCAAGGATGATAAGGATAACAGGTGATTCGGATATGTCCAAATCCGTCCGAAGTCCGAAAATTAACGAAACAGATGTAGCGATCTTTAATTAAGCTATGGTTATCGTCAAGATGGTAAAGAACTAGTATTTTTGTTATTTTTTGTAAATTTAGAACACGTCATTTTGACTTCTCTTCGCTTCATGGGAAGCTGAAGGCAAAGTCTCAGAAAAGAGGGTCACCATTACAAACACGTACAGTGTTACAATGGTGGCGCTCAGCGTGTCGGCCTCATCAGATGCTTTTTCACGCCCCCCGCTTAAAGGACCCGGGACTGTGGGAAGGAAACACGAAAGCTGGTAAGGATTTCCAAGACTTAATAGTGCTGTATTTTGTGATATCCTTTGCATAATGTTATGGGTAGTCCTTTTATGAATCAGTCATTTGTTGAAGGAGGTATTTGTAGAAAGAACATTTGGTATTTGTAGAAGGCTACGCATTTTTTAAATTAGATTTTATCTGTTAAGTTTAGTAGCTTTTTAATGACACTTACCGGCAAGATTTATTGTTCATATTTATATTATTTAAATAAAAAGCGTTGTAAACTTAAAATAAAAACATTTATTTATAAAATCATGATATAATTAAAACATCAAAATTCTTACATTAACATTTTAAGGCAACATTGTCGGCTTTTTAGTATTTTCCATACTAAAAACAAATTAATAAAATTTACAAAAATGTCACACATCAGCCATTTTATGTCTGAGATTTTTGTAAAAATAAATGAACTTATTCGTTCAAAAATGTTTTAATAAATTTTTACACAATATTTTGTACTAAATTTCTTAAAATATACTTTCTGTTTGTGGAAAATGTGATAATTTTGGGCAATATATTTTGTTACCACATTCCCCATTCGATTTATTGTAAAATAATAAATCAATATTATTTTGTCATTATTATTGTCATGTAATTTTGACCTACGGAAATAATCAAAACTATTAATTAATCAAAATAAAAATAGAAAGTAAACTTTAAATAAAAATTAAAATGCAAAATATAAAAAATTGTGGAATTTTCATTTAACTAGGGCAGTTTAGTCTATTTTTCGAGAAATTCAAGCCTTATTTATAAATAAATGCCGTCTTCATAAGTAAGTACACGATTTAACATTAATTTAAATGAAAATAAATAATGTACTCGACAAAAAGGAACGGATTAAGCTGCAACATTATTTTAAACTTATAGAATTATCATAAGGTATTTTTATAAAAAGCAAAAACTTAATTTAACTTATTATTTTAAATATTAAATAATAATCAAGAGCGCCCGTAATATTTGTTTTAAAAAAAATATCCGTTTTACATGTTAATTTTAAAATAGTGTAATATTGTTTTGTTTTAGCAAATGCAAGGAAAAGGCGCCATTATTAGATTTCTCTATGATAGAATGCGCAACACTTTGCGGGTGCGATGAAGTAATGAGAAGTTAGATCCAACCCTCGTTTTTATTTTCCATCTACCGGTCAATAGCAAAACTATTCACGTTTTTCCATACCGATGTTTTTGTTAGTATAACTATCTCACACTAGATGTCACTACATGTCACAGGGAAACACAAAGTGTTGTCGCCATCTATCATCGAGTAGAATAAGTAATGCTGAGGGTAATGTGCACAGGACGTTACATTATTTAGCTGACGTTTTGAGTCGTGATGTTCTCTGTCTCTGACGCTCTGCTCACATCTGTCGCGATAGAACAACGGTGTTCGATTGTATCGCGACAGGACACTACACATCAGAAAAATGTAATCCGGGTTACGACACGCCTACTGTAATGTGTGATGATGTTAGAACTGAATTGAAAATCACAGTGCACAGTTACTTAGGCATCCTCTCCACTGCATTTGCTATTTGATTATGACCAAAAAAAATTGAAATAAAAATATTACGGCCGCTGCACGTGAAACCTCGAGATGTTAGATCCTCACTTGGAGTGAACAAGATTGAGGAATTCCTCCCTCGTCTTCGGGTCATCCCGGAATACTCCTAGCATCGTGGAGGTAACGGTCTTGCTATTGATTTTCTGGACACCACGCATCACCATGCACATGTGCCTGTGAACAATTTTAAAATTAAGGTTTAAATTTTACAATTAAGGTTTCAATTTTACAACTAATGTTTCAATTTTACTATTAGGGTTTCAATTTTACAATTATGATTTCAATTTTACAATTAGTGTTTCAATTTTACAATTAAGGGTTCAGGGTTCAGTTGTTTCTGAATCATTCTGTCCTATCTAAACTAATATTATAAAGAGAAAAAAATATATTTGTGTTTGTGTGTGTAACATACGCACATACATATGTTCCAAATAATTGATAAAAAGACATATTTCAATAATATTTAAAACTACAATTAAAATTACATCAGATTTAAATTTAATATGTCCAAATCATATGAGATAAAATTAATTAACACCAATATTATCAGCTGTTTACTTTTAAAATTATCAATACTGTAAAGAAATAATTTTAAATTCCTTTTTATTATTTTGTGCATTGATTACAGTTTGATCTTTGATGTTTAGTAATCATTAAATGGTCAAGGATATAAATTGATAACCAAACATGGGGGCATTCAACTTGGGGGATGGGCATTACTAACAAGGACAGGGGCACGTGGGTAACTAGCTACCTACCAAGTTAAGCGATATACTAACCAAGAGAATTGTAAGATGGGTGACCGTTCTGAACACACCGGGTACCACCCTTTCCTACCACACCTACCGAGGGACTTTATGGGACGGTTGTATCCATACCACTTAGATGGCAATCAAGAACATGGTCCACCTCATGGAATGTAGCTACAGTGGCCAATGGACCTTTATAACACCAGGGGAGTCACACTCGTGCTGCCGACCCTATAGAAACCTAATGTCCTTCTGGAAGAGACGGTAGGGAAAGGGAGGGTAGGGGAGGCCGCCAGCGCAGGAAACAATTTACCAATGAATTCTGGCTATGTTGGACTCGAACCAACAAAAATAGCACTAATTCTCTGATTTCATTTGCCGGTCTCATTTTCCCAAATTTCCTTTGCAATCCGCAGTCTGTGGGGTGGCCCATCTACAGCTTTAGGTAGCTCTATCTTACCCCGAAAATAGGCCTTCCGAAGGGCGAAACCTATGCTTGGCCCCTCTCCGTGAGTAGCAAACGCTGCATTACTACACCACGATGGCAATTTAGAAATGCCGTCGATTCGCACCGTTGCGTCGGCCCGATCTCCCAGCAGATCGCGACCTCCTTCTATCCCAGTTTCTTCAATATGATAATACTTACACTCCCTCAATAACAACTGCTACTCCAGCTGGGCGTACCGCCTGTGTGACGGCAATGGCGATTTGCTTGGTGAGCCGCTCCTGTACCTGAAGGCGGCGGGAAAAGATCTCCACAATCCTGGAATCAATGATTTTGGTATCATATTTTTGTTTTGTTTAACTGACTTCGTAAAATGAAAGAGGGTTCTTAATTTGTCGGAAACTTCTTTTTATTAAAATATTTAAGTTTTCTTAAAGATCTCCACAATCCTGGAATCAATGATTTTGGTATTATATTTCTATTTTGTTTAACTGACTTCGTAAAATGAAAGAGGGTTCTTAATTTGTCGGAAACTTTTTTTTATTAAAATATTTAAGTCTTCTTAAAGATCTCCACAATCCTGGAATCAATGATTTTGGTATTACATTTCTATTTTGTTTAACTGACTTCGTCAAATGAAATGAGGTTCTTAATTTGTCGGAAACTTCTTTTTATTAACTTTTTATCTACTTTGTATTTACAATATGTTAATTTAACCGTCTGATACTCCCCAAGACACTAATTGAAACTCAATTTTGAAACGTTTAAATATTTTATCATTTTAATTTTTAATAGGACGAATCTACTTTATTTTATTTTTATATTTAAACTAGCTGACCCGCACAGCTTCGTCTGCGTCAACCAGTTATTGCAACATTTTTCAATAATGTTCTGCATCATGAGGTTTATACACTTTATAAACCTTTGTCTTCATTCACTCTAATTATTTATTAAAAAAAACCGCATCAAAAACCGTTGCGTAGTTTTAAAGATTTAGGCATACATAGGGATAAAGGGACAGAGAAAGAGACTTTGTTTTATACTATGTAGTGATAAAAAAAAATTGGTTGCCTGTAAAGTCGGTATACGGGCGAAAGTTTTACGTGACAACTCACTCTCTCTCTCTCGCTCTGTCTCTCTCGCTCTTAGGCGGGCTAACTGTGCTCGAGTGGAAGGGACGCGTGCCTTTCACTTTTTATGTCTGTCTCTCTCGCTCTTAGGCGGGCTAACCATGCCCGAGTGGAAGGGACGCGTGCCTCTCACTCGCTCTCATTGTGAGCGCATAACGTGAGCGGAGCGTAACGCAGTTTCTTGAAGTGTCACCCGGCAAGCCAATTTATAAGACGTTGTCACGTCAAAATCCAAATATATATTTATTTTATTTTTTAGTACTTACCTAGCTAGTTTACTCAAGCCCAAGATTTTTCCTTGCGGCAGGTAGCCGATAGACACCTTCCCGTAGAAAGGAACTAAATGATGTTCACACATCGAGAACATCTCGATATCCTTGACGACCACCATTTCATCTGTGTCTTCATCGAATATGGCGTTGTTCAAAACCTCTGTAAGAAATAATAACCTTCCATTAATACAATTATCACTAAATATAGGTATTATAGTAGACTAGACTCACTAATTACATGATACATATAATTGCGTGATGAAACCTTTTACAGAGCTAAAAAGGTGCCTTCGAGATTTCAGTCCCGGTTGTCATAAGGAAACCTATGGCCATAGATTTCTATGGCAGTCGTTATGGGTAGTTGGAGCCTTAAAAGTCCTATTCCTCGTCTAACTGCAATGCCTATGCCTAATGGGTTGTGTAATTCAGATGACGAAACCCCAAAACGGATATTAATAACCGCGGTATTCTGTCGGCCGGAAGTACTTCCCCAGTCGGACTGCTCAACTGTCCTACCTCCTTCGTATTTTATCACGTGATACTTACATTATTATATATAAACATTATCACGTAATTATTTAACAGAGTCTGTATGGTAAACTCTGTTAAATACGACAGTTGGCCCAATTTTTTTTACGATATCACAAAATATTCTCAATGAGAACAGAATAAATGAACAAACTTTACTAATAAGTCATACAATGTCCGGGTTCTTTCCTTTATCAGCTAATACATTGCCACAATTTATACATCATTGTTTATTCATCAAAGAGTATCGTTGTAAAGTCATAACATACTTCATCCAGATTATATATTTCCTTCATGGGTGACGTCATCTCTCAGTTATTCCTTATTTATCATTCCTTCTTTCACACATTCCATACATAACTTTGTAATAGCATTACTTATATCATGATCTCCCTTGTTCCAATTTCACGGGGCAATTCTTGTCATTCTCCTCCACACATTCCTATCAGATATAATTTTATCAGTCACTCCCTTCTTTGCCATATTATCTTCTTTCACACAATTCATTCATCTTTTTTGGCCCGACGTCTGCGACGATTCATACTTTGGCCCTTTTTACAATATTACTATCTCTTCTCATAGTATGTTCATACCACGACAGACTTTTGCTTCTCAATATTTAATTTTCTTAAAGGACTTCTTGAGTCTACCCATCCTACAGGGGTCCAGCGGAGGCGGCATGGACAGACATTTGTTATTCACGTAGCCAGGTGGTAACCGCAGAACATGACCGCACCAAATAATAAGACCTTAATATGTCGTAATAGAAGACTAACGTAAATTTACATACATCATTACATAAACTTACACCTATATCCCCGAAGGGGTAGGCAGAAGTGCTAGCACCCACATTTCGCCAGTTTATGTTTAGATCCCAATGTAATAGGTGGCGAGCCTTTTGCCATTAACCGGGCACTTATAAATCTGCGATAAATACACACATAACTTCGAAAAGCATCGAAAAGTCATTGCTGTGTGCTATGGTAACCTGGGATCGAACCCGAGACCTCGTCTCAGCAGTCCATTACCCATACCACTAGGCTACCGCGGCTAATTTAGAAAATAAAAAAATTAAAAAATTTAGAAAAAGTAACGTAAATTTAGAAAAGTATTAAAATAATCACATACCTTCAAGGCTCTGATCGTAGCCTTTTGTGAAGAACAGCATGGCTTTGGCAGCACGTTCAGGTGTCTTAAGAAGACCCGCTCTTTCTGGATCCTCTCCAAGACCTGTTAAAATCAAAATCCAAATTTTATTGCAAATATTTCAAAACAGGACCAAATTGGGGCAGTGTTACAAAAGGGGCAGGTCAGAAGTACCCTAAACCGACGAATATGCATGGAGGAGGTAATGAGAGTGAATTAAGCGAGAGTAGTATGTTGGGATCGTAGCAAATGGAGATCCGTGATATCTGCTTACCCCTATGGGAAACAGGCGTGATTTTATGTATGTATTTCAAAACAGATTTTTGCTTCCAGCGCCTTGGCGTGTGTAGAGAAATTTGTTGTGTGTGTGGATATACTGGAATATCACAGGGACTTCTAACAGTTTCATACTCTCGCTATATCTTGAATCCAAGTTGTATACAGGGTGTAAGGAGAACGCTCCCGAAGCCGAAAGGACTTGGTAGTATATCGTATGATGAAGACATACGCACTGACTAAATACACGGCAAATAAAAAAAGATAGCATCGGTAATTATCATACAAAACTTAAAAAAATCCTTTCATTATTCGATATATCACTAAAAGGGGTAGGTCACAACACTATCGTATTTTGTACTTTCGTAATAAGTTCACTTGAGTCCAATAACCTGCAAAATCTTTAAACTCAGCTGTGCGCCTGGTACCCGCGTTGCTTTGCGCGTATGTAGGTACCTACGTAGCGTTTAGAGATACGTCGCAGAAATTTAGAGTACCTATCACTTACCGAGGTTTACTTTATGCGACGCGGTGACGTTCTTAATCTGGTACTGGTTCTGTTCCAGCTCTAGGAATGTACTAGTTCATACACTTCACGAAACACGACACTAGGGGTTTTACCTATCACATAAACAGGTCACACACAACAGTAAACTTATTTGAATTTAATAAAAAAGAAGAGTACCTAGGTACTGAAAAAATTATGCACCACACATTTACGTGTTTAACTCCGAGAACCGATCCAGCTCGCACGGTACCTACTCGTTCTCAGTAGCTACAGGTCTGCTTCGAAACGTTCGAGAACTTCGAGAATTCTCTGTTCCAAAGCAGTGAAGAACCTGGGCGGTCGCCGTTGTGAAGGAGTAACACACGAAAACTTTCATTAGGTATGGTTCACTATCTTCCTAAAACACTCCACAACGGTAATTACTGGTCTTCCGTCACCAATTTTTGTACACTGTACAGACGACCAACTTTTTGAAAACACAAAACATCATTTCATAATACTCGTTATTACAATAAAAATCCAACATCACGCAAGTTTATCACAACCAACAACAACACACACAGCAACTGACTGAACAAAAGAGAAGGAATTCTGTAAATTGGGAAATTGAGAATAATGTTGCCTAGTGCCAACTAGATTTTTGCCTAAAAAGTACATGTACGTGTACCTATGTGCTCAATTAAAGTAATACGTGATATTATTTTGCTTATGTTTTGTTTTTTACTGCGCGTTAGGAATAATGCGCATAGCTTAGTACCTACTTAGTTCTTTTTTAATCGTACGAAAATCCACACGGGGCTCCTCCCACTGCCGGAATCAGTAGGAGTGATTATGTGAGAAACAAAACGCACGGCCGTCACGGGCCATCAGTTGCCGAGAGCGAGGTAGCTTCTGGCATATCCCTCTCACCCTGGCTGACCCGGGTATATCATGGCCTCCACACTTCACACTCCACCACCCGGATAAGGAGGGGCACGCACTCCTACTTAGTGGTTAAGGTTCACCTTACCATGGAAAATCCTAGGTTCGAATCCTAACCATTACATTACTCACATCAACTGTGAATCCATTAATAAAAATACAAGTTATTTAGTTTAGCTAACGATGTTGGAATATTAATAGTTTCTTTAAAAACGAATTCTGGAACTACTTACTTACACAATAGCCTATTGAATTAATAAAATGGATTCATAAGGATGACGAGACGCATAACAAACAAACCTCTTTTCGTTACAAATTATTAACTTGTATAATACATAATAAAATTAAAAATTGGGAAAATAACCCACCAATTTTTAATTTAACAAAATCTAACAAGTATGGCAACACTGATAGTAGTAGTAGGTAATATTTTCTTCGCTTTGCGGCTTGCGTCAAACGCGCCGCCATGCATCGCGGCCGCCGCCGACAAACGGATTAAGGAACATCAAAAGATACCGCGCCCGGGGATTCCCCTACTAATTTAGGGTAGTTGTACCGATTGACGTCCGTTTAAAAAATCTATTAGTAAAAATGTAGGTTTTTAAGCTATGACGTGGTGTGTTTTTTTAGTTGCGGATACCTACTTGCGGCAGCTAATTACATTTTTGTACATTTGATTTCCGTGCTGTAAGCGATCCTGATAATGATGAATGTAAATACATGTTTTGATGTGATTCATAAATCATAATCATCCGGGCTGGTTCCCGGTTGCATCCTAAGCTCACACTTCGGAACCCGGAGTTCGCTTATTATTTATTATTAGGCAGTTACAGCTTTAACGAGAGCGACTAACTACCGTGTACTGGCTCGGATCTACCACCAGTTAATTTTGCCTGGTGAGATATTAAAATTCAATAGCTTTACGGCAATTTTTGAGAAGCGGCTAACGATTTATTAGCAGTCAACAACGTGACAGTTAGTTTTGGCTAGCAGCAGTGGCTCTCGTAAAATTCAACAGCTACACAGCAATTTTTGAGAAGCAGCAGTCGCTTTCGAAAACACCAAGCACATTACAGTTATTTTTGTCTAGTGCCAATTGCTCCTCACCTTTTGTACCTTTTCCTTCCCCGCTCCCCGTTGGTTCTCCTTTTTCATAAAAGGTAGCTTATCCCGAGCTCTAAGCCAGTTCTATACCCAATTTCTTGGCGAACTTTTATGCACTCCTCTCATCATCATCCCCTATCCCTCCCCTTAACGCCCTCTTTCATGATAAGAAATTAATAGCCTATGTCCATTCCCAAGCTCTAATGCATCTCTGTACCAAATTTCATCAAGATCGATTCAGTGGTTTAGGCGTATAAGCGTAACATACAGATAGACAGACAGACAAAAAGATTTACTTTCGTTTTTATACTCGTAATATTAATATGAAAATATGAATATGGATTAATTCAGTAAACTACATCTTATACTAGGAATGCAGAAAATAGTGGTATAAAACTATACTACAAGGCAAGTTATTAGACCCTTCACCCTTTTTAGGTATAGGAAGAAATGAGCAATGAATTTTATTTTTATCATTTATTTTAGGGTACCGTAAACCTTTGTTATTTGAAAAACTTGAGAAACCGCTCTTGCAACTTATGTCGTCCTGGTATTTTGAATATGGTTTTTAACACTTTATTGTGATATTTTTATGCTTCTAAAATGATTATTGCGAAAGTTTAGCATTAAATAGTATTACTACGGAACCAACCGAAATAAGGGGCGTGGCGATTTGAAATGAAAGAAAAAATATTGTATTATTACTAAATATTTTAGGGTACCGTGGTGAATGTTACATTAACGAACACTTTAGTAGAACCTCCTGCAGTCTATGTTATCCGGGTGACATGATATGTCTAGTGAGTTTTGTTTAAATTATCTTTATTAGAAATCAAGCAACCTAACAGATCAGAATCAAAGGTTGCCTAAGATCTAACGATTAGTACTATTGGACACTCGTGTAACGAACTTTTATCTTACGAAGGCGAAAGATCGCGTGACATGTCCAATTTTTAGAGTTTTAAATTAAATTGTGTACGGAACCAATTTTATCAAGTATTTATTAGGGGGGCGTGTCAGGGGCGTAGCTGGAAATTTTGAATGTAGGTTAACATTAGGTAAAGGATTTTTTGAGACAGTCTCATATTCAACATGAATGATTTCATAAACATAAAAATGTGTTCATAATACTTAAGTGGATGTTGTAATTATTCTTATGCTATTTTATCAACTTGTAAGCTGTTTCAGTCTCTCTTTGTCTGTTCTCATCTCAAAATGATGAGGGTGAGTGGAGTGATAGTGAGACTGTCTCATCAATTTTGATCGTTTGGTAACCCTACTGGGTTCAAATCGTAGAGTTCATTTGTAACAGCTGGTAACAGCGTCCTGCGGCCCTGGTTATTCTTAAGTGTTGTGCGTTTATCGGCAATTTCCTCATGTTTACACTTGATCGATAAAAAAGAAAATTGTTTTTCTACGTACTGACATGTTTGCCGGACTTGAGACCCCCGCCAGAATTTTATTTACCCGTAGTACTACCATGTGTCTTCGGCTTCGGGAGCGTTTCCCTAACACCCGTTATAGGTATACGCTGTACATGTTTTTTTAATATTTTGGATGGTGCAATCCATTAATCATCGGTTCAATCAAGCCTATCGCAGTCTATAACTGTCCATAGGCCTTTCCAAATGTTAGGAAATTTTGGCCTACTGTTTTCACGCTGAACAGACGATTATAATCATGAATTATATCAAAGAAATCTGCGCGCGTCAGGGCTTTTCTCTCGAGATTTGGGTCTAAGATTAGGTAGCTGGGGCTATAGATATAGATAAGATTGCCATTGCCTGAAACTTCGACGACCTCGGTGGCGGGGTACCGCAGGGGATTAAAGTGGGCCCCTGCTTTAAAAAGTATGTAGGCTTTATTATTGAATACAAGATGTAAAAAAAATATGCATTGGTTACAAAATGATCTGTTATAGGTGACAAAAAATAATAAAAAATACGATTATTTGTGGTATAGGTGATTTATGAATCAAAATTTTCTGATTTTCAAAGTACGATTAGCAAACGATGAATAATTACAATCACCTTTTTGAGGTTATAAAAAATATTTAATGAATTGATTGCAAAGTTTAAAGCTTGAAAATGGCTCCACTGATATGAATGATTTCTCTTTTGTTGATTGATTATTACTAAGAGATTACCACGCTGATGAGGTAGTCACTAATAATGCTGTAAAGACAAAGATAATAAGAAATTACCTGTGAGCAAAAGTCTGTAGGAGTTAGCCATATCAGGGAGAAGTGCCTCTCGGGTTGGTGGCCTGTGGTCAAGCTCCAGATCATGATGGAATGTGCAGTTTTCGTGACCTGGAAAGAAATGAAAAAGTTATATAAACAACAGATTCTACTTAGAGATGTCTGAAAAGTTTCTGACTTTAACGTGTAGAAAGAGCCGAATGATAAAGGAGCACTCTTCAATAAAAGTTAATGAACGTAATTGTGTATCTTTTCTTTGGGAAAGTTTCGGCAGCCATTTTGAATGCGCAGTTTTATATTAACAGTCGTTTCAATGAGTCGATGTGAGTATTTTTGAGAATGTGGAAGAGTTGAGAACTCACTTCTAAAGGAAATATTGTGTTTGAACTAGGTATCGCTTCAAAATATAGCAGCATGAACAGATGTTAAAAAAAATGTGAAACAATATACAACCGAGGTCAACCATACAGGTCAATTAAGTACTATTTGGACAAGTTAAGAGATGGAAACATCGCTATGAGAAGTTTGTAGAATTACAAGGAGACTATGTCAATAAATTATACTGGAAATTTTAAAAATAAATTCTTTTATTGGAAACTTTTTAAACTGCCCACGTAGGTAGACATTAGTTTTAATACCACTCAGGTGGCTGACAAGCACACGGCCCACCTGAAGTGAAGTAAAGTGGGCACCGTGGCCTATGAACGTTAGCAAAATACCAGTCAAACCAACATCTTCTGCAAATTGGTACACCTTGCACAAGATGTTGGTTTTGCTTGTTGGTTTGTTGGCTTGATTTGCGTTCAGTGCAAATATTTGTGTGCACGAATATTTGCATTTGTCTATAATATGCATGTATTTACAAAAAATATATATCAAAGTAGTTTATCCGCATTCTAGCACCCATAACAGCTAGTTAAACTGTGTTTACCATGGGTCTAGGTGGTATTGTGTAGATTGTTTCAGAATATTTATTTATTATACTTTGTAAAATGTAGCTTGGGTCCTATGACAGCTGTCAGTGAAATCCCGCACATGAAGTCTTGAATTTTCTATTATTGAATGTAGTAGCTGTCAATGTCATACTTTATGGGCATACCGAGCTAATTAGTGATGGGCGATGAATCATCGTGACCACATACTATGAACTATCCATATTTTGAATAAAGCTTAATTTTAAATTGAAATTAATATAAGAACAAATTAATTAGAATTTAATCTTATTGCTTAGGTATTTTAATATCGTAATAATATTTATATTTCAATATAATATATTGAGTAAATAATATCCTACATTCAATCCATGAACGCCCTGAACCTGTTTTTGGATTTTGTAAGAAGACACGCCGCGTTTGGCTCTTGGGCCATGATATAGGCATAAGATACACGCGCCAACATCTTGTATGATATGAACTTCCACTGATCCACTCCACTCATTCTCATCAGTACGAGTGCCGACGCCTTGTATGCTACGTAAATTCCGTTCTAGTGACAATTAAATACATACATTCAATTAAATTAAACCTAATTATATGTAACATGCATCAATAATAGCTGGTAGTATCGATATTTTCATCGAATTTCGGACATCCCTATGAACCTCATTTTGACATCTGTCATAGGACCCAAGCTATATTTTACAAAGTATAGGGTATTTATATGTCATAACTAAGGTTGCCAGGAAGAAATCACTTTGAGCACCTTTTTACATTAAGTAACGCGAATCTCTAGTTTGACGTCTCAACAACCAATTAGCAACTCTCAAAAAGCATAGCAAAATGGCGAATTTCGGGTAATAGTCGGCCAGGCATGTAAGACCTTTCTGCTAGTCTTGCCGGGGCGGAGACATGGTTGGTCAATTCGTAATAGCGACATACTACCTTCATTATCAATTTGCTAATTTTCGTGTTCGTAACGTTTGATTTGTCTTACGAAAATATCGTGAATATTAATTCAAATATCTTAGTGTTTAAAACACAAGCATAATAAAAATAGGTGTATACGAAATTATGATATTATATTTCAAGTGTGTGTTTGTTTATGTGCCTGTTATACTGGAATGGACTGTTCACCTTTGTGGAGATATGTAAGTATATTATTTAGTATTTATGCATATAAGATATTTATATAAAAAAGTCACAATTCTAGTTGCCGATACTTCAGTTTCCTTTCAATTACCGAATGTAACTAAACCCTAGTGATTAAGGTCACACAATTATGTGTATTAACTGCAATTGTTCCAACTATTAGGTATCAATATTACAAAAATCAATGCCACTTTTCGTTGTATTTTATAACTCAATAGTGTAGAAGAACTGGCTCACCTATTTAAACCAAATTTTAAGGCTTTGTTTCTACCATTTGGTTGATGGTTTATGTGAAGTTTACACAAAATCGGTCGAGCCGTTCTTCATTTATTATTTCACTTTATTCGTAGCGAAACACGTACCGGGTCTCTAGTTAGTTATAATTTTGGTATACAATAAAGAATTATATTATTATCTATCTATCTATCTACAAAGAGTGATAAAGTTATTCAAAATGTTATTATTATAGGATGTATAAAGGATTACGCAATACGTCTATGATATTGCAAGTTTTTTGTACTAATTATATTCAAATAACAATTGTATGTTGCAACAAAGACGATTGTTGCGTGCTCAAAGTTACTAAAAAGTATCTAGTAAACAAACTTCTTGTCATCATCATCATCATCATCATCATCATCATCATCATCATCATCATCATCATCATCATCATTAAATCATCATAGGACGTCCACTGCTGAACATAGGCGTCCCCCATCGACCGGTTGGAGACGGTCTGCATCCAATGGGTACCCGCGACTTTGACTATGTCGTCCGTCCACCTCGCAGGAAGCCGTCCCAGGTTTCGTCTACCTAACCTTCCTGACCTTTCGGCTCCAACGGCCATCTGTTCTTCTTGCTACGTGCCCCGCCCACTGCCACTTCAGCTTGCTAACCCTGTAGGCTATGTCGACTACTTTCGTTCGTCTACGGATCTCGTCGCCAGTGTATGTTTAGGTCCCAATGTAATAGGAGGCGAGCATTTTGCCATTAACCGGGCACTTAGAAACCTGCGATAAATACACACATAACTTCGAAAAGAATCGAAAAGTCATTGGTGTGTGCCATGGTAAAACCTGGGATCGAATCCGAGACCTCGTCTCAGCAGTCCATTACCCATGCCACTAGGTTACCGCGGTTTTCCCGCTCGTTATTGGTGCTTGGAAATAAAGACAAATTTAGAAATTGTCAATGTCGATTTAAAAAAAAAACATGATGCAATATGAAGGCTATTGTTATGGTGAACAGTAATCACACATGTTCTCTTGATCCCAACTACTTTGTCTATTTACATTTATATAAAAAACAAACATTTTGTGTCTCGTCGTTCGTAACAAAATTGAAGGTTATATGATTTTAGCATGAAAAAGAAACAAGTAGAAGTGTGATGTAGTCGGTACACGCGTGTCATTTGTAGTATTTACGCAACAAAGGATAAATTCATCAATATGAACCTTTTTGATAGGAATACGAATGAACTAGTCCAAATTTTTGCTTGAAAGAAAATAACTACAGAATTTAGTTGATTATTTTATTTCTATTCACCCTTCGATCTCTATTCACCCCGTTTTACCCGGTAATTAGTATGCTGACTGTTTAAATCAAATTTAGATCGAAAAAAGTGAATGCTGGGATTCTTATAAAGTTTAAAATTGATCGTGTTGAGTTAAAATTTTAAGACGTGCATTTGAACAATATTTCATAATTTATTAAGTATAAAAATAATGAAAAGACGGAAAGGGATAATAGTTTAAGCGATAAACATGTTTATAATAATGTGCACAAATAGGTATTAAATTGGTGCAAAGACTTGCCATTGGCATCCAGAGACAATGCAGCGCGATGGGCTCCTTTGCATCGAGAACAAGGCCTCGATTCTACTTATCGTTAAACATTGTCAAGAAACTGAGATTAGGTACATAACATAAACTCATGCCTATATCCCCTAAGGGGTAGGCAGAGGTGCTAGCACCCACCTTTCGCCAGTTTATGTTTAGGTCCCAATGTAATAGGTGGCGAGACTATTGCCATTAACTTTTGCTTGGCTTTTTTTCTTTGAAAATCCGGATAATATAGTCGTACCAATGAATCTTGGAACTTAGAGTGTTTCCACCGTTCCTTCATTCAATTTCGACACCCACAGTTCCAATTTTAGTTTATTCACCGAATCTTTCTTACATATATACAATGTATAAAGTCAAAATTTATACAAACCAGGTGTTGTAGATGTCCTCGGTGTCATTGGTGTACCAGGCACCTCCAATTCACTTTCCGCGTCGTTCATGTGGAATGTATTCAACGCTTCTGGTGTTTTCTTATATTTGCAAATGAAAGATCCCTTTACAGGCCCATCACCGTTTTCCTTTTCTTCAGAAATCGAATTCCTAATAGACCTTGAGCTCACCCTTCTGATTAAAGACGAAGGTGGTACTATCGGCTCTGATTCAATTCCGTTGACAGCGGCCATTTTGATATTTTTAACTATAAATTTATTTATGGATTATTTTAAACAGTTTTTTTCTTTATAAATATTTGAAATACGTCCGTTGTGTGTGTTGTGTTTGATATTACTGTTATATGAGTAAATATTTCAATTGACCTTTTAGGTTATCTACGCGAAACTAATTTTAATTTATGCGTTCTGGAGTGATAATAGGAGACAATTCAATTACTTGATGGATTCATTCACAAATATAATGCAGATATTGATGCAATACATACGTCTAACCAGAGATGTTTTAAAATGTTACCAATTATGGTATTCGGTTTCACGTAATAGGGGAGTCTATTACCATATTCTGGGCAGTCAACAATAGACTCGAGTCATGTATTTGAGGCTGAGTCTGGGATGAATCTGTATATATCTGTCTAATGTTCAACAGTAGCACTAGCATGAACTTCTATCGAATTCGTTTACATTAAGGTTTCGAGAGAACGGAGTATTGTTATTGGCAATCTGCCTCTTGTGAACCTGCGAGCGTGTGTAGCCCACCAATCGCAATGCTCCGTTCTGTCGATACCTTTACATTACGAATTCAATAGTATTTCGTGCTAAGGCTACTGTAGCCTTATACGACACTGCATGGGAAGAGATGTGGTGGCCCAAACCCTACTCCACCAGGAATCAAACCGACACTGAAGCAATGCGAGTGGACTATGTGTTGCTATATACAGAAATCGATTAAAACAGTTTATATTAACATTTTATAACACTTTTATTGACTTGAATTAGGTTATTAAGAACGGTTTTGTACGATTTTATTTGAAGGTTCCGCACATAATTATTTTTATTTGCTTATATTTATTTATAAGTATGTTATGTTTGTTCTATTGCTTTATTTTTAATTGTTTTAATTCCATTTACAACCAAAATTTTTCCCTTACACCCGTTATATTGTGTACAAAATCTGCTTGGCACTAATGTGTGTTTAACACGGCTGGGAGTCAAATATCTCTCTCCACCGCTTTTGTCAAATTGGTGTTACTCCCAAGTAGCTAGCATAGCGTTAATGTCTATAAAAATAACTTATGTCCCTCGCTGTGACGTAGACAATGGTGGTATAATGGATGTCACGGAGATGTCACGTGATAGGTGATAAAATAATTAAATATAAACTGATGGAGTAATTGATTGAAATTCATTCAGGCAATTGTAATTTCATACCATATCTAAAGCACGGCGCTTACAACAGTACCGATCCTTGATCAATATTGTATAATATGTTGATGTCTGTAAATGTAACAGTGTCGCGAATTCATTAGATTTTTCCATCTCAACAAGGGTTCAACGAAGCGTAGTCTGTAGTATATATTCATTTATTCATTTATTATTAGCAATATAAGCTAAGTCTACACCAAAGCTCTTATATGCTGTAGATTACATTACGATTTTATGGTTAAGAATCCTTACCATCGTGAGGTCTCGGGTTTGAATCCTGACTATTATATTACTAACCACTTCTAACACAAGTATTTGGCTTAGCTGGAGGAGTTAGCAGGAATTTTAGTAATTTCAATTGGTATTTGTTTTTTCAAATAGGTGTCTAAGGCAGTTTTCACTTCACTAATCATGATGACGATAATAATTAACATGTTTATTCTAATTCCAAATAGTATTCAAAATATAAAAAGGATATTGTTTCCAACGCAAGGAACTCTAAAAACAACCTAATAATAGTTTGAAACTATATCAAAAACCGGTAACCACCGGTGTTCTTATAAATGTAACCTTGCTTACGGTTCGTTTACCTACATATGAAAGTAGAGGTCACACCAAGGTCCACTTCCTATTAGTAAAGTAGTGCGGTTTTTAGTTTCCGGTTTTTATATTGTTACGGTAATTGCCGTTGGGAATATTGAGACCTCTAGTGTTTCGAAAAAGTTAAGGTCATTTTTATTATGCACGCAATCGTAAAACATACATTATGAATTATATATTACATTAGGCTAGGTACAAGAATAAATACAGTTGAGAATTACAAGTATGTTATCAATATCAATCATAATATCAATATAACAATAAGTTCCACCAAGTTCCATCAATCAACAGTATAACTAATCGAAATAAACTGCATTACTACTAAACTCAGTTTAGTAAAACTCACAATATCACTTTCACTATTCGTAATAGGTACAACTTGAGTTCCTTCGTTTATTTGTTGAACTCACGAGGTTATATTAAGCTTAGAAACATAAACTTTCAGAAAATGTAATCAAATTGTGCAATCTTATAATGAAAGTAAGAAAAAGTTGTTTTTTTACTAACTTAACCTAAAAACTAAATCTAAAACACGTCTCGAGTATAAACAATTGCAATAGGGGGTCACATACCTGTGCGCATACGCTGATCGAGTGGCAGATATGTTAAAACTTAAGGTGGATACTGACTAGCGTGATAGAGTTGTTACACGTTACATGTTACACGTTTTAAAATGAGCATTCGTGTAGTTACTACGAAGAAATAAGATAAAATAGACCGACTCTTTAGAGTCTCATCAGGTACTAGGAAAATACAACTCGACCTGCTTGCCAGTAGACTTATTAATTGACTTACAAGGTCCTGCAGACGAGGTTCCCTCACTGTTCAGAACTATAACTGTAGTCGCTTGAAACTTGTATAAACTAAATAATAAGGAGGAGAAACAGTACAGGTTCCAAGATGAAAGTCTCAGAACAATGCTAAGAAGATAATGAGAATAAGGTTACAAGCGAACAATGAACCACGTGTCATTTGAAAAGGCGAGGAGGGAATTATACTTATTTAATCTTCGTATTATAAAATATATACCTAATGTAGTTATATAGCAAGTTACACATCTCAATACAAAGAAAGTCATGGCTATTTCAACTTACGGTAGATACAGACAACTTTTTTACATTTGCTACAATTCTTGTATACATGTTTCGCTGCAGTCAACCTCGACCTTTACTTTATAATGGCGTGATTTGCTTGTTGCTATATGTAGGTTCATATAAAGATATATCACCAAAAGATACCATTTTTAGTCAGACTTGTTTGTGAGCTCAGAGATAACCTTGTGATCCGGGACGATTAGGGGCTCTAAATTGGCTTGGCAACGTTTGTGTGAGTTGCATGTTTTATTGGGAAATTATTTTCGCATAGGCTATTAGAGACTGACTATATTCAACTATATAAATAACTAGCTGACCCGCGCAACCTCGTCTGCGTCACCCCGTTTTAGCAACATTTTTCATTCCTACTCCGCACCTGTTGGTCGTAGCATGATGTTATATACATATAAACCTTCCTCTTTAACCATTCTATCTATTAAAAAAACCGCATCAAAATCCGTTGCGTAGTTTTAAAGATATAAGCATCCAAAGGGACATAGGGACAGAAAACGCGACTTTGTTTTATACTATGTAGTGAAGTATGCTCACAAGTTGAATCCCAAATAATAACTTGCGATACTCGAGGCAAAAAGTACTGGGGTCACACAAATACTCTGCGGGGGTTTGTGCGAGGGATATGTTGGCTACTATCTCACCTCCGGCAACTAAAGACCCAAAGACGGGGTGCGTTTTAGTCGGTTCGAGTCTGACATAACCTCTCCAACCGACTTCAGCGGGGAAGGGGGGTATCCGTGGTGGTTTTTCGCATGATCACTACATAGTATAAAACAAAGTCGAGTTCACTGTCCCTATTTTTCATGTCCTTATGTCCCTTTGTATGCTTAAATCTTTAAAATTACATAACAGATTTTAATGCAGTTTTTTATAGATAGAATGGTTAAAGAGGAAGGTTTATATGTATATAACATCATGGTACGACCAACAGGTGCAGAGCAGGAATAAAAAATGTTGCAAAAACAGGGTGACGCAGACGAAGTTGCGCGGGTCAGCTAGTTAAAAATAAAAACGTCACACAAAAACTTATTCCGTGAGGTTACTCGATCACGTCCCACATGAAACTATACCCGGTATTTTCTTTTTATTTAGGGCACGTCAATTTGACTTCACCCTGCCTGGTGGTAAGCTGAAGGCATAATCTCTGGAGAGAGGGTCATATGTTATTGCTTAAGTTATTGAGGGCTACCTATTAGATGTGTTATTTCTCACTATATTTCAGACATCTGCCCAGTAATTTTCGTAAGAAATGACGGACTGTACATTTAAAAAAATAAAGAAGTTAGCTTGTTATGAAAACATTGTTGAACACAGAGTTACATTGTACAAACAAACTACGTCAGGACTTATATAAATTGTGGTACAGTCACCCACACAAATCGCTGTACAGTAAACAAAAAAAATTCAAACGATACTCGTATTTATATTGAACATTGTAGAGATTAGATGGCTAATTCATGCAAAATACCTAAGTTCTACCACTTCATAGTTAGATTGGAAAAAGTGGAACTCAAATTGGCTGGGAAAGGCTTAGGTTTAGTTGCTCCAACTACCTGTTAAAGTTAAGGTTTCTGTCAAATTTAACAGTAACAGTAACATTGATTTTAATGGTTTGGCTAAATGTGTTGCACCAGAGTATTTAGTAGCTCGGTTAAAGTTATATTTTTGATAGAATTTGTCGTTTGAGCGTGGTCAGTTACAGTTAACGTCAAGTTATGACGTCATTTTAACAATTGTCAAATTGTGCAACCTGTTTTATGCCTGACCGCTACTTTAACTGCACTGTTAATGTTAAAGTACGATCGTGCAACCCAGGCTTAGATAATGATGATTTTTAAACTTAAGCCTATGAATGTCAAAGTTACAATACGCACACTACACATAGAGGCACATAATGTATTGGTTGATACAAATATCATTTGTTATTGTTAAATAGTGTGTCGATAGTGAAGGCGACTGCTACGCAGAAGGCACGGGTTCGATCCCCACTCAGTGCAAGTATTTGTAGGTATATGGTTGCTATACGAACATCTATGGCACTCGTTACGGGTAGTAGAAGCCCTCAAAAGTCTGACTAGCCTAACTACATAACTTCGATATCACCAAATTGGTTGTGGAGGTCCAATGGCAGTCGCTTCACGGAAAATAGCGAAGTTCAGCCGCATCTTATTCAGTCTAATGCCGTCCCCAACTGAGTTGGGAATAGGCTCAGAGAATGATGATGCATGGCCACATAAGACGTTTTATTTAGATTGTATATCACTACATAGTATAAAACAAAGTCGCGTTCTCTGTCCCTATTTTTCATGTCCTTATGTCCCTTTCTATGCTTAAATCTTTAAAACTTAGCAACCGATTTTGATGTGGTTTTTTTAATAGATAGAATAGTTAAAGAGGAAGGTTAATATGTATATCACATCACGCTACAACCAACTGGTGCGGAGCAGAAGTGGAAAGTGTTGCAAAAACAGGGTGATGCAGACGAAGTTGCGCGGGTCAGCTAGTTAAATATATCTCATAATGAATTAATGTGACGCTATCGTAAGTGTCTGACCTTATATTACGATAGTTCACTTTAAGAGATAAGTAAATGATAGTTCATTTTTGGTGGACTATTTCTAATTTTTGTTAAAAAACATTATTATTTTTAATTAATACTTAATATATATTTATCAAACAACAATTGATGAATTTTGTTAGTAACGATTTATACATACATACATACATAGGTACATACATATAACACCACATTTCGTCAACTGTGATTTTCGATCCCACGTAATAGGGGGCTAACGGCTAACCTATTGCTGCCAATGGGGCACTTTGTAAAAAAAAATGAAATGGGTATGCCGAAAAATAAATTCCTAACCAAAATGTTGCAGCTAGATAAATTTGGAAAAAGAAAATTGATCTGATTCCTTGCTATGCTTTGTAAATCGCAAGGCAATGATTGACGTGCTTGGCCGCACAAGGACTATCAATTAACGTCTTGGATAGTATCAGACGGTATATTATCGCATAGTGTTAATATTATCGTAAATTTCCACAAGCATATGTAATTTTTTAGTTTTACTGTTCGCATACTTTTTGTGGCACTTATAGTGTCCATATACGCGAATATCACGAAATATGTACTTTACACTCTTGAAGAATTCCAAGTGTACTTAATTTTAAATACTTTAAGTAGCCACTCATCAGCTCACAAGCAGAATCTGCGTGTTACGAAGATGATTTTTTTTATTCATGACACGTCAATTCGACTTCACCCCGCTTGATGGTAAGCTCAAGGCGAAGTCTCAGGAACGAGGGTCACCATTACAAACACGTGAAGTGTTACAATGGTAGCACTCAGCTTGACGGCCTCATCAGATGCTTTTTCACGCCCCGCTTAAAGGATCCGGGACTGTAGGAAGATGGAAACAGGTGAGCTATGTCCCTTTGTATGCTTAAATCTTTAGAACTACGTAACGGATTTTGATGCGGTTTTTTTAATAGATAGAGTGATTGAAGAGGAAGGTTTATATGTATATAACATCATGCTACAACCAACTGTAAAGTAAAAAATGTTGCAAAAATGACGCAGACGAAGTTGAGCGGGTCAGCTAGTTACAATATAATTAGCATTTAGTTAAGCCCTTCACCACACGGTACAGCCAGCAAATAATAACTAATACGCTATAGTTCTAAGTCGAGTACCTAACGTCCTTGCTGCAAAAGTGAACGCCTGTCCTTTACCGACATTTGCATTAGTACGGTCGACAAAAAACTATTACCTGTTTTAGATTTAGGTATTACTTAAAGTGTTATAGGTATTTTAATGAAGTCGCAGAGATTTTTGAACGTTGTTTACGAATCATCACTACATAGTATAAAATAAAGTCGCGTTTTCGGTCCCTATTTTTCTTGTCCCTTTGTATGCTTAAATCTTTAGAACTACGCAACGGATTTTGATGCGGTTTGTTTCAATAGATAGAATGGTTAAAGAGGAAGGTTTATATGTATATAACATCATGCTACGACTAACAGGTAGGGAGCAGGAATGAAAAATGTTGCAATAAACAGGGTGACGCAGACGAAGTCGCGCGGGTCAGCTAGTTGAAAATAAAATGGGTAAATTCATATGGTTATTCATTGCATTCAAATAAATTTCAGTAGGCATCTAGATTAAGTTTTCTGACTATGATTTCATTGAGGGTAAATAATATCGCTAAAAAATAACATATTTTCGCCAGAATGCACAGGCTACGTAATCGTATTTCTAAATACCTTTATCGGCTTTCTAGTCTAGCTAAGATGCGGCTGAACTTCGATATTTTCCGTGAAGTGACTCCCATAGGATCTCCACAACCAAATTGGCGATATCGAAATTCTGTAGTGCGTCCAGAATAGCAGTATTTAATATATTTTGAATTGATTTCGAGTAGTGTTTATGTTTTTTTAAATATGTAATGTCTAAACAGTGTATTATATCAGATAAAATATCACTGCACTGGACGTAGACTTACGTTTTAAAGTACTTCGGTAAGCGACAGGAGAACCCGATGTAATTTGCCAAATACTGCCCAATCTAGCTGAATCTTTCTGGTGATTTCTTTTTCGAAGTTATCTCTACTAACCCAAGGAATACCATTTGTCAATTATATTTTTTTTAAATGCAAAAAATAATCTAATATTTTTTATTGTAGTGGAACTTCGATATCGCCAATTTGGTTGTGTAGCTCCCATGGCAGTCGCTTCACGGAATATGTCGAAGTTCAGCCGCATCCTAATAAAAATAACTGTGTTGGGAATAGGCTCAGAGAATGATGATTTTAAATTGTAGTGGAAACTTTAGATGCAGGAATATTGCGTACAAAGAGTACAAACAGAACATAATTGTATGTAATAATAGCAGAAATTGGCTAGTAATAGTTATTATAAAGAGGAAAGGAAAAACTGTGAGTTTATTTGTTAATTACAGGTTTGCTTATGACGGTCAGGATAATCCAAAGTCGAAAAAAGATAGTCATGGGTTTTCTATTTAAAAAAATAGCGGGACAGGAAAAAGAACCTGAGTGGGAGTATTAGGTTCACAGAACAATAAATATAATTGTATTTATAATAGGTATATATCTATATATGAAATTGCCGAAATTTTCTTACAAATTCATGAGCTTGTTATTCCTGTAATTTATTTCCATTATTACATTTTGTTTGATAGTTGATTTCAAGATTTTACAATTCTGTAATAAATTTTGTTTTTATTGACCGCTTGATATATTAAATTCGGCCTTCAAAATAGTACTTCCTAAATGCTATCCATTTTGATGATAAATTTCGTGAAGCTTTTTAAAAGCTGTCACTTTCTAAAAATGTAATAAAAGTTGCTGTTTTCTTATTGTTGTCTCATTCATACACAAAAAAACATCATTAAATTTGGATTTGTCATTCCTAAAAATATGCAAAAATGTTATATGGCATATATGTGGCAATTTCATAAGTAACGACTTAATATAATACTATACATCATTGTGTCTGAAGTTTGTTTATTTAAGTTTGCTTATTTATTATTTAAATTTGAATACTTAGCAGGAACAATTGCATTATGCATTATTCTTAAGAATTAATAAAGGCTTGAATTTAATTATGCAACCACCAGACCATATCATTGACAATGAAGACGATTTTGTTTTTGTGGAAAAAAAAACTAAGAACTCATTTCAATTTTGACAGGATTAAAAAGTATTCAAGCCTTTGGCCGTAAACATGGGGGCCAAGTCTCACCCTACCTTTTGAATTTTCCCAGAAAAAATAGTGATTAAAATGAGAGAGGGAGTCTCTCGTCTATCGTATTGGAACTGTTTTGGCCACACCTAGCCTCCCTTTTTGGGCCACTGAGCGTGCAGAGTTACTGGCTAAAGCAGCCAGCCCAGCTCCGCCCAGAAACGCAGAAGCTTATTGTGGATTTCACAGGCTTCGCGGAGCGACCTCACTGTGTCGACGATTTGTGATCGTTGGGGGACTACTGCCTCCAATATTACGTGGGCGGCCGTTTCCTCGGAAACGAAGCAACCCCTGCAGAGGGGGCTGTCTGTTAGACCGATAGTGTATAGGTGTTTGTTGAGGGGGTGGTGACCCGTTATTTTCCCTATAACAGTTCTTTGACTTATTCTGTCTAAGTTTTGGAGACGTCTCGTGAGTCGGACATTTTTGATTACCTGCAGAGAGATGATGCATGAGAGAGGGAGACAGACATACCTAGTAAATGCTATATTTTTTTTAATTAATGACAGCCCTGGTTACCGGCTCAACTAACCTGCTTAGAGAATATGAATTCGTTTTCATGACTCACATGATCACCTTCCTGAGATAAAAAGCCTACATGATAAATCAAATTTTATCCAGATCGATACACCGGTTCAAGAGTAATAGAGTAACAAACACACTTCCATTAAAACTGTTGCATTTATAAATTAATAAGTTTGTTGCTGACAGTACTAGTTAATTGATTGAACACAGTTTTTTTTATTAACAAAACATAATTGCTTTGATTGTTAATTATAGAACTAGCAATAGATGTTTTTTTTCTAAATATAACGTAATAGAACTAATAGATTTTAGCTAAATATACATTTGTACTAAAACTAGCCATTTTTAAATCAATGTGTTACGAGTTAAGGCGAATAAGGCGGTATTTCAACGGAAAAATGAGCCCAGTTGTCGGCAGTAGGTTCACCGTTACAACAGACAACTATTCAATGCAATTCAATTCATTTATTTTCTTATTAAACATAATGCGTGTAAAAATTATAACAGTATAAACATATGGCAATCAATAAAAATGTCAAAAATTTCGAGAGGGATGTCGTCAAATATTTTGTTCAATATAGAGCGAATTTATTTTAATTTATTTAGTTTATTTCTCAACGTTATAGTGATGGGACAGCTGCATAAAAATGTATCGATGTTTTGTATCAATAATTAAGAGAAGAAAAGCGCATAAGTTACAGTGCGGACTAAAATTTTTGACACCTTGATTTTGGTTTCAATTTCATATTAATACTTTGGATGTATTTAAAATACTACTTAAATTGTGAAACATTTTCTTCTACAATTCTACTCCTGTTGTCCATAATTCGGCTTATTTTGGTTTTTAGGGACTGACTGTCGTCTGACCCCTTTATCCGAGAGGAAATCTGCACCAGTCTCGTTTGTCAATAAGCAGGTATTGATATAAACAAACATTAATATATAGTAGAATAATTTTAGTAAATTATGTGGCTATGTATTATAACCTTCATTTTAGATAGTAAACTAGTATGTTAGGTGTTCGAATATTTATAAAATTTAGCGTTATTTTCGTACAGCAAATGCAATAATAGTGCCGTTATTGTACATATTTAAATGATTTATACTACATTTTGTGAATTTCTATTCAAATTTTATTTGTGCCATTGCTATATTATTTGATTATCAAAAGGATGTTATTGTTTCGTTTACGTTAGTGCAGAAATAAAATTATTATAGTTATTTTTTAGTACATATATGCTCACACCTGTAATCACCGAAAGGGTAGGCAGAGGTCTATTAAACACCCATATTTCACCAACTATGATTTTTAGGGCGAGCTTATTGCCGTCAATAGGGAACTTTCTAAAAAAACAGGTGTGGCAAAAATAAATTCGTAACCGAAAATGTTGCAGCTAAATAAATTTGGAAAATAATAATTTCACCCGATTCCTTGTTGTGCGTAAATCGCAAGGAAATTATTTTTTCTTCAACGTTTTTATCAGAGTTTTTTATTCTAAAAACTGACCGTTTTCCTATTCTTTATATAGCTTCCTACCCTTTCGCGGCTTTTTTTTAACTCAGCTCAAGCAGACACAACCCGCCTTTCCCGAGAGAAAATCTACTCCCAAGTTACGTATCAACACAAAATGGGTCACTGTAATCTGAAAATGAATGATTTGAATTTGAATTTGAATTTATCAGTTACCGGTTAAAACCCAGGTCTTGGATCTTGCAGGCCTTGTTAAAGCATCCATGCATCTGATACTTTATTTATTAGTGATGTAATAGTAAAAATGTGACAGTAATAAGTCTAAAACTTTGTGGAACAGTTTATGTAATATATTTAGATACATTATTGTTATCATGAAGCGATCAGTAATTATAATTATTTAACTAGGTGATTATGGCATAACTATGATGGCCGTGAGCCTGACCTAGCGTCATTAATTTATTAATCAGTGATGTAATGATTATATTATTAGTAAATCTGCGAGTTATGCGTAAACTTCTAATACTCTTGTAATGTTGAGCTACCAATACAGCTATTATTTGATGAATCAGACTCTAATGTAGGCTTCCTTCCCAGGGTTGGGTTTTTTACTTCAAAAGGAACCAGAAATATGGGAGTGAACCCCAAGATCCAAGGTACCTACAATTTCAGTACAACCTGGATTAGTAACTGACGTAATGATGACAGCTAATTGTTTTGATGTTAATGTAATGTAATTATGATTTAATTATCAAGGAATTCTATGAACTCAAGTGTGACAATGTTTGTGGTCAAAATACTCGTAAAGTTTACAATAAATTGATTTGCAATTTTGTGAGGTCATTGTTTTTTTATCCTGGAATGTAAACACATAGCTTGTTTATCGAAGTTCCCACGGGACTTGGCAATATTTTTTTTATTAACAGACAAAGCCATAAAGGAACTTGCCTGTGTACCTATAGAAGAGTAATAACTGATATTTTAATTATTTATCATGTACACATTTTGCTTTCATTATATTTTTTTATCTATGATGATCGTATCTGATAATAAAATTCAATCTGTCTACATCTAATTGCGTACCATACTTCTTATATGGTATGCTAGCACCTAGGTCAAGTTTTGACCTAGCTTCCACTCAACCGGAACCGGAACTAGTATCAAAAGTAAATCACATTGATAACCCGTGATCAATCACGGTATCGAAGGCAAACACCTATTTGTTTATATCACAACACTGGTTCGAAATTCAAACTTAAAAAAAAGTAACACACACGAAAACGCACACAACGAACGTACTATTCTTATTTTAAATTTATTTTTTTGTTTATTTACTTACGGTTTCGCGGGTTTTTTGAAAACGGAAAAGCACGAAAAAAATTAAACTAATGTGGACGCGCTCTCGCGACACGGGGCAATGGCTGACTGAAGCTGTCGCATTCAACAGATGATATTTGTACTATAACTGCGTGTACCGCGCATGCGTCAAAAGTTAGGAATCGATAAAATAATTTCCACGAATGACGATATCGATGTATTGTGCATTTTTTTTCATTAGTGTTAGTAAATTATACACTCTGGTATATCAGTGTTTTAAGATTGCATTATGTTGCCATTTTAAAAATTATATCGTTAAATGTTTTTAATTAGAGAATTAGTGACAACATGTGAGGCGTGGCGGTAATGCGTTCGACTGCTATGTTGGAGGCCTGGGTTCGATACTCGCTCAGTGTAAATATTTGTATGCATGAATATGTATATACATATTCAGACCAATTTTGGTCTAAACGTATTTATTGCTTGAGAGTGAGACATCCGCGACATATTTATCCCGAAATTGGTTACGAAAACAGTACGAAATAAAATTGAAGTGACTTCAGGATTTCTACATGATTAAACATTAGCTGCGAGGGAGCTTTTTATAGGGATGGTACGTACAGGGATGACCCCGATGAGAGAGGTAACCGTGGGGATTACAATAAAAACTATTGTAACTTTGCTCAATGTGGGATTCGGATGGGATTAGTGAATAGCTCGCCGCCGCCTCCTTCTGCGAGCAAGTAATTCGGAGGAAACTCTTGGCCCGCACAGCATGAGCGGAGGTTGGAGGTCGCAGAATGACCTCCATCTTGCATGAGCGCGAGACGGGTGGAGTCGCCTGTTTTCGCCGCGCGCAGTGTGCACCTCCCCAAATCAAGGGGCTAAATGGGGACACCGTAGTTTTACACCCGAAGGGGGCCTCTTATAGAGATGTGGATGGGTTGCAACGGATATGTTACGTACTATCTCATCTATGGCATCAGAGGACCCGAAGACGGCGAGCATTTTAGTTGGTTCGAGTCTGACATAACCATAATATTCTGATGAGCTCTTCTAATTTAAGCCCACCCTCCCCTTTCCTACACAGGACAACACGTGCAGGGCTTAGGTGTCACTCGCATACGGTACAGAATATTCCATCAAGAACCAAGCGGTTCGGTGAGTCTTTTCTCTGCCGCACCATTAAGTCCTGGAATTCCTTGCCGGAGCACGTGTTTCCTTCTTCCTACAGTCCCGGGTCCTTTAAGCGGGGCGTGAAAAAGCATCTGATGAGGCCATCAAGCTGAGCGCCACCATTGTAGCACCAAACGTGTTTGCAATGGTGACCCTCTTTCATGAGACTTTGCCTTCAGGTTAACATCAGGCGAGGTGAAGTCAAATTGACGTACCATAAAAAAAAGGGTGGAGGTACTATGTGTGGGCTTCGTGCGCACGAAAAAGAATAGCCCCCTGGTGTACAGAAGTAACAATTACTTTTCTCACAGGGGCATTGATAAGATTAGCGTCTATCTTAATTGAATTATTCAATTTTATCTTGTCATTCATTCGTAATACCTCTCGGCTCTCCAATGTAGTCTATGAAGTGATTTGGTATATTATTTTGTTTTATTTTTTATATATAGAAAGAAAGAAAGAAAGATTTATTTGGTGCAAGGTACAAAGATAACAATAACTAACAATATAATTATAACAAAATTATAAAAAGTAAGAATAACAAAATAAAACAGAGTGACTCACAGATACGCCAAAAAGGTGTCCAGTTCAGTATGTGCCAGGTAGAAACCCGACGCTGGTTTTCGACTGGAACTCGATTTGTCAGTGACACACGGACGCCGAACCGTCGAAGTCAAGTGTGAAAGTATTGTGTACGTGCAATGGGGTGTGTAGAGGTTATGTACTTATATTACAACGTGAAAGTAAACAATAGTGTATCGTAAATAACAAAATATATTTATATGGATCTGAAGCTTAGGTAGCCTAGTGGTATGGGTAATGGACTGCTGAGACGAGGTCTCGGGTTCGATCCCAGGTTTACCATGGCACACACCAATGACTTTTCGATGCTTTTCGAAGTTATGTGTGTATTTATCGCAGGTTTATAAGTGCCTCGGAGAGCACGTTAAGCCGTTGGTCCCGGTTGCCATACAAACATCTATGGCAGTCGTTACGGGTAGTTGGAGCCCACAAAAGTCCAACCAGCCTAACTTGGAACTTCGATATCGCCATTGGTCATTAGACCATTGGTTGTGGAGGTCAGATAGCAGTCGCTTCACGGAAAATATCGAAGTTCAGCCGCATCACAGTTAGACTGGAAAGCCGACCCCAACTGAGTTGGGAAAAAGGTTCAGGGAATGATGATGATGAAGCTTAGGTAGACATGATCAGAAGTGCGTGTCCGTCGCGTATTCAGCTGCGTGATAGCTGAGCTCAAATGAAGCCATCGTTCGACTGGTGGCCGTATCAGCACAACTCTAGTTTGTGTGCCAATGTGCCACAAGTTGTTACGGTCACACTCAACGTCATCCGGATCGCTGTTCATGTCACGAAATCAGGACCCACCTTTGCATGGAACCGAATACAATGGTTAGCGAAATGTGAATCATATTTCACCTCTGATATCCCTGGAGGAAAATAGGCATGAGCATGTACGTATGTAAATATTTCCCATGTATATCTCCACAAAGAAAGTAGTAAGGGAAAATACCGTGTAAATTAAGGAAACCACCATAGGCATCGCTGTTATCGCCTGGGGAATACCCGTACACAATGGAAGATTCTTCATATGTGCCATGAGTCCATGACCTGTGCAGTATCTGTAGAGCGACTGCTGGTTCATTACCCGTTCAGTGTCAATTTTTGTATGAATGAATATGCTTATTCCCATGGTTTCTATGTATAGTTTAAATCTCCGTATTCTAGAACTTATATTACAAGCTATGTTTAGTTTGTCTCAATAAGACACAGATGACGTTGTATTATATTAACATAGAATAAAAATAATAATTATTTTTATTTATAGTATAACACGATCATCATAATAATTTATTTATATATTCATATTACTTTAAATATTTATATCATTGTTATTTATCTCAATAATTAACATAACTACATAAATCATACTACAATAATATAAAATCTAATGAATATCTATATCTGTAGTACGACAGAATAGAGAGTGATAGTCAAATCAAATCAAATCAAATCAAATCAAATCAAATCAAATCAAATCAAATCAAATCAAATCAAATCAAATCAAATCAAATCAAATCAAATCAAATCAAATCAAATCAAATCAAATCAAATCAAATCAAATCAAATCAAATCAAATCAAATCAAATCAAATCAAATCAAATCAAATCAAATCAAATCAAATCAAATCAAATCAAATCAAATCAAATCAAATCAAATCAAATCAAATCAAATCAAATCAAATCAAATCAAATCAAATCAAATCAAATCAAATCATTTACATAATACAGGTACTTAGTCTAGAGCCCCTTGTTAACTATCCCTATGTCGTCATATGGGTATCTCCTTATAGGGAAAATTTATGTATGTAATTTACAGATAATGTTTCCAAAGTATAATAATATATTTCCTCTTTTAATCGTTGTGGAACCACGTAAGCGAGGATTGGAAAATCCCTAATAAGATAATAAATTTTAGTTTTTACTATAGGTATTGATAACTAGCTGACCCGTGCGACTTCGTCTGCGTCACCCCGTTTTTCAACATTTTTCATTCCTGCTCCGCACCTGTTAGTCATAGCATGATGTTATATACATATAAACCTTTCTCTTTAACCATTCTATCTATTGAAACAAACCGCATCAAAATCCGTTGCGTAGTTCTAAAGATTTAAGCATACAAAGGGACAAGAAAAATAGGGACAGAGAACACGACTTAATTAAATTTTATACTATGTAGTGATGTATGAAAATGATTGTCTGTCTGTCACGCCTGTACGCCATAAGAACTGAACTAATCTTGATGAAATTTGGTTCAGAGGTTTACTAGAGGGGTTTACTAGAGGGTGGGAAAGGACATAGGCTACCTTAAATAGAAAAACTACTGAACGGATTTCAATGCAGTTTATTGTTTGAAGGGGTTTGATCCATCTTAAAATCGTACGTTTGTTTGATTGCAATCGGTTAAGTACAACTAGAGTTATGATTAGTAATATAGAATTTAAGTTGCGCAGATGGCGCTTAGGTCGCGATAACCGACAGCCACGCGGGCGGTGCCGCAGGCATAAGCTAGTAAATAATATTTCGAAAAAGGGACTTTTTGGTTTAATCACACATTGGGAAGAAAGGGAATTGATATATACCCTACACAGGTGTTAAGACTTTGTTGTGTTTGTTTGTGTGTGTGAGTAAGGGTGTTTGTGGCCTAAGGATAAGAAACCTTAATGATAGATGTATTTTCCCAGGCAGGTTATTTACCGGGGTGCCCACAGCACATCTCTCGCTAACTAAGAGGTAATGAGCTTCAGTATTCCAAGCACGTTACCGTGGTGACGTCAAAATGCCCATTATGGTGGGTAATTGTAGTGATATGATTAATTTGGAGAATTACCTCAATTCTTCTTTATGATTTGTAATGTTATAATATAAAGTAGACGAATATCATGATGATAAAAATGCGTGGTCATAATAATCTCTTACTCTTGCACCCAGTTATTATAAATAAACAGAACTAAATATTAAACTAAATTAAAAAGAAAATGAAGAATAACGATAATCTACCTGAGTTTCTTGCTGGTCTCTTCTCAGGAGATTTAACTACCGAACCAGCGAAAGAATAATTTTCAAATGATTTATTTACTAAGTATTTCATTTATAATAAATTATAATATTTTTGACAAATATGGATACATAATTTTATTATTGTAAAACTTTGACATTCATAAGTGCTCTTTATGTGCCTATACTGAATAAAATTTAATGGTTCTTCTTGAATAGATCACTCAAAAACCTTTTCGGGGAATTTTCGAGGCTTCCTCCCACATTTTTTAGGATCAACTGTTTTTTTATATATAACTTAGGTGGTAGAAAATGGCCTACCTGATAGGAAGGGGTTATCATGGCATATGGACTTTTGCAGCGCCAGAGGTGACATTTTCGTGCTACCGATGCTATAGAGGGGTGGGGGATGGATCATGGAGGAGGGTAGGTTGAAGGTCATCTAATCTCTAAGAAAGCCTGCACCTAAACATTAATTTACTAGTAGTAACAATGGTTTATTTGTATCCAAATTCATTATCATTAGACTATTTATACTGTTGATTGATGGCACTTGGTGGAATTTGTTGTTACACATATTGAGAACTCACTTGTACTTTTCCACAGTATTTTTATTTTTTTATAGACCTGACCGGTTTCGCCTTACGGCATCCTCAAAGGTTTACGATGACATAACAATCATTATCATTATTTAATCCTATCCCGGTCGTCTCCGAGACCTTCACCTCTTTTTTTTTTTTTTTTTTATACTACGTAGGTCGCAGACAAGCACACGGCCCACCTGATGGAAAGCGGCCACCGTGGCCTATGAACGTGTGCAACACTAAGGGTGTCACACACGCGCTGCCCACCCTGAAGGGAAAGGGGGAGAGCTGGGAAGGGGTGGGAAGGCTAGGAAGGGGAGGGGAAGGAGGGGTATAGTGAGCTCTGGCTACCCTACTTACCGGCGGCAACACAACACGATGGTTATTATGACCGCGGTCTTCTGTAGGGCGGAGGTACTTCCCCAGTTGGACAGCTCATTTCGGACGGGAGATACCGTCGTGTCCCACCTCTGAGCCTAAGGGTCTGTTTTCAGACTTTTATTTCCTCACACGATCTTGGATATCCTTAGGGGTGAGATCATTGACATATAATGTCATCATCCACTCCGCCAAGCCAGCATAGGTATTCGGGATCCGCACCGCATTCAAATCGTTATAATTATAAGGAAAAAAGTTATAAAATAACAATAATATAATATGAATAAAATTCCCATTAAATAAGTGACTCGTAATATTCGTATTATTAACAAAGGAAACCTTAATAATATGTAATTACTGATATAACCCAAATGAAAGTCAGTACTAAAAAAATATTTATTAAATTTTTATTTCAGTGCCCAAATCGGTCACAGTCAATTTTATTACATTCGTAAAAAACAATGCACATAACAAACTTGCTTCTGCCCCTGATTCCGCTTGCATAAAAATTCAATATCACTTATATTATTATTTATACTATTGATTGATCTTACTTGATGGAACTTATTGTTATACATCACTATCACTACATAGTATAAAACAAAGTTGCGTTCTTTGTCCCTATGTCCCTTTGTACGCTTAAATCTTTTAAACTACGCAACGGATTTTGATGCGGTTTTTTTAATAGATAGAACGGTTAAAGGGGTTGGTTTATATGTATATAACATCATGCTACGACCAACAGGTGCGGAGCAGAAATGAAAAATGTTGCAAAAACGGGGTGACGCAGACGAAGTTGCGCGGGTCAGATAGTTATAAATATGGAGATATGCACAATATTAATATGCAAATTCATTATAATTTCGCATATTTCGATGTCAAACGGTTAGGTATTTTATTGTGATTAATCAAAATGGCGTTTAGTTATTATAAAACTGGTTTATACAGTTGTAGTCAAGAGGATGGATTAGTAATTTTGGACGACCTGTGGCGTGATGGTAGTGAACGCGACTGCTACGCAGAAATCTCGGGTTCGATTCTCACTTAGTGCAAATATTTGTGTGCATATGAATATGAATCTGTTTCTACAGTATAAATTGACTTTTTTTTGTATGTTATTACAATAGAAATGTATCTAAGTATGTTTATTTGAATTTTAGAACCCATAACGCAAGCTAGTTAAGCTATGCTTACCATGGGCCTGGGTGTCGTTGTGTAGATTGTCCTAGAATATTTAATTTAATTTAATATTTCATTTTTCAAAAGGGTAAGCAGAGGTTTATGATTAGAACCCGGGACCTCATAACACAATAATTGATCTCCCTATCTCTATATACATCCAGAGTAATTATGTACTTTGTAAACAAAGATTACTTAATGCTTTAACTCTTATCGGACTCGACTAGGGCACGGTAATATACTATCTTAGGGTAACCAGAGCTCACTGGAGAGGTTTAGAGTTGCCAGTAGAAAGACTGAGGGCTTAGTTGATTATGTATTTTTACTTTTTAATTATTTATTTATCACTTTACAAACATAATATTATACTTAATGATTTACAGTGTGTTTAGAAACCACTGAGGTTTGTAGTAAATGCAACACGTTAAAATGTGATACTGAGTGATGGTATGAAACCCTGCTTTGTCTTCTGTACTGATGGCTCAGAAACTCAAACCAGGGGACTTGGAGTTTAGGAAAGTTTCATGGTCGGCAGCACGAGTCTGACGCTAATGTAACCACTTTCCATGAGGTGGACCACGTGCTTGTCTGCCACCTAAGTGGCATAAAAAATAGACGAATTGAGAACCTCATCCTTTCTGTGACGTCGGTTAAAATTGACTCCTAATGGACATTCTTAGTATTAAACATTTCGATTCATCATTCATTAAATCGGGTAAGAACAATTTCGTATAATCATGTGACGTTTATGACGTTGGTTAAATGACGTCCCGGTACGTTGGACTGTCAATATTGACAATCAAAATACTAGGTTATAATGACACTTATGACGAATGAATCATTTTCGTGTACATTTTGTGTAGGTATATTTCGATTGTACACTATGTCAACAATAGTAGGTATAGGTAAAAACCCGCTGGAAAAAATATGCATACGGAAATGTATTCGATTCAAAGAATACTATTAAAAGATTTATTTCTAGAAATCAGGTGATTACCTAATTATATTTTATTTTTAATTTATAACTGGCTGGTTTTTAGAGGTCTGTTTTTTTTTTATACTACGTAGGTGGCAGACAAGCACACGGCCCACCTGATGGAAAGCGGCCACCGTGGCCTATGAACGTGTGCAACACTAAGGGTGTCACACACGCGCTGCCCACCCTGAAGGGAAAGGGGGAGAGCTGGGAAGGGGTGGGGAGGCTAGGAATGGGAGGGGAAGGAGGGGTATAGTGAGCTCTGGCTACCCTACTTACCGGCAGGAACACAACACGATGGTTATTATGACCGCGGTCTTCTGTAGGGCGGAGGTACTTCCCCAGTTGGACAGCTCATTTCGGACGGGAGATACCGTCGTGTCCTACCTTCGTTTGTATGTCCGTCTGTATTCATAGTATAAAAACGAAACCCTATTATTGGAACAAAACTCGAATTGCTAATTGGAGTTGTCGTGATCGAATCACGACCGCTCCAATTAGCAATTCGAGTAACGCATATACCTTTGTTTCGATTAGTATACTACGCAATCGAAGTCATGAGTTTCTGTGACTAATTTGAAACGGAAAACTTATGGGAAATTGGAGTTGCCTGCAACTTGAGCCTCACGTCAAGCAATTAGCAACTGTCAAACTGTATCCACATTCAACAAGATGGCGGATGCCGTGGTTTGATTGAAATTCAATTTGACAAGAATTGAGAAAACTATAGTCGCGTAACAAGCGAGTCTCGTCTCGTCGTCTCAACTTCACTTGTTTCATGGAAACGCAATTTGTGCCGCGGTAGCCTGTGGTAGTGGTATGGGTACTGGACTGATCCCAGGTTTTACCATGGCAGGTAAGTAATTTCTTAATAAAACATCATTACATTAAATTAAATTCATGTTTTTTTGCTACCAATTTTGGTCAATTTAGGGCCCCTCGTCCGAATGTGCCCATTAAGCAGCATTTCCCCTCTGTACGGCCAGAGAAATTTATTTTTATAATTTATATATATAATTTATTTATTTATATAAATATATATAAACAAATCACTATAGTTTGATACATTATCATTGCGATGCTTCTGCCAGTTTCTCTTGTTCTTATAATAATATGTCGCAAACTATACTAATATTACGTTTAATACCTTGTTGTGAGTTTTCCTTGTATTATAAAGGTACGTAATAACCTCATAAAAGTACCTGATTTATAAAAGGGTGAACCGACTCTATAAATTTTCCTTAATTACAATATTCGAATGTTTTTCCTCAGTTAACTAGCATTAGTAGCGCAGAGGTTGGAAGTGCGACTACTGTGAGGTCAAAGGTTTGATTCTTGGGTGGGATAAAATTTTGTTTATTAGTTTTTAGAGTTGATGATTCAAACTGTATATACATATCAGATATATTATACCTATACAGGAAGTTAGGAAAACGCTCATGAAGCCGAAGGCCTTTGGCAATACACTTTGTACACTACATATTGGCATAAAAAATTACGATTGAAATATTAAATTTTAAAAAAATCCCTAACACCCTGTATATCAATGAAGGGTAGGCACAATTGTATTTATGGCCACATTTTTGATCAACTGTTGTCCCCCTTAATGTTTGTATAACAGAACAAAACTGAACAATAAGTATTTACCAACTTGTTGTATCCGGGAACCAAACCTAAAGGTCGTTCAAGTTAACAACTAACAAATAGTTACTATATAGGTATAGGTCAAATAAGTAGGTCATGAAAAGTGTGAGCACTCAGTAGAGTGTGCACAATAGTTCAAGATTCAAGCCCCGGCGGATGTAATTTCATACAAGAGGAGATTAGAGTAGGGTGACCATAAAACTGAAAATAATATCGTTAGACCAACCATAAAAAATGTAATAAAACAGTGCAGTTAAAGTACCAGTCAGGTATAAAACAGGTTGCACCATTTGACAATTGTTAAAATGTCGTCATAACTTGACGCTAACTGTAACCGGCCACACTCAAACATCAAATTCTATCAAAAAGATAACTTTAAGTTCAAGTTCAAGTTCAAGTTCATTTATTTGCATGAATATGGTACAAAATCAAGGTGTTACAATAATTTTATGTTGCTGCATATCCTACCACATACGGCGTGCAAATTATTATTACAGTTTACAATTATTATCTAACATTAGTGCATCAAAAACATGTCATACGGAAAAAGGCTTGCCAAAATAACAGCCTAGTTACAATAGAAAATAGTGTCAATAAATTATTAAAATTAAAATACGCATTCAAATATTTTATATCCTGTCCTCACAGTCCTCCAAGTATTCCCCCACTGAATAGTATGCCTTTTCAACAAGGATAGCATGTAAATGTTTTTTATATTTATTTATGTTATATTCATTTCGTAAGGCTAGTGGGAGCTTATTGTATATTTTAGGACCCATGCAGAAGACACTTTTATGAAGTAAAGCAGTTTTGGAGGGTCTTATACATAATTTTCCAAAGTGACGCTGTCTTTTGCAATGCTCAAATAAATGTAGATTACATTTTACAAAAAGAGCTGTTTCGTAAATATAAATACTTGGTAAAGTTAGAAGATTAAATTTTTTAAAATATGGTTTGCACGAATCTATTTGCTTTAAGCAGGAAATAGCTCTAACGCATCGTTTTTGGGCTCTGAACACACAGTCTATATTAGTGGAGTTGCCCCAGAGTATAATGCCATAACGAAGGGTCGACGAAACGTATCCGTGGTACGATGTCAACGCTGTAGAAATATTAGACACTCTAATAAGATTTCTAAGGGCAAACGAATAACTATTTAATTTTTTACATACGTGACCCGTGTGTTGTTTCCATGACATTTTATTGTCAATGTAAATACATAAAAAATTTTGACATTGCACTTCTTCTATTACTTTCTCTTTATAGTTTATGTTTAAGTTTAGGAGTGATTGTCTCTGCTGGAATTGAATAGCTTTGGTCTTGCCAATATTTAATTTAAGATTATTACTGTTTAACCAATTAATTGTATTTTCCAATGTCAGATTAATATTGTCATGAATGTCATTAATTTTACATTTGTCAAAAAGAATAGTACTGTCATCGGCAAAAAGGGTCATAGAGTTAGTTGTAACTGTTGGAAAGTCATTAATATATATTAAAAACAACAAAGGCCCTAATACACACAATTTATCGGAGCTACTAAATACTCTGGTGCAACACATTTAGCCAAACCATTAGAATCAATGTCACTGTTACTCTTAAATTTGACGGAAACCTTAACTTTAACAGGTAGGTGGTGCAACTAAGCGTTAGTATAATAACTGCGTCAAATTGGTCAGAGCACTTCGCATATAAGGGAAAGATCGCGGGTTCAAATCCCGTGGGAGCATTAACTTTTTCCGATCGAATACGAAAAAAAATGTTTTGGCATTTTTACTCGTAGGACATAGCTAATGAGGGAAATGGGGAGGGATAACAATACCGAAGGGAGGCAGTTCTATGAGTTATTAATAATCAGTTGATAAATTAACCCTTTAATCTAAATATAGAAATTTGCTTGAGTATCAAGTTGAGTGAACAACTCATTTCCAGGCTTGTTTATCATCCAAATAATCCTGGATTAATTTCGTCTATTATTCTTATCTATTATAAAATGCAGGATATTTTTTGCATAACTTTTTTAACTGTCCTTTGTTCTTGCAAACGCATGGTTCTAATACTACCACTAGTCAAGCTTCTACATCTAGACAGTTTCTTATAATACTAGACATAGGGCAAATAAATGGATCAGTAAATAGAGGTATAGTCGCTAGTGTTTGCAGAATAGCTGAAGAGCCTTCTCGAATGTGATTCCGTATAAAAGGAGATTATAGTAGGGTGTCCATAAAGGTAAAATTTTTAATAGACTTTCTCTTTTCTCTTTCTTTCTTTCTTTCTTTCTTTCTTAAAATTGAATTTTATAATACGTCATACGGTATGGGTAATGGATTGTTGAGACGAAGTGTCGGGTTCGATCCCAGGTTTTACCATGGCACATACCAATGACTTTTCGATGCTTTTGGAAGTTGTGTATATTTATTTATAATAGGTTTATAATAATAAGTGCCCAGTTAATGGCAATTGGGACCTAAACATTGTGGATGAGGAGGCCTCCCTGTTGGTGGACGTCCTATGGTTGAAATAATGATGATGATAGTATAGTCATCTAAAAATATATTTTTTTATTCAATATTTAGTTAATTAGGGGTTTTTATTCTTGACCAAATTTGTCAACACCATTGTACCCTTAATTCTACTTTGTTCAGAGAGGAATGGGAGTCACTGCAGGGGCTCCTTGATCATCCGACATAGGTATGTAGCCATCTTTGTATTTGGTTGTGCTAGGATGCTAACTACAATAAATATATCGTATTTGTTCAGTTCAAATTGCGTCATAATTGTCTCTCTTTCCCCTTGGGTACGGATACATTCCATCAATAAAAATATTGAAAGAAATAAAATCTTCAAACTGCACAAGTTAATACTGTAAATAAACACATTACGTGAAATAATATTCCGTAATTGGCTGCGTGACGCGCGTCATTGAGGCCTTAGCTATTTAAAAAAAAACTTGACATTAACAACTGATAACATCGGTGTTTGCTTGTCTGGGTCAATACTACTCCTTGCTCCTTTTACTTGTATTTTAATTAAATATATAAAAATGTATAATTAATTACTATAGGTAAATTAATCACGTATGTAGCGCCTCGGTAGTGCAGCGATGGCAAACGCGGCTATTATGCGTTAAGTTTTATTTTAAATTCAGTAAATATTTCGCCAGTTTATGTTTAGGTCCCAATGTAATAGGTGGCGAGCCTATTGCCATTAACCGGGACTTATAAACCTGCGATAAATACACACATAACTTCGAAATGCATTGAAAAATCATTGATGTGTGACATGGTAAAACCTGGGATCTAACTCGAGACCTCGTCTCAACAGTCTACCCATATCAGTAGGCTACCGCGAAATGTAGGCGCTAGCACCTCTGCCTACCCCCTCAGGGATATAAGCGTGAGTTTATGTTATCTAGGTATTCTATCTACTTGCACTGACTTGACCCTAAGTGTTAAGGTTTGACATTATTCCCACAGCTCAAAATCAAACCACTAACCTCATTTAATCTTCGCATATTGTAATGAGATATTGTGTTACAATCACATATTTCCAGTAATATAAGAGTAATGGTTGACCAGAAACCGCAATGTATCGGTTATTGTACTCGTTTCATGAAATAGAGTTAGTTTCTGAGTTAATACGTTAACCGACTTTGTAAGAGGAGGTATACAGAGAATTAGGACTCCTTGAACCTTTTTCCCAACTCAGTTGGGGTCGGCTTTCCAGTCTAACTGTGATGCGGCTGAACTTCGATATTTTCCGTGAAGCGACTGCCATCTGACCTCCACAACCAATGGTCTAATGACCAATGGCGATATCGAAGTTCCAAGTTAGGCTGGTTGGACTTTTGAGGGCTCCAACTACCCGTAACGACTGCCATAGATGTTTGTATGGCAACCGGGACCGACGGCTTAACGTGCTCTCCGAGGCACTTATAAACCTGCGATAAATTATTTTTCCATTTATATCCAACAAATATCCAAAAAACAAAATTTAGATGTGATATTTTATTTCAAAATAAAAAATAATTGCAAATTGACAATTTTGCAATAATTGCAAAATGTAAAATGTAAAGCTGAATGAAACAATAATTTAATGAAAAACGTAAACGCACATTATGGCGCCATTTTTTGTAGTCATGTTTTTTTTTTTATAAAATTATCGTTTCATTCATCTTTACTGACACGATAGAGAGTAAATAATGCCAAAGAATATTAAAAAAAATAACCCATTCGTAATTAGGTATTATTTATGCCAATATGTGGTGTACTACCATGTGTCTTAGGCTTCAGGAGCTTTTCCCTAACACCATGTATATGTATGCTTGCTCTATGGAGCTATTATAATAAATAAATATTTTAGGACAATCTACACAACGTCACCTAGATATGGGTCTAGGTGACGTTGTGTAGATTGTCCTATCCCATGATAAGCATAGTTTAATTAGCTTGTGTTATGGGTTCTAGAATGCGGATAAACATATTAGATACTTTTTTTTTGTAAATACATACATACCTATTATACATAGAAACACCCAGACCAATGCAAATATTCATATTCATGTACACAAATATTTGCATTGAGCGGGAATCGAACCCACGCCTCCTGCGTAGCAGTCGCGTTCACTACCGCCACGCCACGGAGGTCCTCTTTCTTTCTTTTAGGAGTGTGTTCTGTTCTTCAATTGGTGAGTGTATGTTACAGATAATGTTGAATTGACCCCAAAAAGGTTAAGTCTCATAAGGTCGTCAAACTGATCATTCTAACTTTATTGGGGTCTGTAATGGTGACCCTCTTGGTGAGGCCACTATTCAAAATATTTAAATAAAAAAAATAGCCTACATTGCCGGCCTGGGAAACGAATCCAGGAGCTCACGATTGCGTGCAAACATTAGCATAAAGCATAAATATGGAAGAAATAGTAACTGTGTATTTTGAATGTTAGTCTTATGCCGGCTATACACATTCGGTCAACGTCACGATATATGCGGCGCTATTGTTATGATAAATAAAATACCCTCAAACAGATAGTTAATTTTTCGTAACTGATTTGATTTGAAAACCAAAACTGAATTTATGAACTGAGGCGATTTGATTTTTCTTCTTTTACTCCTCCAAGAATGTAGACGTGTGAGTGTGTATATCTTATCGGGAATCTGTATAATTTAGGCATTGTATACAATACCTAGGCAATGAATGGATTAGCTGGGGCGTCCATTACTACATACTTTGCCTAGATAACTACTAGGACTACAAACATCTTAGTAGAAGCCTCAAATGCAATGAACAATGCTAAGTTGATAAACATAACATAAACTCACCCCTATATCTTCCCATATTTCGCCAGTTTATGTTTATGCCCCAATGTAATAGGTGGCGAGCCTATTGACATTAACTGGGCACTTATAAACCTACGATAAATACACACATAACATCAAAAAGTCATTGGTGTGTGCCATTGTAAAACCTGGTATTGAACCCGAGACCTCGTCTCAGAAGTCCATTACCCATACCATTAGGCTACCGCGCTGTGTTAAGTTGATAATGATTATAAAGAATAATGTTGCGTGTTGAACCTTTGTGTATAACTATCTTTAGGCATAAATATTGATATTTGCTGTTAAGATAAAATACGGTTAAATATATATTTATAAGATCTCATGCATACCCATAGATATTTAATGAATGATTCATGATTATACTAGCACTAGCAAACACGGCGAAATCCGTTTCGCCACCAGATGGCTTCGTTTTATGTAACATTTCGTTTGGTGATTAAAAGATGAAGAAATTTCTTTTTTTTTTTTCCTGAATGTTCTTTGCTATAAACCTCACGGAGCCCGAGAATTTTCCAACGAATGCAAAACCGTGGAAATCGGTTCGTTTGTTCTGGAGTTATAGCGTCAGGAAGGAAACCCCGACCTATTTTTATATAGTAGATAAGGCCTACGAATTTACAAGGTAAAGGTACCGAATGAAAAACGACTACATTTAGTCTAGATTAGAACATAGAGAATGGATGTGTGGTGGGACAAGAATGGATAATATTATGAATGATTATATTAGAGGAAGTTTGAAAATAGAAGTAAATGTTTACAAGTGGAGAGGGAGACCTAAGATCAGATGAATGCATTGTGTGAGGGATAATATGGCCATGAATGGAGTGAATGATGAAATGACTGCTATTAGACATGAATGAAAAAAGTACGAATGAGTCCATGATTGAATGAACGAATAAAATAATAATACTACTTGCTTGACCATTACAGTGGGCCTCAAGAGTTCCTGATATAAGCTTTATTAGTATTTGACATTATTATTTATATTACGAGCTGTTGCCCGCGGCTTCGCCCGCGTGGACTTCTTACCCCGTTCCCGTTCCTCTATTTCAATCATTTTCATATTTATTCACCTTTTAAACCTTCTCTGGACTCCCACAAATAATTCAAGACCAAAATTAGCCAAATCGGGTCAGCCGTTCTCGAGTTTTAGCGAGACTTACGGACAGCAATTCATTTTTATATTTATAAAGAAGATTATAGTAATAGTAAATATTTCTACACCAATTATGGTAGAATATACAGTATGACCACTGTAATAATATAAAGACCTCGATGTACCATATTCTTAGAAATAAATGATTTCATTCATTCATTCATTCACCTTGAGATCTATAAGCCTTTGACTACCTAAGTCTAATTTAACCAAATGTAACATAGATAGCGTTAATAAAATAAACTGGATCGATGTCTTGTTTCCTTATAAGAAAACTAGCTGACCCGCGCAACTTCGTCTGCGTCACCCCGTTTTTGCCACATTTTTCATACCTACTCTACACCTGTTGGTCGTAGCATGATGTTATATACATATAAACCTTCCTCTTTAACCATTCTATCCATTAAAATAAACCGCATCAAAATCCGTTGCTTAATTTTGAAGATTTAAGCATACAAAGGGACATGAAAAATAGGGACAGAGAAAGCGACTTTGTTTTATACTATGTAGTGATAAGTAAACTCATGCAAGTAGTAGCCTAAACTTATAACATTAATAAGTAGATCTCTTTTATCCAATAACATCTAAGACTAGTAGTTGTGTAGTGGCAACACTTCATACAATTTTAGTTTCGAATTGTCTACGAACTTTTGAGGCCTACTGTACATGGTAAATTATGAGCCTCTTGGCCCATTTCTCTATAATCCACGACCAACGGAGGTAGGACACGACGGTATCTCCCGTCCAAAATGAGCTGTCCAACTGGGGAAGTACCTCCGCCCTACAGAAGACCGCGGTCATAATAACCATCGTGTTGTGTTCCCGCCGGTAAGTAGAGTAACCAGAGCTCACTATACCCCTCCTTCCCCTCCCCTTGCTAGCCTCCCCACCCCTTCCCAGCTCTCCCCCTATCGCTTCAGGGTGGGCAGCGCGTGTGTGACACCCTTAGTGTTGCACACGTTCATAGGCCACGGTGGCCGCTTTTCATCAGGTGGGCCGTGTGCTTGTCTGCCACCTACGTAGTATAAAAAAAAATCCACACAAAGCCAACGGCAGTAACTAGTGAAGTAATGCATTTAGCACTATTAACCTCCAATTTTATTCAATTTAAATAATTAAAACGTAACTTTTATGATCATTTATCGATAAACTAACGATGCGAGGTTACGCCTATATAATTCAGTTATTTCGTTATCTAATATTTCTCTAGGCTATGTATACATTGTAAACATATTGTTAAAATGTATAATTTAGCACATGATAATACATTTTCCGGCTAGTTAGTGCTACCGCCCGGCGCGGTCTACTTGTTCAAGGGTACGCGATTAATATCTGCAATTAAATTCTGTTCGAGTAGGGTGGCCAAAGGTTTTTGATTCGAGCGATATTTTTTGTTGGTAAGTGATTTTAATTAAATGTTTTATGCATAGTAATAAAAATGGTTTTAATTGGTAGCGTTTACATACAGCATGATGGGTTGTCAAACTTGCATAAGCCTTGTTATTCTCGTTTAACAACTTATAATAACATATGATTATTTTTCTACACTCGCATATTATACGTGCATAGTGTATGTACAAAATTGTAACCCTGAGGGTTGTAATCTACTTCCGAAATAAAAAAAAACTCAGGGTAAAATTACATGTAAATTCAGTCGTTTTTGCATGATAAAATTCCCCATATTAGTACCTAAGTTATGTTTATAATTTGGTCTTGAGAAGATAAAATCAGTTTTTAATTTATAAGTAGTTTGAAAGTCAATTTTTGTCTATGTTTGAACATATTTTGGTTAAGCAACTTTTGTTGTTTTTATTAGTTTTGTTTTGTATTAGTGTTGTTATTAGTATGACATGAATCTTAAAATTTATTTGAATTATAAAGTGCCGCACATATTTTTAACATGGCCATTTCATAGGAATAAAATATAGCCGGTGTGCATTTCCAGATGAAAGAATTTCGTGCATCAACGAACAGGTGTACTCGCTTGTAGGTTAAGTTCTATTGGGTGCCTAAGATGCTAAAAAAATATCTAGCATGCTGATGCTAAAAAAACATCTTCCAAATAATTATTCTAACTATTACTACCAGAGATGACGAACGAATGGTCACCCACTCTTATGACTTGCAAAATTAAACTTAACGTCATCAAAAGATAATAGGTAGCTTCGAATAATGTCCCATAAATCTCATACATCATGGTCTCTGCTAGCTAATTTAATTGAAACGAACTCTTCAATTAGTAATTAGAGTTCCGTATCGAAGTATTAAACCGGAATCCTATTACTAAACGTTTACTGTCCGTCTGTCCGTTTGTCTGACTGTATCTCACGAGCCGTCATAACTAGATAGTTGAAATTTTGACTACTAAATTTTCACAAATAATTTCTTTCTGGTTCCGTTACATCAACAAATACTAAAAGCGTTGCCGTGTCGTGGATCTACTTAAAAGCACTCCCACTAGTATTCAAAACGATCCATAGTTCTCTGACACGACTACACTTAATTTTTTACTTTTACAATGTATTTTTTTGTGCCGGGGTTCTTTTAAATTATAAATTTAATGTAAAACGCCATTTTGTGGCGGTGGCTATCCTAGACCAATTTTCATCAAACATAGATAAGATGACACCTTAAAACAAAGAGACTACATCGTCGAATCAAATATTGTTGAAATTAAGTCGTATCGGAGTTTTATGCTGTCAAAGCAAGATCTTGTCGTGGAAGGATTTGTCGAAATTCAGTTTGAGTGTCCGAAATCGGTTCATCCGTTCGGGAGCTACGGTGCCACACACACATACATACAAAAATATACCGCCTCGGCAAACTTTTAACACCCGTCGTTTATACGTCGGGGTTTGCAACCAGAACGGAACCCTTCGTGTACGAGTGCGACTCGCATTTGGCCAGTTTTTTATTATACTCTATGTCAGTTGAATATATAATTACTGAGAAGAACGTAATATCTTTGTAAAAGGGTTAAGGTTTATTCATAAAATAATCCTTTACTTTATAATTATGTTGATTTGAATTGATTTATTGAATGCAGCTTGGAAAATTATTAAAACAATTAACAACAGACTTTAGACGATGGTTGTGGCGTGGCGGTATTGATCACGACTGCTACGCAGGAGGCGCGGGTTCGATCCTTACTCAGGGCAAAAAATTGTATGCATGAATATGGCCATTTGCACTGAGAGCACGGTAGGCCAGTCGCGGTTGTAATATAAACATCTATGGCTATAGTTACCGGTAATTAGAGATCTAAAAAGTTTAAAAACTGGTCTTTTTTTACACCACTTAGGTGGCAGACAAGCACACGGCCCACCTGATGGGAAGCGGTCACCGTGGCCTATGGATGTTTGCAACACAATGGTCTAGCTGTACTTCGATATCGCTTATACTTTTAGGTTGTGGAGGCCATATTGCAGTCGTTACAAGGAAAATGTCACACAAATCACACAAATGCTTAGCCGCATCACACTTGAGTATAACTGAGTTAGGGAATGGTCTGGAGATATATAAGGTCGAAGATATTTAAAATAACCGCCCAAGTTCAAGTTAAGTTAAGTTCAAGTTAGATGTTTAAAATCTTTCACAAAGTGTTCCACAAAATTCCCTTGCGCTCTACGTATTTCCGATACTCGCTAAATAGTCATGACGTCGATGTTTCCCACGATTTTGTATAGAGCGTTTTCTTGCCATTCAAAAAATTTAATTTTCAAATTCAAATATGTTTAAAACCATTTGTTGTAAGAAAAATTCATTTTATATGTTCATTACAGATAACCGGTCATTTTTGGAGAGTAAAAAGTAATCATCATCTCTTTTTTGGGGAGTAACTGCCGTCAGACACCCCAGTCCCGTAAGGAAAACCTGTACCATCCATCATTCGTCAATCGGCAGGTGTACCATACAGGTTTGCAGGTCTTCTGTCTTTTTTGTGTTGTCCGTGGGAAAACCAAAGGCTTATCCTACATCTTTTGCGCTGGCGACACAGAATGTCTCTGTTCTTACAGGGGTTGCGGCACGAGTGGTGTTACGCTCGCCCATAGGTCACGGTAACCACTTACCATCAGGTGGGCCGCGTGCTTGTCTGCAACCTAAAAAAACCTCTTCGCAGATATAAAAAAAATATCATTTTCATCATTCCCTGAACCTTTTCCCAACTCAGTTGGGGTCGGCTTTCCAGTCTAACTGTGATGCGGCTGAACTTCGATATTTTCCGTGAAGCGACTGCCATCTGACCTCCACAACCAATGGTCTAATGACCAATGGCGATATCGAAGTTCCAAGTTAGGCTGGTTGGACTTTTGAGGGCTCCAACGACCCGTAACGACTGCCATAGATGTTTGTATGGCAACCGGGACCGACGGCTTAACGTGCTCTCCGAGGCACTTATAAACCTGCGATAAATACACACATAACTTCGAAAAGCATCGAAAAGTCATTACCCATACCACTAGGCTGCCGCTACGCTTCCGTTAAGTACATAAACAAAGCCGTTGCGTAAAAATTATGATAAATAAATTGTTTAGTCGAACTTGACTCCTATTAGAATAGTAAATTATTAGGTATATTATTAATAATTGTTATGTAAACATTGTGTAATCTGTTTTATCAGATTATTTTTTTTTGGTAAAATGTTTTGTCTAAGTTACAATTTTACTAACGTATGTACCTATGTAGTGTCTATTGCAATATGTGCATTTTGTTTATAAAATACGGTACCTTTTCAGTGTGGACTGAAAGGTTGATATCTATGTCTGACAAAAATCTGAAGCATGTGCTATGTAGAGTTCCGTAGTTGTCGATTATAATAACGCATATACATATATACATACATATGCTCACGTCCGTAATCCCCGAATAGGTAGGCAGAGGTGTATTAAGCACCCACATTTCGGCAAATATGATTTTTGGTCCCACGTAATAGGCGGCGAGCCTATTGCCGCCAATCGGGCACTTTGTAAAAAAAATGGGTATGCTAAAATAACTTCCTAACCGAAAATATTGCAGTTAAATAAATTTGGATGTTTTTGACCCTATTCCTTGCTATGCGCTGTAATTCCAAGGATATTAATTACGTGCTCAACTGCACAAGTACTACCAATTAACGTCTTGGAGAGTTTGTTGAAGCACATCAACAAATGGTACCGCGGTAGCCTAGTGGTATGGGTAATGGACTGCTGAGACGAGGTATCGGGTTCGATCCCAGGTTTACCATGGCACACACCAATGACTGCGATGTTTTTCGAAGATATGTGTGTATTTATCGCAGGTTTATAAGTGCCCGGTTATTGGCAATAGGCTCGCCACCTATTACATTGGGACCTAAATATAAACTGGCGAAATGTGGGTACTAGCACCTCTGCCTACCCCTTCGGGGATATAGGCGTGACATTATAATAAAAAAAATAAAAATAAAATCAACAAATGGACATTAAAAACATTAAAAACAAATCGCAAAATAAATTGGCAGAACATTCAGGCACCGATTCAGGTACATCCACTTTTGTAGGATTGGAAGGTCCCACTTCTAGGAAATACCTTTAGGAAACAAGTTTCAAGGCTTGTTTGATCAACCAATCGTAAATAGATTAGGTACATTATGAAACTAGAAATTGGTCAAAGACTAAGAGATTACAATCACTAATATTGTGATAATAATTTATTTCTTATAACTAAATATTACAGGAAATATAACAAAATCAGCTTCCGTATTCAATCAGGAACTACTGAATATAAAATTCTGAAAATGTGTGTAAATATATTTATGAATATTTAGATTAGATTATGAAGAACAGTTTGCAGACGTCATAAGAAGTAATTGAGTACCAATTGAATTCAGACATCTACTTTATAAAAATAAGTCGGGTTTTCTTTCCTGACGCTAGGTATAACTCCAGAACGGTTATAATTTCCACGGTTTTGCATTCGTTGGAAAGGTCTCGGGCTCTGAGAGGTTTATAGCAAAGAAAATTCAGAAAAAAATTCAACAGAAAAGCGGGAAAATATTTTTTTGTAGCCATCTGGTGGCGAAACCGAGTTCGCCGGGTTTGCTAGTATTCTTATAGAAATCAATGGGTTTATTTGCTGTATTCTCATTTTTGTAGTCTGTAGAAGACATTATTTGTTTATTATTTTATGTACCTCGGGTTTTAAGCCTAAGATAATTGATCACGTGAATGAACATAGGTATAGGATCTCAATTCACAACTTTAAGATCTGAAGATTCAGGATTCATTTGATTTCCTTCTCTCGCAGTGATATCGTCTGCCTAATACGTTTAATATAAGGTGGTGGTATTCTTTCTCTGTCACTATACCACCATAACATGTACCTAATTATTATTACCAGTTTCTGAGACGCATAAGTTGAAGACCTTCGTCTTCAGGATAAGGTGATGGGATATCACGGGTAGTTTGCCAAGTTCAAACAAAAACCTTAAAATACTCATAACCAATGAAAATTTGATTACACAACAAATATAATTCGAAAGTTGTAAGTTGACATTGGTTAATAATAATAAAATTCTTAGTTTAACTTTAAGATTATTTTGACTTTAGTTCCGGCATAGCCAGGAAGTTTGGTTCGCGCTAAAGTAATCCGGTTCACTTTTTTTCCACATCAGTTGAATATAAAAAACTGTTTTAATACATAGACAATTTATGTTTTAAAATCAGACCATATGGAAGAAGGGTGTAAGGGAAACACTCCCGAAGCCAAAAGCCCCTGGCAGTAGGTACTCCTGGTACACAGCATATTGGCAATAAAAATTACTGGATGGAATGAAAAAAAATGAAATTTTAGTTTTATTTAGCTTTACTAACACGATGGAGATCGAATAACGCAAATTAAACGCTATGAAAAAATTAAGGTATTGAGCCATGAGGAAAACGAGATATTATACCTATATACTGTCAAACTTCATTACCTATTTCATTTAATGTACTCAGACGACAGAGACAAAATTAACATTCACGTCGACTAGTAATCATGATATAATTACTTACAAAAGGTAATAGAGGATATTTCCTCTTGATTTTACAATCTTTGATCAGTATAATCACTACGATCGAAGTGAAGAGTTAAACAATTACTACCGACCAACAAATTAAAATCTATATAATTAAAAAAGAATCCCGAAATAGGTTGCTTAGCGCATAACTCGAAGATGGCTGGACTAATTCGAGAGAGTGTACTCTAAGGAAGGTTTTTATGGAGCTGTGGGAACAGGATCAGAAATCCACGCGAGTGGTGCTGCGGGCAACAATTCGCATTTAATAAATAAATATTCACATGCAGTTAGATAATTATTCAATTGACATAATATACTTATGCATCCAAATTAATTGACATTTATAGTTCAAACCACAAAGATTTTATTACAAGCAATTTAATAATGAATTATAATTTTAAACAATATAATATTTTATTACATAGATAAGATCAACCGAGTCAATTATTTTATTCTAATTACCTGTGCATACTTCTAAATAATTATGTTTAATAAATTATTCCTATTTTCAGAAGAAAAAAACTTAAATCAAGGTGACTTTGGAAGCGAGTTCGATTTTATTACACTTTAAGTAAATATAGTCTGTGTGTATTAGTGCACACGGGCGCACACATTTATTTTTAATTTATAATCTATGCTTGATATGTTGATATGCATGCTATTAACAAGTTGTCAAGTCCCTAATATTTTCTTCAATGAATACACTCAAGCTGCCACTCGACCAAAGTTCATAATTTCAGAACGAAAAAAGGACTTTTATTTGTTAAAAAATTTTAAGGTTATTATTAAGTATATTGTCATTACTGCTAGTGTTTAAATTTAAAATAAATAATAAAACTTAAGGATACCTACACTCATAACTTTAGCCTTTGAATAACTTTATCAAATATTGGTATCTTTTTAAAAAAAAAAGACTACTTACCGTTACCATTTTCGGTTTTCTTTTTCGCCACGATCATTCCATTCTTCTCCAGACCAGTTGAAACACCATTGAGCTCCCTCATGGTCACGAATTAAAAAAATAAATAAAAAAATTATGAAGTCTCTTTCGCGCGTTTTTAAACGTCACTTTGACACTTAGGTTTGTTTGCAACTGGAGCAGTGGTAACGCTTTATAGATCCAAGGTAAGTCCGTCACACAAAAACACGGAGAATGGTTATTTTATTCTTTTATTGTATGAAATGACGGAGATTTCAGTGTTAAAAAAAATTACAGAGGTGTGAATTCGTACACTGTACACGCAGAAATGATCACTATAGCGCTGAAGTTTCTTATATTTATACACAAAAGTGTGTTTTATTATTGTGTAAGTCTTTGAAAATCTCGCAGAATCTTCATAAACAATGATCTAGTAGGAGGTACGTGCTATTATTTTATAGATTGATTAACAATAGTAGTTAATTAGTAAAATGCTGTAATATAAAGTTTTATCAAACGTTTTGTCAAAGTGAAGGGTGGAAAACCAATTTTATTGTTTTTGTGTAGGCTCCTAAATAGGTACGTTTCGTTTGACGAAATTTTCCGATTCTAATATTTTTTTATTGCTAGAATTCCTGAAAAAAAATATTTTTAGGGAGGTCTTTTTTCACCATCTCACCTCTCACTCGCGGTTTAACAACCGCACATACAACATTATATATCTTCCAAGGTAAGAAGTCTTTTTATTTGCTTTGAGGGATGCGGTTTGACATTCTTTTCTATGACAATTAGTGATATTTTGCTATTGTTGTATTGTGCACTAAATCCCAACGGATACCAATCTCACCGAAGGCAGTGAGAGAGGTTATGTCGGACTCGAACCGACTAAAACGCACTACTGCTTTGGGTATCTATTAGCTGCCGGAGTTGAGATGGTAGTGAACATATCCTACGCGATGACCCCCTTTGAATGTAGGGACCACGATGTCCCCGTCTAGCCCCTGGGTATTAGGTGATGATTGTTATGTCCCACAATATATTTTCTTGTTATGGACTTCCACCATGTAATGTTTAAGTAAGTTTCCTGAAGTCTGTGGCACTAACATGAATTCCTATCGAAATCGTAATGTAAAGGTTTCGAGAGAACGGAGCATTGTGATTGGCAGTCTGCCTCTTGTGAACCTATGTGCGTGTGTAGCCCGCCAATCGCAATGCTCCGTTCTGTCGATACCTTTAAATTACGAATTCGATAGTATTTCGTGCTAAGGCTACTGAACAATATCGTAAGCTGGGCTCTGTATCGGCAAACGTACCCAGCATGCTTGAGTCTCCAGGTCTGAGGAAGTTCAAAATGCGCCTCCCCATACCCGGGGGCTAGTTGAGGACACCGTGGTCCCTACACCCGACGGGGGTCATCTCGAAGAGAGGGCCCCGGGTCTGCCGGGGTGCGAGGGATATGTTGGCTACAACCTCACCTCCGGCAACTGAAGACCCAAAGACGGCGTGCGTTTTTGTCGGTTCGAGTCCGACATAACCTTCCCAACCAGCTCCGGTGGGGGGTATCCGTGGGGATTTTTCGCACTATAAAAAAAAAAAAAAAGGTCTGAGGAAGTTACTACTAGTCAGGGGATCCCCCATGACTATTCGTAAACCACCGAATAGGAACATTAAGCACTGCAAATTATGGAATAATTATAATAATTTGTTTTACTCAGAAATATATGACAAAAGTAACGCAGAGGAAAACCGCATATAGTTAGGTGGGTAGAATAATGGGATAGTTTGCTGTTATGACAAATTTTTACCACCATGAGGTATTCAGGAGTCCCCCTAAGGTAAATTATTCATTAACTTCGTCATCAATCATTCATTCACGGAGGTAGGACATGACGGATTCCCCCGTCTTAGGTAATTGAGTTTCGCATTCAACAAACTAACGTCCTTTTTTTTTCTTTTTTTACTCGTGCGCAAAATCCCCACGGATACCAACTCCACTAAAACCGATGGAGGTGATTATGTCGGACTCGAACCGACCAAAACGTACGCCGTGAGATTATACAAGATATATCTCTCGCACCCCGGCAGACCCGGGGACATCTCTGTTGAGATGACCCTCTTCCCCCAATGTGGGGACCATGGTGTCCCCATCTAGCCCCTGGGTATGGGGTGGCATTTTGCGTCATCGCCGTGGCCTGCTTCTGCTAGGATGACCGGGGGCTCCATCCGTCACCCCCAGGCCCGCGCTCGTGGGGGACGGAGGTCATTCTGCGACCTCCGACGTCCGAGTCGCCTCCGCTCATCGCGGGCTGTGCTGGCCTGGAGTCTTCTCCGGAGCCGCTCCGCTTCCTCCGAACAAACTAACGTCCTGAAATTAGTTAATGACTGATGGTCACTCATCGGAAACTTTCTTAGATTTTGGTAATCTAGTCAAACAGAAGACTTAAGGGAAAACGACTACAACTAAACGAATGAAACTTTCTTTCCTTAGCTATATCAATTTTTACTGCACAAATTGGCCTAAGATAATAGAAGATATTAAAGCTTTTAGGTAGCCGGGCTGAAATAATTTCAAGTACTTATATTTTTCTAAATATATATTATAATATTAAATGAAAGCGTTACATATATTCTATATCTATACCTCCTTAAATGTACTCGCATTATTTATTGGTTAGGTGTTGCAATTTTACTGTTTTATACTAACGAAATAATTTGTGTTACATATGCGTAAATTATAGGGTACATTTCAACTGTAGCAAAATATTGTTAGTATGTTTTGTAGATTAGTGGCAAAAAGGTGGCCGGGCTGAAAATGTCAAGCTGGCCCGGCCATCAAGAAGTGCTTGTATTTTCTTTTAAAAATGACGAACGCCATTATTTCCGAGTACTTAGTTTTTGTTTATCTAAACACCTTGTTTGGACACTAATTTTCCCTGTGCGGAAATCCCCACGAATGCAAAAAACCGCGCCGAAGTCATCGAGGGCGGACATGTCGGACTCGAACCGACCAAAACGGCACGGCCGCTTTGAGCCATCAGTTGCCGGCAGTAAGGTAACCTCTCCCATATTCCTCACGCGCAGTCTGACCTAGGGCCAGAGAAGGCCTTCTCAGTTGTCCACATCTTTCCCCGGATAGGGAGGAGCGCGCATACCTCCTGTTAGGGTGACAGCCGGCTTCACCTGTAACCCCCAAACCTGCAGTCATGGAGGACGAAGGACATTCTGGCGACCTACCTTGATTGGATACGAACTATGACGTCAGACGAACAGTGACGTAACAGCATAATTTTGACACCAGTTTCCTTAATAACAAAGTTTAAGGACATTTACCTTTATATAATTTAGAAATTGTTATATAATGTTACTCAATATGTACATACCTATTTTATTTAAATAACAAAACATTATAAATAATTTAATTTATGCAATTCCAGGTATGTTAATGGCATACGGTAACGCTTTATATTCAAAACGATATTATTCGGCAAAAACTCAACTTGGCTTTATGGTCAGGCAAAAACACAGGATATTGTAATGAATTATATTTTCTAGTTGGTTGTAAGAAATCTAGCAATTGTACAACAAGAAACAATCCAAATCATGTGTAATATTAGGTAATGTAGACGTAAAAGCTTACAAGCGTTTATTACGAAACATCACTACATACGAGTACTTAGTATAAAACAAAGTCGCGTTCTCTGTCCCTATATCCTTATGTCCTTATGTCCCTTTGTATGCTTAAATCTTTAAAACTACGCAACGGATTTTGATGCGGTTTTTTAATAGATAAAGTGATTAAAGAGGTAGGTTTATTATGTATATAACTATGCTACAACCAACTGGTGCGGAGCAGATGGGAAAACTTTGCAAAAACGGGGTGACGCAGACGAAGTTACGCGGGTCAGCTAGTCATTCTCTGAACCTTGTCCCAACTCAGTTGGGTTCGGCTTTTCCAGTCTAACTGTAAATGCGGCTGAACTTCAATATTTTCCGTGAAGCGACTGACTCCATCTGACCTCCACATCCAATGGTCCAATGACCAATGGCGATATCGAAGTTCCAAGTTAGACTGGTTGGACTTTTGAGGGCTCCAACTACTCGTAACGACTGCCATAGATGTTTGTATGGCAACCGGGACCGACGGCTTAACGTGCTCTCCGAGGCACGACCAGACCAGTGCAAACAGCCATATTCATGTAGACAACTTTTTGCACTGAGGGGGGATCGAACCCGCGCCCCGTGCGTAGTAGTCGCGTGCACTACCCTACGCCACGGAGGCTGTGTTTTTTTACGGTTCGTATATACTATTACTTTTTCACTCCTAGGTTTCGTGTTAAGATATACGTATGTCACTTGCACACTTTGCTCCTCTATAGACAACTTTATGATAAATAGATACTTATGTTTGTAAACAAACTACAAAAAGCCGCGCAATGAACCGGTGTTGCCAGTTTAGTAATTTTTTAACATTTTATAAATTCCAACTACTTTTATGGTAATGTATTTTTTACAATTTATTAATGTTTTTAAAAAGAGTTTTACACTTTGAAGTTCCTTTGTACTTTTTTTGTGCGGAAAAGGTTCTAGTTTGAAATAAAAAAAGTTGATATCACTTTTTTAATGCTTTTATTAGTAACCTTAGCTTATAATTGAGTTACTATTCCAAAACTAGAAGTGAAACCTTTTAATTACGATATAGAAGTAGACGTTACATGGCGGAAATCCATTACAAAAAAAATTTAGGATGGCTCAAGAACCCACTACGGAAAAAAAAGTTCCAGTGATGACTATAGTAAAATATTAACTAATTGTCATAGAAAGGAATACGTACTTCCTACAGTACCGGGTCCTATAAGCGGGGCGTGAAAAAGCATCTGACGAGGCCGTCAAGCTGAGCGCCACCATTGTAGCACTACGTGTTTGCAATTGCAGAGAAAAAAAATTGCAGACAAATGCGAGACGAATAGACCGTCTATTCCCACCTGTAGTACTAGCATGAACTACTATCAAATTCGTAATGTAAAGGTTTCGAGAGAACGGAGCATTGTGATTGGCAGTCTACCTCTTGTGAACCTGTGTGCGTGTGTAGCCCGCCAATCGCAATGCTCCGTTCTGTCGATACATTCACATTACGAATTCGATAGTATTTCGTGCTAAGGCTACTATTCTGTTGAGTAGTCCTGTTGGCAGAACTACTGGTATTTTTTTTTCCATTAGTTCTGTGACTTATTAGACTATGCTTTATACCTGTACATATTCGTGCATACAAATATTTGCGGTAACCTAGTGGTATGGGTAATGGACTGCTGAGACGAGGTCTCGGGTCCCATCCCAGGTTTTACCATGGCACACACCAATGACTTTTCGATGCTTTTCTAAGTTATGTGTGTATTTATCGCAGGTTTATAAGTGCCCGGTTAATGGCAATAGGCTCGCCACCTATTACATTGGGACCTAAACATTAACTGACGAAGTGTGTGGGTGTTAGCACCCTCTGCCTACCCTTTCGGGGATATAGGCGTTAGTTTATGTTATGTTACTAATATTTGCATTAAACAAGTTTTAAAACCCTCCTGCGTAACATTCGCGTTCACTACCGTCACACCACAAAGGCTTTCAATTACCAAAACAATCAGTAGATTTAATCTTGAATTTGCAATTAAAAACTACATTGTATTATCTCCTGTAGTACCTCAAGATCGACCGGAAACACAGCCTCCAATACCGATCAATACTTGTTGCTAACTGATTAAACGCCTTGCACAAGAATATTCACGAATAACCTTGTAGCAATTCGCGTCGCATTTGTAAACTATTATAAAAAAGTACACTATTATATAACAGTACTGACCTTGTACTTAAACAAGATGCTATTATTGTTAGTATTACCGAATCTATTCATCTATAAATAAATAATATTGTGTCTGTCATGTTTGAATAAACTATTTAAACTTAAATAGCGCTGTGTAGATTCTTTTAAAGAATATTAACAATTAAATCACTGAAATTTCGTCTAATCCCTTCAGCTAAGCTCAATGTCTTGTGTTGGAAGTGGGTTCTCATCATTAGTGTAATGGTCAGGATTTGAACCCGGGACCTATCGTTAAGGCTGGCTCTTTCTTTCTTTCCAGATTTATGAATATTTAAAAATAAGCGACTCAGCTGGCGGGCGGTGACCATGATCCATACAATTTTTAGTTCTCCTACTGTCCCCTCTTACTTGTCAACTCATGTTCACTACTCATTTCTCATCACAACAAAAATCTAAGATAAGCTGACAGCCATCTCCTTCACTGTCCTATTCATAGTTCTAGCCTAGTCCATTCTTCCTTCTTCGTGCAAACTATTTTTCTCTGGAATGCGCTTCCTCTCGAAATCAGGATAACCACCAACCGTGCTACGTTCAAGTTAAAGTTTGAAAAATAAAAATATGACAACTAGTGGTTGATGGGCGAATATTTTCAAAACAGCAGCCGGTGGAATTTAACCTCTAATAGAGCGACCATAGTATAAATTGAACCTACTTACCATAGCTCTCCATTGCAGAGCAGTCGGCAAGATTCGGCTTATGGGAACCCCTCGCCATTGATGTAACTATATGCATACAGCAAATAAACTTTTCTTTTTATTTTTTCTTATATCAGTTTTAGCACGATATTGATAACAAAGCAATCATCATTACCCTTGCGTTAGTCTCAGCCGCATTTGAAGCTGTCACCTCCTGTCACTTTGGAGTCCAGGGTTAGCTTCTTTCCAATAAAAATCGATAATTCCCGTGAAGCGACTGTCATCTGGCATCCTGTAGCCTTAGCACGAAATACTATCGAATTCGTAATGTAAAGGTATCGACAGAACGGAGCATTGCTATTGGCGGGCTACACACGCACACAGGTTCGCAAGAGGCAGACTGCCAATCACAATGTTCCGTTCTCTCGAAACCTTTACATTACGAATTCGATAGGAATTCATCAAAAATTCATTAAAAATTTGTAAAAGAAATTATTTAAAATATTCAATTGACCATTTTATCCCTATCCACCCTTCGATCCCTATTCATCCCATTTTACGCGGTAGGTACTTTACAAATTAAAACAAATTTCGTCAAAAATCTATTTTTTTAAGATTCATATAGGCTCAAACAATTGTTAAGTACTATCAAACAAAGTAATAAAAGAAAATGATGCCTAGAAAAACGGAATGGTGTCTTCTTGGTACTGTTATAACAATAGGCATGGCCTTAGGTTGCACGCTTCAACGAACCAACACACAGCCAGACATTATATAAGTGGCCGTGAAATTATCACGTAAAAAGTGATTGTATAGAAATAATTACAAAAAATATCGGTCAAGCTCAATGTTTTGTGGTCAGACTACAAAAATAACATAGACATAGCGCACAGAACTAGCGAACTAGCACATAGGACTGGTGTGGCTCGAATTTCGTGTCTTAACAATCAATCAGCATGTAATAACATAACACAAACTCACGCCTATATCCCCTAAGGGGTAGGTAGAGGTGCTAGCACCCACATTTCGCTAGTTTATGTTTAGGTCCCAATGTAATAGGTGGCGAGCCTATTGCCATTAACCAAGCACTTATTAACCTGCAATAATTGCACACATAACTTAGAATAATATCGAAAAGTCATTGGTGATCAAACCTGGGATCGAACCCGAGGCCTCTACCGCGGCTCTATGTAATGAAAGATATTAAAATTTAAAGCAACATGCTAACCGTTTCAAATTGATTTAGATCGGCAAAAGTGAATGTTGTAACAGGACAAGAACCCGCCACCTTTCGCAGCCGCTTCTGAAGCAATCGAATTTTGATTATTCGGATTATAAAATACACCAGCAAAGACTTGTTTTTTGTTTGTTCGTAAGAATAGGCTCCGAAGCTACTGGACCGATTTCAAGAATTATTTCTCCTAGATATTGTAGCTTTCAAGAAAAGCTATAAAATCTAGGAGTAACATAGGCTATGTATTTGGGTTCAACTCTGTAAAGGTCTAAATAACGTACGAAGTTTAAGTTCCTTGCTAAATACAGACATCATACCCAAAGAGTATAGTAATAACCCCGCAAGAGGCACTATTTACAAGCATTACTCTATAATACTCTACTCTATGATTGACTTGTGACACAATAACAATGTCATCCTACAATATGATTTTTTGAAATATTTTATTATGTAACAATAAAGATTTTTTAAGCAATAATGTCGACGTACTCAGCCGATACGACCACCACCACTTCATGCTCTGATTGTAAGCTAGAACTTGTCGAGAAAAGGTGGACACAGGTTCTTTTGAGATGGGTACGTTTCGGTTATACCTAGTTACATTTGCAGTACGTAGTGCTACTAACCAAGGCAGCATATACCTACTTCTATGCTACATATTGTAGTCAGTTTTCCATCAGCCACCTTCAGCTCATGGAAGACTGGCGGTCATTCTGCGACCTCCAACGCCCGAGTCATCTACGCTAATCGCAGGCTGTGCGGGTCCAACTACCTCACCTCCGGCAACTGAAGACCCAAAGACAGCGTGCGTTTTAGTCGGTTCGAGTCCGACATAATCTACGCAACCGGCACCGGTAGGGGGGAATTTTCGCACGAAAGAAAAAAGGCTGTGCGGGTCCAGAGCCATCTCCGCACCCATTCTATCGCCTCTTTCTCGAGTTTTCTTGCTTGCAAAAAGAGGCGGCGGCAGCCCAAGCGCTCGCGTATCGTACCATAACTTTGAGCAAGGCGGCGAGCGGGAGAACTTTCGCTACTAGGGTGGACAATTCAGACCCTGCATTCGGAGGTCAAATTAAGGCAATGATGATGCCAATTTTAAATTTACAGCTTAACAAATGCGTCTACGGGAAACAGACCATTACTAGGTTGAACAACAGAAGCCTGGTAGCCGTGATAAACAAATATAAGGAAGACATATGTATAGACGATGTGGACCGAGCCTTCCTCTGTTCTGATGATCTGGAGCCGTTTGTGAAATTCAAGTATCCAATACTGAGATTACAGTAAGTGGAACTTAGTATTCAATACTAGTAGTACCAGTGAAAGGAACTTCATCCAGTGTTTTCGGCGGTGAGTAGGGTAGCCAGAGCTCACTAGAGAGATTTTGTGTTGTCAGTGGGAAAACCAAAGGCTTATCCTACATCTTTTGCGCTGAGGACACAGAATGTCTCTGTTCTTACAGGTGTTGCAGCACGAGTGTTATTCCTCTGGTGTTACACTCGCCCATAGGCCACGGTAACCACTTAACATCAGGTGGGCCGCGTGCTTGTATGCGACCTAAATTGTATAAAAAAAAGTACCAGTGAAAGGAACTTCATCCTGTACACGCTCAAGCTATGGAATGACGTCCCGGCTGTGGATTTTCAAAGCGACGACAATGTGAGGTTCTTCGACATTTGAAAGTTTCTATAGAGTTGGCAGCATGATTGTGATGTCTGCGGTGTTGCAAACGCCCATAGCCCATGGTGAAAATTTCCTTCAGATTTTTAGCGTCCACGTTAAACTTACCTGCATGTCAAACGGTGGTTAATATCCTGCCTAATGGGCTTTCCAATTTCATGATGACATAGTCACGTGGGTGTCCATCCCACAAATAAACGACTAGACCTTTTAAAAGTAAGATGTTAAGCAACCTAGGGGCGTTTCCAGGTTCCACTTATTTTTCATCATCTCTAAATTTGACTTATGTGGATAGGTACGGTAGGATAGTAGGTGACGGAGGTAGGACACGACGGTAACTCCCGTCCATGTCCAACTGGGGAAGTACCTCCGCCCTACAGAAGACCGCGGTCATAATAACCATCGTGTTGTGTTCCCGCCGGTAAGTAGGGTAGCCAGAGCTCACTATACCCCTCCTTCCCCTCCCCTTCCTAGCCTTCCCACCCCTTCCCAGCTCTCCCCCTTTCCCTTCAGGGTGGGCAGCGCGTGCGTGACACCCTTAGTGTTGCACACGTATATAGGCCACGGTGACCGCTTTCAATCAGGTGGGCCGTGTGCTTGTCTGCCACCTACGTGATATAAAAAAAAGGTACCTACTTGGACTACCTTCATAGGCTATCCCTGAAGCCATCTACTCAAAAAATCTGTGTTCTTCCAGCTACTTCTGCGAAGAAAAAGAATATTACAAAAAGCTATACATCCTGACTACTGTTCTTCTGTACCATTGCTGTGTGAGTTCAATAGACGGGCAAGTCGACAGCGACATCTGTGCACATCTCGAGAAGTCGGAGCAAGAGCTGATCCTCAAATTCTGTGAAAGATTGACAGATATGGAAGTGACGTTTAATAATGTTGAATGTGCTATTAAAGGTTAAATATTTGTGATTTAAAATCTTATTAAATAATGGTCGCGTTAATCAGATATCCCGTTCCCGCTGTTCCCGTATAACTGTTACAAAAGTCAACGGAATATTGGTCATCTTTCTTCGTGGAGTTTAACCATTTCGGTCAATTTAAAAAAGGGAACAGTTCCAAAGCTTCATTCATCTTCACAAACTCCTCCAAAGTGCTGGATTTCATCGAGATCTTTCGAGAGAGAAACCATTGTATTCGATCCCTCGTAATGCCTGAACCTATTGCCGTATTCTGGGCACTATTTTGGACTCAAGCTATACATCTGAGTTTGCCAGACCCAGCCTCCGATGCATGAGTTGTTTCAAAAATAGTGCTGTATATTGGTATACGTCTGATATTGAAGCCCTATCTCGTAAACGCCCTGTACGACACCGCAGGGGAAGAGATAGAGTGTCAAATAATGCAGGGAACCACACGGTATCTTTACTGCAGATAGCTGATATTATAAGGCGTTATTTAAGCAATTTTTATTTTAGACTAAGGATTGAACATTGACATGGGTACCGTATCGGTACTCTAGAATAAATCTCATCCATATTTACAGATGCATGCGACGCAATAAAAACAAACGATTCCAAAAAGAAACCACCCATGAAGATGGTCCTAGAAAAAGCTATAACAGATATTTCTGGAGAATCCTGTTTTGGCTCCGATTCTACGATCAAGGAACCATCAAAACTCTCCATAACCTCCGACACTTCCCACAAGAAGAATATCCAGTTCAAATCCTCTATCACCGTATTACCGTCAGCTGTGACAGAAACCTCATCATGCTCGGATGTTGACTACGAAATGAACTACAGCACCAGTTCCAGGGCTGATTCGGGAATGATTCCTGAAACTATGTCCTTACCTGGTAAAACTTCGATGAATATGGAAGGGGTCACACACAATTTCAATATGGAGTCACGTTCGTCTGATCGTAGGTGCTTTTTTATTTTACGAGTATAATTTTGTGTCCCTAACTAAAACTCAGGCTGGGAAATTAGATGACAGCCACTTTCAATATTATTTAGCTATCGCAGTCTACCTTTGGACATAGGACTCTCCACGGAGGGTTGAATATATATATGATTAGATGTTACAGTTTGATTCCTCTTTCCAAAAACACGTTGTCAGATGTACCCACAAGAAGGAGACGTGTGGGGACATCAAATTGTACCTCGTACGCGCGTCGGTTTCCGTTTTCCCTCAGTTTAATCCCCTACTACTTTTATCCAAATGTGGATTTAAGTTCTACTAGGTAGCTAGCTTAATAGGGTCAAAAAGTCGATGCAACGACATCGCTTACGTCATTCCTCATGGCCTTTTCCAATACTACTGTTTCTGCGCTGGTCAGACGAGTTGGTACAGGGTTTTCATTCCAATTTTCTTTCTCTTGATGTAATATTTTCTGCGTATTTTTCTGTATGTTCTCTTTGGATAAGATGCGGTGATGATATTCTTTTTCGTCACTACACGAATTAATATAGCTCACAAAATAGTCGAATTAAACGAAGCATTTGGAGTGCGCTTCACTCTTTCTAGATTTCGTTATGCTGCAGTGACTGCCATCAACAAAGCCTTCAACAGAGCCTAGCTCAACAATTAGAAGCTGTGGTTTTTTCGTTTCATGAAGAACTTTTAACCCTGGAATGCTTCACAGGAAATTCAACTTTATTGTAATTATTTTACAGATCCTAGTTGCCTGGCATCATGCTCGTGTAGCAGGTGTGGTCCTATAGGCATTGCATGTGGAGATTCTGGTCAAATGTCAGAGAAATGTGCGGCGGGGAAAGGAAAGAAAGTAAAGAAGATACTTTCAGACAAAAAGTAAGTCGATACTCAGAACTTTATTTGATCTCGTGACAGTTTCAGAACATGAAAATATTATGTCAAAGTATGTAACTTGAAATGTCATTCTGAGAGCCAATATGCCGCGTCTACATTTACGTAACATTTTGCCGTGACCGTGTCAGAAGTGCGTGTCCGTCGCGTATTCATCTGCGTGATAGCTGTAGCCTTAGCACGAAATATTATCGAATTCGTAATGTAAAGGTATCGACATTGCGATTGGCGGGCTACACACACAGGTTCACAAGAGGTAGACTGCTACTGAGCTGAAACCATCGGTCGACTGGTGGCCGTGTCAGCATAACTCTAGTTTGTGTGCCCACGTGCCACGAGTTGTTACGTCCACACTCAACGTCATGTCTTGATGTCACGCTGTCCGGTCCGCTGTTCATGTCACAAATGTAGACGCACCGGATGCGATTCTTCTGAATACTACTGAATATCCTTTAAAATTTTATTTATATTTTACTGGAAAAGTATGATTCGCAAAATAATATATTGCTGTAATAAACAGTAACTATAACTTATTATCATTTCAAGTTTCTAAAGTGGGTATACCTATAAGCAAATAAATTAATACATTAAATTGAATTGACATGCCAATTCTTGTTAACAATAATAACTAATGTTCGATCTACCGTTTGTACAATTTTAAAAATTTTCAAATACAACAATCACACGTCTTGCCTATTGGGTATACAAAAATCACCATTTTCTATTATTCTGGCATACACCTTTCGCTTCCTCTATTTTTATATATACTACACTGTTGCTTACCTTATCTATTATACAAATCATTTCTGTAGAAATAAATCGTAATCTATTAATACAATTTTACTATCATTTTTCAGATCATTTTTGTACAGCAAGGAAGTAATTTATATACTCATCATTGTAATACTAATATCTGTATTTGTGGCGGTGATACTGTCTTTGTTAACGATGCAGAAAGTACCACCACCACCGGTGGTAAAGGCAATGAATATTCGGAAACTAAGAGACGAAAACAGGTAAGGAATTCGACGGAAGAAGGTAAGGAATTTTTTATCCCGTTCCTGTCATATCTGCACCTGTTCCCGGAACATAAATTGCCTATTCCAGGCTATAATCTAACCCTATTTCTAATTTCAGCTAAATCTTTTCAGCCGTTGGAGAGTAATGGATTATCAAACATCCAAATATTTATTATCATTTTTGTACCACTTAGGTGATTGACAAGCACGTGTCCCACCTGGTGTACTATGGCTTATGGACGTTTGCAACACCAACGGCGTCACATTCATGCGGCCGATGGCCGAGTATTTGTGTTATCAGTGGGAAGACCGAGAAACCCTTCTTTGTCTTCTGTACTGAGAGCTCCTCTTCTCTATATGGTCGGCAGCAGTAATGTAATGCCCCTGGTTTTGCGTATGTCCATAGGTCACGGTAACACGTTTCCAAAAGGTGGACCACGTAATTGGTATATTAAAAAAGATAATTAACTTAGCTATCATAAACAAACACAGCCTATGTCCCTTCCCGTGTGTGATAACGTATCAGACAGACAGACAGAGTTATTTTCGTATTTATAATATCCTTAAGGATTTAAATACGTATCTGTTTGCAGGATCTACCATCCAAATTCCTTTATATGCAAAAACAATCTCTGTAAAAAAGTATATGTGCCAACGTACGAGGAAGTCTACCTCTCCATGAGTAGATGCATCCTTCAATGCATGGGACCTCAACTGTGGCCATATCCCATCGGATTAACTTCCTACAGTAAGAATATCACAGCTTTGGCGACGAGTAGACTAGAATATAAATTCCAGTCGGTACCTTCTGTAGCAGTCCATCAATATATAGCAGAAGCCTTCAAACTATTCATCGGAGATTTAGTAACACTAGAAAAGTATAACACAAAACCAAAAAACGAGAATTTAACCAAAGATTTAATTGTTAGAAAGATGAATATACAACTGGATGTTGAGTCTGATCCCGATCCAAGAGTCAAAGTTGATACTGATGAATCATATAGCCTCAAACTCAATATAGTTAACAATATTGCTGTGATCAAAATAGTTTCTCCATCTTTCTGTGGTGTGAGACACGGACTAGAAACTCTAAGCCAATTGATATTATTCGATGAAGCTTCAGGATACCTGATTATTCCAGAAAATATCATCATTAAAGACGCACCAAGCTACAGGTACAGAGGCTTAATGATTGATACCGGTAGGAACTTTATTCCAGTCCCAGATTTGATGAGGACTATAGATGCTATGTCAACTTGTAAGCTTAACACTTTTCACTGGCGAATTTCTGATGCTACCAGTTTTCCTTTACAAATACCTTCAATACCACAGTTGTCACAATACGGAGCTTTTGATAAAAAGATGATTTATACAAAGGAGAATGTGCAGGCTATTGTAAAAAGAGCTGGAATACGTGGTATTAGGGTTCTAATTGAAGTAGCAGCTCCTGGGCCTGTTGGAAGAGCCTGGTCTTGGTCTCCAGATGCATCTTGTCCAGCGAAGACTTCGAATTATTCTTGTAACAATGTACTCTGCTTGAGACTGTCGATGAGAGAGTCAATCATGGATGTTCTCCAAGGAATTTACTCTGAAATTATAGAGATGACGAAAGTTGATGATATATTTCATCTAAGCGACAGCCTTGCTTCTATGGTGAACTGCTTCTTTCTTGTAGAGGAGAGGCAAGGTTTCCTTGTGAAGGCTTTAGAACGATTGAGGATTGCAAATAAAGGGTTCTTGCCAACACTGCCTATAATATGGTACTCCGCACACCTTGCTAAAGATATGGAAGCGAAGTATTGGGATAGGTATGAATTTTAAATGTATGTGTTGACCAAATGTTTGGAATTTAAGGTTTCTGGCTTTATGGGTCACATATTCACTGTTAAATCGATCGGGATATTTACCATGTTTGTTAATTTCTTCGCGTAACCGATATCCCGATCGATTTTAAAGTGAATATGTAAATGACCATGTCAATCTAAAATCAGACTTTATGGGTCACCTCCAAATTCCAAGAAGTAACTAATAAACTAAAGCCTCGTCAATTTAACAAGCACATGTACCGGCTTGCAAGTGAGGTTGGTTGGTGCCCTATTTTGGTACACCCTTTCAGCACAATTTATATTTTGTGTTAACATATTCTCCAACCACTTAGGGTCCTGGTCCGGTATTTTCGCATTTCGCACTTAAACTGTCACAGTCATCAAATTTGAAATTTTGGAGGAGTCCTTAGAAAATCTTTGGAGAACTCTTAATTTTTCTTCTTTCTAGGTACGGAGTGCAACTAGCAGAGTGGCAACCGAACCCTTCAGACCAGTTCCTTAGCAAGTTCAAAGTGATACATTCGAGCAAATGGGACCTTTCATGCGAAGTCAAGAAGCTGAGGTGTAAGAAATACAGGTGAGGTAAAGATCTTTTAAAATTATTGGTATATTATCATGCTTTTGGATGACGTCTTCCAAGCCAATTTTGGCTACGTCGACCCCCTTGTGATTTCCATGTTGAGAGCTGACTCATCCCTTCATATGAACATTTCTTGTGTTTCAGAAACAAGCCTCCTCTGTTTTGCTCACCTTGTTGAATTTCTGTCAATAGTATGTGTTCACCCTTTCCTTGGGTATTCTCTACTTCCCATATCATCATTGTTGTCTTTCTATGAGGTAGGCTCCATACAAGTTACTGAATTGCTGTTATTTAAACATTTCAAACCTATACAACTATTTTATTTATATTTGTGCGTACCTACCTACCTATAGTTTTTGTCAGGGTTCAATCTATATTTTTTTTAATTTAGGTACCTACACTTGACTTTAATATCGCTGGATAAGAATACCTGGATTATATTCTTTTAAAACTTGAAGTTCTTGCAGCATAAATTTTATTCCTATAACCGTAAATATCCCACAGACTTCTTCATTATTTAAAATATTGATTTAAAATATCAGTACCAGTGACTTATGACTTTTAGTGTACAAACATTAACGTCATCACTACACCGACTGGGGAAGTACATCCACCCTACAGAATATCGCCGTTTAATAACCTTGTGCTGTGTTTTCGATGGTGAGTAGGGTAGCCAGAGCTCACTAGAGAGGTTTTGTGTTGTCCGTGGGAAAACCAAAGGCTTATCCTACATCTTTTTCGCTGACGACACAGAATGTCTCTGTTCTTACAGGGGTTGCGGCACGAGTGTTATTTCTCTGGTGTTACACTCGCCCATATGCCACGGTAACCACTTACCATCAGGTGGGCCGCGTGCTTATCTGGGACCTAAGTTGTATAAAAAAAAACAATATTTATTTCTGTCAAAGTTAATAAAGGTTTATAAGAAAAGTTTCACGGTTCGTATACTCTGTCACTTTCTCAAGCCGAAGTTTCATGTAAAGATACGTATGTCCCTCGCACACATTGTTACTCTAATGAAATCATAAAGAACAAAGGAAAAGGAACGGTATTTTCGTATTCGTTCGAATTATATATTATCACTATCACTACATAGTATAAAATAAAGTCGCGTTCTCTATCCCTATGTCCCTTTGTATGCTTAAATCTTTAAAACTAAGCAACGGATTTTGATGCGGTTTGTTTTTATAGATAGATTGGTTAAAGAGGAAGGTTTATATGTGTATAGCATCATGCTACGACCAACAGGTGCGGAGCAGGAACGAAAAATGTTGCAAAAACGGGGTGACGCAGACGAAGTTGCACGGGTCTGCTAGTCACTACATCACTACATAGGATAAAATAAAGTCGCGTTTTCTGTCCCTATTTTTCTTGACCTTTTGTATGCTTAAATCTTCAAAACCATGCAACCGATTTTGATGCGGTATGTTTTAATAGATAGAATGGTTAAAGAGGAAGGTTTATATGTATATAACATTATGCTACAACCAACAGGTGTGGACAAGAATGAAAAATGTAGCAAAAACGGGGTGACGCAGACGAAGTTGCGCGGGTCAGCTAGTTTATTATAAACTCAAGTGTAGGTTAAAATAGGTAATGAATGTCAAAAGCTAATTGTTGTAAATACCACACCGTATTTAGTTGACACATGGTTTTTCCTGACATACAAGATCCGTCTCCTTGATCCTTCACTATTTATTTCCGGCATTAGTAATCGTGTACCAAGATTTCAAAATCGAGTCGATACCTCGAAAATTAATTATGGCTTGTGACTTGTGTACAAAAAGGCAACTGATGCAATCGTAACCAGTTGTAACTAATCCATATTTCATACTAAAATTACCATTATTATAAATAATCTACGCAACCTGACTTCGCTTTGGTAGGTACAATCAGAAGTCCAATTATCTTAATAAAAATGTGTTCAAATTTTTTTCTCGATTTGTCAAAATCATGGATGAAATTATACGCAGACGATATATCATTACGAGAGAAGGAAAACTCTACTATTTTACTACTATTCTTCATGACCATTCACTGAGTTTATTCCCAACTCAGTTGGGGTCGACTTTATAATCTAACCAAGATGCGGCCGAACTTTGATATTTTCCGTCTGCCATCGGACCTCCACAACCAAATTGATCGTATCGAAGTTCTGTAGGCTAGTCGGACTTTTGAGGGCACCAATTACCCGCAACCACTGCCATTATAGGTGTTCGTATGGCAACCGGGACCGAAGCTTAACGTGCTCTCCGAGGCACGACCAGACCAGTGCAAATAGTCATATTATTTGCACTGAGTGGGGATCCGCCACGCCACAGAGGCATTTTTGTGCTATGCTTATAATCTTTACGCCTTCAAATTGTTCACAGGACATGGCAAGAGATGTACGCCTGGAAATCATGGAGGAATATCGACGTGTTCACCATAGAAGGGGGAGAGGCCTTGTTGTGGACAGATATGGTAGACTCCAGTAAGAAATATGAACTCATTATAAAATTTCATCATGAGCTTTTTTCCGCTTGTATCTAAGCATTTCACACCGCGTGTCCTGACTCCGAGACGAGTGGAGGCGACTCGGGCGTCGGAGGTCGCAAAATGACCTCCGTCCTTCAAGAGCGCAGGCCTGGGAGTGACAGTAGAGCCGCCTGTCACACTAGCAGGAGCAGGCCACAATCGCAGCGTGATGTACGCTCTTCCCTATCCAGAGAAATATGTGGATATTATAGCCCCGCCTTTATGGCCCTGGGTCAGCAAGGGCATGAAAAAGGATCTGATGAGGCCGTCAAGCAGAGCGCCACCATTGTAACATTCTACGTATTTGTAATGATCTTCTTTCCTAAGAATTTGCCTTCAGTCTACCATCAAACAGGATGAAGTCAAATGCCCTAAATACAAAAAAAACTTGACATTTAATAGTCTCGGGGTTCAGAAGATTCATCCTGTATTAGGGATGATGTAGGTTCCGCCCTATCCAGGGAAAAATGTGAGCATCATAGTACCACACCCGAGAGGGCCTATGATAAACCCTTCCCGGGTCTTGTAAGCGGGGAGTGAAAAATGCATCTGTAGATGCGTCTAGCTGAGCGCCACCATTGTAACACTCTACGTGTTAAAAACTTGAAATTTTACAGTCTTGGGGTTCAGAAGATTCATCCTGTATTAGGGACTGGCTGCGGTTTCAGATTCCGTCCGTGCATTAATTTTATCGAATTTAAAACAGCTTCACTTCTTTTAGGTAATGTGGACTACCACGTTTGGCCTCGGGCTGCTGCAGTGGCAGAGCGGCTGTGGTCGGACATCGTCATCAACGGAAGTACTACTGCTTCAGTATATATACGACTGGATAATCAGAGGTATAGTTCTTATCTTATCTTATCTTATTGGGGTGCGTGCTCTGGCGTGGCGGTAGTAAACGCGACTGCTATTTAGAAATTCTCAGATAGTGATGACTATTGCTGGGATTGTTAAACTGGGGGGGGGGAGGGTGTGTGCCCCCCCCTTCTTATGTTTTTTGATTCTACATTTCCGCCATGTAACTACGCCTATTTCAGTATGTTACTAAAAAATTAATTTCCCAGATGGCGTATGCTGCAAAAAATGGTGAACGTCCAACCAGTGTGGCCGGTCTACTGCACTTATAATCCTGAGAAATGTATGCAGCAGTTGCGTTCTTAATAATACAGGTTTTGGTTTTCTCTGATTTTCTTTTTCTTCAATATATTCTGAGTGGTGGGAAAAATAATATCACTACCCCATCCCATGTGAAGGGGACTAGGGAGGCGACTGACGAAAAAATTTTCCACTATACTCACCTCCTATTAAGTGGGACCGAATACAATGGATGGTGAAATCTGGGTGTTAACTCACCGCGGCCTACCTAGGAGGGGCATATTATGTATCTATGTTTTACTTGTGTGTGTCGAATATCGAATAATATTATTAAAACATAAATTATCGGTGATTTTCTGAAGTTCACGCGTATGTTACACATTGAAATCAAATCTGTTGAAAAGTACTTTGCTTTCAAAAATATTAACTGTAAGTTTTGTGTATAGCGCCATCTATCAATTTATAGTCACATTACTATGTAAAGTTAATTGATAGGTTGGTAGCTATCATTTTAGTTGTGACATTACAATATAGATGGCGCGTTACAGTTCACATTTTAGTACACCAATTACTTAACAGATGTCACTGTACAAATGGCGTCACTTTGTACATTGCGGTGTTAAGACTCTCCGCAACCGAATGACCTCCCTCGCGTTTCATTAGTTCGGTATCGCTTCTCGGCCTTTTGGCTAAGATCTAGCGGTGGGTCGGTACTGATTTTCGTAATACCGAAACTATTTATTGTTCTGATCGCCGATAACGGCTTTTGAAACTATTTATTTCAATAACTGTTTACTGTTAAACGATATCGATACCGACAATAACGAGCGTAACTAGACAACAAGTAGGTAACTATTTACGTTCGGTCTACTACGTATTAATGATACCGAGTATTCTGGAACGTTATTTAAACGTCTTAGCCTTTGATACAGTAACTTCAAATATAATAAGTTGCAATATATTATATGATTTAACTATTATTATGTAAGCATGAACAAACTACAAAAATATGAAATACACATTTACATATTATTTCTAAATATATTTTGAGATTAATGAACTTTCCTTCATACTTTTCCAAGCTTAGGACTGGCTACATATTATTTAAAATAACACGATCATTGTTCATTATTTACACTTTTTCAAGTCCTTAGTTAATCTCTCAAATTTAAATTTAAAAATGTCAGTTATCAAGTTATCAAGTTCGTATTTAATATTTATTTGTTCGAGAGCGGTCGGGTCGCCATCGTGTTGCTGGTACCGCTGTGTGTGTGTGTGCTCATTCATTGTCGCCTATGTAGTAGTGTATCTATGTATGTGTACGTTTGTTCGCTTCAGTCAGCCGGTATCGGTATTGCCATCGCGTTGCAGGTACAAAGCAGCTAATTGCGTTATCAAGCATTGAGTCAGATCGCGTTTCACGTGTAAACAGTTATTCTCAATAAAGCGTTATTGTGAACGCCAATACCGTATTTAAGGTATTATGCTGATAACTAGTTATTGAAACTATTTATGGTTTGTAACGCCCACCACTACTAAGATCAAAGTGTAGTATCTGTTCTTTTCAGCTTAATATCTGAAAGTTCCCTCATTGAGGGACCAGTATATTAAACTGATTTTTGTAAGCTGACGGGATGTTCGGGGCTCGCTCCACTCCCGTCGCGGGTCGGCCCGGCATTGCAGTGCCGCCGGGATCGGCCCACCAAATACTATGAAACTTACTTCGTATGTCACCAAACTGTATACTAATTAAGTGCAATGTCAGTGACTGGCAAAATTTAGTCATATTGAGTTAGGATATCGGATGTAGTTAATCTTCGATATTCGAGATTCGATAGATTCGAAAATCAGGTTAGTTTCATGACGAATTGAACTTCAGGTAGGTATTTGGTATAAAGACCAATTGAGATTCAGGCGTATTGATGTATCAGGCATCTTGGGAATAGGTTGTAATCGACCGAAGGCCTTTGCTTTATCCTAATAGGTTTTCGCATAAAATGACATTCTCTATTAATGGAGTCGCGTCAAAGCGAACTGTTTTCAATTTGCTATCCAATTACTCAACACTGCGGTGATTTTATTAATTTGAAATAAAATATTTCGAGTCACAAAATAATATATTCACATTAAATTCTCGTAGTCATTTATTACTTACAGATTTATGTTTCGAGGAATAGTTACGCAATACTCCTTTTTAAGTTTTTCTCAATACACATTAAGAAAATTTAAAATATACTCACATAGGCCCCTCACGGGTAGTTTCGCCTATCGTTTAGTGTATACTAATAATTTCTAATAATGTTGATGAATTTTTAGGACAGTTTTTTTACGCTCCTGAAAAGTTGTCATTTTTCACTTACGTACTTCTTCCCCTAGGGGTGCGATGTGGTCAGAACGTCGAAATAAATAAAACAACCGATTCAAATTATATTTACAAACATTAATTTATTCGTTAAAGAAAAAAATATAATCACCCTTCTTTCAAAGTTCTATAAAGAAGGCACAGTTCATTACGTGATCATATATTTAACAATATACCGCACGATTACAACACTAGTGATAAGCTGTTATATTTATAAATTTTTAAAAAATAAAAATGTCTCCGGGTCCACAAGACCCAGTACGTAGGCTTCACAGGCCTAAAAAAAATTAGTCCCATTCTTGTGTTAAACTGATCGAAATTTTTTGTAAAAATCACTTTGGGTCCACAATATCCAAAATGTTGAAGCCTAAAATTTTAAGGCCAGGCCTAAAATTAGTCACGTCTTACTAACCTCTCAGTGGACTCATAAACCATTACAACTAAAATGTTTTAAAATTACTAGGGATTTGGACTTGGATGGCGTCTGTAATATTTTGAAAATAATTAGGCACATTATTAGTATTACAAATAATATTGTAATTTTACATGTCATATTTTTTTTACTGGTAATTATATCCATATCCGTCTTTAAAAAAAGGTCTTAATAATAAAATCGATATTACATATTCAAAATCGATGTATATAATAGTATTATTATTAAATATTAAGCTGCTTACGACTTTCTTGTAATTATTATTTTGTTACATTATTATTATTATTTCTAGTGGTATTTAACTATTCAAGCATTCTGTAATACATTAAAAGACTAGTAGGTAATATTTTTCACTATAATATTTAAGTTAACAATGGAAGAATGTGACACATTAAGAGCACCTTGTGTGGAACTATTGTAATAATTTACAGGCACATTGTTATTATTAACTCTATATAACTGGTAATATAAATCTTATTATTATTGTTTAACACTTTGAACGCGTTTGTTAAATATTTTACATTAATAATAATATAACAGAAATTTGAATTTAGAACATGGTTGCATTGCAATTATTGAAAAATTATGAAGTGTAGTCATTATCATCGCATCTATCATTTCATTTATGTAATCCACGCACTTCTCAAATACTTTTATTTTTCAAAAAATCTTTTCTTTCGTAGTTTATTCAATATTTATTTATTTAGTAAAACATCTTGCACACATGTACACAAGCGGACTAAGGCCTCAGGCATTCTCTACTAATCAACATAATAGGTAGTGTAGAGAATACAAGCCATGATCTCGATGTACTGACGACCGCCGAGCTAGTTCTTATTGGGCCAACCGTATCGGTCTACCCTCTTTCACACTCTTGTATTACGCGCGCTTTTATTATTGACTTTTATAATAGTATCTAATGTAAATGACCATTTCAATCTAAAATCATACCTACATTTATATAATATATTTCACGATCTGGTTTTTTACTTGTTTTAAATATATCATCGCATTAAACGTCAACAAAATGATCTTATTATTCGAGTTGTTTTTTCATAAAAGATGATATTTATTGTATGTATAACTCTGACATTATTAAATATTTCTTAGTTAATATCAGAAACTATTTATTATTGCAAAACATGCTATTTAAAAGTTTTAATATGACAGATTTAGATCACATCTCAATGCGAATATTTCAAGACAAGTTAACTACCAAATTTAAGATGATATTTTCTATTTTGCATCTGTGCGTTCAAAGATATTATGGCAGCCATCATGACTTATTTGCTATTTATATTTAATTATAACAAGTTTCGCTTCAGGGAAAATCAAACCTACCTACAGTCTATAAGATCAACAAAACTTATAAAATAAAAGTATATTTATATAGACGTGAGATTATTCCTGTTACTATTATTCCCAATTATTATTGTTATCTATGTATATACTTGTATGTACTTTTATTAGGAACAAATAAGTTGTCGTGTTTCTAAATGAGTAGCTTAAAAGTTAAATATATCTGTTTTTTTCCCAAAGCTAGACTTGTCGGAATAATTTTGATATTATTATTATTTATTGTACTTTAAAATTACACAGAAAAGCATTAGCTATACAAAATAATAAAAGAAAGTCTTCATCTGACCATCTTTATACATAAGCAAAAACGATTGGTATTTTAACAACTACAGTTTAAATATTTTGTTTAATATTAATAAGCATAAATTTATTAATTAAAATACATAATTAACGTAAGCTATGTATAACTAATGTGATTCTTAATTACACTTTGGTAATATTTACCTATTAAAAAACTAAATTAATGTGAGAAAATCGACTAAACATACACTAAACCGTCTGTAATATCTAAAAAGAAAAAAGGACAATGATGTAATTAAAATTCAGATTCGAATTATGAAAAAAAAGAAATTGAAATAAAATATAGTAAGAAGGGTAATGTTATTTAAAAAATAATAGTACTAAATTCACTGCCATGTGAATAATAATAGTAATAAATATTTACATACTAAAACTGCTCAATTAACTGCATTTATTAGTTTTGACGATATTTTAATAGTAAAAGTAAATTTTTGAAATGCTTTAGAATTTGGAAAGTAAAGTCACAATTTTCGAGAAAAAATCTCGAACGCGTGATTTTTTTTTTACTAAACTAAAGAAGCGTTTAAATTAGATGCCAACAATGATCAAATTTTAAGTATCTTCGCTTTACACAAGTTCATTGAATACAACTTAACGCTAAAATAGAAAATAATATTCTTATCATACTGTACAATAATATATATGAAAACCTATGGAACAGAGACAAAACGAACTAATAAAGAATGAATATCAAAATGATTTTTGTACTTCAGTAAAAAATATTACTATTTTTTTTTTGTATAATTTCGAAGCTTTTTTTTGTAGCAGTTATAAGTTTTGTCTCGGATAAACATCGAAATACTTGTGTTAACAATAAATAAGTTATGCTAATTGTTTAAAGCATTCGCACGAGGAGGTACATCAAAGTTGAAGATAGCACGATGTCTACTGGCCGGATGGAAGTCGCCGAATTGCCGCCTATAACTGAAAAAAATAAATAAAAAAATAGTTTATTGTATTGTATAAAACTTTATATATATAAATGTATTATTATTTTATATCACTACATAGTATAAAACAAAGTCACGTTCTCTGTCCCTATGTCCCTTTGTACGCTTATATCTTTAAAACTACGCAACGGATTTAGATGCGGTTTTTTTAATAAGTAGATAGAATGGTTAAAGAAGAAGGTTTATATGTGTATAACATCATGCTACGACCAACAGGGGCGGAGCAGGAATGAAAAATGTTGCAAAAACGGGGTAACGCAAACGAAGTTGCGCGGGTCAGATGTTATTAATAATTTGAAGTAGAAAAATAATGGTGAAAATAATAATAAGTAATACAAAAAATAAATAACAAAAAATTACCTGAGGCGTGTTGGATGAACTGTGGCTGGTCATTTTCTAAATTTTAAAAAAGCAAAATAAAACGTTAGTAACAATAATAAAATCATAAAAATTAATGTAAATGAATTCGAAAAAAATACGTATAATAAAAAAAAAACATCATAAACTAACATAAACTCACGCCTATATCCCCGAAGGGGTAGGCAGAGGTGCTAGCACCCACACTTCGCTAGTTTATGTTTAGGTCCCAACATCATAGGTGGCGAGCCTATTGCCATTAACCAGGCACTTATAAACCTGCGATAAATACACACATAACTTCGAAAAGCATCCAAAATTCATTGGTGTGTGCCATGGTAAAAAATGGAATATAACCCGAGACCTCGTCTCACCAGTCCATTACCCATACCACTAGGGTACCGCGGTTTGTTTCCATTTGTTTCGGTACTTAAAAAACGTACACAATCTTCAAAATTCGGTCTTTGAATGCCGGAGGTGAGATTATCCTACTAATATTATAAAGGCGAAAGTTTGTTTGGATGGATGGATGTTTGTTCCTCTTTCACGCATAAACGGCTGGACTGATTTGGTTGAAATTTGGTACAGGGGTAGATTAGAACCTGGAATAACACATAGGCTACTTTTTATCCCGGGAAAAGGTTCCCAAGGGTTGCGGGAACGGGAACAAAATTCCACGCGGGCGAAGCCGTGGGCATCAGCTAGTACAAGATATGTTTTTCGCACCCCGGCAAACATCTGGAGATGAAGGGATTCTTTTACCTAAAGATTTTTTTTTTCACTGCACAAAATTTTTTTTTTCAAAACAAAATGATATACAAAGGGAAGTTTTGGCGGGAACGCGAAAAGTGTCATAGCGCTACAGTGTTTCATTTTCTAAATTTGGTGTACATTCGAGTTTTTATGTGTAAAAATGGTGGAGTTTTAGACATAACGGCTTGGACAAAGCACACAAGTGTTGGAGAGTGGAATATTGTAGTGAATTGTGATTTTTCGTGTTCGTGTCAAAATCTCCTTAAGAAAAGCTTCTAGTAAAGTCTCCACTACTTTACTAGGTCAGCTATCATCCGTCATCGTCATCATCATCATCATCATCATCATCATCAACAATCATTCCAACTAGGTATACTTATCACAAAGTAAAAGGAAATTCCCAACTCGACACTGGCAAGATTGTCCCCTAAATTGGATTGATATGTTGCCATCTAAGAAAAAAAGAAGAAGATTCACAAATATCTTACCAAGCTTAATAATCGCCGGGTCCACAGAACCCCCCCAGTTCTTGGTGTTCTTGACCTTGATCATGGCTTCATAGTCGCCAGGCTCCAGCTGCTTGTCCTCCAGAAGGTACGTGACCTCGTACTTATGGCTCACACCCTTGGGGAGGGGGACGGAGAGTCGCCTCCATTCACTCTCACCATCCTAGAAGAAAAAATAATATCTTCACTATCACTTCACTACATAGTATAAAATAAAGTCGCGTTTTCTGTCCCTTTGTATGCTAAATCTTTAGAACTACGCAACGGATTTTGATGCGGTTTGTTTCAATAGATAGAATGGTTAAAGAGGAAGGTTTATATGTATATAACATCATGCTACGACTAACAGGTGCGGAGCAGGAATGAAAAATGTTGCAAAAACGGGGTGACGCAGACGAAGTCGCGCGGTTATATATAAAAATGAATTGCTGTTCGTTAGTCTCGCTAAAACTCGAGAACGGCTGGACCGATTTGGCTAATTTTGGTCTTGAATTATTTGTGGGAGTCCAGAGAAGGTTTAAAAGGTGAATAAATATGAAAATGATCGAAATGGTCGGGATCGGGGTAAGAAGTCCACGCAGGCGGAGCCGCGAGCAACAGATAAATTTTAGAGAAATCAGGTTAGTTGTTTTTGAGATATGAACTAACTTACATAGGTATGTATTTAATGTATGTGTGACAAGTTTTTTTTTATTATTTATGGCACGTCAATTTGACTTCACCTCGCCTGATGTTAAGCTGAAGGCAGGAGGTAGATATATTAGAGGAGGTGGTAGGTAGAAGTGTAGGAGGAGAACTTACCTGTTTTAGCGGCCTGAGCTGTACTTCCATGTCCACTAGAGGCTGGTGGGAGAACACCACCCAGGAGATCTTGCTGCCGTCCACATCCAGGTCTTCCACAACAGGCGTCTGGACCAGCTCGATTGAACGATTGTGAGAACCGAATTCGTTTTCAGCCTGGAAACGGTGATGAATAAATAAATATATTTTAAATAAATTTCCTAGGATATATTATTTTCTAGATTTATCATCCAGTTTTGTTTTTCGTCTGTGCGGTGCGAGTGGTAAAATGACTGTGTTCTGACCTCCACAACCCAGTGAATTTCTGTAGTTAGTCTCCAACTACATACAACATATTTCCATCTATTCCACCGAACGGGAATATAATAATAACCTTACGAGTACTTGTAGCGAAGACCGCAATTTCTCTTATTTATTTTCATTCATTTTAAAGAATATAGCAACCGAAATTACTCATATTTCCTCTAACCCCCATCGTTCACATGGGTTGTTTAATAACCAGGATTCGAACCTCGGACCTCTCGATTGTAAGGTCGACTCCTTAACCATTAAGCTACTGGCGTTTCTTTAGTGATCAATTAAGTATATTTCTTTTCTATTCATTCATTTCCATTCCAACACCTTTTGCATTTGCATTGAGCAGTAATCGAACCCACTTACCACGCAAGTGAACATCCCGAAATCAGCATCACTAGTCGGAGATACAGAGAGGTTGGAGTGTGCGCCGTTGGTGCTGATCCTGAAGTATGAGGAGCTGTTCTCGATGAGCCGTCCATCCTTGTACCAGCGGATATGTGGCCTGGAAGTAACAATTGTAAAGTAAGTTATTACCGACTCAAACCGACTCGAACCGACTCGAACCGACTCGAACCGACTCGAACCGACTGAAACGCACGCCGTCGGTGGTGAAATAGTAGCCAACATATCTCTAGCACCCAGCGAGATCCAGGGTCATTTGTTTTGAGATGGTCCCCTTCGGGTGTAGGTACCACGGTGACCTCACCTTAACCCCGGGCATAGGTAAGCGTGGGACGCTACGGCCTGCTTACTAGGGTGACAGGCTACTCCATCCGACAGCCTCTGTCGCCTCTGCTCATTGCGAACTGTTTGTCCCAAGATTCTCCACCAGCTCCGGTTTGCCATCACCTTCTCGAACGTTACCCATTCGCAAAAGGAGGCGGATTCCAGTAGTACCTTTTTTTATCGAGAGCTAAACGGATACCACCACCAATTAAAACACATCTTTGATTGCCAGAGTTGAGGTTATACAAGACATATCTCTCGCACCTCGGCAGACCCGGGCCATCTTTTTGAGATGTCCCCTTCTCCTAATGTGGAAAGCATGGTGTTTCTATCCAGCCCCCCGGATATGGGTAGACGCACTTTGCTCCACCGCCGCGACCTTCTTCTAGGTCTTTTGCTAGGGTGACAGGCGGCTCCACCCGTCACCCCCAGGCCCGTGCTCCTGGAAGACGGAGGTCTTTTAGTACCTGGGTTCTTCGTGAGCGGCGCATTCCAACACGGCCTCAATGTTCAGAGCTGAGTTGACTATGGTCTTCTTTACGTGCACGCGGGGTTTAGCTGGAAACGAGATGAGACAACATTTAGTAAAGAAACATGAAGGGTGGCAGTGGGTCCTACTAATATTTTTTACCACTTAGGTGGCAGAGGTCCAACTGAACCTCGATTCTACTAATTGTCAACCATTGTCAAGGAACTGAGATTACAAAAAATGTCATATGTGATTTAATTTCGGGCTCTACCCTTACGCGCTTAAAGTTCAAAATTAAATGACATGTGTAAAGTAAATCAAACGATGTAATAAATACTTTTTCATTTCCTTTTGATCATTAAGCCTATATGAATAAAGCCGAAAATGCTATGGCAGTTTTTGTGATCTTTCTTGTGACTATGGTTAAAAAATAGTAGAATCGTGGTCCTGATGGAAAGTCGCCACCTTGGCCTATGGACGTTTACAATACTAGGACCGTCGCATTCATCCCGCCGACCTTGAGACCTAAGTCTACTCATCTACATCTAATTTATAATTATAATGAGGAAAAATTTGTATTTGTGTGTGTGTGTGTATGTTTGTAATAAATTAGCTCAAAAACTACTGTGCCGATTTCAAAAATTCTTTCACCATTTTTTTAAAATAATAATAATAATGGCGGATTACATACAATGCCGTTAACATATTTAAAAAGAAACAAAATATGGCTGTAGAAATTTTCGTCGGGTCAGCTAGTGTTCTTAATACATACATAGGTACATAGCCTGTCAAAATCATTACCCTGCTTCGGCTGTGTCGTAGTCGGGTAAAATAACCTTGATTGACTAATACTTACTTAGAACTTCAACTACGGACTCGGCAGTACTGTTGCCGACCTCGTTTATAGCGTAGCAGTAGTACGTCCCTGCTTGCTCCCTCTTCACGCTGTTTATGTACATGGTGTAGACAGTGCCATTCATCGTGAATTCGCCGTCCTTCTCTGATAGACGTTGATTCTGAAAACAGAATTAGTAGTGGTTGTAGTAAGGTGCGTCCAGATTTGTGACATGAACAGCGGACCGGATAGCGTGACATCGAGATATGACGTTGAGTGTGGACGTTACTAATTGTAGCACATTGGCACACAAACTAGAGTTGTGCTGACACGGCCACCAGTCGATCGATGGTTTCATTTAAACTCAGCTATCACACAGCTGAATATGTCACGGACACACACTTTGACACGGTCACGGCAAAATGTTACGTAAATGTAACATCTTAAAAGTAATATTGTTTTCATCTTACTTTCCTATAATGTGATTCGGACTCGGACTGTTGTCGTCCATCGATATTTGTAACGAACGAAACAAAAAATAAATGTATCCACTACAGTAAAAGATAGTTTTAATCAAATAAAAAGGTGATGTAACCTCTCTAAAAAAATCTATGCAGTTTCACAGCGACAGCCATGATGAACTCAATACGAAGGTGGATTTTTGGTCTAAGAAAATGGATACCATTGATAATCTGCAAGCAGAACTAGCAAACCTTAAGTCCGATAACATGCGAATGAAATCTGAGATTAACCTTAGAGAACAACGTGATCGCCTACTGAATATAGAAGTTGTGGGGATACCGGAACATAAAGATGAAGACTTATTTGAAATCATCTCGCAGTTAGGACATCATACTGACATAAATATAACACGTGATGATATCCTACATATTAACAGAGTTTCTTCCATTTCCAAAATCCAGGGTAGACCAAGAAATGTGGTTCTGAAGCTGAGAACTCGACAAATCAAAGATAATTTAATTTCTCAAACAAGAAAATGCCGATTAACATCAGCCGACCTAAGGATACAGGGTAAAGTCAGTCCCGTGTTTGTAAACGAACATCTTACTCTTTTTAACAAAAACTTGCTGAAAAAAACTAAGGAAATTGCCACTTCAAAGGAGTACCAATATACATGGGTAAAAAACTGCAGAATCTACGTAAGGAAGGCAGCAACACTCCCAGCGCTTCAAATCGTAGACGAAATAGATCTAAGGAAAATTATTTAACACGATCTTATGGTCGACACCTGGTATCGTACACTTACATTTACACCCTTCGTCACTTTGATAACAAAGTAGTACTTGTTTTTATTTTATATAATGTTTTGCTGCTTATATGTATATTAAGTAGTAGCCTATTTAGTAAGTCCAATTTAAGCAAAAGAGTTGTTTGTGTGATTTTGTTTGTCCCTTCTAGGCGTTCTGAATTCTATAAGTTGTTTACTATCGAACAGTGTTGCTCCGAGGTGGTACTTGCGCACCTAATCTCAGTTCGCTCAACCAGGGTGCATGCATGTTTTGTAAATACAATGATCGGTTTCTATTTCATGATCGGGGAGGCAATGAATCAATTCATTAGCTGCACACACTCAATTTTAATCCATTCAGGAAAGTCAATTTACATTAATAATTATAGTCAAATAGTCTCTTAGGTCAAATACCAATACAATCTTAATATATTTCCATGCGCACTTTTCAAACCTGCAAATATTGATTCAACAGTTCCTGCGTTCTATATAATGGTAGAAATATATTGTTTTTCTTATCATTTTAACAAAAATCATCTGGATTCGATTGCAATGGAATTGAGTGCACTTTCACGCGCTGTATTGACTTTACCGACGCGTTGCCTATCACTACCTCACATTATTTATTTTTGCAGACTTGTCGTACTTTCATTTACTACAAAGTGTTGTTATTACCTTAACAGACTGACTTTGTTTAGAACGGGGCGTGAATTATTGCGAAATAATAATACTTATAACATATTGTATTCAGCGAATCAAACATTACTTATTGCATCAGAAAGAAGTAGGTATGGGGGTACTTTCATATCCCTTGCGTCTGCGGTTATATTGGTGAATTTCTAAATCTGTGTTATGGCGACTTGTAATTTAAATGTTTATTATCAGAATTGTCGCGGTCTTAGGACTAAGGTGTTGCCATTTCAACAAGCCATATTGAGTAGCGACTATGATTTAATTATTATCACTGAAACTTGGCTGCATGGCGGTATTTTGGATGGGGAATTGTGTGATCATAACTATGATGTGTTCCGACATGATTGTGACCTAATTGCCGCCAATAAGACTATAGGTGGAGGTGTCATGATACTTGCGCGCCACACTCTTGGCGCATGGTGTATTGAGCCTGAACCCGGTACTATCATAGACATGCTAACAATAGTAATTCCATCGAGGTGTCTGTCCGCGAATGCCGATCTGTATGTTAGTGTTGTGTACATACCGCCCGACGTACGTCTCATACCCCCCGGCGTTGAGGCCGTTTTAAGAAATGTGAGGGCGACGGTCACTCGGAGTGTTAAGTTCTGTAACTACTTGTTGCTGGGTGATTTTAACCTCCCATGCATAGAATGGAGTTCCGGTGGTCCTAGATTCCTGAAGCGAGGGTCAGTGGAGGTTCAGGAAGCAGGAATGTTACTGGTAAATGAGTTGGGTTTTCTGGGTTTTTCGCAGTACAACACGCTAGTTAACTATGCAAACAATACATTGGACTTAGCTTTCTGTAATCTACCGTTACAATTAGAAGAATGCACGGTACCCATTACGAAAATTGATCCAGCGCATCCCGTGTTTACTTTGGAAGTTCTTGACCTAATGGTTACTCCCTTTAGGGAAAAATATACACCTAGGCCTAATTTTAGAAAATCTAACTTCAACTTTTTAAACGAGCATTACGACACCATTGACTGGCCCACAGTATTGAGCGTGGGTACGATTGAGGAAGCCATGCACATGTTTTACCAAACAATCCGAGAAGGAATTGAATTATATGTTCCAGTAACTGGTTATTTAGGTACACGAAAATACCCCGTGTGGTATAGTAGACCTTTGATAAAAATAATAAAGGACAAATCAAAGGCGCACTCACGTTGGAAGCGTTTTGGTAATTTGCGCGACCGTGACGAGTTTAAATTATTGCGATCGAGGCAACGGGCTGTGGAGCAAACGTGTTTTAGTAATTACGTTAAGGCAACAGAAGCTGCCCTTAAGCTTAGACCTAAGAACTTTTGGGCTTATATCAAGTCTGTGCGCGGTGGCTCTAACTATCCGAAGCAATTAATATACAGAAATACTAGCTATTCCGACGAACGTTCTATTTGTGAAGCATTTAATGCATATTTTCACAGCGTATTCACTGCTCAAACTGACAATACTAACTATAATGTTCTTACAGATTGTGATGAAGCAAACTGTGACATAATCACTAGTCTACAGGTGAACCTGAGTACTGTGGAAAGGGCACTAGTCTCGCTTGACACTGATAAGGGACCGGGTTGCGATGGGATTCCTTCAGTCTTTTGGAAGGGTTGTGCGAAGTCTCTAGCAAATCCAATACATATAATTTTCAATCGTTCTCTCAGAGAAGGTATCTTTCCTGAAGCCTGGAAAAAGGCAAACATAATACCCATTTTTAAGAAAGGCTCACGCATCAACATTGAAAACTATAGGGGCATTTCTATCTTAAATACCCTAGGAAAGGTACTCGAGAAATTGGTGTACAACGCTATATACCCTTATATTGCGGCTGGTATACCAAACACACAGCATGGATTTCTTCGGAAACGATCCACTATCTCTAATTTAGCATACTTTTCTACCTTTCTTCTTAAAAACACAGACAGTGGTGGGCAGGTTGACGTCATCTATACTGATTTTGAGAAGGCGTTTGATCGTGTAGATCATGTCATCCTGCTCAAAAAACTATATAGACTTGGTATACGCGGGGACTTATTGAGATGGGTCGAATCGTATTTGCACAAAAGATCTCAAGCGGTAGTGATTGGCGGCTATCGCTCGGACTTTGTTGAGGTTCCCAGTGGCGTTCCACAGGGATCCCATTTGGGATCATTATTCTATAATGCCTATCTATTTGATATTGGCGAAGTTATTAAAAAATCAAAATATCTTATGTACGCGGATGACAAGAAAATATATCGTAGTATTAATAGCATAGTTCACTGTGAGGCTCTCCAAGCTGATCTAGATAGTTTAAGCGATTACTACAAAATTAATAAAATTACAGTAAATGTTAAGAAGTGCCAATTCGTTAGTTACACTCGCAGGCGGAATCCAGTTAATTTTCAATATAATTTTAATGGAATCGCCATAGAAAAGGTCACCACAGTGCGTGACTTGGGCGTAAGGTTCGACTCTAAACTAACTTTCTCTGATCATGTTGACCGTATAACTACAACAGCCTTCAAAAATCTGGGTTTTGTTTTAAGAACCTGCAAGCCCTTTAAAGATATTGGTTCACTTAAAACAGTCTACTTTGCATATGTACGCAGCATACTAGAGTATGCGTGCCCCATTTGGTCACCAATCTATGTTATTTACAAAAATCAACTTGAGCGCATTCAGAAAATATTTTTTAACCATCTTAATTATCGCAGCCGTGCACTTCCGATGTCTTACCGACAAAGTTGCACTACGTATAACATCTTATCGCTAGACGATCGACGCAAAATTCTAGACATGTGCCTACTGCACGATATAATCAATGGACGCCTCGACTGTCCCGACTTGCTGGCGCAGGTGGCGTTCAATGCCCCACTCCGACGCACACGACATACACCATTACTGCATGCACCTCGGCACTCAACTAACTGCTCCCAGAACACTGTTCTTACGCGCATAGCACGTACGCATAATGCTACTTTTAATGAGATTGACCTATTTTCATGCTCTAAGGGGACATTCAAGCATCAAATAACAAATAAACTGAAACAAAATCTAATTTAATCGAAGGGTGAGTAGACTACTCAATTACATTTGTGTGTGGCATGCCGCACGAATAAGTCAAAATGAAACATCAGCATTCAAAAGTGCACTATTACAGTTAGTTACATTCTAATATTACTCATTAAATTCATATTCAATATCAGCTTATTCGTCGTGGCATTCCGCTTTTCGCTAATAATTTAGGTATATTAAATAAGTTGCATGTATAAAAAAAAAAAAAAAAAATATTGTCCGTTCACTAGCCGTTCACTACACTTATTATTATAATAATGGAAAACCTGTCATTAGCCTTACTTTCTGTCTAAAATTTATGTGTTTACTAACTGTATCGCTGTTGGTTTTCAAAATAAATAAATAAATAAATAAACAAATAACACTAGTATCCTGCAGTATATTCTGACGGACATGTTCAATGTACGGTAAGCTGCAAAAGTGCATGGATAGCTTAAGATCGATAATCCTATGAACTTTCAAAAAATAAAAATATAAAAAAATAAACTAGATGGCGCTAGTGGTTTTACTAGCTATAAGCGTATTAGTAGTAAATAGTAAAATATAGAAAAAGAAGTGAAAATGATGTTTCGTATTTAATAAACTACTTTGATAGGTAGTTTTTCTTACATTTCAAAAGTAGCGCGGCGCCATCTAGTTAGATATTTGTGAGCCATTTTACTTCGTCAACAGATGGGGTTGAATACCGGCGCAAACATGGAGAATTGAAGTAAGCGGAGTTGTTGCAAAGGCAATTGAGTCATAAGAATTCAATCGAGACGAACGGGCGCGGTAATGTTAGAAAGGGACGAAGTTTAGGCTCTGACGTCACTCATCAGTTCTCGTGTCACGGCATTGGGTACGGATGTCATTTTTCTTAAAAAAAATGCAGAATAAAATAGTTTTCATCGTGTTCCGTCATGAAGTGTGTGGTGTCAGGGTGTAAAAATTGTACAGGAAAACTGTCTAAACATACTGATGGTGTAGCATTTCATCTGTAAGTCCCCTGAATTTATATTTTAATTTTTATAAAAAAAATACCCTAATAGAACCATCTAGTGGAGAATAGATGTAAGTAATCTCGTCTTTCATGTATCGTAGTTGTAATAATACTCAATGCATACTGTGAAATTTTCACCACAGTCATTTTGTCTTAGTTCAATAATGATTTCAAAAATGTCGTTTTATTTATAAATAGTTAATTTAACTGAAATTTTGAATTTTAAATAAAGTTAACTAGGCCATCTACCGGGCTATGACTAAACCATGTAGAGAAACTAAATGGTTTGCCCTTATACCAACAGATGTTCCAATTTTCAAAAACAATACCCCAATTTAAAATAAGTGTTGTTTATTATTATAGCTTCTATATTTACTTCTAAATGCAATATTTAGCCTTAGTTGCACGATCTTACTTTGACCGTGACAAAGCCGTTGACCGTGGTCAACGTACCGGTCAGGTATAAAACGTCATAGCCTTGGTTGTAACTATGACCAGCCACGCTCAAACGTCAAATTCTGTCAAAAACAGAGCTACAAAAATCATGGAAAACAAAAATAAGTGGAAGCGGCATGTAGTCGGTGCACGCGTGTCATTGGTTGACGTATTTATGCTACGAAGGATAAATTCGATAATATGAACGTTTTTGATAAGAATACGTCTAAACTTTTTCGTAAATATTCAAGCTTTTTCAATTCAAAGTATGAAATGCCATAAACACTTTTTTCACTACGGCAGCTCAAACAAGTAAGTTTTACTGCATAACAACAGTGTGCAAAATGCGATTTTGCCCACTGCGTGAGACAAAGTAACTTTTTGATATATATTTTTTATTTTTTCTATAAACAGTGCCAACCATAGATTTTAAAAAGAATTGTTCCGCGATGAACTTTCCAACTACATAATCTGCACTCTATTCCTTGGCCGTCCTTTAGAAAGTTCTTTAAAATATGAAGGTCCAATTTCGAAATTCTAAATTTGAAAGGTATTTGTAAAACGAATAACCATGTTTTTTATTTAAATTATTTAATATTTTAATGTATTATAACATAACATAAACTCACGCCTATATCCCGGAAAGGGTAGGCAAAAAAAAACAATTATTTACTAGTAGAGCACGGTATTATTAACGGTTATGTGTGTGAGTTTGGCGACATCGGTTCCGCTACTGCAGCTATCGCGTCGCAGTTCTACTAGTTTTTCTGTTCTGTGTACTAAACATAGAGTTAACCAAACCATTTCTATCAAACTGTTAAGGTGCGAACAAATTATCGGACGCGTCCGTAAGCCGCGGCTGACGGACGCGGCTTAATAATGTGCACGACAGAGACAACACCCAGCCGGCCAGATTCTTTTCGGACGTCCGTGCGCTCAAGGACGGCTCAAGGTCACGTCCGCGACTTATGACCGACAGTTTGCACAGTTTCGTTTATTTGTACTACCCAGATAGCTTGTATCAGCCGCGGCTTACGGACGCGTCCGATAATTTGTTCGCACCTTTAAATTTGACGGTGACCGTGACTTTGACGATGACCATGACAGATAGTTCGTGCAACTAAGCCTTATTCTTCAAAAATGGGCTGAGCGAGTAATTTATAATTTGGGCCCAAGAATCTTCCTCCGAGATAAGTTTAAGGAAATAAACATTCATAACATAGATAGTTCTAGAATGCTTTGTAGCGCTTAGTGGCCAGTAGTCAAACTACAATGAAAATTGCATGTCACGTTTGTTTCCAGTTTCACTATGTTCTGGTAGATGGATTTCTTGGAAGTAGGAGGGGTTTAAACAGAGGGGTACAAACACGCGGGTGGAGGGGTGTGATTACATGTCCCCGCGCGTCTCCCTTCACACCCGCAACTGGCCACGCATTTTTGTATAGAGAAATCTAACTGTTACATCTCCGTCATCTATATAGTTCGGTCCTCCGTGGGCGCAAACGATTTAGTTTTTGTAATGTCCATGCGCTTTTGCAGCCTCCTGTACGTTCGAATCTTACAATTAAAATAAAGTAAGATTGAAATGATATTATTTATAAGAGGTGGTGGTATGGTTCCATAAGTTATTGGCTACTATAGTTATTATTATGTTAGAAGAATTAGTAGCATATCTACAGATTCGTATTATTTCGGATTCGCATCTCTTCAGATTAGCATCTCTTCAGATTAGCATCTCTTCAGATTCTCATTTCTTCGGAGTCTCTTTTCACCATATTTGTACAGGTGATGCAAAAAGTAGGTATTGGACCAACGTACCCCCTGAACTTATTTTTGATTCATTAAATAATGCAAAGAGATTGCATCTAACGAGTTAACCTTTGTGATCCCGTGTGGCTGGATGGTTTAATGTAAATTTAAATTATGAAGAAAATTTAAATTTAAATTCTTTTTTTTTAAGTGGCAAGATTTCAAAATTAAAAGGAATAATTCTGAGCCTAAAAGGTCAAGTAAAGATCTAGAGCAATACGAAATCATTCCGAAATGCATATCTGGAGATATAACCATTCCGGAGTGTATTATTTATAGTCTCACTTATTATATAGACTCCGAAGAAATGAGAATCTGAAGAGATGCTAATCTGAAGAGATGCGAATCCGAAAAAATGCGAATCTGTAGAAATGCAAATCTGTAGATATGCTACTAATTCTGTTAGAACACATTACTAATTTAATTACTAAATAGTATAAAATAACTTTTTTTTTACCAGATAAAGTGATTCAAGAGAAAGGTTTATATGTATATAACATCTTGCTACGACCAAAAAGTGCGGAAGTATGAAAAATTTTGCAAAAATATAGTACATCTTTTATGATGTACACAAAGTTGTACAAGTAAGCTAGTAAAATACTAAAATACAGATGTCACCAGACATTAAACTGTTCGCGTTTTGTTGCCACACGACGCAAGTAACGGAAACGGTGCGTTTAATTATAGCCACTAGGAATATGGCGTCCTTTTTTAGTTGAATCCTATGAATATTGTAATTCAAAGTTTGTGGATATCAAAGAGCACGTTATGCCGGCGGTCCCGGTTGCCATACGAACATCTATGGCAGTCCTCAAAAGTCCGACTACCCTAACTACAGAACTTCGATATCGCCAATTTGGTTGTGGAGGTCCGTTGGCAGTCGCTTCACGGATATTATCGAGGTTCAGCCGCATCTTAGTTAGAATATAATGCCGACCACAACTGAGTTGGGAATAGGCTTAGAGAATGGAGTTTGTGAATATAGATAGGTACATGAATTGCATGTTACAAAGTCAGATGTTGCGTATTTGATGCCTGATCAGTACAAATATTTGTAAGCTTGAATATTTATATTCGCATTGATGTGTATTTCTTTGTGTAATAACAAAAAAAGTAAGCAACAATTCTAGAGCCAATAACACGAGCTAATTAAGTTTATCTTGGGTCTAGACAGAGTAAAATATTATTTATAATATTTTTTTTTGTTTCACTTAGGTAGCAGACCGGCGGCCTACCTGATGAAAAGAGGCCACCGTGGCCTATGGACATTTGCAACATCAAGGGCGTCACACTCGTTCTGCCGTCTCTATTGAAATCATCTGATGCCCTTCTTAAAGAAGTAGTAGGAATTTTTGGAAAGGGCGTTGAACGCTAAGAAAGCTTCTGTACTGTCAGCGCACTAGACAAGGAAATTAGCCTTCCCACTGATAGCACATACACTCTCCAGTGAGCTCTGGCTATTCAGAACATAACACAAGGTTATTATTAGCCGCGCTATTCTGTAGAACGGGGGTGCTTCCCCTGTCGCTCAATTGGGTTGTTCCTGCTCAGGAATCAAATCTGCGGCCTCCTACTTAACTCGGCTTAACTTTTTTTTTTATCATGCGCAAAATTCTCACGAATCCCACCAAAACCGGTGGAGGTGATTATGTCGGACTCGAACCGACCAAAACGCACGTCGTCCATGGGTCCTTGATTGCCGGAGGTGAGATTATACAAGATGTATCTCGCATCCCGGCAGACCCGGGGTCACCCCGACGGACCCGGGTGCCGTAGGGAAATGGTGATGTAAAATACTTACAGGCTGGTCCTTCCTGACGAGAGACCACATGACTCCGGGCACAGGGGACCCGGTGACATTGCAAGTGACTCTCAACTCTTGACCCTCTCCAATGACAACGCTATTTGACATGGCTGAAATAATAAAATGGCTAGTTTAGTTACATACATACATCACTACATAGTATAAAACAAAGTCGCGTTCTCTGTCCCTATGTCCCTTTGTACGCTTAAGTCTTTTAAACTACGCAATGGATTTTGATGCGGTTTTTTTTAATAGATAGAATGGTTAAAGGGGAAGGTTTATATGTATATAACATCATGCTACGATCAACAGGTGCGGAGCAGGAATGAAAAATGTTACAAAAACGGGGTGACGCAGACGAAGTTGCGCGGGTCAGCTAGTACATACATAAACTAGCGCCTATATCCCCGAAAGGGTAGGCATAGATGCTAGCATATTTTGGTCCCAATGTGGCTAACCTATTGCCATTAACCGGGCACTTAATAAACCTGCGATAAATACACAGATAACTTCGAAAAACATCGAAAAGTTATTCGTGTGTGCCATGGTAAAACCTGGGATCGAACCCGAGACCTCGTCTCAGCAGTCCATTACCCATACCACTAGGCTACCGCGGTCCAGTCTGTTTAGTTATTGAAATGATAATAGTTTTAAAGGATTCTAGTGCTATTTATTCAGTGTTCTTTATTATTTAAGGTTTGTTAAGACTTCCCGTGACCATAGGGCTTCAGAGTGGTAATGCCGCCAGCCTTCTGGGCACGGTTCGGATAGAGATCGATGGGGAGGAATATTTCGATGCCTAAAGTTGCACTTTCTCCACTGTTTGTATTTCTATATTATAATTAGTATAAGGTTTGTACATATTCATCTTACTCACTAGATGCAGAATATGTACAAACCTATACAATACATAACATGTTATGTTATGTTATATTCAATATTCTTGATAAGTTTATTATCTATAATTATTAGAATGGGTGTGTGGTGTTAATGAGTGTTAAAGTGCCCGTTTAATGGCAATAGGCTCCCCACCTATTGGGACCTCAACATAAACTGGCGAAATGTGGGTGCTAGCACCTCTGCCTACCCCTTCGGGTATTATGTTTTGGATGTGTGGTGTGCCAATATACACTAACACTTATGTTCGAAAAAATATTATAAACTTTCCAAGAGTTTGTGATAGGCATAACCTAAATACCAGACACAAAAATTTGACAAAGTCAGGAGTACTTACTGACTGAAGGTGGCGCTGTCACCAGTAGCGTGTGAGTGATGGCCACTGGCACTTTCTGCATCGCCTCGCACCTGAAGGTACCACTGTCGGACACCTGGACATTCTTGATCAGCAGGTCTGTGGAAGCTGGAGCACTGGAAAATTAATAGTACCAATTAGAATATGTACGCATAGGTGTAGAGCTGATAGCCTCTGTGGCGTGGCGGTAGGGAACGCGACTGCTACGTAGGAGGCGCGGGTTTGATTCCCGCTCAGTGCAATTATTGTTATGCATGAATATGGCTATTTGCACTGGTCTGGTCGTGCCTCGGAGAGCACGTTAAGCCGTCGGTCTCGGTTGCCATACGAATATCTATGACGGTCTTTAGGGTAATTGGAGCCCGACTAGCATAACTACAGAACTTCGATATCGCCAATTTGGTAGTAGAGGTCTGATGGCAATCGCTTCACGGAAAATATTCAAGTTCAGCCGCATCTTAGTTAGACCACCGCCTCAGGGGATATAAGACCACCAGGGACCACCATAAGGGAGACAATTTAAAAGAAATCTAAGTGAAAACTCTAAGCTTTCCCCCTAAAGACGGCTCTGAAGCCGACCCCAACTAGGACGTAGGGGGGGGGGGGAATGTTCAATTAGGACGGGGGATTCACCTAAAACAAGAAAATGTGTGTGTTGTGTTATGTACTTACATGGAGTATCTGGTTTCCTCCGGGTGCAGAGGTAGCCTGCTCAGGAAATACTGGACATTGTTCCTGTACCAGGTAACCACCGTGTCATCTGCAATGGAAAGAAAAAGTTAAATATATTTGAATGACCCTAAGGCTGCACCTTATTTTTTATCGTGCGCAAAATCCCCACGGGTAGCACCTCCACCAAAACCGATGGAGGTGAGTGATTATGTCGGACTCGAACCGACCAAAACGCACGCCGTCCACATGGGTCCTTGATTGCCGGAGGTGGAGATTATACAAGACATATCTCTCGCACCCCGGCAGACCCGGGGACATCTTTGATGAGATGACCCTCTTCCCTCAATGTGGGGACCATCCAGCCCCTGGGTATGGGGTGGCATTTTGAGCCACCGCCGAGAACCTGGATTGAGGACCTGGATTTTTGGAATCCAAGCTGACGACCGAAACTATAGTGCCGAATTTTGCCGTCTAATCCCACTTAGGGTTTAGACGGCAGTCACTCTCATAAAAACCAAATCAGGACAAGACGAAAAAGCCTCGGTAATAGGTACTTGGTTTTACTCCATAGTATACAGTCTCTTTAGACATACATAGTGATAGACGAATAGACATTACTATTAAATATTACATATAATTATAGTAGCCATATTGGATTATCCGTCCATTACTGACAGTTAGCCGGATGTGCGCCTACGCGTTTTGGCGCCACACCGGAAGCGTCACCATTTTGTAATAAAAAAAAATTAACTGCTTATAGAATCATGACCCAATATTTTATTTTTAAATTCGTTACACTACTTGCCATTGTTTACTATTAACCTATATTTGGGTGTCAATAAAAATATAATGTCCGGCATACTTCTTGACAATGTACTCTGAGTAAGAAGAGCGGCTTTTTAGGTCTTTTAGTGAAAAAAAACGGGATGAGATAGTGAAGGAGGTGAGGGTCAATCAGTTGATTACAGTCATAGATTACATTGGGTATACAGACTACTCATGGGTATATGAACTGTTATAATAAAGAAAACCACATCAATATCGGTTTAGTAATTTTTGGATATATCGCTAAGAGACACTATACCCCGGCCGAGTGCACTGTCTCGCCACTCCGCTTGGTGCGTGTGTTCAAGGCTTAATAATACAATACTTATAGATTTAGATTGGAAAAAGTGAATGAGTACACGGGACTTGAGAAAAAAAACAATGTTTAAAAATGATTGTTAAATCATTCATTGTTTTAGATTTTTAGATAGTTCGTAAGACTATCATTAGACGGATCCAACTAATTTATCATTAAATGGAAAATAACGGAGGCAGGACACGACGGTATCTCCCGTCCGAAATGAGCTGTCCAACTGGGGAAGTACCTCCGCCCTACAGAAGACCGCGGTCATAATAACCATCGTGTTGTGTTCCCGCCGGTAAGTAGGGTATCCAGAGCTCACTATACCCCTCCTTCCCCTCCCCTTCCTAGCCTCCCCACCCCTTCCCAGCTCTCCCCCTTTCCCTTCAGGGTGGGCAGCGCGTGTGTGACACCCTTAGTGTTGCACACGTTCATAGGCGACGGTGGCCGCTTTTCCATCAGGTGGGCCATGTGCTTGTCTGCCACCTACGTAGTATAAAAAAAATACCCCGGCCGAGTGCACTGTCTCGCCACTCCGCTTGGTGCGTGTGTTCAAGGCTTAATAATACAATACTTATAGATTTAGATTGGAAAAAGTGAATGAGTACACGGGACTTGAGAAAAAAAAAATTGGTTGCCTGTAAAGTCGGTATACGGGCGAAAGTTTTACGTGACAACGACTTTGAGTGGTAAAATAATTTTAATGTCGCTCTGTCTCTCTCGCTCTTAGGCGGGCTAACTGTGCTCGAGTGGAAGGGACGCGTGCCTTTCACTTTTTATGTCTGTCTCTCTCGCTCTTAGGCGGGCTAACCATGCCCGAGTGGAAGGGACGCGTGCCTCTCACTCGCTCTCATTGTGAGCGCATAACGTGAGCGGAGCGTAACGCAGTTTCTTGAAGTGTCACCCGGCAAGCCAATTTATAAGACGTTGTCACGTCAAAAAAACAATGTTTAAAAATGATTGTTAAATCATTCATTGTTTTAAATAGTTTGTAAGACTATCATTAGACGGATTCAACTGATTTATCATTAAATGGAAAATATCAAAGTTCAGCCCATCTTAGTGAGACTAGAAAGCCGATACCAACTGAATTGGGAATAGGCTCAGAGAATGATGAGTATACATAATACTTCAAATTTCATCATCATCACTACATAGTATAAAATAAAGTCGCGTTCTCTGTCCCTATTTTTCTTGTCCCTTTGTATGCTTAAATCTTCAAAACTATGCAACGGATTTTGATGCGGTTTGTTTTACAAGATAGAATGGTTAACGAGGAAGGTTTATATGTATATAACATCATGCTATAACAAACAGGTGCGCAGCAGGAATGAAAAATGTTGCAAAAACGGGGTGACGCAAACGAAGGTGCGCGGGTCAGCTAGTAAAAAATACTTCAGATACTTACTTGGAGACACCTTGCACTGCAACCTCTGGTCGCCTCCCTCTCCCAGGTTGTAGCTAGTGGGGTGTGTGACTATGATGGCCGGCTCCTTTATCATCATGGGCTGTGATTCTGTAACAAAATAATTAGGAATTCCAAAAATTAGGTGTCACTCGCATACGGTACAGAATATTCCATCAAGAACCAAGCGGTTCGGTGAGTCTTTTCTCTGCCGTACCATTAAGTCCTGGAATTCCTTGCCGGCGCACGTGTTTCCTTCTTCCTACAGTCCCGGGTCCTTTAAGCGGGGCGTGAAAAAGCATCTGATGAGGCCGTCAAGCTGAGCGCCACCATTGTAGCACTGAACGTGTTTGCAATGGTGACCCTCTTTCATGGGACTTTGCCTTCAGCTTAACATCAGGCGAGGTGAAGTCAAATTGACGTGCCATAGATAAAAAAAAAAAAAAAAAAAAGAAAATCATTTATTATTTTATCGTTTTAAGACTGTAGAATGAATGTATGATATGTATGTTGTATCTTCTAACTATATGTAATGCGCGAATTCGTAATGTACAGGTATCGGGAGACAGGAACATTGCGATTGGTGGGCTTAAGTCATCCTACTACTTACATCCAACGCAAAAGTCTACTTTGCTACACAGAAGGGCTGACCACCCGTCCGGCCAAGGGTTTTCCCACTTTTTTATTATCGTCCGAAAAATCCCCAGGGTACCACCTCCCGCCGAAACCGGTGGTGGTGATTATGTCAAAAACGAACCGACCAAAACGCATGCCTTCTATCTGGGTCTTTGATTACCGGAGGTGAGATTATACAAGACATATCTCTCGCAACCCGGCAGACCCGGGGACATTTCTTTTGAGATGAACCCCTTACTTCAATGATGTGAACCACGGTGTTTACATTTGCGCTGCAGTCGCAGCCTGCTAGGGTGATGCCTGCTAGGCAGCCCCACCCGTTGTCCCCAGGTCCGCGCTCATGGAGGACGGAGGTCATTCTGCGACCTCCGGAGCCTTCTCTGAACCCGCTCCGCCGCCTCCTTTTCGAGCATTACTTGCTCGCAGAAGGAGGCTGCGGCTGCCCAAGTGCTCACGCATCGTCCCATCGCCGTGAGCAGCGAGTGAGACAACTTCCATTCCTAGGGCCGCCATTTTGAAACGAAAAGCACTCATCAATGTAATAATTACCTCCAATATCCGTGTCGTTCTGTGTGTCCTCGTCACCAGCTTCGTCAGCCAGCACGCTGTTGTCTTCGTAGTCATCGTAGATCTCCCGACGTCGGGCCGAATGGGCTTCTGTAACAAGAAGAATAACAGTTAAAGTTGTTTCCCCACAGTGTGCACAGTGAGGTCGCTCCGCGAAGCCTGTGAAGCCCCCAGTAAGCTTCTGCGTTTCTTGGCTGGAGCTGGCTGTTCTAGCCAGTAACCCTGCACGCACAATGACCCAAAAAGGGAGGCTAGGTGCGGAAAAAGGAGTCCCAATAGAATACAATCCCCACAATGTTAGATTTCTGTTACGAGTAGAGGTGACTCGGGCGTCAGAGAGGTCGCAGAATAACCTCCATGAACGCAGGCCTGGAGGTACAGCCGCCTGTCACTCTAGCAGGAGCAGGCCTGTGATCCTGTTCTGGGATAGGTGTGGACACCATAGCCCGACACCCGAGAGAGTCTACGCTGGCCCTGGGTTAGCCGGGGCGTGAGAGATGTGTCTTGTATAATCTAACCTCCGGCTGCTTTATTTGTTTTTAAATTTAGGATACGTCAATTTGACTTCACCCCGCCTGATGGTAAGTTAAGCAAAGTCTCAGGAAAGAGGGTCACCATTACAAACACGTACAGTGTTGCAATGGTGGCGCTCAGCTTGACGGCCATATCAGATGTTTTTTAAGCGGGGTTGAAAGACCCGGGACTAAATGCCCAAGACGGCTTTGGTCGGTTCGAGTCCGACATAACCACCTTCAAAAAAGTGTTAGATTTCTGCTCAGGTAAAAAAAGTGCCTCATAAATATAATTTCTGTGCTTTATATTACGACGAACATCTATTAAAGACAGTTTACTTCTTCATGGAGGTCTCATAACTATTCAGGTGGCCGTGTGATTGTTTGCCATCTTAGTATCATAACAAACATTAAAAAAAACTTCTTATACACACTTTGTGTAACACCTACGTAACCTATAAAGCTTTTATCCTTAGTAAACTTGCCTTGTACTTTTAAGGTCAAATTCTACCAATCATTTATACCATTTTCTACCAAAAGTCAACAAAAATGTTTACCTCGTTTAACCAAACGACTTGTTTGTCAGTAATTGGACACCCATTAGTCGTACACACGTTGGACAGTTATGGGTAGTCCTAATGAAGTAATTTTCTTTTAAAGAAAAGGGTTTTAGTTAAATAACTTTCAATGTACTGGTGTTTAGTGTGGTACAAGTTACAAAATAAAGGCGTTTTCTTATTATTATGAGTTTTTAGTATTAACGTTAACTAAAAGAAATCCTTCTGATACTCTCCAAGACGTTAATTGGTATTGCTTGTAACAAGCATGTAATTAATTTCCTTGCGATTTACACCGCATAGTAAGGAAATTGACCCGAATGTCAATTTTTTTGCAAATTAATTTAGCTGCAACATTTTCGGTTAGGAAGTTATTTTGTATAGTATTTTTGGCAATAGGTTCGCCCCCTGTTACGTGGGACCGAAAATCATAGTTGACGAAATGTGCGTGTTCAATACACCTCTGCCTACCCCTTCGGAGATTACGGGTGTGAGCATGTGTATGTATGTATGTGAAAGAAATCACTTAGGCGGCAGTCAAGCACATGGCCCACCTGATATAAAATGGTTACCGCGGTCTATGTGCAACACCAGGGGCTTACACTCGAGCTATTGACCCTGTAGAAGAAGAATAGGAGGAGAGGAAGGTTTGAAGGTTGAATCCACTGTATCGAGATGGAAATAGCAATGGTTTATACCAGCCCTTATTTGCAAGACAAAATTTAAAAATGTCGGCCACATCTCCGGTTTCGAACAAAAAACATTTATTCGAAATCGTAACCAAAAGCAAATCTCCTTAAGCGAACGGGAAATCCCTACTGCCACCCAGTCGTCGCCACAGGAACTAGAAAATTAGCCGTTATTTATAATGTTGCGGTCCATTGCACTTAATTCAAAGACCACAGTGACATGAAATTAATGACATGTAACTTTGGTTTCTAACACGATTGAACCGTTGATTAAGTTACAATTCGCAGTATTTCATGTGAGTCATTCGTACTGTGTTTAAACTCCGTGACATTTATTTATTTTTTCGGCCGCATGGCCAAATTTACTCTTGCAGGCTAACAGTTACATCTCCGGCCATGAGGTGTCGTACAAGGCTACTAAGGGAAAGAGTTGTTTAACATCAGACAAATGTACACAGCCTAGGATTAGCCTCAGATGCATGGCTCGAATCAACAATAGTGCCCAGAATACGGTAATAGGCTCATGCAATCCCTATTACTGATTGGTGAAATGTGGGTGTTAATTGACCTCTGTCTGCATCGGAGGGACACAGGCTTATGAGGATATTTACTGACATCTAAATATCTGCCTACCATGTTAGGTATAGGTACTACTGTGTTTATGTGAATAACAGGACCCTTGAAATACTTAATTCATAATATTTAACCAGGCACTGTCCGGGTCTGCCGGGGTGCGAGAGATATATCTTGTATAATCTCACCTCCAGCAATCAAGGACCCATGGACGGCGTGCGTTTTGGTCAGTTCTAGTCAGACATAATCACCTCCACCGGTTTTGGCGGAGGTAGTATCCGTGGGGATTTCGCGAACGATAAAAAAAAAGGTAGCTATACTGTAGCCACATAGGCATAGGATTTTTTGAGTAACATATGAGAGTAAAACAGTTGGGGTGCTTGCGTGTTGCCCACCTTCTCCACTACAATAATCAGATTTGAAAACTGAGTTAATAATATAAGTAAGAAAGAATACCGTGTATTCATAGATATCGAAAAATAATTAACCAGTTTCTTTGCATTTTTACTGTCGTACGATACACCGGGCTATATTGTTATCAAATCAATTTACCTTAAAATAAAAAGAAATAAATCTGAGAATTAATTGGCAATTATGTACACGTACCGCACACTTCACTTTGTCACTCAGACGTTGATTGGCATACAATTTCAAACTGTTATTTAAGGTGAACATACACTTATCTGAACCAAACAAGTCTAACAAAAGGATTTTTAAAATTTTGTCAATTTCATCTCATGAAACGCACTCTTCGCACACTAGGACCTACCTAAAATTCTCCTCATTGTACTCTATAACGTTTAACATTGCTTATTATACAGTAACGAGCTGTCCCGGCAAACGTTGTCACTTACTTCTCACTTAAGGATATAAAAAATAGATGTTGGCCGATTCTCAGACCTACTCAATATGCTCACAAAATTTCATGAGAATCGGTCACGCCGTTTCGGAGGAGTACGGGAACGAACATTATGACACGAGAATTTTATATATAAGATGAAATTTCGTCCACTAGATGGGTTCAAACACAAAATTTTTCAAAGGGTTTCATTATCATTTAATTTTTAAACCAAAAGTTTCGAAATTTCTTTCGCCTTTATTTGTACCACAGGTTAAATGTAAGCAGTCGTTCAGAAACTGTATTCCAACCCGATGCTGTTTGACTTACCTTTTATGGGAGCTGAATACCGAACGAAGTCGGGACATGTCAGTAGGCAAGTGACAAGGTGTTCCGGCAGAACTAACGTCTGAAAAGGCACGTAGACGACTCAGGGAGTTTATTTACTGTGTCTATGGTTTACATGTGAGATAAACCATAGACTAAAAATTTATATAGATAGTATATGCATGGAATTTTTTTTTATATTGTATATGTGGGGGCAGAAATGTATACGGCCTAGTTAATGGCAAGCGGTTACCGTGTGCTTACCAGATATGTGTATTTGCTTTAATAAAAGGGTAAAGTAGAGAAAGAATAGGTACAAGGTATCTTCAACCCCCGGCATTCTCGCGAGTGCAGTGAATTGTTTCATATTGTTATCACTTAGATGGCAGATAGGCACACGGCCCACCCGATGGAAAATGATCACCGTGGCCTATGGATGTTTGCAACACCAGAGGCGTCACACTTGCACTGCCGACGCACAAGAAACCTTCTAATGCCCTTCTTGAAGAACTCCATATTGTAGTTGCTTGGAAAAACCAAAGCAGAGACTTTAAAATCTAATAGCGCTAATAGGTAATATCTCTAAAGTTTTATATTTTGAATTTTTAACGGTATTAAAAATAAACTAACTAATGTTTTTATAATGCACTAGCTGTTACCGCCCGCGTGGACTTCTGATCCCGTTCCCGCAGCTTGGATTTCTGATTCCGTTCCCGCTGCTCCATAAAACCCTTACGTAGAGTTCAACGAACAAATAAAAAAAAGAATTACTCGAATTGGTCCAGCCGTCTTCGAGTTATGCGCTTACCAACATATTTCACGATTAATTTTTATATATATAGATAATATTAATTAATTCTACTGCAGCTGCAGCAATGACAGGGGTTGATAACGAACCGAAAACATACTACCGTTTTTTATAAGTCGGTAAAATTCGAGCTATGAACCAGCTGTATCGTGCATTAAAGTCTGACCCATAATCCAAGCGAAATGTCCGCTTCGCAGCTAAATTGTTACTAATTGATCTGCTCCAATTTCCCCCTAATTACAGTGTACACACTTCCTTACATCAAGTTTAGTACTAGATATAGTTATCGGCATATAACTTGATAACAGTTACATCACAAAATGTATTATCATCGTTATCATTGTTGCATTAATCCCGGTCGCATCCGAAGGCTTTTTCCAATAAAACCGCGCCGCTGAACTTCGATATTTTCCTTGAAGCGACTGCCATCGGACCTCCACATCCAGAATTTCTGTAGTAAGACTAGTTAGGGCTCCTACTAACCGTAACGACTGTCATAGATATCCGTATGACAACTCGGACTGACGGCTTAACGTGTTCTCCGAGATAGTCATATTCATGAACACAAATATTTGCACTGAGCGGGTATCGAACTTGGCCTCCTTGTGAATCAGAGTTCACAACCGCCACGCCACAGAGGACAATGTTCATTGTTTTAGTGTCTTTTGAGGATAGCCGCGAGCGACTAGACCTCGTATCTCTTGAAACATGGAGTCAGAATATAAGCCGATATCTATACTAGGTAAACATATGGTTAGTTCAGAAACTGGATCTAATTCGTTCGGTGATTGGGATGAGATGAACAGGAAATGAGATGAAATTGCTTTCTCGTTTCGTTTATATAATGAAGCAAAGTCTAGATTGAAAAGTTAATAAACAAAATGATGTTTAGAGCCCTTAAAAGGTAACTAGTAAGTTTCTAAGTAGATCACGGAATATTATCTACTAGCTGACCCGCGCAACCTCGTTTGCGTCATCCCGTTTTTGCAACATTTTTCATTCCTGCTCCGCACCTGTTGGTCGTAGCATGATGTTATATACATATAAACCTTCCTCTTTAACTATTCTATCTTTAAAAATAATCCACATCAAAATCCGTTGCGTAGTTTTAAAGATTTAAGCATACAATGGGGACAGAGAACGCGACTTTATTTTATACTATGTAGTGATGATGTAAAATTGGTGTATTGCTTCAGTAAAACCATCGGAAAAAGTTAATCTCAGGCTTATTAAGCTTCTTGAGGACTTGGTGGGGACACCGTGGCCCTCACACCCGAAGTCGGTCGCCTCGAAACAGATGGCCCCAAGTCTGCCAGGGTGCGAGAGATATGTTTTGTATTAACACACCTCCGGCAATCAAAGACCCAAAGACGGTGTGTGTTTAGTTTTGGAATAAACTCGAAAGGAATTTTTTTTATACCACTTAGGTGGCAGACAAGCACACGGCCCACCTGATGGGAAGCGGTCACCGTGGCCTATGGACGTTTGCAACACCAGAGGTGTCACAGACGTGCTGCCTACCCTGTAGAAACCTTCTAATGCCCTTCTTCCTTTCGTGCTTCCAACTTCCAACCTTCCGTCAGGAAAGGCTTAACCCATTAGCACAGACCTTCTGCTTTCAAATAAATCAAGTTGAACTAGATAAATGAAAAGAGTGAGAGAGTTCAATAAAAACTTTTCACTTTATCTCTTTCTATCTCGTCGCCATTTTACATCGTCGGCGTCAGGAAATGTTGCCATACGAAACCAATTTACCATAATTAGTATGCCACATCAATATTCTGAGTCCGACACGCTGTCTTGCCCCCATGTCCATAATGGTGTCCATTATAATGGCAGGACCAAGTCTTGTATTCTGTCAATTCATGTTACAGTGTTTAGTACTAAATTGGTACTATTTGCTACCTTTCGTAAAAAAAATTGTACCTCTTCTATTTCAAAGTTATATTTAAAACAGTCTGGTCCCGCCATTATAACGTTATAATGGCGGGACCAGACTCGTGTCGGCCATTGTTAGCTACGATTATTTTATGAATATTTAGTACCTATTTAGTACTATTGAAAAATGCTTAAAAAGTGTGGCTGGGTGCAGCATGTACTGGGCTGTTGTATTAAAACACTGATCCCGCCATTATAATGATTGGTCCTTTCGTTAATAAACGTGTAACGGTCTATTATTTATAAACTTTATTAATATAGATATTTAGTACCTATTTGCTACCTTTTTAAGACAAGGTTCACAAGAGTCGGTCTTTCATTAACATTAAGTAATTAAAATTTTAATGTTTGTACTAGAGATGCGCCGAGTAACACTTTTGCCGAGTAACGAATACCGAGTTTTACTCGGTTCAATTTTTTTTCAACCGAGTACTCGGCCGAGTAACTCGGTTCAACTAGTAACTATTTATTAATCTGTGGTGTAACCAAATTCCCATTTCGCGCGCGTAAACACGTACAAACAGGTTCGCGGCGGTCGAGCGGCCGGCTCGTGTTGATACACCCCTCATCCCGCCAACACCCCGCCCGCGCCTTTAGAGTCCTTTCGAGTGGTGGGCAGGGCACCAAACAAGGTATCCAGAGCTGGCAAGTTTAGCAAGAGTGTTTCTATGTGCACCTGCAAGCACCGTGTATAGCGAGCGATTGTTTTCGGAGGCTGGTAACGTCTACGAAGAAAAGAGGAATAGGCTGTTACCAGAACGTGCAGAGAGCCTTGTGTTCCTGCATCACAACTTGCCTTTATTGAATTTTAAATATTGATTATTTATATTACTGCTCTCCTAATTTTACTACTCATTCATTAGCATCATTTTGATTTTGATTTTATTAATTGAGATTGACAAAGATTTCCTTTATTAGTAATAAATACTTTTTGATTAACACTGTTTTTTTAATTATATCTACCTAAATATATTGCTTTGCTTAAACCGAGTATACTCGGCATTCAAACCGAGTTATTCGAGCCGAGTACGAGTATCTAAAACCCGCCGAGTACGCCGAGTACCGAGTATCAACCGAGTACTCGGCCCATCTTTTGTACTAAGTACAATTAGTGATGGGCGATAAATCATCGTGACCACGTACTATAAACTATGCATATTATTTTAAATAAATATATTTTGATATTATTTTAACATTTAAGTTTATTATGTATTTTAAAATCATACATAACAGTAATATATATTTAAATATACTTGATCGAAAACGTTGCCAGACATAACACAACACAGCCTTTCACGGCAAATAAAATGTTACCTATATTTAATAAAAAGTGCGACCGACAATGTATCTGCTGAAGACTGGAAGAAGGTAATAACCAAATACAAAAAAGTTATGGAAGATGATTGGGAGCGAGATGTCCGGATTTGATTGTATTTGCGAACAAGGATTGATATAATAAATTTACGTTGACATGGTTTTGGGGTGCTCTCGTTTAGGAGAATAAAATTATATCATATACTAAAATATTCGTTCAAATTACTAACGTTTATAATTGAACTAAACCCAATCATACATTATATTAGCATCATTGTGACGACCTCCGTGGCGTGGCGGTAGTGAACGCGACTGCTACGCAGGAGGTGCGGGTTCGATTCCCGCTCAGTGCAAATATTTGTGTGTACGAAATATGAACATCTGCATTGGTCTGGGTGTTTCTATGTATAATATGTATGTATTTACAAAAAAAAATGTATTTAAGTAAGTTTATCCGCATTCTAGAACCCGTAACACAAGCTAGTTAAGCTATGCTTACCATGGGTCTAGGTGGCGTTGTGTAGATTGTCCTAGAATATTTATTTATTTATTTATTTATTTATTTATTGTAGTAAGAAACATCGTAATTACTATCGACAATTTGAAATATCCGACACAACCCTAGGAATGTCAATTTGACAAACGTCACAATTATTTAAACCGAGGAATAAATAGGAAAATAGTCATATTTATAAGGAAAAGTTATCAATGAGGTCCTATAATCACAATATTAATATGTACAGTTTTTGGTAAAACCTTAGGTCGTAGTTTCCTTCTATGATCATTTTAGTATAAAATTTTCTAATAATATTACATATTTATTCATAACTGACCATTTTTACTCTTCTTGTACTGGTCACACTCTGTATCAAAATCTCATTGAAAATGTAGGTAGTTCAAAATTTACTTATTATTGTCAACGCGTCAAATGCTGAGTGTTTATGGTGGTACATTAAGGTGTTCGTTTTCTGTTATTTTCGTGGAAATTACAAGAACTGAATTTATTGTTTTATAATGAAGAGAGTAAGAAAAGCTTTAGTATCCGTTGATGAACAAAAAAAGGTGTTTTTAAAATACAAAGAAGTTTTCTGTGACATCGATTCGATGTCGAAATTATGTGACTCCATATTGTATTATGTATATTAAAATGAAAACCAACGATTTTTAGTAATTTGATGAATTCATATTGTTTTAAATTAGCATTTGTGATTTCATTATTTAGGTACATTATTTCCGATTTATTTTGTTTTTAATTAGTAATACCAGCACATTCCTAAATTTTTCCATTCTTGTTTATACTCCTTAAAATATAGCTTGATCTCTGTGACATTTGTCAAATTGACATTCCTAGGGTTGTGTCGGATATTTCAAATTGTCGATAGTAATTACGATGTTTCTTACTACAATGATGCTAATATAATGTATGATTGGGTTTAGTTCAATTATAAACGTTAGTAATTTGAACGAATATTTTAGTATATGATATAATTTTATTCTCCTAAACGAGAGCACCCCAAAACCATGTCAACGTAATTTTATTATATCAATCCTTGTTCGCAAATACAATCAAATCCGGACATCTCGCTCCCAATCATCTTCCATAACTTTTTTGTATTTGGTTATTACCTTCTTCCAGTCTTCAGCAGATACATTGTCGGTCGCACTTTTTATTAAATATAGGTAACATTTTATTTGCCGTGAAAGGCTGTGTTGTGTTATGTCTGGCAACGTTTTCGATCAAGTATATTTAAATATATATTACTGTTATGTATGATTTTAAAATACATAATAAACCTAAATGTTAAAATAATATCAAAATATATTTATTTAAAATAATATGCATAGTTTATAGTACGTGGTCACGATAATTCATCGCCTATCACTAATTGTACTTAGTACATACATTAAAATTTTAATTACTTAATGTTAATGAAAGACCGACTCTTGTGAACCTTGTCTTAAAAAGGTAGCAAATAGGTACTAAATATCTATATTAATAAAGTTTATAAATAATAGACCGTTACACGTGTATTTACGAAAGGACAAATCATTATAATGGCGGGATCAGTGTTTTAATACAACAGCCCAGTACATGCTGCACCCAGCCACACTTTTTAAGCATTTTTCAAGAGTACTAAATAGGTACTAAATATTCATAAAATAATCGTAGCTAACAATGGCCGACACGAGTCCGGTCCCGCCATTATAACGTTATAATGGCGGGACCAGACTGTTTTAAATATAACTTTGAAATAGAAGAGGTACAATTTTTTTTACGAAAGGTAGCAAATAGTACCAATTTAGCACTAAACACTGTAATATGAATTGACAGAATACAAGACTTGGTCCTGCCATTATAATGGACACCCATAATGTCATTCATTGGTATGCACCATAGGGCCCCATGGGCACGACTTGTAGACACTTTGTATAATAAAGTATGACGGACCTCTGTTTTGCGGCGGTAGGTGGAATTTCAAATGTGTTTTTTAAGTCTATTGATATTGTGGTTTGTTTTGTTTATGGTATAGATGAGAGATATGGTTTGGGTGATGTCAAATATCAAAAGACACATTTGGTAGTGAAGTCCTTCTTACACCAAGCCTGGGTTGCACGATCGTACTTTAACATTAACAGTGCAGTTAAAATACCGGCCAGGTATAAAACAGGTTGCACTATTAGACAATTGTTAAAATCACGTCATAACTGGACGCTAACTGTAACCGGCTACGCTCAAACGTCAAATTCTATCAAAAAGATAACTTTAACCGAGCTAATAAATTCTCTGGTGAAACACATTTTAGTCTAACCATTAGAATCAATGTTACTGTTACTGTTATATTTGAGGGAAACCTTAACTTTAACAGGTAGTTGGTGCAACTAAGCTTAAGCAACTGAAATATATCAATTGTATTTTTATTAACAGTAGGTAGTTCTCGCGATTTGAAATTAGAGTTTCGCACATACACACAAGATCGCACTTAAACAAACTTTATGCCACTGCACTGTATGCAACAAACTATTATAAAATTATATACTTCAATTTCTTCTCAAGATGTCTTCTTCCATAGCAGAATCACCAATAAGTAAGTGGTAAATGAAATACAAAATTATTAATGGCCGCACGCCAATGTCAAGTTTTTCAAGAAAATCTTATCACGTTAGCCAATTTATTTCCTTGTGTCCGCCCCCCCAAAGATCGTGTTGTTGAATTTTAGGAGGTAATAAAATATTTACCAATAAATATTATATCGTGGTATCCCGCCATTAATAAATTGACGTTTATTTGACACCCGCCGCTCTACCGCTCTATGGTCTAATTCGTCTATAGTCTATGGTAACTGGGTCATGGACGCGCGAATTCGTCCAGCCGACCTTTTCAATTGTTGCAATTAATTTGCTGGACAATGTTTTTATTTGACTAGGTATTTAGCTTGGCCTATTAATCTAGTAGATGACTCAGTGGATTTTATACGCACTCAAAGTTACGTTATGTATAATAACAACAACATAACACAACATAACATAAACTCACGTCTATATCCCCGAAGGGGTAGGCAGTGCTAGCACCCACATTTTGCCAGTTAATATGTAAGTCTCAATGTAATAGGTGGGCGAGCCTATTGCCATTAATCGGGCACTTTTAAACCTGCTATAAATACACACATAACTTCGAAAAGCATCGAAAAGTCATTAGTGTGTGCCATGGTAACCTGGGATCGAACCCGAGACATCGTCTCAGCAGTCCATTACCCATACCACTAGGCTACCGCGGTTTTTTTTCACACACAATTTTTTTTATCTTATAACCAATATTAAGTGAAGAAAAAATTTGCCTTTTGTAAAGACACGTAGATAGGTAATAAACGTACACTGAACTCAAAGACTTCCATAAATAGCTGAACCCTTAAAAGCTCATATTGTTGCATACCTTCATGATGGGGTCAGACTCATAAACACTGTCTTCTATAAAATATTTATGACCCATTACAATGTTAATACGTTTTGGCACTATTGGAAAAGTGCTAGGCACGTGATGTAATAAAATATGCGATGTCGACCTAGCGAGAGAAGAGGTCGAGAGCCTCCGTTTCGACAAGGTGGCCGATTTTTTATTTCACGTGTAAATGCAACGTAAACTGAAATTAAAACGAAATTTTACTTTCATGTCATATATTTGCAGTACCCATTACTTAGATGTGAGGTTTTTGGGTGTCTCAAGAAATTGAATGTTCAGAATACAAAACTTGCTTCAATTCTTTTTTTTTTATAAACTCACGCCTATTTCCCCGAAGGGGTAGGCAGAGGCGCTAGCACCCACATTTCGCCAGTTTATGTTTAGGTCCCAATGTAGTAGGTGGCGAGCCTATTGCCATTAACCGAACACTTATAAACCTGCGATAAATACACACATAACTTTGAAAAGCGGTCTTTACTTTCTTCCTTTAACTGTTGTTAAGAAGTTTTTTAATGGGTATAGAAAGGGAGAAAATTTGCATCCTGCTTTTAGGATTGTCAACGACAATAGGAACGGATTAGCTGTAAAAAATAGTATCTCTGCTTACCCCATCAATGTACCCAACAAGTATATGATAATTTTTACAATCGTTTTAACAGACTGTCCATGCCCTTTTGCTTCGTCTATATATAGTTGAACGAGCAGTGCTGGGCAGTTAAAATGGTCCGTCTGTCCATACTTATAACATTATATAGATAAATAATAAAGTGGAGTTATTTGAACAGCTGGATATGACTCATGGTTTATGTAAATAGATATGGAACGTGCTGTACCGGGTTCGAAGTGCGTTCAAGTATGTTTGTTATAGAATTTAAATGTTTTGAGGGTCACTTTTTTTATTTTTCTCCACTGAAGTGTACACAAAGGTTTGGAATTCTGTGCCAGCCCACGGGATTCCTTCTTGCTATAGACCCGAGTCCTTTAAGCGTGAAAAGATATCTGATGAGGTCATCAAGTTAAGGGCCTTCATTGTAACATTGCTGTTTGAAATAGGGACAGTCTTTTTTGAAAACTAATGCACAGAGGTTACTTTTAAAATCGTGCTAGCCTCCGTGGCGTGGCGGTAGTGCACGCGACTGCTACGCACGGGGAGCGGGTTCGATCCCCGCTCAATGCTAAAAGTTGTATGCATGAATATGGCTGTGTGCACTGGTCTGGTCGTGCCTCGAAGAGCACGTTAAGCCGTCGGTCCCGGTACAAACATCTATGGCAGTCGTTACGGGTAGTTAGAACCCTCAAAAGTCCAACCAGTCTAACTTGGAACTTCGATATCACCATTGGTCATTAGGCCATTGGTTGTGAAGGTCAGATGGCAGTCGCTTCACGCGAAATATCGAAGTTCAGCCGCATCATATTTAGACTGGAAAGCAGACCCCAACTGAGTTGGGAAAAGGTTCAGAGAATGATGACAGTTACGAAGATTGATTTGAAGGCAACAAAATAATAACCTTGTGTTGTGTTTCCGGCGGTGATCAGGGTAGCCAGAGCTCACTGGAGAGGTTTTGTGGTGTCAGTGGGAAGACCGAGAAGCCCTTTGTCTTCTGACAGCACAGGGACTCTCTTAACCTTTTCCCCTCCGCCCTTCCCCGTCAGTAACACGAATGTTAAGCCCCTGGTGTTGCAAACGTCCATAGGTCACGGTAACCACTTTCCATCTCAGGTGGGCCGCGTGCTTGTCTGCCACCTAAGTGGTATTAAAATATAGAAAAAACTTGCTATTACACCTGTCCTTTGTCGTTTTTCTTTTGCCTTTCTTATAAAATGACGTATTTTCATTACAAGTTATTCCCTCTTTGAAACTCTTAAAGCCATTTTTTCGCGATGATAGCGCATGTCCATTTCCATGCTTCCCATGATCCAAACTAAATTAATCGGTAATTCAAAATTTCATCAAGATCAACGCAGTGGTTTAGGCGTGTAAGCATAACAAACAGACAGAATTTACAATATTTTGAAACCGTGAGTAGGCATGTCTTACGAATCATCATCATTTTCTACTTCAAAATACTTCTTATTAACTAAAAACGTTACCCTTGAATATCTACATACCTCAACGCATTAGTTACCGTCAACTGGCTACATAAATCACCTCAAATATTAAATAAACACCATTTAAAAAGACCTCTCGAAGAACTACTATCTAACCAAAATATGTAAAAATTGTTTGCTGGAGAGAGTTCTACTTATCTTGGATGTGAAAGCTAAGCGTCTATTTTACGTAGAGCTCAGAGTGCAGGGATATCTGAAAGCAATATAGGTCTAATAATACTGGGGAGTTAATTGGCTCCTGTAGTACATTTGAAAAGGTAATAAATTGGGATAGAGTTCGTTGGTGAATAGTTCTATCCACATAGTCGATGATTTATGGTATATTTTGGTACGTACCATCCACCACATATGGTACAATGTTCTTAATAGTAGTTTGGAAGCGTGATGTAGTCGGTGCACGCGTGTCATTGGTGTGCGTATTTACGCAACGAAGGAAAAAAATCGACAATGTGAACATTTTTGATAAGAATAGTTTGAAACGCCATAAATATTTCATCATTTCGTCATCTATAGCAAAGTAATCGCTATTTTGAACGGTTAATAAAAGGTGATGGCAATATAGTTACCACTACCTTAACCTTTCTGACGGGGAATTCTTGTTGTTAGCTTGTTCAGCTAAATACATTTGAATAGCATAGTAGTTTAACTAATCGCCTATATATCAACATATTCAATGACATAGAACATCAAATATACCGCCTAAACGCATACGCTTTCTCTTACTGTCTACAAAATAAAACAGGAATATGCAGATGAAATAGAATAGCTTAAACTACACGCATAACATAATAAAACAAGCTCGCACGTCTGCGCACACGCAGGCGATAAAGGCCCAAGATTATGGCGCGGTGTGACGTCTGTCGGTTTGTTGAACTCGAGTTTATATGATCTTGATATTGAAGTGTATACAAATAGGACCTAGTAAAGGTTTAAACGGTAATACGGTCTTTCTTTGAATATGGGAAGGAGGGGAATTTATTACCTCTTATGATCCTTTAAGCGGGGCGCGAAAAAGCATCTGATGAGGCCGTCAAGCTGAGCGCCACCATTGTAGCACTGAACGTGTTTACAATGGTAACCCTCTTTCATGACACTTTGCCTTCAGCTTAACATCAGGCGAGGTGAAGTCAAATTGACGTGCCATAAATTAAAAAAAACCCTACTTTTTTGTCCGTGCGCGAAATCCCCACGGATACCAATTCTACCAGAGCCGATGAGAGAGGTTATGTTGGACGAACCGACTAAAACGCACGCTGTCTTTAGGTCTTTAGTTGCCGGAGGTGAGATAGTAGCGAAAATATCCTTCGCAGACACGGGGCCCTCCCTTTTGAGATCCCTCTTCAGATTTATTAATGAGGAGAAACAAAAACATAAGGGCTAAAAACTTGTTCCTACATTACGTGACTGGAGTTTTCTCAATTTCTTGTACGAATTTAAATTCAACCAATCCGCGGCATCGACCATCTTGCCGATACTTTTTCAGAGCTGCTGATTGGTTGTAGAAACGATGAATCCAACATTATGGAAGTATCCACCATAACTCCAGACCACGCTCCCCAAAATACAAGATAGTTTAAAAACTGCCGGCTAACTAACCTTGTTCCTCAATTACGCTTTCAGGCTTATTTATTTATTTATGATGACGTTGGCTTGACCTTTAAAGATAAGTAAGGCATCATAATACATTCTCTAACTAGAGGATAAATTGTACATCTTGGAACGCGCAACTTGTACAAATTAGTACTTCATAAGCTGCACCTATCCATCGATAATAATGTCTCATCAACAGAATTATTGAGAGCCTGGAATATTCGCAATAAATCGCCACTATTATTTCTCCCATAACATGGCGCCCTAATTCCCTCAATTGATTAACGACTTCAGGTCAATATAGCAATAATAGATTATCGTAATATTTTCCATTGGATTGTAATAATTTGTGGGAAATTGCTAACATCAACCCACATTTCTGCGAAACACAAAATGGCTTATTGTTTGCGATTATATGTTGATGATCCCTAATGAAAATCGGTGGAGGGCAGAAAGATGATGATGATGTTTTTGAGCATTAAAACAAATGAGATAGACTCAGCAACTTCTCCCATTTTAATGAAGAATTTGCCAACCAATATCCAAGGAATATTGGACAATGAAACGACATTGCTTTCATCAAACAATTGTTCCTGTTGCCTTATATCTAAAAATAATACAGGTTACTAGCAAATTCTTCAGAAATTCAAAGGCGAAATTCGAAATCATTTATTTGCAAAAATGGGTAGATACAATACAATAGGTCTTGGTATAGAAAATAGGAAATGGAGAGGAACTAAAGAAGAACATGAATTGAAGACTATGAATTTGTGCCGTTTGGAGTCGAAATGTTCGGGTCATCGGGTCCGAGCGCCCGTTAGTCATTTCAGAGAGATTGCGAAGCGTATGGTCGACGCTTTTCGTGACCAGAAGGCTGGCTTCTTGTTAGGACAGAAAATAAACATTGCTATACAACGTGGCAATTCTGCCAGTCTTCTGGGAACATTATCACAAGAGGCATGCGACAATTCCAAGACGCTTTTTAATCAAGTCTTTTTTGTTGTTTTCATGTTAGATTTAATTTAGTTGAATAATTAGTTTATATTTTACTCTCGCTATATCATTGATAAGATCATTAGAACATGAAACAGTAGATAGCTACTACTTTTTCATGATTTTTATGTTCAAATAATACTGTTTTTCGATCGTATGATACAGCTCGATCTTGCATCTTCAGTCATCTTTGTTAACCCTCAAACTTGAGCCTATTTAAACATCCTCAACAAGTAGCATAACTACTTTAGCCTTTAAATATCCTGCATAAGTTTATTTATACTCTGATCAATGAAACTAATATTACAATGTTTAACAACAAGCAACAATATATTAAGTGGCAACTGTTGTTTGATACGCTTCCTGCAAGTAGCTATCGATAGTTTATTTATAACGCAAGACCCTAAGTGTTCACTTGAACTATGATAGTTGTACTTCACATTCTAAACTTATTGATAAATGCTTCATTGATAATGTTAGTAAGAGAAAGGTGTAGTTATTTCTATATAACTTAGTGGAAGACTATTTTTGGTTAGACTTTTCTGCTGTTTGAGTTGTTATCCGGGATGTTATCGTGACTTACAGGAAGCTATTTCTTTGGTAAAAGTCTGTGTTGAATGTATTCCTGGTCTTATTTATGTCATTGTCTATGTATATTAGGACCACTATCAACGAAAGAGGCTCGTGTGTGATAGGTACTGCAAACACATTTGCGAAATGCGTTCGCGTCCGTAAAACTCGTGGAAACCTGGCGTTAGAGGAATCTCTGGACCATTGTGATCAGTAAAAGGGGACTGGAAAAGTAGATTAGAAATGCCTCTAACCAAAATCAAGGTTTGTCAATGTCGTAACAGATAATAAACCTGTCAAAGGTCTCATGGTCATGGATACTGAAATATTGACCACAGTGACAGAGGAAAAGCCAGAAAGCCTGGACTCCTTAAGGTGAAAACATCGAATGCAATCGGATTCGACTTGAGATGAAGAAGAAAGAATTCATAGTGAGGATGAAGAAGAAGATTTCGTCCGCAGTTATTAAAGCGTGATAGAGGTTCAGTGATAGGCGTGAAAGCGTAATACATAGACAGAGTTACATTCGCATATATTCGTATTAGCTTATAATTACACGTATTGGCAAAAACATGATCGCAGGAGGCGCGGTTCCAATACCCGCTCAGTGCAAATATTTTGTATTCATAAATATGGTTAAATGCACTGATCTGGTCGTGCCTCGGAGTGCACATTAAGCTGTCGGTCCTGGTTGTCATACATACGTCTATGGCAGTCGTTACGAGTAGTTGAAGCCCTAAAAACTGACGTGAAGGGTAGTGACTGAAGAAATGACATCAAATAGAAATGTATGGAAGAGAATAACATGTTGCGTGGACTAAATAATTGGGACAAGGGCAGGAAGATGATTTTGAAAGCCTATATTATAAGTAATGAAAATCTGATTACAACAGATTCTCTACAATAAAGAAATAATATAAACAAATTAAATGTTCCTTACTGGAGAGTACGTAATCTCTTTGAACCAAACCACTCAGTAAACATCCACGCATTAGCAAATCCCAAATATTTGAACTTCTATCTTCAATTGCGAAAGTGCATTCCTGGTTTTTCGAATCAACCTTCACCTAAAACTAAAGATGGTTGCCCTATCAACCTACTTACGACATGTATGAGCAGTGAACTGGTTTTCGATATGTTCCACGTTTCGGTAACTATTTGTTTGATATTCAATATTTGAGTTCGTATGGCGTAAGGCTTAAGGATCGGCGATTATTTATGAGAGGTAGCGGTTAAGTTTAAAACATTCGAAATATCGATAAACTTCACTATATGCACAATATGGTAAGAGTTTCATAATTATTTCGCGTAGGTATATTATTAATCTCATTCCAAAGGAGTTTATATTAGACAGACAATAGTGTGGTTGTCTTTCTTATCGTGCGCAAAATCTCCAAGGACACCGCCGTTAAAAATTGGTGGAAGTGATTATGTCGGACTCGAACCAACTAAAACGCACGCCGTCTATGGAACCTTGATTGGTGAAGGTGAATTACTGGTTACCTGGAATTTTTAGTACTTACCGTCGAAATAGTTGTCAAGTTCAGCGACTGCAAACTCAAACCTTATAGCACCTGATTGGTTATAAAAATCGCTTGCGCTTAACAATATGTGTGCTATTATACACATGCAATCGCTGGCTCTTATAACTCAGTCCACCGTATTGACAAACAGGTGTTCATCCTACAAATAAACTTCGGTATCATTTACTTTGCTCCACTTGTCGACAACGAGTTATGGGGAAAACTATCACTGTTTAAATACTAGAAAGGTTGTTTGCCTGTGTGTTTGTCATCAGTACCTAGTTCATATCCATATGGGCTATAAAATATGCCTACAGGAAGTATGGATCTTAAACTTCGTTACAATGAAAACTAGTGTGGACAGCTCTCAAGTAACGAACGAAATAATGAGGTCAAACGCAATAATAAAGTCAAAAATAATAATCACTATCACTACATAGTATAAAATAAAGTCGCGTTCTCTGTCCCTTTGTATGCTTAAATCTTCAAAACTACGCAACGGATTTTGATACAGTTTTTTAAATAGATAGAATGGTGAAAGAGGAAGGTTTATATGTATATAACATTATGCTACAACCAACAGGTGCGGAGCAGTAATGAAAAATGTTGCAAAAACGGTGTGACGCAGACGAAGTTGCGCGGGTCAGCTAGTCACTACACAGTATAAAATAAAGTCGCGTTTTCTGTCCCTATTTTTCTTGTCCCTTTGTATGCTTAAATCTTTAGAACTAGCAACGGATTTTGATGCGGTTTGTTTCAATAGATATAATGGTTAAAGAGAAAGGTTTATATGTAGGTACATAACATTAACCTACGACCAACAGGTGCGGAGCAGGAATGAAAAATGTTGCAAAAACGGGGTGACGCAGACGAAGTTGCGCGGGTCATCTAGTAAAACAATCCTACAGCTATCCACGCGAAGGAAGCGATGTGGGAGCCAAAATTAAATCGACCCATTTAATCATGTTCTTAGAAACCTTCTCACATATCGTAAAGTTTGACGTTTTAGGGTACAGCTAGGGGTATTAAAAGATCGTAAACAGTTGGCCAATGTAAGGAAATGTCCCGGTTGTGTCCGGGATTTAGGTCAAATAGTTTCTACAAAGTAGTTCGGATTGGAGTCAAAACAACGTTAGGCAGAGATGACATAAAACATAACATTAACATAAACTCACGCCTATATCCCCGAAGCTAGCACCCACATTTCGCCAGTTTATGTTTAGGCCCCAATGTAATAGGTGGCGAGCCTATTGCCATTAACCGGGCACTTATAAACCTGCGATAAACTATACTACACCCATTAAAATCCGTATACTTTATGAAATAGATACATAATATGAAGTTATTATTAGGTAGTCGAGTTTTTCCCGGAGTAGAATTTGTAGTAGTGTAGAGTACTCATATTAGGAGTGGATTCAGGTCGGTACTATTTCAAACTCGGGATTTTTCGATCGTAAGCCCGACTCCTTAACCACTAAACTACAAACACTTCACATTCTATTTATATTCTGCACGGTACAGTCACTTGAACCTTAAACTTGTCGAATTTTACCGAATTTCATGGCATAATGTTGCCTTGTCATTTATTATTGTGACAAGTTTCCACAGTGTATACATATTATTGCAGGATTACCTATACTCTGTCTAATTTAGGATGATACTTTTGACAGTTCACGTCTATGAAGTAACATATTTTTATAAACAAATTAATACCTCTAAAATTATCGTAATTCATAGACGAGTACCGCCCACTTATCGTAGAGTAGTGCCTTGCAAGAAGACAACATAATTGACTGTAGACAAACGAATCGAATAAATCGAACATAATCTATTAATTTATTCAAATAATTTTATGTTTAAGTACTTATCTACTACAATTTTGGTAATAGAATTAACTAGATGTAACATAAAACATAAATATTATACTATAAATGGCCGTAACTGAAGCAATTATCAATCTATATTTGCAGTACAGTGCGATTAGGTAATGACGCGCCGCACTAATGAAGTGTCACCTTAAGTAAACAAATATTTATAAAATTATAATACCCTAAGTACATAAAATAATAAGAAATAAATGTTTCACTATTTATGTAACATCGATACCATATTCTACGGGAACGATAATCGAATATCGAATAGATTCATTTACGATTGTACTGTATGGGGTACCCTACTTAGACCTGTCAAAATTATCATCCTATATTTGACAAAGTATAGTTCATAGTTCACTCATCAAGCTAGTTAATCCAAAATTCCTTGAAGACACACATTATTATTTGAACTCACATACACCGAAGATGATGTCAGAGTCGTACCTAATTATAAACAATTATAAAATTTTGATGCCAGTGTCAAGTTTGAGATGAGTCATTTCCGTAATAGATCACTTCTATTCTCAGATATTTTTGAACTAACATCGTAAAGCTAAAATTATGAAGAGGAAGAGAGAAAATTAGACGAAGAGATATGCTTTTAACAGTTGTGACACTCGCCGGGCATATTTACCATGTTTTTTTTTTGTTTTTTTTTCAGTATTATTTGAACCACGGTAGCCTGGTATGGGTAATGGGTTGCTGAGACGAGGTTTCGAGTTCGATCCCAGGTTTACCAAGCCACACACCAATGACTTTTTGATGCTTTTCGAAGTTATGTGTGTATTTATCGCGGGTTTATAAGTGCCCGGTTAATGGCAATAAGCTCGCCACCTTACATTGCGACCTAAAAAACATAAACTAGCGAAATGTGGGTGCCTACTCCTTCGGGGATAAAGGCGTAAGTTTATGTTATGTTGTTTTAAAAATAAGACACGTTAATTTCACTTAACCTCTGTTAGTAAGGTGAAGGGAAAATCTCAGGAAAGAGGGTCACCATTACAAGTACGTAGTGGTACAATGGTGGCGATCAGTTTGACATCTACATCAGATGCTTTTTCACGCCCCGCTTAAAGGACCCAGGACTGTAGGAAGAAGGAAAGCTCACGTGGCTGGTAAGGCATTCCATGAGTTAATGGTACGGCAAACGAAAGACTACTGAATCGATTGGTTCTTGTTGGAATTGTATACCATATGCGGGTGATACATAAGCCCTGCACGTGTTGTCCTGTGTAGGAAAGGAGAGGGTGGGACTAATTGGAAGAGCTCATCAGAACATTCACCATGGTAGAGACGGTAAAATACTACCAAGGACGCAACATCTCAACGTATCTGCAAGGTAGGTATCCGATATTTCGGTGCTGTTAGATGCGCCATGATAACAGCTGTACTAGAGAACAACCAACTTGGTTATCATTGGGCAGACTAACTCCTCAGTTCTGTGCGAGTGTCATGCCCTAGGTAGACACTTAGGATCTTCTTGGGAAGGGCTACCTCAAACCAGAGGATTACATTCAGCAATAATGAAGAGGAATAGCCACTCTAATTGAGAAGGCTATCCCTCCTCAAAAGTTGAAGCCAGGTTGGAGTCGACACAAAGGGTAGAAGAAAAATAATATAAGATAAGACAAAAATTATAAGTTTAGTATACTCGCCTCACCTAATTTCGGTTCCATTACTTATATTTATCATCTATAGTTTCATTAAACACGTCGTCAAAGCAACCGCACCTAAGTCATTACACCTATTTCCTGAACACCACTTTTGTTTTATGGGGAAACATTAATTTCCCACCGTAAAATACCTATTTCCATAAACTAGAGATGCCGTGACATAGTTCCGGATACCCTCGACCCAATTTCTTGGTATAAATCACTCACCAAGGAATATTAGTGGTTCAGGCTCATTAACATAATAGACTAGACGTATCGTTTTAATTAATTAATCTGGAATGGTAATAGCATTATGAATTTTATTAGCGCTAATAGTATTATCGCTTGTAGCAATCATGTTTCGCTAATTCCACTACTTCTTCTATCAAGTCGACGGCATTTCCACCCCTAAATTCGGTATTCCCAGAGCCCAGCCACTTGGAGTCGCTCACAAGGTCCTCCAGTGTGCAGAAATTTGGATATGCAGCACACTTTGGCAGGTGAGCCATGGAACAACTCCGTACTCACACCACAGGTCCGTGTCATGCGAGAAGCCATACCTAGACCGGTTCTCCTTGCTTCGACCGACCTGTGTTCGAAATCTGTTTAGGAACGTCCACCTGATCCAGGGAGAAGTATACCTAGGCGGAATACTTTTCGACAGTGGGATGAAAGGGGTTGGAGGCAGGCTCCATGCACTCTAGTGATTTACCCTAGTCAGGTAGGGTTCGCCATCGACGGGAGCAACGCACGTCCAGAATAATCCTACAAATAATTTGAATGATGAGGAATTTTGTGAAAATGCGGGGCTGTTACACAGACCGCGACCTTTCTGCTGACATATACTACATGCCTCTATACCAGTAGACCGGAGGTACTTATCAGCGCCTCTAAGAATGAAATACAGGTAGAGCAGCCGAAAAACAGTATTTGGGAGTGTAGAAGTGCCATAAATTCGATAGAAGGAAGAATTAATGAAAAACTACAAGAAAAAGGATTCAAATGACGCTATTTTCTAATGTAGGATTTTTAATGCAGTTTTTTTAATGTAGCAATTTAAATATTTTACTTAATAATATCTAAGATAATATATAATCTAACGCCCAGTAACAACCAGAGCAATGCGAGTAGTCCAACTTCCTGCGTAGCAATCGAATGTCACGCCACATAACTTGTCTTGTCAATAAATAAGTAGTTATTTACATACTTCCCAATTTTATCCAAAATTTAAATTCAAGGCTAATGATGATATTGATGATCCAGCTATCGGCATCTTTCAAAGATTACGACCGATCTGGCGCATCCCTCGACAAAGAATCCATAAAATCTATAATTGTTACTTAGAGCCATAAAATACGGGCCATGTGTTCTTAAACAGCTTTTTATTTTATACTTTGAATGACCCTGAAATGTTTTCACGTTTCAGGTATGTGAGGTATGGTATGCTAAGGTCTATGGGGCCCTAGCTAAGTACGAAATTCAAATACTTCATTGTGAAACATAGCTACAAAGATGGTCTCTTACAAAACTTTGTAGTTCAGCCATATTGGCATACAATATCTTGAGGAAGTCACTTAAAAGGGAGGATCCTCCGAACAGACAAGGTGATCACGCCTGGTGGGCTGCGGCCCAACTGTTGTCGTTTAGAGTTTTGCTTTCGCGATGCAGGATTCATAGTGACATTGTAGTTCAGCATGTTGTCGCTAGATGGCGCTGGGTGCATGTAGTATCGACACAATTAGTATTACCTATTTGTATTAGTAATGAACTATTACGATACTAAACAAACAGAACATAAGGCATCTTTATTCGAGTGTCTCCTAAAAAGTAGTAGTAGTAAATCTGTAGTAGTACCTAATTCGAGACGAGGGGCTGGCGTTTTCGCTATAACGTGACGGTTCAGGGGGATAAACCAAATGAAACCTCTATGGTGGAGAGGTAGATATTTCGACCGCTACAACAGATACCATGGCTTGGATTCGCTATCAATGCTAATATCTCCGAAACGGCTGAGCCGATTTAGATCCGATTTGTATTATAGGTAGCGTAAATTAGGCTACTTATAAGAGCTACACGTAAAAAACTGAAATCCTAATTGAAGTCTACGTGGAGTCGCGAGTACTGCTAGTCATACATTAAACAAAGAAAGCTATTCATAACTAAAAGACCATACAGTAATACAAGCATACTTCGCAATAACTATAATTCAGACGCGGTTATTACTTGCCTGTAACGACCCACTCCAGTTTCCCATGATGTCATCTTCACCATGGGTAAATAGAAGTCATTGTGTTTATATTTCACGGTACTCCATAAGGTTATGTACTTCACTAGACGCAAAAAATCTTGGACGTCCCTTTATTATATTTTAATTACTTTTAAAACGTTGCGGAAAGGCCCCAGGTCCTATCATTTTAGATAGATAGATAGATTACTCTTTATTGTACACCAAAAACAAAACAAAAAATAAATACAAGAAAACACCAAGGACAAGTTTATCCTTATAATACTTCTTCCAATGCCCTTTAACCCTATAAACCTATGTAAATAAAACTATATACAAAATATATACAAACATATACTAATTTTAATATACTTATAGTATACAGAAAAGTAAAAACAAGTACCTGATGAGGCCGTCAAACAGGGGATTATTTGTAATTTTTCTTCTTCTGAAACCTGACACTTTAGCTAGCCATTAGACAAGAAACAATATCACCACACCCAACATAAAAAAGTACATACACCACGGTGTTTCCATCCATTTAATACTCCCGACTTCATTACACCATGAGATCATTCTATCCATCAAATTATACTATCACTCGAACTAACATTAACCTATATCCCATTACACGTTCTAGCAAAGTTATTGCACTTTCCACCCCATTATCACAGCGGGAGAGTGACGTCATTCTTCACTAACTGAAAACTTATACACTGGATGTGCCATGACCTGAATTATAGCCCTACATGTGTTTTACATATGCAGGATTCAGAGCTAAATTACAAGGTTAATATGTGCAGATTATTTTAGAATGTTATGTAACGCAACTGCTACGTAGGAAGCGCGGGCTCGATCCCCGTTTAATGCAAATATTTGTATGCATGAATATTATTTGAGTTGGTCTGGCCGTACCTTGTAGAGCACATTAAAACGTTGATCTCAGTTGTCATACAAACAATTATATCATCAATACATAGTATAAAACAAAGTCGCTTTCTCTGTCCCTAAATGCCTGTGTATGCTTAAATCTTTAAAACTACGCAATAGATTTTGATGCGGTTTTTTTAATAGATAGTGATTGAAGTGGAATGTTTATATGTATATAACATCAAGTGAAAAATGTTGCAAAAACGGCGTGACGCAGACGAAGTTGTGCAGGTCAGCTAGTTTCATATTTATTGCACCCGTAACAACTGCCATAGTTGTTGGACTTTTTAGACGTTTAATCTGCCTGATTGTTGAACTTTTTAGGGCTCCAAGTATCTAGCCCTAAAAAGTCCAACAAATAGACTAACTACAGTGCTACAATATCATCTCTACATATAAGTTACATAAGCCAGCAGCCGCTTTACGGAAAATATTGAAGTTCAGCCTCGGCGCTGTTAGACTAGAAAAATAAACAAATCCTGGACTCTAAGGTGGTAACTTCGAATGTGACCGAGGAGCTTGTTTTTTATACCACTTAGGTGGCAGATAAGCACACGGCCCACCTGATGGGAAGCGATCACCGTGGCCTATGGACGTTTGCAACACCAGAGGCGTCACACACGTGCTGCCTGCCCTGTAGAAACCTTCTAATGTCCTTCTTGAAGAACCCCATATTGTAGTCGCTTGTTAAAACCACGGCAGGGAGTTCATTCCACAGCTTGAGCGTGTGCGGGCTTGTCTGCCACTTAAGTGGTATGAAAGAAACTATGTCCTGCGCGGTTCCCCTTAGCAGAAATCCGTTCGACACAGGATCACTTCTTCGTGCATTCAAAGATCACAAATAACCCTCCTTTTCCCTTTTCTATTTGAACCCATAACCTCACGTCTTGCTCTGATAACTAAACCGCTTTCATAATATTTATGGTTTTTGCTGTCTATGGATTGAAAGCGTGTCATAGCAATATGTCTGACAAGTTTATTGCTAAGCTATAAAAGTGTGGTTGAGTTCTGTATGGAATATAAATTTAATGGCATCATGGAAACCTAACTTAGGGCTAGAATGTGTTGGGCTAGAATCTATAGATTTCTATATTTACACTAATATTGTAAAGAAGAAAAATTTGTATTATTGTGTGTGTTTGTAATGAATAAACACAAAAACTACTGTGCCGATTTAAAAAAATATTTCTCGTCGCGGCCCAACGGTTGTCGTTGGGTTGTTGTATGTATATTGTACCAGCGCGAGAACTTCGCTTTCGCGATGCACGATCCGGAGTGATGTAGTAGTTACTCTTGCTGTCGCTAGATGGCGCTGGGTACATACAATATCGAGAAGATCGCAATATACTAGTCAAACGAGTCCTTACCCAAGTCCTTTTCAATAAAATACACACCTAAGAAGGCTTATAGAAACCAAGTTAATCAATTTGACGGTTATTCTCATAGTAAATAAAAATATCTACTACTACATACGTACAGATCCTAGTAGACATCAATTTATTTGCCAACAGAATCAGGTCAAACGAACTGGGTCCTATGTCTGTACAAATTTGTTCAGTGTCACGTGAAATTAGGGCAAGACGCGTAAAACCTCCCAATTTGTCGGGATATTTGCGATGACACAATATTTTTGGATGGACGAAAATAGGGTTTAATGGTTTGAATACAGAGCTTATTAGGTTGTGTACTCGTGAAAATAATTTTGGGATATATTTTGATATCTGCAAGGATTTGGTAAATCAAAGTACTTTGATTTACCGCGGCTATTGACCACGGTAGCCTAGTGGTATGGGTAATGGACCGCTGAGACGAGGTCTCGGGTTCGATCCCAGGTTTTAACATCGCACACACCAAATTACTTTTCGATGCTTTTTGATGTGTGGATATTTATCGCAGGTTTTAAGTGCCCAGTTAATGGCAATAGGCTCGCCACCTATTACAGTGTAACCTAATCATAAACTGGCTAAATGAGGGTGCTAGCACCTCGGCCTACCCCTTCGGGGACATAGGCGTGAGTTTATGTTCATGTTATATTATGTTAAAGAGCTTATTAGGTTGTGTACTCGTGAAAATTATTTTGGCTTATGGTGTCTGTAAAAAATTGGTAAATCAAAGTACTGAGTATTTTAACATCAGCATTAAAGCAAGCATTCTAAGCTGTCACCTCAAAATCCCAGGTCCGGTTTTCCAGTCAGATATTTTCCGTGAAGCGACTGCCATCTGACTTCCATAAGCTATAGGTATAGACAAACAACTGGTCTTCCTGCAGTTAGGTTTTTCTTACTGCAACTCCTCTAACGACACAACTCCAACTACCCGTAACGACTGCCATAGATGTTTGTTTCACAACCGGGACCGACGTACTCTTCGATCAGACCCATGTGTAAACCGCTATATTGCATACAGATATTTGAACTGAGCGGCGATCGAAGATGGAACGTAGCAGTTCTGTCAGTGTTTAAATATTATGTTGATTGATTTCATTTTCAAAGCAAACCAATACGAAAAAAGATACACATATATTATTTCTAGTTTGTAATGTGTCATGTATAATTCAAGGTTTTATATATAACATAGCCATTTAACAACGCCAATAACACAGCAAACGGTCATATTTATTTGACACCACTGATGTAAAGGTTAAATATGTATACGAATTTTAAGTATACTATAATAATTTTGTTACATAACATAACATAAACTCACGCCTATATCCTCGAAGGGGTAGGCAGAAGTGCTAGCACCCACATTTCGCCAGTTTATGTTTAGGTCCCAATGTAAAGGTGGCGAGCCTATTGCCATTAGCCGGGCACTGATATACCTGCGATAAATACACACATAACTTCGAAAAGTCATTGGTGTGTGCCACGGTAAAACCTGGGATCGAACCCGAGATCTCGTTTCAGCAATCCATTACCCATACCACTAGGCTACCGCGGGTGTTATTATCTTAGAACTCATTGGTTGAAAATTCTTACAGCTCATAAAACTATTGTTCAGTTTTATCCTTACGATCCTACAGAACCCCATTTTATCTTGTATCTCTCTTAAATAGAACCCAATTGGTTGTCTATACAAGATGTACTATCTAAACTGTGACCCATCGCCTCTGCTGACCGCCCGTGGAGCCGGCGAGATGATTTATTTTTATTGTAACATCAGACATGTAGCGTGTGAATGTTGTTAAAAATAAAAATTGTGGTGTCGATTCTGTTGACAGTGGCAACCGCAGTAGCCTAGTGGTATAGGTAATGGAATACTGAGACGAGGTCTCGGGTTCGATCCCAGGTTATTTTAGAATGTTATGTAATGCGACTGCTACCCAGGAAGCGCAGGTTCGATCCCCGCTCAGTGAAAATATTTGTGTGCATGAATACAAATATTTGCATTGGTCTGGGTGTTTCTATGTATAATATGTATGTATTAACAAAAAATGTATCTAAGTACGTTTATCCACAGTCTAAAACCCATAACACAGGCTAGTTTAACTTACCATGAGTCTAGGTGGCGTTGTGTAGATTGGACTACAGCACAGATTACCTAATAGTTATTATTCATTTATGTTATCATAAACTAGCTATTTATGAGAATAAACAAGTAGTGATCATTCTTGTTCTTATAGTTTTCGAATCTGATTCAATAATAAATTAATTTTGGTCTCACTTGCCTTACAATTACAATATGGTGGCCACAACATGAACCAAATACATTTCAGATTATCGGCTAGTGTGTTACCTGTAACAAAAAAAGACATTCAGATTAGTTATTTAGCTATCACCCATTAATTATCATAATCTTAGCGACATTCGTCGATTCACACCACAAGTTGTTCGGACCACCACGGTTTGAATCGCACAAAGTCCCTTTTTGAATTAGTCGTTCTGGACCAGAGTGGGGTTTTAATTCTGTACACGTCAATTTGACTTCACCCCGCCTGATGGTAAGCTGAAGACAAAGCCTGAGGAAAGAAGGTAACTATTACAAACATATAAAGTGCTACAATGGTGGCGACTAAATCAACTAAGCCACCAACACTGTGTTAATTAGGAATCCTCACAAAAATGCCTTTGATCAATCGTTATTATCGTTATAACCCATATATCATATCGTTATTATCGTTAAAACTCATATATCATCTCGTAGTTTAATGATTGATGGAAGAAAAAAAATGTTGAAACAGATAGAACGTTTTAGTTTTATTTATTAACGAAAGAGTTTGTTAAACAATTTACATTTCAAAGTTCATTTATAAAATTAAATTAGTTTTTTCATTCTACCTCCGTCAAGCCCTCTTTATCGCTACAAAATAGAGTGTTTCCTTCTTCCTACAGTCCCGGGTCCTTTAAGCGGAGCGTGAAAAAGCATCTGATGAGGCCGTCAAGCTGAGCGCCACCATTGTAACACTTTAGGTACGTGTTTGTAATGGTGACCCTCGATCCTGAGACTTTGCCTTGATCTTACCATCAGACGGGGTGAAGTCAAATTGATGTCTCCTAAATTGAAAAACAATATCTTTCACTGTTCAATTGGTCTTCACTTAAGTTGTTAGGCTTCAAGTGTCTACATAGACGTAAGTGAGTCACGACTAATTGTTTTGTTTTGCTAATTTACGTTTGATGTTTATCTATAAATATTTAATTTTAAGTCCCGTCTGATTGATTTGTCATAGGTGTCGTGTTAAATTCACATGCATCACTACATAGTATAAAACAAAGTCACGTTTTCTGTTCCTATGTCCCTTTGTAGGCTTAAATCTTTAAAACTACGCAACGAATTTTTATAAGGTTTTTTAAATAGATAGAATGGTTAAAGAGGAAGGTTAATATGTATATAACATCATGCTACAATCAACAGGTGCAGAGCAGGAATGAAAAATGTTGCAAAAACGGGATGACGCAGACTAAGTTGCGCGGGTCAGCTAGTTAATACTAAACGAATTCACTTCCCATCGTCTGTCCCTATTAAAACTTAGATCGGCAGCACGAGTCCAAACGTCTATAAGCCACTGTAACCACTTGTCATCAGGTGGGCCGTGTCTTTGACAGCCACCTAAGCGATATAAAAAAGATGAATGAAGTACCTATTTTCAAGCGAAACAGACGCATATTACTTAATCCTTATAATGATTCGCCTTCCTGACACGCAAATTGGACATTACGAGAGAGTTTTTAATTGGCGACAACCATGATGACACTTTTCAACGAACAGTTAGAAACAATTATGCGCTAGTGGGCGGACCTTTGACCAGCAGTGGGCATAACTCATTGCAGCCCATCTATGAGGTACTCAGTAATTTATAAGTGTCGATGCATTTTTATTCGAGCAATTTAAGTTTCAATGTCGGCGTGTGAGTTGATTGGTGTGTGGTGTACAACAGGAGAGATTTGCGAGTTTTGAGAGAGCGATTTATAACAAACAAAAGGTGTGGTTTCGTAGCCGCTGGCGTATGTCGTCAGCTACAGAATCATACCTTTATAAGTCGTGTATTTGTTTATCGAAAGATTTCGAAGAAGAAAAAATCGAAAGATTAAGATTAAATGTAAACATCTGGTATTAATTTTGCCTAAACTAACTTGTTAAAAATAGGTATGTGACATTTTGATGTCTTTCTTTTTTTTAAAAAAAGAATATTAGCAACCGAAGATACTAATATTCCCTTTAACACCTCCAGCTAAGCTCAATGGCTTGTGTTAGGAGTGGGTTCACGTAGGTAGTCTAAGGGCCAGGATTCAAACCCTCTCGATCATAAGGCCGACTCCTTAACCACTAAGCTACCGTCGCTACCGACGCGATATCAATACGTTATTTATTTTATACTATTACCATTTACTGTTAAATTAGGATATTTCGATGTTGTATAACGCCCTTTAATTTCTGACAACCCCAATGCAAGCTCAGAGCACTTTCACTTTCAGCTGATATGAACCAGTGTAACATTAACTAGCCACTTCCTGTAATAATTCAAAACCCTACACAAACCGCGACAGCTTATAACTTGTACCTCACAAAAGTTGGACAAACGACGCTTACTCCACAATGGAGTAAGCGTCGTTTGTCCAACTTTTCAATTGCGTCTCATCATCTCGTGAGTCAGTCCGTCATTTATATGGTATGTTCCACTTTGGCCTTTCGATTGTTCCCATCGATTTACAGGCGATACTTCCTTAAGTTTGATGGCTTATGAGTGAGCTTGTGACTTGTTAAGTGTTTGTATAGGCTGGGAATTTGGAGAGTAAAGGAATGAATAGTTATACAGTAAGTATGGGTACCTATCGGGGATTTTTTAGAATAATATTGATATGGGATTTAATACCCGCGTGGTGATGGAGGAAAAATATCAGCACCTTATCACAGCCGAAGGGTAAAGACGATGACGGAAAAATACGTAGGTAGGACACGACGGTATCTCCCGTCCGAAATGAGCTGTCCAACTGGGGAAGTACCTCCGCCCTACAGAAGACCGCGGTCATAATAACCATTGTGTTGTGTTCCCGCCGGTATGTAGGGTAGCCAGAGCTCACTATACCCCTCCTTCCCCTCCCCTTCCTAGCCTCCCCACCCCTTCCCAGCTCTACCCCTTTCCCTTCAGGGTGGGCAGCGCGTGTGTGACACCCTTAGTGTTGCACACGTTCATAGGCCACGGTGGCCGCTTTCCATCAGGTGGGCCGTGTGCTTGTCTGCCACCTACGTAGCATAAAAAAAAAAAGTAGGCGATATCAGTGCGAAGGAAGGAAACCTCGAAATATTATATATTAATTTATTGATTGAAGACAAAAACAATGAAAATGATAGACATTAGATTAGCGTTCAGTTGGGGGCAGTCACTACCGCAAAAGTCACGATGGCTTATCGTGACTTTTACGAATCAGTGAATTTAATAGAAAAGACGGACTCCGAACTCTGGTGATGACGTTAATTCTATCTATTAATATGTATGTAGATTTGCATTAGTTCGAGTGTTTCTAAGCAAAATATTTAAGTATGTGTTTACAAAAAAATATATTCAAAATTGTTTATCAGCATTCTAAATTATATAATATTGTTTTATACTATGTAGCGATAAGTTAGTTAATCTATGCTTACTTTGGGTCTAGATAGAACCGTGCAGAGTATCGTAAAGATGCGTTAAAATAAATTTTATTATTTGTAATAAATGACGTATTTTTTTAAATTAAACCTTATATCTTTAGTTGGAGTATGGGACCCTATAAGTGCTTTAGCCAGATGGAAAACCTAGGTAAAGCACGAGCCCGATCTCGAATGAATGAACTACTTTAATTGAATCAAAGGTCCCAAAAGGAACATATCTGCTCTCAACCGATTGTCATAACATCAAATCTGTTAAAAGACGGAGTGACGTGCACTCCGATGCACTGCCATGACATGACAGTAACATCACGCTATACTTAGGGGGGAGGCAAGATTCTTGTCACACTGACTTTTAGTTTTCGACAAAATTTACTTACGATATCTAGCGACTGTATGTGTTCTGGGGTTCTTCAAGAAGGGCATTAGAAGGTTTCTACAGGGTAGGCAGCACGTGTGTGACGCCCCTGGTGTTGCAAACGTCCATAGGCCACGGTGACCGCTTCCCATCAGGTGGGCCGTGTGCTTGTCTGCCACCTAAGTGGTATATAAATGTATTTTTTTAGTAAATCCAAGATAGTAAATCCAATTCCATCAAGAACCAAACAGTTTAGTGAGTCTTTCCTCTGTCCTGGAATTCCTTACCAGCGCACGTGTTTCCTTCTTCCTACAGTCCCGGGTCCTTTAAGCGGGGCGTGAAAAATCATCCGATGAGGCCGACAATCTGAGTACCACCATTTAACACTATAGGTGTTTGTAAGTGTGACCCTTTTTCTTGAGACTTTGCCTTCAGCTCATCATCAGGCGAGGTGAACTCAAATTGACGTGCCCTAAATAAAAAAGAAACGCTACATGGCACAGATCACAAACAAAAACCGCTTTTTTCCACATTTAACCTTATCTAGAAAGCTGATTGAATTTTCATTCGCCATTCTCATTCGTGAATGGAAGAAGAATGAAGTGTATTCGTAATTGCGTCACTATAAAAACAAGATGCCGTTATGTACGTACGCTTTAAGTTGCATTGTTGAAATTAGGTTAAATGTTAATGTGAAAACCGGTAGGTAAAGCTGGGGCTCTGTCAAAGTGAAATTCGGAAAGTATGGGAGTGACATAAATCTGTAATAGGACTGTAGAAATTCAATGAAATTTGGATTTTTGTGACTCGAAATACTTAATTTCACATTTTTCAGTTCTGTTCTGTTCACTGTTGATTGACGGATTGCTAAAAGTTGTATGCATGAATATGGCTCTTTGCACTGTTCTGGTCGTGCCTCGGAGAGCACGTTAAGCCGTCGGTCCCGGTTGCCATACGATTATCTGTGGCAGTCGTTACGGGTACCTACTTGGAGTCCTCACAAGTCCAACCAGTCTAACTTGGAACTTCGATATCGCTATTGGTCATTGGACCATTGGTTGTGGAGGTCAGATGGCAGTCGCTTCACGGAAAATATCGAAGTTCAGCCGCATCACAGTTAGACTGGAAAGCCGACCCCAACTGAGTTGGGAAAAGGTTCAGAGAATGATGACTTTCTCACGCACAGGTTATGTGTAAAGATACTTACGTCACTTGCACACTTTGTGCCTCTAAGGATAACTTTAAAGTTAATTAGTTAATTAGGTTTAATGATGACGTAGAGTGCGACACTATTGCTGTGCGCGGACACTCTGACTGTATGTTTAAATCATGTCACTAATCATGTCAATGGTGAACAGACCTATCCCTCAGTCGCCTTTTACGAAATCCACTCTTTCCTATATATTCTGTGGTTTAATAGAACGTTTCATTAAAAAAAAATCTTACAACGTCAATGAAGGGCTATGGTCAGAGTTCCAAAATCAAAATGTATTTTTTAACAATTTGTCAAGCACGGGCGCACATTAAAAGAATGACATATTGTTTCTGTGTATAATCTGTGAAAGAGTTTTATGAATATTGTTTGTCATTCACTTAAATTCATTCATGGTAATGTGTTCTACATTCATTCAGTGAGTTCTTTCGAATGGCTTTTCGGTGCAGCGTAAACATAATATTTCTTTTCTTGTTATTTATTGTGATATCTCGTTCTGAGTTCTCGTACATACATTTATTTTACTTATTTATTCATGTTTGTCATTACATGTAACTGAAGGCATATTATCTATAGTTTGAATCAATGGAAAAGAAGCGCAACTATTGGTATTACAGTACTAACTGTTGCCACTATGGTAAATAAAAATATAATAGGCGAGGTGGCGTTCTTACGCAACGAAATCGCCATATCAAAACTAATAATTTTTATATTGCATAAAATTGTCATAACCAGCGTAAATAGAGTTACAATCTCCTTATTACCGCGTTACCAAATTCAAAATGTCCGTTTCAGTGACTTTTAGTGTAAATATATTGATGTCACTGCAATATTTATTTCTGTCAAAGTTGATAATGGTTTATAAGAAAACTTTCACAGTTCGTATATTCTGTCATTTTCTAACGCCTAGATTTTGTGTAAAGATATATATGTAAGTATATCACTTGCACACTTTGTCCCTCTAAATATAACTTTACGGAATAAAAACGAACCCAACATTTTTTTTTTCGTTAATAATGTTGTACTCAGGTGTGTTTGTCCAAAGATTACGGTGTTTTATACAATCGTGAGGGTTTTATGGCCATTTAATCAAGATAAGGCCTCATAGAGATAAGCTTTAGTGGCGTACCCGCTTTAAGACAGCAGTAAAAGGAATTTCTACATTTCATTGTGGTTATCCGAGTTCAAATACAATTTGAATATGTCTTTTATTCATTAATGTTAATCTTCTTGTTCATGTGTGTTAATACCGGTCGCATAGCTTTCACCTCAGAGTTCAGGGTTCTGAAGAACTGAAGACCCAAAGACGGCGTGTGTTTTAGTCGGTTCGAGTCCGACATAACCTTCCCAACCAGCTCCGTGGGGGGGTATCCGTGGGGATTTTTCGCATGATATAAAAAAAAGAGTCCAGGGTTCTGTTATTTCATGTCTTGACTGCGATTATGCTAAACTTAAAGATTTTCCGTAAAGCGACTGCCATCTGATCTCTACCAGCCATTTTTTTAACTTGCGCAAAATCCCCATAGGTACCACCCCCGCCGAAGTCAGTAGAAGAGAGATATCGGACTCGAACCAATTAAAACGTCAGATAAGACTTATCCCTCGCACACTCGACAGATTACTTCGGGTGTGAAGACCAAGGTATTCCCATCTAGCCCCTCGGTATGAGGCAACCACGGCCTGCTTCTGCTAGGATGACAGACAGCTCCACCCATCACCCCTAGGCCCGCGCTCATGGTCCACAAGAAGTAGAAGAAGTGTTTCAGTTAGATCAGTAGTTGGACTTTTCAGACCTCCAACTACCCGTAACGACTGTCATAGATATTCGTATGGCAACCGGGACCGACGGGTTAACGTGCTCTCCTAGGAACAGAAATATCCAGAGCAAAGCAAATATACATATATTCATGCATACAAATAACATTTACATTTTTAATACGTAAGTATTTACAAAAACAAAGTGTTTCAATATCTTTATCCGCATTCTAGATCCCATGGCACAAGTAAGTTATACGTATGCCTAATATGGACTAGATAGCCTTGTGTAGAATGTCGTAGAATATTTAAAAAAAATATATAAAAAGTTTGAATACCATCGTTCTGAAGATAAGTAATTATTGACACACGTCAGTCTAAATAAAACGCGCACGCAATAAATCTTCAAAGATCATTCACTCATTCATTCATTCATTCATTAAAAAGAGTACTATGAATGAAATATGTTAGCCATATACGTAGGTTACATAAGTACTACGACATAATGCGCTGAAACAAAAACGATCTTGTGCCAATTCGACCGGGTAACCGGTTCGGGATCCCGATGGGTTAGTGATGGGATTATGTCTAAGGCTATTCTGAATTCAAAAATAGAAATTTATGGATTTAAAATTTCGATATTTAAATTTTGAATAGTCATTTATTCTATATAGACCGTTAAACGGCACTTTTAAAACGTTAAAATTAATAATTTATTACCAAACATAAACCATGAAAGTCCAACGTGCTTCTTATAAGATACCTAGTATGTCATGTTTATGGTATAAAGGTATTATTACTAGCGTAAATAGAACAAGTCTCTTCAGTACCGTGTTACCGAACTTAAAATGTCAAAGGAATTTAAATATACACTTTTTACAATAGTCGGTTAAATCTCGCAAGTACTGATAGCTTTATAAAAATACGTTTCACGGTTAATCTACTCAGTCTATTGTGTCTTGTGTCACTCGCACACTTTGTCCTCTAAGTATTACTAATAATTTTATGGTATATTTTAATATCACCTCATACTTTTTGCATCCTTTTATATATATTATATAAAAGTATTGCACTTTTATATAATATGAACTCGGGAATAGCTTCAAAAATTTGATTGAAAATAGATTTTATCGAAATCGTTTCGCAGACAGTTATATAAATATACTAACCGACCTGCGCAACTTCGTCTACGTCGCCTCGTTTTTGCATCATTTTTCACTTCTGCTCCGCTCTTCATTCGCCCTATCTATTAAAAAACCGCATCAAAATCCGTTGCGTAGTTTTGAAGATTTAAGCATACATAGGGATATAGTGACAGAGAAAGCGACTTTGTTTTATACTATGTAGTATGCAGACAAGCTGCCTATATCTACAATTTTTTGTACTGTGAAAATATTTCCGCTGTCATATACGTAACGTAAGCGAAAAATCGTGTGCCTCAAGGTAGTAAAATTCAACAAACAAAGCAGATTTAATAGACACAACCATGTACGGACAAAACAAGCTATAAAAGGCAACCCTCCATTCTCCATAATACCTCAGAAAATTACTCCTTACCTTCCACAAGTCCCATAAATATCGATAAAGTGGTTCTAACACTTCCAACACTAGTCCAGAATGCGGTGCGATGACTCTATGTGAATGAACACTACAGACTTATAATACTATCTCCTTTCCCTCTCACACTACAACCATCTAAAGATGTGCGACAGAGAAGGCATAAGGATTATAAAGCCGTAACTCAGACAAGGTACAAGCTTTTTCGGATTAAAACCACAACGACGCATTCAGAAATAAAATAAAATGTTGAAAACAAAACAATGGTAGGTTTCGTATTTGGTTTCCATCGTAAAGTATAGTTTTTTAACTGTATATGGAAGAAGGTGATATAATATCAAAATATGGCTGTTAAAATGTGGAATATGTAGTATTTTTTGTTTTACAAGCGTTCCTAAGGTGGAGCGTGTCTATTCATAATTGAAGCGTGAGTCAGCCCGTTTCAAGGATGTTTTTTTTTTTATACCACTTAGGTGGCAGACAAGCGCACGGCCCACCTGATGGAAAGCGGTCACCGTGGCCTATGGACGTTTGCAACACCATGCACCAGAGGCGTCACACACGTGCTGCCTACCCTGTAGAAACCTTCTAATGCCCTTCTTGAAGAACCCCATATTGTAGTCGCCTGGGAAAACCATGATACTTAGGTACCTGCAATCTTTACTGCTATAATTCGAGATAAGACCTTCCTTCTTGTGGAGATGGCTTTGTAATCTTCTAGAAGATTCTGGATGTTCTCAAGACTACACCGTGGCGCTATCCACAATTGGGAGTCCGGAAAGCATCAATACCCCTCCGGACACTAGGATCCCATGATGCCGCTCTCATGGGATCCACAAATAACTTTTTCGCCTCTTGACTCCCATGGGATCCTAAAATGATTTTTTTATCCTCTTGAATTTTATGGGATCCTCATGATTTTCAATCCTTTTGCTTACGTAGACTTTAATGAGGTAGGTACGTATTTGGTGAACGCCACCGGACAAACAATAGTTTGGAAGGCGGGCATGCAAGACTTAATAAAAAATTGGGACAGATCATTAGAAATAGAAAAGAAAGAAAGAAAGAAAGAAAAATGCGTTTATTTTCAAATCAGCTGATAACATAACACGAAATCATAAACCAAAAATCCTATGAAACCAAATACCTTATAAAATAAAGATAAAATAAAATTTGCAACGAAATTTTTTTTTTTCATTACATAATATAGGTATACAAACTAAGCTATTCTGTCTATGAGTAATTGCAACAAATAATCATGCAGTGCAGTGGTATTATGTGCTGCAGCGGCCAAAAATTGGTCGCTTCTCAGCATATTGCTGGATGGGGTGTAGTGTTCGGTGATAAACAAATATTTATTCGTTGTTCTTATAACTCCTTTCAGATGAGATGAAGTGGTGCTATTCTTTCTACGTCACTACACGTATAGTAGTATAGTATCTTACGTATATAGTATCTTTAGTACCGGCACTTAGTTCAAGCTTGCTGATGGATGTGGTCAAATTGTTACCAAACAAAAGGTCTTTCTTCAGTCATGATGCTGAATTGTTGACAGTAACGCGCGTGCATAGTAAACCTTCTCAAGTAACGGTGAATGTCCCCATCACACAAGTCTTATTGCAATCACTTATTAGTCATGGTAAGTTTTTACAAAGAGACAGCTTGTATGTTCATATAAGCAGGCCACGGAGGCAAAGTACGTCTCCCCATATCCGTAGGCTAGATAGGGACACCATGGTTCTCACGTTTGAGGAAGTGGATCATCTCAAAGAGAAGTCCAGAGATATGTCTTGCATCCGGCAATCAAAGACTCATAGACGGCGTATTCGTTTTTTTTTTAGTCGGTTCCTGTCCGACATAATCATCTCCAGCGACTTTGAAGTAGGTGGGTTTTGGCGGGAACGCGAAAAGTGTCATAGCGCTGCAGTGTTTCATTTTCTAAATTTGGTGTGCATTCGAGTTTTTATGTATAAAAATGGTGGAGTTTTAGACATAACGGCTTGGACAAAGCATACAAGTGTAGGAGAGTGGCACATTGTAGTGAATTGTGATTTTCCGTATTGGTGTCAAAATCTCCTTAAGAAAAGCTTCTAGTAAAGTCTCCACTACTTTACTAGGGCAACTATCATCCGTCATCGTCGTCATCACCATCATCATCAACAATCATTCCAACTATACTTAATCACAAAATAAAAGGAAATTCCCAACTCGACACTGGCAAGATTGTGCCCTAAATTGGGTTGATATATTGCCATCTAAGAAAAAAAGAAGAAGAAAAAGTAGGTGGTATACGTTGGGATTTTGCGCAGAGTAAAAGTTGCATGTTCATGTCACTTAATACCACAGAAAAATTAAATTCGAAAACGAAAGATAACCCTTAAATGTATTCTAACTCACTGCCTATAATTTCTCGTAGCTGTTTCCATATACCTTTATGGGCATTACTGGTTGTTAATGTGGCTTACTTGCGAATGTTGTGACAGTTAGAGGTACAGTGGGCTCTAACCTGGATACATTAAGATCTATAATCCTTTGACAGCCTAAGTCTAATTTAACCAAAAATAACATAGATAGTGTTCATAAAATTAAACTAGCTCGATATCTTGTTTCTTTATAAAAAAACTGACCCGCGCAACTTCGTCTGCGTCACCCCGTTTTTGCAACATTGTTCACTTCTGCTCCGCGCTAATTGGTTATAGCATGATGTTATATACATTTAAACCTTCCTCTTCAATCACTCTATCTATTAAAAAAAATCGCATCAAAATCCGTTGTGTAGTTATAAAGATTTAAGCATACAAAGGGATATAGGGACAGAGAACTCGACTTTGTTTTATACTATGTAGTGATCGTGATAAGTCAACTGATGCAAGTAGTATTCTAAATTTAATTACATTAATAAGTAGATCTATTATCCAGTACCTTCTAAGACTAGTAGTTGTGTAGTGGTATCACTTCATACAAGTTTAGTTTCAAATTGTCAAATTACTTTTGGAGTCCACTGTACTTACATGAGAATATTACTGTCAACTGTTGGTTTAAGTGTTCTAAAACCAGGTTAGTTATAATCCAGGTTTCCATGGTGCGCAGTGACACGGACGCAGACGAGGACACGGGGGTCTGACACCGTGGTCCCGACACCCGAAGGTGGTCATCTCGAGAGAGACGGCCCCGGGTCTGCCGGGGTGCGAGGGACATGTTGTCTACTACCTCACCTCCGGCAACTAAAGACCCAAAGACGGCGTGCGTTTTAATCGGTTCGGGTCCGACATAATCACCTCCACCGGTTTTGGTGGAGGTGGTATCCGTGGGGATTTTGCGCACGATAAAAAAGACAAAATGCATTCACTCCGAAGCGAATCACAGCTCTGTGCCTCTAGCACGAACCTGTTGCGAGAAAGAATTTGTATCGAATTCAATTGCAATGATTCATTTACGTTAGGATGATGTCACTATCGAGTTACTTGCGAGTTCTCGAAGGATTATTGACTTCGTACTACCGTCTAACGTATTATTCCATTATCGTATCGAGGACTCGAAACCTTCTCATTACGAATTCGATAATGGTTCATGCTAGAGACTGACTAGCGATATTCGATTGTCAGACAAAGTTTGGATCACATGACATTCTAACAACTAATGTCATTCCCATACATTTTCGACCTTTCTATTGACGATTTAGCCATAGAAATGCATTTTTTCTAGGCCCCATGGATATACCCAACCCTACCCTATAAGAAACGAGCGTTTCGTCATTCTTCGGTGCGTACTTAGTCCAGTAGCACTAGCATGAACTCCTATCGAATTCGTAATGTAAAGGTTTCGAGAGAACGGAGCATTGTGATTGGCAGTCTGCCTCTTGTGAACCTGTGTGCGTGTGTAGCCCGCCAATCGCAATGCTCCGTTCTGTCGAAACCTTACGAATTCGATAGTATCTAGCTGCTGGAATCGCGAATGTTTCGTGAAATCTTCGGTCGTGGAAAGGCGGCTTAAGTAATAAATTAATTTAAGAATCTGTGTCAGTTTTTTTATCATAGAACACAACACAGGTTATCATCAAATGCTAGTTGAATAAACGTTTGTATAAACAACGTTTTTGTTTATTGCTAGTGATAGATGTGAGTTTTTATTGTTGTACAACGAAAATATTATAACTGTTGCTTTATATTTATTAGGTATGTTAAGAAATCTTTATCGTAATACGTATGTAATTATAACACAGTACTTAATTTATGTGGATGATGTTAAGATGTTTTAGCATGTAATAAACACGACGCGTGTTATTCGTTCCCAAAAAAAAGAATCTTTATATTAATACCATAGACAATTTGAGAACAGTTGATTTTTCATTAAAAGTTCGGTAGTGTTCTTTTTATAGGCTTCAAAGAGATTTGACACCGAAATTAGAAGTCACAGTAATATACTACTTTCCAAAAATCCACCATTTTTGCACAATGCACATAAAACCTTGAATTGACAATAAATTTCAGAAATTAAAATAAGAACGCAATGCGTGTCTCTCGGCTTGCCGCCAAAAACTCTTATCGACCGTGCTTTTAAATTAATCCATGAAGTGCCACTCCTATAGCACTATGGTTTTTTATAGTCTTGCCACAGATAATTAAAGAAGTTATAACACTATTACGACTATGAATAGGGACAAGTGTCACGCATATGTTAAACAGCTATCAGGAATTCTTTTTATAGTCTGCTAAATAACTCAAGATGGCTAATTTATTGTGGATTTAACTAAGTTTATTGCCTGCGTTAAATAAATATTATCTTGGCTGTCAAGGTTTAACCTTGAATTTTTGTGTTGTCTGTTATGTAATTTTATTTCGATTACTACAGTTGCGGCATGCCTTGATGGCCGTTTTGACACGACTGGTTTAGCTCGTTTTCTATTTTTTGGTGCGTCTAATATTGGACAACGAACTGTTAGACGAATAACAAAAGAAAAATATGATGAGACTGGCACAGAAGAAAATAAACTACCCACACCAAAAAAAAAGAAAACGTACAAAACCAGTCGTGTCAAAACTGCTATCAATGCATGCCGCAAATATAGCTGTAGCCCGTATCTTTACCCGCGAAGGATTCTGATTCCGTTCTTGGATCCCGTGGGAACCTATTTCTTTTAATCTTTATTAATCCTGTGATTTATTCCAGGGCACCTATCATCTATCCGTGTAGTTAAAGAGGTCAGGGGAAAATTAATTTTGCTCACTAAAATTCTTATAAAAAATTTTGACACCATATATTTATTATTTCATCACGTTATCATCCTAAGGATGCCTGGAAGAGATCGCTTCCAGTGATAAAGTCGCCAATTGTAAGCACATACAATTGTTTTCTTATTTCTACGTCGTCGATACAGTAATTTCTTTTTAGTGTACAATAAAGAGGTATTTATTCATTCCCAATTTACGAAATTAATTATCAGTAAGTGTCATCTCATTAATGAAGTTTGGAGGTCTATAAAATAACGATGTCTTTAAGACGACGATAAGCTAAGTAGGTATGCGATAAAAATATTCAACTATTGACGATGTTAAAATTACAAAATAGTAAGATATCTTTCTACTAACCTCTCTAATGAATGCCAATAAACTTAAAGCTTATCTAAACAAACAAAGAGCATTCACAAATCAAGCTACGATTGTTCCATTTAAACTGAACTAAACTGAATGCAAAATGCAACTAACTCGTTTGAGTAGCGTTCCCTGTGAACGGGACGCGCGAACTCAGGTCATTAAACCCAACATGGCGTCAAAATAGAACGAAAGAATGCCCGCCATTTCATTTCTAACCTCGAAAATTATTGTAAAATGTGTAAACACTTCACACGACTGATGACGTCATCAAACATTATCGTTGTTCAGGGTGAATTTAGTACTTATTGTTATAACACAAAGGGAGCGTTAAGCGTTATGATCGTGATAATTGGTTGCCACTCCCGATGTATTTAAAATTTGGAGAATTTTTTAATACACGTCAAAAACTATTGATTACTTGGTCAAAGACAGCAAAGTTTCAATGAGTTTTTTAAAAAAACGACTTCACATAAATTATGGGTGAATATAAATATCATAAATAAATACAGAGTGTTAGGAAAACGCTCCCAAAAACAAACAAAATTGGGCTACTTTTTTATTGCAATACTTAATAATAAATAGTATTATTGCGTGAACTATGCTAATAAAAGGGTTTAAAAATCATGGTAGGTACCTACCAAAAAAAAAATAGCCCTACTTTGTTAGAAATAGTCAATAGTCAGTTTTCGTTTTCGAGAGCCTAACACTCTGTATAATAATTTTCGCGCCTTCTTTACAGTAGAGAGAGTAAAGTAGGTAAGGTGAAAACAAAACGTGTTTGACAAACTTCGCAATCATAGCAATCCTTAATTACAACCACATTGACTATGTTTTAAAAATAACTTGATATTGATAAAATAAAATATTTACCAAATAATTCAAGAGTCTATTGATACAACCAATCTTCCTATCACAATTCAGAATCGATAAATCGTAATCGATGTTTGATCTCGATTGACACGATTAAAATTTCATCCCTTTTGTGTATCGAGGTCAAAAAACTCATTCAATTGGTGTAATGAAAGTATTTGGACGCATGCGGGTTGCCTTTGCTCTGCAGTCAAATTTTAATGAACTAAAATTGATTTGAATTTCGAATCTTAAGATTACGTGTCACATTGTTAAAGACATAGGGAGGGGACATCTTAAATATAACTGGGAAATAACGCCTCGTTGAAGCATTTAATAACCGTTATTTAGAAATTACGTACACTTCACACACTACACTTTTTAATGATAATGAAGGGCTGCAGCATATTTTCTGGATAGCGTTATTATAGTTAAGGACTTTTTAGGTATAGTTACCAATTACTTAAAAGTTTAACTATGTATGTGTACCTACTATACAATGACGTTTGTTATGTTATTGTTTTTGCTGGATATAAAATCCAATAATTGGCAATTTGTGTTGTTATATAAACATTAAAATGTGCACATTACATCATTGAAAGAAATTCATTACATTATAAATCCATTTCAATAAATAATGAAATGAATTCTTAGTGTTTTGATTTAGAACCAATGCTAATAAAGTAGATGAATGTGTTTATTCTGTCCAATTTTACGATCGGAGCGAAATAAAATGCTGTTTTGTTACACATTTTATAACTTATTCTAATCAACAGAGACACAAATGATTGTATTATTAGAGGATTGGTTCTGTTGATATTAGTAATATGTCTATTTGGTAAATGTCACACATTCCAGAGCTTTGAAGCCACTTCCCTGTGTTTTGAAACTATTTGGATTATAAATAACAATGCGTCTAATAAAATTAGCAAATATTTTAAAATATACTTCATAAATTTAAGAAAAAGAAAGATTAACATGACGTCATAAAATTAACGAAATTCAGATGAAATAACTTTATATTTAAAAGTGCTACATTACTTTATTGTATCTCTATTCTTTGAACTATCTTCATTATGAAACTGACCGAGTTATTTAAAGAGTTATGAACATAATTATAAAATGGAATGCTTTCACGCCATAGATTCAAGAAATAGAACAAGTTAATCTTTTCAGCTGATGAACTTTTGGAACATCTTACTTAGTGATAATTGAAACATTGACCAAGAGAGAAGGTAGTGAGAAAAAAAAGAGTAGATTGAGAAGTCGGAAAAGAAGTTTTAGACCACAATATTTCACGAAACCGTTGCATTACGTTACTTAATAACGATATAGTAAACGTTATCAGAGTGGTTAAACGTTATTTAAGAACAATTTCTAGAAAACCGATTTATAAATTTAAAAATATTATTTATCGTTATCTTGTTTATTTTAAAATGTTCTCTACGATAATGTCAGCACCATTGCATGTTACTCAACAACTGTATGGTTCAAGCCACCTAACCTGTGAAACAGTTTTAGGTTAACATCAAACAATTGTTGTTTCACGCTTGGTTACCTTTTATTTAGTTTGAAATTTGAATTGTTTAACACATTAACACTGAGTGACGTGGCAGTTTATAGTTAACGCAATTTGACCTAGAAAATGGCGGCAGGTGTTTTGGCGGGAATGTGAAAAATGGAATTTCTTTTTATGGATTTGTACTCATCAATTACACTGTAACTCATTAGTAAGAGTTACAGTGTAATTGATGAGTACAAACCCATATGTAAGGTTCTGGAACTTATTCACAGTTTGAAAATTAAGATTATTTATAGTTGCCGTCTAAAAATAGAATTAGATAAATATATAATTAATATATAATATATAAAAAATATATAAAAAAATAATTAATAGAAATAGAATTTCTATACTCTGTGCGAAATAATAGAAAATTTTAACAATTATAGTAATCGAGATCAATTAAAACTAACATTTTTACATTTTACCCAAAGATTTTCATTGATCAAACGTGAGAACTTAGTTTCATTGAACGAATTTAGTTGAAACCAACCTTTACCCGTTAATTGATAATGTTCTTAATATCGATAAAGCACACAATAACGTTGACCTAAAATATCTAAACACAAGCTAAAATAAAATCAGAACAAAAAAAATCGACTAAGAACTTAATACAGTATAGAGCTCTTCCCGCGATGTCGCCAATAAAACAAGTCTAGCAACACACAGATAACAAAAACTAACAGGGGACGGGTAAGAACACCCACATGTGATCTATCTAAATGATAACATGGAGGCATCGGGATGGAATACTTGTGCCGTATTTTCTTTTTAAAACTATTAAAACTAGTGACGTCATTTTTTTTGACACGACGATGTCATGATTTTGAAATTGGAACATAAATTGAATTATACAACATACTAGTTAAAATATAATTTTTGTATCGTTTTAAATTTTTTTTCAGGACTTAAAATCCGTTTTACTCATAGTGAAAGGTATGAAATGCACTCTTAGATTGAAAAGAACAATGGGTAATTTTGTATGGAACCCGTACCCACTTTGTAGCATTTTAGACTAGGTGTAATTTAGAAGAGGACTAATTGAGTAACTCGAAAATAAGTGAACGAATGAATGAATGAATGAAAGACCAAAGTTATGATAACTTCTTTGTAACATTTTTAATTGCCAATAATCGCACTTTTTCTGCTTATTGGACTAAATAAATAGGTAACCAGTCATTTTTTCTGTCTTAAGAGAGCGATATAGCTTCCTATCGTTGGTTTTTGGTCCAGAAAAAATATTAAATAAGAACTATCAATCTTAAATAGCACAGTTTTATTAAATTGTATTGTTACTTTCAATGACTATATCATCCCAGGCACTTGCCGGACCTACGAAGTTATCTAGGTGCCTGCCAACACCTAAGTACCATATTATGCTAATAGTATGGGCACAAGCACCTAGAGTTCTCATACCCCTCATGCAGGAGCAATAATACGCTTCGATGGCTTCTCTGCCCTGGACATTAACCTTGATTAAAATATATGTGTAATATATTTTATTCGACACGTGCCAACGATGACACATAGCCTGAAATTGATTGAGGGCCATCTAAAAGAAAACCCAAATCCTCAAGTTACACTAAAACAATAAATAACTTAATAAAGAGTGAACAAAAAGACACCGTGTACTCGATGATCAAAAGCTATTGTTATACTAACCTCATTTATGTTAATCCGTGCCATCACATACTCTGTGAAGCCTGGATTGTCTTCCAAATAGGTTCGCGTCTGTATATGCCGGTTTCGGTCACGAATTACTGATCTTGTACATGTAACACACTGTATACGGCGTTCACCTTCCATTTTTTTGAAGCAGATGAGTAATAATAATAATCCAATCGTTAAGTAATACACTGAAGTCCGATGTGAAAGCCGAGATTGTAAATAAAAGTAAGAATAAAATAAACTAAGATATGCGCGAGCGCTCAAAATCAGTTCCTAACAGGTACTAACTACTGACGACACACCGACGCTATATAGCACAAAATAGTTCGAACTACCCAACTAATCGATAAAATCAAAAAAAAATTGAACGTGCGTGGGTCGATTTTGCTAAGGATTTTCGGTATTTTCAACATCAAATATCTTTTTTCCTACATAAGTTACAAAATTGCTCCAATACAAAAAATATCTACGTTTTCAAAGACCTTTCGAATGGTACCAATTTCAACTTGCTACAAACTGGGTACGTTCTGACCCATGTCCTTTAGCTAAACTTCCGATACTTAATACAAAAAGTAGAATAGATATATTGGTCTTGCCTTACTAAATCAATCTTCCATCCAATCAATCCAAAACTAAATTATCGATCGAGATTATTTATAAGGGCTTATTAAATAAAACCCTTCCCAATTATACGAGTACCATAAAAACTAATTATCAATAAAATTGATTAGACACTTGAAACTATAACCGCCATTAATTCATTAGTGATTAATAAAGGTCTAAGATCTATATCATACTTAATTAACTACCTATTAATTCTGAGAAACTGCTGAGAAAATAAAAAGAGTATCAATCTTATGCAATAAAATGAAATGACCTCAAGGGATTCATTAACAAGTATTCATTTAAAAAAAAACGTAAATAATCATCTATGCTGGCGCGAAAAAAAACTATTCCAAGTTCGAATTCATTAATGGAACTAACCACGTTCGTATTTTAAAATTATAAAGTTGATGACACAGTAGAGAAAAATGAAAATTCAAAGAAACGCTACAACATGCTATGTATGTGTAAAACTATATTGAATTGGTCTGTAGACAGAAATTAATATGGTGATAATGATCAGTGTTAGTTCCCGACTTAGCAATGTGTGGTCTTCGCTAAGAATAACCTAGACTGCTTCCCGCCGCCTCCCGCGATGGTAATCGGAGAGACTGGTGTGTTATTTCTATAATAGATGAATAGTTAATGAATAGAATTTGCAAGATCATGATAAAGATACAAAAAGGAGAAATAAAGTATTATAATTTTTTGCCCTGGCCAACTCTGATAAATATGTATAAGATTATAATAGTTTCTTTCAATGTTTCAGTTTTCATATTAGTATATTGATTTCAAACGGTCCCTTCAAAGTTAGTACTTTTATCACATTTATGAGTAAACACTTAAAAATAACTAACCGAAAACAAGACGTCTCCCAGGCAGTCTAACGAGCTGAAAAGGGCAGCTGGGATTAACTGGACGCGTATAGCTGTGGTGATTGAATTTTGGGCATTGTTTAGCTATAATTATAAGGTCCAAGAACCTTAATAATGTTAACCAAGAACGCACAATTTCAGTAATATTCTATTATAATTACTAACTATTTTTTAGTATTACTCGAGTAGGTACTGATTCTGTGATTAAAAAGTAACACGTCATTAAATCAATTGGAGAGGAAAACACAACATAGCCGCAAAAGTCAACCACAATATCCTATTATATATAATTAGGTTGAATTTATGGCGGCGAGTATTTCAATAGTAGGTAATTTAAATTCGAGTGCGCAAACATTACCTAGGTACTTTAGATATAATCTCGAAAGTACTAAATAGCATTCCATATTACGAATCTTACAGAATACAGTCATTAAACTAGATTTACCTATTAATTTTCCCAACATATTATTTAAAAGAGTTTAATTTTTAGCTTTATCTTCTGCCAAAGAACAAAGTGCACTACATACTGTGTTTATAGAGCATTTAGGGATCTTTCAGCACATTATTCCGTTTATTTCCGATTTAGATTAGACTGTTTGTTTGTTACCTTACAGTTTGTAATACTTTAACAGACCAGACAACGAGGAGACTTCAGAAGTGTGACGACGAAAACCTCTGTAAATTATCCAGCAGGTATTAGCCTTAAGGTTTTTAATTTTGTATTCTGTGTACAATGCAAGACCACGAACGGCTACAGGCGGAAGTAAGAGCTTTTTTGGGTTACGAAACTAAAGGTCTAGCAATCGAACAGAGACGTTGGAAGATCAAAGTACGCCACAAGTTTTCAGAAACATTTAGCCATGTCAAAGTTTTCTCTCCCTATTTACTAAAAATAGAGCCTAGAAGTTTTTGTGAACTCTACACATACGTTTAAGTTCATGGTGAGCAATTACTGCAAAATTTTATAATAATGTTATCTTTCACGGTCGTAAAAGATAGAAAATAATAGAGCAGTAGCACTCATTTTCTAAATGTAACCTCTTAACCTTTTAGTTTGTTAAGATAAAACAATAATGTAATAGTAATAAAAAATCTCCCGGTGTGTCTCGGTACCATAGCGCTACGAACGGTGGCATTCTACCGAATTCCCGCGCCCATATTGTTTTAGTTAGAGGGTTATTAACCTAGCTAGGGCGTGCCACTGCAGCGGTGTACTCGATACTTCTTGATACTATTTGTAGTATTTTTGTTTGGTTCGGCGATTGAAATGTTTAAAAAATTGTTTATTTTTAACTAATAGTTAAGATACATCTTCTTTAGGGATTTAGGTATGTGTGGCAGTGTTAAGTTTATGTTTTACATGACATTAATGTTTTTTTTTATAACTTAGTTATTTTTGAAAATGACTTAATAATCTTGCAGTAACATAAAAACTGATACTTGGAATCCTACGTAGCTCACTAACAAAACACTTGCCAATAATGCCATACCGCAAAAGTCAATAGTAAATATTGTGTTGCCAATCACTAAAAAAAGAATACTTTTGTTCTTGGAAATATCATCATAGTAAATACTTTTTCAATTTATCATGTGTTTATAATTATTTCTTTTGGCACTGTGCCCCGATAATATTTGAGATTTCTGACGGCGTAAAGAGATTTCATGAATCAAGTCAGGAAACGTCAAAATTCAAGAAAATATGTCTTTTAAAAATCTACTAGAAGCTCATTGAACTTGTAAAACGTATTTTTGAAGAAAATAACTGTACTGATAATGAAAACTATTTGAAATTAGAATTAGTGACGTGATCAGACATTGCCTAACACGTTAATTATTTAAAATTTGAATGAGGTTACACTTTACATAATAATATGTAGGTATGTCAAAATTTAAATAAATTCGTTACATTGAATCGAATAACGTATTGGTACTTATTGGCATAAATAAAGGAATTGTTATTGACTTTTTCATGCTTTCGATATATACACATATACTAAAGCAGTGTCCTGCAATAGATTTATTGTTGATTTCAATATGTACAATACACACGCACGACCAGAACATGCATAGAACCAGAGTTATATAAAAAGCTTCCTTACTATTTTAAACCTTAAGTTACGTCTACAATAATAGGTATCAGTGTGGAATTGTTTTAAAATCGAGTCATAATATGACCAAACGATGACAATTAAATTTCAAATATATTAAGAAATCAAAACATTCAACTAGTATTAAAAATTCAGATGAATACTCCTTTCACCCTTTAATGAAAACCAATCCCGATACACCACAGCCGGATACGCGGCCAAACTATAAAAAGACCGTTGTAATAAGAAACATACCAACCTCAAAACGAATATGTTTCGATACTTCCATTCAATAGTTATTTTTAGGCCAACACTACTAACAAAAGAATATTTCTCAATTTAAAAAAATAAAAAAAGATCATTCTCTATGGTTTACAGACTAAAGTACAAAATCGACTAAATAGTTTTGAGATGAGCTGTACTTAGTTTTTGTGGCGGGAAACACCAAAATTACATTGTCAATCGTCGGTTAGAAGGAAGCCAGAGTTATTTTAGTCGAATCAATTACATTAATTGATTTCACAGATGTTGACGCGCCCGATTCTGGGAATCGACTTTTCTGGTTTGTCATCAGATAGTTCGAATTTCAAATTGCTAACGGTTTTTTCGATGATTTTATTCAGATGAATGAATTAAATTGATTATTTTGATGACCTCTGTAACGAGGCGGTAGTGAACGCGACTGCCAAAAAACAAAGTTATGCTATGCTTGCCATAGGTCTAGTCGAGGTTGTGTAGATTGTTTTAGAATAGAAAAGCACTACCAATTAACATCTTGGACAGAATACTATGAAGTTAACTGTTATAGGTTCTTAACAAAAGAATGTCCGACACAGGAATCGAATCAGGTACCTATACCATGAACAACCGCAGGGTATCATCTTTTGAATGTTAATAGTTCCCTATTGTTATTTATAAATCATTCGTAAGACCTTCAGAACAGTCATTATTAGTAACCAATGTATTAACACCTGTGGATGACTATCTATGCAAATGAACCAGAATATATAGACCTATGTTACAATAGAAGTAACTCTAATCCAGAGCTCTGTAAACAATGGTACAACCAGTACACCAAGATCCCAGTATTTCAGTAATTATTACGCAAGGAAAGAGTCTAACTAAATTGGTTAGATCCCACTTATGATGAACATTGTCCAGTATTACTTGAGCTCCCGTTGCATACAAATTGTATGGAAATATAGGTGTACGTATTATGGATATTTAAATTTTTAACGTTTTTTGAATGTTAATTTCACATTCATTGATAAGTTTTGCTTGTTTAATATTCTATATGTGATATTTTGTTGGGAAATGCGGTTGCTATGATGAATTTATTATTAATACGTTCAGATATGCATGAGATCATAGGGACAGTTTCCTGGGCCCTTAATCGTAGGTTAATAGGCTATAATTCAAATGGCCTCCTTATACATACTTGAATTACCATTAAGATTTAATTATTGCAATGGTCGTTAGAATTTAATATTTGAATTTGTAAACTAGACGTTTACGATAGGTACCGTTATAAAAAACCTTGATTATGAAAAAAAATATGCCACTTTATTTGAAATTAGGTTATTTTCTTACTGTCCATGCCCGCCGACATATGTCACATAATGAGTAGAGATTGTTGTTTACCTGTAACAAAATATAACTTAAATTAATATTTTGAACCATTACAAATATCTTTGTTATTTAACACATTGAAATACAAATCTCATAACAATCCTGGATCTTGTTGACCTTTGCGTGCTCGAAATACTATAAAAAAAAATAATCTCTATGGTTTATTATGCCACCTTTTTATGCAAAAAAAAATTCAATTCATATTTCGAACGCACTCATATTCCCGCGATGTCATCAAATTAAAACGCAAACCAAGATGGCGGATGGCGGTTCCCTTGAATCTTCAATTACTTAGTGCCCACGTTACTTAATGAGATTAGTTTGTCTGTTTGTGTTTCACACGTAGGACAATATTTGCTAGCCGACCCACTGTGAGATGACTCGCCTGTTTACGGTAAAAGTGAGGTCACGCGTTACATACTGTGAAATGCGTAGGCGAATATATTTACAGCTGAATGTAATGATGAAACGTATACTAACTTCAGATAAATATATTTTTGTATAATCACTTACTATACATATTGTAATATACATACATGGTATCGAAAATTACTAACCAATCAGCCAAACGCACTGGGCTGCGATTGGCTGATTGATTGATTGACATACAGGGTGTGCATGCTTCTCTTAGTTTGCAATGGGTATTTAATGGGTATTTGAGAGGACAACCTTGTAATTTACTTTCGTTAGTTGACCTTGGAACGGACGACGCCCTGGCATAGATTTCCATATCGAGGTTCAGAGGTCTTTTATGTGTGTTATTATTATTTTCTTCTCTATGGTGATCCCAACGATTCCGCCAATGTCCCTTAATGTTATACAAAATCATAAATGGCGAGACGCCAATGTCGAATTTTTTAAGAAAATCTTCCCGAGCCACGTTAGCCACGCCAGTATATTTTCTGTGTGTCCGCCCCCCCCCCCCCCCCCACGAGATCAGGTAGTCGATCAGGACATGGTTTGACTTTAGGGGGCCTTTTATGAGTGTATCCTCACGTCATGGTTAAGACGTTAACCACACAAAGATTCTCCTTCACTATGTCTATGTCGTGTTGTGTTCCCGCCGGTAAGTAGGGTAGCCAGAGCTCACTATTCCCCTCCTCTTCCTAGCCTCCCCACCCCTTTCCAGCTCTCCCCCTTTCCCTTCAGGGTGGGCAGCGCGTGTGAGACACCCTTAGTGTTGCACACGTTCATAGGCCACGGTGGCCGCTTTCCATCAGGTGGGCCGTGTGCTTGTCTGCCACCTACGTAGTATAAAAAAAATGTCTGTTTTTTTTCGGGATCCACTCTCCTTCACTATAGACAAAGTTCCGATTCCGATCAAAAAATGAGGAAACATAACTACTTTCTCGTTCCGAGATAGGCAGAGACAACAGTCCATCAGTTAAGAATGTTTCAGATCTGCCATTTTCCAATACCTTTGTGTAAAATGTTCATGAAATATATAGGTCATTTACCGGACGCGTTAGCTAAACGTGTCAGTTGGGTCATAAAAAACGCGATTACGTTACAAATAACAGGGTAATTTCTATTTAAATACACTCGTCTTTCAGTCCGTCAGTGTTGACATCATCATCAAATCAAATCAAATCAAATCAAATTTTATCCATCAATCTTATTTCCACACATATTTAAACAATCCGCGGTAGCCTAGTGGTATGGGTAATGGACTGCTGAGACGAGGTCTCGGTTTCGATCCCAGGTTTTACCATGGCACACACCAATGATTTTTCGATGCTTTTCGAAGTTATGTGTTTATTTATTGCAGGTTTTAAAGTGCCCGGTTAATGGCAATAGGCTCGCCACCTACACATTGGGACCTGAATATAAACTGGCGAAATGTGGGTGCTAGCACCTCTGCCTACCCTTTCGGGGATTTAGGCGTGAGTTTATATTATGTTATGTTATGTCATATTTCCATCGCCATAGCAGAATCTCAGTTGCGATCCAAAAATTGTACATTGGAGCCTAAGGTTATATTTATTTAGCTGCTTTCGGTTATAAATTTAGTTTTGATATAGCCCTTTTTTGTACAAAATGACCGATTGGCGGCAATAGGGTCGCCCCGTATTACGTGGGACTGAAATCGTAGTTGGCGAAATGTAGGTTTTTAGTATACCTCTGCCTACCCCTTCGGGGATTACGGGCGTGAGCATATGTATGTATGTAAATCTATCAAGACTAAACAAACTAACAATGTATTTCGTACAAACTGATTTCCAAATACGCAAAATAAATGTTTGTTAAAAAATAAATCTCTTTTACATCTCAATAATTCAAGAATGAGCTTATTTCTGGAATGATCTTATGGTCTGACGTTAGGGCTGTCATCTCCCATTTGTTCAAAAATTGTATTTGTTTACTTTGAGAAATTGACGAAAAACAATAGTCATTTCTACCACTTATTTTTCTATTTTATTTTCTTTACTTTTTAGGTGCTGGAAGTAGTATGGCATAAACACACAAACAGTAAACATATTAATATAACATAATATAAACTCACGCCTATATCCCCGAAGGGGTAGGCAGAGGTGCTAACACCCACATTTCGTCAGTTTATGTTTAGGTCCCAATTTTATAGGTGGCGAGCTTATTGCCATAAACCGGGCACTTATAAACCTGCGATAAATACACACATAACTTCTTTGACTTTGGTAGGTTCGTGTGGCAACCCTACCTGACATTAACATACACAAGATTTCAACCTAAAAACCTAATTTTCAACCGAAATTTAAACGCAATGGGATGTGTTAAATTATCCAGGCTAATTTGGTCTACTATGTTGAACACTACCTATTGGTAAAGAGGTCAAATTAAACTCGTAACTAGTCACAGATGAGTTTAATGGCCAGTATCTGAAATACATACAAAATGTATAACACTGGGGTTCTAATTATATTGGGTGTTAAAACATCTGTGTTTTAGAAAAATATACACTGTTTGTTTTTCTTTTACATAGTAATACGTAATCGTATATTTCGTAGTTAGACTGAAAACGAACTCTTAACTGAGTTGCGAAAAGGCTCAAACGATGATGATGATGACGTAATCATAGATTTGGATAGATTTTTTTTTTCATATCCAAATCAAAAGTTTCCCTTTCATGGCAGACAAGTACACGATCCACCTAATGGAAGGTGGTCACAACGTGCATTTGTGCAGTCGAATCTATAGGAACCTTCTAATGGTCTTCTTAAAGTAGGTACCTCATATTGCAGTCGCTTGGAAAATCACAGCAGGGAATTCATTCTACAGCTTGGGATGAAGTTTCTTTCAATATACATTTCAAAATTACGATCATATGACAAGTATTCAAAACTGCATGAAATGGAAATATTTTCTATTTCAATAGCTACATAATAATAATGTGTCAATGCTTCTTTTGATCCGGTGAATCAAGTCAAGAACATTTTTTACTTGTGCGGCTAAGCACGTGATTCATTTCCTTGCGATTTACCTACCGCATAGCCAGGCATCATGTCAATTTTTTTTAGCCAAATTTACTTAACAACAACATTTTCGGAATTTATTTCCGGCATACCCGTTTTTTTTCAAAGTGCCCGATTGGCGGCAATGCTCTCGCCCCCTATTACGGGGAACCGAAAAACATAGTAAGCGAAATGGGGGTGTTTAATATGCCTCTGCCTACCCCTTCGGGGATTACGGGGCTTACGTAATAACGTGGGACGGAAAATCATAGTTGGCGAAATATCATTATCTGAACCTTTTCCCAACTGTGAAATGTGGGTGTTTAATACACTTCTGCCGTGAGCATACAGGCGTAAGCATAAGTATGTATGTTTTTACTTATTTCTTACGCAATAGAATCATAAGAGGAGTTATGAAATATAACCTAAACTTACTAGTAGGCATGTGGCCGTGACTAACATTAGGTGGGTACTTTAATGTGGCAATATGTCACTTATGTCACTTTGTAGAGTGATGTCATGCCATTCTGTCACTATACTTTGTAAAATGTAGCTTGGGTCCTATGACAGCTGTCAGTGAAATCCCGCACATGAAGTCTTGAATTTTCTATTATTGAATGTAGTAGCTGTCAATGTAATACTTTATGGGCATACAGAGCTAATTAGTGATGGGCGATGAATCATCGTGACCACATACTATGAACTATCCATATTTTGAATGAAGCTTAATTTAAAATTTGAAATTAATATAAGAAAAAAGTAATTAGAATTTAATCTTATTGCTTAGGTATTTTAATATCATAATAATGTTTATATTTCAATATACTTGATCCTAAATAATATTGAGAAAATAAAATCCTACATTCAATTCATCAACGCCCTGAACCTGTTTTTGGATTTTGTAAGAAGACACGCCGCGTTTGGCTCTTGGGCCATGATATAGGCATAAGATACACGCGCCAACATCTTGTTTGATATGAACTTCCACTGATCCACTCCACTCATTCTCATCAGTACGAGTGCCAACGCATTGTATGCTACGTATATTCCGTTCTCATTACAATTAAATACACACATACAATTAAATTAAACCTAATTATATGTAACATGCATCAATAATAGCTGGTAGTATCGATATTTTCATCGAATTTCGGACATCCCTATGAACCAAATTTTGACATCTGTCATAGGACCCATGCTATATTTTACAAAGTATAATCTTAAATCTGATCTCAACATTTTTTATACCACTTATGTGGCAGACAAGTACGCGGCCCACCTGATGGAAAGTACTTTCTGTTATCTATGGACGTTTAACTTAACTGGATGAGTTCAATACTTTTTTCTCGTGCGCAAATTTCCAGAGCTATCAAAGGCCCTGTATTTCACCATTGCTATTTTAAATGTAAGAATAATTATGTATCTAATCTCATTACTTTAAAGATATTTTTCCCAAAGCCATCTCGTATAATCTAGCGCAGCAAGCTGACAAACATATTGATGCAATCAAGGCCAAGCAATGACCTCATGCTAACAAGAGCTCAGCACTGTGTAATCCAGTCAACATAAGTTAAAACTAACAAAGAATTGTGTCATGGCAGTGTGAGAAAAACGTAATCGCACCTATTTATAATGATTAGTTCATATTTTTACTGTTGCAACACTGATAGAATTATATACGCATTTATAAGTGCGTAACCTTCAAGTTTGAGTTTAAACATAAGATAGCATAACATAAACTCACGCCTTTATCCCCGAAGGGGGTAGGCAGAGGTGCTAGCACCCACATTTCGCCAGTTTATGTTCAGGTCCCAATGTAATAAGTGGCGAGCCTATTGCCATTAACCGGGCACTTAAAAACCTGCGATAAATACACACAACTTCGAAAAGCATCGAAAAGTCATTGGTGTGTGCCATGGTAACCTGGGATCGAACCGGAAACCTCGTCTCAGCAGTCCATTACCCATACCACTAGGCTACCGCGGCTATTTTACTTGAAATTATTACGTATATTTTCTTGTTTTACATGGCAGAAATGAGGAGATCCGTAGATGAATGAAAGTGGTCGACATAGCCTACAGGGTTAGCAAGCTGAAGTGGCAGGGGAGGGGGGGGGGGAGGGGCACGTAGCAAGAAGAGCAGATGGTCGCTGGAGCTGAAAGATTCTCGAATGGACACCGCGTACCGGTAGACGAAGCGTGGGACGGTCTCCTGCGAGATTGACGGACGACATAGTCAAAGTCGCGGGTACCCATTGGATGCAGACCGCCTCCAACCGGTCGGATTGGAGTTCGATGGGGAAGGCCTGTGTTCAGCAATGGACGTCCTGTGGATCAAATGATGATTTTCTTCATTAGCTGAAACTGTTAGCGGAGGCAACTCGGACGACCTCCGTCGTCCATGAGCGCGGGCTTGGGGGTGACGACGGGTGAAGCTGCCTGTCACCCTAGCAGAAGCTGGTCGCGGCGGCGGCGCAAATTGCGTGTCCCCATTCACAGGGGCTAGATGGGAACACCATGGTCCCCACATTAGGGAAAGGGAGTCAACTCAAAAGAGATGTCCTCAGGTTAGCCGGAGTGCGAGAGATATGTTTTGTATAATTTCACCTCCGGCAATCGAAAGGACACATAGACGGCGTAAGTTTTAGTCGGTTCGAGTCCGACATAATCACCCACACCGATTTTGGCGGTGGTGGGATCCGTGGGAATTTCGAGCAAGATAAAAAAAAGTTGATGTTAATGTTTTTTGTCGTATTTCTTAGGCACATACCTTAAAACAACCTTATCTTAGAGCTATGACGACTTGTCATAGCGACTAGTCATTAACAATCTTTAAAGTCATAAATCGCATAAGCAAAATAGCGTGCGAAATTGCAAAAGTAAACTATTTAATAAAAACGATTACCTTATAAATTATAGATTATTATCAAACCACAACCCTCGATTTTCCACCCCATCGGCCATGTCTATCCAGGTGCAAAAACACATAAATTACGCATCAAAATTTCGAAGGGTTACTTCTAATGTTCATTCATTTTTGCACGTTGGCAACTCATAATTCATAGGAAACCATTGACAATTAAAAAGCTTTCAGATATTTTTTTTTACAGATGCATAAACATGGCTGACATAGCGATTAGTTTAATAATGAATATATAAACGTGAGTATTGAATGTTTAAAAATTTATGAATAGAATAAACAAAATAAATAACTCGAGGTTTAGATGACTAGACAAGTATTGAGCAAAAAATGGTGAGCATTTCTGATTCGCTCACTCGTTACGAGCGATTGCATCTGCAATGAGTCATCTACTTAATATTTGGAACTTTGTTCTTTTATGTCCAGCCATATAATACCCAACCATGAATGAAAAACTAACTATATTTAATGGCCATTTAAATTTTGTTCGTGGACTTGTTCCTATAGGTATTTTATGTCTTCTTCTTTCTCCAAGTGCCTGTTCATTTTCTTTTTATTTAGGGAATTACTTCACCCTGCCTGATGGCAAGCTGAAGGCTCAGGAAAGAGGGTTACCATTACAGCGTTCCAATGGTCGCACTCAGCTTGACGCCCTCATCAGATGCTTTTTCATGCCTCGCTTGAAAGGATCCGGGACTTTAGGAAGAAGGAAACAAGTGAGCTGGTAAGAAATTCCAAAACTTTATGGAGAGGGTGGAATTAATAGGAAGAGCTGTCTGGTTTTTTTGTTGCCTCCAAGCCTGCACTTTAGAATTGGTAGCCGTTCTTCTTATATACAATAAGGAGCTACTTCCGTCGGAACCACATTCTTCCGCAAGGACTTTTTCGTCAAACAAGAGATACAAGAATGCAACCAGGGGTCCACAACAACCACGGGTCCTAGAAAGTAATCGTAGAGAATCTACGTGAACTATTAGTATGGTTAAGGTTTAAAGGAAACACCCAAGTTATCGCCTTACAGATGTGGTATGCTTGGGTCCTAAAAATCTTGACAGGACCCCACACTACCTTCACAGTTCTCATAGACTCGTATTCCTACAAGTGGGGACATTAATCACATTGACGAAAAAAATCTCTAAGAAATAAACTTCACACATCAATTGACAAAGTAAATGCCCATAAAAAAACGTATACGCATTTCAAACGTCACACGCACAGGTTGACAGAAACCATAGACTATCAAGTAATAGAAGCCGAATCTATTTCCATAGACAAGCGATGTCCGCGTTGGCACCGTTCCAACATTCTATCTAGTCTACGGCCGGAAAGCGATGCATTCTATAAATACCACAAACTTTGATGTCTTTCGATCTGTATGTTTCGATTGGAAATTTGATTCCCAGTGTAACTCCGATTTCTAGTTTGGAAAAATGTTAATGTTGTATATAAATTAAATAGATGGGTAGGTAATATAATGTTATATAATGACAACACGGAGAATTCTCTCAATTTTTACAGTTAACTAGCAGCCCAGGATTCATTCGCGAATTCGGAAAGAATCTTTCCATAATACTACTATTCACGCCTATTTTACCGCTTTAGTAATGAAACTTTCTTTCTTTGTGCATGCTGATCAAAATAGGTGAAGCCTCTGTCAAAATTTTAAGTTGGTATTACCAGCGGTTTAGGGTCTGTATTGATAAACCAGACAGAAGGGACAAACAATTTTAAATATCATCATCATCATTCCCTGAACCTTTTTCCCAACTCAGTTGGGGTCGGCTTTCCAGTCTAACTGTGATGCGGCTGAACTTCGATATTTTCCGTGAAGCGACTGCCATCTGACCTCCACAACCAATGGTCTAATGACCAATGGCGATATCGAAGTTCCAAGTTAGGCTGGTTGGACTTTTGAGGGCTCCAACTACCCGTAACGACTGCCATAGATGTTTGTATGGCAACCGGGACCGACGGCTTAACGTGCTCTCCGAGGCACTTATAAACCTGCGATAAATACACACATAACTTCGAAAAGCATCGAAAAGTCATTGGTGTGTGCCATGGTAACCTGGGATCGAACTCGAGACCTCGTCTCAGCAGTCCATTACCCATACCACTAGGCTACCGCGGCTTTTAAAACAATTTTAAATATAAGACTATATAATTTGACAAACGACTAAAATTTGATCCAGTATACATGATTTTTCTCTTGCGATAACTACACACATAACTTCGAAAAGCATCGAAAAGTCATTTGCCATGGTAAAACCTGGAATCGAATCCGAGACCTCGTCTCAGCAGTCCATTACCTATATACCACTAGGCAGGCTACCGCAGTATATTTTATTTTCAATTCGACTTCTGACGTAACAGTATTTAGCAGTGGAATGTTTTGTTTTTCTGAAGATCGGCTTGGCTTAGTAGAGTGCTTACGACATTAAGATCGATTCGAAGAAACAAATGCAATGAGCAATGACCGGGTTTCAGTTTTTACATAAACTGTGCCATGTATTTCGGGAGGTGAACCGTGTGTTATATTTAAATGGTGAGCAGTTCCATTGTTTTGGACGATACGAGAAAATATTGCAACGAGATTCAAGCAGTAGAGGAATGTAGGCAGAGGTCATGTGTTGTAACCAGTCCTAGGAAATGTAGAGGATGGGGCTTTTGTATCCAGGACTATGGTGCTAAAATACCTTGATAAAAACATAGGGCCACCCCATCTCAGAGAGGGAAAAGGGACACACAGGACAACGCGTGCAGGGCTTAGGTGTCACTCGCATACGGTACAGAATATTCCATCAAGAACCAAGCGGTTCGGTGAGTCTTTTCTCTGCCGTACCATTAAGTCCTGGAATTCCTTGCCGGCGCACGTGTTTCCTTCTTCCTACAGTCCCTGGTCCTTTAAGCGGGGCGTGAAAAAGCATCTGATGAGACCGTCAAGCTGAGCGCCACCATTGTAGCACTGAACGTGTTTGCAATGGTGACCCTCTTTCATGGGACTTTGCCTTCAGCTTAACATCAGGCGAGGTGAAGTCAAATTGACGTGCCATAGATAAAAAAAAGGGAAGGTGGGAGGCGAGAAGGCTAAGAGAGTCTCTGTGTTGTCAATGCAAAAAACATAGGAAAGTTTCTCGGTTTTCCCACTGACAACAAAAATCCCTCCAGTGAGTTTTGGCTACCCTAATCACCGCCGGAAATACAACACAAGGTTATTATTAGCCGCAGTATTCTGTAGTGCGGAGGTACTTCCCCTGTCGAACTGCTCAATTATGACGGCACTTCCACTGCCTATCTTGGAGGGAAATAGGCGTGAGCATAGATATTTTTTCCATTTGGTAATTCCTAGTAACACTTTCTCAAACATTCAAATCAAATCAAATCAAATCAAATCAAAAATCATTTATTCTGCATAGACCAGTAAACGGAACTTACAAAACGTCAATATCAACAACGTTTTATCAAATGCAAATGGACCACACCGACCTGAGAAGACTTCGGCAAGAAACTCAGCGGGCTTTTCTTTTTTTTTTACAAATTCAAATCTAAGACTAAAACTTAGAAATTACCGCATCTCCCAAAATCCATTACACCAGTCCAAGCAACTATATATTTAAAAAAGTCCATACATCATGGCTCTCAATGAGACGTTATCTATTGAAGCCTTGGTGGGTGGATCCCATTACCGACACGTGCCGAAACACATGCCCATATGTTACACGCGCCCATTGCATGTGTAAATTGAGCCGTCTGCTCGGAGGTGTGAAAGGGCATTATATTCAAATTATGGAGATTTTTGTTGAGGGCGATTCGGTTTGATTGGTAAAAAGGTGAGTGGACACGGTTGTATCTATCAAAGTACTTTTTTATACCAATAAAGTGGCAAACAAGCAGAACGGTCCACCTGATGGAAAGTGGTTACCGTGGCCTATAGACGTTAGCAACACTAGAGGCGTCACACTCGTGCCGACGCTGTGCAAGGCAGGAATAAAGGTTATGTTTTTATGCTTAGTCGTCAAATTGACTGCACCATGCCTGATGGCCAACTAACAAGAGGCAAACTTAAGTCCTCTGTTTTACCACTGACAACATAAAAACTATGCAACTAAGCTCTGGCTAACAAATTGTATTTGTCAAAAGAAAGAGTGAAAGTAAGTAATATTTAAAGTATAAAGCTAGATTAGCCTTATATAGCTCAACATACTAGAACTGTCCGTGATTATAGTTCCCAGGATATAGGTATCTTGACTAAGTCGCTAGCGAAACGGAGGTCCTTCATCGTGCGAAAAATCCCCACGCCATGGAGCCCGTTGGGGAGATTATTTTGGGTCCTTTTGGGTCTTTAGTTGCCAGAAGTGAGATAGTAGTCAACATATTCCTCGTATCCCAGCAGACTCAGGGCCGTCTCTTTCGAGATGATGCCCAGAGAACAAGATTTGTCCTCAAAAGACACCCAAAATCACGTAAAATTTAGACTACATTTTGTGACGTCATAATGTTCAAGATATACGCCGGTAACTATATTCCAGTAATTATGTATCGATTAGAAAAAGTATGCAAAAGATATATGGTGGAACAGCTTTCATTGATCAATTAATTATAAAAATAACACACTTTTTCTGATTAGAAGACGGCAATGTGTTCCATTTAGCTCAAATAGGGTAAGGGGACAAGGTGTGACTAGTGAGGGTCTTGTTCACGTTTTTATCGATATATCGATGAATTATTTAATCGAAAACAATGATTTATTTGTCTTGTTTGATGCTTGAATAGAAATTTATCTGAAAATATTACGGGTAATTTTAAAATTGGATGATTTCGTAGATTTCGACGAATTCAACGATGATAATAATTCAACAGTTTGTTACTCGACTGTCAAGGGTGTGTTATATTTCTAGATAGTAGATATATGTGGTAGAAGCACACTGCCCTCCTTATGGATAGTGGTTTCTGTGACGTATACAACACGAAAACCATTACACTAGCGCTGTTTGTGAATCTGTTTCGGTGAATCTTTTCTCTGCCCCACCATTAAGTCCTGGAATTCATTGCCGGCGCTCGTGTTTCCTTCTTCCTATAGTCCTGGGTCCTATAAGCGGGGCGTGAAAAAGCATCTGATGAGGCCGTCAAGTTGAACGCGACCATTATAGCACTGAACGTGTTTGCAATGGTGACCCTCTTTCATGAGACTTTGCCTTCAGCTTAACTTCAGGCGAGGTAAAGTTAAATTGGCGTGCCATAAATAAATAAAAATGTGAATCTTTTTGAACCTCATATTGTAGTTGCTTTGAAAAACCTCAGCAGATTAATTAAATAATTTACAACAAAGAAAAACGTTTCTACCATACATAGTTATACAATCAGGTTGGCTTTGTAAAGCTGATTTTACAGCTAGTAGGTACTACGAATTTGCGGTCAACTAACTGTAGACAGAAGGACAAACGGACAGCAAGATTACATTCGCTAATATATAGATAATGTATTGACGTTAAGATTAGCTATAATATAAATTCAAACAAATAAATAAAATTGAAGTATTTGTTTGTAATGAGTGACTTCCATCTGACGACCTTTCTCCAATCACGATAGAAAAACCTGCCTATACCGGCTAGCAAAAGAAGTTGACACCCCAAAACTTCACGTAACACCCCCCCCCCCCCTCCCCCATTTTTTAAAATGTATTCACTAATGAGTCCGTTATTTGTAAAAATAAAATATCGACACATTATGCCGCGTCTAAATTTACTTAACATTTTACCGTGACCGTGTCAGAAGTGCGTGTCCGCCGTCTATTCAGCTGCGTGATAGCTGAGCTTAAATGAACCCATCGATCGACTGGTGGCTGTGGCCGCAAGAAGTTACATCCACACTCAAGGCCCTGTCTAGATGCTACGCTGTCTGTTTCGCAGTTCATGTCACAAATCTGGACGCACCTTTACATTACATAATAGCAGTTTCGTTCAGAAGTAATAAAATAAAATTACACACCTACACCGATATTAAAGAATTAATAAAATCGTATTACTGAGAAACATAATCAAATGTTATTACGGTAATTTTGCTATAACCACAGCTTTTACGGCATTTTTCAATACATTTTCAACATTTTGTGGCGGGGTTTTAGGCTAAATTCATATGTTTAAAGAATCATCTTCATACAAGTCCCGGTTCTCATGCGGTTAGTATGTTACCACGGCCAGTATTACCTGGTCGTATCGTCAGGTAATTCAAAGCCCATCGTCTGAGCCTATTCCCAACTCAGTTGGAGACGGCATTCTAGTCTAACTAAAATGCGGCTGAACTTGATATTTTCCGTGAAGCGACTGCTATCGGACCTTCACAACCAAATTGGCGATATCAAACGTCTGTAGTTGGATTAGTCGGACTTTTTAGGGCTTCACATAGGTACCCGTAACAACGGCCATAGATATTCGTATGGCAACTGGGACCGACGGCGACGGCTTAACGTGCTCTCCGCTAGCTATATTTCAGCTATATTTATGAATATATTTATTTGCACAGTGCGGGGATATGTATAAAAATCTTCATATTTTAATAGCATCCCAATTTTTCACCGATACGAATCAATGCAACATTACCTAAGTTTCATTAAATCTAAATAACTCAGAGTCCTACCTAAGAGGGACCAGATTTTGGCGAACAAAAAACGCACCATGATTATCCAACATTAAAACAAACTTCCACCATTGCCTACCTTAAAAAATACACAGGCATCCTCGAAGTAATACTCGAGGAGGACACGACGATATATTATATCCGTCCCAATCGAGCAGTCCGACTGGGGAAGTACCTCCACCCTACAGAATATCGCCGTTTAATAACCTTGTGTTGTGTTTTCGGTGGTGAGTAGGGTAGCCAGAGCTCACTAGAGAGGTTATGTGTTGTCCGTGGCAAAACCAAAGGCTTATCCTACATCTTTTGCGCTGACGACACAGAATGTCTCTGTTCTTACAGGGGTTGCGGCACGAGTGTTATTCCTCTGGTGTTACATTCGCCCATAGGCCATGGTAACCACTTACCATCAGGTGGGCCGCGTGCTTGTCTGCGACCTAAGTTGTATAAAAAAAAAATTACTCAGTCGAGTAAAACTTAGCAAGAACACGTCATTAGGATAGGTCCATTATCACAGTGTTGCAATCTAAATAAACAGAGTAACACAAACACCGATAGCTTATATTTGTAAAACAATTTCAATCAGTTACAAACCACAATGATTCATAGTAAACATAATATTTTGTAACACGTTTAATTTTATAACTAATTTCATGGTTGAAGCTTGAAATAACGTGTTGCTTAACATGATACAATGTTGATCATTTAGCTGTTTCTATGTGATTATAAAATATCTTAAGCTATATAAGACTTCACTAATAACCAAACGCGTGAGTGTAATTTGATTGCTCGTTCTTAGAAAGGTTATTAAAAAACACAAGAAGTAAAGAAGAAGTAAAACTTTGTATATCTGTGCCTCAGCATTTTAAGATTTAGTACGTTGAATTTTATCGATACTTTTATTGATTCAGACATTATCGTTGCACATCACTAGTAAACCTTACAAGGTGAACAGAAACGAAAGACATGCCTAGTGCCGTATATGGCCGTGACACTTACACTGAGTGTGTGGCGCAGGATAGACAGACATTTCTGGGACAAAAGATTTATATTTATAAGATTTTTTGTCTTGAAACTGTCGGTATCAATTTATAGTAGATACTTGGAGACTTTAAAATTAGTTACTTTTAGTTAGGAGTCGAATCGGTTTGGAATTATCCAGGGTACAGAACAAAATACGTTTTCGAAAGTAACCTCGGAACACCTAGGTAACTAATGGTCCAAGAAAGTATCCCTGAGGTACCCCGGAGAACACTAAGGGCATAAAAGTTTCTTTGGAAAACCGAAATGGTCCGATCCACTGGGTGTTCCTTGAGCCCCAGCGGATATTTTTTGATGTTGCCCAAGAGGGTAACAGTAAGAGTAACACGGTATTCCCAGAATGAGAATAATAATGAGCTTCACTGGTCACATATGACTCACAATTCAAAATAGACACATAGTAAAAATCTAGACAGAAAACCCGCAATCAATTTCCCTAGTTAAAGAGAATGATTGATATCAATAGGTCAAATGTAGAGAAGTATTTTAAAACTTGAAAAAGATAAATAAAATCGATAAAGTCGTTCTCAAGTTATGGAGTGCTGTCATGACCAATTACATTGATAATTTTTTTATACCACATAAGCGGCAGTACACGGCCTACCTGAAGTAAAGTGATTACCGTGGCTGTGGTTATAAACGTGAGCAATACTAGGGGCGTCGCACACGTGCCAGGGGCCCTAATCCAAAAAATCTAGTTGCTTGGAAAAATGTTTAGGGCCCTAGACAACTGTCAATTGTTTTGTACAATGGAATAGAAATTTAGCTTCAACATCAGACAGATATATATAACCTAGACTCAGCCTCAGATGCATGGCTCGAGTTTAGAATAGGGTCCTGAATAGGGCAGTAGACTCACCCCTATTACCAAATACAATGATTGGTGAAATGTGGTTGTTAATTAACCATTGGCTAACCCACCGGGGATACAGGCATGAGTTTATTGTATTTAATTCCAATTGAATAAGAAAAAAGTTAAGAAAAAAGAAAAAAGTTAATGAATAAGAAAAGTTTATCATTGAAGTTTTCATTAAATTATACGATGTTAGTTGTGTTAGTGTTAGTAACGATATGTCGACTAAAAGAGTGGACATTGATATATTACAGTATTTACAATTAGGTACCTCGTTGACCATAAAAAGGTAGCATAGAAGGCCATAAGACTATCTGATAGAAACATCTCTTTATATGGAACTAATGACCTATATAATCAACTATTATAAATCTGTGTTAGTAAAAATATGGGTCTAGATAGCCTTCAGTTCAAACTAGTAAATGAGATCCAGTGCATCGGAACCATATTTTAGTTTCACATTGCTCGCCAGATGGTGGCGTAGCGTAGTGCACGCGACTACTACGCATGGGGCACGGGTTCGATCTCCGCTCAGTGCAAAAAGTTGTATGCATGAATATGGCTGTTTGCTCTGGTCTGGTCGTGCCTCGGAGAGCACATTAAGCCGTGCGTCGGTCCCGGTTGCCATACAAACATCTATGGCAGTCGTTACGGGTAGTTGGAGCTCTCAAAAGTCCAACCAGTCTAACTTGGAACTTCGATATGGCGTTGGCGTTAAGAATGGTTAGTATGGTCACCCATCCTAGTCCAACCGTAGTAATCTTGCTTAACCTTGCAATAGAGCTTTGTAGAACCTTCTAGAGTACCTACTATTAATTTGAGCTCCTTTATCCCGAAGATCAATAACAATGTTATAGATGTGATAAAAGACGTCGGCTTGTTTAAACAAGGCTTTGTTTCGTGTTAACACAACTGGGAGGACCGTTTCGGAGTGAAATGCATTCCTTCGCGCACATATGGCGGGCGTAGAGTAGGGTTCAACAGAGGTATTACACCTGAATCACTGATTAAAAAAAGTGTAAGCATCTTTGTCTTGTGAACAAGAAGGTATGTATGTCAGATTGGTTTTTCTATATCACTTATATGGCAGATAAGCGCACGGTTCACGTGATGGTAAGTGGTTACTGTGGCCAGCCCAGTACCCCGATTCTAATCATTGTTAACTATTGTCAAACCACTGGTAATACAAAAAATGCCATTGAAATTTCAACTCTATTCTCATGGTCTTAAAGTTCAAAATTGAATGAAAAAGAGTTTATTACATCGTTTCTTTCACTCTACGTACAATGTATTTTAGATTTTAACAACATTGCAGTAAAGTCTTAAATTCTATGGCATTTGTTGCAATCCTATTGATTTGGCAATTAGACACTGGTGCTGCTGACTCAGTATGAATCTTCTTAAAGAACCACATATTGTAGTTGTTTGAGATAACAACAACAAGGAGGTTTTTAAACAGCTTTGCGAGGATTGAAGTTCTTTCATACATTGCGTATTGTACCGTGTCTACATTTACGTAACATTTTTCCGTGACCGTGTCAGAAATGCGTGTCCGTCGCATATTCAGGTGCGTGATTTTAGGCCGTGTCAGCACAACTCTAGTTTGTGTGCCCTTGTGTCACAAGTTGTTACGTCCACTCTTAATATCAAGTCTTGATACTACAATGTCCGGTCCGCTGTTCATATCACAAATCTGGACGCACCTTTGTATAGTTTTATGGTATTTTTTTTTATAATATCACGCCTATATCCCCGAAGGGGTAGGCAGAGGTGCTAGCACCCACATTTCGCCAGTTTATGTTTTAGGTCCCAATGTAATAGGTGGCGAGCCTATTGCCATTAACCGGGCACTTATAAACCTGCGATAAATACACACATAACTTCGAAAAGCATCGAGTCATTGGTGTGTGCCATGGTAAAACGTGGGATCGAACCCGAGACCTCGTCTCAGCAGTCCATTACCCATACCACTAGGGTACCGCGGTCTTCTTGGTATTTGTACCTTACCATAAGCTCGCCTTACGCGTCTTGCCGTTTCTGTATAAATCAGCTCTAAAGCCACTGAATGATCTGAATATTTCAAGTTGAAGCCCTACCTATAATATACAAACGGAAGAACCCACTTGTAATATAAGCATTTATATTTACTCTTACTTAATAAGTAGATAGGTTTCAATAACACTTAACAAGTACCTAGGTATACATATAAGTATTATGTAGTCTTACTCACGTCAGTAAATAGGCAATGCTTGACGTCTATGTTGTAAATATTAGATGTTTGTTACTGATCCTATATATAACTATACTAGTTGCTGCCCCCGACTTCGCCTGTATGGATGTTGATTGTCACAAGCAAACATAGCCTATGCCCTTTCTCAAGGTCTAATCTATCTCTGTTTCGAATTTCATTCAAATCCGTTCAGTGGTTTAGGTGTGAAAGCTTAACAGACAGGCATAAAGAGTTACTTTCGCATTTACCTTAGTCTCCCAATATCCGGGGGCTAGATGGGGACATCGTGGTTCTCACACCCTAAGGGGGCCATCTAGTAGTGGCCCAAGGTCAGCCGGAGAGCGAGAGATATGTTACCTACAATCTCACCACAACAGAAGACTCGAAGACGGCGTGCATTTTAGTCGGTTCGAGTCCGACATAACTATCACCGGTTCCAGTAGTATCCGAGGAGATTTTGCGTAGCGAAGAAAAAGAAATCATATTCTATTCTATTCTAATAATCACGAAAAAGACTCTCTTTTGCGTGTCTACTCTGTAACTTCATAGCATACACATGCCATACGGGTCCGTACGTATAACACACATTTTTATACTATTTTTATAGCACAATTTACTTGCGTTCCACTGTGAACCTTAATAGTTCATTGTTTATGTTATTTGTCTGTCCGTCCGTCACACCCATTCCCATGAGGTATAGAATTGTTATGATGCATTTTTTTATGTAAATTTTGTATATTTGCGGTTAGTTTTTGTTGGTTACTTGACGAATTTGATTTAAATTTACTAGTTACATTGTGAATGTTGTTTTGTAATATTAATTTTTTCATGAATATAACAAGAATAAACTGTGTAATTTGTGTAATGTCTACAATTTGATGAAAATTGTTGTTTTTCAATACCTGTGAATGGGTTTCTTACAACATCATTATCATTCACACTGTAACTATTAGTTCTGTATGTCTACTGTTTGGTTAGCTTCTAATCTGTGCAAGGTTCGCTTGCCGAATTTCTTTTTCATATCATAACAAGCCTAACTCACACAAATTGGCACAAAGACAACCAAAAACTTTCCCTGCATTGCCAACATAACAAAAATTTACACAGGCATAATCAGCCGTGGCATAGACAACATGGCAGCACGCCAAATTCAAAATGGCGGTTACGTCAGATCACGAAAACTGGTAAACATCTGCAATAAATGATTATTGACTTTTATTAGCAGTTAAATGGTGGTTCACGTGCTTCGAAGATGTTGATCAAAACATATTTTTCCAAAACTGTTTTTACATCACTGCTATATTACTATCTGCCATTATGGGTTCTACATCCGCATACCATTTCGATTTGCATCCAAATAATAATATATAATAATAATAATCATTTATTTCAGGCAACATGAGAAAAGTTATAGTTGTTATAAACTTATTCTACGGCCCATAGATAAATACCACGGAGGACCGAACTATATAGATGACGGAGATGTAACAGTTAGATTTCTCTATACAAAAATGCGTGGCCACTTGCGGGTGTGAAGGGAGACGCGCGGGGACATGTAATCACACCCCTCCACCCGCGTGTTTGTACCCCTCTGTTTAAACCCCTCCTACTTTCAAGAAATCCATCTACCAGAACATAGCGAAACTGGAAACAAACGTGACATGCAATTTTCATTGTAGTTTGACTACTGGCCACTAAGCGCTACGATGAGAATGTTTATTTCCTTAAACTTATCTCGGAGGAAGATTCTTGGGCCCAAATTATAAATTACTCGCTCAGCCCATTTTTGAAAAATAAATATTGCATTTAGAAGTAAATATAGAAGTGGTCTCGCTATAATAATAAACAACACTTATTTTAAATAGCGGTATTGTTTTTGAAAATTGGAACATCTGTTGGTATAAGGGCAAATCATTTAGTTTCTCTACATGGTTTAGTCATAGCCCGGTAGATGGCCTAGTTAACTTTATTTAAAATTTGAAATTTCAGTTAAATTAACTATTTATAAATAAAACGACATTTTTGAAATCATTAATGAACTAAGACAAAATGATTGTTGTGAAAATTTCACAGTACGCATTGAGTATTATTACAACTACGATACATGAAAGACAAGATTACTTACATCTATTCTCCACTAGATGGTTCTATTAGGGTATTTTTTTTATAAAAATTAAAATATAAATCCAGGGGACTTACAGATGAAATGTTACACCATCAGTATGTTTAGACAGTTTTCCTGTACAATTTTTACACCCTGACACCACACACTTCATGACGGAAGACAATGAAAACTATTTTATTCTGCAATTTTTTTAAGAAAAATGACATCCGTACCCAATGCCGTGTCACTAGAACTGATGTGTGACGTCAGAGCCTAAACTTCGTCCCTTTCTAACATTATCTCGCCCGTTCGACACGATTGAATTCTTATGACTCAGTTGCCTTTGCAACAACTCCGCTTACTTCAATTCTCCATGATAAATACCTTAAAACTAAGAATACATACAAATATATTACAAAAGTTGTTAGTAAATAACATTTAACCTATGTTAGTAAGCACTTCCTATACACTAAGTCTTTGTGCGTTCCTGTGGCACTGGTTTATTATTTATAAATTAATGATTTGGATTTTAATATTGTTTTCGAATTAAATAAAAAGTTTTCCGCTGAATGGAGATTTTTTTCCAACGTGTTTTTTCTGTATTTCATGAATGAAACCCATGTCTGTTTTGGCTTTTATGTGTTCACATAAAAGCCAAAACAGACATGGGTTCATCATCAGCATAGTCCTAATTGTAGAACTATGTACATTTCAGCGTGATTAAATTCATAACAAAAAAACATCCCGCTGGCTGGAGGTTTGGTTTCAACCATCATTTATTCTGAAAATATTACGGAACAAATTCCAGTTCTTTTACCATTCGATAGCCCAAATATACAGGCATATTACCTATAGGAACTTAGGCTTACAGGAACAGTTGCTCCCGTTGAATATAGTTACGTCATTTTATCAGTGTATTCTAAAAAAAGTTTTTTAAAATTTTTGCACTATTACTATAAGGTGCTGTCAACAATGTAGGGTAATCCATCCAATCGTTAGCACTACTCCAATTATTGGCACTTTAGAGTTTAGTACAAAAAAATAAGGAAACCATAGATTATTCAAGTCTAGTATGCCTTAAAAAATAAAATAGTATTATTGATATCTTCTGTGCCAATAATAGGATTTTCTATAGTCTTTCGGATTTAAGTATAAAATTGTACTTAATACTATTCAATCACATAAAAATGATTATAAAAACAAAGATTAAAGCATTTTCTTTAATTCTATGATATGTTTTGTCTAGTAGATTTTGTAAATAAGATTTTATGGTAGTTTCATTTTAGACCGACACAGTTCACCCTTAAAGTGCCAACAATTGGGTGGTTTACCCTAATGTGGAAATTGGGTACTTTTGCGTACGTACGCATAAGAATGACACGCGTACCCCACCTACATCACACTTTCTGGATTGACTATATTACATTCCACTGGGATTCTCTCTCTTTCCTATTTTATACCCATAATAATAATTATATTCAACATTTAAAACCTCACCGTCCAGAATAACTCCGAATCATACAGTTATAGTCGTTGGATCCTGAAATAATTTATATGATAGTCGTACGCGCACATGTGCTGTAACGTTAGACGGGTTGTGCAAGCGCGTGAACGGAGCGCGGGTGCATTGTCGATGACGGTACGAGATAAATATCGTGCGTTGCCACGTCATTCAACGTACAGTCACCTTTTTATACCATTGTAGCAAAGCCAGATAGGAGATATCTATATGTTTAAATGTATATCTGTAGATACGTTTGTCTTTCCCTATGTTTGTAGTTGTTGTTGTTTTTTTTAACGGATTTTATGACATGGTAACTAGGACCTTTACGTCAAGTCTTATTTTATTTTATAACACCTTATTCACTTAACTAGTTGGAATGATTGTTGATGATGATGGATGACGATGACGGATGATAGTTGCCCCAGTATAGCGGTGTAGACTTTACTAGAAGCTTTTCTACGGGAGATTTTGACACCAACACGAAAAATCACAATTCACTACAATATTCCACTTTCCTACACTTGTGCAGTTTGTCTAAGCTGTTATGTCTAAAACTCCACCATTTTTACACATAAAAACTCGAATTTACACGAAATATAGAAAATGCAACACAGGAGCGTTATGACACTTTTCGCGTTCCCGCCAAAACTCCAGTTTTTGTTGTTGTTCATACACATATCAAATCTTTATTACACTGGGTAATTAAAATAAAACTAAAAAACCTCTAAATGGAGTACCGCAGTTAAGATTTTCCTTTTAAAATTATTTCAATCGATAATTTTGATTAATTTAAAGAAGAGTTATTCTGTTGCGTTGATCAAACAGAGAAAACGTAATTATTGTAACCACGACAATGAAAACGTACAACACAAGATAAGCTTCACACTGAAATTAGGTCGGGCACTTTCTGCGCGGGCGCTGTTTATTTTCTCTTTTATGGGACATACTCGAATTATTCTACATGTAGATTGAAGTTTTGATTCCCTTTATGATATTAAAGGGTAGTTGCATATTTTAATTTTAATATTCAACGAACCGATAACCATATACGTCATTGCTTTTATTGGTTGTATGTTTGTGCGTCATGAGTTCATATGGCGAATGTGGATTACCGCCGAACTGAACTGAACTGAATCGAACCCACTCTCCTTGCGAAGCAGTAAAGGTTTTACTGCTACACCATAGATACCGTCCATCTTTAATTACGTAATTTAAACAGCAATGTAAAAATAGGTTTATTTATAGGTACTCTAACATATAAAATGAGGGGTACTTTGATGTTGTGAAGTCATTAAAAGTGTGTAAACGCAATTCTAGCAAACAATATAAAACAAGTCAGTTTCATTGGTCTGCGCGCGCGCAACTTTTCGTAAAGACTTGTTGATGGTCGAACAAAAGTCACTGGTTGTATCGATTGGGTATTTTGTAATAAATTGACTGACGACTATGAATTGATATTGCTTATTATTTTTATGATTATATGATATTACTAGCTTACCCGGCAAACGTTGTTTTCGCTTTATATTTTTTAATGCCACATAATAAAATATCTTGCAAAAATTAAAAAAAATAATTAAAGGGTGAACAACCCTTATCACTTAGGGGCATGGAAAATACATAGTAGCCGATTCTCATATGCTTACGCCCGTAATCCCCGAAGGGGTATGCAGAGGTGTAATAAGCAACATTTCGCCAACTATGATTTTCGATCCTTCGTAATAGGGGGCGAACCTATTGCCGCCAATCGGGCACTTGGACATAATGAGTAGGTAAGCCGAAAAAAAATACTTAATCGAAAATGTTGCAGCAATGGAATAAAATTTGACCCGATTTCCTGCTATGCGGTGTAAATCGCAAGGAAATTAATTACGTGCTTAGCCGCACAACACTACCGATTTATTTATGCCCTGCTTTTTTGACACTTTAACTGTATGTTAGCCCTAACGGTACCGAGTTAGGTACCAAAATACGTACGCGACAACTCAAATGTCGTTTACCAATAATTGGGCGTTGAGTGGACACACCCACGCTACGTGTTCACTCAGCCGTGGACAGCGGGTACCGGCAGCAGTAAATAAAGACATCTACTATGGTGACCATTGATTCTGGTTTTATCGGTTTTTTTGGTTACCTGTAACAAAGGAAAAGTTACGTTAGAGAAATATAAATTGCAGTTTATAAATTAGTCTATTAGACAACATAATATAACATAAACTCACGCCGAAGGCAGAGGTGCTGGCACCCAAATTTCGCCAGTTTATGTTTAGCTCCCAATGTAATAGGTGGCGAGCCTATTCACAGTAACCGGGCACTTATAAACCTGCGATAAATACACACATAACTTCGAAAAGCATCGAAAAGTCATTGGTGTGTGCCATGGTTAAACCTGGGATCGCACTCGGGACCTTGTCTCAGCAGTCCATTCCACTAGGCTACCGCGGTCTATTAGACAAGTGACAGTTTATATCAATCTGCTTATTCTAGTCTATTTTACAAAACAATAATCAACGAATTGCCACTTGCCTAGGGGGCAAGTTTGTCCTACAGTCCCGGGTCTTTGGCCTATTGTTTTCTCTCTAACCAGGCGGGCTGGTATAGAGTTTTATTTCGAGTTCTCCTTCTCTGTCAGTGATATCGTCTGCGTATTCTTCTTATGACATCCTTCGGTTGAGAAGCGGTGGTAATATCCCTTTTCCATCAACACACAGGCAAAAAAAATAAGCGGTATGAAATGTACTTCACAGCCCGACACAATGCAACAAAACTAAAAATTATTCAAATCCGTCTTTCTTAAGAACGGCCTGTTTATCTTTCCACACAAGCCATAAACAATATATTATGAGAAAATCGCACAGTGAGCCGGGTGGGCTTACATTTATAAACAAACTTATAAATATAAATTATAAGGAACTTATTGTTATTGGTTATTTTACTATGCGATTTTATTTTAACAATGTTATTTTATGTAAACACAACTTAGACAAATAAGACCATGGACGGAATGCGGGACATGATATGATTGGGAAGGGAATGTATTTTGAGATTATTTCAACAGAGACAAATGGGTAATTTCACGCATGCCTCATTTTTTGCTAATTTCGGTGGTATTTTTCAATCATAGGTTTACCGATGAAAAAATTTAATGGTGTTCTTTTAGAACACATTAGTATTCTAGATATTTAGAAGGAAACAAATAACTGCATTTGTTATAAAAATAGAACAACCACCGAAATTGTCAACCAACCGAAATTGCAAGATCACACCGAAATTATAAATTGTGATATATTTATCTAAACAATATGTACTAACGGCTTGGATGCATGATGCAGATGCTACATCATGCTGCCAAAGGCAATTTTGCTTTTCTCGTCCGTCCATCTCGCAGGAAGCCGTCCCACGCTTCGTCTACCGGTACGCGGTCTCCTTTCAAGAACCTTTCGGCTCCAATGTCCATCTGTTCTTCTTGCTACGTGCCCCGCCCACTGCCACTTCAGCTTACTAACCCTGTAGGCTATGTCGACCACTTTCGTTCGTCTGCGGATCTCCTCATTTCTGATTCGATCCAGCAGAGAGATTTCGAGCCTAGCCTAGATTATAGCCCTTTCCTTGTGTTAAGATCCTCCAGCGATCCTGCCCTGAGCACGATATCGTCGGCAAAACGAAGGTGAGTGATGTATTCGCCATTAACATTAATGCCAAGACCTTTCCATTCCAGTAGCTTAAAGGCATCCTCCATTGCATTGGTGAAGAGCTTCGGGGATATTACATCTCCTTATCTCACTCCCCTCTGCAACAGTATCGCCGCTGTGCTCTGATCTTGTACTCGGACTGACATAGTGGCGTTTTTATACAAACACTTCAGCACTTCGATGTACCGGTAGTCTATATGACACCGCTGGAGAGATTGTAGCACTGCCCATGTCTCGATCGAATCAAAGGCTTTCTTGTAGTCCACAAACGCTAGACATAGTGGCAAGTTATACTCCTGAGTCTTCTGTATGACTTGCCGCAGCGTATGAATGTGGTCTACGGTACTATAACCTTTTCGGAAACCGGCTTGTTCGGGCGGCTGAAAGTCATCAAACCTGCGTTCGAGACGATTCGTGCTAACCCTCGAAAACAGCTTATAAACATGGCTCAGAAGCGAGATGTGTCTGTAGTTCTTAAGAGAGGCTTTGTCACCTTTCTTGAAGAACAAGACTTCCACGCTTCTGTTCCATGCTTCCGGCGTAGTACCTTCGAATAAGACGGAGTTGAAGAGCTTCTGAAGGACTTTAAGTATCGGTGTTCCACCCGCTTTCAGAAGTTCCGAAGTGATTCCGTCTTCTCCTGGTGCCTTGTTATTTTTAAGCTGCTTGAGGGCCACCCTAATCTCGTACAGGCTGATGTCCGGGATATCCTCGGTGTAGTGTCGGGTTAGCTTGGCTCTTGGATCTTTAACCGTATCAGTAGCAGGCTTAGTCACTGAGGTATAAAGCTGTCCATAAAACCCCTCGATCCCCCTCAAAACATCTCCCTTAGTCGACACGACACTGCCGTCCTTCCTCTTCAGTTTTGTCAACTGGCTCTGCCCAATAGACAAGTCTCTTGCGAACACTTTGGAGCCTTTATTTCGCTCAATCGTTTCTTTAATACATTGAGTATTAAAGGCACGGATGTCGTGTCGCAAAGACTGCTGGATACGTCTATTGAGCTGCCGATGTGCTTCAGCGTCATTGGTAGACTGCAGCCTCATAGAGCGTCGTTCGGCCATGAGTTTGAAGGTGTGATCGGTGAGCTTCTGTGGTCTATCTCTTCGACGGGGCCTGAAGAATTTGGAGCCCACTGAATGGACAGCTTGAACCAACCTGTTATTTATCTCGTCCACTGTACTGCATTCTTCTAGGCAAGAGAAGCGATTCGAAAGTTCGAGTTGAAAGCTCTCGGGTTACTGTATATGGGAAGCTCTAGGTCGGAGCGTAGACCTCATCAGACGGGATCTCTCCAGTTTAACATTAATATTTAATGTGCCTCTAACCATTAGGTGATCACTTCAGGTTTTCACCCCATGGATCACTGAGACATCATTGAATATCCGTCTATGCGTCGTCATGATGAAGTCAATCTCATTTTTGGTACGACCACTGGGGCCCATCCAGGTCCATTTCCTGTGGGGCGGTTTTTGAAGAAAGAGTTCATCATAAAGAGTCGCTCTTTCTCAAGAAAGTCGGCCAGCCTCCAACCCCTTCGGTTACGCCTCCCATACCCATATTGCCCTACTCTCAGTAGTAATAGTAAATACGTTAATTATAACAAAAAAATGAGTAATTTTATTATTTATTACCTTGTGAGTAAATATCTTACCAAAGATATGGAAACTCATAGCCATTTTAGTATTGATGCAATATAGGTGGCAATAAATCTACCACCGAAACCACCGATATTGCACCACCGAAGTTAGAAACATCAAGAAAAAATGAAATTAAACAAAACTCAGTGATGCATTCGTCACGTGAAATGTATGATTGCTGAGGGTACCTAACAACACACAACATACTCGCAAATCGTAATGTTAAAACCAAATATTCATTCATACAGTAACCCACCGTGATTGTAAAATTTCGTACTCCCTCTTAGAAATAAGAAGGTACTTACGTATTAGCGGAAAAACTGGGCAGAATCGGACATGCCATTACTGCGTAAACGCAAGAGCATGACTGGAACTCCGCGTGCGTAAGAAGATAGATCGTTTAAATTGACGTGTATACGTTGTATAAGGGTTTAAAAAAAACACACCGAAATTGCACTTTAGGCGCGGACGTTCGTTATCGACATTGTCACGATGTCTGCGTTATAATAGAAGTAATGAAAGCAGTAAATATGGTTGCTTCATATATTAATTAACATAATAATCTTAATTTAAGTACTAAATTTGCAATCATAGCGGACTTAAAGAGGTAAATGCGCTTAAAGGTGCATCGCGGACACGCCACCGTTATTGGAATCTAGCATATTTTATTTTTTTTAAATTTTATGTTTTAGAGAAATGTATTTTCAGTAGTGACTTCATATAAGCTAGTGTTCGTATTACATGAAAAAAAATAGAGTGGTCATAGATAAACGTTTTACATAGTGATTTCATGCGACGAAACTCTAAAAATGCGGTCGGTGAAATTACCCAAATATATAAAGTAAGTTATTCAAGAAATTAGAAATTTTTTACAGGGTCGGCAACTCGAGTGTGACGCTTTTAGTGTTGCAAACATCCATAGGCCACGATGACTACTTTCTATGAGGTGACACAATATGCTTCTCTGCAATTTAAGTGAAAAATAGAAAAAGCAAGAAGATTAAATGAGAGAGGCGATAAAAATGACATACATAACCTCTACTATAAAAAACTTATAACATGTTTTTCTTTAAGTTTTGGTTGGGATTATTTTATTTCAAATACTTACTGACCTATATAGTCCCAAGTTTTATATAAATATTGTGCAGAACTTGTCAAGGAATGTGAAAGATGTATAAGGGGAGAGAAAAATCTAAGAAAATATGGATGGTACTGTAAATGTTGCAATGTTGACTACAAACGGATATTTATAAAAATAACACACATGTTGAGTCGACTACGATAAATTCAGGAGGGCGGTAAGAAGAGAATGATTTGTAAGTTATCATTTTCATACATAAACATAACATAAACTCACGCCTTTATCCCCGAAGGGGTAGGCAGAGGTACTAGCACCCACATTTTGCCAGTTTATGTTTAGGTCCCAATGTAATAGGTGGCGAGCCTATTGCCATTAACCGGGCATTTATACACCTGCGATAAATACACACATAACTTTGAAAAGCATCGAAAAATCATAGCTATTAGTAACTCTCAGTAAATTAGCTGTGTATTGTCGTGTTACTTATATCACGCCTACACTTCATTGTGAGACTTTTATAAATGTTTTCGTATTTGGATAATTGATTAATTTTGTCATGTCATAAGTATTGTATTTGAATTTTTCAATACACAGATCTGTATCATAAGCATTATAGTGTAAGCGAAAGTGGGACTAATAGCTTACCAATATTAATCATCATCATCATCATTATTTCAGCCTTAGGACGTCTACTGCTGAACATCGACCTCCAATACGACCAATATTAATACTAGTGGATAATAGACTTATATTTCTGATTAGAAATTGAAGCAAAAAGGGGAGAAATGGAAACCTTAATCATACTAGTCTCTATTTTTATTTAGATATTTATCAATGTTTCTAGGAACCAATTTGGTGTTTTACAAATAAGTAAAGATTAAAAATAATGAGCCAAAAACTAAATTACAAGCATAAAAAGGATTGATGTACGAAATATTTGGCCACACGACCGCCATGGTAACGGAACATTTTTTGTTCAAGCACATGGCGTTCCGGACCACTGGGCGCCGTGACCTCTTTATGGGGTCAAGTTTGAACAAATTGGAGCCCTAATACATTAAATTTTTATATCAATCATATTTTATAAGCATAGAGAAATAGATTTAGAGTTATTAAAAACTATTACAGCTCGAGAAATGAGTTGGCATAAAATATGACCCATTGTTTTTTGAACATCAAAGCGAGCTTCAAAGCTTATTATTAGGGTACCAGGAAAAGGAGGGCCAAGGTGTTTCCGCACGTGCCTTTGTATAGAGGGGACGTAATCCCTAAAATAACATATTGAGGTCGCTAATGTAGGTGAGCCAGGTTAGTCGGGGGTCTCTATAAAATATCAATTCTATTTTAGAGAAGATTCCACAGCCACAAAAGACGATGTGTGAACTTTAGTTAGACTTATTATACCTTCATTATTTTATACGACTGTGATAGGCTTAGCATATACGTGAAAGTGTATGGCAATACTTCACACTATAAAGATCAATGCGGACCACGGAACAATGAATGTAATATATTACGGGCATATTTCTGACGGATCGCATTTTACGCGAGATATGCCCACGTATTTTCGAGTACGCGCGAGCATTTTTTGTCACCTTCAAGTGTATATGCACGTTATTTTAATAACTGTAAGGTTATTGGACTGTTGAGACGAGGTCTCGGGTTCGATCCCAGGTTCTCCCATGGCCAGCCATAAGTGCCAGTTAATGGCAATAGGCTCGCCACCTATTACATTGGGACTTAAACATACTCATCTCATCTGATCTCACAAACGCCTATATGCCCGAAGGGGTGCTAGTACCCACATTTCGCCAGTTTATGTTTAGGTTCTGGGTTCCATTACGGTTCCATTCTATTCGGTTCCATTGGGACATAAAAGTGTGTCTTCGGGGATATAGATGTGAGTTTATGTTATGATATTCGAGTGTCTTAATAAAATCCTCTCTCCCTGTCTGAGGTGACACTAACGAAGTTATATTTTGATGAAAGTGCTATAAATGGCATATGCATACTATTCGGCATAATGTAAGCGTACCGCATAATATGTCTATTATTCTGCTGGCAACGTAATATATATACAATAACTTCATAACATCTAAATTTAAATATCTAGGACAGGATATTACGTAATAGTCTATGATATAACACAGATTCTAGTCTCCAGACCTAATAACCTTCCCCCCACATTGTGGGAAGAGGGTCATCTCAACAAGATGTCCCCGGGTCTGCCGGGGTGCGAGAGATATGTCTTGCATAATCTCACCTCCGGCAATCGAGGATCCATGGACGGCGTGCGTTTTGGTCGGTTCGAGTCCGACATAATCACCTCCATCGGTTTTGGTGGAGGTGGTATCCGTGGGGATTTTGCGCACGATAAAAAAAAAAAGACCTAATAACCTTCCACTCATAAAGCACTCTGAAGAATGCCCGTTAATTTGCAAAAAGCGCAGTAAAAATTGTAAAAGCTAGTAGGTGTATTAGTTACACCTATAGCTGTTAATGGAATTAGGTCTTAAACATAAATTTCTCAGACCTATTTACCTAACTAGGTGAATGAGGGCGTCGAACTAAGTAATGAAGTGGAGTGAAAAGATTTTATATTTGCTTTTTATAAAAGTTTCTGAAAGGTACTCAGTGCCAGTAGCTTGCTAGAGAGTCACGGGTTCAAATCCTAGCCATTACACTACTGATGTGAACACACTCCTAACACAAGCTATTAAGCTTTGCTTGAGGAGTTGAGGGAATATAAATAATTTCGACTGTTATACTTAAAAAATAAAAGTTGTCGCTAGAAGATTGATTAGCTGGCACACAAGCACAATGACCGCCTGTTGAGAAGCGATTACAGTAGCCTAACGAACGTGTACCTCCAGAGACCATGTAAGACCTTATCTATATGATAAGCCTGTTGTTGTGTTGCCCGCGGCTCCGCCCGCGTGGACTTCTGATCCCGTTCCCGCTGCTCCATGAGCATTTAAATAAAATAAAAATAAAATAAAAAAAAATAAAAATAGCCTTTATTTACTCACTACTTACAAAAACTGTTTACACTTTTTGTTTTTTGCATCTGTATTTTTCTATTAAAATTTTTAGTTATATATTTTTTCTTATAAGTTCTTTACTTTAAATTAACTTTACGAGTATATAAATAGTATCCATCTGCGTGTTTGCAATTTATATAATAGTCTCAGCTCTATCCATATATCTATATACTTATTTTTCTCTACAGACGAACATATATACACACATATATTTATATATATATATATCTGTCCTTGTATGTGTGCATGCAACTTAGATAATTATTCTAATAATCAAATAGTGATCGCCTCTGCGGCGTAGGCCTCTCCTAAACCTTTCCATAAATCTCTTTCTCGAGCCATTTGCATCCAGTGATTTCCACATCTGCGACTGTAAGCGTCTCTCCATCTTTGTAGTGGTCTCCCTCTTCTCCTTTTTCTGTCCCTTGGTACCCACTCTGTTAAACGTTTTGTCCATCGATTATTCATCCTACAAACATGTCCTGCCCATTGCCAACTCAGTATTCTAATTCTTTTTCTTACATCTATCAGTTTTGTCTTGCTTCTGATGTCACTGTTGCGAATTTTATCGGATAGTTTTATTCCCAGCATACTTCTTTCCATTTTTCTTTGGCAGATAGCAATTTTTTCTTCATCCACTTTTCTTACTGACCACGTCTGACAACCGTATGTTAGGGATGGTAATACTGTTGTGTCGAAAATTTTTTTCTTTATATTTAGACTTACTGAGTTATTTTTCATGATCTCACGCAAGCCCCAGTATTTTTTCCACGCTAAAGTTATCCTTCGTTGTATTTCTCTTGCGGTGTTATTTTCAAATGATATAAGTTGCCCCAGATATATATATTCTGTTACGTATTCAATTTTTTCTCTCTCTATGACAACATCCTGCATATCTCCATTTGTTAGGATCTTAGTTTTCGTTGTGTTGAGCGACAGTCCCACTTTTTGACTCTCTAATGCTAGTTCTCTGACCATACTCTCAAGCTCTGTCGCGTTTTCAGCGAATACTACGATGTCGTCCGCGAAGCGCAGGTGGTTCAGTAGTTCTCCATCAATGTTTACTCCTTTTGATTCCCAGTTCATGCGCCTGAATACAGATTCGAGTACTGCTGAAAAGATTTTTGGTGAGAGCGGGTCTCCTTGCCTTACTCCTCTTTTTATAGGAAACTCTGATCCCTCGCGTTCTAACCGTACTTTAGCAAAGCATTTTGAATATATACTATTTATTATATTTATATATGATGGATTTACCCCTTGTTGTGCTAGTGAAGTCCATATTGCATCGAAATACAAAGAGTCGAAGGCCTTCGCATAGTCTATAAAACACATATATAACGTCTTCCTGTACTCTTTAGTTTTTTCAATTAATTGTGTTATGACTTGTATATGATCTATAGTCGAATATCCCCTGCGAAAGCCTGCTTGTTCACGCGGTTGGTTTTCATCTAAATTAACTGTTATTCTGTTTAATATTATTTTTGAGAAGACTTTATATAAGTTTGTCATGAGACTGATTGGTCTATAGTTACTGAGAACATTTCTATCTCCTTTTTTGTGAAGTAATATAATTGTCGACTTTGACCATTGTTCCGGCGTGGTTTCTGTTTTTAGAATATTGTTAAACAGTATCTGTAAAGGTTTCTGAAGTGAATTTGATAGGGATTTTAGCACTTCATTGGCAATGTTGTCACTTCCTGGGGTTTTGTCATTTTTCTGTGTATTTATAGAATGTTCAATTTCTGATATAATGATATCTGGTATCTCTAAGTCCTTGTTCACTATGTTGTGGTCGTTCAGTTCTATACGGTGAAATGTTGCATAACGCGTATTAACTTCCATACTGTATAGCTCGGCGTAGAAGTTAGTTGCTTCTTTCATAATATCTGGACGTCTGTATTGCATAATTCCCAGTCTATTTTTCATATTCACTGTCCATTTCTTTTTGTCACTCAACTCTTTGTAGGCTTTGCGTAGAGCCCCTGATTTATTTATAAATTTTTCAAAAGTTTTTTTGCGGATTAATTTTTTCTCATTCGTTATGTTCCTATTAATTATTTTGCTTATTCGTGTTATTTCGGACTTGATTTCTGTTGTTCTTCTCTTCTTACACAGTTCTTTTCTCTGCTCTAATAGGTTTTTTGTTTCATCGTTAATATAGTTATTTGGCAGTTTCTTTTTAGATGGCAAAAGCTTTAGTACTTTCTGTATTTCCATTTCTAGATTATTATATTGGTTTTGAACTTCGCTTGACATATTAACGGCTTCCATAAATTTATTCTCCCAGTAAAAAGCATCATCTTCTGATATTGTTGGTAAATCTCTAGTGTATTCAACAGGTTTTATTTTTCTCCTCTTTGGTTTCATATCCAGAGATAATACACAACGTATCATTCTGTGATCGGTTTTAAAGTTAAAGTTTTTTATTATATCAAATTTCCTTATATATCTTGGTTGGTTTGTGATTATATAATCTATCTCATTAAGGTGCTCACCGCCTGGTGATCGCCATGTCCATTTTTTGCGTGGGTTGCATGGAAACATGCTGTTTATGATGGAGTAGCCGTTCTCTAGTACGAATTCCACTAATTTTCGACCGTGTGGACTTCTTTTTCCGTATGCATACTTCCCTATGTTATTTTCTTCATTTTCTTGAGCTTTACCTATTCTTGCATTGAAATCGCCAAGCAGTATAAGGTTTTTTGTATATGTAGAGTCTAAGGCCAGTTGCACTGTTTGATAAAAGAGATCTATATCTTCATCTGTGTACTCCTCTGTGGGGGCATATACTTGAATAAACGACCAGGTAGAGTTGTCATTTAATTGCATTTCCAGCAGTGCCACCCGATCCGAGAAGCTTCTTAGGCTCAATATGTTATTTTTCAGCTGCTTTTTTATTAAGTATCCAACTCCATTTCTTCCATGCGTTCCAGATGTATGGTATAGGATAAACTCAGAATATTCTTCTGCTTCTTCCATTCCTCTTCTAGTTTCACATAGGCCAATTATGTCCCACTTTATGTCTTTAATGGCATATTTCAATTCTTCAATTCTGCTATTTGACAGTAGAGTATTTACATTGATGCTTGCTATATGTAGGTTTAGTGGTTTTTCTCTTTTATTAATTGTTTTGCTATTGTTCTTGTTATATTGCTTTTGTTTGAGATTTAGGAGGTGGTGGTCAGACTCTTCCACGGTGACCGGCCGGCTTGGAAGAGGGAGAGAGGTAGAGGAGGCACTAGCTAGTTTTTTGAAGTAGTTTCATTTGACAATGTTTGGTTATTAAGGTTCAATTGTGGTGGGCGTAAAAAACCTGTTATAGTTTGTGACTTGTTCTTTTTTGTAGCATGCTTAGTTCCTTCACAAGTTGTTTCTTTCATTTCTTTCTCTGCCTCCTCGGGCGAACTTGACATATGTCGTTTGTTCCTTTCAGTGTGTGTGCGGGGTTGTGTTTTGTCTGTTTTTAGTTCTACGATTTTGTCATAGCGCAGAATCACTCTCTTCCCTGCCAGGCGCTCTCGTTCCAGCTCTACCTGTAAGTCTCTACGTTTCTGTAGAACACTGGCTGGAAAATCTTCTTTTAGATACATATTTGTATTATTAAGCTTCCTTCCCTTTTTCAGTATTTCAATTTTCCTATTGACTGTAGTCATTGTAACCACCACTGGTCTCAATTTTCCTGATTTTTGCCCGATTCTGTTCACATTTTCTATTTCCCATTTCTGACACGGTATTTCCAAAATATTTTGTATGACATCCACTATTGTAGAAAGCAGATTTTCATATCCAGTTTCCTTTTCTTCAATCCCGAAAAATATTACATTTTTCCTTCTTGCCTGCTTATCTAAGAAATCAATGGTTTTTTGCTGTTGATCAATTTTATTTTCCAGCTGTTTTGTTTTGGCTTCGATAAAGTTGAATTTTTCATCAATATTGTTGTTAATAGATACCATAATATTATTTTCCATCTCTTTCATATTTTGTTTTTGTTTTGACAGGTCTTCTTGTATAATTTGTAACATTTTAAGAATTTCTTCCATACTGCTGCTGCCCTCTATTGGGTTTCCCGCGATGTTAGTATTTGTATATATTTTTGCTGCTGGTTACTAGATGGCGCTATTTTCAATTTTGATTTCTTCGCAGTTAACTTAGTTATACTACTGACCGCTAGATGGTGTTACTACGCGATATCGATTTGCTACGATGATTTCGCATTTCATTGCATTTGATTTTTAGGTTATAATTTGCACTTTTTAGTATAACACAGTCCCATCCGCATAGTATATCTGTCCTTGGCTAGATAATCGGAGAAACTAACCTTCCAATTGTAGTATTTTCCACATTTCAAGTGTTGGGAAGTTTTTCCAGCGACTAACAGTTTCTTGCGGTTTCTTGTAAATTTTCAAGTTATTATGGAACCAGCACTGAGTATAACATTTATCCAGTAAGTTCACTTGTATTTACACACAATTAACTGTATTTTATGTCTATTTCTTGGTTAATTCACTTTTTATGCATTTAAGATAGCGGACCAGATGTACACATGAGCACAGTAACGCCCTCTCCATGAGCATTTACGGGTATGAAAAATAGATGTTGGCCGATTCTCAGACCTACTCAATATGCTCACAAAATTTCATGAGAATCGGTCAAGCCGTTTCGGAGGAGTATGGCAACGAAAACTGTGACACGAGAATTTTATATATTAAATAACCCATGAGATAATCGACCAAGCAGTTCTTACACAAGATATTACTTCAAGATTATAAAGATGAACCTAATCTTATCAACAAAACTAAATCAAACATTGCATAAATCTGTTCGTGTAGACTGCAGAACATCCATGCCAAAATCTAACCTACTTAATCCAGACAAAATAAATACAGTCTAGGGATGTGAAGTCATTTTAATATCGATACCTATCAGATAAGAGTGTATGGATATAAGAATGGCCAAAGTATGAATGTAGAGGGCTTTACAACCAGAGGTCGGCCCAAAAAAAGATGGATGGATTGTGTGAAAGAAGAAATGGCATGGAAGGGAGTGACTGAGGAAATGACATCCGATAGGAATGTATGGAAGAGAATGACATGTTGCGCCGACCCCAAATAATTGGGACAAGGGCAGGAAGATGATGATGATCAGATAAGAGTGTAATAAATCTTTGCTTAGTATAGATGGCGCTCAGGATAGATGGCGCTCAGCGTGTCAAAAATATCAAATACTGTCAAAAATGTCAATGATCTTTCTTGAAATTTACATTGGATTTTTGTCTTTTTGACATTGGAGAGATTAGATTAGATCTTTGAACACCAGAACCAGAACTAATATCTGTACGTCTGATATTTGAACATTTCGCTTCTGTCCAGTAGAAAAGGATGCTGAAACTTGCCGTATAAAAATTGGAAAACGGACCCCGAATATCGAGGTAATGATGAATGCAATAAAAACTTTACTTTAAAAATATATAGATATCGATAAATAATTCTGCATTAATATCGTACATTTTAGATATCTGTTACTCCGTTTCACGATACATAGTGCAACTCTAATCCAAAGTAAATATTTGAACATTACGAATGCAAAAAATCTGTTCAGCGCGTTGAACCGATGGCCTAAATCTGTTTGGTGATTTAACGAAGTGAAGGCACAAATATACACATTTAAAGTAGGAAATTGACACGAATTCTTTGTATCAGATACTGAAATATGGATACTAGATCTAGTTTCAGATAGTCTGTTTTTATTGGCAGACATTACACAGTTTGATAGTTATAATTTTTTTCTGGATGATGTGAAAATTAGGGGTTGTGATACATGAAAAACTTTGTACAGATGACATAGCCGTGCGTTTCTTCGGGTACTGTACCTACCTTCTTTTCAACTTCTTTTCAAAGGAATCGGGTCAAAATTCAAAATTTATTTAGTTGTAACATTTTCGGTTAGAAATAGCGTATCCATTTTTTTTACGAAGTGCCCGATTGGTGGTAAAAGGCTCGCCCCCTATAACGTGGGACCGAAAATCATAGTTGGCTAAATGTAGTTATTTAATACACGTCTCCTTTCGGGGATTACGGGCGTGATCATATGTATGTATATATTATGTAGGTACTATATTCAACGAATGAGACTCTGGTGCGTTACAGTTCATTTATAGATCTAAGGTGGCGTTTGGATGTAGTAACCGCGACTAAATGCGGCCGTCGGAAAAATTACCCCACGAAAAAAGTTGGTACAAAAAAAACAATTTGGACAGTAGAGAAATAACAAAACTATGAAAAACGAAATATATAAAAAACAAATTTCAATTTCTAACACAAATATTTATCGTCCCTTCGCATCTCAACAAATTGATATTTAACAAGCCCTCTCCGAGTTTATATAAAAGTTTTTTTTTTTCAACTATTTTCGCTCCAATACCTGCGTACACGCAGCCGTTGTCCGGGGTTAATAGTCCAGCAAATGTGGACACATTATTGCGTCCATTGTGGTATAGGGTGACCATATGGTTCAGGGACTTATGTAAATAATCCTGTCTTGATATGCAAAAAGGGTGAAGTAAAATAATATGTTTAATTTGTGTATTATTATAATTAGTTCGTGATTAAAAATTGTATTAATTTATCTATCATTGTATCTAATCATGACCTTCATCAAAATTGTCGCCACAGCTTTGACGGACCCCACCCTTGGTGATTTCCATTCATCCATGAGCAATTGGCTAAATTGTTCAGTTATGATGATGATCGTGGAGAGGGCGGGAATATGCCAACTGTAATTCAGTTGGCATATTCCCGCCTGTTCCACGATTTTGATCTGGCATCAAAATCATGGAGCTGGCGGGAATATGGCTTTAACACTAAACTTAAACATTTTAATCTATATCTAATATATAAAAATCAATGCCACTTTTCATTGTAATTTTATAACTCAAGTACGGGCTCACCTATCCAAACCAAATGTTCAGGCTTTGTTCGGACTATTTAGTAGATGGTTTATGTGAAGTTTGCAGAAAATCGGTCGAGCGGTTTAAACATACAACGGGCGAAGCTGGAGCGGGTCAGCCAGTATAATATAAAAATGAATCGCAAAATATGTTGTAAAGCGCATAACTCGAAGACGGCTGGACCAATTCGTGTAATTCTTTTTTTTATTTGATCCTTAAACTCTACGGAAGGTTTTTATGGAGCAGCGGGAACGGGTTTAGAAGTCCAAGCAGCGGTAACAGGATGAGAAGTCCACGCGGGCGGAGCTGCTGGCAAAAGCTAGTTTTTAATGAAATCGTTCTCAAGAACTCCAAAAATATTGAGATGCTATTCTAATCAAAACCATATACGAGTATGGTTAGAAAATATTATTGGATAAACAGACAGTGCTTTTAACTTTTAACACCATGTAAAGATGGCCACTCTACACTATTACTAGTAAAATTCCCGCAACATGCGACAATTGAGCAGGACGAGCGTGTTTAATGTTCTTTACTAATGCCATCGCGCGACATTTCCTGCATATTGTGTTGTTAGTTATTTGAATAAATACATTTAAATTGTGGTTAGATTAAGTTATTGTTACATTAGTGGAATTAAATATCCAACAAGACTAAAAGGCAACTATTGCCGCGTGTGGTGTGCGGTGGAGTAGAATTGCCCCCCAATCTCTTCCCATGAGGTGTCGTACAAGGCGACTAAGGGATCAGATCCATCTTTACTTATGGCAGGGGCCCTGGGCACACAAAACTTAGAAGCCCTTTTGGAAAGTTTAGAGTATTACATTTCTTTTCTTCAGAGGTGGTATTTATTTTTATATAAAAAGGACATTAGCAACCGCAATTACTAATATTCCCTTTAACCCCTCCAGCTAAGCTCAATGGCTTGTGTCAGTAGTGTAATGACCAGGATTCGAACAAGTGACCTCTCGATCGTAAAGCCGACTCCTTAATCAATAAGCTACCAACGCATATTCTTTCTCCGCCACCATACGTAATATAAAGTCAGAAATTTAATTTATATTATTTATTGCTGCAATAAATTGCAGCTGCCATTTTACTATAGCTGTATGGAGTTATGCGGAAACTCTGGTTTCCTGATATAAGTAATAATATAGTAGGAAATACTTTTGATGTTATTATGAATCGATTAACATCAATCACTAAAAAAAAATCAATGGGCGGATGTGTGTAGGTATGTATGTCATCTACCTATATATCACATGTGCTAATTTCAAAACAGTTAATCGTTATAATATTAAGACAATTCTCCTCTTCAACATCAATCAATCTATTAGGTTATCGCAGTCCACTGCTGGACATAGACCTCTCCCAATGTGCGCCACTGATCCCTACCTCCCGCCCTCCGCATCCAGTCTGTCCAGCTGTCTTTTTCAGGTCATCAGTCCATCTGGCTAGGGGGCATCCTACATTCCGTTTGCCTTCTCGCAGCCTTCACTCAAGAACTTGTTTACTCCAACGGCCATCGGTCCTTCGGCAGATGTGGCCAGCCCACTGCCACTTCAGCTTGGTTATTCTACGAGCTTTGTCGGTAACTGTAGTTCTTTGTAAGATGACCTCATTGCGAATTTTATCCTTCAAAGAGACTCCAAGCATAGCTGGCTTGCTCCATGGCTCTCGGTGCGACTTTTAGTTAGTGGACTCCTGTATGTCATAACAGATGATGCAGATGTTTCATTACCGATGGCAGCGTCAACCAACACATTAGTAGTAGATACAGAAGGTTTTAAAAGTTCCTGGACACCTTAAGATCTTTAATCTTTTGACAACTTAAGTCTAATTTAACCAAAAGTAACATAGATAGCGTTAATAAAATAAACTAGATCGATGTCTTGTTTCTTTATAACAAAATAAGTAAACTCATGCTAGAAGCATCCTAAACTTAATTACAATAATAAGTAGATCTATTATCCAGTAGCTTCTACGACTAGTAGTTGTGTAGTGGCATCATTTCATACATTTTTAGTATCAAATTGTCCAGTAATTTTAGTGATCATTGTACGTACACGATTATCCCTTAGCTATTGTATAGTAACTATTGTAATCGATAATTATAATGAGCTCTACAATTAATACCTATTTTTGTTGTTTATCAAGTAAAGTTCCAAGTTTATCACTACGTTGATCAATATTATATTTTATAATAATGACGTCATGGCATTTTGTAGGTTAAGGAGTAACTAGTTGTGTGGTCTAAAACACAGGCGGTCTAATAACGAGACTGTTAAAGAAAAAAAAACAAACTATGTGATATGATATGACACCTGAGAAAGACGCATGACCGCAATATAAAATAAAAAAAGCACATTGCCGATGATTATTTAAGGAGTGATCTAGGGTTTATAACATTTAAGTGGCAGTCAAGCACACGGCTTACCTGATGGAAAGTGATTACTGTGGCCTTTATACGTTTGGTTTTGTACACTTGTGCTGAGTTTATTGCCGGTTATTCCGGGCAGCGACTGCTACTGACCTTCACAACCAATGTCGAAGTTCCAAGTTAGACTGGTTGGACTTTTGAGGGCTCCAATTACCCATAACAACCGCGATAGATGTTTGTATGGCAACCGGGACGTTTAACGTGCTCTCCGAGGCACGACCAGACAACTTTTTGTACTGAGCGGGGATCGAAACCGCGCCCCGTGCCTAGCAGTCGCGTGTATCGCTACGCCACGAAGGCTGTCATTTTTTAGAACCATTTTTGGATATAAATTCTCAAAGGTGATTCGGCCTTCAAACATCACATTACCCACCATGAAAAGTTTAAAGTAAACCATAAGTTAAAACAGCTACACGCTTATGACTCACGCCCCACAGGAAGTGGTCACCCTCGGCCTATGTGTAATACATGCATTACACAAATTACGTATTATTATTGTACCTATTATTATTCGACACCCTTTCATAATTAAACATATTATTATATATTATTACGGTTAATAATACGAGGAGCGTGTAAAATGGGCAGTGGGTCAGTAAGGTTCGTGTAACCAGATAGCCTTTGAGTGCAGGATGTTCATTAGGGAAGAAAAATGGCGGTTAATTACTAATGTATTTGGATGATTTAATAACCTTGTGTTGTGTTTTCGGTGGTGAGTAGGGTAGCCAGAGCTCACTAGAGAGGTTTTGTGTTGTCCGTGGGAAGACCAAAGGCTTATCCTACACCTTTTGCGCTGACGACACAGAACGTGTCACGAGTGTTATTCCTCTGGTGTTACACTCGCCCATAGGCCACGGTAACCACTTACCATCAGGTGGGCCGCGTGCTTGTCTGCGACCTAAGTTAAAAATAATAAAAAAAAATGATTGCTAGTTCGAATCCCGCGTAGACGATAGCTTTTACTCATTGTTGGCCAAGAATAAGTTAGTTTTTATATATTTTCAAAACAATGTAATATTGTTCGGAAAAAAGGCGAGGTGAATTCAAATTTCTTTGATGATGATTAATTGAAGCCTTCGGTCTTCCCGCTGACAACACAAAACCTCCCTAGTGAGCTCTGGCTACTAACTACCTACTCACCGCCGGAAACACAACACAAGGTTATTATTAGCCGCGGTTTTCTGTAGGGCGGAGGTACTTCCCCAGCCGGACTGCTTAATAAGGACGGGAGATACCGTCATGTCCTACCTCCATGTAACGGGGATGGATGGGATAGTAGGATTTATATACCACAAGCACACGGCCCGTCTGATAGAAAGTGGTTACCATGGTGTACGGCGTGCTGATACTGTAGAAACGTTCTAATGCCTGGTTTTGAACCCCATATTGTAAACATAACATAACATAAACTCACGCCTAAATCCCCGAAAGGGTAGGCAGAGGTGCTAGCATCCACATTTCGCTAGTTTATGTTTAGGTCACAATGTAATAGGTGGCGAGCCTATTGCCATTAACCGGGCACTTATAAACTTGCGATATATACACACATAACTTCGAAAAGCATCGAAAAGTCATTGGTGTGTGCCATGGTAAAACCTGGGGTGGAACCCGAGACCTCGTCTCAGCAGCCCATTACCCATACCACTAGGCTACCGTAGCCCATATTGTACCCCACTAGGTAACCCAGGTACTCCATATTGTGGTCGTTTGGAAAAATTATATATTATAGTTTAAGGAATATTTTACAAAAGCAATGATATATTTCTTACATTCCCAATCTACCATAACCTAAATAAACATAAGATTGATGGTAGCAACATTCTTAAAAAGCTTCCGTATTTCCCCATTAATATAAGCAATAACTAGTTCGTCTGTTTGTGTAAAAATAACACAGAAATAGTTGCCTAACACATGGAATATCGCCAATGACATGAATGCATTGGGCGGAGAAGACATTCGTTATAGTTCACATATAAATAGCTAGATGAGTCTTTTTTTATACCAATTAGGTGGCAGACAAGCTTGCGGTTATTAAGAACCTTTGCAAGACCAACCTCCATGGCGTAGCGGTAGTGAACTCGACTGCTACGCAGGAGAAGCGGGTTCGATTCCCGCTCAGTGCAAATATTTGTATGCATGAATATAAATATTTGCATTGGTCTGGGTGTTTCTATGTATATATTTATAAAAAAGAATGGTGTGTGTGCCTGGGATCGAACCTGAGACCTCGTCTTAGCAGTCCATTACCCATACTACTAGGCTACCGGTAAACAAAATAAATAATACTTTTCTACATCAGCATCCACGAGACCTCGCACCATGGAAACCCGTCTTTAGCAGCCCTTATTTTATTTCACAAGAGCGTTGTACCAAATTAGGCACATTCACAGTCAAACTTCTTAATATAATCTCATACGTAAACTACTTAACAGCCCATTCAATAATTTCTAACCCTCCCAACCCCATAACATCACCTTTATTCGTCAATAGGTCACGCCATCTAAAATACGTAACCGTGACAAAACTACAAAGTCTCAAATTCTTTTGTGTGGGTTGAAAAAAGGAAACAATACCCTCCTTTGCGTCGCGCAGTCGGGTAAAAAAACTATAAAGAATATTTGTTAGGGTTATCACTCGCACAATAATATACAGTCATCATTCTCTGAACCTTTTCCCAACCCAGTTGAGGTCGGCTTTCCAGTCTAACTGTGATGCTGCTGAACGTCGATATATTCCGTGAAGCGACAGCTGCCATCTGACCTCCACAACCAATGGTCCAATGACCAATGGCGATATCGAAGACCATAATATACAGTATAGTATCGTAATAACATAACAGAAAAAAAACTGTGACATGACAAGTTCCGTTGCGGAACCGATGTCGCCAAAATCACACATACAACTGTTAATAATACGTTGCTTTGCTAGTAAACAATAGTTTTGATTGGTCGTATTTCTATACTAACTTTAATGCCAAATTAGCTCAAATCATACGTACTACAACACGAAAACACACTTTAACCTTTCGAAATAGATACTACTTTGGTATACATATAAAAGTATTTATTATTATATCATTTCACTATTCGATAGTGTAACTAAAAAGGAACGAATTCTGAAAAGTAATGGCGTACGGCAAACTTAAGGAAAGATTTCTATTTTATTTTTCACTAACACTTGACCCGCGCAACTTCCGTCTGCGTCACCCCGTTTTTGCAACATTTTTCATTCCTGCTCCGCACCTGTTGGTCGTATAAACCAACCTCTTTAACCGTTCTATCTATTAAAAAATCTGCATCAAAATCCGTTGAGTAGTTTAAAAGATTTAAGCTTACAAAGGGACATAGGGACAGAGAACGCGACTTTGTTTTATAAGTACTATGTAGTGATAACTAAATACCTAATTGTTCGAAATAACCACAAATTCTTCTCAACACATAGCTGGATTTGACGGCGCAAGCATTGTACAGTATTTAACATTATTCATATATATTATTTGATAATTAATACATTAAAGCCACGGGAGTCAAAAGAACACAACGAATGAAACCGTGGCCTGATTAGTAATAAATAAATGGTAGTTCTTCGAAATAAGGTGGCAGCCCTAATCACGGCCCTTCCTTTCCCTTGAAGATACCATCAGCTTCATCAAAGTGAAGCCGGCAGTCTCCCGTCCTTGTTACTTGTATGATGAATAGTATTTTGTCTCGTTCTTTAGTTAGATGGCGGGATTTAGTGATGACTTTGATAGTAACAGTGAGTGTGTATTGTTTGAATGACTTTAAGAAATGTGCCACAGACTGTACGGGAACGTAATAAAAATGCATCTGACTACGTACTAAACCATAAAAAAAATACTAATGTTAGTAACAAACAAACGAATTATTTCGAAGCTGCCTTTTAAAACAGTTTTAAAATACTCCGTTTCCTGACGAAAGACTATCTATGTTAATCACGGCTCCAAGAATGTAATACCTCTAAAATAAATTCACTTTTGCCCGAAATTCATGGATTAAGTATTAATAGAGGTGACTGTAGGTAAGTAAACCTGTTCTAATTCCCCACTGAAAACACAAAATGTCTCCAGTGAGCTCTAACTGCCCTACTAACCAAAACACAACACAAGGTTATTTTAGCCGCGGTACTCTGTGGGGCGGAGGTACTTCCCTGAACTAGGGACATTAGACTAGGGAGATTAGAGCTCACTGGAGACATTTTGTGTTTTCAGTGGGAAGACCAGAACCTCTCCTAACCTTCACCCCTCCCACTCCTCCCTCGTCCCCTCTGCAAAGTGACGCTCCTGGTGTTGAAAACGTCTATAGGCCGCAGTAGCCACTTTAAATCAGGTGTACACCTGATGAAAAGTGGCTAAATCGTACAAAAAAGCTCTATGGTTTCTCCTGTTTGGTTTCTCATAGCTTTCTGTGGATTTCGGAAACGCGATATTTTTTTTTTTATTTATCCAGTTAGTCCTATTCGTAACAAGATATAATAAGTTTTTCTCGGGAGGAGCCGTGGTGATTAGGCTAAGTAACTATTTAACAATGGAAAATAAACTAGTGGCAAACACGGTTCAAAAAATCGATTTCGTTAAAAAACGTCAATAAAACTTCAAAATTATGTTATTGTATTATTATACAACTATATTACTACAAAATTGAATTATTAGACAGATTTCCATAGATAACAAGGTGTGACGTTATACATTTGACAAATTATTTACTGTTAGCGATTGGATTGTTATTTATGAGTATTAAAAACGAGAAAATAATGGAAATTCTGACCAACAATCAACAAAATATTCATATTTATTGCATCATTTATAGTCCCGCCATTACTGTTAATCGAAGCTGCTGGCAACACTACGTAACATGTGGTAATGTGACAATATTTTAAAACAGAAGCAGTATAATAGGATTAATAGGGAGTTTTGGCGGGGAGCGAAGTGTCATATCGCTGCTGTGTTTCATTTTTCTAAATTTGATATAATTTCGAGTGTTTATGTGTAAAAAAAGGTGGAGTTTTAGACATAACGGCTAAGACAAACCGCACAAGTGTAGGAAAGTGGAATATTGTAGTGAATTGTGATTTTTCGTGTTGGTTTCAAAATCTCCTTTAGAAAAGCTTATAGTAAAGTCTCCGCAATTTTACTTGGGCAACTATCATCCGTCATCGTCATCATCATCATCAACAATCATTCCAACTAGATTAGTTAATAACGTGTTATAAAATAAAATGAGATTTGACATAATGGCCATTACCATGTCATAAAATGCCTTAAAAATGTGGTAATGTGTCAATATTTTCAAACAGAAGCAGTATAGATCAAGATTTGTATGAACCAGGAAATGATGAGCGAAAGTGACGGGGTTATTATAAGCCTTAGTTAGAAAGGGATGGAATATGAGCTGTTGATTGCACTTTGATTGTACGGCCTACATTTACGATTAAAAAGGTTTACGTCCAATGAGTTTATAATTCGATTCTTATACGGCGGCGGGTTTATGTACCGTTTGTTGTTTTTTAAATATCCAATAAATAGATAATTATATTGTTTTTTGAATTACGGCAAAGTCTATTGTAATTCGTAAATGAGTTATCTATGAATCAGCATTTGGTAAAATAATGCCTATATAATTCCAAATCCTTCGTCTATTCTATTAAATTTTTTAAGGAAAATACCCTTCTATCTAACAGTATCAATCGACTTCAACCTACTTTAGCCGACTTCAACCGATTTTAGCCGACTTCAACCGATACTGTAAGGACCCGGGACTGTAGCAAGAAGGAAACACGTGAGCTGGTAAGGAATTCCAAGACTTAATGGTGCGGCAAAGGACCAAATAGAAGAACCCGTCATTCAGATTAAAATCGTTTAAAATAATTAACATATTTTAATTATCTATACTTATAATAAAACTGTAGAGAGGTCAATTCTGTACATTGAATATATTTACAAAATAATTATTGGGGGATGATTGGTGATCGATACTAATGCAAAAAATGCAATCAGATTTTTTTTTGTCTTTCTGTCTGTCTGTCTGTCCGTATGTGCACGCATGGATCAAAAACTACTGGAGGGATTTTGATCAAACTTGGTACGATTATAGTTCATAGTTCTGAGCAACATATAGGCTACTTTTTATACAAGCTGATACCCGTGGCTTTGCCTGCGCTTCGTTTATAGGTTGTTTTTGGTCATATCTCCGGTTCTACTTAACCAATTACAACCAAATATACTGCAAATTTTGAGTCTAAGCAAGACCTTTCTAATAAAAAAAACCGCATCAAAATCTGTTCAGTAGTTTTTGCGACCAAGGCGTGCAAATATTACAGTAAAAAATTGCGTTCAACTCAAACAGCGTTTTACCATTACTATAATGAAATTCCAACATTTATCAATAGATGGTGCTCCTCAAGTGACGTCATTTTACAACACTCGGTGTTAAGATTCTCCGTAAGATAGTCACTACCTGCAGTTGTAATAGGTGCCGTATGCGATCTAATGATTAATGCGAATTTATTAGTTGCACCCTCCGTGGCGTGGCGGTAGTGCATGCAAATGCTACGCACGGGGCGCGGGTTCGATCCCCAGTGCAAAAAATGATATGGCTGTTAGCACTGGTCTGTTCGTGCCTCGGAGAGCACGTTAAGCCGTCGGTCCCGGTTGCCATACAAACTAGAGATGTGATATACTTGCAAAATCCCATACCAGGGCTTCTAAGTACGAGTACATAAAAATACCAGGGTCGAAAACCAGGTTTTAAAATACTTGAAAGTATTCAAATTTCAAAACTTTGGCGAAGTTGGCGAACGCGAGCAAGTGTCCAGCCGTGAGGGTGGCGGCCCTCCATATTTGAAAATACTTGCATAGGAATTTGAGCCCTATTCCATGTCGTTGTAATAAAAATTGTGTCATAATCGTATAACTAAAAAAATACTTTTTGATGTTCAACGTATTTTTCATTCAAAAAATTGGATTGTGTTTCTTATTCGCATTGGAGTAGAGATCGTTTTCCTTCCTATTCTATCCTGCTTGCGAACGTGAGGAAAGTATTCAGCCGCGGCGGCGGCGCCGGCGGCGTTAATATTTGAAAATACTTGCATAGAAATTTGAACCGTATTCCAGGGTCATCGTATTAAAAATCATGTCAAAATCGTATGAATAAAAAAATACTTTGAGGTTAAAAGTATTTTTCATTTACAAATTAGATTGTGTTTCTTATTCACATTGACTTACAGATCGTTTTCCTATGCAAGTATTTTTATGTGTACTGTTTCCAGTTCTTAGCGCATCCGACTAATAGCACATGCTTTCATACTTGCAAGTATTGTTTGTTCGTACCAGGGCGCCGTACTTTGAAGCGAAACCCTGGTATTAAAACCTGGTAACGTAAATACGTCTCATCTCTAATACAAACATCTATGACAGTCGTTACGGGTAGTTGGAGCCCTCAAAAGTCCAACCAGTCTAACTTCGAACTTCGATATCGCCATTGGTTGTGGAGGTCAGATGGCAGCCGCATCACAGTTAGACTGGAAAGCCGACCCCAACTGAGTTGGGAAAAAGGTTCAGGGAATGATGATGATATTAGTTGCACCCTTACTAAACTGCAGATTATTCTGAGCATTGGTTGTTTATGTTGTTTTTAATAGTTTCTTTTATTTCATATCTTAATATAATAATTTAATTTTTTTTTATTAAATGCTTTGCTTCTTTTGCTTAGCAGTTAACGCAATTAACACTACAGAATACACACATCAAAAAAAGTTTGCGATCACTTTGAAAAACTGAAATCTTTTTTGTTACTGTAGATTATATTATGATTTATTCTTCTTTTTAGATTCTTTATTTCTAAATAAAGAATTAGAACACAAAACAATGACACCGTTCAATTGTTTTTTCTTACAAAAAGGCTTTCAGTCCTAGCATACGCTCATTCAGAAATCTGATTCAAGATGTTTTTTGCGTAAAGTTGTGATTGAAAAAATGCCAAGAGGATTATCAGAGGTTTTACGAGCTAAAATAGTAACTTTGAGGGAAGAAGGTTACACCACGAGAGTAATAGCACGCAGACTTGCTATATCCCAATCCTGTGTCGTGGCTCCGTTGCAGAGGTACCACGGAATGGAGAATTTAGCTGACCGACCCCGCAGCGGTCGCCCAACTGTTTTGACAGCTGCCCAAAAGCGCTATTGCTGGCAGCCCGTGATCCCACAATCAACGCCACTAAAATAAAAGCAGAAGTCAGGGCCGCCTCTGGGCTTGAAGTTAGCACGCAGACCGTTCGCAATTGCTTGCACCAGGCTGGATTACGAGCACGGAGGTCACGGCGAGCTCCGCTCAATTCCCGGCAACGTCAACAACGAAGATTGCAGTGGGCTAGACTTCGGCAAAATGAAGAAGGTGAGTAAGAAAACATTTGGCAAAACTGACTCTTCGTTGACGAATCCCGAATCTCCACTCATCCGACGTGTCCGTGTCTGGAGAAGACCAGGCAACCGTGAAAGACAAAGAACTGCCACTGGAACAGTTCAGCAAGGCGGAAAATCGGTGTCTTTTTGGGGTGGCATTATGATTGGAGCTAGAATGCCTTTGATCCCGTATCGGGGCTTCATGACAGCAGACATGTACAAAGCAGTTGCTATTGATGATATAGTCAAACCATTCCGAGTAAACCATGGGCACCAATTTGTACTGGTCGATGATAATGCGCCCGCACATCGAGCTCAACGAGTCAATGCTGCTCTTCAAGAATACGATATCACACGATTAGACTGGCCTGCCGGCTCGCCCGACTTAAACCCAATAGAGCACGCGTGGGATGCTCTTAAACGAGCTGTATGGAACCGTGAGCCACATCCCCAGACAGTTCCAGAGCTCAGGGAAGCCGCTATTGAAGAATGGGATATGTTACCCCAGGAATTGCTGGATAACATGATCCTCAGCATGCCCAGGATGATCTCCGCATGTGTTCGAGCCAGGGGAGGCGTTACTTTATATTGAATTTACACCTTTTAATAATAAATTGTAGTTTAAGTTTAATTAAACAGTCTTTTTCTTTCTATGAAATTTCTATCACGATTGCATTATGATAAATGGCTCAATTTTTTAAAATAAATAATAAAAAATAGTTTTATATTTTAATTTCAAACAAGGTACAGGCATACAACATAATTTTTTCTTGATAAAGTTAAATTTAAAGAATTCTAGGAGCTTATGCCATTGATCGCAAACTTTTTTTTATGTGTGTAGAATAGGAATACAGAGAGATCCGGAAGTATCCGTTTGCCTTGCTTTCAAATCGTGCTTTTCAGCGCGATCATTCATCGTAAATCACTAATTATAAATAATTGTATTTCCATTCCATACTAATAGTACTTTTACTTTACTTACTTATTTACTTCCAATCCAAATAAATACCTACCTAAATAACAGGCTTCTGATAAATACTACAATAACATAATTTTTTCGACTGCTTACGAAACGTACTTTTTAGCTCGACATCGCATCATTCATTCATAGATCATTAATTATTCTTTTAATCCATACTTACTCATTTTCTTCTTTATATATATATATATATATATATATATATATATATATATATAACAGGCTTATATATATCAACATGCCACCTAAAAAAAGAACTTCTTTATCCCAAAATTCAAGAAACTCTAAAAGAATGAGATATTATGCGCGTTCTCAAGAATCGACAGAGGAAAGAGCTGAACATGAACTGCCTAACCATGTTACTCAAAACAAAAATTTCAATTAGAATAAGTAAATGTTTGTAAATAGACCAAAAACAGCCCGCTTAATTTCTTACCGGAGTCTTCTCAGAACAGGGCCACGTTTCAAACTGTAATTGGTAATGCTAATTTGCTAAACATAAATTTTATATTTTTTTTACGTTTTCTAAGTGTCGCTTTAATGGTCAATACAAAACAGGTAAATGATTTTGACTTTTATTTCATTACTGATAAAATTGTACACAAATCTATGTAGGAATAATATATTTTACAGTAATGTTTGCTATAAAAATAAGCTGTAGATCGTTTTCGACCTGAAGCGATGACACGCGCGAACCGACTTCCACGCGGGCGGAGCCGCGGGCAACAGCTAGTTACACATAAAATTTTGTTTTACAATGTGTACCTATATTTATTTCTAGGATAGGAAAACATTTAATACATGTTTTCCTCTTATATTTGTTCTTCTGTGTTAAAGAAAGTACTTATAAAACATAACTCTATGTCAATGAAAGTCCCCATAGTTCAATGGAACTGGTCCGCGTGGGCGATACAGGTTATGTTGACCTTAGAGACCATAGACACGCCGTCGGTGCAGTTTATTTTTAATAAATAGATGTAAGGGTTCATTGTCTGACACCGTAAGTTAAAAAAAAACATGTAATCTAATATTATCACTACATAGTATAAAATAAAGTCGCGTTCTCTGTCCCTATTTTTCTTGTCCCTTTGTACGCTTAAATCTTTATAACTACGCAACGGATTTTGATGCGGTTTGTTTTAATAGATAGAATGGCCAAAGAGGAAGGTTTATATGTATATAACATCATGCTACGACCAACAGGTACGGAGCAGGAATGAAAAATGTTACAAAAACGGGGTGACGCAAACGAAGTTGCGCGGGTCAGCTAGTAAATACTAAAGCAAACTTTCACGTCTAAACGAATGAACCGATTTTGATGATTTTTTTGAAACACTTAGACAAGGACACGGCCCACCTAATGGAAAGTAGTTACACCAGGAGCGTCACACTTGTGCTGCCGACCATATAGAGGGAGGTACAGGGATGAAGGTTAAGAGAGTTTCTGTGCTGTCAGTGCAAAAGACAAAGAAGGGTTTCTCGGTCCTCCCAATTCTCGACAATCCAAAACCTATGCTCGGGCCCTCTCCGTGAGTAGCGGCTCTACCGTGAAACAAATTACTACACCACGATGGCAACTCAAAAATGCCGTCGATTCGATAGAAGAAGAACTTATTACTACATAGTATAAAACAAAGTCGCGTTCTCTGTCCCTATTTTTCATATCCTTATGTCCCTTTGTATGCTTTAATCTTTTAAAGTACGCAACCAATTTTAATGCGATTTTTTTAATAGATAGAATGGTTAAAGCGGTAGGTTTATATGTATATAACATCATGCTACAACTAAAAGGTGCGGAGCAGGAATGAAAAATGTTGCAATAGCGTGGTGACACACACGAAGTTGCGCGGGTCAGCTAGTTAAAATATATTTTTGTAACATCTAAAACATACTGCTCCGTAGCCAATTATAGAAAAAAATGTTTCTTTCATTTTACATATTCAAAATCTGACAGCTAAGTGAAGGCACCTTTAACAAGATAGCCGGTTTCATCTATCAATCATCGCAATTACCTCTGCTTACCCACCTACGATATATAGCGGTTTAATTAACATGTATGAAGCATTTGGAACGATTATATTGTGCATTTTTAATAAGATAGTTATGTCATCTCAAATTTTTAAATTTAAAAAATTAAAATTTTTCTTGAATTTTTTTTATAGTATCACGCCTATATCCACGAAGGGGTAGGCAGAGGGGCTAGCATCCACATTTCGCCAGTTATATTTAGGTATGTAATAGGTGGCGAGCCGTTTGCCATTAACCGGGCACTTATAAACCTGCAATAAATACACACATAACTTCGAAAAGCATTGCAGTCATTGGTGTGTGCCATGGTAAACCTGGGATCGAACCCAAGACCTCGTCTCAGCAGTCCATTCGCCATTCCACTAGGCTACCGCGGTTGTTGCATGTTTCTTGAAATCTATATGAAATAACTTAGGTATGACTTTGTAAGTTTATGGTCAATATTATTGAGGTTTTTGGATTTATTAATGTATTTGTTTACTTGAACGCGCCAATCTCAAGAACTACTGGTTTCATTTTGAAAATAATTTGGTGTTGGATAATTTACTGACGGCATTCCTCAATATATCTTGGGTTATAAAATATTACAAGATTTTCATACATTTTTAAAAATTAATTCATTGCGAGTATTTATGGCTTATAGGTTATATACTTAGTATGCCACGGGCGAAGTCGGTCGGGTCAGCTAGTTAGTTATAATTCTCCTAAGCAAATTCTACCCATTATTCACAACTTACAAACAACAGTTTTCTCATAAGCAAACTTCTCTAACCTATTGCCTTCGCACCATAAACAATTCAACTTTTCATTTTCACTTTCCATAGACAAAACAAACACTTTCTTAAGTTATGCTGGCAACAACAGGTTCTTAATACGTAGGTGTTACCAGTTTAGTAAATTTATTTATATACTTTATGATTGTTACAAAATTTTATACGTTCAATATTACTTAACGAAATTCTTTGGACGAATAGTTTATGTGGCAGTGCGCTGGCCATATCTGTCAAAAGACTGGTAGCCTTAGGAGCAAGAGTCCTAAATTGGAGACTGCTAGGATTGACGACCTCCGTCGGGGGTCATCTCGAAGAGAAGGCCCCGGGTTGGCAGGGTTGCGAGGGATATGTTGGCTACTACCTCACCTTCGGCAGCTGAAGACCCAAAGACGGCGTACGTTTTAGTCGGTTCGAGTCCGACATAACCTACCCATCCGGTTCCGGTGGGGGGGGTATCCGTGGGGATTTTTCGCACGATAAAAAAAAAAGGTGGCAATATATGACTGGATGGGCAGGCCATTAAGGGCAATTGCGCACATTGAAAGAGGCCTATGTCCAGCGGTGATTGATGGGAACACACCAAGATCTTCGGGCTTACAAGCCAGAAGTTCTGCTGATTGACAGACGAAGCTCTGGACCAGGTTTTCCTCTCGAGTTTAGGAGAGCAGATGGCAGTTATTTGTGTAAAAACTATTTAACGTCGAAATGCATTGTGGACCTTGTTTAAATAATTATAATAAAGATGATAAAATAGATTATTCTAAATACCTACAATTATTTATCCTCTCTATTTATCTCTTCTTTTTTGGTGTACAATAAAGTGTTATCTATCTAACTATCTCTCTAGATATTCAGATTTATTGTAATGTTTAATTAATTCGAAGATACTTTTATTAACTTAACTATTGCTACTTACTGCGTTGATTTTTCTTAGTCACTGGTGTTTAGAAATTGTAGAATTACCTGAAAATAATAAAAATATTCATGAATAATAAAATTACAGGACAACATCAATCGCAATGCATGTTGTATATAAAAAATATAACTACGGTATACAGGTCAAAAGAAGCCATCTTGTATGATATTATTATCTCCAAAATAAAACAAAAAAATATTGAAATATAGTGTTCCTAAAACAAAGATGGTCTTGTTAAGTTGATTCTTGTCAAAGATCCCTCTATTTAGTATATTATCTTGATTATAAATTGCTGTTTCACACATAATAAAGGACCCCTTATCTGTCTGTCACGCCATAAATTTTATTAAGTAATATTGTAACACTACTGTGTTTTATGTTTATTTGTCTTGTTGCTGTGTGATTTTTCATTTTTTTTATATAGTTCGGTTGTCAAATTGACTACACCTCGCCTGATGGTAAGCAGGGGTACAGTCCAAAGCGTAGCAAACCCTGAGCTTACGAAAGATGTTTTTTCACGTCCCACTTTAATGACCTGAGACTGTAGGAAGAAAAGAAACACTTCTGATTACTTCAGTTGGCTGAGTGCAAATATTTTGTACACATGAATATGGATATTTGCATAATGTGTATCTATTTAAAAATGGCATTATAAAACCCACAACTAGATGGCGTTGTGTAAATTGTCCTGGAATATTCATTTATCACTACATAGTATAAAACAAAGTCGCGTTCTCTGTTACTATGTCCCTTTGTATGCTTAAATCTTTTTAACTACGCAACGGATTTTGATGCGGTTTTTTTAATAGATAGAATAGTTAAAAAGGAAGGTTTATATGTATATAACATCATGCTACGATTAATAGATGCGGAGCAGGAATGAAAAATGTTACAAAAACGGGGTGACGCAGACGAAGTTGCGCGGGTCAGCTAGTTATAATATAAATCTTCCTCTTAAATCACTCTATCAGTTTATACCGCAATAAATTCCGTTGCGTAGTTTTAAACATCTAAGCATACAAAGGCGCAGACACGCAAACAACGCGAAGCCACTTTGTTTAAACCTATGTTGTTGATTACTTACAAAACTACTAACACGTCAATACTGTTGATTGATAGCACTTGGTAGTACACTATTGATAACACACTTATACTTCTCCACTATGTACGTAAGTGGAGAAGTACAAGTGTATTTATACTGTTAATTGATGGCACTTGGTGGAATTTGTTGTTACACATATTGAGAACTCACTTGTACTTTTCCACAGTATTTTTATTTCTTAATAGACCTGACCGGTTTCGCCTTACGGCATCCTCAAAGGTTTTGTAAGTACAAGTCTTGTGTATTATCAATAATGCACTACTAACACCTTTATAATGTTGTAAGAATCGAAATATGAATAACAAAATAGGTAAGAGACTTAGAAACCACCACGGTACCTAACCAAAAAAGCGGTTTTGATAACAAGAGGTATTTCTGAGAACTGCAGGTAAGAGGCGAGGTGTGTGCAGTTTTTTTTACGTCTTCCTATTGCAGACGATTGAGAAGACTTTGATGAATAAGGTTGCTCACAAATTTTGAATACGTAGCAGATATTTATGTGCGAAAAAATTGCATTTTTAAAACTATGTGAAGCGTAAAATGTGGTTTATGATTTTAAAAAGACAAATAGGACGCATATTTTTTACAATAGATAAATTATCATGAAAATCAAACCAATATTGGAGGACAAAGCAGAGCGTTTTTTGGTTCTGATATTCACTACTGAAGGACTATCTCATTTCTCCCCATACACCAATGGAGAACAACCAGTAGTTGGCAGTAGCGATGTCCTTGTGTGTGTGTGTGTGTGTGTGTGTGTGACACCCTTAGTGTTGCACACGTTGTGTGACACGCTTAGTGTTGCATACATTCATAGGCCACGGTGGCCGCTTTCCATCAGGCGGGCCGTGTGCTTGTCTGCCACCTACGTAGTATATAAAAAAAAAAATGTCCTCTACTGACGACTATGACAACCATGCCCAATACCTACCCAATTGTTCTGGTAACTCTGCTCAATAGCTCTCGATTTTAATAAGAAACTAGTACAAATACATAACGAGGAGAGTTGCCAGTGCACAAAATTTATGTCATGATCGACCTGTCAAAACACAATTAAGTACTTCATTTATAAATTTATTAAGACTGTTTCAAACAAGTTTAAAACACATTTGCGTTTACACTGAAGTTTGCGACATGTTGTAACTTGCCAATTATATGTTTCAAATCTTGAGGAATTCGAGGTGTTAGAATGCGTCATCCTAAAAACTAACTTTAGTTAAAAAATTCTGTCACATCAACAAATTTAGACATCACTATCACGTTGTACAAGCCCACCCATAGAGCATAAAAAGCGTGAACAACTAAAATAAATTATCTTACAAATATAAAAGGACTGTACCCAGAGGCTAAAATGAGTTAAAAAGTAAAGTTTTAAAACATAAAAACCATAGATAAGTTTATCTATGGCGTTTTCTACAATAACTCATGAGTGACGTGTCATTAAAATATTAAAAAACAATTGTAGGGGTCCGGAGGCGCTTTTATTTTTGATACTGGCAACACTTTGAAAGTACAGTCGAGTAGAAAGTAAAGAGAATTTACAGTCAGAGATTTATATACATACAAATGCTCACGGCTATTCATCCTTTCTGAGCCGTTTTAGTGTTATATAATAAGGTTATATTTAACGAAAACATAGGCAACTCCTTTTGCAATAACCAAAGACACTTTAAAATTCAAGTACTGCCCGTCAATAAAATAGTACTAAATAACCCTGTTTATCATAATCTTCACATTTAAGTGGCCGACTGTACCGCTCCGGTGTGGTCCAACCCCACGTAATTTGTAACTTTGTTCGTTGCTATTGGTCATGGTGAAATAATCGAATCCAAAGTCGAAGGCACCTGGTAGTACTCCAGGTATACTACATTTTGGCATAATAAAATGCGATTTCTTTTTTTTTATGCCACTTAGGTGGCAGTCAATCACGCGCCCCACCTGATGGAAAGTGCGTACCGTGGCCTATGGACGTTTGCAACACCAGGGGAGCACATTCGTGCTACCGATCATATAGAGATTAGGAGAGTCTGGGACAGAGAGTCAGAGGTCTCTGTACTGTCCGTGCAGAACACAAAGAAGGGTTTCTCGGTCTGTCCACTGACCACACACAATATCTCTCCAGTGAGTTCTGGCCATCCTACTCACCGCTCGCACCTAAACACAACACAAGGTTATTCTTAACCGCGGTAAAAAGTGTGCGGTATTAGGTTCTGTAGGCCAGAGTTACTTCCCCAGTTGGACTGCTCAATTAGGAAGGGAGATACCGTCATGTCCTACCTCCGTCGCATTTTTTTCGTATTTATTTGTGTCATTCAGCTAGCATTATTGAAAGTGAATAATGCTAGCTGAATGACATCTGATCGTGTTAGTAAAGCTAAATGAAAAAAAAAATAACGATGCATATCTAGAAGCAATCTATTCACTTAACACTAGTTAAAAGTTATGAATATACCTAGTCCAGAAAAAATGTTACACATCTCTAGAACCACGTGTGTGTAGGGTAGGGTGAGTAGGGTAGCCAGAGCTCACTAGAGAGGTTTTGTGTTGTCCGTGGGAAAACCAAAGGCTTATCCTACATCTTTTGCGCTGACGACACAGAATGTCTCTGCTCTTACAGGGGTTGCGGCACGAGTGTTATTCCTCTGGTGTTACACTCGCCCATAGGTCACGGTAACCACTTACCATCAGGCGGGTCGCGTGCTTGTCTGCAACTAAGTTGTATAAAAAAAATAACGTGTAATAGCTAGTCTTACATATTTAATATTCATCCTTGTACTTCAAACATCCACCTACCTACTTACTGACCATCGCTTCCTAAAGCTCAATGTCCAAAATGGATGCGCGTGCGCTATCACCTGCCGCGGGCGGGTGTGCTGACAAAAGCGAGCATAAATCTATGTCCGAAGCGTGCTGTGATGACACCATAATTTTGAGGCTTTTTGGGACTGTCCTGCTAAAATATTTAATTTTGATGCATGTAAGTAGATGTGGGTTTATCAAACAAAGAAATTGTTCAAGAACGTATGTTTATGGACCCCGAATCCCGGCAGGAAACTTAAATTCAAGAATTCCTGGCTTGGCGTCGTGGACGGTGATATGCATGCAATGGTTTCAGATTGATGATATGCAGATCATGCGAAATGAAGTAGGAAAGGCAGAGCCTGAATTCCATATTGGGCCTCGAATGCAATAAGGAAAACACGTATACATTATGATGATAATATGTGGAAACCAAACCAACACCACTTACAAGTCAGCACACCTGCTGATTAAGGAAAGAAAGAGGCTCTGTTGCAGGTTTTTCTCTAGTTGGAAGATCAAATGGCAATCTCTCCTACTGGTCAAAACAAACTAGTAAAAAAGGTACAGATGAGCGAACCCTGGTAGTTTAGAATGTGACTGAGATTGCCATTCTTAAACGAACGTTAGCGTACTTAACTTTTAACGGATACCTCCTCGCCGAAGCCAGCGATGATGGTTCACCACTAGGTATCAAAACAGTACGACCATCTACTACTACATATACGATCTCTAGCCATCGATTGCCGAGGGTGAGGTAGCTTCTGGCATATCCCTCACGCCTCAGCTCACCAGAGTACTTAACTCATCTCCTGTTCTCCTCTTATTTTAATATACTCGAGTTACAATAAAGAGCTGAATATGCTGAATATAATTACTTTCGCTTTATTATAATAACAACTAAGTAATTACTAATTACTGCTTACTCAAACATGTAGTCTAGACCAAGAAATTTATTGGACATGTTTATAACTTTAAAACATGTACAATGATCTCCAAAAGTCTCTGCACGCCTTAAGATTTTTAAGAGCCTAAGTCTAATTTAACCAGAAGTAACATAGATTGCGTTGCTAAAATAAACTAGATTGGTGTTTTTTTTTTTTAAAAGAAAATAAATACTTATGCAAGTAGTATCCTAAACTTAATTATAGTAATAAGTAGATCCTTTGTACAGTAGCTTTTAAGACTTGTGTAGTGGCATCACTTTATACAATATTAGTTTCAAACTGTCCAGGAACTTTTGGAGCTCACTGTACGTTATAATAAGATTCAAATTATGTTTTACAATTTCGATGCTAATCGTACACATTCTCGTGGCATGTTCACGAAAGTATATCGCATTTTCATGCGATTAAAAGTTAATTTACTGTCACGATTGTTAGTGTTATATCAAACTAACCGTTTATAGATCAGACTTTCAATGCAGTTAGTTTGCATATGCTACATCCACATCCTTCTAATATTACTACCCTGGAGGGAAACAGGAGTTAGCACATTGTAATCTATGATTTTTTTTAAGGTCAATATTAAAAATATATAATATGTCATATGGTATTACACTTCGGTCTTTTGCGCATATTTTCAGATAGGAAAATGTCCCACATGTTCTCAGTACGCATGGCCACCACCACACCTTTCTATCCTCATTATAATATACATGAATAGTCCCAATTGAATCACCTTTACGTGTATTGTGTGCATTCTACACTTTTCACAGAAATACAGAATGTTTTTTTTGGAAAGTTCTCGATTGTAAAGAGCAAACACATTTTGTTGTACGTACTTACTTGACGTATTGTGAAGGTGTTTCGTTACTATACCACATACCAACAAACCTTATAGTTAACTCGGAGAAAGGTCCAGAATATGATGACTAGTTAGTCTTAAAACCTTTTTTGATTAAAGGCACTATTGGGAATTGATTTGAAGGTCTTTAGGCTTCTAACATCATTAGCTTACAGAACTATGGCCTTTCACAACCTCTGAAAAGTTAAATTATTTCCATCTTACTTTGCTTTTATAGTGTGATTCGGATTTAGATCATTTTTTTTATACTACGTAGGTGGCAGACAAGCACACGGCCCACCTGATGGAAAGCGGCCACCGTGGCCTATGAACGTGTGCAACACTAAGGGTGTCACACACGCGCTGCCCACCTTGACGGAAAAGGGGGAGAGCTGGGAAGGGGTGGGGAGGCTAGGAAGGGGAGGGGAAGGAGGGGTATAGTGAGCTCTGGCTACCCTACTTACCGGCGGGAACACAACACGATGGTTATTAAGTATGACCGCGGTCTTCTGTGGGGCGGAGGTACTTCCCCAGTTGGACAGCTCATTTCCGACGGAAGATACCGTCGTGTCCTACCTCTGTTAATTGTCATTCATGTCTCTGTTATTGTACCCAAGGCCTGTAAATATTTTTGTCTAAAAAACTATGATAAACAGACTGATAGACAGACCAAGGATATTCGGCCTACAGAAATAGATATTCCGTCGCTCAAAACATGACTTCGTAATATTTTTCTGTAGAATTATCTTTATAACATTGTAAAACCACAAGATTACAACATAATTCCGATTAAAAAGTCACTAAATCAAATAATACACCTTCAAACCCTTTTAAAATAAAAAACCAAAAACGGCGCCATGCCGAATTATTAAGCGGGAAATTTGTGTGCCAGTCAGAATGTACATTTAGACAATTTTGAACTTTACGTAATGAAGCATAAAGTTTATTTTGCTTAAAAATTAGTTTGATTATTTGCCTTCCGATCAGGTATCGCGTCCCTGGAATTCTTTGGAAAAAATTAACACAAAAACACGCGGTTTCTTTTGTGTCTGTAAAGTTAAAAGATTATACAAAATGGGCAAACTTCACCGTGTTGTACAGATTTTATCGAAGTTCGAAAAAGGAATAATGTATATTGAACTTGACAAAAACAATTCACATTTCGTTCAATAGATTTTCGACCAAATTTTATATGACTTTGAGTTTATAATTATTTTTAGGGATCCCAAAGAAATTTCCTTGTGGCATTCTGTCTTTATCTCCAACAAATTCGTGAATTGGTCTTGCTAAATGCCCGTTAAACTTTTGATAGCTTTCTTGACTTTTTACGGTCCTTTTAAATACTTGGAGAGGTTGTAAAGCTTTTTTATTAACCCATTAGGCAACTGTTGGGCTGCCTTTGGACACAGAGACATACAACATCCATTGACGTAAGTAATCTACGGCATAATCGCATAGATCTTGAGTAAATTTGGTGTTACTGTCAATATTATCTAACTAATCTTGGTCTCCATAGTTCAAATATTTGTATTAGTAAATATTTGAATTTGACGCACTAACCTTCCTTTGCTATCAATTTAAATCTAGTCTATTTTTATTTTGACAATGATCCCAGATTAATTAACATACCAATTTTACAAAAAATCCACTTGTATTCTAGGTGTTAAATTTCCATATTCCCACGGTTTGAACAGATCAGAATAGTTTTAGGTAGGCACAGGTATGTTTGTAAAGAAAAAAATATATTTACCTAAATTATAATAGCTTTCAAATCAAAACTAAAGATTCGCTAAACTTATTTGATATTCAACTGTTTAATAGTCCTAATAAATAAATAAAATAAAATAAAATAAAATCTAAAACGCTTCTTAACATGCCAGACCAATACAACTAAAACATATTATAACAAAAAATGTATTTTAATATGCACTTTAAATCATCATAGACAAGGGGTTGACACGATTACAATAACTTATAGATAGACGAAACAAAAGATTTTTTTATGTTTTCTTTTCTTTGGATCCAGACATTTTACGGTATGCCGTAATGCGATCGCTACAGGGAGCATTCTAAAAACTGAACCCTAGAGAGAATAGGAAAATAATATACCTAAATATTACAAATTTAAATAAATTTGTAAAAAAAAATTGAGGTAAAATGGTGAAATACGAAAACGAAGTCCAAGACCTCATCTCAGCAATCAATTACCCATACCACTGCTACCGCCCTACAAATCTCAAAAATAGATAAAGACACTTTTCTTCTATACTATTGCCATTAACCGGGCACTTATAAACCTGCCATAAATACACACATAACTTCGAAAAGCATCGAAAAGTCATTGGTGTGCAATGATAAAACCTGGGATCGAACCAGAGACCTCATCTCAGCAATCCATTACCCATACAACTAGACAACCGCGGCAATATGAATAGTGAATTAAGTTAAATCAAAATCGAAAAACTCAACTGATATTAATAAGAATTGAAAAGTTATTGGTGTGTGCCATGGTAAAACCTCGTCTCAGCAGTTATACCCATACCATACCTCTAAGTATTACTAATAACTATATGGTTTAGACACACAATCTGTGCAGTGTAACTCAATATGATTGAATGGTCGTATTGATCTGATTCAACTGAATCTATTGATCAGCGCAGCTGGCTTAGTAACGGTGTTGTACCGTTATTGTGGACGTTTCGGGAAATTTTGCAATGGAGACAACTCGTTTTGCTATATTATTATGATGCTGTTCAACTCTTACAGTAGTAGACAGACGTTTTCAAGAATTAATCGCTGTATTGCCTCTCAAGTAGTAAGATACATCTATACTAATATTATAAAGAGGAAATATTTGTTTGTATGTTTGTAACGAATAGGCTCCAAAACCACTGGACCGATTTCAATAGTTCTTTCACCTCTAAAAAGCTACAATATCTAGGAGTAACTTTTTTTTATTTTTTTATTTACCATTATTATGATCGCGTTGATACCCGAGTTTCGCTAACCATATTATCATGCAAAGAGATAGTTTAAAAGTGAATATACTTCCAATCAGGTGGGCCGTGTGCTTGTCTGCCGCTTAGGTAGTATAAAAAAATAAACTTCAAGTAAAGATAGATCATTCCAATCGTATCGATTCAAAAAATCAATAACGTTATCCCAAATTTAAGAAGTCACTTCACAAAAAGCGCATCAGTAATACATGCTTGTATGAATATTTAAAATAAAAAAAATATTTACATTATGGTTAGTTAGTCAATAGATTCATGGATCATATCATTCCATCATCAATCACATCACGATGCACCATGAATTTCAATGGAATCGGATGTAAAACTCAGTTTGGATCGTAAAACCACAGTGTAAAAATTACGTGATGCGTTTGAACAGGAAAGTCGTGCGCAAAAACTATGTCGACGATAATTTTGGGACTTCCTTCCTTTTAAAATTTGAATAATTACGCCATGAATCATTATTACATAGTATTAAATGAGTTAAGACCCAGCTGTATAACGATAGTCTCTTCACATTATTATCTTTGCACATGTAGATATTTTTAAGGAATTTTATGACATGGTGACTAGGACCTTTATGTCAAGTCTTATTTTATTTTGTAACACTTTATTCACTAATCTAGTTGGAATGATTGTTGATGATGACGATGACGGATGATAGTTGACCCAGTAAAGTAGTGGAGACTTTAATAGACGCTTTTCTAAGGGAGATTTTGACACCAACACGAAAAATCGTAATTCACTACAATATTCCATCTTCCTACACTTATGCGCTTTGTCTAAGCCGTTATGCTTTAAACTCCATCATTTTTACACATAAAATCTCGAATTTACACCAAATTTAGAAAATGAAACACAGCAGCGTTATGACACTTTTCGTGTTCCCGCCAAAAACCCTGTGCATATTTAAAAAAAATATACTTTAGTTATATTAACTTATGTTATTTTATGTTCGAAAGCTCACTGGAGAGTTTTTGTGCTGTCAGTAGGAAAACCATTTTGTGTCCTACACTAGCGATTTAGAAGGAAGCTTAATCTTCAACCACGAAAAAAAAAGTCGTTGGGGTTATAGCTAGTTATTTGGGTTATGTATAGAAATTGTAAATAATATTGTTGATCTAAAGTATCTAGGTATAACCCAAATCAATAATACTTTTAAAACAAAGGACACACGGATTATCAAATATATGTATAATGTATATGTCGCCCCAAAACATCACTCCCTACTTATAAAGAAGATATTTATAACGATTTTAATCAAATGTGTGGCAGATGTCAGCGGTCAGCGCCATATTGCGTGACGTCACGTCAGTGTCATTGAGTTTTTTTTCTAATTAGCAACATGTGATTGCGCAAAGGAATTCATTTATTTGTTCTGTCCGGAAACTGAAAATTATTAAAGTGGTTTATCTGGATTGAAAAGGGACTAAGTGGATTGGTTGAAAGATGAAAAAGGACAACTAGGCGTATGTTGCAGATTGAATAGTACGTGTTTGACTTTTTTTTTTAATATTGTAGATGTGTGTGTGTCTTCTTGGGCAAGGAGATACAAAATCCCGTAAACTGCTTCTATCCTTATATACCTATTCGCGTTACCAGAGGGCTCTTAGGACAGAGAATAAGCATTGCCATTTCCAAACTCGACACTGGCAAAATTGTCCCCTATATTGGGTTGACGTGTTGCCATCTAAGAAAAGAAGAAGAAGAAGCATTACCATGCAACGTGGCAATGCCAGTCTTCTGAGAACGTTACCACTAGAGGCATGCGATGCGGAGAACTTGTCAAGTTAGTTTTAATTTTTTTTATGTTTAATTTAGATATAAATATTTAGTTACGTAACATAACCAGGGTATTGAAAATGATTGATAAATAAATATTAATATCTTGCAAAAATTTACGAGTTGCAAAAAAAAATGTAAGAACTACAAAATACTTTTATTTATTTATTTATTGTTTGTTACAGGTAGTTAGTAGATGTTGTCAATTACATAGAGGTATCACCGTAGCATATTATTAGCATACTGGAAAATAAGTCTTTGAGTAAGTTCCCATCTTGATATTATAAACAATCGAAGTAACACACACGCTTCATAATAAATAAAGGCTTGAAACAAAATGATCACAATATTGCAATTCATCTATATTTTTACGACTTATTATTGCATATCCGAAGCCATTGTCATTCAAAACATGGCCACGGGGATATTGCAGTCGAATTATCATCATGAAACATACAATGATATTTCTGTGTCAATGCATAATGAACCTAATTTAGTACAAAATACGTTATGAAATCGATTTGATTCAAATGTTATAGCGGTAATCCGTAGTGATGGCCTACTAGACAAAGTATCGATATAATGAAAATATCGATAGTTCTTTATATCGATGCTTTGTGTTGTCATTTCATTCTCTAAACCTTTTTGCAACTCAGTTGGGGTCAGCTTTCTATTCTGACTGTGTTGCGGCTGAATTTCGATATTTTCCGTGAAACGACTGCCATATGACCTCCACAACCTATAATCTTTACCTTACTTTGTCTTATATGATTTATGTTCAAGTTTGAAAGTAAATATTGTAAATCGTGATGAAACTTTCAGTGTTGTTATTCGCAGTTAGTATATTCACAAATATATGTTATAAAAGCTTCCATTGAAATAAAAATTGTAAACAATTACCTGAGATTCTTGTAACATTAACATGTTACATCTTTTTCTTATTGTCAACCATAAATTGTCTGTCAACCATAAATAAAGAGGATGCTAGATTTGCAGCATGGGTTTATTTCTCACATCCATGTGAAAAGAAATGAATAGGTTAGTAGAGGTTAACCTAGCGGAATCAGTATTTTTTTATACAACTTAGGTAGCAGACAAAATTATGAACGTTTGCAACATTAGGGACATGACATCCGTTCTGCTGACTATGGGGAAAGGAACTGGAGGGAATGGGAAGGTCAAGTGAGGGAAATGGAGAGAGAGACGACGAAGGTTAGAAGAATTTCTGTGCTGTCAGTGTAGATAGTCAGAAACTTCAAACAATACATGGTAAATATCCCGTTACCTCTAATACTAACTTATTGGTATTGTATTGAGGGCAGGACAGAATCAGCCGAAACCAGTGGCTTTGTATGAAAAATTTAATAACAGTGCGAATTGAAGAGGTGTTTATGCACAGTAGTAAATGACAGGTGCTGGCAACCAATAAGAAAAGGTGCGAGAGTTGCGTAATCATCGTCTCCGAGTTCCCTGTCCGCTATTTCAAGTCTCGCTGCAACATCTAACTACGATATTTTACGTGAAGCTACTGCCTGTTATGCAAGTGTGTTGTTAGATATTTTATCAATAAACGTTGAAGTCCTAATATCGCACATCACTACGAGTTTGTAAAGGCCATCCTGATTTAATAGTAGAAGATAGCTTTCATACCTTACAGAATAGCAAATAGTATGCATTTTTAATTACAATTGCATGATGGTTCTGCATAGAAGGAGCAATAAATGTTCATCGTGACCTACGGCCCACCCAATATGCAGTTACGTTCTTTGTTTATTATTTTATGCCATGGGATAAAACAAAGATGACAATAATGATGAGGAACCATTCAAAAGAAACCGACTGCTGTGGTTTTTCCAAGCGAATACAATATGGGGTTCTTAAAAATGGGTATTAGAAGGCCCGTACATTTTCGGCAGCAAGAGTGTAACATTTCTTTTTATGACTTATTTAGGCTACGTCAATTAATTTTCATCGGGGGACCGTGTGCTTGTTGTTGTTGCCTAAGTTGTATGAAAAAAAATCATCAAATTAGCACACAGCTATCATAGAGATCATTGTTATAGCATGCTATTTTCATAAGAGTTTTCTTGATCAACAATACGATATTCTGATAAACTTCTGGCTTTATAGCAAATATACTAAGCTTCTCATAAGAAACTAAATATCCAAAGCTGGGCGATCGCGTGGGCAGTACTGAATCACAAGCCATTGTGGTACGTTTATGACGTCATAAACCAGAGCCTGCATTCTATTGTTCACGAGATTGATAGAATAGATTTCAATCTCTGATAAATATGGTGATGGGCTACCTAAGGGCTTGGAGGGCTATGATCATTTATAAAGATTAAATGCTGAGAAAGTTCTCTCACTTGGGTGATAAGAAGAAAATAAATGATTTATTTGTTTCTCAGTACTGGCTGTATTGACATCTGAACGAATGCCATTTTTGAACTTAAAATCTTGTTTTGAATACGTTTCATGATAATATAATACACCCCGCCTGATGGTAGGCTGAAGGCAAAGTCTCAAGAAAGAGGGTAACCATTATAAACATGTAGAGCGTTACAATGGTAGCGCTCAGCTTGAGGGCCTCATCAGATGCTTTTACAGACCCAGAACTGAGTAGGATATGGATCTATTCCTGTTACCTACCTACTTGATGGAAAGCGCTCACAATGGCCTATAGACGTTTGCAACACAATGGGCGTTACACTTGTGCTGCCTACCCTGAAGAAACCTTCTAATACCCCATTACACTGTGTATCATGTGATACACAGTGTAATGGGACACATGGGACACATAAAGATTTCTTTCTGTTTTTTTAAAGCTTTACAATCATTAACAAAATGAGGTCCCAGCAATTACTCGTACCTACTGATTGAAAGACGAACCATCGATATGACAAATCAGGAAGAATAACATCAAAATCGATTTAGCAATTTTGATGAACATCAATTCTTTTTTCTTTTTTTTAATAATAGTGACATTTATTTAATTAACTAGATATCAGATCTTTTACCCGAATTTTATAAAATAAAACTATTTCATACCTCTTTGAAAATGATACGAGGACCTGTGTCACTTTCTTAACTTTCAGTAGTCCACATTTAGAAAACATACCTGTAACAAAATAAAACAGAAAATTAATTCACTTTTCATACTGAGACAGGGGAGTGGCAACAAAATAGGACATAACTTTATAAACTGGCAACCCCTCGATAGGGTGACCAGTGCTTAAAGCCATTACAACCCCTTACAAACATTAAGGGGTTGATAAAATCGATGCACACCTCTTAATTCTCATTAAAAACAACTACATAACTAGTAATAGAGTTCCTGGAATAAAAATTAATAGTGGTTACAAAAGTCTATGGATATTTGCAACACGAGAGATGAGAGACGTCACATTTATGCTGTTGACCCTGTAGAAACCTTCTAATGCCATTCTTGAAGAATCAAATAGCACTACTTCTTCTTTTTTTTCTTATTTATGGCACGTCAATTTGACTTCACCTCGCCTGATGTTAAGCTGAAGGCAAAGTCTCATGAAAGAGGGTCACCATTGCAAACACGTTCAGTGCTACAATGGTGGCGCTCAACTTGACGGCCTCATCAGATGCTTTTTCACGCCCCGCTTAAAGGACCCGGGTCTGTTAGAAGAAAGAAACACGAAAATAAATTGGGACCTAAACATAAACTGGCGAAATGTGGGTGCTAGCGCCTCTGCCTAGTCCTTCGGAGATATAGGCGTGAGTTTATGTTATGTTTAACTAGCTTTTTTAAAGGTTATCTCAGTTGCATCCAAGGTCTCTATTTCAGGCTACACAAGTTTTTCCACCGCATTTTTCACGATATAATTATGAATCAATAAATATTCCGATAAAATTGACTGCAGTAATATAAGGTTACCAATTGAACTGAAACATGAGCCAACCAACAAGCACAACATTATTCTACAATGATAATACTTCCCTTCAGTTTTCAGGAGGGTGTAATGTCGGACATTTTGGGGGCGCCACGCCGACGCGCCGCGTTGCCATGACAACCCGCCATTTTGGCTAGAGACAAGCTTGTCAAATATTATTTCGGGACAATTAATCATTCTGTTGATTACAATTTTTGATTGACTTGTTTTTGTTTACATAACAAATCGGCATGTGGAATCTTTTAATGGTTTTAATCTTTTAGATGGTGTTGATAGCTCGTAAATCATGCTCTAAAAAGTAATAAACAAGAAAATGTCAAAGATAACCGTAATTTTTCAGTATTCGGGTTTTAGTTTTTAAATCTATTTCTTGCCAAATATTAATATAATGAGTACAGTTGTTTACACGTGACATAGTAGCAAAGAAACTTTCGCACTTATAATACAAATATTGACCTCTAAAACCCAAATTAATGTCCTGATTGAGTACCTGATCTCGTGGGAGGCGGACACACGGAAACAAATTTACTGGCGTGGCTAACGTGGCTCTGGAAGACTTTCTTGAAAAACTTGACACTTGCGTCGTGCCATTAATTTTCGAATGAAAGAATCATTTTCAAGTAGATTTATTTTGCTTAAAACGAAGCATACTTTTGACAAATTTAATTGTAAGTATACCTTTGACATTCAATGTACTCCTTATGTGTCTAAACTGAATAAACGAAATTGTTTCTTTGATTCTTGATTTTTTACTGGTAAAATTGCGATGATTCTGCTGCAGAAGCCATTTTGAAAAGTTGAAAATATAAAATACAACCAATAAAAAGGGTAAATGACACAAATAATTCCCCAAGATATGTCCGTATGTTTTATTTCCTGTTACACGAAATGATGCACACTCTACGGGCGAGTCATATTTCGGCAGAGAGAAAGTGGGGCGCGCATATGTTTGCACGAATTCGACAGGATGCCAATGTTAGTTTTGGTCATGCTAATTACTTTCTTTTAGTGTTGGTGTTGTTATGGCGAATTGTAATTGAATGTATTGGGTCAAAGGGGAGTATTATTACGCTACCTCTTGCAGAGTCTTTGCATATGGCAAGGGCCCTGAGCACATAAGATTTTAGAGGCCCTTTTGGAAATTTTACGGTGTTGGATTTTTCTTACTGATTGATGTGCGGGGGGGGGGGGGGGGGGGCAGAAGGAGGGCCCTGGGCACGGGTTCCGAGTTTCCTATGGTAAAGACGGCATTGAACTCTTGTTTTGGCTACATCTGTCGAAGGACCCGGTGGCCGTTGAAGCAAACTAGAGGGACCGTGAGAAAGTGAACGGAAGGTGGGACGACCCAAGTAGACTGATGACTTGAAAAGTTTGGCTAGGGTGGACTGAATGTGAAAGACTGCTATCGTGGACACTACGACCCTGTTGGGTCGAATCCTTTGTGTCGACCCTAATCTGGCCCTTTACGTTTCAGGAGGGATAGCGTTCTCAATTAAGGTGACTAATGATTTTTGAACATTGTACATAATTTGGTTTACATTTTGGTTTACATGGAAAAAGAGAATGCTCAGACGTGGCTCGAACCCGCGAACAGTCTCTTAGTCATCATAAGTTCCCCACTATCTAGTTCTGTATTGATTTTACAGTACAAGTTAAACAAAATAACAAAATCAGGGGTACTACTACTTTCCACTAATTTCAGAAGTCATATTATATCAATCTTACTTATGTTCATAGTGAGATACAAAGGGTTCTAGTTAAAATGAATCAAACTAGTAGATACATTTAAACTTAGTTGCACCACCTGCCTGTTAAAGTTAAGGTTTCCGTCAAATTTAACAGTAACAGTAACATTGATTCTAATGGTTTGGCTAAATGTGTTGCACCAGAGTATTTAGTAGCTCGGTTAAAGTTATCTTTTTGATAGAATTTGATATTTGAGCGCGGCCGGTTACAGTTAGCGTCAAGTTATGACGTGATTTTAACAATTGTCAAATGGTGCAACCTGGTTTATACCTGATTGGTACTTTAACTGCACTGTTAATGTTGAAGTAAGATTGTGCAACCCGGACTTATTTGTTAGAATTTACACTTGTTTTACAAGATACAGTACACAAATATCGATGGATGACAACATCCCGAGTCCGAATCTCACTATAAAAGTGAAGTAAGATTGAAAACTACCTACTTCTGATGGAGATAGGGCATGGCGGTTACTCTCGTCCTAATTGAGCAGTCCGACTGGGGAAGTACATCCCCCCTAAAGAATACCGCGGCTTATAATAACCTTGTGATGTGTTCCCGGCGGTGAGTAGGGTAGCCAGAGCTCACTGGAGAGGTTTTGTGTTGTCAGTGGGAAGACTGAGAAACCCTTCTTTGCCTTCTGTACTCTCTCCACCTTCTCCCCACCTAGTAAGATTTGGCTGAACTTCGATATTTTCCGTGAAACGACTGCCATCGGACCTCCACAACCAAATTGGCGATATTGAAATAGTTAGGCTAGTCGAACTTTTGAGGGCTCCAACTACCCGTAACGACTGCCATAGAAGTTCGTATGGCAACCGACACCGACGACTTTGAGTGCTCTCCAAGGCACGACCAGACCAGTGCAAATAGCTATATTCATGCATTCAAATATTTGAACTGAGCGTGAATCGAATCCGCGCCTCTTGCATAGCAGTCACGTTCATTACCACCACGACACAGAGGTTGTTTATTTGAAAAATTGATTAATAAAGAAAAAAAAAATTATCGTAATACTAATCTGTCGATACATTTACATTACAAATTCGATAGATTCTCGTGCTAAGGGCACGGTAGATATTCGTATTCTTTCCGTTACTAAAGCCCTTCACTTTCGTAATTATTTCATTAGACTGTCTTGCACATCGTGTGCTAATTCCTTAACACACTTTGTTTCCATCAGTATGCCTGTCTCATTGATTACTGAACATTATTCTTAGCCTTTTTTTCTTATTTGGGTCGTCGAATGATCACATTCCGTCTGATTGTAAGTTTGGGTGTGATTCAGAGAATATAAGCCGCTATAATAAATGTTTTTCTATACTCGTGGTAGGTACTTACTCTGACGTCCTCAACAGATATTCTTCACGCGCCACTTCAAAGAGAATAATTGAATTATGATGAAACTATTTTCATATTATAAATCTATTTACTTCTAAATCTATTCAATCTAATCTGAATCTGTCAAATGTTAAACATAGTAATTCTCGTAACAAGAAAGAACATTGACATCTTGATCGCTTCTAATAGGGATTAGATCGAGGATTAAAGAATACATTTTTATCACGAGAATTGGCATGACATTTGGGCGATTGAGATTATATCGAAACTGAATTTTGAATAGATATTACTAACCCCACGTTTTCACCAAGTTTTAAGATATGTTTTTGACAAGTTGTTACATGTCATAGACTTCAGTATGAACGCTAATGTGTTTTAAACTTATTTACAACTTGTTAGCTTTAGATACGGTGTGAAGGATATGTTTAAGACAAGTAATTGTGTTTTGAAAAGTCATCGACAAATCTTCTACAAGTTATGTATTAAATAAGTTTATAAGTTGTCTCTGGTGAAAATGACGGGTAAGCACAAATTGGCCTTCTGTTCTAGCCAACCTAACAGTAATGATTCCAAATAATGAAATTCTGATCGTATAACAACATACAAAAATAGCTTAACCGAAAATTCACAGAATAAAAACCGAAATGTCTCTATTGTTCCCCACACTAAGGCAGAAATTTGGAATAGTTTCACGTAGGCATACATTGTCGATTCATTCTATAGTCTATGGTGCGCCGAAGTATTTCGGCGCCTAAAATAAAGCTATTTGCATTGCTGATGGCGTTCATATTTTTATTATTTCTAAGTTTGTATGTTAGATATATTTTTACCTATTACATCAAAAAGAGTGGTTATTGTTTGCAAGGTTTATGTAAGCAGCTTCCAGTCAAACTACCAAATGGCCTAACTTATTTTCTGTGAAGCGACTATCAACTGACCTTCACAACCTAATTGTGATATCGAAATTCTGAAGTTAGACCAGTTGTCTACAGTTCCAAATCCTTTAAGCGGGGTGTGAAAAAGCATCTGATGAGGCTTTGACGCTGAGCGCCACCATTGTAACACTGTACCTACGTGTTTGTAATGGTGATCTTCTTTCCCGAGACTTTGCCTTTAGCTTACCATCAAGCAAAGTGAAATCAAATTGACGTGAAGTAGGTACCTACATAAAAATGTTCTTAGAGTAATCGGTTAGAGCAATCGAAATCGACGGGTTATAGTGCTCTCCGAGGCACTGTTTCATGTTTGAATGTAAGAAATCGGTTGAGGCGCCATCCTGAACAGCAAATATTAACAAGTTCAACATCACACATCGACATTACACATCTAGAATATTCGATTCTATCAAAAATTCCTCGCACCAGTAAACCATTTGGTTTTAAATGACATTTATGGGCACAGATAACGTTAAAGACGACGCACAGGGCGGCCCTAACGCACTATTATAAGGAAGAACAGCGTGTCAAGGTCACCAAAATCTATGAATGCTTTGCGCCCCGTCATTCATAATTTTTTCTAGTCTTTTACTACAACTAGCATACTAGTGACGTACTTCAAGAAAAAGATTTATCGACGAACGATGAGCCGATGACTGCTCATTTAAAATTTAATATCCATAATGATTATGAAGAATTGTTAAAGTGAATTTTCTTAACACAAATATGTAGTTTTGAAGATATTTGATTTCGAAAATTGAAACGAGCAGCTAGAAAACGGTTTTTGTGTGAGTGACGGCATGATTTCTTAGTAAGTAGTGCAAATGCATGAAGTGCAAGAGAATATTGCATTTATCTCGGTCCCAGTTGTGTTTTGTTGTGTTTACGTGTATGATTCATTAAAAAATAAAAGTCATTTGGAATAGTAAGAAATCTATAAATTATAATAAAAATAAGAATTATAATATTATCTCATAAGTGTAGCATGTTACCGGTCTTGTTAAGTTAATACACGTTAAAAGATAAGTAAACACAATCGTATTAGTATACGTAAATCGACCACTTCTGCCATAGTAGAAGGCACAGCACTAACGTAGTAAAACGTCCATTCATAAAAATGGAACGTAGGTAGGACACAGCGTTTTGTAGGTAGGGCCCATCCCCCCCCTTATACATCAATGAGACGACGTGACTGCCATAGACAATAGATCAACGGATTTTTTTATTGACAATTAGGTGGTATAATCACACGGTGTACCGATTTCGTATCGATTACATAGTAGGTATATTATTTTATCGACAAATACTTCGCGTATTCGTTTGTGTTTAAAGAATTATGAAATTTATTAAAATATTGATTTAGGTACGTAACCAGCTTATTATTTTCCTTTGAGATATTGAAGTAGGTGTTACATGGCGGAGGTAGGACATGACGGTATCTCCTGTCCTAATTGAGTAGTCTGACTGAAAAAGTATCTCCACCCTACAGAATATCACGGCTAATAATAAGCTTGTGTTGTGTTTTCAGTGGTGAGTAGGGTAGCCAGAGCTCACTGGACAGGTTTTGCCCTGTCAGTGGGAAAACCGAGAAACCCTTCTATGTCTTCTGCACTGACAGCACAGAGACTCTCTTAATCTTCTTTCCTCGCCCTATCTTGTCTATATGGTCTTATAGGACCAAATGTTTGAAAATTCTGCTTCGGCTCTATTTAAAACGCAATTGAAAAACAAATAAAAAATAATCAATGTAATGATTCAGCCTATTACAGTTTTTTAAAGCCATAAAACCTTTATCCTTTATTCTAATGAACCCGTAAATGGTGCTTAGCATATAAATAGAACATTAGAACTTGAATCAGCGATGCGAGACGGAATCCATTGTTGAAATCGATAAAATTGATGCTGACACGTCATTCAGAACTCGAACAGAATATTGGCTATAAATATTGTAATTACCAGTGGGCACCGGGTTTTATATTATATAATAGATACACGGGCAATGAAGCAGATGGCGTTCTGAGGTCCAATTTTATTAAAACGACTAGCAAACCCGGCGAACTCCGTTTCGCCATGTGAAATGTGATTTACCCGCTTTTCTGTTACAATTTTTCCTGAATTTTCTTTGCTATAAACCTCACGGAGCATGAGACCTTTCCAACGAATGCAAAACCGTGGAAATCGGTTAGTGCGTTTTGGAGTTATAGCGTCAGGAAGGAAAACCCGAATTATTATTATTAAAACGATATTCAAAATGAGTCTCGATTCGTCTCAAAAAAATCAAAACGTAAATGTTCTTTTTTTAAAATTGTGTAACGAGAATACCGTTTATGACGTTTGACAGATTAAGATTAGATGAAAACTGAATTTTGAATGTATAATACAAGAATTGGCCCTAAGATTTGTCATCAATTTAGTGATTGTTACCTCATTTATGCATTGTTTGCATTTAGATGCCACGCAACTGTCTGATGGTGGCCACACACGTTACAAATATGTTAGCTCAAATTTAGGCTTGCACAAATATTTTGTAACGTGTGTAAGAAGACAAGTACTTACCTACTTGTGCAAATTTCATTAAAGTGTATTAACACAAGCCTATACTTGCACAGTTATACTTGAAAGTGTATGGCTGTATTTACCTACAGTATATCGACATAAAAATACCTCTACATAAATTAAATAAAAGCGTAAAACAGACGCAATAATAAATCAATTACACACCGAAATACGTGTTACTAATTTAAAATAACTTATAGTATTTAAAAATAGTAAAAAAGTTAACGTATCGGAAGTACAACATAAATCTTGTGACATTTGAACAAAAATACGCGGGCATTCGAAATAAAAGATGGCCGCGTGGATTCGTTTATGAATGAGTTCAAAAACAGGTGACAAAAGAATACATTTTATTGTCTATGATTTGAATATACAGTACTTTTCCTGTTTACTTGAAATGAATAGATTTTTATTGACTGCTGAATATAAACAATACAATATTCAAGTGGGTAAGTACTTTTTGTATAACTTTTTTTTGGCAATGGTATTCATGACGCTTGTCAGTCAAAAGTAGTCCTTACTTACTTTACAAAATTGCAAAGTGCCTTTGTGACTTTTAGCTTTGTGTCACGAGTTGAAATAAACTACTGTTTATTTGGCTCTGCCTTATAATGCACTGGAAATGTATGTAATATACACTAACTATTCATTTATTGTCAGGCGTCATACACTCAAATCATACAAATAACTTACGTCGGAATATATGGTACTGTGTGTATGGTAATGTATGGTAATATGGTACAATAACTAATTATAACATTTTGGTTACACTTCACCTTTTCTATACAGGTGTTGTACTCGTTGCATAGATACTCAATTCGTCTACAATCACTGTCAATCACATAATATGACTACACGAATTAAATCCTACAGAGACCGATTTAAATAGAATAAATGCACTTTGGACACCTACCTTGAGAGATCTCTGCATCACCCTAAGGTTAATTGGTAGAAAATGCTCATGGCAATAAGACCACCTTTGTAGAATTACTTTGTATTTGTGCACAAAAGTGAAAAAATAAGTGAATAAATATTTAAAAATTAATAGAAACATTATTCTGAACTACAATTTCATTTGCCGTAGGTAATAATGATGATTGATTTCATTGATTATCGATAAAATGACCTTCAAAAAGCAAACCCTTATCCCTGAAAATCAAACACTTAAAATGCAAAGCTTAAAAAACCATTCATAAACTATTTTATCTCCATCTACAAATGTTAAACAGTTTCACAACTTACACATGAGCTTTATCTTACGTCATAGATGATGAAAGGGCTTCTTACGTCACGTCCTATTTCAATGACACACCAAGACCATAGACAATGAGATTGTGAGTGAAAACCGTGCTTATCTGATCCACAGATTATACTTTCACTGTTAGGGTTGTGCTAATTGTATAACAATGTTACGATTGTGCTAACTGTTTACCGATTCGTTTTCGATTAGCATATCTAAATGTTAATTTACATATTTCTATGCGTCATTGGATAGCTATTGTGTGTGTAGATAGAGGTGCTCAAGGGCATTAGGGAAAAATTGTATCATTTTGTCCTAAAGTCTGGATTGAACGCGACTGCTACGCAGGAGACGCGGGTTCGATCGTCGTTCAGTGCAAATATTTGTATGCAACATGGCTTTGCACTGGTCTGGTTGTGCTTCGAAGAACACGTTAAGCCGTCGATCCCAGTTGCCATACGAACATCTATCTAGTCGTTACGAGTAGTTGTAGGCCTCAGAAGTCCGACTAACCTAACTACACAACTTCGATATCGCCAATTTGATTGTGGAGGTCTGATGGCAGTCGCTTAACGGAAAATATCGAAGTTCACCCGCATCTTAGTTAGACTAGAAAGCCGACCCCAACTGAGTTGGGAATAGGCTCAGAGAATGATGATGATAATATAGGTAGTATTAAACACGATCGCTTTAAATCGAAACTTTTTAGGAACAAAGCAACTCACCCAAAAAGTTTAAAAGAGATCTATAACTCACTTAAGAGTATGAAAAAGTCAGTCAGTGTTATTACATGCTTAATTACAATGAAATAAGAGTTACTTTATGATCAAGTCCCTTTGTTTAATATGTATATTAATGAATCAGCTACGCCAAGAACGCGGAAGTAAGCTTTCAATAAACTCCATTGCGTTCATTTAATATACACAGTGCACGCCGCAGTTGCACAGGCTACTCCTCCTCCTCGTTTTTGAATCACTCAAACGGTTGTTGGAATACAGATTGGCAGGTGATTCACGTGTTGAAATCACTGCATAGTATAAACACAAAGTCGCGTTTTCTGTCCCTATGTCCCTTTGTATGCTTAAATCTTTAAAACTACGCAACAGATTTTGATGCGGTTTTTTAACAGATAGAGTGATTAAAGAGGTAGGTTTATATGTATATAACATCATGCTGCAACCAACTGGTACGGAGCAGAAGTGAAAAATGTTGCAAACACGGGATGACGCAGACGAAGTTGCGCGGGTCAGCTAGTAAAAAATAAACAGCAATAGATGTTTAGATAGCATCTAAAGTATTTGATGATTGGACAAATTTCAAAATTAAAAAATTAAGGCTTGACATAACCTCAATATAAACGGAGAATAGGTAGGACTTTACGGTATCTCCGCCCTAATTGAGCAGTCGGACTGAAGTAGTACCTCCGCCCTACAGAATACAGCTGTTATTATTAACCTTGTACTGTGTTCTAAACGCCACCATTGTAACACTGTACGTATTTGTAATGGTAACCCTATACCCTAAAACTTTGCCTTCGGTTTATCATCAGGTAAGGTGAAGTCGTATTAACGGATCCTTTGTAATAATATCTTCAAGTACGCCCAGAACGCTTTGCCAGCTCACATATTGTCCTTCTACAGTCCCGGGTTCTTCAAGATGGCGTGAATAAGTCAAAGTAGGGATCGCCATTCTACGAAAAACATCTAATAATAACCCCGAACTACATCCCCGAAGGGGTAGGCAGAGGTGGTAGCACCCACATTTCGCCAGTTTATGTTTAGGTCCCAATATAATAGGCGGCGAGCCTATTGCCCTTAACCGGGCACTTATAAACATGCGATAAATACACACATAACTTCAAAAAGTGTGTGCCATATATGTGGTGTAAACCATGGGATCGAACTCGAGACCTCGTTTCAGCAGTCCATTACCCATACCACTAGGCTACCGCGGTTATATCTACATCTAATAATGGCGGTCACTATTCTTCAAGATCTATCAGGCGGAGTTCGATCATTTAATAACCTAAAGATATATCTAAAATATATAAATCTTCCATCGAATAAACACCATTAGTCATAAATATACGACAAATATTGACACCAGGCCTTTATTGACCTCCAAGGGTCAAAATAGAATTAACACACGTACACCTATTGACCCAGTGCGGCAACTGGCAACATATGCGGGGAACATTACTAATTTATGGCCATTAGACTAATTGGTGAAAATAGGTTTGCTGACCGCATCGAGTTTGCTACTACCATTTGTTCTCGATATTAAGTCGATTTAAAATCGTAAAGTACTTTATCACGCACATGTTTCTCTACTCTTACAATCTGCTGAGATTTAATTTGAAGGACTCGTCCTTCAAATGGAGCGTGAAAATCATATTTCAAAGCCATATGCACCAACATTTCGGGCATCTCAGTATCTGGAAAGTTAGCCCCTTATCATCTGGATTACACTCTAACTTTTTACTATCCAATGGGGTAGTCAATTGGCAGGATATAAAAAAATATAAGATTTTGTATACTGCATCTCCCGTTAATGCGCGTTTCTTTTTTTCTTCTTTTACTAAGTTTTTATTAGATTCGCGTGGTTGTTTGTATTTTTGTATTCACACATCATGCATTGACCGCATTTGTGTGAACGATTTTGTAATAAGGAATACATTCTACGTATACTTAATACGTATTCATTATTCTGTGGGTTTTGCTTTTTCCCTGAGACTTTACTTTCAGCATCTTAAGTGAATTGAAGTCATATTGACATGACTCGTATTAAAAAAAAAAAGAAATTTAAAAACCCCCGACAAAAAAGTACCTACAAAATTTTAAAAAAATCGTGTTGGTAACCCATAGTGGTTGGCGACTCTTGGCTATAATAATAATATTTTGATATTAGCGTTATCGCGTCGGGGGAACTTAGAATATTTCCATAATATGTAGAAGTGACATGTTATTAGAACGTTCTAAGGTCCCCTGCCACGACAACACACTAACTATAGTACGTGTATCTGACCGTCCTAAAAGCGTACAACATCAGCATAGTCCACAAACAGTGTGGGGCAAAAAGTAATCAGATTATTGATTAAGGATTATGATTACAATGTGTAATCTTCAATCACGATTACAGATTACAGAAATTAATCAAGAATGTAATCGCATCTGTGATTAATGATTATCAATCTGTAATCGTAATCTTGATTACTTTCATGATTGATTACTAACAGTCGGAATGTTAAAAAAATAAAAGTAAATAATATATTGTAGTAAAAAATTATTTTTTTTATAAAATTATATATAGTTTAAAATCGAATTTGTTAAAGCGGGCTCGTTTGTGTATCCAAAATGACGGAGGACATTTCGAGCAACAACTAAAGTACTTGTAGTGGTAAGTCTTGCACGTGTTAAATATAACTTGGTTCATTAAAGAAAGGTTTTATAAATGGCGGACGTTATCACTTCCTCTCGCTCGCACACTAGTACTGTCTATACTCACTCACGCGCGTACCGTCAACACAAAAAAAATATTGATATTTATTTTCTTCCACGCTCTGTGCTCTTGATGCGATGCATAAAAGAAAGGATTCTTAAATGTCGGCTTGTACTTGCGTTGACAGATAGTACACCTAGCATACAAAATTTCATTTTTTTTTCATTTAAAAAAAAATATAAACAAGACCGTTGTTCATAATAATGTTAGTTCTTTATTTCATGATCTTCCATGATCGTCCTTATATAATGTGATATGTGATATGTGCGTTTAAAAGGACTCTATGTGTAAAAGTAGGTTCTGTTTCCGATGAAAACAAAAATAGATGCCGTCACGTGTCGCGGGCGAAGCCGCCGGCCGCAGGTAGTTAGAAATTATTACGACCCGGTCTTGTTTATATTATTTTTCATATGAAAAAAAAAATTGAAATTTTATATGCTAGCTGTACTATATGTCAACGCAAGTACAAGCCGCCATTTATAAAACCTTTCTTTAATGCACCAGCTTATACATGTTCTTTAGAACCTACCTGCCAGTTGAAAATTTAAAATTAGTGAATTACGCTAAAAGTCACTCCGCTTGCTACGGTTTTACTCAGTTGAGCCAAACTTGTGTTAAAACGCTATTAAAAAAATACTGTCACTAGAATCAAACTCGTAAGATGAGCATGTAGGTACAATAAAATCGTACTTGTACGATGAAAGTTTAAAAGTTTATTGATATGATTGGTATACCTGTCCTATTTACACATTACTATTATCCACACATCGCGCGTAAATAAAATGGTGTCTCTTCGTGTATGCACGTATTGTGAGATTTTAAAAACGTTAATAACTTTGTTTTTTGTATGGCTGGGTATTTGTATTATTCCATATAAATTGAAGTATATACGTTCCAAATCAGCCCCTACAGTTTCTCTGGTAATTAAAAAGTAGTAGTGTATAATAAAATTAGGTAAGTATAATCATGTAATTTAGATTACTGACTACCTACTGTAATCAAGATTACAGATTACAATGTCAATCTTGATTGAAAGTAATCCCGACTACTTTAATCTGATTAAAAGTAATCGTGATTAAAAGCAATCGTGATTGAAAGTAATCGTGATTACTTTCAATCAGATTATTAATCTGATTACAAAAGTAGTTGATTACGCCCAACTCTGTCCACAAATATGTAAAGTTTACATAACTCATACTCGACAATTACTTTCCTAATTAGTGGAAATTGGTATTTAGACCGTTTGCTGTAACTATTGGTTCTCGATTTGAAATCGATATAGCGAAGTGATATTTATCGATTGTAAGTTCTGGGATAACGAAGTGCTATTTATCGATTGTAAGTTCTTTAAAATAAATGAAATAAACGTTGTCTTAATGTGGTAAGGTTTATATTTAATTGACATTTATTGTTCATAATAATTTTTGTACTATATAAAAGTAATAGTCCAGTGTTGCAAGCGACAACCACGTTAAAATAAATCAACAAAATATAGTCAATTGGACTTTCGTAATTCATATCCATTACCTTAATTGGCTGACAATCTGCGGGCTTGCAATATTTGCAACGATATTTCTATTGGCAGCTAATGGCAACACTAGGGGAACCAAACTAATCCCACCCAAATATCGCTCTAAATAGAGATGTGACTACAGTCCCCTATATCAATTGAAATTGTTCAATTTATTTGTTAGTATGAGTTGCAAAGTGCAGTGTGCGATTGTGTGAATTATATCAGCAGATAGATATATAAATAAAAAAATAAATAAATGTGGGTGCTATTACCTCTGCCTACCCTTCGGGGATAAGTAGCTTACGATAGATCGGCTTTGAACCCTGGCCATTACACAACCGACAAGAACCCACTCCTAACCCAAGCCACTAATCTTAACTGAAGCGGTTAGAGGAAATATAAGTAATTTCGGTTACTATTACTCTTTTAAAAAATACATACTTTGTCCCGTACTAAAATATTAAAGAGCCGCGGTAGCCTAGTGGTATGGGTAATGGACTGCTGAGACGAGGTCTCGAGTTCGATCCCAGGTTTCCCAATTTACAATGGCACACACCAATGACTTTTCGATGCTTTCCGAAGTTATGTGTGTATTTATCGCAGGTTTATAAGTGCCCGGTTAATGGCAATAGGCTCGCCACCTATTTACATTGGGACCTAAATAAAAACTGGCGAAATGTGGGTGCTAGTACCTCTGCCTACCCCTTCGGGTATATAGGTGTGATATTATAAAAAAAAAAAATATTATGAGCTCGACACCGCTCCGCTTAGCTCAGCTATAACCTCACCCTTTGTTCATTAACCTACTTGCTTACACGAATAGTGGTGAAGGACCGTTACGGCCTAGCAACGGCTAGGGTCAGTACATAGACCCCAGATAATATGATGTCATAATAAATAGAAATAATTAGATAAGGTATTGTAATCAAATGTTTATTCATTTAAATTAACCTTTTTATACTAAAAAGCTGATAAATAAGTTGTTTTTGTACAGAGGAGTTAAGAAAATACATTGGGTTATGTTAATTCAATGTGTCGAGGTTTATTTTTCGCACTTGCGGAATATTGCACATGCGAAATCATATCTTCCCGTGTAAGTTTTTTTTTTTATTTTAAGGCGTGCGGTTTTGTGTTCCTTTCTATGACAATTAGTAATATCTTACTATTGCTATCGTTGGGATTGTTTAACCGTGAGTGAAGGGTAGGAACCTTACCCCCCTCCCCCGCTCTGATATATTTTCTCAAACTAAATCTCTTTCATTAAAAAGGAAAGATAGCTTCTTGGAGAACAGCGTTCTGATATCAAGATCGCATAGTAGGTTATTTCAGTTATAAAAACTGAACTAAATTAGTTTCGCTTACCTTGGGGAATTAAAAAAACGGGATATTTTTTTATCATGCAAAAATTCCCCAAGGATACCCCGCAACGGAGCCGGTAGAGTAGGTTATGTCGGACTCGAACCGACTAAAACGCACGCCGTCTTTGGGGCTTTAGTTGCCGGAGGTGAGATAGTAGCCAACATAGCCCTCTTATTCGAGATGACCCCCGTCGGGTCTACGGACCACAGTGTCCCCGTCCCTGGTATGGGAGGACTTTGGGATTGGGTGACAGGGGGATCCACCCGTCACCCTCAGGCCCGCGCTCATAGAAGACAGAGGTCATTCTACAACCTCAGACGTCCGAGTCTCCTCCGCTCCGCTTAGCTCCCAGTGTGACAGCAACCTTATTACTTGTTCGTAACTTACCAGTCACACTGCATTGCCACTACAAGTGACGAAGTGGCACTTAAGTAATTGCTGATGATGAGTAGCGTTAAGTTGTGAGTTGACGTAAATATTAAGGTTAAGTCATAACCATAAACATAATTCAAGGTAATTACTAATAGTGGTACTTCCTACTATTTTTTTTATTTTTTACTTTTTTTTATAAACTCACGCCTTTATCCCCAAAGGGGTAGGCAGAGGTGCTAGCACCCACATTTCGCCAGTTTATGTTTAGGTCCCAAAGTAATAGGTGGCGAGCCTATTGCCATTAACCGGGCACTTGTAAGCCTGCGATAAATACACACATAACTTCGAAAAGCATCAAGAAGTCATTGGTGTGTGGCATGGTAACCTGGGATCGAACCCGAGACATCGTCTCAGCAGTCCATTACCTTATACCACTAGGCTACCGCGGCTACAAACATAATTCAAGGTAATTAGTAATAGTGGTACTTCCTACTATTACTACTAATATTAGCAGTGAGAAAGTTTGTGAAGCTATTTGGTTGTTTGTTCTTCAATTAGCTGCGGAATTAACGTTTGGGAAAACCACAGTAGGCAACTGTATTTTTTTTATTTGCATTGAGCGGGAATCTAACCAATGACCTATGATTTTGCAGTCCAACTTTCCACCGCTACACCACAGCATGCAATATACAAATCAATCTTAAACCCGTAAATGTTTCACACCGAAAAAAATAATTTCATCTATCTCTTCAAGAAGCCATCGTAATACAATCAAATACTTATTCACTTTCCGTGCAAATACCGAGAATCCCCTTCAGCAGTCACCCTCATGTCGTCAGGGGGAGTTATCTAACTAATTGACCATTTGTGTATCCCACTGGGAGGGACTATATCTTTATTTTTATTGGAATCGATTGATGCCACTAGGTAGGGTGTAACTATTGATTAGATTGGAAGTATTTGGCTTGTAAAGAGTAAGTTAAGCACTTAAATTATATGTTTGACTAGCCTATGCCCGCGGCTCGGCCCGCGTGGCTGTCGGTTATCGGGCCTAAGCGCCATCTGTGCAACATAAATTTTATATTACTAATCATAATTTTTCTCGCAAGTTTATAAGTGCCCGGTTAATGGCAATAGGCTAGCCACCTATTACATTGGGACCGAAACATAAACTGGCCAAATGTGGGTGCTAACACGTCTGCCTACCCCTTTGGGGATATAGGCGTGAGTTTACGAGTTTACGTTACTCTGGTTCTACATAACCGATTGCAATCAAACAATGTAAGATTTTAATTTGAACCAAACCCCTTCAAACAAGAAAAAAGATTGTTAGCTTGTATCGAGTGGGTAACCCTCAATGTGTAATATTACTACACGATACCACATAAATACTCTTTGATATCTTTTTTTTTCTTTAAATCTTTTACATCTGTTATCTATGGTATATTTTACCGCCTAAAAAAACAAAACACGATAGCGCACTTTTCGTTTTTCTCCGTGTTGAGTATATATAATAATATTATTATTATATAATTGAAATTAATGCATAAAAGGATTAAATAATAATACTGTAATAATAATGATACAAGAGGATTGAATATAATATAAGAATTCATTGTCATGAGCATGTAAGTAACGATTGCTATCCGTAAAATATAGTTATATACTAGATGTATTAGGAAAAGGATTGGAATTAATACTTTGTGACATGAATGAAATGAAATTAATGAATCAATGATATCTACCGTCTTGTATATCATATGATTACCAAATGCGAAAACTTGTAATTGGCCATTTTATATTACAATTGTACCTAAATTGTGTTCTAGCTGTAAGTTTTTCTGAAAGAATAAAATAAAAAATAAAATAAATAAAAAGGATATTGATTAAACCCTGTCCTGAAGTGCAGTTAATATGATGATGACTCTTATAGCAACAGAGACCGACGGCCATTTATCGTGTTCTCAAGACATAATTCAATCTTGCATATGCATCTTAAATTACTGTTTACTACATATACAATTGACTCTAATATCTCTAACTGCTACAGTATAAACATTCAAATTCCCTTCCCACGAAATATCAGCACTACATCTGTCCCGCTCACACTTTAATAATAAAAAGAGATAGCACTAACCATTTGTTATAATTAAGGAAGTTTAATACGTTTTTAGGTTATGCGGGTAGAAAAATTTAAGTTAAAGGGGTCCCGTAAATGTTAGATGTTATCCTATAAGTTGATGTGGCGGTTCTATTGAGATAGTGGCACTTATTAGTGACGTCATTGATATGATAGTGGCCAATAGTGGCACTTATAAGTACCACTATATTGGCCACTGCTGTGTTAGGGAAATATAATAACAAAGTGTTTAAATTAGTACGTTTTAATTCTTGATTCGACGGGTTATTTGAATTTTAAATTAGAGAATAGATGTGTAAGGGTTGGGAGGTTAGGCAGTCACTCGAGTAAAAGCCTAGAGGTAGAGTAAAGAGGTATTGCAAGCCTACAGAATACCACGGCAAAACTATGCCTTGTGTTGTATTCTCGGCGGTGTGTAGGGTAGCCAGAGCTTACTGGCAAGGTTTTGTATTGTCTGTGGGAAAACTGAGGACTTAGGTTGACTCTATTCTGTGGTGGTATGAAGCCCTGCTTTGTCTTCTGCGCTGACAGTTCACATTCCCCTTTCACCCTCTACCCACGGCCACGATAACCACTTCCTTTCTGGTCGGTCGTGTGCTTATTTGCCACCTAAGTGGTATAAAAAATGCTTCTACACATTCCTGAGAAAAAAGTCTTTTAGAACAGAGAGTTATGGAACCCTAAAAAGGGGCCCAAAACATTATCAAACGTGTCTCAACCTGTTATAATGAAGGATTTAATATTGATCCCATTTAGCAATGGAACACGAAACCGGAATTACAAACAACCGCTATCGGGCTAGCAGTTTCTGAGAAAAACAGTGCAAGACAAACACATCTTATCGCAACCTTACCTATCGACAGGATGTGGGTGCTGATATTATGTTTAATTATTTTTTATTACAAATACCTTTTAGAGATTAATATATAAAGAGTTAGGTATTAAGAAATCAGTCATGTTCCAAGAAAAATAAATTATTTTCTTGTTTTCTAGCAAGAATACCTTTAGTAGTTACTTTTTTGTTATTGGTTCTAGAATGGAGATTAACTTGTTTGTATACATAGATTTATAGAGTGTAGATACATGATATTATTATACTATTATTATTGTGTCTATTTATTATTTTTATGTACTTACTGAATAGTCACGAAAGTTGCAAAAAATACTGGACAGATTTAGATGCAGTTTTTATTTCCAAAAGTTTTATAACTATTGAGAAAAACTAGGGATATTGCCAAAAATAAAATCATTGTCTCCCTGCCCTTGTTCCAATTAATTGGGGTTCTCTCCTCCACACATTCCTGTTTGATGTCATTTCCCCAGTCACTCTCTTCTTTACAATATTATCTTCTTTCACAGAATCCATTCATCTTTTCTTGGACCGACATCTACACCTAAAACCCTCTATATTTTTATACTTTGGACCTTTTTTACAATATCACTATCATCTCTTCTCATAGTATGTCCATACCATGACAGTCACTTCTCAATTTTTCATTTACTGGTGTCACTTTATAATCTTTCTCTAATATACTCATTCCTTATTCTATCCATTCTAGTCACACCACACATCCATCTTAACATTCGTATCTCCACTACATGCAGTTTTGTCTTTAACCCATCGCGTTTAACGCCAATAATATACAATACGGCAATGTTAACTTCAATTTGAAAAAGAAATTGGCCAAAAATATAATAAGTCAGTTTTAATATAAATCGAGTTATTGATTCAGCCTACCACAGAGAGAAATATGTATGTATATCACTACATAGTATAAAACAAAGTCGTGTTTTCTGTCCCTATGTCCCTTTGTAGGCTTAAATCTTTTAAACTACGCAACGGATTTTGATGCGATCTCTTTTAATAGATAGAATGGTTAAAGAGGAAGATTTATATGTATATAACATCATGCTACGACCAACAAGTGCGGAGCAGGAATGAAAAATGTTGCAAAAACGGGGTGACGCAGACGAAGTTGCGCGGGTTCCCTAGTACTTATTAAACAAAGGGACTTGATCATAAATTAACTCTTATTTCATTGTAATTAGGCATGTAATGACACCTATAATCAAACTGTGACTTTTTCATTGCTATTACATACTCTTCACGTGAGTCATAGATTTTGTTTTCTTTTTTTGGGTGAGTTAGTTTTTTCTTAAAAAAATATCACAGTACGTACATCATCAACATCATCATTCTCTGAGCCTATTCCCAACTCAGTTGGGGTCGGCTTTCTAAGCTAGTAATGTATACAATACAGGATCTACTGACTGAAGAGATCTTATTCCTTATCAAAAGTGCAATAAATATATTTGTACATATAATATAGTGTATATTTATGTAAATTCTTGGGATAGTACACTCCCCTTCGACACACGCTCGATTCGATCTGCATTCCTGCCTTGTGAATCAGCGTAAACTGATTTTGGGTACCGAGTCCAGTATTTTAATGATATTTCATGCTATAAAGATATAAGTGAGTAGAATATAATCACGCCATGACCTTTATAAACTGCGATATATTAAGATGTAACTGGTTGTATTCAGTTTTGGCGAAAAAATAAAAAACATAACATAACATAACATAACATAAACTCACTTTCGCCAGTTTATGTTTAGGTCCCAATGTAATAGGTGGCGAGCCTATTGCCATTAACCGGGCACTTATAAACCTGCGATAAATACACACATAACTTCGAAAAAATCGAAGTCATTGGTGTGTGCCATGGTAAACCTGGGATCGAACCCGAAACCTCGTCTCAGCAGTCCATTACCCATACCACTAGGCTACCGCGGGATATACAAAAAATAAGTGCCATTCTCTATGAGATGGATGTCTGAATAAGATTAGTTTAGAATTTAATGCATTATAGGAAATTTGATAATAGCGTTATTAGATAGGTTACGTGTGCATGTTTAAGGAATAAAACTGAAAGTTATATCGTAAGTAAGATATTAACTTGCAAGTATATGGCTACAAAGGTAAAGGAAGATGTAATAGGAGATGGGTGTAATTCATCCACCTCCTCTTCAGCCTGTAAGTCGGTTCTAACGTTTTCATTAAGAAACAAATTGTAAACATGAAATTAAATTAAAAATTTTATTTGCCAGAATGTAGGTAAACAAGATGAATTTTATAATTACAATGGCCTATTTACATCCTACCATTATGGTGTGCAAATATTTAAATGATCGAAGCACATTAAACTATTGAATTATTCACTTTTCAACATGCATATGTTTGATACAATACTTGTCCATTTGACAAGTCTCAATAAGACTTATCGGAACACAATTACTTGTTTTATTTATATATTGAGACTGTCTCAAACACTTTTTAATTCAAACTGTATGTATAGACAACAAGTCTTAGTCATATTGCAACTTGTTAAATAGGTACATGTTTTAAATATGAATGACTTCATGGAGTTTGAAACCTCGGATTATAGCTTCTAAAATTATAAAGCGTGGCATAGTATAGCTTGAACTCGACGCTAAACTTTATAACAACTTTGTACTTCCCAAAAATATATCTTGGGGTGAAGTTTGTTAGTTTTCTGTTTGGGGTGGCAAGAATATATCATTATTATTGAACCTAAGAAATAAAATAACATTGATTTTTTTATACATCGCTTCAATGGGACGGCAAAAAGAGCTTGTTTCTTTTAGGGAGTTTAAGTGGAGGGAAGTCAGTGAGATTTAGTAGTCTGTGGTGAAAGATGGATTAGATTTGATTTGTATAAGCTTGAGGATAAATTAAGATACTGTTGACAGATGACTGTAGGGTGAGTTATGCTGTATTTAAAGAATAAAATCAGGTGAACCAACAAAGAATAGATTTATTAAGGCACGTCAATTTCACTTCACCTCGCCTGATATTAAGCTGAAGGCGAAGTCTCATGAAAGACGGACACCATTGCAAACACGTTCAGTGTTACAATGGTGGCGCTCAGCTTGACGGCCTCATCAGATGCTTTTTCACGCTCCGCTTAAAGGACCCGGGATTGTAGGAAGAAGGAAATACGTGCGCTGCTAAGGAAGTCCAAGACTTATTGATGCAGCAGAGGAAAGAAGTTATCGACATAACTCAGAGAATATAATATCTGAAGTGATAATAGGCTGCCTACAGCAATGGAGACACTGGAATATTGTGAATGCCGAAAAATCTATTTAAAAATTATAACACGTCAATTTAACTTCATCCCGCCTGATGGTAAACTGGAGGCGAAGTCTCAGGAAAGAAGGTTACCATTACAAACATTTACAGTATTACGTACACCAACTACGCCTGTGGTCTTTTTATTTTGAAGTTCCCGCCATTTTCACGCCCACAATTCAAAGTGACAGGCGTGACAGCTGTCAGCCATGACAGCTACGGCCGCTATCTAGCAATCTAATATATTTATATATTAAATTGTAATTCAAACCGCTATTTATGATCAAAAACGCCCCTACTCAAAGATCATCAGTTAACTTAACCCCATAAATAAATTAATCGGTCCATAACAAACTAACCGTAAAATAGCTGTATCGTTCGTCACTTGTACACGAAGGGTTAACGAAGCGAGTTGTCATCGTCAGTAGGGTTAAGGAACGAACCCTTTCTAGTTGGCGTGTGGTACAAACTGTTGTGCTAAGCGAAAGCGAACGTTTGTCTTACAATATTATAAAGGTGTCAACTAAATAAATGTACAAGAAAAATATATTATGGAGGGTGACCAAATACATTATTCTTATAATGGATTTTCGCCATGTAACGTAGTAATAAATGGAAAAGATTGAATGTGACTGAGAAATCACTTAAGACATAATCTACCTAAAGGATGGACAGAATTAAATAGCGTACCTTTAGGACATCGCTGACAGGAACAATAGTTGAAAACTCCACGTAATTTTACTTCAATAGTATTTACCTGTAACAAAAATAAAATATAATATTAATATTCAATTTAATGTAATTATTCAATGGGCGGAATAATTCTATCGAAAAGTAGTATATGGCTACATTAGTGTACCTACTTATTAGTAATATTTTATACTTTACTATATTACGAAGGGTAAATGTCGGTAATAAGTGCGTATCACTTACCGCTTATCACTTAAACCAAACGTAAACTACTCATAAGTTATGAAACTATTTCTGTACTTGGATTTATTTTCATCCTAAAACAAACCATAGAATGAATTTGTTACACTTTGGCTAACAATGTTTTTTTATGAGAGATCTGTCAAGGTGTGGCAAGTTGGTCTTTTAAGGATCGTTTATCGTGGTAATTAGAAAGAAAACCAATATAAAAGTGGGTTGCTCGCTAAGGACGTTATTCATTCTTTTTATAATACCCCCGAAGATTTTTCAGTTTTAAAGTTTTCGGAGGCAATCGCAAGTACTAAAGTAATCCCTGGAAATATGTGTTATTCAAGAGTGGGGAGTATAATACCCGAATTATAATTTAGGACGTTTATGAACAAAAATTATAGTACGGGTAGGATCGGGTAATAGCGTTCTTTATATCTTACAAAGAATCAAAGAATCAAGAAAACTAGAAACCATATACTCTAAATTCTATAAGTGTGCCAGGGGGGTATTGAGAAAAAAAACAAATGGTATTTTTTATGCCGATATGTAGTCCACCCATTAGTACTGGAATGCCTTCGGTTTCAGGAGTGTTTCGATAACACCCTGTATGACGCTGTTTGAGAATCCAATCCCACAGATTAAAATTCTCTAGATTATATCGCTCGTGACAAAAAAAAAAGTTAACACATGAAAATTGATTGGCAAAAATTCCTGTTACGAAGATGAGAAACAGGTTCACGTAGCTGTTATTGTTTATCAAAAAGAAATGCATGATTTTACAGCACCGAGAATGGTTAATGGAGTCTGGCTATGAAATGTATAAATATTATTACACTTATCGCTAGGAATGCGATGGAAATTAATCAAAAAACTTAATCTAATATCAAGAAATTTCAAATATGACAGCTGAATGGCGTCGTTACTCTGCTTGTTCTATGGCATTCGAAATTGGAATCAAAATTGACGTTATCATACGCGCCATATATTTATCTCTATGAAATATTTTGAATATAGAATGAATTTGTTTTTTTAAGAGTTTGATGTTATTCGAAATTGGAATTGGACTTCACATTCTTAAACTAAAGCTGGTTGAAAATTTGTCTCAAACAAGTGTTAAACACATTTGAGTTCACACTGAAGTTTGCGAAATATTGCAACTTTTAAAAATACATATTTTAAACCTTGACGAAAATACTAAATACTACTAAATGATAGAGTATTTATAACATAATAAGTGGTAGGTATAACTCTCGTCTGTTGTGCCGATATAACAGATTTTTAGATACAATATGGAACAATATCGATTGTTTAGTTAACGCATTATTATAATTAAAATAACGAAATATTAAACATTTTTTTTACACTAACTCATACTCTGTTGAGGTCGCCTTTGTACATGATTCTTGCAATTTTTTTATACATAATTTCTGTACTTTTACATTTACATGCCCTTTTCCAAACAAAAATAGTTTGTATATTCCGTAGTTTTTTCTATTCGAGCACGGAAGCATACTTTATAATTGCTCCAATTAAACAATTAATATTGTTAGGTCCAGTGCATCGGGTAAACAATCGCGTCAAAACATACCCTCTTGGCATTGAGCAAACGACAATAAGTCTCAATCAAAACATACATTATTCCATTTATTTTGATCAATCTGTTATGTGTCCGCCATTTTGTATGTAGCTGTTAAACATGTGATACTTAGTCGGGCATAGGCGGAATTAACTGAAAAAACCGCGGTAGCCTAGTGGTATGGGTAATGGACTGCTGAGACGAGGTCTCGAGTTCGATCCCAGGTTTACCATGGCACACACCAATGACTTTTCGATGCTTTTCCCGGTCCCGGTTGCCATACAAACATCTATGGCAGTCGTTACGGGTAGTTGGAGCCCTCAAAAGTCCAACCAGCCTAACTTGGAACTTCGATATCGCCATTGGTCATTAGATCATTGGTTGTGGAGGTCAGATGGCAGTCGCTTCACGGAAAATATCGAAGTTCAGCCGCATCACAGTTAGACTGGAAAGCCGACCCCAACTGAGTTGGGAAAAAGGTTCAGGGAATGATGAGGCGGAATTAACTGTGTGAATTTAGAGACTATGTGAATTTACTAACTATGTGGATTTACTGACTATGTAAATTTGCTGACTATATGGATTTACTGGGACGTGCCCAGGGCTCACCGCTAAAGGGTGGGGGGAGGGGGTACCGAAGGAGCGATAGGTAACTTCTTGCACACCAACATAAGAACACTTTTTTCACAGAAAAATTGACTGGAGAGTTGTTTCTGTGCTGTTATTTAGAAGACAAATTCGTTGGGGCGGTCTACGCACCAATTTAACCACCAGAAAAAACTCCAATAACTAGCCTATACACTGAAGGTCACTTCACGGAAAATATTGAAGTTCAACCATAGCACAGTTAGATTGGAAAAAAGCGGACCCATACTCCGAGTCCTTCTTCTATCGAATCGATGGCATTTTTGAGTTGCCATCGTGGTGTAGTAATTTGTTTCACGGAGAGGGCCCGAGTATAGGTTTCGCTCTTCGGGAATGCTTAGTGTTATTTTTACCGAGAGAAATTTTGTACCATAATACTATAATAAACTTAATAAATTTAATGGACAATATACATTTTACAGGTAGGTACTTAATGAACCACCGAGTGTTAATTTTGACACTTAAATGTCACGCCTCTTGTACTTGTAATTATTTAGTGTAAAAATGTTTAAGTCACGCACTGTGCAGCCTATTAGCACCTTCCGTCTAATAACTGGCTTCTATCCTATTAACATTATAAACGTATATTTTTTTAAGTATGGATGGATGGATACGCAATTTTTTTTACTAAGTGCCCGATTGGCGGTAATAGGCTTGCCTCCTATTAGGTACGTGGGACGGAAAATCATAGTTGGCGAAATATGGGTGTTTAATACACCTCTGCCTACCCCTTCGGGGATTACGTGCGTGAGCATAATGGATATATTTGTAAATATGCACTGAATACTGAATATGCCATATACAATATGCTTGAAAGAAGCGATAAATAAAAAGAACTCAACACAAATTATCACATAACTAAAGCCCATCGGAACTCTAAACTCATGTTAGAAATTTTGAATACATCAATAATGTGTTGAAAGTTAAAATTATTATATTTTATCAATCATAATAAACTGGCTATTACAACAAGAATATTGAAAGTTATACTGTACAAGTTACGATCTTCCAACTGATACTCATTTCCTAAAATAAAATATTTTATTAAACACAAACGTAATGGGTGCTTATTAATTATAAAATCATAATCTTACACCTGCTTTCAATGCTATTCAATATATTATTTACTAGCTGTTTCCCGCGGCTCCGCTCACGTGGGTGTCGATTATCCCGTTGTATGACTCTACTCGATTCTCTACTTGCCTCTCTATACTAACTTCTCCTTACTGTCATGACAACGGAAATAGTTAGCAATATTAGTATTGAAATCTACCGGATCTATTGAGATTTATGTTTATTGCTCCGCTCCCTTGAATGGTAGCATGATGATATATAGCCTATGTTACTTCTAGATATTGTAGCTTTTTATTTGTGAAAGAATTATTGAAATCGGTCCAGTAGTTTCGGAGCCTATTTGTTACAAACAAACAAAAATGTTGTTTCATATAACACGTGACTAGAAGCAAGGTCTTATATCTATGGGAATTTTATGGGCAATTGGTTGTACAACATTGATTGCTATGTTAAATATTAATTTTAATTGAATATATTATTCAAATTACCGCATACTTTGAAATTATTTTAATATTCATACATTTGGTCATCAATGTTTTACGTATCGCTTGCTATCAATTATGTTTATTAAACTTTTCGTATAAAATTTATCTGTCTAGAAATTCAAATATATTATAATTATAATATATAATTTAACTTCAATATTTCGTATGCTTATTCTATTATCCGTCTGATACTCTCCAAGACGTTAACTGGTAGTGCTTGTGCGGCTAAGCACGTAATTAGTTTCCTTGCAATTTACACCGCATAGCAAGGAACCGGGTCAATTATTTTTTCCAAATTTATTTAGCTGCTACATTTTCGGTTAGGAATTTATTATTAGCATACCTATCCATTCTTTAAAAAAAATCCCGATTGGCGGCAATAGCTTCGCCCCCTATTACGTGGGACCGAAAAAAAGAGGTGTAGGTACTCTGCCTACCCCTTCTGGGATCACGGGCGAGAGCATTTATATTTATGTATGTTGTATTCTATTATTATTATAACATCTTTTATGTAACCTATGTTCCAGAAATAAATAAATTTGAATTTGACATGGTCAGCCTCTCTCACCCGAAATGATCTTACGTAATTAATGAATGACCATTAACTAGTAAAATCATTCACAGTAGTTAAGTACCAGTCTGGGACTTGTAATTACGATAGTAGTTCTACCATATGGGGTTCTTCAAGAAGGGCATTAGAAGGTTTCTACAGGATAGGCAGCACGTGTGTGGCGCCTCTGGTGTTGCAAACGTCCATAGGCGACGGTGACCGCTTCTCATCAGGTGGGCCGTGTGCTTGTCTGCCACCTAAGTGGTATAAAAAAAATCTTTCGCAGTGAAACTTCCTTACGTAAATATTAATTTAGTTAAATGAGTTGTTCCTTAATCATGTTCGCATGTTCCACCCTCCTTTATATCACATACCATTCATAATATCCAAAACAAGCATGAATGATGAACGATTACTGACAAAAATCAATACGTCACGGTGGGGTAAACCGAAAACCACCCCCGCGAAGACATATGGTTCCGTCCACTGTTAGAAGATCTCTCTTTTGTATTAACTTACATGAAACATAACATAACATAAACTCACACCTTTATCCCCGAAGGGGTAGGCAGAGGTGTGTAGGTGGGGCCCACATTTCGCCAGTTTATGTTTAGGTGCCAATGTAATAGGTGGCGAGCTTATTGCCATTAACCGGGCACTTATAGACCTGCGATAAATACACACATAACTTCGAAAAGCATCGAAAATCATTGGTGTGTGGTATGGTTAACCTGGGATCGAACTCGAGACCTCGTCTCAGCAGTTCATTATCCATACCACTAGGCTACTGTGGTTTCTCAACATGAAACATGCCCAATTATATTAAAAAATAAGTTTCATGTACAGTTTACTACAAATTTATACAAGACATATCTCTCGCACCGCGGACATCTCTTTTGAGATGACCCCCTTCCCCTAATGACGTGAACCATTGTGTCCCCATCTAGCCCTCATAAAATATCGTCGGTAACTAAATGGTTAAGTAAGTCGGCCTTGCGATCGAAAGGTCCCTTAATCGAATCCTGGCCATTACACTACCAATGTGAAACCACTTCTAACACAAGCCGTTGAGCTTAGCTGAATGGGTTAGTTCCATCTAACCCATTCAGCTAAGCTATTAGTAATTTTTGATAATAATATTCTTTTAAAAAAAATCTTATAACACTAAGTATATATTACAGTCTAGACTCTAATGCATGACAATGCAAACAAATCACACAACCTTCAAATATCATTAGCTCAACAAAAAACACTTCACATAACAATTCATTTAACAATCGCAATACACTGAAACATCTCAGAGGAAACAAAACTATAATAAATGTTTCGACAATTGACATAGTTGACACTGTTGACAAATTTGTGTCAGTAAATGTACGAGGGGACATACGGCTTGACGTGCTCTCTGAGGCACAATCAGAACAATGCATATTTGCGAGGATCGAATACTCTGGCTTCCTGCTTAGCGGTAGGGTCAGAGGCTGTAGATGAATGCTAATTATTTCAAATCAATTTAGATGTGAAAGTGAATGTTCTGACAGAACTTGAACCTGTGATCTTTCCCTTTCAGGGGGAATAATCTAACCGCTGAGCCACGGAGCCCCGTCTTGAGCATTAGAAATACTCCTATTCAACCGTCTTGAGGGGATGGTGTGGGCCATCTACCAACAATCATACGACGAATCCCGTCGGTACATTCACTTTTTCCGATCTTACTTGAGTTATAATATAGTTTATTGATTTTAATTAAACATATTTTCCTGGAGGTTATGTCGGACTCGAACCAACGCGTAGTACGAAAAACGCACGCTCTCTTTTGATCTTTGGTTACCGGAGGTGACATTGTCGCCAACATATTCCTATATCCCTCACACCCCGGCTGGCCCCGGGTCTCCCTTCCGAGATAGCCCCGCCTAGCCCTCGGCAATGGGCGCCGCCACCGGCTGGCTTCTGCTAGGGTGACAGGCGACTCTACTCGTCACCCCAGACCTGCATTCATGGGTCATTCTGCGACCTCCGAAGTCCCGGTCGCCTCCACTCCTTTCATTTGATTTCTTACAATTAAGTTTAAATAAGTTGTTTTCAGTAAAACCAGTAAAAATTCTGATCAACACAAGTATGTCTATCACAGTATACTTAATAATACTCTCTAAAGTTAACCGTTTACTATAAACTACAAAAGCAATGTTTTAATTACCAAAACAAAGCTCTTGTTACCATGGTTTTGGTTCAATGTTTACAAAACTCGATTATTATATAAATAGCCAGTAATTTTTCATTTTAACGGCAATTTTGTTTAGACTGCTGCATGTAGGGGACCTTTTTGGTTGGTTAATACTTTTTATGCATAGCATATTCGAAGTTTAAATTTAAATACAATATTTTTTTTAAAGAAAATAGATCTTTGCATATGAAATTGCCGAAATATTCTCACAGATTCATGAGTTCGTTATTCCTGTAATTTTATAGCTATTACCATTATTTATATTTTGTTTGAAAGTTAATTTCGAGATTTTACAACTCTGTAGGTATTAAATTTTGGTTTTATTGACCGCTTCATAAAATAAATTCGATCTTCCAAAACTGTACCTACTTCCTAAATACTGATCCATTTTGATGATAAATTTCGTATTACTTTTTTACAGCTTTCACTTTTCAAAAATGTAAAAGTTGATGTTTGCTTAACTCTCATTCATACACAGAAAAAATATAAAATTTGAATTTGCCATTCTTAAAAAAATGCAATTGAAAATTGGATTCCCTCCAATTTCTTCAAACAAAACGGCACTTTCATATGTAAAGACCTAATATCATAAAAAGGAAACATTTGTATTTGTGTGTGTGTGTGTGTGTGTGTGTGTTTGTAATAAATAAACTCAAAAAATACTGTGCCGATTTCGAAAATTCCTTCACCATTGCAAAGCTACATTCACCCGGAGTAACATAGGCTATATTGCACTGCGCCATAACCGACATCCACGCGAGCAAAGCCGCGGGCAACAGTTCACTCTACGTTATCTTTCACTATTCAGGTCTCAAGGACCTCCATATTTAAGTGTTAAGCCAGTGACGTACTTAGTACCGCTTAAGCTGAAGTCTGACTTAAGTAAGTAGGCAGTGAGTCACGACTAAATATGTTACGTGCCTTTATCGTCTGTGCCGTTTGTGCAAGTTGACGTGAGAACGAGCGTGGATCACACCGAATAGTAATACCATTCATAATCAAAGAAAGAAAGAAAGAAAGAAAGAAAGAAAGAAAGAAAGAAAGAAAGAAAGCAAGAAAGAAAGAAAGAAAGAAAGAAAGAAAGAAAGAAATCACTGCACAGTGCACACTGCAAAGTGGGTTTGTCTGCTTTTTTGTTGTTATATTGGACACATTAATTTTAATTCACCTTGCTTTACAATCAGCTGAATAGTTTTAGAAAATAGGGTCACCATTACAAATAAGTATAGTGTTACAATGGTGGCGCTTAGTCAATCTAAACGCCACCATTCTCATAAGATGCTGCTTAAAGGACTGTAGGAAGAAGGACACACGTGAGAGCAAGGAATTTCAAGAGTTATAAATGGTAGGAAAGAATCCGCAGTGAGTCATGACTAAATATGTTACGTGCTTTTATCGTCTGTGCCATTGGTGCAAGTTGACGTGAGAACGAGCGTGGATCACACCGAATAGTAATACCATTTATAATCACTGCATAGTATAAAACAGAGTCGCTTCCCGCTGTCTGTCCTTTTTTATTTTGTTTTTATATTAGCCACGTCAATTTGGCTGAAGGCAAAGTTTCAGGAACGAGAGTCATCATTACAAATAAATACAGTGTTGGTGGCGTTTAGCTTGATGGTCTAATCAGATGCTTTTTCACACCGCTTCAAGGACCTGGGACTGTAGGAAGAAGGGCACGCGGGAGAGTAAGGAATTCTTGGACTTAATAGTAAGGCAAAGGAAACACTCATCGAACGGCTTGGATCTAGATAGAATATTCTGCACTGTATGCGGGTAATATATATGCCCTGCACGTGTTGTGCTGTGTAGGAAAGGAGAGAGTAGGACCAATAATTGGAAAAGCTCATCAGAACATTCAACCTGTTATAGACAGTAATTACTGCCAAGGACGCAACATCTCTACACAGGTTCGAGGGAGTTCGTGACCTCAGGATTCTCAATAATGTGGACTGCACGTTGATGCAACCTGTCGAGAGCATCTAGTAAGTACTTTGCGGAGCCAATCCAGAGATGCGTGTAGTATTCCACGCAGTTATTATTGAATTTGGTATTGAATGGACCACCCGATCGAGCTGTATCAACTTACAACACCATTTTTGATCTCACATTCCTTTATCCAACACAAACACACACACATAATCATAAATTAAATCAGTTATATAAAAGCTTAACAAAACAAACGTTTCAACATTACACTTCGGTGTAATTGCAGCGGCATAAATCTTAAAACATGGAGTATTAAAAAAAACAAAAGGGTGCAAATTGTTCTCGCGATACTTGTTCATTGATTTTGACATTTATTGTTAAAGGAATAAAGATTTATATCGGATGATGTTATGGGTTGTAAATTTAGCTCGACCAAAAGTCATTTGGAGAAAGAGCATCGGGTTTATTGTGTTTTGTTCGGAGGAAATGAGTTATTTTCATTACTGTGTGGTTTTTGGAGGGTTAACTTTCAAAAGTGGGGGAAGAGGATGGGCGTGTAAAGTTAATGGGAAATGGGAATAATTAAATTTGAATCTTTGTGACTCGAAATATTTATTTTCAAATATTTTTATTATTAAAATAACCGCGATACAATTATTCCATTGATAGCAAATGGCAAACGGTTCGCTTCGACGTGATTCCCTTCACTTCGTCTAGAGAGCCGGATCCCGTGGGAAGATCGGGATAAAAACAGTCTATGTTATTCAGGAATAATGTAGTATTGTAATAGCAAAAGAATTATTAAAATCGGTGCTGTAGTTTCTGAGTTGATTCATTACAAACAAACACATACTTTTCTGTTTATAATATTAGTGATTCTATTTACTTAAAATATGGCCTTCACACACTTTGCGAGCGTTCGCCTCAGCCAAATGACTTTAGTTTCATATTATTTGCTAGCTTGACTTATAGTTCTTGGAAATACAAGATTCATTCATAATGATGTGATTGTATTTGTCGATATTGCTACTCATGAAGTTGCCTCGCGTAAAGCCGAAACATGTGACGAGGTTGCTCTTCGCACTTGCTTAATATTGCACATATGACAGAATAATATCGGCGGGTAGCCCTTTTACTTGCTTTGAGGGGCGCGGTTTGACATTTTATTACCATAGGTGTAACCGACACAAACAAAAAACACCGTGGTAGCCTAGTGGTATAGCCAATGGACTGCTGAGACGAGGTCTCGGGTTCGATCCCAGGTTTACCATGGCACACACCAATGACTTAACGATGCTCTTCGAAATTATGTGTGTATTTATCGTAGGTTTATAAGTGCCCGGTTAATGGCAATATTGGCAATAGGCTAGCCACCTATTACATTGGGACCTAAAACATAAACTGGTGAAATGTGGGCGCTAGCACCTCTGCCTGCCCCTTCGGGGATATAGGCGTGAATTTATGTTATGTTTTATGTAACCGACAGCCCTACGTGCAGAGGATGCATGGAGGTCGAAGAAACGCCACAACACGTTTTTTTTTTATACTACGTAGGTGACAGACAGGCACACGGCCCACCTGATGGAAAGCGGCCACCGTGGCCTATAAAGGTGTGCAACACTAAGGGTGTCACACACGCGCTGCCCACCCTGAAGGGAAAGGGGGAGAGCTGGGAAGGGGTGGGGAGGCTAGGAAGGGGAGGGGAAGGAGGGGTACAGTGAGCTCTGGCTACCCTACTTACCGGCGGGAACACAACACGATGGTTATTATGACCGCGGTCTTCTGTAGGGCGGAGGTACTTCCCCAGTTGGACAGCTCATTTTGGACGGGAGATACCGTCGTGTCCTACCACCGTAAAACGGACTGTAATAGTGTGGTGAATCAACGCGCGCAACTGCTCCAATCTCCGACATTGCTTCCAGAAGTTCTTAGGAGCTTTTCCAAACTTGTTGCTCGCTTGAAGGACCTGGGATAGTTGGAGTGAGCGGGAAGACCAAGCACTACACGTATAAAGGCCAAATCAAGATCCTAAATGTGGAAAACCCCAGTCTATATGAACTAAGCATGGCTGGTTAGCCATGCTTAGTTCATATGCGACAAATCGATTATCACATATACTTTCTAAGTAGCTGGTACTCATCATGGCTAGCCTTTGACGCAATGTTTGTTCTTTCAAGATACGAGTGACGCAAGATGATATTACTAGTGTAACTCGAGTTATGGAGAAATTGAAAAAAGTTGGTATAATAATAATGCCTAGTCGGGGATTGAAAACGTGCCCAGATCAGAACGATTAAAAATGTGAGCTTACAGTAAATTATTTATTAGACTTCAGATTTTTTTGTACGTTGAAACTAGAATAAGTGTGATCTAATGGTACACGTTTACCGTGGCATAAGAACGTTAATATAACTACAACTGTCTCTTCTTCATTTCTGCTTCATGAACGACTGCCATCTGAGCGTTGCGAGTAAAACCTACACTAGAACCTCGTCTTTAAATCAGTAGATTTTTGATGATTAGGTATTGATATGCATGTAAGGTTTGTGAAAACGATTTTACCACCGGCTGGACGATTCTGGATAAAATTTAGCTCAGATCTAGATAACCTATAACAGCTGGCACATACGCTACTATTTACCTTGGAAATATGACACCGCTTATCATGAACATACAATAATGAAATAAAAAAGTAACTGCCGTGGTTTTCCCAAGCGACTACAATATTCTTCAAGAAGGGAATTATATGGTTTCTACAGGGTAGACAGCACGAGTGTGACGATCCTGTTGCAAACTTCCATAGGCCACAGCGACCGCTTTCTATCAGGCGGGCCGTGTACTTGACTGCCACCGAAGTGGTATAAAATAAAAACTCTACACGAGATACTCGAACGCAACTCGCAAAGCTTTCACTCAAAGCATTCAAAACCAATGGTAACAGTATTTGATACGTTATCGTAATTACAAAACTGTTGATAGCGCGATGCAAACGCCTTCCGCGTGTAATACTACTAGTTTGGTACTGGTTCGTACAATTTGGGACACACGTTCGACAAATATTAACTTTCCCCGATAATCTAAATTTTGTGTCAACATCGTATAACGTATAAAGTCTCATTACTGTGTTACTTTCTTAAGAAATGTGAAGCTGTTTCTTTGTAAAAATTATGCTGGTATATTGACGGATTATCCTAAATGTAGTCCTAGGGCCTAGGGTCGCGTGGATACGAAGGCGGAATTATTATTACTGATTGACGGAGGTAGGACATCACGGTATGCCCCGTCCTAATTGAGCAGTCCGACTGGGGAAGTACCTCCACCTTACAGAATACCGCGGCTAATAATAACCTTGTGTTGTGTTTCCGGTGGTGAGTAGGGTAACCAGAGTTCACTGGAGAGGTTTTGTGTTGTCAGTGGGAAGACTGAGAAACTCTTCTTTGTCTTCTGCACTGACAGCACAGAGACAGCTGCATCTTAGACTAGAAAGCTGACACCAACTGAGTAGGGAATAGGCTCCGAGAATGGATAGAGTAAGCTCAGAAGCTAATAAACCAATTTAATAACTATTTTACTATTAAAAACTTATTTACATATGCTACTTTTTATCTGCGTGGTAGCCTAGTGGTATGGGTAATGGAATGCTGAGACGAGATCTCGGATTCGATCGCAGGTTTGACCATAGCACACAGCAATGACTTTTCGATGCTTTTCGAAGTTATGTGTGTATTTATCGCAGGTTTATAAGTGCCCGGTTAATGGCAATAGGCTCGCCACCCATTATGTTGAGACCTAAACATAAACTGGCGAAATGTGGGTGCTAGCACTTCTGCCTAACCCTGCAGGGATAAAGGCGTGAGTTTATGTTATGTTATGTTACTTTTTATCTTAATATTCCACCGCTATCAAAAGTTAGTTACACAAGTAAAACCGCGGTAAGATGCTGGTCGTTTATTGATAATCATGACTGACTTTCATTCTTTCTTTCATCATCGACCACTGCATACTGTTAATGAAAGTAAACTTAATTTAATGATGCATATCAACCATATGATTAAAGACTGCCACTCATAATGAAAATGGGCAGTTAAATTATAAGGAATTATGATATGTTCACATTGTAACAGGCGTTTGGAATGTGTATTTATAAATATAAATATGATATGATAGGCCGGCAAGAAATGGTGATGATCACGGCATATTGAGTTTTTTTTTTATGGCACGTCAATTTCGCTCGCCTGAAACTGAAGACAAACTCTCAGAAAAGAGGGTCACCATTACAAACACGTATAGTGTTACAATGGTGGCGCTCAGCTTGAGGGCTTCATCAGATGCTTTTTCACGCCCCGCTTTAAGGACCCGGGACTGTAGGAAGAAGGAAACACGTGCGCTGGTAAGGAATTCCAAGATTTAATGGTGTGGCAGAGGAAAGACTCACCCAATCGCTTGGTAAATAAGTCAGTTAGAATAAACAATTTAGTATAAAAGATGAATAAATTCAAAAAGAATCTCAAACTACGAACACAAACTTGTTTCTTATAACCGGAATCTGTTGCGTAACGTTATCACTTGATAACAAACGGCTGATAAGGTTATATCTCGCATATTTGAGAACACTCTCTTTGCAAACAAGTGGAGACAAGGTACTCATTTTTAACGTAAGGTGGTTTTAGCTGAGTGCTTGCTTTATCATCACTGTTAATTCAAGACACAAAAATAATTGTCTGTGATAGTAGACTCCACAAAATTTCAAATTCTTTTCAGTAGTATATGCTTTTTCAATAAACTCCCTTATGGAATAAGGGATTCGCCTATCAATAAGTTCAAAAATTTAGTCAAAAAGTTATACCTTATTATAAAATCCAGGATTATTTGGGTGATAAACCAGCCTGGAAATGAGCTGATCTCTCAACTTGCTACTCAAGCCAATTTCTGTATCCAGACTAGTAAATGATTGTAATTAGACCAAAAAAAAAGAAAAGCCCGCTGATTTTCTTTAAGCTTTCTATTTTTGTTTCATTACGCTTTACAATACGATGGAAAAGAATTTGAGGACTTTATGGTGCGGCAAAGAATAGACTCCCCTATATGTAGATATATATGCAAAAATTGCTTGCTTCTAATAATAAACCTCTCTGATTACGTTGAACCGCGGTAGCCTAGTAGTATGGGTAATGGACTGCTTAGATGAGGTCTCGGGTTCGATCCCAGGTTTACCATGGCACACACCAATGACTGCGATGCTTTTCGAAGTTATGTGTGTATTTATCGCAGGTTTATAAGTGCCCGGTTAATGGCAATAGGCTCGCCACCTATTACATTGGGACCTAAATATAAACTGGCGAAATGTGGGTGCTGGCACCTCTGCCTACCCCTTCGGGAATATAGGCGTGATATTATAAAAAAAAGACAAAGTGGCGCTATAAAGCAACTCGTAGTTGCTGTTTCTATGACATATAAATGAAACAACATTTAGCTTTACTAATACGACGGAGAACCGTTCCAGGGCTTTATGATGCGGTAAAGAAAAAACTCACCTATATGTAGATACATAACATAAACTGGCGTGAGTATCCCCAAAGGAGTAAGCAGAGGTGCTAGCACCCAGATTTCGCCAGTTTACAAGTCCCAATGTAATAGATATATGCAAAAACTGCATGCTTCAAATAATAAAACTCTCTGCCTACGTAAAAAACTAATTTCCGCATTTACAGAAGTAAATTGAGTGTCCTTTTATATAATATAACGGTATAACATGTCAACTGAGCTGCTTTAGTCATCCGACATGGGATCTCATTAATTGAACCAAGGTTAGATAGATTAGTCGTGTTATTAGTTACATTCCGCCCACGTTACAATCATTCCTCTCTATCTGTACACGTTTTTTTTCCGCATAATCCCCTCGGATACCGCCTCTACCAAAGTCGGTGGAGATGATTATAGAAAGAAAGAAGAAAGAAAGAATTTATTTGCTCATAAACATGGTAGAATAATAAGATTTTAAAATTAACAGCATAACATGTTTAGCACACAGTATGTGGCATGCAAATTTCGGATATGTTAGTTTCAAAATAATACAATTAAAAATTATACAACGAAAAAATTATTATCTAATACGAGTGCATACCTACTGTATTTTTTTATTTATGACACGTCAATTTGACTTCACCTCACCTGATGTTAAGCTAAAGGCAAAGTCTTATGAAAGAGGGTCACCATTGCAAACACGTTCAGTGCTATAATAGTGGCGCTCAGCTTGACGGCCTCATCAGAGCTTTTTCACGTCCCGCTTAAAGGACCCGAGACTGTAGGAAGAAGAAAACACGCCGACAAGGAATTAAAAGCGATCCACATAGTTTAAAAACTCTTCAATGCTATAAAAACACCCTTAGATTTGCCATTTCTTCAACTTCCTAAAGAACAGGCGCTGCGTTCGCGTATATCGGACTCGAAACGACTTAAACACACGCCGTTTATGGATATTTGATTGCCGGAGGTGAGATTATACAAGACATACCTATCTCTCGCATGTCCTAGTATCTATCTAAACACCTAGGCCCACAGCGAGTGATGTCGAAATATGTACAACCGGTATTTTGTTCGTTGTTCGACTAGTAATTGCAAAATTTACATAGGTACAGTACTTACTTAACGATTGATTTAGTGTACCGAGAATATTTTACTTTTAATTAATTTTTATCCTTTCGGTTAAGCTCGACGTATATTTTATACCAGTTATGTGGCAGACAAGGGTAATTGAAAGTGGATATCATGGCTTAGGAACGTGTGCAACAATAGAGGCGGACGGAGGTAGGACACGACGGTAACCTCCGTCCGAAATGAGCTGTCCAACTGGGGAAGTACCTCCGCCCTACAGAAGACCGCGGTCATAATAACCATCGTGTTGTGTTTCCGCCGGTAAGTAGGGTAGCCAGAGCTCACTTTACCCCTCCTTCCCCTCCCCTTCCTAGCCTCCCCACCCCTTCCCAGCTCTACCCCTTTCCCTTCAGGGTGGGCAGCGCGTGTGTGACACCCTTAGTGTTGCACACGTATATAGGCCTCGGTGACCGCTTTCCATCAGGTGGGCCGTGTGCTTGTCTGCCACCTAGGTGGTATAAAAAAAAAAAAAATAACTCGCAGATGATACTTTCGGATACAACTATGAACTACATGACAAGATGGCCTCGTATACATCAGATATTGCCATCTAAATACGAGTTAACTTAGATTACGTAAGCTCAAACTTACAACCAAGTCTCAAGTCTCGGGGTCTACTGGAGTTTCTTTCGCTAACACATGATGGGCCCCGCGTGGTGAATCTATTCATAACTAAGAATTTTTTCTCCTTGTAGACCAATAACATTTCAATCGACGAGAGAATCTTTTTTCTTTCATTTGTTTCTTTTTTTTATTAAAGACAACTCCCGCACTAGGGAAAAAGTCCTGTATCGCGAGGGACTTTACAAGCACTTTACTCACAGACACAAAGTACACCCAGACTCAGAACAACTATTTGTGGATCACACAAATTTTTGTCCTGTGTGGGGATCGAACCCATAACCTCGTGAACAGCCGGCGCATACTAAGCCCACTGAGCGTGCGAAGTCAGGACAAACTAGTCTAAAATAATGCATCGATCAAATTTCAATTGCGAATTATTAATAAGCTCAAATCGATTGAATGATTGTTAAATCCATTATGCATGAATTGTTTATTGTATGCATTGTGAGTTGATTGCTCCAATCTATGGTTACCGTTACATTCTTAATTGTTTAAAGTTCTGTGGTTAAAGCACTTATCATGTAGACTGCAGTAACTGCTGCAGCAGTGAAGAAAGTAAATAAGTTCGGTTCTCGAAATTGTAGACAAGGAAACGTAAATATAGAACTTTTCCATCATTCTTCCCGGTAAAATAACCACTGTGTTGCCATTGGGAAGACCAAGAAACCCTGCTTTGTCTTCTGCACTGACAATAGTGATAGTACAGAAACTTTTTATCTTCTTAAATTTTAAAATCCTCGTGTCACAATGTTCGTTCCCGTACTCCTCCGAAACGGCTTGACCGATTCTCATGAAATTTTGTGAGCATATTGAGTACGTCTGAGAATCGGCCAACATCTATTTTTCATACCCCTAAGTGATAAGGGTTGTTCACCCTTAAAATTTATAAGACAACACAACGTTTGCCGGGTCAGCTAGTTTTCTTATAAAGAAACAAGACATCGATTAGTTTAGTAATGCTATCTATGTTACTTTTAGTTAAATTAGACTTAGGCTGCTGTCAAATGATTATATTATATATTGTTAAGCGACTAGGAACTTTTGGAACGCACTGCACACTTATGTTATAGAATAAGACTATCTCAAACGAAGACAGATATTAATAGATTTCTCCTTAAGTCCTAATCTAAAAATATGTAAATCTATGAATATAAAACTAAATTATGGCCACGGAATAAACCTTAATCGGCCATGATGGCGGATGGCGGGCATCAAGAAATATCAGTAATAACAACAAAAGTGCGTGCCTGATAACATTTACAAGCCGAGCCCGCGCTGAAGCGGCTTACAGATGTACGAGTAGATGGAAGAATTTTGTTGGAGAATAATGGATGCGGTATTTTCATGATATTTTTCTTCTAGTGAGAGACATTTTTTGGAAAGACGATAGACGCAACCGCATAAAGCATTTCCCTCGCGCCTCCGCTGACCCAGTGACATTTACATCTTCGAGACGGTCCCCTTGGGCGAAACTACGGTATCCCCATTTTGGCACTAGAAGTGTTCATTCATTCTTTTCGTAATTTATAATATGTTCATCCACTCATTCAGTTTACCGCACGTTGACCGTAGTTTACGAATACCGACAATACCAGTGATATCTCTGGTGCATCGTCCAAATGACTAGAATAGATAACTAGATAGATCTAAACCGTCACACTTGAAAAATCATAAAAGGTATATCATCTTACAACTTTGGGAATAACTGCGGAAGGAGATTCCTAACCGTAAAGTCTTAGAAATAGAGTGTACTTTTCGATATCCAAAGCTTTGCCAACAGCGTCCGATATTTATTTATGAAAGCTGCATTGAAACCAAACAGAAAATGGTATTAGAGTATCCCGTCCATCCGTCCCTCCCACATCAGATGTACAATCTTACAGCTAAAGTTTACTTTGGCCTAACAGATCTTTTTGCGGCCTCATAGACCCCATATTCTTCAAAAATATACCGTATCCACGAATTCTTCAACCGGTGCGCCACTAACAAATGTTGAACGATAATGCGGCGCTAATTAATTGAATGGGTTTCTTGAACCCGCACTCAACAGGCGTGACTTACCTGCTTTGGGGGGAGGTAGACGTAATAAAACTGTCTTTATGTATTACTTATCTATTTCAGTCTTGCAAATGTTAAATTCATTACGTAGTTTTTCAGTAAAAGTAGAGAAGGAAAAGGGCACAGCCGTGAAACAAATTACTACACAACGATGGCAACTCAAAAATGCCGTAGATTCGACAGAAGAAGAAGTTAAAAGACAAACAGCAGGCGGGTATTTCTTGAAGCGATTCCGACGTCGGAGGTCGCAGAATGACCTCCGTCCTCCATGAGCGCGGACCTGGGGGTGAGACGGGTGGGGCTGCCTGCCACCCTAGCAGAAGCAGGCCGCGACGGCAGCGCAAAGCGCGTCTCCCCATATCCGGGCACTAGATGGGGACACCATGGTTCACATTGGGGGAAAGGGGTCATCTAAAAAGAGATGTTCCCGGGTCTGACGGGGTGCGATAGATATGTCTTCTATAACCTCACCTCCGGCAATCAAAAATCCATAGACGGCTTGCGTTTTGGTCGATTCGAGTTCGACATAATCACCATCACCGGTGTCGGCAGGAGGGGATTATGGTATCCGTGGGGATTTTGCGCACGATATAAAAATAAAATAACAAAGGAGGGTCATTTCTTTCTACTCCAACATACTTTACGACTTTGTACTGTCATAAAACCATTTCATCCCAGTTGGGATAGCTCCCCATTTGTCATGAAACCTATAGAAAAAAAGACTAGATATTCTTTGTATGCCAATATCGCTGAACATAGCAGAAGCATGGCATTAAGTCCGCCTTTGTACAATTATTTTGTATTTGTGCATAAAGTTTAAATTATAAAAATAAAAAAATAGCAGATCAAATTGTGTAAAAGACCATCTTTGTACCTACCTATGTTTCACAATAAAGCATTTGAATTTGAATTTGACACTTTGTGAGGTGATTCCATTGCGTGGTGAGGTATACCTGTGGTTTCATCATAAACCTTTTATTGAACGTTAAACGCACCTCTCGCACCCCGGCAGACCCGGGGAGTATTGCACTCAGCTGGAACCACGGACAACGTCTAGTGATTTTATCATTACAGCAATACTAGTCCCAGAACTGATGACGATGCATTAGCATTTTCTCTTCAGCCATAAAAAAATCACCTCATCTCATTCGAAGGGAGCGAATAACGGAAAAATACGCTGACGATATCAAGACGAATCAAATCCTGTAGCAATCCGTCTGGCTAGCATGGGAATAGTAAGCTAAAGTCTCCCAATATTGGGAGAGGCCTATGTCCAGCAGTGGACTGCGATAGGGCAATTGATTGATCAATTGAATAAAGGAAAATAGTACCTACTGTCAGTATCACACACATGAACAAACTCCATATAGCGCGTGGTGTACGAGTGTTTAGAAAGTCGGTATTCGTGCAGATAACACGAGACCTTACGACCTTTATTTAACGAGAACCTACTTGCGGAACCATATGCGACCACTCCTTGCGTTGCATATTTAATGAAGTTAGAATTTGGTTGTAAGTTACCTAAAATATATGTATAGATATAGGCTTATATCTTGACCCCAGTCACGTCAGAAAATCTAAGTAATTGAAGTCTCAGGGTTCCTTTAAAGAAACCTCATTATAAACCATTGTAAATCACAGGAAAGCTAGCCCCGGGTTCTGAAATATTAGCCTTGGAATCCTTGAATATAGGGTAATCCATCCAATCGTTAGCACTACTCCAATTATTGGCACTTTAGAGTTTAGTACAAAAAAATAAGGAAACCCTAGATTATTCAAGTTTAGTATGCCTTTACAAATAAAATAGTATTATTTTTCTGTTGGGAATTGGCAACACTGTTCCAATACCCATTATGACGATTTAGAAACATCAGCTGACATTTTGTGCTAGTGATTTGGAGCTGCATTTTGGTTTTTTCTTAAGGTGAGAGCTTTAATAATCATAGTATATCACAGGTTTTCGGCTCATTGATATGTTCGAAATCATTTTATATACTTAATTACACCTCTAATTAGTAGATTCAAAGATTATTTCTTTAATATTTTAATCATATTTTCTTTATTTCATGTGCCAACATTTGGAACAATAAATTTATCAAAATCCTTTTATTGGCATCAGTGTCAAGCAGGCCAGTTGAGGCCACCACCTCAGACATTGTGGAAAAAGTGGAAAATCTGGTACTGGACGACACCCGTTTGAAGAAGAAACAATCATCTGCATTAGTTGGAGTATCAGATACCACCATTCTGCGAATCCTACATGACCATCTGGGTATGACAAAAGTTAGTGCAAAATGGGTACCGAGGATGCTCACGCCGCTTCAGTAGCAGCAGCGCGTCGATGCGTCTAAACAGTTTTTGGAGTTGTGTGGAGACGATCCTGCACCGATTTTGAAGCGCATTGTTACCGGAGATGAGACATGGGTTCATCACTTTGAGCCTGAGTCTAAACAGGAGTCCATGCAATGGCATAAAAAGGGAACACCACCGCCAAAGAAATTCCAAGTGTCGGAGTCGGCTGGAAAGTTGATGGCAACTGTTTTTTGGGATTGTGACGGGATACTATTGATTGATTACAAAGAAAAGGGAAAGACCATAACCGGCGAATATTACGCGACGATACTAGAGAAATTAAAGGAGGCTATCAAAGAAAAACGACGAGGAAAGTTGACCAAGGGAGTGTTGCTCTTGCAAGACAATGCACCGGTTCACAAGAGCCGAGTGGCAATGGCTGCTCTGAATGAGCATGGCTTCGAATCACTAGTTCACCCACCCTACAGTCCAGATCTGGCCCCTAGTGATTTTTATTTGTTCCCCATTTTAAAAAAAAGACTTAAGGGGAAGGAAATTTTCCGACGATAATGAGGTCAAGGAGGCAATTTTGGCTCATTTTGAGGCAAAAGATAAAAAATGTTTTTATGATGGTTTAGAAAAATTAATTCACAGATCTAATAAATGTATTCACCTTAAGGGTGATTATATTGAAAAGGAAAAATAGATTTATTGTTTTATTTTATTTAAAACCCTGTCATTCCACGAACTTTTGGACCTCCCCTCGTAGCTAACAAAAAGTTAAGCATTACTGAAATTGAGAAGATGTTAACCGATGATTAAGATTGGTTAAAATTTTAGTTTTTAAGATTTACGACTGTGAACTACCTTGATAAAAGACAAAGATAGGTAGAGAAATTATTAAGTTCAGTAGAAACTTAATCAGACTGATTAATATATTAAAGTTAAAATATCTCAATTTAAGTATTGATAAAGTGAAATTACCAAAACGAATACCCAGAATAAGAAAACGTGATTGTTAGTACCTATACATTAATTTCTGATATTTTTATGAAACTTTATGGTACCTATATAACATCCCTAAATAAAAGCAGAACATATAAACAGTGTTTTAATTATATCTTAAGTAGGTACCTATACCAAGGTAGGCAAATTTTATGTTTTTAATCATAGGTTTCCTAGGCTTTAACGACGTGCCAATAATTAGACGAGTAAATGCCAATATTGATATCTTCTGTGCCAATAATAGGATTTTCTATAGTCTTTCGGATTTAAGTATAAAATTGTTATTTAATACTATTCAATCACATAAAAATGATTATAAAAACAAAGATTAAAGCATTTTCTTTAATTCTATGACATGTTTTGTTTAGTAGCTTTTGTAAATAAGATTTTATGGTAGTTTCATTTTAGACCGACACGAAGTTCACCCTTAAAGTGCCAATAATTGGGTGGTTTACCCTATATAACCATAAAGTTATCCTAAGAGGAATAAAGTGTGCGAGTGACATACGTATCTTTACACAAAACCTAGGCGTGAGGAAGTGACAGAGTATTTGAACAGTGACACGGTTTTTCATAAACATATTTGTCGTAAAAAGTGCGTATATATTTTCAAATCGGTAACTGTTACCCTATTTACTAATAATATATTATTTAATAATAATAATTTAATGAAAGGGGAAGACCTAGGCGCACATATCTGGACCAAATCGGAGAAGGGTTAGAAAATGGGCAGGTCAGAAGTAGCCTAAACCGACGAGCATGTTTGAAGAAGGTAATGAGAGTGAATGAAGCGAGATTAGTATGTCGGGATCGTAGCAAATGGAGATCCGTGATCTCTGCCTGGGAAACAGGCGTGGTTTTATGTATGATGTAATATAAAACTTAATGAACTAAACGTACCCAAGCACAGCGGTTATATTAGGCATTCTTTCGATATCATTTTGTTAAGGTTAATTATTTGATAGCTGCTATCGTTATACTGACTTAAGCATAATAAAAAATGGAGCTAACTGTATTAAAAAGTATAATAAAAAATGGAGCTAATAATCTTAACAAGATACAATTACTTAACCACCGAATTATACTGTTAATACAAAATACAGTTACTTCAAATCGAAACAGTTTCATTTTTTATTTACTTACTTATTAAATCATACAACGAGCTGCTCCGTTTTTTCATACAGATAACCATCTAATATCAGAAGTATTTATTACCCACTTATAATTCTAATTCGCATAAATTGACAGCTATTACTAATTACGTGGCAACACAACAACTCCCGCCATCTTGACGCCTGTCAAGTTGACAGCAAATTGGGCGCGCGCTTTGACATTAGCTGTCAATAGAAACCGCAATTACGACCCGTTACAATATGAATGTGTGTTAATACTACACTCGAAGCGAAAATTGTGCTTAATTCTGTTTGAACTGGTCTGCAGTAGAACATTATTATAGAAAGGTTATAACGATTTGTAAGTTTGTTTGACTTGTAGACGATTACTTTTGTAGAGCTCATGCTCCAAAATAAAAATAATATTAAAAATGTTTTTTTAATTTTCGAATCAACTCGGCCAAATTCTATTTTTGAACCGAGATTTTCTTTTAAAATTTATAAGATATGAAATTGGTATTTGTTATTATATTTTGACGTAGGTAGATAAATTTTTTTATTTTGTATGATAAACCCGTAGAATTATAGATTGTCTATGGATAAAACTATCTATTATACTGTCAGTTTCAAGTGTACTTACGTTTGTATTAACAAGTACCTACAACATCTTTATAAGGCCTACTTTACCTAAACTTACCTATGCGTATTTCAAACGTAGGTTGCATGAAATATTATTGCTAAATAGCAACCTTCGGAATTGAATTATATGCTAATTCATCATTCACACATATAGCCCATCGATTTAATAGACATCGGTGTTGAATAAATTATTCTATTATGTGAGTTATTCACACTATTTGTACAAAATATTATAATTTGACTAAGCGTATCAACAAATAGAAATTTCCATTAAACATAAACGTATACCTTAGATGTATCTAAATAATTTAATTTGACCTTCGTGTTAATTTTGTCGTCTCTATATTTTAATGGGCATTATAGATAAATTCTCTATATATATGGTTGGGAAAATTCCCCTTATCTCATTTGCTTTCATTTGCAAGAAATAAAACATCATTTTTGTCCGTGTTCTAAAAAACCATGAAGCTATGTTTAAATTGAGTTTAAGTTCTTGATAACGGTATAAAATGTCGCAAAATATTATTGTTATGAATTTTATATCAAGGTGTCACAAAACAAACAATTTAATCTCAGAGTCTCAAACAGTTAACCATTTATAGATATAACGAACTATACAAATACACTTACTATGCAGATATAATGCAGATACCGCGGTAGCCTAGTGGTATGGGTAATGGACTGCTGAGACGAGGTCTCGGGTTCACACACCAATAACTTTTCGATGCTTTTCGAAGTTATGTATGTATTTATCGCAGGTTTACAAGTGCCCGATTAATGGCAATAGGCTCGCCACATATTACATTGGGACCTAAATATAAACTGGCGAAATGTGGGTGCTAGCACCTCTGCCTACACCTTTCGGGGATATAGGCGTAAGTGTTATGTTAAATACACTTTTGTTAGGTACTTAACCCTCCGGGGATAAATGCTTGATTGCATAATTATATAAGTATGTAGTAAATATATTTAACGGACCTCATTAAATTAAGAATAGTAAAAGAACTGTTAACAAGTTTTGTCTCTGATTTTTTATTTTTGTAATCATTGATACAACCTAGGTACTAGTAAATTATTTGACAATTAATTTTATGACGTCATACTTTATTATTTCTTGCTAGTTTTCTTACTTAACTTTAATAAAAAGTAACTAATTTGACTAGACTGTCAAAGAACCAATTCCATAGTCTAGATATTTCGTTTTTTTTCGTTCGTAAAAACTTGGGCAGCCAGCTCTATGTTGACATCATTATACACAGTTGGCTGGTCTCATCGACTTAGAAATGAGCAACTAAAATAGTGGTGTTAGTCATTTTAAATCTTCAAGATTTCCTGGTATTATTACATTTTTAAACGTCGAGTGTCATTATGTAAAAAAAATATAGGTTATTTATGGTTTAACTTACAGTTGCTTACGGCTCTGCCCGCGTGTTCAGTTCAGCCGTTCAAGATTGATTGAATAACAAATATCAAAACATCATGTGTTGTCAGTAGGAAGACCAACCATTCTTTGTCTTCGGCGCTGACAGCACAGAGACTCTCTTAACCTTCTCCCCTCCCCTCCGCCCTCCCCTCCCCTCCGCTCTCCCCTCCCCTCTTCTCTGTATGGTAGGCAGCACGAATGTGACGCCCCTGGTGTTGCAAATGTCCATAGGCCACAGAAACCACTTTCCATCAGGTGAGCCGCGTGCTTGTCTACCTAAAACCTAAGTGATATAAAAAAACTGAAGCCTGCGCTATACGCGTTGATAAATTTCCTACAATTTTTTTTCTATGGAAAGAAGTCATTGAACTCGCATCACCGTTAACAACACCTTTTGTAACAGATGACAATTCACTTAGCAACATTGAGAAAGTTTTTACTTCTACGACATCAGGACTCTTGGAGTGCCAAGTGCTTCGATTTTCTAATTTTAAATTAATAACTAAATTTAAATTTGAAAAAAAAACGAAAGAAAAAAACAAACATACCTGAATATTGTGAGGCGACCAACAGGAATAACGCCATGCAAACTGCTACTCCCCTAAGCTCCATAGCGCTGTTATTCTAAATATCACTTAGAAAATTCAAAAGGCACTATACAGTTCACTATTAATAAGTAAAACTTATTAAAACTTGACAAAAATCGTTAAAAACACTGGCTAAACACTATCACTGAAGGCACATTCCTTTCTTCGTAATTCAGGCACTTGTCGTTTCAATCTGGAACATGAGATATTTAGTAGATTAATTTAAAAAAAGATTGTACCAATGACAATATTAAAAATAATATCGAATACGTTCTGGTTTAAATTTTTACTATTTTATAGTTTTGTCTTCATTGAATAACATCGACTATGTTCTGTAACCCGATTTTACTAATTGCCATTGAATTTTTGACTCTGTCAAATGCTGTTAACATTTGAAACGTGAATGAAATTGATTTCATTATATCGTTTTAAACACTCTAGAAGGTATCATTTAAATTTGAAATTTAACTGCGTAACCGTAAAGTTCTAAATTTAATCGTACTTTTGATAATCTCGGTGGTTTGGGAATGGTTGACAATTAGCAAAATCAAGGAACTGGTTTTAAAAATATCGGGGCAATTGAATTGTGTCTATTTTAACTTAACTGTGGAGCGTGCCTAAAATAAATATATATTAGTGACTTCTCTCTTTGATACTGCCCAATGATACTACTGGTACTGTCAAGAGGGGAATATTCAATTCCCAATCCCATGACACCACCAACAATTAACTCAAGAGTTCCTTTGACATCTGGTAATCTTATTGACATATTATATAAAAATCAAGATTGATACTTATATCTTGATTTTTATATAATATATGTCAATAGTTTTTATGATGTGCCTACGCCAAAACGGTGGAAATCAATATGATAAAGTTTTCAAACAATATTCTGATTAAGCTCAGCGGCTGATCATGTTAAATTTAGTACTACAGGTAAGAAATCGTGGCCGCTGAATAGTCAATAAAATTAATAATGCAGATTTTGGTCACCTCTCTCAAATCATATTATTGTATCAATCAATTACCCTATCACAGTCCACTGCTGGACATAGGACTTTCAAAATTTTAAGAAGCTTTGGCCTACTGTTTCTACGCTGACCAGACGAGTTGGTACAGGATTTTAGATAGATAGATAGATAGATAATTCTTTATTGTACACCTTAGAACAATGTTAGCGGTACAGTAGTAAACGTAAAGTTGCATGTACAATGGGCGGCCTTATCGCCAAAGGCGATCTCTTCCAGGCAACCTTAGGATGGACAGGAAAGTACAGAATAATCAGTAGTGTGATTATGTGGTGTAGGTTGCATATACATCAAATATAATAAATAGATTCGATAGATAGATTTTATTTCGAGGTTTCCTTCTCTCGCAGTGATATCGTCTGCATATTTCACATTTTTCCCTTTGTCGCCTTTGGATGAGATGTGGTGGTGATATTCTGTCTCCATCAGAATATTCTAGAACAATCTATTCTATTCTCTCTATTGGTTCAATTGGTTATAAATATTCATCAATCTTCCTACATTTCTCTGTGAGTCATTCACGATCGACATAAATTAAAACAATAATAATCAAAGTCTATATTTACAATCCATTTCCATATAAATCATATCCATATGTATTCACGGAAGTCGGCACAGCTGTTCGAAGGGTAGCCCGATGCACGTTACCCTATTGTTCTTTAAATAAACACTTATGATGATCAAGAGCTTAATATTGCCAGTCCAATTGAATTTTTGACAACTGAGACTTCATGACTATCGGATGTGAGGGTAATCTGACAAAAGTGTTCTTTTGATTCCATCCTATGGAGCAGTTAACCATTTAAGGTTATGTACGACGACATAACCTTATTACTTTATATTCCACCAAAAACTGTTGATTTCACTTCATTTCTACAATTTCATGATGGATTCACTACATAGTATAAAACAAAGTCGCGTTCTCTGGCCCCTATTTTTCATGTTCTTATGTCCCTTTGTATGCTTAACTCTTGTGAACTACGCAGTGAATTTTGATGCGGTTTTTTTAATAGATGGAATGGTTAAAGAGGAAGGTTTATATGTATATTACATCATGGTACGACCAACAGGTGCGGAGCAGGAATGAAAAATGTTGCAGACGAAGTTGCGTGGGTCAGCTAGTATGTTATAAAATAATTATTATACTATTTATATAGCTCAATTCCTCTTTCTCAACCGGAACACAAAAATAGGCGATTCAAAAGTTTAATCCTACGATTTGACTCTTATCGCTTTACCAATAGATGAACAGAATTTACTTTCACATTTATTTATAATCAGGATTCGCTTGTATAAAACTACTAATAAAAAACCGAATAATACCTACCTACATTGATATACAAAAAACTAAATACCTACTAATAAATAATTCCACACATCATCGTAAATTTTCATGACCTAAACAAACAGAAATAAATCTTTAAAAAAACAACACGATTGTCTATTAAAATGGCGAGCAGTTTCAATCTGCCGCCCAAAGTCTAATCTGATTGTATCGTTAATTTTATTGCCAACATAAAAAAACAACATAAAATTATATAACAGTATATTAATAGATATCTACTGTTATAGAATATTATTCAACATTTTTATAATCTAATCAGCAAATAGTTAAATAATTATTATTCATAAAGTTTTTTTCTGTTAATATTCAACAAGAAAACAGTTACGTCATGTCATTGTTCTCTACATTTGATAAAAAAATGCAGTAAGAGGAAAACAAAATCATGATGTATTAAAGTCATCATTATCATGATAATTTATGAAGTATTTTGGTATTCTCCGATAATGAACGTATTAAATAATTTATTTGTACAGTTACATTACTTAGTGCAATTTGGGTTTAATCTGTGAGATCTTCCACTTTGCCAAAAAAAAGTCTTTTATTTGGGAAATTTTAAGACTGACTATTGATCGCCAATATTTCACTTTTTAACTAGATATCTATTAAGTAATCTAATTAACAAAAAATATTAAGAAAATAATTCACACATTAAATTGATTAGAAAAGTTTGATTGCCTAACGAACAAAGTCATTCAACTCCGAGGATGAAACTTAAGGCATTTCGTTTGCAACTCTTTGGTCATTAAACTGGATTATAACCAGACGATAAAATTCCTTTTATTACAGTTATATACGCACGTTATTTGCAAACGATATAACTTTAGGAGCTTTAACTTTAGAGGTTATTTCTGGCAACACTTAATGGCTCATCATTTAACTTGTTTATGGTCTGATTTTTGTATAACAAGATGGCAGTCCCGTACTATGCCAGTGTTACGGATAGCGGTTTTGGCGCCACATTTGCATCTTTAAATAATTTAACCTATAACTCACTTATAATTAGAATTTTGAAACGGGTTTACAGGTGACGTATATTATATTAGAGGTTTTCGAAGATTTGTATTATATTTTCAATTAGGTCTTCAAGAGTTTTAGTCAACCAACAGCAAACATGTGCAGTTGCAATAGATTCCTATTTATGACAGCAGCGTTAGTCTGTGTGCTATCTCAACTACGTAACAGTAGTCACGTAGAAGAGATAGCACACGGATTGGACAAACATTACTTAATGTAACTATGTTCAGTGTGTTCATAGACCTTACATAGTTTTACATCACAAACTATAAAATTCAGAGGAAGCGCCTCACGCGTATTATAAAAAATGTCCGTCACTCATTTGTTCTAATTTCAAATCGATTTAAAAAAGTTACCGAATTAATGTCAAATATTTTTTTTTTTCAATAAGAATGTGCCTTGAGGCGTATAACAACCTATTTTCAGGTTCATTTTTAAGACTGGCAACATTGTCTATTGGTGTTTTTTTTTGTGAATACAGAGGTTCAAACATATGGATCAAACTTCAGGAAATTGTATACTTATGTCAGGTACTTAGTTCAATCAGAAACTCTATTGCTCTAGCCTGATGAAAGTATAGTGTTTCTACACTTCGTAATAAATACTATTAACCTTGTCTAATATATGTAAAATGATAATATAATATAATACCTACAGATCTAATATTTTATAAGCATAATTTAATCTTAGACACATAATATTATGTTACAGCACTAATAGTATTCATTAATACCAACCACACACAAAAAAATAGAATGCAGATTATATTTAAAATCTATTTTTAAAAAACCAACACCGGAAATTAGACATCGTAAAATAATTACCAATTTTGTCTATGATTCCCACAGAACTAACAAGACGCTATTATAAAATTAAATTCAAAATGTTTTTTAAATAGTGTTGAGATAACTTATCTGTCATCTCATTTTAATGAAGGTTCCATGTACCGTTACAAAAAAATATTTAAAGCAAATACTAGAATGTACTGTTCATGGAAAAGAATCGCAATATCGAAATTTCCCCCTCCCTTACCTAATATATTTTCTATATTATAATTTTGACATTCTTTCTTGACACTTTGCCTTCTTCTTCTTCTTAAGATGGCTTCTTCTGCAAGCAAATTCGCCGCAATTTCGCCAATGTCAAGGTAAATGTAATTTTTATTTATTTATTTAAATTCATGCACAAGTAGATACATTAGTAGAGAATGCCATTTTTACCAGTCAACCATAGGGCAGTGCAGAGCTATAACAAGGCTGGCACTAAAGAATTCTACAGTTGAAAATTCGAATATCCTATTGTCATCCCAAATTTAAAAAAAAAATAAAAAAAAAAACAAAACAAACCATAACTAAAATCGACTCTTGTGTAACAAGTGTGTTTTCTGATACATAAAGCTTGTTACTATAATTATTAAGCCATCGGTGCAGGAAGAACATACTTATGGTGTCGAAAATAAAACAATTTATTTGAGATCTTCCGTTCGGTTGCCTTTGATGTTTCGGAACTTGAGACCGATATAAGATCCGTCCAAAACGGTTATTTTACGTCTGGTTATGTTGTGTGTAGATAAGATTACCAACATTACTATAGACTTTATGAACGGATTTCATCAATGGGAATCGATATCAATCAAAACTACGTCTATCAATTTAAATGCGATTTATCACTACATAGTATAAAACAAAGTCGCGTTCTCTATCCCTATTTTTCATGTCCCTATGTCCCTTTGTATGCTTAAATCTTTAAAACTACGCAACGGATTTTGATGCGGTTTTTTTTAATAGATAGAATGGTTAAAGAGGAAGGTTTATATGTACATAGCATCTTGCTATCACTAACAAGTGCGGAGCAGAAATGAAAAATGTTGCAAAAACGGGGTGACGCAGACGAATTTGCGCGGGTCAGCTAGTAATCTATAAAACTCATACATTAATTTATTTATCATCTCTAAGAAGTTGAGTGCTGATTGCTTCTGAAGTCCAAGGTTGAAGGTTAAAAGAGTTTCTATGCTGTCAGTGCAACAACACAAAACCTCTCCAGTGAGCTCTGGCTAACCTACTCACTGCAACAGAACACAAGGTTATTATTAGCCGCGATATTCTGTAGGGCAGAGGTACTTTCCTAGTCGGACTGCTCAATTAAATCAATCTCTCTATATATTTGATTTATATGCATTTAACAGTGACAACTACAGGTCCTATATTTACGCCATTTCACGAAAACATTCCGTGGTTTTTCTGTAGACTGTGTAAGTTTTGTTTTCACAGATCTTTCAGAATTTAAAAAAATACTTTTTTTTTAAACGTTACTCTTTTTAATCGACTTTCAATCACTCGTTTTGATAACAACAACCTTACTGAATACATAATCTTAAGTACATTATTGCGATTATTTTTTATACCACTTAGGTGGCAGACAAGCAAGCGGCCCAGCTGATGGCAAGTGGTTAACGTGGGCTATGGACGTTTGCAAGACCAGGGACCTCACATTCGTACTACCGACCATATAGAGGAAGGGAAAAAGGGAATTATAGTTTATAGTTTATAGTTTTTATTTCATAAACAATTTTACATTGTATTGAAATGTTGTAACTTAAAATTAACTTAGCCTAAAGGCGGTACAACATAATAATAAAAATCAAACAGAAAACCAATTAAAATAAAAACAAATAAAAATAAAAGATGTCAAAAGTTGCATGTCAAGAAAATGAAATTTAAAAACGATATTATTTATTATATTATAAGTAGTCATCAATCAATTATTAAAAATTATTAAGATAAAAAATTGTCATTGAAAGAAAAGTCATTGCTTGCATCTTTTAACATGTCACTTAAAAAATTCATCAAGTGAGTAGAAACACCCCTCAACAAGAAAAGCCTTAAGTATGGCTTCAAACTTCTTTGTGTATACAGCGCTTCTAATGTCCAGAGGAAGACTATTGAACAGTTTGATTGCACTGTAAGATGAGCTATGTTTGACCACATCAAGAGTGGGTGCAATGATTGCAGGCATATGCTTCCTTCTCGTGCTTTCACGCTGTAACCTACCATCTCTACTTTCAAAGGTGTGTATGTTTTTAGCAAGAAAGGTCAAAGTCACCAAAATATACAAACAGGAAGGGGAAGGGGAGAAGGTTAAGAAGGCCTTTGTGCAGAAGACAAAGAAGGGTTTCTCGGTTTTCCCACTGACAACACAAAACCTCTCCAGTGAGTTGTCTATGTATAAATATATATGAAATAATATATGAGTGGAATTTCGAGAAAAGTTGTTTATTTTATAAACACATCTTAATAACAACACCTCATTTATGTATAAAACAGCAAGATTTATTATATCTATGGTGCAATACTAAATAGCCATGACTCGAGGTCAAAAGACCGGTTTCTGGTTGCTGTTCCCATGGCTCAATTAATACTTATTACATATCTTCACTTTTAAAATATTGATGATATGGTCCAAAGTAAAAACTGATGTCGGAAAGAGTTATTCCATCTGATAGAAAGCGGTTACCATAGCTTAGATGTGTGCAACACTACTCAACACAGCTCACGTGTTTCCTTCTTCCTACAGTCCCGGGTCCTTCAAGCGGGGCGTGAAAAAGCATCTGATGAGGCCGTCAAGCTGAGCGCCACCATTGTAGCACTGAACGTGTTTGTAAAAGTAACCTTCTTTCACCTCACCATCAGGCCAGGTGAAGTCAATCCAATTGACGTCCTATATCTACTAATATTATAAAGAGGAAAGATTGTTTTTTTTGTTTGTTTCTAAAGAATATTTAGACTCCGAAACTATTGGACAGATTTCATTAATTTTCTCACCTGTAAAAGGCTACAATATCTAAGAGTACCATAGGCTATTATCATCACGCTACCATCCAAGGGAGCAGAGCAATAATTATAAATTTTTATACATTGGCACTAATATCGCTAACTATTTCCGTTGTCATGACAGCAAGGAGAAGTAGTATAGAGAGGCAAGTAAAGAATCGAATAGAGTCGTACAACGCGATAATCGACATCCACGGGCGGAGCCGCGAGCGATAGCTAGTAAAAAAATCTTTGAGACAATTATATTGCAGTCGCTTGGAAAAACCACAGTGAGGAGTAATAAATATCGGTAATTCATGTTTATTTAAAACCATTCGCAGAGTCGGAATTTATACTCTGTGTGAGTGTGCAGACTGCACAGTTGAAAATATTCAAAATACATAATGCATGATTGACAAGAGGTCTTGGAAAAATTACAATACGAACCATTACTAATCTGTTCATATTATGGATATGTACAAATCGTATTTGAATACGAAAGTAAAGGCTCATATCCATGATATTATCACTACATCACTACATAGTATAAAATAAAGTCGCGTTCTCTGTCCCTATGTCCCTTTGTATGCTTAAATCTTTTATAATACGCAACGGATTTTGATGCGGTTTTTTTTAATAGATAGAATGGTTAAAGAGGAAGGTTTACATGTATGTAACATCATGCTACGACCAACAGGTGCGGAGTAGGAATGAAAAATGTTGCAAAAACGGGATGACGCAGACGAAGTTGCACAGACTCGACCAGGGAATTCCACTTATTAGCTGTACGCAAGTCTAAATCTCTTAAAATAATAGTCTCAATCGCAAGTCTACCACGGCTTGCGCAAATTGCAAGGTGAAGTTAACTGACCCCGCTGAAGGTAACACTTGTACCACACACCATAATGAACACAATTACGATACAAAATGTCGGATACTACTCGTTTTATAAAATAACGGCTCCAACCAACAGTTTATTAGTAAACGATGAAAGAAAAGTAATTTTAGAGAAATAAAGTTGTTGTACGTTTCTCTGTAATATGAAATTAACTTGTATTAGTAGTATTAATAGAGATTTTGTAGTGTTGAGTGTGTTTTATTCGCCGTTCGTGACAACATATTAGATTGATATAACTATGTATATTATAGCTATAATACTTCTTAAAAATATTATAAATATAGAATTTTGGATGTTTGTTTTTTTATACCATTTCGGTGGCAGACAAGCACGCGGCCCACGCGCAGCCCGATGAGGTAAAGTCATTTTGACAAGACAGGTCAATATGACTTTACCTCACGTGATGGTAAGCTAAAGGTAGTCTCAGGAAAGAGGGTCACCATTACAAACACGTATAGTATTACAATGGTGGCGCTCAGCTTGACGGCCTCATCAGATACTTTTTCACGCCCCGCCTAAGGACCCGAGACTGTAGGAAGAAGGAAACATTTAAGCTAGTAAGGAATTCCCAGACTCAATGGTGCGGCAGAGGAAAGACTCACCGAACCGCTTGGTTCTTGATGGAATATTCTTCACCGTATGCGGGTGACATCTACCTAATTCACTAATATCAATTTCATTTTATAGCTCATATACCTACCTAATAATAACACAACCATGATAAAGTTATTGACCATAATAAAGCATGACATCGACATTTTATATGCGTGTTTTTACATCAGTAAATATGTTAATTAATTACACAATTGTATCGTATTAAGAAACTACTTTTCACTGATGGAAATACTGGTATTGCCATACTGAATTTTAATATACCTTACCGTACCTTAAAGTGTTTCGGTACGTTTTTTTCTGGTCTTACACATTTGGGGACATTATTACCTACTTAAGTTTTATTTTTAATTTTGAATACGTGTCTTTTGCCCATCGATTACCTTGTAGAAGGAAATGTTGCCTTAAATGGGGTTAATGTGAAGTTATTTTACAAAAAACTTTGAAATGAAATTATTTTCAACAGTTTCTATACTCTAGTGATTTATTTTGGTGTTAGGTATATTAATAACTAGCTGTTACCAGCGGCTTCGCCCGCATGGACTTCTGCTCCCGTTCCCGCTGCTTGGACATCTGATCCCGTTCTCGCTGCTCCATAAAAACCTTCCGTGGAATTCAAGGAACAAATAAAAAAAAGAATTACTCGAATTGGTCCAGCCGTCTTCGAGTTATGCGCTTACCAACATATTTCGCGATTCATTTTTATATAATAGATTAAGGGCCCAGATTGCCCAGACGCAACATCGATTTCGCGCGACCGCAGCGCTACTGTTTACTGAAACAACCGACCGGGGCGGGTGAATGACCCAGAGAGAGCCACCTTTTTGTATTCTACTTACCTAAAATTCCAACTATGTATTTATTTGTAATTTTACTACCACAGTTTATTCTTATTTCGTAAAATATTCATTCAATAACATAATTGCAAATTCAGTAGCAAGTATGGTCGAAATAACATCGAGCCTTTCCTCGCTACTGTTTATCTATACGCAAGGATATGTGCCTATTGGATAAACTCAAATAATTATTACTTACTATTTGTTTACGATCACCTTGATATCTTAAAAATCTCCTAGGGTTTTACAAAAAATATCAATAAATGAAACACAAGCATAAAAATGATTCATATAATTTAAAAGTAGGTAAACAATAACAAATATGAGTCGCCAAGCGTGCTAGGGTTGTGCAAAAATTTGTAAAACAAGTTTATAAATTATTAATATACAAATTAAAAGTAAGTAAACAATAACAAAATATGAGTTCAAAATTCTAATGTTTAAAGTTGTTTAAATAAATTACTGAATAAATTCTGATTTCTGCTAATTTGATTATAAAATCAATTGCTATTGCAAAACCTATCAGAATGAAAATGTTACCAGATGCCCGATTCACGTAATAAAAACCGTAGCGTGGTGACTTCAAAATGTCACTTTGTTTTTTTGCAAACAAACCCTTTTAACCGACTTAAAAAAAGAGGAAGATTCTCAATTCGCTGTATTTTTAAACCGATTTTGATGATTCTTTACACCAGGTAACTCTTCAAAATTGTATAAGAATTGTACAGTAATTGATTTATGACAATCCAAGACTAGATAAGTAAGTGCGTTTAAAACAGAAAACCATAAGGCGATTTCTAAGTTAAAACAACTTTTGGATGCACGTGAATCGACCGGCTGGGTAGTTAAGTTACCTCAGTCTATTTCAAAATCCTTAGGCGTCCTTCTCTTTCAAAACACGTAAAGTTCTTTCTTTCCTCTCTTTCGTAGCCTCTATGATGCTGGAACTGGGCGCGTCACGAATTCGCTTCGTGACTGCCGAGGATCAACTAATTCTGGAAGTAGTCAATCGTAATAAAACCAAACTAATTTCATCTCCATTTTCTCCTTCCAAAATTTGACACTGACACTGCTTACTCTGCTTCTTCCTTGACAGCTTCTGCCATGGATTGTGCTGCTGTCTTTTCCCATCAATCGCAAACCGTATTATAAATTTCATTATATAATGAAGGTGACATAATTGGTAGGGCAGTTAATGTTTTTAACTGAAAGTAGCTCCCACCAGATGATATGATACCAGATACAATTTGATGATTCACTTCCATGCTATCTTCTTCCTTTCAACCAAACACACAGTAAATTTCATATTACACATACTAATTACACATACATTTCATGATGAGTTTTGAGTCCCGACCAACTTTTACTTCACCTATTATACTGAGGATACAATCCATTGGACCGCGGTCCCCTATGGCCTGAACAGCTTTAAAAAAAAAAGAAATATCTGCTACTCTACGCCCAACTTCCACTTCAACCACCTTTCCTTCTTGACGGTTTTCAATTACTAGTTCCTGTAAAGAAAGATAATGGCTTGATTGTTTTTTTTATAAAAAATAATAAATAAAGAATGGGCCAAATTTCTTCAAACATAGCTAAGAAGTCCCTTAGAATACATCTTTGAAACACATAGGTAGATCAAAAACATAAACGTTTTATATAAAATGTAAAGTCGGTTTAGGATAATAATTTTACGGGATAACATTATAATATTATTCTCCATCGCTTGTTCCATGCTCTTGCTTGACCCTAACGTGACATAATGTGACACTTTTTCGTGCATGTTGCCTTTGTTCATCGATTTATAAGACGTTATCACGTCAAAAAATAAATAAATCTGACTACATATATTATAAATTTCGTTTACGCTATAGGTGTTGGTTTTTTATGACGTCACCTACTCTATGTCACTCGGGCTTAGAAGACAATTCTAATGATTCTAAAATCATCAAAATCGGTTAAATAAATATTATTTATTATACCTACATACATAAAATATGGGATTTTAACGAGAATTTTCTTTTGAGAAAGCAATTGAGAACTATTTAGGTACTAATGTGTTTGTCACCCAATGAAAATAATAAATATTGCAAGAAAAAAATCTATAGGTACTGAGATTTTGTCTTCGCCCATCACTAACTAGGTAGTTCGTTTGTGTCTCCCAATGAAAATAATAAATATTGCAAGAAAAAATCTATAGGTACTGAGATTTTGTCTTCGCCCATCACTAACTAGGTAGTTCGTTTGTGTCTCCCAATGAAAATAATAAATATTGCAAGAAAAAAATCTATAGGTACTGAGATTTTGTCTTCGCCCATCACTAACTAGGTAGTTCGTTTGTGTCTCCCAATGAAAATAATAAATATTGCAAGAAAAAAATCTATAGGTACTGAGATTTTGTCTTCGCCCATCACTAACTAGGTAGTTCGTTTGTGTCTCCCAATGAAAATAATAAATATTGCAAGAAAAAAATCTATAGGTACTGAGATTTTGTCTTCGCCCATCACTAACTAGGTAGTTCGTTTGTTTATGTAACAAGTCTAATTACGTATAACAACTTACCTCTATACAGCGCGTAGCAGTGTTGCTCGGAGTCTCGGCCTGAAGGTTTTCTTTATTTTCAATACTGGAAATATTAATCATCAATAGTATCCACTTTTATTTATTTTGTAATTTTTGTACAACCCTAAACCAGACTCTAGGCGCGTCGCGCCGCGCGCGTCTTTGACGGCAGCGAAGTATGTACGCCCATGCTATTTCAGATAGGAAACATACCTACTTCCACAATCTGATATTTAGACAATATGATGAACATGAAAACGAATATTTAACTATATTATGTAATAAAATTAATTATTATGAGAATATTCCTATAGAAATCGACTTTATTACTTATAATACAAACCAATATTTACATGCAACAACAACAACAAATGCGAATATATTATTATTAGTACGTAGACATGAGCACTCAAATAAAACTAGAATTTTTACATGACACTTTCACACAAATCTCGTAATTTTTTTCCTCGGTATTTATACCTACTTTACAAGGTTCATAAAATAACCTCCTCAACAAACTACGTACCTATCTAAATAATTTTGTATTTTTACGATTTATATCTAGTTCCATCATGGTTTTCTTCCAGACATTCATTATATCGGTACTTCCTACTTACTAAAAGTGAATTAGTTATAAAAATGTTATACTTACAGTTTTTCACAAAAAACACAAATTCACAACACGTAATATTGCTGGCGCATCCGACACGCGTGGTGTCACCTTGAACCATAAAAACGTACTGCCGATCAGTAGCGATGCGGGTTACTAAATCATAATATCGGGATGCGCGTGATTTTTCATACATTTTTCTATGGAGAATTTACGTAGAACATATCTAGATTTTAGGGCTTTAAAAGAGGAAGTCTTTGTTTGTAAAGGTACAAAAAAAAGTACATAGGTTTAAGTATTGGTTTCTTCAGTGTTCAAAAAGTGTTTCTTTTTATCAATTTGTGTTGATTTATTGGGTAATATTTGAAGAATACGAAGGCATGTTTTTGCATTTTTGTCAAATTTTGTGCGTTTGTTGACGTTTATTATATAGCAATTATTAGGTTTTAAGGATTTAATATAAGACTAACATATATTTTGGTCTTTGATTGTAATATATACAAATTATCATTGATATCAATCATATCTAAATAAGTTAAATATGAAATATCGTAACACTCTTTTCGGTGATTTTCACGATCTGGGCCCTTAATTAATAACATTACACTCGTGTCTACTAGATGGCAATAGAGGGCAACCCTAGTAGGTACGTGATGTTTAATACACTTCTGCCTATCCCTTCACGAATTGATAGGCGTAATTACGAGTATGTTTATTTATATATATATTATTAAGTTTAGTCAACAAAAGAGACTAAAATAAACCACAAACATATATAAACAGACCAGCCCTAATTAAAACAATTACTTACCAAAGTAATTACGTAATTTATTCTAAAAATATACTCTAGTGGCTCTAGACAAAACAACATTTATTGGCGAATAAGCTAGTGGAATCACTAAGTATGGTACGGTAAGTATCTGTAATATAACTACAAAAATTTAATAAAATTTGAATATATGTGTCTCGAATAATTTTATTTCATAACGTGACGAAACGAAAAGGTTTTACCATGGCACACACCAATGACTTTTCGATGCTTTTCGATTTTTTTTTCGGTTTGCCTTCCGGTTTGCACCTCTGCCAACCCCTTCAGGGATGGAAACTTAAACACACGCCGATGCGTGCTAGCACCTATATTTCGCCAGTTTATGATTAAGTCCCAATGTAATAGGTGGCGAGCCTCTTGTCATTAACCGGGCACTTATATTATAAACCGAAAAAAAATCGAAAAGTATTGAAAAGTCATTGGTGTGTGCCATGGTAAAACCTGGGATCAAACCAGAGACCTCGTCTCAGCAGTCCATTACCCATACCACTAGGCTACCACGGTGAATTTTATTTCACATTTTGCTATTAATAAAATCACTAGTGTCAAATAATTCTTTGATAGCAAATTGAAAACAGTCCATCAACAGAATATAATTTTGTCTAGACGCCCAGATTACATAATGATTACGTAATTATACTTAAAAAAAAACATAAATCTAGTTAATTCATTTCTAAGCCGTACAAATGGCCTTTTCAAACTATTCTAGCTTTACTTTTAAAAAATCTAATTGTGGTGCCTTCAACCATAACCCATAGATCAATACTGCCAACCTTGGAGTCCTGAATGGCTGCACGAGCCATTGGTCATGGTGACCTTCGTTTAAATTTATAGCGAATGATGCAACAGTCTAGCTGGAGATTATTCCGATCTTACATCTTATAGATTACTAGCTAACCCGCACAGCTTCGTCTGCGTCACCCCGTTTTTGCAACATTTTTCATTCCTGCTACGCACCTGTTGGTTGTAGCATGATGTTATATACATATAAACCTGGTTAAACCATTCTATCTATTTAAAAAAACCACATCAAAATACGTTGTGTAGTTTTAAAGATGACCCGCGCAACTTCGTCTGCGTCACCCCGTTTTTGCAACATTTTTCATTCCTGCTCTGCACCTGTTGGTTGTAGCATGATGTTATATACATATAAACCTTCCTCTTTAACCATACTATCTATTAAAAAAACCGCGTAAAAATCCGTTGCGTAGTTTTAAAGATTTAAGCATACAAAGAGACATAGGAACATGAAAAAATAGGCAGAGAGAACAAAAAAAAAATTTGAAACGAAGTTACAAAATGTACGTTTTAACACAACAAAATTTTCCGTTCAATTCAATTCTCAATAAACAAGAAAGTAGGTACCTACGTACGAATTTTATCAACCTTGGAATTATTATTACTTACAAATTTACATGAAAATTTACCTATTGTTTTGTGTGAACTTCAAGTTGTTTCAAAAACATGTTCATTGTTTCAATATAAACATAGTTTAAAACTATGCTGTAATTATGTTTATTCTCACAATTTTTGTTAAAAAAAACTAGCGAACAGAAAATTAAATTTAAATTTCGAAGACAGTGATAATGTTCAGCGATTGAGTGACCGAAATACTGAATGATTCATCAAAACAAAGCTTGTCTTTATTGTCCTGACTGACTGACCGACTAACTGAACGACTGACTGAACGACTGACTGAACTAATTTATTAATACCGGGGACTATAAACTTTAGGTTTTGGCTAGTTTATTTTTTATCTAAAACTTTCCTTGAAATAATATAAACGACCTCCGTGGCGTGGCGGTACTGAACACGACTGCTGCGCAGGAGGAGCGGGTTCAATTCCCGCTCAGTGCTAAAATTTGTGTGCATGAATATGAATGTTTGCATTGGCCTGGGTGTTTCTATATATAATATGTATGTATTTACAAAAAAGGTATCTAAGTATGTTTATCCGCATTCTAGAGCTCATAACACAAACTAGATTAACTATGCTTACCATGGGTCTAGTTGGCGTAGTGTAGATTGTTCTAGAATATTTATTTATTTAATGAGCTATTCATTAATTAGGTAAGACGATTAGGTAAGGGGTCCACCATATTTTAAGGTTCCTTGAACTTCTTTTAAGTCTTATTAGTTCTTACGTAATATCACTAAAATTCTTTAAATTAGAATTATTTCTTTATAGCTATTACATCGATCACATCAATGTATAAAAACGAAAGTCCACCATGATACCAATTTTTCACTAATACTCCACTTTTAGAGAAAGTCACGACTCGCGCGTTTTTCTCACAACTCTGTCCTTTTCCCTCACACACACTGCCTAATCTTTTCTCTCTCTCACAATGACATTGGTACTATTTATTCGGTCTATTTGACCATCGGTGTCGAGTTCTAATGACCTATATTTGTTTAGCAATTTACAATTTGCTAGGATATGAGCTCTGACGTCATAGCATTCATGTCAAACTGTGATATATGTTTCGTGGACATGGGATCTAAAATCAACAGCAATAAACGCATTGCTATAATCATGGTAGATTCGTCTTGTTGTTTATATTGGCTTGTGTCTAATTACAATCTGGTTTACGAAAAGAAACAAAAAATGCCCGTATTTTTTCATGGATTCCGTGCCTGTAACAACTTTCTAAGATCCTTGTTGAAGAACCCCATATTGTAGTCACTTTTAATAACCATTACAAGGATATCGTTCCACAGACTATACAATAACCCACATTTATGAAAGAAAATTATTACAGTACTACAAGAGTTTTATATTTAACTAAATTCCCTTATTTGGGTCTCTACACAAGGTGACATTCTATTCATATACTTGCGTGGAAATAAAGCGGTGATTTCTATAGGTATAAATAAAAATGAATTGTAAAATATGTTGCTAAGTGCAAAATTCGAAGATGGCTGGATCAATTCGAATAATTCTTTTTTCATTTGTTTCTTGAAATCTACGGAAGGTTTTTATAAAAACGGGAACGGGTACAAAGGCCCACGCGGGTGGAGTCGTGAGCCAGAGGTAGTTAATGATAAAAATAAAAGTGAAATCAAATATTTTCGAGTCACAAAGATTCTTATTTCATAAAATTTTCGTAGCCATTTTATAGATTTATGTCAATCCGATACTTTACGAAGCGATTCCACTGGTGTTTTGACCAATAGAGTGTCATTTTGTCTGGAGCCCCAACTTTAGGTAATCTGTGCCTTGGTGTCTACATACGGAACTATAGGCAGATAAAAAATAACTGACTGGCTTCCCCCACACTGCCCCATTTAAATAAAACCTATATGCCGTGTAGCGCGCGGTCTCCTGGCTAAATATTACTTACCTAACTCTTGAATGACAACCTTTGTAACAGACATTATCAATACGAGCTACATGTAAACAGTGCTGACGCAAAACTAGATAACGTATCGATCCAAACGTATAGATTACATTACATGTTCAATTTCAACAAGAGGTGGAGATGAAAATATATTTATCACTTTGCGTCCATTGAAATTGTTAGGAATCCTAACTTAGGATGCTTGGACAAGGTGGGAATGAATTTTGAATTTGGAACCGAACGTACAAACTAAACAAATGAATAGAAAATATAAGCGCGCCTTTTTGCAATGTCATCTGTATCATAGATAAAAAAAAGTTGCGCATTGTTTGTGGTATATTTATAGTTTTTCGTGATGCCAAACTCTTTTTTGTATGCAGCCAGTATTATGTCTTATTGCTCGAGACCCGAGCTCTCGAGCTTCAACAGATATTGCGTAACCACGGATCAGATGTTCGTTTACATATAATATTATAGACCACCCATTATTTTATTTTGTATAGGATGCCAGAGATTAGCCTTAATATTCATTGGATTATTCTATATTCATCAAAGTCAAGACGTCCAGATCTAACTACTTACTTACGAACTATTTGAGAACGTATATGTTTGCGCCAGGAATCCGCCATTTTGATTTTTCCAATTTACGGAATACCCAGTGACACTCTCGCAAATAATAAGATTGTAAATAAGTATTCAGGGCTCGGCATTGTAGGAAAATGTAATGTAATACCGCAAAGAAAATATTTAGCTGAAACAAGTTAGACCGAAATCAAATACCTACCTACATATAATTCGCGGAAGTCGGTCTCACGACCCATTTAAACACATTCATTCATCTTACGCATAATTCAAAAGAAAAAAGGTAATAAATAATAACACAAGTCACTTTATCAAACAACATAGTAATAGTATATCAATAAAAAATATTACAAAACAGACTATATTGTGTCCAATTACTTCATTCTGTTCGTTGTGAAATATTTATGAAGGGTCAGTCAAGTCATTCGGTCAACTTTCTTGATAACAACAGCGTTTCTGAACGTAAAGATTGATTGCAACTAGTCTATGCACTTATCTTGTATGAAAGCGAATGTTGAGAATGGTTTTATAGCTAATAAAATTTATGAATCAATTGAACTGATTTTAGAGTGAATTGGTTCAATTATTTGCAGTACTTAAGTAAGACGAGGTTTTATTGAAATAAGAGTAAGTAAGAGTTAACATTGGTTAATTGATTTGAAACGATAAAAATTGAATTTGTCGTTTTTCCTTTTCACTCTCTGCTTCCTAAATTGTCTTTGATAAAATATGCATTATACTTTGTAAAATATAGCTTGGGTCCTATGACAGATGTCAAAATTAGGTTCATAGGGACGTCCAAAATTCGATGAAAATATCGATACTATCAGCTATTATTGATGCATGTTACATATAATTATGTTTAATTTCATTGTATGCATGTATTTAATTGTAATGAGAACGGAATATACGTAGCATACAAGGCGTCGGCACTCGTACTGATGAGAATGAGTGGAGTGGATCAGTGGAAGTTCATATCAAACAAGATGTTGGCGCGTGTATCTTATGCCTATATCATGGCCCAAGAGCCAAACGCGGCGTGTCTACTTACAAAATCCAAAAACAGGTTCAGGGCGTTGATGGGTTGAATGTAGGATTTTATTTACTCAATATTATTTAGGATCAAGTTTATTCAAATATAAATATTTTTATGATATTTAAATACCTAAGCAATAAGATTAAATTCTAATTATTTTTTTCTTATATTAATTTCAATTCTAAATTAAGCTTTATTCAAAATATGGATAGTTCATAGTATGTGGTCACGATGATTCATCGCCCATCACTAATTAGCTCGGTATGCCCATAAAGTATGACATTGACAGCTACTACATTCAATAATAGAAAATTCAAGACTTCATGTGCGGGATTTCACTGACAGCTGTCATAGGACCCAAGCTACATTTTACAAAGTATAGTTACAGTTCTTGCCGTTTTACGTAATCGTTCGATTTATGTAAATGAATTACAAACTGTTAACTGCTTATTTTATAATAGTTGGTATTTAGGAACAGGAAAACAGTAAGTAGGTATATTACTATAGGTATTCGGTATTAACGTTATATAAAAGTTCGTAATTGAATAAGTAATGTCTGGATAACAATTGTGATTAAACTAAATATACTGAACAGTATAATAGTAAGTAGTGTATTTGGGAAATAAAGATCGATCTACAAAACCGAAGCAAGGAGATCTAAGGCGGAATCTCATTCTATTTTCCGTGTCAAATTAAAAACCGCGTGGGTAGGTACTGTATATCGTTAAGTAGTTATATTGAAATATGTAAAATAAACCATTATAACTAAAACGCTTCATTCATGCTAAAACATACCAAAATATTTCAAACCACGAACCGACCAGCCCAGTTCATTCAGTGACCGGTATTGAATATTGAGTGAACCGAATGATTACCATAACTTGTTTTAAGTTCAACTGTTACTCAGTTCATTGTGTATGGCTTTTATGGAATAAGGAAGCTTTCTTTGACGAAATGGAACTCAGTGTTTATGACAATCCCAAAACTTGAGTGGTTTGTGGTAATTAGTTCCACAGAAAAAAGGAGAGGTAATAACGATTGTATTTATTTCAAAAATGTTACTACCATGCAATAAAAATGCGAAAGTATGAATGATGTAGGCATAATTGTTTATGTACTATTTCTTGTACACTCACGTTATGAAGTATAGTAATATCTCTTCTGCAAATACTATATTGAAATAACCTACGTGGTACGTATACACGGCTTATTTATCTCAATGCATCTTGTAGGTACACAACGAAACTCTCCATCGTCGTCTGGAAGTTCATCTCGAATTGGACTGGTTTTTTTAATAACTTTATTACCTGTATTCTTACTTATTTTATGTATAGAAATACTATAAAAGGCAACTATAGGGTAACTATAGCAGGCCTTGTTTTTTTTTAATGTGACACGATAACCAAGTTGATACTTTGTAATCATAGACTATAGAACTGAAACATTACAAAATGGTAGACTTGTAAATTACGTAATTAGCTCTTGTAATAATGAATAGGTATACGTATTTGTTTGTCGATGTTGCTTAATATATTACTATTTAGCTACTGTTTTTATAATATTTAAGAATACGTACATTGTAAAGTATAGCGTCATAGCGTATTCTTTGGTCATGCACTCGTATTTTTTCTTATAAACTTCGAATTCTTGCCGCCATTTTGAAATACCACAACAACCGAACAATTAAAATGTTTGCACCACGGTTGATAAGTGGGACGAGACAATAAAACTTAAATTATGGTAAATTAGTGATAATTCGTGTTTCTCTTTCTCAGTGGGATCTTTCTCACTGGGTTATGTATCAAGTAGGTACCCAATTTGTCTGCAGAAATTTGATCTATGTTTGTATGTGAAACATACGATCAGTAAAAACAATAACCTTTCCGACTTTGACCTATAATAATTACGGTTATTTCTATATCAATATAAAAGTATTTGAGTGCACATTTTAATAGCCAATCACACATAAATAGATACTTGATAAATAAGTACCTATGTTCTCAATATTAATTTTATGACTAATGTCGATAAAACACATTGCTTGACTGTTTTATGTCAATATAACGACAGATAATATATCAAACATGTAATATTCTCATTAGGAGATGTTTTATACGATGGAACATCAAAATGTAAAATTTCTTATTAACATATAACATAACATAACATAAACTCACGCCTGTATCCCACATTTCGCCAGTTTATGTTCAGGTCCCAATGTGGCGGCGAGCCTATTGCCATTAACCGGGCACTTATACACCTACGATAAATACACACATGACTTCGAAAAACATCGAGTCATTGGTGTGTGCTATGGTAAAATCTGGGATCGAACCCGAGGCCTCGTCTCAGCAGTAGTACATTAATTAGATACTCTTTGGCTGCCTGATAAATAGGTATTGAAAGTAAGATGGGTTGTTAGATACGGTTTCTAAATTTTGCCCACAGACCCTTTTTTCCCTAAATGGGCAAAAATGAATTATGATTTTTAAATCGTTCACAAGTGTTTTTGTGATAGTATCCGGACTTGAAGGTAAGGTTACAGTCAATTTCTCAAATACGTATTTTTTCACTAAGCATAAAGTATCCATGCTATTTATACTATCAAACTATGGGCTAATTTCTTGTCCACTAAGATAACTTACACTTCAAAGCTGGTCGGGATGGACCGATGCAGTAGGTGGAGGACTGGAAGAAATAGCACATATTGGGAAAGGCCTATGACCAGTAGGTAGTGGACTGTTTGACTAATTGATATTTCAAACTATCGGATAATCACCATTTATGGCTACTGAAAAATAACCAAAAAGTAAAGAGCAATGTATAAATAATAATTCGGTAAAAATAGTTTCATTCCCATGTGTGATATTCGTGTGTACATACTTCCGACAATATTATGTACACAGTACAGCAAACAGTAAAGATAAATTGAAGTCGAATTTCAATGTCACGACGAACTCGTTATTTTTTAACACAACAGCTGATCCCGTGTGACTTTTTACAGTCGCCAACCTTGAAATATATCGTTTAGCAAACATTAGGGAGGAAAACAATACTGTAAGTTGATAGTTTAAAAAAATAAAAGGTGCGAAGAAGTGAATGAATGAACGAATGAATATACAAAAGGGTGACAGGGACCTTGAAAAAAACCGGTTTGTCTATGGTTCGTGAAATTTAAATTTCAATGCCATGGATCGTTTTAAAAGGATTAATGTATAATTAATTATATATTTAGCATAATTTGGCTGATAATGGTAAATTATGCGGGTTTTATACTTATTTTGTTTTTGTGCATTCAGGTGTTAACTTCACGTAGGTTTTCACCGCCTAATAATATAAGTACGATATTTTATTAGGCGGTGAATTAGAATTGGGTTGAATGAGATGGACTAGCAGATGTCAATTCGAAGTCAACTGCATTAGAATATTTTTAACCCACTTGAAAAATGGGAATGATCGTCAATTTTATTTTAATTTCTTGAACTTAATGTATTTGAGCAAAGTGCGAAAAATTTAGTTTAACTGTACGGATTTTCACTGATGAAATTTAGCCTAAGAATATAATGATTAAAATACATCAATTAGGTTTTATGGTGACTAACGACAGTGAAACGTCAATATAACAAAAAATATTGCATTAAGAAAAAAACATAAAAAAATCTAATAAAGTAACAAAAACCAAAAAAATTTTCATAAATAAAATTGATAAATGTACCAAAGAAGTACACATAATTGCAAAAAAAAAGTACCGTGGCGAATTGCAGACATTTTGCATAATGTCCACCGTTCATCAAACTGGTACTGCTTTCGATGGACTTAACAGAATTACTGGAAAGGTGCATTGGGGACCACACACGCTGGGTTCCGTACAGAATTGTTGTAATTATCTTTTATTTTTAGGCTCATATTTTATGTCGTAAAACCTTATAGTTTTCTTGTCCATAAAGTTTGATGGAATACATTTCTGAATACTTTAGAAGTGCATAGTAGTTACTATATACCCGTACTGTATAGACAAATATTAATTTTGATGGTCATAAGTGCTGCCTACTTTGTGTCATAGTTCTATTATTATCTAAATGTTATATATCTAATTATTATATATCTTAATATCATAAATTTTTTAAAGTCACATAACAAATTTGAAGTTTTATTTTTGAGATTTTTCTGACTATGATGTTCATAAGTGTTACTTTGTGACTGAAATGAAAAATTTTACGGTTTACTTACATTATTTTTGAGTAATCATCTTATAAACTTACTGGGACGTGATCTTCGGTGTTATACTTTTCTAAGTCACGTATCACACATTCTAAGTTACGATTCATAACTATGAATTTTCAAATTATCATTTATCACTAGTACAGCAAGTCAATCTACTTAATCAGTTGTCTTAACGTCCCTTGACATTCGCATTTAACTTAGCTTACATAATATAGGAATTACGTTAAGATAGCACTGACCTCTGATATATATTATTTTGTTAGATAAAAATATTTTTAATCAACAAAATATTACTCTTAAGTATATAATTTTGGTATCTATGGTGTTACATTTTTAATAAGACTTTGAATGAATATCCTCTGCCACACCATTAAATCTTGGAATTCGTTACCAACGTGTTTCCTTCTTCCTACAGACCCACCTTTAAGCGGGGCGTGAAAAAGCATCTGATGAGGTCGTCAAGCTGAGCGCCATGATTGTAACACTGTACATGTTTATAATGGTGACCCTCTAATCTGAGGTTTTGCCTTCAGCCTTCTGTCAGGCGATTAAAGTCAAATTAACGTGCTCTTCATAATAAAAAAAATATTCTGGAAGAAATTGTATTGTAGGAGTAAAGATTTGTCTTTCTGTTCATTTGTTCGTAACAAATAGGCTGCGAAACTACTGGACCGATTTCAATAAGTCTTTCGCCTATAAAAAGCTACAATATCTAGAAGTATCATAGGTTATGAATATCAACATCATCACGCTACCATCTAAGGGAGCGGAGCAATAATCATAAATCTCAACAGATTCGGTACCTAGATTTCCACACATTGGCGTCAGTAGATTTCTATTGTCATGACAGCAAGGAGAAGTAGTATAGAGAGGCGAGTCGAGTAGAGTAGTACAACGCGATATTCGACATTCACGCGGGCGGAGCCGCGAGCAACAGTTAGTTTACAATAAAATATAATTATATTATGTTTATTTATACAGTTTTATTGATAGAACCGCAAACTATTAAACATTTTCAATTTGTTGGTTTTCTATAGTCGATTGAGGAAATATTAAAGGTATTTACAGTCTAGTCTGCGGTAGAGCATGGCTTATTTTTTTTTCTAATATAACATAATATGATACTGCCCGCAGAGTTAAATGAGTAACGCCGATGACTCATCAGAATGAATAAATTAACTCACCCTGATGACTTTACGCCTATCATGAGAGTCTAATGACTCACCTCAATCATCATGAGTCTTTCAAAGCGCGGGCTTGATTTTGTTTTATTTCAGCTCAATTCGACTAGTTTTAAAATAATTTTAAAAACCCAATAACCCTTATCGATATTACCCAATAATTATCGATCTAAGGAATCTGCATCCATCTCAGGGATGCTGTATAGCATAATAATAATATGTACAGCAATAAAGTTGAAGAAAGTGTCAACAAAAACCATCAAAATTTACCACAACATAACTAATTGAATTTATGAAAACAATAGCATAATCCATCATACTTAGTTTTTTGTATCCTAACACTATCTGTCATACTCACCCTGATGAGACATAATTATCAAGATGAGTAACTCACCCTAACGCTTCTTCAAACATAAAGTGTCACTTATCTTGACACTCAATTGTAACAAGAATCTTGAACCGGTAGAACCTTGTTTTTTTCTCCTAAAGTGTCTTCAATCAATGTGCGTCTTGTAGAAGCATAACAACTTAAGTATAAATATTTATATCCTGTTTATAAAGGTGCATAACTCAAGATACGCAACCTCAAATATATTATCTACTAGCACGATTGTGCAACTTATCTATGGTGATAACGGCCATAGATAATAATCGATACGCGACGCGAACACTACTAACCTATAACTGTCGTGATAGTAAAAAATTAAGTAAATAAAGTCGTATATTTATTTTGATCGTGTAGTTTTTAAATAAAACTCCTCTGACTACTCTGAAAACGACTACAATTCCATATGAATAAATGATGTTTAGCATGTGTTAGTGTCAAGTTGTTGTCATCGTCTTAGTAATTAAAAAAAAGACTACTTTAGGACTAAATTCACACTTTAATTTAATCAATATTATAGTTCATACTAAAAATAAAGCACAATCCTCTGTCCCTTATGCATGTGGCCGCTCAATATATCCGTTCCCCTTTCTGGTCTGTTATAATTTTTAAATGATAATACCGCCTGCTGGGAGTATACAGCCTAATATTTCTTTCGTGTCATTTCATTAGCGGTCCCTTCTGTACTTTCATATTTTTAAAACGATAATTTCATAAAACTGCCTTCTGGAACTACATAACCCTAATTTCAACACCGTCCATATTCAAATATTCTAATTTCGAATGTTCGTCTTCCGTGGTGGGCTGAAGTGAGACTACTGTTGTAGAAAGAGTAAAGATTGTATACTCTATGGTCAAATACGAACGTATTCTATTTTTAAATGTAACTATTTACTACGTTTTTCCCTCCAATTTATAGCAGTCTGTCTGCAGTCCCTTGTCTTATGATACGTACAAGAAATCAATTATAATTCTATGTCTCACAGTACTAACGAACGGATATTTGTGTCAAACTGACAAGTGATAAATTCCTTTAGCTTCAACTATTTAGCTAGTATGTGTAGGTGCATCTAGACTGCAACATAGTACGTCCTACATGCGTATGTATTGATTCTAAGAATGTCTAGGCACGTTTAAACTATGTACTTATTTATTGTTAGTCACTTCACCTTTTAACTACAGATTATAAAATGCATTGTAAAGTTTTTTATAAGTACAGCTAACGTAGACTATGGACGCAAAGACGATTCTAAATGCCCGGAATCAATGGACAGTTGTACGGTCAACACCTTCCGAGAAAGGAGGATCCGTTAGCTCCAGGGCCTCCAGGAAATAGAGCATAAACCCACTGTCTACGAAGAACTTTTTCAGACTTCTTGCTCCTCAAAATTTCCATAAGATCTTTTTCGGGTCATGAAATAATTTCACTCAGAATATTGGGCTAGCGTGACACCTCCGAGACCGATACTCTCTCCATTAATTAAGCTTAATAAAGCTATTGTGTTAGGAATGGGTTCACATATTTACTATAGGAAAAACTTGCAATCTCTAGATCAATAAACAGCATTGAATACACCATTATTTCGAAATTAAAATATTGTAAAGATACATACCCAATATTGGCTCATTTGCATGGCCGAATTCCATATTTCCCAGGTCTATGAACCATTCACGGTCACATCATTACAACGAAAATAATAAAAGATCTCTAAATATATTGTGATATAACGAAAATATCGTCAAGATACTACTGTTTAGATGTACGCAAGCATGTAGGAGTTGCCAGATAGGTCAATGACACCACGAAACGTGTGTACTGTAGCAAGAAATATAATTACAAGAAATATATTAGATTAAATAAATAGACTACATACCCACTTGCATGGCAACTAGCAAAAAACTTAGTAATTGTCTATGGTCTAAAAAAACAAAATGCGATAGTGGCTGAATAATAATATGTAGAGTTATTTTTGTAGATCTGTACCTAAGAATTATTAAAAATCATATTAAAATGCAAATCGTATGTTAATATATAAGTCGTAAGTGGTGAACGTTGCTATGTGTATAATACCATTTTTGAACGCTATCTGATAAAACTCAATCCATGGCGGCCATTAGATATGGCTATGGCGTCACAGCCATAAAATTGTAAAAAATAACAATGCCTTTCTGAAGACAGACTCAATGACTTTATAGCTTCTATTGACCAAAAACTAGGCTAACCGCTGTTTGTAAATTTACCCTAGTTTCAATAGTTTTCAACCGCATTTTAAATTATGGGTCTAAAATATTACTCATTAGCTAAGTAGACAGGACTTCTTGCTTACAAAATAACATTTTTTTTAATGATTATTACCATTCCTCATAGACCCTGTAGTAGCCCTATTGTTAGAAAAGGGTTCAGATTGGTAATGTAAGGTCCAGGATTCGATACCAAAACCCCTCGATAGTTAGGCTGCCTCCTTAACCGCTAAGCTACCGACGATTTCTTCCCGTAGCCGTGGTTGTTAGGTACCTTCTGGATAGGGCTGTTCTGTTCATAGATTTCACAAATAAAATACCCGGTTGACGGTAAAAGGATTGCCCCTTATGTCGGACCGAAAAATCGGTAAGTATGAAGAAACGCGACATTACTGCCTGCCCCTTAGGAGAAATACAAGCAGTGAATATACTTATTTTAAAAATGAGAAAGGTATATTTTATGGTAAAATCTACGTGTATTGAAAATTTGGAGAATTTAAATATTTCAACTTTGGTTAAAATAAATTATTATTCCTGTATTTTATAGTTAAAAGTAATAATAGACATGTATAAATATATTTTAAAAATCGAGGTACTTACATTAATATTTATGATAATAGTTATGATAAGATATAAATATAAGATATAACTTTCAATTATAGTCCTACGTGATAATTTATAAATATTATCTATCTATAAAATAATGATAAAAGATATTATCGAGATTATTAGTATGAAAAGTATTACCCCAGTGTGCTTACTTCCTTTTTTGATATTTTTGAATATAATTAACCTATTCGTCAATTGTCAAAAAATAAAAAAGTAAACTGGCGAGAATATTATCATCAAGGTCATAATTATTGAAATTATAAATACCAATATCGGTGAGGCGATATTCTATAGTATTAAATTTTAGGCACGAGCCAACCGCTTAGTCTAAAATAATCCCTTACCGCTCCACAGTTATTTTAGTTTTCGCTGTAATAACTAACTCAGACACAAAAGGCTAACTTATTTTTAAATTTAAAAATAGTAACAACAAAACTATTGCACCGCAGAATAATAAATCCACCGTGTTTTTTTTTCTTCACAGATCACGACACTTTAATTTGAAATTCGAATGTATGCAAATTTATCACCAACACTTTTTTTTTCAGAAAAAAAAAAATAGAGCACAGTGTATGATACATGGAACCAGAACGTATACGATTTTTTTTAGCTATGTTTTATGTTAAAATAGTTGTAAATTAGGTAATTCGTTATCCGACATACCGTGTGATATCGTTCGATGCGACCACACAGCCGCGCTCGCAAACGGAACTGAGCCGGCTTTCAAACTTTTATTTTTCCGACGCGTCGCGGTCGCTTTCCGAACGAGCACAGAGTTGTATCTTCTGCGAGAATTTGTGAGTGTGCGTGGTTATAGTGACGTGCTTGTATCGATTTGTTTAATATCGAGATAAATTGGTGATGAATGCAGTTAGAAAAGGTTTTCACCCTAATATTGAATATTTTAATTCAAAACTACTAAAACTTGATAGGTACTTACTCGTATTGCAATCCGAAAGTATCATTTTATTTGGTGGATTCGATATTATCGAATGTCTGATATAGATGTTTCGTAACTATGTATATAATGTTCACGTTTGACTACAGTATTCATTCAAAGAGGAGGGAAGAAAAAACACCCACAGCATTCATCAGAAAAAAACTTTACATTTTATTTTGAAATATGTAGATGCAAACTAAACATAACTTGTAACATGGGTCATACAATACTACTTACCACTGGGATTCTCGTTATGAATTAGGTCTTAATAACTTCATTTTTACGTTATATTTAAAAAATAATCATGAGTCAATAAATTATTCCATCACGTAAAAAATAAACTTGGCAGCAAGGAGACGTTTTTATCAATAAAAATTATTATTGAAAGGTTGAACCAAATGAAAATGTTGAATTGGTTCAGAGTCATCCATTTGCCATCTCTAGGTGATATAAAATTGGTGTAAGGCCAGACAAAAGTCCTCAACTGCTGACCTCACGGCTATAGAGCCTTTTAAGGGCTCATATTTTTAGATTATTCTCTTCTATGCCCGTAAGGTTAAATAAATCCTTTTTTATTCTGGAATCATAGAATTTCAGATCAAAAAAGTTTAATACAAACAACATAATATGCCTGTCCGTTCTATCGATCACTCTATCCAAAAATAGCCAAAACTTCGTGATACTTCGGACTCTTACTATAGATAAATATATACGATGAATAAATACAGCCCTTCACAAACGACTATTAATCGGTAATATATGAGACAGATAGAATGAATGATTTATTCACAAAAGACAATACGTAAACTGAAATATGGAACGATTTATGTGCGAAGCTCAAAATCTAGGGCTCACAGGACCTTAATTCAATTAGCCTATTGCTGTTGTAAGTAACCTAATAATGTGCGCCATTGCATCTTTGAGAAATTATCTATTGGGAGAGGGAGGGGGGCCCACCACTCACCCGCGGTTTAACAATTGCAACGATAACAAATTATTAATACCTGTTATAGAAGGGAACGTCTAACCGCACCCTTCAGCACAAATAAAAAGACTTCTTACCCGAGGAGAGGTGTTGTCGTATGTGCAATATTCCGCAAGTGCGAAGGAAAAACCTTGACACATGTTTCGCGTCTACGCGAGGCATCTTTAGGAGCGCTCCCAAGCGAATGACCAAATTACATATCGTTGCTAATCTATTATAAATTATGAACACTCACTTATTTTTTCAAAAATATTACTCTAAAATTCATCACTGAATTTCATATCCATACTTCCATACTAATTTCATTCCTACAAATAACACAAATATTATCACCTAAATACAAAGTATCGATAAAAAGCTAAAACCAAAAAATCGATAGCAGTACAAACATCACTACACTGTAACAATATCCCGAAAACGCATACACATTACACACACACACACATACACACTATTTTGACTAGAGTCTCCTCACTCACACATCAATATTGCGAAGCTTTGAGCTTTATGACTATTAAAACACCGTAAAATAGACTTTACTATAACAGAATAACGCCTATTTTTGAATATAATAAAAGATATAGTACTGCACTTTTGATTTTAAACTAAAAACGTATTATGTGTTTTTCTTTTATTTTCATATTCGACTTAGCGAATATGATATTATTTGTTTGACACGTTTGTGAGTTTACGAGACCGCATGTAGAGTGCATTTCAATTATTTATTTGCAAGAAAATAAAATGGCCAACTTAAAGTACCAAGGAAATAAGACTAGGTACGAAATATTTTTTACGTCGCAATAACTCGTCTGATACTCTCCAAGACGTTAATTGGTAGTGCTTGTGCGGCTAAGCACGTAATTAATTTCCTTGCTATTTACGTCGCACGTCAATCGGGCCAAAGTTATTTTTCCCAAATTTATTTAGCTACAACATTTTCAGTAAGGCATTTATTTCGTCATACCTATATCTTTTACAAAGTGCCCCATTGGCAGCAATAGGTTCGCCTCATATTACGTGGGACCGAAAATCATAGTTGGTGTATAATACAATTTTCTAATTTACTTAATACAATAATTAATGTCTATGATCTAAACAGAATAAATTCTTTCTGACTTCCATTTCCAGATAATATGTTGAATAAAAGGTCAGATACTTGTGCATATATAACTAAAGTAACTTAAGCTTTACAAACCTAAATAATGGGTGGTCTTTAGCCTGTAAGCCCTTAGTGTAGTGCTGTTTACACTATCATTAAATATCATTTGGACAGTAACAATCGCTATGTAAAATCTATTGCGGTACCTAAGTATACAGTTGCAATAGAAATTTATTAGTTGATCGAGTGTGTGAACCGAAGACCTTATGGACATGAAGCCTTTCTGTAGAAAATCAGAGTGCGGATCCCTAATCAAATCCGGAATTCTAGTCCTGTCAGATTCGCTTTTCCTTTCCTTCTTTCTACATTCCCGGGTCCTTTAAGCGGGGCGTGAAAAAACATCTGATGAGGCCGTCAAGCTGAGCGCCACCATTGTAGCACTGAACGCGTTTGTAATGGTGACCCTCTTTCATGAGACTTTGCCTTCAGCTTAACATCGGGCGAGGTGAAGTCAAATACGTACCATTAATAAAAAAAGAACAACTAAATAGCTAAATGTAGTTAGTACCCACCCTTCAGGACGGATCAACTTAGACACCACAACTTATGTTGATTGATAGTGTCCACTATTGACACAAGCTATGATATACCTATCGGCACAGATCTTGGACCGCAGTCGCGACAGAAACAAGGAAGTCTTGTAGTCCAGTTAGAGATAACTAAAGATTATTCACTATTAAATATTTCTGATACCGCGGTAGCCTGTATGGGTAATGGACTGCTGAGACGAGGTCTCGGGTACGATCCCAGGTTACCATGGCACACACCAATGACTTTACGATGCTATTCGAAGTTATGTGTGTATTTATCGCAGGTTTATAAGTGCCCGGTTAATGTCAATAGACTCGCCACCTATTACTAAACCTAAACATAAACTAACCTGCTAGCACCTCTACCTACCCCTTCGAGGATAAAGGCGTGAGTTTATGTTATGTTATATTTCTGGACATTTACCATGTTTGTTGATTTTCTTGAGCAACCGATATTTCGGCGCTGTTGCAAGCGTTATAATTACGGTGTACCCGTCCATAAAATTAACAAACATGGTAAATACATGAACATAAACTGACGACTTTATTCCCGAAGGGGTAGGCTAGGCAGAGGTGCTAGCACCCACATTTCGCCAGTTTATGTTTAGGTCCCAATGTAATAGGTGGCGAGTCTATTGCCATTAACTGGGCACTTATAAACCTGCGATAAATACACACATAACTTCGAAAACCATCGAAAAGTCATTGGTGTGTCCCATGGTAAACCTGGAATCGAACCTCGTCTCAGCAGTCCATTACCCATACCATTAGGCTACCGCGGTTCATCTACATGGTAAATATCATGAAAAGTTCAACAGAGATTATCTAAATGACCATGTCAATCTAATTTCATTTGAGTTTAGCTATTATCTCGTTCCCGTTGCACCTTTAACGAGGTCCCATACGCCCACGGAGACTTCAAAATCCACACATAACACATAATATGCTTTATTTCTACCTTCCATCGCTAAATTCATATTGATTTTCACATGATCAAATGTAAATTTTCGTGACGTAATTTCTCGAGATTCTCAGACGGTCCTCAATGATGAGGAGCTAAAGAGTAGAAATATGGCCACTTACCCAAAGCAGCTTCGTCTTCTGATCTGGACCCTGTATGTGTACCCTAGCTAATAGTGTTAGGTATAAATATATTGATACCCTAACTACCGGTGAAGCCCTACTCTTATTCCGTGATCAGGATCCGGGGTTCCTAGTTGGTCCTAGTCAGTTCCTAGGTCAGGTGAATAGTCCCAGCCGAAACACACCCGAAAAAAAACTAATGCCGTCTAGCGCACAGAAAATTGCGCTCACGCACGTTTCCACTTCTTACGATAGACCGAGCGATGAAACGCGTTCAAAAATACCCGCAACTCACAAATTTATTACTGAACACCCAGTGTTTAGTTCTAAGTTGTTCGCTAGATGGCGTTGTACTGTGTATCGATTTTTGTGAATCGCAGTATAAAGATTCTCCGGAACTATTTTATAAGCTTTGGGAATTAAAGTTGTTTTTGTCCTCGCTGGGAATGTGTGTTAGTTATTTGACCCCATTCTAACTGCGATTTTTGGGACTGCGGTCCATTTGGTCCTAACGAACCGGATCATTCAGCAGCTCAGTACGAATTATAGTACTGAAGTAGTGGAATGTGGTTGTATTAGTGGATCGCTAATACACACCGGAGTGTGTGCGTGTTGACATTCGTGTGGAGGTACGAGTCTTCACCGTTAGCAGAGCGCCGGCAGAGGGCGCATCGGTGTTCCGAGTTGGTTCCAACCGCTACTAATTGCGGTTAAGGGAATTGCAAGCAGAGCCACCTGGAGAACGGAGGACGCATTGTATGCCGAGTACTTTCCCGAGACACTAGAGGGCGCTGCTGGAAGCCATCAAGACATTTGCGAAGTGACGACATTGTGACGTGAAAAAAAGTGAGGTTTGGCAGATAGAAACCGTGAGTACATTTGAAGTGTTCTACGCCTTAGTGATTCTTAGTAGTTTGCGAAGATAATTTGAACGTTAGTAAATTTATAAGTGTTTAGAACTTAGAAAATAATAGTGACTTAGAATATTTCTGTAGTTAGTTAAAGTAGACTTAGAATAGTTTAGTAAAAAGTGTAACTACGGGGAACCTATGCCCGATTTTGCCTAGATTTGTATTGGTTGTAAAACACTTGTAAAATTTTTAGCTGTGATCTTCAACTTAGCAGAATTCTGTAGAACATAGTTGTGGACTTAGAATATTTTAGTATAAAATCAACACTTGTAATTTATTGCAATTCGGTCTTCGACTTAGAATATTTTGTGTAAATCTTGTTGAGAATATTTTGTGTAACGCTTGTTGTAGCATTTGTGTTTGTCTTGCTTCTGTTGGAACTAAATCTGTATAAGTCTATTGTAGTTAGATTGTTGTAGTGTAGTGCAAACATGGAATCTTTGTCAAAATTGCAAGTAGATGCAAAGAGTATTATTGAGAAGGGTAGAAATAATTTCAAGAAGTCGCCCAAAGACCGTTTAACTCAATCGTACATTGAAACAAGAATGGAAACATTGGAAAGTCAATGGACAGAATTTGTACAAACACATCGTAAGATTATTGAAATAGCAACAGATGAAGACAGAAAGGGCACATATTTTACAAAAGACGTATATGAGAAAACAGAAGAGATTTACACTATATACAAATCGGAATTGAAAGAACTTAAAACTAAACCTAGCACGAATAAACAAGTAGAAGTCGATAATACCAATGTTAAGTTACCCATGATTGGTCTTCCTAAATTCTCTGGACATTATAGTGAATGGCACTCTTTTCGCGATTTATTTCTCTCATTAATTGATAAAAACAATCACATCGATGACGTTCAAAAGCTTCACTACTTGAAGGCTCATCTTACGGGTGAAGCAGCAACACTGCTGAAACACACTCCCATTACCGCTTCCAATTATAAGGAAAGCTGGTCTGTCTTGATGGAACGTTACGACAACAAGAAACATTTAGCGAATTGTATATTAAAACGCCTTGTCAACCAACCAGTGATAAAGGAGTCGTCAGCGTCAGTTAAGAGTGTTCTAGACACCACAGTTGAATGCTTAAAGGCATTGCGGGCTCTAGATATTGATGTAACTTCTTGGGATGTCATTATTATCTACTTAGTGCGTTCAAAACTTGATGTTGAATCTCGTAAATTATGGGAAAGGGAAATCAGTACGTCAGACAAATTGCCTACCTTTGAAGAATTTAAGAAGTTCTTAGAATCCAGATTTCGGGCTTTGGAGAATATAGAAGAGAATACAGAACAGTCAAGCAAACAAAATGTAAAGGGTAGTAACCGTAACAACTCAGCCAAATCTTTCCATGTCGCTTCCAAAACTTGTACTTTATGTTCAGAGGAGCATAAATTGTGTCATTGTAAACAATTCGCAAAAAAGGATACTGATGAACGTCGTGAATTTATCCGAGCCAATAAATTGTGTTTCAATTGTTTAGGTCCAAATCATAGCGTTTATCACTGCCGCCAATCCACCAAATGCCAAATATGTAAGAAGAAACATCACACACTACTTCATCCCAAATCAATCGCGGAGTCTGCGGAATCTAAAGATGATTCAGCAGATCAGTCTGTAGTGGTTGCAGCTGCAACTACTTCTATTCAAGGCGAGTGTACCAAAAATGTTTGTTTATTCACAGATGTTACCAGCCAAGGCCTGTTAGCCACTGCCTTGGTCAATGTGAGGTCAAGAACAGGTACTGCTGTTGTGTTACGAGCTCTGATGGATCAGGGTTCGCAAGTCTCTTTTATTTCAGAGGCTGCAGTACAAATGCTTGGCCTAAGAAAAACACCTGCACGCACCGACATATTGCGGCTAGGCGATGACGAGGGATCCTCCATGCCCTCTAGGTGGATAGTTAAATTCCAGTTACAATCACGCCTAGATCCTGCTTTTGTTTTGAATGTCGATGCGTATGTTCTGAGCAAACTTACTTCGCATCTGCCTGAACGAAAGGTTGTTCAGGTATTGTCAAATTTTTCGTCCTTCGAGTTAGCCGATCCAACTTTTGACACTCCTGGTAAGATTGACTTACTTTTGAGTACTCGGGTGGTCGGCGAAGTCTTGTTGGAGGGTTTGGTAAAAGGTCCGCCGGGGACGCCCGTTGCACAAAAAACCAAACTTGGCTGGATTCTCTCGGGTGAAATCCAGAGTAAGAAACTGCAGTCGAGTCCAGTGTGTTGTCACGTGATTGCCAGCACAGATACTAATGAGCTGTTGCGCAAGTTTTGGGAACTAGAATCTGATCAGTCTTTGACTCCTAAGGTCATATTGACCACAGAGGAACAAAGCTGTGAAGATTTCTACTCCGTAACAACTCAAAGGGATGCAACAGGTCGATACATTGTCAAGTTGCCCTTTAAGTCCAGTGATCGCAAGTGTCTGTATGGTGAATCAGAGGTAATAGCTCTCAAACGCTTTCACATGCTGGAAAGGAGACTTCTAAGAAACCCCGAGCTCCAAACGCAGTACAGTGCTGTTATTAAGGAGTACCTTGAGTTAGGTCACGCTGAAGTAGTTGCCCCGGCTGAGAAGGGAACTCATGCGGTCTATTTGCCGCATCACGCGGTGGTACGAAATGATAAAAGTACCACCAAGGTCAGGGTCGTGTTCGATGCTTCGTGTCCGGGAAAAAACGGAGTTTCATTAAATGACGATTTGATGGTTGGCCCTACCTTGCAAAATGAATTGCGACAAATTATTATGCGATGGCGATGCCACCGCATAAGTTTGGTCGCTGATATTGTCAAAATGTACCGACAAGTAAGGGTTTCAGAGAGTGATGTGGATTATCAACGCATCTTATGGCGCGATAATCCAGGCTCTGAATTACAGCACTTGCGCTTGCTACGGGTCACCTTTGGTACATCTTCGGCACCCTATCTAGCTGTACGCACTTTGCAGCAGTTAGCCCTCGATGAGGGAGAGAATTTTCCTTTGGCAGCTAATCGCGTGCTCAACGATTTCTTTGTTGACGATTTGCTGTCTGGTTGCGATTCGATCGATGAGAGCGAAAAAATCTATGTCGAAATGAACGAGTTACTTGGTCGCGAAGGGTTTCAGCTTCAGAAATGGTCGAGTAACAGTGTAGAATTTTTAGAGAAGGTAACGAAAGAATCAGTAAAGTCAAAGGAAAATTTGGAATTTAAGGTAAATGATATTGTGAAAATTTTAGGTCTGTCATGGGATAAAGGATCGGATGAATTTAAATATACCGTGCATCTTCCTCAGCTGAACCTCCCCGTAACCAAGCGCAGGCTGATTTCAGACATCGCTCGTTTATTTGATCCTCTCGGTTGGATCGCTCCTGTGGTCACCACGGCAAAGGTTTTCATTCAGCGTGTGTGGCTATCGGGTATTGGGTGGGACGATGCGCTTCCAGACAGCTTACTCAAGGATTGGCTCAGTTACAGAGGTACTCTTCACCATCTTTGCGCCTTTCACATTCCTCGGTGGTTTCACACAAGCACAGGTGATACCCTCGAGCTCCAAGGTTTTTCTGACGCATCGAATGCTGCCTATGCAGCTGTGGTGTACGTGCGGTTAGTGGACTGTAATGGTACAGTTCATGTCAATTTAGTGGCATCCAAAACGAAGGTAGCTCCAGTCAAAGTGGTATCTATACCACGCTTAGAGTTGTGCGGCGCCGTGTTGCTATCAAAACTTCTTGCAGAAGTTTCCAGAACCTTAAGTGTTAGCAGAGAGCAAATACACGCCTGGACTGACTCTTCGGTTGTTCTAGCCTGGTTGAGTGGTCATCCTAGCCGATGGAATACTTTCGTCAGCAACAGGGTATCCGAAATTCTTACCACAACAGACAGTAACCAGTGGGCACATGTTCAGTCCAAGGATAACCCTGCAGATTGCGCATCCCGAGGTATGAATCCATCGGACTTTGTCACATTTGAGCTTTGGATGAACGGTCCTAGTTGGCTTAAAAATAAAAATATTATTTACAAAAGGGGTCATATTGAGAAAACTAATTTAGAAGAACGGAAGGGAAAACATTTAGTGTTAAGTGCAGTAACTAATGAGCATAAGGAAAATAGTCTAATCACTCAGTTTTCATCTTTAAAAAGATTAGTTAGAGTGATAGCACTTTGTAGGAGATTTTTATTAGCACAGAAAAATAGAATCCCATTTAACAGCCTCTTATCCTTTACGGAAATTAATCACTCATTATTTACTTGCATTAAAATATGTCAATTGGATCACTTTGAGGAGGAGATCACCAGTCTAAGGAAGAGTGGACAGGTGAATAAAAAGAGTAAGCTCTCCTCGCTCAATCCATACCTCGATAGTGATCAAATTTTAAGAGTAGGCGGTCGATTGCATCGAGCCAGTATTCATGAAGACATGAAACACCCAATTATTATACCCCACACTTCACACTTTACAACTCTTTTAATTGCAGATGCTCACGAACGTACGTTGCATGGTGGTCCACAGCTGGTATTAAACTATTTGCGTAGTCAATACTGGATAGTCAATGCCAGGGGTACCGTCAGGGGGTATGTGCGAAAATGTGTTTCATGTATTCGATTTTCGGCCCGAGGGAATACGCCATTGATGGGGCAGTTGCCTTCTGCCAGGGTTAATGCTCACCGACCTTTCTATCGTAGTGGTGTGGACTATGCAGGTCCCATCAGCGTCAGACCAACGAAAGGTCGCGGTTATCACGCTACTAAGGGGTATATCTGCCTCTTCGTATGCATGGCTACTCGAGCTGTACATTTAGAAGTAGTGAGTGACATGACTTCACAATCGTTCTTGGCAGCCTTTAAACGGTTTACGGCTCGACGAGGCCATTGCGGAGAGCTGTGGAGTGATAACGGCACTACCTTCGTTGGGGCTGAAAAGGAGTTGAAGGCGCTTTTCCGCCATGAAAGGTCGGGCGTAGCACCTGATTTTGTTGACTGGCTGGCAACTAATGGAACTGAATGGCACTTCATTCCACCCCACTCTCCAAATTTTGGAGGGCTTTGGGAAGCTGGAGTGAAGTCCACCAAGCACCATCTTAGGCGAGTGATAGGTACTAGTACTCTTACGTTTGAAGAGATGATGACAGTACTAGCACAGATTGAGGCTTGCCTCAATTCCAGGCCAATTTCTGCAATAAGCACAAATCCTGAAGACCCATCACCATTAACTCCAGGTCATTTTTTAGCCGGTGAACCTCTGCTGCTTGTACCTGAGTCCAACTTTGAGAGCTCAAACATCAGTTCACTGAAAAGGTGGCAGTTGACGCAATATCTTATTCAATTTCATCATAGGCATAAATGGTCACACCAAACTCCAGAACCTGAGATAGGGGATGTCGTATTGGTGATGGAGGATGATTTACCTCCGGCACGGTGGCTTTATGGTCTTATTGTTAAAAAACACACTGGCTCGGATAAGGTCACGAGAGTTGTTTCTTTGCGCTGTAAGGGCTCCATAATGAAAAGACCCGTTTCGAAGCTTATTGTGCTTCCGATCAGCAATAAGTAATTAGATTTAAGTGCATACGCCATAATGGTGTTTAGCGATATAGTTTATTTGTCAATAAGGTTTTAATTTAATGTTATTTACAGTCCACAAGCTCTGATAACTGCTTCCAGTTTATAATGTGATTATTTCATGGTGGGCGGTTATCTAATTGTAAGCCTATCGAATATGTTATTATTAGCTTTTGAATGTTGTTATGGACATTCTGTCCATGGTGGGCGGAATGTTTAGTTCTAAGTTGTTCGCTAGATGGCGTTGTACTGTGTATCGATTTTTGTGAATCGCAGTATAAAGATTCTCCGGAACTATTTTATAAGCTTTGGGAATTAAAGTTGTTTTTGTCCTCGCTGGGAATGTGTGTTAGTTATTTGACCCCATTCTAACTGCGATTTTTGGGACTGCGGTCCACCCAGGCAAAAACAAATGTAATATATACTAAATAAAATATATACTGCTCAATCAGGCACGGTGTAAATCGCAAGGAAATTAATTACATAGGTCGTTACATATGAAATTTTGCAGTTTTGTTTGAAGAAATTGGAGGAAACCCAATTTTCAGTACTAACATTTTTGCATTTTTTTAGGAATGACAAATTCAAGTTTTTTTTGTGTATGAATGAGACAACATTAAGCAAAAAGCAAAACTTTTATTATATTTATGCAAAGTAAGTAACAGCTGTAGAACAGTACCTAATACGAAATTTATCATCAAAATGGATAGCCTTTTGGAAGTACTGTTGTGTATTGAATTTATCAAGCCAATTAAAACAAAATTTAATACCTACAGAGTTGTAAAATCTTGAAATCAACTTTCAAACAAAATATTAATAGCGGAAATAGCTATTAAATTACAGGAATAACGAACTCAAGAATCTGTAAGAAAATATCGGCAATTTCATAATGTACAGACCTATTGTTATTTAGGTACTGTAGTTTAAATTTCAACATCTCTACAATCTCGACAAGCCGACAGGATTCGACTTATAGGGATCCTTCGCCTCTGCCTACCGCGTTAATATAGACGCGTGATCATAAAAATAGTAAAAAATATTTTATCTATTGTGAGAAACTTGCTTGTATCTAACAAGCTACTGTTTCCTTATCTATTTTAATCCACTAGAAAACATGGGCCTCTTAAGATAAAGTAAATATAACATTGTATAGGTGTAGGCACGTGTCGTGGACCTAAAATGTACTCACAATGCGCGGTATTCCCATCTGATCGCGATCGACTTCTACTACCCTATGCGAATAAAAAAAAATTGCCAAAACGTATTTTTTTATGCCAATATGTAATACCAGGAGCCTTCGGGCTTGGGAGGCTTTTTAATAGATAGAATGGTTAAAGAGGAAGGTTTATATGTATATAACATCATGCTACGACCAACAGGTGCAGAGCAGGAATGAAAAGTGTTGCAAAAACGGGGTGACGCAGACGAAGTTGCGCGGATCAGCTAGTTAATAATATACGCAAGAAGGATTGCAAACCGGTTATTTTAAAGTATGATATTTCTAATGCATCGGTTAGACTTTTAATAGAATGAACCAAATGACCTAAGTGTTGCCACATTTCTTAGCTCATCAACTAGAGTGTACGGCACGTGCACTTGAATGCGTTTAAGTAATGTTTGTTTCCCGGAGATGCCTTGTTTTTAAACAGAATTTAGAGAGCATTTCTTTTGTAGAGAACATACAAATATTTCGGGGTGAATAGGGATCCAAGGGTGGATAGGGATAAAATGGTCATTAGAATATTTTAAACAACATAACATAACATACTATAAACTCACGACTGTATCCCCGAAGCGGTAGGCATAGGTGCTAGCACCCACATTTCGTCAGTTTATGTTTAGATCCCAATGTAATTAATTGGTGGCCAGCTTATTGCCATTAACCGGGCACTTATGAACCTACGATAAATACACACATAATTTCGAAAAACATCGAAAAGTCATTGGTGTGTGTCATGGTAAAACTTGGAATCGAACCCGAGACCTCATCTCAGCAGTTACCCATACCACTAAGCTGCCGCGGTAAATAATTTCTTTTACTATATTTCAAATAAGCCTGCTATCAGATTTTTGTTTTAGCTATTATAATGAACTAGTCCAAAGTTTCGCTTGAAAGAAAATAGCCACAAAATTTAGGTGACCATTTCATCCCTATTCTCTCCTGGATCGCTATTCACCCCGTTTTATCAACCGTTCATCCCACACATTTACCCCAAAAATTTTGAACGCACTGATACAAGTGTATGTAATCACATTTATTCCGAATCAGAAGTAATAATCCTAATTTTGTATAAAACACCCCTTCAGTTAAGCTTAATGACTTGTGTTAGGAGTGGGCTCACGTCCGTAATTTTTTTTTTCCACTTAGGTGGCAGACAAGCACACACAACTCACTTAATTAACAGTGCGCTTGGCCTGTGAAACCTTCTAATGCCCTTTTTAAAGAACCCCGTATTGTAGTCGCCTAGCAATTGTACAGTAGGGAGTTCATTCCAAGGCTTAGTGGTCGAACGAGAGGTCCCTGGTTCGAAATCCATTCAACATTTTACCGCATCGAAACCACTGCCTAATCCAAGCAATGTAGCGTCGCTATTAATAGGTATAGGTATATCGGTTCGATTGGGGGAAGGATGTCATCTAAAATGTCTGTCCCCGAGTCTAGTCGGGTGTAAGAGATATGTCTTGTATAATCACACCGTCGGCAATCAAAGACCCATAGACGGCGTGCGTTTTGATCGGTTTGAGTCCGACATAATCACCTCCACCGGTTTCGGCGGGAGGTGATATATCCGTGGGGATTTTGCACCGCACGATAAAAAAAGATATATCGGTTCTAGTTTTTCTCTCCCTCTTTCTTTCTTACCTTACTTAACAGAGTATGGACAGACAATCCTTTTTGATTTCCCATTAGAAAATCACCATCATTAATATTACTCATAAACCAAGTCACGTTGCAACCGCAGGCTGTGGTGACAGCCCTTCTTGAGTATAAAACAATAAATAAACAGACAATGACATAACTTTCATTTTTGATCATAGGAGATCAAGGTTTTAATAAGTAGGTAGGTACTACTCTTATTTTTGTATAGAAAGAAAAATAAACATGGGTGCATTCTCTGATGAGAATTTTCGCATTCGCTGATGCGTGTGAAGACTAGCCCAAAGCAAAATATTAGGAGAGATAAGTATATGTCCAGCAGTGGGCTTCGGTAGGGTAATTGATTGTTTTAGTCCACCAGGCCATGAGCGTTTCTGATAGGTAAGTCATCATCATCATTCTATCATTAATTACTCTGTCACCCTTGAGCTTACCATCAGGCAGGGTGAAGTCAAATTGACGTGTCCTAAATAGAAAAAAAAAATAATGGAAAAAGTGAACCCTTGACTCGTGACTACACCCCGCCTGATGGTAAGCTCAAGGCTAAGTCTCAGGAACGAGGGTCACCATTACAAACACGTAAATAATAGTGGTACTCAGCTTGACGGCCTCAACAGATGCTTTTTCACGCCCCGTTTAAAGGACCCGGGACTGTAGGAAGAAGGAAACACTACTATGGGGACACCATGGTTCCCACATTAGGGGGTTCCCACTCAAAGAGACGTTCCCGGGTATGCCGCGGTGCGAGAGATGTGTCTTGCATTATCTCACCTCCAGCAATCAAAACCCAGATGGCATAGTCGGTTCGAGTCGAGTCGAGTCCGATATAATCACCTCCACCGTATTTAGTGGAGGTGGTATCCATGGGGATTTTGCGCGCGATATAAGACCCATTTGCATCGATATGGTGGTGCCGAGGAGAGCATACTAAGATGTTGATCCCAGTTGTCATACAAACATCTATGGCAATCGTTACGGGTAGTTGGAGTCCTAAAAAGGTTAACAACGATTGTAGGGGCAGAATTACTGTCCGGGTGTAGACCCCTACATCATAGGTGGTCTTACCTGTTATAGTATGGTCTATGCCTATAGGTGGTGGAGGCTAGATGGCAGTCTCTTCTCGGAAAATATCAAAATTCTGCCGCGGCCTGTTAGCATCTAGCCCCTAGATATGGGAAAGCGCACTACGTCGCCGCTGAATGCAAATAAACGCTGGTTGTCTGGTAAAAATATAAGTATTTAACTATTATATAAGACTATATATTATAAAACGTATGAAACAAGATTAAACCCTTATTATCTAAAAGTACTGATACCTTATCAAATAATCAATCTTTATTGTTTATTCTGTGGAAATATATGTCACAAAATAATCTTAAATGGCTACTGTTGTGTTCATCTGCTGATCTCGTGCCCAGGGTTGACAGATGCTTAGTTTACAATGGTAAATATAAATAAATAAATATTGTAGGACAATCTACACAACGACATCTAGACCCATGGTAAGCATAGTTTAACTGTTATGGTTTCTAGAATGCGGATAAACATACTTAGATACTTTTTTTGTAAATACATACATATTCTACATAGAAACACCCAGATCAATGCAAATATTCATATTCATGCACACAAATATTTGTACTGAGCGGGAATCGAACCCACGCCTCTGCGTAGCAGTCGTGTTCACTACCGCTACGCCATGAAGGTGGTTATAGTAACCTTCTAAAATATATTCAAAGCAATGATATTGAAGTACACATTGCACCCTAAAATCCAACCGCACGTCCTGATCGACTACCTGATCTCGTGGGGGGCGGACACACGGAAACAAATAGTTCAATTCCTGTCCAGAACTATCATGACATGCTTATCTAGATAGCTATAATGTTATAAACTAATTCAAAAGGATAAAAGAATGGTCAGAAGATCCTGTCTCCCAGGTGAAGTCCTTGATGACAACCCAGAAAACAACGCTAATATCATGCGACATAAGAATTATGTCATCCATTCGTTATCAGAGCCTTTATTATTCATAAAGTAACAATTCCCAGAACGTAACAATCAACTTAATATTCTTATCATGTCTTGGTGCATCTGCACTATCTAATTGCAGACTAGCTGTACCCGCTGCTCCGTTCGCGTGGATATATCAGTTTATACTTCTATGCACGGACTGGTAGCCTAGACCCTAGAATACGCGTTCAAGCCTAGACTTGTACACGTTTATAAAATTTGTACAAGTATCTTCCGACACGTTACAATATCGTTGTGCAAGTCTAAATTTGTGCAAGGGTATTGTAATGTGTGTGGCTACAATAATACTTTTACAAAAAGTAGCCGAAAACAAGAGGAGGGGAATTACTTCTCGCATCGGCACCATCAGAGATGTTATCTTCAGAGATTACTGTTACATTATTTTGCTCCTTAATTGCCGCTGCTGTAAAGGATATGTTTGAAGTTTTTTTTTTATCTATGGCACGTCAATTTTACTTCACCTCGCCTGATGTTAAGCTGAAGGCAAAGTCTCATGAAAGAGGGTCACCATTGGAAACCCGTTCAGTGCTACAATGGTGGCGCTCAGCTTGACGGCCTCATCAGATGCTTTTTCACGCCCCGCTTAAAGGACCCGGGACTGTAGGAAGAAGGAAACACGTGCGCTGGTAAAGAATTCCAAGACTTAATGGTACGGCAGAGAAAAGACTTTGTTTGAAGCTTGTACTTCAGTCGGAGCTCTCATGTGTTCTTCAGTGTTTTCATTTTGTGTCTCGTTCAAGTTAGTTGGTTCAAGATCATGACCTTCTTGAAGTTTTTTCACTAGGCTCTTATTATATTCTACTTCTGGTAGTAAAGGGTTCATTTCTATTTTTGCAGTGACTTTTTTTATGAAATTTTCGTTTCACTTAGCTTTACTAATGCGATGGAGAGTAAACAATGTTTTTTTTTATAATTACTTATTTGATTTGCTGTAGGTAACTAATGTTTTTTGGTGCCAATATGTTGTGTACCATGAGTACTACCAGGTACCTTCGGCTTCAGGAGTATTCCCTTACAATATATTACAATAATAAATAACATTTATTATTGTACCCATTCATAGATATATTAGTCATCTATCAATGACCGAGTTGTCTATGAGTAAGAAATTTGTTATTCGCATACAGATGCAATTTATTTTGCTTTTTCAATTACATATAGGTAGGTATGTATAACTAATAAAATGTTGAATCATCGTCATAGTAGCGACATTAGCAGCATAATAGTCACTAATGATTAGATCAAAGTACAACTGAACACTCTAGCATTTTTTTTATACTACGTAGGTGGCAGACAAGCACACGGCCCACCTGATGGAAAGCGGCCACCGTGGCCTATGAACGTGTGCAACACTAAGGGTGTCACACACGCGCTGCCCACCCTGAAGGGAAAGGGGGAGAGCTGGGAAGGGGTGGGGAGGCTAGGAAGGGGAGGGGAAGGAGGGGTATAGTGAGCTCTGGCTACCCTACTTACCGGCTTACCTTACTTACTAGCTGTAGCCCGTTGCTCCGCTCGTTTCGACTTTTAATCCCGTTCCCGCTGCTGTAATTTTTATACCACTTCTAGTTAGATTCTTGTTACTGAGCTTGACCGGTTCTTACAATTCCCAATGGGTATCTGAGAACCTAGTCGAGTTCAACGCCAAGAAGACGCAGGCATGTGCGTTTACAGCAAAGACATCTTTTTATACTGTTGATTGATGGCACTTGGTGGAATTTGTTGTTACACATATTGAGAACTCACTTGTACTTTTCCACAGTATTTTTATTTCTTAATAGACCTGACCGGTTTCGCCTTACGGCATCCTCAAAGGTTTACAATGACATGTCACTGTGGAAAAGTACAAGTGAGTTCTCAATATGTGTAAAGACATCTTCTTTCCTTCCCCTTCACACTCTTCAAAGCACGCCACTGCCATTACAGGATAACCTCGGTTGCTCGGTATGGATGTTCGCTGTAAACTGAACAACAAGATCTATATCGAGAGCATCATCAAAACAGCTTCGCGTAAACTCGGAGTCCTGAACAGAGTGAGACGTTTTTTCACACCGGAGCAGCGGTGTCTTCTTTCATCATCATTTCAGCCACAGGACGTCCGCTGCTGAACATAGGCCTCCCCCATCGAGCTCCAATCCGACCGGTTGGAGGCGGTCTGCATCCAATTCGTACCCGCGACTTTGACTATGTCGTCCGTCCAACTCGCAGTAGGTCGTCCCACGCTTCGTCTACCGGTACGCGCCGTCTTCGAGAACGGCCATCTGTTCTTCTTGCTACGTGCCCTGCCCACTGCCACTTCAGCTTACTAACCCTGTAGGCTATGTCGGCAACTTTCGTTCGTCTAGGAATCTTCTCATTTCTGCTTCGATCTCGCAGAGAAATGCCGAGCAAAGCCATTTCCATAGCTCGCTGTGTGACCTTGAGTTTTCTCATGAGGCCCTTCTTTACAAGACACAAATTCGCTGGTGCATGGAATATTCTAATAATAGTTTTAATGGCAAAATGCATTTTAATGAGACTATTATTTATATATTTTTAGCGCTACTAAATTAGTGTTATCAAGTTAATTACCTCGAAGGCCACCGGAGATAACATTAAACGATAGGTATATTGGATTCGTTTTTAAACTTCTATTAACCGCGGTATTCTGACCTCATTATAACATATTAACCTGAATATTTCAGAACCGCGCTGACTGCAAACAATGTCACTATTTTTATCACATATGTATTCTATGACTAATATCTAGTAGGCTTTCTAAGAACCATATTAGGCACCGCTAAGACGTGATACATTCTGAATAAGTAGTACCACCTATCATACTATTTTTGGAGGTAATGAATTCGTGTCTAAACATACATAAGCTGTGGAATGAGCTCCCTGTCGTGTTTTTTCCAAGCGACTACAAAATGGGGTTCTTCAAGCCTTCTTTGCCCTTGCATTAGAAGGTTTCTATAGGGTAGGCAGCACGTGTGTGACGCCTCTGGTGTTGCAAACGTCCATAGGCCACGGTGACCGCTTCCCATCAGGTGGGCCGTGTGCTTGTCTGCCATCTAAGTGGTATAAAAAAAACATAGGGTTCCATAAATACGATGGTTAAATCATAAAGTTATACTTAGAAGAATAAAGTGTGCAAGTGACATACGTATCTTTATACAAAACCTAGGCGTGAGAGAATGACAGAGTATTTTTTTTTATACTTAGGTTGTCAAATTGACTGCACCTTGCCTGATGGTAAGTAGAGGCGCAATCCAAAACATGGTTGCCATCATTACAGGTGCTGTTCCTGTAATAGCGGTCCTCACCCTGACGGCCTTGACAGTGTTTTTTTCACGCCCCGTGTAAAGGACCGGAGACTGTACTGTATATAACATCTTTTACCACTTAGGTGGCATACAAACACTCGGCCCACCCAATGGTATGTGGTTACCGTGGTCTAAGGGCGTGTGCAACATCACTGGCGTCACATACGTGCTGCCGACCTTGTAGAAACTTGTGAGGTCGTTCTTGAAGAACTTCATAGTGTATGAAATTTTAAAAAAAGGCCGCGGTAGCCTAGTGGTATGGGTAATGGACTGCTGAGACAAGGTCTCGGGTTCGATCCCAGGTTTTACCATGGCACACACCAATGACTTTTCGATGCTTTTCGAAGTTATGTGTGTATTTATCGCAGATTCATAAGTGCCCGGTTAATGGCAATAAGCTCGCCACACAGCTTGGGACCTAAACATAAACTGGCAAAATGTGTGTGCTAACACCTCTGCCTACCCCTTCGGGGATATAGGCGTGAATTTATGTTAAAAAAAACTATATGTCAATAGATTTCCATTAAAAGGAATAAAATCTCTATGAGTGGTCGAAAATTTTCACCATGTACCTATATATGCTTGCCTTAAAGTATATTTATTATGTACTTAGTATACTTATGTACCTAAGTGACTAACAATGCATATAAAGTGTAATATTTACGTAGTAACTGATGATACAATTAGTAGTCACAGCACAACCATTTGCAACGGAAGTACTAGTTGTTACGGACTATAATTAAAACGTATCTATTACGTGTGCGGTGTTAGTTAGGTTTAGGTTACAAATAAACGTTAATAAACTAGGCATGACGACGATACCGGAACGTGGACACTGACGGTGGGGTTATTTCACTAATTAATAATAAATAAATATTCTAGGACAATCTACACTCGGATCGATACCATGGATCCTGGATGCGAGAGCCCTTTCGGTGCTATATCGGTAACGAAAGGAGGCGCGGGAGTGAAGGGTGGAGCCGCCTGTCCCCTAGCAGAAGCAGGCCACGGCGATGGCACATAATGCCACACCATACCTACGGGCTAGATGGGGACACCATGGTCCCCACATTTAGGGAAGAGGGTCAACTCAACAGAGATGTCCCCGGGTCTGCCGGGGTGCGAGAGATATGTCTTGTATAATCTCACCTCCGGCAATCGAGGACCCATGGACGGCGTGCGTTTTGGTCGGTTCGAGTCCGATATAATCACCTCTATTGGTTTTGGTGGAGGTGGTATCCGTGGGGATTTTGCGTACGATAAAAAAAAGGACAATCTACACAACGCCACCTAGACCCATGATAAGCATAGTTTAACTAGCTTGTGTTACGGGTTCTAGAATGCGGATAAACATATGTACATAGATACTTTTTTTTGTAAATAAATACATATTATACATAGAAACACCCAGACCAATGCAAATATTCATATTCATGCACACAAATATTTGCAATGAGCGGGAATCGAACCCACGCCTCCTGCGTAGCAGTCGCGTTCACTACCGCCACGCCACGGAGATCGTCAATTAATGTCCCACGGCGGGCTATGAAGCGAGCTATGCTTGAAGTTACTTCAAAGGATAAAATTCGCTAATGAGTCATCCGACAAAGAACTAAAGTCAACGAATCTCGCAGAATAAATAAGCTGAAGTGGCAGTAGACTGGCCACATCTGTGGAAGGACCGATGGCCGTTGGAACAGACTAGTCCTGGAGTCCACGAGAAGATAAACTGAAGGTGAGACGAAGTCTGAAGTACGAGAGCAATGGCGCATATTGGGAGAGGGGCATGTTGAGGTGCATTTTCCGACACTACCACGGCCTGCTTCTGCTAGAATGACAGGTAGCTCCACCCGTCACCCCCAGGTCCACGCTCACGGGGGAAGCAAATTAATATCACAATAACCCACGTCTACCTATGTGAGTCAACTAATATGTCAATGTGTCAATGTGTTTTTTTTTTGTCTATGGCACGTCAATTTGACTTCAACTCTCCTGATGTTAAGCTGAAGGCAAAGTCTCATGAAAGAGGGTCACCATTGCAAACACGTTCAGTGCTACAATGATGGTGCTCAGGTTGACGGTCTCATCAGATGCTTTTTCACGCCCCGCTTAAAGGACCCGGGACTGTAGGAAGAAGGAAACACGTGCTCCAGCAAGGAATTCCCGGACTTAATGGTGCGGCAGAGAAAAGACTCACCGAACCGCTTGGTTATATATAGTATCACTAAATATAGTGTATAGATAGTGTATAGTGTATAGATAGTATCACTAAATTAGACGTTGCATATTTCCTGTGCGTCTATCGTTAAATATTCTAATATATACGTGTTCTATTGTTGGCGGTGACTTACCTAGGACCCATAATAACAGCTAGACAGTCCTCAGAAGAAAGTCACGGTACTGTTGATGTCACTATTCGGGTTTAGCATCACAACTACTTATTATAGGGTGACCATTTCTTCTGTCGAATCGACAGCATTTTTGAGTTGCCTTCGTGGTGTAGTAATTATTTGTTCCACGTAGCACCCGCGTCCGCGCACTTGTGTTTTAAAAAAAATACTACAAGATATTCTGAGTAGGTATATTTAAAAATCAGTCCCGGGTCCTTTAAGCGCGGCGTGAAAAGGCATCAGATGAGATCGTCAAGCTGAGCGCCACCATTGTAGCACTGTACGTGTTAGCAATGGTGACCCTCTTTCAAGAGCCTTCAGCTTAACATCAGGTGAAGTGAAGTCAAATTGACGTGCCATACTACAGACAAACCATTGTTGGTCAATAGTTAATAGGCACATATTATAACACATAAATGGAATATCCATATAAATAAAAAATATAAAGCACTGAGGTGGTAAACCGTCACGCGCACAATGTGATGCGGGTAGTTTTATTATACATTATTTTAAAATTACCCGCAGCTACACACACGGGAAATTGTAATACTGTACGTGTTTGTAATGGTGACCCTCTTTCCTGAGACTTTGCCTTCAGCTTACCATCAGGCGAGGTCATCAAATTGACGCGACCCGTAAGAGTCAAGTCAATCTCAAAAGTCATATCTACCCTACAATCCTAAACAGCAATATTTAATATTCACATATCGCGTATCGTTCGTTTCACATCCAACTGAAATTTGGGTGCCCCCACGACCCCATGACTCATGGTGACATTAGGTATTTAGCTCACACGCAAGTACAGTCGACGACAAAACTTGTTTAACGCAAGAATATTTACTGAAATTTTGAGGCATTAATATGCTCACTTTCCCAATCGTAAATTGGGCGGAGTTAAAAAAAAACAATGTTTAAAAATAAATGAAAAATTGTTCATTGTCAGTATGTAGCTACAATGTTGCTACCAAAGGCGTGAAGGAGAATTTCGAATAGCCTAGACACGGTCTAGTACTCTAGTAGCTCAATTGGTCCGAGCATTCTTCCTCTAAGAAAATTCCTCTTCCTGTAAGAAACTTCGTCTAGACATTCACTATTTTATTGGAATGCATAATGTGTGCATACAGGCAATTCACAGTACGTACCTACCTATAAGTAGTTTTAGAATCCCACGAGGACAAAGCTAACATATTTTTGTTGGTTTAAAAGCTAACAATAAATTCGAACAATACATTTAAATACTTTTGTCGTTGAATGTATGATTTCGGTACATTGTCCCGCGTGAAAACGTGATGTAAATATTTATTGATTGGTTATTTTATTAATATCGGTGTTTAGAGATCATGTGAGGCTCTTCAGGGCCGTTAAAAAGTAATAAACTGTCTTTAAATTGTTATATAAATGATTTTCGGTTCCACGTAATAGGGGCGAGTCACTTGCCACCAATCGGGCACTTTGTAAAAAAATGTGTATGCCGAAAATAAATTCCTAAACGAAAATGTTGCAGCCAAACAAATTCAGAAATTTTTTTTTCACCCAATGCCTTACTATGCGGTGTAAATCGCAAGAAAATTAATTGTGCTTAACCATACAAGCAGTACCTACCAATTAAGATGTAAGATGAATGTCTTGGAGAGTACCTATCAGACGAAACAGGGCCGATTGTTTTGATATAATATAAAGTAAATTTGAGCTCCTCCACTACCGTTGGACCCCGTATTATCCTCAAACCACAGCTCAAAAACACGTATTAACATTTTGGTTCCACAACTTGTGGATCTCCTGGGCCCAAGCCAATCTCTACTGCTGAACTGACGAGGGGTACAGACTTTTCCCTTGTGTGTGAGTAGGTAGTCAGACGGTAGTCATCACCATTTTCAAACTTGCGTAAATCTTGGTCACTAATTTTCATCTCGGGGATAGATTCTCAATAATTTTTCATGAGCTTGGATTTTCAAGTGTGCGTAATGACGGGTGGCAGCTAGTATAAATAATTTGAATAAGCAAACGCCTATAACATGAATGTAGCAATGCTTGCTGGAGCAGAATTTTAATACTTACGCCTATGTTCTCAAAGATTTCCAAATGCAAAATCAAATGTTTAATACCCGCTTTCTAAAATAACTTATTATACTGTTAATTTTTACTTCTATTAAATTCCCTTTCTAACATTTCGATAAGATGAAGATACATCAAGTTGCCAATTTACATACTTCATAAACGAATCTGTAATGTCAGATTCAAAGATGTTTTTAGATCGTGGATCTTGTTCCGATGATTTAAGGTTTAAATTCACATGAACCTATAGAATAACTGGTTTTATCTTGTTGTTGTCAAGCTGTCAGTCAGTAGCTGTCAGTCAGCTGGTTGTAAAAAAATAATTTGGACTTTGCTCGCGAATAACCGGACTCTTTTCTCAACTTTTATTATTTTCTATAGCTATGGCTTCGATAATTAAAACAATTGCTTGCAACCAATCAAGAAAAACTGTTGCAAGTAAGTTAATTACGTTAAAAAGTATGATTTAATTCATCTTTATAAAATATAGACTTGTTTTACATTTTACACGTTCATATTTATCAAATAAATCAATTTCTGGGAAAGTTTGTACTTTGTACTATTTGTAATATTACTAATTTGTTCATATTTTCATACAAAATATTTGTTGCAGGATATTAGACATCATTTTAGTGTGGTTTAAAATTCTTAATATATTATTTCAGTATGTTGTTTATACTTTTCTATATCCATTTTAATATCTCCTTATGTTATATGACTTGTTTTATATTTTCAGATTTATTTCGGGCCTACTCCTCTAAAACAGAAGTGCCACAGTTCGAAACATTAGCAGTTTCTGTACCAAATAAAAATGTATTTCATGTGGAGTTGAACCGACCAAAAAAAGCGAATGCCTTCAGTAAAGCTATGTGGTTGTAAGTATTTATAAATATTTGATACATTACTACTTCCAGTGGGGATGCCATTGACCTGACGGGTGATTTTCACCTATCTACGCTGTAACAATTACCTACTGTCATAGACGTTCCTGTGACAATTGGGACTGATGGCCTGACATGCTCTCTGAGGCACGACTAGGTCCATGCAAACATTCATATTCATGCATACAAATATTTTCACTGAGGAGGGTTTGAACCTGTGCCTCCTGCATACCAGAAGTATTCACTACCAGCACTGCACAGAGGCTGTTATATTTATTTTGTGACATTTGAGTCTATCATAATTGTATCGCAAAGTTGAAATATCAATATATTATTATATCATAATATGAAAGAAACTTTTCGAAACAAAATTTATCTACAAATTTGGTACGAGTTAAAGTTACTGTTAATTTTAGCAAAACAAAATAATTTGTCTCAACTCTAAAAACCTTTTCATAAAAAATATTCTGATTTTAGCTGAGTGTGAAGTATCAGTTTTAATGAAATATTGCATAGAGTAGTACTTACCATGTATAGTGTAGTCTTGCCACCAAACCTCTAATCTTGCCACCTGCCAATTATATTTATTTCTAAATATTTCAGAGAACTGAACCAGTGTTTCACAGCTCTCAGCATTAATCCAGAATGCAGAGTAATAGTTTTGTCGGGCCAGGGAAAGCACTTTACTGGAGGTAAGTTTTTTATTACTATTTTAATGTACAACAGGTTTCAGCTAAAACCAGTTGTTTTATGGGATGTTTGACATGTTGGGCATGCCTCCCACAATAAGGCTGCCCTCTATTTTCTCTCATAGGGTTTCCCAGGCATGCAGTCTTCTCAATTTTCTTGTTTCCAATTGGTTTCCTGAGCCTCGGTGCTACTTTATTCTGATGGTGAGTGATCCGGTCTTCGTATGACTGAGTAGTTTTGACTATTTCCATAATTGTGGGCATGTCGAGGTATTTGTGCAATTCATCCTGGAGGTGAGTTAAAGGCTGACTGTAATTCTGTTCCCTTTCTCATGACTCTTTTCTTTACTTAAAAACATTTTGTGGAATTATTAAGGAGCATATATCGCACACCTAGATCTAAACTGGAACAATTCAAAAATTTGGGATTTTGAGTTATCCTTATATTCGAATGCGCAGTGATGAGACGCATCTACCAAAATAACAGGTTCAGCAAAAGCTTGAGAGGGCCGGAAACTAGATGGCGTTAGCTTTTTTTATTAGAATCAACCTATGTGAGTCGCTCTCACCAAAACAAGTGTAATGTCAGTTGGCTTTCACTAATTGTTGACAGTGCACGTGCAAACATAAACGAAAACACGGACATTTTCAGTTGTTATAGTTTTGATGGACAAATAGACTTGAATTACTTGAGTTGTTACACTATTCTTGAATTATTTTGCCAAATTATTTGAGATATTTTATCTTGTTCCAGTTTTGTTGGAAAAGTTGAGTGAATATTTTTTTACTGGTTTATTATTTATACAAAATTACCAACCTAAAGTGTAACAAATAAAAAAATAGAGGTTTTCTATAATATTAATGATTGATTTTTAGCTGAATTTTATATAGTCACATTTTATGACTGTATTACAAGCCGAAATAAACTTGTGTTTCATAACTTCCCATACAAAAAAAAACAGCAATGCGTTATTTTCGTCTCCTGAAAAAATGAGTTTTTTGAGTTGTCTCAGTTTAGATCTAGGTGTGCGATATATACATTATAAAAAATTCTGAATAGGTTGAACTGTTTTCGATCTTTGCGATCAGTTTAACAACTATGATTTTTATTTATGTAGACAAAAAGCTCCTACTAAAATGAATATTCAATTAGGTTTGGAACCAACAGTCTTGATCCTGAGAACTAAGAAGTGTATAATATGTACTATAATCATCCAGGCCAAGCTGACTAACATCCTCATAGTATTCTGCCTCAAGCTCGACAGTGCAAACTTGGAATACAACTTTGATTCCAAGTTTACACTTCGAGCTTGAGGTTCTCCTTTTACTAGGATCTATTTATCTAACCTCCCTGTCTGATCCAGGAAGGAATATTTCATGAATGAATGAATAAGCAACATAACTATTTTTCTTGCAGGCATTGAGCTGCAGAGTCTAGTCGAAATGGCAGCTGAAGCGGATGACCTCGAAGATGTAGCCAGAAAAGCACGATTCCATTATCGTTTTATCAAATATGCACAGGTAGGTCACGGTTTGATAACTTCCTTTATTATTTCAAATAGAAGAAACTCATGGTTAACGACAATAACACAAAATAAACTCACACCTAAACACCTATATCCCCGTAGAGGTAGGCAGAGGTGCTAGCACCCACCGCAAGTTTATGTTTAGGTCCAAATGTAATAGGTGGCGAGCCTTTTGCCATTAACCGGGCACTTGTAAACCTGCGATAGATACACACATACCTTCGAAAGGCATCGAAAAGCCATTGGTGTGTGCCATGGTAAAATCTGGGATCGAACCCGAGACCTCATCTCAGCAGCTCATTACCCATACCACTAGGCTACAGCAGTAAATTAATTAAAATTTATACCTAATACCTAATAATTTTATGGAGTGACAGCCTGTCAGCACCTAGGCTTTTGGATTGGGTCTTTTTTCAGAACTTCAACAAAGAATCCTACTCGCCTGTGGTCTAAACGGCCACTCGTTATATTCTGTTATTTTAAAATGGTATTTCCTCCAAATTCCAGGATGGCATAACAGCGTTAGAAGAATGTGTGAAACCTGTACTAAGTGTGATCCACAGCGCGTGTGTAGGCGCAGGCGTTGATCTGATCACAGCTTCAGATATAAGGTTAGTATTATATTTTAATATATATAACTAGCTGACCCGCGCAACTTCGTCTGCGTCACCCCGTTTTTTTCACCATTTTTCACTGTTGCTCCGCACCAGTTGTTTGTAGCATGATGTTATATACATGTAAACCTTCCTCTTGAACCAATCTGACTATTAAAAAAACCGCATCAAAATCCGTTGCGTAGTTTTAAAGATTTAAGCGTACAAAGGGACATAGGGACAGAAATCGCGACTTTGTTTTATACTATGTAGTGAAACCGAATGTTGGGAGGTTTTGGCCTCCGTGCCTCCGTGGCGTAGTGGTAGTGTACGCGATTGCTACGCACGGGGCGTGGTTTCGATCCCCGCTCAGTGCAAAAAGTTGTATGCATGAATATGGCTGTTTGAACTGGTCTGGTCGTGCCTCGGAGAGCACGTTAAGCCGTCATTCAGTCCTGGTTGCCATACAAACATCTATAGCAGTCGTTACGGGTAGTTGGAGCCCTCAAAAGTCCAACCATTCTAACTTGGAACTTCGATATCGCCATTGGTCATTGGATCATTGGTTGTGGAGGTCATATGGCAGTCGCTTCACGGAAAATATCGAAGTTCAGCCGCATCACAGTTAGACTGGAAAGCCGACCCCAACTGAGTTGGGAAAAGGTTCAGAGAATGATGTTGAGAGCTTTTGGTTTACTGTTGCCACGCTGACGAGACGGATGCTCAAATCTAAGGGTTCTATTTCATTTTTTAATCAATTTCAGATACTGCACACAAGACGCATGGTTCCAGGTGAAAGAGGTTGATGTGGGGTTGGCGGCAGATGTTGGTACACTGCAAAGATTACCTAAAGTAACTATAACATACATATATTTTATAATTAATCTAATATATAAAATTCTCGTGTCACAGTTTTCGTTGTCATACTCCTCCGAAACGGCTTGACCGATTTTGATGAAATTTTTTGTGCTTATCCGGTATCTATGAGAATCGGCCAACATCTATTTTTCATACCCCTAAATGGAATGGAGCAGCGGGAACGGGATCAGAAGTCCACGCGGGCGGAGCCGCGGGCAACAGCTAGTTCCTTATAAATAAGACTGAATAAATGGATATATGGCATGGCATCATTTTGTGTGCTTATCTGCCACCTAAGTGGTATTAAAAATTCTCTACAGTGTGGAAACTTCCACATAATAGAGATATAGTGAACGTTTGCAACACCAGGAGCACTTTTGCTGCCGACTATGTAGAGGGGGAGGGGCCAAGGTTAAGAGGGTTTCTGTGCTGTCAGTGCAGAAAAAAAAGGAAAATTTCTCGGTCTACCCACTGACAACACAAAACCTCTCCAGTGAGCTCTGGCTACCCTACTCACCGCCGGAAACACAACACAAAGTTTTTATTAGCCGCGGTATTCTGTAAAGTGGACGTACTTCCCCAGTCGGACTGCGCAGTTAGGACGGGAGATTACGTAGTTTTAAAGATATAAGCATACAGATGGACAAATAGACAGCGGGAAGCTACTATGTTTTATATTATGTAGTGATATGTTCCTTATTTCAGGTGATAGGAAACGCGTCCATAGCCCGGGAGCTGTGCTTAACCGGCAGGAAATTCGACGCTAAGGAGGCAAAGGAAATGGGACTGGTCAGCAACGTGTTTCCCGATAAGGATAGGTAAGGGTTCTATTGAAGAAAGGAAAATATCGTTTTTATAGACCTGAGAGACATAACATAACATAAACTCACTCCTATATCCCCGAAGAGGTCGGCAGGTAGCACCCATATTTCGCCAGTTTATGTTTAGTTCCCAATAGGTGGCGAGCCTATTGCCATTAACCAGGCACTTATAAACCTGCGATAAATACACACATAACTTCGAAAAGCATCGCAGTCATTGGTGTGTGCCATGGTAAACCTGGAATCGAACCCACCACCAGGCTACCGAGGCTTGACGAAATTGATTGATTCTGATTGACCAAGCTACCGACGCTTTTAATACATGTAGATACATAGATAGTCTAGACAGTCTGGTACAGTCTGACAGTCTAACTGCGAGTCAATTTTTCCTGTCAAGCGACTGCCATCTGATCTCCACAACCCATTGCTGAATGAGAGTTCTGTAATTAGACTAGTCGTACTTTTGAGGGCTTCAACTACCCGTAACGACTGCTATAGATGTTCGTATGGCAACCGGGACCGACGGCTTAACGTGCTCTCGGAGGCACGACCAGACGAATGCAAATAGCGGATAGAGTCGAATCCAATCTGTGGCTAGGTGTGTTGGTTTATGTATAGAAATTTCTTGCACTGAGTGGGAGTATTCGCGGAAATTGTTTCAATAATATATTGACAGGATCGCGACATAATATTGACATTCAAATACTGTCATTGCAACATTATCACCTTAAAAACTTGTAATCCTAATCTTCACAGCGCATTAAACCACGTAATGGGCCTAGCAGTGGACATAGCGGCCAAAAGTCCAGTAGCAGTCCAGACTACTAAGATGAGCATGGTCTACTCGCAGAGTAGACCGAATGCGGATGGATTAGAACATGTAGTGAGTATTATTACATCTTATTTGAAGGTTACACATACCCTCTCCCATCCTATGGGGCCATCTAAAAACGTGGATGGTCCAGGGACAGTTGGGGTGCAAGGGAAATGTCTTATTAGATTACCTTACACTCGGTAATTGAGACTCGAAATGATGTGCGGTTTTCGTCGGTTGAAAAAAATTGTAATATACATTGCAAATACTTGAGAAAGTTCCTCGGTCTTCCCACTGACAACACAAAACAGTGAGCCCTGGCTACCCTACTCACCGCCGGAAACATATCATTCTCTGAACCTTTTCCCAAGACAGTTGGGGTCGGCTTTCCAGTCTAACTGTGATGCGACTGAACTTTGATATTTCCCGTGAAGCGACTGCCATCTGACCTCCACAACCAATTTTCCAATGACCAATGGCGATATCGAAGTTCCAAGTTAGACTGGTTGGACTTTTGAGGGCTCCAACTACCCGTAACGAACGGTTATTATTACCCGCGGTATTCTGTAGGGCGGAGGTACTTCCTCAGTCGGACTGCTCAATTAGAACGGGAGATACCGTCATGGCCTACCTCCTTCGACCGTATCTTTACTAAATATATTAAGAACTTCTGATCCCGTTCCCGCTGCTCGATTCCGAGCATTTACATATTTGTTCACCTTTTAAACCTTGTCTAGACTTCCACAAATAATTCAAGACCAAAATTAGCCAAATCGGTCCAGCCGTTCTCGAGTTTTAGCGAGACTAACGAACAGCAATTCATTTATATATATATTAATATAATAATATATTATACCATTTGTCTCATCTTATTCTATGACTCTTCTTTCCAGCGTCTACTGAACTCGGTAATGAATCAAGGAGAAGACCTCACAAAAGCAGCCATCGCACAAGCCACCAAGAGTCCCCCACCAGAGTTTGATAACTTATAATACATATATACATACATATGCTCACGCCCGTAAACCCCGAAGGGGTAGGCAGAGGTGCTAGCACCCACATTTCGCCAGTTTATGTTATATAATATATAGTTCTTAAGAATATCGATAGATGGCTACACCTTCATTCGAAGATAGCTTGGGGGCCTTACCACCGCCTCTAAAAATAATATTATTTCTTATTAAAGAAATGGAAAAAAAACATCACAAATGTATTGTTGTGTGATAAAATATAATAGTCCTGACTGCCGTCATTTGCGTAATTTTCTATGGCCCGTATACATTTTTTCAATACATTATGTTGTAATCTAGGCGTTGATACACTTCTACTTAGCCCTTCGTGTATATACAGGTGTGAGTATACTATATTTATAATTTTATATCATAGAACGAATAAGCTTAACACATATTTCTACCTATATTGTAAATCAATGTATTTAAAGAATATTTTTGGAATGTATACACATACATTTTACAGACTAATATAATTGTACCTATTTATTATAAAATATTAAATAAATAATTTGTTTCAAAATGTGTATTTATTTATCTTGTGGTGATGGATTACCACCTCATCTCATCCGAAGGGTGTCTTGAGGCGAGTAACGAAAATATTCGCAAACGATATTACTGCGAGAGAAGAAAAACTCGAAATAAAACCCTGTACCGACTCTTCTGGTCAGCGTGGAATCAGTAGGCCAAAGCCTTCCAACATTGGGAGAGGCCTATGTCCAGCAGTGGACTGTGATAAGCCAATTGCTTGATGTTTTAAAGTTTTTGCGTATGTACGGTAAGCTGCAAAAGTGCATGGATAGCTTAAGATCGATAATCCTATAAACTTTCAAACTCCAGTTTATAAAAAAATAAACTAGATGGCGCCACTGGTTTTAGTAGCTATAAGCGTATTAATGGTAAGTAGTAGCAAAAATTATTTGGTTAACTCAGCTCAAGGATAATAGAAATAGGAATGATGTTAGCGAACGAACAAACTAGCAAGTCACTGAGTTTAAGCAGCTAATAAATAAATTGAACTACCCACGAAGTTCATTTAATTATAAATTAAGTTCACCCTCTAAGATTAAAACATTGAGTTTAACTAAAAAAATCTAGTAATATTCTATAATGTCCATGCACTTTTGCAGCCTACTGTACCTATAGGTATGACGTAATCGTCATGGCACCTACAGGACAAGCTTGCCTAGTGTGGGGTCGACGGATATATCCATTTTAATTGTATATTTTTTTGATAATAAATATTTTTATTATTATCCCAAGGTTGCCTGGAAGAGATCACTTTCAGCGATAAGGCCGCCCATTGTATATTAGAACAACTGTAACTCTCACTACTTGTCCTTGGTGTTTTTGTTTTGTTTTTGGTGTACAATAAAGAGTTATCTATCTATCTATCTATTTATTAATAGTATAACTTAAACCGAGGATCCCGGTTTCTAGTCAAAGCGAGTGTCGTAGAATGTAACTGAGAGATTAGTGTTTTCTACATTTCATAGCAGGGCAAAGTGTCCATTTTCATCGTGCTAATTAATCCCCACGGATACCACCTCTACCAAGGTCGGTGGAGGTGATTATGGTGGTCGGACGGAGGTGATCGAACCGACTAAAACGCACGCCGTCTATTGGTCTTTGAATGGTGGAGGTGAGATTATACAAAACTATCTCTAGCATCCGGCAGACCCGGGGACATCTCTTTGAGATGACCCCCTTGCCGATGACATAATGCCCCGATGACAATAGACTCGCAATCGCGTGGGATCGCAATCATAACGAAATGTGACTGTTTTTGGCGATATATAGACGTGAATAAATGACATCAAACATTCAATTAAAATTTAAAAAAGCAACATTCAAATGTCAAAGAGGCTGTTATAATACCAAAATTATTTGGATGATAAACAACCCTAGAAATAAACTGTTCACTCAACTTGCTACTCAAGCAAATTATTGTATCTAGGCTAAGTAAATATTTATATATAGACCAAAAAAAAAACCCACTGCGTTTAAAGTTTAATCTAAGTATAATATAATTAAATGACGTTTTGCAAGTAGTGCAAGTACCCTACAAAGGTCTATACAGAATAAATATTTTGAATTTAGAATTTTCGAATAAGGCTTACTTATCAAAAGTTCATTCATACTGTTCTGAAGCTAGATCGATGAATTCTCGTACCTAGTCCCGCCCCCTGAATGGAGCTCCGATGCCCTACATTTCAATGGTGCTACCTCTAGCACAGTAGCACTCCTCTCTGCCCCCTGCACTAGTTTGTCCGTTAACGTCATACGTATGACGTCATAACGTTACCTAGCTCAACCCGGATATAGCTTTTTAAAGTTAAAAAGTTAGGACATTTTCGGTTTAGAAAAGAGTTCTTAGTATTCGTATTTGCAACGGAATTGCATTTCAATTGGCACTATAGGTATATCTGTATATCGCTCAACGAACTTTGTCCTCCATGAGCATAGAACTAGTAGTAGTAGAAGCAGGCCGAGACGGCACGTCTTTTCTTTATACCACTACTTACCACAAACACACACACACACACACACACACACACACACACACACGAACACACACACACACACACACACACGAACACACACACACACACACAAAAATTCACGCATTTTTGATTATTGTTAACTTCTCAAAATAATTTTAATCTCAATACAATTTATGGTCTATAAATTGAAAATTGCATAGCCATGGAAGAGCGTGATCACCTGTCACAGGCATTCTTTGCCTAAAAGGTAATCACGATCAACATTCGAATAATGTAAGTAAACTGGTTTATGGAACAATAAACATTATTATTATTATTAAGTGGCAGACAAAGGTTACCGTGGCTTATGGACGTTTACAAGACCAGGGGCATAGCACCCGGTAGCAGAATGACCTCCGTCCTCCATGAGCGCGGGCTTAAGAGTGACGGGTGGAGCTGCCTGTCACCCTAGCAGAAGCTACCCGGGGGCTAGAAGGGGACACCGCCGTAGTCCCTACACCCGACGGGGGTTATCTCGAAAGATAGAGCCCCCGGTCTGCCCCCAGGTCTGCCCCCCGGTCTGCAGGGATATGTTGGCTACTATCCCTCCTCCGGCAACTGACGACCCAAAAACGGCGTGCGTTTTAGTCGGTCCGAGTCCGACATAACCTACCCAACCGGCTCCGGTGGGCGGTATCCGTTGAGATTTTTCGCACGATTAAAAAAAGGGGGCATCGCACCCATACTGCCAACCATATAGAGGGTAGAGTCAACCCTACCCTTCAAAGGTTACGACAGATTTTGTCCTGTCTGCGCAGAAAATCAGAGTTTCTCGGTCTCCCCATTGACAACATAAAACATCTCCAGTGAGCTCTGTCTACCCTCCTCACCCTAACACATCACAATCTACGAATCTGTAATCCCTTGCCGGCGCACATGTTTCCTTCTTCCTACAGTCCCGGGTCCTTTAAGCGGGGCGTGAAAAAGCATCTGATGAGGCCGTCAAGCTGTGTGTGCGCGTGTGCGTGTGCGTATAAACTGTAACAATAAAACACAAACTATAAACTGTAACAAATAAATAAAAAATAGCAATAGCAACGGCTGAGGCGAGGTGAAGCCATATAGACGTACCCTACAGAAAAAAGGGTTCTTGTATTTCATCAACAGACAAAGGATTCATTCTTCGCCCCTAACCCCGTCCAACGGCAAAATACTCCTTCATTTAATAATCCCTACTTAGTTCCAATCTAACATCATACAGACAATATAACATTATTTATAAGATCTGTAACTAACCTATGTTCCACAAATAAATAATGATTATGATTACCTATAATAAAGAGACCTTTTTTCCGTCAGTTGAAAATTTCTTTTGTAAAACAACTTCATTATTATTTAACAAATATGTTGCAAATGCATTTTAAATGACCAAATATGAACCCATTAGCCGTGCTTGATTAAATATAAAATATATTGATGCAGCTAAATTCATAATTTACGCAACAATATGCAAGTGAAACAAAAATTGAATACGAAATAGGTATTCTTTGAAATATTACATAACGATATGCCACAAAAGTGCAAAAATGGAAAGATAGCCTCCGTGGCGTGGTGGTAGTGCACGCGACTGCTACGCACGGGGCGCGGGTTCGATCCCCGCTCAGTGCGAAAAGTTGTATGCATGAATATGGCTGTTTGCACTGGTCTGGTCGTGCCTCGAAATGCACGTTAAGCCGTCGTCGGTTGGGCGGTCGTTACGGGTAGTTGGAGCCCTCAAAAGTTCAACCAGTCTAACTTGGAACTTCGATATCGCCATTGGTCCATTGGACCATTAGTTGTGGAGGTCAAATGGCAGTCCCTTCACGGAAAATAGCAAAGTTCAGCCGCATCACAGTTAGACTGGAAAGCCGACCCCAACTGAGTTGGGAAAAGGTTCAGAGAATGATGCAAGTGAAACAAATTCAAATAAACGAATAATTTCATCAATTAAGCTTGTCCAAGTCCACTCTGGACATAGGCCTCTCTGAATACTGGCAGGCTTTAGTCTATTGTTTCAACACTGGCCACAGGGGTTAGTACATACCATACTACACTCACGCCTGTATCCCCAAAGGGGTAGGCAGAGGTGCTAGCACCCACATTTCGCCAGTTTATGTTTAGGTCCCAATTTAATAGGTGGCGAGCCTATTACCATTTACCAAGCACTTATAAACCTGCGATAAATACACACATAACTTCGAAAAACATCGAAAAGTCATTGATGTGTGCCATGGTAAAACCTGAGATCGAGTCAGCAGTCCATTAGGTACCCATCCCACTAGGCTACCGCGGTCTAGGGGTTGGTACAGAGTTTTATTTCGAGTTTTTCTTCTCTTACAATGATATAGTCGCCTCTTACAACAACCTTCTAAAAACAAAACAGTAGGTATACTTGCTTGTTTTCTACCTTAGTAGGCAATAGGCAGTATAAATCAAAATGTAAAGTCACCGTTAATATTATACCGAATTGCATGAATTAGTACCTACACGCGTTTTATATTTATGAAATAACGACATATTATAAAGTAAGTCGTTTATTCGTGTAATTAGGTAGGTACTTACTTCACAATTCATCACTCATGGCGTAACAAAATCGTAAGTACCATAGCTTCTTCAATAAAATTCACTCATGGTCGTGGCATTGAACTCAATCTAGGTGTTCACTTTGGGGCACAAGGACAAAGAAAATCACTCAAGAAAATGTACCTACCTATTGTTTTTCTCTTAAAATAATGAACACGAAACAAACTATCCGCAACAGAAATAGTAAACAACAATTAAATATATTTAATTAATTTCAAGAAAAAATGATAATGCCCGCCTAAATATTATACATTCTATAATACTTCAATACAATAGATTCTATTTATCTTTTTATATTAAAACCCGGAAATAGCGTAATACCGCCAAATAAAAATTTAAAAAATGTAAAAGTCAATAAAAAAACCTAGCCTACGTCATGACAAACGCGATCTACGTCACTGCATCGACTATTAACAAAGAAAATCAGGTAACCTACTTTATGGAGGCTGCATTTACGTTTGCTGCGAATGACCTGCCCAAATATAGAGCAGCTATAAATAGAACTTGGGGGCCCGTATGCAAGCGCCGCCTATGAATGGTGCAGGCAACCTGCATGTAGGGCACGTTGCAATGAATTGACCTATTTATTTTTCAATGAGACGGTGCATGAACGGGGATGGGCCCATTGCGAGGCTTGCTTCATTCAGTAACAGTCGAACCCTCGAGGCCGACGTGACCCAATTTTGCGCTCCGCGGACAGAGCTGCATATCTAGTGAATATTTGTACAAAGTTACTGGTTATAGTGTTTTTTACTAAAAAGTATAAAAAATCTAGGAAATATTTCTGTGAATTTCTTGTAACTAGATGTTCGGACTCAGGGTGGAAAAATTAAGCTACCGGCAGTGTTAATATTTAAAAATTCGCGCCGTACATTATTCCGAGGGTGTTACTGGTAGAAATAGAGCTCCGACTCACGTCATTGGTGGAAAAGTGATAGACGATCCGACGAACCAATCCCAATACTAAATTGCGCAGTTGTGTGCGACCGAGACGCCACCTGTCGCGTGAACAAGTTGGTTTCATTGAATAACCCGCCCCGGACTGCTTTTATTGACGCAAGCGCACTGAGGCCCAACAAAGGGCCGAAATAAGAACGGTTCGTAAGTGAATCTGATGTATTTATGTCATAAAAATGGTGAAATCTGTGAAGTGGCGAGTAGAAATTAGGATATTCGACGTGTCGAATCATGACCGAGGCATCTGAAAAGTAAGTGATGTATCTGTAACTCATTTTTTGTGTTTCGTGCTTCGCCCTGTTCTGGCTAAGTAGGGCTCTACCCCGGCCATTTTCCATAGCTCATGGAATGTGTAATGTAATTTATGTTGTTTTCTGGAGTCCTAGATCCTTATTATGAGTACCATTAGCTAAAAAGGTATGTTATCAATGTGTAAATGAAGCTAAAACACATAAATGATAGTGGGGACCGCCGCCCTTAGCTCAACCCTGTGTCCTGTGTAGCTATAATCAATGAGTTGACGTTCATTCACAATTAAAGTAGGTAACTCCTTTCGGGGTCATTTGAAGCTACTTCAATTCAAGCTGTAGCGCTCAATGAATTGTTTTACTTATTTGGTTCCTAACGATATGAATCGTCGTACGCGTATATTTCGCGCAAATAAATTTGTATATAGATATGGCTAGTGTATGGTGTCAAATATGTTTAAACAATAGATTCTTTTTGTTATGATGGCCATGGTAACATCTGCATAATTGTTAATTGGTCCATTCGTTCTAATTTCATTGTTATTCAGACGGCTTTATTAGATCAACTATGTTTATATTGCTGTCTAGAAGAAACCAGTTTACAATGGAGCTTTATGAGCTTAATGTTGAAGAATTAAAAAAAAAATATGTCACAATAAGGCTTTATGTAATAGCGTAACATAGTTTTGTTTTATTAATTGTGATTTTTATTATTGTAATCCTAAGGTTGTCAAAACTCAAGTTAAAAAAAAAAGTTAATAAAGACACATAGAGAAAAACAAGCTTAATAGTACTAATCAGGCCCAGTACTGAAGTACTAAAATTAATTAATCAATTAGTTAGCATATTGCGGGCCACTGCAAAGTATAGGCCTCTCCTAATGTTGGGAGGCTTTGGTCTCTACTGTTTCCATACTGGACAGACACATTGGTACATTTTTTAAATCATTTAATGCATGTAAATAATAATAAGTAATATACCTAATTATAACCAATTACAAAAACATACTATTATTTCATTTGTTGACATTAATATATTTTAGTAGGTACCTATCCATAGGCATTACCTTCATAGGTGCCTACCTACTTATTAGGCATAAAAAAAAAGAAATTTTTTAATTTTAATTTCTGGAATATCACACACCAGTTAAAGATGGTTCAATGAAGGGCTTTACTATATATGTCGACGATATGAGGGTCGGGAGGGGGTGGGGAGGGGGGAGGGGGGGGTGTAGAACCTCCCCTATGAAGGAAAAATTGCGGACGCCCCCCCTTTTTGAGATACGAGTTTTTTTATATTCTAACCTAACTTCCGCATTTTCTCGTATTGACATCGATTTAAATATCGCAAAGGGGTACCGAATAAAGTAAAGGGGTTAAAAATATTGACTCACCTAAAGTTCATCATAAAATACGACTGATTTACGGTTATGTTTATGACCTTTTTCGTTTTCGATTCGTTTCTGGCACTTCGCCGGCCGCTACCGCGGCACGCTCGCTTCGCTCGCTCGGCTCGTGCGTTGTGTGGTCACAATTCTAACCTAACCTAAACCAAGAACTATAAATATGACCGATTCGTTTCTGGAACTTGGCTGAATGACCGCAGCGAGATTGTACCTACGTGTGGAGTCGGTTTTGTAAAAATTTCATTTTCAAACAAACAATCAATAATTTAATCAATTTTATATACATATTCTATAGCTTTTAGTAGTTCCTCGAAAGGATCTTGACGATTTATTCTTATACACAAAAGATAACTAAAAATGCGTCCACGACGAATTATCAACCACGATTTAACGACAAAGATTTACGTTTAGTTTCACTCAATAATAGGCGGTAAAAGTCGGTAAATTATTATAAGTATAAATTTAATAGCATTCAGTTCAATCAGCGAAATATACGTATTTAACATAATAATATGATGGATAATATAACTTAGTCAATAAATATACGTATTTATTTAATTATTTAAGGAAGTAAAACATTTTGGTGCGCTTACCTTTGATAAAACGAAACGTTTAATGATGAGACGAAATGTCAAAAGCATTGAAAGTATGTGTTCTGTTGTCAAAAGTGATAAAATATTGGTACATTTTTACGATTTTGATTATGTTTTTTCTCGTTAACGATTGATCTCCGTAACTTGAAACTTTATTGTGGAAGCTTCTATTAATAATAGCTTAGTGTAAAAAAACTATGGACTGTGAACTCGTGGACCTATATAAGAAAGCTTAGCCCATTTAACTGCCTGGGTGGTCCTAATTTTGACAGTATTATATTTTCATAATCCATTTGGAAATAAGAGACCTGCAACCAAAGTTGCTTCCTGTAATCCAACCACACATCCTGCCTGAGCTCATGGGGGGCAGACACACAGACACAAATTTACTAATGTGGCTAAAGGGACTATGATAAAATTTCTTGAAAAACTGGACAGGGCATCTCTCCTTTAAAATTATTATATTACTACCTCATTAACATTGGCAAAATTCTACAGCAGAAGCCATCAAAGAATCAATTTCGTTTATTCAGTTTAGGCACAACAAAACCACATAATATGAATGTCATAATTTTACAATTATATTTGTCAAAATATTATAATCTATAATGAATAAAATAGTAAATAAATAATTTGAAAATGATTCTTTCGCTGGTTCGGTAGTTAGATCTACTGATAAGAGACCAGCAAGAAACTCAGGTAGATTATTGTTAACCTAAGATGATGACATCTCAAGATATGTGTAAGTGCAGTTTTTTATGATCTATTTAAAATAAAATTCTTTGCGATATTTAGGAATTGTTTGGAAAATAAAGATGCATTTTGGCAAAATAAGAAGTATATCCCCGCAATGCATATCTTTGTGGTTAATTTAGGAATATTGACAACTCCGTTGTTACTGATATTCATGGACCGGGCGCTGGGGTTTCGATACTGCATTACTACATAAGTGTGATATTGGCATAGCTCAGGAAATCTATGAAAAAGTATCCCTTAGGACTACTTAAAAAGAACCTAACTGCTATGTCATCCGGGTTAGACGGATATTAGAATTGGAGGTTGATGAGAGAGGCCTATCTTTAGCAGTGGATGTCCTATGGCCACTATATGTGGACAAGTGTTACTACTGGACTGATGACCTGTAAGAGGCGGGTGGGTTAGACTGGATATGGAGAGCAGAGGAGAGGGAGCGGTGGTGTGGGAGTGTAGTAGACTGAGATAGGCTGATTGATTCATTGATTGATTGTTACTACTCAGACAACCTGATACCAAACTAATAGTGTACAAATTTATAATCTTATCTTATCTTATTGGGGTGCGTGCTCTGGAGCTTTCGCGGACACTTCAACCATATTTGATCCTTTGTGGCGACCCCATCCTGGCTCCTAGGTTAGAGGGGAGATAGCCCCCTACATATTTACAATAATTTACCTACTAATTAATATATTGACTTAAATTATTGTGTATTTTTGGACAATTATTTGACTATTTATTGAAACAACTGGGACCAAAATTGAAGTTATTTTGCCAAGATTGTCATTACTCACATATTGAACAGAACTGAGGCTTGTACCTACTTCTTGTTACCCGGGTAGGGTGGCAACATTGAGTAACTTCAAGTTTTGCTAACATTACCTATTCATAGGGTAAGATAACTACCTACACTGCTTACTATGGTTGTGATGGTTAAATAGATATAATTGCCCATATGAATATGGATCATACCATTAGGGACTTATCTTTATATAAATTTTAAGTTAATTAAAAGAAAGTTATGCCAAAAAGATTAGTTGAATATACATACTTAATCCAAGATCATTTGGATGATCATTTGCTACTCAAGCAAATTATTGTATCTAGTCTAAGTAGGTACCTAAATGTTTGTAAATAGGCCAAAATAGATGATTGAGAAATGAAAAAAACCCCTGATTTTCTTGCCGGAGTCTTCTCAGGCCGGGGCCGTGTTTCGAACCGGCGGGCGGTGGCACAGATTAATAAATAGGTGGTCCATTACCTACTTACCTACCTAGTCTAGTGGTTTGAGTAATGGACTGCTGAGACGAGGTCTCGGGTTCGATCCCAGGTTTTACCATGGCACACAGCAATGAATTTTCGATGCTTTTCGAAGTTATGTGTATATTTATCGCAGGTTTATAAGTGCCCCGTTAATGGTATTAGGCTCGCCACCTATTGCATTGGGACCTAAATCTAAACTGGCGAAATGTGGGTGCTAGCACCTCTACCTATTTTATAATTAATGTTGACGTATTTTTTTGTTCCGTTTAATGGTCTATACAGAATAAATGATTTTTGATTCCGAATTTGAATACAGGTGGATCATGCCACTATGAGTAGGTACCCAGATCACACCATTATGAATGGTTAATGTTTCCAATTGTCGACCCCATTGAAAATGATTACGAATAACACAGCTAGTGCTTTTTGAATCACAATGTCTCTAAGAAAGGTGGATCCATATCAAGTCATAGACCCACAGAGATATTAATGATGGCAAGCCGCGGTAGCCTAATGGTATGGGTAATGGACTGCTGAGACGAGGTCTCGGGTTTGATCCCAGGTTTTACCATGGCACACAAAAATGACTTTCCTTGCTTTTCGAAGTTAGGTGTGTATTTATCGCAGGTTTATAAGTGCCCGGTTAATGGCAATAGGCTTCGCCACCTATTACATTGGGACCTAAACATAAACTGGCGAAATGAGAGTGCTAGCACCTCTGTCTATATTCGGGGATATAGGCGTGAGTTTATGTTATGTTATAACAATTTAGACTACTAAAGGCTGCTCTGAAACTCCACACTTTTTTATGCCACTTAGGTGGCAGACAAGCTCACAGCTCACCTGATTTAAAGTGGTTACCGTGACATATGGACGTTTGCAATACCAGGGGCATCACACTTGTGCTACCGACTCTACTGAGGAGGGGTGTGTTGGTAAAGATAAAGATAAATTTATTTGCTTATATTATTGGGGTGCGTGCTCTGGAGCTCTAGCGGACACTTCGACCCTATTTGATCCTTTGTGGCGACCCGATTCTTAAGTTAAGAGAGTTTCTGTGCTGCCAACGCAGAAGACAGCAGGTCTTTATACCAACACAGAGTAGTGTCAATATAAGTCATAGGTCCTCCACTGACGACACAAAATCTCTCTAGTGAGCTCTGACTACCCTACTCACCGCCGGAAACACAACACAAGGTTATTATTAGCCGCGGTATTTTTCGAGCAGAGGTAACTTAACAGTCGGACTGCATTATCACGGCAGGAGTTACGATCATGTCCTACCTCCGTCAAACTCTAGGTACCAACAATAAATAAAAACAATCTTATATATAAAATTCTTGTGTCACAATGTTCGTTCCCGTACTCCTCCGAAACGGCTTGACCGATTCTCGTGAAATTTTGTGAGCATATTGAGTAGGTCTGAGAATCTGCCAACATCTATTTATTGCAAAGCTTCAGAAACAGTATGGTACCTACCCACAAAACAGTTACTAATTTTCAATGTCCGCCTCAAGAGGACAAACACAGCGTCGCCCAATCTCCTGCACATACTTCTCTGAACCCTTCCTAGCCGAAGGGACAGTACAGAACAGGCAAGGATCGGGCTGCTGCTGAGTACCTACGAATGACCCTTCTTACTTTAGGCAAGTCAATGTGCAGTTTTCTAGTAGGTATAATCATTTGGTTATTAAAATCTTCAGGAGATAGAGCTAGCATTTTTAACTTAACTTTTACAATATAAATCTTCTTCTTCTTTTCTTAAAATGGTTTCTGCTGCAGAATAGCTGCAATTTTGCCAGTCTCTAGTAAATGTTGTAAACGTCTTATAAAATTAATGGCGAGACGCCAATGTCAAGTTTCAAGTTTTAAAAAGTCTACCAGAGCCATGTTAGTCACGCCAGTAAATTTGTTTCTGTGTGTCCGCTCCTCACCAGATCAGGTAGTCGATCAGGACGTGTGGTTGGATTTTAGGGGGCCCAATCTAAATCAATCGCAATTGAAGATGACATAACTGCAGTTTTCTTTGTTGCCTAATGTAAGAACAACCAATTGTCGGGGTCGGACCCATGCTTCACATGGGCTCTTCATCTGGGTACATACTGGGCACGGATACTAATAATATAGTCCCGTGTTCCGCGTACAGTGGTACAGTTCAATGGTCTTCCCTATATGATTCAAATGATCTTAACAATTATTGAATAGGAGTGAATTTGTATTTAAGTATAACAATAGTGTCTATTCATATACAATGTATAATACATACCTATAATAATAATAATATAACATAACATAAACTCATACCTATATCCCCGAAGGGGTACGCAGAGCACCCATATTTCGTCAGTTTATGTTTAGGTCCCAATGTTAGTTAGTTGCCATTAACCGGGCACTTATAAACCTGCTATAAATACACACATAACTTCGAATAGCATCGAATAGTCATTGATGTGTGCCATGGTAAAACCTGGGATCTAACCCAAGACCTCGTCTCAGCAGTCCATTACCCATACCACTAGGATACCGTGAGATTTAATATTGTTATGTAGGTATAAATGATTTATTATAATGAATTAGGAAAAGAAAAATTTTCCTTTTGCGGAAAAGATAAATTCTATGAAATGACGTATGTCTTCTTAATTACTTGACTGTATCTATTGAGGCAAGATTATATATTCTTAATTACACGTTGAAGCAAGGGACCTCACAAATATCCCTGCCTTGTCCATGTAGAGAGCCTTTTTTTTTTCGTGCGCAAAATCCCCACGGATACCACCCCCACCAAAACCGATGGAGGTGATTATGTCGGACTTGAACCGACCAAAACGCACGCCGTCCATGGGTCCTTGATTAGGTGAGATTATACAAGACATATCTCTCGCACCCCGGCAGACCCGGGGATATATCTATTGAGATGACCCTCTTCCCCCAATGTGGGGACCATGGTGTCCCTATCTAGCCCCGGGGTATGGGGTGGCACTTTGCGCCATCGCCGGCCATGTAGAGAACCTACGTGAAGCATCACTACGTAGTATAAAACATGTCTATTTTTCATGTCCTTATGTCCCTTTGTATGCTTGAATCTTTAAAACTACGCAACGGATTTTGATGCGGTTTTTTTTTAATAGATAGAATGGTTAAAGAGAAAGGCTTATATGTATATAACATCATGCTAGGACCAACAGGTGCGGCGCAGGAATGAAAAATGTTGCAAAAACGGAGTGACGCAGATGAAGTTGCGCAGGTCAGCTAGTGTTATATAAAAAAAAATAGGACGGCGGGGGTGGTATTGAAAAGAAGGTTATAATTATCCTCAAGGCGTCATACTTATAAGTATAATATGACATATATTCAATAGCCATCTAGAATATCAGTGACATGGATGTGCTCACGACCTATTGTCTTGTGATCGAATGTAGGCGTTTAGTCTGTCGTCTACTGCCTACCCTTTTAGATATATACAGCGTGGGTGTACCTCTAACCAAGGCACGCGGCCCCGCCTGCGTGGATGTCGGTTATCGCGACAAATATCACTACATAGTATAAAACAAAGTCGCTTTCTCTGTCCCTATGTATGCTTAAATCTTTAAAACTACGCAACGGGTTTTGATGCGGTTTTTTTAATAGATAGAGTGGTTGAAGAGGAAGGTTTATAATTATGTATATTATATCATGCTACAACCGGTGCAGAGCAGTAGTAAAAATGTTGCAAAAACGGGGTGATGCAGAAGAAGTTGCGCGGGTCAGCTAGTAGTCTATATTTAATTTTGTAAGCATCTGTCTTGTGTGTTTTGACGGATAAAGAATATTACCACCCCATACGAAGAGTGTCGTGCCTCGGAGAGCACGTTAAGCCGTCGGTCCCGGTTGCCATATAACATCTATGGCAGTCGTTACGGGTAATTGGAGCCCCCAAAAGTTCAACCAGTCTAACTTGGAACTTCGATATCCCATTGGTCATTAGACCATTGGATGTGGAGGTCTTTTATTAAAGTTCTTTTCTTAAAGTCTAGGTTGTGGAGGTCATATGGTAGTCGCTTCACGAAAAATATCGAATTTCAGCCGCATCACAGTTAGACTGGAAAGCCGACCCCAACTGAGTTGGGAAAAGGTTCAGAGAATGATGACAAAGAGTGTCGTGAGAGGAGACGAACGGAAATTACGAAGACGATATCACTGCGAGAGAAAGAAAACTCTAAATAAAACCATGCACCAATACCAAAATGTCTTTCTAGCATGGAAACTATAGGCTTTGTGCATCTTTAGACTGCGATAAGCTATTTGAGTGAAGCTGTAGTCTATTGGAAGCCGCGGTAGCCTAGTGGTATGGGTAATGGACTGCTGAGACCAGGTCTCGGGTTCGATCCCAGGTTACCATAGCACACACCAATGACTTTTCGATACCTACTTTTCGATATTATGTGTGTATTTATAGCAGGTTTATAAGTGCCCGGTTATTGGCAATAGGCTCGCCACCTATTACATTGGGACCTAGACATAAACTGGCGAAATGTGAAGATTAGCTGAGTTTATGTTATGTTATGTAGTCTATCTTGTAGTAAACTTCATCAAAATTGATTCAGTCAGCCAGACATGTTACTTCCATTTATAATAATTATTGAACCTATTTTCATCTTAGTGACGTGGGTAGCCACAGATTACGATGACCTCTGAGACGTGGGGTGACGGTGGCACGTTCGTCTACATATCGGAGGTCACAGGTTTGAATATATATGTATTTGCAATAGTCTGGATATCTATATAAATAAAAGAAAGTCGTATTAGTTACACTATTTATAACTCAAGAACGGCTGTACCGATTTGGCTGAAAATTGGTGGCAAGGTAGCTTAGAATAAGAAGACGGACATAGAATACTTTTTTTTTAGGTGGATATTACATAGGTAATTTTTTTCCGTGGTGGAATGCATTTACGCACTTCGCTCACCCCCCGCGGGGGCAAGGGGCTCGCTTCGTGTGGGACTCCTGACCTCGAAACGGAGGCCAGACTACCCACTAAACCACCACGGTGTTCCTCCTTCGCCTAATCCGAGCTGCGGGATAGAATGCTCACCACGACTCTGCTAGGGACGCCCTATTGGGCTCTCCTCTTGGGGGCCCCGCCATCCGGACAGAGTAGTCCAGATGATGGGGCCAGCGTAGGTAGTAGGTATAAAATTGAGGCCCTGATGCCTTGACCCGGAGACCTATGGACTTGGCGATTGGCGGCAATATGCGTAAATCATAGTTGGCGAAATATGGGTGTTTAGTGTACCTTCGGGGATTCCGGGCGTAAGCATATGTATGTATGAATATCTTCTTCTTCTTGTCGAGTCGACGGCATTTTGGAGTTGCCATCGTGGTGTAGTAATTTGTTTCACGGCAGCGCCGCTACTCACGGAGAGGGCCCGAGCAAAGGTAATGAATGAAATTTTTCGCCAGTTTATGTTTAGGTCCCAAAGCATGGCAAAAAAAAATGGCGAACCCATTGCTATTAACCGGGCACTTATAAACCTGCTATAAATACACACATAACTTCGAAAAGTCATTGGTGTGTGCCATGGTAAAACCTGGGATCGATCCCGAGACCTCGTCTCAGCAGTTCATTACGCATACCACTAGGCTAGCGCGGCTTCCAATAGACTACATCTTCACTCAAATAGAATGAATATGTAAATGACCATGTCAATCTAAAACCTAAGTGGTAGGCATATGTAAAAGAAACTGTGATTTATATTACTTCTATATAGCGCTGTAGGTACCATTCTATAAAGCGCTGTACAGTACGTGTTCTATTCCCGTCTAAAGTAAAACCCTCTTATTCCACCTTAACAACTCTAACAAACAATATACCAACAGGTAGGTACAGCAGGTACTCATATTTGTCCCTCACAACAAAACAAAACAAGTATTATTTCCACATTGCTAATTTCCTTACGAATGAACAAATAGCATACCTATTTCTAAATGCGAGACATGTTGTGTCCGAAAAGGGAGCTTACCATTCTTAACAATTGTTCCGACTTTGTTCTGAAAACGAAATACCTATCACAATGGGAATACCTCTGTGGCGTGGTAGTAGTGAACGCGACTGTTACACAGGAGTCTTGGGTTTGATTCCCATTCAATACAAATATTTGTGTGCATAAATATGATTATTTACTTTGGTCTGGATGTTTCTATGTATAATATTTAGGTATTTACAAAAAAAATGTAACGTAGGATTTATGTTGGACCAAACCCCTTTAAACAAAAAAAGCCTCATCGAAATCCGTTCAGCAGTTTTTGCGTCCATCGTGGACAAACATAAACTATAATAATATAATATATAGATCGATAGATTAATGTAGTTAAACATCATAAAGTCGGTTAAAATTGATACAGAAATTGTGTTGCAAGAAGAGCTTTTGACATTAGTAAGATTGAGATCAGAGCGAAATTGAGTTATGAACTGAATACCTATTACAAGATTTGGGATGCGGACACAACGCTTAGATACAAAATCTATTTTTAAATCAGCAACCGAAATTACTAATATTCCATCTAACCCCTCCAGCTTAGCTTGTATTATGAGTGGGTTCACATCGGTAGTGTATTGATTCGAACCCGTGACCTTTAGAACGTAAGGCCGACTCTTTAACCACTTGGCAACCGACGCTTTGTATTGTAATTCGGAGTATTCATCAAGTTTGTTTTACCACCAGCTGGACCGTGTGTTTCTTGGTACATAACAAAAGAAGAAATCGGCTTATTGAATTATTTCACTCACCTTAACATTTGTGTCATCAGACAAAAGAAAAGTATCTAATGTTGTATAAGGGCCGTCGCCGACTGGCGTCATAGCAGGACAAAAGATTGAAGATGCTATAAATAAAATAGACTAGGGTTATAAAAATAAAACTAAAATCAAAATGATTAATATCCTAAGAAGGATGATCAAGTAGCCCCCGCAATGACTCTCCTTACCCTCTGAGCCAAGTAGATTTAAGGGTACAATGGGGTTGACATAATTCTGTCAAGAATAAAATCCCCTAATTAAATAGTGAATAAAAAAAAGACATCATAAGAACAAAGTCCTTCACTTCATTTCAGTTGCATCTTAACTTGCACTTTACCACAGATTACCAGTGACCACTCTCCCGTCAAGGATCCATGGAAGGCGTGCGTTTTAGTCGGTTCGAATCCGACATAATCACCTCCACCGGTTATGGCGGAGGTGTTATCCATGGGAATTTTGCGCACGAAAAAAAAATCAAAAAAAAGTGACCATTCTCCCACCGAATTGTTTTGTAACCCTCTCCAACCCTGAGAGGAAAGTCCACGCCCCCAGGGTGTACCTGTATATTGTACAGGGTCGTAAAAACACCCTTCAATCGTCATCATCCGTCAATACCTACCTACTTAATAAAGGAACAGCTCAGAAGCTATACCGTAACACCGCCAGAAGTGTGTGAAGATGATGAGTTCATCCGATTCTACCTAATACTGCATAATATCTTGGACTTTTCTGTAAAAATATAAAATAATAATAAATGAACTAAAACTATGACTTCAATATTTTTAGTTTCCAATCTAGGTCAAAATATAACCAATCAAATTGAGTTCAAATTTATAACCTTTTAGATTCCATATTAAATGTCAAATGACTTTTATTATCAATCATAAACAGACTGATATAAATGCGATATTCTTTTCTAACGATTTTGTATAGAGCGTTTTCCTGCGGCTCAGGTAATTTAATTTTCAAAATAAAATATTCAGACTACTTGACAATTTCACTTAAGCAGTTTATTATATTGTTATAAACTAATTAGTTTTCCAAAATAAAAAGCAAGTAAGTCATCATCCATATTGACCCCTCTTGCAAAAACCTACAAAAACTAATCTGCGCTCGCGATTCTTAGTCTCCTGAAGTGCAATTTTTGTATGTAGCTGGGAAATCGCAACGACGACGCTTTGAAATAACGCTTAAATCGCTTGTTCTCCAAAGACCTTAAGCCCTATCCCAAAGATCTGTTTATCAAAAAAAGCATCTTATGAAGCCGTCAAGCTGAGCGCCACCTTTGTATGTACCACTGTACGTGTTTGTAATGGTGACCATCTTTCTTGAGACATTGCCTTTAGCTTACCATCAGGCGGGGTGAAGTAAGATTGACGTGACCTAAATAAAAAATATAAAAAATAATTTGTCGCCAATCACCAGCGGCCCTAATCATAAATACTCTTAGCTCTATTTATAACAGTGGTCTTGCGCCGACTCCTTTCTACCTACTCATTAGAGCCCTCGTCAACTGACCCCACAGTATTTTTTAATAAACCTTATTGTATTGAAATAGAATTGAAATTACAATAACGAAAACAAGCAAAAACATATCTATTCCATTGGAATTTCAACTTTATCACTGTTTTATAAGGTTCAATTAATATTGTTACGCGAAGATTTCTTATGTCGTTGACCAGTGGACCCAAAATCTAATGGCCGCTTTCCACGATCCGCGATTTTACAGACACGTGCGGGTTGACTGACTAAGTGGGCGTTCGTAGACTGTAGAAAGAGTTTCGTCCGTGAATCTGTAGACACATTTGTCATAGTAATTACGTTAATGTCTGCAACCGCGTCCGTGAAATCTTGTTCGCACCGTGGAAACCCGTCCTTACTGATGTCTCCCCGTCCACCTGTATCGAGGGGGGACAGCCCCAATCGCCTACGGCAAATACTGCCATTATCTTGCGACTTGCGACTTACGACACATTTGCCATTCGGGCGGTGATTTTCTCCAGGGTTGGTCGGCTCCTTGACAATGGAAGATCAGGCGGCGTTATTTCTAAATATAAGTCCAATTTTTTTCTAAAATATATTTTATAGTATTGACGGATTGCTATAATACGTGTCGGTGTGCTGTGTGTTCGGCATCGTAACTCCCGAACCGATTTCAATGTAGTTTTTTTTGCTTGAAAGGTGATTAAATCAATTTGATGAAAAACGATTTCAAGATGGCCGCCAATTCAAAATGGCAGATAACCTTTTTATATTTCATCATTCCCTCAACATGAGTTTCAAATGAAAGGGTTTGACTATTAGATCAATTTAAAAACTATAAAATTAAATACCTAAAATTTAATATTCAAAAAACAACAGAGCTTGAATGATTTATTTTTAACTATTTCCTGATATCCTTTGTGTCGAGATTTTTGGGTTCTTAACCATATTTTAGTTAATTTGATTTGATTTTTTAAGTGTTTTGTTATCGATTATCAAGTGTAACGTATATTTAATATTCTATCTATTCACTGAATATGGCGCAACACCTAATCTCCACGGCAGTAACATCATTACATATCATATTGTCATAGCAACACAGTCCCAATTACACTGCAAAAAAACCTTTATATTTTAGACTTAACTGTTAAGCTGTTTAAGACATCCTTTGTTGTGTCAGTGGTAAGACAGTAGTGTTACAATTACATAATGTTAACAGAATGTGTGCTATCACTCTCAAGCCTCTGCTATACGCATCCAGTCCAGTCCAACCACCCTTTTCAGGACATTACGCCATCTTAACTTCCACCTTCCGTGCTCAAAACTCAATCTCAGTTATTAAGATTCTATTGTTCCTTTGATTGTTTGTTTTAATGTGTTTTTGGTGTTTCCACAGTGCCTATTTGGTGCGCGTGCGAGCCCAAGTCATGTGTCGCGACGAAGGCACGGGCGGTTGGGTTGCGCTCGGGGGCGGAGGGCTAGCCGACGTCATGGTTGGAAAAAGAGCTCGCTACGTACACACATCGTTAGGTAAGTTTCAACTACCAATAATAATTTTCCATTGTCTTCATTGTGTGTTAATCCTAGTTGCATCGGAAGCGGTTACCTCCGAGTTCGAGATTTGCATTTATTCTAGTCTAACTGCGTTGCGGCTAAACCTATGTATTTTCCGTGAAGCTAAAGGTATAGGTGATATCGAAGAATTGCAGCTAGACCAGTTGTTGAACTTTTTAGGGCTCCAATTACCCATAACAACTGCTATTGATGTTTGTACGAGAACCGGGACCGACGGCTTAACGACTAGGCTATTGCAAATAGCCATATTCATGCATATCAATATTTGCACTGAGCGAAGATCGAACCCGCGCCTCTTGCGTAGCAGTCGCGTTCACTACCACCACACCACTGAAGCTGTCCAATAATAATTTCCTATAATTCTCCTATTCCTATATGGATTATACGTGTGCCGACGGCGAATAAATATCACCTCCTCATCTCATTAGAATATAGTTATATGACGCGATAAACGGAAAAATACGCCACAATATCGCTACGAGAAATGGAAAACTCGAAATAAAACCTGTGCCAACCCGTCCGACCAGCGTGGAAACTGAACAGCTCAATGGTCAAAGCCATTCCCTTGTAAGGAACTGACTGAGGGTTTAAATCCCGTCGGAGAATTCATTTTTCCTATCCAAAGCGATTTGAACGGTAGCATATTAATTTGACTAAACACGATCATAATTTTGGTACCTCTGTGGTGTAGTGGACAATAGCGGTAAAGCGTTCGACTGCTAAGTTGCAGGTCGCAAGCTCAATTCCCGCTCAGTGCAGATATTTTCTTTGCATGAATATGAATATAGTAGACCCGCCGGTAATCCGACAAACGTTTTGCAGGGCAGTGTCTTACTATCGAATTTTTTAGATTATAGAGCACCTACTGTCAAAGACCCCCTTATGATACGAATTTTTTTACAAAAGTCTACCTTGTAATCCGTCAAATTACTTCATTGTGTATGTCGAATTTTGTAAATTAAGCAATGCAATTGGGAGTCTAAGTAAAACCCAAAAAAATAAGTTTACATCAGAAAATAATTATCAATAAAGTACATACTTACGCTTGTTAGTTTCAAATTTTTAATGTGTTAATTTTGATTTTTTTAACGTTAGAACTTGTCGGAATATAAGGGACGCCGAATTAGACAGGATTAGACAGGGACCGGATTACCGCAGGTCTACTGCATTAACATTGGTCTAAGTGTTTCTAAATTTTATAATATGTTTACTAAAAAAAATATCTGAGCATGTACAGTGGGACTACAAAAGTTCCTGGGCAATATCAAACTAAAATTGTATGAAGTGATGGCACTTCACCATTGCTAGTCTAAGCCTGGGTTGCACGATCTTACTTTAACATTAACAATGTAGTTAAAGTACTGGTTAGGTATAAAACAGGTTGCAACATTTGACAGTTGTTAAAATGACGTCATATGACGCTAACTGTAACCGGCCACGCTCAAACCGAGCTACTAAATACTCTGGTGCAACAAAGTTAAGGGTTCCTGTTAAATTTAACGGAAACCTTAACTTTAACAGTTAGGTGCAACTGAGCCTTAAAGCTACTGGATAATAGATCTGCTTATTAATATAATTAAGTTTAGTATACTACTTGCACGGGTTTACTTATTTTGTTATAAATAAAGAAGACATCGATCGATATTTCATTAACACAACCTTTTTACTTTTGGTTAAATTAGACTTAGGCTGTCAAAGGATTATATTATAGATCTCCATCTAAGTTATAGATCTCCATCCACTGTACATAATTTTATCCACATTTTAAGAACCATAACACAAGCTAGTACGCTACTTGCTAGTTAAGCTATAATATCGCTACTTGACAATTGGACATTTTGATAATAAAGATAAAATTGACGCGTTGTAGGGAACGAATATGTTTTTTCCTTAAGTGAAGTTTTAGCGACGCCAAGCTGGACGATCCGCTTCGACCTATCTTTTTGGCTTTTTTTATTCCACATAGGTTTACTTTGAGCCTAAATAATACTGTGTATTGTGTCGTCACATTCAAGTATAACTGCGCATGCCTAGGCTTGTGCAAATACACGTCAATAAAATTTGCACAAGTATCTTCCAAAACCGTACAATATATGTAAAAGCCTAAATTTGCGCAAGCATCTTGTAACGTGTAAGGGTGCCATAAGAATATGTATTTATTTAAAAAAATGTGTGTATTTATCGCAGGTTTATAAGTGCCCGGTTAATGGCAATAGGCTCGCCACCTATTACATTGGGACTTAAACATAAACTGGCGAAATGTGGGTGCTAGCACCTCTGTCTACCCCTTCGGGGATATAGGAGTGAGTTTATGTTATGTTAAACAAATGTGGCAAACTCCGTTGATTCCCCTGCTTTGTACGACTGGTGGTGTAGATATAAACATAAGTTATGGACCCAAAATGTGTTCGATATATCCAATATAATAAATCCGGGCAATCTACATAACACCACCCAGACCTTAAGTAAGCATTGCTTAACTAGCATGTGTTATGGATTCTAAAATGCTGATTAACATACACATTCATATCATACATAGAAACACATAGACCATTGCAAAAATTCATATTCATGCACACAAATTTTTACACTGAGCGGGGATCGAAACCGCTCTGCTGTGTAGCAGTTGCGTTCACTACCGCCACGACACAGAGGTCATCGACAATTAAATATTACCTACATTTTGATATATATTAAACCAGCTGACCCGCGCAACTTCGTCTGCGTCACCCCGTTTTTGCAACATTTTTCATTCCTGCTCCGCACCTGTTTGTTGTAGCATGATGTTATATACATATAAACCTTCCTCTTTGAGCATTCTATCTGTTAAAAGAAACCGCATCAAAACCCGTTGCGCAGTTTTAAAGATTTAAGCATACAAGGGGACATAAGGACATGAAAAATAGGGACAGAGAACGCGACTTTGTTTTATACTATGTAGTGAAGTACAATATATTTAAGATGCTTAATGGTGTAAAGATTAATGCTGTATTGTTTAAAATCGCTTCCTGAAATGAGATTGACGTCATTGGGCCCACCTAGCCCGCCCGCGCACCGCCCTTGTTTTTTTACAGCGCGCACAATTTTCATTTTCAAATAATAATCTATCTTTATCCAAATTGTATTTTGATCATGCGCATTTTGCGCACGTTACTTATGATGCCTACTGATAATACCTGCTGTCATCATGCTCTGAACCTTTTTCCCAACTCAGTTGGGGTCGGCTTTCCAGTCTAACTGTGATGCGGCTGAACTTCAATATTTTCTGTGAAGCGACTGCTATCTGACCTCCACAACCAATGGTCCAATGACCGATGGCGATATTGAAGTTCCAAGTTAGACTGGTTGGACTTTTGAGGGCTCAAACTAGCCGTAACGACTGCCATAGATGTTTGTATGGCAACCGGGACCGACGACGGCTTAACGTGCTCTCCGAGGCACGACCAGACCAGTGCAAACAGCCATATTCATGCATACAACTTTTTGCACTGATCGGGGATCGAACCCGTTCCCCGTGCGTAGCAGTTGCGTGCACTACCGCCACGCCACGGAGGATGTAATAATACCAAAAATAATACCTACTGTATTGTTAAAAATAACTTCGTAAATTACACATATTTTTTTTGTAATTCGTAAAAGATTAAATTGATTATTGTGGAGGATTATTCTTGTATACCTACATACAATTTTGTATTACATTTGTATTACTTGTATTACTTTGTAGTACTTTTTAGTGTTTAGTATTGTATTACTTTTGTAGTACATTATTTTAGTGTGAAAAAAACCACGGTAGCCTAGTGGTATGGATAATGGACTGCTGAGACGAGTTCTCGAGTTCGATCCCAGGTTTTACCATAGCACACACCAATGACTTTTCGATGCTTTTCGAAGTTATGTGTGTATTTATAGCAGGTTTATAAGTGCCTGGTTAATGGTAACAGGCTCGCCACCTATTACATTGGGACCTAAACTAAAATGGCGAAATGTGGGTGCTAGCACCTCTGCCTACCCCTTCGGGGATATAGGCGTGAGTTTATGTTAATGTTATTTTAGTACATCTCGTAGGGCGTAGCGTTTGCAATGTATTGTAAGCGCAAAAAATGTGTGTGCGCAAAGTAGAAGTAGAGGTTTAGGTACCTAAAGGAGAATCTTCTCCTTTTGGTACCTAAACCTCTACTTCTACTTTTTAGAGGTTTTTATACTGATGAGTTTAAAAATCTCTAAATCTATCAGTGTTCTACTATACCTACTATACATGTATTATACATATAAAACTACCTGTTGAATCGCTCTCTATTTAAAAAACGCATCAGAATTCGTAACGTAGTTTTAAAGATTTAAGCATACACATAGGGACAGATAGACTGGAAGCAACTTTGTTTTATACTATGTATTGAAACTAGCTGTCACTCGCTACTTCGCTTGTGTGGACATCGATAATCACTATGAACCTTAGCCTCATATTAATAATCTAATAGTAACCTATATTCTAGCCAAAGCCCTAATATACCTACCGTACACCAAATTTTATCAAGTTACCTTCAAAAATGATGATTTTTCATAGATATTTTATTCGCTATTTAAACATTTTTAATCCTTTGTATTGTCGATATAGCCTATATCCTATCGTCTAGTCCATATCTGTACTAAATTTCATCAAGATCTGTTCAGTGATTTAGTCGTGAAAGTGTAACAGACAGACAGTACACATTTTTTTAACAATATAAGTAGGTAGCTTTGATTTTTTAACATTTATTCTTTTTTTTTGTTATCGTGCGGAAAATCTCCCTACGGGTACTATCTCCACCAATGTCAGTGGAGGTGTTTATATCGAACTCGAACCGACTAAAACGCACGCCGTCTATGAGCCTTTGATTACTGAAGGTGAAATAATACAAGACATATCTCGCGCACCCCGAGATAACCCCCTTCCCCTAATGCTGGAACCACGGCGTCCCCATCTAGCCCCCGTGTTTTTTTTAACCTGAGACAAAAATAACCTTTTGTTCTAATTAGTAACTTGATACACGAGGTCATAACAAAAGAAAAACAACTTTTTATCATAAATACGATATTATTTTTCACGTTATACCGTTGGCTATTACCACGAATTATATACTTCAATAACTAATAAAAGGCTATCACATTACAAAAACATTGCCTGTAATCGTATTACAAAACAATTATATTTGTCACTTTTCTTAAGAGAAAAGTAATAGATCAAATCAAATAGTTTATTCGCTAGAATATGGTATACTAGCTGACCCGCGGCGTCACCCCGTCTTTGCAACATTTTTATTCCTGCTCCGTAGCTGTTGGTCGTAACATGATGTTATATACACATAAACCTTCCTCTTTAACCATTCTATCTATTAAAATAAACCGCATCAAAATCCATTGCGTAGTTTTAAAGATTTAAGCATACAAAGGGACATAGGGACAGAGAACGCGACTTTATTTTATACTATGAAGTGAAGAGATAATATAAAATACTATGTTCTCTTCTTATTATACCTACTAATACTTATATGCTAAACATCATTACATACATAGTTGTCATTACATAGTATTGTTAAATGTTGTTGTATCGACCAAGAAATCGTTAATATTGTAATACATTTTGTTTAATAATATGTCAAATATTCTAGGATAATCTACACAACGCCACCTAGACCCATGATAAGCATAGTTTTAACTAGCTTGTGTTATGAGTTCTAGAATGCGGATAAACATACTTAGATACTTTTTTTTTTGTAAATACATACATATTATACATAGTAACACCCAGACCAATGCAGATATTCATATTCAAGTACACAAACATTTGCACTGAGCGAATCGAACCCGCGCCTCCTGCGTAGCAGTCGTGTTCACTACCGCCACGCCACGGAGGTCGTCTAATTGTTTCATAAATAATGTCATACGTAGGTTAATCAAACTGATGGAAAATATTCGTATATACGCAATAGTAATAATAATACTAATTTTATGGGTGTCTCTGTGCGCGTGCGAGGTGACAACGACGTATTCGCGCCTATTCACCATAGACTATCATCATTCTCAGAGCCTATTCCCAACTTAGTTGAGGTCGGCATTCTAGTCTAACTAAGATGCGGCTGAACTTCTATATTTTACGTGAAGCAACTGCCATCAGACCTCCACAACCAAATTGGCGATATGGAAGTTCTGTAGTTAGACAAGTCGGATTTTTGAGGGCTCCAACTATCCGTAACGACTGCCATAGATGTTCGCATGGTAGCCGAGACCGACGGCTTAACCAGACCAGTGCAAATACCCATATTCATGCACTGATCGGGGATCGATCCAGCCCCTCCTGCGTAGCAGTCGCGTATCCAATCATAGACTTTACAAAACCAAAAATTGCATTGGTTGATTTGCACCATTATAGCCATATGTGTTCAAGCATTCAATCAATCAGTCCTTCCTACAGTCCCGGGTTCTTTAAGCGGAGCGTGAAAAAGCATCTGTTGAGGCCATCAAGCTGAACGCCACCATTGTAACACTGTACGTGTTTGTAATGGTGACCGATTTTCCTGAAACATTGCCTACAGCTTACCATTAGGCGAGGTGAAGTCACTGCTGCTTGTGACTTCACCTAGCATGCTGGATATAGACCTTCCCTATCCTGCATAAATATGGCTATTTGCATAGGTTACCCATGTAAAAGAAAGATTGCGAAGAGGAATTTCACTGTGATTTGATTAAAAAAATATATTGGTTAAGTATCTGTAGGTATTCTGTCGAAATATTTCATCACTTTTATTTTTCACAACTGGCTAGGGTTGTACTCTTACAACTCACGATACGACACGATTTTTTTTGTTCGAAACACTCGGTGAAGCGATAGGAACTGTATCGATACGAAATATCGATATATTCGATACACTAAAATATGGTCATATCGCATTGTGTTGTATCGATCCTACTAATATTATAAAGGCGAAAGTTTGTTTGGATGGATGGATGTTTGTTCCTCTTTCACGCATAAACGGCTGGACTGATTTGGTTGAAATTTGGTACAGGGGTAGATTAGAACCTGGAATAACACATAGGCTACTTTTTATCCCGGGAAAAGGTTCCCAAGGGTTGCGGGAACGGGAACAAAATTCCACGCGGGCGAAGCCGTGGGCATCAGCTAGTACAAAATATTGGCAAATGGCATTCCGATATATCGATACATAATATCGGCATATTGCATACCGTTGTATCGATAAACTAAAACATCGATACGTATCGAACATTGCTACCTACGCTAATTATTTTGTTATTTATCCTTGATCTATTTTCGTGACAATAATACCCTAATGAGCATGGAATCAAATTACTATATATTTTTTCGCTAATCATATTGATAATAGCAGGTATTAGGTTTTAATATTTCTGTTTGGTCGAAATACAGTGGGCTACAAAAGTTTCTGAACATACGGTTATTAGCCTAGCGGTATAGGTAACGGACTGCTGAGATGAGATCTCGGGTTCGATCCCAGGTTTTACCATGGCACACATCAATGACTTTTCGATGCTTTTCGAAGTTATGTGTGTATTTATCGCAGGTTTATAAATGTCCGGTTAATGGCAATAGGCTCGCCACCTATTACATTGGGACCTAAACACAAACTGGCGAAATGACCAACATTTCGCCTAACACCTCGGCCTACCCCTTCGGGGATATAGGCGTGCGTTTATATTATGATTAACGAAACCCGGGTACTAACGGGAACAGGTTGCACGAAGCTGACGGTCAGCTTGTGACCACGGCTAGTGCAACCAGGCCAAAACGTGAACCAAATCAACAGGTAAATTATTGAATTTCAACCATATATAATGCAACGCGAAATATTAAGTGTTCCTGTATTTCCCTGTTCCTGAACAATTTGATAAAAAAAATTGTATGAAGTGAAATACCACTACACAACTTCACTAGTCTTAGAAGCTACTAGATAATAGATCTACTTATTAATGTAATTACGTTTAGGGTACTACTGGCATGAGTTTACTTATCACTACATAGTATAAAACAAAGTCGCGTTCTGTGTCCCTATAACCTTATGTCCCTTTGTATGCTTAAATCGTTAAAACTACGCGACGGATTTCGATGCGGTTTTTTTAAAAGATAGAGTGATTGAAGAGGAAGCTTTATTTATATGTATATAACATCATGCTACAAGCAACTGGTGCGGAGCAGAAGTGAAAAATATAGCAAAAATGGGTGACGCGGATGAAGTTGCGCGCGCGGGTCAGCTAGTTCTCTTATAAAGAAACAAGACATCGACAGTTTATTTTATTAACGCTATTAATATTACTTTTGGTTGAATTACTGTTAGGCTATCAAAGGATTATAGATCTTAAGATGTCCAGGAACTTTTGGTGCACACTGTACCTACTTACCTACTCTTTTGACTAAATTGACCAGTTCGGATAATTTTTGCGGATAATATTTCTTTTTTTTTAAATACAATATTAGCAACCGAAATTACTAATATTCCCTCTAACCCCTCCCGCTAAGCTCAGTGGCTTGTGTTAGGAGTGGGTTCACGCAGGTTGTAATGGCCCGAATTCGAACCCGGGACCTCTAGACAGTAAGGTCGACTAATGACTATGACCATGACTTGGGTATGGAATGGTAGAATGATTTCTGTGGTTTCTTCCTTTCTTCTTCAGCTATTTATTATTATTTACTGTACATAATTTTAGAGACAGCCTCTTTGGCGTGGCGGTAGTTAACGCAACTGCTACGTAGGAGTCGCGGGATCGATCCCCGCTCAGTGCAAGTACTATTAGTATGCATGAATATAGCTATTTGCACTGGTCTGGTCGTGCCTCGGGGAGAACACGTTAAGCCGTCGGTCCCGGTTGTCAGAAGAACAGATCTATTGCAGTCGTTACGGGTAGTTGTAGTCCTCAAAAGTCCGACTAGCCTAACTACAGAACTTCGATATCACCAATTTGGTCGTGGAGGTTCCGTGGCAGTCGCTTCACGGAAAATATCGAAGTTCAGCCGCATCTTAGTTCAACTAGAAAACCGAGTCCAATTTGCTGGGAAAAGGCTCAGAGAATTATCATAAACCTATTAGTTAATTATTGTACCTGACGTCTCAATACAATATGTGTCTCGAAATTAAATCACGGACCCGTGTAAAACATGTCTGTCGTGGTTTTCCCAAGCGACTACAATATGGGGTTCTTCAAGATGGGCATTAGGGTAGGCAGCACGTGTGTGACGCCTCTGGTGTTGCAAACGTCCATAGGCCACGGTGACCGCTTCCCATCAAGTGGCCCGTGTGCTTGTCTGCCACCTAAGTGGCATAAAAAAAATGACATTGTGTTCCGACAGGTCTACAAAAAGGAAATGTTTAACAAATCTTCAACCAGTTTTGTTTCTTGGTGAAAACTAGGGTTTAGTGAGCAACAAATGTTTTAAATTTGACATAGCGCGGTATCAATATTCGCAGGTTCAACGGACATAGGCGGGTAATAAACATCAAGCTTTTTGTTGCAGGCGGGGACAGCAGTAACGGCGATACTACGTCATCGTCTACCAGCGCACCGTCACACGAATTTTTCATACACGGGAAGCGAATTAGCGACAATATGGTAAGTACTAGCAAAATCCATTAAGACCACTCCGTTACCATAAAAAAAATATGTCAATTATAGTGTATTAGGTGTACTACCTTCGTCTTCGGAAGTGTTTCCCTTACACATATTACATATATTACCGCACATATATTTCGTTCTCCTACCTCCTAGCATACGTGAATATTTCACAGAAAGCTTTATGAACATGAAATACAGTTTTTTTTTACATCTACTCATAATTAGGTACTATCCGAAGCTGTCATAGGAACTTCGATATTTTCCATGATGCGACTGCCATATGACCTCCACAACCTATAGGTGTCTACATCGAAGTACTGCAGCTAGGTTCCAGTCGCGGGGTCTGCCGGGGTGCGAGAGATATGTCTTGTATAATCTCAGCCCCGGCAAACAAAGACCAATAACGGGGAGCGCTTTAGACGGTTCGAGTCCGACACAACCTCTCACTGGCTTCGGTGAAAATTTCGCACACGGGAACAAACGCCACAGAGGCTGTCTTCATGACATCTTCTACGAGGTTCAAATTTATTTGACCAGTTCTTAATTAAAAAAAAACAAAGCATTATTATATCTTACTAGACTATGCCTGCGGCACCGCCCACGTCGCTGTCGGTTATCGCGTCGTACCTAAGCGTCATCTGTGCAACTTAAACTCTATATTACCAATCATAACTCTGGTTCTACTTAACCGATTGCAATCAAACAAACGTAAGATTTTAAGATGGACCAAACCCCTTCAAACTAAAAACTCGCATCGAAATCCGTTCAGTAGTTTTAGCGGCCAACGCGGACAAACAAAAACTTTTTACAATTATATAATAGTTTAGTTAGATGTAGTACCGCGGTAGCCTAGTGGTATGGGTAATGGACTTCTGAGACGAGGTCTCGGGTTCGATCCCAGGATTTACCATGGCACACACCAATGACTTTACGATGCTTTTCGAAGTTATGTGTGTATTTATCGCAGGTTTATAAGTGCCCGGTTAATGGCAATAGGCTCGCCACCTACATTCGGACCTGAACATAAACTGCCGAAATGTGGGTGCTAGCACCTCTGCCTACCTCTTCGGGGATATAGGCGTGAGCTAATAGTATAGATGTTCCTCTATATTTTCAGGTGGTCCTAGAGTGCACAGTAAAGAAGGACTTTCAATACAACAAGGTGATGCCCACTTTTCACCACTGGGTCACAGACGAGAAGCGGTTCGGGTTGACTTTTCAGACCGCGGCCGACGCAAGGGCGTTCGACAAGGGCGTTAGGACTGCGATTGAGGAGCTTCTGGACGGTAAGTTAGCATGAAAGTCTAATATATCTAATAAAAAAAAAGAAATAATAAAAAAAAAATAAAAAAAAAATTTAAAAAAAAATAAAAAAATTATTAAAAAAAATTTAAAAATAAAAAAAATAATAATGAAAAAAAATTATATTTTCTTTTAGGTGTTAAAATCTAACTGACCTCCCTAACCCATTGGCATAGAAGTTCTGTAGCCAGTTGATGGATTTTAGATCTCGTAGATTTGTTCGTTCACCCATCCTAAAACAGACCTGTCTTATGTTGCTTAACCTTGCAGTGTGTTAACCTACTCTTAATGTATAAAAATCTACCGGATCTATTGAGACCTATGATTATTGTCCCGCTCCCTTGGATGGTAGCGTGATGTTATATAGCCTATTTTACTCCTAGATATTGTAGCTTTCTATAGGTGAAAGAATTATTGAAATCGGTCCAGTAGTTTCGGAGCCTATTCGTTACAAACAAATATTTCCTCTTTATGATATTAGTGTAGATATCTATGTTTTAAATTAGATTTGCAAATGTCTGTCTGTATGTGGAACTAATTTATCTAATGTGCTTCTTTTTGCTTCTTCTAACGTATACTGGATTCCTACACGGTGAGTATTATGTTTCATAAGTTTTGAAATCACAAGTTTTAATTACGTAATTCTTCAAAAATGCCATACAACTTTAGACTTAATTGATATAATATGAAAGGCTAAAATGGAATCATAAAGTCATTACACTTTTTATTCTTTAAATGAGATGCCATTTAAATTAAAGCTTTAACAGTATAGCAGTAAAGTTAACAATTGAATGGCATTTTCTGACGGGTCAGTGATGTGACAGCGCCTCCTCTATCTGGTCACTGGTCCCTACACCCAAAGGGGGTCATCTCGAAGGAGGTGACCCCGAGTCTGTCGGGGTGGGAGGAATATATTGGCTACCATCTCACCTCCGGCAATTAAGGACCCAAAGTCCGACATAACATCCCCAACCGGTTCTGGCAGGGGGCTATTCGTCGGGATTTTTCGCACGATAAAAAATGGTGTGACTGTTTTTTTGTTATGACATAAAATTAGTACCGCGGTAGCCTAGTGGTATGGGTATTAGAGCGCTGAGACGAGGTCTCGGGTTCGATCCCAGGTTTTACCATGCCGCACACCAATTACTTTTCGATGCTTTTCAAAGTTATTCAGTGCCCGGTCTCAATAGGCTCGCCACCTATTACATTGGGACCTAAACATAAACTGGCGAAATGTGGGTGCTAGCACATCTGCCCACTCCTTCGGGAATATAGGCGTGAGTTTATGTTTATGTGTTTATAAAACTATATCGATGCCTAATCCCTGAATATAAAAAGTACCACCATATATTTTCTTTTTTTTTACTTCTAGTAATTTTTTTTTTGGTTATGTCAGGTCTGGGCGGTGTCTGGCCATCACTACACGCTTACAAAAAATACAACCCAGCGCCTAAAGAAGACGATGAGGATGAAAATATATTCGAGGTAAGAACTTTTAACTCCTTAGATAGGTGGCAGTTACGGCACACCTGATGGAAAGTGGTTACCGTGGCCTATGGACGTTTGTAACACTAGGGGCGTCACATTCGTGCTGCCGACTATATAGAGAAGAGGGGGGGAAGGGAGAAGGTTAAGAGAGTCTTTTTTTATGCCACTTCGGTGGCAGACAAGCACACGGCCCACCTGATGGGAAGCGGTCACCGTGGCTTATGGACGTTTGCAACACCAGAGGCGTCACACACGTGCTGCCTACCCTCAGTCTCCGTGATATCAGTGCAGAAAACAAAGAAGGGTTTCTCGATCTTCATACTGACAACACAAAACCTCTCCAGTGAGCTCTGGCTACCCTACTCACCGCCGGAAACAACACAAAGTTATTATTAACCGCGGTATTCTGTAGGGCCGAGGTACTTCTCCAGTCGGACTTCTCAATTATGATGGGAATTACCGTCATAACCCTACCATACCTCTCAAAAGTAGGTAGTTTACAATCTTACTTCACTTTAATAGTGAGATTCGGAGTCAGGCAGTTGTCATCCTTCGATATTTGTGTACTGTATTTTGTAGAACAAGTGTAAATTCTAACAAATACATGTATTCACTACAGTTAATAGATATTGTTTGATTCATTTTAACTAGAATTCTGTGTCTGTAGAATCTCACTATGGACGTAGTGTTCTGTAGGGCGGAGGTACTTCCCCAGTTGGACTCCTCAATTATAATGGGAGATACCGTCATGTCCTACCTCCGTGAATTTCCTATTATCTGTATGTTCCTCTATATCCTCAGTGCCTCAACTTGCCGTCGGAGTCTCACTCCAGCTCGGAGAACTCCACGGCGTCTCGCGTGAGGAGGAGGGCGGCGGACGAGCTAGCGCTCAACCAAACTCCCATACTGTCCGTCATCACCCTTCCGAGGCACTGTTCGGACAACGCGCATCCTCTGCAAGGTATGGACGGACTATAGACACAAGTCCTTATTTCTTAGACTTATAGACCTAAAATGCTCCTCTATGGGTGCATTATGCGTTTTTGGACTGTCTTTTGAGGATAGCACGGGTGCAAAGGTGGTGAACGAGCTCAAATCTACCTAATTTTTGTTCAAATTTCGGTAAAAGTTTATGGAATTGCGTTCAACAGGAGAGGAAAATGTACTGGTGGTATCTAATATGTTTTCAAAATAATAAGTCTTTACATATGAAATTGACGAAATTTTCTTACAGATTCATGAGTTCGTTATTCCTCTAATTTAATAGCTATTTCCATTATTTCCATTTTGTTTGAAAGATGATTTCAAGATTGCAAAAACAGTAGTTCCTAAATGCTATACATTTTGATGATAAATTTCGTATTACTTTTTTATAGCTGTTAGTTTTCAAAAAATGTAGGTAATAAAAGTTGCTGTTTGCTTAATGTTGTCTCATTCATACCTACATAAAAAAAATATAAAATTTGGATTTGTCATTCCTAAAAAATACAAAAATGTTAGTACCTACTTAAAAAATGGGTTTCCTCCAATTTCTTTAAACAAAACGACAACTTTATATATAGTGACCTAACACTTAGGTCGTGTCAGTGAAGCCGCTGTATCCGCGTGTGACATAATTATGTGTAAAATGTATATTATCTAAATAAATATGTGTGTGTGTGTGTTATACAGATCAGATGAAGTACGAGTACGATGACAAATTGGATGACTCCGACCCCGAACGGGGGCCCTACGTGGATTTGTCAGCTGTGAGTATGTCAAATTGACGTGTCCTAAATTAAAAAAAAAACTTGAAACTGACAACTACCATTTCTACTCACTCCGCAAAAATGGCTGCTGGAAAGTAGCCGAAACGTCGGATAAAATGTAGAGAATACCAAAAAAATGACGAATAATAGTGTTATTTATATGCTTTTTTAGTTACCTATGAATTATTTATTTGTTTATTTTAAATGTAAAAATTGCAATACAAGCCTGAAAAACAGGATTACCTAGTTCAGGCACAGGCTATGTAGCACAGCTAAATAACTATAACGGGTGTTAGGGAAACGCTCCCGAAGCCGAAGACACATGGTAGTACTACGGGTAAATAAAATTCTGGCGGGGGTCTCAAGTCCGGCAAACATGTCAGTACGTAGAAAAACAATTTTCTTTTTTATCGATCAAGTGTAAACATGAGGAAATTGCCGATAAACGCACAACACTTAAGAATAACCAGGGCCGCAGGACGCTGTTACCAGCTGTTACAAATGAACTCTACGATTTGAACCCAGTAGGGTTACCAAACGATCAAAATTGATGAGACAGTCTCACTATCACTCCACTCACCCTCATCATTTTGAGATGAGAACAGACAAAGAGAGACTGAAACAGCTTACAAGTTGATAAAATAGCATAAGAATAATTACAACATCTACTTAAGTATTATGAACACATTTTTATGTTTATGAAATCATTCAGTTGAATATGAGACTGTCTCAAAAAATCCTTTACCTAATGTTAACCTACATTCAAAATTTCCAGCTACGCCCCTGACACGCCCCCCTAATAAATACTTGATAAAATTGGTTCCGTACACAATTTAATTTAAAACTCTAAAAATTGGACATGTCACGTGATCTTTCACCTTCGTAAGATAAAAGTTCGTTACACGAGTGTCCAATAGTACTAATCGTTAGATCTTAGGCAACCTTTGATTCTGATCTGTTAGGTTGCTTGATTTCTAATAAAGATAATGTAAACAAAACTCACTAGACATATCATGTCACCCGGATAACATAGACTGCAGGAGGTTCTACTAAAGTGTTCGTTAATGTAACATTCACCACGGTACCCTAAAATATTTAGTAATAATACAATATTTTTTCTTTCATTTCAAATCGCCACGCCCCTTATTTCGGTTGGTTCCGTAGTAATACTATTTAATGCTAAACTTTCGCAATAATCATTTTAGAAGCATAAAAATATCACAATAAAGTGTTAAAAACCATATTGAAAATACCAGGACGACATAAGTTGTAAGAGCGGTTTCTCAAGTTTTTCAAATAACAAAGGTTTACGGTACCCTAAAATAAATGATAAAAATAAAATTCATTGCTCATTTCTTCCTATACCTAAAAAGGGTGAAGGGTCTAATAACTTGCCTTGTAGTATAGTTTTATACCACTATTTTCTGCATTCCTAGTATAAGATGTAGTTTACTGAATTAATCCATTTTCATATTTTCATATTAATATTACGAGTATAAAAACGAAAGTAAATCTTTTTGTCTGTCTGTCTATCTGTATGTTACGCTTATACGCCTAAACCACTGAATCGATCTTGATGAAATTTGGTACAGAGATGCATTAGAGCTTGGGAATGGACATAGGCTATTTCTTATCATGAAAGAGGGCGTTAAGGGGAGGGATAGGGATGATGATGAGAGGAGTGCATAAAAGTTCGCCAAGAAATTGGGTATAGAACTGGCTTAGAGCTCGGGATAAGCTACCTTTTATGAAAAAGGAGAACCAACGGGGAGCGGGGAAGGAAAAGGTACAAAAGGTGAGGAGCAATTGGCACTAGACAAAAATAACTGTAATGTGCTTGGTGTTTTCGAAAGCGACTGCTGCTTCTCAAAAATTGCTGTGTAGCTGTTGAATTTTACGAGAGCGACTGCTGCTAGCCAAAACTAACTATCAAGTTGTTGACTGCTAATAAATCGTTAGCCGCTTCTCAAAAATTGCCGTAAAGCTATTGAATTTTAATATCTCACCAGGCAAAATTAACTGGTGGTAGATCCGAGCCAGTACACGGTAGGTAGTCGCTCTCGTTAAAGCTGTAACTGCCTAATAATAAATAATAAGCGAACTCCGGGTTCCGAAGTGTGAGCTTAGGATGCAACCGGGAACCAGCCCGGATGATTATGATTTATGAATCACATCAAAACATGTATTTACATTCATCATTATCAGGATCGCTTACAGCACGGAAATCAAATGTACAAAAATGTAATTAGCTGCCGCAAGTAGGTATCCGCAACTAAAAAAACACACCACGTCATAGCTTAAAAACCTACATTTTTACTAATAGATTTTTTAAACGGACGTCAATCGGTACAACTACCCTAAATTAGTAGGGGAATCCCCGGGCGCGGTATCTTTTGATGTTCCTTAATCCGTTTGTCGGCGGCGGCCGCGATGTTTGGCGGCGCCTTTGACGCAAGCCGCAAAGCGAAGAAAATATTACCTACTACTACTATCAGTGTTGCCATACTTGTTAGATTTTGTTAAATTAAAAATTGGTGGGTTATTTTCCCAATTTTTAATTTTATTATGTATTATACAAGTTAATAATTTGTAACGAAAAGAGGTTTGTTTGTTATGCGTCTCGTCATCCTTATGAATCCATTTTATTAATTCAATAGGCTATTGTGTAAGTAAGTAGTTCCAGAATTCGTTTTTAAAGAAACTATTAATATTCCAACATCGTTAGCTAAACTAAATAACTTGTATTTATTAATGGATTCACAGTTGATGTGAGTAATGTAATGGTTAGGATTCGAACCTAGGATTTTCCATGGTAAGGTGAACCTTAACCACTAAGTAGGAGTGCGTGCCCCTCCTTATCCGGGTGGTGGAGTGTGAAGTGTGGAGGCCATGATATACCCGGGTCAGCCAGGGTGAGAGGGATATGCCAGAAGCTACCTCGCTCTCGGCAACTGATGGCCCGTGACGGCCGTGCGTTTTGTTTCTCACATAATCACTCCTACTGATTCCGGCAGTGGGAGGAGCCCCGTGTGGATTTTCGTACGATTAAAAAAGAACTAAGTAGGTACTAAGCTATGCGCATTATTCCTAACGCGCAGTAAAAAACAAAACATAAGCAAAATAATATCACGTATTACTTTAATTGAGCACATAGGTACATGTACCTACTTTTTAGGCAAAAATCTAGTTGGCACTAGGCAACATTATTCCCAATTTCCCAATTTACAGAATTCCTTCTCTTTTGTTCAGTCAGTTGATGTGTGTGTTGTTGTTGGTTGTGATAAACTTGCGTGATGTTGGATTTTTATTGTAATAACGAGTATTATGAAATGATGTTTTGTGTTTTCAAAAAGTTGGTCGTCTGTACAGTGTACAAAAATTGGTGACGGAAGACCAGTAATTACCGTTGTGGAGTGTTTTAGGAAGATAGTGAACCATACCTAATGAAAGTTTTCGTGTGTTACTCCTTCACAACGGCGACCGCCCAGGTTCTTCACTGCTTTGGAACAGAGAATTCTCGAAGTTCTCGAACGTTTCGAAGCAGACCTGTAGCTACTGAGAACGAGTAGGTACCGTGCGAGCTGGATCGGTTCTCGGAGTTAAACACGTAAATGTGTGGTGCATAATTTTTTCAGTACCTAGGTACTCTTCTTTTTTATTAAATTCAAATAAGTTTACTGTTGTGTGTGACCTGTTTATGTGATAGGTAAAACCCCTTGTGTCGTGTTTCGTGAAGTGTATGAACTAGTACATTCCTAGAGCTGGAACAGAACCAGTACCAGATTAAGAACGTCACCGCGTCGCATAAAGTAAACCTCGGTAAGTGATAGGTACTCTAAATTTCTGCGATGTATCTCTAAACGCTACGTAGGTACCTACATACGCGCAAAGCAACGCGGGTACCCCGTACCAGGCGCACAGCTGAGTTTAAAGATTTTGCAGGTTATTGGACTCAAGTGAACTTATTACGAAAGTACAAAATACGATAGTGTTGTGACCTACCCCTTTTAGTGATATATCGAATAATGAAAGGATTTTTTAAGTTTTGTATGATAATTACCGATGCTATCTTTTTTTATTTGCCGTGTATTTAGTCAGTGCGTATGTCTTCATCATACGATATACTACCAAGTCCTTTCGGCTTCGGGAGCGTTCTCCTTACACCCTGTAGATAACGTAAGATTGTTTTTACAAATGTAGAGCTCATTTATAATATTATATATGTATTAATACATAATATATCTAAGATAATATGCGCTAAGTACAAAAAAATAGCAATAGATAGATTAAGAAATTATGTAACAAATACCATTGAATTAATGAAAATAAAATAAATTATTATTATTATTATTTCAACTTGTAAATAATTTGCCTTCAGCTGCATGAATATCAGTATCCGGCGCTAGGAGGCGTCAACAGCTCAGAGAAGTCCTCCCCTAACACCAAGCCGCCATTGCTCAAGCGGGACTCCGGTACGTATAATAATGATTTAATGCAGTGTTAGGGAAACGCTCCCATAACCGAAGAACCCTTATAGTAGGTAGGTACTCCTGGTACAGTACATCATCATTCTCTGAGCCTATTCCTAACTCAGTTGGGGTCGGCTTTCTAGTTTAACTAAGATGCGGCTAAACTTCGATATTTTCAGTGAAGCGACTGCCATCGGACCTCCACAACCAATTGGCGATATCGAACTTCTGTAGTTGACTAGTCGGACATTTGAGGGCTCCAACCGGGCAACCGGGACCAACGTGCTCGTCAAGGCACGGTGTATAGCCATATTTATGCAATATTTGTACTGTGCAGGGATCGAACCCGGGCCTCCTGCGTAGCAATCACTTTCACGATCCACAGAGGGTGTCATGATATACCTTACTGACTCACTGAATAAAATTGCAGGTTCGTTAAAGAAATGTGTATGTCCGCCACCGCTACCTGACAAGAAGCCACATGAGCCGTTTCAAGCGCGAATCAAATGCAGGTACGATATACTTTTATTATTTACTAGCTGACCCGCGCGACTTCGTCTGCGTCACCCCGTTTTTGCAACATTTTTCATTCCTGCTCCGCACCTGTTGGTCGTAGCATAATGTTATATACATATAAACCTTCCTCTTTAACCATTCCGCATCAAAATCCGTTGCATAGTTTTGAAGATTTAAGCATACAAAGGGACAAGAAAAATAGGGAGAGAGAACGCGACTTTATTTTATACCATGTAGTGATGATAGTGATATCAATTTATTAATTAAATTGTTAAATGGCCACGTCATCCATAGGCCACGGTAACCACTTACCATCAAGTGGGCCGTGTGCTACTAAGTGCTATAAAAGACATAGGTTTCACAGAGATTTTAAATTTAAATCGTTCAGCCAGATCCTTTCCGCCATTAGAACGCGATTTGGTAATTCACAATCTTCACAAACTTTCACAATGCAATGACGCGTGAAAATGGGGGGGGGAATGAAGTAGGGAAATGGGGACATGGGAATTGAGGGGATGGGGAAAATAGGGAAAAAAACGAAAACAGTCGTGAAGAGAGTGTATCCTGACATATGACCTTGTGTACCTTAACGGACGTTGACATGACGGTCTGAATCTCCCTATGAAAGTCAATTAAGATGAAATATACTTTTAATAGGTAGTCATAGGGCCCCTTTTATCCACACGGATACCCTCCTTCCCCGCCAGAGCCGGTTAGAGAGGTTATGTCGGACTCGAACCGACCAACGACCAAAACGCACGCCATCTTTGGGTCTTTAGTTGCCTCAGGTGAGATAGTAGTCAACATTATCCCTCGCACCCCATAAGACCCGGGACCGTCTCTTTCGAGATCACCCCCGTCGGTGGTCATAGGGCCCCTGAAATCTATATATATAAAAATGAATTGCTGTTCGTTAGTCTCGCTAAAACTCGAGAACGGCTGGACCGATTTGGCTAATTTTGGTCTTGAATTATTCGTTAAATCCAGAAAAGGTTTAAAAGGTGAACAAATATGAAAATGCTCGGAATGGAGCAGCGGGAACGGGATCAGAAGTCTAGCAATAGCTAGTTTTTAATAAATATTTGATATCGAAAATATTGTCGTACCCTCAGGCACTGTCACGAGTGGTATCTGGAGAGCGCAAACCGGGCGGGCGCGTGTGAATACGCGCCCGACTGCTTCCGCTCGTGCATCGACACCGTCTCCTGCATCAGGTGTGCCCAGGTAAGATATACTACTGCCTCCGTGGTTCAGTGGGCATACTATGCGCCGACTGTGCACGAGTTTATGGGCTCGATCCCTATACAGTAGCCTTAGGACGAAATACTATCGAATTCGTAATGTAAAAGTATCGATAGAACGGAGCATTGCGATTGGCGGGCTACTCACGCACACAGGTTCACAAGAGGCAGACTGCCAATCACAAAGCTCCGTTCTCTCAAAACCTTTACATTACGAATTCTATAGGAGTTCATGCTAGTGCTACAGGACAAAAATTCGTGTGATCCACAAATAGTGTGTGTACTTTGTGTCCGTTAGTTATATGATTGTAAAGTCCCCCGCGATACAGGGCTTATTCCCTAGTGCGGGAGTTGTCTTATTAAAAAAAGAAACAAAAAGAAAAGTATAGGTAGGTAAGTTGCTTTTTTGTGGGTAGTGAAAATTATATTGTTACAAGCAAATTTTTCAATAGTCCAGTTTAATAGAATCATGAGTAGTATGGTTCGCAGAGAAATAATAAATTACAAGGTAGCAGAATAATATTTTTACGGCGTGGATGCTATAGCGAGGGATTCTATCGTAGAATCCTGGGCGCAGTGAGGGATTCAAACTACACTGCCCGAGTAGAAAAATAATTTGGTCTTGAGTATGTAGGTACTTAATATAGGTATGTACTCACCTTTTTATCCCCATTCTATGAGAAAATATTTATCCCGGGATTTCGTAGTTAATAAGTTTTGTACGACCACGTTGTTATCTTCTATAGTTATTATTTCAGGAGTTAATGCACTGTCACTTTCATAACTCGACATAGAGCATATTAATTTACAAAATACAATAAAATATGGAACCTATGTATTGATTACAAGGACAGAGAGCTAATTCGCGCGCTTTAGTTTTTTTTTTTTTTGTTAGCACAGGTCACCGCGCTACTGTACAGCCAAGACGTACCAGCCAGTAATCCATATAACTTGTGTTCGATTACTATGAATGTTAATTTATGTTCTAAATTCAAATTATGCCTGCCCGCTATAACAGAAAAGAGCTATATAGCTCTCGCTTATAGAGGAACAAAGCGATACTTTTCAAATAGAAGGGATGAAAAGAATATTGTTACAAGCATTGAAATTGTGTCGGTGACCTGGGTACCATATAGATACGAGATTCTGCAATAGCCTAGTTTAATAGCTTTATGAGAGTCGATTAGCAAACAAAATGTACACTGTTGGAAAAATGGTTGGACTTTCACCAAGGCATAAACGTAGCCATTTTATAAAAGACAATTATAACAACATAAATAATAACTTACTATTTAATCTTGTAAATATTTTTAAGTCAGATTACAGAAATAAAAAATATAAGATAAGATTAAACTACTTGAGAGAATAGAGTAAAGTGGTTATGTTGTATTCCAGTGCTTGCTGTACCACTGCATGTCGGACGCGGAGGGCGACTTCGCGGCGCGGCCCTGCACCTGCGCTCCGTTCGACCGCGCCTGCACCACTCGGTAACTCACACACATATCTACGAACACACACTCAATCATACAACACACATATCTACGAACACACACTCAATCATACAACACACATATACCCAAACGAATACACTCACACTTTTACAAAACGAGTATGCAAAAACACACACATAAACGAACACACACACACATACACACACACACACGCACACACGCCCACGCGCGCACTCACGCACCCACACACAACACACACAATACACACACACACACACACACACACACACACACACACACACACACACACACACATACACACACACACACACACACACACACACAAAAACACACACACACACACACACACAACGTCACGCGCACACCCACACTCACTCAGTGACGCCGCACACATAGCTGACAGACTGCCTGTGTGTGTGGCAGGTGGGTGGGCGTGACGCTGCTGAGCCTGCTGGTGCCGTGCCTGTGGTGCTACCTGCCGCTGCGCTGCGTGCACCGGGCGGCGCGCGCGGCGCACGCGGCGGGCGGGCAGCACGCGCCGCTCGCGCCGCACGCCGTCACCGCGCCGCCCGCCTCGCGCAAGTAGCGCGCCGACCTGTGCGGGGCGGAACACCTGCTGTAGCAGCGAGCGGCGCCGAGGGCTGCGCGCGCCCCGGCGGGGCGGGCGGCAGTACGCGAGTCGGTGGTCGCGCTCGACGAGGGTCGGGGCGTCGAGGTGCGGACGTGCGAGTCGGGAGTTATCGAGTCTTTTTAGTTTCAAAACGAGTCCCGGGGATATTTGGGGGCGGTAAAAAGTATATTTGGTTAGCGCTTATTTACGCCCCAGGGGACTCCTAGAGTCGGTAAAATGCGATTTAAAAATATCCCCGGGGCGTGATCGTCGGAGCTGATCGCTCCGGTGGCACTGAAAGTCAGTTGTTGCTAATTGAAATATCGCTCGGGTAGTATTAGTAGGAATGAAAGTCTCTTCGTCGTGCAGTTATCTATATCTGTAGCTGCGAAAGTCAGCGATCGCGATGTGAAAATATGCCCCGAGGCGTAATGAGCACCTATTATGCCTATGGGGGCCGCGAGAGTCTAAAAACGCCTCGATCGGCGTATAGTGGGCGATAAAAGTTCTTTGGTAAAGTTATGATGATGATAAAGTTATGATAAACGAGCGTAAATATTATTTAAAATTAGATTACAGTGTTTAAGCTAAGTTGAATGACGCGAAAAAAATGGCAGAGTTGAATCTATGCAGAGATCGAGAGCCATTATGGAAAACTAAAATATTTAACAATACGCACAATAAAGCCAGCAGAGAAAGAATTACGAGAAAAATTGCATCAGATGATATTCATTTTTAAATAGAAACGATAAAAAGTACTAGCGGGCGCCTAAAATGTCAGGATATAGAAAAAAAAATGCATATAAACATGACTGCCAGTGATTCGCAGTTCTTTCAAGAACGCGTATTCAGTGATATAATATAAATAAAATTTGGCCGTTTTGGCTGTTCATAGCGTACAACAAATTTAAGTGTTTATATAAGTGTTTACTAAACGACAGCGCATACAGACATACATTCATTTCTCCTTAAATATAATAAAATATAGATCTGAAAACCCAAACATAAAACTATAGAGTATTAAATTATTTTTTATTAAGGATACGTGAAACGTGGACGGAATATAAAATGACGGATTAAAGAGTGTGAAGTGTTGCAAAACTTTTAGTGATGGTAACACTACGGTGAAGTGACAGTTTAGATGAGGTGGAAATCGTGTGGATTATGAGTGATTTCATTTTCGCTTTTTTATACACAGTGTCGAAATTAGATAGTGTTGCCACGTGAAATGTTAAAGTAAAGTAAAATTTATTCGGTGTTTTAGCGAATAATCGTGTCTAAATTTGCCATGGTCCCAATCGGATAGTACTGGGCTACTTTAGCTATTTAAAATTTTTCGTTCAAAAACGCCCAGCACTATGACATTTTTACACTTATTGTGCCATAACGTTCGTAAGTTTCTTTGTATGTATGTTTTTTTGTCTAATTCTGTCAGTCTTCCAATTTTTATTTCTGAAGTATTGAGTGACTGGATCGTTGATGTTCGTATGAGTTAATTACTTGAATGTATTGGCTATCCTATTCATTACATAGTATATTATAATGAACTAAATGTTAACATATCTCATCATTGTTATATATATTTAACATTTTAAAAGCTTTTTTCACTGTCTAGCCTAAGTTTAAACAAAAGAAAAGCTGAATTTGGCTGAACTAAAAAATAATTACATTTCATTTCAGTATTTAATTTTTAAACGTGTTTTTATGAATTTTAATAATGTTAACAATTTGTTTAAACTTTGGCTAGATTTTTTAAATATTTGTAAAATACTTAGATCATGCATTCATTTGAATTAGAATAATTTGAATATACGGGTATAGTACCTATTGTTACCTAGACAGCGGCTATTCTTTTTGGAGTAAAAATTTTCAATTATTATTAATTATTAATTATTAAATATAAATGTGTATTATAAATCTTATTATCATAATGTCACATGAAATGACGTCATATTTATTATTAGTGTTAAATTATAGTTGACATTAATCTGTTATATTAATAATATCAATGTTTCATAAATTTAATGTGGTTTATAGTATATAAGTAAAAGGAAAAGTTTACATAGACATATACTTTCAAAATCAAAATAAACTAATGTTGTCTAGTCTATAGATCAATATTTCCTTTTTCAAAAATCATTGGCATATAAAATATTTCAGTTACAATTTGACATGACCAAAAAATTTTTGTAAAAATTTTATAAATAAGAAACTATCTGCGAACATAGCTAGACGATCTGCTCCGAGGTACCCGCACTCAAAATAAGTCAGACATTCAAAAATAGTAATAAATTCTTTATATTGTTATAATATAAAATCTTTTTAATTTTTGGAATAAGAGGGCTCAATTGTGAAAATTATACAGATTTTATATTCGGCTTTGCGTCCGCGATTACTTTTTTTTTATCGTTGGCGCGAATGCACAGGATCGAAATACCAAAAATTCAAAAATAGAACCGAACAAAAGAGAACGTATATCGCAGTGCCGTACTTCGACGCAGCCGTGTCTCGGCTTCCCTTCGCCAATATTGTTACTCCGGATAAAAAAATTTAAATATTATATCGACGTAAATAAGTGTATTCAATGTTTAATTATAAATATAATGTATTTTAACTGTTTTTTAACGTACAACTGATCTGATGGTCGGTTCTCGCACCGGCTGTCAATTAGAAATACGAGGAGACTTTTAATTAAATATTTACTGTAGTAAATTTTAAGACTAAATATGTATGTGTTAGTTATGTATTTAAGAAGTAACTCGAAAACATAAAACCAAAGTATATGTAAAAAAGGGTCGTGCGAAAGCACGGCCTGATATGGTTGTTTTAAAAATTACAATTTGTAATATAAACTTGACAGGAATTAAAAGGATATAATTAATCTTAAATAAATTAATTTAGTTTTATTTAAAGAGCCTAATTCCGAATCCCATCGGGACATCTGCTGATTGATGAACTAGAACCTGGAAGTGATGCAGGTTTTCCACTACAGTCTAGGAGTGTAATAGGTCGCCTGGCCAAAGGAAGCGGTAGTGCCTTTTTCACGCAGGGGAGACTCTGCCACTTTACGGCCAATTTCGATCGAAGGCTCCTCGGAGGCTCTCCATATGCGCCTCTAAGGGTCAATTTATACTAGCGCAGAGTCGAAGCGCTTAGATATGCATACGGTACAGAATATTCCATCAAGAATCAAGCGTTGCGGTGAGTCTTCTCTCTGCCGCACCTTTAAGTCCTGGAATTCCTTGCCGGCGCACGTGTTTCCTTCTTCTTACAGTCCCGGGTCCTTTTAGCGGGGCGTGAAAAAGCATCTGATGAGGCCGTCAAGCTGAGCGCCACCATTGTAGCACTGAACGTGTTTGCAATGGTGACCCTCTTTCATGAGACTTTGCCTTCAGCTTAACATCAGGCGAGGTAAAGTCGTTGACGTGCCAAAAAAAATAAAAAAAGCATCGAAGCGTCAAATTCTTTACAACTAAAGCGAAGCTGCAAGAATGCGCGCGCACTCTTTGGAATATTTGTTTCTATAATTTTTGGCTTTTGGCTTTTGGATTTGCCGACTTTTGACGCATAGGTTCGCTAGTGGGCGCATGGATACGCGAAAATGCGCGCGCACCAATCAGCGTTTGTCTTGTAATGCGCGCGTTTTTTTAAATGTCAGAAATAATGTGAGCGTTACGCTATGGAGTTAAGGTTGAATTTGTTATGTTCCGTTTTGGACAGACGTTTCGATGCGCTTCGACTCTGCGCTAGTATAAATGACCCTAATCAGAGGGCATAGTTGACAGCAGACAAGGGATGAACTCTCTGGATGTAGACCTAGGTTTGACAGGTGCGTCCATAAGGGTGTAACCACATTAATCGACGCGGAATCTGCTTAAGCCGAGTGCGTATCACCACACTGCTCGGCTTATCGCCGATTAGTTGTTGCGACGGCTGTTGACATGCGATCGGCAGTCGATTTTTCCGAACGGCCATCACGACGGCTGTTCACTTACGTTCGGCAGTCGACTCCTCCGAATGGCTGTCACGGCCTCTGTTCAATTACGTTCGGCAGTCGACACCTCCAAGGCACGCGAGCGGATTCATTCGACTGCTACCCAACGCCGATCGGCCGTCTTCGGCGCCATTCGGCTACCGTCTTAGATGAAGGCATGCGAACGGTTGATTCAACTGCCGTTCAACACCGTTCGACCGTCTCCAGCGCTGTTCGGCAGCAGTCGGAAACGTTCCGCTGGATTCAGCGCCGTACGGATGCGATCAGCTAATCGACAAACGGTTCGATTCGCCGCCGGCCGATGCCGCGTCGCGTCGGCCGAGCCGAGCCGATGCGAAAGCTATTAGTAACACTCTTATTCCGTCGACATAAAGACTTTTTTAACCGGCTTCAGCCGATTCCGCGTCGATTAATGTGGTTACACCCTAATGTGGTTACACCCTTAATGAAGAACGTTAATATAAATGTGGTCTTTCCAAAGAATCAAATAGTTAGAAAGCAGATTAAAAAATATTTTTTATCTTTTTTGCAATAATAATTAAAACAATAGGAATGTTATATATTAAATTAATATTTACATATCATTATTGTAACGCTAATTAAATAGAAGAAACATTAAAATCTAATACATATTCCATTGTTACATTACTCAAAATTATTTAATTATAAAAGGTTTTCATATGTACAGAAAAGTATTTTTTTTTTAATCTTAATCTAGGTGTGTAATTAATTATGGCTTATGAATGTGGACATCTGAATCGAGGGCTCAAATTTTCAACCGTTGTCAAAAACGACAAAACTTATGAAGCAATTAGTTAAAAATAGTCAAAACTATAAGCAAACCACCATCACTTTTATAAACATAAAATAAAACTACGAGTAATTTATTTGGGCCCTCAGTTCAGAAGTTTGCGAATTTTTAACTTTTTAAATTTCGGGCCGTCAGTTCAGATGCACACCTTATGAGTATACTTTAAAAATTTTCTTTTCATACTAATTCAGAAACAAACTATATACTTTGTCTGTGGATAAATTGCCATTCTATTAGCAAAATCGCATCAAAGGGAAAATAGTTTTATATTCCCTAACCATGGCCCATATGTGATGATCGACTACCCAGCATGAGCGCATCGAGAGACCTACAGTAGATAAAAGCAAAATCACAATTCTGCGAAATGATGTAAAATTAAATAGGAACTATAGTTGTCACTGCCAAATGCATACAAATTGGTATTGCCGATCGATAGTCGACTATTGATGATTAATCGATAGTCTATCGATAGTCCTTTGTTTACCAGAAACAATACTTTCGATAATATCGATAGTATTCCTCCCCGTTCGATAGTATTGCTCCTCAATCGATAGTATCGGCTTGTTTTGATCTATCTATACAATCGATAATATCGATACTATCGATAGTTCAATCGATATGATACCGTTTTCCAGATGAAAACTATCGATAGTTCGGCAACACTAATACAAATCAAAGATTAATTTAGCACAATTTGACATTACTGAAGGTATAGTGGCGGCCTCCTTCCGTTCACGGGTGAATTATTTTTACTGTAGCTATCAAACAGGTGACATTACAAGGACCTGGTTCCCGTCCCACCCCAAATCTGAAAAGGTTTTTATTTATACAGATTATCTCATTACCTACATAGAAGGTATTGGCATTTTACTATATACAAAAACGACGATTTAGAAACAATAAATCATCTGAAATGATAGATAGTCAAACACAGAAGCCAAATGACATTCAAACATGGCGTTTCCCGCGCTCCATTTGACGGCTTGTTCAATCGTTCGAAAACTTGAGCTTGTGATATATTATAGGGCTCCGGTTCTGTTTCCTCTAATATTGGTGTGATCTCAGAGTAATCAGATGTAGACGGTCTTGTTCGACCCGCTGAAATAAATAAAATAAATTGATATACGTATGAAACACCGCGGTAGCCTAGTGGTATGGGTAATGGACTGCTGAGACGAGGTCTCGAGTTCGATCCCAGGTTACCATGGCACACACCAATGACTTTTCGATGCTTTTCGAAGTTATATGTGTATTTATCGCAGGTTTATAAGTGCCTCGGAGAGCACGTTAAGCCGTCGGTCCCGGTTGCCATACAAACATCTATGGCAGTCGTTACGGGTAGTTGGAGCCCTCAAAAGTCCAACCAGCCTAACTTGGAACTTCGATATCGCCATTGGTCATTAGACCATTGGTTGTGGAGGTCAGATGGCAGTCCCTTCACGGAAAATATCGAAGTTCAGCCGCATCACAGTTAGACTGGAAAGCCGACTCCAACTGAGTTGGGAAAAAGGTTCAGGGAATGATGATGATACGTATGAAAATATTATAGGATTGAGAAATCATCTTACTATAATAATAATAATAATAAATACAAGATCTAATAATGTTGACTCGATCAAAAAAGCAAGCACAAGACATAGCACAAACAACCACCACGGACTCGTCGTGCAGCTCCGCTTCGCAACCAATAGAGAACGTCACTACAAGACCATCTGCTGCTGAAGCGTCGAGCTCCGACGAGTATTTCTCCCCACCGACGTCGCCAACACCTGTACGTCGGCCGGGGAGAGGCCGACCGCCGTCCAGCTTGGGGTCCCGAGGCCCACCTGCCTCGAATAGGGCCCCCGCTACCGGTGGTAATGTGCGCCGCATGCGATGGACTTCATCCATGAATGAAAATGTCATGCGGGCATATTTTGCGGCTACAGAGGGAGGAATCAACCTCACTGCATACCGTGATCGCATGCTGCCTTTGTTCCAGAAACTTGAACCGGCTGTCAATGTATCGACGCAACGGTTATCGGATCAGGTGCGGGCCATCCAGCGATGTCATTTGTTGGATGACTCCGTACTTGAGAGGCTGCGCTCTGACATACAGAATAGTCTTGCTCTACCTACTTCATCGCAAGCTGTTACTCCAATAGAAAACGGTGTGGCTATGAGTGTAGGCACACCACAGCTCGTTCTTGCTGATGATGTGGAGGAACGTGAGACTATATCAGTAAGTACCCAGTATAATGAACTATTAAGGAGCGCTTTGGAAGATGTGATGCTGGAATATCGATCTATGATTCCAAGCAATCGACCTCGCTTACCCCGTTTGCCTATGCATAAACGCAATATTGCGCTGGTATGTGCCTTAGATTCGCTATTATCTAATTATTTAGAAAATAGCGAAGACCTTGGTAATACGCATTTTATTTTGTATTGTGCGGCCGTTGCAGCATGTCGAGTGGCGGGTGTCAAATTTGTTACTGACAGATCTGTTACCCGTCCTAGACCTGTAGTACCAGCCTGGCAGTATAGGATAGAATGTCGTATTGCCAAGGCTAGGACACTTATTGGTAAGCTAATCTGTTTCAGATCGGGCAACACGCGCCCGAGGGTGATGCGCTTTGTGACACAGGCATTTTTAGGAACCAATATCAATCCTCAACAATATGCGGCATGTGTCACAGAGCGCATCGACTTTCTGAAACAGAAAGTTTATGCATGGGCCAATCGAATCCGTCGCTATAAAAAACGCGTTGATAGATATTGTCAGAATCGCATCTTCCAAAAGGATGAGAAGTGGGTGTACCGAAAATGGGAACAACCGGAGTTGAATGTGGATGACACTGCTCGACCGGATGCTGACGCTACGAATACATTCTGGCGTAGCATCTGGTCGACACCTGTCGTCCACACAGAAGATGGCTGGATGAGAGAGGTTAAGCAAGCATGTGAGAATATACAGACTATGGAGCCAATAATTATAACATCTGATGATGTTGCTAGTGCAGTCCGTTCGCTACCGAATTGGAAGTCGGCAGGTCCGGACGGACTGCAAAACTTTTGGCTGAAGTGGCTCCGTAACTCACATGCTTGTTTGGCATCTCAATTCCAGTCAGCTCTCGATTCGGGTTCACTACCTAACTTCTTAACAACTGGTATAACCCACTTACTCTATAAATCCGGCAGTGCTGCGGACCCCAAAAATTATAGACCAATTACTTGCTTACCGACGGTCTATAAACTTCTAACATCCATTCTGAGAGTCAAAATTAATTCTCATTTAGAACAAAATTCAATAATCTCTATCTCTCAGAATGGATGTAGGAAGGGGAGCCGTGGTACTAAAGAGCTCCTTTTAGTTGACATGACCATTAGTCAACAGGTGCGTCGTAAACGCAAGAATTTGGCAACATCCTGGATAGACTATAAGAAGGCCTATGATTCTGTGCCGCATACGTGGCTACTGAGAGTCCTAGAGTTGTATAAAATTGATACAACTCTAGCGAACTTCTTAGGGTCATGTATGGGGCAATGGAAGACGGTACTTCGCTATCCAGGATGTTGCCAGACAAACGATGCACCCATAAAAATTGAGAGGGGTATATTCCAGGGTGACAGTCTGAGTCCCCTATGGTTTTGTCTAGCACTGAATCCTTTAAGTACAATACTGGAGAATTCAGGGCTAGGCTATCGATTGCAGAAAGAGGGTCGAGTTATATCCCACCTTCTTTACATGGATGACCTCAAATTACTTGCTGCAAACAATACGCAATTGATAAAACTACTAAAGATGACTGAAAGCTTTAGTAATTCTATCAAGATGGAATTTGGCTTGGACAAGTGTGCGGTCATGCATGTAGAAAAAGGTGGAATAGTGGAATCCGAGAGCCTGATTCTTTCGGATTCCATTAAGCTTAAATCTCTTTCTTCAACCGAAACCTATAAATATTTGGGTATGTCGCAGGCATTAGGAATACCTGAGACTGGCATGAAACAGGCATTGCGGGAGCGTTTCTTTGGCCGCCTGAAGAAAGTCCTAAAAAGCTTTCTTTCGGGCGGTAATAAGGTGCGCGCCTATAATGGATGGGTCATGCCAGTTCTAACGTATTCCTTCGGCATACTCAGATGGACTCAGACGGAACTTGATGCCCTGGATAGAAGAGTTCGTTTACTGTTAACCACATTTCGGATGCATCACCCCAGATCTTCCGTAATGAGATTGTATATCCCACGGAAATTGGGGGGACGTGGCTTTTTGAATGTCAAGACCCTCCATAACCGTGAGATATACAACCTCAGAGAATATTTTTTACATACCAACACGGATATGCACCGTGATGTGGTTGCAGTGGACAATGGTTTAACCCCTCTTGCGTTGGCTAAAGAGAACTGGCGCAAACCTGTAGTACTTAGTACTGCAGATCGCAGGGAGGTATGGATGGGCAAAGAGCTACACGGACGGTTTTATCGGGCCTTATATGGGCCCGATATAGACTTAAAAGCGTCCGTATCTTGGCTACGGTTCGGTGATCTTTTCGGAGAAACCGAGGGTTTTGTCTTTGCAATTACGGACGAAGTTGTTATGACGAACAATTACCGAAAGTATATCCTGAAGGACGGTACGGTAGACATCTGTCGGGCATGCCACCGCCCCGGAGAATCACTCAGGCACATTATTTCCGGTTGTTCTCGTCTTGCCAACGGCGAGTATTTGCACAGACATAACCAAGTGGCCAAGATAGTACATCAGCAACTCGCCCTCAAATACAATCTTGTGACTTCAGAGGTGCCATACTACAGGTATGTGCCCGACCCAGTTCTCGAAAATGGTCGTGCCACTTTATACTGGGATCGATCTATTATCACTGACAGGACTATAGTCGCCAATAAGCCCGATATAGTGGTAATAGATCGATTAGAGCGCCTTGCAATGATTGTTGATGTCACCATTCCTCATGACGAAAACCTCATGAAAGCCGAAAAAGATAAACAAATAAAATATTTGGATCTGGCTCATGAGGTTGTTGACATGTGGAATGTTGATTCGGCAATCATTGTCCCGATAGTCGTATCAGCCCATGGGCTGATAGCCAAGAGCCTCGACCAACACCTTAAGAGGCTCTCGTTAGGCAGCTGGGTCAAGGGCCTGATGCAAAAGGCGGTACTCCTCGACACAGCACGCATTGTGAGGAAGTTCCTTTCTCTGGAGCCCTAACCACCGGTAGCTTGGTCCCTGTACCCGATGCCGGTGGGCTACTATTTTTTATATTTTTAAATATATTTAGATTTTTTTTTTATAAATGTATTTAAAAATGTAATCTATATGTGTTAAAAATAAATAAAGGAAATAATAATAATAATTTATTTCACACAACAAGGAGTACAGAGTAACTTTACAGACACAATAAGGATACAATAATATCAACAGATAGTGTGGACGTAAGCATGTTATAACAAATAGTGCTTAGTTACTATTATTGTTAACCCTACCTCTTAAACTAGTGTTACCCCTGTATCTTAAGAGGCAGTGCTCGGCTATGATACATAACAGAGAGTTTGATGTGTAGTTACACTACAACGGTTACACTATCATCGCAGTAATGGGAACCAGTTACATTTACAAGTTATCATTAAAATTATAAATTAAAAAGTGCATGTGAGTGTGTGTGTGTGTGTGTGTGTGTATGTGTATGTATATGAGTGTGTGTGTGTATGTATGTGTGCGTGTGTGTGTGTGTGTGTGTGTTACTGTGTGTGTCTTGTTAGGGTACGAACTTAAGTAATAATTCAGTTTCAGAGTGATCTAATTCGAGAAGCCAGGAAGTGATGGTAGATTTGAGTTTATTCTTGTTGAGATCTATTATATTAAGTTTTTTGTTAACCTGTTTGTACAGGTGGGTACTCAGTATGAAGTATTGCCGCTCTGCTAGTGTGGTTTTATGGTGGGTCATTAAAGGATTATTTCTGCGCTTGCTAGGGTCTGATGGAGGGACACTTGCGTGTTTTCTGAGGATAGAGCGTAGAATGTATAGCTGTCGGACAGATAGGACCTTGCAGTCCCGATATAACTATGCGTTTCACATGAATTAATATCTGTCATAATGACATTTTGATTCGCGTTGCTAGTCTTACGTAGTATATTACTTACTCTGTGGTTGCTAGCTTCATTATATATAAGGTAAGGGTCTTACTATCACCCCTTACCCTTACAATATTAATTCAAATTAAATACCTATAGATGAAGGGGCGAGATGATAGCAAGATAAATAGATTGCACCCTGGCTGGTCCAAGACCATCTCCAAACCCAAAATGACCCATAAAAATGGTAGGAACCACCATATACCCTCCTATCGCCCACCCATCCCGGAATAGATCTAACGTTTGAGGAAACTTACCTCCTGGTTCGGTAGCAAAATGTAAAATTGCTGAGGGTTTACTCCATCCAAATCTGTAAAAATCATTTAATGAGAAAGATTTTCGACATCTTTTAAGTTTCGTGATAATTAAATATTTTTTTAATTTTTGTCTTTGACTACGGGTTCTAAAAAGAAATCCTCTGTGGGGTAACGATAGGGAATGTTACTTCTTCGCTGGACGAGTAGGTACGCACTACGTATCCGAAATTTTTTACTGTTATTTATTTGATATCTATATATAAGTATATAAAAATAAATATATAATACTCTCGCTAAAACTCGAGAACAGCTGGACCGATTTGGCTAATTTTGGTCTTGAATTATTCGTGGAAGTCCAGACAAGGCTTAAAAGCTGAACAAATATGAAAATGCTCGAAATGGAGCAGCGGGAACGGGATCAGAAGTCCACGCGGGCGGAGCCCCGGGCAACAGCTAGTTTTAAATATTTATGTTGTCATCGGATAAGTTAGTTTAGAGTTTAGAGGAGTTAAATATTAATATCAGTTACCTGTTTCTTGAAGTCACGATGGCTTCGTACACAGTGGAAGGTGTGAGGCCTCTCACTGTATAAATTGCACTGTGAATAGGACCTGGAAATAAAATGATTAATTATAAAAAGTCTGGACTAGTCCGGACTATATTTCGCTACACATACCTACTTAGTACCAGAATTTCATAATTTCTTTACACTAATGGTAGCCATACATGTTACAATAGGCTTGCACAAATATAATATTGTAACATGTAAGGTAAATGTACCATATTACGTAAGTGTACGAAATTCCGTAAGTTTTCGGTTTAGGTCTAAATATAAGAAAACTTCTAATTGTATCAAAAAGTTCTAAAATTATCTATTAAGTATGTACAATAGAGCGTCAATTACACACGTTAAAAAGAATTGTAACCATCGTCGGCTCAGTTGTCACGTCTCCCTCGGTCCGTCTGCGCCAAACCGCCATAAAGGTAGTGTGTGTGTTGCGTACGCGTAAGCTACCGCGCGGATTTTCATAAGGATATTGCGAGTGATATGTAAGTATTTTCTTAACTAAGTAATGTAATTATTTTTAAGGGTTTTAACACAAACTGATTGATTACCGTTTCAAGTTACTTCATTTAGTTTTTAGCGAGTTAATTGAAATTTTCTGATTGCCGGAATTACCTACACCAAAAACCAACCGTGTCCATTATTACGTAACAATTACGGAATAGAGGAAAGGAAGGTGATTTTGTTTTTTGTAATTTGCCAGGAACGAGATGAGATAAGTAAACAAAAAAAGCTGTTACAGGTCTAATATATAACATAGTTTCTTGGAATCAAATTACGTATTACGATTTTATTTCTCTATGTTATGAAATACGTGTGTAAAGAGAAAACATTTTTTTACTTTAAACAGATTCGTCACAAAGAACATCGGTACAAAATCATTAATTTGTTTAATTTAATATTACCTTCACTGTTTTTGGCTGTGTCTCTCATTACGGTAGATATAGATAAGTACCTGAGGAGCTACTGAATTTTAATTTTTTTACAGGTCGAAATGTCAAACAAAAAGTACCTACTCCAACGAGGACCTCGCCAAAGCTTTAGAGGATATAAAAAATGGATCCATGACCATATATCGTGCATCTAAGGTAAGTAAGTACCTAAAAATTTAAATTTGAATATACTGTTTAAATACCTATAGTGTTAATTATATATTTTTATTGTATAATTTAATTATACTGTTTTATAAAGTTACTATAAGTAATAAAGTTACTATAAGTACCTAAAAATTTGAATAAACTGTTTTCCTACACTTATAAAATAAAGTTGTTTTATTTAGAACACGTCACATTAAATTTATGTTTCATATTTCATGTAATCCTGCAGAAAAACGGCATTTTTCTGCATATGGAATTACCAGCACCCATTTACGGAATTACCTGGAGAGTCAAATTTTATACCGTAATAACGGACATTTACTAGGTCCAGAAAAATTACGATTACTTTTATAAAATAGTTTAAATATAGTAGTGTTACATAACAATCTCTTCTCTGAAAACCTCTTTTTACGAATAAACTAACTTCAATTCGCTAATTTTTCCTGCTTTACTGGAAATTGCTAGGAAAGACAAAAATGCCTTAATACTCCGGAATTACGTACATTTACCTTATTGGAAGATACTTGTGCAAATTTCCTTAACTTGTTTGCACAAGTTATACTTGTACGTCTATTGCTATCATAAGATACACTAATGGACGTCACACTCGTGCTGCCGACCTTGCAAAGCCTTTTAATGCCCTTCTTGAAGTACCAGTAGTCGCTTGCGAAAACCACAGCACTGAGAAAGTATTTCATACTTTAACATAACTTCTTAAAATAAGTGTACAAGAAAATATCTAATGCGCGATGCAGAGTTAAAGAGTTTCGTAAAAGTTCCGCTCGACCCCACTAGATGGCACTAAAAGTGAACAATACATACCGTCACTAGAATCGCCAGGTACAATGATCTTCCGCCAGAGATTAGCTGGTGATTCTGTAGTGAAGGCATCCGGCTCTGGAGTCGCTAGACGACCGTAGTATGGACGTAGCCATAGATTGTACTCTGTAAAATATCACTACATAGTATAAAACAAAGTCGCTTTCTCTGTCCCTATGTATGCTTAAATCTTTAAAACTACGCAACGGATTTTGATGTGGTTTTTTTAATAGATAGAGTGATTGAAGAGGAAGGTTTATATGTATATAACATCATGCTACAGCCAACTGGTGCAGAGCAGAAGTGAAAAATGTTGAAAAAATGGGTGACGCAGACAAAGTTAAAGTAGGGGGAAGTCCCCGTTATAATAATACATACACAATAGAATATTATTACCATTAACAGAGTGGTTGACTACACCTATTTATTTATTTATAAACCGTTATTTACAAACTTACCTATGATAGTGGAATAAGAGTCGACCTCCCATATGAGAGTGAAGCCGGTAGAAGTCGGTTTATTCAGAGCCGCGTCTACTTTGAACGATGCCACGTTAGGGACGGCTGGAATGAATCATGAAGAGATACGATACAGATGTAGGCGTTACTTGGCAGAAATCCATTACAAAAAAAAATTATATATTGGGGGAGGGAGGAGGGCCCACCGCTCACCCGCGGTTCAACACTCCAACAATATATGTATAGGTCAAATCGCCCTCTTCAAAGCAAGAAAAAAAATTCTTACCAGAGAGGAGATGTTGTAATATGTATTTATTATTATTATGACTATTTTTACATTGTCGTGAGATGAGACTTAATTTTTATTTAGGGCACGTCTATTTGACTAAGTATTTGACTTAACCTCGCCTGATGCTGAAGGCAAAGTCTCTGAGTCTCTGGAAAGAGGGTCACCATTACAAACACGTACAGTATTACAGCTTGGCGGCCTCAGAATAAACGTCTGCCAAGAACTCACCTGTTAGTTTGAACGTCAGGTCAGCCATGCCCAACTTATTCTCCGCTCTGAACGTGTAGTTCCCAAGGTCAGACTTCCTCACTGTTCTGAAGATCAGATGGTGTACGTTGTCCCGTACCATTTGTACGATCCTACACACGAAAATGATTCTTAAAATCACTTATTATAAGGTAGATTTTCGTTTTACTTTGCTATGATTAGAAGCTTGAGTTAGGTATAACGAAGGCCCTCGGTGTCTTTACTTTATAATACATGCTATTATCGATTCGCATTTGGCCTAATTCACGTCAGAATACTTAACTTAAATGTGCTTAAGTTTAAAAATTTAAAACTTCAGCGACACAAAACAGTAGCCTCGAAAAAGTAAAATATAATCATTCAAGCGTTGTCATGTCGGGGTGCCTTTTACTGGTAAAGCAAATGCTACAAATAATAATAATAATAATAATAATAATAATCATTTATTTGCTGACCAAAGGTATATAGAGATGTTACATTTTAATAGGAAATAAGTTCTCTTCAGCCTACCTTATTGGCATGCAAAAATTTCTTAATTTGTGTAAAATAGACACACATACACATAGTCACGTCCTCCGTACCGCTCGGGGTTTAAAATGGATAGTAGGTACAATACTTAGGGGTTATTCATTCATCACCTCGAAAGTCTTAATGATAACTATATAATATAAACCTTTGTGGGTCGTGGTGTGTCGTATCTAGCTTATAAACTGAATTTTGAGACTTATCAAATACATGTATTAAACCTTGGTGAAAAAGACGGGTAAGGATTGGTGTAAGGCCCCTGCGAGGTTTTGGCGGGAACGCGAAAAGTGTCATAGCGCTGCAGTGTTTCATTTTCTAAATTTGGTGTGCATTCGAGTTTTTATGTGTAAAAATGGTGGAGTTTTAGACATAACCGCTTGTACAAAGCACACAAATGTAGGAGAGTGTAATGTTGTAGTGAATTGTGATTTTTCGTGTTGGTGTCAAAATCTACCTAAGAAAAGCTTCTAGTAGGCTCGACTACTTTACTAAGTCCTCGTCTTCATCATCATCATCATCATCATCATCAATCATTACCACTATACTTATCACAAAATAAAAAGAAATTCCCAACTTGACACTGGCAAGATTGTCCCCTAAATTGGGTTGATATGTTGCCATCTAAGAAAAAAAGAAGAAGAAGAAGGCCCCTGCAAATCAATCAAATCAAATCAAAAATCATTTATTCTGCATAGACCAGTAAACGGCACTTACAAAACGTCAATATTAACAACATTTTATCAAATGCAAATGGACCACCCCGGTTCGAAACGCGGCCCCGACCTGTGAAGACTCCGGCAAGAAACTCAGCGGGCTTTTCTTTTTTTTTGGTAAATTATTGTAAACAGACCAAAAAAAAAGAAAAGCCCGCTGAATTTCTTGCCGGAGTCTTCTCAGGTTCAGGGTTGCGTTTCGAACCGGACTCGAGAAGCTTTTTTTTTTTATACTACGTAGGTGGCAGACAAGCACACGGCCCACCTTATGGAAAGCGGCCACCGTGGCCTATGAAGGTATGCAACACTAAGGGTGTCACACACGCGCTGCCCACCCTGAAGGGAAAGGGAGAGAGCTGGGAAGGAGTGGGGAGGCTAGGAAGGGGAAGGAGGGGTACAGTGAGCTCTGGCTACCCTACTTACCGGCGGGAACACAACACGATGGTTATTATGACCGCGGTGTTCTGTAGGGCGGAGGTACTTCCCCAGTTGGACAGCTCATTTCGGACGGGAGATACCGTCGTGTCCTACCTCCGTTTGCTGGTGGAGGGTACCTGTGGGGGTTGGTCTGACCTGTCGTCGGAGTGCACGGGGCGGCCGTCCCTGTACCAGTGGGTGCGCGCGGGGGGCGCTGCGAAGTCCAGTCGCGCCGCCAGCGCCGCGCGGAGCCCCACGCCCGTGTGAACGTAGTTGCGCTCCGCAGACACCGCCGGCGCGTCTGCGAAGCGCACGGGGTCGGTCAGGGAAGTGGGTTCAACCCCTTCTTACATTGGACAACTAAAGTGTAGAGGCGAAACACGAAAATCGCGAAATCGTATCCTCAGTAGCACTAGCATGAACTCCTATCGAATTCGTAATGTAAAGGTTTCGGGAGAACGGAGTATTATGGTTGGCAGTCTGCCTCTTGTGAACCTGTGTGCGTGTGTAGCCCGCCGTGTTAATTAATGAACGAATGAATGAAATATTTGTTTGCTCATAAACATCAGTAGGGTTATTTATGGGGCCTATACTGTAAGTCTTATACCTATTACCATACTAAAAATGGCTGCGGCTTATTTTTTCAAACATCTATGGCTTCCTAATCAAATTTGAAGTAAGTGCCCTACTTTTACCTTCAGTCAGGTGTGTATAACGTTTTAAGCTGATTATTATTTTAGAAACTTTATTTGAATACCTACCTTCAGCTCCTGCCTTCAGCTCTTAAAACAAAACGGTTGAACGAAGAACGTAACGAATTTTAGGGTGGATGTGTAGTGTGACGAGAATGGATAGAATAAGGAATGAGTTTATTAAAGAAAGTTTGAAAGTGGTACCAGTAAATGAAAAATTGGAAATTAATGACTGTCGTGATATGGACATACTGTGAGAAGAGATGACAGTAATGTTATAAAAAAGGGTCCAAAGTATGAATGTCTGGCTTTAGGAGCAGAGGTCGGCCCAAAAAAAGATGGATGGATTGTGTGAAAAAAGATATGTCAAGAGTGACTAAGGAAATGACATCTGACAGGAATATGTGTAGGAGAATGACATGTTGCGCCGACCACAATTAACTGATGACTTGAATACCTTCCACATTATTATGTATAATCTACAGTAGCCTTAGCACGAAATACTATCGAATTCGTAATGTAAAGGTATCGACAGAATGGAGCATGCGATTGGCGGGCTACACACGCACACAGTTTCACAAGAGGCAGACTGCCAATCACAATGCTCCGTTCTCTCGAAACTTTTACATTACGAATTCGATAGGACTTCATGTTAGTGCTACAGAACTCACCCTGTATAACAACGTTGATAGCTGCCCTCACAGCATCTCCTACGCCATTGTTCACAACACACTCGTAGACCCCCGCCAGAAGACGATGTTCTGCGCGGAATCTGATCCGGGAACGATGCTCCAAAAGCGCCATGGGTTCACCCTGGATGGAAAAAAATGTCAGCTCAATAAAGGCACTATTAGTGAAATTATTTCAAAGTTAAAACGTTCAGGAGGTAGAAGCATAATACAGGATGTAAGAGAAACAAACAAAGCCGAAGGCCTGGTAGTATTTTTTTACATACATACATACATAAACTCACGCCTCTATCCCCGAAAACGTTGGCAGAGGTGCTAGCACCCACATTTTGCCAGTTTATGTTTAGGTCCCAATGTAATAGGTGGCGAGCCTATTGCCATTAACCGGGCACTTATAAGCCTGCGATAAATACACACATAACTTCGAAAAGCATCGAAAAGTCATTGGTATGTGCCATGGTAACCTGGGGATCGAACCCGAGACACCGTCTCAGCAGTCCATTACCCATACCACTAGGCTACCGCGGCTAGTATTTTTTTTTACACCCTTTTACTTACTTCCATTCTACATCGATTAGTGAAGCTAAATGAAACAAAAATTTCATGAAAAAAACATGAAAGTCGCAAGACCGCTTGTTTTTTTTGTGCAATGATGTTTCTTTATTAAATTTTCGTTTTATTTAGCTTATACTGATACAATGGAGAGTAAATAATGCGAAAAAAAAATTGCCTTGCCGTAATTTTTTTAATGTTAATATGTTGTGTGCCAGGAGTACCTACTGCCACGGGCCTTCGGCTTCGGGACTGTTTCCCTTACACCCTTAGGTATTAGTGGTGTGCATTACATAGAGACAAATAGATACTACATACCTTGCCCATTGTACATGCAACTTTATGATTATTACTGTACTGCTAACATTGTTCTAAGGTGTAGGTACAATAAAGAATTATCTATCTATCTATCTATCTACCTTTTATTCGTGCGCGAAATCCCCATAAATGCCAATCTCACCGGAGTCGATGAGAGAAGTTATGTCGGACTCGAACCGACTAAAACGCACGCTGTCTTTAGTTGACGGAGGTGAGATAGTAGCGAACATATCCCTCGCACCCCGGCTACCCTATGGCCCTCTTTTTTTTTTATACCACTTAGGTGGCAGACAAGCACACGGCCCACCTGATGGGAAGCGGTCACCGTGGCCTATGGACGTTTGCAACACCAGAGGCGTCACACACGTACTGCCTACCCTGTAGAAACCTTCTAATGCCTTCTAAACCCCATATTGTAGTCGCTTGGGAAAACCTCTCTTTCGAGATGACCACCTACTACGGCATACCCGTTTTTTTTTTTTTTATCGTGCGCAAAATCCCCACTGTTACCACCTCCACCAAAACCGATGGAGGTGATTATGTCGGACTCCAACCGACCAAAACGCACGCCGTCCATGGGTCCTTGATTGCCGGAGGTGAGATTATACAAGACATATCTCTCGCACCCCGGCAGACCCGGGGACATCTCTGTTGAGATGACCCTCTTCCCCCAATGTGGGGGACCCCTACCTAATTACATGGAGTAAAGTGTAATGCTAACTTACATTCTTCCTCCAGTCCACTATAGGTGCTGGAGTGCCGCTGGTCTCACAACCGATGTCCACCAGCTCACCTTTCCTTACTTCCAGGAAACCGTCTTCTGGTATAGTCTTGACTGTTGGAGGGTCTGGACATGTAAGGTTTACTTAAGTATTTTAGTGCAGATTCTTAGCAGATTAGTGGAGTAAGTACGGATGGACGCAAAAACTAGTAAATGGATTTCGATGAGGTTTTTTTTAGGTTAAAGATTGTTTGGTCCAAGGGATTGGGTTGGTTAAAATCTTACATTTTGTTTGATTGCAATCGGTTAAGTAGAAGAAGATATTATTAAATAATCATCTACGACCATTATTACAGGCCTAAAAACCCAATGCAATGGGAGTAGGATAATTTAAAAATCAATATATGGGTCAATATCAACAATACGTATTTTTTGTCAATTTTGGTGGCGGAATTTATTCTTTGGCTTTTGTAAAAAATAAGGACGCAGTTTAAAAATAGATAGTCAAAGTTAGAAGAATCTGTAAGAGGGCTGCAAATCTATCAATAACTTTATGAAATAATTCAGTTTTAAGTTCAGGTTGGCACCAAAATTGAGATTCGCCCACCAAACTTGAAAATCAGTGGAAGCAAAATTTAATTTCTTTCACAAACCTCAATCTCGCCAACTCAAACCCACAGATTCTTAGAAGTTTAGCAGTATGTAATTCAAAGGATAATAAAACTCCATTGTGAAAAAATATTTTTCATTGTATGTAATCACAAAAACCATAATTCTATTTATTGCAAACAAAATTAGGTAAAAACTAAGAAAACCAATATGATTAAATATAAAAATATTTTATATATTGGATTTTAACCCTTTAACTGGTAGAGGAAACTAGTCATGCGATTGAGATGAAACTCAGTTATGGGATGTAGGTCTTTATGTTTATATTAATTATGCCATAAAAAATAAAAATTAAGAAAAACTTGGAAAAATTATGATGAAATTTTTTAAAACAAGGAACAGCACACCAGGGCACTTCGCATTTGCCACATTATATGTTGGACCTTTTGTTTGTGGTCGCGCTGCTACAAAGTCGGCAGCGCCTATAGGTGTCTTTACCTTCTGGTAAGTGCTCACTAACATTAGCAAATCGGATATCTTCAGGAATTCCAAAAAGTTTCTTCTTGCGACAGACTGCCTCTACACTATAATTTTTTTTCTTTGCCAAAAATTTTGGAACAGATGAATATTTTCGTTTTCGAAATGTCAAGTTATTTACAAGTTCTCTGGCAAGCTTGAACATCTTTTGGCTCATAGGATTAAGCACTCTTGAATTTTTTGAGCACAATATATTGGAATTTGTTATTGCCACATCAAACAAGAAATAAAACAATCATTTCCACCATTTCCTGTTTTGATGAGTGACATGGATGGGTGGAGTCGATAGATTTGACCAGCAAGAAGCCGTGTAGCTTTTTGCAGGTGTAATCTATCGACTCCACCCACTCGCTTTGAGTATTCTAAAACTGAGCGTGGCCAGGAAAAGGATCTTTTACTACAATCCTTTTGTGTTCGGTGACAAATAGCCTCCTCTTTTAGGTGAAAGGCTGTACTCAAAATGGTCACTAATTTTATGTCCTTCCAGATGGCAAACCCCACATTGTTCCAAACTCAACTCAAGACATCTGGGATTTTTTTGAAATCTCTGATGTGTCATAGTCTCAGCAATCTCAGGGACACATAATGCTGGATTACTAGACCAGTAGTCTTCAACTGATGGTAATTTGTGTATCCCCATTTGTTTAGCATTCCAAGTTAATCCTTCAGTTCATTTTTAGTAATTTCGGTATAGTTTCTTATCTTTGATTGTCTTGCAAACAAGTTCGTTTGAACTAGCAGGTTTTCAATAACTTCACTATCAAAAAATGATTCGAAAAATGCAATTGGTCTTGATCTACTTGGAAAATGAATCTGCGATTGAAGTTAGTTTTCATCAAAGGAAGGCACATTTACATCATTTATTTGTCCTTCTTCTTTTTCCAGTCTATTTCATCTTCACCAGAATCGGGTTCCTTCAAAAACAAAAGGCCCTACCTTTTGTTGGTGGTGGTGACACGAGATGTAGAATTAAGAGGTGCGGTAGTGACATGAGTTGTAGAATCAAGAGGTGGTGCGGTGGTGATACGAGATGTAGAAGCTAGAAGTTGGGCAATGGCAGCGCTAGATGTTGCAGCACAAAGTACTCTGACACTTCTTTCTCCTTCTATTTCATTTTCTTGACAATCTGTTGTATTATCAATATCCATGGTCCTGTTGTTGCTCTCTGTATCGGTTTTGTCTTCACTATCATATTCAACATCTTCTTCCTATTCATCCGTAGCTTGTTCGGGCCCATGCTTTCCACGTCTTCTCCTTCTAGTATATTTACTAACCATTGGTTCCAAAATAACGACACGATCTCATCATCGTGCATAGATACGACGTCGTTCATCGTCGGACGACACGATTGTGGTTGTTGGATAACACGCCCGTGTTTTCCAGCGATGAACGAGACGTTGTACCGTTGTACAATGATGAAGTCATGTCGTTATGTTGGAACCAGATCCTAACTGGTACATAATACAGTACATTTAAATATTTTAAATATTTTGGTGGCAAGTTTTCAATTTTGGTGGCGAAAAATGCCACCAAAACCACCAAAATTGAGCCACCAACATTGAAACCAGGCGTAAAATAAATCTCTAAAAATAGAGGATTTAAGTTACAATTAAAATAATAACAATGATGTATGTGTAACCTAAATCACTACCTATAATGTGTACTTAACTGGTAAAACACTTTGTATTCAAGAGCAAATCGTTCCACCAAATATTGAACTATTCTTGTCCCTCTTCCCGCGTAAAATGTAACTTACCTTTTTGGCAGGAAATCACAATACTAAATACACAACTGTCACACGCAAGTGCGGGCGCACGATTGAGGGATGAGCAGTAAATAGGTCGCATCGATCTCACACGCACGTAACTTTGATTTATAGTTAATTGAAAAAGTGATACTAAAATTCAGATTTTTGCTTGGACAAACTTTGATTCGGGTATCCTGCGCTTTTAAATAATATTTTCTTATATGTTTAAATTGTTTTAAGATAATGTGTTTTGTACATATAGATACGAAATAATTTTTTTTATTAATCCTTTATAGTTTTGGTGTAGTGAATGCATTTATGTAAAAAAAGGGAAGTGGGACAAGCCACCAAACTTGAATTTTGAAGTGATTTTTTTTATTCCTTAATTACTATTATACATTTATAATAAAAAAATGTTGCCTCAAGTAGATCAAGTTACACAGTTCACATAAAAAAAATAAAAAGGTAAATTCTGTCATTTTACACCGCGATTCCCAGTGAAGACATATAATATTTGCCGTTGGGATATTCACCCATATATGTTATGATTAGTAATATAAAAATTAAGTTGCACAGATGGCGCTTAGGTCGCGAGAATAGCCGCGGACATAGGCTAGTAGTGTTGAAATTCGTTCTCCGTTTAAACACCTTTTGACATACAAGTCTCAGCATTACTCACATTGGACTTCGATGGAATGTGTCTGCCGTATCGGTCCCCATGACTCCGTCGCATCTGAAGGTCTCAGAATCTGGAAATAAACAATATCAGTAGGTAAGGTACCTACATAAAAAATAAAGGATCCTTATTAGTGCGGGAGTCCCCTGAAAAAAGCTCGTCGTCGCACAGCTGGGGATTACCGCCCCAGCAGTGCGCCGGAGTCGAACTGACTAAAAATGCACACCATTTTGATTCGTTAGATGCTAAGGTATAAGATTACGTAACCTGGGTCCTGGCCCTGGGTCAGCTGGGGTATGAGAATAGGTATGTCGTATCTATGCTTCGCATAGTGTGTATACGTCTACCGGTGGTCCTGGGACCACTTCAGTGTATAGGCCCCTAGTATGAAATTCAGACAAACTTCAGAGTTTAAGCTAGGTGTACCTCTCTGACGTACAGTTCCATTAGTTGTTGTGGAGGTCAAAAGACGAACACAACACTACGGTGAACAAGATAAAGATAATGTAACATAACATACATAACATTAACTCATCACGTCATTGCCATTAACGAGGCACTTATAAACCTGCGCTAAATACATATATAACTTCGAAAACATCGAAAAGTTATTGGTGTGTGCCATGGTAAAACCTGGGATCGAACCCGAGACCTCGTCTTAGCAGTCCATTACCCATACCACTAGGCTACCGCGAGAAAATATTACAAATTCTGTGTCAGTATTACCAATTGGCAGGCCAAGAATTTTCATTGTGACCCAAATCCTTTATTCAAGAAGTGACGGCATAGCTTTGATAATTAAAGTGTAACAAACTCCCAAATTAAAACAGAAGATCATTAATTAAAATATGTTAGTAGTCATTCAGAATATTAGATAAATATACAAAACATTCTTATTGGCAAACAAGTTAAGTAGAAGTAATTTATAATAGGGTTCAAAGTATGAATGTAGGAGGGGGCTTTGGGAGCCAAGAAGAGATGGAGAGATTGTGTGAAAGAAAATATGGCAAAGAAGGGCGTGACTGAGAAAATGACGTCTGGCAGGATCAAGATCGGTTCAGTGGTTTAGGCGAGGAAGTGTAACAGACAGACAGAGTTACATACTTATATACATACATATTATGCTTACGCCAGAGAGTATTAAACACCCACATTTCGTCAACTATGATTTTAGGTCCACGTAATAGGAGACGAGCCTATTGCCGTCAATCGGGCACTTTCGGATGGAATCGGAAAATGTTGCAGCTATATAAAGTTGGAAATAATTTTTTTGACCCGATTCCTTGTTATGCGGTGTAAATCGCAAGGAAATTAATTACGTGTTTAGCCGCACAAGCACTACCAATTAACGTCTTGGGGAGTATTACCTACTTTAGCTTTTATAATATTTTTTTTTTTCCCCATGGACAGTGGTGGCTTTGAGATAATGGATATGAATATCGTAAGGCTGTCTGCTTGTTTACTACTTCAGTGGTACAAAACAAATGTACTCTAAACTATTCATTTCTTCAGAAAACAACACTGCATTAATCTAATTTATGCTCTACGAACACAATCATGGTTTGTTTCCCTAACAGTCTTAGAAGACACAGTATTGATCATATACAGCGTGTTTCAACCGGGCATGGATGGCCAAATTCGATATTGTGACATAAGCGACGATAAAAATTAAAACTCTGAATATTTCTAAAAAGCTATATTCCTAGCCAGGAATCGAACCTTTGATCTTGCCAAAGCGTATACTCAGGCTTCATAAAGTCGGTAATTCGTTTGTAGGCAAATGTATAAAAATATTTAATAAAATATCTCGGGATTTTGCTGACCTACCACTTAATAACTTCAAAATAGAAGTGAAAAGATCATGTTTAATGGAAAAAGGTTATTATAAAGTAGATGAATATCTTGATGATAAAAATGCATGGCCATCCTGATATCTTGCTCTTGCACATATTTATTATGAATTAACGAAACTACATGTTTAAATGAAAAAAGAAAGAATAACGATAATCTACCTGAGTTTCTTGCTGTTCTCGTCACTATCGAATTAGCGAAAAGTGATTTATTTACCTATTATTTTAGCTTCGGCTTTGGCCATCCATGTCCAGTTGAAAACTTCACTCTGTATACGCATAAGCATTAAATACCATAGCATACTTAGTCATACAACGTATTTAAAAATAGATTTGGGTATTATTATGGTTAGGTCAGTAGACCATGACTAAAGACCAACTCAGTGGCGTAAGCTTAGGACATTCGACTGCTAAGTCAGAGGTCGTGGGTTTCATTCTCGCTCGGTACAAATTTTTGTATGCGTGTATAAGTAACGTGTTCTTTAAGGTAGGTACGGCGCGGAAGAGTCTAACCGCCGCGCCGGTTTCTGAAAGGCCTGTCAAATCATTTATCAACTAACACTACTGTTAATTTAACAAAAATGTCAATACGTGTTAAAAATGGTTAGTCAGGCTAGAATTGCTTAACACTTGGCTACGAGCTTCTTAATCAAAAAAAAATGAGAAGATCGCATTATCATTACATTATAACTTGGTTCAATAAAGAAAGGTTTTATAAATGGCGGACGTTATCACTTCCTCTCGCTCGCACACTAGTACTGTCTATACTCACTCACGCGCGTACAGTCAACACAAAAAAAAATATTGATCTTTATTTTCTTCCACGCTCTGTGCTACTGACGCGATGCATAAAAGAAAGGATTCTTAAATGTCGTCTTGTACTTGCGTTGACAGATAGTACACCTAGCATACAAAATTTCATTTTTTTTTCAGTTCAAAAAAAATATAAACAGGACCGTTGTTCATAATAATGTTAGTTCTTTATTTTAACCAACATCATGATCTTCCATGATCCTCCTTATAGAATGTGATATACGTTCCATTTTCAGGATGGAAGGACTCAATGTGCGTTTAAAAGGACTCTATGGTGTAAAAGTAGGTACTGTTTCCGATGAAAACAAAAATTGATGCCGTCACGTGTCGTGGGCGAATCCGCCGGCCGCAGCTAGTTAGAAATTATTACGACCCGGTCTTGTTTTTATTATTTTTCATATGAAAAAAAAAATAAATTTGAAATTTTATATGCTAGCTGTACTATCTGCCAGCGCAAGTACAAGCCGCCATTTATAAAACCTTTCTTTAATGCACCAGCTTATACAAATTTATCTTTACAGGGTCCTGATTCCATTATTTTCAACCATTCGCAAGCATTGAGATTACAAAAAATGTCATGGAAATTCAAACTTTACCACCATGCTGTTATAGTCTTAAATTCAATGGCATCGTGTACAGTGATGAAAACAATGTAATGAACTTTTCATCTAATTTTGTACTTTAAAAGTATGTTCATAAAACTGAAAATGGCAGTTTCAGTAATCTCAATGCTTTGACATTGCTTTATACCCATGACATAGACAGTCTATATGTCCTATTGTAGGTAGGTATATTATGTTGAACGTTGAAGGTATACCTACTTGTCACTACATAGTACATAGTATAAAATAAAGTCGCGTTCTCTATCCCTATGTCCCTTTGTATGCTTAAATCTTTAAAACTACGCTACGGATTTTGATACGGTTTATTTTAATAGATAGAATGGTTAAAGAGGAATGTTTATATGTATATAACATCATGCTACGACCAACGGGTGCGGAGCAGGAATGAAAAATTCCATAAAAGCTTTAGCAGCTTAAGTCGTACATTTAAATTTAACTGCTAGTATTTTTTGATAAATAAATAAAAAAAACAGGGCCCTGCTTGTGGTTATTTTTCTTTATCAATAATTTGGCCCAAACCACCAAACAGGGTAAAGCAATTGGCTAAAAATAGTATCAATAAATTCTGCATAGACCACGTTTCACATAAGTTATGGCAATGATCCCAAAATAGATATTGTCAGTAACAAAAGAGTTGATGCTAATTGATTAATTGCATAATTGACCAAGTTCGAGAGGGTAACATCGAGACTAGTGATGAGACTATTGGATATTTTATCGATATTATTATTATTGTGTACTAACTATTGGCAGTGAATTCGCCCGTCTATTTAACTAATAGATAGATAGATAACTTTTATTGTACACAATAAGACAAAAATGTGTACTATGGACGTAAACAAATAGTAGAATGTAAAATGGGTGGTTTTGTCGCCAACGGCGAATGGCGATCTATTCCAGGCAACCATTGGATGTAGAGGAAAGTACAGAAAAGATAAACGGATGTTAAATTAGTGTGGTTGAAATATAAAGATAAATAAATAAATATATAAATAATGAAGTCGCGATACCTAGTGGTTTGGGTAATATGGACTTTACCATGGCACACACCAATGACTTTTCAATGCTTTTCGAAGTTATGTGTGTATTTATCGCAGGTTTATAAGTGCCCGGTTCATGGCAATAGGCTCGCCAACTGTTCCATTAGGACCTAATCACCATCTCTGCCTACCCCTTCGGGGATATAGGCGTGAGTTTATGTTATGTTATGTGAATAATGAAGACAATTTCACTTTTCTTCATCGCATTCCTTAAATAAATATCGATAAAAATTCAATAGATTTTTTCCACCACTAGCAAAACTAGCAACGATTACCGACAGTTAAAGATCTAAGGGCCGCAGTCTCATCGGTTCAATTAATTGATATCTCCAATTAAAGTCATTTCTAGTTCTATTTACAATTACTTAATAGCTGTATAACGTATTGCAGTACCTTTTGGACATCCAAAAATAACAGCTTTCAAAAAATGTTTATTTACACCTACTAGGGCCTCAGCGAGGCGTGAACAAGCATCTGATGATGTCGTCAAGCTTAGCGCTACTATTGTAACACAACGTGTTTGTAGTGGTGTCCCTCTTTACTGAGGCTTTGCCTTCAGCTTGCTATTAGGCGGGGTGAAGTCAAATTGACATGCCCTAAATAAAAAATAAAAATTCTTACTTCACTTTTATAGCGTGATTCGGACTCAGACCGTTTTCATACATAGATAATTTCTTTTATTTACTTTATCGTATAAGACAATTGTAAAATCTAACAAATTAAACAAATAAATGTATCCACTACGGTACGAGATAGGTACTATTTGACCCATTTTATCCATTTAACTCTAGTATCCTGTGTATCCTGATGAACACTGGCGCTCCGAATCTCACTATGGAAGTATTAAAAAGAAAGAAAGATTGAAATAACATTACTTTTAAGAAATTGTGATAGGTCCCTGTTTTAGGGCCCCATCAATATCGTCATCATAACCCAAGTCAACCTTACCGTAGGCTGTACATTTGCTGGATAACAAAAGACCCTACCTGCCTACCTACTGACCTACCTACCCTCGCCACTGGTAGCCATCCAAGAGACAACCCACTAATCGTGCATCGACCGGTGAGCGTACCTAGCCACGATCACTTCAATATAGAGAAGGTAGTGGTACTTCCACTTTGCCCCACCAGTGGAGACGTTTAGTGGGACATATGGGTGATACAGTGAGAGACCGTAACTTTTAAACTATCGCGGCGTTTACTCATAGTGTTTATAATTATCGTTTTTTTATAATTTATTATAATTTATAATATATCCCGTGGAGTCCCGAAAATTATAAACACAGTGAGCGACCGCCAAAGAAATTCTCCAATAAAACTTACCTCACAAGTATAATCCGCTGTATCTTGTGCCTGAAGTAAGTCTACCTGTAGGCTGTAGTTGGCGTGTATTCTAAACCTGGGTGGCGGAGTTTCGTGAGGAGTTTGGCTATCTCCTAGCAGATGGTCGTCTTTGTACCAACGGATGCGGAGATCTGTGTCTGCAAACCCTGAAATATAGAATACATTTTTTAGCAAAACTCTAGCTCTATATGCTACTCTATGTTTGAAGCATCGGTAGATTAGTGGTTAGGGAGTCGGCCTTACGATCCAGAAGACCCGGGTTCGAATTCTGGTCATTACACTCCGACGTGAACCCACTCCTAACACAATCCATTGAACTTAGGTGGAGGGGTAAATTACTAATATTCCGTCTAATATTAGTAATTTGTGTTGCTAATATTCTTTTTATTAAAAATAAATAAATTAATATAAATTATATAGAATTTAGATGGTTGGTAATATAAGTGTAACAGGTATCGCAAACGTCCACATCAAAGTAGCCACTTTCCATCAGGACCTCGATTCGACTAATTTTTATCCATAGACCGACGACTGAGATCACAAAAACTGCCATTGCTTTTACTAGTTAAAGTTCACAATATAATGACAAAGAGCTTATTACATCGTTTCCTTCACTCTACACATGCCATTTAATTTTGAACTTTACCAGAGAGAAGTTAGAGTCCAAAATTAAACGACAGTTTCTATCTCAAATCTCAATTTCAGTTCCATGACAATGATTCACAATTAGTAGAATCGAGGCCCTGATGGGCCGTGTATAGCCTGCCTGCCACCTAGGAGTAATAAAAATATGGATTGATTTAAAAGGAAGCTTACTAAACATAATTTTATACATAAAAATATAAAATAAAAGGAGGTAGGACACAACGGTATATCCGTCCCAATCGAGCAGTCCGACTGGGGAAGTACCTCCACCCTACAGAATATCGCCGTTTAATAACCCTGTGTTGTGTTTTCGGTGGCGAGTAGGGTAGCCAGAGCTCACTAGAGAGGTTTTGTGTTGTCAGTGGGAAAACCAAAGGCTTATCCTACATCTTTTGCGCTGACGACACAGAATGTCTCTGTTCTTACAGGGGTTGCGGCACGAGTGTTTTTCCTCTGGTGGCGTTACAATCGCCTATAGGCCACGGTAACCACTTACCATCAGGTGGGCCGCGTGCTAGTCTGCGACCTGAGTTAAGTATTAAAAAATAGTTATTTTAATCATTTAAATAAGTAAATCTTATTATCTAAAATAATAATAATAATAATCTTATTATTTAAAGAATAAAGGAAATCTACGAGAGCTTTTAAGGTTGACTGTATGAGGTAGCATTAAACGTCTGTGTGGAGACTATAATACAGTGTAATTATTTTTCAATTGCGAGCAACTATTTTCAATTGATTTTATTTCTGTCACTTTTATAAACTGCGAGTGCGAGCGAGACCATAACAATAGATAGTGTTGTTTCATTTTCACTCACGAGAAAGGATGGAATAGACATAACATAAACTCACGCTTATTCCCCGAAGGGGTAGGCAGAGGTCCGAATGTAATAGGTGGTGAGCCTATTGCCATTAACCGGGCACTTATAAACCTGCGATAAATACACACATAACTTCGAAAAGTCATTGGTGTGTGACATGGTAAAACGTGGTATCGAACCCGAGACCTCATCTCATCAGTCCATTACCCATACCACTAGGCTACCGCTGTATTACACCGCGTATACCGGTAGTATACCGCGGAGTAGGATGGAATAGAGATTGTGGGATATAGGATTGCAATTTCCATCTCTGTTTCGGAACAAGGTCATCAGATGATTACCAAAAATCGTGCTCAAAGACCTTCGTGAGGCGTAGTTTTCTGAACCGGAGGGTCACTATCAATGGCTGCGCAATTGAGCCACAAAGATGCGGCTCTATCCTCCTTCCTGTTGCCGGTAACGAGCGTGTCGGCACAGAATGTTAGAAGTGAACAATGGATGCGGCATTTTAAATTTATCGTTTCATCATTCTCAGAGCCTATTTCCCCCAAGTCTGTTGGGTTCGGCTTTAAAGTCTAACTAAGATGCGGCTGAACTTCGATATTTTCCGTGACGCGACTGCCATCAGACAACCAAATTGGAGATATCGAGATCTTTAGTTCGGTTAGTCGGACTTTTATGGGCTCCAATGAAAAACTTTGTATATATTTACACAAATTCTTTTTTTTAGCGTGCGAAGACAGAAAATAGGCGTAGGCATCCTGTCGAACAATTCTCCTTAACACAAAACATTGTATAGGCGGTATAACATTATAGTTGTAGAGTTGTGTATTATGAATATTATTTTTATTAGTGTGGTCTTTGAGTTATTTGCATGGCCCTAATCTTAGGTAATGGCACTTATTAGCCTTTAACGTGTTTAGGAGCGACCGTGCTGTGAAGCGCAGTGGTACAGCGTTCGACTACCGAAGTCGACTATCAAAGGTCACGGATTTAATTCCCGTTTAGTTCAAGCACCAATATGTACCGCACAGTGTCTGAATCAAAATAAACGATTTTATCATAAACTAGCTGACCCGCGCAACTTCGTCTGCGTCACCCCGTTTTTGCAACATTTTTCATTCCTGCTCCGCACCTGTTAGTCGTAAACCTTCCTCTTTAACCATTCTATCTATTGAAACAAACCGCATCAAAATCCGTTGCGTAGTTCTAAAGATTTAAGCATACAAAGGGACAAGAAAAATAGGGACAGAAAACGCGACTTTATTTTATACTATGTAGTGATGATGTACCATATCCACTATACACACATTCAAGTCGGCTCTACGCACAAGATCTAATCTTCACAGTGTTATTGTACTGTGCGTGTAGAACACAAAAATGTATTGCTTTTGTGTTTGTATGATTTATCGACGCCATAGGGGCTGTATGGATGTCTGTCCCCACAACATACCGGTATATAGGAATTACTTGTTCTAAAAAGATGGGGTTTATTGTACAAAAAGTTGATTTACAGGTCTTATTTGTGACTAGTTGTTGCCCACGGCTGTGCCCGCGTGGATGTCGATTACCGAGTTGTACGACTCTACTCGGTTCTCTTATGGCCTCTCTATACTACTTCTCCCCTTCTCTACTTTCCATTTTTCCTTAATTTTTTCCAATTTCCCTTATTTCCCCATTTTCCGTCTGTCATTTTTAGTGTTGTCTCTCTCTAGTACATCCTACACAATTGTTGTTATGAAAACGAAAAATGTTATCGATATTACCGCCAATGTATAAAAGTTTACCGGATCTATTGAGATTTATGATTATTACTCCGCTCCCTTGGATGGTAGCGTGATTATATAAAGCCTATGTTACTCCTAGATATTGTAGCTTTGGATTAGTATAAGAATTATTGAAATCGATCCAGTAGTTTCAGAGCCTATTCGTACAAACAAAAAACAAATCTTTACTCTTTATTTATATATGCTTTGTATGGGTAGTTCTACGATAAGAGGTTTCGTTTCTATGGAGGATACGGCCAAGGAGAAAAAATTGAATTTGTCCATGAAACATATGTGTTATGCTTTTTGGCCCGTTTATGTACCTTTTCACATAAGGGCAAGTCAATTTATACATATTTTGTTACTTTTTGGAAGGCCAGGGTAAATACATCGGGCAGGGTAGAGACATCAAGATCAGGGTAGATACGAATTTGACCAGGGGAGGGAATTTGAAGCAATAAAAATAGTAATAAAATTCAAAGAATCAACTTTTACTAAATATTGTACTTAAACTTTATAATCAGGCAACATTTTTTATCACACTTATCATTAATCACACTAATTTATTTCCTATTAATCCCACTTTTCTAATTTTTCTCAAAGGTTTCTTTTTTTTTCATTCTGTACTATGCCATATTTTTTCAACAGTGTTCACAACATTGGTTATATTCAGCGCGTCGTTGCCTACGCTCTTTCGCTTTCTTCTTTCATATGTTTTGCGCCTTACGTTCTCTTTGTGGCCATTTGATCGACAGTTTGTTTAATTCCTTTCTCCTTCCTTTATTATATTTTCCTTTATTTCTTCTCCAACTTTTCTTCACGTGTTCACTTTTTCTATGGTGCCATAATCTATAACAAAATGAGACAAAAAATAATAATGATGACTATGCATACCCTACTATACATACACTTACTATACTTAAATAAGTACCTTGTATTTTGGAGATAGGACATTTTGCGGAAAGGAGAATTCATTTTATTTTTAATATTTAGTTATACTGAATGCAGTTTTCTTTCAATGACATGCTGTCCAATGACTGCATCCATTGTTATGCAGACGACAGCACCCACCACCCACATGGGAGTTTTCATGGACATCCTGCGGTCAAGCAGTCTGACATTACAGAAAAAAGGCAGCTTCTTGTCACTGAACTTGACCAGCTCCTGAAGCACTTTTCCTTCATTAGGGCTCTGAGACTCTGGTCGAGTTCATTGCCAAGAAGACATGCTTGTGCGTTTACAGCAAAGGTATCTTCCTTCCTTCCCCTTCCCACTCTTCAGAGCACGCCACTGCCACTGCAGTACAGCCTTAGTATCGTCGGCATGGATGTTAGCTGCAAACTAAACAACAAAAACTATATCGAGAGCATCATCAAGACAGCATCACATAAACTCGGGAGTCCTGAACAGAATGAGACGTTTCTTCACGCTGGAGCAGCGGTGTCTTCTTTACAAGACACAAATACAAGAAAAAAACAAGACGCTCCTGCGTGGAATACTGCTCCCATTTCTGGGATGGCTCCGCAAAGTACTTATTAGATGCTATCAATGCGTTGCAGCGACGTGCGGTGTACATTATTGGGAGTCCTGAGGTCATAAATACCTTTGAGCCTTTGCAGATGCGCAGAGATGTTGCATTACTGGCAGTATTTTACCGTCTGTACCAAGGTGAATGCTCTGATGAGCTCTTCCAATTAATCCCACCCTCGCCTTTCCTACACAGGACAACACGCGCAGGGCTTATATGCCACTCGCATACGGTGCGGAATATTCCATTAAGAATCAAGTGATTCGGTGAGTGTTTCCTCTGCCGCACCATTAAGACTTGGCATTCCTCATCAGCTCACGTGTTTCCTTCTTCCTACAGGCCCGGGTCCTTTAAGCGGGGCGTGAGAAAGCTTGTGATGATAGCGTCAAGCTGAGTGCCACCATTGTAACACTTAACGTGTTTGTAATAGTGACCTCCTGAGACTGCCTTCAGCTTACCATCAGACGGGGTGAAGTCATTATATGTATATTATCTCCCCTGGTCAGTATGTCTCTCCACTGGCAGTACTATTACCAGGGGAAATACGCCAGGGGAAAGACGTTTTCATGACTTATTAAATTATTTTAATTTAAAGAATACATGTTTCGGTTAATAATAGATTAAGCTTTGACTATTACGGTATTACTAAATTAGGACAGGAAATGCAAATGAATTTAATGATTATTATAAGTTTTATAACTTACCAGTGGAGAGACACAGTGACCTTGCGAAGCCACTACACCGCACGGACTCTTCACCATACAGTCAAAATGGCGTCGATCTAACCGCTCCTGTGCTTAGTATTGCTAATTTCACGTCGTTAGATGTCCTTGAACACGTTCAGGATTATGGTCGTCTTATATTTTTTATATTGTAGAAGCGATTAGAACAATGCCAGGGTAGATACGCAAAAAAAGCTGGACAAAAATTAAGTTCCAAAATTATTGAAAATAAACAAGTATTGTTGAAATTTTCTCTAATAATATTTAAGTATATTTACTTAAATTTGTAGTAAACGTAGTTTGCTTTAGCATATAATACAAATAATGTATGTATTGAATGCTAGTTAAATTAAAACCGGCAAAGGGACAGGCCAGGGTAGAGACGTTTTTAGACTTTACAACGAATTTTACAAAAAAATGCTTCAATTGGACATTTAATTCTAATGTTATTTAATAAAGGACATTAAAGTGATGTGATTCATTGTAAAAAAATAGCAACGCATAGAGTAAAAATACACTTTTAATGTGATTGCCGCAGTAGTTACCTCTTATCGTAGAATCACCCGTATATCACCACACGGATGACACTACACCCATCTATACATGATATATAATACCTACCTGTGGAGTTTTTGTTCCGTGCGCAAAATCCCCTCGGACCCACAGGAGTAGGTGATAGTGGTTATGTCGGACTCGAATCGACTAAAACGCAAGCCGTCTTCAGATCATCGGTTGCCGGAGGTGATTTTGTAAGTAACATATCCCTCACACCCCGGCCGACCCACTACGAGACCTAACAATGATGATGACGAAATTTTTATTGAGTTTAATATATGGCGATGCCTAAATTAAGTCATTACTATACTTACAAAACATTTTCCATAACATTATCCGCATTAGAAGCCATCGTTGCAATTGAGATCGTAGCGTGTTTATCTTTATTAAGTTTAATAGTAAATCATTATAACAATAGTGTATAATAAGACAAATAAGGTTTACTGTACCTAATATACGAGCGGTAATTTATTATGGGAAAATGTAACACGGTTTTATTTTAAAGCTGTGTGTACACGTTCATGAAATCGCTTCAAGTTTGGTAGCTTGCTTCGGTGCGCTTTTTTTAATCATTTTGGTTCAACTCAACTACTTGCAATAGGTATACAGCAGGATTTTGTCAAGATTTGTCTTTTCAATAAAAAACCGGCAACAAACGCAGTTTTTGCGTCCATCGCGAACAAAGAGATGAGAATTAAAAAATACGAGTAAATAAAAAAGCTATAGGTGAAGTCACTTATTGACAGCAGAGGGGAAGAGAAATAGAAAAAGGACGACATTTCGGCTACTTTTCAGCTACCGTTATTTAACAACTCAAAATGTCAACATCTAATAAAGTAAAAATTTTGAAATCTACTTTCGAAATCTAAAGCACACTTTTTCTAAGTATGTTTTAGATTTCGAAATTTTTACTTCGAATCGAAACTAACCCTCAACTTACTGAAGTTAATTTCTTTTTAATTTATATCTTTAAAAGAAGTAGTGACGCATATCCATAGAAGCAAGGACCGGAACAAAATAAGAGGACATTTTATCACAGCCATATGTCTGGCTGTTCGAAGTGCAGTCAGTTTTTTCGATACAATATGAAATGAAGTTTCAGAGTGCACCTATAGTTGTACATGCATGGTAAAAAATAACAAAATGTGAAGTCACTTATATGTCATTGACGGCAAAGGGGAAGGGAAATAGTAAAATGGGTAGGACAAAAAGAGAGGGAATTAAGCCTTCCAATACTCCCATGAATTGTGTACTTACAATAGTGATAATAACAACGATCTTTAACATTTGCAGTAGATAACTCTGATCTGATGCAAATAAAGACTATGACTACCATCATCAGCACAGTGCTAGTGCCGACTCTGTCAAAAGATACGTTCGACTGCCTCGAATGGGGTACGGTTTCGATTCCCGCTCAGTCTAAATATTTTGACTACATGAATATTTGCATTACTCTGAGTATTTCTATGAATAATATCATGTAGTTATTTAGAAAAATGTAACTGCCAGCTGTCTCAAAGATACTGTATATTATTTTGGATATAGAGGGCTTACAATTAAAGCCCAAATTCAAAAGAATTCAATCATTTCAATAAGTGAGCCCGGACTCGTTTGTTACAATGAAATAATGTATTCGCGTATGCACGTGCTAAACTAGTTTTGGGGTGGATTTTGACACCATATAACCCGATTTATATATCTAATATTCATTCATTACCCGCTGTGACTTGATATTAATTGCTAGATATGGACCCTATTGTCGTAAACAGGAAAGTTTTGTGGTCGTTTTATGAAATAGTTTCAATAAAAACTGGTTTCTTTGTATCCTTGAGCAATCAACGTCTTGTTAATCAAAATACCGTCAGTCAGGGTGTGTACTATTATGCTTTAGAAACAGTGTATACCACCTACAATAGTTAAACATTCTGATTGATGGACAAGGTTCTGGGGTAGGCTTTCCTATCTGGGATAGAGGGTCGGGCGATAATCTGTGAACCTCATCAATTAGCCAATTAGACTATTGTAGTTTACTGCTGGGCATAGGCCTCTCCCAATGTTAGAAGGCTTTGGCCTACTTGTATCCACGCTAGCTGTCTAGCTCGAATTAAATTCTGAATTTTGATTGATTGATTGAAATTTAATTCGAGTTTTCCTTCTCTCCCAGTGATATCGTCTGCGTACTTTCAGTTAGTCGTCGTCAAGACGTCCGTAAACCCAAAAGTAACCAAATCATAAAAAGGAGAAGCAGAAGAGTAAAGCCGGGGTTCTTAAGAAGTATACTCCAAAATTAAAAGACAGTATAGGCATAGGAAGGTACTTCGATGACTTTCAATGCTTCGCTGTAGGAGTGCTCAGCGAACGTCTACACCTGGCTTTATAATCATAAAGTTACAACTTGAATGTCAGATCTACAAATTTTAATGCTGTAATCACATAGTTCCGCCATTTTGGTTAAGTAATTCAAATAATGGAGCCGTCAAAAGACTCAATTTCAATAATAAGCTAATTAAATGTGTTTGTTTTAATACATTTCGTGTGAAGATTAAGCTTTTGAGAAAATTATAGATGAGTAACAATAAATAAGTGGGTAGTTATAGATTTAGTAAGTTTTAAATTAATGCTTTGAGGAAGGAATAAATTTGAGCCGCGATAGCCTAGTGGTATGGGTAGTGGACTGCTGAGACGAGGTCTCGGGTTCGATCCCAGGTTTTACCATGGCACACACCAATGACTTTTCAATGCTTTTCGAAGTTATGTGTGTATTTATCGCAAGTTTATAAGTGCCCGGTTAATGGTAATAGGCTCGCCACCTATTACATTGGTACCTAATATTTAATAATATATAGGTATAACAATATAGGCGTGAGTATATAAAAAAATTGACGTGGCGGCAGAGTGAGGCCTTCGCTGGCCCTGGGTTAACCGGGGCGGGAGTTATTTCACAGATTACCTAATAGTTGGAAATTATAGGTACCTATGCCAAAGACTACCTACCTCACCATCGGCAACAGAAGGCCCAAGATGGCCGTGCGTGCGATTTTTATTGGTTTCTGCATAGGGTATCCGAGGGGATATCCGCACGGAAAAAACTCGATCGTTGTTATTTTCACTAAGGTTTAAAACATTTATTTGACAAGTTGCAATATGTGGTAAACTTCAATGTGAACGCAAATGCGTTTCAAACTTGTTTTCAACATATATAAAACAAGTATAATTGTGTTTTTACAGGTATTCTACAAGTTTTTGACAAATCTTCAACCAGTTCTGTATTAAACATGTTTAGAACTTGCTTCTTGGTGAAATGAGGGATAATGGCTACGTCAAACACCCATTAGACTAACTTTAAAACCACCTTACAAAATAAAAACAAACCCGTCTTAGCCGTGTACTGTATCAACGTCAGATTTAGTAGCAAGAAATGATGAAAAGTCATTTATAGTAAATGACAGACAGACAATAAAATCTTATAACAACAATATGTTCAACCCAATCCAATTCTATTCAGATCATTTTATAAGATATCAAAACAACTTAAGTAATTCTTCGTCACGAATCAAAACAAATGAACATATTTTAATTTTCATCCTTATTCCTATTGTAACAAAGTTTAAAATTGTATAGCATTTATTAAAGATTGGACTTTATTATGCAAATGAGAGGGTATAGTATAGCTTTGTAGGGTGAGAGCGCCAGTTATTGGCCGTGTGATCGCTAAGACAAACAGTGGTCAAATTGTTAAATTCTGGTAAATGTCTTTATTTGAAGGGTTTAGGTGACTTAACTATGCATGAAATTGAATGTGGTACCTACATGCTTTTTAATTCCTTCTTATTTTGGTTGTATTGTTGACAAAATACAGAGTGCTATTAAAGTAAGTGGCAATTAATGGAAGTACCTATTGTAGTGTTGTATATGTAAATGTGAATATCTATCAGGACATTCAAGGACTCTTCACACTTGTTAGCTATACTAGGTTGGTAGTTGTGTTTGTTTCCACCACATAGTAACTCAGTGTAATCAAAGTACTTTCAGATTTTGAATTTGTATTGAAAATGGTTTTATATTTATTAGTGGCTAGGCCGAGAACTAACAAGTTTACCCCACTGGTCCAAATTAAATGGTGCATCCATCTGGCTTTCCCACTGATGGACGATACAAGATTATTATCTATTCTAATTAATAACTGTGTTATTATAACTCAAGTAGGTAGATACTATCTAAGTAAGTATAAGACAATACCACAAAATATTACGTTATCAACGTTTTTTTGACCATTCATCATAAGAAAAAACTTTGAAATTAGAAAATGGAGTGAAAAACAAAATAATTTTATAGTGCGCGGCATCTTACTTGGAAAGGTTTTGTAGTAGTTGGGGTAAGTTCGCATATCGTACACTTAGAGACACAAAAAGTGCTTGTCATTATTCTATTCATTCACCAGAATGCCATTATTTATTTTGAAACATGTCTGCTTTACTGCTAAAGAAACCGATAAATCGTCTCAGATGCGCTGACGGTTCTTGCCATCTTGCCAAGCTAGGTACGTGCCGATTTCTGTACCTATTTCCTTTTCTTTGGGATTGGCTTCCCTGTCATGTAGCAGAACGTCAATATTTTCCGTGGAGCAACTGATATCGAAATTACTTAGACTAGTTTGCAGACTTTTAAGGCTCCAACTACCATAGACATTACTATCATAGACATTGGCATGGCAGCCGGGACCGGCGGAATAAGGTACTTTCCTAGGCACGAAAATACCCAGACTTATTAAGGTATTTGCACAGAGCGAGAATCGAATCTACGCTTCGCAAGCGCAAATAACGTAGGTAATGTTTGATGATTGTGGCAAGCAGCTCACGAAAGTAAATATTTTTAATTACTAGGCAACATTGCTTACCTGTTTCGTCAATATAGCACGGTAGAAGAACTGTATCATTTTCATAAGTTTTAACAGTCACTGGTACACTTTTGAAAGGCTTTTCACATATTATCACTGTTGTTTGAGTTATCAGAAATATTATAATGGACGTCGAAAACAACATTTTAAAGTTCTTCCTATAATTGTAGGTTATAAAACACTGTTTATCACTATAAAAATAAAATACTTAACTATGTTTTTGTAAACAATCATTCCTAAACACGATTTAAAAAAAGTAAAGTAGTCATATTTCATTCTTTTTACTTATAGTATTACATATAAAATATATACAATTTATTTTGCATATTATTCATTTAAAATTTTTGTAGAATAAGAGTTTTGCATTTGGTAGAAAATCAAAATTACTTATTATTTTTTATCTACTTATAAAAACATCTTAAGTGACCGAACAGACGTCACAGATAAATAACCGGAAAGAAGTAAAGCGCGACAAATTCGTTGATTTCCGAACAAAATTAATTTGTAGCAAGCCAACGGATGTGCAGTCACTAACTTTTTTTTATATTGTTTGCGTTTTTGTCGTTCAAATTATAGGATTTACGGTCTACCGCGTATAGTGTGACACTGGCTGTTTAATTACTTTCAAAATGATAAAACAAAGAAAAAGTTTATTTTAGATAAACACTTCATAATTTAAAAAAATATTGTTTTTATTGAAATTTTGAGGCATCAATGTGCTTACTTTCAAAATTTTTTCCAATTTTAAATTAATTATTTTATTTTTAATTATGGTTTAGCAAGTGATGTTAATTTATTAATAATTCCTGTACGTTTTTTTTTAATACCAAAGACGATTTGACTATGCGCGTTTTGAAGCACTTGTCAAGTGAACTATGATAGTATTCGAAATTCGAACGCGCGCGTCTTGGCGGGAAACCGGAGAGGAACTGTCATCGCTAACGCATGCGCCCGACTCGAGCAGGCAATTAACGCTAATTCAGCCAGAGACACAACGAGGGGAATATCCACGGAATGTTAAAAAGATGAGTCCTTTAGTAACTGCTTCCTAAAAGCGGCGATTCTCTCTGGTCTCACTAGTTATATGATCCACTAATGGGACCACGGGGATTATTTCTCCTGTAGTTCCACCACACCAAGCAAAACTCAACTGTAGATGCGAATCACTCGGACCATTTACTAGTATATACCCATGGTCCTACTATAGGTAAACAATTTAGGTTATATAGTGGGTCGAATCTTTGGAGATGCCGTCGTACCGCCACCGGGTTTCTTTCGAACGCGCATTATTTCTTGACTCCCTACAATTTTTTGATTGGCCAACCAATTTTGAACTTTCCCGTCCGGGTCTCCGTTACCATTAGAGTACAAACAAATCTCTTTGTGTGCCCCAAACTTTACAGTATTCACTCAATTAATGGTATCACCTTTAATTTAACAGAATGCATAAGAAGAGCGGCCAGCTAAGATTAGACAATTGAAGGATCAGTTACGAGGAAGTTCGCCAATAATGACATGTAAAGATGACTTCGTTTTCCACACATACACATGCTCACGCCGTCAATCCCTGTAAGGGTAGGCAGAGGTGTATTAAACACCCACATTTCGCCAAATATGCTATTCGGGCCCACGTAATAGAGGGCGAGCCCATTCCCGCCAATCGGTCACTTTGTAAGAAATAGGTATGCTGAAAATAAATTCCTAACCCAAAATGTTGCAGCTAAATAATATTGGAAATAAAAGTTATGCGGTTTAAATCGCAAGGAAATTAATTACGTGCTTAGCCGCACATGCACTTCGAATTATTATCGTCATGAGAGTATCAAATTTCTTTTTCTCCGAGCGGAAATCCCTACGGATACCCCACGCCAAAGTCTGCGAGGGTGGTCATGTCATGTCGGCCTCGAACAGTAGTAACTATTTATTAATCTGTGCTCGAACCGAGTATGGCGGTTAGCATGCCGAAGTTACGACTTTTACACTTCCAATCCGGAGCATAGGGTCTGGTCTAGCGACTCCTCTCATGAGCGGTCAATCAAGGCAAGAACAAGGAGTACACGGTGTCGGGTGGAGCCGCCTATCACCCTAGTAGAAGCAGGCTACGGCGGCGGCGCAAAGTGCCACCCTATGCCCAGGGACTAGATGGGGACACTATGGTCCCTACATTAGGGGAAGAGGGTCATCTCAAAAGAGATGTCCCCGGGTCTGTCGGGATGCGAGAGACCCATGGACGGTGTGCGTTTTAGTCGGTTTGAGTCCGACGTAATCATCTCCACCGGTTTTGGCAGTGGTTGCCCAGTAGATTGTTCGTCTGTTCGCGGACTATATTTTCATATATCGAAATAATAAGACAGCAAATTTTTTTATGCCGCTGTTCCTAGAATTGAATTAAAATTGAAATGATAAACTAAACTTCTCAGTAGACAAGTTTATCTTTTTGTTTAACCTGATTCGATAGTCCGATAGCCTCTCTTGTTTATAATAAGTACGACGAATTGTATTTAATTTTTATTCTTTTGTTAACCTACATAAATATAATTAAAATATTCTGGAGTTATCTAAGCATCACTACATAGTATAAAACAAAGTCGCGTTTTCTGTCCCTATGTCCCTTTGTATGCTTAAATCTTTAAAACTACGCAACGGATTTTGATGCGGTTTTTTTAATAGATAGAACATTTAAAAAAACGCAGTGACACAGTCGAAGTTGCGCGGGTCATTATAATGCCACTCATATTGAAATCGGATCAGAAATGGTTCATTTTGACGTTTTGTAACATAACATCACATAACATAAACTCACACCTATATCCCCGAAGGGGTAACCAGAGGTGCTAGCATCCATATTTCGCCAGTTTTATATTTAGGTCCCAGTGTCGCGAGCCTATAGCCATTATCCGGGCACTAAACTTATAAACCTGCGATAAATAGGTACACACATAACTTCGAAAAGCATCGAAAAGTCATTGGTGTGTGCCGTGGTAAAACCTGAGAGCGAACCCGAGACCTCGTCTCAGCAGTCCATTACCCATACCACTAGGCTACAGCGGTATTATTGTGCCAGTGTTGAACATTGTGTTTTTAATACCTATCTTATGCAAAGGTTCTAACGCTGTATTCAAACCTTGAATACAAGATTCCTGGCTCCCAGCTGATTGAAATTAAGAAGTATCTACGTAGGTACTTACAGCTCGATAGTGTTTTATCGTAGGTGTATAATATAATCACCGCCCACAAATGCTTGTTCCAAAACGATAAAAATATATAAGTAGCTACTCCATTTAAGGACGTAGGTACTCCATTTGATGCTTTGTATATACCTATCTTTTTTTTCTGTATCGTGAAATAACCAGGCATTTCTTCTAGGCGGCAGCAGTAGCAGTCACTTAATTTAAAAATAGAACAAAAAACCAACAATATTATCATAAATTAGGCACTTACTCTAACTGTGGTAGGTAGCTATTACATGGGCCCACTATGCGTATCCGGCAATAAATACTTACATAAACAACAATTTAAAAGTAATTACATACTTTTCTGTAGTAAAAATAAATTATTTAACTACGCTTTAATAAATAATATAAAACGTTCGTTTTTATTTTATCGATATTAATTATTTTTAAATCATCCACCCAACCATTAAATGGTAAATTATTTGACAATAACGACGTGTGACATCGTATTCTCAAACGTTGAACTTTATTTCATATGTAGGTAGGTATATGGCACTACATAGTATAAAATAAAGTCGCGTTTTCTGTTTATTCTTTTTTCGTTTTCTATTTTTCTTGTCCCTTTGTATGCTTAAATCTTTAGAACTACGCAACGGATTTTGATGCGGTTTATTTCAATCAATAGAATGGTTAAAGGTTTATATGTATATAACATCATGCTACGACTAACAGGTGCGGAGCAGGAATGAAAAATGTTGCAAAAACGGGGTGACGCAGACGAAGTCGCGCGGGTCAGCTAGTTTTTTTATAATTTCCTGAGAGCTTACAATATTTACTGTTTTTTTTTCCAATTCAATTCATACTTTGTAGAGACATGGCATTTAAGCACAGTAAGCTTGACTTGATTGACAATTATTTGAAAATATATTTTAAATGTTAGAAACATTATTTTATTATAACTTTATGTACATGCAACAAACATGCTTACCCATTGCACAAAACAAAGACACTACAAAAATGTTAATCTTCTTCTGCCTACCTTATCTGAGAGAAAGCTAATAAATATTCCATTCCAATCTGTCAATAAGTATAATTCTCTACATAATCCAGATTACTAATAATTAAAAAAATAACAGAGCACAAGTAAGTCGGGTACGGCCTAATTAAGTCGATTCATTCGATGTTAACACCTGCATCGATCGTATTCGATTCATAGCACTCGACTAATGAATATAAATTATTCGAATTTTGAAAACGTTTTAAGTAATGTTGATTGTGATAATGCACATAGGGATTAAGGAGTTACTATAGAAAATTTGTTTTAATATTAAGCTACATAGTTTTGGTAGAATCGATGGAGAAATTCCAAATGCTCGGACCAATAAATAGGTCAATGAAATAATAAGTTTGACAACCGTTTACCTGCCTGATGATAAGCTGTAAGCAAAGTCTCAGGAAAAGGGGTCACCATTACGAACATATAAACACGTTTTTAGTATATTACTCCTTTTGTAGATAAAAAGTCGCGGTAGCCTAGTGGTATGGGTAATGGACTGCTGAGACGCGGTCTCGGGTTCGATCCCAGGTTTTACCATGGCACACACCAATGTCTTTTCGATGCTTTTTGAAGTTATGTGTGTATTTATAGCAGGTTTATAAGTGCCCGGTTAATGGCAATAGGCTCGCCACCTATTACATTGGGACCTAAAGATAAACTATCGAAATGTGGGTGCTAGCACCTATGTCTACCTCTTCAGGGATATAGGCGTGAGTTTATGTTATGTTATGTTATGTTTGTAGACAAAAAGGTAGAAATGATGGTGTACTTCAAGATAAAATGAGACCACCCTAAAGCCTATGCTGTTGAAGAAAAATCATTTGAGATAATCTCACAATCGTTAATAATTATATTAACATATCATTGATATCACTCAAAAAACACATTCAGAAAATATTCTACTCCCTTCCTTCTCTTTAAAATCGTTTAATCGACTAATTCCAATAGTTTGGCGTATAGCAAATACTTATAAAGAATGACAGCATAAAAGAAAATAAAATAACCCGAAGTTTAACTCTCACAGTAACTTATTGCAATTGCTATTAATTGGTGGTAACTTAACTCCATCATTAAGTTAAGTGAAAAGCTAACAGACACCAGATACTGTCCCCTATAAGTTATTGAAGTTATAGAACTTCAATTTATCCATACTCCATACTAATATTATAACTGTGAAAAAAATTCTGTCTGTCCGTACCTTAAACTACTGAACCGATATTGATGAAATTCGGCACAGAGATGGACTAGATGTTTTGAAAGAACATAGGCTACCTTTTATTGAGAAATGGGGTTTAAAGGGATGAAAAATTGTATGAAAGTACGGCATTCTTGAGGGTAACCTAACCTAATGAACCGGCTTACATGTTTCCTTCTTCCTACAGTCCTGGGTCCTTTAAGCGGGGCGTAAAGAAGCATGTGATGAGACCGTCAAGCTGAGCGCCACCATTGTAACACTGTACGAGTTTGTAGTGGTGACCCTCGTTCCTGAGAATTTGCTTTGAGCTCACCTTCAGTTTAGGTTCAGCCAAATTGACTTGTCACTACATATTATAAAACAAAGTCGTGTTCTCTGTCCCTATGTCCCTTTGTATGCTTAAATCTTTAAAACTACGCAACGGATTTTGATGCGGTTTTTTAATAGATAGAATGGTTAAAGAGGAAGGTTTATATGTATATAACATCATGATACGACCAATAGGTGCGGAGCAGGAGTGAAAAATGTTGCAAAAACGGGGTGACGCAGACGAAGTTGCACGGGTCAGCTAATCCTAGATAAGAAAAAATAAACTTGTATCCTGGTAGATTAGACCTAGGATATATGCTAAGCTTAGATTAATATTATGAGGCTAAATTTGATCGCGATAACCAATATCCACGCGATCGCAGCCGCGGGGAACAGCTAGTTTATGGCTTAAATTCATTAATTTTTACTGTACCTATTTATTTTTATTATAACATATTTATTGTAGTTATCCCAGTGGGTGTTAACATAACATTAACATATTTGAATGACCACGTTTCAATGTTTATTGCGTTTTCAATGTGGTAATTTTAACCGTATTTATACATATATAGCGAAGACCCGCCGCCATATTGGTTAATTCGTTCAGAGTTTCTGACCTATTATAGGCAAGTTCGTTTATTCCATAACCATATTAGGACTTAATTGTTATTTTTTATTTATGCAAATTATGCTCGATTAATTAGATAATTACGTAATCGATTCTAACCACTCGACTAAGGACTTTATTTGGAAGACATTAACATTTTTTAAATTATTTATTAATTTTTTTAAGTACTAAATTGAGTATATTATTGTTTTAAGTAGTTATATGGAAGTTATTTTAGATTATTGAAGGGTTTTTCCAAGCGACTTCAAATTCAATATGGGGTTTATAAAAAGTAAAATTACAATGGTTCTATAGGGTCGTCAGCACGAGTGTAATGCCCTTCTGCCTGTAAATCCCCGAAGGGATAGGCAGAGGTGTATTAGATTCGTCAACACTTTCAATCCCACGTAAATGTGGGGGAGTCGTTAAGTGGGCTTACTGTATATTTATGGACACTATGGACCAAAAACTGGAGTAGCACTATTCTAGTCCGCTGGAATACATTACAGTAACCAGTTATTTTTATTAAAAATATATATTATTCTAGATGCTCTAATGAACCCGCGCCTTAACAGTAACAGTATGACCAATCATAAAATCCTAATTTAATTTTATTTATTTATCTGTAAACACAATTAGGTCGTTTCTAATGTAACTGGCCACTAACGAGTTGTCTTATTTATGGTATTAGATGGCCCTAGAGGCGATGAAACGAGGCTTTGAAGTTTGAATTGGCTGTATAGAGTGCGTCCAAGTACGGATGAATGAACCCAATTAAAAAAATATCTGGTTAGAATTATTACTCCCACGAAATATTGCATTCTTAGGATAACAATAGTATAATCTACTGTAATACTAGCTATAGATTTTAAGTATTATTTTGAAAAATATAATAATATTTTATTTCTCTTTTATTTAGCTTTCTTACGTGCCTACTCAATGTCAGTTTGAATGTTTTTGGTATTAGGGCTGCCACATTTTTTTGAAGGTTAGGTAAATTGGTGACCAAGGACAGTCCTAGGGTATAATAGAGTTCAACGGGTAGTTCCTGGGGTAGGTCCCACAGAACTGTATATAATTTTCAATGAGTAAGTAGTTAGTCTATGACTAAGTCCAAGAAACTCTAAATAATTGACAGTTAGGTGTAATGTACAGATGCCTGATTGCATCCGAGGCTGCGACCTCGGAGCTCAGAGTCCACCTTCCTACATTTCTTCTTTCACTTCGCACGATCTTGGGTGTCCATGGTAGTGAGTGAGCTCATTGGCACGTATACCGGTTGATTTTATAGTGGTTTTGGAAAAAAAGATTTTGGCCACAATTTCGATAGTAAAATCGTAAGGAAGTCCTAATTTGGCGAAAAAACTTTTTTTTTTACACTTCCCATACATTTTTCTGTTCACCTGTACAGTAGAACTCAAAAGTGCAGTAGCAATCCTACGCAACTATAGCGTCAACATTCTAGCGCTACTTGTGACCTTTTTCTTTTAAGACAATTTACACACACACGTAAATAGTTCTTCCGTAGGATAGTATCGACAATTTCGCTTTGTCTACTTCAGTTACCCGTGGCTGAATGGTTCCGGCATGAGGTTTATGAGATTCTGAGGTAGTAAGTTCGAATCCTATGATACCTGTAAATACTTTTTGGGTTTCATTTATAAAATATGAATATCAGGTTGATGAATAAAATATGTGTCTTAAGTAGAATTTAGGTATTATTTGTTAAACTTTAGCAAAGATCATCGTAGAATGTAAAAAGTATGAAGGTAGATTTGAAATAAAATGGAACAATTACCGGCTTAGAGAAAATAAAACGATGTTGTTGGTGTTTAGTTGCGAGTGCTTGTTATTCCCGTGATTCGATTAAATATTAATTGCAACATGTCTACAAGTAATATAAGTATAGAAGTCAAAGCTAATATTGTGGCTTTATTTATATGAATGGATTAAATATAAGTGAAATAGCTAATGAAACTGGCTTATCCGTAAGTATATTACTATACCATTTTATTTTTATATTATGCTAGCTGTTGCCCGTGGCTCCGCCCGCGTGGATATCGGTTATCGTGACCAAAACATAGCCTATGTGTTATTTTGTAGTATAAGCTATATTATTGTAAAGTTCTATAAAATCCATTCATTAGTCTTTGCGTAAAAGATTAACAAACCTCCAAACATTCACATTTATAATATTAGTAGAATAATTATTCAAATAGATCTGGTGTTTTAAGTAAGTTAATAAACCGTTGCTTACAATAATGTGTAAAAACGTTCTTTTTAGAGGAATACTGTGAGCCGTTGGGTGAAGAGGTTTGACGAAGAGGGTAGCCTGAAGGTTCGTGCAAGAAGTGGACGGCCTCCGCTGATTAACCACAACCAGCGGCACTATATGGTGGCAGAGTATAAAAGCAATGGTTTCATACCAACACGACGATGGGCCAATGACTTTGACGTGTCATTGATGACTGTTCGCCGCGTACTCCATGCCGAAGGCCTACATCACCAGACGCCAGCAAAGAAACCTTTTTTTAACGCAACGGCATAAAGACGAAAGGTTACGTTTTGCCGTAACACGGAGTCAGGCAGAATAAGCGTTAATAGGTATGTGGAGGTGGAGCAGCGCGCAAGAACCAGGCGAATTTAGAATTCATTCCGCCGCGAGCGAACAGCAGCAGTTATGTGGACGTTTTAAATAATATAATGTTACCTACAGTAATTAAATAACTTTAGTTTTGTGCACGACAATTGTCTAATACGTCGTGGTGTCATGTTCGCGAATGGCTTAGGGAACATGTAGACGTCAACGTTATTCCTTGGCCAGTACGATCCCCTGATTTAAACCCAATAGAAAGTATATGAGGTATAATGGTCCAAAGATGGGACTCAAGGGATGAGATATGTCCTGAATTATTAAAACAATTACAAAAATTAATAATTATTAGCAGGAAAAATATTATTCATTATTAATATTTTGCCCGCCTACAATACTATTATTGTCTCTGAGCCTATTCCCAACTCAGTTGGGGTCGGCATTCTAGTCTAACTAAGATGCGGCTGAGCTTCAATATTTTCTGTGAAGCAACTGCCATCGGACCTCCACAACCAAATTGGCGATATCGAAATTCTACAGTACTAATTATACTTAATTGGATGTTTGGAAAAAAGTAATCTTGTTGTTCTATATTACTTAAATCTGTGAAAAAATAATACTTTTGTTACATAACTTACAAGTAAGTAAACTATACCTACTTAATGATCTTTCTATGTATTACAAAAAATATAAATTCAATAACCCAGTTAGGTAAGAAGTAGTTTTTGTGAATGTGGTGAAAAGTGGACGTGCTGGCTATAGGACAAGTCAGTTTAAGATTGTAAGATTGAGGTTAAGTTTCAATCCTCTTTTCCTTGAGAAAACGAATACTTAAACTATAAACCTCAATAAAATTTACATTGAGCAGGCAGGTAGATTGTAAAGATGAAATATATTTAGTTACTGATCAAACATTTTGTATCATTTCTTTTCATAACCCCATAATTTAATCACATAAATAACTATTAATGCCAACTTCATGCAAAAATACTTTATAATTATTCTAAATTATGTTTTTGTCATAAATATAAAAAGTCGATATACGCTGGAATCGAACCACAAGCATATCCAATCATTGCGATTCGATAGTGTCTTGCATTAACCGCTTAGCTATCAGTTGATTTACGAAGGCCAATGAATTACTGTATTAGTATCTAATGACTCACAGCAGTTGTAAACAATAACACATTATGAAAACGAACATATTATTGTCCTTCTCTAGCACGAACAATTCAAATCTTGTTGCATTGAAATCCATTAGAGATAGATATATACCATTACGCACACAAGTAAACTCAACGAAGCGCGATGTTGCATTGAAATCCATAAGAGATAGATATATACCATTACGCACACAAGTAAACTAAACAAAGCGCGACGGTCGCACGGTAAACCATATTGAGCCTTGATGTGCTACTGCACTTATGAGCTCTGACTGTACATTATTGCCATACATAAAGTATTTTTTTTTCTTTCAAAATTAAAACTTCCAGTCGATTTTGCTACCGAAACTGTGTGTGAAACAAAATATTCTTTTTCCAAAACCACTATAAAATCACCGTGTATAAACCTCCACGTTAAGCCTAGACAAAATGCATTCACTCGTAGGCGAATCCACAGGTACATTCGCCATCGTGCACAGGTGCCTCTAGCACGAACCATTTGCGAGAAAGTATTAGTATCGAATTCAATAGCAATTATTATTCATTTACATTAGGATGACCTCACTATCGAGTTGACTTCGTGCTACCGTCTTACGTATTACTCGGTTATATTATTGGGGACTCGGATAGTGGTTCGTGCTAGAGGCACTGACTAGCGATATTCAATTGTCAGACAAAGTATGGATCACATAACATTCCGACTACGATTGACGATGTAGCCAATAGAAATGTATTTTGTCTAGGCCCCAAGGCTCCTTGGGCTTACCCCTCCTGCCGGGACCCAGCGTGGACGCCATTGCCAGACACTTTTTACCCACCACGCACCAACGACAGTTACTCTCTCACATCTAGACTCCGAATAAAGTGTCCAAGTATCTCTAGATACATTATTCGTATCTAGATAATTTACCTACATGTCTCACACTTAAGAAAGAAGGGAGTTTACAAAACATACGTGTGACAACCCTAGTTAACGGGTAGTTATAGTTTAATTATGATCATAATTATTTGTATTGCGCGACCTCTTGACTCAATACTTTGATATTTAAAGCAAACATTATAAATTTCATATTTAAAAAGTAAACACCATTCCTATTGCTACATTTATTACATTTACATTACATTTATGTTTCCGCTATAAACGGGAAAATTAATGTTTACTCCAAAAAGTTATCATTAGAGGAACATTATATTGACATATTTTACTGTTATATTGTATTTGCATGACGCGAGATTGATCATGGTGATACATTTATAATTACAACCAACATATATCTACCCATGTAGGTATCGCAAATTATGAATAAATAAATAAATAAATAAACAAAGTGTGCTTTAAATGGGATTTTATGACATAGTAACTAGGACCTTTATGTCAAGTTTTATTTTATTTTATAACACTTTATTCAGTTATCTAGTTGGAATGATGATGGATGACGATGACGGATGATAGTTGCCCAGTATAGCGGTGGAGACTTTACTAGAAGCTTTTCGAAGGGAGATTTTGACACCAACACGAAAAATCACAATTAGTTAACTACAATATTCCACATTCCTACACCTGTGCGGTTTGTCTAAGCTGTTATGTCTGAAACTCCGCCATTTTTACAAATAAAAACTCGAATTTACACCAAATATAGAAAATGCAACACAGGAGCCTTATGACACTTTTGGCGTTCCCGCCAAAACTCCGAACAAAATGTGCCGCACACACACCCGAGCTTGCAGACAAACTGTGTAAACAGTTTTGCAGGACCAATTACTAATGGTTGTATAAATTATATTGTATAATAAAATATATACAATATAATAAAATTAAATAGAAAAAAAAAACGTAACACAAAACGAACAAAATATAATGAAACGTGTATTTGTTTTGTTTAAACCATTAACAACTTTGACAGAAATAGATTTAAGTCTCTGTCTCTAGATTTCTTTGTTTTTTTCTTTGATTTTCTTTGATATTTTTTCTTTGTTTCTTTTTAAAAGAATATTAGCAACCAAAGTTACTAATATTCCCTCTAACCCCTCCAGCTAAGCTCAATGGCTTGTGTTAGGAGTGGGTTCACGTCGGTAGTGTAATGGCCAGGATTCGAACCCGGGGCCTCTCGATCGTAAGGCCGACTCCTTAACCACTAAGCTACCGCCGCTTCTCTATATATTATAAGTCACAAGTTTTAAATTCGGTAACGCATTAATATAGAAGTCTGTGGGTATTTACGTTAGTAATATTACTGCCAATGATTTTAAAACTGTGAAGCTCTTACTAAAGGTTGATACTCAAATCTATCAAGACCTAATCTGTACCGAACTCGTAAAATTTCATAACTGCTTAATAAAAATCAAATACCTACGTCTATATTATAGAAAGCTTGAATGCAACCTTTGACCCGGTCAAATTGTCGTATAAAGATGTTACAAGTTATATATACAGGCTGTTCTATTATTACGCGTTAAAATTGAGAAAGGATGGATGAACTCAACTAGCTCTTTGCGGTCCAAGCCAAAGTCTACTCACGCCTACTGATTGACAGACGAAACTTTGACAATAATCTTCTCGATTTGTGGTTATATTATTCTCCAAATACTTCTTTCCATCCCATGGTTGCCTGCACGATATTTATCGCAGGTTTATTAGTGCCCGGTTAATGGCAATAGGCTCGCCACCTATACATTATATATTACATTGAGACCCAAACATAAACTGGCGAAATGTGGGTGCTAGCACCTCTGCCTACCCCTTCGGGGATAAAGGATGTCAAACTAATTGCTCGTTTAAAAAATCTATAAACACAAATTAGCGTCCGCATCAGCGTCAGTGTAAAAGAAACACTCCGTATATGAACTAAAGATTTATGAATAGGAGCTATTTGTTGAGTTCTATTGTGCAGGACGGACAGCCGGACGATAATAATATTATAAGCGATCATTCCATCATGGCCGGACATTATTCTGTTGCTTTGTCAATGAATTACTACGAATTTAATCCCGTTTAAAATTCTTTGCCGTGTTGGCTCCCGGTAGAGTTGCATAGGGTCACCCTATCTCTGCCCTTGGGAGTTGAAGGGGGCGAATAAGTAATAGAACTGTTTTCCATTCGATAGTTTAACCATGAAGTAGACAAAGTACCCGCTTGATGGCAATATACTACCCCTATTACGGGGGACCGATAATTAAGTACAGTTGGCGAAATATATGGCCTCTGTCTACCCGTTCGGGGATTTACAGGCGTAATGTATGTAAAATTCTTGCTCCATAGACACGCAACTCTTGTAATTTGCCTTTTTAGATAAATAAATTGGGAAAAGAACTCTGAGTATGTACCTACAACTTAAAGTAGATTTGGATAGGGACTATGCGTTAATGCACGTAAACAATACAATAGATATTTACTCTCAGTTGGAATCGAACTCGGGACCTCTAAACATGATAATGGATATATGGACATACCTACGGCTACGCTATATTACTCCGCCATAGTTCATTCAAGAACTCATTGGAACTTGATTTTGTTACTAACCATCTTTGTGAACCCTATTAAATTATTAGTGAAATAAAAAACTTTTTGGAAGTACATTCAATAAAATATCTAAATATTATCATCAACGCCATCTGTACTCCGCTAAAAAACTAAATGGCGCTTCATACTTGGCACATAAAGGTACTAGAAATAATGTTGCCCAAATTAAATAAAATAAGAATGATAGTTGACGGACTGCTATTTAAGATTTATGTCGCACTAGAATTCGAAAATCCTGTTTAAAAAAGCGTTAACTAGGAATTTCATACAACACCATTAAGTTATTAAAATCTTAAAAAGATAGTAGAGTGTAAATCTCTTGATTCCATTATTTCAACTAGCAAGGATTTCACAAGATGTCCGACAGCAATAATCAAAGTGAAATTTTAGAACCCGAAAGTAAAAAAATTAAAATTGACCATGAAAATGACAACGGTACTAGTGACACTCAGTTAAAACTAAAAGACTTTATTTTGGAGAAGATCCTAAACAATAGTACAAATAGAAAAAGTGTGTGTGTGTTAGGAAAATTCAAAGACAAAAGTGGCGTGGCTCTCATTCATTTAGAGAAAAATGCTTTCAAAGAAGAGGATTTGGACAATGATGGTTATTTCTCTGTAGAAACAAACCTGAAAACATTTTTCCAGAACGACATTTATGGAAATTACGAGTGTTTCCCGCCAAGTTCGATTAACGGTGAGTTACTTTCGAAATCGTAAACCAAGGCCTCTTTTGTTTCGAGATGCCGAAGTCTCGTTAATTCATTAGTCATTCCGTGAGCGCGTATATTTTGGTCTCCTTTCATGAGTATTATATTTGGTACACGTTGTGAAATCGTGATTCTTATTCTCAGTATAATTATCTTTCGTCATGCTATGGCCAGTGTTGGCCTTTTGGTGGAAAGTATAAAATTATTAATTCGTACGTTTCGCTCGAAGAATCTGCTCGTGTAAATACCATGTGGCAGACAGCTGTCTCAGATAAGGTCCGATAAGCACTGTTTTAGTGTAGTAATTATTTTCCTTGTCGAATTAGATTAGCTACGATCTGTTGTGTAAGAATTACATTTTCTAAACGTAATTATTTGAATTTGTATTGTCATTGTTTTAAAAATAAATTCCACCAGTTGTGATTTGGTACGTATTTTCTTTTGATACAATATAATAATAATACTGGTAACAGCTGATTGCTAAGAGCCTCGACCACTACCTCAAGAGGCTATTGTTGGGCAGCTGGATCAAGGGTTTGATGCAGGAAGCCATTCAATATGGCATATGCAATCGGTGCACAATTCAGATTATAGGAACACTTCATCATGATATATACTTAATCATCGGGCCATCCTATAAACATTGGGTTCTATGAGTGAGTTCTCCAGGATATAAATTGAAATAAGACTGGGAAAAAGGAATGTTCCAATGGAATAATGCCCCTTGGGAGGGTTTTCCCTGCTGGTTTGAGTCCTATTGTAGCATACACTGTTTCAGTTTCTGCCACTTTCTCACTCCTAGGTTTTGTACAAAGATATGCATATCACTTGCATACTTTGTTCTTTTAAAGATAACTTTATGGTGCAGGCTAATTTAATTGCTGTGCAATAGAGGCAACTGCTATGTTATCATAGACATTTATATGTATGCCATAACAATTTATACTCTCAACATGAGACAAAAAATAGTGAAGCTAATGATTAATGTAATAAAAGAATCAAGATATTGTTTAATTCCATTGTGTAAATATTATAATAGCTGTTTGAATTAGTGATGTAGTTAAATTAACGATATAACAAAAGCAGAAGTCATTAGTTTATTACGCACTATGCTATTAGCTATTTAATTATATACCTATTATAATATATATATATATATATATATATATATATAATATGGTAGTTAAGCCACATGGTAGTTAGACTAGAAATAATAGGGACTACGCTAGGGCACGGATAGATCCCACTTTGCAAATATTTGTATGTATGGATATCATTATTAATAAGTTGCATATGATTATTAAGTTATTGACCCCAGTTTTCATACAAACATCTATAGCAGTTGTTATAAGTAGAAATATGTGAACTGGCTCACACACAAGGGCTGGACGAGGGCTGATCTCTGATCACCCTTCGAGCATCCCTATATGAAATAATAGGAATAATAACTGAATCTTCAACTTGTATTTTCCAGGTATAAAGACAACAATAATATACCCCGCTACAGAGAAGCACATAACTAAATACAGCCAGCAGCAAATACACATTGTGTTGGAGACACCAGAGTTGTATGAGAAGCTCACTCTCCCACATTTAGAGAAGGAGCAGTTCAGTTTACAGGTGACTACAATACTTAATACATGAATTACATTCCATCATTAGATATACAGTTGTTCAGTTTAAAATTTTGGTTACATTTATGGACCCGGTCGGGCATAGCACAATATTTGGAGCTGAGTTTGTTTTACTTAATTCTTCTTATTACTTGTTTGTGTTCTTATTATATTCATTTAATTTTTATTTCTTTCAATTATATTATCGCGCGTTTATTGTCTTGTAATGTATATAATATGTCAATTAGCAATTGAATTGAAGGGGTAGTCAGAGTTGTAATTTAATAGTAGTATTGTATTTATGTTATATTATAAAGTAATTATGAATTTAAAAAAGATCATTTTCTTTGGTTTCTCAAATAAGTCGAAACTATCGCGGTACAGATCCTGTATATGGTATATACCATAAGAACACCGGAGTTTAGCCCAACTTAAGTATTGTATGAACAGATCATACAATACCAAGTTCTTCAAGGAGAAAATATTTTTGACGAGGATGTCTTTTTAGATACATCGGTAATGGAGAACACTTTCGGCTATCAGCGTAACATTCTTATTAAACACATATGACAATATTATGTAATAAGCTAATTTGCCAATAATAATAACTAAATTGTTCATTTACAGTGGTTATACAATATATTTGACGGCAAAAAAGAGCAGGACAGAATTATCCACAACAACACGTGTGAGAAGGAAGGTTTTATATTGCTGCCGGACCTCAAATGGGACGGAATCACTAAAGAGACCCTGTACATACTGGCAATAGTTAAGCCGAAGAATATCAAGTCTTTAAGGGACTTGGACGAGAGCCATTTGCCTCTTCTGAGAAGAATTCGTGACGAGGGAAAGGTTGGTAGTCTTTGTATCTTGTGGTTTGGGTTTGTGCTCTGGAGCTATCTTGAACAGTTCAACCCTGTTGGATTTGTGGGGACACAGCAAATTGTATTATCGCAACGTAGACAATAAGTTACGTGCGGGCTGCGCCCGAGCTCCACATTTTATATTTAGTCGCAATAAAACCACCAGTACAGTAAGTCGTCGTTTCACTTATCGAACCCCAAATACCTTCTAAACTTCGACATTAACTTCAGTGGAGTACAGTCGTGAGTTATTAGGTTCAAACCCTAAATTGGTGACCCCGACAATTAGAACAGTTGTGATTTTTTTGGGGTGTTCGGAAAAGTACATACGTTAGATAACGCAAGTCGACGGAACAGACCACTCAAGCACCACCAGCGGCACAGTCCAAGATCGAAGACACGGCCGACAGTGGGGAGAGTAGCCTATCTAGCATCACAGTGGCTTCACGGATTCTGGGCAGACCAACGCGACTCTGGTTTGTCCAGTTCGAAGCCGCCGTGGAAGGACAGCGCCTTAGTGACGCAGCCAAGCAGAACCTGGTGATAACGAAGCTGAACAAGACTGCTATCCAGCAGATCGGAGAGATGGAGCTGGCAGATCAGCGGCCATCACAGCTGTCACGGCGGATGCGGGACATAGCAGGCGGAAAAGTACCGGATGATACGCTAAGTATGATGTGGCAGGCACACCTGCCTACAGCAGGGAGAGCCATTCTCACCGTCACGGACGCCAAGGACTTGGATAGCACAACTATAGCGGACAAAGTCCTGGAGAGTACGGGTACTTCAGCGCAGATATCGGAAATAAAGCCAGCGGACCCCGGTCGATTGTCAGAAACGGCAGAAATACAGGAAATAAGAGCGGAAATAGCACGGATCAACGCGCGGCTCCGCAATATTGAACGTGGACATACACGAGAGCAGAGCGATAGTTCGCAGGAATGGAAGTCAAGGCCGCATAGGGCAGACACACCTGGAAAACGGAAGGATAGTAATTGGATGTGTTTTTATCATTTCCGTTACAGGGAGAAAGCAACCAAGGGGACAAATCGCTCATTCTATGGACTGAAGAGTCGGAAGCAGCGTTTGCGAAATGCGAAACCAACTTACAGAACGCTGCTTTGTTATGCTATCCGGTCGAGAACGCTGAAATGGCAATTATGACCGATGCCTCGAACGACTGCGTAGGTGGCATGTTGCAAATTAAGGTCGGTACACACTGGAAGCATTTAGGTTATTTTTCTAAGAAACTCAGTGACGTGCAATTAAAATACAGTACTTACGATAGAGAACCATTAGGAGTTTACTTATCGGTACTACATTTTAGATATATGGTAGAAGGTAGAGCGTTCACTATCTACACTGACCACAAACCTTTAACGTACGCTTTTTCAAAAAAGGCATGCGGCAAAGAGACACCTAGACGTATTAGGCAGCTCATGTTCATTAGCGAATTCAACACAGACAAGGCATATCAGCGGAGACAATAATCCCGTAGCGGATACGTTATCGCGCATAGAGCCTATTGTGTGCCCAACGTCGCTCAATTTTGCAGAAATAGCGCAGGAACAAAAAGCTGACGCGGAGTTGGCAAAGTTGCTAGCGGAAACGGACGGGCGATTACAATATAAACAAATTTGCACACCCGATAGTCGATATGAGGTGACGTGTGAGGTTTCAACACAAGTAGCGGGAGAGTGACGAAACTCCCGATAAGGTTCTTATGAGTCATTCCAGGTAACCTATATACTTATAGCTCAGCGGTTAATGCGCTGGCAGGACAGGACTCAGTTACGGGTTCACATAAATTTTTATATATACACTTTGCAGTTTATTTTGTCTTGGTGTTCCTGTATTCAGGGGCACATGTATATTGTTTATGGCATGTGTAATTTTTTTAATATTTCATGTATACAGTGTAAAATGTTTTTATTATTTTCTCATTTTTTTTTGCATAACATTATTTTGATACGTAGTTGTACGACGATGCAAAATAGACGCTTATGCAAATCAGAACATAGGTCAACGAACCAGCGTTTTGCTTACAACATTATTGTAATAACCAATGCATTGTTACATTGATCGGCAGTCATAACGGAACATTCTTTTACTCTGCATTTTCAATAATAAGTTTTATAATGGGTAGCTCGACGAGTAAACCATCACAAAACAACGTAGCACTGGCACAATCAGTGACTACAGAAGTAATAGGTCAAAGGATCAGCACCGTCGAAATTACACTAATGATAATTATGGTGTTTTTCGGATTAATGATGATTTGGGCCGCCAGAAATCAATGCAGGAGACGATTGCGGACTTGGCTACGCAAAGAAGCAGCTGTAGTTGGGTTAGCGCCACCACCAGTGGTAAAGGTACACACCATTCAACCAGCACCGGCGCAAGTTACAACTCACGCGGATATTAGCCGTTGACGAACGCTAAGTAACAATGCATCAGGGTTAGTTAAGTAGGAAATAAAACAGTGTTATTTTTTTAATTATTTTGTATATGTTCAACATTGTACTTAATGTTTAAAAAATAAATATAAATATTATTTTTTTTTATAAAAGGGGGGCTACTGTGGGGACACAGCAAATTGTATTATCGCAACGTAGACAATAAGTTACGTGCGGGCTGCGCCCGAGCTCCACATTTTATATTTAGTCGCAATAAAACCACCAGTACAGTAAGTCGTCGTTTCACTTATCGAACCCCAAATACCTTCTAAACTTCGACATTAACTTCAGTGGAGTACAGTCGTGAGTTATTAGGTTCAAACCCTAAAGATTCTTGTGTTGATGCGAACCTAACCCAACGTTTGTGGAGGAATAGCCATCCCAATTAAGGTGGATATTTCTCTTCATTGGAAGTGTGTATAATCCTCAGGTATATATATAACCCATTCCGAGAAGATCCATATTATGTTGTCTTCCCAGGGTTTTTTTCTTCCTTTTTTTTTATCGCCATCATCGCACATTTCGCGCTGTTCGTTATACTAATCTTGCTTATAGTGTATTTTGTGCAGGGGGCCTAGCCAAAATGCATTCGCTCAACGCGCCCATTACTTTTCGAATTTCGTCCTTGCTGAGATTGATTATTTTGTTGCTCAATATTTAAATGTTTTAGTAGAAGTTTTCTGTATATCCTCATGGGCAGAGGAGAGTATTATCACACCCACATTCTGACTGCAAAATTTTTCACAAAGTGGGATTTTTTTAAAATTTGTATCCACTAGTCACTTTTCCCAGCAAACACGAAGCTTCTGTCCGAATTACGCGAATTATTTGTACGCCAGACTGTGCGTTACATCAATGTATCTTAACACTGGGTTGTATTACTTTGCAGCACACCATATATGGTTGTTATTACTTTGCAGCTGTTCAGCTTCGTAGTTATGTACTAGCAAACTGACTGCCATCTTAAATAAAGAGTATTTTTTCGAAAGTTTGCCGAACACCGAATAGTAGGTTCAATTTAATTCTGTTGTCTGTGCTGCACCTCACCTAAAATTTTATCTTTTCTATTTTCAGAAAAAGATTTTTGAGAAGTACAACATCCCTGGCAGTCAACTACGAATTTATCTACATTACCAGCCTTCATTCTATCATCTCCACGTACACTTCACATATCTGAGGCACGAGGCGCCAGGCATCTATGCCGAGAAGGCACATCTCCTTGACACAGTCATCGACAACATCGAAATGATAGGAAACTACTACAAATTAGCCACTTTACCATTCACCATTCGCGAAATGGACAACATTTTCAACATTTATGAAACAAATGGCCATGTACAGAGAGTAAAGCAAGAAAATATTGAATTAATTGATAAGTAAAACGTAGTTAGTAAGTGAATTTACTGAAGATGTTGATCAAAAACATTTTCATTGAGCTACGCTCACGTTTGAGGAGTTGCAACGTTTTTATAACGACCGGAGTTGATTTTACAAAGAATTGTAATTTGAAAATAAGCATACAAGCCAATTGTATTGTCCTGAACTATTATGAAGATGACAGCGATAGTTCGAAGAGACGAGACAGTTTATCGTCCATTGAAAGTCTTTCGGATTGTTATTCGGAAGATGATGACGAAGTCAGTTGTGTCATCCCAATACAGGAATTCTGCCAAATCATACCAAATTCTATGTCATGTCTCAAAATTGATAACAGCAGTGTATCATTCAGGATTTTGACAGAATCCAAAAATGGTGGCAACTTCTATAAAGAGTTGCTTTCAACCAATAATCTAGAATCTAGTACGAAAAAAATTCCTTTGAAATTAAATGTGATTGTTGGCGATGAGCTTAAAATTACTTGCGCTAATTGTTCAAACGTTTTATCCAATGCTGGAGTGAAATTTGACAGAATTCTCGAACTACCCACAGAAAATTTGGACATGTCCGAATGGTTTTGCCATGGTCACGGCCATTCTCACGGTGACACCCCGAAAGTTGAAAATATCGAATTGAAAACAAACAAAACTGATTTTCTATACAGATTAACTTATTTTGTCATCAATAATTCACTTTTTACTGATAAAACGAATAAATTTAACTCAAAGAGAGAAGTATACCATTGCAACCGATGCCTGGCTTGGCTTGGATTAAAAAATAAGGACAAAGTTAAATTATTTAACTCGGAAGTGAACATCCAACAGAATGATATTGAGAAGTCAGTGTTTGCTGTAAAACCGCTACCAAACATACACATAAATGATTTTATTTACACAATAGAAAACGTGACCAGAGAATTTAATCTTGGATTTCAGTACACGGTTATGTGTAAAATAATATTAGAATGCACGATTTCGGCATCCAAAAAACAATATTTACTCATCTGGGTGATGGATAAAGAACTCCAAGTCTTAAGAAATAGAGATAAGATATTGAATGAAAAGATTGAACTCCAATCTAGTTCTGTGACCAAAATTTTGTATAAAGTTGAATTTTGTATGAATGAGGAAGTCGAGGCTTGGTTATCGGACCCAGCGGTGGTGTCCACAGACATATCTAAGGGTATGTTCAACAATGGGCTAGCCCATTTACAGAATATGTCATTGAAAGTGCCGGAGTCATTCCGTAACACAAACGGCTACTGTGTAAGCTACCTGAAAGTTTAAATAAATTTCCATAAGAATTTTGTTGTTTTTCTTACAATAACTGTTTTTCATTAACTTTATATTTTAACTTACGTAACACAAAGTCAATGAAAATCCAAGAATAATAGTAAATCACGCGCTTGTATAGGCAACAGCGCGTGAACTTCACTTTCGCGATGCAGGATCGGTAGTTCTCTAGTAGTAACGAAGTAGTTCAGTTTGCTGTCGCTAGGTGGCGCTGGGTATATGTGGGTTCTACATATATAACGGTGTACAAGTACGGTACGCGGTTTTGGGCTGTCTTTTGAGGATTGCAAACGGGTGGACGAGCTTAAATCTACTAATAGATAGGTGGATATAGGATATAGTGGAATAAAGCCATCGTTCAACTAGTGGCAGAGTCAGCACAACACTAGTTTGCCATGCACATAAACCACAAGATGCCAAGCAGTCCAGTCTGCTGCCCATGTCACAAATCTGGACGCACCCTTAGGTGTGATATTTGTGCTGATTGGTATATCAGGAAAGGGACAATGGTAAATAAAAGTCATAAAATACCTTACTTAGTATTTATAACAATTTGGTAATAATATTTATAATGCGTGCACATAACTTTAAAAATACAGGATTAGCACATCAAAATTTCAATAAAAACCATAACCGTAATTACTTATTCTCCCTAACCCCTCCAACTAAGCTCAACTGCTTGTGTTAGGTGTGGTTTCATGTTGGTAGTGTAAATATAGCAGGATACAGGAGTAATATAGTGTTGCACACATCTCTAGGCCACTAACCACTTTGCATCAGGTGGGCCGTGAGCTTGTCAACCAAGTGGTATGAAGAAATCGTGTTGGTTAAATATTGGGCCCATATAACATAATTCTATAAAAAGTACATTAACATATCAACTTTATTATGATAATATTCTTCTATTACATACAGACAATTATTATTATTGTTTAATTTAAAAACTTTAGAACCGTGCATTCAATGTCGAAAGTAGTCTATACAATTCTAATTTAAAACACTAGTCTAATTAATTGTACATTAGCAATTATGTAGATATTTTCATTTGCATTGCATTACATAATTATAACAATACATACATACAATACAATTAATTGTAAAAAAATACTGCATTTAGAAAAAGAATTCTATATAACATCATTCTCTTTACCAATAAAATTACCAACTCAGTTGGGGTCGACTTAGAAAGTCGACCCCAACTGAGTTGCTGAGTCTAACTAAGATGCGGTTGAACTTCGATATTTTCCGTGAAGCGACTGCCATCGGACTAATTCCATCGGTTGCCATCGGTCAAATTAGCGATATCGAAGTTCTGTCGTTAGGCTAGTCGGACTTTTGAGGGCACCAACTACCCGAAACGACTGCCATAGATGTTCATATGGCAACCGGGACCGACGGCTTAACATGCTCTCCGAGTCAAGAAATCAAATATACTCTGTATATTATAGTATTTTAAATATACATAGGCACGAGTAGTGGACCGCTAAGAAGCATCGCTTAGAAGCTCGTGACCACGGCTAGGGTAACCTGGCCGAAATGTCAAGTAAATCAAAAGGTAAATTATTGTATTGACCATATATATTATGATCGCGTTAATACTCGGGTTTCACTAACCATAATATCATGTAACGGGAAAGTTTAAAAGTGAGTGTGACACAAAATGCCCGCTTTTGTGCTGTCTTTTGAGGATAGCACGGTGTGCAATGGTGGAAGATGAGCTCAAATCTATCAATTCGCGTGCACTAGGGCCTAGTTCCCCTAGGAACTTAGGTCCGGTATACTATTATGAGAATATATAAAAGCGGCCGAAAATATATAAGGTGACGCCAAACAGATGTAGTAAGTATGGGTGAGAATGACGTCCATTCTAAATTAATTACGCTTTTCTTATTCAAGGAAAGTGTGTACACTCAGTGTCACTTTAATATAGAGCCATATAACCAGCAAAGATGTTGAATAAAAAATAGTCTGCACATGTACAGTCTAAAAAAACAATAAAAGGACCAAATCCCTTCGTACCCATGATTGGTTTTATATTCTATGTTTGGTTAATTGGCCATCCCGCTCCATAGAACCACCAAAAAAACCAAAAATATTTATGTGCAGTTAAAATATAATACCGGCATATATCTTGATCTCAAATCATGTGATGACCCGTACAACTATCCTCATAAGTATGACACAAAAGCGCATACTCCGACAATAGAGATTTTTTGTGTCGTATTTAGGGTCCAGGAATATATATAGGTAACTATATGTTGTCAAGATGTTTGCTGGATATATATATTAATTTGAAAATAATTTTAATATATTATATAAAAGTATATTATATAGATTTTTTTTTTATATTTTTCATCAAAGAAATACCATTTAGAAATACCTAGTAATATTCTAGAGTACTTTCAGAGCATCTGCTGCATGTCATTTGTAGTTGAAGCCCGTAGTTGCGCAATGCTTGTTGTCACGATGGAGTAGTTGAAGTACCAGAACATTCCGAAGAGCAGAGCAAAGAGGACATCTGGTTGAATGTCAAGGAATTATATAATTGTTTGATTTCAGATTGAGATGGTGGTGGCACGAGATGGCACTATAAACTTTACAAGAATTAAGGGGATATTTGTTGTGTTAATCCGATATTGCTGTTACAATCCCCATGATTAAAAATGAAGATCGCTGAGCTAGTTCCTATTGCCACGCATATCAGTCTATGATTTTTGTTCACATTAAAAACGCTTAAAGAATTTTAAAAATATTTAATATGAGATTAATCATGGATAAAATTTACAATCTGTGAATATTATGATATTTACAATAACATTACAACATGCAACATAAAAATTATTATTTAAAAAGAAATTCAAGGCATTTAAGGCAAAATACAAATGTGACCTTTCTGAATTCAAGAAACTAACCTCATTTGGTCTAATAATTATGATTAACACTAAATACTTACTGACTGTTGCCATTAATTGTAATACTAATTCATTTGACCTAGCTTTTTACTTTGAAATTAGGTCAAGGAACAAAAAATTCAAGAGTTATAATTTATTTTTGTTGAAAATAGGTAACAGTAAATTGTACTACAACATCTAAAACAAAGTTACCAAATGAAATGATGTATAGTGGATTAAGCTTAAATAGTTGCTATAATATGAGAAGTGGTGTGTATGGGTAATGTATTTGCATAATTATAGAAACCAACTTACACAAATATTGTATTTCCTTTAACATAATTGTTAAATCGAAAATCAGAATCTACCATTACTTAAGCGTGGCACTAAGTTATACTATTTCCTCATTTTAATGATATAACCTCTGGAAGACAGCTGACCAAATTATTAAACTCATTTGAACCTCGAAAATTCCGTTCTCCCTACATACCACTAGCTTGTACTGCTTAAAAGTAAGGGCATAGGGTTCGTAGTTATTTTATGGATTTTGTAGTAGTCTTTTAAACTTTCACTGGTTATTTTGTTCTAGAACTTCTATGTTTGGCACAGGTTATTAAGATATGTGAAATATGAGTTATGTACCAACCCAATACGTGGGTGAATACAGGAAACTCCAAAGATATTCATAGATGAAAAATTCTATCATTTAAAAAGGATACGTATGATATTTCTCTCCCAAACATCAACCATGTAGAGTTCAGTCACCAGAAGGTATCGCACGTACCAGTAGCTGATAAATTGCTGTATTTTTTTCACACTTTCCATGACTAATGTCTACGCTCTTCAACAAATATGAATACAATACAACAAGCTGTAAATTTATAGTTTGTGCGGTTAGAATGTACTTCAAATATATTTTAATTTCTCAAAGAATATTTGAGTAGTGGCGTAGGTATCGTGGTTATATCAGCAATGTAATTAACTACCCAATGAGTCAATGATTGAATACGTAAAATTCGTAGATTCTACTTTAAGGTTGAACACACTTTGCTTATCAATTCAATAAAATTTATATTAGGTACCTACAAAACAGTTTACTGACTGACTGTCAATGTCAAAGTCAAAATTGTCGAAAATGTCAAATAGTGAAGTCAGCAAACTATCTGATATACCTACATAAGAAATTGCCGAATTTTCTTACAAATTCACAAGTTCGTTATTCCTGTAATTTAATAGCTATTTCGATTATTTATATTTTATTTGAAAATTGATTTTAATGTTTTACAGAGTATCTGATATATTTCTGACCGTTTCTCTGTGACTACCATAGACCAAAGATTGACTGTTATTCAGACCATCTACCGGTCAATAGCTAAACTACTCACGTCACTTTATGTTCACGTTACTACGAAGTACATATTCTTACACTAGATGTCACTAAACATTACAGAGACTTCTTAGCAATAAAATTATAATTCCGAGAGCTGTGCACAGAACGAACGGAGAATATAATCACTACGTGTTAAGGTTGAACGCCAACAGAATGTATTTACACTAAATCCTCGTCTACCTAGGACTAATAGGATCTAGTTGAAATTATCAGTGTAGTTACTTACTGTTTGCGTGTTGACCTTGTGGCCTGCATGAATGGTATTTTTTCGTGTGGAAATCCCCTGGGATAACCCTGACATAATCCCTCCCTCTCCCCATTGCCAGGCTGGCGGTTATGTCGGACTTGAACCAACTTATTATAATCTCACCTCCGGCAATCAGGGACACATAGACGGCGTTTTGGTCGGTTCGAGTCCGACATAATCACCTCCACCGATTTCGGCGGAGGAGGTATCCGTGGGGATTTTCTGCATGATAAAAAATTGTGTTTGTTATTCAATCACGTTCTTACAGTATAATTGATGTGGCTGATACTTGGTAGGTACAGGTACCTATAGATCAGATAACAGCTGACATAGCAGTGGTGTGCAAATGTCTACCTATTACTGCCTACCCTGTTTTAAAACAGCATAGTAATACAGAAAATTTTGAAAAGCAATTTTATTAGTATGCGGACTGTTCAAATCAAATTTTGATAGGAAAAGGTGAATGCATCGACAGGACGGAACATTTTTCTGTACATTTACGGAGGTAAGTAGTTATCAAAAATACAAGGTTTAAAAACGACTGTAACGTCATTCATTGCGACCGATAGTTCGTATGATTGTCGGTAGCATATTTAGGCTAATGTATATCGCAGAAGTTCTACAGCCGCGGGTAACTGTTAATCAATCCAAGCGACTACAATATGGAGTTCTTCAAGAAGGACATTAGAAGGTTTCTACAGGGTAGGCAGCACGTGTGTGACGCTTCTGGTGTTGCAAACGTCCATTGACCACGGTGACCGCTTCCCATCAGGTGGACCGTGTGCTTGTCTGCCACCTAACTGGTATAAAAAATAATCCGGAATCTTTATAATAATTAAAAGAATTTAATCAATAAAATGAACTTTAATTCATCAGGTTAATAATACAATGTGATTTATCCATTTTATAATTACAATAAAATTGGTATCAGCCCCTTAACCTACGCAAGACAATACACAGTTGCAAACCTATAAAAATAATTATTTTTTACACTGGTAATACGATTCGATAAGTAATCACAATTTTGTACTTAATCATTACATCATAATATAATGGTAGTTTTGTATAATTTCATTAAGTTTATCATTAATTATAAGCGGCTCGTATAGCTGCCAAAACCTGGTAGGAAATAATTATAATAATTTAGAAATTTTCCCTCTGGCAATAATACAACGGCTACATGCAAAATAATACCGCGGCCATTTTATAAAACCCTTTATAACATAAATATACTAAACGGTAACATAATTGCATATAAGCGTGCAAATAATTAGCTTCTAAAGAGAAAAAATAAAATTTAAAATAAAGTACCAATTAGTAAAAATAGCAACCAATATGCACCAAGAAAATTATTTTTTATTGAACTTTAAAAACCGTTATTTGAACCTATTTGTAAGATGACAGTTTATTAAAATGCACATAAAGTCTTTAGATGCTTTTAATCTAATTCATAAGTACAATAACTTAGTTCGCGATCTCAAAACACCTCATTTTACTTTACGTGTCGAATCTTACAGAGATATGAGGGAGTGGCTATAGATAATTTGACCATAACCGCTGTACCGCGACTTAGGTATGTTGGCGGGCAGAGGGGGGGAGTACAGACCAATCGACGTCAGATTTGGTCAGTAGCACGAAATCCTATCGAATTCGTAATGTAAAGGCATCGACAGAACGGAGCATTGCGATTGGCGGGCTATCCACGTACACAGGTTCACAAGAGGCAGACTGCCAATCACAAAGCTGCGTTCCCTCGAAACATTTACATTACGAATTCGATAGGAGTTCATGCTAGTGCTACTGTTCGCTGTCAACGCTTACGGCAGTACCTCGCTAGCTCCCAGCTCTTAGATGGCCCTAGGTTTGTCGAGATGCAAGAAATATGTTGCTTACAATCTCACCTCCGGCAACCAGAGTACTGAAGATTTTATACGTGAGGTTACGCGCACGAAAAAAAATGTCCTTTCTTTACCTTTTCCTATGCCACACGCGGTCTTATGGCGCGGTACAGTGGTTATGGTTGGTCAAGGATATTCATTACGAGACGGAACTTCGAGACGTAATCGTTTTGTTTTATTAAAAAAAACACATGTCTTGAGAATCTCTGCGCTATGAGAGCTTCACAAGCACAAAGTCTCTTAGACCCGTAACATACAAAATTCGTGCGGGCACAGAACCACAAACACTCATGCACAAATATTTTCATGTAATTCATACAAATAATATTTTGTTAGACTGTTTTGTCTGACTAGGTACCCGAAAGCGAGTCTCCAGTTTTTGTCTGGTTCTCAAGACCTCGAACGAAAAATAGTACAATTTATATTTATAAAACTATTTTTCATCAATAATTTATAAATATATACCACGATTAGTCTATTTCTGTTAACCAACTCAAAAAATAGCTACCCTCCGTATTAGAGACCGCGATAACCGAGCTGTCATTTAAAAAAAAAAACAACGGAAAAATGGCGCCATATTCTTTGGATATACGTTTAAAAGATTCAAGCTATAAAATATAAATAATTATTAATTTATACATACATTAATTATATATTAAAATTTTACCATCAGCAAGCATTCTTAATATAATTTATTGTAATGGCAATCACAGATATTGAATCAAATAAACGTGCATACGATAAATTTGAATATAGAAAATGGTTGATAGAAATTAAAAAGTCCTTTTATAAATTTGCCCAAGTTTTGGCTAAATTTAAATAATAAATAAAATCAAACAAATTATTATTCTACCATATACATACTCATTTTCTTTTGTGAATACATACATATCATACAACATTTATTTGACTCAATATCTATGCTTGTAACAAATCCATACTCTCAAAGTATATAAATTATTTCATTATACGAGCATTTATTTACATAAACACTACGACATATGTTTTCTATAACTTGTAATCATCAGTCTTTAAAAGGCACCGATTTGATCTGATTGGTGTAAAAATATGTTGCCATTGTTAAAATTATGAATACAGTTAATGTTGGCACGTTTAAATTTATTTTAACAGGCAATATCGGGTATGATTAGCATGCAACAAACACACTACCATTTGTGATTAGATATTTTCAATCTCACAATCCAAATCTAATTCAATTTCTAAAATTACAATTCTAAAATTCAAATTCTTTTCATTGCATTCATGAAAAGGTACCGCACACCAAGATATTCTAATTCATACAGTTTATTCCTTGTGGTGTTTATTTTCCAAACCATCCTATTTGCTACGGGTCTGGTAGACCCATGACGGACGTTTCGGGACTTTTAAGGTGTTTACCAAATGAAAGATTTACAATGAAGACAATAAGATGGAAGACCCGTATATCGCCGTTAATGTTATTGCTAAATCGAGACATTTTATTTCATTCATTTAATATAATTACTAAATATATATGTATTGATAAAATACTGCAATAATTATGTAAAATATATCTATTTTGTAAATCCTTTGTGTATAGTATAATATTTTAAAATATTGAGACGCATTTCATTATGTTTCCCCCAATTTTAATTATAGGTAAGTGATGCTTAGAAAATTCCATCTAACTATTCTATTAAGAAACTTTTACCTTATAGAATAGGAAGCATAAAATTATTCTGTGAAATTTTCAGGTGGGGTTACAATGTTGCTATATAAAATATAGAAAAATCTGGTAAAAGATTTTTCTCTCCTGGCAATTCTTAGTCCATTCATTCATCTCGTTAAAGGCATATTTCTACTTAAATAATAATTGACGGATTTTTATGAAGCTATGTCTTATAATCTATGGTATTGACGATTCTGTTTTTTACTAATTCTATAGGTTTTTAATAAGTACCATTTAATTGACTCTACTCTATTTGTGACTTTGGGAGAGAATGAAATGTATGGACGGGACTAAAAATGATATTATACAATGTTTTTTAAGACAGTTCATTGAATTTTCTGTTCAAAATAGCTGCTTATAAAATTAAATGATTTTTATCTCAATTTTTATCATATACCTTAAAAATTCTGTCAGTACGATCTGGTTATATAGATACAAAATACAATACAATAGTATCTCTTTGCATTTTGCTATAAGTTGCTCATTTTGGCACAATCGACCTTTATCAATTCCAGTACCCTTCTACAAAATCATCATTAGGTATAAACGTAGCGATAGGAGACAATTATCCAGTATATATAGGGTCATTTTGAACCAACGTACAGCTAAATATACCCGTTATGTAAAGGTTATACAGACCCAACACTAGGGTCAAAATGACCCACGGGTCTAACAGACCCATCAACATTTTTTGTACACAATCTGGAGTCTATTCGTTCCTAACAACAGCTACGCTTCTTAGACCAGTAAAAACAATTTCTAATTTTTTTTTTTTCAATATTCACTCAAGGTACTCTGTGTAGCCCTGGGCCCCTGTGAAGATGACATCGATCCAGATCCTAGCTGCTTCTCCTGAGGGTGCCATGAGGTAGTAGCGACGTTGTCTGGTCTTCACGATGAATGTGGTCAATGGATTCGGTGATTTAGACGTATTACCATGGTCTAGGTAAACTTCTTCAATAACCTGTTAACAATAATATAATTGATTAGGGCGCCATATTTATTACAGCACGAGTATCTCGTTAAAGCCGTTTTAGTGTAGTATGCTATAAAGCTATTATTCCTAGCTTATATAGAGCAACAGTCTCCTTATTACCGCGTTACCAAAATATCAATTGAATTTAAATATACACTTTTTATGATAGCTAGTTTAATCTGACAAGTTGATAGGTTTATAAAAAACTGTTTCACGATACATATTCTCTGTCACTTTCTCACGACTAGGTTTTGTTTAAAAATATGTATGACATTACGATTTGTTCCTCTAAACAACACTACAAGCGTTATAGTTTTTGCAGAATTAATGATTTTAGTAATAGTGGTGGCGCGAGTAATAAATGAATGAGAAAGAGGGTAGACCGATACGGTTGGCCCAGTAAGGCTGCGTTCACACTAGCGTTTATACAGCGTAGGCGATCGATGAACGTATGCGCAGCGCAAACATTTCTACGCCGCTCCTATGCTGTAAGGTCAGCCTTAAAACTAGTTCGGCGGTCGTCAGTACACCGTGATCATGGCGTTTGCAACAGCGCCGAAATATCGGTTGGTCCATAAGACAAAAAAAAACTGTAAAAGAATCTTACTTGGAAGTAGGCCCCTCCTCTGGGTTTCTTCTCACTCTTGTCCCAGTAGTAGACAAACGTTTTCGTTTCTCTATCGAAAACGAACCACCTGGAAACAATAGCATTTATACAAATAACAGATATTACGCAAAAAAAAGAAAATGTTGAAAACTGTTAGGCACTGGAATCGTATTCTTCTTTTGTAGAGTCGATAGCATTCCCATTCCTGAATTCTGTACTCCCAGTGCGCTACTACTTGTATTCTTATGTTCGATAGGCTCGCGTTTGATCACTATCTCACCTGTTGGTAAATGATGTTGTGGTCGACGGTGGAGCAGGCTTGCCTAGAAATAACTTTTTCACTCTAGTTTTAAAGGCTTCCAAGTTATAACTATCCGGAAACACAGATTCGAGCAGGACGTTCCAAAACATAAAGTCACGCCTTTCCCCGAAGGGGTAGGCAGAGGTGCTAACACCCACATTTCGCCAGTTTATGTTTAGATCCCAATGTAATAGGTTGCGAGCTTATTGCAATTAACCGGGCACTTATAAACCTGCGATAAATAGACACATAACTTCGAAAAGCTTCGAAAAGTCATTGGTGTCTGCCATGGTAAAACCTGGGATCGAACCCGAGACCTCGTCTCAGCAGTCCATTACCCATACCGCTAGCCCACCGGCATCGGGTACAGTGACCAAGCTAACGGTGGTAAGGGCTCCAGGGAGAGGAATCTCCTCGCAATACGTGCCGTGTCGAGGAGTACTGCCTTCTGCATCAGACCCTTAACCCAACCGCCTAACGCGAGCCTCTTGAAATGTTGGTCGAGGCTCTTGGCAATCAGTCCGTGAACCGATACGACTATCGGAACCATAATCCCCGAATCCACATCCCACATGTCGACAACCTCGTGAGCCAGATCCAGATATTTTATTTGCTTATCTTTTTCGGCTTTCACGAGATTCTCATCATGCGGGATCGTGATATCGATAGGGAGGGCGTTCCACTCTTTGGCTGTACGCAATAACCGTATCACCGTTTGGCATGAGCGGAATGTCCACCATGCAGTGTGTTCCTGTAAGAAAGTATTGAGAACTCACCGTTTGGACCACGTGTGGAACTTGGCACCGAGCTTGTGCAGGTAGCCGCGGCACGAGGTCGGCGTCACCGACACGTACGGGCACACCTCCACTTGGTGACCTGTGAAACACAAACAGTAATATTGTACAAATGGTCAACGGCATACCACCAACCATATACCAACAATAAAACCAACAAATCTGCGAATTGTAGAAGGCCGTCATTATCCCTTCGATATTGTATGAATGAATGAATGAATGAATGAATGAAGAATGAATGAAGATCGAATGAAGAATGAATGAACGAATAATTAATGAATGAATAATTAACGAATGAATTAATTTATTTATGAATGCGTTAATGAATGAATGAATGAATGAATGAATATTACTTTATTGTACACTAGTAATTATTATATAGCTAAGTTTCATATAGCCTACTAAATTATATTTAAATCAGTTGTATATGTTTCCTTTATTAGGGGGTCCGTGAGAATGTGCTTTTATTTCCAAGGGGGTCCAAGGGGGGGGGGGGAACTGAATAACGTGGAACAGCTGGCCCACAGCAACCATCAATTAGCCTATCACAGTCCACTACGTAGGCCTCACCCCATAACACATTTCAATTACTTCAATATCGTGATTCAGGATCAATAATCCGAAGTAGTTCGCTCAGTTTACACTAGATGGCGCTGTATGGGTTGTTAAACTGTCAACTCACCAGTAGTTCACTCAGTTTACACTAGATGGCGCTGTATGGGTTGTTAAACTGTCAACTCACCAGCAGATTCAACGTGTCTGCGGAGATCGAAGTCGTCTCTATCGACGGGGAGGTATCTTGTGAGTGGGCGCTGTGATTCGCTGTAGGGGGCGACGCCTCGCCGGCTGCGTCGCGGAGCATTGCTGAGTGACACTAAAATAAGAATATATAGTTTCAAATCATAGTAAAAAACTTAATTAATATTACGTGGAGTTCCTAACTCAAATTCATCATCATCATCTTTCCTGCCCCTGTCCTAATTAATTGGGGTCTGAGCAACATATCATTCTAGTGCATACATTTCTGTCAGATGTTATTTCTTAAGTTAATTCTTTCTTTGTCATATCTTATTACACACTATCCATTCATCTTTTCTTGGGTCGACCTCTGCTCCTAAAGCCCTCTACATTCATACTTTGAACCTTTTTACAACATTACTGTCATCTCTTCTCAAAGTATGTCTACCACGACAGACGTTCGCCTCTCAATTTTTCATTCACTGGTGCCACTTTCAAACTTCCTCTAAAATACTCATCCCTTATTCTCTACCCATTCTCGTCACACCACACATCCTTCTTAACATTCTCATTTCCAATACATGCAGTTGTTTTTCATCCGTCGGATTTATAGACAATATTATTAATATCTCGAATACCAATACTGCTGAGACGAGGTCTCGGGTTCGATCCCAGGTTTTACGTTACGGCGTGAGTTTATGTTATGTATGTTATGTTAATTCCGATACTGAAAACTATTACTTATTTTTATTTCAAAATGTTGCTATAACGAAAGGTTCGGTAATGACTGTGTTCATCTCATAGATTTGAACAACGCATTCCACAACCGTGCAGCTTGAATAGTTAAAGACTTGATGTAAGGTTGTAGAATGCGTCGAGTTTTCCATAGTATTGTGATCAGACTCACGTATATTGTCCCTGCTGAAGTCGGAAGCATGGCTGAGTGGCCGGCTGTCATCGCTGCGTTTGTCATCCTCGTTCGACTCTGTTCGGGAGTTCCTCACTTGGAGCTGGGGACAAAATTAATTAAATCAAATAGGTGTTATAAGGTTTATTCTTAACCTAATCTGCTATTAGTAGGCTGCTAACCTAACCCGGTAACGGTTCAGGTAGGAAAAAACAACAACATAACATAAACTCACGCCTTTATCCCCGAAGGGGTAGGCAGAGGTGCTAGCACCCACATTTCGCCAGTTTATGTTTAGGTCCCAATGTAATACGTAGCGAATCTATTGCCATTAACCAGGCACTTATAAACCTGCGATAAATACACACATAACTTCGAAAAGCATCGAAGTCATTGGTGTGTGCCACGGAAAACCTGGAATCGAAAGCGAGACTTCTTCTCAGCAGTCCATTACCCATACCACTAGGCTACCGCGGTAGTTAGTAATTTTATGTGTGTTTTTATCTCCCTATTGACGTGATGTTTTTACGAATTGATAAAACGGCCTCATCAAGAAAGCACTTCCAGATATTTCATTACGCTAATAACATTCAAATATAAACACGTCTATTAACACTGTGAATGAATATTTACCCTCGATATAAACTCAACGCATTTGTTAAACGCCATAAACTAATTTTATGTTGACACTAGTTAATCCCCGCGATGTCGCTTGCGGGTTGAGGACCGGTTTATGGCTTGTATAATGCCAACATAAATATGTACTAATAATAGTTGGTATTGGTGGGCGACTGAGACTGGATTTCACCAATAAAAGATCTTCTTGGTTACATTTAAAATATGCGCTGTGGGGGCCAGGGTCAGCTTTACTCCTCATTTACAATTTTTTTGTCGAGCGAAAAATTCCTACGGATGCCCCCTTCCCCGCCGTAGGCGGTTGAAGGAGTTATGTCGGACTCAAACCGACTAAAACGTACGACATCTTTAAGTCTTTAGTTGCCGGAGGTGAGATAGTAGTCAAAATATTCCTCGCACCCCGGCAGACCTGGGACTCCTCTATTACATTGGAGTGCAGGCAAGGAGTGGGCTGATTCTCCGTCTGCTGGCTGACACTATACTTTCCCCACCCGAGGGGGTCTTCTCAAAACCGTAGATGAGCTAGGGTCACCCAGAGTGAGAGGAAAATGCTTTCTTGGGTTGCCTGGAAGAGATCACTTCTAGCAATAAGGCCTCACATTGTATATACAATTATACATTATGTTTTGCAATTGTAATTTTATGTTTTTGATGTACAATAAAGAGTTATCTATTTAGCTTTTAATTAAGAAGACGGCGAGTGGTTTTAGTCAGTTCGCATTAACTATATACGGAACCACGGGTGGTATCCGTGGGTATTTCTGCACAAAGTATTCGTTTACAGGCTTGCAGGGGTAGATCTAGGTAGGTTGATCGGTAGATAAAGTCTTAATAATAACATTCACACAAAATACTTACAAAAATTGACTTCTGATTGCACCCGAGTCCCCAATGTGAGCTTTTCACTAATGTTAACCACACAGACATACTGTTCAAATAATGTATTATGGTTTATAATTAATGTCACTAGCACTATTTAGTGCCGCATTGTTTAATGGTTTCCGCACTTTGGCACTTTGGAGGTTTTAGAGACACTTTTTATTGCACTGTGGAATTGTAGGCGTAGAGTTCATTGTTTATTGGTATATTTTATCTGTGTAATAAATGGCATGGCTTCTAATACTGGTTGATATAATAGTCGTTTTGAAAAAAAATAAAATGTTTTGGGTATAATTTTGATAACTAAATCATTTGGAAGTATTCAGTGGCGAGATTTTTTTATATATTAACTACCCGCGCAACTTCGTCAGCGTCACCCCGTTTTTGCAACATTTTTCACTTCTGCTCCGCACCAGTTAGTTGTTGCATGATGTTATAAACCTTACTCTTCAATCACTCTATCCATTAAAAAAAATCGCATCAAAATTCGATGGGTACTTTTAAAGATTTCAGCATACAATAGTACATAAGGACATAGGGATGTAGGGACAGAGAACGCGACTTTGTTTTATATAGTGATGTCGCAGCTTCTGGGACAGATTTATATTTGATTGGGAGAGGCATATATGTCTAGCAGTGGACTGCAATAGGGTAATTTATTAATTGATTGATATATAAAGTACAGGTGAACTGAATGGGTAATAAAAAACCTATTACCATATTGTGACCCGAGACCCGAGTCATGCGTTTGAGGCTGAGTCTGGGCTGTATATTATATATATTTCTGTCTGAGGTTAAACAGCCCTTCCCTTAGTCGCCTTGTATGATGGGATGCACGCCACTGAGCTGTATAGTCACGATAATAGATTATGGTCTGGAATAGGACATTTTTTTTTAAATAAGAATATTAGCAACCGATGTTACTAATATTCCCTTTAACCTCTCCAGCTAAGCTCAAAGACTTGTGTTAGGAGTGGGTTCACGTCGGTAGTGTAATGGCCAGGATTCGAACTCGGGACCTCTCGATCGTAAGGCCGACTCCTTAACCATTAAGCTACCGCCGCTTTGTCACACATGCCCACAGCCCATATGCCACTTTATATCTCGGAAATAAGTGGTTGTGGGGTCGCAGATACCGGATCAGAATTTAAGGAAAGCCGTGGGACACAACAGTTCGTTAGTTGTTATTGCAACCTAAGTTCATTTGAATCATCCAACAGTGTGATATATACTAGTAACATCTATTTTCACAGATTTTTAAATAGAATAGTGACGTCACTGTGTGCGTATTTTTGGAAAGTGGATGTGAATGAGTAAGTTATATACCTACACAGCTGACTTGCATCTTATAATTTGTCACAAGGTTAAAAGGTTAAAGATCACAGTATAATATACCGGTTGATTAAATAGTCGTTTCGGAAAAAAGGATTTCGGCCACAATTTCGATAGTAAATTAACGGAGGTAGGACACGACGGTATCTCCCGTCCGAAATGAGCTGTCCAACTGGGGAAGTACCTCCGCCCTACAGAAGACCGCGGTCATAATAACCATCGTGTTGTGTTCCCGCCGGTAAGTAGGGTAGCCAGAGCTCACTATACCCCTCCTTCCCCTCCCCTTCCTAGCCTCCCCACCCCTTCCCAGCTCTCCCCCTTTCCCTTCAGGGTGGGCAGCGCGTGTGTGACACCCTTAGTGTTGCACACGTTCATAGGCCACGGTGGCCGCTTACCATCAGGTGGGCCGTGTGCTTGTCTGCCACCTACGTAGTAAAAAAGTAAAATCGTAAGGAAGTTCTAATTTGGCAAAAATTTTTTTTTTTACACGTCTCATACATTTTTCTGTTCACCTGTACATTATTGCCATACATAAAGTAATTTTTTTTCAAATTTAAAACTTCAAGTCGATTTTGCTACCGAAACTGTGTGTGAAAGAAAATACTTATTGTTTTTCCGAAACAACTATAAAATCACCGTGTATAAGATTTATGTATAAACGGCAAAGTTGTACCTAATCTCAACTCAACGGTGAGCATAGGTCACGGTGACTATTTTCCACCAAGTGGGCAGTGTGTTTGTCTGAGAGCAGATATTCAAGAAGCAAGAGTAGGTTTTCATTGGGAAGCGCAGTAGTTTTCAGAAATTTCTGAACAAAACAAACACAATCTTTCCATAAATAAATAATTCAATAAATAAATATATGTAATTGATGTATATATGAATATGATGATAATTATCTTTGGAATCTCCTTTTTTGGATGGTTCAGTAGTTAGATCTACTGAGAAGAGAACAGCAAGAAACTCAGGTAGATTTTTTCAATATATAGTTTTGTTTATTTATAAAAATAGGTTCAAGAGCGAGAGATTAAGATGGTTAGCGAAACTCTGGTATGGTAGCGATCACATTGTTAAGTTACGGCAAACGGGTTATATTAACCACGGAGGTTCCACAATGGAGGGGTAACCCTTCAAGTAGAGCGAAACCTACGCTCGGGGCTTCTCTGTGAGTAGCGGCGCTGATGTGAAACAAATTACTACACAACGATGGCAACTCCAAAATGGCGTCGATTTGACAAAAGAAAAACTAACCATAAATCAAGCAACGGGCAAGTTTAAAAGTGAGATTATAACACGGATATCTGTGGATTAGAATGACCATGCATTTTTATCATAAAGATATTCATAAGCATTTGTGCATAAGGAAATAATTGTTGACAGTCTAAATAAACCTATAAACTGTTGAATATTTATTTCCAGTAAAGTTTATAACAATGCCGGCAACAACACAACGAAATAACAAACGATTTCTTTATACAATAACAATAATATAAGCGTAAAATATTATTTTCCGCCTTTGATTACAGTTCACTAAAACTAGTCCCAAACAATTTGTTTAACCTAGAAAGCGAGTCATATTTACTCATTTGTTTTGATTTCCTCATACTTTTATAGCAGACTCACTATATATATTAAAAAACTCATGCTATAAACAGAATATACGACTAATATACTAAATATTTACAAACCTAAACTAGACTAGCCATCAATCAACAGTATAAATAATTATAATATATACCTATACAAAAATAAAAATACAAAAAGTGGAGAGACTGCAACTTTAGACATCGAAATATTCCTCCCCATCGATCTCTACCGGAACAGTGCCCAGAAGGCTGGTGACATTACCACGCTGAATGGCGATGCCAATTCTTTGAGCGAGGTAAAGGTCAGCCCTATGGCCACGGGAAGTGTCTATAAGTCGCTTTGCAAATTCTTTGAATAGCGTGCACGCGCTTGGGCCCCATGGACCCCGAGTTTCGACGCCAAACGGCTCAAATAAACAATTATTATTTAAATAATATAGCAGACTAGTTGTATTACACGGTTACACTTGCCATACTCGGTTCTATTCTACAGTATCTCATAATCCACCCTAACTTTTTGAACCTCAAAAGTCAAGCAATTCTCGACTTCTATGGGTCATAGCGGGATTTTATACACCTTTTAGCATTCCCTAAAAACTTCAAATGTAATTTTTTTTACTACTTAGTAGCACGCACACGGCCCACCTGATGGAAAGTGGACACCGTGGCTTTTGGACGTTTTCAACACCCTGTAGAAACCTTCTAATGCCCTTCTTGAAGAACCCCATATTGTATTCACTTGGAAAAATCTCAGCACGGAGCTCATTCCACAACTTGAGCGTGCGCGAGATACAATCCTTTGGCATTTAGTTCTAGAGATTAGCGCGTTCAAACAAACACTTCAGTTTAGCAACAGGTATTTGCAAATAAACCCGACCCACATTCGAGGTCAATGACAATTAGGTTACAGTTCTAAAAGAAAACAAAAGGTTCTTAATTTTATCTGTTTATGTGGTTATTGTGGTTCTGGGTTTATTGCTGGAGTAGACAGTGATGTTTGCGGTTTTGTTTTTTATATGAATTTCCTGTTTCTTTTTACACAGAAATTTTAGGAGAGCGCATCAATCAAAATCTTCTTTATACCGATTTAGAAATGAGGTTAACATTTTTATTTGTTGTAATATTTTTTTCTTTGTTTACTTATTTGTACATCTGCCTTACTTTATTGTACAGAACTTGTTTTCAAATTTTATTTCTTTTTAGTTATAAAAGGATCTACTCTAGAGAATACCGCAGGTAATAATAACCTTGTGTTGTGTTCCCGGCGGTGAGTAACGTAGCCAGAGTTCACTGGAGACGTTTTGTGTTGTCCGTGGGAAGACCGAGGGCTTTACTTGACGCGTGACAGTATGAAACTCTATTTTGTCTTCTACACTGACAGCACAGAGACTCTTAATCTTCACCCCGCTTCCGGACTGTTGGTTTCACTGCTAAGTTCCACTTAGGGATCCAACATAACATAAACTCACGCCTTTGTCCCCGAAGGGGTAGGCAGAGGTGCTAGCACCCACATTTCGCCAGTTTATGTTTGGGTCTCAAAGTAACAGGTGGCGAGCCTATTACAATTACCCGGGCACTTGTAGGCCTGCGATAAATACACACATAACTTCGAAAAGCATCGAAAAGTCATTGATGTGTGCCATGATAACATGGGATCGAACCCGAGACATCTTCTCAGCAGTTCATTACTCATACCACTAGGCTATCGCGGCTTTAGGCATACAGTATTTTGAAATACTCATGGACCCGTTGCTCCAACACATAAATGGGTCCATAAGTATTTCCAAAATCCTGTTGGACCTCTTAGTGGAATTTAGCAGTGGAACGAACAGTCCGGAGCCTTACCCTTATGATTCTTGAAGTAGCAGTCAAATAGAATAAGTCAGCAAAAGGAATTCAACACAGACGCCCCGTCTGGTTCCCACAGAGCTATTCGCTGTCTTCTATATATAATATTGTTTGTGGACTCCCACGCAAATCGGTATTCAAACGGTAGGTACGTACAATATTTTGCTTATCAAGTATTAAATGCAATACTATTATATATTTTTGAACGTAGTTCAGAGATGTTAGGTATTCTTTATCACATAACATAATATAACATAAATTCACGCCTATATCCCCGAAGGGGTAGGCAGAGGTGCTAGCACCCACATTCCGCCAGTTTATGTTTAGGTCCCAATGTAATAGGTGGCGAGCCTAGTGCCATTACCGGGCATCGATAAGTTATTGGTGTGTGAGATGGTAAAACCTGGAATCGAACCCGAGACCTCGTCTCAGCATACCCATACCACTAGGCTACCACGGTTTTTTCCTATCAACACTACTAAAAGCTCCAATATAAACAGGAAATGAAGTAATAAGGTTGGAAACATAATTTATAACTATTCACTTAGGTACTTATAACAAACACTTCTTGCAACGAATGCTTTTAAAAATGACGTCACGTTAACTAGACAGCTATTAGAAAAATATTAAGTGTATCATAAATCTTTTTTTTTTCAACAAATCATGGTTATTGGCGGTCGGCCAAGGAGTGGTCTACCCACCTTTATTTAATGTTATTACATATTTTATGATAATCTAGCTAGTAGCGACATCTATGTTCGGTTATTGGTTGGTATTTATCTATAGGAATAAATAAATAGTGCATGTTTTTAATATTAAAGTAACCGCTTTCTACTACATGCATATGAATGTATGGTACACATACCAAAATATATATTTTAAAATTTTTGTCTGTCTGTCTGTTTGTTCCGGCTAATCTCTGGAACGGCTGGATCGATTTGGACGGAACTTTCACTGGCAGATAGCTTATGTAATAAGGCGTAACTTAGGCTACTTTTATTTTAGAATTTTTTCTTTTACATTCCACGCGGACGAGGTCGCGGGCACAGCTAGTTTGTAAATAAATTCAGTTGGCTTGGCATTGACCTATGACGATTGTCCCAATTGTCCCCAAAATGTTTGTCCTGAATTTTTTTGTAGGTTTTTGTGTTAATTTGTGACTAGTTGTTTGATATAAGCAATTTGTATATCTTTTTTATTTGGGTCGAGAGAATTAGTCAATTTGAGAGTATTTTTAATTTTAAGTTACGTGTACCTACTCGTGTAGTACATATTTTTTGTTTGAGTATTGCTACTAATTGAATCAACTGCTATGCAGGTGGCGCGGTAAATGCAAATATTTGTAGGCATAAATATGTCAATTTGCACTAGTCTAATCGTATCTCAGAAAGCACGTCAAGCAGTCACTACGGTCCCAGTTGTGATACAAACATCTATGGCAGTCGTTACGGGTAGTTGGAGTCCTAAAAAGTTTATTAACTGATCTGCAGTAGGTAGGTACTTCAATATCGCATATACCTGCTGGCTGTGAAGGCCAGATGGCTGTCGTTTTACGGAAAATATCGAAGTTCAGCCCCGAAGCAGTCTGAATAAAAGCGGACTCCGGATTCCGACGTGACAGCATCGGATGCGATCTGGATTAACGTAAGGATGATGACGAAGAAATGAAATAAGCATTCATTCTTTCCTGCAGTTCTGGATTCATTAAGCGGAGCGTGGTGCCGTGTCCAATACAATACCAGGTCCAACACAATTACGCATTCAGATAGGTTGTTGGACTGCCCTGGAGCTGCAGTAAAAGTTAATAATAGTGTACTGTCCTCTGCAATAAATATGTATACACTTTGGAACCTTGTCACAATAATAAATGACAAGTCAATATTATGACATGAGACGGTAAAATTCGACAAGTTTAATTTGAAAAAGTTCTAAAACGTATATATATTACTGCAGGTGACTGTACCTACTAACATTATGAATATGAGTGTATTGTATCATTTGTATAGTGCACGGAATCTAACTAGGCAAAGTTTTGTAGTAGTTAGGGTAAGTTCGCACATCGTACACTTAGAGGCACAAAAAGTGCTTGTCATTATTCTATTCATTCACCAGAATGCCATCATTTATTATGAAACATGTCTGCTTTACCGCAAAATAGACCCAAAAATCGTCTCAGATGCGCTGTCGATTCTTGCCAAGTTACGTACCGATTTCTATATCTCTTATAATGGTGACCCTTTTTCTTGAGATTTTGTTTTCTACCTATCAGATTTGGTTATTCGCAAATTGGGTTCAAGATATACGCCGGGAGATATACACATCCTCCTACATTGTGTCTGTTGATTGGATGCATGACGTCCACATTCCTCATACTATTATTGTCTGCTATCAGAATGCTCCTACGCGTTTTAATCTTATTTTCGACAATTTTTAATACACTCTTCTTTGCTTTATGTATATGTAAACAAATCTTGGGAATCGAATTTAATCAAATATGCCATACCTACGGCAATAGGGTTACAGCTGGAATTTTTATGCGTAAATCTGTAGTAAGTAGGAGTATTTGGCTGGTGTGAACCTTGCAATATGGATGCTTTAGTAGATAATTAGTGAAATTGGTATGTGGTGTTTAGATGGATGTGCGATGAGACGAGGATGAATAGAAAAACGAATATTAGAGAAAGTTTAAAAGTGGCACCAGTAATTTTCTAAATCTTAAAATAAATGATCAGTCCTATAACAGCGTTCCTTGTTTTATTTCTTTCATCCGACATCACACTATCTATCGTGGCAAAAAAAATATTCAATATCGAGCGTGTTTTCTAGTTTTATAAACAATAATAAAGTTATTAATGCAATGGAAATGTTAAAGACGCATTACCGAGTCGTAAAGCAGTAACTGCGTCTAACCTTAACTTTTTAATTAGCAACGCATTCCTGTAATAAGCCCAAAATTATTGCGAAAGATGTCGTTAAAAAGAACATGCGTATTTTGTTGGTAATTTAACGTAAACAAATGGTAGTGCCCCACGTTGGGCGCCATAGTAGAAAAACAACTTTAGGCCGCAATCACATCAGCCCTCAAAAAGTACACGTTAAATAGTTTATTGAATTATAAGCCTATTATATTTCTCGGAGGTACCGCCTTGAAGGCGAGCTTGACTTTTGTCCTCCGGTGAATTTTGAGTATTGCTGATTAGTTATTGAGACGCAGTCACTCAAGTTTTATTATTTTTTAACTTATTTTTTAGCTTCAGCGATCCGTGTAATGACGGAGAAAGAATATCACCACGCCATCTTATTCAAAGGGTCTCGCCAGAGATGACAAACGAAAACATTATAGGGTAGGCAGCAGAAGTGTGACGCCCTTGGTGTTGCAAGCGTCGCCGTGTGCTGGTCTGCCACCTAAGTGGTTTAAAAAAAACAATACGTGGACGATATCACTCGAAATAAAATCCAGTATCAATCTATCTACGCTGGCCAGACAGATTGATACTGGATTTTAGTTTACAGTAGGCAAAAGCCTCCAAATATTGGGCAAGGCCCATGTCCAGCAGTGGACTGCGCAAGCCTAATTGATTTATTGATTGTATAATACCTTAATCCAGTATAACTCATAAATTATATGTTTCGTGGTTATTTATAACTCTTATTAAGGACGAACGAAAGATATATCTTCCCATTCTTCTCACCTTTGATAGCTTGTAAAATATATATTCCACGCAAACAGTATGATTTATATGTTATATCTATATTCTGCGAAGATATAGACCGTACAAGCAGTTTATGAGTTAAACGATGACTTACAAACAAACACTTCATCTTTACAGCATACCAGATTCATTTCGATCAACACAAAACAAAACAGTCTCTCGCGAATGTCTTCATTGTTGTTGTAAAGCTGTGTGTACACGTTTCTACGCCGCCTACGCCTATTTATTATTTAGTACTACCGCCTAGACAAGATGTTTAGAAAAAAAAATGGGTCACGGTTCCTGGGTGAGATGGGAATGGACTTTGAATTTCTAATTTGGAACAGGACAAAGAACTAAGATAAATAAATTAATGGATTCACCTTTAGCTATGCTTATTTTTTTTTTCTTTAGTAGAAAGTGACCGATTGGCGACAATAGGCTCGCCCCCTATTACGTGGGAATGAAAATCACAGTTGGCGAAATATGGGTGTTTAATGACCTCTGTCCTCTGCGTGAGCATTTGTATGTATGTATAAGCACAGTCTAACGAACTCTTTTATAGTTTCACTGTGGCATAAGCACGGGAACAAAACGTGTGGTGCAGCGTTGCTGGTCAAGTATTGGTCCTACATCGTTATCAATTTTAGTGCCGTATAGCCAGTTTAATAGTATACCTACAGACGTTGCACTCAATAGTAACCTATAGTTAGTTAGTTAGTGTAGTTCAGGAAAATCTATATACACGTAACCATAGAAGTTAAAACTCTGGGTTCGATTTTTTATTGAACTTATTCGTTGGTGTTATTGAGTATTCTGTATGTTTAAAGAATAACAGAGTCCAAATATAGGGGTGCGAGGTCGGGTAACCTCCACGTTGGCTCCTCCGTTTCTTCTCCCTTTTGGATCTTGGTCCAAGGCAGCGGAAACGAAGGAGCTGGTGCACCCTGGACAGTGGTTAATAGACTCCTGCTCCTAGGAGCTCTGTTGACCATTGACGAATAACCCGACAGCTGACCCCATTGCACGAGGGGGTCGTGGGATGGCGCGTCTGCAAGGCCCGCGAGAAGGGATCCTTCGAATCCCTTCTATATTTAACAGCCCTTTTGAGGGCTAGCTGACCCAGAGGGGGTCGTGGTATGGTGGACCTGCAAGGACCACGGTCATCGTCTCTTCCGGTACTCCTCTGCTTTCAGATGGGACGGGGAAGAGACGTTGTGATCCAATTGGGATCGAGGGACGGGTCGGCCTACTGCTCACGCAGGGGCTGACAGGCACCCGTGCCACCGTCGGAGTAGGGAGAGGTAGCTGCTCTCTCGCGTCGCGTAAGCTCCGGGTGATCAACAACGACCAGAGTGCTAGCCACATTCTGGAAGCCGTGACCTCGGAGGACGCGGGGCTTGCCTTAATTGGCCGGCCCGCGACAAGGAAAGTCTATAAAACCCGACAGCGAAGTCGTTAAAACCTGTGGACACCAGGGGACCTCCACAGTATGTACCCCGCTTCTCGGAATGAGCGTCACCCGGGAAGTGTAGTATATATCGTTTCAACTCGTGGGACTTGTTATGGATATTAATACAAAACACCCAAAACCCAGCGAAACAGTCTGTGCGGAGGTCGCACAGCACCAAGACGCGGAGGTCGCGTCAACCGCGGCAGTGTTGGAGAAATTTGGCACTGCCAGCGAAGGCAGTCGGGCTAATAGCCTGGTTCGTCTGCCTGACATGCAGGCAAAGCCTGCCAAGGCTAAAAAGAGGAGGAGGAAGAAGCCCCGTCCGCCAAAGGGTGAATCTGATTTAGATCTCACCCTCGGCGAGGACGCGCCCTCCAGCAGCTCTAGCGCGGAGGAGCTAATGCGCCCACCCCCATCTAAGGTGGGCAGTATGGTGATAGGTCACCAGATGGCTCGTGGTGGCAGGAGAGCTGTTCTCACTCGAGACCGCTCTCCCTGGGCTCCGACCTCGGAGGATGTGAGACCCTCCTCCTCAGCGGCATCGGAGCCCGGCAGTAGGTCTAGGATCCTCAGAGATGAGGTTAAAAAATTGATTGGGGGCATGGACGGGGGGTCTGCGGGCACGGAGCGGCTATTAAATGCCGTCCTGGAGCTCTCCGAGGAGAATGATGCCCTGTCCAAGGAGTTGCTGGCGGCCCGCAGGGAGCGGACCGAGGCTCGAAAGCGGGAGACCCGGCGGGAAAATGAATTCCGTCGGGAGATGGCCCGGATGGCGGCTGAGCTGGAGAGCCTCCAGAGCAAAGTGGCGGGCATACCGGAGGTGCGTGTGACGCGGTCGTCATCCCGGCGAGAAAAGTCGCCGCTGTTGCAGCCAGCGCAGCCGACACGGCCAGACCGTCCCTCTGGGACGACATCGAGACCGATCCGACCCGCGGAACCGGAGCCATGGTTGGCTTGCATGACAGCCATGGAGGACCGCATTCGGAGTTGGATCGAGTCTATGATGGACGCCAACCGCCGCCCGCCTCTAGCGCCACCATCGGGGTACGCCGCTGCAGTAAGAAAGGGCCCCACACGTCAGGTGACGGCAGCAACTCCGTTGACGTCAAATCTCGGTCCGCCGCCTCCCTCTCCGTCTAAGAGAGCCACACAGGGAGCGAGTAAAGGGAAGGGAAAGGGCAAGGGAAAGGCGTCCCAGGCCACAGCCTCAGTCCCGGCCGAAGTTCAGGTCCCAGCTGCTTCCACAAGCTCCTCGCCAGAGGGGGGCTGGGAGGTAGTTGGAGACCGCAAAAAGAGACGGAACGCCGCCAAAAAGGCAGCCAAAAAGGCCAGAAAGGCCAAGGCTGCCGCGATGACATCAGCGCCAGGGAGGCTTCACGCTCCTCGATCGACGGCCGTCGTTGTTGCACTGACGGCAGAAGCGTCGGAGAGAGGATTGGAGTACGCCACAGTTATGAGGCAAGCAAGGGCTTGCATCGACTTAAAGGCACTTGAGATCCCGCGAGTCGTATGTAAGCCCACGCGGACTGGAGCTCGGGTCTTCCAGGTCCCTGGCGCTGACAGTGGCCCCAAAGCCGATGCCTTAGCGGCTAGACTAAGGGAGTCACTGGATGCAGCCGACATCCGTGTGTCCAGGCCCAACAAGTGCGCAGAACTGCGCGTTTCGGGCCTGGACGACTCCATCACGGTCGAAGAGATTAGACTCGCCGTGGCGGAGGCCGGGGGCTGTCCCCCGGACACTATAAAGGTCGGAGCGATACGCTTCGGCCCTCGTGGACTGGGGGCGGCAGTTGTCGGCTGCCCCATCGCGGCAGCCCAAAAGGCTGCTGACGGGCGGAGCCTCACTATTAGTGGCTTCTTGAAGGTGCAGGTACGACTCCTGCAGGCCCGACCGGACAGGTGTTATAGGTGCCTGTCGGTGGGCCACGTAGGGGTCCAGTGCACGGCGGAGGTAACGATCGGTGACCGTTGCTTCCGCTGTAGCCAGCCCGGTCACAAGGCCGGCACATGCGATGCTCCGCTGCATTGTTTCAAGTGTGCAGCGGACGGCAAACTGGCCGACCATAGGGTTGGCAGCAAGGCCTGCACCGGAGGGGAGCCGAAGTCGGGAGGCCGGCGTTCCGCCTCTACTTCGCGGCGAGGTGCGGAGGAGAGGGTTCCATAATGGATCCTCAACTCCGCATCTTGCAGGTGAACGTGGGCCACGGTGCCGATGCTCAGGCACTTCTGCTCCAGAGCATGGCACAGTGGTCCATTCATGTCGCCGCTGTCGCCGACCCATACACACATCGGTTTCTCGGGCCTGCCTGGGAAACCGACCTGGATGGATCGGCGGCATTAGTGCATAACGCTGCTGCAGGCAGCCCTCCCCTTGCCGTCGTTGCAAGAGGGCATGGCTGCGTGGCGGCACTTGTGGGAGAAATTGCGGTCGTGGCCGTATACCTCTCGCCGAATCGAGACATAGCTGACTACCGGCGTTCGCTAGATCAGCTTGCCGTCGTCGTCAATGCCTGCTATCCTCACCCAGTTCTTGTGCTCGGGGACTTCAACGCCTGGTCTGTGGCCTGGGGTTCCCGACGCACGAACGGGCGAGGCAGGGCACTGGAGAGCTGGGCCGATGGACTCGGTCTAGCTCTCCTGAATCGTGGGGCCGATGCCACGTTCGCGACCGCGAGGGGTAGCTCTATTGTGGACGTTTCGTTCGCGAGCGCCTCGTTGTTGCGCCGTGTGCGGGACTGGCGTGTCGTGGTGGAGGAGGAGACTGCGTCGGATCACCGATACATTCGGTTTGATGTCTCCCCTCCATTGAATGACACGCCAGTTACGCCGGCCCCACGCGAACCACGCTGGGTGCTTAAGCGATTGAATCGGGAGGTCCTCCTGGAGGCCGCCATCATACAGGCCTGGGCCCCTGCGCCGGACAGGCCTGTCGATATAGTGTAGCATATAAAAAAGGGGGGGCCGATTGTGGCGTATAAAAGGGGTATAAGTACTCTTGGAGTTGAAAGAATATAAAAGTTTATAAGTAAGCTACAATGAATCTAAGTTTTTAATAGTGCTATCGGATAGTACTCTCGGTAGGTCAGCACTGAACCATTGGTTCAAGGACCTCTTAGAAGTTTGTAAGTATAATCTGACCATGGGTACCTCGGGAATGTTAATGAAAGATATCACTGACAAGTATATATAGTTTATATTATTAAACGAATACTGTTAACAATGGTGGACCTTATGTCTAGTTAATCTATATATTGTCCATCTCATCGGGGATGCACAGCACTCACGAAATATAGCCTCGGTGGCAAACGAACACACGCGACGCGGACGAATGGCCATGTAATAAGGAAACTTGGTGGTGAAATACCTCGTATCACGAACGATCGTGATCTGATGCCTGTCCAGCAACGCATCGCGCGCCGCTCGCCGTCTTCACTGCCTCCGTCGCTTTGCAACCAGCGGCTGCTCCCGGACCGTAGTGTAAGGAGCGTTATGGGCCAGGTGTCTCCTTGGCGTCACTGCACCCTTGCCGTAAAGGTGCAGCACTGACACAGCCACGTGCCAGTCCTTCGGAGGACACGTCGACTCGAGGATAGCCACGCCGTCGCAGAAATAAGCGCGCCACAGCACGCCAGCAATCGTCGGGGTACGCCGCTGCGCCTACCACGTCACGATGAGGGATGATGGCCGGGAAACTCCGCGATTCATCGCGTTCATAGTTCCCGTGATTCACTTAGCCATCTTGATTCTTGGTGATGCTTCAAGAGCCGGCACAAAAACGATGCCTCTCGCTCGAAGTGTAAATCGTGAATCTCGTTCCAGTGTCATGCCAATTGACAGCTCGATGCCGGTATGGAACCTTGGCTTTTGAGCATTTTAACTATGCTAATAAATTATTCTAATACAATGGTTGTACTTAATTATCAAATATGACACCAGAAACGCAACCAAACTTGACAATGTTTAATTAAACAATGTAACGAAACAACACCCCAATTACATGCTAGGAGAGAACTAATCCGTAACTATGTGCATTTACGAAACGTGTTACGTTGGATAACAATTTATATGCGTTTAATTATAGCATGCAGATAAAAAATATTAGTAGTGGTTTTACACCACTACAATACCCCCCTTCGGAGTAAAGAGGATAACCCCTTATCCGAAGCAGCCGGGGTAACCGGAAAAAAAACTTTGAAAGTCAATGAAAAGTTTTTTTTTTTTTTTTAGCTTACCTAGCCATGATCAAAGGTATAATAAAAAAAAAATCTAAGTTGAAAAGTGTTAAAGATTAGCTTAACAATTTAACTTGACTAAAGCAATTACCTAATCTAAGAATTAAGTACTAAACAACAACAACAACAACAACAACACTGGGTAGCTAATCCAGTGAGTGAAGTATGGAATATACTAAAACTAAACTTATATGTAAAAGTCCACAACAGGTCCGGAATCTGTTAGGATATACTACAAGCAGACTATCCGAAGTCTAGAACTGCTTGGTATCAGAAGGAGTTAATCATATCAGAGCGAGACTGATATGAAGAACAAGGAAACAAGTTTCTATAGACTGAGTCTAAGAAACTGTACTGGGAAAAACAAACTTATATTGAATTGTTTTCGAACCTGTAATGGTTGAAAAGCTATCAAACAAGTGTTGTCAGACCATATGATTAGTCCGAGTACAAAATCTATTAAGAAATTGTTAGAAATAACTATATTTAAGTGATAAGAATCACATAAATAATTTTAAGACTGAGTCTTAAAAATTCCAAGCAAGAAGAACATCATTCATTGTTTTGAAACCTAGAATGGTAAAAAACTAAGATAAGTAAATCCTGAGAAGTCCTAATGTATGGAGTGCACTTCCATAACATACAATCTTATACAAGTAGTACAAGTAAGTGTGATATCACAAAGAAATTGAAACTTAATTTCAATTGTTTTGGCCAAAGTACTGATCTAAAAATGATCAAAAAAGCAGATCTAGGATCTGTGACTAGTGTATTTACACAAGCAAATACCAAAAAGTCAAAAATGAAAATTAAAAATTTTCATGTCTGAAAAAATTTCTATCTTTGAAACTTCATTTCCATTACTGAGAAAAGAGTTAAAGACAGACAAACAAAAACACATTGCTGATGCGAAGCTATACATATGCAGGTACCAAAAGTAAAATGACATTGACAAAAAGGTCAACATTGTTTAGGCAAAAATAGATACAAACATACCAACACATGTACAGTCTCACACACTAGTGTTACACACCTCCTGGCGTTTTAATTATGTCCTTGACATGATATTTCCCTACAATCCCCGTGCTGAGGTCTTCTAAATGGTAAACCACATCGGATGGTTTGCCAACAACTTTACATTTGACAAACCTCGGTGCTAGCTTAGCCGAAAAGAACTTGGCTGCGTTTGACTGTACAAAATTTCGCCTCCACACAATATCACCTACGCTTAACCGGAGCTCTCGGCGGCGCAGATTATACCTGTGGGCGTTCTGTTTGTACGCCTTGGTCAAAGCAGTGCTCACACGTTGGAAAATATCAGCAAGGTCATTTAAGGCTTCAGCTTTAGAGTGCCTACTTGAGAGTTGAAGATCGTCTAACGAATCAGGTGTGCTGCCACGCAGTGTATGCAGTGCACCATCCGCGACTATCTCTCGACCTTTAGCCAAAAAGTATGGTGTATAACCAGTAGCAATGTTAACAGAAGTATTTAAGAAGAGCTGTATTTGAGGTATATATTTAGACCAGTTACGCTGATCATCCTCAACCAAAAGAGAGAGACAGGTTTGAACGGTTTGGTTATAGCGCTCAACTGTATTGGATTGAGGAGCATAATAAGCATTATAAAAAATTTTAGGTATGGAATGTTTTGTACAAAAAGATTTGAATTCCTTACTTTGGAATATAGTAGCGTTGTCACAAATGATTACACAAGGTGTGCCTTCTTTAAGTAAAATTTCAGATTCAATAAAAGATGTAACTGTTTTAGTGGTAGCAGTACGAAGAGGGTGGAGCCAACAAAATTTTGTAAAAACATCTACTATAGATAGAATATACACATGACCAGAATAGGATTTTGCTAAGGGACCTATTGTATCAATGGACAATGTATGCATGGGACGGTCAACCTTTTTCTGATTGGTCATGTAGCCATGTGGTATGTTATTTGAATGCTTATGGGACTTGCATTTATCACAATTAGCTACATAGTTTTTAATTTCGGCATACATATTTTTCCAAAAATAATTAGCTTTAATATTGGCCAGTGTTTTAAATGTACCAGGATGTATAGCTTTATTTTCATGATTTTCTTTGATACAGTCCTGTACTAACTCATGAGGAATGACAATTTTCCATGAAGTGTCCTCATGTAGTCTAGATGATGGTTTGGAATATCTAAACAAAATGTTGTCTTTAATTAAATAGTTTTTGTGAAAACCAGGATTGGAAGTTACATTTTTAAATAATTTATTATACCAATCATCATTAGAAGTGCTACCCCCCGAGAATGAAACTGCATTTAGTTCAACTCGAGACAGGACGTCTGGTACAACATGCAAGCTACCTTTTCTATGTCGAATCTCAAAATCAAAACATGCTAATTGCATAGCCCAACGAGCCAAACGACCAGAAGGGTTGTTTAAAGTTTTTAACCATTTAAGACACATATGATCTGTAACTAAAATAAAGTGACTGCCTTCAATGTAAGGACGAAAATGATTTACAGAATCAACGACCGCTAACAGCTCACGTTCAGTAGTGCTGTAGTTACGCTCTGTCTTCGACAGGAGTCGTGAATGAAAGGCAATAGGATGCTCTATTCCGTCTATTTCCTGTGTTAGTACACTCCCAATACCTACTGACGAAGCATCAGTATGTAATTGAAAAGGTAAGGAAAAATCAGGACAAGCAAGCACTGGGGCTTGGGTGAGGGCATCTTTAAGAGCTAAAAATGACTTTTCAGCTTCCTCACTCCAAACGATCGCTTCTTTACCCTTCTTTTTACCTATTAAAGCTGTCATAGGAGCGACAATAGTAGAAAAATTCTTGACGAATCTACGATAATAAGAGCATAAGCCAATAAATGCACGAAGCTGACGGGCTGTAACAGGTGTAGGAAAGTCTCTTACACACTGTAGCTTTCTTTCATCAGTTTGTAAACCTTGTGAACCTACAACATAACCTAAATAATGCAACTGTGACTTACAAAATTCACATTTGCCATAATTAATAGTCAAACCAGCGTTTTTCAATGCTTCAAATACTTCTTCTAGAATAGATAAATGTTCAGAGAACGAATGAGTAGCGACTAACAAATCATCACAATAACCAAAGATCTTCTCACCGTATTTGTGATGGAATAAAGAGTCAATAAGACGCTGCATTTCGCTACCAGCGTTGGACAATCCGAAGGACATTCTTTTGAACTGGAACAGTCCTCGGTTTGGAACAACAAAAGCTGTCTTCTGACATGATGTACCGTAACCATCAATGTTGTCAGAATCAGAAAGAGCTATCTGCCAATAGGCAGCTGATAAATCAATGGAAGTCAAATAACGAGCTCCTTTAAGATTGTCTAAGATAGAACTAATATAAGGCAATGGATAAGAATCTTTAACTGTGACATCATTTAATTTTCTAGCATCTAGACAAAATCTGAGTGAACCATCTTTCTTAGGTGTCATAACAACAGGATTGGACCATGGTGATTTAGAAGGTTCAATCACATCCAGCGCAAGCATTCTGTCCACTTCTTCATTTAAAGCTTTCAGCTTAGCTGGTGACAAAGGATAGTACCTTTGTTTAATAGGTGGACCTGTTGTTATGATCCTATGTTCAATGATATTAGTTTTACCTAATCCTTTCTCTTCAGTAGAAATAGATTTGAATTTATTAATGATTTTGTTTAATTCAAGCGATTCTAAAGGTGAGAGTTTACTCATGGGAATAATAGCACAGACATTATCCTGTTGAGATTCATTGGTCCCATAGGATGACTGAATATTAGCAAAATTTAAATTTAAAAGTTTAAAATCATAAACAAAATCCATGCCCAAAATAAAGTCATTAGTAATATCAGGGACAACCAAAAATGATATATGAGAGATATGGTTTCTAAAACTAACTGGTATAGACATGCTGCCTATTACCTTAACCCTAGAACCGTTAGCACAAGTAGCTCCCATATCAGTTTTAACTAATTTGAAACCCAAGTGTAACAAATTATGATGGTAATTATTACCTATAATGGAAAGATTAGCTCCAGTGTCCAACAACCCACGATAAGTGTGGTTGTGAATAGAAAAATTCAAAAAAATTCTGTTGTCACCGTCTAAGGTTGAAATATCAGGAGTGACAGTACCAAAGTGTTGAGATGCTAGTTTATGCCTAGACACTCCTGAGCAAACTAGTTTTTTTGTTTAGCTGATTTAGATGATTTAGCTTTGATGTTTGGTTCACACTTAGAACAAGTGGAAGTCAATACACCCTTGTTGCCGCAATTAAAACAAACGATACCCCGTATAGTTCTACATTGTTTATATAAATGACCGATTTTCTTACATTTTAAACAAGTGGGTTTCCTATCAGATGATGATGATTGTTTTGTTTTCACCACCGTAACAGATTTATGCTGTTTACTAGATTTCGCATTATAACTAATATGTGTTGAAATATTAGTATAAGCTTCATATCGTTTAGCTAATGCAAGTAATTTATCTGTATTATCTATGTCATTTAAAGCAAAAAGCTGGGCATAAGCTGGCAACATATTGTGTGTAATAATGTCCATAAGTGTATTCATAGGTAACGGATTAGCAAGCCTAGAATTCATAGTCAACATCTCCAGGACGTACAGATTAGCTGGTTGACTGGCAGACTGTGTGTGTGACCTAATTTTCTTTTCTAAAATGAAGTTACCATCACAAGATAAGAAAAAAGTTTTAAATTTAAATTCTAAATCTGCAAAAGAAGTGACTGAGTCTCGGATTAACCGATAGTAATCCAAGGCATTACCGCTTAACAAATCCGCGAAACATTTAACCACTTTAGTCTCCAATAAGTCTCTACTACGCATGTAATCATCTATACGCAAGAAAAAGTCGACTACATCTGAGTCACCGGAATATTTAATGTTCCAAGATCGTAAATTTTCATCGCGCACGACCTGCATGACTTTATCACAACGAGTAGTTAAAGGTGATTTACAGCTAGTACCATCATCAAGTTCTGGTGGCGTTCCGTACACATCTTGGTGTTGTTTCCTAAGAGTGACATTACGATGCTGATCATCAACAGCCAAAGGCTTTGAAACAGTTGGTTCATCAGCCATGATGAACAAAAAAATGTACACAAAAGTTTATATGTGTAGCACAAAAACAGAAAAATAAAAACAAATTATTGCAGAATCACCCCATCAAATAGTGAAGAAACACAAAAATTAAATAAGCATCACCAATATCAAAACAATTTAGTGTATTCAAGTTACTAATGTTAGGTTTGTATGTTTCTCAAAACAATGAGTAACAATAAGACTATAAGAAGTCATAAATATAAGTTAACAACAAAATATTAAAGTTATTTGTTGGTGTGATTCAAACCGAAGTTGTAAATAGTTATAGAACAAATACTGTGTTTATTCTAACAAATGTTATCAGCAAATAGGTATATGAATGTTCACTAAACAATTGACAAGTAAAAAAGTTAGGTTAAGTATGTTCAATGAACTTATGTAAACAGAAACCATCAAAATATCTGTATTTAAAGTATAAAATATGTTAAATATATGGTTTAACATGGATAAACTAAGATATTCATATAGGTACAGATACAGTGAACACCATTTTATGTAAATTATAGCAAAAGTTAAGTTGTTTGATTTTGTCAAAACAAAGTCTTGATAACAAAGAAAAATTTCACCGAGATATACCAATGGTCAGTCAAAGGTTAAATTTAAAGTAATTAAGATTAAAAATATATTATTCGGGCACCAATTGTAGCATATAAAAAAGGGGGGGCCGATTGTGGCGTATAAAAGGGGTATAAGTACTCTTGGAGTTGAAAGAATATAAAAGTTTATAAGTAAGCTACAATGAATCTAAGTTTTTAATAGTGCTATCGGATAGTACTCTCGGTAGGTCAGCACTGAACCATTGGTTCAAGGACCTCTTAGAAGTTTGTAAGTATAATCTGACCATGGGTACCTCGGGAATGTTAATGAAAGATATCACTGACAAGTATATATAGTTTATATTATTAAACGAATACTGTTAACAATGGTGGACCTTATGTCTAGTTAATCTATATATTGTCCATCTCATCGGGGATGCACAGCACTCACGAAATATAGCCTCGGTGGCAAACGAACACACGCGACGCGGACGAATGGCCATGTAATAAGGAAACTTGGTGGTGAAATACCTCGTATCACGAACGATCGTGATCTGATGCCTGTCCAGCAACGCATCGCGCGCCGCTCGCCGTCTTCACTGCCTCCGTCGCTTTGCAACCAGCGGCTGCTCCCGGACCGTAGTGTAAGGAGCGTTATGGGCCAGGTGTCTCCTTGGCGTCACTGCACCCTTGCCGTAAAGGTGCAGCACTGACACAGCCACGTGCCAGTCCTTCGGAGGACACGTCGACTCGAGGATAGCCACGCCGTCGCAGAAATAAGCGCGCCACAGCACGCCAGCAATCGTCGGGGTACGCCGCTGCGCCTACCACGTCACGATGAGGGATGATGGCCGGGAAACTCCGCGATTCATCGCGTTCATAGTTCCCGTGATTCACTTAGCCATCTTGATTCTTGGTGATGCTTCAAGAGCCGGCACAAAAACGATGCCTCTCGCTCGAAGTGTAAATCGTGAATCTCGTTCCAGTGTCATGCCAATTGACAGCTCGATGCCGGTATGGAACCTTGGCTTTTGAGCATTTTAACTATGCTAATAAATTATTCTAATACAATGGTTGTACTTAATTATCAAATATGACACCAGAAACGCAACCAAACTTGACAATGTTTAATTAAACAATGTAACGAAACAACACCCCAATTACATGCTAGGAGAGAACTAATCCGTAACTATGTGCATTTACGAAACGTGTTACGTTGGATAACAATTTATATGCGTTTAATTATAGCATGCAGATAAAAAATATTAGTAGTGGTTTTACACCACTACAATAGATGATGAGGCGGTATGGTTCCGGGAGGCCATGACGCGTGTCTGTGATGCGGCTATGCCTAGGGCTCCGCCCTATAGTCCAAGGCGTCAGGTCTACTGGTGGTCAGCGGAGATCGCGGGGCTACGGCAGGCCTGCGTGATCGCGTACCGCCGGTGGACCAGATTCCGTAGGAGGCGTAGTCGCCGCGCAGATACGGAGCCCCGAGTGGTGGAGCTTCACGAGGGATACAGGGAGGCCAGAAGGGCCCTCCGAGCAGCAATAAAGCAGGCCAAGGCCGCGGCTCACAAAGAGCTATTGGAGACACTGGAGCGGGACCCATGGGGGCGGCCTTACCTTATGGTAAGAGGCAAGCTGCGCCCCCGGGCCCCGCCGTTGACTCAGTGTCTCCAGCCGGAGCTGCTCGGAGGAGTTGTTTGCTCTCTGTTCCCAGCGCGGGCAGTGGAACATGTTCCACCGCTAATGACTCCACCACCTCGGTCGCCTACGGCACCCAGAGTGGATGACGACGACGTGCCTGAAGTCAGTTGGGTAGAACTAGAGCTGGCGGTGCGTAGGCTTAAGGCCAGGAACACCGCCCCGGGACCCGACGGTGTTCCAGGCCGAGCTTGGGTCTTAGCTCTAGGGGAAGACGCTCTCGAGCCCCGACTAAGAGGACTTCTCAGCGCATGCCTGGAGCGGGGCCAGTTTCCAAAGGTGTGGAAAACAGGGAAACTGGTCCTCATTCGAAAGGCGGGGCGCCCGGCAGAATCGCCGTCCGCCTACCGGCCCATAGTGCTGCTCGACGAGGTGTGCAAACTCTTTGAAAGAGTGATTGCAAAGCGCCTCGTCGAGCACCTCTCTGGGGTGGGGCCGGACCTAGCGGACAGCCAATATGGCTTTCGTCGGCAGCGCTCCACCGTGGATGCCATCATGCGCGTGAGGACTCTGGCGGAGGATGCGGTCGCTCGGGGCGAGGTGATGTTGGCGGTGTCCTTGGACATTGCCAATGCGTTTAACACCTTGCCCTGGAGTTGCATAAGGGAGGCACTCGTGTATCACGAAGTGCCTCTCTACCTTCGCCGCATAGTCGGGGCGTACTTGACAGAGAGAGCTGTCATCTACCCAACTGCGATCGGTCTCGGTCGGCGAGAAATGTCGTGCGGTGTTCCGCAGGGATCGGTCTTGGGGCCGCTCCTGTGGAACATCGGATACGACTGGGCGCTTCGCGGTGAGCTCGGGGACGGTGCCGCCGTCACGTGTTATGCAGATGACACGTTAGTGACGGCGAGCGGTGCTACACATCGCGAAGCGGCCTTGAAGGCCACGACCGCGGTTGCCCAAGTCGTGGAACGGATCCGGCGGTTGGGTCTCGAGGTGGCTCTACATAAAACCGAGGCCATGTTCTTTCATGGGCCTCGGCGCGAGCCACCAGAGGGATCCAGCCTTACAGTAGGAGACATCCCCATCGGCATCAAGCCCCAGATGAAGTATCTGGGGCTCGTGTTGGACGGCCGGTGGGACTTCGGGGAGCACCTCCGAAGTTTGGCCCCCAAATTGAAGAGCACAGCTAATGCTCTGGCACGGCTGTTGCCCAACATGAGGGGGCCGGATGACTCCTGTAGGAGACTCTACGCGGGAATCGTACGGTCCATGGCCCTATATGGGTGCCCAGTATGGGCGGAGACCCTGAAGGCCAGGCACGTGCAGAAGCTGCACGCCCCGCAGCGCACGATGGCCATCAGGGTCATCAGGGGGTACCGTACGATATCCTTCGACGCGGCGAGTCTCCTCGCCGGATCGATACCATGGATCCTGGATGCGAGAGCCCTTTCGGTGCTGTATCGGTATCGAAAGGAGGCGCGGGAGCGGGGACATGAACCCGAGCCTAGTGAGCTCCGGGCTGTGAAGTCCCAGCTCCACGGGGACATGGTAGCCGAGTGGGAACGACGACTTGGGCAATCACGCGCAGGGCACGCTGTTGTAGCGGCGGTAAGACCCATCATGGTGGACTGGCTAGAGAGGCCACATGGTAGCCTCTCGTACCGGCTGACGCAGGTGATCACCGGGCACGGGTGCTTCGGGGATTACCTGCGTCGGATCCAGAAGGAGCCAACGTCCGAGTGCCATCACTGTGATGCGAGCGAGGACTCTGGGCTGCACACGTTGACCGAGTGCCCGGCGTGGGAGACGCCAAGGCGGGTCCTAGTGACAGCCCTAGGGGTGGGAGTTATCTCGCTCGCCACCTTGCTCACGGTGATGGTACGATGCGCGAGTGCTTGGGCAGCCGCCGCCTCCTTCTGCGAGCAAGTAATGCTCGAAAAGGAGGTGGCGGAGCGAGTCCGGAGAAGACTCCGGGCCCGCACTGCCCGCGATGAGCGGAGGCGACTCGGACGTCGGAGGTCGCAAAATGACCTCCGTCCCCCATGAGCGCGGGCCTGGGGGTGACGGGTGGAGCCGCCGGTCACCCTAGCAGAAGCAGGCCACGGCGATGGCGCAAATGCCACCCCATACACAGGGGCTAGATGAGGACACCATGGTCCCCACTGCCCACCAGACACTAAAGTGCAGTAATAGCCCTTTGATGATTTTTCGTTTTATTTGTGATTCTGAAAGCGGGTTTCATAAGGTTTTTGCTGAATCAACAATTTTTTTTCTAGGACAATTAGATGTTCTTTATTCAACAGTTTTACTCTTACTGCAAAAACAATAATATTAACAATTTAGCGTGGTTTCCCAACTAAAATGCAGTATATATCATAGTGCAGACGGAACTTTCAAGGTTTCCTATCTAAAATGCAGTAAGCAATCAAACTTAACGGTCCCTTAGATAGTTTTATACATTGGTAAAAAAAACAAAAAAACTAATTAATATGCAGTAAAATTTCCCTCCATACAAACAATTTTTACTACAATTAGTTTTTTTATTATTAATTGTCACGAACTCCCAACTAAAATGCAGTAACAACATAGCTAGCCGCATTTTAGTTGTGAATACTTAACATTCTTTAATTATTATAAACTGACTAAAATGCAGTAAAATTAGCATTACTGCTGATTAGTTCGGATGACATAGTGACACACATATGGTTATTCCCAAATAAAATGCAGTAATGTAAAACATTACTGCGTTTTAATTGGGATCAAGTTTGACAAAATGATAGAAGGTCAAACCAATTATAACGCAGTATCAAGCGTTGTTACTGCATTTTAATCGGTTTTGAATAGATAAACGTTTATACGTAAACTAGCTTCATGTAGCAACAGTAGCAATTACGGCATTTTAGTTGGGTGCTTTAAAATGTTTATGAAGCGCGAAACAGAGCTTCCGAAAGGATACTGCTCGATTGTGTATGATTGATCAGTTGTGCTCAGCACAAGATTAAGTATACACTGGCCCGAGAAACGTACGATGCAGACTCAGCGGCCAATAGTCATGAATCAGTCAATGATTATCAAGAATTTTAGAAGCTGTTGAAAGTTCATTGAAATCGGGGAAAGTTGAAGTCAAAAGTATGGACATAAAATATTTTTTTAATTTTAAATCTCATATTACAGTTTTTTTTACAAAAAGAACTTTGATGAGATAGAATTCAAAGCACTATCTTGTCTCAAATCAAAGACCTTGCCTAACTTTACTGCAAAAACTGTTCCTAAAGGCGTTGATGTTGAAAGGAAACAAAATATCTTAAAGGTACTTATTCCACCAAATAGATTGATCTTCTGGAAAAACCTACCTGTTTGTTCTACACCACAAGAACCAGAAGAATAATTTTTTGATATTAATGAATAGTGTTGAATTTTTAAACTTATATTTTATTACACATATTGAGAACTCACTTGTACTTTTCCACAGTATTTTTATTTCTTAACAGACCTGACCGGTTTCGCCTTACGGTATCCTCAAAGGTTTACAATGACAACCTTGATGTCATTGTAAACCTTTGAGGATGCCGTAAGGCGAAACCGGTCAGGTCTGTCAAGAAATAAAAATACTGTGGAAAAGTACAAGTGAGTTCTCAATATGTGTAACAACAAATTCCACCAAGTGCCATCAATCAACAGTATAAATAGTTATATTTTATTACTAAAAGTCTGTGATTTTTCTGTTTATGTTCAAAGGATATGACGGATTTATTTTAAGAAATAATGTGCCTTAACTGTAACTCAAGACTGATTATTATGACTGCTTTATAATGATCCATAAATGATGAAACTGGCTGTGCATCAGATTTTCATACATACTTTATTATTACTTTAAACCTAGTAGTAAGAACATTAGGAGCCTTTAAAAGCGAAACTCAACCAATGTTATTTTAAGCGTATTAAACTATTAAAAGTAACAAGTTATTCCTAGAAACTAATTATTTAAGACTGGCCTATGTAGAATACAAAACTTCACACACTTACCTAGATAAAAGTGTGTGATGTTTTGTATTTGATTTAAAACTGTAACGTTGATCTCAACATATGTCCACCTTTTAAAAATACGTGTACATTGAGTCTACATTGAGTCATTTTATTATAAAACATGTAATATCTTTGTGATAATACATATTATGAGAAAACTGACCCATTTTTTTAGATCAGAAGAAGTTTTTTATTTTTAATATGTGATTTTTACTTCATTAAGTTGAATTATTGCTATTAATTATGTAAAAATAAACGTTTTATATAATATTACCTAGCTATTTCTCTTACTGCACTAATAAAACGAACACTTTTTTTCTATAAAACCAACTAATATGCAGTATTTTTTTCACCTTACTGCATGTTAGTTGGGTTTACTGACCAAACAAATAATCCAAGCGTAGTAATGCTACTTTATACTGCGTTTTAATCAGTTTAAATGTCTTTTTTAATAAAAAAGGCGGTGCAGTAATTCGCGCCAAAATAGTAAAATGGCCATTATAAATTCATTTATAAGGATATTTCTTTTTTTATTATTAAGACATGTGAACCTACGCCTATAGAACATTTCTGGATAATTTTTTTTTTGTTTATACAACTGCTTATTTTTTAAATCAAATTCTTAACTTTAAATGGCGTTTACTCGCAATCGTTATTTTGTGGTTACTGCACTTTAGTGTCTGGTGGGCAGCCCACATTAGGGGAAGAGGGTCATCTCAACAGAGATGTCCCCGGGTCTGCCGGGGTGCGAGAGATATGTCTTGTATAATCTCACCTCCGGCAATCAAGGACCCATGGACGGCGTGCGTTTTGGTCGGTTCGAGTCCGACATAATCACCTCCATCGGCTTTGGTGGAGGTGGTATCCGTGGGGATTTTGCGCACGATAAAAAAAAAAAAAAAAAAAAGAGTCCAAATATAAGTAATTGGATAAAATGACTTCAGTGATCGATTGTATTGTTATTGCACACGTCCACAGGCCACGCTAACGGCTTCCCATAGTGTGGGTCGTCCGCTGGTCTACCACTTAAGTAGTATTAAAAAAATGTAGACGTGTGTTCTAGGAAACTACGCTTGCGAAAGTGTGTACACGTCTTTATACAGAAAACTGTTTTACCTAATCGTTGTGTGGGTGACGCATTAAAAATTTACCCCTCAACAATGTTTCAGACAAATTTACTCATCCGGGATCATCAAACTTGAATTTTTCAGAAAAATATGAAGTACTTATAGCAGTGTCTAACGGTAGCATGTGATTCGACTCTCCGTTAATATTTTAAATAAGATGATTTATACGTTTAGGACAGACGGTAATCACTCTCGTTAAAGTAGATATATACTGGATATTAAAAAATAAACTACTAGAACGTAACTATAATGTGTGAAAATGAAACTGAAAAATTTCCCTCAAGAAATACACCTTTTTTACTTCTATCAATTCGAAATAAAGAAAAGAATACATATTTTATATACTTGTGACATCTCACTAATAAAATCACCACATTTAGATTTTATTAATAAGCAGTATCCCTACATAGTATAAAATAAAGTCGCGTTCTCTGTCCCTATGTCCCTTTGTATGCTTAAATCTTTAAAACTACGCAACGGATTTTGATGCGGTTTATTTTTATAGATAGAATGGTTAAAGAGGAAGATTTATATGTATATAACACCATGCTACGACCAACAGGTGCGGAGCAGGAATGATTAATGTTGCAAAAACGGGATGACGCAGACGAAGTTGCGCGGGTCAGCTAGTGATAGAAAAGATACCTGTGCCAAAATAATCATATTTTCTACATTTTACATTATTATTATGATTCAAAAATGTATCAAACGAAAAAAGGAATAATTAGGAACATATGATATGATTTTTCGTATCGTAAGAAGGCGGCATTTCTTCAGGAAAAAGTAATTCAGATGTAATTTATGCGTAACTTGTTTAAACCTCGGTTTAATATTTTATGTACTAAATTGTCTTTAAAAGTTTAAAAAATGGTATCATGACCACTGGACTAAAAACAATGCGCAATTTTTTGTCGTGTCATGAAAATGCCATATAAAAGGCGCGCTTTTTATATTAAAGTGATTCCAATTCCATCACACTTTGGCTGTCATCTGTGAAATTAATCGTAGCTTGTGGAAAGTTATAAAAGTGTTTTTAACCTAACTTTTACAACGTCAAAATTTCGCGCGCAATTGATAATTTTGAAATATTTTTTTAGAAGGAAGTTTTTATTCTAAACTGTTTGTACACCTAAAAAGTTTCTTTATGAAGTCTGGAAATGGTTCAGCTGGAGTAGTAACACTGTTTTACAAAAATTAGGAGTTCGCTGAGTTCGCTCAGTGAAAGTGTTTGCTTATAAATTATAGGTATAGGGGTAGTTAGGTATAAGTATAAGTAACGTACCTACACTAAAATTACGCAGATAGGGGATTTATTATGTCATTATGTATAATAGTTTTTGCTTACGGACAAACCATTGTTATCAAACAAATCGTAGGTAGTAATACCTACTTACTTTTAATTATTCATTTATATACCTATTTTATTTAATAGCCGACCCCAACTGTGTTGGGAAAAAGGTTCAGGGAATGATGATGATATTTTATTTAATACCAACTTTTCAAAATTATAAATACCGTGTCTCTGCAATGATACCTAATAATGAAACACGATGACTGTTAACAATTTGGCATACGACTTTAGTTTGCAAAAAAATTTAAGTACCTAAGATGCCGTTTTAGTTTTGTCACATGTTTTTGAATTAATGTGTTTTTACTTTTGATAGAAATGAATAATATCCAAAGAATTTAAAAAAAGTCTCGCAGAACGTGATCTGGTAAATAAATACGTCGGGTTAAATATATTTATATACTTACCATAGGTACTTAAAGAAAACCTACATATTAGATATTTATAAAAAAAAGATTAAGTATATATTTAAAATAAAAAGAACATAAATCTTCTAAAAGATAAATAATAATATACCAATAAACATAGTAAACTCCTATTTTCTTTAATTTACCACAAGCACAAACACAAAATAAAAAAACACCACACGAAACAATTCATAAAGAGAGCAACGTCAAAATTTCGCGCGCAATTGAAAACTTTTTAAATATTTTTTTTTTAATCAGCCTCGCCCTTGCTTGCCGACACGCGCTCGGCCTACGTACGCGGCAGTACTAGTGAAGTTCGGGAGACGAAATTAAAATTGTTTATTTTAGATATTTCATGGCGTGGGTGATGGAGTGAGAATTATGCTTACTATTTACAAGCGTTTATACACTATGAATAAGGGAAATATGATTAGACCGACTGTTTTTATAGATTTATAAACAAGGTATAATTTTTCGTTCAGATATTTTATTGCTAGGAATTGAATTTGGAATTGTCATATAAGCAAAATTTACACTTGTTAATTAGTAACTAAACCCTCTATCTGTATCTTATGCATATATAATAACTATGCCTAATAATAACGCCCCTATCTTAAGGGATATATGACGCGCTGAAGTAACTTCAAAAATCCATTCTTGGACTTCCATTACTGGGACATTACCATAAGTCATGGGAATCTGCTCCAGTGTTAAAAGTAGCTAGTGTTATTCTAGACTAAATCTACCAAATTTCCTCTAACCAATAAATCGAATCAATTCGAAGAACGATCTTAAGACTAAAATATGGCTTAAATAGTTTAATTCTTTTTCAGAAACTCCGTAGTAATTAGTACGTTAAGCACAATAAATACGTATATTTTATTTAATTGATGGCAAGATGGAAGATTCTGGTAAAATAATCAATTAAATGAATTTCCGAATTTAGTGCAACCAAGAACATGAATTACCAACGAACAGACGTGGTGTCTACAATATCACTACATAGTATAAAACAAAGTCGCGTTTTCTGTAGGGATACAGAAAACGCGACTTTAGTTTTGTGTTTAGATGTCCCTTTGTATGCTTAAATCTATAAAACTACGCAACGGATTTTGATGCGGGTTTTTTTAATAGATAGAATGGTTAAAAAGGGAGGTTTATATGTACCTATATAACATCATGCTACGACCAACAGGTGCGGAGCAGGAATGAAAAATGTTGCAAAAACGGGGTGACACAGACGAAGTTGCGCGGGTCAGCTAGTCAGATATAATTACAAATAAATATTCTACGACATTCTACACAGCGCTACCTAGACCCAAAATAAGTGAGCTTTTTTTTTTTTTTTTTTTTTTTTTATGGCAGGAAAAAATGCACCTTCCGCATTCTACGGGCTCGGGGAAGCCACGCAGGTATGTGGGGCTCTCACCACACTAAAACAACCTGCCGTGTGCCATACTCCGCGACTTAGTGAGTGAACCGTCGGAAACACTACGCTCTCATCAACAAATCACCCAAGCGCTAGCCCGCAAAGGTGTGGTGCGGGCCCGACTACTGATTGAGCGATGTCCAGACACACCAGGACATCACCCCTACGCGGGAGGCTCTATTGCGGGTGGAGGGCTAACCCCGACCCATCCACCCGCGGCCACACTAGGGCGGCATGAGGCGCAAGAATGCGCGCGCGCGCCGCCCGGTTCGCCGGCGACGAATCGGGTCAGCGAAGCTGTCTGCCTCTCTGGCCCTCTCCGCCGCCTCCTTCCGTGTGATGACTTCCTCACAGAAGGATGCGACCGCGGTAAAACTTCTCTCACTGCGGGCCATGGTACGCATGATGGCCGTCAGCGAGAGATCATCTCCCACTACTGCCACAAGATCTCGGCGCTGCACCGCCCAGGCCGTACAAGCCTCGAGCGTGTGCTGCGCCGAGTCCTCGCCGCAGGGACAGTGATGGCAGCCGGGACTCGATTCCCTCCTAGCAACCGAGAACAGATACTTTCCGAAGCAGCCGTGCTCGGAAAGCATCTGTGTCAGTCGGAAGGAAAGGGTACCGTGCTGTCTCTCCGCCCATTCCACTATGATCGGTTGGAGAGCCGCCACGGTGCGATGTCCTGCACTCGGGGACTCCAACCGGGACGACCATTCAGCCATGATGGCTTGACGGGCGGTATCTCGCCACCGTCGGACTTCTTCAGGCGGGGGCCGACTGCCGCTACTCGCCCGGTATTGTGTCGTATGTCGATATACCTCAGCGAGCACTTCCGCCTCTAAATCCCAAGGGGGTGTTCCGGCTAATGCGCAGGCCGCTTCCGCCGATATAGTGCGGTACCCGCGTATTGCCCTGACTGCCACAATGCGCTGGGCTCTTGCTAAGTAGGGCCTATTGCGGGCAGTCAAGGCGTCCGCCCACACCGGAGCGCCGTAAAGCGCCATTGACCGGATCACCCCGGTGTATAGCCGTCGACAGCCGACGCTAGGTCCGCCCAAATTTGGCAAAAGCCTTCCGAGGACGGATGCAGCGTCTACGAGTTTTGGGGAGAGCATACGGAAATGCTCATCGAAGTGCCACCTTGAGTCGATTATCAGACCCAGATATTTAATCTGGGCCCCCACCGGCACGAGGACCGAACGAATTTCAATCGATGCATGGGGCGGCGGACGGCGACGAGGGCCATAAAAATAAAGCGCTTCTGTCTTCTCTACCGCCACCCGCAGGCCCAGTGCCTCAATACGTGCGACCACTTGCGAGACACCCACGGTAGCCAGCTGAGTTGCCTCCTCAAAACTAGCTCACCGGGCCGTAACCAGGGTATCATCCGCGTAGCAAATGACGCCCAGCCCAGAAGGAAATGCTCCGCGAAGCACCCAATCATACCCGATGTTCCACAAGAGAGGTCCGAGAACCGACCCTTGCGGAACACCGCAGGTCACAGGTCGCTGCAACAGACGTCCGTCACAAGCCTCGTACAGAACGCGTCTCTCCTGCAGATAGTCGTCAACCAGGCGCCTCAGATATGCCGGCACTCCGTGATAGCGGAGCGCCTCCCTGATGCAGCTGAACGGCAAACTATTGAAGGCGTTGGCGATGTCTAGCGACACCGCCAACATCACACCGCCGCGACTTACAACCTCCCCGGCCGCAGCCCTCAGATGCAGAATTGCATCGACTGTTGAACGCCCTGTTCGGAAACCGAACTGGTAGTCCGACAGGTCGGGTCCTACTGTGGTCAGGTGCTTGACGATGCGGGAATCTGCGTCAGACGGCGTAATTCGACCTGCATTTTCTGTACCTCCTCCTGTAGCGCTAAGATCTCTGCATCTTGGCGCTTAATTTCTACTAAGAGCCGTATATTTTCGTCAGAAGCAGTGCGGTTCTGCAGCACCTCCACGGCCTCCATCAGTGCAGAAGCCGCAGTCTTAAGAAGCTTCTGGCTAGTCCCCTTGAGGTTGGAAGACTTGGTGGCCACCTCCATAATTATGGCCACGCTACCTTTTGACCTCTTCAACAGCTCCGCCGCAGAGTGCGGATTCTTATCCATATTGGACAAGAGCTCTGCAGCAATTTGCTCTGCACGTTCAATGGCGAGCTGTTCCTCCTCACGACGCCGTCGCGCTAGTTCCGCTTTACGAGTGGGGCCTATATTCAAGGCCGAAGCACCCGTAATCGTGCGTCCTCTACCCGCTGTAGACACTTTCGGGGCAGGAGGTCCTTCAACAGGGTCGTCTAATCCCCCTGTCAACTCCTCAGATCGGTCGCGCTTCTGCGACTTCAAGCATTTGGAGCTCAACGAGATAGTTGAGCCCCGCGTTGATGTCGCGCTCATCGACGTCTTGCTCATGTCCACCATGTCGACAGTCGGGGGACCGCGATCAGCTGAAACGGCACGAACACGTGCTGATCTTCTTACCGATCTAGCCGGCTTGGCCGTTATGACCACTGCCCCCGCTTGATCGTTCACTAAAGGCTCACAGTCATGTTTGTCTGCGACGCCTCCTCCATCTTGACCTGCTGGTAGGTCCTCCATACTTACATCAGTTTTATTTTGTATAGTTTTCATATTGTTCCCACGAGTGAGGGAGAAATAATGGTCAGCCCGGGTAGAGCCCCCCCCAGTACCCGGGTAAGCGTATATTTATAACTCAACCGAGAGGTCCGCAGGTATCTCGGCTGAGAGTGCGCTTGGAACTGAACTACCCATCAGCCATGCATCCCCTGGTCACGCACCAGAACACGGGATTCGGGGTAATTTTTTAGAGAGGTTTTCTTCCTCGCAGTCCGGGCGGTTAAGCCAAGACCCTCGCCCCCGGTCAGAGCCGCGAGACATGACCACGACACTCCTTCCGAGATTACGATTTGAAGAGGGGGGCAGGGAAAATAATCTCCCCTGCCTGCTCGGTGGCAGTGTGAGTGCACACCGAGCCCATCTTTGAGTCCTCCCTGAAGGGGAAGCACACATTAACCCGGATGGGTTGATCACGGTCTTTGGGCTCGGCGGTGGCCTTAGTTGACCAGCCGCTAGCTCCTACTCTGCTCCTCTAAGGTGTGCTGGAGGAACAGGGGCCTATCAGACGGCCCTATGTGTTGAAATCTTTGCCGTCAGCGTTGACACCAGCTACTCCAGAGAAGCAATCAATGATGTGTCATCGCCCACGTTGCCCAGGGTGCACCGGGCGAGGAGGTGTTTCAACAGTCGCACCCACACACAAATAAGTGAGCTAGCTTAACTAGATTGTGTTATTTGCAGTTCACTACTGATCATAAGATTACCCTCTCCGGGTGTCCGGAGGTTTTGGCCCACTGTTTTCGACACCCTCGGATGATATGGGGTGGTGATTACCTATTCTTTCTTTGTGACTACATGCAAATATACAAATTCATTTTAACAAATACTTTGCAATTTGAATTGTCGCCATTCAAATTGGTACCAACGCTGAAGAATTACCTCACATTAGTAAGCGTTTATATTACATCTATTTTAAAATATATATTTTTAAAGTAAAATTAAGATTTTTGCTTATACATTAATATGTTAATTGGTAGTGCTTGTGCGGCTGAGCAGGTAATTAATCTCCTTGCGAATTACACCGCATAGCAAGGAATCGGGTCAAAAAATTTAATATTAATTTTTATTTAGCTGCTACGTTTTCGGTTAGGAATTTATTTTCGGCATACCCATTTTGTTACAAGGTGCCCGATTGGCGGCAATAGGTCGCCCCCTATTACGTGGGACCGAAAATCATAATTAGCGAAATGTGGGTGTTTAATATACCTCTGCCTACCCCTTCGGGGATGACGGGCGTGAGCATTATGTATGTATTAATAACTCGCAGTGACATTACCTTAAAAAATTCCAACTCGTAAATTAAAAGTTTTAAAATAAAATATGAAAGTCACAAAAAACGACACCTAAAATGTGGTGACAGGATGCTGTAAGAGACACGTTTATTTTGGAAGGTAATTGATGAGAGCGACTTGCTCTGAAATTGAGTAAATATTATCTATGAGGCGGAAAGTACAATACCTATGTGTCCGTCACAAAAAGCACTAAGGATGAAAAGAAAGTTTATATAAGAAATATTGATGCAATAGTGTGAGCATATGTATGTATGTATCTTTACTACATAGTATAAAATAAAGTCGCGTTTTCTGTCCCTATTTTTCTTGTCCCTTTGTCTACTTAAATTTTTAGAACTACGCAATGGATTTTGATGCGGTTTGTTTAAATAGATAGTATGGTTAAAGAGGAAGATTTATATGTATATAACATCATGCTACGACTAACAGGTGCGGAGCAGGAATGAAAAATGTTGCAAAAACGGGGTGACGCAGACGAAGTCGCGCGGGTCAGCTAGTTTTATATAAAAAAATTAATTGCTGATCGTTAGTCTCGCTAAAACTCCAGAACGGCTGAACCGATTTGGTTAATTTTGGTCTTGAATTATTTGCGGGAGTCCAGAGAAGGTTTAAAAGGTGAATAAAATTAAATATGTAAATGCTCGAAATGGATGAACGGGAACGGGGTAAGAAGTCCACGCGGGCGGAGCCGCGGGCTACAGCTTGTTAGAAATGTAGGTGTCATAATATATAACACACAGCCTGCGACGAGCGGAGGCGACTCCGCTATCGACCTCCATCTTCTATGAACGCGGGGCTGGCGGTGTCAGCTAAAGCTTCTTATCACAGTAGTATCTCCTCCTATCCAGTGACAGATGTAGATACCATAGTCCACACCCGAGCGGGCCTTGGGTCATCTGGGGCGTGAGGGATATGCCACAGACTACTCACCCTTGGCAAATAATGGCCCAAGACGGCCGTGCGGTTTCGGTTATTTCGAGTCTAATATAACCACCCTCGCTGACTTCGGTTGGGGTTATCCGTAAAAAGGGTCTTAATATCATAAAACTTTACATAACCTACATACCTATATCGTTACCACCATCATCTTAACCTTGTTCCCGGTTGCATTCGAGGCATCATCTCTTAGCCTGAAGTTTGCTTATTCCTTCTTTTCCTTCTGAATTCGGGCGGGAGTCAGTGGTGGCCGGAAGATCTCCGAAACATCACTCCTAGTTCCTAGTTTCAGGAACTAAAAAAAAGATTGGTCTCGTGCTGCTGAGTTCTCAGATGAAAGGGATTGTAATATCATATCAGTTGTATGTCCCTACCATCATACGTTTAGGAGTGATAAGTGTGATTACGTTTTAAAAAATCAGTCGTAACTATTGCAAACATTCAATACGCAGTTTTAAAAATATTTGTTCAAAAACTATTTTGTTTCGTAACCCAAATTTTCCGTGTTCTTAGTTTGAAATTATGATTTAGAATTCGAATGTTATTTAGCTAGCTGTCAAATTGCCTGAATTCCATTGCGTAATACATATTTTTTATGACTTCATTGTCTGAATGATAGAAGAGCTAGTCTAGGAGTCCGTATCACAATAATGTTTTTGAAGCCATTATGGATAGTTTATGAAGGTAGGTATATATTTTATTGCTTCCTATTTTAATATATAGATCACGAGTGGCACAGAATAGATAAAATTGCTAGTGGTCTAATTTTGACGAGAAGATTTGATATAATTGATTTGAATTTGGACGTATTTTTTTTATATAACTGACATTTTTTTATATAACTGACATTTTCTAATTGACACTGACATTTTGTTTGAATAAGTCTTTCAGCACTTCACCATCTGCAAGGTGTAACTATAAGTACTTGCCTAATAGGGTTTCACTATTTATGATAAATTAGCTTATGCCCGCGGCTCCGGCCGCGTGGCTGTCGGTTATCGCGACCTAAGCGCCATCTGTGCAACTTAAATTCTATATAACTAATCATAACTCTGGTTCTACTTAACCGATTGCAATCAAACAAACGTAAAAATTTTAAGTTGGACTAAACCCCTTCAAAGGAAAAAGCTGCATCGAAATCCGTTCCGTAGTTTTTGTGTTTTTGTGTCCAATTATATAATAGTATAGATGCGGACCCATAAAATGAAAATCAGGTAGGTATTGTAGGTACCTACCTTGCATGATAGAATTAAGATTGTGGCCAGCAGTAAGAATTAGGATTGTAGCATCTGGATATCTTTACTAATAGCTCTAGGCAGATGTAATTTCGGGCCTGGGGGTGGAGCCACCTATCACCCTAGCAGAAGCAGGACACGGCGATGGCGCAAAGTGCCACCCCATACCCAGGGGCTAGATGGGGACACCATGGTTCCCACAATAGTCCCCGGGTCTGCCGGGGTGCAGATATGTCTTGTATAATTACACCTCCGGTAATCAAGGACCCATGGACGACGTGCGTTTTAGTCAGTTCGAGTCCGACATAATCACCTCCATCGGTTTTGGCGGAGGTGGTATCCGTGGGGATTTTGCGCACGATAAAAAAAGGCAGATGTAATTTGCCAGCACAGCTGTCGTGACCACAATTTTCAATGTCTAGGTGAACGCAATGAATGACGCGTCCAAAATATAAATTTAAGAGACACATTCATGAGCCAATGTCTCTGTTTACTAAACAATTTATTTACGAACATTTATTTAGAGTTTGTTTACATGGCGGGAATCTTTCGAATCATTACCACTGACAGTTATGTATAGCTTTTTAATGATATTGACTATGTGGTCGGCCGAGTGTGTCCGCCATTTTGAAGGATATTAATGTGTGTGATTATTGGATTTGATTAAATTATTCTTATGTAACTTCTGAGAGAGTTACAGAGGAGATGTTTAATTTGATAAATGTATATTTTTAAATATTTTGTAACCAATTTGTGTATAATTATGACGTATTGTATTAAATTTGTAATATGAGGGTATGAGTATAACTAATTTAAAAAGTACCGTACTACCGTACTTGGTGTTTCAGACTTCTCACCCTTATCCATTATCCATTATTCCATTACCCACAGTGCCACTTTTTTATTTATTTACTTAAATTTTATTGTACGCCAATTACAACATTGTGTTGCCCATGGTACAGTAAATAATGTAAAAAAGAAGTACGATAGGCGGCCTTATAGTTTTACGCAATTTCTGTCAAGCAATATGGATCATGTATCCATGATCGAAGTAATTTACCCAATTCCAGGCAGGCATAGGCATAGACATAAGACCATACAACCAACTATAGTATAAACATGGAAGTCTGATACTCTCCAAGACGTTAATTGGTAGTGCTTGAGCGGCTAAGCACGTAATTAATTACCTTGCGAGTTACACCGCATAGCAAGGAATCGGGTCAATTTTTTTTTCCAAATTTATTTAGCTGCTGCATTTTCGGTTAGGCATTTATGTTCGGTATACCCATTTATTACAAAGTGCCCGATTGGCGGTAATAGGCTCTCCCCCTATTACGTGAGATGAAAATCATAGTTGGCGAAATGGTTTAAATAATGACTCATTATATTTACGTTGCTTCTGGTAGCATCCATAATAATGAGTAACATAAGACATGTTTATATGATACCACGAAGCTGTGCGTAGTAGGAAGCTCCCCACTAGGTCATGGGCGTCATGGCTCATGGATATCTGTGGGTTTACTAAACAAAACATCAACAGATGAAACGAGAGTTTACCACGAAAAGACCTTTTAAAAGGACGCCGAAGCTCAAATGAATTCTATGAATCATTAAATCAAATGACGACTACGGAAGAAAGTTTATACATACATATATCACGCCCGTAATCCGCAAATGGGTAGGCACAGAACCTTATATTGCTACAAATTATAAATGTGTACCGCGGTAGCCTAGTGGTATGGGTGGTGGACTACTGAGACGAGGTCTCGGGTTCGATCCCAGGTTTACCATGGCACACACCAATGACTGCGATGCTTTTCGAAGTTATGTGTGTATTTATCGCAGGTTGATAAGTGCCCGGTTGATGGCAATAGGCTCGCCACCTATTACATTGGGACCTAAATATAAAACTGGCGAAATGTAGGTGCTAGCACCTCTGCCTGCCCCTTTGGGGATATAGGCGTGATACTATACTATACTATAAATGTGAATGTTTATGAAGGATGTTTGTTTTTCAAACACGCTTTAACGGCTAAACGTATTTGGGTGAAACATTTTTGATTTGGTACAAGGATAGATTTCTAAGTAATTTGGAATATCGTATAGGCTACTTATATAGTAACATGAAGCGGGAACGGAATTAACGTCACGCAGGCGAAGTCGCTGACATCAGCTATGTATTGTTTTATATCCCATACAACTTGTCTGTTAATTAAATCAAAGTTTTCTCAATCTTGTAATGTTGCACAATAAATAATTAGACTGTTAGTTCAGACACGATATTCTTTATTTCCCCGTGCGGAAATCCCTATGTACCTATGCCTTTTCACCGAAACCAGAGAGACCGAACTGACGAAAACCGCACAGTCGTTTCGGGCCATTAGTTGCCAAGGGCGAGGTAGCTTCTAGCATATACTTCTACTATATGGGTCAGCCGGGGGCCTTGCCGCGTTGGATGTGGGACTTCGATGTCCCCAACACTTACTTACTGTCGAAATCATGTCAATAACGGTATGCTCATAATTATATTTTCATTGTTATCACGGAGGACCGAATGATTGTTATGGTTTTGACATTTGGTTTTTTAATACGACTTAGGTGGCAGACAAGCACACGGCCCACCTGATGGCAAGCGGTCACCGTGGCCCATGGACGTTTGCAACACCAGGGGCGTCATACACGTGCTGACTACCCTGTAGAAACTTTCTAATGCCCATCTTGAAAAACATTTTTAATTTCTATAATTTGTGTGATTGAAATTATATTAAGACTGAATTTTAAACATGTTTGAGACTGAGTATTGACTCTTACCGATTCCACAGGCGGTTATGGCTAATAGAATGCCACTTTATAACGTGGTCTACTCAGTGGTCAGTGTGCGTAAAAAGAATCGCCAGGAAATCAAACCGAAAAGATTTTTTTAATCTTATTTTTCAACAATACATTGTAACTCACCGCTTTCTCGCCCATATTTTTTTCACTTATAACCTTACATCTGTCACAATACACGTTTTAAAAAATAATTTACTCGTCTACCGTAAAAAAATAAATTATTTGAGGAATAACAAATGTGTTGCCAGTAGACACTTCCAAACTGCAATAAGGAGGATAAAATGTGGGAGTTTATAATGATTCATGATGATAAATTATGATAAAGAATGATAATTTGGTGATTATCGAAAGAATGTTTGTTTATATTAATACGTATAGATTACAGATATCTAGATTTTTTTGCTATTAAAGGAAAAAATGGAGTAAAGTATTTTTATTTGAGGGATTTACTCGTATGTTACATAAACTAGTGTAACATACAATCTTGTCAGTTATTTAAAAACGTCCTGGTCAATTATGTTATTATATTAGTTATCGCGCTGTGCAATATAGGCAATGTTATGAAGGGTGTATGTAGCTTTTAAATCGGCACACAAATTTTTGAGTTTATTCATTACAAACATACACACACACGCGCGCACACACACACACACACACACACACGCACACACGCTAAATATCAAGAACTTGTTAATTTTTTTTTCTAAACCCTCGTCGGCCTACAGCTTGCCTCAAAATAATCTGAACTTTTGAGGCTACCTCGATAAACGGACTATTCAACACAAAAATATTTTTTCTATTCGATTCAGTAGTTCCTGAGATTAGCGCGTTCAAATAAACTCTTCAGCTTTATTCAGTACTTATAGATGGAATATTTTATCTCTATACATCCAATTGTAAAAAAATAACAATTCTTATACACAAAAACATCATCATCAACTAAAATTTGACCCGAACGTTTGTAAAATATTTCGATAATAAGTCATAATGTTCGCTCAGAACGTTTAGTGTTGCCAGTTGCCACACGTAAAAACATTCACACCGGAAAACATTACGATTTTTATTAAAATTTAAACTCTCTAAATATAATAAATGGTAGCAGGAAACCGCTCGTTGTGGCGAGACGTTGATCAAAGAAATTTAGGATATAAATAATTTTGGACAAGCGTCAAGAGAAAAGTCTTTATCTCGGTGTTTACAAATTATGTAAGTGACGATAATGTTGCAAATGCAAAAAAAAAGTAATTTAGTTGAATTAAGAACAGGATACATAAAAAAGTTAAATTTTAAATTTATTTATTGTTTAGTAATTGCTGTTGCCTGGGCCTTTACACACGTCAAATTATAATATTTCTGTACCCGGGACTAATGGGAACTTTTGCCCGGGAGTCTATTTTTTTTTGAAAGCATTAGTAACATATTTAAGTTGATTTGATATTTTAAAATGGGTTACGACCTGCCACGCCGGGCACAAACTGACAACATGTTAAAATGTATAAAGTATCAGATAGTACGAGTGTCAAAATGTACAATATATTTATGACAAAATATTCTTTTGTCAGAATGTACTAGGGTGGTTTGGATTTCGAAATTGAATCGACCAAAATCGCACGGCCGGCTCGGACCATCAGCAATGCAATTCTCTTAGCATACATCGTAGACGATGTATGCTTAGAGAATTGCACTGCAGTTCAGAAGGAGGCGGCAGCAGTCAACGCGTTCGCGCATCTCACCATCGCGGTGAGAAATGACACTCTTTTTGGTCAATCTTTGAAACGGCTTGGCCGATTTTCACGAGTCTTTCGCAGCAGACAGCTGACGTTATAAGGCGAGTACTTACTATAATTTTGGATAATTATTGGGTTTAAGCAGATTATACGATAACAACCGGGATATTTCACTAGTATTCTATAAACAGCATGTTGTTTTATTACACAATAATTTAGTATTTGACTGGCGGTTAACCAAGGCTGCACGATGTTCTGGTGAATTAGAAAAACAGAAATTGTTTTGCGTATGCGCACTTTTTTGGCAAAGGAACGGCGATTGGACGCGTAAATCAGCCATTGATGTTTGCAACTCGAGTAATGGGCAGCAACTTTAATAAAATAATATTTATATCAGACTTTTTGGAATGTTTTTGATAGCAAAGGACGTTGAGATTGAAATGTGATGTAAAAATATGGTAGACGTTTAAATAAAATATATTAAGATATAGCCGCGGTAGCCTAGTAGTATGGGTAATGGACTGCTGAGACGATGTCTCGGGTTCGATCCCATGTTACATGGCACACACCAATGAATTTTCGGTGCTTTTCGAAGTTATGTGTGTGTACTTATCGTAGGTTTATAAGTGCCCGGTTAATGGCAATAGGCTCGCCACCTATTACATTGGGACCTAAACATAAACTGGCGAAATGTGGGTGCTAGCACCTCTGCCTACCCCTTCGGGGATAAAGGCGTGAGTTTATGTTATGTCATGTTTTGTTATTTTTTGAATTTGAGCTTACATATATATACGTATGCTCATTACTACTTCCCTCCAAGGTAGACAGAGGTGAACTGAGAGCCACATTTCACCAACCATTGCATTCGGTTCACGTGATAGGGGATGAGGCTATTATCACATTCCGGGCACTATTATTGACTCAAGCCAAGCATCTGCGATCTAAGACGTTAGTAAGACAAGCACACAGCCCACTTGACGGATAGTTGTTACCGTAGCCCATGCACGAATGTGACACCAGATACGTCATACTTGTACTGCCGATCCTGCAGGAACATTTTACAGATCAATCTTAAAGAATTTCAATATTGTAGTCGCTTTGAAAAACAATAGTAGAGAGTTCATTGATTAGTATGTCAGGAAGTGGAAACATGTGGACTTCCCACCCAATGGAAAAGAGGCATGATTATTTGCTACACGACGCCATCTGACGACTTCCGTAGCGTGGCGGTAGTGCACGCGACTGCTACGCAGGAGGCGCGGGTTCGATTCCCGCACAGTGCAAATATTTGTGTGCATGAACATGAATATCTGCATTGGTCTGGGTGTTTGTATGTATAATATGTATGTATTTACAAAAAAAGTATCTAAGTATGTTTATCCGCATTCTAGAACCCGTAACACAAGCTAGTTAAGCTATGCTTACCATGGGTCTAGATGGCGTTGTGTAGATTGTCCTAGGATATTTATATTTATTTATTTATCTAAGTCCAAATTACGTATAACTTTAAACTTTAACTGTGGTCGAATAATAGCCACGACATTATTTTTTCAATTTCATCTCATCCGTTTATAAGATATCAATGATATCACTTACCAAACTCATTCGTTCCAGGAAGATACAATAACATGTCTGCCTACCCTTCCTTTCACCTATATTTATACATCAAAGCGCGTATTATTTCTGTTACGTGGCCATAATGAAGGAAACGTTAATTTAGATCATCCTGTGTTGTCTTGTAAGGGAAATGGTCATTTGTCTTCTTTAACGGGAAGGCAGATGTGCGTTTAGATTTCATTTTAAATAACTTTATATCTTAATCCTACTGATATAATAAATGTGATAGTTTGTGTGGGGCGGTGCGAGATATTTATAATTTGGGCCTAAGAAACTCTCTCCGAGAAAAGATTAAAAGAAATAGATATTCCCATCTAAGGCTTAGTTGCTCTAACTACCTGTTAAAGTTAAGGTTTCCGTTAAATTTAATAGTAACAGTAACATTGATTCTAATGGTTTGGCTAAATGTGTTGCACCAGAGTATTTAGTAGCTCGGATAAAGTTATCTTTTTGATAGGATTTGACGTTTGAGCGTTACCGGTTACAGTTAGCGTCAAGTTATGACGTGATTTTAACAATTGTCAAATGGTGCAACATGTTTTATTGCTGACCGGTACTTTAACTGCACTGATAATGTTAAAGTAAGATCGTGCGACCCAGGGTTTCTTTTTTATACCACTTAGGTGGCAGACAAGCGCACGGCCCACCTGATGGAAAGCGGTCACCGTGGCCTATGAACGTTTGTAACGCCAGAGGCGTCACACACGTGCTGCCTACCCTGTAGAAACCTTCTAATGCCCTTCTTGAAGAACCCCATATTGTAGTCGCCTGGGAAAACCACGGCAGGGAGCTCATTCCACACTTGAGCGTGCGCGGGATGTAACTCCTTTCATACCGCACAGTGCGCACCGTTTCCGGTCGTAGTGTGTGAAGATGAACTCCCTCTCTTATTATACGTTTTTTTCTTTATATTTTTATATACGCTTAGTGCTATAATACGTTTTCGAAAAAATAAGGTACCTATGTGTGGAAAAATATTCTACAGCGGTTTTGGGGCTGTAGACTAAGTAACATTCTATTACCTTAGTATAGTATACTCAACGCAGTGTTAAGTGATCTGGGCGCATCTGTGTGCCACAACTTTAGGTCTTTGTGATTGGGGACTAGAAGAAATACTCTTCTAGTTTCCATGCAACGGAATTTTGTGTACTTATGTTGTTTGTGACCAATTTTGTGCCAAATATTTTTTTCTTTCTTTCTTCTTTCTTCTCTTTCTTTCATTGACAGCTAATTGAAAACGGTTCACTTCGACGCGATGGACGTGCGACGCGTGGACACAAAATGCGATATATACGCGCCCTACTAAATTTTTGAACTGTGTTTGGAGGATATATGGCGGAATCATTAAAACAATTGAGCGCGCAATTCTCGTTTCTCTCGCGATTTATGTCCAAGATCCGTGCCGACAGGTATACCAAATTAAGCCCGCACTACAAAAGATTTCTCCTCTTCTTAAAATAGCGAGACAAATGTTCTGTGTCTACGTAAAAAGAATCTGTCAAACAATTACATTGTCCACCTGCTCTATTTATAGACGAATTTCATAATATTTCTCTAATAGTTTTAAACTGCTTTTTTCTTTTTAGCACACATCAACTCACGAGCAACTTTTGTTTCTAAAGGTGTGATTCTGTAGCCGACGACACACGACAACTGCAGTCGCGTGCAACTGACGCTACATGCGTCTGCAGTTGACGTTTGTTATTGTATATGTCAATATGAAGCGACCAAGTCATTCAGTAAAAGATAAAAGCGTCACTGAACACTGGACTTCGACATATATGACAAATTGCAGAGTTATCAGTCAAGAGTAAACTCATTGTTTCAAGGTAAACAGATTGCTGTGTTACCCACAAAGGACAAAAAATTGTGTGATCCACAAATAGTTGTTCTGAGTCTGGGTGTACTTTGTGTCCGTTAGTTGTATGTTTGTAAAGTCCCCCGCGATACAGGTCTTGTTCCCTAAGTGCGAGTGTTGTCTTTTTTGAAGGAGAAGAAGAAGAAGTATACACATAAGAGAGAAAAAAATACGAAGCAACGATACATCGTCTGCTGCATGCGTCTGCAGTTGTCTGCAGTCGTATGTCGCCGGCTTCGGAATCAGACCTTAAGCCGGACACATTCCAAGAGTACATATCAGGTTTAAAAGACGCCATTACTCAAAGGATTGATATTTAAAAGTTATGTTGAAAACATTACCATCAAACGGGTCATAAACTTGATGATATTTATACAGTGTGGGGCAGTTGAACAGCTGTTTAATTCGGTAGCACGCTGTATATTAACTACCGGCTTCTTTTGTTTAATCTTTTATTAGATTAGAAGCTATTTTCAGCTTTATTCATGTAGGTATTTACCAAAAACTATACCAATAATAAAGTTGAAAGATATGTTTGTTTATCTAAGGAACTAAATCCACTACATGTTCTCATTAGTCATTTCCCTGCCCTAGTCTTCCACACTGGTCTGGGAGTAAAAATAAAACATAGAATGTACCAGTCACAACTCAATCAATGGGTGTCGTAAAAGTCGACTGTGGTAGTTTTTGATTGGTGCATGATGAACAGCACTATAAGGCACCAACAGAGTGGAGAGTAAACCGTCTACGAGTATATTCTCAGAAGGGCTAACGTCAGGCAGGCGCCCGGTTGGAAAATTTTAGTCAATACCCATTTTGCAAAATGGCATCACAAAGTATATGTTTTATTGATTTTTTGAGGTTATTAGCCATATAACATCATGCTACGATTTTTAAGAGTCCAGCAATAAGAAAAAATACAATACAACTTCGGAATAAATAAAAATTCACGAGTTTTATTGTTATTTTTCATCTCAAAAAGTACCCAAAGCGCCAAAAGCATTTTCAAAAAGTGTAAACGTCATAATATGGAAATAGTTATATGGAAGTGAGCTTTAACGCTATCTGTAAAAGTAATATTATTTCAATCCTATTTTACTTTCATAGTGTGATTCGGACGCGGACCGTTGTCGTCCATCAATATTTGTATACTGTATCTGTAAGTGTGAATTCAAAGAAATTAAGCAAATAAAAGATTTTAACTATAGTAAGAGATACTGTTTAACCCTTATCACTACATAGCATAAAACAAAGTCGCGTTCTCTGTCGCTATTTTTCATGTCTTTACGTCCCTTCCTTTAAAACTACGCAACGGATTTTATGCAATAAACGCAATAATATTACTATTAAGTAATGGTGGTAGGGCCCCACGACACATTTTAAGTAGCTTTCTAGATATGCATTAGTTTTCAAAATGGTAAACAAATACAAATATTTATAAACTACTACTGGTAAGGCACACTTTCCATTGGCATATACATTTACTGAATATATTTGTTTTGTAAGTATGTATTAGAAAATGTTTGAAGAAGAAATTGGCGTGACGAACGACAGCTGCTTCGCATATACGGCTTCGATTACTGACAAGTAAGGATCAATGTTGCTAGCTCCTGGAAATGTTTACTTCTAAAACTTCTTAAAACTATGAACCGTACCGTACACATTTAAATCATTGTTTAAAAGTTTTCCAGAGAATCAAAGAACCAATTTCATTTATTCAGTTTAGGCACATAAAGAGCACTTATGAATGTCAAAGTTTTACAATAATTATGTACCCACATTTGTCAAAAATATTATATAATATAGTAAATAAAATACTTAGTAAATAAATCATTTAAAAATGATTCTTTCGCTGGTTCGATAGTTAAATCTCCTGAGAAGAGACCAGCAAGAAACTCAGGTAGATTAACGTTATTCTTCATTTTATTTTTAATATTGTACCAAGTGGAACAAATACTAATCAAATCGGTTCTATGAGAAAAACATTTCAACATAAGTGAAAACTTGGTGAATATAATAATCAAGGAAGGCACTGCGTGTGCTGGGTTTGAAGGCTTAAAGTGCTTTGGAGTGTGGTCCCCCTTATATATAGAGAGATATCACTTATGAATTATCACAATTTGTCTTCTTCTTAAGATGGCTTCTTTTGCAAGCAGATTTTCGGCAATTTCGCCAATATCAAGAAGTAAATGTAATACAACATTATTAATGACGAAACGTCAATGTCAAGTATTTCAAGAAAATCTTCCAGAGCCACGTTAGCCACGCCAGTAAATTTGTTTCCGAGTGTCCGCCCCCCACGAGATCAGGTACTCGATTAGGACGTGTGGTTGAATTTTAGGGAGCTCACAATTTGTTATTTGACAAACGGTGAGAAGGGTAGTCAGAGCGTACTGAAGAGGTTTTGTGTTGTCAATGTGAAGACCGAGAAACCCTATTTGGTCTTTTGCACTGACTGTCTAGCTCAGGAATTCTCTTCAAATTTTCCAAACTTACAGATAATTAAAATCTAATATAAGAAATAATAGTAAAGACTCACCTCTTCGATGGACGATGACATTAGACCGGAGCTGCAACAAAAACACACACGTTAGGTTTGTTTGGGTTTGGCCAACATGTCAGCTGTCACGTCGGCTGACATTCTTTATATAGTTTTAAGATAATGTACGCTTCCCGGAAGCGGTTTTGGTTTGGGAAATCTTCTATACTCAAGTAATACTTTTTCGTAATATTTTACGACATTCTATATCGCGCTATATAAAATATGTACATAAACAAATTAAAATAAGTTTGTAGAATAGAATGGAATAGATCGATCCAAGCTGTTAGGAAGCCGAAGACACATAGTTATAAATTCAAAGTCTAATCAATTTATTGTGAAAATGGGTTATGATGTGATATAGTACCTAATAAGGAAAGTTATTTTACTCAATTACACTACATATACTGACTGTATAATATTAATGTACTTTCAAAATGGGGTGTATCAGTACATAGTATAAAACAAAGTCGCTTACTCTGTCCCTATATCCCTTTGTATGCTTAAATCTTTAAAACTACGCAACGGATTTTGATGCGGTTTTGTTTAATAGATAGAGTGATTGAAGAGGTAGGTTTATATGTATATAACGTCATGCTACAACCAACTGGTGCCAAGTAAAAATGTTGCAAAAACGGGGTGACGCACACGAAGTTTAGTGTGTGTAGGTCTAGTGGGTTCTAAAAATAGGTATTCTTAAATTTGGATTAAATTTCCTGGAGCTCATGGGCTCGTAGTATTAAAATTGAGAACTTATTTTTTTAGTAGGTTAAAATATATAACATGTGTTGTGTGTACGCCACTTCAATATGTAAGTCGAGTGGTCTAGGAACTGATAACAGTATCACGTTATCAACTGTTATTTTTTCTATGTAATAAACTGTTTGTGGTTATCGAGGTATAAATATTGGATATAGCTTCTAACTTTCATAAGCATTCTATTTACACAAGAATGATATTTGTAATTATAAGAATAACACGCACGGGGCGCGGGTTCGATCCCCGCTCAGTGCAAAAAGTTGTATGCGTGAATATGGCTGTTTGCACTGGTCTGGTCGTGCCTTGGAGAGCACGTCCGTCAGTCCCGGTTGCCATACAAACATCTATGGCAGTCGTTAACGATAGCTAGAGCCCTCAAAAGTTCAACCACTCCAACTTGGAACTACGATATCGCCATTGGTCATTACATCACTGGTTGTGGAGGTCAAATGGCAGTCGCTTCACGTAAAATATCGAAGTTCAGCCGCATCACAGTTAGACCGGAAAGCCGACCCTGAGTTGGTAAAAAGGTTCAGAGAATGATAATATGAGTAAAAAAAATTGCACAATGACATATCAGAAACAGTCTCCCTGTTTAACGGCGGAATGGCCGAATTTCGATAAATAAACTAACTAACCTTGAAATAAACACACCGCGGCCCGCCAGGCGTGATCACCTTGCCTGGTCGGAGGATCCTCCCTTTGTGTTGGAGGGACATCGCATCCCGTTCCTCCACAGCAGGTTTATAAGTGCCCTGTTAATGGCAATAGGCTTGCCACCTATTACATTGGGACATAAACTGGCGAAATGTGGGTGCTAGCACCTCTGCCTGCCCCTTCGGGGATAAAGGCGTGAGTTTATGTTATGATATGTTACACTTAATTGGCCCACACACACGTGATATGAAACTTTTGATGTTACCAGTTGTTGGATCTTTTAGAGGTTTTAACCTCATGTAAAGTTTGATGTCATGCAGATACGTCACCACGATCAATGCTAGTTAAGCATTTTTGCAGTATATCTAACGATAATATACTTACCAACATAACAGTGAACATTTTCTACGCTTTTCTTTACTTTTTTCCATTTTAATTTCACTACACTGTCACTTAGTACATGTCATTAATCACTTTCCCGCCAAATCTGTGTTTGACAGATAAAAAACTAATTCGTTTTATTCGATTTATTGCACTATTATTTATCGAATCGATTTCTTCATTCACTTATAAAATCTATATAAATCAGCTACAAATAAAAGTAATATAAGTAATACTCTGATATATGGTTAGCGAAACTCGGGTATTAACGCGATCATATGGTAAATACAATAATTTACTTTTGGATTTGCAATTTGATTTTCTTCAATTGATCAGCTACTAGTAGTACTAGTATGAACTCCTATCGAATTCGTAATGTAAAGGTTTCGCAAGAAGGGAGCATTGTGATTGGCAGTCTGCCTCTTGTGAACCTGTGTGCGTCTGTAGCCCGCCAATCGCAATGCTCCGTTCTGCGATACCTTTACATTACGAATTCGATAGTATTTCGTGCTAAGGCTACTGTACAATGTGTACAAGACAGAATACACCTGAACCTAACAAAGATAAGATTATCTGCTATTTAAAAAAACACATTAAATATTAACCCTGATTGATCGGCTTTCACCAGAAAACTGCATAGCTTATAATAAGATTTATGACCTAACACTGACGAAAAGCCAAGATAAATACACATATCATCATAATATTGCAAAAAGAAGCGATCACAGAACAACTAGTGGAAATGAGTCACGATAGTTTCAGTAGCGGAATCGATGTCGCCAAACTCACACATACAACTGTTAATAATACCGTGCATTACCAGTAAATAATTGCTTTGATTGTTCGTGCCTATTTATATACTATATTAATGCCACATTAGCTGAAATCATACGTACTATAAAACGGAAACACACTACCTTTTTTAAGGTAGTGGTAACTATATTGCCACCACCTTTTTTAACCGTTCAAAGTATCGATTACTTTACTATACATAAAAAGTATTTATGGCGTTTCATAGTTTGAATCGAACAAACTTGAATATTTGCGAAAATGTTCAGACGTGTTCTTATCAAAAAGGTTCATATTGTCGAATTTATCCTTCGTTGCGTAAATACGCAATGACACGCATGCACCGACTACATCACACTTCCACTTGTTTTTTGTTTTCAATGGAAGCGATGAACCAAATCTACAATTGGCTCGGAATTTATTGAATAAATTAAACGGTGCCAATTGCAGACGAACAATTGTTGATGATCATTGACTATTAATTTATGAACGGATGAAGAAGACTATAAATTGTTATGTTGATGGCGGGCAAATTCAATGAAAGAAATCAATAAGTATGTAGGTTTGTTTAACTTGACCGTCTAGTTTCAACAGTGAAATCTGACCTTAATTGTCTAATAATAGTTTCGATTATTTATATTGTTGATTGATAAGACTTATTGGAACTTGTTGTTATAAATTATTGATAATACACTTGTACTTCTCCACTTAATTTATTACTGTACCTAACCGGTTTCGTCTCGCGGTATTTTCAAAGGTTTACACTGACAGTGTAACAAAAATTCAAATTTAGAATGCCGTAAGGCGAAACGAGTTAGATACAGTATTAAATACAGTGGAGAAGTACAAGTGTGTTATCAATAATGTATAAAAATAGTTTCCTTACTAATCAAAATTGTTGAAGTTGTCTATGAAAGTAATATTGCTTACGGAACAGTCTAATACCATTATTAACTTTTTTATTATTATTATAACTTCCTTTCTATTATTAGTGAATAAACATTCCTTTTTTCATTAAATTTCACTTAGTTTCCATAGTCGACAGTAGTTTTAATACACACAATTGTCACACAAATCATCACTTTCTACTGTTAAATTGTCGGTAGCAACGGTGCGCCCGCGCCGTGAGCGAAAACATCTGTTCTACTCAATTGAGCTAGGGAAGTTTATAATATGCATTGACACAGTACATGTACAGCGTGTTGTTTTGTTTTACATTTGGGTAAAATTGAGATTTACTAAATGTATTACTTGCTTAAAATAAACTAGTTAAATACCTAGTTGGATAAAATAACAATAAGTAATACTATAAAATCCAGGAATATTTGGATGATTAACAAGCGTGGAAATGAGCTGTTCACTCATATTGCTACTCAAGCAAATTAATGCACCCAGACTAAGAAGCTGATTGCGGGGTCAAGTCGCGCTTAGTCATTTACTTTTTCCAATTTTAAATCGTTTTGAAAAAAAATACCTAGGTAAGACTGGATGTCGTCGATTCATAAAGCATTTCAATAATTTTAAATTGCGTTATCATATTTCGTTTTATTGAATAAATATAAACTCGAAAACTCAAGAATAACCGCCGCGGGGTGCAGCTAGTATCAATACTACAGTGCATATCATTGATATAGATAGTTTAGCTAGACTAGAGACTCATAGATGCTATTGGGGACTCTCGCGCCGGATTGTTCCTGGTCCAGAGGGTGGCCATCGCAATCCAGTGTGAAAACGCGGCAAATGTGAATGACACCTTTGCACTGAGAGCGATCAGTAACGGGTTAATCGATTAGCACTTATTTATTATGTTTAGTATAAAGGTGACTTTATTATAAATGTTGACGAGTTTAGCTAATATAGGTACTTTACATTCCATTAACATGAGAAGTTAATCGTGTGTCAGATACGCCTAACACGGTATCTACAAATCCGAAACACCCGATAAAATGAGATAGCAGCGAATGAAATCGATAATCTATACAAGTACGCTTCGGATCAATGTTGTATTACGCCCAGAGCTACAACCAATCAAAAGACTATTGGTCCAGTAATTACGTCGGAAAAATCGGGTTAGAAATGCAAAAGAACCGAGAAAGCCAAATTTTGGATATTACGTGGGGGGAGGGGCTTTTTTATGCAATAACAATATTATCGCATTCATATCTACATTAAGGTATGCTGTTTCTGTTGCTGCAGTTTGTGGTGGCTACGGACCTTTAAAAATTACTTAAAATTTTATTCAGAAACTCTTAAAAGAATCAACCTGTATGTCATTGTTAGCGTATATGGCCGTCCTGAATAGACATCATAGCATACCAAGTGTGAATAGATTGATAGGCTAATAGGTGACACATCACGGTTGATTCTCAAAGGGCAGGCAGAAGCGCTTTCTATCTCTAATTGAACACATCAGGAGGTAAACGTGATACAATTGGTTCGGAGTGTGTTTTTTATGGTTTATACTGGGTGTTTCATTTAATAAATCATTCTCTTTGGTATGACCCCGTAAGAGTTAGGTAACTTGAGGCCAAATCGGTGTTGTGCAAGTTCAATCTACTTTTCCCCGTGCAAAAATTCCCGTGACGGAATCGAACCGACCAAAACCGCACGGCCGTTTCGGGTCATCAGTTGCCGAGAGTAAGATAGTAGGGAGTCAACCGGGGCAAGAGGTCCGGTCGACGCAGGGCTATCGAAGACCCTCTTAAGATTGAAAAACGGTGTCCACATCTTTCCCAAGATAGGGAGGAGCGCGCATCATGCTACTATGCCATGCTGTAGTCACTATAGAGTTTGAACATATAGATAGGTATGGAGAGACTAAGTACGTCAATTTGAATTTGAATTTGAATTATGTTCCGGCTTTCTCGATGTAAAATGAATTCACTTATGGATCCTAATAGTAAAGCTAAAACGTTCACCATATTTTCATTTACGTGCGCCCATCTTTTGTGTCAGATAATTGCTAATAGGGTAAACTTTTTAAGACTGCCTTCAGATTATCATCAGGCGAGACCATTTTTCTTTGGGAACATCTGGTTTATAGGTACTGTTGATATTATTTGGGTCCACAACTCTTGCCTATACTTATACCACTTGAGTATATCTGAGCTGGTCGTATCGGAGACCTATTGACACAGATAGTAGGCGGCAGTAGGTTATTCGAGCAATATCTAGATAGCTCATACTATTTGTTTAAATAATAGAAGTACATTAAATATTGCTCTCTATATAATATGTATACTAATATTATAAAGAGAAAAGGTTTGGTTGTTTGTAACGAATAGGCTGCGAAACTACGGGACCGATTTAAATAATTCTTTCACCTCTAAAAAGCTACAATATCTAGGAGTAACATAGGCTATATATCATTTCGTTACCATCCAAGGGAGCGGAGTAATAATCATCTCAATAGATCCGGTAAATTTCTATATATTGGCGCTAATATCGACAGCAAGGAAAACTAGTATAGAGAGGCAAGTAGAGAATCGAGTAGAGTCCTACAACGCGATAACAACAGCTATATAATACTATTCGAAAAACTGGTAGAATCATAGGAACCATAATAAATAATTAGGGATATTACAGTGTTTGTAAGTTGGTATATCTATATATCTTCTATAGGTACTATTATATAATTCTAATAACCGCGGTAGCCTAGTGGTATGGGTAATGGACTGATGAGACGAGGTCTCGGGTTCGATCCCAGGTTTACCGTGGCACACACCAATGATTGCGATGCTTTTCGAAGTTATGTGTGTATTTATCGCAGGTTTAAAAGTGCCAAGCTAATGGCAATAGGCTCGCCTCCTATTACATTGGGACCTAAAATATAAAACTGGCGAAATGTGGGTGCTAGCACCTCTGCCTACCCCTTCGGGGATATAGGCGTGATATTATAAAAAAATTAAAAAAATTCTAAAAAGTTTATGTTGGTCTGTGATGGACGCAAAAACTACTGAACGGATTTCGATGTTTTTGTTTTGTTTGAAGGGGTTTGGTCCAACTTGAAATCTTACGTTTGTTTGATTGCAATCGGTTAAGTAGTACCAGAGTTATGATTAGTAATATAGAATTTCAGTTGCACAGATGGAGCTTAGGTCGCGATAACCGACAGCGACGCGGGCGGAGTCGCGAGTAGTAACTAGTGCCCCCGGGGCATTATTTTTTTATACCACTTAGGTGGCAGACAAGCACACGGCCCACCTGATGGGAAGCGGTCCCCGTGGCCTATGGACGTATCGCAGGTTTATAAGTGCCCGATTAATGGCGATAGGCTCGCCACCTATTACATTGGGACCTAAAACATAAACTGGCGAAGTGAGGGTGCTAGCACCTCTGCCTACCCCTTTGCGGATATAGGCGTAAGTTTATGTTATGTTATGTTTCAATGATAATTCTGCAACCTAACTACTCAACCATAATTGTTTCGTTAAAAGTAATTTACTGTAATTGTTTAAATATTCTGCGTGACATCACCGTGGCATTGAACCGGTGATATCATTCGCATTATTCACTGTTTGTAATACACTCTACTTTTACATACAGTACAATCATGTTGAACATATGAATGCATGTGTTGTGTGAAACCGGAGATGTCCCTAGGTCATTAGGGTGCGAGGAATATAAATAAATATAATATAAATAATATTCTAGGACAATAGATAGATAGATAGATAGAATACTCTTTATTGTACACCAAAAACTAAACAAAAAATAAATACAAGAAAACACCAGGGACAAGTAGTGAGAATTACAGTTGTTCTGATAAACAACGCCACCCAGACTCATGGTAAGCATAGCTTAACTAGCTTGTGTTATGGGTACTGGAATGAGGATATAATATATCTTTTTCGTCTTTTAAAATGAATTGCTGTTGGTTAGTCTCGCTAAAATTCGAGAACAGCTGAACCGATTTAGCTAATTTTGGTCTTGAATTATTTGTGGGAGTCCAGAGAAGGTTTAAAAGGTGAATAAATATGAAAATGCTCGAAATGGAGGAACGGGAACGGTGTAAGAAGTCCACGCGGGCGGAGCCGCGGGCCACAGCTAATATTTTAATAATAATAATAAATGACTTTATTGTACACCAAGGATGAAATAACAATGCAAATATTTCTTTGTGTATGACACAAAGAAATGGTAATGCTGTATCTTTAATGCCATATTAGCTCAAATCATACGTACTACTAAACGAAAACACACTACTCTATAGTAATAACTATATTTGCACCACCTTTTTTCAACCGTTCAAAATAGCGATTACTTTGCTATAGATAAAAAGTATTTATGGCGTTTCATACTTTGAATTGAACAAGCTTGAATATTTACGAAAAAGTTTAGACGTATTCATATCAAAAAGGTTCATATTGTAGGACTTACTAAAACATTATTACATGTAGGACTTAATGAAAATTATTAACCTAACATCTTGCATGCACATGTACCTATGTATAACACATGTTTAAACGAATTTTGATTTGATTGTCGAATTTATCCTTTGTTGCGTAAATACGCCAACCAATGACACGTGTGCACCGACTACATATCACTTCCATTTATTTTTTGTTTTCCATGGTGAAACCAATGACTAACACGCCCTATTTAAAACAATTGTTTTAACTCAAACCAAGCGTGCCTAACCATAATATTTCTGAGTCTTATCACAAGTTTACAGTGCCGGACACGTATACAGTACAATTGCGATGAAATGACCTTGTTTCACTCGTTAACAGAATTAGAACGAGAAGTAAGATCTTAACTTTTTTTATACCACTAAGGTGGCAAACACAGCCCACCTAATGGAAAGCGGCCACGGTGGCCTTTGGACGTTTGCAACACCAGAGGCGTCATACTCGTGCTGCCTACCCTATGATGTTTTCGTTTATCACCTTTGACGAAACCCTTTGGATAAGATGATGGTGATATCCTATCTCCGTCACGGTCCACGGACATAATATTCTAAAATACTATGAACAAAAACCGCGGTAACCTAGTGGTATGGGTAATGGACTGCTGGGAAGAGGGCTCGGGTGCGATCCCAGATTTTACCATGGCATACACCAATGACTTTTCGATGCTTTTCGAAGTTATGTGTATATTTATCGCAGGTTTATACCTAAGTGCCCGGTTAATGGCAATAGTCTCGCCACCCATTGCATAGGGACCTAAACATAAGCTGTCGAAATGTGGGTGCTAGCACCTCTGCCTACCCCTTCAGGGATATAGGTGTGAGTTTATGTTATGTTATGTTTCTATAAACATCTTATCTCAATCTTAGACCTGCTTTGAGATACGCACATGACCTACTAGGTCACATTGATATCTATATAAAAACAACCGGTTAAGTGAGAGATTTACTCGTATACAAAGGGTTCTGTACAAAGTTTTATTTTCCATTCGTCCATTAACGGAAACCAATTTTACCAAGACCTTCAGGGTTAAGTCAACCTTATTCACAAGCTGGTATACCGCCTGCTGAATGACGGACAAGGTACCACCGAATTATGACAAAATTGTTATGAGCACCTTGTCTAGTTAGTACACATACATGCAATTAACATTTAATTTTTGGTTAGGATCCATTGGCATTAATATTACTAGCGTGAGTAGACCCACAGACTTCTTTATAACCGCGTTACCGAAGTTAAAATGTCAGTGGCAATAACTTTTGAATTATACCTAGTGTAGAAACATTGACGTCACAGCGATATCTATTTCTGTCAAAGTTGATAATCTGTAAAAGTTATTATTGCTTTGAATAATGCACCTACTGAGTACCTTTGGTTGACTGGTTGAGAATGCCTTGTGCATGAAGTTTAATAATAAAAAAAATGGTTTATAAAAAAATAAGTATATACCTAAGTTTATAGTTTACAAGTGCCCGGTTAATGGCAATAGGCTCGCACACCTATTACATTGGGACCTATACTTTAACTGGCGAAATGTGGGTGCTAGCACCTCTGTCTACCCCTTCGGGGATATAAGCGTGAGTTTATGTTATGCTTTTGTCTTTGTTTTTATAAAAAAAGCTATTCACTTCTCTCCATCCCATGGTTGCCTGTAAGAAATTGCCACAGAGCAATAAGGCCGCCCATTGTATGTACCTAATAATCTGCATTTCCATCATCATGTTGTAATTCTTTGGTGTACAATAAAGACATATATTATTATTATTATTATTCACGGTTCGTATACTCTGTCACTTTCTCAGGCCTAGGTTTAACTCGCACACTTGGTTCCTCTAAGAATGACTTTATCTTAGGACCACGGTACCCCAAAAACGAAGTAATCCATCAATACTTACATTTCTTTATCAATATTATTGTAAGAGAATATGTCATACAACACAAAAATTGAAATAAAACAAAGATAAGTCGTGTTGCGATAAAAATTACATTAAAACTGATTGATGTAATCGAAGAAAACAAAAATCAAGGGAAGTGTGAAGTAGACGAGGTTCAGCAGAACTTTGTCTAAAAACTGAAAGTTTTAAATAAATTTCATATGCCACGTCTAAATTTACGTAACATTTTACCGTGACCGTGTCAGAAGTGCGTGTCCGTCGCGTATTCAGTTGCGTGATAGTGATAGCTGAGCTTAAATGAAACCATCGATGGACTGGTGGCCGTGTCAGCACAATTCTAGCACACGAATCACAAGTTGTTACGTCCACACACAACGTCATATCTTGATGTCACGATGTCCGATCCGCTGTTCATGTTACAAATCTGGACGCACCTTTAGAATACACTGACATACATCTAAACTTTTTGGAAAATATTCATTCGATTCAATGTATGCAACTTCGTGAATACTTTTTAACTATAGCAAAGGGTAACACCGACGATACCCCTGGTGGTACGATGGGTCTTTTAAAATTAAACGGTACCACTAATTATATACGAGCTTTTATATTTATGATTTTATATATTACTAGCTGACCCGGCAAACGTTGTTTTGCCTTATAAATTTTAAGGGTGAACAACCCTTATCACTTAGGGGTATGAAAAATAGATGTTGGCCGATTCTCAGACCTACTCAATATGCTCACAAAATTTTATGAGAATCGGTCAAGCCGTTTCGGAGGAGTACGGGAACGAACATTGTGACACGAGAATTTATTTTATTTTATTTAGCTTGTTCTGTATGTATGTATGTTAATAAATAAACGCAGGTCATCTGTATTCATCATAATAATGTTTATGCACTTCATGGAGATACCCTTCAGGGAAATACCCTTAATGAATGCATTATGGTAAAATAATTGACCATAAATTATAGATTCATGAATTGCAACAGCACTACGCTGGTATCGAAGGGAAAATAAATTACCCACCGTACCACCAGGGGTAGGGTCAGTGGTACCGTGGGTCAGAACCGATCGCGTCAAAGTGAACCGTTCTCAATTTGTTATTAATGAAAGGGTTAGAGGGAATATTAGTAATTTCCGTTGCTAATTTACACTAATATTATAAAGAGGCCAAATATTTTTTTGTGTGTGTTTATTTGTAATCAAATCAATAACTACTGTGTCAAATTTAAAAATTCTATCACCATTGCAAAGCTACATTCACCCTGCGTAACATATGCTATACCGACACAGCGCGATAACCGATATACACGCGGACGGAGCCGCGGGCAATAGCTAGTATTATTAAAAAAATACAATTAATAACTTCACTAATCACTGAACTAACTTTTGCTCGATATTCCAGTTTTCCTTACAAGTACAATGTACGTATCAACGCGTTCGCGGTTGTATGTGTACTGGCCTTATCTAATCAGTAAGTTCATTGTGTACGGATTCGTGTTAACTAAGTATAGTTACAGGCGTATTTTTCTTTATTTACGTGCACGTCAATATAGTTACCGGAGTATTTTTTACGCATATAAGCACGTCAATTTGACTTCACCTCACCTAATGGTAAACTGAAGGCAAAGTCTCAGGAAAGAATGTCACCATAGGGCATAGGCTCTAAAGATTACTTTATGATTGAAACACTCAGACTAATGTAATTATTAAATTTCATGCAAACTAATAGTTGCAGAAAGCGGGAATCAAACGTGCGTAGCAGTCGAACGCTCAACCGCTACGTCACAGGGCTATGATTTTTGCAAAAAATCTGCCTTCTACCCAAATGAAGAAATTTTGCTAAGAACCATCTCTGAAGCGAGTTGTATGTCAATTCAAAATTTTGAGTGGAATGCAGAAGTTTTTGAGATTTTGAAGTCAAAACAAACTAATACAATTAATTATATTAAAGATACAGTCACAATAAATGTATCTTTAGAAAATACTGTTCTTTTCTAGACTGATCTTATTGAACCAGCTTGTGACCACGGGTAGTGCAACTTGGCCGAAACGTCAAGCAAATCAAAAGGTATATTATTATAGTACTAGCTGACCCGCGCAACTTCGTCTGCGTCAGCCCGTTTTTGCAACATTTTTCATTCCTGCTCCGTACCTGTTGGTCGTAGCATGATGTTATATACATATAAACCTTCCTCTTTAACCATTCTATGTATTAAAACAAACCGCATCAAAATCCGTTGCATAGTTTTGAAGATTTAAGCATACAAAGGGACAAGAAAAATAGGGACAGAGAAAGCGACTTTATTTTATACTATGTAGTGATTTACCATATGACTCGATGTTTTGAGAGATGTTTCGACTACCATATATTATGCAACGCGAAATATAAAAGTTAGCATATTACAAAGATAATCACATATAACCAACGCCATCTAGCGCAATGAAGCCGAACTATTTAGTAAGTACTGATCCTGCATCGCGCTATTAAAGTATTGACGTTAATAAAACATTATATAATAAAATCATGTCCAGTTATCTAAACTTATGGAAAGTGATACTTGGCCATTACTTTCCACAAGTTTTACAGACATTTAAATTTATGTCTATCTGTATGTCACCCGTTATAGACTGCTAGGCTGAATTTCAAGGGCTTTTTGCTGTAGATAGCTGGGGTTATAGGATAGCAAGTTAGGGTACTTTTTTTTATAAAAGTATTAGAAATATTTTAACAACACTCATATACACAGCCCCGAATCTGGGCTGTGCTATGAGTGTTATGTGAGTTAAGATTGCCCGGAATACGGTAATAGACTCCCCCTGTTCACTTTTTTATTCACCTCTGCCTACTCTGGATATAGGCCTAAGCATACGTAGGAATATTGTGGTGCCGTGAAAAAAAAATGATACTAGATCGACTCCCACGCGGACGAAGTCTTGGCCATAACTAGTATATATACTTTTAAAAATATTGTGAAGTAGTCATGTCTGTACATTGTAAGTAATTTAAAAAAATATGGTTTATGCTATATTAACTCAAATTTTCTAAAATTATTGTCAATTGTCCGTGACGGATCCATACAAATTTACTTTTTTGATTCAAAGGTCTTGATCAGACTTAAAAAAAAACCGCAAAAACCGACCGCGGCCTTTGTTTACCGTGATTCCATTAGATTGTACCATTGATGGAATTTTTTATTTGCCGTGGTACAATCTATGGTACTACGGAATTTATTATGTGCCGTGGTATTACGAGAAATTCAATTCAATCATGTTAATACAGCTAATTAAAGATAACAGCAACGTAGGGGTTAAACGGACGGAGCTGTATACATCAGCAAGTAAATAAAAAAAAATACTAACCTTTCTTCAAAAACGCTGGAATTTGCAATAAAGCTATCGTCCAGTACACTGGAGTCATCCAACACGCTCTTGTCGGTCTTCTCCGCCGGTAGACTGTGGCACTGCTCGGTGGAGTCCAAAGACTTGCTGTGTTCAGACCGGTATTTCTGGTCCCACAGTTTCTTGGTCTCGTCTTGAACTCGACGTTTTAGCTCCAAGATCTTCTCGCGTTCGTTTTCTATTACTTGGCAACCTGGTGAATAGGAATAATATACCATAAACTTACGCCTATATCCCTGAAGATGTAGGCAGAGGTGCTAGCACCCATATTTCGCCAGTTTATGTTTTAAGTCTCAATGTAACAGGTGGCGAGCCCATTGCCATTAACCGGGCACTTATAAACCTGCGATAAATACAGACATAACTTCGAAATGCATCGAAAAGTCATTGGTGTGTGCCATAGTAAAACCTAGGATCGAACCCGAGACCTCGTCTCAGCAGTCCATTACTTTATTTGGGCGGCTAAGATGTGAGTCTCTCTCATAAAAGAATCAGCTTATAATCTATTAAAAGTAATATTATTTAAATTTTACTTTACTTTAATAGTATGATTCGGACTCAGACCGTTTTGGTGTCCATCGATATTTGTGTACTGTATCTTGTAAGTATAAAATCTAAAAAATTAAACAAATTAAATACAGTAAGAGATAGTGTTTGACCCATTTTAACCATAAATAATATGTATCTTAGAGGACGTTGACAGTCCGCATCTCACAATGAAAATAAAGTAAAATTGGATACCCGGGTCTTTTAAGCGAGGTGTGAAAAAGCATCTGATGACGTCATCAAGCTGAGCGCCACCATTGTAGCACTGAAGGTGTTTGGAACGGTGACCCTCTTTCATGAGACTTTGCCTTCAGCTTAACATCAGGCGAGGTGAAGTCAAATTGACGTGCCATAAATAAAAAATATTACTCTTAAGAGGTAAGGCCCCTGAATGCTTATATTAAAACCAATTGAGTCAGTAGTACGAGTACGACGCTCCTGGTTCTACCAAATTCAAAAAACAAAAATTGTGTTTCAAACTTACCCTGTTCTTCTAACATTTCAAGCCTTTTCCTCTCCACCTCCATCAAACTATCCAAGGTTCTCTTCCCTAACGAATTCACATCAGTGTCACTCGACAGAATAGGAGCATCCATTGTCACTTTCGATATCCTATCAATGTCATCTTGTGAAGGAATCTTATTTGTATCAGTAATCTTTTGAAACTCGCCATTCTTTATACTTGGTTCGTCTCCACAGCTTTTTCTGTGCAATATTTTAGCTTGCGCTTTTTCAATAAAATTAGCTGATTTTGTTGCATTATCGAATGTTACTTTACTATTTTGCTGTTCGTTTTCGATATCTTCTGTTTCTTCTTTTATATCTTCTTCTTTTTTATCAGGAGATAGAGATTTAGCTTTAATATATTTATTGTCAGGGCTGACTGGTTTAGGATTTTTAATATAACGGTTTCTAGAATTGTTTTCTTTATCTGATTCATCGCTCTTAATACTGTTTTCTCTAGATTTTCTACCGAAAGAATCTTTCTTTATAATCTTACCTAAAGCAGCAAAAGTCGGTATTTTAGATGAAGAATTACTTTTCACTGGTCCGGCATTCTTTTCCTTTTTCTTTGAATGCCTTAAACTATTAAATTTATCTAAACTAACATCAGCTTCAATATTATCGTTATAAAATAAGTTCTCGTTCAAACTCTGCGACATTATATCGATTTTTTCCGGTGATTTCGGTTTCTTCTTCCGTTTCAACGAATCGAAGTTCCTTTCCCAAAATCCTTTCTTCTCTTTCGAAGAAGTTGATGATTTTGACGGACTTTCACTGTATCTTTCATCAGTTGTATCTACAAGATCTGTTATAACTCTTCTTTCTATATCAACCGTCATAGATTGAGACATTTGATCTATAGAATTAAACTTATCCTTTAAATGTTTTGTATGGTCTTCAAAGGTAGATAACTTTAGATCAATATCGTCACTATCAGAACTTTGTGGGGAATACCCGAATTCTCCTGATTTGGCTCTAGTCTGGTCGGTAAAGAATGCACTGTCAGGAGACTGAGTTCTTTCAATATCATTGAGTTTAGCTACAACAGGTTTTAGTTCTTTTTCAATAATTTGAACTTTACTTGTATGTTCTTCAACTAGATTGAGTAGTTTGACATATTCTGCGTGTAATATTTTAGTTTCGTCTAATGCTGATGTTAGGTTGTTATTGGCTTCTGATTTTAGTGTTAGTATACGAGTCTTTTGAGCTTCGATTTTTTTCGTGAGAAGTATTATTTCGTTTTGTATGTCTTCTCTGTTGGATAATCTGGAAAAAAACATTACTTAGATGTATTGTTTGCAAGGATTTTTTTTGACTTTCTGTTTTCAAATTATGGACATCTCGATTATAATGCCAACTCTTTAACCACTAAGCTAACTTAAATATTAATAAACCGATAGATAAGTTTAGACAAAAGTGCAACTACTACAGCAGTCCGTGTGAATATCGAAAAATTCGAGATATAACTTCGACCAATGAAATAGTCGAACAATGTATCACGTGACCAAAACATCATTATGTAAACATATCTCATAGACTTCATAGGTCGAAGAGAAGCGAAAAGATATATCTACCAGTGGCGAGGAGTCTCTATATTCGCCTTCTGCCGACTTTCCAATGGATCGCATAGCGCATGATCAAGGAAACTTTCTTTTCCACCGGCTTCCCTTTCGAAAACCTTTTCATCAAGAACCAAGCGTTTCGGTGAGTCTTTTCTCTGCCGCACCATTAAGTGCTGGATTTCCTTGCCGGCGCACGTGTTTCCTTCTTCCTACAGTCCCGGGTCCTTTTAGCGGGGCGTGAAAAAGCATCTGATGAGGCCGTCAAGCTGAGCGCCACCATTGTAGCACTGAACGTGTTTGCAATGGTGACCCTCTTTCATGAGACTTTGCCTTCAGCTTAACATCAGGCGAGGTGAAATCAAATTGACGTCCCATAAAAAAAAACCCTTCACCATTCACTCTTAGCCACTGGTGTCTACACCGCAATGCTATAGGTACAGATGTTACTACACATTATAAACCTTTTTAAACTTAAAAAAAATATGATTAAGTTTCTTACAGTTCAGATTCTTCCTCAAGATGTTGAAACTCCAGATCCTCAAATATCTTAGTCTCGTTGTCGAGTATGTCCTGTGCGTTCTGCAGCTCTTCCAACGTTGCTGTGTTGTCTTTTAGATCTTTCTCTATCCTGGAAGCAGAAGGAGAATAAGATCTGTTATTGTACCGATTTATCAAGCCGGACCAATCTACCGGATCATCTAAGGGACCTCATATATAACACACACATGTTCAAGTCTCAATTAAAAGCATTCTTGTTGGACAAATGTCTTCACAGTATAGCTGATCTTTAGATGTTTCTGCTATGGTATGTTGTAGGACTTTTATTTAATTGAATTATTTTGAATCAAATTAGTTGAAATTCTTGATGACAATCTTCAAATCAAATTATCGACCTATTTGCATGACATTTTGTATTTAATTCTTGTTTATTTTTCTACCATGTAATATTTAGTGCATGCGTTAAAAAGGAGATGAAGAAGTGAAGTCTTAGTTGAAAGCTTTGGATGGAACCGATGTTTGGTTTAGAGAGCTTCTGTGTCTCCAGTGCAGGAGAAAAATTGGTCTTCGGACTGATATCACTAAAAAACTATCCAGTGAGCTCTGTTTTATATGTATATAACATCACGCTACAACCAAATGATGCGGAACAGACGTGAAAAATGTTGCATAAACGGGGTGACGCAGACGAAGTTACGCGGGTCAGCTATTAAAACTATATTCTCAAGTTACCTCTCGGCTTTCAACGTAGCGATTTCAACTCGGTCCCTCATCTCGTTCTGTCTCGCTTCTTGCTTCTGCTTCAGCTGTCGGATCTCTTCTTCTATTCTCTTAGCGTTCTCTACTAACTCTGATTTTTTCTTCTGTTCTATATTCAGGATTGCGATCTCGGAGTCATATTCACCCTTGATTAAGGCTTTCTCCATTTCAAGCTGTTAAACATAATAATTGTATTTACAAATCGATTGCAAAGTCAAATGTTGTTGGGTCGATTTTTAATCTGAGGAAAAATTTGTTTGTTTGTATCTATAAATCTATAATATACATGTATTTACAAAATAAATGTATTTGAAATATGTTTATCTGTAGAATATGGTTCTACTGATAAATATATTTGAAATATACAAGCTAATGAATAAATAAATTTTAGTTTGTTTCGTATTGAAATATCAAAATCGAAACTTATGGTTGTTTTATTTGTATAAGGCAAAATTTGCTGTTCGCGCGTCTGTAATGCGATCCGCATCATCAAATTATGTAGAAAAGCAGCATTGAAACTTCTTTGGATCAGTTGAGGTTTTAGAGGTTAAAAAATTACATTACTAAAAAATGGGGAAACTTCACTTACCTCCCTCAAAATGTCGTCCTCCTGTGATCTGATCTCGGTCATCTTACACTTCAGCTCGTGTATTTGCGTCACCAGTTTCTTTCTATCTTCTTTTAGTTTCTCATATTTCCCTTTCAAGTCATCCATATTATCATCTAATACTGCACTGTCAATCGAATCAGCTTCAATATCTATATTCTTTATATCATCTGCAATGGTCTTTATCATTTTATCTCTCTTATTCTCTATCAAGTCTTTCTCAAACTCTTCTAATTCTGGAATATCTGCCATCAACTCTTGTTTCATATCATCGAAACTTTGATTCTTGGTTAGTATTACTTCAGGGCTCTTTTCTGGTGTTTCTTCTTTTTTATCATCAATGATTGTTGAGTATCTTAGTTCAATATCATTAGTTAGATCATCATCTATCATTGGTATTTCTTCTTCGAGACTTAGTTGCTTCTCTATGCCGGTGAAATTAGATTTTTCAATATTATTCACTTCTTTAATGCCTACTTGATCAAAGTTCGGTTTTTTGGAATTATCTACAGGAGGTGGTGTAGGGAATATGAAATATTGGGGTGATGGCAGATTTTTATGAGCAAATGTAGTTTTTATTCTAGTCCTAGGGCTTTGTGTGGTTGGTGACTTAGGTTTTAGGTTTCCATACGCGTTGTTTCTATAATAAACGTTTTCGTAAGGGCTTCCTATTGGTGAAGAGAGTGTAGGGATTCGATCTCCGTTTTGGTTGTGTAGTTTTCTGATCATTATGGGACTAGATAAGTCATGCATTCGTGGAGAAGCGTCATCAAACACAGGGATTCCTATTTCGTCCATTCGGCCTATGTTTTCGTAATTATTTTGGGGTATGACCACTTCCGGGGTGAGTTCTGTTGGGGGTGACATGTCGAAGTTCTCGTAACTGGAGAGGTTTCTTTGTATTGGCAATGAGGAGCTTAGAGGAGGATTCTTGTTGTGACTAGTTTCAAACCTGTAAATGAAATTTTATATTGTGAAGATTATTTCCAGTTTAGATATTTTAGTGTTAATATTTAAAATTACAGTAAGAGATATTGTGTACCATTTAACGGCATAACACTAGTACCCTAAGTATCCTAACGGCATGAACCTCATTATGGAAGTGAAGTAAGATTGATATAATATTACTTTTAGGCGGTGGTGGTGGGACCCCAGGACCCGGATTCTGCTAATAATCTTTGTCTACTGAAATTATAAAACTGCCATTAAATTTTTGGTCATATCTACATACTCATAAAGTTCCACATTCAATGAAAAAGATTTCATTACATTGTTTCATTCGCTCTACACGATGCTATTTCATTTTAGACTGTAATGGCGTAGCAGGAAAGTCTAAAATTCAATGATCTTTTTTGTAATCTCAGTGGTTTGACAATGGATGACAATTAGTAAAATCAGCGGCCTGATATGTTGAGCCGTTTGACCGTGATCGAATAACAAACATCTTTACAAACTTTTGCACCAGGATAAAAAATACAAAAACAGACAACATATTGAATGAGTATACAATGATACTACAAAACTACAATTAGTAGTTATTTTTTCAGACTGTAAGTAAACCTTCACTTTGTGTAATATAATCTTTTAAAAATTCATAAATATCATTTATGAGAGAGCTCATAATTATAATACTTACGTTGCTAACTATTTAAATACATAAATATTGCGTTTTTATGCTAATACTAAAATTATCACCTAAGAGGTGTATTTATTTATGTATGAATTATTATATAAATATGTAGACGACTTCTATAAAGAAATGACAGAACTCGATTGTTAAATCAGAAATGCAAATCTCATACGGTGCAAACATGTAATGTGTGCATGTGTGCGTGCGTGCGTGCGTGTGATTGTGTATGTTAGTAATGAATAAACTCAAAAAGTACAGTGCTGATTTCAAAAATTCTTTCACTTCTGCTGCGCGATTAACCGACATCCACGCGGGCGGAGTCGCGGTTTAGGTATACTATTACTCGTATTTCCAACGTGAACGTCGGTGATAAGCTAGTGCCGGGTGGTGATGTAATGTCGGACTCGAACCGACTAAATCGCATGCCATCTTTGGATCCTTCGTTGCCCGTGGTGAGAATGATAATAGTCACCATATCCTTCGCAGCCCAGCAGACCCGGGGCGGTGGGATTTGCCGTGATACTCACTTATAATATCCATCGCTGGTCTGTACGAAGTTAGGGTTGTTCAGCACGACGCTGCGGGGAAGGGACCCGTTGGTAATGATCTTGTTATGCGCTCGCTTCTCCGTAGGAGTTATAGGTATGCCTGTAACCATAAAGTTATCCTCTGAGGAACATACGTATCTCAATACAAAACTTAGGCGGGAGAACGAGACAGAAGATACGAACCGTATAAGGTTTTAAAAAAAATTTATACAGAAATAGGGAGATACAAGTCACTACCACTGATATTTTAAATTCGGTAATGCAGTAATAATATACTCTTTGTATATGAGTCTACTTACGTAAGTGCATCACATTTGCTTTGTACTACAGTGGAAATAAAGTTTGATAAGCTGTTTTTTGTCATGAGGTGAAAAGGTTAGGAGAATCTTTGTGCTGTCAGTGCAGAAGACAAAGAAGGGTTATTCGGTCTTCTCACTGACAACAAAAAACCACTTCATTGAGCTCTGGATACTCTACTTACCGCGAGAAACAACACGAGGTTATTATTAGTCGCGATATTCTGTAGGGCGGAGGTACTTCCCCAGTCGTACTGCTCAATTAGGACGGTAGAGATCATCATTTCCTTCCTCCAGTCACATAGTAGTAATTCCCTACAGTCCCGGGTCCTTTAAGCGTGAAAAAGCATCTGATGAGGCCGTCAAGCTGAGTGCCACCATGGTAACACTTTACGTGTTTGTAATGGATCTCGTGGGGGCGGACACACGGAAACGAATTTACTGGCGTGGCTAACGTGGCTCTGGAAGACTTTTTCAAAAACTTGAAACTTGATATTGGAGTCTCGCCATTAATAATTTTGTACTATATTTACCACTGGACATTGGCGAAATTGCGGCAATTCTGCTGCAGAAGCCATCTTAAGAAGAAGTTGAAGTTGAAGTGTTTGTAATGGTGACCCTCGGTCCCGAGACTTTACCTTGAGCTTACCATCAGGCGGCGTGAAGTTAAATTGACGTGTCCTAAATAAAAAATGATGGGTAATACAGACAATAGTAATTACCTGAGGCGATCTGTCTCTCATACTCGGCACACATGTTGAGTATCTCTTCCAGACGTGCCGTCTCCGCCTCTTTCTGCTCCTCTTCCTTTATCCGATCCTGGTACGCCTGAAACAATTTTATAACTAAGTTAATCAATTTAATGGAACGCACCAGATGTAATTATTTATAACGCGGCGCCGCACATCATAAGTTTAATTATTAAATAACTCATTTCTTGAGCTTTAAGTAAACATTATACACAGTACCTACAGTTTCAATCGCTACAGCTTTATTTTACTATTGGAGTCGAATCCTGGACGTATAGTTGAGAGTATATAAGCTCACCGAGTAAATATTCATGGACTTATGTAAAATTGGTACAAGAGTTCTTGATAACGTAACTTCTATTTCAATTTTGATTTTTATTATCTTAAATATTTGAAAAATTACGTAGCGACGGGAAAGCAATTTTATATAATTACCAACTTACTAACGAAAATGTTATGCTAGAGTCTAGCACAGATATTTATTTAAATAATGTAGAACGTAACTTGGTATGTACGAATACTTATATATTTTCAGGACCTACTGAAAATGTTGGCAGATCTGCCACTTAATAAGTTTAAAATAGAAGTGAAAAGATGTTTAATGGAAAAAGGTTAGTATGAAGTAGACGTATGAAGTAGACATATTAAAAAAGAAAAGAAATGATAACGATAATCTATCTGAGTTTCGTGCTAGTCTCCTCTCTGTAGATCTAATTACCGAACCAGCGAATTAATCATCTTCAAATGATTTATTTATTATTTTATTTAATATAAATTTTTAATATTTTTGAAAAATATAATTGTAAAACTTTGACATTCATATGTGCCTAAACTGAATACCTAAACAAAATTGATTCTTTGTTAGTAACAATACAAGAAAAAAGTAACATCCAATGTGGGATATCGCGGACTACGCACCATAACCATAACCAGACCGGAACCTATAACTTGTCAATAAATAAAGTGTCAAAGAGATAAGGTTTTCCACGAGGCCCCTCGAGGGCATTACCTTCATAAGACGTATTGTATTATCAGATAATATTCAATTACAATGTCGTTAACATTTGGCTCCGTTACATATATTTGAATTTTAGAGTTCCATGAAGAGTGAAGAGTAAACCGAATTTTCTCGATTTTACTAATTGTCAACCATTGTAAAACCACTGAGATTGCGAAATGTACTTGAATTTTAGACTTTACAGCTATACTAATAACGTTTTAAATAAATAAAAAGGTAGAGTGGAGAAAACGATGTATTAAAGTAGTTTTCATTCAATTTTGAACTTTAACCTTACGTAATAAAGCAGAAAATTCAACGGCATTTTTTGTAATCTCAATAATGTTTAACAATTTGTAAAATAGGGATTCGAAAAGGGTGGCCGATGCAAGAAAATCTGAGAAAGCCTTATTCGTCATTCAGCAGGTGCATTGGCTGTTAGATGAGATGGGCTTCCTGAAAGGGCCTTAGCTGGCCCTGGATTAGTCGGGGCGTGAGGGCAACTGATGGCCCAACACGGCCGTGCGGTTTTGGTCATGCCGAGTCCGACATAACCACCCTCGATGACTTCGCCGGGTGCCCGTGGGGATTTCCGCACGGAAAAAAGGTGAGATGGGTTTGACTTCGAAGGTCTACACTGTATACGTATCTTCGTCTGTTCTATTTATTTATTCTATGAATATTACGCCGTAATTTAGCTAAGTAAAATAATATAAATGGTGAAACGCCAAAGTATATTATCGTCATTTTAAATAAAAATAGTTCAAAAAGTTTGGTTTTAAACTGTTTCTCATAAATCGCAATAGCTTCAGTTGAAATTTTAACAGAGTTGCTGTCATAACAGAAATGAAAAATAAAAAAGAAATCACGATGTTGCCATAGCGCCTCAAGTTTCTTTTGCAAAATTTTTAAAAGTAGGTAGTATACAGTCTAGGAGAAATTTATTTAGGAAATAAGTACCATTTTGTGTTAAATATATTATTTAATATAGTTTTTTTGTCTGTGCATATCTATCTCTATTATATAACTGTAAAGTGGTCGTGTTTGGCCTTTTTCGACCACTGGATCGAAAAGGGCCATGTCATATTCTAATTTCATGTTTGTAAATTCGAACATTTTTTTTCAGCAATACCTATAGGATTTTTTTACCGGTATAAAAGTTCCGATAGCCAAAACTCACGCGGGTTGAGCCGCGGCAATAGGGATAAGTAAGAGTAATAGAAGAATAGTAGGTTAGTGGTTAAGGAGTCGGCCTTACGATCGTAAGGTACCGAGTTCGAATCCTAGCCATATCGCTATGGACACTAAACCTCATCAGACGCTTTTTCACGCCCCGCTTAAAGGACCCGAGACTGTAGGAAGAAGGAAACTGGTCCGGTAAGGAATTCTAAGACTTAATGGTGCGGTAGAGGAAAGACTCACTGAACTGCTTAGTTATTGATAGAATATTCCGCACCGTATGCGGGTGACATCTAAGCCCTACACGTGTTGTGCTGTGTAAGAAAGGAGGGTGGGATTCATTGGAACAGCTCATCAGAGCATTCACCATGGTAGAGACGTTAAAATACTGCCAAGTCTACGCATCTGCAAAGGCTCGAGGGGGAATACATAAGGGAATCTTCCACGTGACCGGCTTTTTATATCCTTGTGTTTATTATTATAAAGTTAATACTACGTGTCCTTAAACCTATTTCTAAAGATTAAGATAACACTCACCATACCACAAAACAGCTTATCAATCTTTCTAATAATGTTATTGTACATTTCGTTTTTTGCGTATAGCTGATTGAATTGATTACATTTCAAATCGTTGCCAATTAATATGACATTACTATTCTGTATCGGCGACGATATATTCTGATTGGCAACACTGACCGATGTCATCTTCATCAGTTCCATTTTCAAATCATCGTATGACTGTTGAATTTTTTCTTCTATTTTGAGAACTTTGGCTTGGATACAGTTCTCTTGATCTTTCGTAACTTTAATATAATGATTTGTTAGTATCGTATTAATAGTTTTGTAGATTTTAATGTCGTTTCGAATTTTGTGAACGATGTCGAGTTTTTCGTTGACTGCAGTCGATATGGCGACGATCTTGTCGTAATCGCTTGGTTGGTTATCAATCGAGTTTTTCAACTGTTTTAAGGCAACAGTATTTTTCTTCAGACTGTCAACGAAGACTTTAATTATGTGCTTATGTGACCGTTCCTTTTTCGTTCTCGAAGGCATTATTACTTTTACTTTTTATTATTATACACTATATCAACTAGAATCACTTGTAACACTATATATAACACTAGCACTTTCTATTTCCGTAAAATATTTAAATATAAGTTACACTTAAATATAAAATTACTGTTTATAATAAATTAATAAAATATAATTTAATATTTTTAAATGGCCAACCTAAACACAACACGACAGCATCAAAAAATAAACTTCAGTGTGAAAAAAATGAAAGTGGAAACAACTGACATTGATCGCTACTATCAAATATCATTAGGATTGACATACTAATTTAAATCTAATGAGATAAAGTCGAAATTTGAATGGCAAGTTGTCTATTATACTTTTTTTAGATAGACTTTCTTGCGAGACTCTATTTGAGTTATTTTTTTTTATTGTGTACGTATAAATAATTGAGCAATGAAATTGAATTTTGAAGCGTTCAGTGTGCTCAGTCACAATTTGCACAGTTATTATAATAATAAAGAAAGATTTATTCCACTTCGAAACTAATTATAATAAAAGTTGCATAATAGAATTTTAATGAATGTGCTTTATGAATCTTTTGACGCATGCAAATAAGCACAGTTGATCAAAAAACTTCGAGTTAGAAAAGAAATTGACGCGGGTTCGAGTTCTACCTTGGACTTGATATTTGCTTGCACCCCACCGGATGCATTTTTTTATACCATTTAGGTGGCAGACAAGTACGCGGCCCGCCTAATGGAAAGTGGTTACAGTGACCTATGGACGTTTGCAACACCAGAAGCGTCACATTCGTGTTGGCAACCATATACAGAAGAGGTGGAGGGGAGAAAGTTAAGAGAATCTCTGTGCTGTCAGTGCAGAAGACAAAGAAGGGTTTCTCGGTCTTCTCACTGACAACACAAAACCTCTACAGTGAGCTCTGGCAGTGTAGTTCAAAAGTAAGGGTTATAATTCCACATGCTATTTTCATATCCCGTTTTGAAGAACCTAAAAAGCGATTAAATTCTCTCAGATAAGTATCCAAAGTCCGTACAATATTCGACGATTGTATCGGACTCGCTCTCACTAAAACCGCATACCGTCATGGGTCTCCAGATATTGGAGAAAGTTGCCCATAAAGCATTACCCTCGGGCTGACCCAGGGTTTTCACAGGTTTCAAGATCCTACACAGGTACATACTGGGGAAAGTTGCCCATAAAGCATTACCCTCGGGCTGACCCAGGGCTTTCTCCGGTTTCGAGATCCTACACAGGTACATACTGGGGAAAGTTGCCCATAAAGCATTACCTTCGGACTGACCCAGGGCTTTCTCCGGTTTCGAGATTCTCCCCATGGGAGTTTCAGTGGAGCCATGATAATGGGGAGAAGAGAATGCGTGTGGGAATACACTCTAGAATATAGCATATATACAAAATCACGGCTGTTTCCCATAGAGGTAGGTAGAGAATATAGAATCATAACGACAAATATAGAAAATACCTATTGAAGCAGTTCATGACGGTTCGGAATCGTTTCAAATTGAAACTTAATTAAGATAACCCTGAATGAAAATTAAATACTTTTTTTTATTTATGGCACGTAAAGATAACTTCACCGCGCCTGTGGTATGCTGTGAGCAAAGTCTAAATAACGAAAGGTTTCATTATAGATACCATACAATACATTATTTATAAGCGTCGATAACTTATGATAGAAAGGTCCGAATTCGAATCCTAGCCGTTACACTACGTGAACCTACTCCAAACACAATTATTATTATGTTATTATAATATTGTTATAAAAAATACTATAATTTTGGTCTTTGGTTGCCAACCAGATCCTGAGATTGTCATATTAGAGAAACACGTGTGTTAAGTAAAACAAGGCTTTATAGCGGAAAAGAAAACCGGTATTGAATAGTTTGCCGCCGTACTGCACGCATTGTTCTAATGTTAACTACACAGCCGTGGTGGGTCGTGTGCTTGTGTGGCCACCTACGTAGTATTAAAAAAAAAACATCCAAGAATATTCACGATAGAAACAAAATTAAATTATCGGAAGTAACGAAATTTATTTATGACTGTACTTTATCTATTTTAGCGAGTTGACGACATCAAAAATAGGTAAAATCGAAAGGTGCCAACCCGCGGAGTTTTTTTAGCGAGTTGACGAATAACCCACCTAAACCAAGATTATGAAATATATATAATTCTCTGAACCTTTTCCCAACTTAGTTTGGGTAGGCTTTTTCAGTCTAACCGTGATGCGGCTGAACTTCGATATTTTTCGTGAAGCGACTGCCATAGGACCTCCACAACCAATGATCCAATGACCAATGGCGATATCGAAGTTCCAAGTTAGACTTGTTGGACTTTTGAAGGCTCCAATTACCCGTAACGACTGCCATAGATGTTTGTATGGCAACCGGGACCGACGGCTTAACGTGCTCATAACGTAATCATGAAGAAATAATAATATTTAACGTAAACCTTTAACTATTAACAAATATTAAATTCACATTAAATTTAACACACGCATTCCAAACTTCTTAACACTATTTATTTAGCACACACTTGACACTTTTTTATTTTTTTTTATTATATTTTTTAAATAAATATTTGAAGACGAAATTTTACCGCAGTGTTCCTGCAGTGGTTTCGCTATCGTGAGCTATGTTATCAACTGATATGGCTATTGTGTTTAAATGTCAATTATACAGCGACAAATATCTGGAGATTAAAGTTTCTTTGATAACATATTATTTATTTTAAAGAGCTGTTAGACAACAAAAACGTGATATATTGTTTATATTTTTAACATAACATAAACTCACGCCTATATCCTCGAGCAGAGGTGCTAGACCCCACATTTCGCCACTTTATTTTTAGGTACCAATGTAATAGGTGGCGAGTCTATTGCCATTAACCGGGCACTTATAAACCTGCGATAAATACACACATAACTTCGAAAAGCATCGAAGTCATTAGTGTGTGCCATGGTAAAACCTGGGATCGAACTCGAGACCTCGTCTCAGCAGTCCATTACCCATACGACTAGGCTACCGGCTACCAGTATTCACAATATCCTCTTTCACGCAATTCATTTCATTCATCCTCTCAATGGACGCTCTAGGTTTGCTGTAGTCGGATTCAGTCCGACATAACATCCTCAACCCGTATTGGATGGGGGCTTTCTTGCACGGTATCTAAATAAATAAAGAATAAAGGGTGAGTGGTGCGTACATCCCCCCCCCCCCTCCTCCCTTAATTTATCATATAATGGATTTTGTAGGGTGACCAAACGTACCAAACGTACCTACATACTAGTATTGCTCATTGCAAATGTTATCGAACAAACCTAAATCTTATCACAAGGTCGTTCAAAGCTTATCAGGTGACTTATAATTATAAATAAGACAACATCTGTACAATTTATTTACCTGTAGCACATGATATTACATCATATGTCGACAATGGAGCTTCGGAATGTTTAGTAAATAAAGGCGGGGCTATATGAAGGTGCTTGGATTTTAATCATCATTCTCAGAATCTTTTCCCAACTCAGTATGGGTCGGCTTTCCAGTCTAACTGTGAAGCGGCTGAACTTGGATATTTTCCATGAAGCGACTGCCATCTGACCTCCACAACCTATGGTCCAATGACCAATGGCGATATCGAAGTTCCAAGTTAGATTGATTGGACTTTTGAGGGCTCCAACTACCCGTAATGACTGCCATAGATGTACCTACGTATTGTAACCGGAACCGACGGCTTAACGTGCTCTCTAAGGCACGACCAGACCAGTGTAAACAGCCATATTCATGCATACAACTTTTTGCACTGAGCGGGGATCGAACTCGCGCCCCGTGCGTAGCAGTCGCGTGCACTACCGCCACGCCACAGAGGCCTGGATTTTAATAAATAAAATATATGTATAGGTACATGGATGACGTCATGAAGGAACATGGCGGCTGCCTTGGGAGGCCGATATCGGAGGGTAGGGCGGGATCTGCGCTCGGGCCAATATTTAGAACTGGGTATCCATTGGTTGTCTGACATATAAAATGAGTATGACATATAAAATTATGAAAACCTATATTATGACCGTTGACTAGTATAGCATGATATATGAAATTATAGCGAATGAAATTCTGGCGAACGGGTGTATTCCGTATCCGCGTTCGTGCATCTACTCTTATGAAGACGGTACGCGCATCTCCATAGAAACACGCTCTAGGGTTTGTGTAAAGACATGTACTTATATATATATTATACGGGCATAGGTTAGTTATTAATTTAAATCATAAACGCCTGGAGATAAATCATGTATTTACATTATTTTTGTCCTAAAGTAATTGCTAATATTATTTTGCAGGCGCTTAAGTAACAAGTTACTAAGTGCCTGCACAAAAATTGTTAGCAATTCGTAAAAATATAACAAATCCTTGTGACGATATCATTGTCAAATTCAATTTCAAATAGCTGTTCCATGTTCTACTCGTGACCTAGGTCCAGGCTCCGTTATTTTAAACGTTCGATAGGGCTCGTATTTGATTTCGTTCGGTAGAAAATGTAAATAAAGCCGTCTAACTACCAAATAGGCAAATCTTATATATAAAATTGTCGTGTCCCAGTTTTCGTTCCCGTATTCCTCCGAAACGGCTTGACCGATTCTCATGAAATTTTTTGAGCAGATTGAGTAGGTCTGAGAATCGGCCAACATCTATTTTTCATTGCTTTTTGAAGAACCTCGGATTTTAGTCGCTTTGGAAAACCCCGGCTGGGAGTACATTCCACAGACTGAGCGCTTGCGATATGAAGTTCCTTTCATACCGCACAGTGAGCACCGTTTCTGGTTTAATATTGTCTACAGAATTTGATTAGGTAGATTACTTTAGGTGGCGAATATTAAAAAATATTCAAAAATTTCGCATAAAATCTGAGTGAAGGCTTCAAAGTTCTATCTGTACACGAAACACGCTATAAGTATGTCACTTTAAAAAACTTCAGGCGATGTTCTGAGACACTCAGACCTTTCTTTAAATGTCCATCGATGAACCTATAAAACGTGCTAAAGAAATCTAAAACAATACATACCCTCAATCTTCTATTTTCAGCTTCCAAACTTCTATCATACACGCTGTTCGCATAAACTGGAGAATACTGTGGATTTCTGTCATAAGCCGGTGAAGGCAGGCTCAATCCTTTAGACAAATTCACATTCCTATCAGGAATTTTCCCATACACCTCATTATTAACCATTATATTCGAGTTATAAGATTCTAGATTGTTCTTTCCATTATCTTTCTTCGATTCGATTCCATTTTGATTGATTTTCTCCTCAGATTTCCTATCTACATTAATTTTTCCATATATATTATCATTTTGTTGATCATTATTGACTTTTTTCGGTAACTTGTTTGTTGGTTCATTGAAATTCTTAACAATATCGTCTATTTTTGTTTTTGTTCTTATAGCTACGTTGGCATAAGAACAGTTTTTAGGGTCGATAGCATTATTTTCATTGATGCATACGTTTTTTATTTTGTTCATGTAATTTGGAATTGTTTTGCCACCTAATACGTCTTTGGCTGGAGTGTTTACTGTTAGAGAATTGGAGCTAAATACTTTAGGAGATATTTCGTTTTCGTTATTCGTGTAGAACTGACTTCTACCGATCTTTTGCTGCTTTGCATAGTATTCAAACTTTGATACTTTAGCCATGATTCCTGTCATTTTAGGTCTAGATTCTTGGTCTGAATTCGAGTCTGATTGGTCGAGGTCTCTATAGGGTTTCTTAGGTGCAACTGGAGGTTTCTTTCTAGACATTTCTTTTAGTGTAATGTCTAACTCTTGTTCTAAATGCGTTAAGGAGTTGTCTTTGTATATTTTCTCAATGTTGGTTGTGTGGTAACTTTCTGTGTGGTTGACGTAACCTGTAAGAATAGACACGTTATCAATTTAGATCGGAAAAAGCTGAGTCAGCCACGGAGCCACATCTTAATAATTCGAAATTCTCCAATACAACCATCTTGGGACGATGGAGAAACAGTTAGTATATTTTTTTATAATATCACGCCTATATCCCCATTTCGCCAGTTTATGTTTAGGTCTCAATGTAATAGGTGGCGAGCCTATTGCCATTTACCGGGCACTTATAAACCTACGATAAATACACACATAACTACGAAAAACATCGAGTCATTGGTGTGTGCCATAGTAAAACCTGGGATCGAACCCAAGACCTCGTCTCAGCAGTCCATTACCCATACCACTAGGCTACCGCGGTAGGTCTGAATTACAAAAAAGCATTATAAATTAGGTTAATATGTTACCTGTAGCAACACACTGTTCGTTGGGCGTGAACTGTACCGGCGCCATGGACACGTGAGCTGAAGGTAGGACCGACTTCATCAATTTCGCTTCCGCCGGGTGGTTGAACCGGAGGTAGTTCGATCGCCCTATCGTCAGCATACTCCCTGGAATGGCAGAAGAACATTATTAGTATAAGTATAGGCACGAGTTGTGGACTCAAAATGGGCTCCATAGGTGCAGTATGAGGATAGCACGGGGTGCAACGATGGTGGACGAGCTAGAATCTACCAATCAAAGATTAGATTCCCGCGCGTCAGAGCCTTGTCAGTAGGAAGACGTAGAATCCTTTTTTCTATTTTTATTTATGGCACGTCAATTTGACTTCACCTCGCCTGATGCTAAGCTGAAGGCAAAGTCTCATGAAAGAGGGTCACCATTGCAAACACGTTCAGTGCTGCAATGGTGGCGCTCAGCTTGACGGCCTCATCAGATGCTTTTTCACGCCCCGTTTAACGGACTCGGGACTGTAGGAGTTCTTAGTCTTCGACACTGACAGCACAGAGACTCTCTTAACCTTCTACCCTTCCACCCTTTTCTCTATATGGTCGGCAGTACAAATTAGACGCCTCTGATATTACAAACGTCCATAGGCCACGGTACCACTTTCCATCAGGTGAGCCGCGTGTTTATCTGCCACCTGATTGGTATAAAAAAAAACCAAGATCCGTGCTGATAGGTATAAACACTTGACAAGAGACCCTTACTAACATTAAACCTGTAGTCTAGGTACACTAATATTATAAAGAAGTCAAGTTTATGTGTTTGTATATTTGTTAAATTGTAAGGGGTAATCTGGAAATCTACTGAACCGATTTTAAAAATTCTTTCACCAATTTACAAAGCAACATTATTGCTGAGTGTCATAGGCTATATTGCACTGCGCGATAAGCGACTTCCACGCGGGCGGAGCCGCGGGCAACAGCTATTTCTTATACTTAATATATATAACTTGTACACACCTTGCGATAATCTGGTAGCCTTGTCCACTGGTAGTCCATCGAGCAGCGTGCTCCCGCTCAGCGGGTACAGCGTGACGACGCCGTGTGAGTTCTCGACGCGACAGTGCACGCTCGCCACTCCAGTCCCAACTACGTAGATGTCGCATGTCGGATCCGAACCTATTGTTACACGACCTGAAAGAGATAAGAGCAGTTCTGAAATTTGCTTCGCTTTTACCACAAGGTCTTAATTGGAGCTTTCAACCAATGCGTACTGTTTGTTATGACTTTGGGTGCTAAAAGACGGATATCCCGTCCAAATTGAGCGGTTCAATTGGGGAAGTACTACAAAATACCGCGGCCTTAATAACCTTGTGTTTTGTTTCCGGCGTTGCTTAGGGTAGCCAGAGCTCACTGTAGAGGTTTTGTGTTGTTAGAGGAAAGACCGCGCCTGGGGGTGTCACCCTAGCAGAAGCAGGCCACGGCAGCGGCGCAAAGTGCGCTTTCCCATATCCAGGTGGCTAGATGGAACCACTATGGTTCCCACATTAGAGGAAGGGGGTCATGTGCCTGCAGGGGTGTGAGAGATATGTCTTGTATAATCTCAGCTCCGGCAATCAAAGACATAATCTCTCTCACCGGCTTCCGTGGGATTGGTACCTATCTGTGGGGACTTCGTACACAAAAAAAAGTGGGAAGACCGAGATACCCTGCTTTGTGTCCTGCACTGACAGCACAGAAACTCACTTAACCTTCAACCCTTCTTCTCCTCTGTTGTGTTCATTAGTGTTAACGTTCACCACGCAGTTGGATTAATTTATATTTTACAAGAGATTTTTAATGGGCGGGTAATTATCGATATAAAAATTGCCAAATTGAATTCTTAGCACAATACATCATCTGGTTGGTAAACCACAGAAAGGAAAATAAAAGGAACAAAGGCCATACCTTCGTCACTCATCATATCTCTCCAACTCCTGTATGGGTACACTAATAGGTAGTTAAAATAGTTATAAAGTGAGAGTGTTATCTCATGAAAGAAAATCATGGCGCTAGCAGCCACAAATACGATCACTGTATTATATTTCATAACATACACCACATGTAGGTATTCAATCAAGTCACCATCGGACAGCCGGAAGTACGGCTCAGCGCCATTGTTAAGCGGTATTTCCATAAGACGGATTCTACACGATCCGGTTTCGGTATGGAATATAAAACAAATACAAGTGTACCGCGGAGAGCTTTTATGAGCTGACAATACTCTGAAAAATATCAAAATGCAAGTTTCAGCGATTGGATACACCTAATCGTTCTTTGTTGAAAATTATAATTGAAATGTGATTCACGGGAACAATTTGGAATTTTGGAATACAGCGCGTGTTAGGGGCCTTCGAAGATTTAAGAAGCTTCAATCAAATTCACCTGCAAATCGGAACTCCTACTTGAATGACAGACTAGGCTTTGACGCTGGTTTTCTTCTGTGTTTTGAGATTAGACGGCATTAAATCCACCAAGGATTAGCCTATCGCAGTCTATACAGGACTCTCCCAATGCTGAGTGGCTTTAGCCTACTGTTTCTACACTGGCCAGACAGGTTGGTATAGGGTTTTATTAATAGTTTCCCTTCTCTCGCAGTGATATCGTCTACGTATTTTACGTGTGTCGCCTCGCAGGACACTCTTCGGATGAGATCATCTGTCACCTCCTCAGTGCTTTTATTTTTTCCCATGTGGAAATTCCCACGGATACCCGCCGTCGAGGTCAGTGATTATGTCGGACTTGATCTAACCAAAACCGCACGATCGCCTTGGGTCATCAGTTGCCGAGGGTGAGGTAGCCTCTGACATATCGTTCACGCCCTTGCTGAGATCAGATGATGAACTCTCAAGATGATGATAAGTGTATTTTTTTTTATACAACTAAGGTTGCAGACAAGCACGCGGCACACCTGATGGTAAGTGGTTACCGTGACCTATGGGCGAGTGTAACACCAGAGGAATAACACTCGTGCCGCAACCCCTGTAAGAACAGAGACATTCTGTGTCGTCAGCGCAAAAGATGTAGGATAAGCCTTTGGTTTTCCCACGGACAACACAAAACCTCTCTAGTGAGCTCTGGCTACCCTCCTCACCACCGAAAACACAACACAAGGTTATTAAACGGCGATATTCTATAGGGTGGAGGTACTTCCCCAGTCGGACTGCTCGATTGGGACGGATATACCGTCGTGTCCTACCTCCTTCAAGATTTGTATGATGTCATACAAGACTGTCGACCGGATACGAATTGCCAGACTAAATCCCGGCGAGAATCCGACTAATGGAAATACCTTCTTATACCGTAGATATTCTTAAAACTTAAACAACGTTTTTTCAGCTATCTTGCATAACGTTAAGCAGTTTCCATCTCAGTAGATACACCATGAGAGACTCAAAATATTAACTTACATTCGCTTTTACTTTTACGCTTGAGTGGATGTAGAATGGGTGCATGTAGTGGATTAAAACGTTTAAGAGATATGTACCTACCACATTGATACTAATTAGGTTCGACTATCAGTTTAACAGTTTTAACAATTTTTTTCCAATAAGTTCGACCGTGTACGTGGACTGCTGAGACGAGGTCTCGGGTTCGATCCCAGGATTTTACCATGGCAAACACCAATGGCTTTTCAATACTTTTCGAAGTTATGTGTGTATGTATCGCAGATTTATACGTGCTCGCCACCTATTACATTGGGACCTAAACATAAACTGGCGAAATGTGGGTGCTAGCACCTCTCTTTACCCCTTCGGGGATATAGGCGTGAGTTTATGAATATATGTAAGTCTATGGGATATTTACCATGTATGTTTGTGCAATCATGGCGACTGTAACTGCTGTGATATTGGTTAAACAAAATATCATAGAACTTAGATGAAATGTTACCAACCTTGCTTAATAGGGTGTAGTGTCACTGCAGTGCTGAGTCGGCCGGTCCCAAGGCTCACCAGGTGTGGAGTATTTGTCGCTACCCTGAAAATAAAATAAAAGATCAAACATTTGTTTCTAGTCACTTTTTACAATGGAGGCACACCAGGATTGAGTCCAGTTTCATCATTCCAGCCATAGGATATCTACTGCTGATCATAGGCCTCCCCCTTACGACAGGTTGCACACCAACATCTCGAAAGCGGGGGGTTAGAACCGTGTCCCATGCGAATTGGCGGGAAGCCAGAGGCAAGTTAGTTGCTCGGCACTACAGGCAGTTGTGGTTGGCTTGGGTTATGAGTGATCGGGACCCCTTACCCTCTAAACCTGCCCGAACCCAGTTTAGTTGACCGTAAAGTCCTTTTGAAGATGTTAAATCATCCAATTTTGTCATTATCCTTATTAATATCAAGAGAAGGTATGATTATTAAACGCGTACAATCAGAATCTGACCTTTCGCTTGATATGTTCTGAGGACAATGTTCATCGATTTATTTATACTACTAGGAAGTGCTTGATTTTCCTTGTTTAAAGCCAGATTTCGATCGTTTTGATAGTACGTTTCACTATACCCGCGAGTGCGGTAGGGATGCACGACTGACTTTTTTAAATCATTATGAAGCTTGGGTAGCACTGCAGACTTAAAGGAGTTGTGTCCTGATTGCTTCCGAGAGCTTCACCTCAGAGACACATGGTATTGAGAAATCTATTTGATTTTTTTTCTTAAACTCTTTTTAAGCATTTTTGTATTATAAGATCGTCGCAAAACTTTTAAAGGAGGTAGGACATGACAGTATATCCGTCCCAATCGAGCAGTCCGACTGGGGAAGTACCTCCACCCTACAGAACATCACCGTTTAATAACCTTGTGTTGTGTTTTCAGTGGTGAGTAGGGTAGCCAGAGCTCACTAGAGAGGTTTTGTGTTGTCAGTGGGAAAATCAAAGGCTTATCCCACATCTATTGCGCTGACGACACAGAATGTCTCTGTTCTTACAGGGGTTGCGGCACGAGTGTTATTTCTCTGGTGTTACACTCGCCCATAGGCCACGGTAACCACTTACCATCAGTTGGGCCGTGTGCTTGTCTGCGACCTAAGTTATATAAAATAAAAAACTAAAGACAAAATACATCCTGTTGAAAGAGGGAGCTGCGCGCGCGCATGTCGCGACCTTTTCTGTTTGGCCTTAGCTGCAGGTTAATTAATGAGTGCGCATTTAAGTGTCTGTGTAGTAGGCGTTGATTAGTTTAGGTGATATTTCTTATTTGGAAGTCACACCCAGTCTGAGAGAGTAAAAGGGGAAATAATGTGTAAAATACCCAGATTTTTAGTCTGACACTTGCGGGAAGAGCGAGTTGTTTCAGCCTGTTTCGGTTTTATAGGGTGTTCTTTCTATCGTACACTGAATTGACAGTTTATGTTTTTAAATTTTAAACTATAGTTTCAGTTTTCACTATGTATTTTAAAAATCAAAGCAAATTAAAAAATAGTCACAGAAGTCATTGCGAAAGAGAGGGCCCGGGTCTGCTGGGGTGCGAGGTAGGTATATGTTGGTTACAACCTCAAACTGAAAGAACCAAAGACAGCGTTCGTTTTAGACGGTTCGAGTCCGACCTAAGCTTCCCAACCGGCTACGGCGGAAGAGGTATACCTACGTCGAAACTTTACGCACGCCAAAAAAAAAAGCTGATCTCGGCCGAACCACTCGAGACGCTGAATGTAACGTCACGTCCGAGGAGTCAAGGTAAAAATGAAAACATTTTACTTATTAGTCCTTTTCAGGAAGGTCAGACACTAATCGCTACTGCCATAACCCAAAAAGTCAAACATAAAATGAAAAACAGGCCACAGCCTCCGATGAGTCTTAAAAACTTAAAATAAAGACTCAAGTAGAATTTATTGTAATATAAATCATATTAAAATCTAGGCGCACGTGCAGACAGCGTCTTAACAACTTGCCCGTATGAACCACGATTAGGTCAACACGAGGTCAGGGGAAGCAAACGACGATCTATTTCCAGTGCGCAAGCGCATTTCTCCTTCTTTTTGTGACCGGGCCCTACGTAAACTGTAATTAGCTGTGTGTGTATTAGGACTTAGGAGTCCTGTGATGTTTTCTTGTTTTGTCTGCGAGATTTGAACTTTAATAAACTTTAATATTAGTTGAGCGTGGACGGTGTGAAAATAATATTGGATTTTATTTCTCCTTTTACCCACTACGGCTAAGTCAAAGAAGATTTTGGCAGGCTGTGTATGTATGTATGTAGGTTCATATTTTCTCTTAATACCTTTTTATTTTTTAATATTTGTTGTTTCACTAGAATGTATATTCGTAGTATTGTTAGAGTAGATATTATTATACATATATGCCCACCACTATTCTTGATATTTTCTTGTGTAATATTTTTTAGGCCGTGATTTTTGTTGGTAGTAGGTGGTTATTATAATATAATAACAAAACTTATTTTTTTTATTGGACTACGGCTTATTTGGCGAAAGGGTAGTGGGGTCTAGATAGCGTTGTTTTGAATGTCCTATAACATTTATTTAATATTCATAAAAAATATTACAGTTTTATAGTATGGTTCGGATTCTTTAATAAACTTGTAAAAAGAAGGAGGTTCTCAATTTGGAAAAAACATATGTATGTTTTTATACCACTTAGGTGGCAGACAAGCACAAGGCCGACTTGACGGAAAATGGTCACCGTGGTCTACGGATGTTTGCAAAACCAGAGGCGCTACACTCGTGCTGCCTACCTTCTAATGCCGTTCTTGAAGAACGTATAGTAACTGTGATAGGCTTTTATTTATGTCTATAAATCAACATATTAATCTAGGTTGTCACGCTTAAAACTTATTACGTATTTCTTCACATCCGCCTTCTAGAACCCATACTATAAGTTACACTTGGTTCTACACAGTAGTATTTATTTAACAAATAAATAATTAATCTGTCTACACAACTCTTGACCACCATCGTGGTCTGGTAGTCCGCTGACGAGTAACAGGTTTGAATACCGTTCTGTGCTCCATCAATCACTAAACGCAATTTAATGTTATCCGTCTGTCGCATTAACAGGATCCGGGTGTTAAAACTATATTTAGATCACATACATAACAACCTTATAGACTTTGATTTAAGGTTCAAATTCGTTCAAACTTTGTTTTTACTTAGTTAAGCTTCAAAACGAGAACTGATTATACAATTTTGAACTTTAAGATTTGGAGATAAAGAATAGTTTTGTTTAATATTTGTTAAATGTCTTAACATAGAAATTTATGCGGTTGTTTTGAATTTTATTCAAATAACAATAGAGTTTATTTTAGTTTCTTAAAAGTTGTTAAATATTTACTTATAAAAATAGCGGCAGACGATGCCACGTGTGTCACTTAGTAAATAAATATGTTTTTTTAATTTTGATTTGTATGAGTTATGTTTTTTTTGTAGACAGCCGATTTGAAAGAATGTGTCACTAAATTTTCAACTCTCCTTAATTCAACATTCACTCCTTGCGATATCACCTTTCATACAATTCATCTATCTCTTTGGTGTTCCTCTGACTCTAACACCACGTAATCATATCGCAATAGATAATATCATAATCACCTGCCACCTAATATCCATATATAACCAGCCTGGAACGGGTAACTCGATACAAGTATATACTAACGCAGTATAATGTTACCTAGTCTCGATATCATTATGTTTTATCAAGTACTAGCTGTTAAACGCGGCTTCACCTGCTTAGAATTTTGATCCCATTCTTGCTGCTAACCCTCCCTTATTGCCTTGACACTCACAAATAATATGGTTTTTTATTGGTTCATTAAGAACCAAGTGGTTTCGCACCGTTAATTCCTGGAATTCTATACCAGCACACGTGTTTTCTTCTCCCTACAGTTTCGAGTCTTTTAATCGGGACGGGACAAGACAACTGTTAAGTCCGTCAGAGTCCGTTATCCGGACATACTTTAGAGTTTAGACCATGGTTAGCAAGGGTACCTGCCAACCATCAGGCGTAAAGTAAGATTGAAATAATATTACTTTTAGATGGTGGTATATATTATACATATATACCTGTTTTAATGGTTCATTGTACAGGTACAGTACAGGTTGTGTTTTCGGTGGTGAATAGGGTAGCCAGAGCTCACTAGAGAGGTTTTGTGTTGTCAGTGGGAAAACCAAAGGTTTATCCTACATCTATTGCGCTGACGACACAGAATGTCTCTCTCTGGTGGTACACTCGCCCATAGGCCACGGTAACCACTGACCATCAGGTGGGCCGCGTGCTTGTCTGCGACCTAAGTTGTATAAAACTGAACGAAATTCGACACATCACTAGATCAAGCAAATAAGTTATTTATCTCAGTAATAATGTCTCGTGTGTCGAGGAATATCTACAAAGGTGGAGTCGCTGACATTAGCTAGTTATTCATAAAACCTACTGATTAATAACATGTTGCATCCACAGATAAGTTTACAACCGGTTGCAAGTATAGATATGTAACCCAATCACAGCACTGGTGTAGTATTACTAGTAAAGTTAGTAAAGTGTGGATACTGTTACATGAGGTTTCGTCGTTTAAGCTCCAGTTGTTTGCGGTAGGGGACATACAGGTATTGGTGGTGTCCATATCAGAAGCTTTTTAAATTTGGTGGCTACTTTATTAGGGATAGTTAATTCTTTTTTATTTATTTTATACACATATTTGGTTTTATGTAACAAACTAGCCTATGCCCGCTGCTCCGCGCGTGTGGCTGTGGGTTATCGCAACCTAAGCGCCATCTGTGCAACTTAAATTCTATATTACTATATATATATACTATCTATATATAATTATAACTCTGGTTCTACTTAACCGATTGCAATCAAACAAACATAATATTTTAAGTTGGACCAAATCCCTTTATCGAAATCCGTTCCGTAGTTTTTCCATCGCCGACGAATTTAAACTTTTTACAATTATATTATAGTAGGTATAGATAGATGCATAAGCGTGCTGCTGTGGCTCTTATAAAAGTTAACAATAGCCAAATGATAAAGAAGTAGGAAACTAACTCTGCATGCAACCTATATATGTAGCCCTAGTGCTCTTCATGTAGGTATTTATTGGGTACTCTACTGAGTGGACCTTCAGATCGCAGAGTCCAAGTCTTTGTGATGAAGGCTTGTCAATGGTCGCATGGTGAGTTATTAATAGCTATACAATTAAAAGGCAACCAATTGATTACAGCTTTTAAGATAATAGGCGTGGTATAAACGTGAAATAACTGTGCCATAAAACAACAGCTATTAAATTACTATATGGCTTTCATATAGCTATAAAGGGCCATTTACGTGCTTACACAATGGTTTCGTAGATATAAATAGATTTTTTAACGAATTAAATTAAGTAGTCTAGTGGTATGGGTAATGGACTGCTGAGACGAGGTCTCTCGGGTTTGATCCCAGGTTTACCATGGCACACACCAATGACTTCGATGCTTTTCGAAGTTATGTGTGTATATATCGCAGGTTTATAAGTGCCCGGTTAATGGCGATAGGCTCGCCACCTATTACATTGGGACCTAAACATAAACTGGCGAAATGTGGGTGCTAGCACCTCTGCCTACCCCTTCGGGGATAAAGGCATGAGTTTATGTTATGTTATGTTATGTTATGTTATTAACGAATAACAATCTGCTTGACTTGCGTTGTGGTGGTAGGTTCGATTATTTGGTCAGGTGTGAGCTTCCATTCTCGTTCCTTAAAACTGCAGTTGTTTCTTGGATCAATGTATGCTCGTAAATAGGCAAAGGTTTTTCTCGTTTGTCAACCGGTTGTCATTATTCAATCTCAATAACGACTGGGCTAAAATTTGGTACAGAACCAGATGATCTTGTAAAAAATATGACCGGTTTTGCAGCAGCAGCAGCTTTCGTAAAGCATCCCCCTAGACACACACAACAGGTGTGTACGGCTTCGGGAGCGTCTCCTTAACACTCTGTTTAGGAGACCAGATTCTGTTCTGATTTAGACCCTATACGAGTTTTAGTTTACTTCTTTTTTTATACTCTGTTCGTGACAATATACTTTTGTCCCGATTTATAATAATCCTACCATCTGCGCCATATATGGCTTTGAAAACCCCTCAACAATAATCCCCTTTATCGATAACGCACTATAAAATCACCCAAAATCATTTCAAATCAGTGATCGTTCACCCTAATATAATACAGTCACTCAGTATTAAACTTTATTCATTTGTGATAAGGTTGAAAATACTGTTCAGAGGATAGTGAAACCTTGAGTCATAGATAACAGTACAGTAAACAATGAGTGTCGTTTTATTACTGGGTCATGATCTGCGTATGTAGGAGGTAATAATATGCAAAATATATGTAGGTTAAAAAAAATGGCGCTGAAAGGCGTTTTCTAACTGTTGAAGCTAAGAGCGGTTAGCCGGCTAGGCCGGGGCGATAGAGCATTGTGGAGACGCCTGTCACTCTAGCAGAAGTAGGCTGCGGCAGCAGCGCAAATAGCCTCATACACTGGGGCTAGATGGGGACACCATGGGGACACAAAGATAAAAAAAAATATTCTTCATAGAATATTTAAACGTTAGTTTAACAAAAAAAAGTATGTGTTTGCAATGGTGACCCTCTTTCATGAGACTTTGCCTTCAGCTTAACATCAGGCGAGGTGAAGTCAAATTGACGTGACATAAATACAAAAAAAACTTTTCTCAATGAATGATCTGTATCGTAGCATCGTTCGCTGCGTTGATGAATCAACCAGTCAATTTTATATGAGTTAAGATAAATCATACAGATTTAAATTCACAGTACATAAAAGGTCCAAGTACCAATTTAAAAGTAATAAACAAACATCTCAGAGCCGTCGATTCGCGCGTAAACAGCATTATAATACAACGATCTTATCTTTCTCAATACAATTTGAATTCACTTTCAAAACATTTCCACCAGTGTTATAATTTTCTGACTCACAGTGAAAGTCGTATTAATCCGAGCGAAACCGCTGAATAAAGTATTACTTGCTATAAAACAAGTACAAAAATGTTTTAATGGCCGCAAATTGGTGAGTTTACCTAATTTGAATATTGATTTTGGTTATATTTGTGTTTGGATAGATAATGCGTGGGCGCATGGTTTTCTTGATATTGGCGTATTTATCTTACTCATGTGTTATCAGAGTAAATATTGCGATAGGGGAGATAATATTTATTTTGGTAACATGATGAAAAGATGTTGATTCAGTCAATGTTCGTAATCACTGCATGCGCGGTGCCGATTGCGAGTTCAATAAAAATCATTGGGAAATACTCGTATAATGGGGAATTTAATTGTGTGAATGTCATAAAATGATGACCGCAGATCAGCAGATCTGCCATATTTGGCAACAGATTCACCATATTTAGCAGTAGATTGACCATTTTGACAACCCTTTTGTTGTCATGGTTGTCTGTATGAAATTGCCACATAGCGATAAAGCTGTCAATTGTAATGTGATATTGACCCTATAACCTGTATTTCTATATTATATTATTTCCTTGGTGGACAATAAAGCCATCACTACATAGTATAAAACGAAGTCGCGTTCTCTGTCCCTATGTATGCTTAATATCTTTAAAACTACGCAAAGGATTTTGATGCGTTTTTTTAATAGATCTATATACAGTGATTGAAGAGGAGGGTTTATTGTATAAACATCATGATGCGGAGCAGGAATGAAAATGTTGCATAAACGGGGTAACGCAAACGAAGTTGGGTTTGTCAGCTAGTATTATTATAAAAATCACTTTGGCAACAAATAAATCACATTTAAAAATAATAACTGATGCGATCCTGCACCAAAAAACACTTCCGCCAATAGCACCTAACCTTTTTTTTCTTTTTTTTATTTATGGCACGTCAATTTGACTTCACCTCGCCTGATGTTAAGCTGAAGGCAAAGTCTCATGAAAGAGGGTAATTGCAAACACGTTCAGTGCTACAATGGTGGCGCTCAGCTTGACGGCCTCATCAGATGCTTTTTCACGCCACGCTTAAAGGACACGGGACTGTAGGAAGAAGGAATCACGTGCGCCGGCAAGGAATTCCAGGACTTAATGGTGCGGCAGAGAAAACCTAGTCTTCGAAGGGCCCATATCTATCTATTCGTGGACCAAATTGGTGCTAATTCAGAATTAATAATTCAATGTCTAGTGATAGGTACATGGCTAATGACGTCAGTATTTCATTCAAATTATAATTACACAAACAGTTCGATTTCAATGAGTGGAAGGACAGCTTCAGCTCAAAAGGTTCGAGCTCCTTTGAGATATTATAGGTACAGGTGTCGATCATAATGACATATTTACTCAATTGGTTCCAAAATTATAAGTTATTAATGACGAACGTATTGAGTGTTAACTGTTCGTACCCCATAGATAGCAGCGACAGCGACATAGCTATACTAATATTAAGTACGAATAATATTGTACTAATATACTAACATACATACATAAACTCACGCCTATATCCCCAAGGCAGAGGAGCTAGCACCCACATTTCGCCAGTTTATGTTTAGGTCTCAATGTATAGGTGGCGAGCCTATTGCTATTAACCGGGCACTTATAAACCTGCGATAAATACACACATAACTTCGAAAAGCATCGAAAAGTCATTAGTGTGTGCCATGGTAAAACCTTGGATCGAACCCGAGACTCGTCTCAGCAGTCCATTACCCATACCACTAGGCTACCGCGGTTTTCTTATACTATACTTATATACAAATAAAAAGCCGCGGTAGCCTAGTGGTATGGGTAATGGACTGCTGAGACGAGGTATCGAGTTCGATCCCAGGTTTACCATGGCACACACCAATGACTTTTCGATGCTTTTCGAAGTTATGTGTGTATTTATCGCAGGTTTATAAGTGCCTCGGAGAGCACGTTAAGCCGTCGGTCCCGGTTGCCATACAAACATCTATGGCAGTCGTTACGGGTAGTTGGAGCCCTCAAAAGTCCAACCAGCCTAACTTGGAACTTCGATATCGCCATTGGTCATTAGACCATTGGTTGTGGAGGTCAGATGGCAGTCGCTTCACGAAAAATATCGAAGTTCAGCCGCATCACAGTTAGACTGGAAAGCCGACCCCAACTGAGTTGGGAAAAAGGTTCAGGGAATGATGATGACTTATATACAAATATGAATATTATATTTATTTATTATATATTTGTATATATGGTTTACGGTTGGCAACCCTAATTTATAAACCATATCTCCTTCACTAACCAAATCCACTAAAAATTACATTAACAAATAAACCAGCGTTACAGACAGACAGACCGGCGACCTATGACCGCGTCGACAATTCGTTACAATTGTACAATTTCAATAGTTTGTTGTGGTCCATTAATCGATGAAGAATGGCTGTGTTATATTATTGTAATTGTTGTTTATTGCGGCATTTTTTAGTGTGGCAATATCTAACTGGTAACACTTCAATAGGGGTAACGCAATTGCTCCTAATCTAAGTTTCCCGCTGAGTTTGTTGCCTGAGTCAACAAAGAAAGGAGTTATATTAAACGGTTTTATTTAGCTCACCCCGTTTGTTTTATTTATTTATTCTTTATTCTTGGGTCAAATTTAGTAATTCAAATTTCACCCTCTTCCTGTCAACCGATTAATCTGAAATTTTGTATACACTTTGGATTTTGGTGACAATACAATCATGTTTATTCATTATCATTATAAATTCAAGATGGCCGCCGCTACAAAATGGCGGATAATTTATGTTTTATTAATCCCATCAATATGGGTATCAAATGAAAGGGCTCAACAAGGAGAATACAATATACTATAAAAAATTGAAATCCAAGATGGCGGCCGCTACAAAATGGCGGATAACGTAGGTTTTATCAATCCCATCAATATGGGTATCAAATGAAAGTGCTCAACCAGTAGAATACAATGTAAAAAAAATAAAAATAAAAAAAAAACTAAAAACTAGCAAATAAAAATAGGTAAAAAAACTTTTTAAGTTAAACGGTTTTATGATAAACGTACATTGCAATGTTTAAGATAAATGTACTAAAAACCAAAAAATAAAAAAATAGATTCAGTCGTGGGAATTATAAACATATGCATAGACTAGACTAAAATAAACCGTGGGGCACGTCAGAAAATAGTAAGTAATTTCCTCACCGTCTGCGGGCCAACTGCCTAACGACGAATTAAACGATTCTTCTATCGCACATTCCGTCGATAATTTGTAGACAATTGACGTGCCCCACGGTTTTATTTTAGTCTAGTCTATGCATTTATGTTTATAATTCCCACGACTGTATCTATTTTTTTATTTTTTGGTTTTTAGTACATTTATCTTAAACATTGCAATGTACGTTTAACATAAAACCGTTTAACTTAAAAAGTTTTTTTACCTATTTTTATTTTAGTATAGATTCGAAAAATATTGTGAATAACAAAATGTTATATTTATCTTCATTTAAAAATCATTAAATGAATTATATTAAATTAGTAGCTGTTACCTTCAGCTACGCCCGTGTGGACTTCTGATCCCGTTCCCGCAGCTACATAAAAACCTTCCAATTAAGGTCAAGGAACAATAAAAAGAATTAGGTATAAGCTGGTGCATTAAAGAAAGGTTTTATAAATGGCGGCTTGTACTTGCATTGACATATAGTACAGCTAACATATAAAATTTCAAATATTTTTTTTTTCATTTGAAAAATAATAAAAACAAGACCGGGTCGTAATAATTTCTAATTAGCTGCGGCCGGCGGCTTCGCCCGCGACACGTGACGGCATCTATTTTTGTTTTCATCGGAAACAGTACCTACTTTCACACATAGAGTCCTTTTAAACGCACATTTAGTCCTTTCATCCTGAAAAAGGAACGTATATCACATTCTATAAGGAGGATCATGGAAGATCATGATGTTGGTTAAAATAAAGAACTAAAATGATTATGAACAACGGTCTTGTTTATATTTTTTTTAACTGAAAAAAAAATGAAATTTTGTATGCTAGGTGTATTATCTGTCAACGCAAGTACAAGCCGACATTTAAGAATCCTTTCTTTTATGCATCGCATCAAGAGCACAGAGCGTGGAAGAAAATAAAGATCAATATTTTTTTTGTGTTGACGGTACGCGCGTGAGTGAGTATAGACAGTACTAGTGTGCGAGCGAGAGGAAGTGATAACGTCCGCCATTTATAAAACCTTTCTTTAATGAACCAAGTTATACCTACTCGAATTGGTCCAGCCGTTTTGAGCAACTTATTTCGCGATTAATTTTCATTTGTACAGATTAGGTATTCAATTAATAATCATATAACAGTATAATTTAATTTTCGTCAAGTACATTTTACATTTTAATATGAATACTGCTCGATTCCCAGTCGGTTAATAGGTAACAGAGTTCCACATTTTTTTAAATTTCACGTGTGTGCATAAAAATAATTTAAACCTCGAATCATTTCAAAATATGGAAGTTCCTCACCAGCTAGGGGTCCCCCGACACGACAACGCATGAAATGTTTTTTTTTTTAATTTTTATACTGAACCTGTAATCCGTAACCGAGGCAATGTTTTTTTAATTACGTCATCGTATTTAAATAGACCAACAATAAAATCTAGATTACTGATTACGTAATCACAATACAGATTGATAAATTGCGATAACCACTCCTATCAAATTGGAATCGAACATCGTCATCAGTAGTGGGAGGTCCTAGATCATTTGTACAGTTAGCTTCAAAAGTTTCTGGACAATTTAAAACTAAAAATGTATGAGGTACTACACAATTACTAGTCTTAGACGCTACTGGATAAAAGATCTACTTATTAATGTAATTAAGTTAAGAATACTACTTCCATGAGTTATAAAGAAAATAAGTAAACAAGACATCGATTATTTTGTTGTGTTACTTGTGGTAAAATTAGACTTACGCTGTCAAAGGATTATAGAACTTAAGGGGTCTAGGAACTTTTGCAACCCACTGTACAATCGCTCTCAGAAATCGCTGAACAAATAATTAAAATATAATATTTATTATTATTCCGTTCCTTCAGAGGGCAAATTTACTAAGACAAGTGTTCCTTAGGTGGCGAGCCTATTGCCATAAACCGGGCACTTATAAACCTGCAATAAATACACACATAACATCGAAAAGCATTCAATAGTAATTGATTTGTGCCATGGTAAAACCTGGGATCGAACCCGCCACCTCGTCTCAGTAGTTTATTACCCATACCACTAGGCTACCGCGGCTTTCTTTTTTCGATTTTTGTTTATTATACGCGTACTATGCAAAGTTTCGACCTGCCATATTAGATTAAGATTAAGATGTTAAGCTAATAGGTACTGATGGCGACTGTACCTGTATTGTAAAATTAAGTTGTAAATCATAACTTTATTATTATGCGTCCATGAATATTGGTTCTAAGTGATGTTATTTAAAAACAGATAGCTAGTTACTATTCACCTTGACAGGCTAGGTAGGGTGACCCCTAGTAAGAGTAGGACGCGGTAGCGGCGTGATTTGCGCTATTCCCTATCCGGGGAAAGATGTAGACACTGTAATCCCACACTAGAGGGCCTACGATGCCATTCGCAGCCTGAGCCAGATGCTAGAGTCTACCTCACTCTCGGCAGGTGATGGCCGTCTTTGGCGAGGATTTCTCCATCGGGATTTTCGCACGGGGGAAAAAAAGGTCACTTTGCATCCAAGTATTTGAGACTCGAGACGATATGCTGCTTAGTCACTTCGAGTACGACAGAACTGCCATCTTGCGGGTTGGTAACCGGATTCCTACAGGGTTAAATACTATTCACCATCATTCAAATAAAAACCGCGGTTGCATATGCAATCAGGTTGTATTCAGCTGCATCAATAACTTCGGAACACAAACCAACCACAGGTAAATTACTTTTTGGTAGTAGCATTACACACAACAGCTTCTAGATAAAAAAAACAAAGATGTCTATCAACTAAATCCAGCTCCATAATCCTCGAGATGCTCACAAAACATACTTGCAAATGGATGAATCACTCGTCGCATCTCACTAATATAAAATTAGACGTGATTTCGTCTAAAATACGAGTAAAACACACACATTCCGACTATCATTCCTTCGTCACGGCGATGAACTAGTGCAAAGATTATGTTAACATACAGATGAGACACATTTGAAAGTTGACTCATAACTTTCCTATACGCATGCTTGTGAACGGAATTTTAATTCATGACTCCCCTTTGAATTGTGTCGGTATGAAACTGAGGTTGCTAAACCGGCAAATATTATGACACAAATCAGCGGCATGGTTGGTTATAATTTTGAACCGAGAGAATGAGAAAAAAATATAATCATTATTATTCTTGCAGTTGTCCCGGTCGCATCCTCGGCTGTAACCTAATGAAAATAATGTGTAGTGGCAATAAGGGGATACTGATATTGCACTTTTTAAAGCTTTGATCGTTTTCGGATAAGATAGGTATAGGTATTCAGTAAAGAATCTTATAAAACCAAGGATATTAATGCATTTACTTTGCTTGTATTATTTTTATTAGTGTCAACAGGTAATAATCTGTAAACATTATGATTACATTTTTATTTTTAGATTATATTGTTACATATTCTATTATTCAATTAATTGGTTTTTTATGTCCAACATTATTATCATGTCTCGGATCAGATTTAATCAAATGTCTAATCGAACTTTTGGATCGCCAAAACCAATTAGAAATTGCAATAATGTTGTTTAATTCGCTGTTCTCTCGATAGCATATTGCCCCAATTAGTGCTGTGCTGTTTTGAGATACATACTTCTATTTTGTACAATGTAAAGTTCAAAAAATCTTCAAGATGTTTTGTTTCCTAATTTATTTAACTACTCAGAATCAATTGACGACTTGAATTTAATATTGAATAATTTGACAGTTTGCTTTATTTTATTTGTCTTCATCCTAGAAAGGTCTAATTCAGGTATTGTTTTAACTGGCTCTACTTATTCAATAGTTAATTTGTGAAGTGTAAACGGATATTTAAAATCTCCATTATACTACCATCTTTGATAAAAAATAAACTTACGCCAACCTTCATTAAGAGCAGAAGCCTAATTAAAAATATTCTAACATTCCTAAACAATTATCTTAACATAATTTCTTGTAACTAGAGCGTAAACAACCAAACTCAGTCGAATAAAATGCATTATCACATTAATTGCTGTTTCTATTATAACTACATGGTAATTTAAATAAAATTTTATTTCTCTTATTTCACAAGCTTCCGCACTTAATCTACTTTATATGCATATTTCCTGTATCAGAATTATTTTCTTGTTAGGCATAAACGTATGACTCATCTGCATAAAATAACAAATCTATGACGGAAACCAGGAATACACAGCTGACGGTTCAACGACCTCTCATAGTTGCATCAATTTAGCTTAATTGTTTGTATACTGGTTAGGGATGGCGGTTACGTAATATTTCGTTTGATAATTCTTGGCAATTAATGTCAGGCTTTTATGGATATAGTAAGAAAAGACTATGAATATGGGTCATTTAATTTAATTAAGTGACAGTTATCGGACTGGAATTTTCTTGGTGCGATCATTCTCGGGAATCACCTTTTTTATACCACTTAGGTGGCAGATAAGCACATGGCCCACTTGATAGAAAGTTGTCATCGTGGCCTATGGACGTTTGGAACACCAGAGGCGTCATACTCGCGCAGCCGACTCTGTAGGAACCTTCTAATAGCCTTCTTGAAGAACACCATATAGTAGTCGTTTGGAAAAACCACAGCTTGAGCGTGCGCGGGAGGAAGTTCGCTTGAGACGTGCAAAATTAAGAAATTGATTTTTTTTGTCGTGTTTTTACTTTTTGGCTTGACTATAATTTTTTTAGCAACCGAAGTAATTAATATTCCAAATATATATTATTGAGAGAGGGAGGGGAACCCATCACTCACCCACGGTTTAACAGTTCCAACTTTGACAATAGCAATTAATTGTCATAGAAAGGAATGTCAAACCGCACCCCTCAAAGCAAGTAAAAATACTTTTTATCCGAAGAGAGATTATATTGCAATATTCTGTAAGTGCGAAGGACTAAACTCGAGACGTGTTTCGCCTCTCATCGCGTCGAGGCATCTTCAGGAGCGCTGTCAAGCGACATCGTAGAATTGGAGCTAGACCAGTTGTTGAACTTTTTAGGGCTCCAACTGGCCCAGGGATGGCGCTTATGTAATATATTTTCCAATTTCATGGTACTTAATGTCACTGTTAGGGGTGGGGTAAGAATAGAGCTATGAATATGGATCATTTAATTTGAGTAATTGACAGTTGGTTATAGTCTGTCGGACATTGACTTGGCACAGTACCAAGTTTTGAGATATTATTGTACGGAACCATGATTAGTTAGACACTGCTGTCATTTTTTTTTCTTTTATAACACTTAGGTGGCAGACAAGCACGCGGCCCACCTGATGGAAAGCGGTTACCGTGACCCATGGATGTTTGCAACACCAGGGGCGTCACACTCGTGCTGCTGACCATATAGAAAAAGGGAAGGGGGAGGAGAGAAAGTTAAGAGAGTCTCTGTGCTGTCAGAGCAAAAGACAAAGAAGGATTTCTCGGTCTTCCTACAATAGAAAACCTCTCCAGTGAGCTCTGGCTACCCTACTCACCGCCGGAAACGCAACACAAGGTTATTATTAACCGCGGTATTCTGTAGAGCGGAGCTACTTTCCCAGTCGGACTGCTCAATTAGGACGGGAGATACCGTCATCCGCTCCGTTCGTGTAAATGTCGGTTTTCGCTGCTTTAGCTGCTTATGCCCTTTTCATTACATTATTGAAATTTTAGTAAGGATCCTACATCTCATCTAGTCATAATCTAGCTTCCCAACGGTGAAAGAAATATTCAAATCGGTCTAGTAATTTTGGAGATCATATGCTACTCCTCCTCCCACTTTCACTCTAATTCCCCCCTCTACCCGTGCCCTATCATTTTGACAGCAGATATTTGATGACACTTACCCGTTACAACAACATACGCATTTTATTATGGATTATATTAAGTAAATAATATTTATCTATTAAAATCCACTGATATGGTTCCTGTCCTGACCGATAACATGACATAATTTTATTACACTTACTATAGTTATATAGGTACTTACCGAGTGATTTTATAGTCAAAAAGATTCTTTTAGTACAGTTTAAACTGTAAAATGGTCTCAAGTATGTACTAATTTGTCGAAAAAAATATTTTAATTTTTTGTACGCCATAAACATTTTTCTCTTCACCTGTACATTACCTGCATTCATTGAATGTAAAAAAAAATCTGTCAATTAAAACTTTTAGACAGTTTTGCTATCGAAACTATACCTGAAATGTTTTTTTCTGAATTTATAAAATCACCGTATATTATGAAGGTATACAAGTTTAAGTACAGACTGCCATGTGCATGCTTACCTCGGCAAGTAAAGTAAAGTGATTCTATGGATTAGTGATGTGCCGGATATATCCGTATCCGCGAAGAAAAAGCGGTTATTTTTTAGCGGATATTTTACCTTTATGGATACTCTTTACGTGGTTTTAGAAGCCTACAAATATGTTATATAAATACCGTGCTTACCTCGGCAAGTAAAGTAAAATGATTCTATGAATTAGTGATGTGCCGGATGAATCGGTATCCGCGAAGAAAAAGCGGTTAATTTTTAGCGAATCTTTTATCTTTATGGATACTCTTTACCTGGTTTTAGAAGCCTACAAATATGTTATATAAATACCATAGCTAAATTTTCATTTCTTCTTTACATAACGCTTTATTAACAAAAACATTTTATTAATGCCTACTGAAACGGGGTTACTTTGAAGTTGTCTCTGAAAAACAACTTCCTATTTCATTAATGGCAGAAAACTGCTTTGAATATAACATTTCGTAATATTATACTGCTCTGTTGCCACCAATGCTGAGCTGACCCATTATTCTACTTGACAATGAGTTTCAAACGCAGTATTAACGAGCCTTTTGATTTCCACATGTTACAAAAAAAAATAGAACTGGGGTAAATAAACTCACTTAAACGTGTTGGCTTATATGAATGCATGTGGTTACGATACGCCGGTCAAGTCTAATAAAGGCTCTGTTCGTCTATCTGTACGCCTACGGTCGTAATCTCAACCGACGAGCAATTTCGAGATTTATCGAGTGATAAAATATAACTTCCTTGCCAGATGGGTTGCATAAACTCTTTATTTAATGACGACTGTCGTTAATCATTATTGTGTGAATGGTATCCTTTATATAGGTCGGTGGTTACAACTAGCAAACTACTTGATAACTTGATTTGAGGTTTCTTTGGTGGTTATTCGGAGCGCAATATTCAAAGCACGTCGATTAACCGGTTTTTTCTCCTCTCTGTGCTAATATATTTATATATTTGACTAAATTTTTTTGAAGAAAAGCGTATAAGAGATATTTATTAGGTAGGTACTCTTTAGCAAATAACGGTTGAACAAATCTAGAGGAATTTTTTAGAGATGGACTACTGTTATATATTTATTTTATCGGCGTTTTCTCTAATATGACAACAATATATCGTGGAATAAAGGAAACAATACTTATATATCCTTCATCAAGATCGGATTAGTGAATAGTTGTAAGGAAACATAGCGATGCAGCAACCCTCCGACTTTTACTTTGCCACAATAAATTGCCTAGTAAATTCCAGTTCAATCAGGAATGTTTATAACTAATATACACATTCGAAGAACTTAGTCATTGCAGGATGAACTAAATAGGCCTAGTCACATATTGTTCAATTTAAACGCATTCACTAAACGACGATAAACATCCAGATTACTTGTGAAACGAAATAGAAATAAGTGTAATGCTTAGCTACTATTTTATGTCTATTCGTTTGTTTGTTTGACCATAAGAATAAATGCAACTTTGAATAAAAGTTGTATAATTATGCTTATTTAAAAATAAAATGTGCTACTGTGTGGCTGTCACGACAATCTGTATAAAAAGTAAATTGAATTAATTTTACAAAAAAAGTGTTCAATGAGGCTGAAAGAAGTTTTCACTTCAAAAAGGTGTCACATGGAAAATATTTGTAAGTATCATTTCAATTTTATTTGTCAAATACATGCTGGTTCTATATAATTTATCTTCATTCTCTGAGCCTATTCCCAACTCAGTTGGGGTCGACTTTCTAGTCTAACTAAGATGCGGCTGAACTTCAATGTTTTCCGTGAAGCGACAGCCATAAAACCGCCACAACCAAATTTGGCGATATCGAAGTTCGGTAGTTGCTCTATAGAATTTAATGACTCTTTATTCTTATCGTCTTGCGGCATCTAATAGAAGTTAAAAAGAGCGTCGTATCGCGTCGCGGATGTAGTGATATATAACAAAGTGAGTTCAAAATTCTTTCCTCGGCCAAAATTTTCTACGAAAACTTTTTATGAAAACTTCATAACGCGCCAAAAGAAGTATTCATTTCAATAAAAAAATGTGGATTGACAAATAGAATAATTATAGAGAGGTAGAATAAACATAATTTGAACGCAATTATTATAATTGTTCTTCTCTCACCTTTCTTTCACGAAATAGATATCCGCGATTGCGGATATTCGTCACATCACTAGTTTATACGCAGCTTAAGATGCTATAAATATTTCCGGACTGATCACATTCTTATACATCCAGCCTCAAGTTCCTTTAAGGCTTCAGATTCTTCACCTTGAAGGTATTGGACTAATTGGATTGCCATCTAACGTGAGCATTGACTAGAATTATGAGTTAGTACCTAGGTACTTAGATATACATATATGTATACATCACGCCTCACGCCTATTCTCCCTGGGGTAGGTAGAGGTGAATTAACGTTCACATTTACTCAACTACCTTTTTAAAATCGATTTAAAATTAGAAAAAGTGAATGTCTAGACGGGATTTGAACTCGCGACTAGTCTCTTATACGGAGAATGCTTAAGCTATTAGACCATGTCTAGACCATTCGAAATTTTCTTTACGTTTTATGGGACGACTGGAGTAATACTATGGAAACAATTAACACTTTCTCAATAATTAAAAAAAAATATAAATACTCCGCCCTATTAACTATCTGAAATTTTGAGGCTATGGTCAATATCATCTAATAGTGTGGACAGCACTATCTCCCTGTAATACTGGACGCGAATTTTAGTCCCGTGTAGACATTCCCTCTTTCCAATTTTAAAACCATCTCTTCTATCTAAAAGTGAGTTAGCATTACATTTGTGTGCTACTTTAAGCATTGCGTGTCGCCATCATTCCGTTAGTACTCAAAGATTTTGGGGACAATGCAACTATTAACCATATTCCCATGATCATGTTTATAAAACAGGCAACTACATATTTTTTGTTGAGTATAATTATTGTAATAGATTTATAACTATATCTTGCAGCAGAGGAGTTAATTATTTATGATAATAACTGGACATTGGACTTGATGTTTGTGTACTTAGGTCGTGTTCTCAATGGTTATGGTCACCAGGGCCGGATTAAGCTGAATCTCTCCTCCAGAGATGTGTGAGGATATGTTACAAGGAATATCCATTGGTCATTGGACCATATGTTGTGAAGGGCAGATGGCAGTCGCTTCATGGAAAATATCGAAGTTCAGCCGCTCAGTTAGACTGGAAAGACGACCCCAACTGTGTTGGGAAAAGGTTCAGAGAATGATGTTACGAGGGATGAGTTTGTAAAAAACCCATAGGATGAAGATTCCTTGTGTAGATGCGAGACACGTGTCGAGGTTTGTTCTACGCACTTGCGGAATATTGCATGTACACACATAATTTATTCTCAGGTTTTCTTGCGGTTTGGCATTCCTTTTTGTGACTAATAGTGATATTTTGCTATTGCTATAGTTGGGATTGTTAAACCGTTCGTCTCCATTCTCCAATATATTTTCTTGCAAAAGAATCACTCAGCGTAGAGCTAATGGAAACAGCTCATCAGTACATACAATTCAAGGGAATGATGTGTTGCGGTTGCGAAAGATGTGTAGGTATGTCGGATCTGTGATAACACGTCACTCCGTTGCATTTCTGATTTATGAGTCCTTAATACATTCTCGCAAAGCTCAGCGACGCTCTACTGCGTTAGTGGGCTTTCAGTGGACAGTAGCGGGATATTTTTGTTTCATACAGTCTAGTAGTGCACAGAGATGTCAATGACCTCGTTTGCCATTTACTTTACCCATGAATTGGAGATATACTCTGTCTTATTCCGGCCCTGGCGGCGCCTAGGTGATTATATTGTATCTTAATTCGAAGCTACTGCCCTGCAACCGCCAGGGTCACCAGAGGTAATCTGTTAGGTTAATGAGTTTCTTAGTAAGAGGTAGGTACTTATACTAACGATAAATAGTTTTTTTTACAGTAGTAATGTGTTTATTGCTCGGTTTATGACTTACGTAGTTACAGTACTTTATGAAATTTATTCCTAACTAGCTGTTGGCCGCGGCTCCGCCCGCGTTCCTCTCTGATGGTAACTGTCACTAAAACAACCTTACTCAATTTGTTGTCATGACAACGGTAATTGCGATATTAGCGTCAGTGTATGGGAATTCATGAATATTGCTCCGCTCCCTTAGATGGTAGCGTGATGATATATAGCCTATGTGTTATTCTGATGTATAAGCTAAGTTATTGTAAAGTTTAATTAAAATCCATTCAGTAGTTTTTGCATGAAAGAGGAACAAACATTCACACACATCCACACATCCACACTCACAAACATTCGCTAATAGGGTTGCTACATAACATAATTATTAACGTTATTTAGTTATCAGTGGCGAGGGATAACTATAACTCGTTTACAATTTAGAATACCGCAGTTCACTGCTGGGCATAGACCTCTAATTTTGAGAGATATTGTCGTACATTTGTTTCCACGCTGGCTTTATTTTTTAATTTAGGACACGTCAATTTAACTTCACCCAGCTTAATGGTAAGCTGAAGGCAAAATCACAGGAACGAGGGTCACCATTACAAACACGTAAAGTGTTACAATGGTGGCGCTTAGCTTGACGGCCTCATCAGATGCTTTTTCACAACCCGCTCAAAGGACCCGGGACTGTAGGAAAAAGGAAACACATGCGCTGGTAAGGAAGACTGGTCGGGTTGGTATACGACTTTATTTTGAGCTTTCCTTCTCTTGCAGGTGGGCCGTTGTATCTGCATACCCCGGAGCGAAATAGTCATGAGCATATGTGTATATGAGGAGTAACCATCACAAGAATGATGGTACTCACCATCATTCTTGTGATGGGTTCAAACATGAAAATGTACATCAATGGGTTGAAAGTTTACATGTATGAGAAGTACCTATGTATGAGTATACCTACCTATATTATGTAATGAAAAAGAAAAAAATTATGTCAGCCTCAACAGTTACATCATAGATTATCTATGGGCAGTGTTGCCGTTGCAAGTTTTATCTTATTTTTATTTTTATAAGGATTTTTGGTTTATGATTTCGTGTTATGTGTTGCAGCTGATTTGAAAATAAACGCATTTTCCTTTCTTCTCGTTCTTTACATTAATATACTGTTTTTAAATTTCCTGTGGGACGTAAATGGCCGCTAATTTTATTCATAAAATAATACAGTTTCGCGGAAACTTTATGCGTAAACACTTCCTCAGAAATAAGTTGCTAATCTGGAGATAATGTGAATCATACTCGTTGCTGTTTCTTTCCAATGATACAGAAGTTATAATAAGACTTCTTACACATTGATTACAAAGTAGTAAATAATGGAATTATCGTAAAATATGATAATGTCTTTGGTATTAAGTCCGCCTTTATACAATTTGACTGTGCATAAAGTTTAAACATAAAAAAAATGAAAATGAATACTGGCCACTAAGTATATGTTTGTAAATAGACCTAATAAAAAGAAAAGCCCGCTGAGTTTCTTGCCGGAGTCTTCTCATGCCGAGGCCGCGTTTCGAACCGGTGGTGGTCCATTTACTCACTAATGGATAAAATATTGTTGATATTAACGTTTTTTAAGTTCCGTTTATACACAATAAATTATTTTTGAATTTTGAATTTTGAATAAAGTATACCTATCGGCATGTATCTTGGACCTATGTAGCGAGAGAAACCGGGTCCTCACGCGCGTGGGTTGTTTTGATAAAATCTATGTTTGATAGAGCTCGTCCATCAACGTTGCACTATCCATTGCTCCTCTGAAGATAGCGCCGTCTTTTGAGTCAACAACTCGCTGTACTTACTACCACTATACCACCACTAGTTCAGTATTCGAGTTAGGACTAGTAGGTACATAATAAAAGTATATTAATAGGTACTTATGCGGCTCAGTACGTAATTAATGTCTTTGCAATTTAGACAGCATAGCATCAAATCGGGTCAAAAAAAATTCCAAATTTATTTAGCTGCAATATTTTCGGGTAGGAATTTATTTTCGGCATACCCATTTTAAAAGTACCCGAATGGCGGCTAGAGCCTCGCCCCCTATTACGTGTAATCGAAAATCATAGTTGTCGAATTGTGGGTGTTTAATACTCCTCTGCCTACTCCTTCGGGGATTACGGGTGTGACCATATGTATGTATGTGATCAATTACTCACGTATTCAAATATAATCACAATCAAGTACAACCACAGAGCATATTCGTGTGGGTAACTCCAATTTCTCGCTCTGTTGACCACCCCTAGTCATTCTAAACATGGAAAAGTAATACCTGTACCTATACACATAGAGTTTAAATTACTATAGGCTATCATAATCGAATTATCTAATCTTTACAGAAAATAAAACGTTTCCCGACAAACTGTTGCGGTTTTGTAGGAAAAAGAAAATAATTGTTTCGCTATAAAAATAGATCGCGGAATGTGATTATAATGTTACTTATATTTTTTTTTATATTAACACCTGCCGGGTTTAACCTTTACGAGGTTTGGTGAAGGTTTTGTGGAGTCTCTTGGGGCTGGGAAGTCCAATGAACCCAGTGAAGTCGGATAATACGTTGGTGTTAGCGACCTCCGTGGCATGACGGTAGTGAACGTGACTGCTACGTAGGAGGCGTGGGTTCGATTCCCGCTCAGTGCAAACCATTGTGTGCATGAACATGAATATTTGCATTGGCTGGGTGTTTTTATGTATAATATGTATGTATTTATAAGAAAAGTATCTAAGTATGTTTATCCACATTCTAGACTCCTTAACACAAGCTAATTAAACTATGCTTACCATGGGTCTAGGTGGCGTTGTGTAGATTGTCCTAGAATATTTATTTATGTATATAAACAATAATGGACCCCGACTTAACTAATAAATTACTGAGGACAATGGTGGACAAAAGACTGGAAATCGTCATGAATACGATACTTTAAAGTGAATTTCGATTTCCAAGATTTGTTTACAAATAGTTAATCTAACAAAAGTTAACCGATAAATGTTTATAGAATTAATAGTAATCGTCAAACTCCTCATACTCCTCATCAGTCTAGATATTTTCTTTAGGAGGTTTTGTACATGCCATTTTAATGGCCTATATTAGATCAAATGTTATGACTGACACACTCAATTAATATGATTCGAACACTGACCCGACTCACCCAACATTATATTCGAAGTTTGAATTCAGAACAGTCATTATATTCCATTATATGCAAATTATAAATCCCAAAGAGCCTTTCAAAAAAACCGTTAATACAAAACGAATGAAAGTAAAATACTGACCTCAAAGCGCTTCCTTGCTCCCTGACATCAACTCCATTGATCGAATCCTCAGTCCTCGCTTGCAGCCCTGACATTTTCCACCAATCACAGCGCTGCAGCACCACGCTCCACCAATCAGGACACCGGTCACGTCATCACGTGACGTGTCGACCCGATGTCAGCCACCCGATCATCGCTGCAAAGTGATTTTGAATTTAGAATTCGACGCGTGCACATAACTTATTTCTAATATGGCTTAAGGAAGTTTATAAGACAGTTATGTAACGGCAGAATGGACTGGTTGGAGTTTATACTGATATATGATTATATTAGCGGCCAGGTGTAGCCACTGATCAACATAATGGTGAATATAATGAGATCTAGAACCTTGTTAATATAGAATACCTGCAGGGTAAACAGTTATAAAGCAGGCTTTGGTGCAGTGGCTTCAACACTGCAGAGAGATGTTCTAGAAAAGTTAATCATTTGGTTTTATAACACTCCGCATCACAATTAGACTGAAAAGCCGACCCCAACTGCGTAGGGAAAAAGGTTCAGAGAATGATGATTATTTTTGGGGCACAGGTCATTCTCTCTAAAGTCAAATTTGTTTCTATGCATGTACAAACTAAAGTATACAGGGTGTAGGGTGAATGTTTTGTATGTATATGGAATCCAGAAAGCGTGGATAGATAACTTTGTATAACTCATCAGCTCACTCACAGCTACAAGTATGAGAACTATGAATCTAGATTGATTTGTATAAAAAATGTCCTACAATCTTTCCCGACTTGTTTGATTTGTGTAGCAAATGATTATAATCTATAGCATAATATGCAGATGGCGTTAATTATAGTCAACTGTTTACGTTAGGGTTGCCAAATAGTCGCCCACGTTTATCAGATAGGTATGCTAAATTTAGTTGTAATATTCGTAACGATTTTTGTATGTTAATGAAAACTGTTTAGAAGGGAAGTACATGTACTATTAGAACAAAGATATTGAGGTTCTGTAGTCAGACCAAGGGCTTTTTCTTTAAATATCCCTATAACATAATATCCTTTGGTATAATACCAGACATTTTCGCAAAAACTTTAGATATTACTTTCGCAATTTTTTTATTTTTATTCTTTATTTATGGCACGTCAATTTGACTTCATCTCGCCTGATGTTAAGCTGAAGGCAAAGTCACATGAAAGAGGGTCACCATTGCAAACACGTTCAGTGCTACAATGGTGGCGCTCAGCTTGACGGCCTCATCAGATGCTTTTTCACGCTCCGCTTAAAGGTCCCCGGACTGTAGGAAGAAGGAAACACTTGCGCCATTGTCATTATGGCAATTACCTTTTGCGAAAAGAATATCCTTAAGTCCAACAACTTGTGTTGGACTTTTTAGACTAGTAACCAACCTAAAACAAATATCACAAATCGTATGGCAACCGGAACCGACGTCCTGCAGTGTTCTCTGAGGCATGGAGAGATTTCAATGTCTTAAGAACAGCCAAGATTGACCTGACTAGTACTGTTGAACCTTGCAACGTTTTAATGCACACAGTTACTACGCCTACCAGTCCTAGCCACGAGCTAATGGATGTTCTAGAATCTGCCATTTCTTTCTGACCGACCAATCGCAAATTCGTAACCATCATCTTCCTACCCTTGGCCCAATTAATTGGGATCAGTGCAACGTGTTATTCTCCTCCACACATTCCTGTCAGATATCATTTCCCTTCTTTGCCATATCTTCTTTCACACATTTCGCGAATTTGTACTATCCAGCAAATTTTAATTGGTACAGTTTTAAGCCAGTTATTTCTTCTGTGTCAACCAATTGAAATCAATAGACTGCGTTAACACTAATTAAAACACGATTCCAAGCAAAATAATGATGTTTCCCTCTTCCTACAGTACCGGGTTCTTTAAGCGGGGCGTGAAAAAGCATCTGATGAGGCCGTCAAGCTGAGTGCCACCTGACCTGACCCTCGTTCCTGAGACTTTGCCTTGAGCTTACCATCAGGCGGGGTGAAGTCAAATTGACGTGTCCTAAATTAAAAAAAAAATGATCTGGTGTGATTGAACAACAATACGATAGCAATTTAATTACGTACAGAACTAAGGACTTATCTCATAATGATACTAATGATGCTGCGGAAGCATCTTAAGGAAGCAGAGAAAGTTGTCAAAAGTAAAATTCTAATGGATGCAATAACGGATGTGGGTGTGGAAGTCAAAGTGATATAAATTAAATATGAAGATGAAAGAAAAAAATATGTTAACAAAGGAAATGTTGCCTCGTTGGGACAGCTGTAACGAGTATGCTTTGAATGAGATCGAGGTTTGACGCCTTAGGAGGTGGTTACCGTGGCCCATGGACTTTTGCAACACCAAAGGCGTCACACTCGCGCTGCTAACTTGTAGAGGACAGGCAGGAGGGGGGAGGGTAAAGGTAAAGCGAGTTTCTGTGCTGTCATTGCAAAAGACAAAGCAAAATTTCTCGATCTGCCCACTGCCAACACAGTATCTCTGCCCTGGTTACCCTACTCACCGCCAGAAAAACAACACAAGGGGGAGTTACTTCCCCAGCGGACTGCTTAATTAGGACGGGGGATACCCACTCCTAACACAAGCCATTGAGCTTAGCTGGGAGGGCTTACAGGAATATTAGTAATTTCGATGTTAATATTCTTTAAACTGGAGAGGTTTCGTGTTGTCAGTGGGAAGACCGAGGGTTTAGTTGATACTGCTATGTGATTTATCTTCTGCACTGACAGCACAGAAACTCTCCTAATCTTCAAACCTTCTCCGTCCTCTCCTCTACAGGGTAGGCAGCACGAGTGGGACGCCCCTGGTGTTGTAAGTGTCCATAAACTAAGCTTATCACTTTTCACAGGATGGGCTTTATTGTTGTCCGCCGCCTAATTTGTATAAAAAAAAAACAATCAACTTGACCATGTGCTTTGAGCAAAAATATATTAATAAAGTATATCACAATGAAATTGAAGGTTATTAAAACAGTTATTGTAGCATGTCCGTAAAAAAGATAATGAATAAAACAATTTATATTTAAATATAGGTATTTTTTGCTGAATTCTATTTACATTTTATGTAATAAAAAAAATCTTTTCTACAATTAACTCGTAATGTAAGAAATAAAATAAAATAAACTAGTATTTAAAGTTGGTATAAATAAAAAATAGAGGTCGATGATCCATTGATAAAGTCTCTCAAGTAGCGGGTAGTTATAGAGCGCATCGATTTAACTATGTCACATTATGCAGTTAGTCCAACTAACGCAGTGTCCTAAATTATTATAGACTAACTTTTGCACCCGGCTTCGCTTGTGTTGATTTAGATTTTGTACATATAAACACAGACAAGTAAAGCTAATAACGTGAAGTTTAGAGCATATAAAAGCCTATTCAACCACCCATCTAAATATGGGCTATCGAATGCTAATGCTGCTGATGAGGCCGTCAAGCTGAGCGCCACCATTGTAGCACTGAACATGTTTGCAATGGTGACCCTATTTCATGAGACTTTGCCTTCAGCTTAACATCAGGCGAGGTGAAGTCAAATTGAAGTGCCATAAAAAAAAAATTCAAATAGTATATGTACTCCTAAATATTAGCCCGTACAAACAAACTCTTTAGCTTTATTATCAGTAAAAATATTTACCTATTACATTATAACACAGTAATCACTCATCACACAATCTCTATAAATATAAAACTTATTAAGTGTCTAAAGATATTCTTTCAACAAGTATATTATAGGTGAGTAATATAAATAACTCCGTCCTTTTTGAAGTCGGTTAAAAATAGATTCGTTCGGTTGTAAAATGAAACAAGAACTCTGTCTACTTAATTCAGACTTGGTGGTACTGCGACCACCCGGGAAGAACACCATCTATACAAATAAATAAAATTGGAGTTTCTGTTTGTAATATTAAAATAACCGCTTTCTACTAGATGCATATGAATATATATACGGTACACATACCAAAAAATACATTTTTTAAATTTTTGTCTGTCTGTTTGTTTGTTCCGGCTAATCTCTGGAACGGCTGGGCCGATTTGGACAGGACTTTTACTGGCAGATAGCTTATGTAATAACTTAATTAATCTAAAATATTAAGTAACTTATGTAAATAAATTAAGTAACTCAAGCTACTTTTATTTTAGATTTTTTTTATTACATTCCACGCGGGCACAGCTAGTATCAAATATAGTTTTATATCCATTTTTTGAATGCAACCAATTGCCGGGATAAAAAGTAGCTTATCATCATCATCCTAGCGTTAGTCCCGGTCGCATCCGAAGCCTTCGCCTCGGAGTCCGGGGTCCGCTTTCCGGCTTTTTCTCTTCCACTTCGCTAGGTCTTGCGCATCCGTGGTGGTGAGTCCATTGGCTTATGTGTTGACTATAAGCTATCCCAAACCCAGATTCGTTCAGCCGTTAGAGCGAAAGAATCACAAACATCCAAACATCTAAATTTTTTATAAATTTTCACATTTACAATTTTAGAAAGAGTGCCTTTTGATTACTCAAGTAGCAGGTATCGAAAGGAGCTCTCTCCAGTTCCATTCGTGTCATGTTATGCCACTGTCCTAATTAAGGCAAGTGATCCATATCTCAGAGTTGCGCATGCGTTAAAGATGAGATACTACGTGATAAACAAAGCATATAACACAGATGCTTGCAACACCAGCCACTTCTTGCAACACCGTTACTGTCGTTAGCTAATATGGTATCACTTGTTTTTTTATTGTCATGAAAATATACAATTTCGTGCATATGAGCGGCCTTTTTTTTCTTAAAGACAACAAGTACACTGCAGACTGCTAACCTAGATGACTTTGGCATACTGGTTCCACGCTTTTTTTTATTGTGCGCAAAATCCCCATGGATACCACCTCCGCCAAAACCGGTGGAGGTGATTATGTCGGACTCGAACCGGCCAAAACGCATGCCGTCCATGGGTTCTTGATTGCCGGAGGTGAGATTACACAAGACATTATCTCTCGCACCCGGCAGACCCGGGGACATCTCTTTTGAAATGACATACTGGTTCCACGCTGGTCAAACGGATTGGTACAAGGTTTTATTTCAAGTTGTCTTCCTCTCGCAGTGATATCGTCTGCATTTTCCGTTAGTCTTTTTTTTATTTAGGACACGTCAATTTGACTTCACCCTGCCTGATAGTAAGCTGAAGGCAAATTCTCAGGAAAGAGGCTCACCATTACAAACACGTAAAGTGTTACAAAGCTGGCACTTAGCTTGCAGGCCTCATCAGATGCTTTTACATGCCCCGCTCACAGAACCCGGGTCTAGGAAGAAGGACACACGTGAGCTGGTAAGGACTTAATGGTGCGGCAGAGGAAAGACTCACCGAACCGTTTGGTTCTTGATGTAATATTCTGCACCGCATGCAGGTGACATTTAAGCCCTGCACGTGTTGTCCTGTGTAGGAAAGGAGAGGTTGGGATTAATTGGAAGAGCTCATGAGAGCATTCATTTTTCAAACTCTTTCTCTATCACCACTCGAAATGCAACACACAGCTTCTATTTGCGTTAGTCAATTTTAATGTTGGTTAATTGGGAATAAAGTCGACACAATGGGAGGCAAAAGAATTTCAGTACAGCTGCATATATGGCTAAAACAACTGTAATAACTCTTCCTCTTTATTCAAACCAGCACCACAGTAACAACAACGAAACTAGACCAACGTTTCTTGAATGCGGATAGATGCGCTGTTAATGGCGCCTAATGAATTATGTCGGTCGAATTGTCGGAAGCGTATGCTATTCATATACACGATGCTACTAACTTTGTTTGTGAGAACATAAAAGCATGGAATGGCATCCCGTTCTTATTTATACCAACACCGTGAATGACCTATATCTTCAAAGGAACCAAATGATAGAACATTTTGAACGGTAAATAAACGCCAGCGACAAATGGTTGATTTATCTACCCTAGTCTACACTAATACAATAAAGTTTACAGGGTAGGCAGCACGTGTGTTACGCCTCTGGTGTTGCAAACGTCTATAGGCTACGGTGACCGCTTTCCATCGGGTGGGCCATGTGCTTGTTTGTCACCTAAGTGGTATAAATAAAATACGTTTTTTTTGTTTGTTTGTAACAAATTGGCTCCGAAACTACTGGTCCGATTTCAATAATTCTTTCACTTATTAAAAGCTACAATATCCAGTTCCTGTCTCCGCCTATCTCGGAGGTAAAAACGCGCGGCTAAGTGAGTTAATTATTCAGTCGAAGTCATGGTCAGAAGTTCAGGGTACGTTCTGGTAAGTAATCAAATTAGTATATCTTAATTCATAGAGTTATCATACCGTAACGCGATTATATTTTTTTTTGAATGTTCGTACTAATATAGTAGTTCTTACCATCCTTCCACGGAAACGTTTAAGAGTCGAGCTTTATGGTGTTAGCGGTAAATGGTGATGTGTCTGCAAGATTGGTCTTCTGCAAATCAATGGTATGTTCTGTGAGGTATTCTCAGAGGAGGTCTGTCTCTTGGGAGGTTTCCGTACGCAAAATCAATCTGATAATGATGTGAATTAGTTATTTTACGAACCGTAAAATAGGAATTATCCCACGAAATCCAAGGTCTTTCAAAGTAATTCTCGTCAAATTAATTGAATACAGTACTTTTAAGATATATAATTATAAATTACTCGACTTAATTGCCCGATACCAGTAATAAAACCACAACAAAACTAAATTACAGTTCACGTTTAAAATAAATCCAGTGCTGTAAATTGGCTGCGCGCCGATTACGTCACCGCGAAACGCTAACCACGCAGTTTGTTTATACCGTACGGGTATGCCGTAATCACAATACTCGAACTAACGACCTCGCTCGCGGTCAAGCGCTGATATCTAGTCATATACAACTTATAATATTTTTTACTAGCTGACCCGCGCAACTTCGTCTGCGTCACCCCGTTTTTGCAACATTTTTCATTTTTGCTCCGCTCCAGTTGGTTGGAGCACAATGTTATATACATATAAACCTTCCTCTTTAATCACTCTATCTATTAAAAGAAACCGCATCGAAATCCGTTGTGTAGTTTTAAAGATTTAAGCATACAAAGGGACATAGGGACAGAGAACGCGACTTTATTTTATGCTATGTAGTGATTTCTCTTCTATGAGTGTATTAGACGAGTACAGTTGAGTATCATGATCATTATCATCATCATCATGGGCGTTGCAAGCAAGGTTATGGAAGCAACTGACAGACGCCTAATCTAAATGGAAAGCCAGAACCTTGTCCGTTGAAGGTGAAGTTGACTGGGTTAAATAATGCAACTGGGTTTTCAGGTTATTCCCAGTTGTCCTAAAACGACGCTACCACTGGTGACAATAGGAAACAGCTCACCTCTCTTCCATCACACCTGGGGACTAAGTAGGGATACCATGGTTCCCAGACCTGAAGGGGATCATCTAAAAAGAGATAGCGCCGGGTCGGCCGGGGTGCGAAGGATATGTTTTCTTACTATCTCACCTCCAGCAACCGAAGACCCAAAGACGGCATGCAGGTCGATTAAGACATAGCCACTCTCACTCGATCAAGTGGGGATGGTATTTGCAGGGATTTTGTGCATGAAAAAGAACTATTGTTGACAGTGAGGAAAAACGATAAAAACTGATTTACAATGGTTTTCTCTGCAGCTTTCGATGTTACTTTTGATGTAGACATAATTTCCGTAAAAGATTATCATGCTGTATCATACTTCCAACCATAATTGCCAGGCACTTAAACTGTCATATTTTTACAGCAATAGGTCAGAAGTCACGTCGTTAGACATCGCAAAAGGGAAAGTTAATGTGTATGTACTGTATGGTTATGTTGTGAATAATATATTGTCGGAGGAGAATCGTGGCTTATTACAACATAATACCTGTATGAAATGTATGTCTTTGTGTGTAGAAGGAATTCATTCCTCCGCCTCTAAAGCGATTTATGTAAATGCTTAATTTCAATATGGAACTTGTTGTAGGAATTTATATAGTTGCTCTGGAATTAATAACTAGTTTTGTACAGTCGACTATCGTAAACTACAAGATTGTTTTTGTGTCTGGTATTTATATTATGCCTTTCACAACCGCTTAGCATGACTTGGTAGACTTTTGTCTAGTCAAAAGAAACGGCGCGCACTGTATGCAAGGAACTTCATTCTGTGCACTCTAAGCTGTGGAATGAACGATGAATGAATGAGCTGCGGTATTTCCAAGTGACTACAATATGGGGTCCTTCATGAAGAGCATTAGAAGGTTTCTTCAGGGTCGAGTGTGACGCCTCTGGTGTTGCAAACGTCCATATGCCACGGTTACCACTTTCCATCGGGTGGATAGAGTGCTTGTCTGTCATCTAAGTGGTATAAAAAAGACAAAACTCGAATTTGCGCCCTATTTTCCAAGATGTATCTACTAATTATAGGTAGGTACGTCCGACCTAAGAAATATTTTGTATATAACACATCACTCAAAGATTATACAGTCGACATATGACCTTTTGAAGTGTTCAAACAACACTCACAAGGCCGTTCAAACAGGTATATTATGTATATATAAATGCTATTAGATAACCTGTTCCATCGTATACGTAGACGGTGCCAATTATTTACGTACAACGCTATAATTTTGCTATTCTAGATTCATTCATACAATTTTGTGTGAATTTTTACGAGATAGTAACTGGAATATCTTGTTTTGAACTATCGGAAACGGAACCGACAAACAGATGTGATTAAAATTCGAAAATTATTACAACTTTTATGTGATTCGAGAGAAAATTTATTTACGTGCTTTTTATAAAATTCATATACGTTTTTGATTTTTTATAAAGTTATCCAAAGAGACATACAGATAGTTCTATCACTAACGTAAGAATATTTTCATATATTTATAGAGTGGCTAAAACTGTTTTGTTAGTATTAATACTAAAACTTCGGTTTATTCCCTCTAAAAGATATTTTAATAGAAATAGTAGTAGTCTACATTATTCGTAGGTAGTAGTAGTAGATATTCTCTACAGAAACGAAGCAAGTACACTTTCTTACTTGTTTTCTCGTTTGGGACTTGCTAAATTAAAAACAGAATAGGTATTTTGAACATAACAAAAAGCCGTGGTAGCCTAGTGGTATAGGTAATGGACTACTGAGACGAGGTCTCGGGTTCGATCTCAGGTTTTACCAAGGCACACACCAATGGAATTTTCGATGCTTTTCGAAGTTATGTGTGTATTTATCGCAGATTTATAAGTGCCACGTTAATGGCAATAGGCTCGCCACCTATTACATTGGGACCTAAACATGAACTGGCGAAATGTGGGTGCTAGCGCCTCTGCCTACCCCTTTGGGGATGAAGGTAAAGGCGTGAGTTTATGTTATGTATTTTAAACATGTGAATTAAACAGCTGTACATAATGTACTCGGTAAAACCAGGTATTTGGATTACTTTCAAATCAATTATACCGTATTTTATAGTCGCAAGCGCAACCTGATCCTGAATTCCTGATAGGTCATTAAGATATGCTCTTATCTTAATGAATGACTCTTCAATGTTATCTAAGTGGTACAATTAGCACCTTATGCGGGCAACTGGTGAAAGTACCGTTGTCTGGGGTTGTTGTACTTACTTAAGTGCAGCTTAGGATACTTCACCGGCCAAACGTCCTTGAGAAAATATTTACTCTTTGCCATAAAAACGACAAATCACTACATAGTATAAAACAAAGTCACGTATTCTGTCCCTATGTCCCTTTGTGTGCTTAAATCTTTAAAACTACGCAACGGTTTTTGATGCGGTTTTTTTAATAGATAGAATTAAAGAGGCAGGTTTATATGTATATAATGCTACGACCAACAGGTGCGGAGCAGGAATGGAAAATGTTGCAAAAACGGGGTGACGCAGACGAAGTTGCGCGGGTCAGCTAGTGATACCTAAATACAATACAGTTTGGTTTGCAACTGAAGTGTCATTTAGTTTTTAATGTTTAACACGCGTGTGTCGCGACTCGCGCACTCAACTCATGTGTTCAATGTAGCATTTACATCCAACATGATTTAGTAGCTCAAGTGGTTAAAGCTTTAAGAGACTGGTCGCGGGTTCAAAACCCGTATAGACATTCACTTTTCCCAATTTAAAACCGATTTGAAAAACATAATAATCGTCATCTCCAGTAGTCTAAGCCCCAAGGTTAGTTTAATTTATTTCGTAGCAACTTACAAAATTAAAAAGGAATGGAGACCGCGTACCGGTATACGAAGTGTGAGACGGCCTCCTACGAGGTGGACGGATGACATAGTCAAAGTCGCGGGTACCCATTGGATGCAGACCGCCTCCAACCGGTCGGATTGGAGATCGATTGGGGAGGCCTATGTTCAGCAGTAGATGTCCTATAGCTGAATTGATGATTGAAAAAAAATAAGGCAATTTCAAAAGCCACAAAACTTTCGTACATATTTTTATTAAGATTAATACGTCCTGTGAAGTAATTACTGCTATTCATAAAACTTGATTTATTTATATTGCAGCCCAGTACATTTTTTCTTATTGCATAACAAACATATTTGAAATTATATTTATGCGAGTATAATTTTTTGTCGAACATTAATCGTTTTTATTGGCATCTGAGAATTACAACTTGTTATGTGTTGTAAGTACACTTGAAACGTTTTTAGTAAGTAATATTTAAAAAATCAAGAAATTACATTTCAAACAGATTCTCATTAAACATTTTATGCCCGGAAATGATTAAAATTGCAGAACATAAAAAATTAATAAGTAAGAAATAAATCTCGAACGTTCGGTAGGTACATGATATTTGGTTATTTTATGTACCTATCTATAATCCTTTGACAGCTTAAGTGTAGTTTAACCAAAGTAACATAGGTAGACAGCGTTAATAAAATAAACTAGATTGATGCTTGTTTCTTTATAAGGAAATAAGTAAACCTAAACTTAATTACATTAAAAAGTAAATCTTTTATCCAGTAGCTTCTAAGACTAGCAGTTTTGTAGTGGCATCAGAAAGTTTAAAGATTTGATGAGACCGTCAAGCTGAGCGCCACCATTATAACACCGATGTTATTGCAATAGTGACCCTCTTTCCCGAGACTTTGCCCTTAGCTTACCATCAGGTAAGGTGAAGTCAAATTAACGTGTCTAGAAAAAAAGACGTAGTAATAAATTCGCCCTTAAAAATTTCAGCATCCCACATAATTACATGTTTCTTGCTAATTTACTCACACCTACAATAATTACTACCTACATTGCCTAATCGCTAAACGATTGACTAACATAATTTATCGCCTACTAAACTACTCAATGCTTTGTAGTTTACGAAACTACAAATTATGACTGAACTTGATGTGTGTTAATTGGGGCAGCGATTCTCAAAGTTTGGTCCGTGGAACCAGAAAGTTAGTCTATATACATATATTCATAGAAGGCTTCCCTTCTTAATGGACCCGAAGCTATAGGAAGTCTCGGGTCCATTAAGCGGAGGGGGGAGGGATCGCTCTCTCTCTCTCTCACCGCCTTGCTCATGGCGAGCAAGTAATGATCTTCGGATCCGAAGGAGGTTCCGGACCTGCACAGCCAGGAGCTGTGGTGACTTGGCCATCAGAGGTCACAGAATGACCTTCATTCTCCATGAGCGCGGGCATAAGGGTAGGGATATCGTCGCGAAAAAAAAATTTGATAAAGCTGTATATTTTAGGACAATCTACACAACGCCACTTAGACCCATGTAAGCATAGTTTAACTAGCTTGTGTTATGGGTTCTAGAATGCGGATAAACATACTTAGATACTTTTTTTGTAAATACATACATATTATTGTATTTACCATATGTTCGCGTTAACACCCGGGTTACGCTATCCATATAAATGGTTATATAAAGTAAAATACTTAGATAAACATACCAACAGAAAAACAACGCAACATAGTAGTATTGTCAACTGGTTTTGTAAAGGATTTCTATTCTCTTAAGTCAAGCGTTTGCAAATCTGACCTAAAATATGTTATGCAAGCGTACAAAATCTACCTAAAAGTAGAATTGACGAGACAAGCTCTTCAAATCCCATTATAACGATTCGAACAAGCGATACGAATACCGTGTTTTATGTGTAAACATCGTATTGTCCTCGAATCGGTTTGTTCGTCACGCCTATATTGCATTTAGATTATGGTCCAAAGTAGAAGCTTTTGTTCTTAATTCTTAATTCTTTATTGTACACAAAAATACATTGCAAAGTATCACTACATAGTATAAAATAAAATCGCGTTCTCTGTCCCTATGTCCCTTTGTATGCTTAAATCTTAAAAAGTACACAACGGATTTCTTTTAATAGATAGAGTGATTAATGAGGAAAGTTTATATGTATATAACATCATGCTACAACCAACTAGTAGAAGTGAAAAATGTTGCAAAAACGGGATGACGCAGACGAAGTTGCGCGGGTCAGCTAGTTATAAAATAAAATCATGTACAAAGGCGAGATTAACTCTGCAAGAGTTCTCTACCAGTGAACCTTTGTGAGTGAGAGAGAGTGAGAAGTGGTGCAGAAGGGATCAAAGTGCACGTTATAGAAGGAATGTATAAGATTAGAAAAGATAGTAAGTAGAATAAATTACATATTATACCCTACTTTTTTACATTTGAATTTGACTTCACTTCGTCTGACGGTAAGTTGAAGGCAAAGTCTTAGGAAAGAGGGTCACCATTAAGAACACGTAAAGTGTTATAATGGTGGCGTACATTTTTACGTCCTCATCAGAAGCTTTTTCACGCCCCGCTTAAAGAACCCGGGACTGTAGGAAGAAGGAAACACGAAACCTGTTAAGGTATACCAAGACTTAAAAGTGGTATGGTGTGGTATGGTATGGTGCGCCGATTTACGCAACTTCACCCTCTGGTAATTTCTCTCTCTCGCCTTGTATGTGGGGGTCACAGGACAGTTTAGAGGCACATGGGCCACTGTTTCCCCCTCTATCATACAAGCTCTGCAAAGAGGGCTATCTATGATACCTAGAACTGAAAGGATTTATTAAAGGAGCTCACTGTGTGGAGAGGTTTTGTGTTGTCAGTCTTAACCTTCTCCACTCTCCCTCCCTCCTCCTTATTTCCCCCTCTTTATATGTTCGGCTGCACGAGTGTGAAGCCCCTGGTGTTGCAAACGTCCATAGGCCACGGTAACCACTTTTCATCAGATGTGCTGCGTGCTATATCTAAAGTCGCTATATCTTGTAAGATACACCATCTCAGATCTTAGGACGTGACCCAACTGTTTATGCCAAGGTACCCATGACAACAGCTCGATTTTGATGTCCTTACATTGTGTAGCGTGAAGATATGACCTACAATGGTTATGGATTTTTGCAATCTTAAAACATCTTATTTAAGATAATATTTTTTCAGTAATAAAGTTATTGTTACTAACGTAAATAGAGCAACAGCTTCCTTACTACAGCCAGCGGAAGCGAAATATGAAGTATATAAAAACATCGCGCGAAGCCTCGTTTCGCTCGAGAATTCGATCCAAGATCCGTGCCGATATGTATATGATCTTTATAAGTGCCCGGTTAATGGCAATAGGCTCGCCACCTATTACATTGGGACCTAAGCATAAACTGGCGAAATATGGGTGCTAGCACCTCTACCTACCCCTTCGGGGATATAGGCGTGAGTTTATGAGAGAGAGAGAAAGAGAGATGAATAATAATGTACACTAATATTATAGGGTGGAAAAATTTTCGCGGATCACGCACTGTGGAAAGATGCTCATCCGTGATACAGAAGACACATTTTGCATAGAAATGATTCCGTGTCCCTAAAACTCCGCACTATGGTACCCCTAAGTAACTCGTTGATAATACACATTACCCTCCTTTGCGTCGCGCAGTCGGGTAATAAAACAGCAATACATACGCTATTAATATTTATTTCACATTAGCTGGTTGAATGATAGTTCAAGTACATACACAACAGATGTTTCAATTGCATAGTTTCCATACAATATTGATTGAAACGAGACAATATAATGTTATTCAAACGCAATTCTTAGAAACCATTTGCAATATGTACTGCTTATGATTTTGAAACGACAATTTCAATCACTCAGGTCCAATTTCGGTTGCATACAATGGCAATTAAATTCATTTACCTATTCATTTTTTTAGCGAGCTAAATTCCCCACAAACGCCGGAGTCGGTTGGGTAGGTTATATCGGACTCGAAGCAACTAAAACGCACGCCGTCTTTGGGTCTTTAGTTGCCGATGGTGAGATAGTAGCCAAGATATCCCTTGCACCTTGGCAGACCACGGTGTCCCCATCTAGCACTCGGGTTTAGGCAGTCGGATGACAGGTGCTTACTATCAAGGACGAAATAATACTTCGTATGCCATGGCGGGTGAAGCGCTTGATATATTGACAATTCACTTCATCTGTGATCATAAAACCAACATTTTCGTAACTGAACGAGTCCGCCAATAAGAAGCTTGGTTCGCAACTGGTTACGAAACACAGGTTACCATGGCGGCCGAAGCGGATAGACCTACAAAATAACATGCATGTTATGTGTATAACAAAGCCTCACAAAACAGGAACAGACTTGTCCTTCAATCAGACAGTGCACTGTGTAGTGTAGGTGAGGTTTCTCCAAGGACGTTATTTGGGCCCCGACACATTCCTAGGTAACCTGTTATTCATGCATGCACATTTTTTCTTTTGTCATACAATACAAATTTAGCAAATTTCGTCTTATTTGGTTACGTGGGACTAATAAATGTGGGTGCAACAGGTAAGTGTGTGGGAGATACCTTAATTTCGACAGTTCTGTTGAAGGGCAAATAACTTCCAGCGTCACAAAAGACAAATCACTTTTTAACCGAAAAAAGTGAAATAGAAATAGAACGTCCATTTACGTTGTATGTCCATCGTCTTAGACCAAAAGAATGGTCGAAGAATGACCTCCATTCTCCATGAGCGCGGGCCTGGGGATAACGGGTGGAGCCGACTGTCACCCCAGCAGAAGCAGACTGCGGCGGCGGCGGCGGCGCAAAGTACGCCTACCCTTATCCAGGGGCTAAATGGGGACACCATGGTTCCCACATTAGGTGAAGGGGGTCATCTCAAAGAGATGTGAGAGATTGTCTTGTATTATCTCACTTCCGGGAATCAAAGACCCATAGACGGCGTGCGTTTTGTTCTGTTTAAGTCCGACATAATAACTTCCACCGATTTTGATGGAGGCGGTATAGATATCAGATATGTCGTAACGTTACAGTGATCTTCAATTCGAGTACGCCCTATACCCTGGTGACATTCGTCATTACTAATAAGAATATAAAATATTTTTGGCATTAAATGATTTTTTAAAATGACATTTAGTTTGAGATGAAATTGGAAAAAGTTAATGTCTAGACAGTGCTCAAACCTACAATCAGTCCCTTGCAGTGAGTATGCTCTGACCACACCAAATAATGCCTTAATAATAAGAAAAAGTTGTTTTCCGAATCTGATCCAGTTCATACCTGGTTTTATTTTAATTTGTTTACCTGGGACCGTATGATGTCATGCTGAGATTATGGCGTGGCATATTAATAACAGAATTGGGCGCTACAATAGGGCTTAGGGCCGGCACACATTATCGGCATCGGCAAGGAAAAGGTTCGTTCAGCATTATACCTAAAGATGTTTCACCATGGAAAAGCATAGTATCCGACAGTGCCGACGGATACCTAAGGATACTTTTCCTTGTCGATGCCAATAATGTGCGCCTGCCCTTAGTCACAATAGGACAAGTTTTATGACTTCTGCCCATGATTAAAAAAAAAAGAATTGTAAGTCAAAGTGTTAATTTACGTCTATTTACGTCGACTTATATCAACGCACCTACTATTCCAATCTCACCCACACAATAACATAGCGGAACCCATTCAAATTAAGGTCAATTCTAATCAATCACTATCATAACCGTGTCAATGACGTCACGATTCGTGTGTATGGGATCATGTTGTGTAACCATAAGTATAACAAATGTATGAGAAAGTGTGTGTGTGATGTACAGTCGAGGACAGAAGTAGTTCAGTATATTTCAATCTACGAATCAATTTAAGTCATTAACTATTAACTATTATAAAAGTGAAAGTGTGTGAGAATGGAAGGGTATAAAATATGTTCCTCACGTGAAAACTACCAAACAGAATTGGATGTTATTTAGCACATAGATAGATTTGGATATAAGGAACAGCAAATAGGCGCCACCTAAGTAATATTTTGATCAGATTCCCAACGCTTAGCAACATATTCTCCGGGATAAAAAGCAGTCCATGTGATATTTCTGAATTTCATCTACGACATCTCGGGTTCGATTCCAGGTTTACCGTGGCACACACCAATGACTTTTCGATGCTTTTCGTAGTTATGTGTGTATTTATCGACCTAAATATAAACTGGCGAAATGTGGGTGCTAGCACCTCTGCTTACCCCTTCGGGGATATAGGCGTGAGTTTATGTTATATTATGTCATGTCATCCATCTATCTATTTTCATCAAAATTCGTTCACTTTGGTGGTTCATAGAAATTTTCACTTTCATTACAGTGCTAAAATAAGATGATTTTCATCGACTTACGTCTCCGACTACCAAGACTATTATTCCTTAAGGTTGAGGGCGTTAGTCGACATCATTTAATATAATGCTTATAATGCTATCAACCCGTGACCTTGCCACTATGCCAATATTTTAGTAGCGTCACGCATCATGCTTATGAATGACATGTATATACTTCCGATCGCATATTCATACGAGTATGATTAAAATTAGCTCAAAAAATGCGATGACCGCGGAATAACGTTGCATTTGTTAGAAAAGAACGGGCCCCTTCGGCCCCTTGCGAAGATTGGCTTAGTAGACAAAGGACTTATTCGTAAAATGACCTACAGTCGTTTTTGGGCCTATTCGTAAAATACCCTGTTCGTAAAACACCCTATTCGTAAAATACCCTGTTCGTAAAACACCCTATTCGTAAATACCCTATTCGTGAAATACCCTATTCGTAAAAATTTGATTGATAAAATTTGAATGTGCCCCGACTGTGAGTATGGTATGAATTCTAAACTACTGGGCTTGTTTCTTTCTTTTTAGTTTTATTTAAGATAATTATTTCACGAGATTTTTAAATTTAGTTTTTACGCAGTCGGGTATTTGATTTTTCTTGAAATATTTTTTTGTCTCACGATCACTAGGTACAAAGTATATTCGGAGGATATTTTTTAATCTCGAAGGAACATCAGAAGTCTTTCTTTTTTTTACTTAGGGCAATTTGACTTCACCCCGCCTGATGGGAAGATGAAGGCAAAGTCTCAGGAAAGAAGGTCACTATTACAAACACGTACAGTGTTACAATGATGGCGCTCAGCTTAACGGCCTCATCAGATGCTTTTTCACGTCAGGACTGTAGAAAGAAGGAAACACGTGAGCTGGGAAGGGGTCTTAAGATTTTTCCAATTTATAACTTCGCTCGATATGATCAATGTAGAGTCATAGATAAAGGACAAGTCCTAAAACATTATGGAAGGTAAAAATTTAAACTATACATTTTAATTGTCAATAAACCGCCATGTTGATGACATCACCAACCTGTAGTAGGTCAATGTTGTAAGATACCTAGTGCAATGGAGTGCGAATAATTTTATGGCGAAATTGAAGTTTATATGTATGTGCGAATTTATTTTGAATTTTGTCAAAGTGTCAAATTTTGTTAACTGAGCTTTCTGGAACTACTGATATTCTCTCCTAGATAAATCTCAGCGTAAAGCCATCTACCGAAATTCTCATGAACAATCATGTTACAATTATTAAGCCTCAATTATGTATTACTTGTGCTACCGTGAATTTTAACCTTTTTTTTTAGTACAACTTAGCTTGCAGACAAGCACGCGCTCCACCTGATGGTAAGTGGTTACCATGGCCTATGTGAGGGTGTAACACCAGAGGAATAAGACTCGTGCCGCAACCCCTGTAAGAACAGAGACATTCTGTGTCGTCAGCGCAAAAGATGTTGGATAAGCCTTTGGTTTTCGCACTAACAACACAAAACCTCTCTAGTGAGCTCTGGCTGCCCTACTCACCACCGAAAACACAACACAAGGTTATTAAACGGCGATATTCTGTAGGGTCGGACTGCTCGATTAGGACAGATATATCGTCGTGTTCTACCTCCTCTAATTTTATTAACCTTTTCTAAATTCAAATGCTTAATACCTCCTAATAGAGAAAATGAAATAATGACAGAAGTAGATCGTGAGCTGTTATCTCTGCCTACCGCAGATGGAAATAGATGTACTTAAGTATTATATTTATGGGTAAATTAAAAACAAACTCACTTTCATATGTTTATAAGACTAGAAAGATAATTTTGTACCGACCACATATTTATTTAGTCCTTTGAACTCTCCACATCCATATTTTTATAAGCCCCCACCAACTCTTTTGAAACATAGAAACCCACAAACCACAGTATAGGTATAGGCAAGAGTTATGGACACATATTTATCGCAGGTTTATAAGTGCCAGGGTAATAGGGCAATAGCCTCGCCACCTATTACATTGGGACCTATATATAAATTGGCGAAGTGTGGGTGCTAGCACCTCTGCCTATCCCTTCGGGGATATAGGCGTGATATTATAAAAAAAAAATGTACACAAATTGTCCTCAAAATGAGCTCAATACGCATTTTGGGAATAGCGTGCGGTGTAACGGTGGAGACGAGTTTCATCTTAGATTATATCAGAACGGTTCACGCGTACTCGAATCTTGTTTCTCTCGCAACTTAGGTCCAAGAACCGTGCCGATAGGCATACATAACACATTATGAAGCTGTGTGGTCGGACCACATCCAACGTTACCATATCAAGAGAGCCGGTTCGAAAGTAAAAAAGTAAATAAACAACATGATATAAAACCTCTTTTGAAATTATTGCGAATATTACAATTCCTTGCCTGTTCAGAAATTTATTTGAAATTAAGATCCGTATTCTAGAATGCCATTTAAATTTGAATCCCCTCTGAGAATGCCATTAGAACCCGATTTAAAACAAAACGAAACGGAAAAGTGATTGCGGAGCAGTTCTTTTTTTATTACTGGCAAGTCAAATTGACTTCATATCGACTAGCGGTGAGCTGCAGGCAAAGTTTCAAGAAAGAGGATCACCATTATGATATCGAAGTTCAGCCGGGATGCAGTTAGACTGGAAGAAAGCGGACCCCGGTTTTCGAGGTGACAGCTTTGGATGCGACCGGGACTAACGCAAGAATGATAATGATGACAATGGTTTGTGTTCAGAAGGATTGTTTGACATGATTCCCATGCCTACTTTCTGTCATCGCACCGCTCGCCAGAGACTAGGAGTTCACCCCTCACAAAAAGTTAAGTGGTTAAATAAACCAGATTGATGGTTATTTCAATAGTATTACGAACCCCAAGTCTGTTGTAGCTAAGTAGCCTAAATTCACCAAGAGTTATGGTTGTAGTACATGTCCCACTTACCTACTAATAGGTTAATAGATGTCGCTAGCTCAGTGACCTTGAGGCGCCACCTACGATTTGTTACACATTTATTTAGTACATGTACTGTACACGCGACTCTGTCCGCGATATATCGGATATTGTGAACAAACAGTTTGATGTCCTTTCTCAAGGAATGAGCTGCGGTAGCCTAGTGGTATGGGTAATGGACTGCTGAGACGAGGTCTCGGGTTCGATCCCAGGTTTACCATGGCACACACCAATGACATTTCGATGCTTTTCGAAGTTATGTGTGTATTTATCGCAGGTTTATATGACAATAGGCTCGACACCTATTACGTTGGGACCTAAACATAAACTGGCGAAATGTGGGTGCTAGCACCTCTGCCTGGGGGTCGGGGATATAGGCGTGAGTTTATGTAATGCTCAAGGCATATTTCATCAAAATCGTTTTAGTCGTTTAGGTGTGTATATGACAAGCACAGTTAGAGACAGATAGCGAAGGCCTTCGTTTGGGTCTGGGAGAGAGGTCTGCTAGTGACGCTGTCATCATACGACCTCTCCGAGGGACTGTGCGACTGCATTACCAACTTTTTGTCATCAGCATCAACAGAAGCATCCTCCGTTTTTGGTAGCAGATTTGATAGTTGGGGGTCAATGGGGGAGGCCAATGTTCAGCAGTGGGAGTCCTATGGCTGAAATGATGATGATGATGATAATGATGATGATGATGATGATGATGATGATGATTTATTATAATATAGTAAAACGTCAATATGCTTACGCTGAAAGCAGTCTCAAGAAAGAGGGTCACTAAGAGTCACCAACAAAGTTACAATGGCGGCTCTCAGCGTTTGCATATTTTTGTTTCATTGTTCGGCTTCTGAAAAATCTCCATTATGTTTTTGAATCATTGTTCTTTGGAATGAGGTAATAAGGTTTATGTTCTAGCACAAACGTTAACGTACTACATACGTTAAATACCAGAGGCGTAATTCTGCTAATTTATAATGACTCTGTTCTGTTGAGTAGTTTTGTTGGCAGATACAATGTCAAAAATGATCACGGTAGTTTAGTAATTGAGTAGTTTGGCCTTGCGATCGAGAGGTACCGAATTCGAATCCTAGTCATAACACTACCGACGTGAACCCACTCCTAACACTAGCCATTGAGCTTAGTTGGATGGGGTTAGAGGATATATTAGTAATTTCATAACATAACATATATCCCTGAAGGTAGGCAGAGGTGCTAACATCCACATTTCGCAAGTTATGTTTAGGTTCAAATGTAATAGGTGGCGAGCCTATTGCCATTAACCGGACACTTATAAACCTGTGATAAAAACACACATAATTTCGAAAAGCAGAGAAAAGACATTGGTGTGTGCCATGGTAAAACCTGGTATCGAAGCCGAAACCTCGTCACAGCAGTCCATTACGCATACCACTAGATTACTACTTTATTTTTAGTAATTTCGTAATTTTGGTTGCTAATTAATATTCTTTAAAAAATCCAAAGAACATGAAAATAGGGTTAACTGTCGTAATAATCAAACGAAGCCATGCTATTTTTCGAGGATTGTTTTATGAAAATCTATTTTTAACAATTGGGAGTATGAGGTGAAATCGAAACGGAATGTAAACCGTTAGTAGAATTAGGCCCCAGGTCTTTTGCGAGTACAGTTCAGGTCACGGACCTCGTAAATCCGTGTTAGTGCCCATAAAACAAATGTTTACTAGTAATTATGTACAATGTATTTTACGGGCGGTGGGAGGATCACGGACTAGTGAGCGAGACCTAGGTTCCTCATTGCAGTCATTGCCAAGAAGCGTTATAAGCTAATAATATATTTATTGGAGATGTTTTATAAATATTTTCCTACGTGGAAAGAATTTTTTTTTATTTTTGGCATGTCAATTTGACTTCACCTCGCCTGATGTTAAGCTGGGGGCAAATTCTCAAGAAAGAGTGTCACCATTGCAAACACGTACAGTGCTAAAATGGTGCTCAGTTTGACGGCCTCATTACTTTTTCACGCCCCGCTTAAAGGACCCGGGACTGTAGGAAGAAGGAAACACGTACGCCTGCAAGGAATTCCAGGACTTAATGGTGCGGCAGAGAAAAGACTCACCGAAACGCTTGGTTCTTGATGGAATATTCTGTACCGTATGCGTCAATCAAAGACACATACCTATTATGTTACACTAGTTGGCCTCAGCTTGAAGGCCTCATCAGATGCTTTTTCGCGCCCCGCTTAAAAGACCCGGGACTGTAGGAAGAAGTATTATTTCTCCAGTTACTTCTTCGTTAGGAATTTCGCAGGAACATCACGTTGTTTTTCAATATGGGCAATCATTCTCTGAGATTTTTTTAACTTGTAACTACTCTCGATTTGATCGAAGTCGAGACGTAGGACCTACTTAAACGACAAATCCCAAAACTTTTCGGATTACAAGAAGGTTGATGATCTTCCATAAACTGTAACCTACCTCTATAGTCATTCAACTTACGGCTACTCTTTTAAAACTTTTAATTTTCTCTATAATGTCTATAGGCATGGTTCTTGGACCTAAGTCGCGAGAGTAATGAGATAGTGGCACTGGCACGTGGATATGATTGGTAGATTTGAGAAATTGCTCCATAGTTGGACCGCTTGCTATCCTCAAAAGACAAAATACTAAAACGCATACTGTGCGTATAGAGCGTATTTTGGAACATATTTTGAGTTCACAACTCGTGTTATACCTACGTATGTTTTTTGTTGTTATAGTTACTTGTGGCAAAAGGTGTGAAACTAGGCAATGTAGGCATCCCATCGCGAAAAGATTGCCGTGCCTACTTATTAGCATGATAGTGTGAACTTTGAGAGGTCCGCCATCTCTGCGCAGTATTTCTATACTTAAGAGTTGTATTTCTAGACTTCATAACATAGAGCTGAGTCGGAGAAAGAATATCACCACCTCATTCAATCAGAAGGATGCCGTAAGAGGAATTCCAAGACTTAATGGTGGGGCAGAGACAGTGCGTGATGTCGTGGAAGACATATCGTAGAGAGAACCTCGTTCCTGATTTTTTTTTCTATAACTTAGGTAGGTGGCAGATAAGCATAAGCAGTTACCGGCCTATTGACGTGTGCAACTCCAGGGGCGTCACACTCTTGCTGCCAACTTTGTAGAAAGCTTCTAATGCCCTAATTGAAGAACTTCATATTGTATGATGGCGCGCTTTATAATGGCGTTTCATTTGTTTATACTTCTTTTATCATCATTTTAGAGTATTTCCTAAGATCAGCTTATTACTTTTCCCCTTGCTTGACATAAATACGCTTTTATGACCACACAGGTCATACAATATTTTCGTATGTTTTACGTACATGCTAGGTGACTGATCTACGCCTTAACCAAAGTTATAATATAGTTAAAACAAGTAAATCGTTATCAGTCAGCTTGATTTCATCTTATCCGAAATGATCCCTTCTCAATGCGATGTGATAACGAAGGGATTTACGCTGGAAATTTACCATTTCTGGTTAAACTCCTTCCTCACCTGACATTTTTATCCGTCTACTCGTTGAGTTCGGTGGCGGATATCGGTGGCGATTTCCGCACGGAAGGACAAAAAAGGGTATTTACCTGGAACAATGATATATTTTGTTATTAGTGTTGTCATACATACAGATAGAACACAATTAAAATAGAGACCGTTGTCATAATTTTTGTGGGAGCATCTACCGACAAACATAATATGAATGGTTGGACATGTCCATAGGTAAATGGTCCATAAATTTAAAATGACCATAATCATTATATCTACTACTAGCTGTTGCCTGCGGCTCCCGTTCCGGATCCCGTTCCCGCTGCTCCATTCTGAGCATTTTCATATTTATTCGCCTTTTAAACCTTCTCTGGACTCCCACAAAAAATTCAAGACCAAAATTAGTCAAATCGGTTCACCCGTTCTCGAGTTTTAGCGAGACTCACAAACAGCAATTCATTTTTATCCTTTAGGTGCATGTGGTCCATATTATCATTTCGTCTAAAGTATCAAAAGATCCATAGTATTATAAGGTCTACAGTATCATTTCGTCCACATATAAAGATTGTACGACTCCTGAATACTCCTGAATAAGATAATGTCAAACAAGGTCTAATTATTATAGTACTACAGTACAGCTTAAGTTCCGAACCTACATAAAAAAGTTCAATTAATATTATATTCCTGTTTCCTTTTGCCACAACAATGTAATAATAGAAAAAAAACTTAATGCTTAGTCAAATAATTGAATTTAAATTTCGATCTGACAATAATTGATCTTAATTGATTCAAGGTCAATCAACATACAATCAATAAATGGTACAATGGTCGTAGAGGTCAGTTTAAATTTAGAATCGTAGCTGTCAAAATTAAACTAATCAAGTCAAGTTTTAAATGTCGAATGTCAAATCTATTATAATGAGGGCGCCTCAAATCAATTCGTATTTAGCACGGAAAACTAAATACAATTAGAAGTGTGAAGTCGGCAAGGTACGTTAAGTGTAAATTCACTGACCATACATTTAAACTTTTTCGTAAATAATCAAGCTAGTTCGATTCAAAATTTGAACCGCCATAAATACCTTTTTTATCTATAGCAAATTAACCTCTATTTTGAACGGTTAAAGTGTATTTTCGTTTTGTAGTACGTATGACTTGAGCTGAATTTGCCATTCATTTATTAATTAAAAAAATATACCTACTATTATTATTATTTAAAAAGGTAATTATATTAAATACAACCAAATAAAACACTTGTTCACTAGGTAGTAATGCAACATATATTTTTTATTATTTTTGTTAATATATAACAAAAACATAATCTAGGCGTATAAAGGAAACACTATACTTTCCCATTTTTGTAATTAATATACGGATTGTCATTCAGATTTCTATTTACTCTTCCTACGTTACTATTCTCTCACTCGAGTGTCTGTATTTTAGCCAACAGATCAAATAATAGGTATGTCACATAGTTACCGGCATATATCTTGACCCCAAATCGCAAGTGTAACAAAGCTCTAGTGCGCGCAAATTCCTAAAATCTATGATTGATGGATTTGAATTTGTCAACCACCCAAACACCTCATGCTATCCTCAAAAACGCATATTACGCATAGATTGTTGTGATCATTATATATGCCGATAACTACACAAGACTCATTTAAAATTACTATAATTTAGACGATAAAATAGCTTAATTTCACCACAAATTTGAATGTAACCCACAATAAACAAATTGAAATTACCTCAGACCATTTGAAATCAATACCGGGTAAATAAGTTGAGTGACCATTAAGCAAGAACGGAGAGTGAATGATATAATTTAATGAACTAAAATGGAGGCGCTTGAACAATAGATGAAATATTGCTGACTCATTTTTATAAAATGGTGTTCCTGTATGGTACAAGTGATGGGCGACCTAATTTGGGAGTTACTTAAGGTTATAAAAAATTGGTTGCCTGTAAAGTCGGTATACGGGCGAAAGTTTTACGTGACAACGACTTTGAGTGGTAAGGACGCGTGCCTTTCACTTTTTATGTCTGTCTCTCTCGCTCTTAGGCGGGCTAACCATGCCCGAGTGGAAGGGACGCGTGCCTCTCACTCGCTCTCATTGTGAGCGCATAACGTGAGCGGAGCGTAACGCAGTTTCTTGAAGTGTCACCCAGCAAGCCAATTTATAAGACGTTGTCACGTCAAAACATCAGATTTTTAGAGATTTCGAGTACGCAACTCATGTATAACTTAATTTTTATACTACTTTGGTAAAAGACAAGCTACAGTCCACCTGATGGAAAGTGGTTATCGTGGCCGATCGATGTGTGCAATATCAAGGGCGTTACATTTGGGTTGCCGACTTAAAATTTAAAACAACAGTTCTTTTATGAATTCACACAAAGCGAAACCTCGGATGTTATTAATTTTAACATTAAATCAATATAACATCAGATATCGCCATGAACTTCAAAATAACACGACTGCTTCATCATCATCACCAAGTTTTACTTTAGACTAAATTCAGAGTATTCAAACAACTATATTAGATTTGACAGATGTGCTATGTTGCAGCTAGTGCAACACATGTTATTATTTAGTTATTTGGGGCAAAACATTTAGTCGGTGTTTCTCATAAAAAAGCGATGCTTCAGGATACGCAGACAGTAGACACTTTAGTAGACGAACTTAAGAATAAAAACTAATTTAAATACTAATTTAGTGAAAAACTTTTCGCACTACAGTTCGGCAGGAGTATCGAAATGTACCAATCGCTTTATTTCATAACTTGCACCACAGCCCATCCCACATTAGAAAGTATGTGTCAGACGGTCACAATGTGAACAATTTGGACAATTTATATATGCGCACGTCGTAATATTGATAGAATACGACAAACCGTTCGTTGCTGCATGAGTCAGGAATCAAAATATCTTTCGACATTTTGTTCCAAATGATTTAATCATAATTCATTGTTAATTTCTCCTCAAATTGTGGGAAGAACAATACACAATTTCTTTGTCTGTCCACGAAATAAAAAAAAGTATACTAGACCACGTCTGTCTCTAGTTTCTTTACTTTTGAACCACAGATCAAGCAAGCTTAACATAACATTAATATAAAATTTATGTTCTGTGGTTCGAAGTTTAAAACTAAAATCGTCAATGTGTTCCAAATCTTCAGATGGTAAATATTAGAACAGGAAGTTCTAAATTTAAATTATTTAACCCGCGCGCGCAACTTCCGCTCTTCGCTAAAAATATACACATCTCCCGCTCATTTTACTGAATTATTTTTCTACCTACTCTTATTAAACTTATGATTAATTTCGGTTCAAACAGTTTACCGTTCCCTGAGATTTCCGAGAGTAATTACTCCGTGTGTTCGAGGATCACGTGGCACTGGTGTTGATCCCAGGTCTACAGAAGTTTTAGTGGTAGGTTCCATAAGGGAGTCGTCTAAAAAAGCAAATGATGTAAGATACTTCATACCTTCAAAAATAGAGTCTCTCAAGTGTCAAGAGTCTTCAAAAAAGGATATTGCCTTGAGGCTCAAATCTCTCTGATGCACAAGTCTGCGCATCAGGTCTGTTGGACCCACCCTCTCCCTTCCTACACAGGATAACACGTGCAGGACTCAGATGTCACCCATATACAGTACAAACAATTCCATCAAGAACCAAACGATTCGGCGACTCTTTTCTATGTCGCACCATTGAGTCCTGAAATGCTCTGGGACCACCGTTGCAGGGACAGTTTTTGAAACGGCCGCCACCATGTTCTGGACTGCGCCTCTGCTTACCATCAGGCGTGATGCAGTCAATTTGACGACTTAAGCATAAAAAAGTTAAAGATCGGGGAATTTAGACTTTAACACGAATTCCGAGCTTTTCCAACACTTGGCTAAGATTTTATAACACTATAAATACAAACTAGGTCTAAACTTTCTACACAAAAACCTATTTAGAAAATATGGACAGATTAGTTAGCCACTTTCCAAGAAATCCATCGCAATTTTCTTCATTTATAAACGTCTAAACGAATTTATTACTTAATCACCGACGACTAGAACGCCCACGGCAAGCATTCTTGTAGATGCGGTTGCGTATATTTCTTCTTCGATCGAAAGTCATAATAACATTAATAACCACATTGGTAATCCTGGTTGCATCTAAACCTCAGTCTCAAGATGGACTTAGACTCGCTATACAATCATTTATAAAATTAGCTGTCAGTCCCGGTTGTCATACGAACATCAATGGCAGTCGCTAAAAACTCCGCCAACTGGTCTAACTCGATATCGATACTGCCATCTGACCTCCCCGATCCGAGAGGCTAGTCTGCACCTGAATTTGGTCTGTGGCTAAACGTGTGGTATAAGTTTTCCTCTCGTGGTTAGAGTATGGAAGAGCTGTCATTTTCATAAAAGCCAAGATCATCATCAACATCGCATTATTCCTGGTCATATGCGAGACCTTCACTTCGGAGTTCGAAGGTTAAACACCCGTATAAAAAGGAAGTGTAGCATAGCGTATACCAGGATTGAGATCCTGGTATACGGTGCAAGCTTTGGTCGCATCCAGGACTAACGCTGGGAAGCTGATGATGATGGAATTGGAGTCCAGGAATCGATATAATAAAGAATTATTATTCTCTGAATGATTTCAGGTGCCAACAGCTTCGTTCTATAAACATTTTAAAGCGTGTCAGTGTTATAAAACCAAACAGTCAGTCTTCTTGGAACATCTCTCGGCATGCTAACATAAACAATCGATACAAATGATTCTTAGAATCGAGTTGCAGCAATCAGCACAATCGATACTTGTTATGTTATGCTTGCGTTAATCGATGTCAGGATATACTGCTGACCGATTGTTTTAAGAATATGGACGTTTTATCCAGGGTGTGCGGGATATTTCTTGTTATCTATAACTAGGTGTTGGCCGTGGCTCCGCCCGCGTGGATGTCGGTTATCACGCAGTGTTTTAAATTTTAGCGCTCTACACGATTTTCTACTCGCCAATCTATATTTTCCACAGCGCATGCAACGAATGACGTTTTAGGACATTTTTTACACCTTGGGTTACGTTATAGAAATCGGCAAGTGACTTGGCAAGAACCGTCAGCGCATCTGAGACAATTTTTGGATCTCTTTTGTAGTAAAGCAGACATGTTTCAAAATAAATCATGGCATTCTGGTGAATGAATAGAATAATGACAAGCACTTTTTGTGCCTCTAAGTGTATAATGCGCGAATTTACCCTAACTTCTACAAAACCTTGCCAAGTTAGATGACGTGCACTGTACTTAGTTTAGTTATAATCCCTAATATTTTCTAGCAATAAATATAGCTTATGTTATCTTTTGTAATCAGATGATTTCAAAGGGACACATGCGCGAACTTTCCATCTCTTGTTCAAGACATTTGCCGCTATTTACAACTGTGTGAGGGAAATACCCGGTCCGTTATAAGCTAACACTGTTATGTAAACTTCCTGCCTTCTAACTTTATCAATGGCTGGTGTTACTGACTCATAATCTTAATGGTTAAAGGCCACATCACACGCATGTTAAATACTTACTAATTATAATAATGTATGCTATTGTTTTCTAGTAGATACCTTAAAAGAAAACAAGGTCGCTTCATTCTTTGTAGCGTATTTTTTCGGATGTATAGGGCCCTATGAACTACTTTAGGGCCCTAATGAACCTTTCCTGGAACCTGCTATACGATAGCTGACGTTTGGAGGTCAAATGGCAATTTTTATCGTGAAGGCCTTACCTAACACAACCAATGGAAATAAAATAAGCGGACTTCGGACTACAAATTGCAATTGGAAGCAACAGCAGCAAGGTCCAGTAAAATGGAGTAATAAACACTGAAAGCGGATTCCGGACCTCCAGATAAAGAACTCAGATGCGACCAGGTTTGATAATAATGTTCTTCTGACGAACCGACGACATTTTTGAGTAGTTGTGTAGTAATTTGTTTCACGGTAGCACCGCTACTCACGGAGATATTATTATAATAAGTATATTAAATATTTCAAGTTAATCTAAACAACGCCACCTAGACCCATGTTATGCATTGCTTAACTAACTTGTGTTATGGGTTCTAGAATACAGATAAACATATTTCGATACATTTATTTGTAATAACATACATAAAACCCAGGCAAATGAAAACAATAACATTCATGCACACAAATATTTCCACTGAGCGAGAATTGAACCCGCCCGGTTAGGAATCGTATTCACACGCCACAGAGGTCGTTGTATAATGATGATGGAGGCAACCAGACGATCGCTAGGAGCATGATGATGACTAATACAACATAGTTAATTTGAAATATGGAAGTACAAAGCAGATAGGTACAGATATAAATCTCTCATTAACAAAAAGCTTGGCATAAAATTATCTATACACAATTTCATGTCCCATATAGAACCTCATTCGTTTTAAACGAAACTAAACGATACAGTGTCAAAAAAACCGGGTTTCCCATTTCAAGTACAACAGTAGTGTTATCTAAGTCAGTGTTTTTTTTTTTTTTTTTTTTTTTTTTTTTTTTTTTTTTTTTTTTTTTTGTACGTGGTGGAATGCATTTACGCACTTCGCTCACCCCCCGCGGGGGCAAGGGGCTCACTTTGTGTGGGACTCCTGACCTCGAAACGGAGGCCAGACTACCCACTAAACCACCACGGTGTTCCTCCTTCGCCTAATCCGAGCCGCGGGATAGAATGCTCACCGCGACTCGGCTAGGGACGCCCTATTGGGCTCTCCTCTTGGGGGCCCCACCATCCGGGCAGAGTAATCCAGATGATGGGGCCAGCTCACCTTTTACGAATGCGCCCCAGGAACACTGAGGGGCGCATTCCGCCACATTAGCATGGGGCGGTGGATCCCCCGACCCACCGCCCGTGGCTTCGCTCATTCGGGGACGCGGGCGAATTGTGCTCGCCTGCGTCCCCTCGCCGGGGGCCTGCGGGGCGGAAGAGTGAGCCCAGCTCGCTCCCGCTCCCGCAGAGCCTCTCTCTTTGCCGCCATCACCTCGCTAGCGAACGAGGCGACGGCGGCCCAACACTCTTCGCTGTCGGCCATGGCTGGAATCACGGCCGACAGCGAAAGGTCCGCACCAATTGTGCGTGTTAGGGCCGTCCTTTGTCCGTCCCATGCCTCACACACGGCCATAGTATGGTAGGCCGTGTCGGGGTCGCCGCTGGTGCAGTTTCGGCACCGGGGCTCCGGCTCTATCCCCACCACTTCCCACAGGTACTTGGCAAAACAGCCATGACCCGTGAGAAGTTGGGTGAGGTGATATGTCGGAGCCCCATGACCCCTCTCCACAAACTGCCGCAGGACGGGCCGGACGGCCCCCACGAGCAGCAACCCGCTGCGAGTCACTGCCAGCCTTTCGGCCCATTTTCGGAAGAGATCGTCGCGAGCCGCCTGTCTCCAGCGATCGATCTCCTCCGGAAGCGGCCGACCTCCAAAATTGCGCCGCATCAGGGCGCCCTCCTCGTAGACCCTCTTAAGGACGCCAGCCTCGAGATCCCACGGGATACTGCCCGCAATCAAACACGCCGCCTCGTAAGAGACGGTGTGGTACGCCCGTGCAGCCCTCTGCGCGATGGCGCGCTGCGGACGTCGCAGCAACGCAATATTTGCCGGGCAGAGAGCCTCCGCCCATATTGGCGCTCCGTAGAGCGCCTTGGAGCGCACCACTCCGTCGTAGAGACGGCGGCAGGCAGACCCCGGGCCTCCGCTGTTGGGCAGCAACCGCGAGAGCATTCCGGCAAACGCCAGCAACTTCGGTGCCAACTGCCGGAAATGCTCCACGAACCGCCACCGACTGTCGAGAACCAGCCCGAGGTATTTCAGACTGGTCCCGACAGTGATGGAGGTGCCGCCCACCATAATCGTCTTGTCTCGAGGCGGCTTCTGCCGAGGCCCATGGAAGAATAGGGCCTCGGACTTTTCGAGGGCCACCTTCAAACCCAGCGCCCTGATGCGGCGCACAACATGGGCGACGCCTGCCGTAGCGAGGACGGCAGCGTCGCGAAACGTCGGGGCCCGCGCGGTGACTAGGGTGTCGTCGGCGTAACAAAGTACACCGACTCCCCGAAGATTAGCACCGCGCAGGACCCAATCGTAACCTACGTTCCACAGGAGTGGCCCTAGAACCGACCCCTGTGGAACGCCACAAAACATGCCCCTGCGGACCACCCCGCTTTGGGCCGGGTAGATGATAACCCGGTCCACGAAGTAGTCCGCAAGGACGCGCCTGAGGTACCACGGGACGTTGTGGTACCTCAGCGCCTCCGCTATAGTTTCCCAGGGGAGGGTGTTGAAGGCGTTGGCTATGTCCAGCGACACAACCAACAACACCTCTCCCCCGGCGACCGCTTCGTCGACGCTGCCCCGCAGTCGAGATATGGCGTCGAGGGTTGACCTCCCGCGACGGAAGCCGTACTGGCCGTCACTCAAATTGGGCCCCGCCCCCTCCAGGTGGCCGACGAGACGCGCTGCGAGCACCCGCTCAAACAGCTTGCACATCTCGTCGAGCAAAACGATGGGACGGTAGGCCGACGGCGAGTTGACTGGGCGCCCGTGCTTTTTAAGCAGCACGAGCTTTCCAGTCTTCCATAGTCGCGGAACTCTCCCCGACGCCAAACACTCCGACATGAGGGACAGCGTCTCCTCCTCTAGTGCCGGCATGACTGTGGCAATAACCTTCCCAGGGACGCCGTCCGGGCCTGGGGCGCGGTTCCTGGACCTGAGTGCCAGGATCGCAGCCCCTAACTCGGCCTCGGACACGGGAGGTATTGCCCCTTCGTCAGCCGACACCTGGCTCGGTGTAACCATCCGCGGTGGGACCCACTCCTCCCTCGCAGGGAAGAGGGAACTGACCACTCGGCCCAGGAGGCCGGGCTCGAGAGTTCGTGTGAGAGGAGGCGCCCAAGGCCGGAGCTTCTGGCTCACGGTTTTGTACGGACGCCCCCATGGATCTCGATTGAGACTCTCGAGCCACTCCTTCCAGGCCTCCTCCTTGGCGACTTTGACCGCCGAGCTGAGGGCCTCTCGGGCGGCCCGGTACGCGGCGTGCAGCTGTTCTTCTCGGGCGAGGTCTCTCACGGCCCGCCTTCGGCATCGGGTGTACTGCCTCTGGGCTGCGTCACTAGCTGCACGCAGCCCGGCTAGGTGGGGACGCCACCAGTACACTTGCTTCCGAGGCGGGATAGGCCTCGCCCTTTGCATCGCCGCGTCGCAGACGCGAGTAAGCGCTCCAGCGAGCCGCTCGCATTTCGCGTCCACGTCCAGGCCACTGTCGCCTGCAGCCCATCGCTCGACGAGAGCCGCCTCTCGGGCCAGTTCCTTATCCAATGTGGCGAGTCGCCACCGCGGACCCTCTCCTACCAAGGGACGGTCGAGGTCGACACGAGCCGCCGGGGTGGCAGGGACGACGTCGAACCGGATGTACCGGTGGTCCGACGCGGTCTCCACCCCCACGACGACCCGCCAGTTGTTGATCCGTCGGGCCAGACCAGAACTGGCGAACGACAGATCGACAATCGACCTACCCTGGGGTCGCACAAGGGTGTGGACCGCCCCTTGGTTTAGTAACACCAAGCCTTGTGACACCGCCCATTCTTCTAACATCTCCCCCCGGGCATCGGTCGCCGGAGATCCCCACGCTCGTGAGTGAGCGTTGAAATCCCCGGCCACCACGGCCGGGGTGGGGTGCACTTCTGCCAGCAGAGCACCGACCTCCGCGAGCAGCTGCTCGAACTCGGCGATGCTTCTACTGGGGGGGCAGTACACCCCAATAACTGCAGCGCCGCCCAGCGTGACGAGGACGCACCCTCGACCCCTCTGCACTCTGTCGAAGGGAGGAGCCATTCGCCGGGCGACGATAGCCACCAAGCCGTTATGGTCACTGGCCCAATTAGGGCTGTCGCGAACGCAATACGGCTCGGCGACTACTGCCAGTGTCGTCTGCCACTGCGCCATGGATTGGGTCAAAAGGTCCTGGGCCGTGACGCAGTGGTTGATGTTGGCCTGCAGAATGGAGATATTGTTGGCCATTATGTTTGGGCGGTGTCCATATCCTCCGCAGTTGTAGTAGGCTGCTGGGTGGGCGTAGAGTTAGTCCCACCTGCGGCTTTCCTTTTAGGACGGCTTCTGCTACGGGAAGCCGCCTTGCACTCGCCCGAACCCAGTTTGTGGCCAGACGGTGCACCTTCCGCCGCACAGACGGGGCACTTGGGCTCCGCGGAGCAGGTGGCCGACTTGTGGCCCGCCTGCCCACAGCGGAAACAGAGCGCACTGCGGTCAATGCCCGCAGTGCACCTTACGCCAACGTGCCCGGGCTCCAGGCAGCGGAAGCACCGCGCTGGCCTTGGCTCCAGGGTGGTCAGCTTGACCACTGACCACCCGACCATAATGCGGCGGCCGTCTGTAAGGTACTTGGCCGCCTCAACTGGGCACCGCAGCCATGCAGTGCCCTGTCGGCCAGATGGGCGCTGAATATCGCCCACCTGGATTGCGCTGGCGGAACAACCCCCTTCTGCTGCCAGCGACGCCGCGACGTTCTCCTTGGAGGCCGAGTCGCTCAGACCAGAGATGCGTAGCTCCACGCACCTCTCCATCTGCGAATCGGTTACTATGTACTGAGTTTATCGAATTTCAACTTTATGTCGTAGTGTTTGAGTATAATTTTGGAAAACACGATTTGCTGGTATGGTAGAGCACAGATTAGGTAAAGAAGTTTAAGTGTAATGTCACAATGATGTTCGATTTTCGAATATATTTTAAATATGGAACCAGTTATAAGAATTATATTTCTACCAACATACCATATTGGGTGGCCCAAATTCTACTCTGCCGGAAAAGACGTGCAAAAAATTAGGTAACAAATAATAAGAGACTTAATAATTGTATCGTGACTATTTCAGACAATTATATTACAATGCGTACCCCACGGTCCCGCTTAATTAGACACTGAACTAAAGATAAATATCTTCAGTTGTCTCTAATTACGCAAGACCGTGGTCACGACTGATGGAACAAAGAAAGGTTATATTTGAAGGTCTCTCTTTGATGACTTATATAATAATCACCGTCTAAAATGCAGTTATTATGAAGCTTATTGAAATATAATACCCGACAAACAATAGGAATGTTGACTCTTTTTTATAACACTTAGGTAGCAGATAAGCACACGGCTCACCTGATGAAAAGTGGTCACCGCAGTCTATGGACGTTTGCTACAACAGAGGTTTCACACTCGCGCTGCGGACCTTAGAAAAAATCAAATGCCCTACTTGAAGAACCCTATATCGAAGTCCCGAAAAGTTTCTGGACAATTTGAAACTAAAATTGTATGAAGTGATGCCACTATACAACTACTAGTCTTAAAACCTACTGGATAATTAGATCTACTTATTAATGTAATTAAGTTTAGGCTACTACTTTCATGAGTTTATTTATTTTGTTATAAGGTGATTCTACGATAAGAGGTAACTAAGGCGGCAATCACATTAAAAGTGTATTTTTGTTCTATGCGTTGCTATTTTTTACAATGAATCACATCACTTTAATGTCCTTTATTAAATAACATTAGAATTAAATGTCCAATTGAAGCATATTTTTGTAAAATTCGATGTAAAGTCTAAAAACGTCTCTACCCTGGCCTGTCCCTTTACCGGTTTCAATTTAACTAGCATTCAATACATACATTATTTGTATTATATGCTAAAGCAAACTACGTTTACTACAAATTTAAGTACATATACTTAAATATTATTAGAGAAAAATTCAACAATACTTGTTTATTTTCAATAATTTTTGAACTTAATTTTTGTCCTGCTTTTTTTGCGTATCTACCCTGGCATTGTTCTAATCGCTTCTACAATATAAAAATATAAGACGGCCATAATCCTGAACGAGCTCAAGGACATCTAACGACGTGAAATTAGCAATATTAAGCACAGGAGCGGTTAGATCGACGCCATTTTGATAGTTATGGTGAAGAGTCCGTGCGGTGTAGTGGCTTCGCAAGGTCGCTGTGTCTCTCCACTGGTAAGTTATAAAAGTTATAATAATCATTAAATTCGTTTGCATTTCCGGTCCTAATTTAGTAATACTGTAATAGTCAAAGCTTAATCTATTATTAACCGAAAAATGTATTTTTTAAATCAAAATAATTTAATAAGTCATGAAAGCGTCTTTCCCCTGGTAATAATACTGCCAGGGGAGAGACATACTGACCAGGGGAGATAATATACATATAATAACTTCACCCCGTCTGATGGTAAGCTGAATGCAAAGTCTCAGGAGGTCACCATTACAAACACGTTAAGTGTTACAATGGTGGCACTCAACTTGACGGTCTCATCACAAGCTTTTCACGCCCGGCTTAAAGGATCCGGCCCTGTAGGAAGAAGGAAACACGTGAGCTGATAAGGAATTCCAAGACTTAATAGTGCGGCAGAGGAAACACTCACTGAACCACTTGATTCTTAATGGAATATTCCGCACCGTAAGCGGGTGGCATCTAAGCCCTGCGCGTGTTGTTCTGTGTAGGAAAGGAGAGGGTGGGATTAATTGGAAGAGCTCATCATAGCATTCACCTTGGTACAGACGGTAAAATACTGCCAGTAATGCAACATCTCTGCGCATCTGCAAAGGCTCAAAGGTATTTGTGACCTCAGGACTCCCAATAATGTACACCGCACGTCGCTGCAACGCATCGAGAGCATCTAATAAGTACTTTGCGGAGCCATCCCAGAAATGGGAGCAGTATTCCACGCAGGAGCGAATTTGTGTCTTGTAAAGAAGACACCGCTGCTCCAGCGTGAAGAAACGTCTCATTCTGTTCAGGACTCCCGAGTTTATGTGATGCTGTCTTGATGATGCTCTCGATTTAGTTTTTGTTGTTTAGTTTGCAGCGAACATCCATGCCGAGGATACTGAGGCTGTACTGCAGTGGCAGTGGCGTGCTCTGAAGAGTGGGAAGGGGAAGGAAGGAAGGTACCTTTGCTGTAAACGCACAAGTCTGTCTTCTTGGCAATAAACTCGACCAGATTCTCAGAGCCCTAATGAAGAAAAGTGCTTCAGGAGCTAGTCAAGCTCAGTGACAAGAAGCTGCCTTTTTTCTGCAATGTCAGTCTGCTTGACGGCAGGATGTCCATGAAAACTCCCATGTAAGGTGCTGTCGTCTGCATAACAATGGATGCAGTCATTGGCTGTCCAATGACATTGAAAGAACATGTCATTGAAAGAAAACTGCATTCAATATAACTAAATATTAAAAATAAAATGAATTCTCCTTTCCGCAAAATGTCCTATCTCCAAAATACAAGGTACTTTTTTAAGTATAGTAAGTGTATGTATAGTAGGGTATGCATAGTCATCATTATTATTTTTGTCTCATTTTGTTATAGATTATGGCACCATAGAAAAAGTTAATACGTGAAGAAAAGTTGGAGAAGAAATAAAGGAAAAATATAATAAAAAGAAGGAGAGAAGAGAAGAGGAATTAAACAAACTGTCGATCAAATGGCCACAAAGAGAACGTAAGGTGCAAAACATATGAAAGAAGAAAGCGAAAGAGCGTAGACAACGACGCGCTGAATATAACCAATCTTGTAAAGATGAAATTTTGAAAAGAATGATAAACGGAACACTGTTGAAAAAATATGGCATAGTACAGAAAGAAAAAAAAAGAAACCTTTGAGAAAAATTAGAAAAGTCGGATTAATAGGAAATAAATTAGTGTTATTAATAATAAATGTGATAAAAAATGTTACCTGATTATAAAGTTTAAGTACAATGTTTAGTAAAAGTTGATTCTTTGAATTTTATTATTATTTTTATTGCTTCAAATTCCCTCTCCTGGTCAAATTCGTATCTACCCTGATCTTGATGTCTCTACCCTGCCCGATGTATTTACCCTAGCCTTCCAAAAAGTAACAAAATATGTATAAATTGACTTGCCCTTATGTGAAAAGGTACATAAACGGGCCAAAAGGCATAATACGTATGTTTCATGGAAAAATTCAAATTTTTCTCCTTGGCCGTATCCTCCATACAAACGAAACCTCTTATCGTAGAACTACCCATAAAGAAAAAATACATCGAGTTTATTTTATTAAAACTATCTGTTACTTTTGGTTAAATTACACTTAAGCTGTCAAACGATTATAGATCTTAAGGTGTTTAGGAACTTTTTGAGCCCACTGTACGTAGAACTATTATTTATTCTGTGGTAATTTGCCGTTGGGGTAGACGAGTCTTTGAGTGAAAACCTCCAACCATCAATCATAGTGTAAGGCGCCCTGCAACTAGATGGAGCGACGATATACAAAGAGTAGCTGGTGGAGAGTGGAGGAGGACAGCCGAGTGGCGTGTCATGGAAGAGGCCTATGTCCAGTATTGCTGATAATGATGATGAATGTGCAAAACTGGTCCATAAAACCGGAAACGGTGCGCACTGTACGGTAATGAAAGGAGTTTCATCCCGCGCACGCTCAAGCTGTGGAATGAGCTCCCTGCCGTGGTTTTCCCAAGCGACTACAATATGGGGTTCTTCAAGAAAGGCATAGAAGGTTTCTACAGGGTAGGCAGCACGTGTGTGACGCCTCTGGTGTTCCAAACGTCCATAGGCCACGGTGACCGCTTCCCATCAGGTGGGCCGTGTGCTTGTCTGTCACCTAAGTGGTATAAACCTTCGTCTGCAACCGTTGCTTTAATTTCAAATAGAAAACTATCTACAATGTAATTATGTTCTAACACGACTAAAACTACATGTTAGACTACTCTTATCTCTCTCTATCGTGGCAAATGAGTATTTATATGTACGAGACAGAACGAAAGTGAATTGTATTAGGAGAATAGGAACAATGAAAGTGTCTCACTGTAATATGATAGTCATCGTGTATAGTTTTTTTTTTTACTCTTTGACCAAATTGTGGTGCTGATGACTTGATGAGTTATTGCTAATTATCTTGTGTACTAGTGGTGCAGGTTCCGTACAGCGGAGGTTTTATGGATCTTTTTCTTTTTGAAAAGAATATTAGCAACCGAAATCACTATCACTACATACAACGGATTTTGATGCGGTTTGTTTTAATAGATAGAATAGTTAAAGAGGAAGGTTTATATGTATATATATATATATATATATATATATATATATATATATATATATATATAACAACATATCAACGCAGGAGGGCGCGGCTTCGATTCACAATCAGTGCAAATGTTTTTTGTGTTCATCATTGGTCCGACTGTTTCAATGTATTATGCGTTTACAAAAAAGAACCCATAACAGAAGCTAGTTAAGCTATGCTCACCATGGGAGTCGGTTCGAGTCCGACAAAATCTTTCTCTTCAACTTCAGCGAGATTGATATCCGTGAGAATTTCGCGCACGGAAAAAAAACCACCATTACTTTTTCTTTTTTTTTTCTTTTGGGTAAGGTACAATAATGAGTTACCTATCTACCATCTAAATCCAACAGTATCTACACAATAACTGCACGCTCTAGCTTATAGGAGCGTAGTAGAATTCTAGGTTAGCTCCGCAACTGTGAAGCAAAAGTCACCGGTATAATTAGAATATAAATTAATGTGGTCCGTGACATATCGGGGACACTTCTAGCGATTGTTCTCTGAGGTGACTATTGTTGATAACCGCAGTAGGAAATGATGGGTGACCTTTCACGTCACAGTTTTGTAATACATGTTATGGCACACATTTACGGCCCATCTGATGGAAAGAGGCTAGTGTTGCATTGCAACAGGAGGGGTAACACTCGTGCTGCCGATTTTCTTGCTTCCATGCTGCATTTTTTTTTCTTGCTTGCTTCCGAGTTTCTTGCCTGAGTCTTCTCAGGTCGGGGCCGCGTTTCGAACTGGGGGTCCATTAGCATTTGATAAAATGTTGTTGATAATGACGTTTTGTAAGTGCCGTTTACTGGTCTATGCTGAATAAATGATATTTGATTTTGATTTCTGATTTTGATCATCGTACGGAGAAGAGGAAGGGAGGAAGGGTAAAGGTTAAGAGAGTCTCTGTACTGTCAACGCAGACAAAGCAAAGTTCCTCCGTCTTCCCACTAACAACATAAAACCTATCCAGTGAGCTCTGGCTACCCTACTCACCGTAGGAAACACAACACAAGGTTATTATTAGCCGCAGTATTCGGTAAGGCAGAGGTACTTCCTCAATCAGACTGCTCAATTAGGACGGGGAATGCAGTCATATTCTAAAACGTAAAAACTATCGAATTATGTAAAGGTATGGAGAGAGCGGAGCATTGTAATTGGTGGGCATTGCAACACACGGGTTCACAGTAGGCAGTTGTTCTTTGTAAGAAAGGAGAGAGTGAGACTATATAGTTGGAAGAGTTCATCAGAACACTCGCCATAGTACAGCAAACCGCCAGTGAGACTGTCTCTGCTTTCTAGTCCTAATCACTACATAGTATAAAATAAAGTCGCGTTCTCTGTCCCTATTTTTCTTGTCCCTTTGTATGCTTAAATCTTTAGAACTACGCAACGGATTTTGATGCGGTTTGTTTCAATAGATAGAATGGTTAAAGAGGAAAGTTTATATGTGTATAACATCATGCTACGACTAACAGGTGCGGAGCAGGAATGAAAAATGTTGCAAAAACGACGAAGTCGCGCGGGTCAGCTAGTTAAAAATATGTCCATCAACAACAAGACAATTATAATATACCAAGTACGAAGTTTTTTTTTGAAACCACTTAACCACAGAATCAACCAAACGTCCAATAATACAAAGTATTAAAATATGTAATGTAAATCTAGACTTACACAGAATTACCTACATTATACTTGTAAACTGAAGTGTACAATGTTGTGACGTCATTTCTACTTAGAATAGTAATGGACTAGAGTATGTTCGTCTATGTTTAATATTATTGATGTTTTTGTAAAGCTAGCTCTACACTGTCCGTGAATCGCGACTGCGAACTAAAGTTGAAATTCGTGCTAAGATGCGACAAAATTACCCTCTACGCTCGCAGCTTTCAGTTTCTTTTAAAGTTTTAAGGCGTAAATTTGACACTACACCGTGTAGGAACTGTTGACCAAGACCATTTTTTACACTTGCCGTAATTCTTATGTTTAAAGCCGGAGTCAGCGGGAGCGTTATGTCGGATTCAAGCCGATTGAAAGCACACGGCCGTCTCGCACCATCAGTTGCCGAGTCCCTCACTCTACGGCTGGCCTAGACCCATCAAAGGCCTCCTCGGTTGAACCAAAGCCTTCGGGAACAAACCAGTACCAGGTCAAAGTATACCTGCTGATTAATGGACGATTCTCTAGCGCAGGCTTTTATCTTGAACTGAGAAGTCAGACATTATTGGCTATTGCAAAATACTACGAGTGTATGCGTTTTCATTCTGCTAACCCATTGTCGCGGGATTTAAAACAATGAAAACGTTAAACTGCCTGAAAAGCTGGAAACGATAAACACTCGTGCTTTTCCAAATTACAAACCACAAGTGTAGAGCTGGCCTAAGGCCTTCTCACTTAACGATTATTACCTAGACAATAGATACTTACATTACTTACCAAAATTATAATAGCTTATGTTTGTTTTATGGACGAGGCATACAAAATGCCAACTTCTTGTACATGTATAAATGTATGTATTTAAACATTTACTGTGCTTACTTTTTCTTGTAAATTCTAATTGGTCGTATATATATACGAGACTTTCAACAACTACAACTACCTATACAGAATGGGTCGAAAAATGAAGTATTAACCAGCACATCGTCTATGGGTCCTTGATTGTCGGAGGTGAGATTATACAAGATATATCAGTATTAGATACCCTGATACTTTCTGAAGTTTACAAGAATGACGCACATTGAAATGAATCCACATTTCACGAATTTTATCGCAATATATTTGTTGCATAGCTGCTGAACAGAAGCCGAAACGTCGGACTAAAAGTAATTATCAAATATATCGCGATACAATCAGTAAAAAATGCTTTCATTTCAATATTATACCAACTTTATTAAATTGATACTACTACTATTGGAAACAGCATGTTATTGAAAAAAAAAGTCGCGTAATATTTCAAAATTCGAATGCATAAAAAAATGAAGTCGCGGATTAAAAGTGGTCTAAGGAAAACGGTATCGAATCAGCCAGCGACTAGGCCGAATAGAATCAAAAACGTGAGCTGCAATTTGTTAAAAAACAAAACCCGAGGTTATCTGTTGCGCAGCGATGACGTCAGTTGTCATGGCGCGATTTTTCATTCTTGTTACAAAAAGTTTACATAGTTATCTATAAAATTGGCGTTGTAACAGATAATTGAAATGTTGATGCAACGGTAAAACATAACTGGTTTAGTTTTGTACAACAAACTAAGTTGTATTAACTCTTCGGCGAGAGTAGGGCTGCCAGGCGCTCGGATAAAGCCAATCAGAGAATTTTGGTCGCGTGTCCGGCCATAATGATCGTGACAATGGAGCATGACCTTAATGAAGGCTATTTATCAAAATCAAAAACGCACTAATTATGTCACCCTAGCAGAAGCAGGCCTGGACAACCATCTGCCGTCCGTCCGGCTTTAAGGTTTGAAGCAGGTCCTCAACCCTAAGCGAGAGAAATAGTGTGACGTAGATATGGGACCCCGCTAACTGCTGCAGCTGCTGACATTCACTGTATGTCGGTGCAGTAACTGAGTAACTGATGTATGAACGAAGATCTGGCGCAGGTTTAGGGGTCAAACGGCAACGTCTGCCGTCCATATGGAATCAACTACATAATATAAACTCATAAACTCACGCCTATATACTCGAAGGGGTAGGCAGTGGACATACATTACGTAGGTACACGAGTCAGTGTCGAGGGGTCCCTATAATCCGGATTCTTGCCGGCTTCCCAATGGGTCACATGATAAACTAAATTGAGGTTAAGCTTTTTACCCCTTCAAAAGTGTTCACCACACAATATACAGTACATCACGGCTCTTTGACAATACACTGCACGCTGGTCGCTCGTTTTCCATCAGTTTTTTCTCACTGACCTATTGTTACTACTGCTAAAATTAAAATAATTTAATTAGAGTACCCAACGGAAAAAAATACACAATTACAAAGTTGCCATTATTAAAAAATAACAATAGAGCTGGGCCCGATAGTAAATCATACTGTATGTTATCTTGGTGGTCATATAAAGCATTGCCTAACTAAACGATACAATCAAAATTTTATTGCAATTTAATACTTGGCTTGTAGACAGGCTCGTTAGCGCTTTTTATGCAATCGTGATATCCTAGGTTCGGTTCAATACCCATTGATAGCAATAGTAAATATAACTAATTGTCATAGAAAGGAATGCTCAATTGCATCCCTTCAAAGCAAGTAAAATACTTCTCTATCGAGTCTCTCTGTAGCGTAGCGATACCATGTTCTTCGCAAATCATATTCATGAAGGGTAAGAAGCCCCCTTCTGCAGCAACTTGCAACACTGGCCAATAAGATTGTTACAAGTGTTAGCTTGTATCGGGTAGGTGAGCCTCAATGTACAATATTACTAGGTCACATAAATACTCTTTGATATTCTCTATTGACATTATGTTATCTATGGTATATTTTTACGCGCCAAAAACACATGATCTGACAGTTCGGAAACTAACACGCACGTTGTTAACTCTTCGTGTTACGTGAATTTATTGTTATATAATTGAAATTAATGCATAGAAGGATTAAATATATTACCGTAATAATAATTATATAAGAGGATTGAATATGTTATATTAAGGATTCATAGTCTAAGCATGTAAGTACCTAGCGATTCTGTAATGTGTAGTTGTGTGTATTTCTTGGGAATGGAAATGGAATAAATGCATTCATTTGTGATTATGATGGAAGAATTCTTATTGATTTAAACCCTGTCCCGAAGTGTGGCTAATACAAGTGAGTTTGTACATACGTTCGGATTCGGAGACTAAATTACCAGAGTGCCAAATAGCTAGCCAGTGTGCTACGGCCCCTAAAAACTTGCAATACTAAACTGGCAAGCATTTACCATTCCATTACAGTTTTATGTTTCAAATGTATAGATTACAATATAGGCGTAATGAAAAAAGAAATCGGTATTGTTTATGTTTAACATTCTACGCCGAATGACATCATCTCATAGATAAGAGAAATATTTGGAGGTTGAGATAGATTCTTGGAATTTCAGCTTGTAGTGGGTGTTAGAAGCGTAAGGTACACGGGGAGGGGTAAGGGGAAGAGTAGATTTTCGGCAAGATAAAGCAGGGAGGTAAGTTCCAGATTCTTGTGGTAACGAGAGGGGCCTCTGATGGCTCTGGTATGCCGGAGGATACATTTATTCTACATACATAAACTTATAAACTCACGGCTATATTCCTGAAGGGGTAGGAACAGGTGCTAGTACCCACATCTCGCCAGTTTACTTTAGGCCCCGTCAAAACGGCCAAAACTGAGCGTTTAGTATGAATACTTTAACTTGATACATCAGGGCAACGCATTCCTGACCTTGACACAGACGGGCAAGGAAGTGATCTTATAAGGCTACCGTTTTTTCATCTTAAGATACAAAATCTTGAAAATTAAGTTGGCCCTAGAAATTTTAACTACACCTATCCACAGTTATAGATGAAATAAACCAAAACCGTGTCAAAAACATAATCCACTTTCGAAAACTAAAGTAAATCACTACGTAGTTTCGTAAAGAAACAATGGACCATATTCGTGTCAGAATTTGGAGCACCCGACATTTGAACAATGGCGGTTTATTTGGAGTCAGACATCTTACTGAGTTTTGGCTCCTCACGCGGGTATTCATGGTAATCGTTCTAACTAATTTGTGAATGGAAACTTTTTCCGAAGCTTGAGATCCAGTCATTCACTCAGCATAAGAAGCAAAATACTTCAAGGCTAAACGGCACTATGAGCTCGATTGGCGTTAATAGTTCCCGGTAGAGTAGTATTTGGACCATGCTGTGTCTTATGATCATCTTTAGTTTCCCTGTGAATGGTCACGAGGCACAAAGACGTACAGGGCTTAGATGTCTCCCGCATCCGGTGCAGAATATTCCATCAAGAACCAAGCGGTTCGGTGAGTCTTTCCTCTGCCACACCATTAAGTCTTGAAATTCCTTAACAGCGCACGTTTCCTTCTTCCTACATTCCCGGGTCTTCTAAGCGGGGGCGTGAAAAAACATCTCATGACGCCGTCAAGCTGAGCGCCACCATTGTAATACTATAAGTGTTTGTAATGGTGACACTCTTTCCCGAGACTTTGCCTTAAGCTTACCATCAAACGAGGTGAGGTCAAATTGACGTGCCATAAATAAAAAAAACGATGATGAATGATCTTTTATCATCGATTTCTTTACAGCCCTATGGCTGCTGAATAGCAAACGATCTGACACTCAGAAGCTGTCTATCACCCCAGCATAAACTGACTTGCGTGACACTTCCACCACCCTTTTCGAGGTAAGATAGGGTCATCGAAAAAAAGTAGATGGCCCAGGATCTATAGAGATGTAAGAAAAATGCCACATTAGGTAACTTTACACCCTGATAATTGACACACAAGATGTTGGCATACGGTTTTAGTGGTTTCGAGTCCGACATAACCACTCCCAGTGACTGGCGGGGATGGTATATGCTTGGAAATAACTGTTTTTGCATACTATATTTACCGTAATATTAGCTGCAATTTTGGCAGCGTTATCAGCCGGTCCAACGTAATGATAACCGGTTTACGTTATCTTGATGAAACACTTTGGCTGTTTGTTTGGTTGGTATCATTGCAGTGTATTCGAAATTATGCAAATTTTCGTTTTTAAAGAGGGCGCTCAAGTCGAAGGTGACATGACTGGCTTCCGTTAATTTAAAAAGTAAATGTCTTTTGTTGTTTTGTGAACAATTAGAAAAATGCTAAATAGCGTTCGATAATAAACAGTTACTTGACTAACATAACATAAACTGACGCCTATATCCCAGAAGTGGTAGGCAGAGGTGCTGGCACCCACATTTCGCCAGTTTGTGTTTAGGTCCCAATGCAATAGGTGGCAAGCCTATTGCCATTAACCGGGCACTTAATGGAAGGAAAACTAATGCAGCAGAAATTACTCGACGGAAATCCCGCAACTAACAACCCACTAAATTACGCTCTTTTGGCCTCACCCTAAAAATCGCTTTCTGAGCAGCTAAAGTACATTATCAAGTTTTTGCCGGTCTCTATACTAATAGCAGGAACGCCTAGAAACAGACTATTGGATGCAAAACACGACCTAAATATTCACTTTTTCAATCGTATTAATCTTAACGTAATTAGGTCATCTTCAAGTCGTTGACCTCATAAACTTGATAGCACAATATTATCTTATGTAGGGCATATACATATTACGGCTATCTATAATTTTGATTACCAGCTCATATCCGAGTTATCGGCTTACGAGGAATGATGCTAATTTTTTGCATATTATTGATTTTTATTATCATGGCGGGCGCTTTTTTTGCGTTCTTGTTGTTAAACTCTTTTTGACGTTTCTAGACAGACGTAGTTTTCTTAATGGTGAATTTGTACAGTGGCGTTCAAAAGTTTCTGGACACCTTAAGATGTATAATCCTTTGACAGTTGAAGTATAATTTAACCAAACGTAAGTTGTAACGTTAATAAATTAAACTCGATATATTATTTCTTTATAAATAACAAAATAAGTAAACGTGTGGAATATACAAGGAAACTAATTGTAAATTCACAAAAAATAATAAAATAACTTGACTAATCTATAATATAAAAAAAAATGAATTGCTGTTCGTTAGTCTCGCTAAATCTCGAGAACGGCTGGACCGATTTGGATAATTTTAGTCTTGAATTATTCGTGGAAGTCCAGACAAGGTTTAAAAGGTGCACAAATATGAAAATGCTCGGAATGGAGCAGCGGGATCGGGATCAGAAGTCCACGCGGGCAACAGCTAGTTGTGAATATATATATAATATTTGTTTATTCTCACATTGCCTAGTCGCAGGATACTGTTTCAAACAACAGATGTACAATACATAAACAAAAATATACAATGTATTATATTGTACAACAATTTTCTAAACAGCAGCGGTCTTTGAACTTATCGTAGTTGGCGTACAGTGAGTACCTATGCTTAAAATTCCAGTCACGCTAGAGAAAATGTGTTTTCAATTACATGACAATACTGTATGGGTCTAAATGGCATATATATACATTGCAATTCTGTGTACAAATAGTGCTTTATACCTACAATGGTCGGTGTAATACCCGGCAGTAAGGATGACGACTGTTCTCTTTCCGACAGAACACATAAAAACCATGACAAATAGCTCTAATATAACTTTACAATGGTTAAAGGGGTACTGCGGTGGCCTAGTGGTATGGGTAATGGACTGCTGAGGCGAAGTCTCGCGTTCGATTCCAGGTTTTACTATGGCATACACTAATGACTTTTCGATGCTTTTCGAAGTTATGTGTGTATTTATCGCAGGTTTATAAGTGCTTGGTTAATGGCAATATTACATTGGGACCTAAACATAAACTGGCGACATGTGGGTGCTAGCACCTCTGCCTACCCCTTCGGGGATATAGGCGTGAGTTTATGTCATGTTATGTGGATAAAGGGGTCACAGCCGCTCACCAGGAATTGACGTAGCGGACTAGCTGGCAAGAAGGGGGTCTGATATGCCTGTGATGGGAACAGAACCCAAAATATCAAACCTCTTCGCTTACCAGTACACCATAGTAAATAAACAAACAGAGGACCAGCACATCTGACTGAAAAAATAACTAGACAAACTTAGAAGAGTGCAGAGAAGCGTGAGACTCCCCAAACCTTACGCAAAAACCGCGGCACAAAAAAGCCTCATTCATAGCAGATTATGAACAGGTATAGGAGTCTGTTCGTCACTACAGACGGGTGAAAATCGTGAACTGTGATAAGTAGAGACTACAGTAGCCTCTGCCTACCTCGGGGGGAAAGAGGCGTAAATGTACGACTCGTATTTTATAACCCAACACGTATATTTCTATTCATCATCACATCAAAAATACTTACAATGACCCTGATCTTCTCCACTAATCATTTGCGTATATTTTTAACTTTCTAGCGCAAATTTCAACCTACACAATCGAATTCAGCTCTTATATTGAATGCCGCAAAGATAAAAGTTGTACACTACTTACACTCCTCTGTGGGTAGGTTTATGATGACATCATCAAAATTTCTAGATAGGTAATGTATACGGTAACACTGTTTTAGACATACAGTAGAATCTACACGCACACAGAACAGGTGGGAAAATTCAGGCAAATCCTGTATAAAGCATAGTCTTATAAGTCGCAGAACTAATAGGAAAAAAATTATCAGTAGTTCTGTCAACAGAACTACTCAACAGAACAGGTGGGAGTAGACAGAATCCGTTTATTGTGACTCTGTTTAATATTGACCAACCGCTTATTATGACGGTAATCACACAGCGAAGTTTTTATTAGAAATTTTTCATATAAATCCTTATAACTTTGCTAGATCGGATATAATGACATGTTCGGCATGATTTTGTAAAGTCGTCCGTCGCTCGTTTTAGAAAAATATATTTAATTTGAAATGAAACTTACTTTTTGTAATGCAAATAGATAATTAAGCTCAGTAAATATAACATGATTATAACATATTATAGAAGATAGATAGATAAACACTTTATTTTACACAAAAAAAAACATCAAGGACAAGTAGTGAAAGTACAGTTTGTTCTAATGTACAATGGGCGGCCTAATCGCTGGGAGCGATCTCTTCCAGGCAACCTTGTAACTTCCTTTCAATGTCATTAAAATTTTAGCTGACTCAGGAATCGAACCCTGGACCTCTCACACAGTAGTCCCACTAACTACCGATACGCCATAAGGTATTCAAATAGAAATTATTATATTTTCTAATTTGGTCTGATGTGAAGATCGCGCAAAAATTGCCAATAGTGACGGGGATGTTTTTGCGCACGACTTGGTACATCTAGCAGTCATCAATTATAACTTCTTTTCACCATATAGACAGAGATTTCTATCTTGATTTTACAATTTGTTTGATACAAAGTATACACACAAGTGCGATTAAGCCTTTAAATCTATACAAATTTAGGTGGCAGACAAGCAAAAGCATCTGTTGGAAAGTGGTTACCGTGGCTTATAAACATTTTCTGTTGAAGGGTCCGTGTAGAGAAGAGAGGTGAAGGGGGGTTGGTGATAATAATAGTAATAATAAATATTCTAGGATAATCTACACAATGTCACCTAGATCCTTGTGTTATGGGCTTTAGAATGCGGATAAACATACTTAGATACTTTTTTTTTGTAATTCACATTTTTCGGTTAGGTTAAGAGAGTTTCAGTGCTGTCAGTGCAGAAGACAAATGGAAGATTTGGCTCTAAGAACTGCACGTTCATGCTGTGAAAAAGCAAACTACAATTTTACTCGCGAGATAATAAAAAAAAACATTCAATTCTTGAATAATTGACATAGAGAATAGAATATATTATATGGAACTAGCTGACCCGCGCGACTTCGTCTGCGTCACTCTGTTTTTGCAACATTTTTCATTCCTACTCCGCACCTGTTAGTCGTAGCATGATGTTATATACATATAAACCTTCCTCTTTAACCATTCTATTTATTGAAACAAACCGCATCAAAATCCGTTACGTAGTTCTAAAGATTTAAGCATACAAAGGGAGAAGAAAAATAGGGACAGAAAACGCGACTTTATTTTATACTATGTAGTGATAGTGATGATAGTGATAGTGATATAGAATTATAAAAACCTGTTCACTATTTCTCCAGACCATGGTATACAGTGTATTGTATTTTCAATTAACTGCTATAGTTCCAGAACTATCACTAAATCATTTAACCAGAGCAACGACAAACACATCAACTAGTAATAAAATTAAGTGTTCAATAAACCGTTCTCACACACTCGTTGTAAGATAAAGAGCTAATTGAGTACGTTTTGATATCTCTAACATGTGTGAATCTGGGTCGCGGTGCAGTATGCGACGGGAGCTCCGACTAGGAATGGTAATGATATTATAAAGGCTCCTTATATCCTTAGACTTTGTACAAACTCTATGGACGCAGTTATGTTACTATTATGATACAGTTTTTAGAATAAAATTGACTATACCTCACAGAACAGGAAAAATCTAGTAGAAATGCGACACAAAAGTAGACACCCATGTCGCCAATCTCACACATACAATAATACCGAGCATTACTAGTAAATAAATTGCTTTGAGTGGTGGAATTTACTACTACTTTTAATGCGCATCTTTGGGTATTTAGTTGCCCGAGGTGAGATAGTAGCTAACACATCCCTCGCACCCTGGCAGACACGGGACCCTCTCTTACGAGATGACTCCATCGTGTTTAGGGGCTATGGTGCCGCGTCTAGCCCCCGGGTATAGAGAGGCGAGAGGCGCACTTTACACTGCAACCCTAGCCGGCTTCTACTAGGGTGACGGGCGACTCCACCCGTCACCCTTAGACCCGCGCTCACGGGTGTCATTCTGTGGGTTGAATTGAATCCTGAATTATAAGATAAGGCCCCATACACCCTGAAGTATTCACGGATGAAAGGAACCTGACATCCTGTTCTAGATTCCACGCCACTAAGCCATTATGATCGGTTGAGACATAGTCAACAAAAGGTAAAAAAAAAACGACTACTTTTGTCTTTGGACATTTTAATGACATAACGGTTATTACGTCTTCGGAGATTTCTCAATAGAGTAAGAATGGCTTCTAATACCTACCAGACAAGCTGTTTATTAATATTTGTAAGGAGATCTATAGTCCATTGTTTAGGAACTAAAAAAAACGTAAACAATTTTAGCGTGTTTAATATATTTTCTTTAAAAACTCTGTTTAAAAGTACTTTTCTATTTAGTAACACATTTTGAAGACTAGAAAACCTGTATTGAGCCATTAGTTAATCAGTTAGTTAGTCTAGTTTATTTGTTTAACATGTGTTTTTAAAAAAAGTTGCCACAAGATTGTTTACCTCTAATAAGTACCTAAACAAATGGAGTATAAGTATGTTTATCCGCATTCTAGAACCCATAGCAAAAGCTAGTTAAGCGATGCTTGCCATGGGTCTAGGTGACGTTTGTGTAGATTGTCCTAGATTATTTATTTATGTGACCCTTCGATAAAGTAGGTATTTGAATTACTTTAACTTACTTTAGTAAAATTCTGAGGCATTAGGTGTTTATTATAATATGTAAATCTATTTAAATTTACACATTTATGAATAATTTGATTGCTAACAGATTTATAACAGGTTACGAGGATTAAGATTGATATTTAACTACGATTACTGAGTTATTCAATTAATCTACTATTATATAAAAACAAGTCGGGTTTTCCTTCCTGACGCTATAACTCCAGAACGCACGAACCGATTTCCACGGTTTTGCATTCGTTGGAAAGGTCTCGGGCTCCGTGAGGTTTATAGCAAAGAAAATTCAGGAAAAATTTCAACAGAAAACCGGGAAAGCCATCTGGTGGCGAAACGGAGTTCGCCGGGTTTGCTAGTCCTGTATAAATTCAATTTAATATGATATTATTAAAGTATCAATAGTTGAGCGATATCCCTTGCATTTAAGAGCCCGAGTCCACTATTCTATTCTTAAAAAAAGTGGGTATTACGAGAGCCTTAACACCAAACCTCATATTACAAGCAAAAATAAGCCATGTCCGTAGAAGGGCATAGCAGGCCTGGGCTCCAGGATGTAAGGTTTTGATTAAACCTGGATAATTGGATAATTGCTAGGATGATGATAATATAATAATATTCTTTTATTTGGAAATCCATTTCAAACATACAAAAACATCTTATTATTGCCAGAAATAAAAATTCATAAAACATCAATAAACATTTCAAATAAGTTTCTGTTTGTATGTTTGTAACGAATAGGTTCCGAAACTACTGGACCAATTTCAATATTTCTTTCACCTATAAATAGCTACAATATCTAGGAGTAAAATAGGCTATATATCATCACGCTACCATCCAAGGGAGCGAAGCAATAATCATAAATGTCAATAGATCCGGTAGATATCTATACACTGGCGTTAACATCGCTTACTATTTGCGTTGTCATGACAGCAAGGAGAAGTAGTATAGGAGGCAAATAGAGAATCGAGTAATCGACATCCACGCGGGCGCAGCCGCGGACAACAGCTAGTCATAAATATATTTAAGACGGTTCACAAATATGCGCTAACTGTACAAATAACAGATGTCGCGAAGGATGCAATGTGTGGGACATAATGGCACGCCCACACATCCCACAGCATACATACATATACGGAAAGCTGAATTGTGAAGGATTTTGAGAACGCAAATATTTCGTCTAGTGCCCACTCTAGTAGATCAAGGTGGACAGCTATAGATTGCAGTATTATGAACCTTCTCTCTGACGACCTCCGTGGCGTGGTGGTAGTGAACGCGAATGCTACGCAGGAACGCGGGTTCGATTTCCGTTTGGAAATATTTGTGTGCATGATTATGAATATCAGCATTGGTCTGGGTGTTTCTATATAATAAGTAGGTAGGTACATGTATTTAAAAAAAAAGTTTTATAGTCCATTTATTTAAGTTTTTTTTTTTTACAATGTAATATTTATTTAGGTACTCAAGAAAAGTAAACAATCTTAGTGTGTCTTTTTAATACGTTTTGTTAAAAACATACAGTACAAAAATACTTTTCTACTTAGTAACGCATTTCGAAGACTAAAAACCTGTGTCGAACCACTAGTTAGTCAGTTAGTTAGTCTAGTTTATTTGTTTAACATGTGTTTTTATAAGAAATTGCCACAAAATTGTTCACCTCTATTTAAATACCCAAACAATTGGAGTATAATAAATGTTTATACGCATTCTAGAACTCATAACCAAAGCTAGTTAAGCTATGCTTACCATAGGTCTAGTGATGTCATGTAGATTGTCTTAGAATATTTATTTATATGAACCTTGGATAAAATAGGTATTTGAATACCTACTTTAACTTACTGTATTGAAACTCTGAGGCATTAATATGCTTACTTGGTCCAGTAACTCTGTGGACAGAGCATTTTCCCTGTAGACAGGTCATAGGTGCAAGTCCCGTCTAGACATTCACTTTTTGCTTCTTTGCTTGCGAAAGATTTGATTTTATATATTTAGTTTGGTGCTACCAGGAGGAGTATGTGGACCCTAGGTTCCTAGGAGACAGTCCCTGAAGCAACCGAGAATGACACCAAGATGATAACGATGATGAAAAAGTTTTCACATGAGTAGGGCACAGGCAAGAAGCTGTGTTCCTATAAATCAAGAATGACTTAGAGACAATAATAACTGTCTCTATGGCATGGTGGTAGTGAATATGACTACCACTCAGAAGGTGCGGGTTAGATTCTCGCTCAGTGCTAATATTTGTATGCATGAATATGGGTATTAGTACTTGTCTGTCTGTGCCTTGGAGAGCATGTTAAGCTGTTGTTCTCGGTTGTCATATGTACATCTATGGCTGTCATTCTTTTACATGTATAATGGCAGGTGAATTGATGAAATATACACTGCACGAGTTTCACTCCCTAGGAAAACAACGGACAAATCTTTTCAGGAAGAGTTATTACATGCACCTAAAATTAAGATAAATAGCCACCCTTATTGGAAAGGCTATCCTCGAACATAGAGGCCAGGTTTGGGTTGACACAAAGGATCCAACAAGGTCAAAGTATAAGCAGCTCCAGAGAACAAACCATAACACAAGATAAGAAATAGAACTATTAAGTTTATCAAGGTACTAAGAGATTATAAATAACAGATATTACCATACTATTATAATTATAGGTGCAGCACAATATAATGGCCGTTTTGACATGACTGATTTGCCCGTTTTCTCTTTTTTGTTGCGCTTAATATTGGACAACGAACTGTTAGATGAATAACTAAACAAAAATATGGTGAGCCTCGCACAGCAGAAAATAAACTCTATACCAGGTCAAACACACAACATACTCATACATACAATAACATTTACCTACTGGGAATCAAACTAGTGACTTCTGACTTAACAATGAAATACTCTAATTTATCCAATTGACCAAGCAACATCAAAAAGCAGTTCCTAATTTAAAATAGGTGAAACTGCAGTAGCCATAGATATTTATTTAGATCATTTTAATATTACTTCATCACGTCAGATGGTACATTACGAGCTTATTCTGAGGATTACAGACACCAACAATATCACAATAGTGATCCCCAGTTTGAGAGCCTCATCACATTGTTTTTTCAAACCGCGTTTATAGACTGTGAAAGGAAAATATTAGTTTTTTTAACATTTATAAGAGTACCATAAACTTGATCTCCTTACTTCAGATAATAATCAGTGTAACTGAATAGTAATTTCTCGTTATCACACATCGAGGTCAACCACACCGATAAAAAATTGCAATCACAGAAGCAAATAAGGTAAAAACAAGTACTTCCTTCCATAAATTTACATAAAACAATTTATTTTTTTAAATGATTACACGTAAAATTGGTAATATGTAACACTCACCTCTATTCTCATAGAAGAATAACCAAAAAGATTTGGTGCAAACTTAAATTCAGGACGAAAATTCACAAAAACAAACGAACAGAACCAAAATTCACGAGTTGATGAATGAACTCTTGCAAATATTTGCAAAAACGATATCACAGATACACACAACACATAAATGTTTCTTTTTTTTTTAATATGTACTAACGTAAACAAAAGACGGCGGTGTTAAAAAAGTTTTATATTAAAAAGAAAATGTAAACAAAACAAACAAGCACAGCACACACCGAAAAGAAACCGAACTCTGAACTGAATGACGTGAGTCAACTGGGCTGCCATATGCAATTGAGAGCTTACCCAATATTTTCTCCCTAGTTATATGACAAAACATAATTAGTTAATATTTCTCCATTATAAAATATAAGTTCATTAGTATAAAGTTATTTATTTATATTTTGGCTGTAAATAATATTCGTACATTTAAAATGACTTTGTACGTATAGTTTCATTCAATAAAAAAGGGTAATTGTAAATTAATCAGGAGGACTCATCAAGGTACAGCACAAACCAAATCCATTTATTGGCAGAATTGGTACTGACAACTTAGTTGCTCATGAATATATTACTGAAAAATCACTGAAAGCACCACGAAAGGGAGGTTCTACAAATCTAAGATTTAATTACGATTGTGTCTTTTAAAATCAAATTAATAGTAAAAAACGATCACAATTTCTATGAAAAGAGGCCAAATTTCTCTTAATACCTACTTAATCATGTATTATCCAATACCTTTGGATTACTGAAATCAGGTTTCTATTATTAAATTAAGTTAATATAAGCTAAAAAATGGATATGCACCACATCTCTAATTTGCAATTATATTGTATTAAATAATTAAATTAAAATGCTGTCGCTTGAGTATACCTTTTTGTCAGATTTTTTTCCAAGGAGTTTATAAGTTCTTGATTTCTAAAGTAATCGCCAGTTCAGTATTAAAAAAAGGCGAAGTTCTATTTCTATTACATAATAAGAGAAGACTCTGTGGTTTATGCTGATAAAATACAGTTTTCCGACCCACTCGGCTCGTGGCATGGTGCTGAGCAAAGGTCATTAAATTATGAAAATAATACTTTTAGAACTAAATTAAATGGTGCGATTTATGCAGCTCTTCAATATATTGGTTAGCCCAGCAACGTGGATATTTTTACACACTGGTATTACTAAAATGACAACCAGGTTAGCCAACCTAACGGTTGGCTAACCGAAAGAGAATATTGTTTTTGTCATTATAATGATAAATTAATAAAAGTAATACTACTATAACACATACATACTACCACTATACTATGATTGAACTAAATCCACGTTTTTTTTACTACAATTATTTTCCCATAACCTATATTAATAATTTTGCTTGTTTATTGATTCTTTAGAACTCGCGGCTTGTATTTTGCCAACATAAAAATTCGAAACATAAAGTTTTGTTTTATTTCTAACTAGCCTATGCCCGCGACTTCGCCCGCGTGGTTTGGGTTATCGCGACCTAAGCGCCATCTGTACTATTTAAATTCTACTTAACCGATTGCAATCGAATAAACGTAAGATTTTAAGTTGGACCGAACAAACTTCAAACAAAAAAAACCTTACCGAAATCCGTTCACTAGTTTTTGCATCCATCGCTGATAAACGATAGATACAAGGTATTTTTACTGCTCTGCTTTGCTTTTAGACTCTCTCTTAAACAAGATTAGGTTTAGTAATAGTCAATTAAATGATTTTTTAGCCCAAGAAAAAAAAACAGTAAGATATGACTTTAAGAACGTTGTTGTGTCAATATCATGTGTACCTACCGGCTTTAGGATTTCCGAAAAAAAAAGCAATTAATCTGTGGGCGCTACCATTGGATTCTTTTTTCGCTACTAGGTAAGTCGGCATACAACCATAAGGCCCTTGGGAAATACCTATGGACATGTGCAACATCAGGGGAGGCCTGAGTCCCCTGAATATTCTTGAAGAACACCATTATTGTATTGTATTTTTCAATACCTACCACCTAAGTGGTTGACAAGCACTCGGCCCACCTGATGGCTAGTGGACATCATGGACGATTGCAACACCAGGGGCGTTACACTCAGGCTGCCTACCCAATTGTAGTCGCTTGGAAAAATACTCTAAGGAAAAATCACAGGGAGCCGTATCGTTTCGTTCGATATGAGTGTAGTAGCGACATCTTCAAACGTTATCTTGTCTTAACTCTGAAAGCTTCACAAGATTTCCGATAGATGGCATTTTATGATTTTTTTTTTTCACATAACTTTGTAAGATGTCTCCTTTGAAATGTATACAATATAATTATTATTATAACGATATCTATCTATCCCCTTCCCTCCTTCCAGATTACAGTTTGAAGTCTGGGTTTTACGTGGGTAAACCCACTGATAGCGTGAGAAATAAATTACTGATGTCTTCATAAACGTATGAAATATTACAGCTGCAGAATATTATGATAATAAACTGCAGTACAACGCGAGATCCGTCTCAGACGAACGTGTTTTCATTTCTACGGCATCTGACTTATGTAATAAATCGATATTAAGTTTAGAAATCAATATTTATATGTTTACCATATATGGTAACTATGTGAACTGTGACGTACCTATATTACTTAATTCTGTGATTCATTTACGTACCTATTTATTGTAACTCACATTCCCAAATTAAAAAGGCCATTTATCGCATATTGGGTAACTAATTAAGTGTATAGTACCTAACGGTGTAGTGACTCGAACAATTCTTGTAAATTTCTCCAATACGAAAATGATAATAAGAAAACTGTCAAATGAAGTGTTCTGGAAAAGTGATCTGAAGTTAGCGGACATTAGAAATTATTGTGGGACATAATTTCGAAATTAATATTATATTTCGCCATGAATAATGTGATATAGTCCTTTAATGGTATTAATTAATTAATTTCAATAAGCGTGGAGTATAAAAACTATGATTACATTTGAAATATTACATTGGATGTGGTGGATTCGCGGCGATAACAGCGTCATGGAACGGGGAACAGTTTTGAATTTTTCGATGTTTGCCGCCATTTTTTTAGTGTAAGTACTTTTAGTTACTTTTTAATTATTGAATATAATTATGTAGATAGTAACTTCATGTCAAAAAATAAATTGTGTGTAGCATTCAAACAAAATCAGAAAATATTACCTAGGTACTAATTTTTTTTATGGCACTACTCATAGATTTGATTTATATAGATACGAAATCAGAGCCTTTTGTCCCAGAGTTCGGGATCTGTTTAACTATCCCTTTTCTCTTTAGATTTGCCTAAGCGGCTATTGTAGCAGCTACTGCCGTCTTACCTGGGTCTCTAGATAAAGCGACATTCTATTGATGAAAACGTGTCCAAGCAATTGTTCTCAATTTGCCTAGTGTGCCGGTTAAAAAAATGTGTGAAATATTTTTTTTTGTACCTAGTCATATTACTAAGCGATTTCAGTGGCGTTTTCGTCAATAGAAAGTCACTATTTCTAGAGGCCCTGGAACCTTAAAGTAAAGCTTGGGTACTTCTAAGTCTCAGCGATCAAACATCCGAGGTCTTTTAGCCCTAGAGACTACTCTAAACTAACTCCGTGCAAAAATACTTTTCTATTTTAACATAACATAACATAAACTCACGTTTATATCCCCGAAGGGTTAGGTAGAGGTGCTATCACCCACATTTTGCCAGTTCATGTTTAGGTCTCAATGTAATAATGTCGAGCCTATCGCCATTAACCGGGCACTTATAAACTTGTGATAAATACACACAACTTCTAAAAGCATCCAATAGTCATTGGTGTGTGCCATGGTGAAATCTAGGATCGAACTCGAGACCTCGTCTTAGCAGTCCATTACTCATACCACTAGGCTACAGCGGTTATCGGTGTTATAAAAAGTTGCCACAAGATTGTTTACCTTTATAAAAGTACCTACTTAAAAAAGGTCCTATGGTTGCCTGTAAGAGATTGCCCCAGAGCGATAAGGCCGCCAATTGTATTTACCATCGTTGCATTGTATTTTGATCTGTGTACAATAAAGACATATATTATTATTATTATTAAACAAATAGAGTAGGTTTAGGTACACGTTATTTTATCATAATGACAATAAGTGTTCTACATAGCGTGCAAATAAGATTATATTCTTGTTTCTATGCGAATATTAATGAACATCTTTGCGGGACTTTACTCTTATCGGTTGTTTATAAATATCATAAGTTATTACTTTTTAATACACAACAAAACAGATACATATGAGAGTTTACTGAATAAAAAAGAGACCTAAATAATTACGAAATCTAACGATAAAATTATATGAACCGGATCGGATGTATGTACCTATATACTTCAGCAAAATTAGTTTTTTTTTACACCCAAACGTATGATTTTAATAGATTATGAAAATTACAATTATCTATACAGTTAGTTAGCCCCGGTCACATTCCCGGGTCCTTTAAATGGGCCGTGAAAAAGCATCTGATGAGGCCGTCAAGCTGAGCGCCACCATTGTAGCACTGAACGTGTTTGTAATGGTAACCCTCTTTCATGAGACTTTGCCTTCAGCTTAACATCAGGCGAGGTGAAGTCAAATTGACGAGCCATAGATAAAAAATAAAAAAATAAAAAAAATCGAGAGTAAACGCAGGAGATATTTCTGCTTCAGAGTTGGTTCTTGCACAGTAGAACTTACTAGTTCTTTAGACTATGGTTCGTGGTAATTTCTTCATCATTTTTTTTAATTAGGACATGCCAATTTGCCTTCTCCCCGCCTAATGGTAAGGTGAAGACAAAGTCTCAGGATAGAGGGTCACCATTACAAACACCTACAGCGTTACAATGGTGGCACTCAGCTTAACGGCCTCATCAGATGCTTTTTCACGGCCCACTTAAAGGACCCGGGACTGATGTAACATTACCATTAGCAGCCTCTGTGGTATGGCGGTAGTGAGTGCAACTGCTAGGTATGGTTCGATCCCCGCTCAGTGCAAATATTTGTATGCATGACTATGGCTATTTGCACTGGTCTGGTCGTGCCTCAGAGAGCACGTTGAGTTGACGGTCTCGGTTGCCATACAAACATCTATGGCAGTCGTTACGGGTAGTTAGACCCCTAAATATTCCGACTAGTCTAACTACAGAACTTAGATATCACCAATTGTGGAGGTCCAATGTCAGTTGTTTCACGGAAAATATCGAAGTTCAGCCGCATCTTAGTTAGACTAGAAAGCCGACCGCAACTGAATTGGGAATAGGCTTAGAGATTGATTTAACATTACCATTAGGCTTTATGCATGTCCCGAGAGGGTCTTCGATGGTCCTGGGTCCGCCAAAGCGTGAGGGATTTGTCAGAGGTTACCTCATCTTTGGCAGCTAATGGTCCAAGACGACGTGAGGTTTTGATCAGTCCGAATCCGACATTACCACCCTTTAGTAACATGAGCGGCGGTCATAAAAAAGACTTTATACATGTGCCATTAACTATATCATGTATCAAACTTTCAAAATTATTTAAAACTAGCTGACCCCAGCAACTTCATTTGTGTCAACCCGTTTTTGCAATATTTTTCATTCCTACTCCGCACCTGTTGGTCGTATCATGATGTTATATACATATAAACCTTCCTCTTTAACCATTCTATCTATTAAAAAACCCGCATCAATTCTATCTATTAAAAAATGTTTAAAAGATTTAAGAATACAAAGGGACATAAGGACATGAAAAATAGGGAAATAGCGACTTTGTTTTATACTATGTAGTCAAGTTCAGGTAGAAATCTCTATGATCTAATACGTGGCAACCTTGAGGTTATAGCGAATCCATAGACAAAGGATATGAGCGAATCTGAGTTAAGGAAAATCTAACTGTTAATCAAAATCAAATCTAATAAAATGAATCAAACATTACAATAGTTACAGGAATTTTCCAATACATTAATTATTTAGTTGGATTCATTCGATTTCTCACAACTACTGCTTGGTGTGCAAATATTATGTAAATAATAAACAATGAAAATGCAAAGTGTGTCAAGAATAAGAAGAATAAATAAAATCATTACAGCTTCTCCTATATGCTAAGACCTTTTAAATAGGGATGTTGGGTTTTGGCGGGAACGCGAAAAGTGTCATAGCGCTGCAGTGTTTCATTTTTTAAATTTGGTGTAGGTGTACATTCGAGGTGTTATGTGTAAAAATGGTGGAGTTTTAGACATAACGGCTTGGACTAAGCGCACAAGTGTAGGAGAGTGGAATATTGTAGTGAATTGTGATTTTTCGTGTTGGTGTCAAAATCTCCCTGAGAAAAGCTTCTAGTAAAGTCTCCACTACTTTACTGAGGCAACTACCATCCTTCACCGTCATCGTCATCATCAAAAATCATTCCAACTAAATTACCTGAAGACTTGGCGGAAATTCCCAACTCGACAATGGCAAGATTGTCCCCTAAATTCAATGGCAACATATCAAATGTTGCCATCTAAGAAAAAAAGTAGAAGAAGGGATGTTGAAAAGGTCCAATTCTTTACAATACTGCTTGATATCTCAGATTTTACTGAAAACATGTGTTTTCCAAAATAATATATATGTATATCTATTGCTTAACTACCTAATCTGAAACCATAACTTTTCATGGGGCCGTCAAGCTGAGCGAGCGCAAGCATTTTAACACTGTATGTGTTTGTAATGGTGATCCTCTTTCCTGAGACTTCAGCTTAGCATCAGGCGAGGTGAAGTCACATTGGCGTGCCATAAATAAAAAAAAATAAAAACTACTGCCCGAAGTAGCCCAAAACTGAAAAAAATTAAATTATTTAATTCAAAATTTATTAAAATTCTTTTTTAAACAACTTAATTTAGAAAAGCTTAAAAATCTGCCATTTATGCTAGATTTACTCGAGTAATGAGCAGTTTTCCAGTAGGTATAATAACATAACATTACATAAACTCACGCCTATATCCCCGAAGGGGAAGGACCCACATTTCGCCATTTTATGTTTAGGTCCCAAAGTAGTTGGCGAGCCTATTGCCATTAACCGGGCACTTCTAAACCTGCGATAACTACACACATAACTTCGAAAAGCATCGAAAAGTCATTGGTGTGTGCCATGGTAAAACTTGGGATCGAACCCGAACTCAGCAGTCCATTACCCATACCACTAAGCTACTAAAAAACTGCTTATTGACTCAAAGAAGAAGAAGCATAGGTAATATATCATAAAGTAAGCTAGTTTTTTTAAAATTAGAAACAGTCCCGTGCTCTGATAGCACGCTGTATTCAGTCCTAACCTTTACATACTGATAACCTAGCCGCCTCGCCCGACCTCGGCGCGAAATCTGCATAAACAAGATACTGAATGAACCATTTTTTTTAAATACCTTTTAAGTGGTAATACGTATCATAAATCAATTAGGCTATTACAGTCCACTCTGCCGTTATTCGCATTCAGTCTGTCCCAAACACCTTTCCCAGGTCGTCAGGTCATTTTTTTTTTGTGTTCAAAATCCTCACGGATACCACCTCCGCCAAAGTCGGGGGAGATGATTATGTCAAAGAAGAATCAAAGAATCAATTTCGTTTATTCACCTTAGCACATAAAGGGCACTTATGAATGTCGAAGTTTTACAATAATTATGTACCTACATTTGTCAAAATATTATAATTTATAATGAATAAAATACTTAGTAAATAAAACATTTGAAAATGATTCTTCATGTTGCACTCAAACCGAGCAAGACGCAGTTCATTCCACTATTGAGGTACTGGAAGCTGTGGCCTACTGTGTGAACGCTGGCCAGTAGGATTGGTACAGGGTTTTATTGACGACCTTCATGGCGTGGCGGTAGTGAACGCGACTGCTACGTAGGAGGCGTGGTTCGATTCCCGCTCAGTGCAAATATTTGTGTTCATGAACATGAATGTTTGCATTGGTCTGGGTGTTTCTATGTATCTAAGTATGTTTATTCACATTCTAGAAACCGTCACACAAGCTAGTTAAACTATGCTTACTGTGACTCTAGGTGGCGTTGTGTAGATTGTCCTAGAATATTAATAAAAAAATATTTACCTCATATAATCCGAAGGGTGTCGCCTTCGAATGAGATGAGCTGAGGTGTATTATTGATCCGTCACTACGCGGATAACGGTGTTCAGTTATTCCTGCTGTTTTATAGACGAGTTACTGGCGCAGATCTTAAGCCAAAAACACCCTCTAGTTGCTCAGAAATTCATATAGTAAGTGTTAGTAGCTTTTGTTCAATCTTTCCTTTTTTTTATTTCAGATCATGCTTCCGTGAAATTGGCGGCCTCCCTTTGGATAGGTCTAAGGTCTACTGGAGGTATCCGCACTCAACGGGAAGAATACCCACATTAAGATCGTATCGATATGGGTAAGCTAGCCGCCATCTTTTTAACTCACTTTAATAAAAACACTACTCCACCCACGTGACTGTCGGTTACCGCGACCTAAACGCCATCTGTGCAACTTCAATTCTATATTACCAATCATAACTCTGGTTCCACTTAACCGATTGCAATCAACCAAACATAAGATTTTAAGTTCGACCAAACTCCTTCAAACAAAAAAACCGCATCGAAATCCGTTCAGTAGTTTTTACGTCCATCGCGGACAAACATAATTTTTTACAATTATATAACACTTATAATAAAAATGTAGCTACCTCAGTTCGTAAACTCCCTCACATTCATACTCTAAATCCTTTTATCTGGTTACATGAAACATAAGTAGTTCAGTTTGTTTATTTTATTAAGGGTACGTAATTTGACTTCATCTCGCCCGGATGGTATGCTGAAGGCAAAGTTTCAGGAAAGAGGGTTACCATAACACAAATGTGCAGTGTTACAACAGCGGCGCTCAGCTTGACGGCCTCATCAGATGCCTTTTCACGCGCCCCTTATAACCCTAACTGTAGGAAGAAGGAAATACGTGAGTTGCTAAGGAATTCCAAGAAGCTTGGTTCTTGATGGAATTTTCTGCACCATATGCGGTGACATTGTACAGTATAGGAAAGAAGAGATTTATAACTACCTATATTTTCTTATTGCAGACGAGAAAACCTGGTTGATACACGTGCTATATATAATCACAATAAATACCTCATAGATACTACAAAGGAACTACCATTACTAATTTTACCTCAAGAACTATTTGAATCAAATGGAAACGATGAAGGAATTATTATAAAAGCTGAACAAGATAACAATGTTATAGATGTGAATGACAAAGAGAAGCGTGTTGTTAAACGTGAAATACCTGATTTAACCGGGTCAAACTTTATACTAGGCGCGACTATAGGATACAATGTAAGCCATGGCATACGTGTAGGTCCTGCGAAAGAAGACTATATTTCAAAAGAAGATTTTTATTTATTGAATGATGCTCCAATGAGAAGCGTGAGTAATCCAGCTAAAATTGGTGAAGGCTTCATCGATTGAATGAAGATGGTACTAATGTAAAAGACTATCTAAATGATATTAATAAGTACTTTGAGAACTACAATTTGTACGCCTAACTAAACCACCAAAAATACACTAGCCTTTAATTTATTTAAAAATATAATAACATTAAACATAGAGCCACCATGTTCTGCATGCATATCATCAGGCGTGGTGCAGTCAATTTGACAATCTAAATATAATAAAAATATTGTTATTTCAAAAGTATAAGCCTCCGTGGCGTAGCGGTAGTGCATGCGACTGCTACGCACGGGGCGCGGGTTCGAACCCCGCTCAGTGCAAAAAGTTGTATGCATGAATATGGCTGTTTGCACTGGTCTGGTCGTGCCTCGGAGAGCACGTTAAGCCGTCGGTCCCGGTTGCCATACAAACATCTATGGCAGTCGTTACGGGTAGTTGGAGCCCTCTAAAACCCAACCAGTCTAACTTGGAACTTCGATATCGCCATTGGTCATTGGACCATAGGCTGTGGAGGTATCGAAGTTCAGCCGCAGCACAGTTAGACTGGAAAGCCGACCCCAACTGAGTTGGGAAAAAGGTTCAGAGAATGAGTGTTATATCAAAAGTAATAAGATATGGAAAGGAATGCAATTTGAGTCCAATCCATAATTTCGTTTGAGATTATGCTACACCAGCGCCATTTCTGATTTGTTTTTTTTTTTAATATGAGAAGTAAAGTTCAAAACTTCCTGCCTCATGAGATGCTTTTTAATTATTTTTTTTTATTTTCTTTAAAAATTTGTAACTATCTGGTAATTTAGATTTGTTAAATCATTAACTTATTCAAAATGGACTCTTCAAAGTTGATTCCACGTATTTATAGGTTTATGCATTTCGTTATAAATTGCGATTACTTTTCGTACATATTGTTAAGTTGTAAAATTTGACTATGGCATGTAGAAATGTGTTGAACACATTGTTTTTTTTATTCATAATTCATTCTCCATTTGAAATGTATGTATGTAAACTGTGTTTGACAGATTGATTTTTTAAATTGATTGATTTGTAAAATCTATTCTTACATTATATTTTTTATAGCTTTAGTCAAATTTCGACCTGAATTATGATCTCTATAGTTGTATAATAATTAATTTATTGTATTTTTTAACAACTTCTAGTCCATCTAATGTATTAAAGAGTTACTCAAAGATATTGCTCTACAATTTATATTTTGGGTTATTTTACTAAAATTGACTTTAGCATTGATCGGTTGTTTGTGAATTAGAGTTTGAGAACTCCTTGTTAATTTATGTAATAGTTTTAAATAGATGTTTCTTATTTAAGTTAATCACTATTTTGTAATTAGCTATTAAAATATAGACAACTATGTACGTGATTTAAAATTTTAGTACTGAATTTTCGGATTAACAGAATATTTTTGACTATTGACTTTATTTCATTCATATTCAAATCAATTTATTGAGGAAAGATTCATATGTTTTGGTATCTGCTTCTTGTAATGATTCTACCACAGAAGTAGTAGGAATTCGACACGATAGTTTCAGTAAAGGAACCGATGTAGTTAAACTACAGCCGTCCATTACTAGTAATTACTTTGAGTGGTGGAATTCAGAGGGCACATGAGAACACCACCTAAGTAATTGTACAGAATGAAAGCGGGTGGGCGGAATTTCAGCTCATCGCGTTTAGTTTATGTTGTAACAGTATTATTAATATATATTTTAGATATAGCTGCTTTTTGTAAGAATATACTTAGGTACTTGTTGAATACATTATAATAAACGTATCTGAAGTATTTTGTGTTTCATTGTGTTTGTGTTTAATAATGTATTATTGTACATAAATACATATTATGCTCACACCCGTAATCCCCGAAGGGGTAGCAGAGGTGTTATTAAATACCCACATTTCGCTATGATTTATAGTCCCACGTATTAGAGGGCGACCCTATTGCCGCCAATCCGGCACTTTGTCAAATAATGGGTATGCCGAAAATAAATTCCTAATCGAAAATGTTGCAGTTTAAAAAGTTTGGAAAAAAAATCATAGTGTTTGTTAATAAGCCCGAAATAGTCTATCCTATTTCTGCAGTTGTTCTCTAACCTTCCAACCCTAAGGCTTAATTCAAATGGAAACAGTTCAGTTCAGGAGGAACCAGTTTTTAATTACCTACTTTAAATATATCAACTTTCGACCATTTTTCTGCATAGTCTGAATTGACATTAAATCGTTGACCCTACAAAAAGGCTTAATCAATGCAATTCGGGGTTCAATATCATAACATAAACTCACGCCTATATCCCCGAAGGGGTAGGCAGAGGTGCCAGCACCTACATTTCGCCAGTTTATGTTTATTTCCCAATGTAATAGGTGGTGAGCCTATTGCCATTAACCGGGCACTTCGAAAAACTTCGCAATGTCATTGGTGTGTGCCATGGTTTAATATTTAAGAGAAATGACATTATTAGAAATGAAGAAGAATTCAAGAAGGGTATTAGAAAGTTTCTACAGGGTAGGCAGCACTAGTGAAACGCCCCTGGTGTTGCAAATGTCAGTAGGTAAATTTTTATTAAACAATTCATACATACATATAATACATCCGTAAATTAACATAATGTTAGTAGTATAATTGACAATAGTGTCATATAAGTTGCAAACAATGACATAAATTTTCTTCAACTGTCACATTTATAAGAAATAATAATATTATTTATAGTACATTGTTTTATTTCTCAGAATTATTACGTAATATGCCAATTACTTTACCTACAAGAGTTCAAAGAGAAAATATGCCACCGTAAATAAAGTAAATCAACAAATTAAAATGATATACTACATGATATAATACTAGATATTATTACAATATCAATATATATAGGCACCGCGGTAGCCTAGTGGTATGGGTAATGGACTGCTGAGACGAGGTCTCGGGTTCGATCCCAGGTTTACCATGGCATATGCCAATGACTTTTCGATGCTTTTCAAAGTTATGTATGTATTTATCGCAGGTTTATAAGTGCCCGGTTAATGGCAATAGGCTCGCCACCTTATTGGGACCTAAACATAAACGGTAATGTGTGTGCTGGCACCTCTGCCTACCCCTTCGGGGATACAGGCGTGAGTTTATGTTATGTTATGTTACGTCAATATTAAAATTACTGTGTGCTAGGTATTCCCCGCTATTTCAATATCAATATTACTGATAAAGATTTATTGTTTATTCATTTTAGCACGTGTATATATAAATATTTGCTGAAGCTAGGGAATATCGGGATACTGTGTCGATATTTGGAGCTTTGGAGTTAGGGGTTATACCCATTAAAAAATAACCATAACCACAACGACATAAAATCTTAAAAAATAGACAATTTATACCGGTTGCCTTTTACATTATTGGTAGACGTTACGGATAGTTCGAACTCTAATAAGTCCGACTAGTCTAACGGTTTCGTTGTCGCCACTTGGTTATGGAGGTCAGATGACAGTCGCTTTACTCTCTGGGATAGCTCCGCAAAGCACTTACTAGAAGCTCTCGATACGTTGCAGCGACGTGCGACCTACATTATTGGAAGTTCTGAGGTCACAAATAATCTCGAACCTTTGCAGATGCGTAGAGATATTGCGTCCCTGGCAGTATTTTATCGTCTTTACCATGGTGAATGCTCTGATGAGTTGTTCCAATTCATTTCACCCTCTCCTTTTTTACACAAGACAACACGTACAGGGCTCGGATGTCACCCGCATACGGTGCAGAATATTCCATCAAAAACCAAGCGATTCGGTGAGTCTTTCCTCTGCCGTACTATTAAGTCTTGGAATTCCTTAAAGATAATGTTCACATTCAGTTGGGTGAATATCCCAGCGGCAAATATTACATGTCTTCACTGGTAATCGCGGTGTAAAATGACAGAATTTTTCTTTTTATTTTTTTAATGTGAACTGTGTAACTTGGTCTACTTGGGGCAACATTTTTTTTATTATAAATGTATAATAGTAATTAAGGAATAAAAAAAATCACTTCAAAATTCAAGTTTGGTGGCTTGTCCCGTTTCCCTTTTTTTACATAAATGCATTCACTAAACCAAAACCCTAAGGTTTAATAAAAAAAATATATTTCGTATCTACATGTACAAAACACATTATCTTAAAACAATTTAAACATATGAGAAAATATTATTTAAAACCGCAGGATAACCGAATCAAAGTTTGTCCAACCAAAAATCTAAATTTTAGGATCACTTTTTCAATTAACTATAAATCAAAGTTACGTGCGTGTGAGATGGATGCGACCTATTTACTGCTCATCCCTCATTCGTGCGCCCGCACTCGTGTGTGACAATTATGTATTTAGTATTGTGATTTCCTGCCAAAAAGGTAAGGAACATTTTACGTGGGAAGGGGGACAAGAATTGTTCAATATTTGGTGGAACGATTTGCTCTTGAATACAAAGTGTTTTACTAGTTAAGTACACATTATAGGTAGTGATTTAGGTTACACATACATCCGTGTTATTATTTTAATTGTAACTTAAACTCTCTATTTTTAAAGATTTATTTTACGCCTGGTCTCAATGTTGGTGGCTCAATTTTGGTGGTTTTGGTGGCGTTTTTCGCCACCAAAATTGAAAATTTGCCACCAAAATATTTAAAAGTACTGTATTATATACCAGTTAGGGTCTGGTTCCAACATAACGACATGACTTCATCATTGTACAACAGTACGACGTCTCGTTCATCGCTGGACAACACGGGCGTGTTATCCAACAACCACAATCATGTCGTCCGACGATGAACGACGTCGTATCTTTACACGATGATGAGATCGTGTCGTTATTATGGAACCAATAGTTAATAAATATACTAGAAGGAGAAGACGTGGAAAGCCTGGGCCAGAACAAGCAACGGATGAATGGAAAGAAGATGTTGAATATGATAGTGAAGACGAAACCGATACAGAGAGCAACAACAGGACTATGGAGATTGAGAATACAACAGATTGTCAAGAAAATGAAATAGAAGTAGAAGGAAGAGTCAGAGTACTTCGTGCTTCAACATCTAGCGCTGCCATTGCTCAACCTCTAGCTTCTACATCTCGTATCACCACCGCACCACCTCTTGATTCTACAACTCATGTCACTACCGCACCTCTTGATTCTACATCGCGTGTCACCACTGCACCCTCCCTTTTGTTTTTGGAAGAACCCAATTCTGATGAAGATGAAATAGACTGGAAAAAGAATGACTGGACAAATGATTTAAATGTGCGTTCCTATGATGAAAACTCACTTCAATCGCAGATTCATTTTCCAAGTAGATCAAGACCAAATTGCTTATTTTGAATCATTTTTTGATAGTGATGTTATTGAAAACCTGCTAGTTCAAACGAACTTGTTTGCAAGACAATCAAATATAAGAAACTATACCGAAATTACTAAAAAAGTACTGAAGGCTTATCTTGGAATGCTAATACAAATGGGGTACACAAATATCAATAGGTTACGACAATCTTTATAAAATTCGCCCACTACTTGATCAAATCAACAAGAGATGTCAAAATAATGCGAAAAATACAAATTTCAGTCCATTGATGAATCAATGGTGAAATTCAAGGGCCGCAAAATTTGGGCTAGAGCAGATAGCAGGAGTGGTTATTTATTTCAGTTCCAGATTTATACTGGCAAAGGTGACACCGTGCAAACTGGTCTGGGAAGTGGTGTGGTAAAAACTCTAGCCCAATCACTTATGGATGATGGTAACTCAGCACATCTTTGCTTTGACAACTTTTTCAGTAGTTATGATCTTCTTCAGTATTTGTACGACCATAATATATACACGGTGATTTTATATAGTGGTTTTGGAAAAAGAATATTTGGTTTCACTCACAGTTTCGGTAGCAAAATCGACTAAAAGTTTTAATTTTGAAAAGAAAAAAAAAATACTTTATGTATGGCAATAATGTGCAGGTGAACAGAAAAATGTATGGGACGTGTAAAAAAAAAATTTTTTTTCGCCGAATTAGGACTTCCTTACGATTTTACTATCGAAATTGTGGCCAAAATCTTTTTTTCCAAATCCACTATAAAATCAACCGGTATAGCACAGCAACTGCGAGTAATGATAGATTGGGAATCCCTGTTTTAGTAAAGAAAGCTACAGGTGTAGGAAATAGTGAAGAAATCATGAAAAGGCAGAGTACAAAACTGAAACAACTTGAAAAAGGGCAATACAAATGGCGAGTTCAGAACAATGTGGGGTTTGTCATCTGGAAGGACGCAAAATTAGTGACCATTTTGAGTACAGCCGAAAGGCGAAACACCCAAAAGAGGAGGCTATTTGACACCGAACACAAAAGGATGGTAGTAAAGATCCTTTTCCTGTCCACGCTCAGTTTTAGAATACTCAAAGCAAATTTGGTTTTTGTGATTACATAAAATGAAAAATATTTTTTCACAATGGAGTTTTATTAACCTTAGAATTATATACTGCTAAACTCCCAAGAATCTGTGGGTTTGAGTTGGCGAGATTGAGGTTTGTGAAAGAAATTAAATTTTGCTTCCACTGATTTTCAAGTTTGGTGGGCGATTTTAAATTTTGGTGCCACCCTAAACTTAAAACTGAATTATTTCAAAAAGTTATTGATAGATTTGAAGCCCTCTTACAGATTCTTCTAACTTTGACTATCTATTTTCAAACTGCGTCCTTATTTTTTACAAAAGCCAAAGAATAAATTCCGCCACCAAAATTGACAAAAAATACGTATTGTTGATATTGACCCAGTTGCATGAATAAAACTTAGGCTTCTTTTATTCCGGGAATAGGTTCTCACAAAACAATTAGTTTCTATCACTGAGTGTGTGAAATGAATGAGAGTGATATCTAAATAATACACTTTGATTTCCCTGAATGCGTTTAGATTAACCCGCGACCTTCATTCAGATATAACTATCAATTTATCATGCGAACTAGTACAGGAGCACCAAATAAACACACATACACGATAATATGTGCTTCTGAACTGTTTTTTTGTAAGATAAGAGGTTACCACGGGTCATGGACGCTTGCTTCACTGGAGGTGTCACATGCGGGTTGTAACTGGGCAAAATTTATCAAATAGGTAAGCAAACATAATGAAAAGAAATAACAAAATCATAACTCTGGCTTCTGGAAAAATGTGGGCAGTAACGAAAGAAAATTTGATTTATGTTATTAGCAATTTTATTTATTTTAATGTGGAAAGTGAAAGATCGGGTGCTATGCATTGAGATGAGAGGCATATTTTAGCAGTGGACTGCAGTGGACTGCAGTAGGCTGGTTGATTGTTTGTGGAGAATTTAATTTTTTGGGAAAAATACGAATTCAGGAAACCGGCTTCCAACATGCAGGTTATGGGTGGAGAGCGGATAAAGAAGAGACTACTTACAGTCCATTCTGTAAACTTTTATAAATGTTTTATTTAAGTTTCTATAAGTGCCTATCAATGAATCATCAATACCATCAGTAACGAAAGAAAATTTCATAGCAATTTTATTTATTTGTTTCTTGGTGAATATAAAGTGGATGCGGCAGGTGGGTGATCGAGTGTTATGCATTGTGAGAGGCATATGTCCGTCGTAGCATCCTGTCGGGTAATGGTCACTAGATCAATTTCAGGAATCTGTCAAACTGTAATCATTCATTTTCCTTAAGTATAGGTCTGCTATGTCACTGTTCAACAATCAAAGTTCGCTAAGATAGCTGACCTTAACTCTTGCATGTATGTTATTGATAGCACTATAAACGCATTCTTAATCAACAGACACGGTGTCAATGAGCCCGGATCTATAATAATTGCTTTACTTTATATACTACTAGCTGACCCGCGCAACTTCGTCTGCCTCAACCCCGTTTTTGCAACATTTTTTACTTTTGCTCCTCACTAGTTAGTTGTAGCATGATGTTGTATACATATAAACCTTCCTCTTTAATCACTCTATTTATTAGAATAAACTGCATCAAAATCCGTTGCGTAGTTCTGAAGATTTAAGCATACAATAGGACATAAGGACATAGGGATATAGGGACAGAGAACACGACTTTGTTTTGTACTATGTAGTTATAGTGATAGTCATATATTTAAGTATGCCTGTAAGTCCCCAAAGTCACCCACATTTCGCTAACTATTATTGTTGGTGCCACGTAATTGAGGGTTTAATTACTGTTATACTGACACTTGTCCTGAGTCCCACCAATCTCACGGGACGGGGATTAGTTGTTCCCTTCACACTAATGTTGAAGTAGGCGGTAAAATAACTGGCGATGAATGAGGTTTACGCAAAAAATTTCTTTCAGAATTGGAGGGATGCCCTTCTCCTATCTCCTCCCCCTGGAAGGCATAGTGCTCTGATGAGACCGTGAAACTTACGACTACTATTGTACCTAGTCTAGTGTTATTTTTACTTGTGAACCCTCATTTCAGAGACTTACCCTATCTTTTACTATTAGGCGAAGTGAAGTCATTAAGACGGTTACAATATTTACATATAAAAAAATGTGCGTATCTGTTGAATAAGCAAAATATTTTTCTAACATAACATTACATTAACACATGCCTATTATCTCTGAAGGAGTAGACAGAGGTGTTAGCACAGACCTACTCGTACATTTCGCTAATTTATGTTTAGGTCCCAATGTAATAGGTGGTGTACTACCATTAACTGGGCACAACCAGCGATAATTACTTACACACATATCTTCGACCAGCATCGAAAAGTTATTGGTGTGTGCTATGGTAAAACCTGGGCTCAACCCGAGACCTTATCTCAGCAGTCCATTACCCATACCACTAGGCTGCCGCGATTTTTTTATTCTTTTTATTTTTGTCTGTATTTTTTGTCCTTCTTAAAAACTAGTCTAACTAAACATTCGCAGAAATAAATGATCGTTGACAATATGTAGTTTCAGATGATAAAAATCATCAATCATTTCCAATTAGAGCATATGGCTGCCAGGCATGGCAAGAGTCAAGATGTCTGACTTATGAATAATATCTGATTAGATTGTTAATGACTCAAGTAATGTTTCAAAGGGAAACCCATATTAGTATTTCAGCATATTATTATGATGCATTAATGACTAAACAGCTTCAAATTGCATGAGTGTTCTTTCTATCTGCAACTATTGAAACATGAGTAATTGGTTTGATTTTAACTTTGTGTGCTTCTTTTTAGAACACGTCAATATATTTGCGCTGACGACACAGAATGTCTCTGTTCTTACAGGGGTTGCGGCACGAGTGTTATTCCTCGAGTATTACACTTGCCCATAGGCCACGGTAACCACTTACCATCAGGTGGGCCGCGTGCTTGTCTGCGACCTAAGTTGTATAAAAAAAAATAACTTTTAATATATAGGTGCGTCCATATTTGTGACATCAACAATGGACCGGACAGCGTGGCATTAATACATGAGGTTGAGTGTGGATGTAACAACTTGTGGCTGATGGTAAACAAATTAGAGTTGTGCTGACACGGCCACCAATCGATCGATGATTTCATTCAAGGTCAGCTGAATACGCGACGGATACGAAATTCTGACACGGTCACGGTAAAATGTTACATCTATAAATGTATGCCGGCGCACGTGTTTCCTTCTTCCTACAGTCCCGGATCCTTTAAACGGGGCGTGAAAACTGAGCGCAACCAGCACTGTACGTGTTTGCAATGGTGACCCTCTTTCGTGAGACTTTGCCTCCAGCTTAACATCAGGCGAGGTGGAGTCAAATTGCCGTGGCATAAATAAAATAAAAATGTAGATGCGATATATGATGGAGGACCGGGTGGTGTGACGCCCATTAGAAGAGGTTTATGGGCAACACAAAACAAAGAGGTTTATGGGCATATTCCGTTTGGTGACAGCGTCCGTGACGTGGCGGTAATGCACGCGACTGCTACGCACGGGGCGCGCGGGTTCAATCTCCGCTCAGTGCAAAAACTTGTATGCATGAATATTGTATGCAAAAACTTGTACGCTGTTTTCACTGGTTTGATCGTGCCTCGGTTCCCATACAAACGTCTATGGCAGTCGTTACGGGTAGTTGGAGCCATTTTTTTATCGTCTGCAAAATCCCCACGGATACCACCTCTGCCAAAAAAGGTGGAGGTGAGTATGTCGAACTCGAACCGACCAAAACGCACGCCTTCCATGGATCCTTGATTGCCGGAGGTAAGATTATACAAGACATATCTTTCGCACCCCTGCAGACGCGGGGCATGGTAGTTGGAGCCCTGAAAACTACAACAAGTCTAACTTGGAACTACGATATCGTCATTGGACCATTGGTTGTGGAGTCGCTTCACGGAAAATATTGTAGTTCAGCCGCATCACAGTTAGACTGGAAAGCCGACCCCAACTGAGTTGGAAAAAGGTTCAGAGATGTGAAGGAAAAGATGAATTACCACCCCATCCCATCTGAAGGGCGTCGTAAGAGGCGAATACCGGAAAAATAGGTAGACAATATCACTTCGAGAGAAAGAAAGTATATTATATCCTGTACCAATCCTGGTTATAGTGTAAACAGTAGGCCATAACCTTGAGAGAGGTTATCCCAACATTGGGAAAGGTCTACCTCCAGCTATGGACTACGGTAACTCGATTGATTACTGTTTGTTGTTTGTTCAAACTGGAGTTTTCCGCACTTAGCCTCTTGATTGGGCTATTGTGCGTGTGGTGATACGTCTCCCCGCTCACTCCAACCATCCCAGGTCTTCCCAGAAAGCAAGGAGTTTGGAGAAACTTCTGCAGGCTTCTAGAAGCGTTGCCGGTGATTGGAGCAGTTGTGCCCGTTGATGCGCCACACTACTACATTCTATAAGGACGTGTTGTGGCGTTTCTTCTGCCTCCATGCATCTTCTGCACTTAGGGCTGTCGTTTATACTTATGGTAAACAGATGTTTGTTTCGGGAACAGTGGCCCGTAACTATGCCTATGATCTTACGTACCTATGTTGTCCCTCTTATTGATTGATTATAGTTTAATCGAATCGTATGAAGAGTAGTGACATCTTTTGCAATTTTTTGTAACTAATTTTCAAAAAGTTTCAGCTCCTAACAGCCAGATGGCCTTCTTTAAAACATACACTATACTTATTATATCTGTTCAATGAATATATCTCATGTTGATGTTCCCCAGATTGCGGCTACTCTTGTTTCCAGGGGAATTCCTGTATGATAAACGGTTCGACGTTTGGTTCGGTCAAACGTGTTCCAACTACAGTACAGTGTGTGGTTAACTAAAGCTTTCTCTACTTAACAAGTGTATGGAATCGCACTCTGTGTAAAGTTATGAATTTAAAAGTGTGTTATGAATTGAGATAATTAATGCTGATTCATTTTGACGTTTAAAATTGTTAGGCTTATATGAGCGGGTCCAGTGAAAGTCTGATAGATATTTGTGATGTGTTCGGTTTAGTATCCAAAAAACTCTATAACATCAGTGTGGAACCAACTTTAGGAGTGTGTTGTATATCTTCTATGATTGTGATTTCAAAATTAACTAATACCTTAGTATAATTAATTAATAATATCGTTTTTCCGTAAGATTTACACTATTTACGGGCATTTTTTAATATCACGCTGATTTTCGCGGTTTTCAAGAAGTTAATCGAATTATTGAACGAAATTAAAACTATTTTAGCAAATTATAATAAATACAACTGTCAGTGAATGAATATTACGTAAAATTAACCGGAAAATAAATGAATGTGCTTACATTTAAGTGTATTTTTAAGTGATAACTTGTTTAAAACAATGATGGGGTATAGAAACTGTGGAAATATATTACATGGGACATTGGACATGGAGTTTTTGTATTGATTACTTCATCATGGAACTTGTAATAGTTTTGTTTTGGCGCCTTTTTGCTGCCATCTTTCTAATGTAAGTATAATCTGTGGTTTTCATATTTAACGGTATATAAACAAACTTTTTACTCTCTGCTTTTATTTTATTGATGTAGGTATAGGTTTATTATTTAAGATCTTCGATAACAGTAGAATTAATAAATATTTTTTATTATTATTAAACATAACATAACAATCATAACATGACATAAACTCACGCCTATATCCCCGAAGGGGTAGGCAGAAGTGCCAGCACCCACATTTCTTGCACTTGTTTCTAAATGCACTGTAAATCATTAAGTATATATTATTTGTAAGGTGATAAATTAATAAATAATAATAATAATACCGCGGTAGCCTAGTGGTATGGGTAATGGACTGCTGAGACGAGGTCTCGGGTTCGATACCAGGTTTTACCATGACACACACCAATTACTTTTCGATGCTTTTCGAAGTTATGTGTGTACTTATCGTAGGTTTATAAATGCCCGGTTAATGACATTACATTAGGACCTAAACATAAACTGGTGAAATGTGGGTGCTAGCACCTCTGCCTACCTTTCGCGGATTACGGGCGTGAGCATATGTGTGTAAATTGCAAGGTTTGGATTACAACAGATAGCGCATCCAGCAAAGAAGTGAATATTGAGATGACTGCAAAGATTCATAGAAAATTCATCACTTCAAATACATATGTATCAAGTGCAGGAAGATGATACGAATGATTCACAACAGATACTTTATTGGTTTTCTCACAACTGACTCACGATAGTCATCTCTTATCAATCAAATTTATGTAATGTGTTACACAGAAAACACATTTAATTACAAGTGGGAATTCCTCAAAAGTTATATTAAAATCAATCTAAGACTTTATTACTGAATCATTTTTCTATTGAGAATTACATATTCATAAATACATAGGTACGTCCATTGGTTGTGGAGGTCAGATGGCAGTCGCTTAGACTGGAAAGCCGACCCCAACTGAGTTGGGAAAAGGTTCAGAGAATGATGAATTACATAAGTACGTACAATGAACTACCGAGCTTGGAAAAGTTTCAAACTGCGGATCGATCAAGCTTAAAATATTAACTAAAAAGTTTAGACGTATTCTTATCAAAAAAGTTCATATTGTCGAATTTACTCTTCGTTGCGTAAATACGCACACCAATGACACGCGTGCATCGCCTACATAAAAAAAATATTGTCAAATCGGCCTGTGCACTATTCTTGTAATTTCCGAACCCAATTTGCCCTGTAAAGTTTAGGAATATTTAATATAAGCTCCTAGAACACTAATTAGTCCCTCATTTAGTTTTTTGTTTGACGACATTCCAATATCGTTATACCATCTGTCAATCTTTGATGTATAACTTACTATTGACCCGCGCAACTTCGTTTGTGTCACCCCGTTTTTGCAACATTTTTCATTCCTGCTCCGTACCTGTTGGTCGTAGCATGATGTTATATACATATAAACCTTCCTCTTTAACCATTGTATCTATTAAAACAAACCGCATCAAAATCCGTTGCGTACTTTTAAAGATTTAAGCATACAAAGGGACATAGGGACAGAGAACGCGACTTTATTTTATACTATGTCACTACACATAAGCTCCAGGAACACCAATTAGTCCCTCATTTAGTTCTTTGTTCGACGACATTCCAATATTGTTATACCATCTGTCAATCTCTGATGCACAACTTATGCGAACGCTGACTCATTCGGTTCATTGCGGTCTCCCAATTTATTTGGGACCATGATTCGATATAACTGTAAAAATTGCGAATCATTATCTGCTAAAAGAATTTCTTTTTTGTAAGCAATGCGTAAGTTACACATCTGATGAGTGTTTTAATGAATATAACTAGGGATATTAACATAAGAGGTAGGCAGAGGTGTATGAAACACCCACATTTCGCGAACTATGGTTTTCGGTCCTATGTAATATTGCCGCCAATCGGGCACTTTGTAAAAAATTTGTATGCCGAAAATAAATGCTTAACCGAAAATGTAGCAGCTAAATAAATTTTGACCCGATTCCTTGCTATGCGGTATAAATCGCTAGGAAATTAATTACGTGCTTAGCCGCATAAGCACTACCAATTAACGTATTGGAGAGTATCAGACGGAATAATGTGCTGTTTAAACAAATGTGGACGAAATAGTTTGGAGGTAGAGAGTTATCGGCTTAGTAAGGTTAGTGATTTAAATTCAAAAATCATTTATCTATACTAATATTATAAAGAGGAAAGATTTGTTTGTTTGTTTGTTTGTAACGAATAGGCTCCGAAACTACTGGACCGATTTCAATACTTCTTTTACCTCTAGAAAGCTAAAATATCTAGAAGTAACATAGAATATATATCATCACGCTTTAATTATCCAAGGGAGCGAAGTAATAATCATAAATCTCAATCGATCCGCTAAATTTCTATACACTGGCACTAATATCGACAGCAAGGAAAAGTAGTATAGAGAGACAAGTAGAGAATCGAGTAGAGTAGTACAACGGGATAATCGACATCCACGCGGGCGGAGCCGCGGGCAACAGCTAGTTCTGTATATACTAATAAACGGAACTTACAAAACCTCATCATTAAAAATAGATTTTAAATTAGTTTAGTAAAACTACAGAACTTCGATATCGTCAATTTGGTTGTGGAGGTCCGATGGCAGTCGCTTCACAGAAAATATAGACTAGATATTTTGTCCAACTGGGGAAGTACCTCCGCCCTACAGAAGACCGCGGTCATAATAACCATCGTGTTGTGTTCCCGCCGGTAAGTAGGATAGCCAGAGCTCACTATACCCATCCTTCCCCTCCCCTTCCTAGCCTCCCCACCCCTTCCCAGCTCTCCCCCTTTCCCTTCAGGGTGGGCAGCGCCTGTGTGACACTCTTAGTGTTGCACACGTTCATAGGCCACGGTGGCCGCTTTCCATCAGGTGGGCCGTGTGCTTGTCTGCCACCTACGTAGTATAAAAAAAAAAAAACTAGAAAGTCGACCCCAACTGAGTTGTGAATAAGCTCAGAGAATTATAATGAGATTAGTTTAGCAAATGAACTATCGTACCGGTTCTAAATGCGGCGCCGGCTTGGGAAGACTCCGGCAAGAAACTGAACGGGTTTTTGTTTGCAAATTGTTCAAAGGGAATGTACTTATCTTTACCCGACTATGGCAAAACCAAAGGAAGGTTATGATTTTGATAGGCTATTTGTGTATTGAGGTTCATCTGTTCCCTCATAGCTCCTCAAGTACTTATTAGAACAGGATAAATAAGTACCTTATTTAGAAGCGTCTTTTTTATAATATCACGCCTATATCCCCGAAGGGGTAGGCAGAGGTGCTAACACCCACATTTCGCCAGTTTATATTTAGGTCCCAATGTAATAAGTGGCGAGTCTTGCCATTAACCGGGTACTTATAAACCTGCGATAAATACACACATAACTTCGAAAAGCATCGCAGTCATTGGTGTGTGCCATGGTAAACCTGGGATCGAACCCGAGACCTCGTGTCAGCAGTCCATTACCCATACCACTAGGCTACCGTAGGCGTCTTAATTGTCTGCTGGTAATAGGTTATGCGAGTATGACTACACTATTTGACTATTGGTAATGGTTCTACCAGAAATGAACCGACTAAAACCGCGAGCCGTCTCGCGTCTCAATTACAGGAGTGGGATAGGATAGTGTAAGCACCAACCGGTGATAACCTCTCACCCTCAAGCCAACGCTCGGTGAAACAGTTCATCTCTTACCTTCTTTTTTGTCCTATAAACAATCCCCAAGGACACCCTTCCATGAGAGCCGGTTGGTAAAGTTATGTCGGACTCGAACCGTATAAACGCACACTGCCTTTGGGTCTTTAGTTGCCGGAGGTGAGATAGTAGCCAACATATCCCTCGCACCCCGACAGACCCAGAGACATCTGTTTCAAGATAGTCCTTTTCGAGTGAGAGCCAGAAGACACTGATGGATATCGTGCGCTGCGAGGCAAGCAGATTCTTACAGCAGCAGCCCATCCCTTACATGCTCATTTTATAGCTTTACAGATGACATTTTTTTTTATACTACGTAGGTGGCAGATAAGCACACCAGGCCCACCTGATGGAAAGCGGCCACCGTGGCCTATGAACGTGTGCAACACACGCGCTGCCCACCCTGAAGGGAAAGGGGGAGAGCTGGGAAGGGGTGGGGAGGCTAGGAAGGGGAGGGGAAGGAGGGGTATAGTGATCTCTGGCTACCCTACTTACCGGCGGGAACACAACACGATGGTTATTATGACTGCGGTCTTCTGTAGGGCGGAGGTACTTCCCCAGTTGGACAGCTCATTTCGGACGGGAGATACCGTCGTGTCCTACCTCCGTGACATCTAAATTAAGTAATGTAAAGCTATAAGCCCGCTGAGTTTCTTGCCGGAGTCTTCTCAGACCGGGGTCGCGTTTCGAACCGGCGGTGGTCCATTTGCTCACTAATTTGTATAAGTTGATGTTGACGTTTTGTAAGTTCCGTTTAATGGTCTATACAGAATAAATGATTTTTGATTTTGATTTTGTTCCGTTAAAATGGCATTCTCAACCGAGAATATGGATTATAAATGTGATTTCATCCTTAAGCAATTTTCAGGTCAAGGTTGCTTAGACAGCTTTATAGAAAATGGAAATTTTAGCAAGAAAACTGTCTCAAAGTAAGTGAAGTGTAATGAAGAGTGGTGATCTGAATTTTTATATTATCGAAGGCAAGTAAAAATATAGTTGGGAATTGGGATATTTTTACCGCAGTGAGAGCGAAGGTTTTGCTGTGATAACATCATCATGAGAAATATTATAATAGTTTTGATTAGGTTCGCGTTTGCCGCGAGTTTACTGCTGTGAGTATATTTGTGATTAATTGCAATATATATTATACTAGCTGTTGCCCGCGGCTCCGCCCGCGTGGACTTCTGATCCCGTTACCGCTGCTCCATTCCGAGCATTTAGGGGTATGAAATTTAGATGTTGGCCGATTCTCAGACCTCACAAAATTTCATGAGAATCGGTCAAGCCGTTTCGGAGGAGTATGGCAACGAAAACTGTGACACGAGAATTTCATATATTAGATAATGTAATATAGTATAGTGTAATGAAAAGCCGCGGTAGCCTAGTGGTATGGGTAATGAACTGTTGAGACGATGTCTCGGGTTCGATCCCAGGTTACCATGGCACACACCAATGACTTTTCGATGCTTTTCGTAGTTATGTGTGTTTTTATCGCAGGCTTACAAGTGCCCGGTTAATGGCAATGGGCTCGCCACCTATTACATGGGGACTTAAACATGAACTGGGGAAATGTGTGTGCTAGCACCTCTGCCTACCCCTTCGGGGATAAAGGCGTGAGTTTATGTTATGTTATGTTATATTATATAGACTATTTATACTGTTGATTGATGGCACTTGGTGGAATTTGTTGTTACACATATTGAGAACTCACTTGTACTTTTCCACAGTATTTTTATTTTTTAATAGACCTGACCGGTTTCGCCTTACGGCATCCTCAAAGGTTTACGATGACATTATATTGACATTATATTATATAGGTATATTCATGGATTATGACATAGACAGGTAGATAGATAACCGTGAAGTTATACATACTTACAGGAACAAAGTGCACACACAATACCTAGGCGTGGGAAAGTGATAGAATTTTTTCTTAAACGATTATTAAAGACAGCAATAGATATTGCAGTGACGTCGTGGCCGGTTACAGTTAGCGTCAAGTTATGACGTCATGGCTGTTTGCACTGGTCTGGTCGTGCCTCGCAGAGCATGTTAAGCCGTCGATCCCGGTTGCCATACAAACACCTATGGCAGTTGTTATGGGGTAGTTGGAGCCTTTAAAACTCCAACCAGTCTAACTTGGAACTTCGATATCGGCATTGGTCATTGGACCATTGTTGGTTGTGGAGGTCAGATGGCAGTCGCTTCACGCAAAATATCGAAATTCAGCCGCATCACAGTTAGACTGGAAAGCCGACCCCAACTGAGATGGGAAAAGGTTCAGAGAATGATGAGTATCGTATTGTATGATAGAATCACATACGTCACTCCGCATCCTGCATCGCGCAAGCAAAGTTCTCGCGATGCAGGTACAGAGGCATCTTGCTAGAGTATAATTATGTGTCGATTATCTTGCTTCTTCAGTAAAGTTTTCGATCCATTGACCTTTTTTTTATCAAGCGCAAAATCCCCACGGATAGCACCTCCACAAAAACCGATGGAGATGATTATGTCGGACTCGAACCGACCAAAACGCATGCCGTCCATGGGTCCTTCATTGCCGGAGGTGAGATTACACAAGACGCAGACCCGGGGGTCGATCCATTGACCTGAAAATCTTGTTTCATACCCTTACTATGTCGTTTTATGCCGTAGTTAGTTTTTACTTTTTTTGTTCAATGAAGTGTTATGCGTACTATAAGGAAAATTTTAATGGTTACTTAACTATGTGTCGTGTTTACGTCATATACCCACATCAAAATGGTCTAGGGATATTTCCATTAAACATAAATAACTGAAATTCTATTAACTTTTTGTTAAGGTACCTACACATTAAAATAAACCTTATTTAATAGTCTATATAATCTGATAAGTAATTAACTTTTAGATAAAGTTAAATTTTAAAACGACTTAGAAGAAGGGGGAAAAACTCAGAAAAATAATCTTAACTTTATTTTTGAAACATCAAAACCTTAACAAAACAACTATTTTTTTAATAAAAAATGTTGAAAACTTAAAATTAATAATCTGTGGATCCACCTAAGACTCTCTTGACCCATCTGCAGCGGTTCTGCATACTCATAACAAGGATTTTAAAATAACAATGTATAAAACGACAACACACTTAGTCTTATTTTTAATGATACCACCAGCAAATACGAGTACAATAACACAATATAACAATATCACAGTATTATACCTATTATTCTCACCTCATTGGCGCCAGATATATACATAATATTCTAATTTGATAAACAGCAAAGTAAATAAAGTTAAATGTATCCAATTATAGCTTTTAATTATCCTTGTATATACCTTATCCCACTTAAAGACTGCCTCCGTGGCAGTGCATTCGACTGCTACGCACGGGGCGCAGGTTCGATCCCCGCTCAGTGCAAAAAGTTGTATGCATGAATATGGCTGTTTGCACAGTGCACTGGTCTGTTCGTGCCTCGGTTCTCATACAAACATCTATGGCAGTCGTTACGGGTAGTTGGAGCCCTCAAAAGTCCAACTAGTCTAACTTGGATTGGAACTTCGATATCGCCATTGGTCATTGGACCATTGTCAGATGGCAGTCGCTTTACGGAAAATATCGAAGTTCAGCCGCATCACAGTTAGACTGTAAAGCCGATCCCAACTGAGTTGGGAAAAAGCTTCAGAGAATGATACCTTCTATCCCACTTAAAAGGAAAAAAACTCTGTTTTTTATTATCAGCTGCACCAGCAGTAATGAGAAACTATTCGCATGTATGACATAATATGACACAGTGATAACTGATGAGACTGACGCATGAGGAAGTCCTCACTGAAATTGTTGTCATTGCGATTGCGTAGTCCCAAGTTCATTATATTACGTTAAAACGAAATATGACAGTTATAAGTTTGTACCTAGATATTGAAATAAGACGGCTTTTGAACAGTTTTTTTGCGCTATATTTGCAAACTAATAATCAGGTCCTTAGCGGCCGTTCAAATATTACGTAAGCAGTTTTTTTACAACTATTTACCCCCCCATCCCCCTTGTCAGCAAAAGTAAGCAAAGGTCTAGCCCCCTCCCCTTTGCTTACGTAAACATTTTTATTATATTTTTTTTATATTATATTTTAATGATGTATTATAATTTTAAAAATTACAATACGTCTAGTCGCTATAGTATCCAAACGAAACAATACACTGACCATTGACAGACTAGGAAATTTAGACAGTTGAATAGCGCGCGGTAATTCCCCTAATCGGTTCTAAAGAGAGTGCCTCAACGTACGTATTTTTTTTGCGGGAATCCCCGAAAATGCGTTTCGTTTTCAAGCATAGACCATTTTTTACACGAATGGCAACCCCCATTTGTGTAAAAAAGTAAATAACTACCGATGACGTAATCATCATCTGAACTCCCCTACCCCCCATGTCATCCAAAATAAGCAAAACAGAGACACCCCCCTCCCCAGGGTGGCTTACGTAATACTTGAACGGCCCCTTATCGCTGGATGGTTTATGTCACCCTAGTAGAAGCAGGTCGCAGCGATAGCGGCGCTAAGCACAAAGGGTGTCATCTTCGAAAGAAAGGGGCCCGGGTGCGAGTCGTATGTTGGCTACTATCTCACCTCCGGCAATTAAAGACCCAAAGACGGCATGCGTTTTAATTAGTTCTAGTCCGACCGGCTTCTCAACCGGCTGTGGTGTTTATCCGTGGAGATTCTTTGCACGATAAAAGAAGTACAGTACGTCAAAAGTCTCATCGTGGAAGCCTACATTTTTATCAACACCTTCAATATTTCATCAATAAATCATTAAGTAATGAGCTTGGTTAGTCTGCCTGTGTTTATAGGTTCATTTGCTTATTATTTTAACTTTTAACACTACATAGTATAAAACAAAGTCGCGTTCTCTGTCCCTATGTCCCCTTGTACGCTTAAATCTTTTAAACTACGCAAAGGATTTTGATGCGGTTTTTTTAATAGATAGAATGGTTAAAGAGGAAGGTTTATTTGTATACAACATCATGCTACGACCAATAGGTGCGGAGCAGGAATGAAAAATGTTGCAAAAACGGGGTGACGCAGACGAAGTTGCGCGGGTCAGCTAGTTTAAAATAATAAGCAAATGAACCTTAAGAGTATACGCTCCTCCTCAGAGAGTTAGACAGAGATGAATTAACACTATCATCAACAAATTGGAAGGGACGTAGTAAGCCTTCCCGAAGAGCGAAACCTATGCTCGGGCCCTCTCCGTGAGTAGCGGCGCTGCCGTGAAACAAATTACTACACCACGATGGCAACTCAAGGAAATGCCGTCGACTCGACAGAAAAAAAAAAGATCAACAAATAGTATTATGTATAGTGGATGAAACGATGTACATAATAAACTCTTTTTCATTTCATTTTCAACTTTGAGCTAATATTCATAAAGCCGAAAATGCCATGCAGCTTTTGTGATGTCAATCGTGTGATTATGATTACCAATTAGTAGAATTGGTGTTCTGATGTGCCTCTTTATAATCGTTGTTCTTTTTATTTCAGATCCTGTTCTAAAGGAAGTACAGGATTTGTTTTGTCTCGTGGTTTTCATACTCCGAAGGTCTACTTTGTGATACCTGACTCGCCGGATGGTATGGCACCCACCGCAAGATACGAGGATGAGTAAGTTTTTCAACTATGTATTTGTGAATATACTTACTTTTAGTTTTCCTAAGTGATGAATTACGCAATACAAACAAAAGCGGTAGCCTAGTGGTATGGGTAATGGACTGCTGAGACGAGGTCTTGGGTTCGATCCCAGGTTTTACCATGACATACATCAACGACTATTCTATGCTTTTCGAAGTTGTGTGTATATTTATCGCAGGTTTATAAGTGCCCGGTTAATGGCGATAGGCTCGCCACCTATTACATTGGGACCTAAAAATAAACTGACCAAATGTGGGTGCTAGCACCTCTGCCTACCCCTTCGGGGATATAGGCGTGAGTTTATAAAAAAAAAACTACAATATGGGATTCTTCAAGAAGGGCATTAGAATGTTTGCAAGGTGGTGTAAACGACCAGATTCCATGGTGACCACTTTGCATGTGAGCTGAGTGGCTGAGTGCTTGACTGCCACCTAAGTACTATAAAAAAATAATCATCATCATCCCTTTTTTTTAACGTGCGTAAAATTCCCACGGATATCACCTACGCCAAAACCGATGGAGGTGATTATGTCGGCCTCAAACCGACCAATAAGCACGCCGTCCATGGGTCCTTGATTGCCGGAAGTAAGATTGTACAAGACGTATCTCTCGCACCCCGGTAGATCCGGGGACATCTCTCTTGAGATGACCCTCTTCCCCTAATGAGGGGACCATTCTTCCGATCACATCAAAACTTGAACTTTATAGTTTACTTTGTCTACCTGAAGTAAGAAAGAGCAGGAGAGCAAGAATACTTGTACTGGATTCGATCCGTTCCAAAATCCCTTTTTTAACATCAACCCAAAGAGATCTGTACCATAACCTCGCCCTTTAATCAGTAGGTATAACGACTTACAAATCAGATTGACTTGGATACTGAAGAATCCCCGCTCTATCCTGTAATGATTAAATATACGTCATAATTTGTTTACTTTTATTGCAGACCTGACAGAGCCGACCACAAAAACGAAATAGAACAACCCCTGAATGGCATACCTCAAGGACAATACCAGGTCAACGACAATGATCAAGGCATAGTAAATGATATGCAGGTTTTATCAGCTGATGTTCAAGATTACCAGCAAACGCTTGGTCAAAATAATGGTACAGTCCTAAATAATGACAACTATTCAGGCAACTTTATAAAAAGAAACCAACTTGTAATAGGTCCAGTGAATCCATATAAAGTTGACCAAGGTGAACTTGTAGGTGCTAAGAATAGCGAAGAACTTTCCGAAGAGGAAGTATATGGAAGAGCCATAGTTCCAAAGAAAAGAGAAGAAGAAAATTTAAACGACGAGGACTTTTTCTTAAGTGTTATACCTTTGGCTAAACCACCTACTAACACTGATGTTGAAGGGTTTTAAAAAGAAGTATTACCTTATATAAATTATAACAATTTGATCTCTGATTCTATGTAAATTAATGCATTTATTAAATTGTAACTCTGATAGAAGCAGTCGGATTAATCAGAAATTTGTAAAAGAGCTGTACTTATGCAGAGTCTTAGGAGAATAGTCCCGAAAACAACAATAAGGGATACTAATGATCATTTGAACAAAATTGGGCTGCTTTTTTTGAAGGCAATACTTATTGCAATCAAAAAAGTAGTCCAATTTTTTTTAGCTGGTCAGTGGTATTCGCTGTTTTCGTTTTGAGGGAGGAGGAGGGGATCACCCCTTTGAGTGTCATTCAGTGATAATTAAACTAAATTAAATTTAAATGAATTTGGTGGAATGTCCTGTATATGACATGAATATTAGTAACATGAGGCTATTGAATTTAAAGTAAATATTGCTGTTGCTGAAATGTAATTAGAAAGAAATGCTTTTATAATTTCAATCACAGGACAATGAATACACGTATAGTTATTCCTGGATTTCAATGTTTATTTGTGGTTAAGTTGGTTAAGTTTCAAACTGTACGGAAAATAAACCTATTATTTAGAAATTGAATTCTGATTAATGATCTGATTAGTTCAAAAGTTACATTATAATTAGTTTATTGTAATATTTATTAATGTCTAGTCCAATAGACATTTAATGATTTATTTAAATGTGCAACTCAATATTGTAATCGTGTGTATAAGTCGGATTTGAAGTTATCTATCCAATTTTATAGTTCCTACTTCTTTATGTCTTGGTGTTTTGTTGTTTCTATGTTTGTTTTTAAATTGTGTTAAGTATAATATAAATTATAACAATTATCATCATCAGCATTCCTATATTCAATAGTTAGTTAAATAATTGTTTTACTTCTTTTATATATATTCTGTGGTATATCTACATCCACTAGTAAAGGACTGCTGTGGGTTTCAAGATGAATGGATTGATTAATTTATTATTATGAACTGTTCAGATGCTATTGTTTCACGTTATATGCTTGAATTGTAAATCCTTGCTTGCTTTTCTTTAAAAAAATTCTTTATTCAGAGAGAAAAACTGGTTGAATTTTGTTCAATGTCAAAATATTAAACTACTTGAAATTATTACTTAGCATATATTATAGTGCCCTAGATATGTTTTGACTCCAAACACGTCACATATCCTTAACGCAGTACGCGTTTTTTGGGAGTCTTTTCAAGTTAACATGGGGTGTTACAGCAACGGATCAGCTCAAATCCAATCATTGAAGAAATCAAACCAATTCGCACCAGGACCTTGTTTCTCTAGCGACACGAGGTCAAGAATATATTTTGACCTCATATCGCCAGGAACTAAACAACAGTATTATTAATGTTACTGCTATTTTATTAGGAATTTACTATTAGTGCTAAAATGTATCAAGTATTTAATAAATGTGTGTGAAGTATTTTGTGATTTATTGATCGTAGATCGTTGTTAATATGGATATAGGGTCCCTTGATAAAAATTTTAGAACTTAAGAACATCGAATGAGGTGCCCAACTTTCACGCTGGGACCTTGAACAGTGGAGACAGCAGCGAAATTCTAGAAGTTTTGATAAAAATTTGGCTAAAAAGATATTAATGATACCTTATAAGAGGAATTTAGATTTTTATAAAAGAAATTCATCAAGAATCAAGTGGTTCGGTAAGTCTTTCCTTTGCCTCACTATTAAATCTTGGATAGGTATTCATTGGAATGGTAAGGATACTAGCTCACGTGTTTCCTTCTTCTTGCAGTCCCGGGTACTTTAAGTGGGGTGTGAAAAGCCATCACTGATGATGCCATCAAGCTGAGAACACTATATGTGTTTGTAATAGGACTTTACCTTTAACTCTTTCCTGAGACTTTACCTTTAACTTACCATTAGGCGAGGTGAAGTCAAATTGTGGTGTTATAAAAAAACGATGTTGAATTTTGCAAAATGTTGTTTCCTAAAATGCTGAATACTGTGGAGAAATGTAAATATGAACAGAACAAAGGTGTCGACATCTATATGCACGTGGTTATTTTTCAATTGGATTAATGCCAACTTGGCCGGTTATACAGAATAATTTTTAAACGATGTTTTGGCTAAATTATACTATCTGCAGTTCTATTGACGACTATTACGACTTTGATTGCTGAATTGTAATAAAAGTCGTCATTCTCATCATTCTGTTTGCCCATTCCCAATTCAGTTGGGGTCGCCTTTCTAGTCTAACTAAGATGCGGCTGAACTTTTTGTTTTTTGTGAAGCGACTGCCATTGGACCTCCACAGCCAAATTAGCGATATCGATATAAATATATAAAAAATAAAAATTCTTACCCTCCAGTTACCCAGTTTAATAAAATTTATCTAATTTAGCTTCTTACATGTTGCTCTTGACATATTAAAATATACACATTGTAAGTGAAATAAAAAACGTTATAGTATTAGAAACTTATATTATATCACAATTTTAAATACAAGGTTATCCATATATTTTAATCAATAGAAAATCTTATATTATCCAAAAAAAATTACACAGCATAATTTGGTACAATTCGAATGCCAAGAAATAATAATTAATAAGAACTTAATTGTACAATAAAGGACAATTACTAATACTGTTACTAATAGATAATTTAGTAGTACAAGATTTATAATAACACTTTGGTAATAAAGAGATCACATTACTATCCAAAATCTGGTCAAGGAAACATTCAATGAAACTTAAAACATACATACATACATACATCTGTCGTCTGTAGTCCCCGAAGGAGTAGTGCATTAAACACCCACGGTCACACGTAATAGGAGGCGAGCTTATTGCCGCCAAGTGGGCACTTTGTAAAAAAATGGGTATGCCGAAAATAAATTCCTAACCGAAAATGTTGCAGCTAAATAAATTTAGTTCATCCTCTAAAATACTGTACTGCACTCTTATCACGAATTAATGGAAACAAAATTCCTGTTTCGTACCTTAATCTTGTTAATTTAGACTTAATCCATTTATAAGGTTTATACCAATAAAAAAATCTGACTACCCCACTTAAATTTCCTTAAAAAATGCATTTTATGAAAACTATTTTACGTTTAGCATCCGATTTCGTCCTTTTTAATAGTTTTTGTGTAAATATCTTCAAATTAAAAAGTGCTAATATCTATAAAGTCTAATAGCAAGTTCATGTTTATATAGGAATAGTTTCTTCACGAATTAACTAAGAATCTTCCTGAATTCAGTACTTACTTGATGGTACAGTTAAAGGTATGACTTTAAGGTAGGAATCATCATCGAAATTTTCATTATCTGTTGAATTTTGAACTGCATCATTACTTGAATTTACTTCACCTTTTTCAGATCCATCATTAGTGTTCAAATTTTCGTCTATAGAGTTTCCAGGATCCACAGTTGTACTATTAGTCGCATCAGTTTCATTATTATAAGTGTCTATTTCTATACTGTCACTGGGTCCAATGTTTTCTTCACTAAGCTGCTGCAAAGGGTCTATAAGAAATCCTTGATCTACCTCATAAGGTCGGGAAGGCCCTATAGATAATGGTGGTAAATCGTCGGAAGATTCCATAGGGTCACCGGGTATAAGTACTATATCATCAATTTGAACTGATGTGTCTTCTATCTCCTGTCTGTAAGTAACAAGAGTTTAAATGTATAGAAGAACATTATAGAGTTAAAATACAGATTATCTCCGGATCATGTGTGGGTTATGGTTGGGCGTGCAGTGTGGTTTGCTGGTTAAGTAGAATAAGACCACCTTCACATTTCACGTGAGGTAATACAGTTTCACTTGACCCGTCATTTGTTGGAAAAATATATTGACATGTTCAAAAGGGAATTAAAGGATATATTTATTTATTTATTTATTTATTTATATTTTTTATGAACAAGCAGCTACAAGCTGATGTGTTCACTTCTAGTGATAAAATGTAAGTGTCTCTTTTTGTTTTAACTGTCCGTCATTTTTTTAAGCACTGAATTTTCAAGTTGTAGCCAGTTATCAAGCCGGTTTTTGAACGAGTTTATTGTGTATATATGCTATATGAGAAATGTAAACATCCTATTGTACCATATTCGAGAAATAAAGGATTTTAACTTCATCAAATGTTGTGTTTCCAGCAGTGTGTACCCATCAGTGCTCACTGGAGAGATTTCGTGCTTCACTTGACCCGTCATTTGTTGGCAAAATATATTGACATGTTCAAAAGGAATTTAAAGGATATATATATATGCTATATGAGAAATGTAAACATCCTATTGTACCATATTCGAGAAATAAAGGATTTTAACTTCATCAAATGTTGTGTTTCCAGCAGTGTGTACCCATCAGTGCTCACTGGAGAGATTTCGTGCTAGCAGTAGGAGAAGCAATTTATCGCCTGTGCTGGCGGTACAGCAGCTCTCTTAACCTTCATCCCAGGCCAGTCCCTCACTAACTCTTCAGGATGCGCATTATATAGTTTCTATAGGGTCATCACTGTACCGCCCTTGGTGTTGCAAATGTCCATAGGCCACGGTAGTCACTTTTCATCTGGAGGGTTTGCAATCAAAATAAAAAAGAACTTTATACACTACGCACTTTTGGGATATCTTTTGAAGATAGCACAGGGTGCTACAGTGGGAGATGCGCTCCAAAACTCGAATCCACTAATCATAGATAATATTAAACTGATTCGACGTTGCCAGAACTTTGTTATTTTCGCTACTTGGGGTCAAAATATAGGCCGTTAAAATATAATACATAACTAAGCATCAGGGAGTTAGCGAACTTTATGGTAAATCTTGTGACCACGGCTAGTGCAACCTGACCGAAACGTTAAGCAAATCAAAAGGTAAATTATTGTATTTACCATATGATCGCGTTAATACCCGGGTTTCGCTATCCATATATCATGCAAAGTGAAGGTTTAAGAGAAAAACATTGCCTCATATAAATATATATATATATATAACGTACTATAACGTACATAATTGAATAATACACTTGTACTTCTCCACTGTGTTTATTAATGTACCTAACCGGTTTCGCCTTGCGGCATTCTCAAGCACTCCACCAAGTGCGATCAATCAACAGTATAAATAATACTATAACGTACCTCATACTATACACTCATAATACAAAGTTACCTCATACTATACACTCATACTATAACTACTTAAAAAGAAAACTCACTTTTCTATAATATTTATAGTCGGTGCCATTGGACAATAGACTGATGACTTCGATAGATTTTCAATTTAAATAAGTAATCAATTTTGTTCAGGTATAATCTGAAACAGAAAGAAAATATGTACGTAACACTCGCTAATATTATTAACACTGCACCAATATGGAAGCTTGAAGGTAGGTTTGAAGGTTTGGGCATAAATAAGATCCATATAACTGAAATCTATATATCGCATCAAAGATGGTAACATAACATAACATAACATAAACTCACGCCTGTATCCCCGAAGGGGTAGGCAGAGGTGATAGCACCCACATTTCGCCAGTTTATGTTTAGGTCCAAATGTAATAGGTGGCGAGCCTATTGCCATTAACCGGGCACTTATAAACCTGCGATAAATACACACATAACTTCGAAAAGTATCGAAAAGTCATTGGTGTGTGCCATGGTAAAACCTGGGATCGATCCCGAGACCTCGTCTCAGCGGTCCATTACCCATACCACTAGGCTACCGCGGTATTTAACTTATTATATTTATAACAAAAAAAAATCAAAGATGGTAGTATAGGAGAATTTCGAATGATTCAGACGAGGCTTTGTGGATTAGCGGTCAGAAAGTTCCCCCTGTAAGAGGAAGATCGCAGGTTTGAATCCCGTCGAAGCATTCACTTTTCCTATCTAAATTTGATTTGAACAGTCAGCATACTAATTCCTTTTCCAAATTTTCTGTACATTTGATTGGGCAGAGTTATCAAAAATACTGGGTGTTTCTTGTAGGTATAATATGTATGTATTTACAAAAAAAGGTATCTATAACTAATTATGTTTATCAGCATTCTTGAACCCATAACACTAGCTAGTTAAGCTATGCTACCATGGGTCTAGGTGGCGTTGTGTAGATTGAGACACACACAAACAGACACACAAACACACATACCCACACATACAAACACACACATACACACCCACAAATAAACACAATGCTTTATACAATAATCACAAAGACTATATTCATATGCGTTCAAACAAAATGAAGTAAAAATAGTGAAAATAAATGACATGTCAACGATTGGACTTTGTTTACCTACAATACAGGCAATAGCCTAGCTCAGTTAACAGTTTTCGTATTGAAATATATAGTATAATATACTATAAGTCTCCTTAAAATACATACTACCTATAAATTTTAGTGACAGTAAACATTTTTATTTTATTTTTCATTTATTATAACTGAATTATAATCAATTCTATTGTTCAAGGCTCCACCCACAATATCGATAATCTATGTTATGTAGCTTTCCAATGGTGAAAGAATTTTTGAAATCAACTCAGTAATTTTTAAGTTAATTCATTACAATCATACACACAAATACACAAAAATTTTCCTCTTAATAATATTAGTGTACGAGCAAATGTAGATTATCAAAACACCAATAATAACTTAATAAAATATAATATAACATTAGTAATACATACGTTTTAAAACTGCAACAACGAACTTCGTAAACCGCAGCATTGAAATAACAGTTTATATTTAGATGTTAGCGAATTCATATTTCAACACATCTTTTTACAGACCGTACACGTCAGTGGTTCAGACAAGACTGTGAGAATTAGTCATGGAGTGTGTATACATAAAATACGAGTATATGTCGGGAATACGTAGTTATATGAATACGTAATGATAACATCACCAGTAAAACTATATATTGAACTGAAAACTGTAGGTACACTTGATAAAAACCGATGTAAGTACGGTCACCTGCAATAATATGTATACACTTTGGAACCTTGTCACAATAATAAATGACAAGTTAACATTATGACATGAAACGGTAAAATTCGACAAGTTTAATGTAAAAAAGGTCTAAAACGTATACATATTATTGCAGGTAACTTACACTTCTTTTTTTATCGTGCGAAAAATGCCCATCGGTTGGGGAGGTCGAACTCGAATCGACCATAACGCACGCCGTCTTTAGTTGCCGGAGCGGAGGTGAGGTAGTGGACAACATATCCCTCGCACCCCGGCAGACCGGGGCCCTCTCTCGAGATGACCCCCTTCGGGTGTTCAGTTTTTGGCCTAGGTCTAGGGCTGGATATTTATATATATAATTATATAAATTATAATTACACATGTTCTATTGTATAATAAATTGTGTAAGGAAATTAAAGAGTGTTCTTAAAATTTTGTAAAATCAAATTATTTGATAAATTCTAATAATCCCTACTCGCCCCGTTTTACTCGGTACTATACAAAAAAAACTTGCGGGATTAACTGGTAACATATATTGCACCAATTTTTTTTCAAAATTCTGTACGGCTGATGGAATTTGCGCAAGACAACTTTGCGCGCGGCGAAATTCGGTACTATCCGAAAGCTGTAAATTAATAAATAAATAAATATTCTAGTACAATCTACACAACGCCTCCTAGACCCATGGTAAGCATAGGTTAACTAGCTTGTGTTACGGGTTCTAGAATGCGGATAAACGAGTATGGTGTCCACTTTGAGGAATTATTAAGTACCAATTTTGACAACAGTTTAGGGTGTTTTTGATAAATTCAAAAGAATGTGAGTTGATTGGAGAGGCGAGTTCAGAGGCAAGTAGAAAATCGTTTATAGCGTTAAAATTTATCACACTGCCCGATAACCGACAACAGCTAGTTGATATTAAAGGATTTCAAAATGAAGTCAATTTCTAATGTCATATTTATTTTAACAGATAGAGAAACATTAATTATTTAATCCTAACTATTTTGGTCATTATGCGTCAGAAGGCAATGAATTAGCTTTAATCAATTCGCGATAAAAAGTTGATGTCTATTATACCTACTCATTTATTGATGGTAGTCTTTGGGTCTTTAGTTGCCGTAGGTGAGATAGTACACAACATATCCATCGCACCCCGGCGGACCCGGGGCCCTCTCTCGAGTTGACCCCCTTCGGGTGTAGGGTCCACGGTGTCACCGTCTAGCCCCCGAGTATGGGGAGGCGCATTTTTGCCCGGCTTTGAAAAGTGTCCTATACTTAACAGGGCTACAAACGTCAGCGGGAGCGTACACAATGGGATTACCGCATGAAAAATAGGTAGGTGGATAGTAAAAAAATTGTACGAATACATTTTTCTAATCATTAATACGTGAGGTATTTGGAGAGTAATTCAAACAATGAAGTAATGATTTAGATTAAATCTTTATTAGAATAATACATGATTAAATACACAATCAAATGGGGTTACACGTGTCACTTAAGTACTACACCACAATTAAATATAGATAAATAATTTTACATTTAATATCTTAATAAGTGAAGTTGATACATTCTGAACTCGCAGATGTGTGAAGTTCGTAACTCTACTTTTTGGTATCCATATTACATTATCCAGTTGATTTCCTTTGTTTATATTGTTGAAAGTTGATCACATGAGTACCCACCACCGGAGCTAGTACATTCTCCTAGGTAGGTACTTTTCTTCCCGTTATCGTCATACTGAAACAATTACAATTGTTCGTAATATATTAGTGATAACGGCAGATGAATAAGGCTTAGTTGCACCAGTTGCACCACCTACATGTTAAAGTTAAGGTTTCCGTCAAATTAAACAGTAACAGTAACATTGATTCTAATGGTTTGGCTAAATGTGTTGCACCAGAGTATTTAGTAGCTCGGTTAAAGTTATCGTTTTGATAGAATTTGACGTTTGAGCGTGGCCGGTTACAGTTAGCGTCAAGTTATGGCGTCATTTTAACAATTGTCAAATGGTACAAGCTGTTTTATACCTGACCGGTACTTTAACGGCACTGTTAATGTTAAAGTAAGATCAGTGCAACACAGGCTAAGAATAGAAGGTAGCACTAGTTAAGTATAACTTATCTAAACATCAGTTGTGTAAAAAATGGTAACGTTGCATCTTATCGTAAGAACAAAATTGCCATGATTCCATATTTATTGTCAACTATTGAGATTATAAAAAAGTCAATAGATTTTGGACCTTACTGTTATGCTGTTCATCATTCTCTGAGCCTATTCCCAACTCAGTTGGGGTCGGCTTTCTAGTCGTTCTGTGAAGCGACTGCCCGATGAGTTAGGAATATACTCAGAGAGAATGATTATTTACCGAGTCATAAAGCTTAGCTTTAGATCTAGATTCTAGATAAAACAACATAACCTCCCCAACCGGTCTGCCGGGCTGTGAGAGATATATCTTGTATAATTTCGTCTTAATCAAAGACCCACAGGCGACGTGCATTTTAGTCGGTTCGAATCCGATATCACCTCCATCGATTTTGGTGGAGGCGGTATCGGTGGGGATTTTGCGCACGGAAAAAACATACAAAAAGGTTCTAGATATAGGCAGTGAAAGAATACGCATAACTTAAATACTTACTGGGTTTTAAGATACATTTACCCTTTGGTTTTTAGCATATACTTGTTTAGAATCTAGAAATATGCCAGTAAAGAATTCTTTGAGGTTGTAGAAACAATCTCCATCAGAATTATCGACTCCATCACTGGGAGTTGGGATATTATTTCTTTTTGGTTTCCTTTCATTCAATGTTCCTACAGAAACGGGATAAGGGTTGGTTACCCCTTGTTTCAAATTTTGATTAGTGCAGTCCGTTGTGTTATTATTCTTGTCATCGTTCCTCTTCATAGCAACAGTAGCACGTGGAAAATCAACCCAGTTATCACGACTGCAAATTAAAGAGCTGTTATTAGCATTAATGAAGAATCCCTGTAACCCTATTTCAACAGATGTACTCTTTCCAGAGTGGTTTATTATATCATTTCCTACACAGGACAACACGTGCAGGGCTTAGGTGTCACTCGCATACGGTACAGAATATTCCATCAAGAACCAAGCGGTACGGTGAGTCTTTTCTCTGCCGTACCATTAAGTCCTGGAATTCCTTGCCGGCGCACGTGTTTCCTTCTTTCTACAGTCCCGGGTCCTTTAAGCGGGGCGTGAAAAAGCATCTGATGAGGCCGTCAAGTTGAGCGCCACCATTGTAGCACTGAACGGGTTTGCAATGGTGACACTCTTTCATGAGACTTTGCCTTCAGCTTAACATCAGGCGAGGTGAAGTCAAATTGACGTGCCATAGATAAAAAAAAAAAAGAAAACGTGCAGGGCTTAGGTGTCATTCACATACGGTGCAGAATATTCCATCAAGAACCAAGCGGTTCGGTGAGTCTTTTCTCTGCCGCACCATTAAGGCCTGGAATTCCTTGCCGGCGCACGTGTTTCCTTCTTCCTACAGTTCCGGGTCCTTTAAGCGGGGCGTGAAAAAGCATCTGATGAGGCCGTCTGGTATCTCAAATCTCTGGTCAAGCTGAGCGCCACCATTGTAGCACTGAACGTGTTTGCAATGGTGACCCTCTTTCATGAGACTTTGCCTTCAGCTTAACATCAGGCGAGGTGAAGTCAAATTGACGTGCCATAGATAAAAAAAAATATATCAGGAGTACACCCCCCCCTGCTCTAAAAATACACCACGCGGTTGCGGTTCTTGATTGAGCAGTCCGACTGGGGAAGTACCGTAGTACAGTAGTGGCTAATAATAATCTTGTGTTGTGTTTGCGGCTGTGAGCAGGGTAGCCAGAGCTCAACGGAGAGGTTATGTATTGTCAGTGGGAAAACAGAGAAACCCTTCTTTGTCTTTTGCACTGACAGCACAGAGACTCTCTTAACCTTTTCCACTCCCCCTATTCCCTTCCCTCTCTGCCCCAATTGGTCGGCAGCACGAAACGCCCCTGGTGTTGCAAACTTCCATTAGCACTAGCATGAACTCCTATCGAATTCGTAATGTAAGGGGTTCGAGATTCGAGAGAACGGAGCATTGTGATTGGCAGTCTGCCTCTTGTAAAACCGTGTGCGTGTGTAGCCCGCCAATCACAATACTCCGTTTTGTTGATACCTTTACATTACGAATTCGATAGTATTTCGTGCTAAGGCTACATAACTGCGGTTACTATCCATCAGGTGAGCCGCGCGCTTGTCTACAAAACACATGCCTTTGAACAGCTTTGTATATCGAATGAAAAGAAATTCATACCCAGCTGTTCAATTTGTGACGTTAGGCACACGTTAGGGAAGATGCATATCACATAATGGCTGAGCAAACCCAGCAAAGACCATTTGAAATTACCCAAGGTATGGAAGGAAAAATGAAATCTAAAAACGATTAGAACGATTATTGTATTTAGCCCTTGACGTGTTTCCTTATTCCTACCGTCCCGGGTCCTTTAAGCGGGGCGTGAAAAAGCATCTGATGAGGTCGTCAAGCTGAGCGCCACCATACTGTACGTGTTTGTAATGGTGACCCTCTTTCCCTTTCCAGTTAAATTTGTTAAATAATATTGGAAATATTAAAAGAATCAGAAAAGACCAGCGATACTAGTGATGAAGACAGTATTTTAACACCAGAAGAGTTTCAGTCTATTCCTGTTCATTGTGTTATCTTCTACTTGTAATACTTATAAGGTAGGTTTGAGTTCTCCCTGCTGAAATAAAAAGTAATGTGTGCCACACGAGAGCAAAATTATTGGCATCTCGTGCAAGTTCATGATTTTTCATGATTTTTTTGTTATTTAGCTTACTAACACGATGGAGAGTGAAGCTAGTATATAAAAAAAATAGCTGAACCGAAATATTTATAATGCCAATTTGTTGTGTACTAGGAATACTACCAGGGACCTTCGGCTTCAGGTGTATTAACCTTACATTCTGTCTGGGTATCACAGCCCCTGCCCTCATAACAATTTAGCAAAACTGTAAAAAATTAACAAATAATTTTTGCTTGACGACACTAATCTTCAGTAGAATGCTTATAAAATTATGTGTAGTGTGTGTGTGTGTGTGTGTGTGTGTGTGTGTGTGTGTGTGTGTGTGTGTGTATGTGTGTGTGTGTGTGTGTGTAACGAGCTTACTCATTTTCTGATCCATGTGTGGGTAGCATTCTCAGTGGAGGGTTTTCAGCTTGCCATATGTTTCGTCCATCAGTCATAAAAATGGGGATACCTTCACTCTGATTGAGCGACGACCTGAAACAATAGAATATAGTTACCGATGTTTGTCTGTATCTAGACTAAGTAAATGATTGTAAAGCCCGCTGAGTTTCTTCCCAGGTCTGAGCCGCGTTTCGAACCGGTGCGGTGGTCCATTTGCTCATCAACACATCATCACTACATTGTATAAAATAAAGTCGCGTTTTCTGTCCCTATTTTTCTTGTCCCTTTGTATGCTTAAATCTTCAAAACTACACAACGGATTTTGATGCGGTTTTTTTAATAGTTAGGTTGGTTCAAGAGGAAGGTTTATATGTATACAACATCATGTTACAAACAACTGGTGCGGAACAGAAGTGAAAAATGTTGAAAAAACGGGGTGACGCAGACGAAGTTGCGCGGGTCAGCTAGTTAATATTGTTGATATTGATGTTTTGTAAGTGCCGTTTAATTGTCTATACAGGATAAATGATTTTTTACCGTGTGTTATTGCTACGAAAATTCTGCTACGAACGAAGAGGCGGGCTGTGCAAGAACTCATCTTCAACTTCTATGGATACAATTCAGGTTGTTAGATAAAAGCACCAGAGCCGATGAGAGAGGTTATGTCGGACTCGAACCGACTAAAACATACGTCATCTTTGGGACTTTTGTTGGAGGTGAGATAGTAGCGAATATATAAAGGAAAGCTCCCCTGATAGTATTGTTCACAGAACATAAAAAACTAGTAGAAGTGCGACGCGATGGTTTCAGTAGCGGAACCGATGTCGCCAAACTCACACACATAACCGTTAATAATACCGCTGCTTTACTGGTGAATAATTGCTTTGATTGGTCGTACCTATTCATATACTACCTTTCATGCCATATTAGCTCGAATCATACATACTACAGAACGAAAACACACTACTCTTTTTCTAGGAGTAGTAACTATATTTCCACCACCTTTTTTAATCGTTCAAAATAGCAATTAATTTGCTATAGATAAAAAGTATTTATGGCATTTCATACTTTGAATTTATCAAGCTTGAATATTGACAAAAAAGTTTAGACGTATTCTTATCAAAAAAGTTAATATTGTCGCATTTACCGTTCGTTGCGTAAATACGCCAACCAATGACACGCGTGCACCGACTATGTACTACTTCCGCTTATTTTTTGTTTTCCATTGACATTGATCCTAATGGTTTGGCTAAATGTGTTGCACCAGAGTATTTGGTAGGTCGGTTGAAGTTATCTTTTTGAAAGAATTTGACGTTTGAGCGTGGTCAGTTACAGTTAGCTTCAAGTTATGACGTCATTTTAACAATTGTCAAATGATGCAACCTGTTTTATACCTGACTGGTACTTTAACTGCACCGTTAATGTTAAAATAGGATCGTGCAACCGAGGCAACGTGTTGTAAATATTGCCATCTACTCGCAGTTACGAACATTTCATTAACATTGCGTTTGCAGACAGCAAAAAAGACAAGTCAATTATAGTCAGGAATGTTGGTAAGTTACAGGAATGTACTTAGGTATGTATTTGAATAGAAATAATTTCAAAATATCAACACAACATTATTTTTTCTCTCTCGACTTGAGTGCCTAGAGGTAGGTATGTATATAAAAAATTAAAAAGAAAGTATGAGTAGGCACTTACGTTAGAAGAATGACGCCGAACATACACCAATTTAATAGCAATATACGATTCATATTGATGCTATCCTTATGAAAACTTTCCAAAGAATGCGTTCTAAATAATAAAACCTCCCTTTTTATACCCCGCTAAACCTATTTAATTCCTCAAGGAATATAATTACATACATACTTATTAAAGATTGTAATTCTCCAATCTTCATAATTCCAATTTCTTGATGTTTTTTATATTTAGATCACTTTTTGATTACACTTTGACAGTTTATTCATAATCTTTTTAATAAAAAATGAGTTCACTTTAATAAATTATATAAAAATTGTATTTATATTCTAATTGTAGCGGCATAATTTATTAAAATATTTCGATCAGCCCAAAAGGAGAGTGTCGGTGTGGGACTCTATTTTACATTCATGTACAAATCAAATAATTTAGATCGGTAAAAGTGAAGGCTTCGACGGGATTCAAACCCGTGATCTTTCCCTTATAGGGGTATTGCAGTAACTGCTGTGCCACCAACGCGATGGTGGGGGCTCCAACCATAACGTTGCTTCGCTGGCTGGCTATCTACCATCACCACCCCAAGATGGTTGAATTTGAAACAATTTGAAACACAAACACATTACATTCACACACAAACTACAAAGGCGGAATTGACTCACTACCAGTCAACCAAAGTGCAGGGAAATCCAGGATTATTTGGATGATTAACAAGCCTGGAAATGAACTGTTCACTCAACTTGCTACTCAAGCAAATTTCTGTATCTAGACTAAGTAAATGAAAGAAAAGCCCGCTGAGTTTCTTGCCGGAGTATGCTGATCTGCTCAGGCTGGGGCCGCGTTTTGAACCGGTGCGGTGGTCCATTTGCTCACTAATTTATAAAATATTCTTGATACTGAGGTTTTGTAAGACCCATTTAGTGGTCTATACAGAATAAAGGATTTTTGTGGTAGAATTTTTGATTAACGAGGCAGACACAAAATGGGCTTTATACACTATTTCATTGTCAGGTTGTCACACCAAATGGTAGTGGTACTCGGAGAAAAACTTTATAAGCTAAGTCAGAAGACTGAAGAAGTACCTCTGTCATACAGAATACCCCGGCTAATAGTAACCTTGTGTTGTTTTTCTGGCGGTGACAGAACACAAACAGGTCTCTGGACAGGTTTTGTGTTGTCAGTGGGAATATCGAGATATTTTACTTTGTCTTCTGCGCTGACAACACAGAAAATCTCTTCACCTTGAAGAAACCTTCTGTTGCCCTTCTTGAAGAAGCTGATATTGTACGTAAGCACTTAGAAAAACCACAGCAGGGAGCCCATTCCACAGCTTGAGCGTGCGTGGAAAAAAGTCCCTTTCAAACACGTGGGCAACGTTTTTGAGAGTAATGTGAGATGATCAAGTCAAGGCAAGGCAAGGAATAGTTATAGTAATCGTAGTAATCCTTTGGCATTCGTTGGCACTATCAGAAACTACGGATTGGCATATTGCAATGTCCTTAGGGTTGACTCCGAATGAACCTGTTCCTTACCGATGCTGGTAATAACTCATCTGGAATAACCATATTTTTAATCGGGATGCGAACTTGTGTCCTTCGTAGTAAAATGTCAAAGTTCAACCAATCAAAATTCGCTCAGCAAATATTGGCGACCAATCCGCTGATATCAAGGCCTATTGTATTTGGTTTATTTTGGTATATAAATGTGATCTGTTCTAAGTAAGGCATTATCAATAATTAAGTCCATTGGATCTCATCTAGGAGCAATATGAAGGTAAATAAAGTGCATTATTATTTCTGTTCAAAAAGGTAAATATCGAAAAAAATATGTAAAAGAAATGTACATAAACTACTAAAGAATTCTAAAAAACGGTCAAGTAGGCACGAAAGATTCTTTTTTATTATTAGATTACTTAATTTAATTTATCTTAATTCCATTATTTAAAGTTTTTAGTATTTGTACAAAATATAACATAAACTTATGCCTATATCCGCGAAGGGGTAGGCAGAGGCGCTAGCACCCACATTACACCAGTTTACGTTTAGTTCCCAAAGTAATAGGTGGCGAGCCTATTGCCATTAACCGGGCACTTATAAACCTGCGATAAATACACACATAACTTCGAAAAGCATCGAAAATCGTCATTGGTGTGTGCCATGGTAAAACCTGGAATCGATCCTGAGACCTCGTCTCAGCAATCCATTACCCATACCACTAGGCTACACCAGACGCCGCCAATAGCGCCAATAGAAATACACCGTCTGCGAAAATTTCAGCTGTCTATCTGTCACAGTTCTTTAGGTACAGCCCGGTGTCAGACAGACAGACAGATAGACAGACAAACGGACAGTGGGATCTTAGTATTAGGGTACCACTCAAACACTTTGATTACAGAACCTTAAAAAAACACTTAAAACTCAAAGAATTTTATGTTTAACCATTGACAGAGGAAAATTCAAACAATATATCGGTAAAAAAATATTGACTTCTCAATAACTTATTCACTATCATTTGCGACAGGTCTTCGTAGCATTATTTCTGGTCATTAGCTCCGTGGCAGCCCGTGGCTCCGGTCCTTACCTACCGAGTGGTTGGAGACCTGATGGGCCCGCTTTTAATCTGCCATCGGAAGCTGTAAGTAACATCACTATAAAATAAACTATCAAGATTTGAAACTTTAAAATAATTCTCAATATGGAATCCCAACAATGTTTCACAGAAACCAGTGCCCAGAATTGTTCAAGAGTCTCTTATAGAAGAAACAGAAGCATCAGGGTCTGACGCTCTCAGAGAGTATGGCCCTCCAAAGCTGGATGTGATCATCAATGCTAACCAGGGACTACCAGATGTTGCTTCAGAACAAACTCCTTCCCAAGCTAACAAGAGTGATGAAGTTGTGACTGATGTTCAAGAAATTGTCAATATTGAAGGTATGTAAAAATAAAATGATATAATTTTTGCCCTTGCATCCCAGAAACAATTTGATTGATTTAACAAAAGCGTTTAGTCACACAATACTGATAATGTAAGTCTTTGTAAATAGAAATATCTAATTTATATTTATCTAACATAAATATTCATTTAATTAGTATTTAAGACCTGAGTTGAATTAGAGTCTCATTCAAACTACCACATCAGTAGGGTAGATCCTGTCTTTAGATTTAAATATTTGACACCAATAAACCTTAAAAACACACAACTATATAGCGTATACTTCTTAACACATTATATGTTAACAAATTATCTTCAAGTAAATATTCTTATGTAATATATTTTCCAGGAAACACAGAGCAAGTTGCTGCCATAATAGAAGAAACATCAATAGTTACCGAATCAAATGGAGCAGAAGCTGTTAAACCAGAAGAAGAAGCTGCACCACTCACGGATGTACAGACAACGGCTGATTCTCCAGCTAAAGATGTGTCTGCCGATATCGCTCAAACTAAAGAAGTCAACGAACCAGAACAAAGTGATGTTCCAGCTGTTATTCTTGAAGATAGTGTTATTGCAACAGCTGTAGCTGAAGAAGTAGTTGTTCCTTTATACAAACAAGAATTGCAACAAGATGCTGTACCTACAGTAGGTTTAGAAATTGTTGCAAACCAAAATCCTGCACTAGAGATTCTTACTCCATCGTCAGAAGTGGTAGCTTCTCTCAATGAAGTAGAAGAAGGTTTGACTCAAGATGCTATCTCAACTCCCGTAGAAGAAGTTAATAATATTTCTGAAGCTATTGTTAGTTTGGAGAAGGAAGCCAAAGCACTTGAGGTAAATAGTTCATAAGTTAGTTATTTATACGGTTCTTCAAGTAGTTATCACAAGCGTGGATGATGGCTATAACGATCAAATAGAATCTGTGTACTTTCATAAGCACATTGTGAATAATAAAAGGATTTTGTGTAATGAATTTGAAACGATAAAAGTGATAATTTTTAAAATCGAGTTAGATTGGATTAAGTGGATGCTCCGACGGGACCATAGCCCTAAGATGGTTGTCTAGGAGAATTTCAACGTCCAAGACGAAGCTCCGTAACTCACGCGGTTAGTGCACTCCCCTTATAAGGGACTGGTGGCGATTCGAATCCGTTCGAAGCGTTTACTTCTGCGATCTAAACCGATTACCTTTTATTTTACTTAATAATGAAATACCTTTTTATATTTTTTCAGATACAAGATAATGAAAACGCTGCAATCTTAGGGTATGCATATAGTAATTTAACAACACCAAATAATTTCTTGCACCATGTAATGGTTAAACATTTGAACGATTAGAGATCAATCCTTAAGAATTTAAATCCAGTATTTCTTTTTATGCATATGACGACCATTATCAATTCAATTCCATTGAACTCTCATAAGACTAATGCTAGAATGGTTATTCTAGGTTTTTTAAAGATATGTTTCAAAATTGCAAATAAATTCATTCTGTACAGAACATTAAATTAAACTTACTCGTACAATACGTCAAAATGTAAAATCTATAGTACGATACAAATAATAAAATAAAATAATAAAATAGTAGTTTAGCAAATGGACTACCGCGCACTAGTTTTAAACGCGGGTTCGGCCTAAGAAGACTCCGGGAAGAAATTAAGCAATTTGTCTATTTACAGAACGTCACAACAGACTCCTGAAGGTCTTTTGGAGTACAGCCCCCCAGGTTTCCTAGAGTATGGACCCCCGAAGCAAGAACTTCTTGTTTTAGCTGCTGAGGTATACAAACTTTTTTATGTAATTGATTTGATAGTCATCATCTGTGCTAGCATATGCTGGAGCCCTTTACCCACTGCACTTTTTTTAAATACCTGGTTTTAGAACATAAGTAACGATAAATGATTTGATTTTTATTAAGAAATATCTAAGTAGGTACATCTGTACGCATTCTAGAACCGTTATGCAAGCTATAATGTAATAGGTGGCGAGCCTATTGCCATTAACTGGGCACTTATAAACCTGTGATAAATACGCACATAACTTCGAAAAGTATCTAAAAGTCATTGGTGTGTGCCATGGTAAAACCTGGGATTGAACTCGAGACCTCGTCTCAACAGTCCAATGTCCATACCACTAAGCTACCATTCGGCGCTATTCGTTTTTTACTGATGATTTTTTTGTCCTTATTGCCACCATTTTCGTCTACGGCTTCGGCATTTCCCTAAGACCCTGTATAATATATATTTCGCCATGTAGGATCAGTAGTCCTGTAGAAGTTTAGCTTAAATACATAACACTAGAACTAATACGGCATCGTGATATTGCTAACAGAAGATGATAAGGACATCATATATTATGTACCTTTTGTATGTACTTTCAGGTAACTGACACCAACCCAGATAACAATGAAGTTAGAAGAAGGCGATATTCTCCTAAATTCAGGTAAGACTTCCTATAAACGCAACTCTTAGGAAACAATTCCAGAGAAAAAAAATAGCCTATGTGTTATTTCAGAATATAATCCATCCCTGTACCAAAGGAGACGGAAATCGGTGGGCCCAAAATGGAATAAGTTGAGATATGATCTAAAAAATCAGTCATATTTTTGTGTCTTAGAATATGAAAAATCACCTCAATTCTCAATCTGGAAGCGGAGAAATATGAGAAAATAGTTTTCGGTAGATTATCGATTAAGTAATCGATTACACATTTGCAGTAAATAATTAACTCAAAGTAATTAAATGCACTATAATATACTTACATGCAATATAGTGCATATAATTACAGTCATATTATTAAACCAAATATCAATTAATTACTGAAAAACCAATAATAAAGATTATCGATTTAATATCGATTCAAATCTCTCTTATATTTTTAGGCTGTCACTGGCATGACAGTAAAAAAATAAAAATATAATAATAGCATTGACACTGACAGTTGCCGTTTTGTTTGCTCATTCGTTTCGTGTAGAGATGGGTTAGTACCGATATTCGTTGGTATTAGCTAATCTTAATATATTAGTTTCATGATATTATAGTATCTTAACTAATATTTGAATATTAGTAATATTTTACCGACAACCAATACCGCGTGATCAAATACCGCGGTGATCTATGATCGTATTAATATTGACATATTATTGCACTAATAAATATAGGTCAATCTTCTTGCGCTGAATAGACTGATTAGGTAGGTACCTATTATTATCGCTGAAGATATGAAAGATTGATATATTTTTAATAATGATTTTGATTTATGTATGATAGTAGGTACAGCATACTTTAACACATCGTGATTGAGGACTGGAATAATAATAATAACAAACATAGTTACAGTACCTACTTGAAGTCGGTGGCACATTTTTCTTATATTTTAAATACAGATATAGGTAGGTTAGGACCAGTTGTGTTTCTTTTTGTAAGTAAGTAAATTAGTTTCTAGTAGCTGTTGCCCTCGGCTTCCAATATAAGACTTGCTTGATACTTAGAATACAAGTTATGTCTGTGTATAAGAAAAGTCTAACCAACATGGTTTGCGATGGCAAGTTTCAAATTATTGTTTATAAAAATGGTACCAAGTAATGAATATTTATTCTCAGTCAGCAACCAATCAGCAACGTAGTTAATACGATCCGAGCGAATACATCACACACTAATCCATTCCATAGACTAATATTCACCAATCGAAAACAGAATGATATTACACGACCATATCAGATAGTAAACAAGATCTGAAATATTACTGATATCAGCAATATTACCATATCATAGTCGGTCGGATTACTAATACCTGAATCTTGAAAGTAATCTTTTAACTAATATTAATATATTCACTTCATCTCTAGTTTCGTATTTTCCAATGCGTTTTGATTACTTTCCCGATTATTTGTAATTTTTTACGACCACTGCTTTGTATTTTACGGATTCTGACCCTGCCTACCTTATACTACGTTGGACACCGAAGATCGCTCACACGTTTGACTTGATTTAATTTTGATTGTTATTTTGGATTTTACCGCCGGCTTGTGAATTGGATATTATTGAAACTATGGATTTATGTGTGAATTGTGGGATATCCACTGCTCATTGCAATACACTGGGTAGACCACCCTTACACGATGAAACAATTCTGTCAGTGATCCGGCAATGGCTTGCACCTCAGTCTGTGAGTAAATATAACCTCATCTAACCAGCTACCATCCTGGCAGGTGTAAAATACCTACATATATATTTAGAAGGCCTATGGAGATTGTTAACAGTTATGGCAAAGAATTATTTATTTATCAAACAATGTTTTATTACCCTAATACGGAACAGTTAATTATGTATTGTTTAATGTAGCTGAAGAATAATAAAACTTATTTTATTAATATTTTAGTCGACGGCTCTCGTAGAAGAAGGGAGGCTATAGTAATGCGTTACTGGTACTGAATTGTATTGTAGGGAAACGACCTATAGGCTGCTGGGCTCATATTCTAGACGACATTTTAATTATAATATAAGGCGAATAAAACACTATATTAAATGATTTTTTATTTTATTTTAGACATCCTTTCCCTATCTTTTCACCTGTTACCTACCTATAGCTTGAAGTTCATATGATTTTTCAAACATTTTCTAGTAAATATAATAATTATGAGTGCAAAAGAACACATTTTGCACTTCAGGAATCAGCTGTTGGTTAAAGATTGTAACATAATGTCACTTTTACATAATCTCTTATATCTCTGTTCTCAGACTGACAAAATCCGCAGAATATTCAGTAAAAGGTTGATAATATATATAAGCTATTAATTAACACCACTTTCATCTTCTTACACCCTGGGCCCAAGATTGTATGAAATCATTTCTGTCTCCTTTTAGCCATAATGTTCATTTGTAAGAGCGTGATTGAGAAACATTGTTTTTATTTTTAAGTAAGCAAGGATGCAGTCTGATACTCTCCAAGAAGTTAACTGGTAGTGCTTGCGCAGCTAAGCACGTAATTAATTTCCTTGCGATTTACACCGCATAGGTACTCGTAGCAAGGTATTGGGTCAATTTGTTTTTTCCAAATTTATTTAGCTGCAACATTTTCGATTAGAAATTTATATTCATCATAACCATTTTTCATACAAAGTGTTTGATTGGCGGTGATGCGCGATGGGCTCGCCTACTATTACATGGGACCGAAAATCATAGTTGGCCAAATGTGGGTGTTTAATGCACCTCTGCCTACCCCTTCGGGGATTACGGGAGTGACCATTATGTATGCAGTATAAAGTGGCTGACATTATAGGCGCTGTCCCTAGACCAGCAGACCGGCGGTTCATATCCTGAATGCCTTGACGGTTGGTTTTTCAAGCTCCGCTGAAAGGACCCGATACTGTAGGAAGAAGGAAACACGCGTGTTGGTAAAAAAATCCAGGGCTTAATGGTGCAATATAGAAAAGAGTCGCTTAACCGCTTTGTTCTTGATGGAATTGTTTGTGTTTATGTGACATCTAAGCCCTGCGTGCGTTTTCCTTTGTAGGAGAGTACGATTAATTGGAAGAACTCATCAGAATAAAACACAAGCTTTGAATATTTTTGATTAAAACTCTCTCAAGTTCAATTATTTTGTGTTACAGGTCATTGAAGAAACATTAAACAAGAAAGGACGAATGGACGACATAAAAATGCGAATACGAAATGAGAAATTGTATTATTTTGATTAGGAACTAAGTATTTAGAATAAATATATTATGGCTCTAATAACTTTTATTATTCTCTTTATATTAATGTTATTCATTGATCCATAAATAATGCATAGTTAATGTATAAATTATGCGTAGCCTAGTGGTATGGTTAGGGTGTTGTATGGGTAATGGACTGCTGAGACGAGGTCTTGGGTTCGATCCTAGGTTTTACCATGGCACACACCAATGACTTTTTGATGCTTTTTCGAAGTTATGTGTGTATTTATCGCAGGTTTATAAGTGTTCGGTTAATGGCAATAGGCTCGCCACCTATAACATTGGGACTTAAACATAAACTGGTGAAACGTGGGTGCTAGCACCTCTGCCTACCGCTTTGGGGATATAGGCGTGATTTTATGAAGAAAAAATTAACACAAATTACCGTTTTGACTGGTTTTGTTCATTTTCTCTTTTTTGGTGAGTGAAGCTTATTTTCTTCTGGGCCAGCCCTTCCATATTTTTCTATGGTTTTTCGTGTAACAGTTCATTGTCCAATATTAAGCGTACCAATAAAGAGACTACCAATGATATTACAAGCGACTATGTTAGTTCTATATGAAAACTAAAAATATCAAATTTTAATAATATTAAATCCCGCACAACTGCGTCACCCCGTTTTTGCAACATTTTTCACTTGTGCTCCGCATCAGTTGGTTGTAGCATTATGTTATATTAAATATAAACTTTCCTCTTTAATCACTCTATCTATTTAAAGAAACCGCATCGAAATCCGTTGTGTAGTTTTAAAGATTTAAATATACAAAGGGACATAGGGACAGAGAACGCGAATTTATTTTATACTATTCAGTGATGTCATAGTTTGTGAAGATAATCCCATCAATCATTCAGCCTATCGCAACGTCGCCCATCGTCCACGATGGAGAATATTTCAAATACAGCTCTGGAAATCTCCCTAGTATTATTGCAAAATTTATAACCTGGCAATACAAAAAAACTATTACACTTTCTCTCTCGTATACGCTAATAGCTAGTCTAGTAACGCTAGTTACTAGACCTTGGTCTATGGACACAATGTGATATTTTTTTCCAAACAGTAATAGCTTTACTCGTTTGAGAAGACAGAACAGAAAAAACTAGCAAAAGACCACTATTAGTATTAATTAGGACAGCTCACCCGGAATCAATTTCAAGTGTGGATGATTCGTGACCTAACAATATAAAAAGGGCGACATTTCATCCGAAGATGAAATCTTTCGCGGATGAGATGTCACCTAAGTCGAAATACGACTGACACGATAGTTTAAATAGCGGAACCGATGTCACAGATTATCTATGACGAATTCGCCAAACTCACACATATAGTAATTTAATAGATAGACTTTTTAGTGATTATTGATTTCCAATAACTACATTATAATGTTAGGAGGTAGGTTTATAAAATCTAGGGTCCGTGTTTTCCCCTACGGTTATAGCAAAATTAAAATGAATAGAAATAATGTACAAAACCTCATTTTGTGATGCGATATCGAACTTGTGATCGAAAACCTCGGTCACTACAGGACTACCTACTTGTACACTTCAAATAAAAGTTATTGCTCTCGAAAATGGTTAGCGAGAATACTATAGTCCATTATCCTTACTATAGTACTATAGTCATAATCCAGTGTCTTTTTAATATGTTTTGTTTAAAAATTTAGTACAAAAATATTTTTGTGCTAAGAAACGCATTGTAAATACTAAAAACTGGTATCGAACCACTAGTTAGTCATTTAGTTAGCCTATTGTTTGCCATGTGTTTTCACAAGTTGTCACAAGATTGTTTACATAACATAACATAAATTCACGCCTATATCCCTGAAGGGGTAGGCAGAGGTGCTAGCACCCACATTTCGACAGTTTTTGTTTAGGCCCCAATGCCATTAACTGGGCACTTATAAACCTGCGATAAGCGTTTTTGCGAGAGATTGTTTACCTTTACTTAAGTACCTAAACAAAGGGCGTATAGATAAAACAAAATATACCAAAGGAATAATAAAGCATCGCATCATCATCAGCCCGGCGGTAGCCCACAGCTGGACATAGGCCTCAACCGTGACACGCACTTAGCCCGATCTTCGGCTGTCCTCCTCCACTCCTCACCAGCCACTATATCGTCGGTCCATCTATTATTTTTATACAACTTAGTTCGCAGACTAGCACGAGGCACACCTGATGGTAAGTGGTTACCGTGACCTATGGGTGAGTGTAACACCAGAGGAATAATACTCGTGCCGCAACCCCTGTAAGAACAGAGACATTCTGTGTCGTCAGCGCAAAAGATGTAGGATAAGCCTTTGGTTTTCCCACTGACAACACAAACCCTCTCTAATGAGCTCTGGCTACCCTACTCACCACCGAAAACACAACACAAGGTTATTAAACGACGATATTCTGTAGGGTGGAGGTACTTCCCCAGTCGGACTGCTCGATTGGGACGGATATACCGTCGTGTCCTACCTCTTACGCTATGCCCCACACTACATTTGCCGGTTCGTGGTCTCTACTCAAGGACTCGTCTACCCAAAAAGTTATCGGTCCTATGGCAGATATGACCAGCCCACCACTTTAGCTTGCTAATTCATCGACCTATGTCACAGATAACATAATACTAAAGTACCTATGTCGATAACTGTGGTTCTCTGCCAAATTACTTGTTATCATTTAGGTGGCAGACAAGCATTGGCCCACCTGATGGAAAGTGGTTACCGAGGCCTATGTATGTAACACCAGGGGTGTCGCATTCGTGCTGCCGACTATATAGAGAAGGGTTGGGAAGGGAAAGAGGAGGGGAGAAGGTTTAGAGAGTCTCTGTGCTGTCAGTGCAGAAGACAAAGAAGGGTTTCTCTGTCTTCTAACTGACAACAGACAACCTCTTCAGTGAGCTCTGGCTACCCTACAATACTTCATTCCAGATTCGATCCCTCAGAGATATACCAAGCATAACTCTTTTCATAGCACGCTAAGCGACATTGAATTGGTGGGCCAACCGTAAGATTCAACGTTTCGGCTCCGTATGTCATTTTAGGTAGGAAGCACTGATTAGAGACTTTTGTCTTTATACAAGTGAGATGGGCGATGAGAAGACCCGACGAAGTTTCCAAATGTAGTCCTATCTCTCTTATTGAAGCATTCGCTATCAATAATCTATAAAAATATATACTATATATATTTATATATATATATATATATTTATATATATATATATATATTTATATATATATAGTATATATATTTATTGTAGGATAATCAACACAACATACAACAGAGCATAGTGTAACTAGCTTGTGTTACGGGTTCTAGAATGAGGATTAACATACTAAGTTATTTTTTTGTAAATTATACCTGTGTACATAGAAACACCCAGACCAATGCAAGACCATCTACACAACGCCACCTAGACCCATGTAAGCATAGTTTAACTAGCTTATGTTATGGGTTCTAGAATGCGGATAAACATACATAGATACTTTTTTTTGTAAATACATACATATTATACATAGAAACACCCAGACCAATGCAGATATTCATATTCATGCATACTAATATTTGCTATTTGCACTGAACGGGAATCGAAATCGCGCCTCCTGCGTAGCAGTCGCGTTCACTACCGCCTCGCCACAGAGGTGTCTATAAATATGTAAAGGTATTTTGTAATAGACGGTGAGGAAATTTATTACTCTGTCATATAAATAATTTTATTTTTTATTATTTCATAACTATTTCATATACTCGCATTATAATTTAATAAATGTACATTTTCTCGATTAGTTTCTGTAATCCTTGGTCTTGGAATGGATTGCTCCAAACTTCCTTCAATCATTAATGTTTCTTTGGCGAACTGTAACAAAAAATAAGTTAAGATTTATTAAGTTATTTCGGATCAGCTATTGTTATCAAATTTCATTATAAACTTAGGTTTAATTGAACAGTAAAATTGACGTGAACTAGTGCTCTCCTAGCTTTCTTCTAAAATTTTAAAGATTGTTATTTGACCTCCAAACCGAGAGGAAAATACCTGAGTAAGCTTATGACCACGACTAGTGTAACCTGGACGATTCGTCAAGCAAATCAAAGGTAAATTATTGTATATGTTACGGCTAATACGCGAAGTGCGGCTACACCTAGTTTTAGCCGGTTACAACTAGGTGTAGCCGGCTAGAACTAGGTGTAGCCACTTACTCTTGGTTAAACCTAGTACTAGTTTTTTTTTTTCGTTGTTTGTGTCATTTATCTTGTTGTGGTCACGGTTCTAACCTAACCTAACCTTAATCAAGTAATATATTTATAACACTGACCTTAATCTAGAGTAAGTGCTTCTACTAAGCTGAATGCATGTATTTAAAAAAATGCAACGAAGTGTGTTTGAATATTACATGTCTACACCAAATTTGAATAGAAAATTTATATTTTTAGATTTATTGACGCGACGTTGGGCGAGTAAGTAAGCAAGGATGTCTTCAATATTATGTTATTCAAGACTTTATTAACATCTTTAATAATGGTTTGGTTATTGTTTTTAGTCATGTACCTTTTTAATTATTCTATCTATCAATACTATAATATAATTGTATAAAGTTGACGTTTGTCTGCGATGGCAGCAAAAACTACTGAATGGATTTCGATGCGGTTTTCTTTGTTTGAAGGGGTTTGGTCCAACTTAAAATTGTTTGTTTGATTTCATTAATCTTACGTTTGTTTGATTTCAATCGGTTTAGTAGAACCAGAGTTATGATTAGTAATATAGAATTTAAGTTGCACAGAGGGCGCTTAGGTCGCAGAAACCGACAGCCACGCTGGAGCCGCGGGCATAGCCTAGTTGTAAATAAACAAATAATATAGAAATGCTACACAACACTCTATACATTTTAATCTTGGTTCATATCGGAAGTCTTACCTAAATTTAGAAGAATAACGTCTTCTTCTCACTTCATTATTCTCCAAAGCACCGGCGCCAGTCACCTTAACATAAGAATTACCAGAATTAAATATACTTGTTTCAATTAGGCGTACAAATTTTCTCATGTATGTGTACGTCGACCATGCCTATTGTGGGTCTATGGGTGTATATGATCCCACCAAAACACACAAATGACGACCTCCGTGGCGTTGCGGTAGTGAACGCGACTGCTACGCAGGAGGCGGGTTCGATTCCCGCTCAATGCAAATATTTGTGCGCTGGAATATGAATATTTGCATTGGTTTGGGTGCTTCTATGTATAATATGTATGTATTTACAAAAAAAAGTAGTATCTAAGTATGTTTATGCGCCTTCTAGAACCCATAATACAAGCTAGTCAAACTATGCTTAACATGGGTCTAGGTGATATGGTGGTTTCACTTACATACAAATTTTCTCATATACGTGACATGCCTAATGTGGGTCTATGGGCGTATATGTCCCACCAAAACACACAAATTATGGCCAGTATTGTAAAGTAGGTATACCTCTGCAGCAGAAGCTCCAAGAAACTGCTGATTAGGTGGTCCATACTCTAGGAAACCAGGAGGGCCGTACTCTAAAAATCCTTCGCGAGACTGCTCTGATGTTCTGTAAATTGACAACAGAATGATTTTTAAGTAAAAAAATTGATCAAATTCATACAGATTCACTTTCATCCAAGAGTTAACCAACTCAATTAGTTAGAATCAGTTTTCAGTCTAACTAATCTGTCCAAAATTCAATTTCGGTCTAATCTCAATTTATTAAATGTAAAAAACGTCGGAAGACGTTAAAACTTTGTAAAAAATTGTTAATGAAGAATGAAATCTAAAAACGATTTAAATAATGATTATTGTATTAGTAGTTTAAGCGGTAGCCTAGTGGTATGGGTAATGGACTGCTGAGACGAGGTCTCGGGTTCGATCCCAGGTATACCATGGCACACACCAATGACTTTTCGATGCTTTTCGAAGTTATGTGTGTATTTATCGCAGGTTTATAAGTGCCTCGGAGAGCACGTTAAGCCGTCGGTCCCGGTTGCCATACAAACATCTATGGCAGTCGTTACGGGTAGTTGGAGCCCTCAAAAGTCCAACCAGCCTAACTTGGAACTTCGATATCGCCATTGGTCATTAGACCATTGGTTGTGGAGGTCAGATGGCAGTCGCTTCACGGAAAATATCGAAGTTCAGCCGCATCACAGTTAGACTGGAAAGCCGACACCAACTGAGTTGGGAAAAAGGTTCAGGGAATGATGATATTGTATTAGTAGTTTCCTATGGATCATGGTCACTACGTGATCAAGCCTTTGCCGTGTTTCCTTCATCCTACAGTCCCGGGTCCTTAAAACGGGGCAAGGAATACCATCTGATGAGGTCGCCACGCTGAGCGTCGCAACATTGCACCTGTTGGTAAAGGTGACCCCTTTTCTGTGACGTTACCTTCAGTTCACTTTTAAACGAGGTGAAGTCAAATTGACATAGTCCTGGATTTAAAAGAAAGTTCACCAGTGATGCACAAACGGGAATTGAACCCCCCACCACTCCCTTTCAGGGGAGCTGTTCTTATCAACCCTTCTATTAAGTGAGGTCTAAAGCATTCGAAATTTCTCTTTATGTCTTAGGAGGTGTTCAGCTTAATATGAAAGGAACTGGTGAACCTTAAAAGGGTTTACGTCCCTTCTGTGCATTGACTTTTTCCAATAAAAACCTATTTGAATAGATAACCTACTTAGTACTTCTAAATTTAATTAAATTTAATAGTACGGTTCTATGGTGAAAAAATTCTGGTGTACATACCTTGTGATTGCTTGCGTGGGAGTGACATCTGCAATATTATCATTAGCTTGTATCTGAAATAACAAAAATGTAATAAAATTTTAGAGTATGGTGATAAATTACTTTTAATATGTGGTGGTAGGCAACTGAACCAAGCCAACCTCTCGTGCAAGCCTACACTCCTGCTGATTGACGCACAAGACTTTGGTACAGGTATTTTTCTAGTACTACGGTAGTCAGACGATAGTCGGTTTTATAATAGTAGAATAAGTTTTGGCTTTGGTAAATCTAAAGGAATCAGCGGACAGTGGACTTTAAGATCCAAAGACAAAGCCTCGATATCAACCAGGAATTACTCTCTGATGATGGTCATATCTTAAACTTGACTGCAAATATTTTACCTCTGTAGCTTTAACCTCCTTTTCCAAAGTAACGATAGCATTAGCGATATCATTGATTCCTACAGCTTCTCTTTCTGTCACGATTTCTTCTGCTGGAACAGAGACTGCGTCTTGTTTCAATTCTTGTTCTTGCTGAGCTATTGCTTCTGAAGATATAGTGGGTACTGCTTCTGGCACTGATTTTTCATCTGTTGCAATATCTAAGCCTACTGTAGGTACAGCATCTTGCTGCAATTCTTGTTGATACAAAGGAACAACTACTTCTTCAGCTACAGCTGTTGGAATAACACTATCTTCTAGAACAACTGGAGCATCATTTTGTTCTGGTTCATTGGTTTGTTTAGTTTGAGCGATATCGGCAGATTCTTCTTGATCAACTACATCTGTAGCAGCAGATCCAGCCGTGGTCTGTGCATCAGAGAGTGTTAAAGGTTCATCTTCTTCTGGTTTAACAGTTTCTCCTTCATTTGATTTGGTGCCAGTTGGTGTTTCTTCTGTAAATGCAGCAGCTGGTTCTGTGTTTCCTGTAAAATATGTATAATCTTCTTAAACAAAATTTGCTATAATACTTAAAAGTTTAGTAATGTCAAATTATTGTTCTGAATTAAATTCTTAACTTAATATCACTCTTTAAGTATCTATTAAATATTTATAATCGAGGAACATAAATCAGATATTTCTAATAAGAAACGCTTTCATTATCGGCAATCATGATTTTTTTCTTTCTTTCTAACAAATAATTTTGTTTAGGGTACAAATCATACCAAATATTGTACTTATTTATATACCTTCAATATTTACAGCTTCTTGAACATCAGTCACTACTTCATCACCCTTGATAACCTGGAAGGGAGTAGGATCTGTAGCAACATCTGGCAGTCCCTGGTTAGCATTGACGAACACCTCCAGCTTTGGAGGACCATACTCCCTGAGAGCATCTGAGCCAGATGCTTCAGTTTCTTCGACAAGAGGCTCTTGGGCAGTTCGGGGCACGGCTTGCTGGGGAATGATATAATAATTTCAAATAAATGAGATGTTTATAATTGCTTTAAAAAAATATTCTTTCTAACTGATATCTGCGGCTTCATCCTCGTGGAATTTAGTCATGATATAAGCATTTAGAAGTGGGATGAAATTATCACGATTGCAAGGAGTACTTTCAAGTACAAAAAATATGATAGCACTGACTCTAAAGAAAGAAACTTTGATCAAATTGTCATCATCATTCATCATTTCAGTCATACGGATACCCAATGCTGAACATAGGCCTCCCCCATCGACCACTAAACCGACCGGTTGGAGGCAGTCTACATCCAACAGGTCCAATTACATTAAATAATATAATTATACTAGCTGATGCACGCGGCTCCGCCCGCGTGGACTTCTTACCTCGTTCCCGTTCCTCCATTTCGAACATTTTCATATTTATTCACCTTTTTAACCTTCTTTGGACGCCCACAAATAATTTAAGACCAAAATTAGCCAAATCGGTTCAGCCGTTCTCGAGTTTTAGCGAGACTAACGAACAGCAATTCATTTTTATTTATAACTAGCTGACCCGCGCAACTTCGTCTGCGTCACCCCGTTTTTGAAACATTTCTCATTCCTGCACCGTACCTGTTGGTCGTAGCATGATGTTATATACATATAAACCTTTCTCTTTAACTATTCTATCTATTAAAACAAACCGCATCAAATTCCATTGCGTAGTTTTGAAGATTTAAGCGTACAAAGGGACATAGGGACAGAGAACGCGACTTTATTTTATACTATGTAGTGAAGAAGATTTAGTTAATATTACTTACAGCTTCTTCAGTGGGCAACTTAAATGCAGGTCCGTCAGGCCTCCACCCACTCGGCAGGTAAGGTCCTGAGCCACGGGCTGCCACGGAGCTGATGATCAGGAATACTGCCACGAAAAACTGTTACGAAAGATGATGAGTACATATTATTGTAATTCTAGGAAGTGCTTTTTTAAATGCTTCTTTCTTAGTGTTCAAGAATCGGTAACTTAGTGGTGAAGGAGACGACCTCACGATCAACAGGTTCCAAATTCGAGTCCTGGCAATTACATTAGCGAAGTGAACATAAGACATTTAACTTAACTACGAGGATTAGGGAGAATACTAAGTGACGGAATAACTAATATTCGAGTAAAGAAATATGTTTTATTATTTAGGGCTCGTCAATTTGACTTCACCCTGCCTGATGTTAAGCTGAGCGCAAAGTTTCAGGAAAAAGGCTCACTATTACAAACACGTTCAGTGCTACAATGGTGGCGCTCAGCTTGACGGCCTCATCAGATGCTTTTTCACGCCTCGCTTAAAGGACTCAGGACTGTAGGAAGAAGGAAACGCGTGAGCTGGTAAGGATTTCCAAGACTTAATGGTGCATCTAAAATCAAATGCAAAATGAATCACAAGCATTGTATTTACAGGAATATTTAAGTTGATTTCAAAATAGTTATGTAGAGTTCTCCTTATTGAGTGTATTGCTTTTATTATTTGTTTGTTATTAACACAACATAAACTCGCGCCTATATCCCCGAAGAGGTAGGCAGAGGTGCTAGCACTCACATTTCGCACGTTTATGTTTAGGTCCCAGTGTAATAGGTGGCGAAGCCTATTGCCATTAACCGGACACTTATAAACCTGCGATAAATACACACATAACTTCGGAAAGTATCAAAAAGTAATTGGTGTGCTTCATGGTAAAATCTGGGATCGAACCCGAAACCTCGTGTCGGCAGTCCATTACCCATACCACTAGGCTACCGCGGTATTTGTTATTATTTTTTTAATAGAACAGGTAATACACTTATTTACCTTCATATTGCTCCTAGATGAGATCCAATGGACTTAATTGATGAATGATGCTTTATTAACCACAGGTCACATTTATATACGAAAATAAATCAAACACAATAGGCCTTGATATCTGCGTCGGGGTCGCTTGTATTTACTGAGCGAATTTTGATTGATGGACCTTTGACGTCTCAGAATTTCGGTTCATACAAGTTCGAATCCTGGTTATGTACCTTTGACTTTTTTGGTGATATATAGGTGAAGAAATCTATTTATTTAGCTGCTAAGTTTTTAGTTAGGAATTTATTTTCGGCATACCCATTCTTTTACAGTCGCGCTCTACTACGTGGGACCGACAATAGGGGGCAAAATGTTTAAAACACGTCTACCTATCCCTTCGGGGATTACGGGTGTGAGCATATGTATGTATGTATGAAATCTATAAAGTGGGAAGAAATTGCACACCGTATAAAGAGCTTTTTGCAAAAGCAAATATTGAACGAATTATGGAATAGTGACCAGTATCAATGGCCTGCCCCTTATCGGATTGACCAAACCGTAAATTTCACAAAAGAGCATTTTTACAGCATGAACAGCAACTGTAAATTAGATTATCAGTGTCATTTTTTTTGTGGTTCTCTTGGAAGTTGCTTCAATTTATATGTGACTTTTACGCTGCTTTTAGTCTTAGCAGTTTAGTTAGACCAGTTGTTAGAACACCTTTCAGTTCTAGGAAGCACAGACAGCCCTCTTTACAGAGCATGCATCAGCTGCCCATGTGCTTCTACACTGTCCTGTGACCATCACATACAGGGCCAAGTACTTCAAAAACTCAGGTACGCTTCGAAAGGTTACTAGCAAGGTGAATGGTCTGCTGGCGTACCTACTTCGAGGAACTGGGCTGGCTTGAATAAATTACCCACCCTTACGCAAAAACCGCGCCGTGACGTGGAGTTGCGGAAATCAGCCCGCCATATCATACCATACCAATGCGAGACCGAAAATCATATCATATTTATGTGTTCATATACTACTATCATTTGCGCAAAATCCGCATGGATACCTCCTCCAAAACCGGTGTGGGTGTCGGACTCGAACCGACTAAAACTCGCGCCGGCTATGGGTTTGTGATTGCTGAAGAACCATGCTGTCCTCCTCTAGCCTCCGGGCATGGGGTGACGCGCTTTACACAGCCACCCGTACCATTTCCTCTAGAAATGGTTGCTTCATAATGGTTTCAGAGTATTAATAGCTAAATATGGTTAATATCAAAATGATGAGACAGTTCCAGATTTTTTGATTTAGTGTGTCGATACAAAAATTGATAGTGTACTGTTTTGGCAAATTATGTCATATCTTCTTCCACATACCACAATGGCAGAAAACAAAGGAATCGCGTTCGACGACCTCCGTGGCGCTAGTGAACGCGACTGCTACGCAGGAGGCGTGGGTTCGATTTCCGCTCAGTGCAAATATTTGTGTGCATGAATATGAATATTTGCATTGGTCTGGGTGTTTCTATGTATAATATGATGTATATACAAAAGATCAGGTACAAAAGTACCCATAACACAAGCTAGTTAAACTATGCTTACCATGGGTCTAGTTGGCGTTGTGTAGATTGTCCTAGAATATGAAAAAGAAGGTCTCCGGCCAGTGGGTCCTACCTATTACGACCTACGGTGCCGAACTGTGGCACCGCCATCAGAGTCCACGTTGGTCCACCAATTGAAAGTCACTCAGCAGTGGAGCAAGCTATGCTTGGAGTCTCTAATCTTAAATATCTCTAAGAATACCAATGATAGCTCATACATAGCTCGCGAAATGGTTATTCTGAGCTGAAATGGCAGAGGGTTGACCATATCTACCGAAGGACCGTTGACCGCTGGAGGCTGCTGGAGCAATAGCCCGAAAAGAAGGCAGGTGCCCCCTAGTATGACAGACCTGAAAAGGCTGGCTGGACAGGCTGGATGTAGGGAGGGCAGAGGATCATGAGCTGTGAGGCACAATGGGAGGGGTCTATGTCCAGATATACTTCAGATATTTTTCCTTCCTTCCTATGAATTCTCGAAAATTAGCATATCTCGTTGTACTGGGATCGATCAATTTTCACTGATAGGACTATTGTTGCCAATAAGCCTGATATAGTGACAATAGATCGATTAGAGCGCCATGCAATAATAGTTGCTATCACCATCCCCCATGACAAGAATCTCATAAAGGTAGACAAAGAATTAAGTACTCAGACCTGGCCCATGAGATTGTCGACATGCGGGGTGTGGACTCATATCAGTTTTTTTCCAGCAAGACAAAGTTTTGTGTTAGAATAGGTACCTATAGGTTATTCATTGATCAATATACCTAAATTTCATTCAGTGACACATCTATGTCTTTTTTTATTGAAGATATCTTACGTTTAAACGCTATCTCACCTGATGGTAAGTGACGATATGGTCTACGATGAATCATGCTTGCCTAGAAGGATCCTATTCACTCGTGACTTGAATATTCCCAGGTTATAGCTTTCTGGAAACAGACTTGGGCAGCGAATTCCACACCTTAGCTGTACGCGTGATAATTGCATCCGCAAAGCGTTTCGTGCGTATGAGTGGAATATCGACCACCTGAACTAGATAACTTAATACCCTTGTTTCAGACAACACTATTGGCCTCAGCTATTATTGTACCGATAGTCGCTTCGGTCCATGGACTCATCGCCAAGAGCTTCGATCAACAACTTAAGAGGCTCTCGTTAGAGAGCTGGCTCAAGGACTTGATACAGAAGGCAGTTTTGCTAGGCACGGCACGCATAGTGAGGAAGTTTTTCTCCTGGAGCAATAAGCACGGATCCCCAATGCCGGTGGGCTGCGATTTTTTATATTTCTAATAGATGTTTTATAAATAAATAAATAAATAAATAAATATAAATATTCTAAGACAATCTACACAACGTAACCTAGACCCATGGTATAATTTAACTAGCTTGTGTTACGGGTTCTAGAATGTGGATAAACATACATAGATACTTTTTTTTTTGTAAATACATACATATTATACATAGAAACGCCCAGACCAATTAGAACTTATTAGAATTTATTAGAACAAATTTAATTTAATGTAAATGATATGAAAAATGTCCGCCATGTTACATAGTATTTAGTAAATTTATGTTACCAAACCATGTTAAATAGTATTAAGTGAATTTATAGTCCTGTTCCCACAGGTTCCCACAGTTTTGTGGGGCCATGTTTAATATTAAGTTTTTATTTAATTTTATTTAATAAAGATACATACATACATATACAATGCAGATATTCTTTTCAAGCACACAACCGCGCCTCCTGCGTAGCAGTCGCGTATATATATAGTCAAAAATGTAATTGATAAGTGATGAATAATATAATGAATAAAGAGGAATAATTATAACTTTCTCTTGAAGCAAATATAGTATCAGATATATATGGTAAACCTACTTCAATACATGTAACAATCAATTTCGTTCGCTGTCCCTATTTTTCAAGCCCTTATATCCCTTTGTATGCTTAAATCTTTTAAACTACGCAATGGATTTTGATGCGGATTTTTTAATATATAGAATGGTTAAAGAGGAAGGTTTATATGTATTGCTTATATATGCTATGATCAACAGGTACGGAGCAGGAATGAAAAATGATGCAAAAACGGGGTGACTCAGACGAAGTTGCGCGGGTCAGCTAGTACAATATAATTATAACTTGTACTTATGTAAATGCTGTCATGATGTGTTGTTCACTGTTATTTTATAATTTGTACTTCTTCTATTCGTGGAAACTATTAATTGACTGTCTGTCTATTGATTTCCCAAATAAAAATAAATAAATACAATATAATAATATGACGTTTGACGACGATGATAAAAGCCGCGGTAGCCTAGTGGTATGCGTAATGGACTGCTGAGACGAGGTCTCGGGTTCGATCCCAGGTTTACCATGGCACACACCAATGACTTTTTGATGCCTTTCGAAGTTATGTGTGTATTTATCGCAGGCTTATAAGTGTCCGGTTAATGGCAATAGGCTCGCCATCTATTACATTGGGACCTAAACATAAACTGGCGAAATGTGGGTGCTAGCACCTCTGCCTAACCCTTCGGGGATAAAGGTGTGAGTTTATGTTATGTTATGTTCTAGAACATTTTGCTGTAAAAAAAACTTACTTTTAAGGAGTACAATAATACAACGATGTCAGTTTGAAATATAGCTGCATTTATTAATACTATCACATTACAGCGAGCTCTCAAATTGATTTAACATTGCTTAATAGATATATTTTTAACCTTTTGCTACAGAAATAAGATAAGTCCATGAAAAGACCAGAGAATTAACTTTGTACTTTAACAAACGCATCTTGATATCGGCATGGCGATGATGGGTGGTGGTTTTCTAGCTTGGTTTTTTATAACACAAGGTGGGAGACAAGCACACGGCCCACTTGATGGAAAGTGATTACTCCAGCTACCGACACTCCTGCTACCAACCCTGAAGTAACCTTCTAATTGGTTTCTCGTAGTAAATGGTAATGCATCATCCGGTATTCTCTTCATGCCGACAAGCATTCTCATCATAAATTAGAACTACATTCAGAGTTTTCAATTTGGATAGGATCTCTTTCATCTTCTTTATAGCAGTACAACGCATTATTTTTCAAAAGTATAGATGACCTAGAACAGCGGATATACCTGACTCATCAGCAGTCGAGATGTTTTTTCACGCCCCCGTTAAGAACCCGGGACTTTTTTTTATTGCCTTAATAGATAGACAGATAGATAAACAGCAATACAGACAGAGTGATCCTACATTTGCTGGTATAGAATAGCTTAAGTGTGATTATCTAATTCTGAGAGCAAAAGGGTTTTCATTGCGAACTTATTTAAAAAAAAACAATACAATCTCTTGTTTCAATCTTCAAGCCTTATTTTTGTTGTTGATGGTTCCAATCTATTTTTCAGTGCTTTTTCGCAGATCTGTAACAAAAATTATAGTTAGTTTAGTCTAAAGTCAGTGTTTTAGAGTGGAGACTGCTACAAGGCAAACGGATGGTGGAATGCTCTTCATCCAGATGGACTGATGACCTGAAAAACGTGGTTGGGACTAGATGTGGACGGTGAAGGATTGGGAGCAATAGCGCATATTGGGAGAGGCCTATGTCCGGTAGGGGATCCTTATAGGCTAATTGATTACATCCGAAGGGGGTCATCTCGAAAGAGAGGGCCCCGGGTATGCCCGGGTGCGAGGAATATGTTTGCTACTATCTCACCTCCGGAAACTAGAGACCCAAAGACGACGTGCGTTTTAGTCGGTTCGAGTCCGGCATAACCTTCCCAACCGGCTCCGGTGGGGGGGTACCCGTGGCGATTTTTCGCACGATAAAACAAAAAAAAAATAAGATGGACTGATGATCTAATAAAAAACGTGGTTGGGACTAGATGTGGACGGCGAAGGATTGGGAGCAATAGCGCATTATGGGAGAGGCCTATGTCCAGTAATGGATTATCATAGGCTAATTGATCAAATGACAGTGACTGTATCTAGTTGGTCTTTCCAATGAGAGCACAAAGACTCTCCAGTGAGCCCTGACTACCGTAGCCGCCGGAAACACAACACAAGGTTCTTATTAGCCGCAGTATTCTGTAGATTGGAGGTATTTCCACAGTAGGACTGCGCAATTGGGAAGGGAGATACCGTCGCATCCTACTTCGGTCAAATATCCCTTGTAAGTAGTATTGTCTTCTGCTCTGGGGGCACAGAAACTCTCTTTGCTCCTCCTCTCTTCCTCTCACCTTTTCAAGAAGGGCATTAGATAATATCTATAGGGTTGGTAGTACTAGTGTGAGGCCCCTGGTGTCGCAAATGTCCACAGGCCACGGTAACCACTTTTCATCAGGTGCTAAGCTTGTCTGTCAGCTAAGTGGTATAAGACAAGGCTTTTTAGCATCATCAAACTCATAGTCAGATAAAAACACCATATAGTCTTACCTGAATTTAGGAGAGAAACGTCTCCTTCTGACTTCATTGTTTTCCGAAGCGCTTAGTGCCTGTAAATTTACATAAAGTAATTATAATTTACTAAAAGTACCAATGCATTTCACCAATGACAATTCGTTTAACTAAACTGCTGCAATTTTCAATTAAACAGCCCACGTGGAGTTTTGATCGGATTTTCGCTCGCTCATTCTGTTCAGATAAACTCCCCAAGGCTTATGACATTTTTGTACCCCTGTGGCACCCCTTTAACCCAGATAATTGGTGAAACAAGAACAGCTGACCCCAAATAATGCGAAAAGGTAAAGAAAAAGAAGAACTAGATTTAGTAGTTTGGAAGCGTACTCAATTCAATTAAATAATAAAACCTTTTCTTATAATATTAGGACAGAAAACATAAACATCTTTTTACTTAACTTTTTTTGATAACGCTTTATCTTATTGGTGAAATCCGTTAATAAATAATGTCTTGTTCTCATTCATTATTCAACTATGTAGAATTTAACATATTAATTATTACCACAATAGCCGCTTGCTTGGGCGGTCCATACTCCAAGAAACCAGGTGGACCGTACTCCAAAAATCCTGCAGGAACCTGTTCCGATGATCTGTAAACAGCCATGAATATATAATTAACGAAATGCAGTTTCTAAAATAGGACAAATACCTGCTTAATTATTGCTGAAAAACATCGATCTTTTGAACCGATTTCTCAAAAATGACGATAATGATTATATATGTGTGTGTGTTTATCCAATGTACGATAGAGGGAATGTGTACTTCAATATTCACTAATGGAAGAATGAATCAAACGCTTGTGCTAAATCAAATAATGATGAAATACATACCCTGAGGTTGCCTGTGTCGGGGTAACGTCTGCATTAGCTTGTACCTGAAGAAAATTGGCAGCTTTTAATAAAAAAAAATATGGTAAAAAAAGTTAAAAAATTCTGAAACTTTTGAGAAATTGACTCTGTTTCCTGATTCTCACTACGATTTTTACTTGATTGACTGCCGTTTGACCTCCCAATCCTAAGAGGCAAGCCTGCGTTTTATCTGTGATAACAAGTGCTCGCCAGTGCGCATGGTATGACCCTCAAGATTGTTGGTAGGAGGCTATACACTTATAACTAAGTTATATATATAATAATATTCCATCAAGAACCAAGCGGTTTGGTTGAGCTATCCTCTGCCGCACCATTAAGTCTTGGGATTCCTTACCAGCTCACGTATTTCCTTCTTCCTACAGTCCCGGGTCCTTTAAGCGGGACGTGAAAAAGCATCTGATGAGACCGGTCAAGCTGAGTGCCACCATTGTAATACTGTACGTGTTTGTAATGGTGACTCTCTTTCCTGAGACTTTGCCTTCAGCTTACCATCAGGCGGGGTAAAGTCAAATTGACGTGTCCAAAAGTAAATGTGTTTACCTCCGCAGACTTAACCTCCTGCTCCAAGCTAACAATAGCATCAGCAATATTATTGATTCCATCAACTGCTCTCCCAACAATAACTTCTTCAGGGGTCGGAGCTGCCGCCTCTTGCTCAAGCAGAGTAACAGGAGCTACATCGGATACTGAAGTAGGTTCTTGCTCAGCTAGAGAAACTACTGCTTCATCTACTGCAGCGGTTGGGATAACTTCTGAGATGTCTGCTGTGGGGGCAACGTTTTCTTCTTGAGATTGAATGATCTCTGCAACTTGAGATTCTGTTGAAATTTCTCCTACCAGAGCGACTTGTTCTGTGTTTGCTGAAACATATGTTCATAGTAATATAAATAAGAGATTCTACATACATACTTGTACATACATATGCTCACGTCCGTAATCGTAATAGGAAGAGGTATGTTAAACACCCACATTTCGCCAACTATGATTTTCGGGCCCACGTAATAGAGGGCGAGCATATTGCCGCCAATCGGGCACTTTGTAAAAATAAAAAAAGGTATGCCGAAAATAAATTCCTAACTGAAAATTTTACAGCTAAATCAATTTATAAATAAAAATTGAACGGATTCCTAGCTCTGCTGTGTAAATCTCAAGGAAATTAATTACGTGCTTAGCCGCAAAGCACTACTAATTAATGTCGTGGCGATTATCATCCAGGAATTCATAAAATTAAAAAGTATTTCTGAATACCTTCGACATTTACAGCTTCTTGGATGAAGGTCTGTTCTGTGGCAACGTCTGGAAGACCCTGATTCGCGTTAAGTATCACCTCCAGCTTAGGAGGGCCATACTCCCTAAGAGCGTCGGAACCTGATGCTTCGGTTTCTTCTACCAATGGCTCTTGGACCGCTCTGAAGGCTGGTTTCTGTTCGAAGATATAAATTGAACTTAGTAGATACAGTAAATGGTGCTGGAAGGTAGAAAACACTTAGCTATATGTCACCAGGGGTACTTGATATTATATTTGTGCCAATGATTATTATCCATTCCAATAAAGGTATTATAACTAACGTAAATAGAGCAACAGCAATCACTTCATTACTACGTTACCGAATTTAAGATGTCAGTGACAGCCACTGACATCTTAAATTCGGTAACACGTATAACAAGTATAAGTATAGAGATATTGATATCGCTGCAGTGACTATTTTTGTCAAAGTAATAATGGTTCATTAAGAAACGTTCACAGTTCATTACTCTGTTACTTTCTCACGCCTAGGTTCCTAGGTCCTAGGTCACTTGCACACTTTGTTTCTCTAAGGATATAAATAATGAATAAATAAATATTCTAGGACAATCTAGACAACGCCACCTAGACCCATGGTAAGCATAGCTTAACCAGCTTGTATTGTGGGTTCAAAATGCGGATAAATATACTTAGATATTTTTTTTTGTAAATACATACATATTTATATACACAAACACCCAGACCAATGCAAATATTCATATTCATGCACAAATACTTGCACTGAGCGGAGATCGAACCCGCTTCTCCTGAGTAGGAGTGACGTTCACTACCGCCACATCACAGATATAGGATAACTTAATGGTTTTTTAACACAGTTTAAAAAAATCTGGTAATGAGAATTATGTACTAGTAAAGCAGTACATTACTAGATCACTTGTACCGGTAGCTACCACGTGATTGGGATTTAAACTACCACTTACAGCTTCTGAAGGCAGGTAGAAAGCGGGGCCTTCTGGCTTCCACCCACTTGGCAAGTAGGGTCCAGAGCCTCGGGCGGCCACTGAACCGATGACCAGAAGCAGTGCTACGAAGACCTGTAGTAAAAAACAAAGAGAAAATTGAAAAATAATCGCGTAATGGATTGAAATGAATTAGACATGTAGATTAAATATTGAAGTAGACCAGTGTTACATGGCGGAAATCCGTTACAAGAAAATATATTGGAGGAGGGAGGGGAACCGCTCACCCAAGGTTTAACAATTCCAATGATAGCAATAGCAAGATATTACTAATTGTCACAGAAAGGAATGTCAAACCGCACCCCTCAAAGCAAGTAAATAGACTTCTTAGACGAGGAGAGAAATTGTCTTATGATCCGCAAGTACAAAGAACAAACTTTGATATATGTTTCGCCACACAACGGACCTTCAGGAGAACTAGTTTGGCACCGGTAGTGAGTGATGGGTTACCCTTCCTCCCCCAATATATTTTTTTAGCCATATGGATGGCGAAATTTGCAATGTGTATTATCCTAAGAGTTATCCCATGTCACCACGATTTGCAATACGACATAATTAAGATCTAGACCTATACAAGAATTTTTCGTATTCATATTTCACTATAAACTGGCAAATTAATAATCTTTAGGAAGGTAGTATTTTTAGAATTAAAAAGCTACTAAATATTATTTGAAACTTGTTGATTAAAGAATTATTATAACAAACATTTGTTTACGATAAAATATAGACGCGGTGCAATAAATAGAAATTAAATACCGAGTTGTAAATAAACAAAACATAAAGAATGGAAATAGCTATTAAATTACAGGAATAATAAACTCATGATGTAAGAAAATTTATCTACAGATTAATGTTTGAATTTTTTTTAGCAAATAATAATTTGTCTACCAGAATAAGCAAAACCCGTGAATGTAACAATGTTCATTTACCTTCATGTTCCTTCAATGAGATCCAATGGACTTATTTCTTGAATGATGCCTCAGTCACCACAACTCTGATATATATACCAATATAAGTCAAATACAATAAGTGACCATAAGTGCTTCGTTGTCTCAAATATTTGTTGAGCGTATTTTGATTGATCCTAATCGAATTGTGCAATCTTTAATGTGGAACAAATCGTCAGGATTATATCAAGGTTAAGTTTATTTGTATAATTAGTAATAGAACTGTTTAATTATCATGTCATCGAATGTGTGGCCTTGGGCAGGACTTGTCGTTTGTCAAGGTTACTATACATTTAGGGATTTTAAGAAATAGAATGATACGAAGCCCTGTCTCTTATACGCGAAGAGCTCAGAAACTATCTTAACCTTCACCTTTCCTCTTTACACAGTCGGCAGCACGAATGTGATGCCCCTGGCGTTGCAAACGTTCACGGTAACCACTTTCCATCAGGTGGGCCGTGTGCATATCTACCTCCATAGTGGTGTAAAAAAATATCTGTGTCTTTTCACAGAAGGTTCTTTATACTGCTAAGGTAGCAAACAAGCACATAGTCTTTCCTAATCTTCTTCTTCTTGTGTCATGTGGACGACAAGTTTCGGAAGAGGATGTTACGCATCTCACTGAAGATGGGTACGATAATAATTGTGATATTATTCTAAATTGGAAATTAAAAAATAAACTTTCTCTAAATATATTTTATATTTAATAATCTTATCACAAAGATAGAAAAAAGAGAATAGTTTTTTTTTTACATTTTTCATTTTATTGCTTCTTACCTTAATTTAAATTGCAAAATCGAAATCCATTGATTAAAAATAAATACCGATAAAAATTAAAAGTAACATTTGATCTATGAAATTACATTGGAGTCAGTAGCCATTTGAGCGGGCGCCGAAACTGTCATGGCCGCCGTTACCGTGTCCAAAATGGCCGTCGTGGCTGCCACTGCGCAGATTGTGGGCATTGCTGTCATATCCAGAAGACCGGCCAAGGTTTTCTGTATCTTCGTAAGTTATTTGGGGCTTGAAACCACGTTCATCAGCCTCGTAGCTTACGGTCTGAAAGAGGAGCTTTATTTAGCCATTTTTTTTCTTATAAATATAACAATTTGAAATTTGGAATTACTAGCTGACCCGTGCAACTTCGTCTGCGTCACCCCGTTTTTGCAACATTTTCCGCGCCATGATGTTATACACATATAAACCTTCCTCTTCAATCACTCTATCTATTAAAAAACTCTCATTAAAATCCGTTTACGAGTATACTATTTATGTAGTGATATTGTATGTGTTTTTTTTAAATTGTGTTTTCTTACAAATCCGTCCTAAGGTATTGTTTTTTTTCGATGCTTACGCTAGATAGGTACATTGTTCATACTACACAGTACACTAAAATGCAAGATTAGTATTAATTTTCAATATTCCATGTTTAGTGGTTTTGTCTACACGTGTCTTCTCTAGTTTATCTGTTTTAAAGTAAAAAATTAAGTTCTTCATTTTTTCATCATCGTCACTAGATAAATCGATTCTTAGTTTTCTTATGTTTGAACTTACTCATATCTTTTACTTATGTCAAATTTTATTCCATTTTTAATAGATTCACCAGTTTTTGTCAAAAATTATTTTATTTTCAAAAATTATGCTGGAGCTCGTACTTTTTTGTTATATGGTAATATTATGTCCACACCCTGCACTGCAATATCATGTTTCTCTAATCTTGTTAGTGTAAGTCTATCATAAAATCAATTATCTACCTGTTTTCTCCCATCAGGTAACACAACATGGTACTCTCCTTGTGCTCTTGCTTCCTGACGTTCCTCATGGTGACCAAACTCGGTTCCCTCCTGGTAATCATTCACCATATAACCGAAATTGTAGTTTGCGGGCTCCTAAAAATGGACATAATTTTTATTGGATATTTTGCCAATGGACAATTGCGTTCAGTATGTTTCTTTACTGAACGGACGTCAGTATAGGAACCTTATTATTATACAAATTTGTGCGTACTCAGAACGTATCTTTTCCAATAGTGCAGTTTTAAAGTTGACTTCTGATTCTTCTTATAAGGGTCACGCGATATTCTCATTAACTCTCCCAGCAACTATAGCTTTTGCAGGTTCACATTGGCATTGTAGTGTGCTTCAAACTTAACTTCTTGGCATGCCAATAGTATTTCTATTTCTCCAAGTTATACCTATTGCGTCAAATTGAGAGCAACTGCCATCTTGCTCACGACTTATCAACTATTGTAGAAGATTCCTCAGTTAGTTTTATTCCAATACGATTTCTTTTTGTTACTGCTGTGTTCATGTTCCATTTTCAAATCATATAAATGGCTGAATCGTAATTCAATAAGTTCTTCTTGTCAGCCTTGTTAAGACATTGTTACTTTTTTAGAATAATATTTCGAGTCTTCTTCGTTACTGATTGCAATAGTCTCACTGCTGGTGAATTGAAATAAAGTTTGCTATTTATTTGTAGAGTCTGCCTTTGTGTATCTATAGCACTTTATTATGATGAACCCACATACCTCGTGGCGGACTGATGATTTGGTAATCCTCGATGATAACGACAAAGAAATGGTTCACTTATATGCAGATTAATAAGTAACTAGTGTGGTATGGATATGTAAAGAAAAAGTGATATACTTACAGCATTGATGTCTTCCAGACCATTTCTGGCAAAATTAGCAGCGTTAGAGTTATAGCCTGTTGGTTCTTCATTTGAGAATCTACCAGAAGCATGGCTACCAGCAGCGTGGGACAGAGCTCCGTTACTGGATCTAGCAATAGATTAAAATTTAGTATTGAGTTAGTGTGGAGTATGCGTGACAGCTGTGGTAAGTATGTAGTATGCATCTGAAAGCTGCGATCGGGGTAACGATCTGACCCAAATCATAAAGATTTTCAAAGAAATGTCTGGCAATATTATACTTATAAGAAGATTTAACAGAATAAGTAGTCAGGATTAATTAAATTTAATACATAACATAACACAAACTCACGCCTTTATCCCCGAAGGGGTAGGCAGAGGTGCTATATAGCACCCACATTTCGCCAGTTTATGTTTAGGTCCCAAAGTAATAGGTGGCGAGAATATTTAACTTCGAAAAGCATCGAAAAGTCCAATGAAAACTTAAGAAATAACACACCATGTGTGTGCTATGGTAAACCTGGGATGGAACTCGAGACCTCGTTTTAGCAAATAATGTAATTAAAATTAATATGTCTTGTACTGAAATAAATATCTAACTAAAATAGCAAGTTGTTAATGTTTATAGCCGACTTCCAAAAAGGAGGAGGTTCTTAATTCGATTGGTATTTTTATGTACGTTTATTGTACTATGTAATTTTACTCGTAGACGTATGATTCGATATAGCTGATTCTTTTTTAGTTCAATGCAAAATAACTAGTTAACGTTTAGTCCCATAAAAAAATTATACAGTTTAGACGAGTAGTTGTTTAGTGTGTTTTTAAGAAAATGCTTTTAATGACGTTCGTTTAATATTCCATGTCACTTTCCTTCAATGTAATAAGCGAATTCTACTATACTTAGACATGTGACTACTGTAGGTACACTGGGTACAGTGATATATTTAAATCAACTAGTCTAATCTAAATCTACTAATTTAAATCTTAAAGATTTTGAATGCAATTTGCTTGAATATATTTTCTCCAAATTTGAAAGTGAAAGCAAAATGCGTATATCAGGAATGTACAAGGTAGAAAGATGTAAAGATGGGTCTATAGAATATCTTATACCTTCCAAAGGGACTATGACCTCCCGCTGCACCAGTCTGAGGACCTCCCAGGGTTCGGGCGGACACTATCTGAGGAACGAAGCTCTGACTAGGATTTGATGGTCCTTGAGGGTAACCTGCTCCATGGTTGCCGGGCGGTGGCGGCAGGTAACTGGAAAATAGAAAATGACCATCAATCATTTAACATTTGAATAGCGTTAAGTCTCCGATTGGAAGGAAATTGTTATCGTAGGGTGTGGACTAAAAACTTTTTAACATCATGTAATGTTTATACCTCCCATTATCTCGAACCCGAAATGTCCTTGAAATGTATCTTATACGCGCAGTACTGGTTTATTGGAAATCTTTTGAGGGTAGCACGGGGTGCTACAGTCGAGGGTGAGCTCAAATTCACCAATCATGGAGAATATCAGAAGAATTCGGAGGCCCCAAGACCGCATTTCTCTCACGACTTATGTCCAAAATATATATATGGTGGAAGGTATACTTTAATGTTAATATTAACCTTTGAAAACATTATAAGTTTATTTATATATTACTGTGGCGTGGCGGTAGTGAACGCGACTGCTATGCAGGAGGCGTGTGTTCGATCCCCGCTCGGTGTAAATATTTGTATGCATGAATATTACTATTTGCACTGGTTGAACTACATGTGCCTCGGAGAGCACGTTAAGCCATCAGTCCCCATTGCCATACGAACATCTATAGCAGTTGTTACGGGTAGTTGGAGCCCTCAAAAGTTCGACTAGCCTAATTACAGAACTTCGATATCGCGAATTTGGTTGTGGAGGTCCTATAGCAGTAGCTTCACGGAAAATATCGAAGTTCAGCCACATCTTAGTTAGACAAGAAAGCCGACCCCAACTGAGTTGGGAACAGGCTCAGAGGATGGTAGTTAATTTAAGTATTTATAGTCACCTATTTGATGGAGGGAGTTCGCCATAAGCGAGCGTTACAATGAACACTGACGCAATGATAGTCTGAAAAACATAAAAATAATTATAACATTATTAATTGAATTAATGATTAAAACGAATTTTGTTGTTAATTACCTAAACCAAAATATGATAATGATTATTTATGATTAATTACTAATAACTTTTAATTATGAAGTAATTAAATGTATTATTATCCATATATCAATGTAATGGATTAGCGAATTCGTTTTTTCATTTATAATTTTAAGTAAATATATTCTAGGACAATCTACACAATGCCACCTAGATCCATGGTTAGCATAGTTTAACTAGCTTGTGTTATGGGCTCTAGAATGCGGATAGACATACTTAGATATCCAATAAGATCGTATCACTTTTATTGTTTGAATTAAATGCAAAATAAACTACAAAATGTCATGTAATGATGAGATGAGATGGTTAAAAATAAACATTTTTGTAAATGTTTAATAATTAATAATATACATAACACAAAATTCATGATGAAACACTTCAATCCATTTTATTGGTGAACACATTATGTTAAATTATAAAAGTAGATAAATAAAAAAAACTTTTTTTAAATTATTAATTTAAATACGTTCGTAAAGTTTTTAACTATATACCTTCATGTTGAAGTATAATTATTTAGAAGTATGTTTAGCAAGTGATACTCTTGTTCTGTTGTCTGTACCTTTTATACAAAGTATCTTATAAAGGTAGGGGATGAAAAATCGACACACATTAGCGACAAAAGATGAGCTTTCAAGGTGTTAAGATTTGGGCTAGAGATTACCGTGGAGTAGTGTTTGGTCTATAATAATTTACTGTCTTAGAACTGTTCTAGTTTGTAACTTTTTAGGTACTGCTAAGAGACTTGAGTTTATCTATTCAAATATTAAAGGACTTATGAAAATTTTCCATTTATTTTAATTAGCCATTAAACAATTAGCAGTGTGTAAACTATTAACAGTGCTAAATAATTGATTCAAGTTCAAAATGGAATAACTAAAAAAATCTGCATTTACTCGCAAAAGATTAGTTTCTGACATGTATTGTCAACAAAACTATAGTATTTGACGACCTCCATGGTGTTGTGGGGGTGGTGTAGTATGTTTAGGTGCGAGTTTGATTCCCGCTCAGTGCAAATATTTGTTTGCATGAATATGATTTGCATTGGTCTGGGTGTTTCTATGTATAATATGTAGGTAATTAAAAAAAAAAAGTATCTAAATATGTTTATCAGCATTCTAGAGCCCATATCACACAAGCTAGTTAAGCTATGTTTACCATCGGTCTAGGTGGCATAGTGCAGATTGTCCTAGAACATAACATAAACTCACGCCTATATCCCCGAAGAGGTAGACAGAGGTGGGTTCTAGCACCCACATTACGCCAGTTTATGTTTAGGTCCCAATGTAATAAGTGGCAAGCTTATTGTCATTAACCGGACACTTATAAACCTGAGATAAATACACATATAATTTCGAAAAGCATCGAAATCATTGATGTGCGCCATGTTGTTGTCCAAACCTGGGATCGAACCCGAGACCTCGTCTCAGCAGTCCATTACCCATACCACTAGGCTACCACGGTCTTCTTTTTTCTAGAAAATAGTTTGTCCTAGAAAATATTTATAACTATAGTACCTAAATCAAAAACAAAACCATCTCAAGATTACAAATCATTACCAACTTGCCAAAATTAAATTTATTTATTTATTTATACTTTATGCACGTTGTACATGGGCGGACTTAATGCCATAGGCATTCTCTGCTAGTCTGCCATAGGGCGGTGCAGAGCTAGTACGAGGTAGGCGCATATTAAAGTGGATGATTTTAGAAAAAAAATTTTTTTTTTTATTCTAGGACAATCTACACAACGCCATCTAGACCCATGGTAAGCATAGTTTGACTAGCTTGTGTTACGGGTTCTAGAATGCGGATAAACATACTTAAATACATTTTTTTTTTCGTAAATACATACTTTATTATACATAGAAACACCCAGACCAATGCGGATATTCATGTTTCATACACACAAATATTTGCACTGAGCGGGAATCGAACCCACGCCTCCTGCGTAGCAGTCGCGTTCACTACCGCTACGCCACGGAGGTCGTCGGAGGATATAGATGACTTACTAAATCTACTCCACGGATTCACTGTCCAAGCAGATCTCAACTCAAGGATGTGACACGACAAGCGAGTACGTGCCGCTTCCTATAGCCAATACGCACTTGTATAGAGGTGACCTTGCACTGCTTAGTGATATAACTGAACGTGACTTATGAATCAAGGATATGGTATTAACAGCTCGTTAATGTTCCCATAGAGACTAGACTATAGACTGAAAATTTCAAATGTACTAATTTTATTTAAACTAATGTTTAACTACACTAATAATGATTTTGAATATTTAGTTCATTAATAATTAGTTTCTTTCATCGTCTATAAACTAACATTGTTCTTCACCTATCGAATTATCGTTAACACCCCGACTCAGTGCAATCCGACTCGGATAGGTTAGGTTAGAAGACTAAGGCGGGAGCGAAGAGAAGCGGAGCTCCCGTCTTAGTCTTCGTGGTTTTCTTTTAAACCACCCAGAAGTAGGAGCCCGCGAAGCGGGCTACGTCGAGCTTATTTCGTAGACGTCATATGGGGTTTAGTTTCAGGTTTGTTGAATGACAATATTGAGACCATATTGCGCAATTTTGAAACGTATACAGAACTGGATTTACTAAAAGCAATTGCAAGTACCTAATTTAAGATTAGTTTAACTGTTTTCTTGTTCAAAATAAATAATTATCAAATATTTACAATGTTTTTTTATCTGCATTATATTACACCAATTGAATATTCGATAAAATACATGGTTATACCATCTGAACATTACATCAAATGAACATTATACCTTTTGATCATTAGCGCAAATGTTGTTATAGCAAATAAATATTCGATGGACTGAAAATTTTGTCAAACGATATTATACAAAGTGATGATTTTCTTAAACGGTAATATTATATCAAACGTTGTTCGATCAAACAAGGGTGAACCGTGGGAGCCATCAGCCGACTATCATACATACTATCGGTCATGAATGAAGCTTCTTCCATTCTGCACAGAAAACATGTTTCTATCCTACTTTCTACCCTTGCACTACTCACCATAGGCAGGGAAATAATCCTCACATACTGCGACTGGGGATGGTGCGCACTGTATGAAAGCAATTTCACCCTACGCACCAGTACCGGATTTACCTCCGACGGGGCCTCAAGCAGCAACTGATTTTTGAGGCCCCTCGTTTTAATGTAACTCCCCCCCACCCCTCTTCTTTTTAAATAACAAAAAACAGATTAATTTTTCAAAATTAATATATTATTAGAACCATAATAAAAATTCTGCTCTATTACAACTTCTTTCTACTTTTTTCAGTCGCAAATTGATAGATAATATCAACAAAGTCAAGTTCTCGAAGCTTGTCTTTCTGTTATTTCAAAAACTTTTAATATTTTTAATTATTTTTACATTTTCAAATACGTTTAATTTTTTTTTCAAATTTTGGGCCCCTGTCCAAGCGGGGCCCCAAGCAATTACTTCCTTTGCTTCCTGGTAAATCCGCCACTGCTACGCACACTCAATCTGTAGAATGAATTCCCTACTGCAGTTTTTCCGATCGACTACAATTGTTTTATTCAAAAAATATTAGCAATCGAAATCACTAATATTCCCTTTAAGCTCTAGAGCTAAAAATATGGGGCTCTTACTACAAGAAGAGCATTGGAAGGTTTCACGGGTGTGATGCACATGGCGTTGCACTGCAAACGTCCATAGACCACGGAAGCCACATTTCATCAGGTGGGTCATGTGCTTGTCTGCCACCTAAGTGGTACAAAAAACAATCTACAAAACACTTACTTGCTCAGAGAATCTGCTCTGCTACACCTCCTAATTAGTGTGTCTTAACTTTTACGAAAACAATTACCATTTACTTCTCTGACCAGTGGAAAGCTCGCTTCCAAGCTTCGTCTATTAGTTAGCATAATTAGTTTGTCCCTGGTCCTTGAAGCGGGGTGTGATAAAGCATCTAATGAAGCCGTCAAACTGAAGGCTTCCATTGTAACATTATAGGTGTCATTTTTAGATTAACATGGTCATTTACACATTCACTATTAAATTCATCGGGACATCAGTACACCGTGATCATGGCGCTTGCAACAGTGCCGAAATATCGGTTATTCAAAAAAATAAACAAACATGGTGAATTATAGGTGTCTGTAATGGTGACCCTATTTTTTTAAAACTTTGCCTTCAGATAAGCATCGACGTGTCCTATATAAATAAAGGTTCTCCTTGATGTCCACATATATTTTACACAATCTATATATATAAAAGAAAGTCGTGTTAGTTACTTCGCTTATAACTCAAGAACGGCTGAACCGATTTAGCTGAAAATTGGCAGGGAGGTAGTTTAGAGCCAGGAGAAGGACATAGGATACTTTTTTATCTTTTTTTTTTTTTTTTTTACTTTTTATACATTATCGTGCTTTACTCTTGATCGAAGATATGTGTTACCTCATGTGCGGTAATTTATTAATCAGGTTAGGAATGCCAGCACCATATCGTGAAATGAATGAAGCATTTAATCGAGAATTGGAACGGGAACGTGAATATGATCACCAGGAATTAGATTTAGTAGTTCAAACGAATGTACCCCTGCTGAATTACCAACAAAAGGAAGTTTATGATACTTTAATGAAGGCAATCGATGATGAAAATGGTGGTTTATATTTCCTAGATGCCCTTGGTGGAACTGGCAAGACATTCCTCATGTCATTAGTTTTAGCAACTGTTCGGGCGAGATCTAACATAGCGGTTGCAGTTGCTTCTTCTGGAATAGCAGCCACATTGTTAGAAGGATGCCTTACGGCTCATTCAGCATTCAAATTATCGTTAAATCTTCAAACTATTGAAGAACCAACGTGTAATATTGCAAAACAATCAGCAATGGCCAAAGTTTTAGCGGTATCGAAAATCATCATCTGTGACGAATGCACAATGGCGCATAAACGTGCATTAGAAGCACTTAACAGAAGATTAAAAGATTTACGCAATGACTCGAGATGTTTTGGAGGAGCAATGATTTTACTTTCTGGCGATTTCCGCCAAATACTGCCAGTAATTCCAAGATCTACGGCTGCTGAAGAAATAAACGCTTGCCTCAAATCGTCAAATCTATGGCGCCATGTGAAGAAACTGCAACTGACAACAAACATGAGAGTTAAATTGCTTAATGATACATCTGCTGAAGATTTCTCGGAGCAATCGCTGACTATCGGTAATGGTCAAGTACCTGTCGATAAATCGAGCGGATAAATATCATTTCCAAATAATTTCTGTAATTTTGTCTCATCAAAAGACGAACCTATCAACAATGTATTTCCAGAAATTATTTCTAACTACAAAAATAATGAATGGTTGAGTGAGCGAGCAATTTTAGCGGCTAAGAATAAAGATGTAGATGACCTAAACTACATAATTCAAAATAAGATCATTGGAACAATGCATTCATTTAAATCTATTGACTGCGTCACAAATGAAGATGAAGCCACCAACTATCCAATTGAATTTTTAAACTCTTTGGACGTGCCTGGCTTACCACCGCACAATTTACGCCTAAAGGTTGGCTTCGTAGTAATCATGCTTCGAAACTTAAACCAACCAAAACTCTGCAACGGTACGCGTTTGGTGGTTAGAAAATTGATGAACAACATTTACGCTACAATAATGATAGGAAAATTCAAAGGTGAGGAAGTTCTCATTCCGAGGATAACGATGATCCCAACCGATATGCCGTTTGAATTTAAAAGACTTCAATTTCCGATACGTCTTGCATTTGCCATGACCATCAACAAATCACAAGGCCAATCCTTAAAAGTTTGTGGTTTAAATCTAGAACATTCATGTTTTTCCCATGGTCAATTATACGTGGCATGTTCATGGGTCGGCAGACCATCTGCGTTGTTTGTTTTTGCGCCTGATAATAAAACAAAAAATGTTGTGTATACCTAAATTTGCTTATTTATTGACATTAAGGCGGAACAAAGTTCGCCGGGTCAGCTAGTTTACAGATATTTTTATGATACTCTTAAGTAGTGGGTATCTGTTTTAAACATAACATAATAAGTTTAAAACATAACTAAACATAAACTCACGCCTAAATCAGCGAAGGAGTCGGCAGAGATTCTAGCACCCACATTTCGCCAGTTTATATTTAGGTCCGCCTTAATGTCAATCAATAAGCAAATTTAGGTATACACGACATTTTTTGTTTTATTATCAGGCGCAAAAACAAACAACGCAGATGGTCTGCCGACCCATGAACATGCCACGTATAATTGACCATGGGAAAAACATGAATGTTCTAGATTTAAACCACAAACTTTTAAGGATTGGCCTTGTGATTTGTTGATGGTCATGGCAAATGCAAGACGTATCGGAAATTGAAGTCTTTTAAATTCAAACGGCATATCGGTTGGGATCATCGTTATCCTCGGAATGAGAACTTCCTCACCTTTGAATTTTCCTATCATTATTGTAGCGTAAATGTTGTTCATCAATTTTCTAACCACCAAACGCGTACCGTTGCAGAGTTTTGGTTGGTTTAAGTTTCGAAGCATGATTACTACGAAGCCAACCTTTAGGCGTAAATTGTGCGGTGGTAAGCCAGGCACGTCCAAAGAGTTTAAAAATTCAATTGGATAGTTGGTGGCTTCATCTTCATTTGTGACGCGGTCAATAGATTTAAATGAATGCATTGTTCCAATGATCTTATTTTGAATTATGTAGTTTAGGTCATCTACATCTTTATTCTTAGCCGCTAAAATTGCTCGCTCACTCAACCATTCATTATTTTTGTAGTTAGAAATAATTTCTGGAAATACATTGTTGATAGGTTCGTCTTTTGATGAGACAAAATTACAGAAATTATTTGGAAATGATATTTATCCGCTCGATTTATCGACAGGTACTTGACCATTACCGATAGTCAGCGATTGCTCCGAGAAATCTTCAGCAGATGTATCATTAAGCAATTTAACTCTCATGTTTGTTGTCAGTTGCAGTTTCTTCACATGGCGCCATAGATTTGACGATTTGAGGCAAGCGTTTATTTCTTCAGCAGCCGTAGATCTTGGAATTACTGGCAGTATTTGGCGGAAATCGCCAGAAAGTAAAATCATTGCTCCTCCAAAACATCTCGAGTCATTGCGTAAATCTTTTAATCTTCTGTTAAGTGCTTCTAATGCACGTTTATGCGCCATTGTGCATTCGTCACAGATGCGTCACAGATGATGATTTTCGATACCGCTAAAACTTTGGCCATTGCTGATTGTTTTGCAATATTACACGTTGGTTCTTCAATAGTTTGAAGATTTAACGATAATTTGAATGCTGAATGAGCCGTAAGGCATCCTTCTAACAATGTGGCTGCTATTCCAGAAGAAGCAACTGCAACCGCTATGTTAGATCTCGCCCGAACAGTTGCTAAAACTAATGACATGAGGAATGTCTTGCCAGTTCCACCAAGGGCATCTAGGAAATATAAACCACCATTTTCATCATCGATTGCCTTCATTAAAGTAACATAAACTTCCTTTTGTTGGTAATTCAGCAGGGGTACATTCGTTTGAACTACTAAATCTAATTCCTGGTGATCATATTCACGTTCCCGTTCCAATTCTCGATTAAATGCGTCATTCATTTCACGATATGGTGCTGGCATTCCTAACCTGATTAATAAATTACCGCACATGAGGTAACACATATCTTCGATCAAGAGTAAAGCACGATAATGTATAAAAAGTAAAAAAAAAAAAAAAAAAGATAAAAAAGTATCCTATGTCCTTCTCCTGGCTCTAAACTACCTCCCTGCCAATTTTCAGCTAAATCGGTTCAGCCGTTCTTGAGTTATAAGCGAAGTAACTAACACGACTTTCTTTTATATATATAGATAGATGATGTGTGTAATAACATTTTTATTTTTAATGATTGAGAGTTAAGTGAAGGTTGGTGATTTTTATAACAATAAGGAATATAAGTATGTATACATAAGTGATCTAAGTGTATAATAAATTGTACTTGTAAATTTACAATTCATACATTTTATTTCTGGACGACTGTGTATTTTGATAATAAATAAATTTTTGGTTGAAAGAAAATGGTAAAACACATAAAATATTGGAAAAATAACTTTATTTTGCGCTAAAATACTACATCACAAAGCACTTATAACTATGAGGTATCATTACATTTTTTTTTCATTTTTTTATTTTGCTGCAATCAATAAATAACTTTCTGAGTATTTTACAAACATAATAACCTTTCACGTAGCCATTTTGTATTTTACAATAAACATTCGAAATAGACGACAAAATGAGAAGTAATTTTAATTCTATATAATAGTAGATACTAGAGTGTAAATAAGATATAAATAATTACTTATATTCTAAAATATATATACAAAATATATTTAAATATGATATGTTTATACTTATATACATGTATTGTTTTAATATTTCTCATTATATAGACAATTTAATTTTCAATTATAACTTAAAGTCATGTTTTATCACATCAAATACTGCTATTTAGCTTAAAGAGTTTAGAATCTGAATAGGTTAAGATTTCATGACGCTGATATGGAGAAGTCGATTTTGATAGACCAAAAAAAAGACTTGCCGTAGTCTTCTCAGGCGTGGGGTGACGTTTCAAACGGGTGATTCATTTGCTAAAACTAATCTTTAATATATTTTAAATTTTCACGTTTCATCAGTACCGTTTAATGCTCTATACAGCTTGAATTATTCTTGAGGATATTGGGTTTTCTAAACGTATATATACTAACCAACATAGCTGAATAAAGACAAATTAATAATATCCTTTTTTAAAGTCGGAGATAAAAATAAGAGATAGGCAAGAGATAGTAGATGAGAAAAGGTTACGAGTGAGATGGACATCGCAGAGTGAAATTTTACAGTAATATTTCTGTCAAATGTTATTTGGACTTGGAAATATGTTTTCTTTTAAAATGCGACAGCCAAACATTTTTTAAATCAGAAATAGTATCTATAGCTACTTATGTTAGGAGTACGTTCATGTCAGTAGTGTAATGACCAGGATTCAAACCCGGGACTTCTCGATTGTACGGCGGACTCCTTAACCAATAAACTACAGATATATACTCTATATGACTATAAAAATTTTTTTTTGTTACAAATTACTTCTCATTTCTGTTCTTTCCCAGGGTCTTAGTAGGGTCCATCGGAAGACCTGGCTAAATCTGCGGCATTGTCATCGTAACCACCTGAACGACCTAGGTCTGCGGGCTCCAGGGAGATCCTGGGCTTGAAGCCACGCTCATCAGCCTCATACTCCACAATCTGTGAAAGTTTACAAAGGATTTGTTTTCACCAAGGTTTAAAACATGTATTCGACAAGTTGCAACATGTCGGAAACTTCAGTGTGAACGCAAATGTGTTTTAGACTTGTTTTCAACTTGTTTGAGACAGTCTCGATACAATGTATAAAACAAGTAATTGTGTTATGGCAGGACTTTTACAAGTTTTTGACAAATCTTCAACCAGTTTTGGTTCCATCATCTTGGGTGAAGTCCAAGAATCAAAACCAGATACCAACAGTTCTGAAATTGTGATTCTGAATTTGGGGACTTCGATTAATGTTATTCCAAACTACATATATTCACGCCTGTAGGTATATCTCCCAGATTAAGGTTCACTTATTCATTTTGTTTGGTATCTCGACTTTTGCAGGGAGCAACTATAGCAATTTTGTATCGAATTCAACCACAGCTTTCCTTTGCAGAATAAGCCGGCAGTAATGGTGTTATAAGGGTCTATCATCACTGTAAGCCAGAAAGTAAACCTAATCCCAGATGAAGGCCTCATCTATCAATCAGCAGAAGTTCTGGCTTGCAGGTTAGGTTGACTAGGACCCCTTCTACTTAAAACCTGTTATCTTAACATGTTCTGGAGTTTCTTTTATTCAATATCAGGTAACTAACCTGCTTGGTGCCATCAGGTAAGACGACGAAGTATGATCCCTCAGCCCTGTTGTCCTGGCGAGTCTCTGTGTGCCCGAAGTCGCTGCCAGACTCGTAGTCATTCACTTTGTAGGCGAAGTCGTAGTTGGCAGGTTCCTATAATAAAAAAATAGGAAAAAAGCTTTTTAGTAAAACAACATGGCTCGTTGATGTCTTTCTATTTATATAACTACTGCATACGTTTTGATTTTAAAGTTAGTAATAGTAAAGTAAAGTAGAAGTAAATTCAAAGGACAGCATCTGAAACGGTGGTCTTAGTCTTTAGACTAGGCCCAAGCTTACCATCAGGCGTGATACAGTCAATTTGACTATCATTATACAAATCTAAACTCATTACTCTGTTTTCTAACATCCATTTCCTTTACATATATGATCACTGATGTTACAAGCAATCAAGTCATGATAACCGTCTACCATCAAATTTGCTACTTGTTTCTCTATACAACGCCATTCAACTTTAAATTTTAATGACGAAGCCATAGGACACAAAAACAAGTGGAAGTGTGATGAAGTCGAAGCACGCGTGTCATTGGTATGCGTATTTACGCAACGAAGGATAAATTCGACAATATGAACCTGTTTATAAGAATATGTCTAAACGTTTTCGTAAATATTCAAGATTCTTCGATCCAAAGTATGAAACGCCATAAATACTTTCTTCTATATAGTTAAGTAATCGCTATTTTTAAATGGTTGAAAAAAATGTGGGTGGCAGTATAGTTGCCACTACCTTAAAAAGGGTGGTGTTTTCGTTTTGTAGTACGTATTATTTGAGCTAATATTAATTTAAAGGTAGTATCTTAATAAGTACGAAGCAATTATATTTACTAGTAATGCACGGTATTATTAACGGTTGTTGTGTGAGTTTGGCGACATCGTTTCCGCTACTGAAACTATTGTGTCGCATTTCTACTAGTTTTTTCTATTCTGTGGACGTAGCAGTTAAGTCTAAAATTCAATAGCATTTTTTTGCTATCTCAGTGACTTGACAATGGTTAAAAATTAGTAGAATTGGGTCCTATAGTATAAATAAATAACATCATACCTGGATCTCATTCTCTCCAGCCCTGTCATAGGAGTAACCCTGGTTGGAGAGGTTGCTGTACTGATCTGGCACGCCATACTGCTCTGAGGGCATAGAATCCCTTGCTGACGGAGGCCCGTAGGTGTCTGATGGAGAAGACCTGGCAGCAGCAGCAGAATAAGACGAGGCGATAGCGCTGGTCTTCTTGTAAGCAGCACGACTGGCAGGTACACCATACTCCTGAGAAATTCCCCTGGCACTTGGCACTCCATAGGTATCTGACAGATCACGCTGGTTTGGCGCTCCATAAGTTTGAGAAAGGGCTTTAGGTTCCTGGGAATAAGATCCAGAGTTCCTTGCGGCTGGTGCTCCGTAGCTGGTCGAGAGAGATCTGGCTCCGAATTGAGAAGCTCCTTTGTAAGAACTGGTTTTGCTTGCAGCAAAGGACTTGGCGTTGCTTCTGGATGAAGAGTGGTGAAATTCACCGGATCTAGCTGAAGGGACTCCGTATTCTTGGGACAGAGAGTTGCCAGAGAAGGGGGAGTTGCGAGAGACTGGTGGGCCATATTTCTGGGAAGGAGACCGCCCAAAACTCCTCTGAGAAGGTACCCCATATTCTTCTGAAGGACTACGCAGTTCTGGTACACCATACTCTTCAGAAGGAGTCCTGGCAATGTCAGAGCTTACAGATGGTACTCCATATTCTTGGGACAATCCACTCCTAGCTGATGGAACTCCATATGACTGAGAAGGGCTGGACCGTGCATTAGGAGCACCATATTCAGTCGAAAGACCTCTCAAAGCTGGTGAATGAGCTGAGGATCTTGCGTTAGGTACTCCATACTCTTGAGAAGGTGCACTACGGAGGTTAGGAGGTCCATAGCTTTGGGAGAGTGAAGACCTCGCGCTTGAGATCCTTGGTGGTCCATATTCAGTGGATAGAGAATTCTGTGAGGTTCCAAAAGACCGGGATGCAGGAGGGAGGTATTCTTGGGAGACTGATCTTGGGAAATCGTGAGTTTGGTCGTAGCTGTGATCATGGTCGTGGTCATGATAATGGCTGTGGTCATGGCTTGAGCGCGCTGCAGGATAGCCATCACTGAAACAAATAAAATGAAATACAATTGAAATTACATGTAGTCTTAGCAGTAGTAGAATGGGCTTGGAATCAGGAGCTCGTGGGTTCGAAACTGTTACCCTCAAATCTTGCACATTGTAACCAACTTAAGGTCCATGTGATTTTTACGGGAGTGACTACCGTCTAACCACCACAGCAAGGCAAAATGAAAAGTTTTCTTAATACAGAACTTCGATATCGCCAATTTTGTGGTGGTGGTCTGATGGCAGTTGCTTCACGCAAAATCTTCAGCTGCATTTTAGCTAAACTAGGAAACCGACCCCAAGTGAGTTGGGAATAGGTTCAGAGAATGATGACAGTATATCGTTACTTAAAGTATATCTTGAGTGAGTAATGATCATTAGACATATTCATACATACATTAATGTTTTGCACTGTGTACTAGTAAGATTCGAACCCGCAACCTCTCGATATACCTACAGTTTCACCCGTGTACATCTCTTTTTCAGTAACCTTGACTTCTAAATAGCCTAGATTAGACACAGACAGACAGCTGTCGTATTGTCACCATATATGTGGTATCAATTGTTATTTGACAATAAAAATACTAATAAGTTTGACATGCCTCGTGACTTTGGTCAAGGGTAAGCCGGTCCATATATGTAATTAATAAAGAAAAATATAGTTATCTCTTTCCATGAGGTGGCATACTAGGCGACTTAGGGATGGAGCTGTTTAACACCAGACAGATATATACAGCGGGTGGACCCGCCTATGACCCTAGTAGAAGGACAATGATGATGATTTAGAATTTTGGTACTTACCCGACTGGTGGCTCGGCGAAGACTAGCGAAAGAAGGCACATGAAAGGTATAAATGTCTGAAACAGAAAATTAATCATTGCGTTATTGCAAGTATTGTAACTTCATCAAAGTGCGGGACGGGAACTTTTAATTTCCAAAAATCTCAGTTATAATGTTCTTATAAAGGTGTCATTGATGTTAACTAATCGACCACATAAGCTACCAGTTTTAAAAATTAAGTGTTTTGCAAAAAAAAAATTGTCGTCCATAGATTACAAAAATAATGAAAACCTCATTTGTCAGTTGATTTATTTCATAAATTTGTTTGCGCTCAGTTACCTCTGAGGGCGAGTGTACCTTCTGTGAGCCAGTTTACATCTGTACCCTTTCATGACCAAAGCTTCCTGTGTTGAAGATTTGGTTGAAGTCTACCTGCCGATTTCTTATTCGAGCGCTAAACATTTGGGTCTTCGACTGTTGGAGGTGAAATAGTAACAATACATAGTCCCACCCCGGGCGACCTAGGGCCATATCTTTCATCTAGCCAGTATGTTCCCATCTAGTCCCGGGGCATGGGTAGGAACGCCGCCGCAATCTGCTTCTGCTAGGGTGACAGATGTCTCTACCCGTCACCCCAGCAAATAGACGTGACTGTATATAGGTATGTATGCAATAAAATATATTCTTACCTTCATTTTACTAAATTGAGATCAATCTGCAAAATTATCTGAAATTAAAAGAAAACCATTAATTTTACAAAACACAGAAACTTTTTTTTCAATTTAATTATTTCATTTTATTAATTTTCTGTTATGGCAAGTAATGTCGAAGTCGACTGTTCTGCCAGTGACAGACGAGTTTCAGAGGTAATACTACAAACAACAAACGTACTTTTTTTTTTGTTTATGATATCACGCCTATATCCCCGAAGGGGTAGGCAGAGGTGCTAGCACCCACATTTCGCCAGTTTATGTTTAGGTCTCAATGTAATAGGTGGCGAGCCTATTGCCATTAACCGGGCACTTATGAACCTGCGATAAATACACACATAACTTCGAAAAGCATCGAGTCATAGGTGTGTGCCATTGTTAAACCTGGGATCGAACCCGAGACCTCGCCTCAGCAGTCCATTACCCATACCACTAGGCTACCGCGGTATTTACTTTTTTACAAACGAACTACTTAGCTTTATTATTAGATAGTACTGATAGATAAAATAAAAATTATTTTGAAGCTTTTGATAATTCTACTCAAAACAATTTATCATCAATTTGATTGATTTGGGGCATCACAAACAAATAAACGATTGACAGACACGATGTATTGCAAATCGCATAACTAATTGTACCAAATCAGGATCGAACTTCAACCCCAACAGTGACAGTGGCAAGGTGAACATTAGTGTAGCAAAGAATATCAGAAAAAAAAATTGGATAGGTACTAATCTCTTGCGTTCAGTATCGTATCTTTTTAACGGATTTTGAAAATATTTTTTCGTCATTTGTAAGCCAATTTCGATGATTATTTGTGCATTTTATTTAATTTAGCTATAAAACAATAATTTTATCTAGACTTTTTTTACTTTAAACACATAAATATGACAAGTTCTGATTTTGAAAATGGTTGACCTTGATTTTTTTTTAATTATACGAAAAATTGTTTTAGTTCAGTATTCAATTTCACACTTCCTATTTTTTTTTTAATTTCTTTATATTTGAAAAGTCGCTTATGAAATATTCTTGTAACATTTTCACTGCACTAATAAACGTGTATCCACATTCGAAATTTGAAAAATGTTTTAAAACTTTTTAAATTAAAGGCTATGGAACATTGTTGTTTTTTTTTCTTAAATTTGACGTATTGTTTATAGGAAAACTATATTTTAAATATAGAAAACAACCTAACTTTTTTCAAACAATGAAATGACATTACAACTTTTTTCATTGACTAATGATTTGATACTGCAGTTTTTTTTAGTTTACCGATTTAAAATCTTCCCTAAATCTCTTGTAACTCACCTCAATGAATCGACTCGAAATGAGTAGTGATGTTCGAATGGTAACATCTCCGAAACATCAACTATTTATACTAGCGAACTACAATACCTTTCTATCAACAGACTTTTCTCTACACATGCTACAACCTTGTGCCGAGCTGTTTGGAACTCTATTCCATTGTAATAAGTGCTGGCTATATTTTTGAAGAGTGTATATGAGTTTTGTATATAGATTCATTGTAGATTGATAGCATGCGTGTGACGACACTTAGTGATCTAAATTTTTGAACAATATGTTTGTACCTAGTGCAATGGTTAGGCACAGGACTTATATGAATGTTAGCTAGGTTTAAAAAAAATAAAGATTCTGGAGAAAGTTGTTTATGTTTGTGATTGGTTGTCAAAGAAAGGAAAAGATCTGTATGACGTGAAACTATTCAATTTCTTCGTAAATAATAATAATATAATAATAATAATATTTATTTTGGAACGGGTCCATAGAATTTGTTAGTACAGGACATTTTTCACTTAAATAGTATTGTTAGTAAGTTACAACTTTCTATTTTTATTTTATTATTTTGTTCATGTCGGTGTGGAGCACCATCCACCTTTTAAATAGAGGGGAGTCCCACCGACTCGACAATGGCACCAAGATGCTGTTGGCGCTACTCCTCGTGCGATTTAATAAGGTAAAAGGAGATTGATTCTCATTCAATGCTAAAAGTTGTATGCAAGTAAGCTTATGATCTTTTTCTTTTTGCGTTGATCTGACTCTAGATATGTAATACAGGGAGTATTTTCGAGACAAAGCAGTAACGGTAGGTAGCTAACTTGAAATTGATCTACTAGACAAGCTTTTTAGACATATAGATTCGAACATTACAATGAATAATGAATTGTTTCTTTGTTTTTCTTGGAATCATTCTCTGAATCTTTTCCCAACTCAGTTAAGGTCGGCTTTTCAGTCTAACTGTGATGCGGCTGAACTTCGATATTTTCCGTGAAGCGACTGCCATCTGACCTCCACAACCAATGGTCCAATGACAGTTTTTCTTGGAATAACACTAGATAAGAAACTACAACGGGGTTCTCATATCACAGCCTCATCTCATAGCAGGAATACTTAGCTCAGCTGCCTATGCGGTTAGAAAGATAAGGTCACTAACTGACGAGAAAACGGCACGATTAGTTTATTTCAGTTACTTTCATAGCGTTATGTCATATGGTCTGCTGCTGTGGGGCTCAGCTTTCAATATTGAAACTATATTCATATTACAAAAACGAGCTATACGAGCAATCTATTGCCTCGGACCCCGTGACTCGCTGAACAAATTGTTCAAAGATTTATTTTATTTTATTTTTGATGAAAAGAATATTAGCAACCGAAGCTACTAATATTCCCTTCTACCCCTCCAGCTAAGCTCAATTGCTTGTGTTAGGAGTGGGTTCACGTCGGTAGTGTAATGGCCAGGATTCGAACCGGGACCTCTCGATCGTAAGGCCGACTACCAACGCTAACCACTAAGCTACCGACGCTTCAAAATTAATATTTTAACAGTTGCCTCACAACATGTTTATCAAAACTATAAGGATATATGTAAGGAGGAACCTAGATCTCTTCCAAGAGAAATCGGAAAAACATAATTTTAATACACGGAACAAAAATAAACTTGCAGTGCCAAAGCTAAGGCTTCATAAAATCGGTAATTAGTTTGCAGGCACAAAGTATAAAAATATTTAATAAAATTCGTCAAGATTTGGCTGATCTGCCAGTTAATAAATTTAAAATAGAAGTAAATAGATGTTTAATGTAAAAAGACTATTATAAAGTAGACGAATATCTTGATGATAACAATGCGTGGTCATACTAATCTCATGCTCTTGCACCTACTTATTATAAATAAACAAAACTTCATAGTAAAAAGGAAAGAAAGGATAATGATAATGACTTGAGTTTCTTGTTGGTCTCTTCTCAATAGACTCAACTTCCGAACCAATTTTCAAATGATTTATTTATTATTTTACTCATTATTAATTATAATATTTTTACTAATAAATTATTTAAATAAATTTTATTTTTACTAATATAATTGTAAAACTTTGGCATTCATATGTGCTCTTTATGTGCCTAAATTGAATAAACGAAATTGATTCTTTGATTCTTGATACAATTTTAATCTGAAGTATATAATATAATTTATCTGATTTGGGTGGGATTGACGGTGGGCAATTATAGTATATAGAACCATAATCATACGCTCATCAAATGAATAAATCTACCATCAAATATTTTGCCCTCGCACGACGCAGCGCATGCCCTTAATCCCTATTCAACAATGGCCACGAACAACTTACATTACACCATGAGAATCTTATAGAAAACAAAATATTAATTAAAAATTAAGAATGACGCGGTCGTGACTTTGATGAGGTTAAGGGGGAGTTCGTGGTCATTATTGAGAAGCATCTTGCATTTTCTTTTGTCACTAGTGGTGTGGAGCGCATTATATATAATTCAATGTCATAGCTAACAGTTGGAAATGATTGTTTCCACGTTCTTTTTGATGTTGAACACAAGGTTGTCTGTTTCTGACATAGATTTATCAAATATGGATCGATCATCGTGGATGTGGCGTGGCGGTAGTGAACGCGACTGCTACGCAGGAGGCGTGGGTTCGATCCCCGCTTAGTGCAAAAATTTTAATGCTTGAATATGGCCTGACTATGGACCCTTTCGGGGATATAGGTGTGAAGTAACGTTATTTTATGTTATCTTATCAATATGGCACTGGTCTGGTCGGTCCTTGGAGAGCACGTTAAGCCGTTGGTTTCGGTTGCCATACGAACATCTATGACAGTTGTTACGGGTAGTTGGAGCCCTCAAAAGTCCGACTTATCTGACTACAGAACTTTTCGCCCATTTGGTTGTTGAGGTCCGATTTCAATGACCTTCTCAAAGAACCGCAAGTGCAGGAAACGATTTTTCCCACTGACAACACAAAACCTCTCCAGTGAACTCTGGCTACCCTACTCACCGGCGGGAGCACAACACAAGGCTATTATTATCCGCGGTATTCTGTTTCTTATGCATTATGGTAAGTATTTCGAACCTGGAACCTCTCGGGAGTCAACACCTTAATCATTAAGCTACCGATGTTACTTGCCTACTCATCATTGAGAGCTATTTTTAATTATACTATACTGTAGTATAAAACAGGAAAATTTCGAATGGTCTGGTAGCTCAAGTGGTCAGAGCATCTTCCTTTATCTTTTTATGAGACTGGTTACGGGTTCAAGACCCGTCTAGACTTTCACTTTTTCCAATTTTAAATTGGATTTAAAAGGGTGAGCATATTGATGGCTTAAAAATGCCGTTAGAACTAAAATAGTTGTATATTATAATTAAGTAGCGGTCCGGTAACAAATGAATCTGAAAAAAAATTAGACGACTCTGTCTCGTCCATTCTGGCATAATGAAGCAATAGACATACCTACATTTTGCTTGCTAGCTGTTAACCGCGGCCCCGCCTGATATCCGTCTTCCCTGAGACTTAGCTTTAATATTTTTTATTAAAGCAAAGTCTTAAGAGGACCATCACCAGGCGGAGCCGCGGTTAACAGCTAGCTGTATAAAAAAATTGTAAGGGTGTTAATCGGGGAATCACCTTAAGACTATCTTAGGCTTATTTCAACAAGACCTCGACCCTCCAAGGCTTTATACTGAGATGAGTATTTATTTCAATCAATAAACAAACTAATGGCATCATGATCCACCTTTTGTATAACTTTATTATGCGAGCATAGCTCAATTTGTATTGGATTGTTATAAATCGCCTATTGTTTTGATACTAGAGGAACTTTCGTTTGATTATGTTCTAGGGCAGTGGTTTTCAAACTGTTGTCAACGGACCCCTAGTGTGGTGTCACGCACATGATTTTTAGACAAAGTAGGCAGTAATATAGGTATACATTTCAAACTGCTTTTCATAGAGACAAAACTGCATATATCCTACACAAATTAACAAAGTGAACGCTCAGACAGGACTCGAACCCATTTATTTAATCAAGTTTAGTGGGCGCAGTAATCCAAAAACCCTTTTTAAAATGATTGTAAAATAATTAATTGTTTCTGAAACTGCGTTAGAGTATCGGTAGATGTCTTCAAGGTCATCCTCTAAGACGTATATGCGAGTTTCGAATGTATAAGACGTAGCTCAGTAGTTCAGTAGCCAGAGTATTTCCTCTGTAAAAAACTGCTCGCGTGTTCGAGTCCTGTATGAGCATTCACTTTTACTAATCAAAATTGAAAATGTATTTCTTAATGAAATATCAAATATAATGAAAAAATACATTACATTTATGTTCGAACACATTTATTTTTGTAGTTCCAACAAACAGTACTACAAAATGAGGTCGATGAAGGCTATTTTTAGTAAATTTATTTTTTGGATGACTTTTAAACTGAGTCATACTTTTGCCATTTTTACATTTAACATGCCGAGAATTCAAACTTTTGGATCGAACGAGAACGTAGTCGAATACTGCCCAAAATGTAACTATACTGTTTTCTTTACTACAAGGTTCTTGAAATTATGATTCAATTCCCAGGGGTCCGTAAACTGAATAAGGTTAAGAAACACTGCCCTAGATTATATTGACATTAACGACTGAATGTGTCACCATCGAGAGTTAACTGCACGCATAGAAACTGGAGCTAATTCTGTAGGTTTTGCTAATTACTAGCTGACGTGGGGAATTTCGTTCAGATCGAGTGAGATCGAATTGGGAACTAATTGACATCGAATGGAGACTGATTTGAGACTGGATTTGGCGTCCCATAGATTGTTTTTGAAGTCCCACTAAGATATTAGGGCCCAAGGCCAAACAGAACATGGCGAAAATGATGATGAAGCTAAATGTATGAGTATAACCTAGACCTCGCCTGTCCTCTCTATAATCGTGAGTAAATATTTTAAAACATATCCAAACAGAGAGGCAGACTTTTGAAAGCCATATGTACCACGACAAGCATTCTCTAAGACACAAAGCGATTGTTAGTTGCGCGTGCGTCGAATTGTCATTTGTTTGATCGTGGCACTTGATTCGATCTTTTGTCTGTTTGTGACTATGTATCTCCGTAATCAAGAGCGTCCTTGCCCTTAATTGATTCAGTTTTAACTTTTGTGTACACTCTTCTCGAGTACTATTTAGATTCGTATCGGATTTGTTCGTATTTAAAGATTTCGTAAAGTATTAATCAATTCCGGTTTTGTGGGTATACTAATTGTAATCAGCTATTATTTAAAAACATGTGTTACATTTGTGAGGCTTGTGTTGATTGAGACGTAAAGCTATATAGGTGGGGAGCCTTAGAAATGATTTTTGTAGTTAACTCTTCATTCACTATTGCGTTAAACTACGGAGATCATACATAAAATAAGGTTGTTGTTGGACCACCTTTTTCAGATACCTTTTTCAGATCAAGAGAGAGTCAACACTGTACGCCATCACTGTGATGCGAGCGAGGACTCAGCAGGAGAATTGTTTTGATATAGTATGTGATTAGTGTCAGCCTCCGTGGCGTGGTGGTAGTGAACGCCTCCAGCGTAGCAGTGGCACGTGGCGCGGGTTCGATCCTCGTTCAGTGCAAATATTTGTATGCATGAATATGGCAATATGCACTACTCTGGTCGTACCTCGGAGAGCACGTTAAGCCGTCGGTCCCGGTTGCCGTACGAACATCTATGGCAATCGTTACAGGTAGTTGAAGCCCTTAAATGTCCGACTAGCCTGACTACAGAGCTTCGATATCGCCGATTGTGGAGGTCCGATGGCAGTAGCTTCACAGAAAATATCGAAGTTCAGCCGCATCTTAGTTAAACTAGAAAGCCGACCCCAACTAAGTCTCAAAAAGGCTCAGAGAATGATGATTAGGTCCATAATATTTGCTCCGAGGTATGAACAAGTATTTATTTGCCAAACTCAAAGCTATAAACCCAATTTCCATGTCTCACGACATCATACCCCATAAATAAAGACACCATACGACGAGTGCCGACGACCAATTTAGTGTTGCGACAGATTTGAGCGCGAATTGGATTTAGTTGCACCACAGATAATATATAATAACCACATAGGCGACGATATACATACGTAGTGCCTTTAGCTTTTGTGTGAGCCGATTTAATAACTGTGACTGGCTTCGCCTGCGTGGAATTCTTATCCCATTCACGCTGCATCTTTACAGCTTCGTTTGTGACATATTTTGACCCTATAATGTGCCCGCAATTTAATGAATTTCAAAAAATGTATGGGAATCTGTCAGATTTATTAATATTTCTAATTACTAGTCCGCTCTCTTGAATTGTAGCGTGATATTATGCAGCCTAACAGTTTCCTCAGTAAATGACTGTAAAAACAAAAATATTATTTCAATTCAAATAAGTAGATAACTAGATTAGCGCGTTCACGCAAACAATCAAACAAAACCACTCTATTTACGCATTGGTATATAAAGACCGCAGTTGCCCGCGGCTCTGCCTAGCATAGAGACGAACTAAATTTAGCAGAGTTAACACCTTTCTTTTTTTCGCTCTTTTTTCGCGTAATTGGGTAAATCATTAATGCAGAACTATGAAATATAAACGGAAGAAATACGTAACAGATAAAAAATATACCTACTATATGATATTAAGGTCGTACGTCATTATGTTTATCTTTATTAGTTCACATATTACTAACTTTTGCTCACGATTTTACTCACCTTGCATTAAGTTCCATTTTTTTGTATGGCAACTAGGCAACTCATTTAGGATAAAAATTTGATGATTAGCCTATATTAACCTACTCCTAGATATTGTAGCTTTTCATAGGTGAAAGAATTATTGAAATCGAACCAACAAAACAACAAATAATTCTTTTCTTTTTAAAATATTAGTGTACCTACTTGTAAATAAGAATATGAATGGTATCAGACCACGGAGGACCGTGTATCAGACATTGATTCGACTCGAGATAGAAGAAGAAGCCGAATAATGCGACAATATTGTCTTTCCGTGTAGGTTTACCTAAAGGTGCATTCCTCGGACCAACACAATTTCACATAACAATTTTTTTAAAATTTAAGCTGAAGGCAAAGTCTCATGAAAAAGGGTCACCATTACAAACACGTTCAGTGCTACAATGGTGGCGCTCAGCTTGACGGCCTCATCAGATGCTTTTTCACGCCCCGCTTAAAGGACCCGGGACTGTATGAAGAAGGAAACACGTGCGCCGGTAAAGAATTCCAGGCCTTAACGATGCGGCAAAAATTTACGATAACATTTGTTATTTGGACAAACAGATATATTCATATTTTACATCTAAATTATGTTTACGTTTAAAATATAATATTATGATAATGATTCGTCATTGTATATTATAAGATAAATAGGTCAAGTCCGAGACCTGCTACCAATGTCATTATTTGTAAATAATAGATACAATTAGGCAGATTGGTTTACGTTTTCAAATTGAGTTAACGTATTTCACGCAATAAATCAGTGAATAAATTTATATAAGTTTCATTTTTAAAACTGACAAAGTGTTTTTTTAAGAAGTCAGTTAAAAAGTATAATAATTTAAACGGGTATTTAAGAAGGTACCTACCTAGCGGAGGATTTATTATTAGTATCGACCTAATACTACATAACAGTTTATAAGTGAAAGAAATAGATAAGATTTTTTAAGAAGAAGAACTTCAAGAAGATTTATTTGAAACTTACTAAAAAGAAAGAAAAAAGAGTGTCTAATCATAATCCTTACGATTACGAAAATGTTAATAATAATTTTATTCGCGTTACCAATAATAACAAGTGGTTCTTTGACAATAAATATAACAGTACAGTCTAAGAAAAAGGATACGGTCATAAATTTCACTGGAAATTATTACAAGGATGTAACAGACTTGGATCTTAATATGTTCAACGTTACTACAGATAAATTGAATAAAGGTATGCGAGTTGAACTTGGAAGATTTCCAAACGATATATTTTTAAAAGACCCTACGAGGTTGGGTAACATATTTGAAACATATCATTGGGAGCCAGTTAAAGTAAACCTGAAAGTGCACAAAGCTAACATTATAGAGATAATAAATAAAGATGTGCTATTAGAAACACACGAGCATATTAACAATACAACACTAGTGCTAAAATCCAACCGTATAATTAAATCAGTGGTTGAAAACATGGCTAAATCAATAAGGTTCGAAGGTGTACTACCAAGCAACGACATTTTCTACGATATAGACTTCAATTTAACTTACGGACATTTCAAATACACAAATAAGTTGAAAAGTAATGAAATACATTATTCTGAAATGGCTATAGAAGCAAGTAAAAAAGGAGATATATTTATACAACCATATCAAACTGTAGTTACGAAACTAACTGCTACTAAAACTATAATGATTATAGAATTGGAGTATAAAGCCAAACTTATTGGTGCTGCTGTAGCAAATTATGGTCCAGAATATGGAAAGTATCATTACTGGGCACCATCTATTCAAAATATTATGAAAGCTGCAGGTATGAATAACGAAATTATAACTAAAGAACAGATAGAGATTGAATGCTATATAAATCCGAGGATACATGTCTTTGATAAGTCAACTGGAGAGGCTATCGAGCCGCCAAAGAAAAAACGGCCGAAGATGAGGTTCTTACATGATAAGAATACGAAGAAAGTGTTATACACAAAACTAAAGGAGCAAGAAAAGAAAACAGTAGAGAAAAAATAAAAAGTTAAGACTCCTTCTCATCCAAAGGGTGTCGTAAAAGGTAACAAAGAGATACGCAGACGACTTCATTGCAAGAGAAGGCAAACTTGAAATAATTAACCCGTCTGGCTAGCCACGCAGTGGGCACAAAGCCTCTCAATATTAGGACAGCCTTTTGTTAGTAGGACGCATGTACTTTCTTTATCAAGAACAATGAGTTCAAAGTATTCAAATTTTAATGATGCAAAATGATATTATACTTGTTGTACAGCATTCAAAACCGTTCGATGTTGTTTTATTTTTCATTACACTTTCACCCAAGAGTCAAGGTAATTTAAACAAAGCAACGCATGCGTCTACTCCCACCTGTTCTGTTGAGTAGTTCTGTTGGCAGAACTACTGGTAATTTTTTTCCCATTAGTTCTGTCCACAGAACAAATGGGAAAGCAATTCCCACCTGTTCTGTTGAGTAGTTCTGTTGGCAGAATTACTGGTAATTTTTTTCCCATTAGTTCTGTCCACAAAACTGTTCTATTTTAAATAATTTTAATCACCTAATTCTCATTTTTTATTCCTTCAGTATATCTTTGTCAAATGAGAACTTGCGTTATGGATATTAAAAAACGATCATAATAAAAAAAAGAAAAAATAATAAAATTAATAATTTAAAACCCTCCGATACAAAAATACCTCCAAAAAGTAAAAAATAAATAAAACATGCGTTGTCACACACGCCTCCACACAAAAAAGAATTTTAAATTTTATTTTATACTTTTTAAATTGATCTCCTTGTCAACCCCTACCCCTATCATTTGACACCCATTCTGACTTGTACAAAAATATGTAGTCGGCCATTTTGTAGCGGCGGCCAGGTTGAATCGATTTTCATGAAACATAACTATGAACACTCCCGACTAATACAGTTTTCAGACAAAAAACTACATCAAAATCGGTTCCACCACCGGCACTTACACACACACACACACACACACACACACACACACACACACACACACACACACACACATACACACACACACACACAAAAACACACACACACGCACGCGCACAGAACTAGTGGGAAAAGTGAGACAAATCCGGTATAAAACATAGTCTTATAAGTCACAGAACTAATGGGAAAAAAATTACCAGTAGTTCTGCCAACAGAACTACTCAACAGGACAGGTGGGAGTAGACGAACGCACGAATGAGAGTAACATTATATGATAAATTATAATATACTAAAGCCTTTTTGTAATCTATCAGACAATGAAACAAGAGGACTGCCAATATTTTATTATTAAATTTCCGAACGTATATGTTTGTGTCGTCAACGGAACTGTCACGTCGATTTCCCCTTGTCATTTGTCATTTCAGTCGTCAAAAATCAAATGTCGTCAAGAGTACGAAGGTTCGGTACATGAATTGCATTATAATTATCATTATTAATTAACCGACAATTAATTTTAATACATAATATAAATTAATACATAAAACGTTTGGCGAAAAGTTACGTAGTATTGATAGCCTTTCCATTCATCATTGTTTTTTTAATTGTTGTTTAGACGCACGTATCCTATCGATTGTGTATTTGTTTTTTTTTTAATTTTGCGTCAAGTTCTGCTTAGTATTTTGTTATTTTTTTTAACTAAAAACATTGCATGTTTTTGGCGTAATTTTTATCATGGTAGAATTAAAAGGACTTTTGATATGTGTGCCTCTCTATGCCGTTGGGTAAGTTAAAGAAATTTTCTATTATTATCAAGGCCTAGCCAAAGTAGATATATCGGTGAGACTTTTAAAAAAAAATCTATGTATTTATTTAATTGCATCATAGAACATCATAATTACCGCCCTAAGATTTGTACTTAAATGAATCAGGACAGAAGCAGCTGCCAATATTGTTTAAAAGACAATCTGGCCTGTATCTAAAGCTATTTAATATCAAAATATTAAAAAACTTAAAATAATGATAGCCTTTATTTTTGAAAGTATCAAATCTTTTTACACTTTCACTTATACACTTTTATTTATATACAATGTTGCTCTCTTATTTTTTTTAACTACAATGTATATTAACGATAGAGAAAGGCCTCCAACTTTTTCTATTCTGTTCTGTCCTTAGCAGTCCTCGACCATGTGCCACCTGCTGTGGCTTTAATATTATCCACCTATCTTCCAGTTGGTTCCTCCTCCACTCTCTTACTCTCTCCTCTTTTCTTCTTTTTTACGAGTAGTGTACCAGTTCATTATTGAAATTAACCATTTCTCCATACCTCGAATTGCATGTGTATGTATGCATGCAAATTTTTTCATACAAGTAATATTGACCAACCGTCACATACAGGGTCAAATACTTCAATAACCTAGGTACACTCCGACAAATGACCTGCAAGGTGAACAGCCTGTGATTAGACTACAGGCCTCGGTAACGACGTTCTGTTAGACAGAAATAAGACAATGAAAATTTTTTTGTCATGACAAAACATTTAAATATCTTTGATAATATAAATTATTATGAGCCATAGCTAATCTTGATAATGATTAACATACTTTATTGTACACCAAAACAAACAAAAACAAAGAAGCATTATATAATACTAGCTGTTGCCCGCGACTCCGCCCTCGTGTGTGTTGATTATCGCATTGTACAACTCTACTTGCCTATTTATACTACTTCTCCTTGCTGCCATGACAACTGTACTTAATAGTTAGAGATATTAGCACCAATGTATAGAAATCTATTGGATCTATTGAGATTTATGATTATTGCTCTGCTGCCTTGGATGGTAGCATGATGATACACAGCCTATGTTACTCCTAGATATTGCAGCTTTTAATAGGTGAAAGAATTATTCAAATCGGTCCAGTGGTTTTAGAGCATATTCATTACAAACAAAGAAACAAAAAATCTGATCTTTTCTCTTTGTAATATTAGTGTAGATTGACATAATATTGTACAATGAACGGCCTTATTGCATATAGCCATCTCTTTCAGACAACCTTTAATGAACAGGAGTGCATAAAAATGTAATGTTGGTTTTTGGTGAACATACAATTGTATACTTAATCTTATTATTTGATTAAATTTTAATGTGTCGTTTGTAATCTACTTATCTGTAGTCGACATAGACTAGTTTAATTAATCTTATCTCAACACAAATAAATCTGTTGCCACTGGTAATTACTATGTAATCAATAATTGTTTTTTATATCCAATTCAATTTTTATTGTGCGGACTGGCAAAAGTTGTATGCATGAATACCTCTTGGACTGGTTTGGTCGAGCCTCGGAGTGCACGTTAAGCCGTCATACATCTTTTTTTTTATTTATTACTAGCTGACCCGCACAACTTCGTCTGCGTCACCCCGTTTTTGCAACATGTTTCATTCCTGCTCCGCATTTGTTGGTTGCAGCATGATGTTATATACATATAAACCTTCCTCTTTAACCATTCTATCTATTAAAAAAACCGCATGAAAATCCGTTGAGTAGTTTAAAAGATTTAAGCGTACAAAGGGACATAGGGACAGAAAACCCGACTTTGTTTTATACTATGTAGTGATTATACATAACCATTGTGTCTCCTATGGTTCACAAAACTATTTTAAACAGTTGGTCTGTAAACTCGATTAAGTCTCTGTCGTAAATATTGTTTATTTATTCACATTATATGCATTATATTTATATTATAGTCATTGGAATTCTTTGGTATACCTCGGGGCACATATTTTCGACCTAAATCACAAGGGAATAGAGACCTTGACACGCGCGGATTATTTTAATAAATCTATGATTGGTGGACAAGCCCACCACCGCTGTAGCACCCAGTACTATATTCAAAAGACACCCAAAAAGAGCCGAAGAGACACCCAAAGAAAGCGTATGAAGTACATTTTAGGTGCAAGATATATGCTTCGCGTTATATAAGCAATTGAAAATAGCTTATTGTATGTAAATATATTTGTATTTGTAGTTTCCTAGTTCGCAAGTTACGTCTATGTAGTGTACCTAATCTGTAATTCACGCCACAAGAAAAATGTGACGTATGAAACTTCGCATCAATTTAGATTATCGCAGTCCACTACTGGAAATGGGCCTTTTTATACCACTTATGTGGTAGACAAGCTCACGGGCCACCTAATGGAAAGTTGTAGCCGTGGCTTTTGGACGTTCGCAACACCAGGGGCGTTACTCTCGACCTTTCCCAAATAGCGCCATTACTCCTGAACCTCTACGTTCCGCATGCAGTCTTTTCCAGCCATCTTTTTCTGGCCTAACGGCTAGATCTGGTTAGAGAACGTACCACCTTCCGTTTACTTTTTCACGGATTCTGATTTATGACTCCTTTGCTCCATCGGCCATCAGTCTTTCGATAGATGTGACCAGTAGCACTAGCATGAACTCCTATCGAATTCGTAAGCATTGAGCATTGAGCAAAACCTACACCAATATTCTTACATCAATATGTTTTTCACTTGGTTGTCTACTTTTATTGTTAACATAATAATTTTCATGATAAATGTATGTTAAAATAAGTAAGTAAATGTCAGGCAGGTACGTGATTTGTATAAGGAAGTAATGAAGTACAAATAATAATGATATAAATAAGAAAATCACGTCCTCTACACGCAATAATAATGCAATTCAGCACGGTCCATAGGACGGGGCGTGCCAAACACAGCAGTTTAGACTTTAAAGGGTACCTAGGATTAACAAACACTATGATTTTTTGTTTTCAAATTTATTTAGCTGTAGCACTAGCATGAACTCCTATCGAATTCGTAATGTAAAGGTTTCGAGAAAACGGAGCATTGTGATTGGCAGTCTGCCTCTTGTGAACCTGTATGCGTGTGTAGCCCACAAATCGCAATACTCCGTTCTGTCGATACCTTTACATTACGAATTCGATAGTATTTCGTGCTAAAGGTACAGCGACATTTTCGGTTAAGAATTTATTTTCGGCATACGCATTTTTTTTACAAAGTGCTTGATTGGTGGCAATCTCCTCGCCCCCTATTACGTAGAACTGAAAATCATAGTTGCCGAAATGTGAGTGTTTAATACACCTCTGCCTTTCACTTCGGGGCTTACGGGCTTCGGCATATGTATGTATGTACTTGTATGATGTAATCTACTAGGTATATAAAAATAAGTCGGGTTTTCCTTCCTGACGCTATAACTCCAGAACGCACGAACCGATTTCCACGGTTTTGCATTCGTTTGAAAGGTCTCGGGCTCCATGAGGTTTATAGCAAAGAAAATACAGGAAAAATCATTTTTCACATGGCGAAACGGAGTTCGCCGGGTTCGCTAGTATTTATTAAAAAATTGTCTTTCAGATTTCGTATTCTATAATTAAATTTTTCATAATTTTATAATTTATTTGTTATCTTATTGCTACATTTCAAGCAATTACCTTAATTTAACATTACTATTTATATTGACACTATATAAAATTTTGTTTATATTTAACTTTTAAATTAATGAACCTGTATTTGCACAAGCCTAGACTTGCGCAGTTATACTTCGATCGTATATGTCTACTATTAATTTAGACATATACGATATATTGACTATGTGCTTCGATATCCGCCATTTCCCCATCTCTCTCTTTTGGGGAGAGTCTGGTTCAAACAGCTATACTCTCCCCCCTCCCTCTCAAAGCTTTTAGTTTTTTTTTGCAAAAGTTCATTGCAAGCGGTTCGGTGAGTCTCTCTGCCGTACCATTAGGTCCTAGAATTCCTTACTGGCGCACGTGTTGATAATTTTTATATGTTCCTTATTCCTCAGAGTGCTCGTGTTGGGTGCTTCGATATCCGCCAGCCTCTTCGTGTTCCACGTGGGTGTGGTGCCTCTCATATTCAAGTACTCCAAATCCTTCAGAAGGCACCTGGTCTTCGCTAATTTTGGTACGTAAAGCTTTTTTATAGATATATATGTATATGTAGGTACTAATAACATAACCTAGTAAATGAACTGCTGAGATGAGGTCTCGAGTTCGATCCCAGGTATTACCATGGCACACACCAATGACTTTTCGATGATTTTCCAAGTTATGTGTGTATTTATCGCTGGTTTATAAGTGCCCGGTTAATGGCTGTGCTGCCGACCATATAGAGAAGAGAGGGGAAGGCCCCCCGGCTCAAGAGAGATGGTTAAGAGAGTCTCTCTGCTGTCAGTGCAGAAGACAAAGAATGGTTTCTTGGTCTTCTCACTGACAACACAAAACCTCTCCAGTAAGCTCTGGCTACCCTACTTACCGCCGGAAACAACACAAGGTTATTATTAGCCGCGGTATTCTGTAGGACGAAGGTACTTCCCCAGTCGGACTGCTCAATTAGGACAGGCGATACGGTCATGTCCTTCATCAAAGCGTATGTGTGTCTGCATTTATACATGTACTGCGATTAATCACTGTATATCATATTCTCAAAATACCACATTCGTAAAACATCACATTCTCAAAATACGATATTCGCAAAATATGATATTCTCAAAATACCACTAAAAGTAACGTCAGGGAAGAAATTAAAAACTATTCTTGTGTGTCTTCGAATTATATAATTTACATTTATAGTACCTTTGGGCCACGTACAAGACCAAGTTACGAAACTAGTTTCTAAATATGAATAATTATTCTTCTTCTGAAACTTAGCGTCACTATTGTATTAGGTTTGATATTTGATATGTACCTGTAATGATAGTGTATAAGTTATAAATAAGTAAATAAATAGACATGTATTTATTTCTATACCTATCATGTATAAATTCGGCAGTGCAATGGCCACTACACGCCGACTTCGAGGCGCCTTCGTCGTGCGGTATAGAGGGCGCGCGCAACCTGAGCATCGAATACCAGTCCAAAATTGACAACTGCCGGGTGAAAATTGGTAAGGATTTGTATACACTGTATCATAATATCATCTCGGTTAAGAAGTCTTTCCTTTCTGTGACAATCATTATCATTACATAGTATAAAACAAAGTCGCGTTCTCTGTCCCTATATCCCTACGTCCCTTTGTATGCATAAATCTTTAAAACTACGCAACGGATTTTGATGCGGTTTTTTTTCAATAGATAAGAGTGATTGAAGAGGAAGGTTTATATGTATATAACATCACAAAGCAGAAGTGAAAAATGTTGCAAAAACGGGGTGACGCAAACGAAGTTGCGCGGGTCAGCTAGTTAGTAATATTTTACTATTGCTATCGTAAGCATTGTTAAAACACGAATAAGTGGTGGGTCCCCTCTACTACCCCCACTTTAATATGTTATTACTAGCCTGTGCCCGCGGCTCCGCCCGCGTGGCTGTCGGTTATGGCGACCTAAACGCCATCTGTGCAACTTAAATTCTATATTACTAATCATAACTCTGGTTCTACTTAACCGATTGCAATCAAACAAACGTAAGATTTTAAGTTGGACCAAACCTCTTCAAAAAAAAAACCACATCGAAATCCGTTCAGTAGTTTTTACATCCATCGCGGACATACATAAACTTTTTACAATTATATAATAGTATTGATAATCTTGACGGCCTCCGTGGCGTGGCGGTAATGAACGCGACTGCTAGGCAGGAGGCATGGGTTCGATTTCCGCACGGTGCAAATATTTGTGTGCATGAATATCAATATTTGCATTGGTCTGGGTGTTTCTATGTATAATATGTATGTATTTACAAAAATAAAAGTATCTACGTATGTTTATCCGCAATCTAGAACCCGTATCACAAGCTAGTTATACTATGCTTACCATGGGTCTAGGTGGCGTTGTGTAGATTGTCCTAGAATATTTATTTATTTATTGAATCTTTTTTTTCAGGTATGTGGCATATCTTGCCAAAGACGATATACGAGAGGCTAAAACCTAATTTCTGCGCGAATGTCGACAAGGAGGAACTGAACAGAATATTAGACGAAGAGCTAGTAAACTCAAAGACTCCAATTATATTGTATTGTCATGGTGAGTGAATGTTTTTAACAGGGGTTTACAGATACGCTTTTGAAGAGTTAAAATATCGTAAGGTTTTGAGTTCGAGTCCCAGTCGAATTTTACTTTTTGAACTTTTAATATTTGTAAATCTTTATGTTAATTACTTACCTATTAAGGGAATGTTTAGGTAACATCACAAAAGTATCTTGATATTTTAGTTATAATTTTATAGCAACTTAAATTAGTAGTATTTTTATTATTACTGAGCGAGTATTGTTGCACACACATGATTGCATGAATGTTTCTCGTAGGTATTGGAATTTATGCTACATTACATTAGTAACCGAAATGCATATATCAATTACCGATATATACCTACAGGGTGTACATATATCGGTATAACGTATACGCGCACGCTCAAGCTGTGGAATGAGCTCCCTGCCGTGGTTTTCCCAAGCGACTACAATATGGGGTTCTTAAAGAAGGGCATTAGAATGTTTCTACAGGGTAGGCAGCCCGTGTGTGACGCCCCTGGTGTTACAAACGTCCATAGGCCACGGTGACCGCTTCCCATCAGGTTGGCCGTGTGCTTGTCTGCCACCTAAGTGGTATAAAAAAAGGTTATTAGAGAAACGCTCCCGAAGCATGTGATTTTTTTTTTTTTTTTATCTATGGCACGTCAATTTGACTTCACCTTGCCTGATGTTAAGCTGAAGGCAAAGTCTCATGAAAGAGGGTCACCTTTGCAAACACGTTCAGTGCTACAATGGTGGCGCTCAGCTTGACGGCCTCATCAGATGCTTTTTCACGCCCCGCTTAAAGGACCCGGGACTGTAGGAAGAAGGAAACACGTGCGCCGGCAAGGAATTCCAGGACTTAATGGTGCGGCAGAGAAAAGACTCACCGAAACGCTTGGTTCTTGATGGAATATTCTGTACCGTATGCGAGTGACACCTAAGCCCTGCACGCGTTGTCCTGTGTAGGAAAGGGGAGGGTGGGATTAATTGGAAGAGCTCATCAGAACATTCACCATGGTAGAGACGGTAAAATACTGCCAAGGACGCAACATCTCTACGCATCTGCAAAGGCTCGAGGGACTTTATATTCGTGATGCTGTAAGCATGTAAAGCAATGACTTCTGACGTCAGAGGGCTTCTTGGGCCTACTCCTCTAAAGGCCGGCCGGGGCGCCTGTGCCACGTATTAGTTCCCCACGTAGCCCAACGGTTTCTGCAAAACGTGGCTGCACCAACGAAGGCGACTCTTGCATTTTAACCGAAGAAATGAAGCCGAAAATATCATGGCAGTTTTTGTGATCTCAGTCAAGTGGTCAAAATTAGTGGAATCGGGGCCCTTTTAGGGATAGTTTTTTTTTATACTACGTAGGTGGCAGACAAGCACACGGCCCACCTGATGGAAAGCGGCCACAGTGGCCTATGAACGTGTGCAACACTAAGTGTGTCACACACGCGCTGCCCACCCTGAAGGGAAAGGGGGAGAGCTGGGAAGGGGTGTGGAGGCTAGGAAGGGGAGGGGAAGGAGGGGTATAGTGAGCTCTGGCTACATTACTTACCGGCGGGAACACAACACGATGGTTATTATGACCGCGGTGTTCTGTAGGGCGGAGGTACTTCCCCAGTTGGACAGCTCATTTCGGACGGGAGATACCGTCGTGTCCTACCTTTTGAAGTATTAAGAATGTGATGTGATCTTGCAGGTAACTCTAACTCCCGCGCAGCACCCCACAGGGTACAGTTGTACCAGTTCTTCCAGAAGATGGACTTCCACACCATCGCGTTTGACTACAGAGGTAACCTCACTACATAGTATATAACAAAGTCGCGTTCTCTGTCCCTATGTCCCTTTGTACGCTTAAATCTTTTAAACTACGCAACGGATTTTGATGCGGTTTTTTTAATAGATAGAATGGTTAAAGAGGAAGGTTTATATGTATATAACATCATGCTACGACCAACAGGTGCGGAGCAGGAATGAAAAATGTTGCAAAAACGGGGTGACGCAGACGAAGTTGCGCGGGTCAGCTAGTACTTTATAAAAATCACAGTAATGGCTACAAAGCAGTAAAAAGTTTGAAATGACAGATTCAGTAGCAGAACCGATGTCGCCAAACTCACACATACAACCGTTAATAATATATTGCATTACTAGTAAGCAATTTAACAAAAAAATGTTTTGATTGGTCATGATTCTACCTTTAATGCCAAATAAGCTCAAGACATAACATACTACGAAATGAAAACACACCTTAACCGTTCATAATAGAGATTACTTTACAATAGATAAAATAGTACTGAAAATTTTTAAAAGCAATTAGTATGCTGACTGTTCAAATCAAATTTAGATAGGAAAAAGTGAGTGTTTTGACGGGATTCCCCTGTTAGGTAAAGATCGCGGATCCTGTCGAAGCATTCACTAAATAGTATTTATGACGTTTCATACGTTGACTCGAACAATCTTGAATATTTACGAAAAAGTTCAGACGTATGTCAGTGATTTCTAAGAAAGTTATTTACAAATTTGTGGCGATACCACATATACCCAGCGCCATCTAGCGACAGCAATAGTAACTACTACGTCACACCGGATCCTGCATCGCGCAAGTGAAGTTCTCGCGCTGGTACAATACATACAACAACCCAACGACAGCCGTTGGGCCGCGGCCCGTCAGGCGTGATCACCTTGCCTGATCGGAGGATTCTCCCTTTGTGTTGGAAGGACATCATATCCCGTCCCTCCATAAATTTAACTTCTTATAATAAGGTTCATACTGTCGAATCATACTGTTGTCCCCCTAACATCTGAAACCCGAGACGGCGTGCGGTTTTAATCAGTTGGAGTCCGGCATAGTCACATTTTCTTACATAAATATCATGTTTAAATCTCGCAGGCTATGGCGATTCGACGAACATCAAGCCTTCCGAGCCGGGCGTGGTGGAAGACTCGCTGGTCGTGTACGAGTGGCTGTACAGTACCCTGGGCAAGGAACACAGGCCGCCAGTGTTCGTGTGGGGACATTCTTTAGGTATTTACTTTATTTATTACTAGCTGTTGCCCGCGGCTCCGCCCGGAGGACTTCTGATCCCGTTCCTGCTGCTCCGCTGGGTATGAAAAATAGATGTTGACCGATTCTCAGACCTACTCAATATGCTCACAAAATTTCATGAGAATCGGTCAAGCCGTTTCGGAGGAGTATGGCAACGAAAACTGTGACACGAGAATTTTATGTATTAGACTAGCTGACCCGCGCAACTTCGTCTGCGTCACCCCGTTTTTGTAACATTATTCACTTTTGCTCCGCACCAGTTAGTTTTAGCATGATGTTATATACATATAAACCTTCCTCTTTAACCATTATATCTATTAAACAAACCGCATCAAAATCCGTTGCGTAGTTTTAAAGATTTAAGCATACAAAGGGACATAGGGACAGAGAAAGCGACTTTGTTTTATACTATGTAGTGATACACCAAGTAAAAATGCTTAGTAAAAATCTATAAGACTATGGAAGCAGTACAATGGGTGGCCTTATCGATTTAAGTGATATCTACCGAGCAACCTTGGCAGGCCTTGGTATCTTATAATCAAAAACGAAAAATGTGGCGATGTAACATACAACGCCATCTAGCGAAAATAAGCTGTACTTATAGATTTAGCGATCCTGCATCGCACAATAGAAGTTTTCGTGTTAGTATAGCAGTAGATACAACATCCCGACATGCGACAGTCCGACTGGGGAAGTACCTCCGCCCTACGAAATACGGCAGTTAATAATAACCTTGTGTTGTGTTTCCGGCGGTGAGTAGGGTAGTCAGAGCTCACTGGAGAGGTTTTTGTGTAGTTAGTGGGAAGACTGAGAAATCCTGCTTTATGTTCTTTAGCTACTGACAGCACAGAAACTTTCTAAACCTTCATCCAGAACGGCTGGACGGATTTGGATGAAATTTATAACAGCGATAAACATTTATAGACTTAAATAATGTTGTACTCTTATACGGTAACCAATCACGTTCTATACCTCTTTAAATGCCTATGGGTCACGTGGGAGTACTTCAGTAAAAGGTGGCATACACTTATAACGTTTATTACTGATCACACAATATGTCTCACAATATGTAGGACTTATAATCTAGTAACTAGAACACTTGATATTAACCTAGAACATCTATAAGTGGAGCGAGTTTATATGTGGCCGACTGTAGCGAGCCTACCGTATGAACTGGCTTTACAGAGCGCGGGCGCTCCGTCGCTGCCCGACAAGGAATTTGCTGACGTCGCGTCTACGACGCAACGCCGCTACAGTATTCCCCCCTTATTTGAAAAAAATTTTTTATAAAAATTTTTTAGGGAAAAGTTATCTATAACTAACAAAAAGTTTCATCAAAACAGTACTATGTTGAACTTTGATATCTGGTACTGTATATCAGAGTTATTTGCTCCTTCTTGGGCAATGATGACCTGTTCTTTACTTTGATTTTTACCCATGATTATATACATCTATCTTTTAACAGTGACGGAATGCGAATGAGTGCCTTTGAACTAAAGTGTCAGCAAATTAGGCAATTCCACTATCCAATTACAATATTGTTTCGTAACAGCTAAGTTGAATTACATTTGCACACATGCTATATGTTAAACCTTACTGGCCGCCTGATGGCACGACCGCTGCGCGAGGTGCGAGTGTTAGCGTTTTCATAGGCGGATTCTTTGATTAAAATACCTTTCTGTGTGGTCTCTCTCTCCGGTTCTGACTCTGACGGTGTGTTAGGCTTGTTTGATTGGGGGCTAATTGCTTTGCTATTTTCCTGACTATCCGTACTTAATAAGAACGCTGGTTTTACTCTATCAATGGATACGTTACTAATTCTGTCTGGTAACTGGACTGTGAGGGTTTTGTCCGTACGAGTAATTACCTTAAATGGACCTTCATAAGGGGGCTGTAGTGACTGTTTTTTTACTTCTTTTCTAATAAATATGTGAGTACATTTTTTTAGTTCTGGATGGACAAAAATAGGTCTAGATGATCTCTGAGAGGCTGGTTTTGGTTTAATTCTACTAATTACTTCTTTTAGGTGTTGTACGTACTCTTGTGAATCGTAAAACTTTCTGTCCGTGTTGTCATAGAATTCCCCGGGTAATCTAATGGTGCAGCCATAAACTAGCTGCGCTGCGCTTACATTAGTGTCGCACCTCGGTGCTGCTCGCAATCCCAACAATACGGTCGGTAATTCCCCCAACCAATTTTCGCTATCTAATTTAGCTCTTAGTGCGGCCTTTAATGATCTATGCATTCTTTCGCACGCGCCGTTTGCTTGTGGATGGTAAGCAGTAGTGCGAATCTTTTCTATGCCTAAGAATTTCATGAGGTGCTTAAATATTTCGCTTTCAAACTGCCTACCCTGGTCACTTGTTAACCTTAGGGGACAACCGAAACGTGTGATCCAGTGTTCGAAAACTGCCTGGGCTACTGATTTAGCTGATATGTCTGTAATTGGAATACATTCAGGCCAGGCGGTGGCCCTGTCTATCATAGTTAACAAGAATCTGTGGCCTTCCTTTGAGCTGGGGAGCGGTCCTACCAGGTCTATGTGAATATGCTCAAAGCGATCGCACTCGGGAAATTCTCCCAGAGCCGATGTTGTGTGGCGGTGGACTTTAGCTTTTTTGGCACCTAACGCATGAGCGTGCCCACCTGCCGATGTCTTTGTTCATGCCTGCCCAGAAAAATCTATCTGTAACCATGCGCCTAGACGTTCTAATACCCGGATGGCTAAGGTTGTGTATTGATTCGAATGCTGCCTTGCGAAATTCTATGGGTAGGTAGGGGCGTGCCTTATCAGTTGAGGTCTCACAGAGGATGTTATTCTCTGGCCCCGTACCGCTTAGTTGTACCTTTTTGAAACACAAGCTCTTATTGTTATGGTTAACTAAAAATTCTGAGAGTTCCCTATCTGTTTCCTGTGCCTGGGCGAGTTCTGTTAAATTGATGCTCGTTGGGCATGTTATTGTTTCAATACGCGATAGCGTATCCGCCACGACATTTTCTTTACCTTGGACATGTACTATTTTGTTCGTGAATTCACTGATGAGCATTATTTGTCTTGTTCTCCTGGGAGTTTCTTTTTCGCTACCTACTTTGCTAAATAAATACTCTAGCGGTTTATGGTCGGTATAGACCACAAACTCTCGGCCCTCGACGAGTTTCCTAAAGTGAATGATTGATAGATAAATGCCTAATAATTCCCTGTCATAGGTACTATACTTCCTCTGGGCTTCAGTCAGACGTTTGGAGAAAAAACCTAAGGGTTGCCATCTGTTACTTACTCGCTGCTGCAGAACTGCTCCCACGCTGCTGTCTGATGCGTCAGTCATCAAGGCTAACGGGGAGTCTGCTAATGGGTGTGCTAGTAACGTCGCGTTCTGTAGACTTACCTTGCTTTCTTCGAACTCATGTGTTGCTGCGTCTGTCCATTGTATGATTGTCTTGTCCTTACGCTTTGAGTTGTGAAGGTATTTATTCATTTCGGCCTGCCCTTGAGCTGCTTTTGGGATGTGTGCCCTGTAGAAATTTAGCATGCCTAGATACCTACGCAGGTCCTCTACTGTTTTAGGCCTTGGGTAGTTTTTTATGGCCTCAACTTTATCATGCAGAGGTTTTATGCCCTCTGCTGATACTTCGTAGCCTAGGAATTTTAGTCTTTGTCGGCCCAGACAACACTTTGATATGTTGATGGTGATGCCGAATTCGTTAAAACGCTTAAAGACTTCCTCTAGGTGATGTTTGTGGGACTCTACGTCGGCACTGGCGACGATTATGTCGTCTGCAAAACAAAACAAAAAATCCAGCCCTTGCAGGACGCTGTGGTCCATGAACCTCTGGAACGTCTGGCTGGCCCCTTTCAGGCCGTACGGCATTGCTGGGAACTCATACAAACCCATTGGCGTGATTACAGCTGTCTTCTCGATGTCGTCCTCGTGTACTGGTATGCAGTTGTAGGCCCTGTTGATGTCCAGGCTCGAAAAGATGTTCTTGTTCGCTAGCAGGTATGTGAAGTCTTGTAGTCGCGGTACCGGGTACCTGTCCGGTTTTGTTATCGAATTTAACTTCCTATAATCCCCGCAGGGCCTAATGTTACCATCCTTTTTGGGTACTACATGTAATGGACTGGCCCACGCACTTTTGCTGGGTCTACATATTCCTAGGTCCATCATAAGTTGAAATTCAGTTTTAACTTTTTTATACCTATCTGGAGGCAGCGGGCGTGCACGAGCATGCACCGGTGCCCCAGTAGTTTCTATGTGGTGGCGCACGCTATGTTTAGGGATGCCTTTGAAAGAGAAGGGTTTCGTTATATCGGGGTATTTTGATAGAATTTCTATGAAGGGGTGATCGTCGGGTGTGGTTTTTATTGTGGATTGGTCAGAATCGGAGAATGAACCAATCGCCATTATGCTTGTTTCTGTGTCTATTAATTTCCGGCCACTAAGGTCTATTAACAGTTTGTGCTTAGCTAAAAAATCAGCGCCTATTATTGGTTGCTTAACATCAGCTATGACAAATATCCACCTATAATTTCGCCTTAATTTAAAGTCCAATTCTTTTGTTATTTGTCCATAGCTCTTAATTTTAGTGCCGTTTGCCGCGAACAAGTTGTATTCACAATTTTCACTATGCTTTGATATGTGCTTATCACTCACAAGATTACGCGGATAGACCGATATGTTTGCGCCACTGTCTATGAGATAAGAGGTACCTGTGTGCTGGTCCATGATGCTGAGACGATGGTTTACTTGCGGCCTGCATGACTCGCCCATTTCATGCACCGCTGTTAGTTTTCCGGCTTATTCTTATTCCAGTTGCACGGTTCCGCACATTTGTTCGCCCGATGCCGGAACCGGTAGTGGTACTCGCATAACCAATCACGGTCTGCTGGGGTTAGCCTGCGGGATGGGCTGCGACTCGTTGATCTGGCTCCAAAGCGTCCGAACCTGCCTCTACCTCTGCCGGTGAAACTGGGTCTGGGCTGCCTGCTTTCTAGTCCTCTTATCCTCTCTGTCAGGTTCTTGATTTCTGCTATTATGGCTGTGGCTTCGCTTCCTGAAGCTACATCTATTTTGCTGACTGTCTCTCTCTGTGATACGGATTCTATGACCTTGTCCGCTATGTTTCCTAAGCTACTAAGGTCCTTCGTCTCCGTAGCTGCCAAAATCCCTCTTACTGTGCTTGGCAACTGGTTAAGCCACAGTATGAGGAGGGTTTCGTCCTCAATCTTGCCGCGTGCAATATCACGCATTTTCCTTAGTAATTGCGATGGCCTCTGGTCTCCTAATTCCATCTCGTTCATGAGTCTGTGTACCTGTTGCTCCTTGGTCCTCGCATAGATTTCGCACAATCGCTTTTTTAGCGTAGAGTACTTGTCTGTTTGCGGGGGGTCTCTGAGAATGTCCGTGACCTGCGTCAGAACATCTTTGCCTAATTTCGATACGATTATCTGGTACCTTGATTCATCCGACGCCTTTTGCGGGTTCAATACTGCTTCAGCCTGGATAAACCACAGCTCGGGCTCGTCGCACCAGAAGTCTGGAATACGCGTCGTAACCGCGATGCTCGTGATCACCTGCTCTTCGGATTTCACTATGGGCGCACTGCCGTCATTTGCCATTTCGTTACGCTAATGTTTACACACGAGTGCCTAACATTCAAAAGTTCACAAAAAAATCACGAGGTTATAGGTTATATAACCTACAAACTCCCACGTTCACGTTCGGGGTCACCACTTTAAAGGCTATGCCTATGGGTCACGTGGGAGCACTTCAATAAAAGGTGGCATACACTTATAACGTTTATTACTGATCACACAATATGTCTCACAATATGTAGGACTTATAATCTAGTAACTAGAACACTTGATATTAACCTAGAACATCTATAAGTGGAGCGAGTTTATATGTGGCCGACTGTAGCGAGCCTACCGTATGAACTGGCTTTACAGAGCGCGGGCGCTCCGTCGCTGCCCGACAAGGAATTTGCTGACGTCGCGTCTACGACGCAACGCCGCTACAACCTCCACTATGTTATGACGACCTCCGTGGCGTAGCTGTAGTGAACGCGACTGCTACGCAGGAGGCGTGGGTTCGATTCCCGCTCAGTGCAAATATTTGTGTGTATGAATATGAATATTTGTATTTGTCTGGGTGTTTCTATCTATACTAATATTATAAAGATGAAAGCCTATTTTTGTATGCTTGTATGTTTGTAATGAATAGGCTCAAAAAGTACTGGGCCGATTTAAACAATTCTTTCACCTCTAAAAGGCTACAATATCTAGGAGTAACATAGGCTATATATCATCACGCTACCATACAAGGGAGCGGAGTAATAATCATAAATCTCAATTGATCCGGTAAATTTCTATACATTGGCGCTAATATCGCTAACAATTTCCGTTGTCATGACAGCAAGGAAAAGTAGTATAGAGAGGCAAGTAGTGAATCGAGTAGAGTCGTACAACGCGATAATCGACATCCACGCGGGCGGAGCCGCGGGCAACAGCTAGTGTATAATATGTATGTATTTATAAAAAAAAAATATCTTAATACGTTTATCCGCATTCTAGTACCCATAACACAAGCTAGTTAGACTATGCTTACCATGGGTCTAGTTGGCGTTATGTAGATTGTATAATATTTATTTATTTTATGTTTGCTTTCCAGGTACCGCGATATCGTCCCACTTGTTGGGCAACTTGCCGGACCTGTCGGTCACCTTGTTGGAGAGGAGTACTCCTCTGCCGCTGCCCAACGGTCTCATACTGGAAGCACCTTTTAATAATTTAGCTGATGAAGTAGCTAAACATCCATTGTCTAAGGTAAGCTTCTTCATACGATGTAGGCGTTACCTGGCGGAAATACATTACAAGAAGTTATACAGGGTGTAAGGGGAACACTCCCGAAGCCGAAGGTCCCTGGTAGTACTCATGGTACACAACATACTGACATGAAAAAAAATTTCGGCAAATCAATTTTTTTTTCGCATTGTTTACTTTCCATCGTATCTATAAAGCTAAATGAAACGAAAATTTCATAAAAAAACCTCACTGCAAAAAAAAGTGGCGCCATCTTGCGAGTTCATGTTTTTTTAATGAAATTTGTGTTTCATTTAGCTAACACAACGAAGCGTGAATAACTCTACATAAACGGTACATAACGGTAAAAAAAAAATTATTTTTTTAATTAAAAAAAAATTCAAATCGTAATTTTTTTATGCCAATATGTTATGTTATGTATAGAAGCCGCGGGAGCCTAGTGGTATGGGTAATGGACTGCTGAGACGAGGTCTCGGGTTCGATCCCAGGTTTACCATGGCACACACCAATGACTTTTCGATGCTTTTCGAAGTTATGTGTGTATTTATCGCAAGTTTATAAGTGCCTCGGAGAGCACGTTAAGCCGTCGGTCCCGGTTGCCATACAAACATCTATGGCAGTCGTTACGGGTAGTTGGAGCCCTCAAAAGTCCAAACAGCCTAACTTGGAACTTCGATATCGCCATTGGTCATTAGACCATTGGTTGTGGAGGTCAGATGGCAGTCGCTTCACGGAAAATATTGAAGTTCAGCCGCATCACAGTTGGACTGGAAAGCCGACCCCAACTGAGTTGGGAAAAAGGTTCAGGGAATGATGATGATGTTATGTTATGTATGCAATATGTTTTTGTTGTGCCAGGAGTGCTATCAGGGGCCTTCGCATCGGGAGTGTTTCCCTTATACCCTGAAAAGAATTTATAATGAGAATGCCGGTCCAGAATATTTATTATTAATATTTTTTTTTTCAGTTGGTAACCTGGCTACCATACTACGACCACACGTTTGTGGCCCCGTTTCGACGCACAGACGAACAGACATTCAAGTCGGACGAGCACTTGAGCAAGGCTAAGACTCTGCCTATACTCATACTACACGCTAAGGATGATATTATTGTGCCTTTCATTGTTGGACTGCAGGTGAACATATTTCTGAGACTTTTCGATGCTTTTCGAAGTTATGTGTGTATTTATCGCAGGTTTATAAGTGCCCGGTTAATGGCAATAGGCTCGCCACCTATTACATTGGGACCTAAACATAAACTGGCGAAATGTGGGTGCTAGCACCTCTGCCTACCCCTTCGGGGATAAAGGCGTGAGTTTATGTCAAATTATCTTTGGCCTACTGTTCGCACGCTGGACCAAACAGGTTGATACTAGGTTTTATTTCGAGTTTTCCTTCTCTTGCAGTAATATCGCCTGTGATTATGACCTTCGGTTGAGATGGGGTGATGATATTCTTTTCACGTCACCACACGAATAACATCTCTACCTTTTTTTTACAACTTAGGTCGCAGACAAGCACGCGGCCCACCTGATGGTAAGTGGTTACCGTGGCCTATGGTCGAGTATAACACCAGAGGAATGACACTCGTGCCGCAACCCCTGTAAGAACAGAGACATTCTGTGTCGTCAGCGCAAAAGATGTAGGATAAGCCTTTGGTTTTCCCACTGACAACACAAAACCTCTCTAGTGAGCTCTGGCTTCCCTACTCACCACCGAAAACGCAACACAAGGTTATTAAACGGCGATATTCTGTAGGGTGGAGGCACTTCCCCAGTCGGACTGCTCGATTGGGACGGATATACCGTCGTGTCCTACTTCCTCTACCTACCCCATTTAAAAATCGTATCACATTACAGTTATACAGAACGGTTTTGCAATCTCGGGCCGAGAACGACGCGAGCATCAAACTCCACGCCTTCGAGAAAGAAGAGAATTTGGGCCACAAGTACATCTGCGATGCTAAGGACCTGGATGTAGTCATAAAGTGAGTGTGTAGCTATCTACCAAATAATTCAAATCAAATCAAATCAAATTAAAATGAAATCAATATTTTTTGTTGATAATAAAGACAATCAAATCAAATTTAAACCAGATCAAATTGGTTGATGGTAAAAAATATCAAATCAAATCAAATTAAAATCAAATCAAATCTAATATTTTTTCTTGTTAAACAATATTAGCAACCGTAATTTCTAATATTCTCTCTAACCCCTCCAGCTAAGCTATTTGGTAGTGTATATATTTATTTATTTTTATTTATTATACACTTAATTGTAAACCAAGTAAAAATTCATAATTAAAATATATAAGACTATGGAAGCAGTACAATGACTGGCCTAATACAAGCGATAAGCTTTAAGCGATCTCTGCCAGGCACCCTTTAATGTGTAGGTATGCGGTGTCAGGATTCAAACTCGTGACCTCTCGGTCGTGAGGTCGAGCACTAAGGTAGCTACTACCGAGCTGTAGGGGACACTGGGGACACTTGATCCCTATGGGAGACAAAGTACACCAATATTTTTGGAATTACTAAGCGTATTAGACTATTTTTAATGTGGTAACACTAAGGGTAATAATGTTTACTTAGTGTTGCCACACTAAAAATACTCTAATACACTTAGTAATTTAAAAAATATTGGTGTACCTTGTCTCCCGTAGGGATCAAGTGTCCCCAGTTTCCTCTATACGGGGGTATTAGAGGACTCCCGAAAATGAAAATAGGGGATATCCTACTACTGACAAGTTTAATGAACTACTTTTTAAAAGAGAGTTGGGAATAGGCTCAGAGAATGATGATGATCAGTAGTATCCCTTGTTTTCATCCCTATAGAGCATATGGGGGCATCGTGGTCCCTACACCCGAAGGGGGTCATCTCGAAAGAGGGCCCCGGGTGTGTCGGGGTGCGAGGGATATGTTCGCTACTATCTCACCTCCGGCAACTAGAGACACAAAGACGGCGTGCGTTTTTGGTCGGTTCGAGTCCGACATAACCTCTTACCGGCTCCAGTGCAATGGTGACCCTATTTCATGAGACTTTGCCTTCAGCTTAACATCACGCGAGGTGAAGTCAAATTGACGTGCCATAGATAAAAAAAAAAAGTGGGATTGGTATCCGGGGGAAATTTCGCGCAAGATGTAGATGTATTTTTACTAAATATTTTTATTGAAATTTTCAGAGAATTCATCGCAGAGAATTTGAGGAAAAATTGAGAGAACGTACAAGATTGACTAAGAAGCCTTATTTTACTGCATTCTACATTTTACACACTTTAAGAACACGACAAAGTAACTATCCCTTGTGGAATGACTGCTTGTTTGCTACTTAATGTTCCTAAACTATTATTACAAGGTATTGAAGCAATTAATGTAGTTTTACAAAGCGAGGTCGCAGTTTCGATGCCCAGTGCAAATATTTTTAGAATTATTTGCATTGGTTTAACGAATATATATTTACAAAAAAAAATGTATCTAAGTATGTTTATTCGTATTCTAGACCCCATAACACAAGCTAGTTGAGCTATGCTTTGGGTCTAGATAGCGATCGCTATGTATAATAAAATATTATTGTATTACAATATAATAAATTATTATTAATATATTTATTATTATTAATAAAATGCAATTAAATTATAGAACTAGTACACTATGCTTTAAAACGTACAAAATAGATGTTAATATAAATAATCTTATCTATTTTCCGTGCGGGAATCCCTCCAAAATACCCCCCGCAGATGTCAGTGAGGTTGGTTATATCGGACTCGAACCGACTTAAACCGCACAGCCCTCTCGGGCCACCAGTTGCCGACCTCTGGCAGATCCCTCCCGCCCCGGCTGACCTAGGGCCAGTGAAGGCCCTCTCAGGTGTGATACTACTATCTTTCCCCGGCTCTGTCTGCTTCTGCTAACCCTAGCACCCTAAGGCCGGTTAATTGCTTTTATTTGGTAAAATACATGTATAAAAGAAGAAATTGTGTTCCTTGACGTGGCGGTAGTGATCGCGACTGCTACGCAAGTGGCGCGGGTTTGATCCCGCTCAGAGCAAGTATTTTTGTGCATGAATATGAATATTTGCATTGGTCTGGGTGTTCTAGATATAGTTACAAAAAAATGTATCTAAATATGTTTATCTGTATTCTAGAGCCCATAACACAAGCTAGTTAAGCTATGCTTACCATGGGTCTAGGAGACGTTGTGTAGATTGCCCTAGAATATTTAGTCTGACAGGTCTCCTACAAATTTTTGACAAATTTTCAACCCGTTTTGTATGAAACATGTTTCCAACATGTTTGTTTCTTGGTGAAGGTGATAGGAACAATTTATAAACAAAACAATACATAATAAATTATTTATAATTATAACAAAAATGTTTATTTTTTCTTTCATTTTATTATAAGATTTATACAAGTTTGTGTACTTAAATAACTTATTATAATTATTATTGATTATTGTTAAATATTTTTTTAATTTTAAAGACTCAATATTAAATACTAATCTTCTATGTACACTAGACAAATTGTTTGAAACTAACATTGACGGTTAATGAGTTTATAATTTGAATTTTGACATCTATTATTGGCATACCGTGCAAAATATTCCATCAAGAACCAAGCGGTTCGGTGAGTCTTTCCTCTGCCGCACCATTAAGTCTTGGAATTCTTTACCAGCGCATGTTTCCTTCTTCCTACAGTCCCGGGTCCTTTTAGCGGGGCGTGAAAAAGCATCTGATGAGGTCGCCAAGCTGAGCGCCACCATTGTAACACTTTACGTGTTTGCAATGGTGACCCTCTTTCCCATCAGGCGAGGTGAAGTCAAATTGACGTGTCCTATATAAATAAGACAGCGTCTCTTTTTCGATAGCTTCAATAAGCTGAGCATTATTGCTGGTCAAGTAATGATTCCTTACAGCGAGTCTAGTAATACACATTAGGCCGGGTTCCCACTACACCGGACCGGTAAGTTCGCTGGAAACCGGACACCAGACACAGTAGTGTACACACTACACCGAATTCCACAGTAAAATCGAATAGTCAAGTACTCACCTCAGTTAAATTTGGACCTGTGTGCACAATGGACGACGAATTTGTTGTGTTATTCTTATTTATATACAAAAAAACCGAATGTCCAGAGTCAGGGTGTCAAAACTGTCCGCATAAAATCAGCGCTCAATTCGAAACTGAGCGCTCATTTCAAATAATCTCGCATCGCTCGTGTTCATACACGCACTTTGTACACTGCTTTGTAAAAAGAGCTGAATTTGAGTCATGTTTGTAAAGCTGAATTTGTAAAACATATGTTTATAACATAACTGTAACTATATACCTACTTATGTGTGATTGCGGACAGATGCTAATTTTGTTCGTGACTATGTATCTAGATTGGGCTGGCTTTTTGTTAATAATGGTTGTGATGGTATCTTAATAGAAGGCTATTGATGAATGACGCGAAAGAAGGAAAGACGGGACGATTGCGTAACAGTAGCACTAGCATGAACTATCGAATTCGTAATGTAAAGGTTTCACGAGAACGGAGCATTGTGATTGGCAGTCTGCCTCTTGTGAACCTGTGTGCGTGTGTAGCCCGCCAATCGCAATACTCCGTTCTGTCGATACCTTTACATTACGAATTCGATAGTATTTCGTGCTAAGGAGATACCGGTGCAAACTCGTTCACATTTCTCTGGTCCGGTCCGGTGGATTTGCCGACACTTCGCAATGACAAAACGTAGGTACGATAAATAGCCTGGCTCGGTATTTTTGCCGGACCTGAGATAATGTGAATAGCTTCATATAAATTGGACAGCCACTAACCCTTCCGGTAGTTTTACCGGCGTCGCACCGCCGTTACAGTGCAGTGGGAACCCGGCCTAGTAGTCATATACAATGTTTCTCATTGTTTTCAATACTTAATTTAATATTTACTGTTGTGTTAATTTATTAAGTTGAATATCAATAAATGTTGTTAAAATATAATAGTTTGCTTTGATTTTCATCTTTCTCTGAGCCTATTCCCAACTCAGTTGGGGTCAGCTTTCTAGTCTAACTAAGATGCAGCTTAACTTAGATATTTTCCGTAAAGCGACTGCCATCGGACCTCCATAACCAAATTGGTGATATTGAAGTTCTGTAGTTAGACTAGTCGGAGTTTTGAGGATTTCAACTACCCGAAAAGACTGCTATAGATTTTCGTATGAGAACCGGGACCGACAGCTTAACGTGCTTTCCGAGGTACGACCAGACCAGTGCAAATAGCCAAATTCATGCATACAAATATTTGCACTGAGCGGGGATCGAAACCGCGCCTCCTGCGTAGCAGTCGTGTTCACTACCGCCACGCCACAGAGGCTGTTTGGTTTCAGTGTGTATATAAAAATAGATCCTCATTACAACTTCATTCGAATGCCAATTCATATAACTGCGTCTTCTTCTTCTCCTTCTTATTTTATGTAAGTGGCTCCATCGTCAACCGATGATTTTGCCAATGTCAAAGTGTTTGATAGTTCATCAGAACCATGTCTTCTATAGAGTGAGTTTAGACGACGTTTTATGTCAGTGTACCTAAGATAGGTTATTTATCTGAAAAGCAGGTTTCCTATGGGTTGCAAAAATATACTGTAGTATTAAAAAAGTTCTTTTTTTTTCAAAGAAAGTAATAAAACCTCATTGACTCCGTTACCTTATGAATTAAAAAATAATTTCAAACGTCAAAAAATATGTCAAAAAGTGAAGATAAATTATCAAGAAAAATATTTACTATATAAATATGTAATATATAAAATATAATATAAAAATAGATAAAATGCTTAGAAAATCTTATATAAAAATATATAAACGCAGATTAGCTCCTCAACAATATGATAATAGAGTAAGTGGATTTTGTAACTATGGGTCTGTTAGACCCTGGGCTATTTATATAGCAGAGTCAAATTGGCCTATTTTAGCTTTCGACTGCTACGTAGGAGGCATGGGTTCGATTCCCTCTAAGATCAAATCATATTATAATACTAACGTAAATAGAGAAACGATTTCCTCACTACCGCGTTACCGAATTTAAAATTGCAGCGGTTGTGACTTGTGACTTGTGACTTTTAGATTGAAGTCACTGCAATATTATGATTTTTTTTTTATAATATCACGCCTATATCCCCGAAGGGGTAGGCAGAGGTGCTAGCAACTGCAATACTAATATTAATTTCTGTTAAAGTGCAATATTAATTTCTGTTAAAGTTGATAATGGTTTATAAAAAGAAGTTTCACGGTTCATAATTATATTCATCACATCCTCATGCTTAGGTTTTATGTAAAGATATATCATTCGCATACTTTGTTCCTTTTCAATATTAATGATCTAAATGTAAAGATTTACTTAAATAATTAATATGATAAGCTTAATTAAATAAATTAAGAATGAGATTGTGCTATTCCTATCGAATATTTGAATTATTTATTGGTAACGAATTGAACTTTTTAATCTAATGCTATTTAAATGTACCTAAGCCTTAGTACCTAATGAGAAGTGGACTTAGCGTGGAGAAAATCCTTCTTTTCCATTTTTTAATTAGTGGCCATATTGGAAAGGTACCCAATGTTGTTCTGATGCTGTTCTGTTCCAGGACTATATTGTTGACAGGCGCCTCATTGACAGCCAGTATCTTCGTGATGCAAGTGGCTGTACTGCCTCTGGTCTTTAAGTACAGCAAATCGGTTCAGAGAAAAATGGTATTCTCTAACTGTAGTAAGTACATACACAAATAGATACGTCAGAAGCATTAGCATGAACTCCTGTCGAATTCGTAACGTAAAGGTTTCGAGAGAACGGAGCATTGTGATTGGCAGTCTGCCTCTTGTGAACCTGTGTGGGTGTGTGCGTGTGTAGCCCGCCAATCGCAATGCTCCGTTCTGTCGATACCTTTACATTGCGAATTCGATAGTATTTCGTGCTAAGGCTATTGGTGAGGTAGATGAGGTAGTAGCCAACATATCACCACCTCCTTCGGGTGTTTGGGCCACGGTACCTATTCCTATCTAGCCTGCGGGTATGAGGACTCAATTGGCGCCATTGCGCTGCTGCGACTTGCTTCTGCTAGGGTGACAGCCGGCTCCACATGCCAGGCTCGCAGTCATGGAGAACGGAGGTCATTCTGTGACCTCCGACGCCCGAGTCATCTACGTTCATCGTGCATTTTGGAGCCTGAGATCAACTTATTGTTATGGGATTTTTATGGGAGCGACTGTCGTCTGACCTGAAAGGAAAGCCAATGAACACTTGCAACACTAGGGGTGCTATACTAATGCTGCCGTCTGTGCAGCCCTAATTCCTTAAATTCACATCAAGGAGTTCATTCCAGAGATTGAAATATCTGTTTTGTCCTTATATCCATGTTGGACTACCAATGGCAATATCATGCGTGGATGTCTTTAGAGCTTGCAGAGAGAAGTGAAATGTAAGTAACTTGGGACGTGTTCGGTGATAACCCAAGCGTTCGGTGAAAATGTTGCCAGTTCCATGATTATTGTACTCCCAAAAGGCACTCAACGCCCCTAAAGAATATATCACTCCATAAATCACCGGTGAAATTCAGCCTATCGTGTGTCGTGTCATGATTATAAATATTTCAGTAAACTATCCTCGCAATCTGGACTACGAGAACCCGTCTAGCTGCAACGTGGTCGGCGGGAGGAACTTCAGTGTGGAGTTCGAATCTCGTGCTGACAATTGTCATATTAAATTGGGTAAGTCATATAATTTAATTAATAAGTCAAATCTATAGAAAGATTTAGTTCGTATAACGGAGGTAGGACACGACGGTATCTCCCGTCCGAAATGAGCTGTCCAACTGGGGAAGTACCTCCGCCCTACAGAAGACCGCGGTCATAATAACCATCGTGTTGTGTTCCCGCCGGTAAGTGGGGAAGCCAGAGCTCACTATACCCCTCCTTCCCCTCCCCTTCCTGGCCTCCCCACCCCTTCCCAGCTCTCCCCCTTTCCCTTCAGGGTGGGCAGCGCGTGTGTGACACCCTTAGTGTTGCACACGTTCATAGGCCACGGTGGCCGCTTTCCATCAGGTGGGCCGTGTGCTTCTCTGCCACCTAGGTAGTATAAAAAAAAAATAGTTGTAGTACCGTAAAACGGGGTGAATAGAAATCGAAGGGTAAATAGAAATAAAATGGTCAGCTAAATTCTGTAGTTATTTTCTTTCAAACGAAAATTTGGACAGTTAGTTCATTGTTTTAACAGGATCACGAAAAACATGTGGTATTGGGCTTGGTTAAAATTTTGTAAAAGAAATTATTAAATATATTCTATTGACCATTTTATATCTATCCACCCCTGGATCCCTATTCACCCCGTTTTACTGTAATAGGTGTTTAGTTTAGACCCCTACCTAAAGGTTAAAACAATTCACTAGAACGTCTTTTGCTAAGTGTAATCGACCAGGCGCCTTAATGTATGCACTATACGAGTAGGCACATACTTACTAATTGTTAACCTTAATGCATTTTTATTTCATTACGTTGGTAACTCTCATCACAGAAACTGCCTTCCAATCCTGATCACACAAACTAGAGTTGTGCTGACACGGCCACCAGTCGATCGATGGTTTCCAGCTCAGCTATCACGCAGCTGAATATTCGACGGATACGCACTTCTGACACGGTCACGCTAAAAATGTTACGCAAATGTAGACGCGGCATAATATTTCAATATTTTGTTTCAAGGTGCGTGGCATATAGTTCCCTGTTCGATGTTCCGTGATGTGTTCGTAATAAGAGATTACGTCACAGTGGACGCTCGCCTGCACGAGGAGCTGAAGAGAACCCAGAACACCATCGTATTGTACTGCCATGGTAAGATTTTTACGAATTTTACGAACAAAAAAATTTTTTTTTTTTTTATAATGTCACGCCTATATCCCCGAAGGGGTAGGCAGAGGTGCTAGCACCCACATATCGCCAGTTTATATTTAGGTCCCAATGTAATAGGTGGCGAGCCTATTGCCATTAACCGGGCACTTATAAACCTGCGATTTTTTTTTCTATGATAAAAACTTTTTAATCAGGTTTTTTGGTGGGTGTGGGGTGAGGGGGGGTTTCTATAAAGATACGATAACCCCATCTTACCTTATGACAATATTGAGACTGGGTTGCACGATCTTAATTTAACATTAACAGTGCAGTTAAAATACTGGGTATAAAAAACGGCACCATTTGACAATTGTTGTAACTGTAACTGGCTACGCTCAAACGTTAAATTCTATCAAAAAGATAACTTTAAGCGAGCTACTAAATACTCTGGTGCAATAATAATTTAAATAAAATAATATTAAATATAATAACAATTGATGTACCTTAATAAATAAATAAATAAATAAACACATTTAGCCAAACCATTTGAATCAATGTTACTGTTACTGTTAACTTTGACGGAAACCTTAACTTTAACGGATAGGTGGTGCAACTAAGCCTTAGTAGGTACCCACCTAATATAAACAAACACAAAAACAAATAAATTCTTCACCTGTAAGGAAACTTTTCCTCAGAGTGTTCACAAAGTTCCCGCCTGATGGCAACAGGCTCACTGCCCGTTGAAGACTGAAAATCCTGGTTGGGGAAATCTAGTTGTTAATACAATGCATATCCTAACGAAGTTTTACAGACGTAGATAAATAAAAATATGTACACCTATGAGCTATGAAGCCTATATAAAAATAATGAGGAAGACTTACATGATGATCCATTCGCTTGATATAACACTTAAATAACCTGAAATGTAGGAAAATAGAAACAGAAATAATCTACAAATCAATAAAAAAATATGTGCCGTACTGAAACGCTTGGTACTTATTTATCGCTTAGCAAGCTATGGTTCAATTGTAACTTGCTAAGTAGAAAATAGCAGGCGCTTTTGAATAACATCCCAAACAGTTCAACTCATAAAAGTGTCAATCTAGGGTGGGATTCTTTATAACTATTGATTTATTTTGAGGACCTCTGTGGCATGGCGGTATTGGACGCGACTGCTATGCAGGAGTCCTGGGTTCGATGACCGCTCAATGTAAATATTAGTGTACCACGGCCTGTTTCTGTTTACGTTGGGTCATCATGGGTCTAGGTGGCGTTGTGTAGATTATTCTAGAATATTTTATTTACTATCATGGGTTTTGCGTGAGCGGCTGCCAGCTGACCACCGTACCCGGAGAGGAAAATCATTGTCAAAGCTACATCAGTCAATCATCAAGTTTAGTTCCAAAAACCTGGCTTTATGTCGTCCCTTACTGTTATTGGTAAGGTACATTTTTGGTCCACATAATAGGAATTAGCATGAATTGTGGACCCAAAATGTGCTCAAAATACACTATATACCCGCAGTATGGGTTTTTGGACTGTCTTTTGAGGATAGCACGGTGTGCAATGGTGGTGGACCAGCTCAAAACATTCCTGACTTAGGTCCAAGTTCCGTGCCGATAGTTATACTTACTTACCGTGCCGATAGCTTTTGTTATTTTTTTCAGGAAACTCAAATCATCGAGCGTCTCCGCACCGCCTCCAGATGTACAAGGTTTTCCAGGAGCTGAACTTCCATGTGATAACGTTTGATTACCGAGGTGCTTTTTATTGAATCCTAGCTGATGCCCGCGACTTCGCTCGTGCGGATTTCTGTTACCGTTCTCATTTTTTTAAACCTTACGTAGAACTTTTGTAACACAACAAAAATGATGACTACCCTCATTTCGTAGCTTTCGCTTGTATTTTGGAGCCCAGGGTCAAAGCTCCAAGCTTTTGATGCAGCCAGGAAATCGCTAAGAGGATACATAATATATATATTTAGCTCCAAGCTTTTGATGTAACCAGTAAATCGCTACCTACCTAAGGAATATCCTTTTATGTATTAGTGACTTAGTGCGAGAGGATCAAGGTTCAAAACCTGCTTATGAAACTATCAGCAAAAGCCTGTTCTTAATACAAGTACCTAATTCAGAAGACCCAATGCGGTTTTAGTCGGTTTAAATCTGACACGACTTCGGGGTAATATCCAAGGGGACTTCTGCACAATAAAAAGGAGAAATATTCCTATTAGAACTATCAGAATATTTACCATATATTCTTAGGTTATGGAGACTCCACCCGCATCAGACCCACGGAGCGGGGAGTGGTGGAAGATGCACTGGCGGTGTACGGCTGGCTCCACGACTCGCTCGACGAGAAGAACAGACCCCTCATTGTGGTGTGGGGACACTCACTGGGTTAGTAGAATTGCTGAAGAGTTTCCACTACACCACAACTGACAGTTCCCTTTACTAGTTGTTTTAGGTTTTCAAGCAGGTGTTACGAGTAGTAAATAGATACCCCACTTTATTATTGGGGTGACTAACCGGTAAAGAGACCGGCCCCATAATAAAAAATCTTAACCCTGTAGAATACCCTCGACGTAATGATATATACAGCACACTTAGCTGAGTATCTAATTACGTTAACTGCAGTCGAGAGATTGGAAAAAAAAACCAAATTGAATTTAACTTAATTTAATGTAAAATAGAAATTACAATATAAATTAAATCTAATTAGCTTGGATTCCTATTCGAAGTATGAATATGGAATGAATTATTATTGATTTTACAATTAAAATGTTGCAATCTATTTGTTACTAAGTAATTGTGCAGTGCTGCCTCGGCGATTCCCTTCTGTTAGCAACGCGTAACAATCTTTAGGGGTTTTGATTACTTACTATGATTAGGTGCGTCCAGATTTGTGACATGAACAGCGAACCGGACAGCGTGACATCAAGACAAAGCGTTGAGTGTGGACGTAACAACTTGTGGCACATAGGCACACAAACTAGAGTTGTGCTGACACGACCACCGACTGGTGGTGGATGGTTTAATTTTAAGCTCAGCTAATACGCGACTGACACGCACTTTTGACACGGTCACGGTAAAATGTTGCGTAAATGTAGACGCAGTTTTTGAGGTACAACCGGACCGAGTTGCAAAATATCCACAAATTATAAAATATTGTTGGCTCCTGAAAATTTTGGAGCCGCTGCACGGCAATTGGACCTTCTGCACCCAAAGGTATTAAAAGTGGAATTGTGTTAAATGACTAGGGCAAAGGATTGGCGGACGGAATCAGAGTAAACAATTCTACATTTCATACATCAGGACAGGGAATTCATCCTCACACATTACAACCCGCGATCAAGCTGTGGAATGAACTCCCTGTTGTGGTTTTTCCAAGCGACTATTTGGGATTCTTCAAGAAGAGCATTAGAAGATTCCTTCAAGGTTGCTATCGCCAGTGTAACGTCTTTGTAGCACTAGCATGAATTCCTAACGTATTCGTAATGTAAAAGTTTTGAAAGAACGGAGTATTGTGATTGGCAGTCTGCCTCTTGTGAACCTGTGTGTAGCCCGCCAATCGCAATGCTCCGTTCTATCGATACCTTTACATTACGAATTCGATAGTATTTCGTGCTAAGGCTACTGATGTTGAAATCGTACGTAGGTCACGGTAACCACTTTCCATCAACTGTAAAAAACAGCAAGCAAGTAGAATTCGTCATCACTACGACATTAAATTGTGTGTATTCTCAGGAACGGCCGTCGCAGCCAATTTGGCGGCTCACATGAGCACCCTGTGCGCGGAACAAGGGCGAGCCACCCTGCCACTGCCTGATGCGGTAGTTCTGGAAGCACCCTTCAATAACCTGATGGACGAGATCGAGGGGCATCCGTTCTCTAAGGTACAAGGTTTGATAGATTTACTGGTAATACATGTAATGGTGCACTATTAAGGCACCCTACAGGCGGAGGCAGTGGCGGATTTACCGGGAAGCAAAGGAAGCAATTGCTTGGGGCCCCGCTTGTAGAGGGGCCCCAAAGATTGAAAAATTTTGAAAACGTAGGTATTTGAAAATGTAAAAATAATTAAAAATATTAAATAATTTTGAAATAACAAAGATGACTGATGGTTCAAATACTTTTTATATTTATTTTGCAAAATTAATCTGTTTTTTGTTATTTAAATAGAAGAGGGGGGGAGGGTTATATTAAAATAAGGGTCTCAAAAATCAGTTGTTGCTTGAGGCACCGTCGGAGGTAAATCCGGCACTGGGCGGAGGGGAAACCGTCTACGAGAATATTTCCAAGGAGGGTTAACGTCAGGCAGGCGGCCGGTGGGAAAATTTTAGCCAAAACTCGTTTGCAACATGGCATCACATGTAACGGTGAACTTGAATAATTATACAAGGTGTAAGGGAAACACTTCCGAAGCTGGAAGCCCATGGTAATACTCCTGGTACACAACATATTGGCACTAAAAAAATTATGGCAACAAATAATTTTTCTCTTTTTTTTAATGTCACTGAAAAAAAAAGCAAGAGGTGCCATCTTGTGAGTTTGTTTTTTTTCATGAAATTTTTGTTTCATTCAGCTTTACTAACACGATGGAGAGTGAATAACGCAAATAAAACGGTATAAAAAGGTAAAAAAAATAAAACAAAAAAAAAAAAAATGCGTTGCCGTAATTTTTTTGCGAATACCTAGGTATGTTGTGTACCAGGATTGTTCCCCTTACACCCTGTATGTGCAATGGGTCGCCTTATCGCTGGTAGAAATTTCTTCCATGGATCCTTGGAATGGATATATTAATTGTCTAAAAACGAACAAGTTGAATCGGCTGTTGCTGTCACTGTTATTGTTACGTGGGACCGAAAAGACGTAGGACACGACGGTATATCCGTCCCAATCGAGCAGTCTGACTGGGGAAGTACCTCCAGCTGCACCCTATACAATATCGCCGTTTAATAACCTTGTGTTGTGTTTTCGGTGGTGAGTAGGGTAGCCAGAGCTCACTAGAGAGGTTTTGTGTTGTCGGTGGGAAGACCAAAGGCTTATCCTACATCTTTTGCGCTGACGACACATAATGTTTCTGTTCTTATAGGGGTTGCGGCACGAGTGTTATTCCTCTGGTGTTACACTCGCCCATAGGCCACGGTAACCACTTACCATCAGGTGGGCCGCGTGCTTGTCTGCGACCTAAGTTGTATAAAAAAAAACCAGAATTATTAACCCTATTTCCAGCTAGTATCCTGGCTGCCATACTACAAGGACACATTCGTGAAGCCCTTCACCGCATCATCAGAGTACGCGTTCAACACTGACCAGTACCTGTGCCGCGTGCCCCAGCTGCCCATACTGATGCTGCACTCCAAGGGAGATAAGATCGTACCGTTTAGTCTGGCTGTTAAGGTATACCATTCGTATTTCCTTCTTCCTATATTCTAGAAGTAATATCTTTTAAGCAAAGAGTAGAAAGCTTCTGACGAGGCCGTTAATCTAATGATCACTAAGGCTGGGTTGCACGATCATACTTTAACATTAACAGTGCAGTTAAAGTACCGGTCAGGTATAGGTAAATCAGGTTGCGCCAATTGACAATTTTATTGTTAAAACACGTTATAACTTGACGCTAACTGTAAACAGCCACGCTCAAACGTCAAATTTTATCAAAAAGATAACTATAATTTTTTTTTATACCACTTAGGTGGCAGACAAGCACACAGCCCACCTGATGGAAAGCGGTCACTGTGGCCTATGGACGTTTGCAACACCAGAGGCGTCACACACGCGCTGCCTACCCTATAATAGAGCTACTTCATCCAGGGGTAATGGTGGAGCTAGTGTGGATAATTCTGTCGGACTAAAACCGCTCTCTAGATCATCAGTTGCCGAGGGTGAAGTAGCCTCTAGCATATTTCCCACGCTCTGACTGACGTATGGCCTTTGAAAGCCACTCCTCATATTCCACCAGAAATGGCCTAGGAGACGCAATGGTATCAGGTGGCTATCCCTTTTTTTCTTTTTATACCACTTAGATTTGAGACAAGCACACGGCCCACCTGATGGGAAGCGGTCACCGTGGCCTATGGACGTTTGCAACACCAGAGGCGTCACACAAGTGCTGCTTACTCTGCCTATTCTTGAGAACGGCACACTCCCTCTACCTATCCCTTCATACTCCCCTCACCTTACTAATGTATACCCTCAGCTCCACGAGCAGATAGCGTCGTCGCGAGGACCTGAAGACGCTCCATTGGTCTTCAACGCGTTTGAGAAAGGCCTAGGTCTTGGACACAACAATCTCTGCGAGGCTCCCACACTAAAGAACATCGTTGGGTATGTACTTTGACTAAGAAGGCCTCTTCTGATCATCGTCATACATATATTCAACTAGATGACCCGCGCAACTTCGTCTGCGTCACCCCGTTTTTGCAACATTTTTCATTCCTGCTCCGTACCTGTAGGTCGTAGCATGATGTTATATTCATATAAACATTCCTCTTTAACCATTCTATCTATTTAAAAAAACCGCATCAAAATCCGTTGCGTAGTTTTAAAGATTTAAGCATACAAAGGGACATAGGGACAGAGAACATGACTTTATTTTATACTATGTAGTGATGCCGTATTTACCATAGGGGGGGTACTCAGGGCACGTGCCTAGGGCCCATCGCCTCAGGAGCCCCCCGAAAGGAAAACAATTTCTCGCACATCAACTTAAGAAAAGTCCAAAACTTTAAACTATTCAAAAAACGATGTTAGTAATTTTTAAAACATTAAGATCTAACTTGATTGATATGTATTTAATTGTTGCAGAGATTTCTTAGACGTTGTCAAAGAAAGACGGGTGGTTAGCGCTGTAAGCGCTTGAGACAAACAGGACGAACATACAACGTGTTTATAAGGATTTTGATCGTCTGAAAATGTATTATTTTTGTATTAAAGTTACCGTGAAATATATCTAAGATGTGTTTTGATTTCATTACCCTAAGTGCGTTCAGATTTGTGACGTAAACAGACAGGACAGCGTGTCATCAAGACATGACGTTGAGTGTGGACGTCCCGACGGGGGTCATCTCGAAGAGAAGGCCCCGGGTCTGCCGGGGTGCGAGGGATATGTTGGCTACTACCTCACCTCCGGCAACTGAACACCCAAAGACGGCGTGCGTTTTAGTCGGTTCGAGTCCGACATAACCTTCCCAACCGGCTCCGGTGGGTGGGTATCCGTGGGGATTTTTCGCAAGATAAAAAAAAAAGTGTGGACATAACAACTTGTGGCATATGGTCACACAAACTAGAGTTGTGCTGACACGGCCACCAGTCGATCAATGGTTTCATTTAAGCTCAGCTATCCCCTTTGGACTGGTGGTCCCACTCCGCATCTCCACCAGTAGGGCCATTAGGACTTTTGAGTACTGATGTGTCCACTGTAGTGGGTCAGTGGAGCTACGAGTATATATATACGCGACGGACACGCACTTCTGACACGGTCACGGTACAATGTTACGTAAATGTAGACGCGGCATTACATACAATTTTCGCAGATCCAAGTTGTAAGCATTCACTTTTTTAACCCATTTTTTTTATTATAGGTACGTCAATTTGTCTTCACCTCGCCTGATGGTAAGCTGAAGGCAATGTCTCAGGAAAGAAGGTCACCATTACAAACACGTTCAGTGCTACAATGGTGGCGCTCAGCTTGACGGCCTCATCAGATGCTTTTTCACGCCCCGCTTAAAGGACCCGGGACTGTAGGGAGAAGGAAACACGTGCGCCGGCAAGGAAGCCCAACACTGGCTTAGTTGCTCCAACTGTTAGCCTTAGTTGCACGATCTTACTTTGACCGTGACAAAGCTGGTTGACCGGTACGGTCAGGTATAAAACGTCATAGCCTTGGTTGTAACTATGACCAGCCACGCTCAAACGTCATCTGTCAAAAACAGAGCTACAAAATCATGGAAAACAAAAATAAGTGGAAGCGGCATATAGTCGGTGCACGCGTGTCATTGGTTAGCGTATTTATGCTACGAAGTATAAATTCGATAATATGAACGTTTTAGATAAGAATACGTCTAAACTTTTTCGTAAATATTCAAGCTTTTTCAATTCAAAGTATGAAATGCCATAAATACTTTTTTCACTACGGCAGCTCAAACAAGTATGTTTTGCTGCGTAACAACGGTGTGCAAAATGCGATTTCGCCCGCTGCGTGAGACAAAGTAACTTTTTAATATATATTTTTTATTTTTTCTATAAACAGTGCCAACCATAGATTTTAAAAAGAATTGTTCCGCGATGAACTTTCCAACTACATAATCTGCACTCTATTCCTTGGCCGTCCTTTAGAAAGTTCTTTAAAATATGAAGGTCCAATTTCGAAATTCTAAATTTGAAAGGTATTTGTAAAACGAATAACCATGTTTTTTATTTAAATTATTTAATATTTTAATGTATTATAACATAACATAAACTCACGCCTATATCCCGGAAAGGATAGGCCAAAAAAACAATTATTTACTAGTAGAGCACGGTATTATTAACGGTTATGTGTGTGAGTTTTACGACATCGGTTCCGCTACTGCAGCTATCGCGTCGCACTTCTACTAGTTTTTCTGTTCTGTGTACTAACCATAGAGTTAACCAAACCATTACTATCAAACTGTTAAATTTGACGGTGACCGTTGTTTTTGACCATGACCATGACAGATAGTTCGTGCAACTAAGCCTTAGTGTTAAGTTATGATGTGATTTTAACAATTGTCAAATGGTGCATCCTGTTTTATCCTACCCGGTACTTTAACTGCACTGTTAATTTTAAAGTACAATCGTGCAACCCAGGCTTAATGGTGCGGCAGAGGAAAGACTCACCGACCGAACTAATTGGTTCTTAATGAAATATTCCGCACCGTATGCGGGTGGTTAGAAATTTGACTTAATGGTGCAGCAGAGTTAAATTTGAACAGACAAGAAGTCTGATAAACTATTTATTAGCAGAATTTAACTAAGTCATATCTCAATATTGGCCTACCAACCTATAAATTTTGATAAATATCACAATTTTATGAGTGTACGGTCGGAAACAAACAGCATTCCTATTCCGTACCATTCAACAAAATAAAACTGGTTTATTACCCCTGAACAATAGCGCAAGTAAAGCCCCAAAACCACAAGGTCGTTGGTTAACGCAATAAAAATGAGATATAAGTCTTTTTGTACTTAAGCAGGTATTGGTAATCCTTTGCTGATATTGGACAAGAGTCAAGGACTTCTAAGCAAGGTCAATATTTTATTTTGCTAATTCTGTCATTTGGATTCAGGTCAGTGGCCAGTATTAACTTAAACTATGACAAACATAACATAAACTCACGCCTATATCCCCGAAGGGCTAGGCAAAGGTGCTAACACCCACATTTCGCCAGTTTATGTTTAGGTCCAAATGTAATAGGTGGTGGATCCTAAATTTAATAACATTAATAAGTAGATCTATTATCCAGTACCTAACATCTAAAACTAGTAAAAATAAAATAAATAATAAATAAATATTCTAGGACAATCTACACAACGTCACCTAGACCTAGAGCTTGTGTTACGGGTTCTAGAATGCGGATAAACATAATTAAATACATTTCATTATTTTTTTTGTAAATACATACATATTATACATAGAAACACCCAGACCAATGCAGATATTTATATTTCATGTACACAAATATTTGCACTGAGCGGAAATCGAACCCGCACCTCCTGCGTAGCAGTCGCATTCACACCGCCACGCCACAGAGGTCGTCCAAAAAATGTCCAAGAACTTTTGAGGCCTACCTACAAAATATAAAATCCAATATAAACAGTTTTATAAGTGTTCCGATGCCCACTTGCCGTCAACAGAGCACTTGTTTGATACTAGCACAACATGTTGCGGTACAATTAATTCTAGGTTAATATACCTACCGCCCCCTGTTATAGGAGCGTGAAATCGGTGAAGTACGCGCATGTGGCGAGCAAGGTCGGGTGAGTATACTAGTGTAGACGTTATTACTGGCGCCCGTGGAGTAATTGCCGTCGAGTAGTTGTGAATAGCGAGGGTAGGGGTGGGGTGATACGGTCGATGAATTATCGATAAAATATTGTTTCAACCACAGATTTATTATAATATATGCTTAGGTACCTAATTCTAATGTACCGTGGTAGCCTAGTGGTATGGGTAATGGACTGCTGAGACGAGGTATCGGGTTCAATCCCAGGTTTACCATGGCACACATCAATAACTTTTCGATGGTTTTCGAAGTTATGTGTGTATTTATTAACTCATCATTCATCATTCCCCGAACCTTTTCTCAACTCAGTTGGGGTCGACTTTCCAGTCTAACTGTGATGCGGCTGAACTTCGATATTTGCCGTGAAGCGACAGCCATCTGACCTCCACAACCAATAGTCTAATGACCAATGGCGATATCGAAGTTCCAAGTTAGCCTGGTTGGACTTTTGAGGGCTCCAACTACCCAGAACGACTGCCATAGATGTTTGTATGGCAACCGGGACCGACGGCTTAACGTGCTCTCCGAGGCACGACCAGACCAGTGCAAACAGCCATATTCATGCATACAACTTTTTGCACTGAGTGGGGATCGAACCCGCGCCCCGTGCGTAGCAGTCGCGTGCACTACCGCCACGCCACGGAGACTAACATAACTATGGTATTGTTACCAACCATACCGATCTGTTTAAAATCATAACTTTTAATTTATTATCGATATCGACAACTGCAATCTCTATCTGTAAGCGAGGGGTGAAATTTAATATTCATAATAGCCGGTGTTGCCATTTCGCGGACGCCGCGGGGTGGCTGCCTCGCCGGTGGCTGTAGCTGGTGGCTCAAAGGACTCGGCTACTAGACTCGATTGTTTGATATTTGGACACCTATGTTATAAGTTAAATTATGTTTAGAGCCAAGTGGTATGGGTAATGGACTGCTGAGTGGAGGTCCCGGGATAGATCCCAGGTTTAAACACGGCACACACCAATGACTTTTCGATGCTTTTAGAAGTTATGTTTGTATTTATCACAGGTTTCTAAGTGCCCGGTTAATGGCAATAGGCTCGCCACCTATTACATTGGGACCTAAAGATAAACTGGCGAAATGTGGGTGCTGGCATCTGTGCCTATGTATCTATGTTTATGTATGTATGTATGTCAAATATATGCATTTAATTGAAATAAGGCCACTTTTATTTATTTATTTATTTAAAGTTTATACCTACACAAATAAGAAATAATTGTATGAAGGTGGACTTATTCTTTGTTTACAAGATTGAGCAATATTAGCAACGCCAGGCTGCGCAAGACCTTAATTTATACCCTTTTTTATACCACTTAGGTGGCAGACAAGCACGCGCCCACCTGATGGAAAGTGGTTACCGTGGCCTATGGACGCTTGCAACACCAGGGGCGTCACATCCGTGCTGCCGACCATATTAAGAGGAAGGGGAAGAAGCTTCTTCTTCACCACTCAAAGCAATTATTTACTAGTAAAGCGAGGTATTATTAACTTTTGTACCTATGTGTGAGTTCGGCGACATCGGTTCCGCTTCTGAAACTATCTTGTCGCATTTCTACTATTTTTCTGTGAGTCTATGAGTCTACTTATACGCTAGTAATATTAATGTTTATGTTGTTACGTAATATTAGGGTTCTCACTTAACCTTCGGGTACGGACTTCTAAAAGATTTTATTTTTTAAACAATAATTATGTTTGTACGAAGTTACGAACCCACTACAAAGTACAAAGTACCTACCATTACGGGATTGGATCGCCGCCGGGGTAGTCTAATGTAACAAAGAGATAGATCTGGGTTCACTAATTAATTATATCTACCTAGTTACTTTTATTACTCACTGCTAGCAGCCATTTTAATATAGGTAAGTAACTGTTTTTTGTCTGGGACTGAATTTATTAAGGAAATTTCCTTTTTCATCCTAGTGACTTGTTTTTCATTTGAAAATAATAAAGATAATGGCTATATAGTATAGCCTAGTGGTATGGGTAATGGACTGCTGAGACGAGGTTTCGGGTTCGATCCCAGGTTTTACCATGGCACACACTCATTGACTTTTCGATGCTTTTCGAAGTTATGTGTGTATTTATCGCAGGTTTATAGGTAAGTGCCTGCGGGCACTTATAAACCGCGGTTAAAGGCAATAGGCTCGCCTACATTACATTGGGACCTCAACATAAACTGGCGCAATGTGGGTGCCAGCACCTCTGCCTACTCTTTCGGGGAAATAGGCGTGAGTTTATGTTATGTTATGTTATAAAATACCCACTTACTTAGGTATAGAATGAAATGGCGGAGGTTGCAGGTTTGAAATGTTTACAGAAGGTATTTAAAGGTTCAGTAGATAAGTATGAGCTCTTGATGATAATGATGAAGCTCTTCCAATTAATCCCACTCTCTCCTTTCCTACACAGGACAACACGTGCAGGGCTTAGGTGTCACTCGCATACGGTACCTACCAGAATATTCCATCAAGAACCAAGTTCGGTGAGTCTTTCTCTGCCGCACCATTAAGTCCTGGAATTCTTTACCGGCGCACGTGTTTCCTTCTTCCTACAGTCCCGGGTCCTTTAAGCGGGGCGTGAAAAAGCATCTGATGAGGCCGTCAAGCTGAGCGCCACCATTGTAGCAAGGTACCTACGTGTTTGCAGTGGCGATCTTCTTTTATGAGACTTTGCCATCAGGCGAGGCGAAGTCAAATTAACGTGCCATAAAAAACTTACCAATATGAAGACACTGCAAGGAGGACGATGAAACACATATTGTGTGTGAGTGTCACACCCTAAGAAGACAACGAATAGGTATATCTTCTCGGGAAGGGTTACCGCAAATCCTAGGATTAGGAATGTGTCATACCTGCCTACAATTAAGAGAAACAGTACCTACCTAGGTAACCCTAATTGAGAAGGCACCTAAATGCAGATGAGGTCGATCCCGGTGGTCATACAAACATCTATGGCAGTCGTTACCGATAGTTTAAGCCCTAAAAAGTCCATGTCAACCGGGACCGACGGCTTAACGTGCTCTCCGAGGCATTACCAAACCAGTGGAAATAGCCTAGAATAGAATAAGAATCGCAGGTTTATACTCACCACCGTGACATTGGGACCTAAACATAAACTGGCGAAATGTGGGTGCTAGCACCTCTGCCTACTCTGTCGGGGATATAGTCGTTATGTATACCTAGATAGTTTATGTTATGTTATGTTAATCATGCATACAAATACCTATTTGCGATGAACGGGAATCGAACCTGCGTAGCAGTCGCGTACACTACCGCCACGCCAGAGGCTACCTTCCTATTTCATTAGATGCTATTAAATAAATGGTACCTACTTATCTTAACGGACTAGTTATAATCGTTATCCCAATCCCGCCCTCCCCATCATAAATCATAAATACACCATTATTTATTACCGATACAATTTCACCCACCTACGGATGTTTATCCCAACAGAATAACAAAAATAATTCAACCAAAAAAATACATCTTGGCCTGTTCTCTTTTAAATAAAACAAAAGAGACCACAAAGACATGTCGGTAAAACAATTGACTGTTTATCGATAAACAACATCCCATCTCTAAAATATTTATTTAAGAAATTAAACTTTATTAACGAAGAAATAAGTTTGAATTTTGCTTTTAACAAGAAGTGTGATATATCGTTTTTAGAACGCGGGAAAGGAAAGTGGTTACATATTTATAAAATGGAATCGATTTTTAAATGAGCCAATGGTGGTGCTTGTTTGTGAAGGCGGGAAATCGAGGCCCCACCCAGCGTTGGTTGTCAGATGAACGTCTCGCGCGCTTTTTTGCTCATTCACTCGGCGTCCGCCGACGCGAGCGGTTGTCTGGAAGAATGTAATTATTTTAAATGTTAACCTTTATTTCAACACAATAAGATTTTTTTTCTATATTAATATAGGAAAAATAAAGCAACATTTTGTTTGGACGCTCTAGAACTTTCTGTGCTATTTGAAAAGTTATTTTTGTATTATAATTTGGTCACAGTTTTCAATAAACATTTGTTGGTTTGTAGGTACCTACTCATGTTTTGACTAGACTGTTTTGTTTGACAAACGAAAATACTTGTTTTGAATTGGTAATTTCATTTTATAGATTGGAATTAATATAATTTGTTTCGCTATCATTTTTATTTTGATGAACAGAAGTCGTAGAATTAGGTATGCATAGGTAATACACAGATTGTTTTTGACGTTAGAAGTAAGCCAATTACATAATTTCCCGTTTCGCTTCTGTGGCGTGGCGGTAGTGAACGCGACTGCTACGCAGGAGACGCAGGTTCGAGTTTCGCTTGAGATAGGGCAAATATTTGTAGACATTAATATTGTTATTTGCATTGGTCTGGTCGTGCCTCGGAGAGCACGTTAAGCTGTCGGTCCCGGTTGCCATACGAACATCTATGGCAGTCGTTACGGGTATGGCCCTAAAAAATCGAACAACTGGTCTGAAAATTTTGATAGCAGTGCCCGTAGCACGGAAACCTATTGAATTTATAATAGGTATAAAGGTAAGTATCGAGAGAGCGGAGCATTGTGATTGGTGAGCTTCACACACAGGTTCACAGTAGGCAGGTAGCCTCTCGACACTTTTACGTTACGAATTCGTTGGAATTTCGTGATAAAGGCACTAGTCTCTGCTATACTCCGATATCGTCAATTGAATGTGTTGTGGAGGTCAGGTAGCAGTTGCTTCATGGAATATCTTAAAATGCAGGCGCATCCCAGTTAGACTGGAAAAGGCGAACCCTGGACTCCGTAGTGAAGGCGTCGGATATAACCGGAATTAACAAAAGGATGATAATGAAGACAATCGGGAAATTGATATCTTTTTTTTGTAACAGGGGAAGTCCCCGCTAAGACAAAGTTATACTTAGCTAGGTAAACAAACCCCCTGCGGCCTGCTTCTGCTAGGGTACAGGCGGCTCCACCCGTCACCCCCAGACTCGCGCTCATGGAGGACGGAGTTCATTCTGTGACCTAACCAATAGGTATACTAAACTTAGCACATATTTACCTCGAACAAAACACTAGAATAGGGAATCTAAGTAAAAAAAAACTATTCAACATATAAATTGTCAAAGTAAAGCAACAACCCATCAAGATCCAAACCTTACCTACCGCAACTTAACCTCAAGCACACCGATCACTGACAATAAATTATCCAAAATCTGCTACATTAAAGCCTCCGTGTCCACTCGCTCACGGAATGTGTATGGCCGTACATTTTTTTCCTTCGAATTTTAAATATTCAAATCGAATCACCCAAATTAAGTAGCCATAAACGGAATCAGCTTCCAAATTTGAATATTTCATTCTCATACGACGCGCGCGCTTTGATTTGTGCTGGGGTTTTGTTTGTGTGAGTGTACTAGTGATGGGCTTTTATATCGATATTCGATACATGTGGTTTTTTAACAATATTTATTTCGTTGTTTTATAAACGTTGGTATGTATCGGAGACAATCAAGATCTATACTGCTTTACAAAAGAGGCACTGGGGCTGGATTTCTTCTCAAGATTGGGAGGTCCTACGACAGTCACTCCTATAATAGTACCGTTAGACCCTTATTTTAGGCCCTTCTAGACAGTTCAAACGAAACTCTAGTTATCAACTGGAGTTAGGTACTGCGTCTGAACAACCAATCGACAACTCTCAAAAAGTATCTGCACGATGGATTGTTATTGACGAAACTGCAGTTTTATTCTAGTTGTCTCATATAGAACAGCCTTAGTCACTTGAAAATCATAAATCCGCATCTCTAACTCACTACACCGATATCGATAAGCGATCTCCAAAACACAACACCACTAAACCTTTTGTCGAAGCGCGCCGCGCGTTGATAAGGAAACATTTTAAATTAGTAGTAAAAAGAGTAAAAATATTATAATATATACATATTTTTTTACATTTTTTTTATTTGTATTTTGTCGAACAAAACGGGTAGCCGCTACCAGCCGATATAAATTATATCATTTTTCACTGCGACATCCCTAACGGAGATAAAAAATGACGTTCCATTCAGCGTTCCGAGTTTGAAAAAGTTTTGCCGCGCTTTTTATACGTTTCCGGGCGGCGGGATTCCATTATTGAACTTTATCGAATGCGTTGTTCAACGATTATTATTGGAGCGTTCTACATTGCTTGGTATGTTAAACAGTTGTCATGTGAGACTAGTCTTAGTAAGCAATGGAATAGCAAATAGTTTCAAATATTTGGGGGTCGAGGACAAGTTTGCGTCGGCTTTTTTATAGTTTTCGTCTTTGGGTTAGTTTTGTGATGTACCGTGAATAAAGCTAGGTTTCACCGAGAGCGGAAATATTTTCAGCTTATTGTGACAGAATTTAGTTAATTATAAGCATTTGGGTAATGAAATAATTATGATATTGATCAACTTAGTTTTAATCTACGTATCTACTTATAATTTAATCAATGTTAATTTTAATGATAGTCGAATTTATCGATGAATTCAGTGCCCGTAGCATGAAAAACTATCGATTTCGTAACGTAAATATATTGTGAGGTTCGAATTAGGCAGGTTACCTACCGTAGTGCGCCGCTCTCTCAGTACCATTTTATTACGAATTCGATAGTATGTCGTGCTAAGGGCACAGAATAAGTAAAAAAAATATTATTGCCTTTGAGCCGATCAATAGACTTCAACGCGTTAAATTAAAGTTCTTAAGCTGAATTTAAAGCAGAGAAACGTTGAACTAAACCGACTTTCCACGTGTGACATTACGAAATTTATATACAACCTTGAAAATATTAACTGCAGTACTCAAAATGGGCGGCGCAAGTACCTACCTATCTGAGCATGTGTTCTCAAAAATACTTAGAGTATTAATTGATGAATCTATACTAATATTATAGAGCTGAGGGGTTTGTTTGTTTGGCTGAACGCGCTAATCTCAGGAACTACTGGTCTGATTTGAAGAATTCTTTCAGTGTTCGATAGTCCATTTAAATCCTCATCCGCAATCATTAGTGTGAACACGCGTCAGCGGCGTTTCGCTCAACCGGTTGGTGCGCCCGCGCGGCACAGCCAGCAGAGGCGACATATCACAATCTCCACGCTAACAGTGCGACCTCGCCCATGTCGCCATGATATTTATAATTATGTCAAATTTTAATGAAAAATACGGTCCGTGGACCGGTAGGTAATAGGTCAATGAATTTGTCACACGAACCTGTTCCACTCGTAATTGTGAGTTCACGCTCGCTGTACCATGAGGTTGACAGAGATCGAGGATTCTTGTACGACGTGTTTGCCCAATAGGTATAGTTGTTGTACCCTAGTGGTATGGGTAATGGACTATTGAGACGAGGTCTCGGGTTTGATCCCAGATTTTTCGATGCTTTTCGAAGTTATGTGCATCAAGAAATTTAATTTTCAAAATCACATATATTTAAAACCATGATCATTCTCTGTGCCTATTACCAACTCAGTCGGGGTCGTCTTTCCAATCTAACTGTGATGCGGCTGAACTTATATTTAACTTTGAAGCGACTGCCATATTTTAGTTTTTTTTATACTACGTAGGTGGCAGACAAGCACACGGCCCACCTGATGGAAAGCGGCCACCGTGGCCTATGAACGTGTGCAACACTAAGGGTGTCACACACGCGCTGCCCACCCTGAAGGGAAAGGGGGGAGAGCTGGGAATGGGTGGGGAGGCTAGGAAGGAGGGGTATAGTGAGCTCTGGCTACCCTACTTACCGGCGGGAACACAACACGATGGTTATTATGACCGCGGTCTTCTGTAGGGCGGAGGTACTTCCCCAGTTGGACAGCTCATTTCGGACGGGAGATACCGTCGTGTCCTACCTCCGTCTCCACATCTCCACAACCTGTATTGGTTTTGGAAACCATTTGTTGTAATTTTTCGACAGTAAAAATAGTACCTAGTCATCACCTCTATTGTAAGCAGTAATTGTTATTGTAAGTCTCCCAACATTAGGACAGGCCTATGTCCAGCAGTGAACTGCAATAGGCTTATTGGTTGATGTTGCCATGGTTCACAATGTCTCAACACTGTTTACGAATTTAAATGAATGAGCATATTTAAGCGTCAGCAGCTTAGTGGTTAAGCATTCTGAATTAAGATCTAGAGTTCCCGGGTTCGAGTCCTCGCTTATACACTAGCGACGTGAACCGACTCCCAACACAAATCATTGAGCTTAACTGAAAGGGTTAAAGGGAATATTAGTATGTAGGTAATTTCGGGTACTAATATTCGTTCTCTTAAAAAAAAAATTTTTTGCATATTTTTTAAGTCCTAATATTTAAACTCGAAAATATTTGTCAAAACATTTTAAATCTTAATGATCACTTGTCATAATCTTTTTTAATCCCAACTATGGATAATCGTAATCATCGGAAGTCATAACATTTTAAGTCATAAAGTATCTATTGTACTAATTTCTATTGTCATAAACTGTGGGAGCGGAGAAGACCTCCCGTGTTAATACAGGAGAAAGAAGAGAGAAAGCTAGTGATGCTTCCAACCAAAATGGTGATGAAACCTTCCAGGTATTCTACCGTTTTCCATAAATTCACTTGCACTAATTTCGTTTGCCATAATTATCCCCGGTCATAATATTTACTTGCCCTATTATCATTTATACTAATAACGTTTGACATAACAACTCAACAGTCATAACTTTCATTTGCCATAAAATCACTTTCTATAACAACATCCTATATCATAATAATTAGTTTCCATAAGTAACACATCTCATAATCGACTCTTGGCATAATCAAAATTTGATATAATTATGAAAATAATACCATAATATTGTTAGGTCAAAATTAATTATCGTTAAGGCCCTGACTCCGTGCAATCCGACTCGGATAGGTTAGGTTAGAAGACTAAGGTTATGGAAAATGACATTATTGAAAATGAAAATTATAGCAAATACATTTATGGATTTTAATTATTATGACACTTGATTGATTATGACCAATGGAATTAGTGAAAGTGATTTTATGTCATTTCACGATTATGGCAACTGAAACGTTATTTCTAATGAAATTATGGCAAATACCAGTATGGCATATAAAATTATAGTATTTTAAATTATGGCAAACATTAGTAAACCAACCTTCCAACTATTAGGTAATCTGTGGTGAATGGAACTACATTGAGAATATCAGCTCAATTCGACTTGTGTTTTGTTGTGTTGTTTAATAACCTTGTGTTGTGTTTTCGGTGGTGAGTATATAGGGCAGCTAGAGCTCACTAGAGAGGTTTTGTGTTGTCAGTGGGAAAACCAAAGGCTTATCCTACATGTTTTGCGCTGATGACACAGAATGTCTCTGTTCTTACAGGGGTTGCGGCACGAGTGTCATTCCTCCGGGCTCTGGTGTTACACTCACCCATAGGTCACGGTAACCACTTACCATCAGGTGGACCGCGTGCTTGTACTTGCTTGTACTTGTGCTAAGTATTATACTTATTATTTAGGTATACCTTGAACTAAAAAAAAACTTCATAAAGAAACAAGACATCGATATTTTATTTTATTAACGCTATATATATTACATTTGGTTAAATATAAATAATATACCAGGACAATCTACCCAACGCCACCTAGACCCATGGTAAGCCTAGTTCAATTAGCTAGTGTTATGGGTTCTAGAATGCGGATAAATATACTTAGATACTTTTTTTTTAAATATATATATAGAAACACCCAACCCATGCACATATTCATATTCATGCATACAAAGATTTGCACTGAGCGGGAATCGAACTTACCCCTCCTACGTAGCAGTCGCGTTCACTACCGCCACGCCACGGAGGTTGTCAAATTACTCTTAGGCTGTCAAAGGATTAAAGATCTTAAGGTGTTCACGAACTTTTGGAAGTCAACTGTACATTTAATTTTGATGTTACTCCTTTTAAAAAGTATCAATATAACCACAGATTGCAAGATATTTTTTTTCTACCTGTGTTCTATTCAACAAAAGGCTTAACTTCCAAGCCTCAGACTCACAAAGGGGTCCTTTTGCTTTCAATATCAAAGTACCTGATTAAAATTCAATTATGGTAGTTTGAGAAAACTGTGAATGTATGTTTGCTTGTTTTGCGAAGTGTGAGACAAATTATACTGAATATCTGTACTTAGGGGTAGGTAGAAGTATTAATACTTACCCCGGTTTTCTGCGACCACTAAGCTACCGTCCATATTACCGTCAAGTGGGCACTTTGCCATGGTCTGACCATCAATCATCAACATCAACCCCAGAACCATCCCTTATATCTTAATATCGAGTGTTTGGTACGTGTGAACAGAATAATTAGGTACTTTTTTTTTTATATCACGCCTAAATCCCCGAAGGCGTAGGCAGAGGTGCTAGCACCCACATTTCGCCAGTTTTTATTTAGGTCCCAATGTAATAAGGTGGCGAGCCTATTGCCATCAACCGGGCACTTATAAACCTGCGATAAATACACACATAACTTCGAAAAGCATCGCAGTCATTGGTGTGTGCCATAGTAAAACTGGGATCGAACCCGAGACCTCGTCTCAGCAGTCCACCACCCATACCACTAGGCTACCGCGGTTTTTTGTAGTTATCTTAAGGTAAATAATAAACTACTGTAAATAAAGTTTTGTATCAGAGAAGTGAATTTCCGAAAAGCTAGTAATATTATGATATGACTTACCTACGTTCTGTTTAACCAATTTCGAAAAGGAGAAAGGTTTTCAATTCCATGGCGTCTTTGATTAAATTTCCCTTCTATATTTCTAAACGTAAAAGCTGCCTTTAACGAGTGATATAGCCACAGAGTATAAATAACGCGGCAAACATAAATTCGTATGGACACAACACACTGAAAAGTTGAAAAAAAAAACCTATTTAAACGTGGAACGACAACGCTGACTGTAGATAATTGTGGATACGCTTAGTTGAAATAAAAAAATATTCAGTAACAGAGTACCTACTGATGATCAAGATCAGTCCTTAAGCGATTTTATAGCCCTTTTTTAATGTCAAAGCTATTAGACTTATCACTATCTCAGTTATCCTTGGGAATTACGCACGAAAAAATGTACTAACTTCTTTCTAATATTATATTAAATATTATCAATTAACCGTTTGCCGTGAATGTGGAAATCTCGAGTTGTCATCGAATTCTCAAGAAGATTTAGATAAGCATCTCATGAGATTTTCTTTACCACTTAGCAAAATTTCGACAATATGATAAGATATAAATGTTATTGAATGGAAGCAACCGTGAACTGGACTTTTCTAGTGCTGATAGCAGTCAAGATTTAAGCGTGTATCACAATAATAGTAATGTTTGGATGGGAGATAATCTCAAGTTATCATAGTTATCATATCTGTTTATGTCTATCAGACAATGAGAGGACACAGATAACTACAGCTGTTTATATAGATATAAGTATATTTCTCAAGTAGGTAGATACATTTTATTTTATGGACAAGAAAATTATCGCAGCTTTCTAAATAGGAACCTTTCAATATGTAACTACATACTATGGTTTATCAAGAACCAAGCTAATTTACACTGTATTATGAAATCACAAATTCTTAACTCCATAAAAACTATTAATTTATATTCTTATCCACATTATCCTTACTTCATTAGCTGGACAAAATCATTGACATTTACTATCAATATATTTGAAAATCCAAACAACATAACTGTTGCTTAGTACAAAGTAAAACCATCTCTAAACCTATGCAATGCAACACATTTTAGCTTGACAAAATTTTGTGTTATAAGCTCCTTTATACAGGTGTGAATCTTATGACATTTGAAGTAAGCACGCACGGTGTTCGAAATTTAAAATTTAGTCGTCCAGTAACGAACATAACATGCAGTAAAAACTACTTCCTAAGTTATTTCTTATTGATATAAATTAATATTTTAGATAATAATACAGTTTCTAATTTAAAGGATCGTAAAAATGTGTTTCAAAGGGTAAATAAAATTAAGTTTATTGTTTAGATACTTATTTTAACAGCCACGAAGCATTTTCAATTAAACAGATTCATATACAAAGTTTTAAACAGATATGTTACCACAATTTGGAGTGTCCACCATTTCAAGGCCTAGCACCTAATAGACAATGGAGGAGGCTCTAGCGCAGACTTCACTCCGTAATCAGAATGCTAGCCCCGCTGTCAAAGATATGACCTTCCCTAGATCAGGTCCAACTCCAAGCTTTAAACAGACTTCGGACACCTGGACCGAAGCAAATAAAACTGGTCTGGGTAAGGTTTTTCGGGTGATGCAAACTTGAGATGCGAATATTACTCTACAGACTATTGTCTATCTACAAACATGTTGTTGTTTGCCCAAACACAATTTAAGTAGTACACAGGTGGTTTTTTTTTAATTTTTTTTTTTCCTGTGTGCAAAGTCCCCACGGATACCACACCCACCAAAAGTCGATGGAGGATTATATCGGACTCGAACCGACCAAAACGCACACCGTCTATGAGTATTTAATTGCCGGAGGTGAGATTAGGTATACAAGACATATCTCTCGCACCCCGCCAGACCCGGGGACATCTCTTTGAGATGACCTCCTGTCCCCATCTAGCCCCCCAATATGGGGAGGCACACTTTTCCATACACAAATACGCCATCCAGCATGTGCCATCGACAGGATAAAATGAAAAGAATAAAAAAAAATACTATTAATTTGGCGCGAACTCACTAATTCTCAGTCGACAAGCATATACTCGTACCTACATTCCAAATTCAAATTATCGGTTTCACCAAAGAGTATACAAAAAAAAGAATAGTACAGATAGGCATGCGTTTACTGCCTATCTTAATCCCTTAACGATATAGTTTAGGATCCGGTAGCGCATCTTAACACAAATTTATAGCGGCCATATCAATTAGGCGATCGTGCTGTGGGGCCCGTGGATTTAGATTTTAAGTTTTATTGGTTACGATTATCAACTTTGAAGTGTCGGGTTAGGTCATATATTCACGCTTTCACGCGCTGGGGGAGTATACAGCGGTGTATCATCACTCAATAATCACATATCGTCAATTATGATTCTTGATTCTACAAAATAAGGTGACCTATTTACCATTATAGAATTTAAAAAATAAAAATATATCAAAATATAGATTAACTATTCTAATGGCAATTTCTTTTCCAAGCAATTTTTGTTTGGTATGTTGGTTTTTTTCAGGAGTAACTGCCGTGTGACCTCCTAATCCCGAAAGGAAAATCTACACCAGAGCTTCATCTCGTCCTTCCTGTCTCCAGCGTTAAGCTTGTGTTAGAAGTAGGTTTTGGTTCATAGTTTTATTGTCAGGAAAGGAAACTGGGGCTTCTGAATCATAAAGCCGGCTGCATACCCATTAAGCTACGATTAATTGGTAGGTATTGGAATAGAAATACAACAATGGTAGGTATAAAATGACAATGAAAAAAAATATTTTCCTAAGACGAGTCTATTCTAACTCGTCAATTTCTGAATCTATTCTAATTCCCAAAACATTTTATGGTTATTTTTTATGCAAATGGATAGCGAACCATAGCTTATAAGTACATCAGAATAACATCGTTTTATCTTTAGATCCACCAAAGACTTTAAAAGTGCTCGTTCAATTCTCTACTTGTACAAGACGCTCGTTAGAAGTGTTTTGGAATATGGTACCCCAATATGGACTCCGCACTATCAAGTTCATATTGATAATATTGAGAGAGTACAAAGAAAATGTTTACGAATTTTATGTTATCGTCAACGTCTGGGGCGTGCCATCGTAGGCTACGAGGCTCGCTTAATTAAATTTAATGTGCAGAGGCTGGCGATACGTAGGCTGTATTTTGACTTTATTTATATTTATAAAATAATTCACTCTATACTAGATGTACCTAACTTGCTTGCTCAAGTAAATTTTAATATCAAATACAGTGCTCGTAGATCCAATCGTACAGGACTTTTTGCCTTACAAGTGTATCGAAACAATACATCTTTTTACAATCCCTTGGTTAGGATGGCACGTCAGTGCAATGAAATTGTCAAGGATAATCCAGTGTTTGACATATTTTTACCAAAACTGGCTTTATTTATTAAGAACGTTAATTATATCCTCTCACTTAAATCAACAGTTTGAGCATTAATATTGTGAATGGGCTTCCGCTCAGAGTATCTGTTATTTTCATCGTTTCTTGCCATATTGTATACATAAGCAGCTATATATAAGTACCTAAATTAATGTATAATAATTTAGTATAATAATTAATCATTTTAGTTCATTAAAGTATTAAACTCGTCTAATTTCCATGCAAACGCATTTTTGTGGATTGCAACCTAGCTCATATTTTTCATTTTTATACATATGTACCCAGTTCATGTAATAGTTGTAATCTGTTATGTGTGTAAATAAATAAATAAAAAAAAAAAAAAAAAATAAACATAGGGCCTAAAATTTATAAAGATATTGTGTGAATTGTCCAAAATATGACATCTACGCGGGCGGAGTCGCTTGCAACAGCTAGTTTATAATATTAAAAATATAACATAAACTCACGCCTATATCCCCGAAGGGTTGGGAAGAGAACCCACATTTCGTCAGTTTATGTTTAGGTCCCAGTGACGAGCCTATTGCCATTAACCGGGCACTTATAAATGATAATATAGTTTTGCTAATATTTTCTCCCAATATTAACATAAAAGCCACGTGTCAAAGTAGTGTTCGCATACACCAGTGCTGCAGTGGCGAGAAGTTCCTATAATACGATTCCTGATGGCTTCCCAATGGGTTGAATGGTACAGTCAACAAAAGAGATATGGTACCACATTTACGAGTACATGTATGTAAAAGTGATACCGAACCTCTTTTGTCGACTGTACATAACAAATCAGAGCATAAGGTTGTCCTTAGAGGAACGAAGTGTGTGAGTGAGATACGTATCTTTACCCAAAACCTAGGCGTGAGAAAGAGACAGAGTATATTAACCGTAACTTTTTTTTAAACAATTTGATAACTTTGACAGAAATGTATATAAGTATGCAGTGACGTAAATGTGCCTAGTTTTTTTTAATTGTGCGAAAAGTCCCCACGTATACGCCCATGGGAGCCGGTTGGGTAGGTTATGTCGGACTCAAACCAACTAAAACGCACGCCGTCTTTGGGTCTTTGGTTGCCGGAGGTGAGGTAGTAGCCAACATATCCCTCACACTCCGGCAGACCCGGGGATCTACACTAAAGTCACAAATCACTGTCAATATCATTTTAAATTCGGTTACGTAGTATTGAAGGAGTAGGTAGGTATGTGGGTCTATTTACGCTAGTAGTATTACCTAACGTCTATGAACTAGAGCCATATACATTTTCGAGTTCCACCCGGTTTCACTTCTGATATTTTTTTTCACATCTAATTAGTAAGTACTTGTAAATTCTTTCAGCGGAGCTAAATTAAATCAATTTAGGTAGGTATATGGATGTAGGTTAATATCCTTAATGTAATGACTAGGATTTGAAACTGGGACCTTACAATCGTAAGACAAACTACTTAACCCCTAACCTATAAGTCAGTATTTACTTTTAAAACGTCACATTTCACCATAGGGGAATTTATTGCCGTCAACGAGGAATTTTAATTAAGCAAGTAGGTACCTACTAAACTCAACTTAGGTACCTACTTACCTAGTGAATAGAACTAGAATATATAAATTGTGTAATAATAAAACACTGACGATGTAAAAGTATTTACCCAACCATAAAATCGCAAATTTACTTTTTTAATTGTCAACTTTTATGACGGACATCATAAATTACGACCTTCTTCGAAACCTTATCTGTGCAGAAATTCGATGTCAGGTCATAATCCTGCCTTTCATTTAAAACAAATAACGAAAAAGGAGAAACTATTTTACCCATTATGGCGGTTTCAATTTTTATTTCCCTAAAAGGAGGATTATACTAATCTCAAAAAAGGTGCCAACGTTTACAATTGTGTTTAAAAAGTTACATAACCTTATCTATTGTACTCTATGGTACTATCATTCAAAATGGTTGAATGTGAAATGCCCTAAGCTTGCGGTCATAAAAAAGCTCCCGTTTCGACTCACAAAAATATTTTGCAAACAAAAGCGATTGTAAGAAAAAAAATTGTCAGGTTTATTTATTTCTTTGTTTAATTACTTTCTTAGTTGAGATTGATATTCTATGGTAGAGATAACATGATATTTATTATTAAATATATTATACACCACGCGCACTGGAGCCCTACCACCAACATCTCTTAATTAAAAGTAAAATTATTTCAAACTAGCTGTTGCCCACGGCTCCGCCCGCGTGGACTTCTGATCCCGTTCCCGCTGCTCCATTCCGAGCATTTAAGGGTATGAAAATGTTGGTCGATTCTCAGACCTAGTCAATATGCTCACAAAATTTCATGAGAATCGGTCAAGCCGTTTTGGAGGAGTACGGGAACGAACATTGTGACACGAGAATTTTATATGTGAGATTTACTTAACTTCCATAGTGAGATTCGGACCGTCGCACAGTGCATTGAGATGAAGACAAAAATAAAAATCATGATTATCTATTTCCACGCAACGTTGTTTATTTTTTAAAAGGTTATTATATGTAACGATATTTCAAGCTGTTAATAATCAGTGGCTTTACATATTTACTTAGTTTTAAATTACCCTCAGTAAGTAATTTGAATTGTAAAAAAATACACTTCATTTTCATTTAATAATTGTTATTTACACGAAACGCATATCTTACGGAAATTTCTTCATTATTTGATAACTGATTATGGAGATTACAGGTCAAGGTATGTGCTTTCAAATTGTAATATAAATAAGGCTTAAATTGATTTTCAATATGTTCCTACATGATACAAGTTTGATAAAGGTTTTAAACGAAAACGTCAAAAAAACGTTTGTGTTATTTTGCTTTTAATTCGTTCTATATGAAATGTAGTTTCATATTTACATTCATTTATCTGCGTTTGTTTGCTACATTTTTTTTACTTTTTTTTTAAACAGTGGCAGTTTAATAAAAAACTCTGACCTTGTTGAAGCATTATTATTATTATAAAGGAAAATTATTAAAAAAAAACCGGCCATAAATGATCCAGAGGTTCTGAAATATGTCATCTTAAGAGATGCAGCATCCACTTTTACAACTTGGATATCGACTTACCTATTGATCAAAAATATTCAGATTCAGACTAACACCAAATCATTAAATTAGTTTTTTTTGTTAGATTATGGCTAATAGATACTGTTTCAACAATAAATATTCATTTTTACCACATATAAATAGATATATGATTTTTGACCTACTTTCCTATACATTCAACGCACTGTGCGTCGGGACACTTAGGTGTTTTATGGTTAAAATGGGTCAAAAAGTATCACTTACAAGATACTTTTATTTACCTAATTTGTTGGATTTATTTAAACTTTATGCACAAATAGAAAATAATTGTACAAAGGCGGACTTAATGCCATGGGCATGTTCATTGCCATTTTAAATAGTGTTAATGCCAATTTTATCTATTTTTTATACCACTTAGGTTGCAAACAAGCACGCGGCCCACCTGATGGAAAGTGATTACCGTGGTCTATGGACGTTTGCAACACTAGGGGCGTCACAAGTTTATTTATAACTTACTAAGCTAAATAAGAAGAAATTATTACTACAACAATGAGCCAATGTTGCTATTATAAATAATCTATTGTTACTACAGTAAAAGGTAAGGAAAGGTAAAGTTGGGAAGGCGCAGTGGTAAGAATTCTTTTTACTAGGCTGCATCCAAGACTTTCACTTCCGAGACCAGGATTCACTTTCTCCTTATCCCTATGTTTAGACATAAACGAGTCTCAGCCAGGAAAACCTGCACTAGACTCTTGACAGGGCAGTCTAAGCGTTACAAGTCTACAGGTCTAACGACTTGCAGTTGAAGTTGATTTAGCTCTGAAGGTCTTGGTATTTTTTTAATACCACTTAGGTGGCAGACAAGCACACGGCCGACTGCTGGGAAGCGGTCACCGTGGCCTATGGACGTTTGCAACACCAGAGGCGTCACACACGTGCTGCCTATCCTGTAGAAACCTTCTAATGCCCTTCTTGAAGAACCCCATATTGTAGTCGGTTGGGAAAACCATCTGGTATCTGAGTATTCTGTGCAGCCGTTGAATGAGTAATAATTAGCGTATATATAGCGCCTTTTAGCGGGGCGTGAAAAAGCATCTGATGAGGCCGTCAAACTGAGCGCCACCATTGTAGCACTGAACGTGTTTGCAATGGTGACCCTCTTTTATGCGACTTTGCCTTCAGCTTAACATCAGGCGAGGTGAAGTCAAATTGACGTGCCATAAAAAAAATGGTATGCACAGCATCGTACCTGTCAAACCACTTTTTTTTCGTGCGCGTAATCCCCATGGATACCAATCCCACCGGATCCGGTAAGAGGTTATGTCGGACTCGAACCGACTGAAACGTTGTTTGGGTTATTAGTTGCTGGAAGTGAGATATTAGGGAATATATCCCTTGCACCCCGGCAGACTCGGGGCTTTCTCTTACGAGATGACTCCCTTCAGATGTCAAACCACTCAGATTGCAAAACATGGCTATAAATTTTAAACTTAACTGCTATGCGGTTAAAGCCCAAGTTTAAATGGCATCGATATAATGAACTCTTTTTAAAGTAATTTTGAACTTTAAGGCTGTGTGCATAAAAGCGTAGTACCTAATCTCAGTAGTTTGAACATAGTTAAGTATTAGTAAAATCGGGATATGTTAAAGATAACATAACATAAACTTACGCCTTTATCCCCGAAGGGGTAGGCAGAGCCAGTTTATGTTAAAGTCCCAATGTAATAGGTGGCGAGCCTATTGCCATAAACCAGGCACTTGTAAACATGCGACAAATACACACATAACTTCGAAAAGCATCGAAAAGTTATGGGTGTGTGCCATGATAAACCTGGGATCGAACTCGAGACTTCGCTTCGAAAGCTTTAACTGAATAACTCTGTTTAAAAATAATAATAAGATATTGAAATAGGCATTACTTGGCGGAAATCCACTGCAAGAAAACATATTGGGGGAAAGGGTTTAACAATACCTACCAACGATAGCAATAGCAAGTGCCAATCCGCACCGCTCAAAGCAAGTAAAAATACTTCTTACCCGAGGAGTTATGACTTCGTATGTGCAATATTCCGCTAGTACGAAGAACAAACCTAGGCACTTGTGTTTCATCTACTCACGAGGCATCTTCAGGCTACAGAGCGACATCATATCTGAGTACCTAGTGGGTTCTCTCCCCTTCCCCAATATATTTTCATTGGTGTGTGCCAAGGTAAACCTGGGATCGAACGCGAGACCTCGTCTCAGCAGTCCATTACCCATACCACTAGGCTACCGCGGACTTAATTCTTAAAATAACTACTTAAAACTGCAATCAAACTACTAGTTTATGTAGTACTTAGTTTATTTTATTTTCTCAAAAGTGTCGCATCGTTGCAGTGTTATATTTTCTAAATTTTGTGTAATTATAGTTTTTATATGTAAAAATGGTGGACACCACTAAGTGCGTAATATAAAACAAAGTCGCTTTCTCTGTCCCTATGTATGCTTCTGTCTTAAAAACTACGCAACGGATTTCGATGCGATTTTTTTAATAGATAGAGTGATTGAAGAGGAAGGTTTATATGTATATAGGTAACATCATATATAACATCTTGCTACAACCGACTGGTGCGGAGCAGAAGTTAAAAATGTTTCAGAAACGGGGTGACGTAGACGAAGTTGCGCGGGTCAGCTAGTATAGATATAAACGCTTAAGTAAAGTAAGTAATTGTAGGAAAATGGTATATTGCTGGGAATTGATTTTTCATGTTGGTTTCAGAATTCCATAGAAGTCTCCACTACTTACTTGATTGATTGGATATAACAATCATCCATCATCGTAGGTATCATTAAGTAGGTACTATAACTGTATAAAGAATATAACTCCACACCGGAAAAAATGCCTCCTAAAATGGGTTGACTAGATGCCATCTAAGAAAAGATGAAGAGGATTAGAGTTTGCTTCTGAGGTGACACCAAAGTTTAAAACAGAACAAGCTTTGTATACAGCCGGGACTAACATACTGATGATGATTAAAATATTTATATCATATTTACATAAGTTACATAATGTTATAAACGCAGAGAATATTAACAAAAAAGTAATATAAAAAAAGTTTACTCATCACACAGCGAATCATAAAAATTAATAATTAATTAATTTATAATTTGAAAACAGAATAAAATTGATCAAAAATTTGAAATTAGAATTTTATAATTAATTAATCCGGCAACAATTCACACGGACGCTGAATTCAAACACGACACGTGCGGACAATAAGAACGCTCGCGAAACAATAGCCCACCGCACAATTACACCAGAATTAGAAAAACCACCTACACTATGTGAACAGGTAAGTAAAAACTGTCACCAAATAGGTTATAAACAGAACTGTTATCTGTTTTCCTTTTTTTTTACCTGAAAATGTTGAAGGGTGGGGCCTGGGACGCGCGGGGCGACTCAATGCGCCAGTCTGGTTCGAACCACGCCAGCGATCGTGCCGCCGCGTTGTGTAGTGAACAAAAAGGCCTAAGTACACATCGAAACACACACTTTCGGACACAAACGCTCGATTATAATCCATGTGATAAGATAATTCAGGTCCCAGTCGTGTCTTGTTCGTGCCGTGTGATCGATCGATTAATTAACGTTTTTAAAAAAAAATATTTATTTATTTTTTATAGTGCAATACAAAGTTTATTCGTCAGTGCGTTCGTTCAGAGTTGAAAATTTGGATTTTGACGTTAATAGGTAAGTTTTTTTGTTTGTTTTCCCGCTTTACGAACGGAAACTGCTGTCAAGTGTTTTTACAGCAAAAAATAACAATGGTTTTTTACACTGTGTCATTAACCTCAAATAATTACGGATGATACCCGCTTAATTAAATATTAATAATAACTTTATTTGTATAATACCCTCGCTCAAATTTGTACACAATGATAGGAAAACAAAGAACTTTTATTTTATTGTTATAGTGCCTATATATAGGTATAATCAAAACTATATTTTTTTAAAAGTTTAAATATAATGCTATTATCGATTACAAACACTTTTCAGTCAAATTATTTAATTAATAATTTGATTAGTAAACATAGCGCGTAATAGTTTAGGCCTATCTGCGATTATCATAAGTCGTAACACAACCGTTTACATAATGTCAATAAGGACCTATAGGCATAGCTTTACCTATTTTAAAATGTTACAGCAATTTAATACACTTTTTATAAGTATATCATATTATAAAAAAAGTTTTATAATAAGATTTACGTCAAATAATTGGTTGTTTTTGTCATTACTTCTTAAATAATATCATTCTACTATCATCATAGAAATTTTCAAAATTAACAATATAGATATAAACGTTCACAAGGAATTTAACTAAGTCAAATTGACAATTGTTTATTATTTAATGAGAAGAAATATTTCAGCGCACGTTTGATTTAGCAGAATTTAAATCGATTACGCCCGCCATAATTTAAAATTAGAATAGAAAGATTAAAAATAATAAAAAATAAGTAATTGACTTTTTATCAAGATCTAATATTTAAAAAAAGAAGCAAAGCTTTCCAATCTTAATATTTATGGTAAACTAATACCCAAAGATGTCTGAAGTTGTTCATTCTTATCTTATGCAACAAATTAGGTGCCGTGACGTTGTCTGCATATAATTATAACAAAAATAAACGTAGCACCTCGAAAGTTGAGATTTTTGCTGGTAAACACTATCAATAGTTGTGCTATTTGTTAAGATTTGTGCTATTTATTAAGATGCTTAATTACCTACTTATATGATGCCCTTACCATTTAAAATTAAGTTTGAAAGTTATTTTAATTTATGTTTTATATTTTTTTCACCTCTATAACGTGTTAAAAACTATAGGTAGATTAATTTAAATTGAAAGTTGCAAATCAGTTTGAAAGTTGCAAATCACAGCATTTTATTTGTGTATAAAAATAGGGTTAACGAGTCAGGATTATGATATTATGTTTATGCCTATTATGTGACAAGTCTGTAATTATCACGTTCATAATATCTACCTAAGGCCTAGGTATTTTCGTTATAGGTAGCCTAGGTCCTAGGCCATAACGCAATGTTAAAAACTTTACTCAGATGGGTATATACCTAGGTATTTATCGCACGAAGTGTTAATCATAAATTAGTAAATTGTTAATAAGCTATATGTACTCGTATGTTATATATAAATTTACAACTCAAGCAAATTATTAATAAATTATTTTAATGTACCTAATAATTACTTTATTAAATATTCCCGTTATAGTATTAACAGTTATAGAACACGGATAAATATACTTACAAGTTGTTTGCTAGTACCTACGTTCAATATTAAATATTTCAATTAGATGAATATAGCCAATGTAAACTGAGGAGATTTATTATAATAGCACCTACTCGTAAGTAATTGTTCATGAATCTTTATGCAATCAGCACATATATAAAATATATAGGTATACCTATTATATGTAACTTTTAAACTATCGCGGCATTTACTATATAGTGTATATACTGTATAGTATAGTGTTTATATTGTTCGGGACTTCACGACTTCGCGAAATATTTTTGAACACTTACTTTTGCCTACGTTTCGGGTGCGTAGCAAGAGTCAAGTCGTGACCACGGGTGCTGCAACGCACCCGAAACGTCGGCAAAAGTAAGTGTTCAAAATATATGGCGTGAAGTCCCGAACATTATAAACGCTATTATTATATTCGATATTTTTGTTTCCGATGGTTCGTAGGCGCAAAGTTGAGTGGCGCGTATTGTAGGTACTTAGAATTTTCAACATACTCGTAACTACTGATTAAATCTTATACCAATTCTTTAACTAAAAGCACGCACAGTCCTCTTCAGAAGATGCTGAATATTAAATAAATACAAACGATCTATGCAACGAAATAAATAATTAATCAATCAATGAATCAATTTACCGAGAACGCCATTCAGGTAGCAACACACTTGGGAAATACAATTTGAGAATCGAAACGCCACGCCATCTACACGAAAGCAGAAAGAGAATAAATCAAATAAATAATATTCATCTATATATCTAATCCAAGATTATTTGCATGATAATCAAGCCTGGAAATGAGCTGTTCACTCAACTTTGTATCTAGACTAAGTAAATGTTTGTAAATAGACCTAAAAAGAGCACACTGAGTTTCTTGCCGGAGTCTTCTCAGTCGGGCCGCGTTTCGAACTGGTAATCCGTTTACTAAACTAACCTATAATATATTTAGACTTTTGATAACATAACATAACGTAACATAAAATCACGCCTATATTCCCGAAGGGGTAGGTAGAGGTGCTAGCAATGTAATAGGTGGCATGCCTATTGCCACTTATACCTAAACCTGCGATAAATACACACATAACTTCGAAAAGCTTCGAAGTCATTGGTGTGTGCCATGGTAAAACCTGAGATCGAACCCGAGACCTCGTATCAGCAGTCCATTACCCATATCATTGATGTTTGGTTATGTATAATTATAATTTACATTAATGAAATTCTTTCTTCATCGGCTTTTTGTTTAAGTATTAATGAAACTGTTATAGAGCAACGAAATGGTCGGTAACTTGAATATTTTTAAGCCTATACCAAGATGGCGACTGTATCTACATAGACTTGATTAAAGGTTTAAATATTTTACCAATGGCCTTGCCACTCCGATAGTTGTTATTGAAATAAAAAATAAACTAGCAAGGCGACAAATTGTCTATAAATATTTTTTTAATGTTTTATTATTATAATGAATATAAAAATCTTCGCTAAAGTAGCCTAATAATGATTATTTTACCGGTAGGTAGTCTTTTGACACTCTGATATTTATTACTCAATTACATCAAAAAGGCTTTAATATATTATATTTGATAAAGGCCATCACTAAAATAAGTTTCTTCAGTTCCCGATACGAGCAACAACTTAGGTATATAATATCCGAATGAAAATAAATTTCGTAACGAAATATGTATAAAATTATTTATATTTGCATTGAACGTTAGATAAACTGTCAAATTATATAATTAACTAAATGCTAACGTCAAATTTTCTTATTAAATGGCCTACCAGATACAAATTAAATGACTGATATTTTTAATCTACATAATTTATCGCCTAATAAACTGTGAAACGTGGTAACATAATAAAATGTGTTGTAAATTAAAATGCAAACTTTTCTTATTTTAAATTGGAAAAGTCATCATCTGTCAGTTGTAAAATATGACCTTTTATGCGGCAAGAGGTCGCGGTTCGTGCGTCGTGGCCGGCAACTGGTATTACTCGGCCATTATCGATTCGGACCCGTTCACGGTAAATTTTGACTAAGCTCCAGGTAGGATAGCTATTTGTGGCCTATTTTATACGGTTTCCCGTAGCTCCGCTTGCATGGATTTTTTTAGCACACGATCCACCTAATGTAAAGTGTTTACCGTGCCCTATGGACTTTAGCAACACATAAAGCGTCATACTACTATCTTTCTAAAATTTCCCAATTTTCTGTTTTCGAACAGTTGAAAAATATTTTAGTAATAGGTATGCCTACCTACCTAAAATGATCGATTGGGCATATAAGACTCCTCAATTTCTAATTATCCCCACTTTTACTTTAACACTAAACCATCGTCCCCAATTCCAAAAATATTATTTCCATCGGCCAAATCTACTAATTTATTTATATCGGTAATATCCGGCTCGCCCCACACGCCCCAAATATAACCACCCGGCCCAACTATTATACCACACCGCCCCTATTTTACAATCATTCATTCAATATTGGGGAATATACGGGTCATGCAAGGGCAACTCTATTATAGAGCGAATTTAATCTGTGCTGATAATTGTATTGAAAAAAAAATGTTTGGAAGCGGGAACGCAGCGTGGCGTGAAGTTCGATATTCAAAAAGTATTTATTTCTGCGTGTTTAACTTTTACTGCTTACGTGTGGACATAATTTTTCATAATAAGTAATTGTTTGTGTATATATAACAGATGTTTTAATTAACTGTCTTTAATGTGGTAATAACATTGAATAAACGCACGTGGCCTCTAGTTGTTGGTCCTCAACTTAAGATGGCCCTGCATAGGACTGGTCCATATTTCATTTGTTCTCTTATCCATGTGTCCTTCCTCCTGCTGTATATACCTCTCGGCATGGATCTAGGGCCTAAATCACGAGTCACAAATCATATAATCTACGTTGAACCCCGTGCTATCCTCAAAAGACAGCTTAAAAACGCGTACAGCGCGGTGCATTTTGGGTTCAGAATTCGTGCCTATACCGAATACCTGAATAAAACATCGGTTAACGCTATGGCTGTAACCTAAATATGGGTAGTAGTGTAGGCCTTCCCGAAGAGCGAAATCTATGCTCGGGCTACCGTGAGTAACAGCGCTGCCGTAAACAAATTACTTCACCACAATGGCAACTCAAAAATCTCGTCGATTCGACCGAAGAAGGAGCCAAGAAATATGCATTGATTTGACGAAGAAGATAGAACCTTTAATTAACCTTCTAAGGTTCTTAATAAAAATTAAAAAAATAAAAATATTAAACAGCGATTGCTATAAAGATTGATCCTATTCCCGCGGTCCACATGAAATTATTCTCGGAAAAAGCTTCCCGCCAAATATCATTAAAATTTATACAAATATTGTAAATATTTGTATAAATGAATATGATTGATTGTATTGGTCTGGGTGTTTCTTTATATAATAACATAACATAACATAAACTCATGCCTTTATTCCCGAAGGGGTAGGCAGAGGTGCTAGCACCCACATTTCGCCAGTTTATGTGAAGGGCCCAATGTAATAGGTGGCGAACCTATTGCCATTAACCGGGCACTTATAAACCTGCGATAAATACACACATAACTTCGAATAGCATCGAATAGTCATTGGTGTGTGCCATGGTAACCTGGGAACGAACCCGAGACCTCGTCTCAGTAGTCCATTAAACATACCACTAGGTTACCGCGGTATCTTTATATAATATGTATTCACAAAAATATGTATCTAAGTATGTTTCTCTATAACCATAACACAAGCTAGTTAAGCTATGCTTACCATGGGTCTAGGTGGCGTTGTGTAGATTGTCCTAGAATATTTATTTAAAAAAGTAGCAGCTGTTCTCAGTGCTAAATGTGAATCAGATCAAATAAATACTTTTTGCTAGAAAACATAATAAATATGGTGGACCTACCATCCGCACAATTTTTTTTTATCATAATGACTAGGTATATTGCACATCTTGTGTCGAAAAAACGTCCAAATAATATCTTAGACAATTATTATTTCCTTCTTGCCTAAAATAAAAGTTAACTAGACACATTTTCAATGCGTATCACGTTGAACTATGTAGTGCCAAGTAACCTCTAAGTACCGCGGTTGGTACCCACGAGAGGGGGACAATCTCATCCCCAGGGCGTGACGGGGTAAGCCACGCCTACGCCGTTATTACCATAGACAACCCCTAGATAGGGAGAAATTTTTTGTACAACATTATAAGATGAGAATTGTATTGTTCCTATATTTTGATAAGAATAGTTTGAAAATAATTGTTTGTAATTTTTTTTTCGTTATTTTTACGGCACTTTTATATTAGGTACATTGCTTGAATAAGGACTGCAATATGAAGCTTTTCAATTATTTATCACACGTCAATTTGATTTCACCCCGTCTGATGGTAAGCTCAAGGTGAAGTCTCAGGAACGAGGGTCACCATTACAAACATGTAAAGTGTTACAATTAGGGCAGTAGAAAGTTCTTACAGGGTGGGCAGTATGAGTGTTAGATCCCGTGCGAAAATCCCCACGAATCACCCCCTCGCCGAAGTCAGCGGGTTGGATATATCCACAGAACAGAAAAAAACAGTGGAAATGCGGCACGATAGTTTCAGTAGCGGAACCGATGTCGCCAAACTCACACATACAACCGTTAATAATACCGCACATTACTAGTAGGTAAATAATTGCTTTGTGTGGTCGAATTTAGGTACTTTTAATGCCATAGCTCAAATCATACTACAAAACTAAAACACACTTAAACCTATTGAGGTAGTGGCAACTATACTGCCACCACCTTTTCAACCATTCAAAATAGCGATTACTTTGCTATAGATAAAAAAGTATTAATGGCGTTTCACACTTTGGATTGAACAAGCTTGAATATTTACGAAACGACAATATGAATGTCGAATTTATCGTGTCTTGTTTTCTATGGAATATACACCACTGCCTACACCTGCAGCCCATAGCCATTTAACTTAAAACAATTTCTTAATGACCCGTAACTAATAGTTGGAAGTATAAATAATTGCCATAACAAACAACTGATCCACGCACGTTTTATCTCCACCTAATTAGCCGTCTCGTTAGGGTGGCAACTGGCAACCCTATTGTGAGCATAGACAAGCAAACAGAAGCTAATTGGGGATGCACTTTGAATCTAATCTACGATTAAACTGGTAAGGGTTGATTTAGACGGATTTTATCGCTTTCTGTATCTAAACAATCTTGAATTGATTAAAAATAAAAATAAAAATTAATGGACTGCTGAGACAAGGTTTCGGGTTTGGTCCTAGGTTTTGCCATGGCTCACACCAATGATTTTTCGATGCTTTTCGAAGTTAAGTGTGTATTTATCGCAGGTTTATAAGTGCACGGTTAATGGCAATAAGCTCGCCACCTATTACATTGGGACCTAAACATAAACTGTGCGAAATGTGGGTGCTAGCACTTCTGCCTACCCCTTCGGGGATATAGGCGTGAGTTTCGCAGTCCACTGTTGGACATAGACCTCTCCCAATATTGGCAGGATAAGGCCTACGGTTTCTGCGTTGGCCAGACGGGTTGGTACAGGGTTTTATTTCGAGTTTTCTTTCTCTCGCTGTGATATCGCCTGCCTATTTTTCCATTAGTCGGCTCTTGCGACTTGGATGACCCTTTCGATGAGATGGGGATGTGAATCCCTTGCCAACGCACGTGTTTCCTTCTTCCTACAGTCCCGGGTCCTTTAAGCGGGGCGTGAAAAAGCATCTGATGAGGCCGTCAAGCTGAGCGCCACCATTGTAGCACTGAACGTGCTTGCAATGGTGACCCTCTTTCATGAGACTTTGCTTTCAGCTTAACATCAGGCGAGGTGAAGTCAAATTGACGTGCAATAAAAACGAAAAAATTCTTTCTACATCACCACTCGTAGTTACCTACATTTTAGTTCTATCAAAAACTTAGTATAAAGCTTTTCTGAAAAGATAAATTGACGGGCTAACATAGTTATTGCGTGTGCATCACTTGAAATAATTTAATAGATTGAAATGAGAATATGTCTCAATCAAAACCTTGTTATAATACATTCAATAAAAAGCTAAATTGATTTCAAAAGCTCGAATCAAACAACTTAAAGAAAGGTCAGACATAATTACGTTCTACCAACATTCGAACAAATACAAGATGGCGCCGCGGTTTACAAGCTTCCCACTTATAATAATGTGTAGCACACTGATGATATCCGTTATATAACAGCCAATTATTGCACCGTACGTCCATAATTAACTAATATTGGAATATTTGTGACTAAACTAACTGGTATTCAAATAATGATAGTAGTGGTTCACGGTTTGTTTGATAGAATTATCTTTCAAAGCCGATTGCAGTTCGAATAGGCACTTATAGTTTCATCATTTGTTAATATGTTATGAAATACCTACCCTAAGGTGTACGTGTGTACCTACGGTAGACTGGTGGAGAATCCCTCATGGCATTAAGTCCGCCTAGGTATTTGTGCATGAAGTTTTATAAATAAACTAGCTGACCCGGCAAACGTTGATTTGCCTTATATTTTTTTTATATTTTATAGATAAATAAGAAAAATAAAAACAAAAAATTTCGATCAGAAATTAAAACAAAATTAAAGGTGAACAACCCTTATCACTTAGGGGTATGGAATATAGATAGTAGCCGATTCAAAGACCTACTGAATACGCATATAAAATTTGGTAAAAATCGGTAAAGCCAAAGTTTCGGAGGAGTACGGTAACTAACATTGTGACATGGAAATTTTATATATTAGATGACAAGAGAGAGCTTATATTAGGTAAGTATTATATTGTTAATATGTAAATAAATATAATTGATTTTTGAAAGAAAATCAAAATGATTAGCAGTACTTAATCTCAATCTGCGTAAAGCGAAATTCACGAGATAGAACATCACACAACAGACGGAGAATATTCTTTAGTCTCTGACAGATGACAGTAATGACACAAAACTCGATGCTAGCGACATCTACGTCAAGTTTTGAATTCCTCTCTACCATCGAGTCATAACTCCTGAGGAAGCAAGGATGAGGAGAATTGAAAAGGTATTTTTGTAAACGATCCAATATGTCGCCAAGTCCACATAATTACTAAATATTATTAGCTACTTTAACAAAAACAGCAAATGGATAAACACTAATCACATTATCAAACTACATTGGATATTTTTCGTAATTAGATTATTGGATATAAGCCATCAATCTAGCCACTATCGCCATCTTGACAAGCCCGGCGTTATCACAACACATTTCGTGCAGATAACATTATCTATAATTACCGAAAATTATCGATGATTTGGTAAACTGAATCGATTTATTTTATAACTAAGTGAATAACACGCGTAATTCTACATTATTGCCAGATTATATGTTATTTCTTGGTATTTAGATAATAGTTTTGTTTTAAATACGCTTTTTATTGGGGTGACTTAAGTGTTTAGTTGAAAAAATTGTTGTTTTTGATTTTTATTCCTTCGTAATCCATAGTTGTAAATATTGAATCTTTCTTCTATTAGCTGGAAACGGTTAACCAGTTAGAATTTTTATGTACTTAAACGTTTTTTTATACCACTTAGATGGCCGAGAAACACGCGGCCCACCTGATGGAAAGTGGTTACCGTTACCTATGGACGTTTGCAACACCAGGGGCGTCACATTCGTGCTACCAACCCGACCATTATAGAGAATAGGGGGAAGGGGAAAGGAGAAGGTTAAGAGAGTCTCTGTGCTGTCAGTGTAGAAGACAAGGGTCTTCCCACTGACAACATAAAACCTCTCCAATGACTACCTCACCGCCGCTAACACAACACAAGGTTATTATTAGCCGCGGTATTCTGTAGGGCGCTGGAATTTCCCCAGTCTGACTGCTCAATTAGGATGGGAGATACCGTCATGTCCTACCTCCGTCCACCCACGCATGTCTTCTGACTCTCCGGCTTGGATATTTTCTTCTGCAGTAACAACACAGAAACTCTCTTAATTAAAGCACTGTGATTACAAAGAAAATATACCTACCAATGTATTTAATACTTTACTGCTATACTGTTAACGTCGAAAATTAAATGGCATCGCGTGGAAAGAACAAAACTATGTAATGAACTCTTTTCATTTAGTCTTGAACTTTAAGCCTATGTAATTAAAGCTGATAATTCAAGTGCATTTTTTGTAATTTCAGTAGTTTGACACAGATTAATTTTTAACCTTCACTCATCAGATAGCCTACTGTTTCCACGATGGACAGATAGATTGGTACAAGGTTTTACTTCGAGTTTTCCTTCTCCTGTAGTGATATCGCCTGCGTCGTCTTTTAGAACACCCTTTAGATGGGGTGGTACTTATATTCTTTCTACATCACCACACACCATAACATACATAACATAAACTCACGCCTATATCCCCGAAGGGGTAGACAGAGGTGCTAGCACCCACATTTTGCCAGTTTATGTTTAGGTCCCAATGTAATAGGTGGCGAGTCTATTGCCATTAACAGGGCACTTATAAACCTTCGATAAATACACACTTAACTTCGAAAAACATCGAAAAGTCATTGGTGTGTGCCATGGTAAAACCTGGGATCGAACTCAGGACCTCGTCTCAGCAGTCCATTACCCATACGACTAGGCTACCGCGGTTAGTTATACTTTGTAAAATGTAGCTTGGGTCCTATGACAGCTGTCAGTGAAAACCCGCACATGAAGTCTTGAATTTTCTATTATTGAATGTAGTAGCTGTCTATGTCATACTTTATGGGCATACCGAGCTAATTAGTGATGGGCGATGAATCATCGTGACCATCATACTATGAACTATTCATATTTTGAATAAAGCTTAATTTAAAATTGAAATTAATATAAGAAAAAAATAATTAGAATTTAATCTTATTGCTTAGGTATTTTAATATCATAATAATATTTATATTTCAATATACTTGATCCTAAATAATATTGAGTAAATAAAATCCCACATTCAATCCATCAGCGCCCTGAACCTGCTTTTGGATTTTATAAGTAGACACGTCGCGTTTGGCTCTTGGGCCATGATATAGGCATAAGATACACGCGCCAACATCTTGTTTGATATGAACTTCCACTGATCCACTCCACTCATTCTCATCAGTACGAGTGCCGACGCCTTGTATGCTACGTATATTCCGTTCTCATTACAATTAAATACATATATACAATTAAATTAAACCTAATTATATGTAACATGCATCAATAATAGCTGGGAGTATCGATAATTTCATCGAATTTCGGACATCCCTATGAACGTCATTTTGACATCTGTCATAGGACCCAAGCTATATTTTACAAAGTATAGTTAGTAGCGAATAGTATAGATATCTTCTCCTAATTATAAAGTAAAAAGTATATCTTTTATAAACGTTTTATGTAACAGAGATTCAAATTAACAAATATTTATTTCATAAACTTGTAAAGCTTATTAAAAACACGTTTTTCTTTTCAGAATATTTTTTGTAATTTCTTTGCGATAAACCCATCCCAATTGCTTCTATATTTTATTAATAGATTGGTATCTATTAATAAAATATCTAAAGCTGCGTCTACATTTACGTAACATTTTACCGTGATGCGTGTGTGTCCGTCGCGTATTCAGCTGCGTGATAGCTGAGCTTAAATGAAACCTTCGATCGACTGATGGCGGTTTCAGCACAACTCTAGTTTGTGCGCCCATGTGCCCCAAGTTGGTACGTCCACACTCAACGTGATGACAAGCTGTCTGGTCCGCTGTTCATGTCACAAATCTGGATGACCGCTTCCCATCAGGTGGGCCGTGTGCTTGTCTGCCACCTAAGTGGTATAAAAAAACTAACATTTCGTTTAGATATAAAAAGTTTACTCGGACCGATTGAGTCGATATGAGCTACCTGGAGACGAGAGTCCTGAAAAGCCAAAATTCTTCTATACATAGGTACCTCTTGGCTAGTTGACTTCAGCTTCTTAGGAAGTAAAATACTCACTTCTCTTCCCACTCACTCACTTACATACTCGTCTTACCTAAATGGTTTAAAAATCCAATTTATTCTGAGTATAGACCATTAAACGGAACTTACAAAACGACAAAATCAAAAATATAACTATATATAGCGCGGCCCCTTCCTGAGAGGACTCCGGCAAGAAATTCAGTAAGCTTTTCTTTGTTTTTTGGTCTATTTATAAACATTTACTTCGCCTAGATACCATAATTTGCCTTCGTATGAAGTGAACAAGACTTTATAGTACCTAGCCTTTTTGGTATTTTTTTTTAAATTTATTGATAGGTAATTGTCTAATTTCATTACAGACCTCGTTAAAAAAATATTTTTTTCACCACAGCAGCTCAAACAAGTGACTTTTGCTGCGTAAAAACAGTGTGCAAAATGCGATTTTGCACACTCAGTGAGACAAAGTAGCTTTTTAATTATTTTTTTTTAATTTTCAATACAGAGTGCCAATCATAGATTCAAAAAGAATTGTTCCGCGAATAACTTTCGAATCTCTTGGCCGTCCATAAAAAAGTTCGAGTGACAAACACAAGTATTTTGAAGGTTTTTTTTTAATTTATGGCACATCAAAGGTCCTATTTCGAAATTCTAAATTTGAAAGATATTTGTAAAAGAATAACCATGTATTTTATTTACATTATTTAATAATTATGTAATGTTATTGAATACCAAAATAAGTAATGCATAAGTATTTATAATGATTACTATTATCAACATTTAAAAATAAAATGTCACGTACGCTGTTTCTGACTGAACACACCTTAAAAATAACGTGTATAAAATTTAACTTTTAACTTTCAATTTTAAATTTGCAGAACAGCAATAAGTAATTAGATTAATTTTTAACTTTTAAATTTTCAGCATTATTTTAATTAATAATAGGTGTTATGTTCTGTTAATAAGTGTTGCATTATCTTCTAAGTAATATTTCTTATGTGTTCTCGCTGCTGAAGTGAAAAGTAATGTGTGCCACACGAGAGCAAAATTATTTGCATCTCGTGCATTTGAATCCCTCACTACGCTCAGGATTCTACAGTAGAATCACTCGCTACGCTCGTGATTCAATTCTAGAATCCCTCGCTTGCTCAGGATTCAAATTCAGCACTCGCAGCAAAAAACAGTTTTGCTCTCTTGTTGCACAAATAACTACTTATTTATTAATGGCACGTCAATTTGACTTCACTTCGCCTGATGTTAAGCCGAAGGCAAAGTCTCATGAAAGAGGGTCCATTGCAAACACGTTCAGTGCTACAATGGTGGCGCTCAGCTTGACGGCCTCATCAGATGCTTTTTCATCACGAATCATATATCACCACGAGTACAATCAAAAGTTAAATAAGTAGTTATTTGAAGTGTAGCTTATCATTTGCGATATAATATACGATAATAGGTACATATCGTTACGCCAGAACATGTTCGCGGTCTAACAAGACTCGCATCTTCACTTAAAATCCAACCGATACGAATCTAATCGATCGATTGCAATCGATATAGCGGCTACTTCGTTTAGCAACGTTTAAATTATTCTAACGGCAAAAATGATTGATCATAATATTGATAGCGGGAAAAAATATCTGAGTAAGTTGAAAGTGTAGATTAGAGACACAGATTGATATAAAAGCTATTAGTTTTTGCTGTATACTGATATTATCAAATATGCGGCGTTTATAAGGCTACGTGGGTAACTATAATATCTGGCTTTGCCACCTCCGACGGGACCCGAAAGGAGGTAGAAGTATTATACATACATACATTCATATGCTTCGCCCGTAATACCCAAAGGGGTAGACAGAAGTGTATTACATAACATAACATAAACTCACGTCTATATACCCGAAGGGGCGGGCAGAGGTGCTAGCACCCACCCACCAGTTTATGTTTAGGTCTCAATGTAATAGGTGGCGAGCCTATTGCCATTAACCGGGCACTTATAAACCAGCGATAAATACACACATAACTTCGAAAAGCATGGAAAAGTCATTGGTATGTAAAATCTGGGATCGAACCCGAGACCTCATCTCAGCAGTCCATTACCCATACCACTAGGTTACCGCGGTTTTCCTAGTCTCAGCAGTTCATTGCCCATGTATTAAACACCCATGTTTCGCCAAATATTATTACGTAATAAAGGGCGAGCCTATTGCCGCCAATCGGGCACTTTGTACACAAACTGAAAATGTTGCAGCTACATAAATTTGAAAAAATACATTGTCCCGATTCCTTGCTTTGCGGTGTAAATCGTAAGGAAATTAATTACATGCTTAGCCGCACAAGCACTACCAATTAACGTCTTAGGGAGTATTATAACCAGTGTTTATTTAGTTAGTTTCCGATATAACACAAACAAGAATCATATTTTAGTACAAATCGCCGCTTACCGATGTTATTGCGTTATGTTTACCGATAAACTCAGATAAAGTCGTAAATATCTCTTAGAAAAACATTTTATCTATCCTACGAGGAAGTTGTATTTCAAGAGAAAATCTGGGCAATATACCTAATAGATACTTATTCAGTTATAATTTACTAGCTACGACCCGCGGCTCTGCGCGGAAATTTTATACCTACCGTTACTGCAGCCCTTAAGATTCTATTCCAGGAATAAAAAGTATTTAACTTTGTTTTTTTTTATAAACTCATGCCTATATTCCCGAAGGGGTAGGCAGAGGTGCTAGCACCCACATTTCGGCAGTTTATGTTTAGGTCCCAATGTAATAGGTGGCGAGCCTATTGCTACTAACCGGGCACTTATAAACCTGCCATGGTAAACCTGGGATCGTACCCGAAACCTCGTCTCAGCAGTCCATTACCCATACCACTAGGCTACCGCGATTCACTTTGAGCTATTTAATATTCATCTAACAAGCTAATTCTTCACCATAGCAAGCTTTCGTCTCGGAATCTGGGGTATAATTTTACCAATCTAACTGTGTGTTTGGCTAAACTTCGATATATTCCATGAACCAACTGCTATCTGACCTCACAACCCATAAGTGAAATGCAAACTTTCAGTTAGACAATGGCTTCCAACTGAATTGTGTGAACGCGGTTTAATGAAGATTCAAATTTATTAAAAATTTGTAGTCAAGTTACAGATTTATGTCAATTCCATATTTTACTAAGCGATTCCACTGACGTTTTCGCCAATAGAATATCAGAATATCACTTTGTCAAAGCCCCAGATCCGAAAGATAGTTCAGCCCCACATCTGAATGAAAATTAAAAAAAAATTGTAATAAGTAAGTTTTGTTTATCTACTATATAAAAATAAGTCGGGTTTTCCTTCCTGACGCTATAACTCCAGAACGCACGAACCGATTTCCACGGTTTTGCATTCGGCTCTGTGAGGTTTATAGCAAAGAAAATTCAGGAAAAATTTCAAAAGAAAAGCGGGAAAATATTTTTTCACAGTGCGAAACGGGGTTTACCGGATTTGCTAGTGGTGTATAAAAAATATTATTTATGTCAATAGGAAACAGTGAAACTGTCGAAACATAATTATATAGATACTAGTCTTCAATCATGATAATGTTATCACAGATAGCGCACAAATTATCATGTTTTATATTTTTTTTATAAAACTCGAGTTGTTACGTGACCTCCTTGGATTGCGATTACTATCGTAGAATCTGGCGATAGTGGCAACACTAATGTTTCATGTCTATCTTTGAGCTACTGCGATTTTTTGTACTGATAACACAATGAGTATGCACAGGGACAAACCCAATTCCCGTAAATGTCACTTTGACGTTTGCGTAAGACCAAAAAAAAAAAACAGTTCGTTTATCTGGCGCTAATAAATGCGACCGCTATGCAGGGCGCTCCGGTTCGGTCCCCGCTCAGTGCAAATATTTGTATGAATGAAGTTTGATCGTGCCTCGAAGAGCACCTTAAGCCGTTGGTACCGGTAGTCATACGAACATCTATGGCAGTAGTTACGGGTAGTTAGAGCCATATATAGTCAGACTACTGGTCTAACTACAGGACTTCGACATCGCCAATAAGTTGTGGAGGTTAGTTGGCAGTTATTTCACGGAAAATATGGAAATTCAGTCACGTCACAGACTACTAACATTGTCAAAACGTTTTATTGATAAAAATGACGGAATTCGCCTTAATAGATTGACGACAGCCGACACATGCGTATCCCAAATAGTTGTCAAACTGCTATACCTAATTATTGCCACTGCAATAAACAGCCCGGTGGTAAAGGATTCTCAAAAAGGGGCGTCCTTTCACCCTAGGGGGCAAGCGTAGGGTTGCCATTGTCGAACTTAATACATAACTACATAGGCATTATGTGCTCGAACATCTGCCTAGCGTAAAAAAAGAAATTATTGTTTATCGTTGTCAAAATGGCGAATGCGCGGGAATCTATTGTTTATTTGTAGACCCTTTAGTGTTGTGATTTTATAATATTTTTTACAGTTTCATTTGATTGTATTTATGAGTCGCTAAAATGGAGATTTTTTTATTGATTTGAACTAATTAACAGGAATCTCTCATCAATTGCAAACTTTCCACGTGACTTTTTTTTACCTTTTTTTTGGTATCGTGAATATAGTGAATAGATACATAGGTATCTGTTGATAGGTATCACTGTGGCTGTACTATGAAGTATACTATGCACCCCGACCTTCAAGAGGGCGACATCATAGTTATATATGATGTAGAGCTCTTGATATAGAGTGGTACAATTTTAACCTATTTTTTCCCGTCAGAGCAGATTTTGGTTACCTTTTTTTTTAAAGAATATTAGCAATCGAAATTCCCCCTAACCCCTCCCGCTAAACTCAATGGATGTGTTAGGAGTAGGTCTACATCGGTAATTTAATGGCCAGGAACCTGGGACCTTGCGATAGTAAGGCCGACTCCTTAACCGCTAAGTTACCGACTAAGTAACCTCTTCTCAAGCGGTGTCTTACAAGGCGAGTAAGAGATAGGACTGTTTAGCATCAGATAGATATATACAGCCCTGACTCAGCCTCAGATACATGGCTCGAGTCAAGAATAGTGCCCGGAATACGGCAATAGGCTCACCACCATAACGTGGGACCGAATTGGTGAAATATAAGGGTTAGATCACATTTATCTACTCTGAAAGGAAATAGGGTCCTTTAAGCGGAGCGTGAAAAAGCATCTGATGAGGCCGTCAAGCTGAGTGTCATCATTGTAACACTTTATTAGTTTGTAATAGTGACTCTCTTTCCTGAGACTTTGCCTAGAGCTTACCATCAGGCAAGGTGAAGTCAAATTAACATGTCCTGAATAAAATCTATTCTGAAATGTAATAGGGTCCTTTAAGCGGGGCGTGAAAAAGTATCTGATGAAGCCGTCAAGCTGAGTGCCACCATTGTAACACTTTACGTGTTTGTATTGGTGACCCTCTTACTTGAGACTTGGCCTTGAGCTTACCATCAGGTGTCGTGAAGTCAAATTGACATGTTTTATCTTTCCTATACAAAATGCATCTGTACATTCTACAGCCTTAACCTTACTAACATAACACGTCGCTATACCATATTATATCTATCAAGCTAAACAAAATGTCAATCTTCTAGACAATATGAAACACAAGGTAACAAAATCAATATAAATATACATATACAATTATTTCTTGTCCATTGTGTGCTCTTAAGCCAACATTCACGTTTGCCTAATTGGGACCGAACACACTGACTCAGCGTTATAATTGTGGCTACCGTGCTACGGCGCCATTCACACTAACGATATATGTTTTTAAAAGGCAAAAGGTTTTTGTGATTGCGTTTGGAAACTTGTTTTGTATGTTAGAAAATATTAACGAACGGATATTGGTCTGTATCTCGACAAAGAAAGAAATCATACTAAGTAATTTAATGGTGAAACATAGGTACCTACAGCTAGACGGATGCATAAAACGTAGGTACTCGGGTCTCGGGTTCGATCCCAGGTTTTACCATGGCACACACCAATGACTTTTCGATGCTTTTCGAAGTTATGTGTGTATTTATCGCGGATTTATGAGTGCCCGGTTAATGGCAATAGGCTCGCCACCTATTACATTGGGTCTAAACATAAACTGGCAAAATGTGAGTGCTAGCACCTCTGCCTACCGCTTCGGGGATATAGGCGTGAGTTTATGTAAGCGGGGATGTAAGCGTGTCATCAAGACATGAAGTTGAGTGTGGACGTAGCAACTTGTGGCACATAGGCACGCATTAGCACGCATCCACGACCTCAAGTTAGGATATCTTTAGACCTATTCATCCTAAAGGTACCTCGTCTACCAATACGTGGGCTCCGTTTGAGAACCTTTCAGCTCCAACGGCCAACATAACACATGTTTATATGATAACTAGTTGACCCGCGCAACTTCGTCTGCGTAACCTCGTTTTTGCAACATTTTTCACTTCTGCTCCGCACCAGTTGGTTGTAGCATGATGTCAAATAGATATAAACCTTCTTCTTTAATCATTCTATCTATTAAAAAAAACCGCATCGAAATCCGTTGCGTAGTTTTAAAGATTTAAACATACAAAATGACATAGGGACATAGAACGCGACTTTATTTTATACTATGTAGTGATTATAACAATCTAGAATCACCATACGTATGTATAGGCTAGACGGGGACACCGTGGTCCCTACGCGGGTGGTTTAAGCGGGGCGTGAGAAAGCATCTGATGAGGCCGTCAAGCTGAACGCCACCATTGTAACACTCTGTGTCTATTTAATGGTGTCCCTCTTTCCTGAGACTATGCCTTCAGATTACCATCAGGCGGGGTGAAGGTAAATTAACATGCCCTAAATAAAAAAAAAATGAATAAACCACCTCTTATATTGTCATTTTGAAACTTTGACAATTCGAAGTTATTTTACAAAACATTGAATGCAGTTAGGTTGATTTGGGATAGTTACGACATTGACAGACAATGTCAATAACTTAGGCAGCGAAGTACAAACAAACATTTGATTACTGCTAATCATATTGATATAACTACCCACATGACTTAACTCTACCAATTTTTTAATCATTAACGTAATACATGTGTACACTGATAGATCAGCTATGTTATAGCTAGTAAGGTAGTGTGTGAGAATTTTACAGCCCGTAATTTCAGATTAATTTGCTTCATACAGCCGTATATGAGTGCAGTTGACAATAACAGCCTCTGTGACGTGAGTTCGATCCCCACTCGATGCAAATATTTGTATGCACGAATTTAACTAAGTATTTGCAGTGGTCTTGACGTGCCTCGAAGAGCACATTAAGCTGTCGATATCGGTTGTCATACATATAAACATCTATGGCAATCGTTACGGGTAATTGGAGCCTAAAAGATTCCAACCACTGGATTGTAGAGGTCAGATGGAAGTTGCTTCACGGAAGTTATCGAAGTTTAACTAGGCAGAAGATAGTGCATTCATATCCATTCTCTTACCATCTATCGACTTACTAAGAAATTACACAGTATGCCATGTTAAAACAAAACTGTGTACAGACATTTTGATCCAATAGTTCAAGTGGTCAGAGCATTCTCCCTGTAAGAGACGGTTCGCGCGTTCAAGTTCCATCTAGAAAAGTTATTTACCTGTGTATAGACACGAGTTGAAGACTCAAAATGTGCTTAAATAGCGCTCTCTAACCGCAGTACGCGTTTTTGAGCTTTTTTGAAAATAGAATTAGGTGCAACGTTCAACCACGAACGAACTCAAATCCACCAGTAATAGATAGAGGCCTCGTTTCGTCGAAGATCCGTGTCAATAGGTATAATTCTATTAGTAAGGCAGCTACTATAAATAATAATAATAATAAATATTCTAGGACAATCTACACAACATCAACTAGACTCACGGTAAGCATAGTTTAACTAGCTTGTGTTACGGATTCTAGAATGCGGATAATCATACATACCTAGATACATTTTTTTTGTAAATACATACATATTATACATATAAACCAATGCAAACCAATGCAGAAATTCATATTCAAGCACACAAATATTTGCACTCAGCGGTAATCGAATCCGCGCCTCCTGCGTAGCAGTCGCGTTCACTACCGCTGCGCCACGGAGGTCGTCGATACTAAATATCTTTAGTATATCTTTAACTGTACAACAAGACTTAGTCACGTGTTAAACTAAAATTATCTACACAAAGTGATTTATTTGTTGATCATGATTCATTCATATTTTGGATAATGGTGGCTAGGTAGGTTTGGTGGGTACTGGCGCCATGGGATCGTCAGGCTAATGAGCATTGGTAGGTGCTTTGAGACCTTCATGGGATTTTATGTAATTTATAAATAGTTATATCAAGGTTGAAAAACTAGACCGCGGCAGTCTAGTGGTATGGGTAATGGACTGCTGAGACGAGGTCTCGGGTTCGAGACCAGGTTTCACCATGGCACACACCAATGACTTTTCGATGCTTCACGCCTATATCTCGGAAGGGGTAGGCAGAGGTGCTAGCACCCGCATTTCGCCAGTTTATGTTCAGGTCCCAATGTAATAGGTGGCGAGCCTAATTGCCATTAACCGGGTACTTATAAACCTGCGATAAATACACACATAACTTCGAAAAGCGAATTTGGGAAAAATATACGTGTAAAAAAACCCTTTTGCTTTAGCTACAAGCAATAGGATTTTATTCACGACATTTTTGCTTGAGGCCTGAAGATCTTGAAGAGATTCCATAAGTTTTTATTTTATTAGTTCAATAGTAAGTATAAATCAGAACAGAGCATACTCCCACGCGTCCCCACCACCACACACGACGCCATTATACGCCTCTTTTTATTATTCAACACAATAAAACAAACTTATTTGTTAAAATCACGTTCACATTGACAAAAACTAACTTTGTAAATGCACTTTTGTACATTTCTATTTAATGTGTCACGTCGCAAACACATTAATTAGAGCGTGTGTGTTGGTACACCTGAATCGGGTTGCCAATTATAAAATTCCATTTTTGAAAACGTTGCACGAATGGGTTTATAGTTATGGTGATAAAAAAAAATGTCGTGTTTTGTTTTTTTATCATTGGATACTTTTGACATTTTGTGTTTTTATCGTTTTTTTAGTCAGTTTACCTACATCTAGGTACCTATTCCGGTTACCTATCTTAATCCCGAATTTTAATATTCCGAATATCATAATCCAGAAAACGTTTGGCCATTTATTCATAATCCCGGTTTTCCAAATTCCGAAGTTTTATTTGCCATATAATCGCAACTCCGAATTTCATTTTCCTATTTATTCATTTGTACGACGTTTTATAATCCAGACGAACGAATTCCAGACACACGAAATCTAAATGCACAAAATCCAGATGACCGTAATCCATATGCACGAAAGCCGAATTTTTAATACACAAATTTTTGAAATGCAGTTTATTGATATCCAGACAAACAATATCCAGATTTTTAAAACTGAATCCAATGGAAAATTACAAGGTAGCTAGCGGGGGTCGCAGTTCTAACCTAACCTAACCTGCTGAGTCGAATTTGACACTTAAACCTATCTGTAATAGTCAACTAATATTTCTAAATTACTTGCTGTAGGTACCTACCTAATAAATGAATCGTATAAATTTACTTACTTTTACTATTCTTGTATATAGTTTAGATGGAAAACGATTGTATGGGAACCAAATAAAAAGATTTTGAAAATTTGGTAAAAGTTTATTTGGAAAATGGTACGATGGGAAACAAAAAAAAATATTCTGAGAATCTGGTATAACTATATTTGGATTATAACACTATGTAAAAAAAAAAATACTATTTGAAAATTTGGTTTTAGTGCACCTGGAAATTGATTCATCTGGGAAATGAAAAACGGAATAATAGAAAGTTGTCATTCATTACATCTGTCTTTTAAAAGTTCTACCAACCGTTTTCGGGGTTTTAAGATTCGGGTAACAGAAATTCGATATTTCAATAGGTTACCACCTATTCCACCTGGAATCATCAGAATAGTATGTGCAAGTTGTACGTGATTTATAGTCCTATCAGTGACATACGGCTCTCACTTGTATTAAATTTAACTCAGTAGAACTCATTATTACGTCTTAAAAAGAACTTTAACTATTAATAAAGCATATCATTTCCCTTTATAAGATATTTATGTCTGAATTTTGATCTCTTCATAGTATTCTCAAGTTATTTATATAAAAATAAAACTCACGAATAAAGTAGGTACTAGCACCCACGCGTGTCAGTTCCTATTAATAAAATTTACTTGCCCCAATACCTACATACCTACTCTATTTTACCTATCAACCGACAGCAATGTTTCATTTCCAACTTACGTACGTAGAAATCACAATAATACGTCACAAACTCCTTTCCAATAGCGAACAAGAAGCTAAAAACAGTTCTATAAGCTCATAACTTATATTTTATTTACAATCTAGGTTTCAGATAAAACCTTTTTCACACACATGCGTTTAGACATGAACGATGAACATATAACCGTCTCCCTCGCTCCAGTAGAGCCACTTTCTGAATCGTAACCACGCCTTACAACACCCTACTATATCTATCCTTTTCTGTCTTGTATAAAACTGTCCTGTTTTCTCTTTCGCGCGCGACTATCGATTTACGCTGTCACCAGTTTGTTTACCCGACTAAATTCCATAGCTATAGTTAGTTTGATATGTTGTAATAACTTGTGTGAACTATTTATGGTAAGGTTATATGTAATTGTGTCTCTTGGCTGGAGAGCATCTTTGCTACTCTTTATAGCTTCTACTTTAATATGATATGTTTATGTATGTGATTTGAAGATTATGGGCGATGGTGTAGGAGTTTATTTGGTGATAGACGATACTTTAGTACCTATTATGTACTAATTTTCTGGCAAGTGGTAATTTTTCCTTCTTATAGGTAGGTGTCTACTACTGTGTACACATTTGGGTTGAGTTTCGGTTTAGCTAAATATTATCTTAGTACATATTATGAAATTTTGTACTTAAATTGTTCTCTTACCAATATACCTAGGTAATAATTGTAGATAAATAAGTAGACCAGGCTGGACTAAGTAAGTAAAAAACTAGGCATTAAAGTTATCAACATTTATGAGTCTATTGAAACTCATACTTTAAAAATTGCAACTGTAATTTAATTTCATTCCCAATTACCAAAAATAAAATTGGCATCAATCATCTCGAAAACGACGAGATTCTATCAGTTGTACCTATCAGGCATCGTCATCATCATCTTGTGAAGTCAAATTCTCTTATGATCAGATCAATCCATCGGCAAGCTAGTAATAGTTTTAGCAACATTTTTATATGGAGTATTATACTACCCTAGGCTAAATACAAAATGAGAAATACAGTTATATTCCTATGTCCTCCTTTCTCTTCAGCGTCCGGGTGTGGTTATATGAAAAAAAAAATGACAGACATACACACGCATTTAATTTGCAAAATTAAAAAAAAATCGAATGAAACCTTTTATTTAGTTTGGTAACACCAGAAGCTCGTTAGATGAAAAGATCGAGAAATCTTTGACTAAAAAGATAAATATACCTATTAAGATTAACGAGCAGTTATATTATGTACCTAAAGATTGAATCTAAGCGCATGTTATTGAAGCGTCCACACTGTTTGAAAAGCCCAATTACACATGTTTAAAATATGGACACACAGTACAAAGAGAGTCCGAATAAATATCCTCAAATAATACCTATAAATATTCTTTGAATAAACCGCTTTGTATTGACCACATTCATTGCGAGATTCATGCAATATGTGTCATTACTTTACAGTGCCTTTCAAAATCAATCTAAAGTGTTATACACGATTCTACAATAAAACAGCATTCACTTAATGTCATGGATCTAATGAAACCAATTTAGAAATAACGAATTAGATTGTAAAATTATGTAAAATGCCGTTTACTGAATGTAAATCTTCTCCGTACTTTGAAATAGGTGTATGTTATGAATGATTCTTGTATGACAAGATCGATAGCAATGATTCTGAAACCTTTCCAAATTCAAAAGGAAAATCATGAAATAATTATGGCAAACAGTTTCTGTAACATCTTATAGATACTCTCTAATCGTGAAGTGTTATAGGGTTTTACCAAAGATTCGTCATTCTTTCACCGAATCGAACTTTTAACGAATTTGCAGACAGTTAATTCAAACTTGTTATTCATATACGTTTTCTTTTTTGCAGCCCTCAATCAATTAAGTAGCCTTTCGCAGACCACTGCTGGACATAGGCCTCTCCTAATATTCTAAGGCTTGGACCTACTATTTCCACCCTGAGCAGACGTGTTGGTACCTATAGGATTTTATTTCGAGTATTTCTTCTCTCGCAGTGACATCGTCTGTGTATTTATCCGTTTGTGGCTTCCTAAGATCCCGTAGGATGTGATGAGGTACCTAGTATTGCGGAGATGTTATTCTTTCTCCATCACTAAATGGATATCCACCCTTAATAGCTTGATTTATGGTTTAGGTATATGTGAGTCAATTATTTATAATAAGTTAATACTTTGGTGTACTTGATGAAGCCATAAGAAGCATTAACTTACGAACAAAGTTTTCATTTAACGATCTGTAAATAAAACCAACGCTCGTGAAGACTTTTCTTCATTCCAATAATTAACAGTGATATCCAATTATTACAACTTTGATCTTAAACACAGTCGTAAAAGTAAGTAATAAAAACAAAACTGCATTAATACTGACATTCAACTGAACAACACAATTCATTGACAAAATAAATCCAAAAATCAAGAGCACTCAGCAAATTATTTTAATCAATTGGCAACACTGATTGCTTGCAACAATGGCGGCACGTGCGCGACCGTTCCCGCCAAAATTACAATAGAGAAAATATGAAACGTATATCATGAATAACAAATACCATGAATTGAATAGGAAACCGTATTAAACAGTGGTATTAAGATTGTAATCATGGTAATGCTCGTATTATTAGTGTGATAGGAATTTTCAGTGCAGCGAGTAGGGATGGGAAACTGTTAGCTTTGCATTTTATTCCACTAATGTGTTGGGAATCCAACAGCTTATTTTTACTAGTAACTTCTGACTTGTGTGGAAGATTTTTTTGTCAACATAGTCATCTGGCCCTGGCCTTTGGACAGTTGATAATTTACCTAAACTATAAACAGAGTGACGTCATATCTCACCCAAATATTGAAGCACAAAATATTGAAAATGTTCAAGGATGGGGTTCTAATGTGTAATTCTAATCAATCTATCCATTAGCCTATCGGAGTCCACTGCTCGACATATGCCTCTGCTAATACTCTTCCTTCATTTTCCACATCTAGACCATCCCAGGGACATTTTCAGGTCATAATTCTAATGGCAGAGGATATTTTGAAATCGGGCCATTTTTATTTAGTACTAACACACAATAGTGAATGAAGCGAGAGTAGAGGGATCGTAGCAAATAGAGATCCGTGATCTCTGCCTATTCCTATGTAAAATAGGCGTGATTTTATATATGTATATCTATGTATATAGCTACTAACACACAAAAAGGTTTTCCTTTTTTTATCATTTTTGAAAATCGATCTCATATCTAAAATTGCTACTCTCCAAACCATAAATCAAAACCAATACGCCAACAAACATCAAATTAGCAGTCCCGTGCCCGCCCATGGATGTAAAAAATCACTAACTACACCAAATGGACGTGAGACCGCATCAGCGCCCTATTTGTGCAAACCATTAGAGGCTCCCCGGGGACTCCGCCTTCGGGGGTGCCACAATTACGGAGATAACAGCGGTAGCCACATCTTTACTTTTTCAATAGCAGTTTTGCGGTCTGTTATTAATTCTTGCACATGTTATAAATTTACTGAAAATTGATTTTATTCGGTTATGTGTAGTTAGTTTTTTACTATTATGGCAACACTTCAAGTCGAAACTCAATATGAGATAAAAAGAAATCAAGTTTACATACATATTAATTATAGCTATGTATTTCCTTTTTCATTATGGTACCTACTCAGATATTAACTAAACGCACATGCTTTCTGCGTGAGTAATTACTGTTATTTACACTGAACTAACTTTACACCAAAGGTAAAGTTTAATAACTATAATACTAGTGTTTTTTGGATTGTACTTATATATACCTAGTACTAGATGACCCGCGCAACTTCGTCTGCGTCACCCCGTTTTTGCAACATTTTTCAATTCTGCTCCGCACCAGTTGGTTGTAGCATGAAGTTATATACATAGATATCTTTCTCTTCAATCACTCTATCTGTTAAAAAAAACCGCATCAAAATCCGTGGCGTCGTTTTAAAGGTTTAAGCATACAAAGGGACATAGGGACAGAAAACGCGACTCTGTTTTATACTATGTACATGTTATCCCTATTAAATGAATTCTATTAGTACGAGAGCCCACGACCAAAACCATGTTTCATAGCAATACGGCAAAAACCCTATAAAATCGTTAGATTGTATGATTCTGAACCCAACTAGGTGTGTAGTAACGGTCGAAAGTGTAGCAACTGCGTGGGAGGCCATTTCTGCTGTGTCAAAAAAAAAAGACAGTCGGTATTATAGCAATACGTCTGATAGTGAAAATGTAGATAGATTTTATAATAGTATTACGAAAAAGTTTGTTTTCAGACATTTTGCGCGTAGCATATAGCCTGAGCGCATTTTTGAAAATGTCAACAAATTTAACCGACCTGTATCATAGCAATACGGATAATATTTTTTTTCAACTTTTCGTATTGCTGCCATGATTACCAAAAACCTGTTTTCAGACACTTTAAGTGTAGCATATACTCCCAAAAACGAAACAAACGTTTAACGTTTCGACGACGATTCCGAATCCGACAGCGATTGAATACGAGAATATTTTGTAACTTTGAATAAACTGTTTATTTTCAACTTCATCCCAGTTTCCTTTTGTGCGATTTTTTTCAGTCCTTCAACTTCAATGTTACGGTTTCGGGTAAATTCTTTGTTAATTATCATCTAATAAATTCAGGGTTGCAACGTATTCATTGGTTTGTAACAGAAAATTCAAGATGCCTCAATACGATTTTTAAATGATATCTGCGTATCGAAAAGTTGTCTGATAGAGAAGGTGCTACACTTAATTTGTCTGATATAAATTTTTTGCACATGTGGACAACTTATTTTATCATGTCTAACAATTTTCAGACATATTGCTATGATACCGATCGGTAAAATTTGTTAACATTTTCAAAACGGTCTCAAAATTTAATGCGTTCACATTTCCGTCTGAAAATTGTTTTGTTCGCATCAAATAACCAAAATTTACTTAAAAAAAAGATTTTCAGACGTATTGCTATGAGACATTTTTATTGTCTCATTTTTAATTTTTTTAAGTGATTTTACGGGTTTGCGCTACACCACTAACGTCTGAAAAATATGTTTCCGGTATCTCAGAACTATCATTCAACTACAGTCTGCAAATCAGACATATTGCTATGATGCAGTTCGGTAAAATTCTTTGACAATTTTGAAAATTCGGTCAGATCAAACGCTACGCGGAAAATGTCTGATATTGGTATTTTCGAGTTCAGAATAATCGTATCTATCGATTGGATGCGGTTTTGGCCGTATTGCTATGAGACAAAAATTTTGGTCGTGGGCTCTCGTACTATATATTTTAATTATAATTCAAATTCAGATAACGCAAAAGCACAGACAACAAACTAATTAAAAAAAAAGCTCTCAAAGACCCATCACAAATCCACAATTCGCCCGCACCCTAAACAATTTACTCACCAGTTGAACAAGTAATGAGTGTATCGAGTTACGTCCCTAGAGGCTCGACTGATTTGCTTCCTTCGCCCCAAACAGTCGCTGCATAATGTTGGTAGTAAAAGAGCGCGCAAAACAATTTGACAACATGGTTCCGAACTTGGTAATAGTTTTGCGTTTCAAAATTCTCTACGGAGATGGGTCTGTTTCGTATTGTTGAGTAATGTTCGACATACCTATTATATGAATAGGTATTAAATATTCATTGTACAGATTATTTGTATTTATTGCTCTTTTCGATATTGCTAATCCTTTAGGCGTGGTCTGAAAATCCACCATTGCAACGACAGTACTGTAATGGTGAAAAAACTAAAAAATCATGAATTTTGGTTACCATTTTGCTTGGAAAGAGGGTAAATATTACAGTATGTACAGTTGTTGCAATGGTGACTTTCTTTCCAAGCAAAAGGGTCACCAAAATTCATGATTCTTTAGTTCGTTTAAGAAATTTAATTTTTACATAGACTTAATTACACATAGACCTTTAAAAATGCGACAACTTTACGTTCGCACTTTGACGTCATTGTGGAAATTAAAAATACCTGGTTTAAAAAGTGCTTTTATCAGGTTCAGAAAGTAATCTGAAAATGATTGAGAAGGTTTTTACACATGATAAACACCAACATTCTACGAGCATGCATGTTTTATGATTTAGGTACAGTTTGTTCCAATCATTTGTATCAATGAATTGACGTAATTTATTAGATAAACTTTTGAAAAATGGAAACAAGAGATTAGTTTCTTGCAGATATCAGATCATAATACAATGAAAATTTGGAGAATAATTATTTCTGAAACATACAAATGTCTAGTCTGTAGTCGTCAATGAATTTTGTGGCAAAAATCTATTTCACTAATTAACTATGGCAACGATAAAAAATTTAGTGACGATAACAGTTTTATCTTTAAACTAGATAATTTTAGTGAGTGCACCTGCTTACTATCTGCGTACAAATTGGCAGTAGCACTCATAAAGTAGTGCCAATGTAAGATAAGATAGTATCTTACTATTATTGAGTACTTACACATTAAAAGTTTAGTTCTGATGATGACCAAAATAGAGCAAATATTTTGCTAAGGTATATGTATAATTATGTCTATACCTATTACTATACCTATATACCTATGTGCCAATGTACAACCGCGGTAGCCTAGTGGTATGGGTAGGTAATGGACTGCTGAGACTTGCCGTTAGATAAGTTGAACTTTTTAAGGCTGGAACTGCTAGATGTTTGTATGACAACCAGGACCTACGGCTTAACATGCTCTCCAGGGGATGACCATACGACCAGGCCAATGCAAATACGCAGAGTGCGCGTTCACTATCGATACTCCACCCTCGTGATATATACCTACTTAAAGAACGTGGCTCTCGTGTTTTCTATTTATGTTCATCAAGAAAAAAAATCTCATTTATTCTAATATTCCATTATAATAGCTGATAATGATGCACTAAATCCCACGACTCACGGGGACCTATTCCCGAGATAATGTGTTATCCAGACTATTTGTTCCAAATCTGTTCAGCCGTTCTAGCGTGATTGAGTAGCAAACAATCTTATGAAACTTTCACATTCATAATTGACGAGCTTCGTGGAGTGATAGCAGTGAATGCGACTGCTACGCAAGAGGCGCGGGTTTGATTGATATCTGCATTGGTCTGGGTGTTTCTATGTATATGTATGTATTTACAAAAAAATATCTAAGTATGTTTATCTGCATTCTTGAATCCATAACTTAAGATAGTTAAATTATGTTTACCGTGGGTCTAGGTGGCGCTGTGTAGATTATCCTGGAATATTTATTTATTTATTTGTAGTAAAGGTGGTAGAATATGCAATGAACAATTCAAAAAAAAATAACCTACTATGATTTTGAATTTGGAAATATAGACGTTCCAATTACAAGCATTCATTCAAATATGGAATGTTTAGCAACTGTCATAGCTCACAATAGGACGCGTTCAACCGCCGCAGTCCAAAGGCCGTGTCCAATAACGATTTACTTTTTTTTGTGTTTGTGAACAAGGAATAAATATTTGAGGCTACGGTAAAATCTATCCATCAGTTTACTTGTCAAATTAAGGTTCCTTTTGCTTAATAGTACAAAAAAACTATGATACCTAACAAATGTTACAGTTTATGTTTAAAAGTTAAAAATGAACTATTGGTATCTTTATCTGCCTTTATTTTATTAAAGGCCTTTATTTTTGATACGTTTCATATCAATTTTATTGCACTACAGGAATGACCGGAAAAATCATTTAGGAAAATTAAGGCATATTAAGAATGAAATGTACAAAGAAGGCTGATTGTTTGTTTAGGAAATATCTGCAAATGTAGATATTGCAAACCGCTGCAGATATCTACATAGGTAGGGCAAAGCTAGTAAATCGTAGATATATAGAAAATTAGTTGCTTTCAAATATAACATCACAGTTTCCTTCAAAATATAGATGCGGTCTACCACATAAAAAGTGCCGAAAGCTTTTGTGCCAACGACAAATGGTTACTCGGAAAGAAAAAAAAACATGTCTGCCATTGAAATAGTTAATAGTGTGTTCCGATGCGCGAAATTTGTCACAATAGCTGCCCCTGGTGGGCAATTATCACGCACAGAATTAATGTCTTTGTCATAACACGGTCGGGTTTGGTCACAGCTTGGTGTTGTGGTGTGCGGGTAGGCAGATTGTTAGGATATATTGCAATTTAACGTCGTAACATTTTGATTAACTAATACTGCCTATATGCCTTTTTAGGTTACCACCAATTTTACAAGATCATCAGAAATTCGCAGTTTTGCAAGGCATACATACATACATATGTGCGTATGTAGGTACTGAATAATTTCGATAACCAAATATAATGCTATGCAGTAGAAATACAATCATGCATATTCCTAAATTAAATATCCATAAGGATGATCAAAAATTGAAAAATATTGTCGATAATGGAAAACAACTAAAATATGTAATTCTATTCTAAGATAAAAATATGTCTATGGCATTTGACCCCAGTCGCGCGCTTTCTCAATTTGTCACATTGACAGTCAGTGCTGCCAACTGTACAAACAAGTAGGGCGGCAATGTTTGTATTCCTTCATACAATATGGACGGTGTTTGCAATGTTATTATTTATGGCTTTTATTGCACTTTGACAAATAGCTTTACGGAGATTGACACCATATATTTTGATAATGGCTTTGTTGGTTTTATATTCGGTGGCAGTAATTTGTGCATGAAGATGTTACATTAACACGTTTAAACTATGATTTATTATACCTTATAACTGTAAATCATTGATAGCAGTTGCTTGATAAATGTTATGTAGGTATAATATTTTACCTCGGCCGACGTGGACAGGGGGCAGCAGTTGTCGGCTGCCCCATCGTGGCAGCCCAAAAGGTTGCCGACAGGCGGAGCTTCCTGGTGGGAGGCTTCCTAAGAGTGCAGGCGCGGCTCCTGCAGGCCAGACCGTCCAGGTGTTTTAGATGCCTGGCGGTTGGTCACGTGGGGGTGCAGTGCACGGCGGAGGTCACGTTCGGTGACCGTTGCTTTCGCTGTGGTCAGCCTGGTCATAAGGCCGGTACGTGCGATGCTCCGCCGCACTGTTTTAGATGTGCAGCGGATGGCAAACCGGCCGACCATAGGGTTGGCAGCAAGGCCTGCACTGGAGGGGAGCCGAAGCCGGGAGGCCGGCGTTCCGCTCCCAGTTCGCGGCGGGGTGCGGAGGAGAGGGTTCCATAATGGATCCTCACCTTCGCCTCCTGCAGGCGAACGTGGGTCACGGTGCCGATGCTCAGGCACTTCTGCTCCAGAGCATGGCACAGTGGTCCATTAATGTCGCCGCTGTCGCCGACCCTTACACCCACCGGTTTCTCGGGCCTGCTTGGGAAACCGACCTGGATGGGTCGGCGGCACTGGTGTACAACGCCGCCGCAGGCAGCCCCCCTCTTGCCGTTGTTGCAAGAGGACATGGCTGTGTGGCGGCATTAGTGGGGGAGATTGCGGTCGTGGCCGCCTACTTCTCGCCGAACCGAGGCATAGCTGATTACCATCGTTCGCTGGATCAGCTGGCTGTTGTCGTCAATGCCTGCTACCCTCGCCCGGTTCTTGTGCTCGGGGATTTCAACGCCTGGTCTGTGGCCTGGGGTTCCCGACGCACGAACGGGCGAGGCAGGGCACTGGAGAGCTGGGCCGATGGTCTCGGTCTAGTTCTCTTGAATCGCGGGGACGTCGCCACGTTCGCGACCGCGAGGGGCAGCTCAATTGTGGACGTTTCGTTCGCGAGCGCCTCGCTGTCGCGCCGTGTGCAGAACTGGCGTGTCGTTGTGGAGGAGGAGACTGCGTCGGATCACCGATACATTCGGTTTGACATCTCCCCCTCCGTAGGCGATGCGCCGGTAACACGGGCCCCACGCGAACCTCGCTGGGTGCTTAAGCGACTAGATAAGGATCGCCTCCTGGAAACCGCCATCGTTCAGGCCTGGGCCTCTGCGCCGGACAGGCCTGTTGATGTAGATGCCGAGGCGGTGTGGTTCCGGGAGGCCATGACACGTGTCTGCGACGCGTCTATGCCTAGGGCTCCGCCCTATAATCCGAGGCGTCAAGTCTACTGGTGGTCAGCGGAGATCGCGAGGCTACGGCAGGCCTCCTTGATCGCGTTCCGCCGGTGGACTAGATTCCATAGGAGACGTAGACGCCGCGCAGATACGGAGCTTCGAGTGGCGGAGCTTCGTGAGGAATACAGGGAGGCCAAAAAGGCCCTCCGAGTGGCAATAAAGCGCGCTAAAGCCGAAGCGTACAAAGAACTGCTGGAGACGCTGGAACGGGACCCATGGGGGCGGCCTTACCTTATGGTAAGAAACAAGCTGCGCCCCCGGGCCCCACCGTTGACTCAGTGTCTCCAGCCGGAGCTGCTCGGAGGAGTTGTTGGCTCCCTGTTCCCACAACAAGCGGTGGAATATGTTCCGCCGCGGATGACTCCGCCACCTCGGTCGCTTACGGCAACCAGCGTGGATGACGATGACGTGCCCGAGGTCGCTTGGGTAGAACTAGAGCTGGCGGTGCGCAGGCTTAAGGCCAAGAACACCGCCCCAGGACCCGACGGCATTCCAGGCCGAGCGTGGGTCCTAGCTCTAGGTGATGATGACAACGCTCTCGAGCCCCGACTGCGAGGGTTTCTCAGCGCATGTTTGGAGCGGGGCCAGTTTCCGAAACTATGGAAGACGGGGAAACTGGTTCTCATCCGAAAGGTGGGGCGCCCGGCGGACTCGCCATCCGCCTACCGGCCCATAGTGTTGCTCGACGAGGTGTGCAAACTCTTTGAAAGAGTTATCGCGAAGCGCCTCGTCGAGCACCTTTCCAGAGTGGGGCCAGACTTGGCGGATGGCCAATATGGCTTTCGCCAAAGACGCTCCACGGTGGATGCCATCATGCGCGTGAGAACTCTGGCGGGGGATGCGGTTGCACGGGGCGAGGTAATGTTGGCGGTGTCCCTAGACATCGCCAACGCGTTTAACACCTTGCCCTGGAGTTGCATTAGGGAGGCGCTCGTGTATCACGAAGTGCCTCTCTACCTTCGCCGCATAGTCGGGGCATACTTGACAGAGAGAGCTGTCATCTACCCAACTGCGACCGGTCTCGGTCGGCGAGAGATGTCGTGCGGTGTTCCACAGGGTTCGGTCCTGGGGCCGCTTCTGTGGAACATCGGATACGACTGGGTGCTTCGCGGTGAGCTCGGGGACGGTGCCGCCGTCACGTGTTATGCGGATGACACATTAGTGACGGCGTGCGGTGCTACACACCGCGAAGCAAATCAGAAGGCCACGATCGCGGTTGCTCAAGTCGTGGAACGGATCCGGCGGCTGGGTCTTGAAGTGGCTCTGCGTAAAACCGAGGCCATGTTCTTTCATGGTCCTCGGCGCGCGCCACCAGAGGGATCCAGCCTCACAGTGGGAGACATTTCCATCGACATCAAGCCTCAGATGAAATATCTGGGGCTCGTGCTCGACGGTCGATGGGACTTCGGGGAGCATCTCCGAAGTCTGGCCCCTAAATTGAAGGGCACAGCTGATGCTCTGGCGCGGCTGCTGCCCAACATGAGGGGGCCGGATGACTCCTGCAGGAGACTCTACGCGGGAATCGTGCGGTCCATGGCCCTATATGGGTGTCCAATATGGGCGGAGACCCTGAAGGCTAGACACGTGCAGAAGCTGCACGCTCCGCAGCGCACGATGGCCATCAGGGTCATAAGGGGGTACCGCACAATTTCCTTTGACGCAGCGAGTCTCCTCGCCGGATCGATACCATGGATCCTGGATGCGAGATCCCTTTCGGTGCTATATCGGTACCGAAAGGAGGCGCGGGAGAGGGGACATGAACCCGAGCCAGGTGAGCTCCGGGCCGTGAAGTCCCAGCTCCACAGGGACATGGTAGCTGAGTGGGAGCGACGACTTGGGCGACCAAGCGCAGGGCACGCCGTAGTAGCGGCGGTAAGACCCATCATGGGGGACTGGCTAGAGAGGCTACACGGTAGCCTCTCGTACCGGCTGACGCAGGTGATCACCGGGCATGGATGCTTCGGGGATTACCTGCATCGGATCCGGAAGGAGCCAACGTCCGAGTGCCATCACTGTGATGCGAGCGAGGACTCGGGGCTGCACACGCTGACCGGGTGCCCGGCGTGGGAGACGCCGAGGCGGGTCCTAGTGGCGGCCCTAGGAGTGCGAGTTCTCTCGCTCGCCACATTGCTCACGGCGATGGTACGGTGCGCGAACGCTTGGGCTGCCGGCGCCTCCTTCTGCGAGCAAGTAATGCTCGAGAAGGAGACGGCGGAACGAGTTCGGAGAAGACTCCGGACCCGCACAGCCCGCGACGAGCGGAGGCGACTCAGACGTCGGAGGTCGCAGAATGACCTCCGTCCTCCATGAGCGCGGGCCTGGGGGTGACGGGTGGAGCCGCCTGTCACTCTAGCAGAAGCAGGCCGCGGCGGCGGCGCAAAATGCGCCTCCCCATACCCGGGGGCTAGTTGGGGACACCGTGGTCCCTACACCCGACGGGGGTCATCTCGAAGAGAGGGCCCCGGGTCTGCCGGGGTGCGAGGGATATGTTGGCTACAACCTCACCTCCGGCAACTGAAGACCCAAAGACGGCGTGCGTTTTAGTCGGTTCGAGTCCGACATAACCTTCCCAACCGGCTCCGGTGGGGGGTATCCGTGGGGATTTTCCGCACTATAAAAAAAAAAAAAAAAAAAAAAAGGTATAATATTTTACCTACTTATTTGAATTTTATGGTGTTACAAACTTGAAATTCGTTCAAAAACATACAAAAAGTTAGAACTTTTGCTAATTATTTAGTCAAAAGGCAAAAGCTTTATGTGTGAAAGTGCCGACCATAAGGATTAGGTATGTCCCCGCAACCAATGCGTACGATACGTAGATATATTTTGAACAATGTTCAACTGTTTCTTTAGACAGACAAAAAACTATTTACTTTGAAAAGTTGAATAATTGTCAAAAAATCATTGACGTGAAAATACTTCAGAACCACCGACTCTTGGAACTAAAATCTCCAACCAAATCTACATTAAGTTATACAATTGAACACCTTTTAAGGGTTTTGGCGGCAACCTTCCCATTTAAGCGGAAATCCTTTGCTAAAATTTCGTCCGAAGAAAAATCATTTCATATTTTATTTTCTGCGGCGTAAAGTTGCATTTGCCATGGCATATTTTTTAAGTTACATTAGATAGTATCTCGAGGCTTAGGATAATCTTTTGTTGGTAGATGCTGTGGTACGAACAGTGTGGGTTCTGAGAATTGGCGCGAGAGACTGAAAGTGACAATATTTTCTCGCTATAGATAGGCAGGTAATGAAAATTGGGTAATATAGATATACCTACCTACATTATATTACCTACTAGCTGTTGCCTGCGGCACCGCTCGCGTGGACTTCTGATCCCGTTCCCGCTTCTAAATAAAAACGTTACTTAGAGTTCAAAGGAATATTTATAAAAAAAATATCTCGAATTGGTCTTCGAGTTATAGACTTACCTAGTATTTAACATATTTCGCGATTAACTTTAGTTATATAGTTTAGTGAAATTAGAATCTGACCGATTACTATGAGTAAAGAAAGGTCGTGTATGTATGGACCAATCTCATAGGTATACTTCTACTCATAAAGTTATCTTTAGAGGAGCATAGTGTGCGTATCTTCACACAAAACCTAGGCTAGAGAAAGTGATGAGAGGTATCTACCCATATGAACCGTGAAGCGATTTTTATAAACTTTTATCAACTTTGACCGAAGTCTCCAAAAAGTCTCAAGTCACTGCCACTGACATTTTTAATTCGGTAACATGTGATAATGTAGGAGTCTGTAGGTCTATTTACGCTAGTAATATTAATGTCTATACGTCTAATAAAGGGAACATACAAACATACTGAGAAGACGTAACTTTGGACTGTTCAATATATTTGATTTACCAACTCCTTCGATAAATAGGACAAAGAAAAATATTTCAACTTTTAAAAAATAACTATAAGCTACGAACTGAAAAATATAATATCACGCCTGTATTGTATTTCCTACACATATCATACTCATTTTTTATACATCTCAAATGTCATCACTTTGATACGGCTCGTCATTTTTTTTCTCTCCACACAATATGCTCACACGTGATAGCCCCCTCAATTTAGCAAAGGCACCTCAGTCAGGTAACATTTCAAAAAAAAAAATAAACGTGACAAAATGTCAGTAAACATGTACCTACTACACCTTTGCCAACATTGAGAAAAAAATACCCGCCATACAAATAGCACAGTCAATGCAATTTTTTTTAAATAAACTTGTATAAAATTATTTTCTCTTGCATTCTTAAGTTTGGGTTATACTGAACTATTGCATTGAATAGTCTTCACATTTAAGAGATAGGTACTAGTGCGCACTTACCTTTATTGAGAGCACTTGTACTGTCTGTAGAAACGTCAAGTACGACTGTTTCTAGACTTTGTAAATTGCTTAGTTTATTTTTAAATAAAAAGATTTAAAAAATAAACACAAAACCAACGCAAAACTTGCAAACGAAAATATAACTCTATGCCTCTATACGCCATTCTAAAACCTACCTAATAGGTACATTATGCTGATATCAGTATCACCCGAATAAAATGAGAATGAATCATTTTATATCTGGAACGCTCTCTTTCAATAGGAATAAAAAATACTTTTGAATTTTGAAATTTGAACAGCGAATCGTGACGAATTGAATGCGCTATGCTCATTCATATATTAAATTTGGAAGGCGTTCCACGTGTTTGACTTTAACGCACAATGTTGCAATAACGCAGAAAATCTACCATTGTTGAAGGTAATTGTAAAATAGTTTGCAACAAAAAATGAATTGGTTGTATTTATAATTGAAATAGACATACGTTGCTGTTTACGTGAATGTATGAGCCGCGAATAATTGCTGTTGATTGTTCAGTTGAGCATGAGAATATTGGATAATATATCGATTCTCATCATATTCCAATTTATTTAATTTTTTTATAAATAGACGTAGTTTTATAATCATGTTATGTGTTATTAAATAAATATCATCAAACCTTGGTAGTATCTATTCCTTCACTTTGACCTTGCAATGTAGGTATATGACTCTAGAATCGTAAGGTACTCCTTTTAGGCAATCAAGATTTACCTGTCTATCGTACCTACACGAAAATTAAGTAGATAATTTATAATCATTTATTCTCTTCATTACTATAATACCTACCCCTTTTCTTTTGTTACAGGCACGAAAATGTTATAGCAGTGAAAAACCAACGAAAAACGAATTGAAAAAACTCGCAAACATGTCAATACACATACGGAAGAGGCTAATGCGGTGACTAAATACGTGTGCGTATAAAATAGTAAGAAGCCAAAGATGGCGCTGCTGACGAACTCGGCGACAGCGACAGTCCCGACGGCCGGTGGCCCGACGGCCCCGCAAGCCCATTCCGCAACGCCATTGCATCATTATTTTCACTATTTAAAACAACCGTCACCCTTAGCCCAGAACCCGTATGCCCATCACTCGTCAGCACACCATATGGGGATGGGCCCTGGGCCTCTTGGGGGATTAGGCCCATTTGGATTAACGCCGCATGGGTTAGAAGCTGTTGGATTCCCGCAAGGTAAGTTTCTTTGCTAGTATATTAACGTTGTATGTAAGTAGTTGGTATTTCATGTTTAATAGAAACTGTATCGCAATGATTGTGCCAAATTATGTTTTTTCTAGGTAAATGCGTTCATTAACTGGCTGCACTTAATTTTGGCGGTTAAACCAATAGACTTTTGATTTTAATAGATATTTCAGGAATTTTACAAAATAAGTGTCGTTTTTATGTAAAATCTCGATGAAATTAAAAATTTGCTGCCTTTAGGTATATATATTTTAATATGACTTTTATTTAAGTACCTACTTATTCAAGTTCTCAAGTTTTACACAATGTAATATATTTTTATGCTACACATTTCAAGAAAAAAACTGTAACTTGTAGCTTGCAGCTGTAAAAAAAATATCATTCATAAGAATTCAATCTAAAGAAACAATCGTTATGCCGTATATTGATAGATTATCTTGTTTGACAAGAAGCCTCGTCAAACAAGCTATCCATTCCTATTATTTGGCAAGACCTACATACAATTACATAATTTCTACTAATATCGAAGGTATGTAAAACCACCCGAATTGAAAAACAAACAAAGAAAATAAAGTGGCAATCTAATTATACCTAAACAAGGGAAAATAAAAAAAGAAAGATAAGTAGGTAAATAAAAATATGAGTTGACAGTTATTTCAACATGGCCACCAAAACAAATTTTCACAAATTTCTCTTGAGATTTCGGCTTGTAATTCATCGCGGGACCATTTACACGCCCGAATGATATTGTTAATGAGGCAGGTGCTTGTTTTTAAAATTTTTACCTTATTTTAGCTGTTTATTGTATTTATAGTATGTGTATACGATACTCCGGCAAATAAAATGCTAATAAATATACCTAAGTATTAGACATAATTTTATTACGACTACTTACCTACTACGTACTACTTACTTAGGTATCTGACGTTCATTGAACGAACTACAAAAATAAAACCTCAACCTACCCTTTAGGATAGTAATATGATAAGCAAATGATCAGATTATAATGAATCTAATCAATTATTTAAAGCTCCTATGTAAAAGAAACAAACAATCACAAAAAAAGGTCCAAAAATAATCCACACGAATCTCCATCTTGTTTCGATCACATGTTTGACATTGACACAAGTGACAGCTTGTTGTCACATTATAAAATAGAATAGAAAATAATCACCATTTCGAGTACATGTTCTAAATTTAAATATTTCTATAAATAAGTTTTCATTCCGAATCCGAATTCAACTTTTTATTGTTAATTAACATACCGAGTCATCGAGCCTTTTAGAAAATAGAAAATTTTATTTCTGTTTCGTGTAACAATGTAGGTAAGTACCTACTAGGTATATGACAGCTGAAACCGTAGCCAAAACAACGACGGAAAACGTTGCATAATTTACGTTCCAAGAAGACATCCTTCTGAAATAATCAAAACAGCCCTCCACCACCCCTATAAGCCGCTTATCCCTCCCCGCCTGTGTTGCCATGCTACCCCCGAAATATGGGAGAAACGGGAAGTCGCTTGTTAGTTCCCTTTAATTAGTAGCAAGTTTGAGTTTTGATGTTGGTAACATTTAACGTGTTGTTTTTGGGACCCTTTCGCTTTATTAGGTACCTAGCGTTTTTACAAGTTAAAGTGTAAATAATAATATTATTTAGTCTAAAAGGTTTGTAAAACTAAATTGCTGGTTTATTTACTCGTAACTATTATGCCTTTTCCCCATTGAGCTAGGCAGAGATACCTTTAAACTTGCTACTATCCTGACATACCCCTAAAAATACCACCTTGTCTATTCACCTTGCGAAAACGTAGGTAGATTTTGCTTTTACAATTCACATCGATTATTCAAGAAAGAATATCACCACCCAATATCATTCAAAGAGTGTTGTATCAACTGATAATTAACTATTAGCTGGGCATAGGGCTCTCCCAATGTTGCGAGGGTTTGACCTACTGGTTCCACGCTGGCCAGACGGGTTGGTACAGGGTTATATTTCGAATATAACTATTCTTATTGATATCAAATATTCTTGAATAAAGAAACACGTAGTTTATTCCTATCGAATTGAAATCGCACGTTTTGAAATCGTGACGGTACTGAACTGTACCTAAGTTAACGCACTTCGGTACGTCTTGTTTCTGTTAGGTTATCTATTCAAACATGCGGACAATACAATATTCTAAGCATGGTAAACTAACCACTGAAATCATATACATAGATCAGCTCGATAGAATAGAAGCTTCTGGAGGGGTACCATAAGAATGCGTCATTTTATGTCGTTGTCATACAGATGACATTACAAAAAGGCGCGCTATGATCTGACGTCAAAATTCAACTCATTTATCTAGTCTATGCGTCACGTTCCAAATTCGAAATTCAAAATTTATTCCTGCCTCACAATCCGTGACACAATTTTCTTCCGTACAGGTTGAAGTTGTAGACGTTATTAGTTTGGCTGAAAGTTACTCAAATATGCTAACAATGTTTAAACTTAGTGAATACATACTAATCCTTTCAACACAACACCCAACAAGCATCCCACGGCTTGAGAGAAACAGTGGAACGCGTCTTGAGAGGTTGTGTATTGTAGTTAACATCTCATTACCTGGTTTTTTACACCTTTCTTCAACAATACGATGTTTGTTTTTGATACCTTGGCCAATTTTTTCATGATTGAAGAAAATTTCTGAAAATTCTAGATTTCATAGAGCTTTAGTATAGAGCTTATGTCTGAGCCTATTCATACGTTCGATTCAAAGAATGTGTTCAGCAAAACTATTCTTGAGTTTCTTGGTAATGAAACTTGGTGAAAACGTTATGTAATGTATTTAGTTGAACTGTTTTGGTTCTATTACCGTTGAAGACCGAATCTTTCAGATCAACAGTCATAGTTTTAGTAAGAGTGTTAAGGTCTATATTATACGGTACCTATTTAACTATTTTAACTCTGTGATTGAACCTATTATTGACGGATTTTAGCATTTTAACCGCTGCAACACATCATGTTATCCTCAAAAGACACCCAAAAAGGCGTACTGCTTATAATAAAGAATAGGTACGTTTCCGTCTTCATGCGGGCGTTGCGACCACCGGGCTCTACTTTCCATTTTGGAGGCCCGGTATCCACTGTCCTTCGCATTTTGACCATCGTTTGGTTTATCATGACATTGCGGAAGTGACTACCGCCTGACTCCCGAACCCTGAGTGGAACACCTGCCCCAGATTTTCATTGGCCAATCAGCAACTTGTAGGTTAAGTTGACTTGGCTCCGAACATCTTGATGAAGTTAGCATACCTACACCTTATTATATTTTTATTGTATTTATTGTCTTAAAAGTTCTCCATTAAAATCACTATGTTAATTGTGTAGTAGCTTTGTCTAAAAAGCAATATTCCAAAAAAATCTAAATATATCCGCATCCATTAAAACTGACCAATCACAACAGAGATTAAAAATTCTCTCAAAGAAAAAAATATAACGACGACATTCTTAATTCAAAAGCGAGGGCTCTCAGAATCCGGATTAGCCTCCCTCGCTGTACGCCTGTTCTTAGTAGTAAGACATTTCGGCGATGGCAACTCCAAAATTATTTTGAAAATAAAATTTTCTAAAATATGTGATGTTTTACTCGTGGTTTTTATTTAAAACATGCTGACGTAAATTCAGTGTTTTCTATAACTCATTGCATTGGTATACCTAGCTATCGGCAAAGTTCGTGAACAAAAGTCATAAAGTTTGCACATGTGAAAAAAAATCCGCCTGATCAATGAGCCCTTTGAATAAAAGATGAATCTATGATTTCGCACACGTGTTTTCCATCATAAAGACTCTAACTCGTTAACTTTGCCAATCATTATATCACTTCTCCACCATGCTAACACTGCAGATTTACAAACCGAAAAAAAAAACAATTAATGATACTTTTTTACTGAAATGGGTAAATTGCATAGGTAACTATTTAAAATAACCTATATAAAAATTGTCTTATTTGATATAAATAGCCAAAGTAGGAAAGGTATTCAGTTTGTCAGTACATTACAGAATTACAGTAGTGTTGGATCGTAAAAAAATGAGGTTCCTAATCCTAAAAAGGGTTGTCACAGGAAAAAACTCGGCAATATTTTTAGCATGTGGACTCCAGGTATTCATTTTTTATTTATTCTGTTAAAAGTATTTTTTTTAGCTCAACATTATCCTGAGCGACGTTTATTGTTGAATTTTTAAAAAGTACAATCCGTTAAAATCTAGTCTATGAAATGATTTTTGTGATAAGTACCTAATCCTTTTCACTTGAATTCGTTTTCTTCGATAATTTTAACTTTATTAAGCAGGTGTTCGAGAATTTTTTTTATAACACTAATGTAGCAAATATCGGGTATATAGTCACCAAAATCTTTGGGATCAAACCGCCTGACCTGGCAATCTTGCGAGAAATACGTCTGAGACCTTTTCGTCAAAAAGTAGAAAATTTCTTGGATTGCAATTGAGCATCTCTTGGTCTCAAGAAGGACCTTCAAGGTCAGTTAAATATGTCCTAGAATATTTTATTAATAAGATCATTCCAAAATCAACTAGCCAATGCTTAACAAAAGATTTTAGAACATCAATGTTTTTCAGCAAAAACATTCTTCCATACGTACAAGACACAAGAGGCAGACAGAGGTAAAATAACACGAACACCTATAGTTTGCCAAATGTATTTTATGGCATCATGTATTTAATTTAACCAAGAGTACCATAGATAACGTTAAACAAGATCGATATTTTATTAAGAAAATATTTAATTCGAGTAGTACCCTAATCTTAATTACAATAATAAGTTTAGTATAGTAGATTAGTGTGAGTGGCATCACTTCATATATTTTTTGTTTCAAATTGTCCAGGAACTTTGAAGCCTACTCTACGAGTACCAAATAGGGGACGAGCCTTTGACCGTCAAGCAGGCATTTTGTGTTGGGCTATATTATGTTTACTGTCGGATGAAAAATGCCCTCATATTACAAATAGGATGGCTCTATTCTATTCCACCATGTTGGTTTCATGGCAAAAATTCTTAATTCACTAAAATAGTTAACGACTTGCAAACAATTATTCAATATGCGTTTAATACTGGAATAAAAATAATCCCGCTGCCCATTTTTAATCCTGATCCCCTCTCACTCTCTCCCCCGCAAATGTATAGCGATCTCTTTCCCTCAATAGATGTTGAGCGTTCGGTTGGCAGCTGGGCATTCGTTTTTTGAATATAACTTTTTTTTTTTCATTTGTATCGCTTTTTATTGGCATCCCTTAAAATTTATACGGCCAGTTGCTTTTTTAATCTTTAGCGGGCATAATTAATTTGTATTTTTTTTCTTTTGACTCCGTTATCGGAAGCCGGATAGAATAAGAATGGTCATTGTTATTTTGTTGATATTAATCTATTTATTGAATTCATGTTTATTGTACAATACAGAGGCAAAGTTATTTGGTCAGGGTAGTTCCGGTTTGTCTATGGATGAGTCGGTTTTATGATGTTCAAAATTATAGCTATCAAACACATCTCCTAATCCTAACTTATTATATGGAGCAGCATATTTTCCAACTCAGATATGGTCAACTTAAATCCAGGGTTTCAGTTTTCCAATCAAACTGCGTTGCAAGTACATTCGAGTTTTCAGTGAAGCGACTGCGATCCGACCTCTGCTATTGGCGATATCGAAGTATAACAGTTAGTGTTAGAAGTCCAGGGTCCAACTAATCGTATCGACTGCCATAAATGTTCGTATAACACCAGGACCGACCACTTAACGTGTTCTCCGAGGAAAGACTGGACCAATACAAATAGCTATACATGAATACAATACAATTACATTGTGTAGAATGAATAAAACAAGTAATACTCTTTTTCATTTCATTTAAAACATTAATACAATGAAAATAAAGCCGAAAATGCCATGGCACTTTTTGAGATCTCAGTCGTGTGACTATGGTTAAAAATTAGTAGAATCGGGATCCAGGTTATTTATTACACCTCTGCCTTTCCCTAGTGTGTTCTCATAAGAAAAGTATTTCCTAAGAGAACTCATGACCTTCTAATACCTACACAAAGGTTCATATAAAAGCAAATAAGTGAGGTGTCAGTGGGACCCAACGTCAGGATTATCAGTTGGAAGGCTTCGTTAGTCGATAAGGGAGCACCGCCATTGTAAACTAACCTAATATTAGTTCGTTACATTATGAAATTGCCGTTTTGTATGAAGAAATTGGATAAGATTTTTGCATTTTTAGGAATGACAAGTAGCCGTGGTAGCCTAGTGGTATGGGTAATGGACTGCTGTGAGGAGGTCTCAGGTTCGATCCCAGGTTTTGCCATGGCACCAATGACTTTTCGATGCTTTTCGAAGTTAAGTGTGTATTTATCGCAGGTTTATAAGTGACCGGTTAATGGCAATAGGCTCGCCACCTATATTACATTGGGACCTAAATATAAACTGGCGAAATGTGGGTACTAGCACCTCTGCCTACCCCTTCGGAGATGAAGGCGTGAGTTTATGTTATTCTATGACACTCATGACAAATCCAAATTTTATGCTTTTTTTGTGTATGAATTAGACAACATTTAGCAAACGGCAGCTTTTATTACATTTTGAAAAGTGACAGCTGTAAAAAAGGAATACGAAATTTATCATCAAAATGGATAGCTTTTAGGAAGTACTACTTACCCTCAGTCATAGAGAGGAGTTGGGAGTGGGTTATAGAGAGGAGCGTACCTTATTTGCAAACTTACACACTTTTTTTCCCCAACGCCACTACTCACGGAGAGAGCCCGACCATAGATATCCCTTTTCGGGAAGACTTACTACAGGTAGGGAGATGATGATGATAATCGTTTAAATGGGTTATTTCTCTCCAGTAATGGCTTAGAAAGGGTAATTAAAAAAAAGCAATATTAATTAGGTATTTGTTTCTAATCAACACGGTCAAAGTTTCGTAACATACCGTTAATTTATCATTTTGACAGTGACTTTGTAATTATGATAACAATTATCAAATAATCGCGGATTATTATTGTTACATTGATAATGTGCTAGCACTATTTTATCTGCTAATTACTGTGTAATTATTTCAAACGCACGCACACGTACGGTTTGATAAACTTCTCTTTTTGTGAAGTTGGTTAAACCCAAAACAATTTCATACCTATACTAGCTGTTGCCCCGTTCCCGCTGCTCCATTCGGAACATTTTCATATTTGTTCACCTATTAAACCTTGTCTGGACTTCCACGAATATTCAAGACCACAATTAGCCAAATCGGTCCAGACGTTCTCGAGTTTTAGCGAGACTAACGAACAGCAATTCATTTTTATATATAAAGAAGATTTCTATACGTGGATACTTTTTTTTTGTAAATACATACATATTATACATACATTTGACGGAGGTAGGACACGACGGTATCTCTCGTCCGAAATGAGCTGTCCAACTGGGGAAGTACCTCCGCCCTACAGAAGACCGCGGTCATAATAACCATCGTGTTGTGTTCCCGCCGGTAAGTAGGGTAGCCAGAGCTCACTGTACCCCTCCTTCCCCTCTCCTTCCTAGCCTCCCCACCCCTTCCCAGCTCTCCCCCTATCGCTTCAGGGTGGGCAGCGCGTGTGTGACACCCTTAGTGTTGCACACGTTCATAGGCCACGGTGGCCGCTTTCCATCAGGTGGGCCGTGTGTTTGTCTGCCACCTATGTAGTATAAAAAAAAAGAAAGAAACATCCAGACCCATGATATTCATAATCAACCTCACAAATATTTGCACTGAGCGGGAATCGAACCCGCGCCTCCTGCGTGGCAGTCGCGTTCACTACCGCTACGCCACAGATCGTCAAACTTCTTCCGTTGAATCGACGGCATTTTAGAGTTGCCATCGTGGTGTAGTAATTTGTTTCACGGCAGCGCCGCTACTCACGGAGAGGGCCCGAGCATAGGTTTCGTTCTTCGGGATGGTTCCTTTCCATGGTCTACTGATTTGTTAAAACGTGATTCATAGACGAATAGAAGCTACCTTCTTGTATTTATTTGGCTTCAACCGCAATGTCACACTTCGGTAGGTATTGAATGTATTGATTGAAAATGACACTTATAAATGTAGAATTTTGTGCTGTGCTATTTGTACATATATCCTTATTATCCTTTTTATTTCAGTCACATTCGGTATATTAGTATAGGGGTAGTGTTGCTAGTTGTATGGGTACCTACTGGACTGCTGAGACAAGGTCTCGGGTTCGATCCCAGGTTTTACCATGGCATACACCAATGACTTTTCGATGCTTTTTTTATATGCCCGGTTAATGGTAATAGACTCGCCACCTATAACATTAGACTGGCGAAATGTGGGTGCTAGCACCTCTGACTACCCCTTAGGGGTATAGGCGTGAGTTTATGTTATGTTATGTTTTAATTGGATCTTTCTGGCTAGTACTTTCTCGAAGTCGTTTTTACTGTGTTGTGTATAATTTGTACCAGGTAGACATATTGTTGAACAACTTCGAGTATTCAATGGCAATCGGCCTCGGTGCCATATGTTCGTTTAACATAACTTTACTTTTGTCCAAGGTCCTTAACATAAAACTTAGTTTACAAAATATTCATTCACACACAATATATAAAATGCCTTTCTCCATACCACGATATTTTACAAGAAATGTTGTCATTAAGGAACGTAAAAAGGTGCGATTAAATAAGGTCCTTAACACGAAACCGAGGTCACAGTGTGATGTCGCCCAGAGCAGTTAAATTAACTATCATATTTTATACAAACCGTCACGCCATCTTGAAATACACAGAGCTGTTAATACCTTCCATGAAGCAGCGTCTTTAAACCTTCTGATCGATAACTTACAGACAGTACAATTATTCATGTAGTTATATGAGATTGTCTATATTATGTAGTTTTTTTTTTGCAATAATCGAGTATGACATCCGCTTTGATATCTAAAACATTGATTACATGTCATGATCACAGAGTAATAAATATTATGATTACTGATTAGCTGATTAATTGCAACAGATCCATTTGAATAAATAGAATATTTTAACGATTGAATAACTTAATTTAATTGAGTTTTAACTTAATAATTTCAAGATAGCTATCAACACAGGTGATACATTAAATATCATTGTCAGATCTGCATGTTAACTAAACATTTTACGTAACGTTTTCCCATCGGATTCTAAAAGATTTTAGAACTCTAATTCCTTTATAGGCGTATAGAATCGATATCTTAGATTGTCAAACGTTATTTAGAAACCTGACGATAAAAACATTTTAAATATTTTCGAGTTCATAAGCGCGTTTTCCCAAAAATAGGTGTTTCAAATTAGCATATTTACTATAAAATTTTACTGCCGTCTTACGCATATAAATAATATTGTCACACCAAAGCGATAGTTGATCACATATCATCAGCTCCAATTACGGGCTAAGAGTAATAAATAATATTAAATTTATCATTTATGAATTCCGATGCGGCGAGCGGCTACCGGCGGCGGCACTTTGACGCGCCGCCATCTTGCTGCAGCCATGTTTGTTTTGTTTTTTTTTAGGGTTCAGTCCGGTAAAGGTTAATATATTATGATTAATAAAGTGGACAGTCGGTTTGTGGAAGTAGAGTTGAAGCTAGTTTAATATTTATTTTATCGAATTACATTTGAGAAATTTTGTAACATTTATCTAAAAGTTTTGTAGTTGTAAAAAAAATAGTGCATTCTAAATTGGTCAGATATATACCTACCTTATGTTCGGATGTTTTGTTATTCCATTACGTCAAACACTTGAACAAATCTGGATAGAATTCAACCCAAAAAATTGATATTTAATGTCAGTAATAGCACTTCTTAGCCACATATTTTGTTTCCAGAATACTATATAATTTCTATTGGACGTATTGGAATTGGATGAAGACACAACAACTGCTGTGCCTGTATGTTGAATAACTTTCTATTTACACCATTATCCATACTAATAAGGGGTCTGTTGCGCTTTCACGCTTATATAAAACTAGCGGACCCGTGCTACTTCGTCTGCGTCACCCCGTTTTTACAACATTATTCTCATCTGCTCCTGTTGGTTGTGGCATGATGTTATATACATATTAACATTCCTCTTCAATTACTCTATCTATTTAAAAAAACCGCATCAAAATCCGTTGCGTAATTTTAAATTTTTAAGCATATAAAGGGACAAAGAACGGACGGGACTTTGTTTTATACTATGTAGTGAAGAATTGAACTGAATTTAATAAAATTTGGTACAGAAGTATTTAAACCTTGAAAAAGGACATATTAATGTTCGGTCTCGATAACTGACATCCACACGAGCAGAACCGTGGATAACAGCTACATAAATAGCTAACAGTCTTGCTTACTGTATTAAAAAAATATTAATTTATTCTATAGAGAACCCACTGAAGTTATAAACTAGTTCTCTTACCCATTTTTTATTTTTAAACTTAATGCAATGCTCCTGTCACCATCAAGCCTTATCGTCTGCATGTCATAGAGGAATGACATTAAAAAATTTTGCTACCGACCCCCGATAACAGGCATATCCGAGATTACTTTGAGAGCAAACCGATATTATCACGGTTGGGTAAAGTGACTACGTATCGGGTGGTTTCAAGTTTGAGGTTTGTCAGGTTTCTTTTTTTTATACAACTTAGGTCGCAGACAAGCACGCGGCCCACCTGATGGTACATGGTTATCGTGGCCTATGGGCGAGTGTAACACCAGAGGAATAACACTCGTGCCGCAACCCCTGTAAGAACAGAGACATTCTGTGTGGTCAGCGCAAAATATGTAGGATAAGCCTTTGGTTTTCCCACGGACAACACAAAACCTCTCTAGTGAGCTCTGGCTACCCTACTTACCACCGAAAACACAACACAAGGTTATTAAACGGCGATATTCTGTAGGGTGGAGGTACTTCCCCAGGTATTTTACTGATTGATATCAAAAAATATCCAAATTTTGCCAACTTTACAGATAAATTCGTTAGACTAGGTTTGGTTCCCGGTGAAGTAGAAATAGGACTACCACATTTATCCACATGGGTTTCGTAGAAGAACTCAACCGGGGCGTGAAGGAGGGCTATGATGGCCGTTTTGACAAGACTGATTTTGCACGTTTTTTGTTTTTTAGTGTGTGAAGTTTATTGACAGCCGCGGTAGCCTAATGGTATGAGTAGGTAATGGACTGCTGAGATGAGGTCTCGGGTTCGTTCACAGGGTTTACCATGGCACGCACCAATGACTTTTCGATGCTTTTCGAAGTTATGTGTGTATTTATCGCAGGTTTATAAGTGACCGGTTAATGGCAATAGGCTCACCACCTATTCCATTGGGACCTAAACATAAATTCCTATATCCTCGAAGGGGTAGGCAGAGGTGCTAGCACCCACATTTCGCCAGTGTATATTTAACTTAATAATTAGTTAGTTCAATATCAAGCACACCAAAAAGAGATAACAACCAAAACTGACATTACTCCTGGTCAGAACGGCCATCGTACCACAAGCATAGTGTTAATACATATTTGCCTAACTCTTCAGCCATTCACAGGTGTGAATATGAATAAGAAAATTCGCCCTCAATATTAACCCTCCTAAAAATAATAAATTGAAATATATATCAGTCTAACCGTGTGAACGTCAACACTCGTTGTCACTACGATGAGTTCGACCCCCGCAGCGAGCTTTCGAGTAATTCAATTGTCGCCAGCCAAGGGTTGACTACACTTGATTAAGTAACAATGTCTCTTATTTTGCATAATTTAAAAAGAAAACTTTTATGTTTATGGAAGATTTTTTTTCTTCTAAATGGCTCACTCTTTGAGTATTTGCCAGTGTCAAGTAATTTGACAATAGTTAAAATGACTTCATAACTTCACGTTAACTGTAACCGGCCACGTTCAACCGTCAAATTCTATCAAAAAGATAACTTTAACCAAGCTACTAAATACACTAGTGCAACACAATCAGCAGAAACTATTACTCGTAGAATCAATATAACTGTTAATGTTAAATTAGACGTAAACGTTTACTTTAACAGGTAAGTAATTGGTGCAACTAAGGCTATGTTCTATAAAAGTTGACACAGTTTATTTGTTGCCATGCAATGAGTACCTATCCTAATCATAAGGGATTATATCGGTGTGCAATTGTTTTAGATAAAAGCGAAGCAAAGTGTCGTAAAAGTGGTCATAAAACAGCGGTTTTGTGTTTTGAAGCTTCTTGTTTCATTGTTTACATTTTCTTTCTATAGTCAATTGCTTTTTGCCGACTTTAAAGAAAGATAAAGATTTTATAATGAACCGAAATGGACGTCATCATCGTCGATTCATCATCTGACCGCTTTTGTTGCATTATTTTGAGTAGCTAGATGTAATGTGGTAATTTTTTTATATTTTCTTGTTCTGATTTATGCAAAACTTGCAAGTCCAAGACAGTTTAATCTTTGCTGCAACTATTCAAGTAAACTCGACGTTTACTATTTCAATAGTACTATTTCAGTAGTAGTATACGTAGGCGAAAATTCATTATAAGATAATATAATATGAAGGGCAGGGGAGAGGGGGTACCACTACTCAAGCCCGGTTTAATATTATGCAAGTGTGAAGAACGAATCTCGAGGCAGAGATATCTTCAGGAAACGCTGTACAGCACGAAATCGTATCTCCTTGCATAAGAAGTCTTTTTACTTTCTTTGAGGGGTGCGGTTAGGCATTCCTTTCTATGACAATTTTTTATATTTTACTATTGTTATTGTTTTATCGTTATCGTTATCGCAGGTTTATAAGTGCCCGGTTAATGGCAATAGGCTCGCCACCTATTACATTGGGACCTAAACATAAACTGGCGAAATGTGGGTGCTAGCACCTCTGCCTACCCCTTCGGGGATATAGGCGTGAGCTTATGTTATGTCATTGTATATATATATTTCCATTTCATATATCAACTCATTAGCAACATACATTCACAAGTTACATTCCTATCACCATTTCCGAAGTCAAATTCATACCATTACATTGTGCCAATACAAACCAATTACCAACACGCGGCTTCCCAAAACAATTCACCACTCGAAGGCATGATACATTTACGATTCCACCCCGGCAGGAAAGGGACGTGTTACCCCGGGTCCCGGGCCCCGGAATCACCCGGGGCCGGCCGTCCCGCTAATTGTAAAGTCAACATTGACTGCTCACAAAACTGTTTTCACTGATTGTTTGTGTTTTTTGGCAAGTGCATACACCCTTAGGGATGGAGAGGGTGTGAAGTGGAAGGTGTGATGTTTTTTTAGTTTTATGTTTGGCGGGAAAATTGTGGGACGCATAAGAGTCGGGTTCTGTTTGTATTCTAATGACAAAGTGACAGATCCATTTCCCAGGAGTATGGGGCTTCAAAATCCAAAATAATCTCACCTGCAAGCCAATACATCTCCTGTTGGACATAAGTAGTTCTAATACAGGCTATTCTATCGGTAGTTGAATGCAACAGGGATGGAGCTCGCGATTTTTACCTACTACGAAATAAATCTCAGAAAATATAAAAAGGTTGTCGTTGGTATTTATTATCTTCGTATATCCTAGACTCTAACAAGTAAAACATAGACTCAATAAAAAAGAACGTAAAAATGTCAAAAATGACAGCCCGCGTTTTTGTTTCACTGTCTTTTACTTCATTTTCATATTGAGTTTGGCATACATCTATTAGGTATTTGCCCAGGGTGAAAAAAACTTCAAATTTGAACAGTTCTGAAATAAAAATTGTTATTTAAACTTTTAATTAGTATCATTTTAGTGCAATAATAAATCATTTACATATTAATTATCGAGTAATAAATCTAATATTTCTTCTTCAACTCCAAAAACAATTTTATTCATACATTATATTTTTCCATCCCCAGATCAGCAAGAAAAATTGTGGAGTTGGAGTAAGTTAACAAAATTCTAGTTTAATATTATTTTTTTTCTTAACAATTTATCTTCATTTAGCACCATTTTCGCACAAAACCATAGCTTTTTTTATTAAATTAGGTTTTATTGACTTCCAAATAGCATAACAATTTATTTCTTAGATGCCTACTCACTAGCAATAAATGATTTTTGTATTGCGAATGGCTTGACAAGTTAGAGGTCCGCGGGCCAGCTAGTTTTACATCACTAATTTTCGTCCAGGTGATTTTTGAATTTCGAATTTGCTGGAAAATACAGAAGTTGAACTTCGGGTAGGTATTGCAAGTGAAATTTTATAGATAGGTATCGCAGCTGCCTAAATCTTAAATTTATACTGCTGTAAAAATTCAATATAAGTATTCCAACCGACTTCTACATTACCTCTCACCAAACTAACCCTCAAGCGATAGTGTTTGGTCGTTCTTACATTAGATAAAAAAATCTGATTAGTCTACTAAAATTCTAACAATCCCGCGGAATCCGCCATCTTGCCAATGCTTTTTACGGAAAGAAAAGAGTTGCTGATTGGTTGTTTAGACGTGGGCTCTCCATAACACATCTCGAGTTGAATTTGAGTTGTCTATTGCAAAAAATGACTTACCTACAATTACCAATATACCTAAAAATTAAGTACACCTAAGAACACATATGCCGTGATCATGGCGTTAGTAACAGCACTGAAGTATCGGTTAAACTCCGTAGCCAATATGGTAAATATCACTTTGAATTTTTGCTAACCAGCTATCAACTGTCACAGTTTCCACTTAACAGCACGTGCCGGGTGACGTCATCGCCTCACGTGTCGACACTCGGAGTGCCAGTGTAATTGAATTAGTGTATAAGCTTTCTGCGGGTAGGTGTGTTTTTTCAATAGTGAGTGGGTGACAATGTTATGTATGTAGGTTAAAAGGGAAGACTTGTACGACTGTCCCGAAAAAGGAGTGTTATGAGTTCATGTGTGTTTTATTATTTTACCATAATTTTGAATTTAAAATCTAAACATGCTTAGATGTCTACGTACCTATATAGCGTAGTACCTATCTTTAGAATGTTTTTTTTTAACTTTAGTGCGAAACCAAAGTTACTATTATCGATGTATTCTCCCCCCCCCCCCAAGGGGGAAGTATCAAGCTTTGATTAAGTGAGTTAAGCTATTCGAACCAGGTACCTCTCGAACTTACGACCAACTCCTTAACCACCAAACTACTAACGATTTTATATTTTCTCTAGTAACACTGGCTATATTCTTGAATATACGATGTATATGTGAGTCGCCTGAAGTTACCCAACGTAATTATTTCAATAAATTTAATACATCCTTCTCTATGGTCGTCACGCTAAAAATCGATCAGTCGTAAATAAGCAACCGTAAAGGCCACACGTGTCGTGCACGCGCGCTCTCTTTATCTGTTGGCACAGCAATTGGCGCTGAATAATTTCGTGGCCAAATAAATAATTCATTGGTTAACTTAATGGAATAGTACCTATTACAATAATAAATTGAAGTGGTGGGATTAATATTTTTCTTATTTTAGATAATATTATTGCCGTAGCAGTAAACAGAGTTATATTATGTAATCTATGCACATTCTTCTTACGTTAAATAAACCATACTAAGCATAAATATATAAATAAGTAAGGCTGCCTACAAATAAATACAGCAAATACTAAACGCGAGAATCGAACCCGCGTAGCAACGTAGCATTCTTCGAACTCTCTATCGCTACGCCACACTACTAACCTATTTAAAAAGTCCTCAATATGGCTGCCTTATTCTAATGAATGGTTTACGTGAGACCGATGACCGAGCGACTGCCATCAAACCTCCACAACTCACGTCGATATTCAAGTACTAATAATATTAAGCCCGTTTATTTACAACTACAAAGGTACCTATAGTTTAAAATACATATTAAAATTGAATATAAATCAAGTAGGTATTTACATGCATATTCGAATTAAATATTGTCGTAGAAGGATTTGTCGGATTTCAATTTGGGACCCTAAAACATAATGTTATATATTATATTAATACAATAATGTTATACATTATAATATAGGTATAAGTTTTATTCAAAATATGGATAATTTATAGTATGTGGTCACCATTATTCATCGCCCATCACTAATTAGCTCGGTATGCCCATTAAGTATGACATTGATAGCTACTACATTCACTATTAGAAAATTTAAAACTTCATGTGTGTGATTTCACTGACAGCTGTCATAGGACCCAAGCTACATTTAACAAAGTTGATGAACTTAATTCTTGAATTGGAATTGGAATTTGTGAAGTCAAATAGACGTGCCATAAATAAAAGAATTATTTTTGTAAATACACACATATTATATGTACCTACATAGAAACACCCACCCAGATCAATACCTACAAATATTTGCATTGTTTTAAGAATCGGAATCGAACCCGAGAGTCGAGATTCTTGCATAGCAGTCGCGTTCACTACAGCCACGCCACAGAGGTCGTCCTTAAAAATCGTCATTAAAAAAATATTTTATTTCCAATACTATTTGTTAAGAAAGGAAGATGCGATATTGACATCTTTCTTACACATTGGATTAACTTATCGTGTGACGGTAAGATAAACTTGTAACGAGTGGGCACCCGCGATAAGGGTCGGGGGTTCGATCCCAGCCGTGTATTATTGCTTTAATGACTAGCACTAAACCGTGGGGGCGTTTGTTTTCGTATCTAGTGAGCGAGTGGAGCGGTAAATTAATTTTAATGGGTTTTTGTTGGTGGGAGTTTGTGTTGCAATGGTGGTGGAAATGTGCAAGCGGTGCGGTTCGATTCTCAGATTAAGTAATTCTTAGTGTAGTAGTACTGTCGAATCGACGGCATTTTGGAGTTGTCATCGTGGTGTTGGGCTACTCATGGTGAGGGCCCAAGCATAGGTTTTGTCTTCGGGAAGGCTTACTACGTCCCCTCAATAGTACTAAAGCTAATAAGCGTTAAAAAGTGGATCTAGGACTGCATTTTGCAAGTTTTATTTGCAACACTTGCAATCAAAATTTGCGTTGGGATGAAAAGAGATAATTTTTTTTTATAAGCTCACGCCTTTATCCCCGAAGGGGTAGGCAGAGATGCTAGCACCCACATTTCACCAGTGTATGTTTAGGTCCCAATGTAATAGGTGGCGAGCCTATTGCCATTACCCGGGAACTTATAAACCTGCGATAAATACACACATAACTTCGAAAAGCATCGCAGTCATTGGTGTGTGCCATGGTAAACCTTGGGATCGAACTCGAGACCTCGTCTCAGCAGTCCATTACTCATACCACTAGATAAATAGGTATGATTATATAATGTACCTACATATACTTATGTCTTTATTCCTCTGAGACTAACAGACTGAAACAAGAGACCACCATCTGCTTCGGTCTTCGAACTCACACAGAATATTTTTTGAACATAAATTGAACCCACATAATATTGCAACTTAACACACGATAGCAATGATCCATTTTGGTTATTTATTAGATATTTTATTTACCAAAACACCCCAGCAACTGTTACGAATAAGCAATAATTTATTAGATATATTTCAATTTACCAACAACTCGGTTAGCACCCCTGAAACAGGGCTGCCACTGCCATATTATCATGCTAATAATATAATTCACTGTATACTGTACATATTACTAACAGAAACCACCCCTACTACTTATAAAATTAGGTTCAAAATTGAATAAAGCTATTTGTGTATTCCCCTTGTAGTAATCTATCACAACTTGTCATGTTTCGCACCCCTAGTTCAGTGTTGCCAGCGCAATTTATGTGTTAACATGATTTATGGGACCTTCGAATGGGCTGCGTATTTTATTATTTAGGTACTAGGTACGTTTATACGTTATATTATATACTTAACTGTAATATATATGGAATACTTATTATTATACTAGGAAAGTTGACAAAGAAGTTTCACTATTGGAAGAAAACTATTCTAACGGTTTTCTAAGACGTGGTGTAATGTATTGATATTATTTGTACTCTATGCCCTACGTTACGTTTCGTTTCAAATTTTTTTCCCAAGTCTATTCAATATTTATTTGAATTCACTTAGTTTTGCACACCATTACCTAGAACAAAATCGAGCAATGCCCTCTAAACAGAAGAAAAACCAGCAACAAAATAACCAAAGTTTCAAAACAATTATTATCACCGGTTCCCTATCATCGAACGATAATCAAATAGGATGTTTCTACCCTCAAGCAAGAATGCTCTTCTAAAATAACAATCCGGTTTAAATCCGAACGCGCCCATTAAATCCCCCTCCGAAACGTCAAAAGTGACAGTTGATGTTAGAGACGTTGCCGCCTTTATGGAGAACGGAGGTTCAAAATCACAATGTTCTGTTTTTATTTTTGTTTTGTTATTTTTAATTAATATGCTAATTTTACTACTATTAATGCAATAATACTGTGATAATTTTCATTATAATATAAGTAAGAACGTTATTTCAATAAATATGTACAGTATTCCACAGTGTGACGACAATGTCCGACATTTTTTAATGCCTTTCCATTTTTGAATTTCGAAAGCTCCATATAAAATATTCAGTAAGTGACCACAGCCAATAAAAAATAAAACCTATATTCAATCCATTGTAAAAAAACATCTATTCTATTGTCACAAAATGGCATTTTTTAATCCTTCGCAGCTGTGCCACCCCTAAATGTATTTTACACGTCATTACGATACCGTAGGGGTGTACCGTACCAAAGGGACGCACGAGGTCAAATACCGTGAAAAACGGGAAAATAATGTGTTTGCACCCTTTTATGTACTCGGCAAATTAGCTTGATGATATTGCAACACTGTTTATTTTATATGATTTACTTTTTTAAGTTGTGACTTCTGTGTCGTGTCTTGTTCCAGATTGTTAATTTTTAAAACTGTGCACGGGCCTTTGAGTTCGTTAGCCTGTAATTTCAGCATTCAACACAAAAAAAAAACAAAACATACCTATATAGAAATAAAAGAAGTATTTTCATCGACTTAAATTAGGAAGGCACAAACGGGCTTTCAGGACCCAACGTCGCCCCTTAAGCCCTTAAGGAAAATTTCAAATGCTCAAGACATGGTCCACTAGCTCAGCAGAGTAACTATTACATTTGCTGCATCAGTGGTCAGAGCTTTTCTCCTGTAAGGGACTGATTGCGGGTTCAAAACCAGTCTGAGCATTCTTAAATTCAAAATTTCCAATCGATTCGAATAGTTAGCATACATTGATTCCATATACTTATTAAGTTGGAAGAAGCTAATACTGCGCCTTTGCCCTTGTGAAATCTGGAAACAGCAACTCACTTATTTAAAAAAAACTATTGCCGTAACCCAGATTCATGGCAACATCAGTAATTTGACGACAGTAAAAACACCCAGATATCGGCTAGATCTCTCTCGAAGCTTAGTAACAGGAGCCCAAACACGGTTCCGCACTTAGCACACGATGCTACAGCCAAGATACTGTCAATGGGTCGAAAAGTGTGACCAGGGTTATCGGACAGCGAAATTGTAAATGAGGTTATCTTTGGAAGTTTGACCTCTTTTCTTATAATGTGTACTCACCATTATCTTGAAGTGGGGGAGGGAAAGGCATAGGAAAGTAAAAAACAGGCTCAGATGAAGAAAGTCGGTAAATTTAAATTGGAATCAATATTCAGGACAAATTTGAAGACGTATGTAGACAAGAATTTCGGCTATCCAGATACTCCATTCAGTGATATTACGTTCTAAAACTGTGTGATTTAAAAAAATAATCCCTCTTTTTCCTAAGTAAAAATGTTTCTTTTGCTTAGATAGGTACCTAACCTATATTGTATATATACTTAACATTATAACATTTGTATAAAATCTTATTGAAGACAATCCGGCAAATTTTTCGCGGAAAATATCGAAGTGCAGCCTGCTACTTCGTCTGATATAATTTAGCTAGTAAAGTATAGTTAAGTACAGACAAAATTGAATCGCAATTGAATTGGAAGGACTAAAGATGGAGGAAAATTTAACATAGCTGCTATTTGCTGCTAATAAGTTAATCTAGTACCAATACATACCTATTAAGTAGACCGTCTACATCATGTCATTTTCACAATGGGTCACAAAAGCTGCACTACTTTTGTATGGAACGGGCGTGAATGAAAACTATTCCAAATGTACCACATATTGTCTGCTCCCAAAACTTCGACACGGAACCCCAAAAACGCGCCATGGCTCTAGGATTAGCGGGCCATTGTCAGATGACAATCACAATCTATCCGTCTTTCTCTAACCTACCGAACGAGTGTACGTCAAACAGAGACGGCAACATATATTTATTTTCACTTTTCAACATGTGACAAGTTTCGAATGAAATTGTTTGTTTGTATATTCACAATGGAGTATCGCTAGCCAGTTCAAAATGGATATGTTGTATTATTTTTGTATTTTTAATCCGTTATGGAGAGTTCTCTTTTCGGCGAACTAAAAGTACCTACCTATCTAAATTAAATTCCATAAACTGATTTAATAATAAATAGGTATACCTACCTATATTGTTGTGTCAAAAGTGAGAGGCTACACAACTAGATGGATGGAGGACAAAAGATGACGGTTTTTTTATCATCCGCAAAATCCTCACGGATACCACGACTGGTTATATCCGGACTCGAACCGACTAAAACGCCCACCGTGTTCGGGTCTTCGGTTGCCGGAGATGAGATAACATAAGTCAGACTTACCTATCTCTCGCAACCCGTGAAGACTCCTTGCCTTGGCGTGGTAACCACGGTGTCCCCATCTAGCCCCCGGGTATGAGGTGGCTCGATACGATATTTTTTTCGTAAGTAACAATATTTCTTATACCTAGGTACTTAGGTACAATTGTATAAAATCTTATTGAAATGAAAGATAATCCACTACACAGTCTTCACCATCATTAATATATTCCAAAATACACTGGTGATATCCAAGACAGTCAGGCAAATGCCTCTTTCAATGTTCCGTGTAGCAACTCAAGCAACGCCAGACTAAAAAACTCACTTTCCAATCTATTCAGATCTGATCATACCTAATCTCCTAACAATAACTCAAGCAATAACTAGGTAAGAAACAAAATATCTTAAAAAAAATCAACATCCTAATCTCAAAACAAAAAGACATTCCAAAAACATAAAGAATTACTCTATGCTCACTCTAGTTGTCTATGGCAAACAAAGGCGTGCGTTCGAGCGCGCGACACGCAGTCTGTCTATGACCATTCAAGTGGTAACATGTAAAATAACATGCGTCAAAGCTATTTATCTTAAACTTTGACACAACGACCCTGCTAGATATAATTTGGAGATGATTAACGAGACGTAGCTAGGCTAGTTAATGATTTTTAATTTCAATGAGGATTACATCGCATTAGTAAACGTATGACCTGCTTTGTTTGTTTGTCTTTTACACGTATTTATATGAGTAATGGCGGATAAATTCTTCTAGTTGGATGACACAGTTTTATTCTCTTTTCTTGGAAGTACAATTGTGTTCAAACAGGAGTTGTACTATTCAACGATTCTGTCATTGAATATTTTGATATGAAATATGAAAGGCGGTTTATCTTACTCCAAATTCCACAGGGGGTTGCCTGGAGACCTAAGAATACGCCTAATAAAGTAGTAGGTACCATATTGTCTTCTCTGAGATTGTTTCTTGACTGTTTTTGTCATTTGTACCAACAGGGGAAAAAAATATCGCTTTATTGCTAACAGTATCTCTGGTACTTACTATCTGGCACCTACCTTACCTTATCTATAATTAGTAGATTTGAGTTCGTCCACCATCGTTGCATTGCACTCCGTGCTATCTCGTAAAGACAGCCCAATACTGCACTACTGCAAATAGAGAGCGCATATTTTAGGTCCACAAATCATGCCTATACCTATAGTAACATAACATAACATAAACTCACGCCTATATCTCCGAAGGGGTAGGCTGCTAGCACCCACATTTCGCCAATTAATGTTTAGGTCCCAATGTAATAGGTGGCGACCCTATTGCCATTAACCGGGCACTTCTAAACCTGCGATAAATACACACATAACTTCAAAAAGCATCGAAAAGTCATTGGTGTGTGCCATGGTACAGCCTGGGATCGAACCCCAGACCTCGTCCCAGCAGTCCATTACCCATACCACTACCGCTACCTATAGTAAAACAAGATTAGGTTATTACATTAAAAAGAAACACACACAAAGCGACGAAACCATAAGAAAGAGTTAACAGTTAATTATTTGTATTAATTATATATATATTAACCAAATCACCGTAAGATTTTAATTCCATTTTTAAAGAAACAACTTGTTTTTTTTAAATTTGAAAGAAAGCATTCCGTTCGGGAGCCGGTCTCGATTAGCATAATATGATGAGTGGACAATTAACGCCATTTTTATTAATAACCATAGACACGGGAAAACCGGTCTATAGTGACGCGACTTGATCGATAGTAAACCAATATCGATAATTGTTGTCGATAATTCATTGAAAGGTTATTTACAATCGAAATATTGATTAACGGACGTCATAACTTTTTTTTTATTTTATAATATCACGCCTATATCCCCGAAGGGGTAGACGGAGGTGCTAGCACCCACATTTCGCCAATTTATATTTAGAAAACATAAAACATAAACTCACGCCTTTATCCCCGAAAGGTTAGGCAGAGGTGCTAGCAACCACATTTCGCCAGTTTATGTTTAGGTCCCAATGTAATAGGTGGCGAGCCTATTGCCATTAACCGGGTACTTATAAATAATTCACAAAATATAATTCACAGTCTTGATGGTTCGGGCAAATAATATATGTAGGATAACTCTCTATCATAAATATTACCAGCTGATAACCCTCGCTAAGATTTTTTTTTATTTATGGCACATCAATTTGACTTCACCTCGCCTGATGTTAAGCTGAAGTCAAAGTCTCATGAAAGAGGGTCACCATTGCAAACACGTTCAGTGCTATAATGGTGGCGCTCAGCTTGACGGCCTCATCAGACGCTTTTTCACGCTCCGCTTAAAGGAGATAATTTAAAGAAGCTTTACTTTTGAATGTTTTCTAAGACTGCTAATTTTTAAATTATATTTTCTCAACCTATGTGCAAAGTAACATTCATATTACAAATGAGGTCTTCATAGCTTGAATATTGAATCTAGATATATTTGATTTTGAGGTTTGTCTCTATAGTAGACACATCCTAAATATTTTTCAATAGGTTTATTCTCGCTAGGAAAATATAAGTAAAATAAGTTGCTTAGGTCCAAATAGCACGAATTTGATACAGCTCCTTGTACTTCTTTTTCGTTTTGATACAACTAATGTTACAGTACGCAAGTGGCTGAAGAAATTTTGAGAGACACGAGTGCGTGTGGTCTCAATATCAATCCATTATCTTAAAAAGCTTTTTAATTATGTTAAGTAAATGCAAAGCAAAGATGTTTCCATTTAGCTGTTAATACCTATTAGAAATTTGTAATTGACATTATCGATATTCAGAAATTTACATCCAAAATTTCTCAACGCCACAACACATTTCTCTCATCTCAAACTAATGTCAATACCATAATTTATCATAAATGTATTCAAATCTGTCCATCATACAAAACATATAAATCTTATTTTTACTCTGTTTTATTAATAATTACATATCTGTAATCTTATTAGAATTACAGATTAATAAAAGAAGTATTCGTATTATGTGTCACATCACTATGCAACCAATTTTGAATACAAATAGGTTGAGGTTTTATATTATTTTATTGATATCGTTCGAGACTTAAAATATCGAATAAATAATTTGTTTTGTTGCACAAGTTATACTACGTAAGATAGAAGGCTAAGCCATCAAACTAAGTATATTACTTATAATAAAATACCTCGTAAACGTTCGCTATGAAAGTCAAAACAGTTTTATGTCTTTAGTTGTACTTACGATTGCTTTCGTCACTATACAGGGGGCCTAGACAAAGTACATTTCTATTGGCTACATCGTCAATAGAAACGTCAAATATGTATAGGAGTGACATTAGTTGTAGAAATGTCATGTAATCCAAACTTTGTCTGACAATAGAATATCGCTAGCCCGTGCCTCTAGCACGAACCACTATCGAATATGTTCAGCTGAAATAACGCGGGCTCTGCGTCCTATAAGCTTACGTATACGAAAGTAACTAGCGTAGTAGCACGCAGCGAAGATCTACTCCTTTTTTATTTAATTACTTCTCCATTAATTTAATCCTTCATTTTTTAATTACTTTCAGAAGATATCAAGCTATGGACATGCTCACAGTACTTGCTCTAGAAAACCGAAAAAAGCTGATCTAATCATTGCCTAATAAAGAGTCATGTGCTATAGATAAGTTTGTTAATTTCAACTCCAAAACGACTTAAACGATTGGAATAAAATATTAGTTTAAGAGAGGGTAATGACTTCTAACATAGATTGCGCTCTAGTCAAATTATTAAACTTAATAATTGATTTATGGTATTTTTGTACCAGTTATGTGGTATAAAAGCTATAAATTCGAAAGGTGACTCATATGAGGTCACACTCAGACAGTTAGTTTAATAATAAAATCTTGATATTATTATTATTGTAACAAAAAGTGAATAGAAACCTACTTAGGTATGTTAAAATTATCATTTACATAATTAAATTGCATATTTATAATTTAATCGTTTATATATTTTAATTAATTTAACACATTCAATTGAATAATTAGATCGTTCATTTCCATATAATTAAATATTGTATCATATAATTAAATCGTTCGTATGATTTATGTGGTCTATATAATAACTATATTCGCTTACTCCCCTACTCATTACATAACTTTACTTTACCTTTATTCTCTTATCTGAAGCCCGGCTGAATAGGCATAGCCATAGCCACCTAACAAGATATTTGTTGTGGATATAGCTAGCATATTTTTTTTTATTTATGGCACGTCAATTTGACTTCACCTCGCCTGATATTAAGCTGAAGGCAAAGTCTCATGCAAGAGGGTCACCATTGCAAACACGTTCAGTGCTACAATGGTGGCGCTCAGCTTGACGACCTCATCAGATGCTTTTTTGCGCCCCGCTTAAAGGACCCGGGACTGTAGGAAGAAGGAAACACGTGCGCCGGTAAGGAATTCCAGGACTTAATGGTGCGGCAGAGAAAAGACTCACCGAATCGCTTGGTTCTTGATGGAATATACTTATATCGTAAAAATATACATACAAGGCACATAAGCCATTGCAGTAGTCAAAGACAACATCCTTCCGCGGACTGCAATTGTTTTTCCCATCTTCTTCTTACTGTCCTGATATTTCCTTGAAATGTCATTAATCTGATAAAAATAATAATAAAATAAAAAAGCTAGTTAATTTTGATCTATTAAGGCAGTTATCCACGGTGCGCATTTCTGCAGGCGCACTGTAAAAGAGTGTCGATTGCGAAAGTGCGGGTGTCGGATGATCGGCTTCGAAAGAGACTCAAAAACACTTTCTACGGTACATTATTGATCCTGCACATTATATTACGCACGGAAGGTGACCACGAATATCACAAATTGCTTTTCATGGTGCGATCTACTTCGAAGCCGTGGATCCGATGCACCGCTACGAGATAGTCACATGATACTATATCCTTATTTGTGTCAACCCTAATGTTGTGCTAAAGCAGTTATTAGGCAGACAAATTGTGGCGTGTGTTACATATTATGTTAAGACAGAGAAGGAAATGCTTTCTTTTATGGCTTCCCAAAGCTACCAAAAGCTTTCTAGTTAAAATCTAAATAAGTAAAATGTTGGCACGCAGAAGCATTTGGCAACACGTGGATTAGTCGACGTTTCCGCACCCGTTCAATTACGCACCGTGGAAAACTGTCTTTAGTATTTATAGTCGATAAGGAAACAGAGATCCAGGTCATAAAATTATCATAGTAATATGCTTAGGTATCTGCAGAGCAGTGGCACTCAACACTCATTAAATTTTATATTATTTATTAATGGATTGCATATTTAAACATTTATACCTTCGCTATGATATTTCTGTTCCGTTAATCTATTGCAATAAATTCAATATACTTACATTTATTTACTAATATTAATAGATATACCTATTACTCCGGTTAATAACCTATTTTGTGGTATACCATAGACTTGAATATTAACTTAAGTACCCATCAGACAAACCAGCAGCAAGGTAGGCAGCACGAATGTAGCGTCCCTAGGGGTCTAGACAAAATGCATTACTATTGGCGATGTTATAGAAAGGTTGAAAATGAGAGTGACATTAGTTGCCGGAATATCTTGTGATCCAAACTTAGTCTGACGATTGAATATCGCTAGCCAGTGACACTAGCACGAATCACCATCGAATTCGTAACGTTAAACGTTTATTACGAAAGTGTTTGTGCTAGTTCCTTCTACGCACGATATAACACATAACATAATATAAGCTCATTGGTCAAACCACGGTAAAACCCGGTATCGAACCCGAAACCTCGTCTCAGCAGTCCATTACTCATACCACTAGGCTACCGCGGTTTACCCATACCACTAGGCTACCGCGGTACTACATACATTATTATTTTTCTAAATTTTTGTATTCTTGTAAATTAATGTCAATTTTCCATTTGTCCCCAGGTGTAAATCCTCGGAAACAGAGACGAGAGCGTACAACGTTTACCCGAGCCCAGTTGGATGTCCTTGAAGCGCTGTTTGGGAAGACCAGATACCCTGATATTTTTATGAGAGAAGAAGTCGCCTTGAAGATCAACCTTCCAGAGTCTAGAGTCCAGGTAAGGGAGTTCAATATTTTTGTTATATAATGTAACTAGCTGACCCGCGCAACTTCGTCTGCGTCACCCCGTTTTTGCAACATTTTTCATTCCTGCTCCGCACCTGTTGGTCGTAGCATGATGTTATATACATATAAACCTTCCTCTTTAACCATTCTATCTATTAAAACAAACCGCATCAAAATCCGTTGCGCAGTTCTAAATATTTAAGCATACAAAGGGACAAGAAAAATAGGGACAGAAAACGCGACTTTATTTTATACTATGTAGTGATGATGGAGAGTAGTATAACACATCACATCGGTTAACTAGACCAGTTCTAAGAAGACCTCTTGGTGATGTCTGTCAAATTTGTAAAGGTGCGTCCAGATTTGTGACATGAACAACGGACTGGACAGCGTGACATCAAGACAAAACGTAGAGTGTGGACGTAACAAGTTGTGGCACATGGACACACAGACTAGAGTTGTGCTGACACGGCCACCAGTCGATCAATGATTTCATTTAAGCTCAGCTATCACGCAGCTGAATATGCGACGGACACGCACTTCTGACACGGTCACGGCAAAATGTTAAGTAAATGTAGATGCGGCATAACATAACTAGTTGGGTTTGTCTCACTCGCGTTCAAGGCATAACTACAACGAAGCAGAACTTAGATGTTTTCTGTAAAGCGACTGCCATATGACCTTCACAACCCTTTAGCGATGTAAGTCAAGTAGACCAGTTGTCGAACTTTTTGAGACTGCGACTACCCGTAATGACTATATTATGTTCGTATTGGCAATCGTGACCGATGGACCCGACTTTAATGTGCTCTTCAAGGCATGGATCTCCAAGAACTCCATGTATTAGTGTAATCGCATAAAATTTTAAAAGTGTTTATAGATTTATAATATCAATATCGAATGTCGGTGAAATTCCAAGTTTGAAACCGAACACGTTTATAACGAATTCCTAAAAGCTTCATAAGTACTTAACAACTCGACGCGACGCCGCACCGCAAAACAATCGAATAATTCGATTTTCAAATTTCACAATCAGAACGTAATTCGATTGGTCGCTCTAATGCCCTATCCGTGTATAAATGGAACGTTTGAACGAATTAGAAATCAGTCAACCGTTGTTCGCTGTCGGAGGTAGACGGATTTTATTATAACTTTATTTTTTAATGGCCTTTTGGGTGGCTACCATTATGATGGATTATATTCATATTAGATGCTCTATCTTAAGTTAATTGAAACTTAATAATGCTCGGCTTTTCTCCGCTAGCTTGATAAGAAAGGTTTATAATATATTAAAAAGATTATGATTATAATAAGTAGGTTTTTGATTATGCAGTTTCTTTTTAATAGTCGAAACGACGTGTGTGATTCAGAGATAGTTTGTTCCGAGTCGAGGTATATTTTGTAGCCGTTAATTGTAATGTAATGTCATAACATTGACCATGAGCTAAGTTACGTGTAATATTAGATTAATTAGGTTTAAAAAGAATATAAACAAGCGGATAATGACTCATTGTTACTATGAATAGTGTGTGTATAATTGCAATATAATGGTCAGAAAAAGCGTGTAAATAGGGCTGTCTAGACCCACATTTTTTTTTTGATAATATCAAGCTTATATCCCCGAAGGGGTAGGCAGAGGTGCTAGCACCCACATTTCGCCAGTTTATATTTAGGTCCCAATGTGGCGAACCTATTGCCATTAACCGGGGACGCACTAAAATATTAGTTATTAAATATTGTCTATAGCTGAACTAGTTTAACTAGATTGTTTTATAGATTCTAGAATTCAAACTCAAATATACCTACATGAGTAGGTATACATTGATTTGTATACCATCATCATTTCAGCCATAGGACGTCCCCTGCTGAACATAGGCCTCCCCCATCGACTTCCAATCCGACCGGTTTGTACCCCGTCCACTGCCACTTCAGCTTGCTAATCCGGTGGGCTATGTCGGCAACTTTCTTTCTTCTAACGATCTCCTCATTTCTGATTCGATCTCACAGAGAGATTCCGAGCATAGCTCTTTCCATAGCTCGCTGTGTGACCTTGTGCTCTCTTATGAGGCCCACAGTGAGGGTCTACGTCTCGGCACAATAAGTCATCACTGATCACGCACTGTTATACTTAGAAACACTCAAAACCAATACTATACATGTAGGACACGACGGTATCTCCCGTCCGAAATGAGCTGTCCAACTGGGGAAGTACCTCCGCCCTACAGAAGACCGCGGTCATAATAACCATCGTGTTGTGTTCCCGCCGGTAAGTAGGGTAGCCAGAGCTCACTATACCCCTCCTTCCCCTCCCCTTCCTAGCCTCCCCACCCCTTCCCAGCTCTCCCCCTTTCCCTTCAGGGTGGGCAGCGCGTGTGTGACACCCTTAGTGTTGCACACGTTCATAGGCCACGGTGGCCGCTTTCCATCAGGTGGGCCGTGTGCTTGTCTGCCACCTACGTAGTATATAAAAAAAAAATTATGATAAAATAATGTTACTGGATGATTTCATAGTTTATTCTATGTTTACATTAGTTTTCTAAGCCTTTGTCCGTTGTTGGCGGCAGATCCATATTTTCATTGTTTTATATCGTCACTTTATGACGGCACGTTACTATCCATAGTTTATTTTTGTTGGTTTTTAATCAAAAACAGAACATCCGCATCACAATTTTATCCATCTCTATGAGTAGCGCAAATTGTGTTTGTAGTTGCTAGGCAAGCATATTCATACATATTCATGGATGCAAATATTTTACACTGAATGGAGATCAAACCCGCGACCTTCAACATAGCAGTCGAACCCTGTACCACTACCAAACGTCAAAATAAAACCCGACTACATCCGTGACTATAATAATAGTTAATTAAATCAAATAGTTTTAATTACCACAGCTTATCAACAATCATCCCCATCTTCATTAAATGCAGATTTCGATTGTAGAATGTGATGAGAGGTCCCTTGGGCCCCTTACTGTCCGTTTGACTGTCAAATGGCCCCTACCATCGTTAGCAAATGATGCTGTTATCTATTTGAGATCAAAACATGCCAATTTGTTTGATTCTTTAGGGATTTTTTGTTGTATTTTTAACTAGGTAGTATAGAGAATGTGTTGATTTTTTTTTAGCAATAATATCACTACAACATAGTATAAAACAAAGTCGCGTTCTCTGTCCCTATGTCCCTTTGTACGCTTAAATCTTTCAAACTACGCTACGGATTTTGATGCGGTTTTTTAATAGATAGAATCGTTAAAGAGGAAAGTTTATATGTATATAACATCATGCTACGACCAACAGGTGCGGAGCTGAAATGATAAATAGAGCAAAAACGGGGTGACGCAGACGAAGTTGCGCGGGTCAGCTAGTAAAATATAAAATTAACCTTTTACCTCGTTAGTATAGAAACTAATATCGATAAATTCTTAAATATTTTGACCAATCATGTAATACTAACATTGATGCGATGGGATATACCTAAATAGTGTATGTTTAGATAGGCTATGGACCGCCGTTAGGCATACCTATCTTATTTATAAAGTTTGTGAAAATATTCCGATCTTTGCTACATGTTCGTTTGCTTCAACGGTTGAACGAATCTGGGTGAAATTTGGTGCAGGGATAAATTATAGTCCGATATAATACTTAGACGGTTTTTATCCCTGGATTTGGTTTGGCTATCTCAACAATAATCGCAGAATTAAAACATATTGTCCTTACCTTTGTCACAACTATTGGTTTAACTGGTAGTATTAAACAATAAGTTTAATGCTGCGTCTACATTCACGTAACATTTTGCCGTGACCATGTCAGAAGTGCGTGTCCGTCACGTATTCAGCTGCATGTTAGCTGAGTACAAAAAAAACCATCGATCGACTGGGGGCCATGTCAGCGCAACTCTAGCTCGTGTGCCTATATGCTACAAGTTGTTACGTCCACACCATTGATGTATAAGGGGGGGGATGGGCCCTACCTACAAAACGCTGTGTCCTACCTACGTTCCATTTTTATGAATGGACGTTTTACTACGTTAGTGCTGTGCCTTCTACTATCGCAGAAGTGGTCGATTTACGTATACTAATACGATTGTGTTTACCGTTTATTAACGTGTATTAACTTAACAAGACCGGTAACATGCTACACTTATGAGATAATATTATAATTCTTATTTTTATTATAATTTATATATTTCTTACTATTCCAAATGACTTTTATTTTTTAATGAATCATACACGTAAACACAACAAAACACAACTGGGACCGAGATAAATGCAATATTCTCTTGCACTTCATGCATTTGCACTACTTACTATATAAGAAATCATGCCGTCACTCACACAAAAACCGTTTTCTAGCTGCTCGTTTCAATTTTCGAAATCAAATATCTTCAAAACTACATAATTGTGTTAAGAAAGTTCACTTTAACAATTCTTCATAATCATTATGGATATTAAATTTTAAATGAGCAGTCATCGGCTCATCGTTCGTCGATAAATCTTTTTCTTGAAGTACGTCACTAGTATGCTAGTTGTAGTAAAAGACTAGAAAAAATTATGAATGACAAGGCGCAAAGCATTCATAGATTTTGGTGACCTTGGCACGCTGTTCTTCCTTATAATAGTGCGTTAGGGCCGCCCTGTGGTCCACACTCAATTTTTTGTCTTGATGTCACGCTGTCCGGACCGCTGTTCATGTAACAAGTCTGCTTAAGATGATTTCCTAATTTCGCATCCCGTGATTTTTACAATACAATACAATAATGTTGTGCAAATAAATGGGCAGAAAACAAAAATACATAAGATACAAGCATCATCCGACATCAATATCACAAGCGCAATGCAACCGAAAATAAATCATTTAGACAACGCCATCTGTTGTAAATTTTGTTGAACAACACAAAAAGCGCTATTAACTCATTATTAGGGGTTGTGTAGCTTGGATACAGGGGTAGTAATCCCCTGTAGGTATGGGTAAGCACGATAGTACACTGGCGTCGTCTTTGGTGACTCTGCGATTCATTATCGGAGAGGTATCGTGCCTCTCCGATAGTGAATCGTTAAAGTTTCGTGTCGGAGTCATGATCGGTATACCGCTTCAGATGAATTACTTACGTAATTATAATTAAGTATATTTAATATATTAATTTAATTATTAATTATTGCTATAACATTACTGAAAGTTTGTAAAAATGTTAGGATGTTTGTTAATCACAGTACATAGTCTAAAAGGCCTCCCTAGAGTATTGGTTGTTTCGTAAAACTTACTGGATATGTTTTGTGATGTCTGTGGGAAGAAATCCTGCCTTCTTCTCTTTCTTGTTTCCTTCTTCTGCACTGACAGCTCAGAAACTCTTGAACTTCACCTCCTCTCCCTCCTCCCCTCTACGTGATTGACACGTAGTAGCACGAATATGCTGCCCCTGGGGTCGTGACGTTACTGTCGCCTATGGAAGACGACAGTGGCATGTTTACTGTGTATCCATCAGGTGGGCCATGTGCTTGTCTGCCACCTAAGTGGTATGAATAGAATAGATTATAGTGTTGAATGTCACCTGTCATAACCGTCAAAATGCATGTCAATCGCATACATTGAACATTATTTTATATTCTTTTCCAAATTTGAATTTTGATTTTTGTATGCAATGACTTTTTTTATCACAGAAAAAGGTTATCATAGATTGCAGGAACGAGATTAAAAATTCGACATAGGCAAAGCCGCACAGCTTGTTCTTCTTCTGTCGAATCGATAGCATTTTTGAGTTGCCATCGTGGTGTAGTAATTTATTTCACAGCAGCGCCGCTACTCACGGAGAGGGCCCGAGCATATGTTGTTAATTTATATTTTTCTAGGTGTAAGTAATCCTCGTAATCACCAGTAGTGTATTAACATACAGCAAAACGCACCAGTTATTTGGGTCAATATCAACAATACGTATTTTTTGTCAATTTTGGTGGCGGAATTTATTCTTTGGCTTTTGTAAAAAATAAGGACGCAGTTTAAAAATAGATAGTCATAGTTAGAAGAATCTGTAAGAGGGCTGCAAATCGATCAATAACTTTATGAAATAATTCAGTTTTAAGTTCAGAGTGGCACCAAAATTGAGATTCGCCCACCAAACTTGAAAATCAGTGGAAGCAAAATTTAATTTCTTTCACAAACCTCAATCTCGCCAACTCAAACCCACAGATTCTTAGGAGTTTAGCAGTATGTAATTCAAAGGATAATAAAACTCCATTGTGAAAAAATATTTTTCATTTTATGTAATCACAAAAACCATAATTCTATTTATTGCAAACAAAATTAGGTAAAAACTAAGAAAACCAATATGAATAAATATAAAAATATTTTAAATATTGGATTTTAACCCTTAAACTGGTAGAGGAAACTAGTCATGCGATTGAGATGAAACTCAGTTATGGGATGTAGGTCTTTATGTTTATATTAATTATGCCATAAAAAATAAAAATTAAGAAAAACTTGGAAAAATTATGATGAAAATTTTTAAAACAAGGAACAGCACACCAGGGCACTTCCACTTCGCATTTGTCGCATTGTTTGTTGGACCTTTTGTTTGTGGTCGCGCTGCTACAAAGTCGGCAGCGCCTATAGGTGTCTTTACCTTCTGGTAAGTGCTCACTAACATTAGCAAATCGGATATCTTCAGGAATTCCAAAAAGTTTCTTCTTGCGACTGACTGCCTCTACACTATATTTTTTTTCTTTGCCAAAAATTTTGGAAGAGATGAATATTTTCGTTTTCGAAATGTCAAGTTATTTACAAGTTCTCTGGCAAGCCTGAACATCATTTGGCTCATAGGATTAAGCACTCTTGAATTTTTTGAGCACAATATATTGGAATTTGTGATTGCCACATCAAACAAGAAATAAAACAATCATTTCCACCATTTCCTATTTTGATGAGCGACATGGATGGGTGGAGTCGATAGATTTGACTAGCAAAAAGCCGTGTAGCTTTTTGCTGGTGTAATCTATCAACTCCACCCATTCGCTTTGAGTATTCTAAAACTGAGCGTGGACAGGAAAAGGATTTTTTACTACAATCCTTTTGTGTTCGGTGACAAATAGCCTCCTCTTTTAGGTGAAAGCTGTACTCAAAATGATCACTAATTTTGTGTCCTTCCAGATGGCAAACCCCACATTTTTCCGAACTCAACTCAAGACATCTAGGATTTTTTTGAAATCTCTGAAGTGTCATAGTCTCAGCAATCTCAGGGACACATAATGCTGGATTACTAGACCAGTAGTCTACAATTGATGGTAATTTGTGTATCCCCATTTGTATTAGCATTCCAAGTTAATCCTTCAGTTCATTTTTAGTAATTTCGGTATAGTTTCTTATATTTGATTGTCTTGCAAACAAGTTCGTTTGAACTAGCAGGTTTTCAATAACTTCACTATCAAAAAATGATTCGAAAAAAGCAATTGGTCTTGATCTACTTGGAAAATGAATCTGCGATTGAAGTTAGTGTTCATCAAATGAAGGCACATTTACATCATTTGTCCTTCTTCTTTTTCCAGTCTATTTCATCTTCACCAGAATCGGGTTCCTCCAAAAACAAAAGGCCCTACCTTTTGTTGGTGGTGGTGACACGAGATGTAGAATTAAGAGGTGCGGTATTGACATGAGTTGTAGAATCAAGAGGTGGTGCGGTGGTGATACGAGATGTAGAAGCTAGAAGTTGGGCAATGGCAGCGCTAGATGTTGCAGCACAAAGTACTCTGACACTTCTTTCTCCTTCTATTTCATTTTCTTGACAATCTGTTGTATTATCAATATCCATGGTCCTGTTGTTGGTCTCTGTATCGGTTTCGTCTTCACTATCATATTCAACATCTTCTTCCTATTCATCCGTAGCTTGTTCGGGCCCATGCTTTCCACGTCTTCTCTGTCTAGTATATTTACTAACCATTGGTTCCAAAATAACGATACGATCTCATCATCGTTCAAAGATACGACGTCGTTCATCGTCGGACGACACGATTGTGGTTGTTGGATAACACGCCCGTGTTTTCCAGCGATGAACGAGACGTTGTACCGTTGTACAATGATGAAGTCATGTCGTTATGTTGGAGCCAGATCCTAACTGGTATATAATACAGTACATTTAAATATTTTGGTGGCAAGTTTTCAATTTTGGTGGCGAAAAACGCCACCAAAACCACCAAAATTGAGCCACCAACATTGAAACCAGGCGTAAAATAAATCTCTAAAAATAGAGGGTTTAAGTTACAATTAAAATAATAACAATGATGTATGTGTAACCTAAATCACTACCTATAATGTGTACTTAACTGGTAAAACACTTTGTATTCAAGAGCAAATCGTTCCACCAAATATTGAACTATTCTTGTCCCTCTGCCCGTTTAAAATGTAACTTACCTTTTTGGCAGGCAATCACAATACTAAATACACAACTGTCACACGCAAGTGCGGGCGCACGATTGAGGGATGAGCAGTAAATAGGTCGCATCGATCTCACACGCACGTAACTTTGATTTATAGTTAATTGAAAAAGTGATACTAAAAATCAGATTTTTGCTTGGACAAACTTTGATTCGGGTATCCTGCGCTTTAAAATAATATTTTCTGATATGTTTAAATTGTTTTAAGATAATGTGTTTTGTACATATAGATACGAAATATTTTTTTTTATTAATCCTTCATGGTTTTGGTGTAGTGACTGCATTTATGTAAAAAAAGGGAAATGGGACAAGCCACCAAACTTGAATTTTGAAGTGATTTTTTTTATTCCTTAATTACTATTATACATTTATAATAAAAAAATGTTGCCTCAAGTAGATCAAGTTACACAGTTCACATAAAAAAAATAAAAAGGTAAATTCTGTCATTTTACACCGCGATTCCCAGTGAAGACATATAATATTTGCGGTTGGGATATTCACCCATTTGTATTAGTTATAAAGTCTCGCATTGCAAATTACTTCTCGCGCTCTCGCTTACAATTTGCTCACCGGATTATCACTGATTTATTATTCACGTACGTGAGTTTGTTGTTGACATATGGTAGGGGACTTTTTTGTTTTTTTTTTTACTTATAGAGAGTAAATGTTCATTTGCTTACCTCTGGACGTAATTATCGCTTCGCCTAAATTATCATGACATGATTAATTTGGTATTCAAATTATGTGGGTGGGTTTGTCTTATCCTGTTTTATGAATTAAATGCATAGACTTTGACTCAAGTGGAGCGAGTTAAAAAAAGACTTGATGTAATGTAACTAAAATGCATTTCCAAAATGGGGTCGGACTCATGCTTCTTTTAGGCTCTACATTTGCGTGAAGCACGGGTACTCAGAGGCCCGTGCTTCAATTATAGGCACAGTCAAGTAATTTAAAAAATACGTATTTTTTTCCAAAAAAATGCAAAGTTGTATGCATGAATATGGCTGTTTGCCTCGGACAGCACGTTAAGCCGTCGGTCCCGGTTGCCATACAAAAATCTATGGCAGTCGTTACGGGTGATTAGAGCCCTCAAAAGTCCAACCAGTCTAAATTGAAACTTCGATATCGCCATTGGTTGTGGAGATCATATGGCAGTCGCTTCACGGAAAATATCGAAGTACAGCCGCACCACAGTTAGACTGGAAAGCCGACCCCAACTGTGTTGAGAAAAGGTCCAGAGAATGAATGATAACTATTTTTCTTAGTTTAGGTATTATTATTGCTTTTGACACAAATTCACTTCTATTACATAATTGTTTAGATCATTTGAATCGTATAGGGAAGACTATTAAACAGTCACGTCATCAGTTGGAGCAAGGGACCCTTTTAGTACCCGTGCTTCACCCAGGTGGAGAGTCTAGCTGACGCATGATAATATTAATCTGTCATGATGATGAATTGAATATGATTTGAAGTAAATAACAGGTATTTTATTCAAACCTAAGAAATACTACGACATTGTAAGATTTCAAGGTAGTTCGAAAAAGTAGAAACACCATCACAAATGTTTAACACATCTATGCATAGGTACAATCACCTGCAATAATATGTATACGTTTTAGAACTTTTTCACATTAAACTTGTTGAATTTTACCGTTTCATGTCATAATGTTGACTTGTCATTTATTATTGTGACAAGGTTCTAAAGTGTATACATATTATTGCAGGTAACTGTACCTACTAATATTTAGGGTGAGCGGTCGATCCTATGACCTGCAGTCACTTGCTCTACTATCTATGGTACTTATTTCATGTCATCAAAAAATCTTGTTCATTGAATTTTTTTTTTCAACAGGTCTGGTTCAAAAACCGAAGAGCGAAATGCCGGCAGCAGCTCCAACAACAAACAAACACACAAATATCCAGTAAATCCACATCCAGCTCCAAAAATTCCGTCTCCAATTCAAGCATCAAAGCTTCCTCAAGTTCCTCAAAGATTAACACTTCCAAATCTATCACCAGCTCATCAAACGTACCCACAACACAGAACTCAAGTATCACCACATCATCACCGAACCTTCCAATCACACCAACTACGTCAGTCAGCCCGCCAATCAACGTCATCTGTAAGAAAGAGTCAGCAACAACAAACTATGAAACCTCTCCCCTTAACAAGAACAACAGTCTGACCTCCCTTTCGCACTACAATTCAAACGAGCTAAGAATAAGTGGGAAGGAATCTTCTCCCACAGAACCAGTATCCAACATCCATGGTTACGGAGTCACGCCTAAGCAAGAGTTGTACAGCAGTCCAAAACGGCTGGACTACTCCAGTAAGCTGGACTACTCGGAGAAATTTGGTAGCAATCTTGTAAAAGACCAGTACAGCTCACGACTGACGGGCAACCTGACTCCATTAGGATCTAATTCGTCGATAATGACGACTCCTTCTCCTCCTATAACACCTCAGAGCATCAACGGACCAGGGAACGTGTATCACCCGGACAGTTACAACAGTTTTCACTGGCCAGGTTCCTCGGATTACATCAGGAGTTACTCCACGTCTCATCACCACCAGGGTTATGGACAGGGCGCGTATAATTCACCGTATTATCCTAGTCAGGTGAGTTCTGAAGCTTTTTAATCATTATAAATTTAATATTAATAGAAGATAGGACATGACGTCCTCCGCGGCGTAGCGATAGAGAACGCGACTGCAAGGTGCTGGTTCGATTCCCGCTTAGTGCAAATATTTGTGTGCTCTAATATGAATATCTGCATTGGTCTGGGTGTCTCTATGTATAGTTAATATGTATGTATTTTCAAAAAAAATGTATCTATCCGCATTTTAGAACCCGTAACACAAGCTAGTTAAACTATGCTTACCATGGGTCTAGATGACGTTGTGTAGATTGTCCTATCCCCGTCCTAATTGAGCAGTCCGACTGAGGAAGTAAATTTGCCGTCCAGAATACCGCGGTTAATAATAACCTTATGTTGTGTTTCCGGCGGTGAGTAGCGTAGCCAGAGCTCACTGGAGAAGTTTAATTTTGTCAGTGGGAAGACCGAGACACCATGCTTTGTCTTCTGCACTGACAGCACAAAAACTCTCTTAACCTTCATCTCTTCTCTTTACATGGTTAGCCGTACGAGTGTGGTGCCTCTGGTCTTAAAAACGCTCATAGGCCACTGTAACGAGGCCTAGGAGCAGGGCCTTGGTTTCACGCGCCGTATTGCACTATTGTTGACTCGTGCTGTGCATCTGAGGCTGAGTCTGGGCTGTATATATTTGTCTGATGTTTAACAGCCTTATTCCTTAGGCATCTAGTACATCACATGGGAAGACCTGGGGTGGCCCAGATTCTACTCTGTCGAGAACCACACGGCGTGTTTCGTGTGTGCCCGAAATGTCATAGTAGCTCCCCCTGATTAACTCCATGCACACATGCAATAACAAAATGGAAGTAAAATGTAGTAAATGGTAGTTACCACGATATCTTCTAGTAGATATGTGAGTGCATTAAAAAAAGCAAATATATTAATTTTGTACATTTATTTCAGATGGAGTACTTCAATGGATCGTCCGTGAATCAGGCTCATGGTGGTCACCATAGCCACAACCTAACAGCCAATGGTAATCAGCTATACAACCAAGTATCCTTCGGCAACCCCTCTTCCCCAGGGGCGTGGGCATCCCACCACAACATCCTCTCTACGGGGCCTGAGTCGCCAGAAAATCAATCCCAAAATTCCCCACACTTAAGCATGCTTCAAGCATCCCAAATAACGAACTTTTCAAACACCGGTAACAGTTATTTCGCCCCAGAAAAATATGGAATAAATATGGTTTAGTATATCTAGTCCCTTATTTGTAGTTGTACATATGTTTTGTATAGTGTAACAACGGTTTTTGGTAGAATTTGTAAGTTTTTGATACATTTTTATTATTTTAAACTGGCAACTTTGGGTTGAGAGTTTTGAATAACGAATGTTATTGTGATATATTAATAAAATACTCACTCATTCTCGTATTTTTTTAAATTTTCATGTTTCATTTTATCACATTGTGTTTAATAATTGACTTTTTCACTTGGTGAAATATGAAAATTTTACAAAATACGATGTAAGTACCTATATATAAGATATAGATCGGAATTTAATAATTACTATAGATAACGTTATCCTTTTGTTCAATTGACGTTTCAGTCGGATCCGAGTTCGAATTGAAACGTCTGTCGAACTAAAGGTTTCTCATAATATTATCTATTTAATCCCGATTTACATCTCAAGTGAAGAAAAATAATTGAATATAATAATTACATATCAAAGTAACATGGTCACTATAATTTATTTTCACAAAACATACAAATTCTCCTAAAACCGTTCGTATTTACTTCGAGATGTAGAAAGTGTTACTAATTTGTAAATGCTCTGAACAAGAATTGATTTCATCAACGCTATCACTCTATGAATTTGTTAGATACATTTGATTTGAACTAGATACGTTCTTTTACGTTGTGCCTACTATTACACTAAAGAAAATAATAAGTAGTTATAAATTTACAAAACTTTTGTTTATAATATTTAAATAATAAAATAATTACCTGTGAAGGTATATTTACATATAATGTTATCTAGCAAAACAAAGCAGAAAAGAGATCGAAGCCAAAAAGGCGTAGTTTTGTGTTAGATACGTATTTTATGAATGCACCTTTATTTTTTCACAAACTTTGTAGAACTCAAAGGCATACATACATTGAGTTTTAGAACGAAGAAAACTTCATTAAAATGTAGTTCAACTTTTTTTCTATACTTAACTACGTATCTATAAAATATGGTCTGTATCATCAAAAATATTCCCCCAAAAATGTAATCAGCTCTTGTTCAGAAAGCAATTTACAAATTTTGCAGATATTGTTTTCTCAACCAACGAATAGTAAAATGAAAGAGGCCTAAGTGTGTGTATCGAAAACACGTTTTTGTGGATTTTTGGCGCTTTTTTATATTTTGGTGCCATTAGAGAAAAATCTATCTTATTCTGTTACAATTCAGATATCATCGAAGATGTTTTCAAATGTAGTCGCTGATTCCTATATTTATAAATAAAGCCGGGCGTACATTCCTAATGAAAAAAACTATTTTTATTGGTGTGTGAATAGATTTTTTTGATATTTACTTCATTGCGCCTACCTGTGTAAAAATTCTCTGAATCATATCATATTATATTTAAAATGAGTACACTTTAGACTATGTTTAGTGATATGAAATCGCTAAAAACAAATAATAATTGTCGCTACTTATATTATAACTTTAACTGGTAGAAAAAAACTACCTTTTATTTTTTTTAATACTTTTAACTCGGATAATTTATTTACTTAGCTACATAATTCATTAGAACGGTTACATCACAAAAAAGTTTTAATATAAGTAACGGTATATAGTTTCTATTGTAAATAAATTGTATGTTAAGAATTTTATTTTGTATATGTGTGTGTTCCGATTGTATATGTGTGTATTATTGTCTAGTTCTAAGCGATAGTAAAGTTTTATTGGTATAGACCACAGACAAACGAGCCATAATTTATAGAACACTAATATTATTTTGTGTAAATTAATAAAGTGTTATTGCCATTCTACTCAGCATTCCAAAAAATATTCAAAAATACCTAATTGAACCTTTTTAAATGTCTACCGCTTCGGTGCTTAAACTGGATATCAAATACCAACTAATTTAAATTTTAACATAAGTAAACAAAATTCTGCATTTCAAAAATAAAGCTCCATGCAAAAATGGCGGCTAATGAACATAATACGACCCATGACAGTTACTGGTTAAAATGGCGGGCAGAGTTGATTTTATTGCCAGAGTCGAGCTTTTGGAGTCCTATAAATTAACATCAGAGTAATTTTTATGAGATTATTAGTTAATTTATATTATTTTACGAATAAATGGAAGATTTTAGTGCGATGATCTCTCCACTAATGTGTTTATTAGTGGCGGGAAGTGGCGAAGGGTATAACTTGAACATCGACATACAATATGCTTACGTTCAGATCTATCCTTTAATATTTATACATTGCCACAACTGTACAGTACCTCAAAACGTCCTTCCTCCCTTCCCTCCTCTTTACACCATCAGATAACTTTGACACAAGTGCATTTTATTTTAATATTTTTCACAAAAGTCAATTCTAGTGCGCGACAAATAAAACAGTATTTTGAAGGGTCAATCGTATAAAGACCTATGTGTGTCTGAGATTACACATACGATTTTTTTACGATTAACGCGTCAATTTACAGTCCTACCAACTTTAATAAAAGAATAATAAAATGAAATTAATTTCTGTCTATGATACAATACAGATAATATTCTACCAATCGATGGTTGAGGGATACCAGCGCCTAAACAAAACTTCGCCTACAATTTCGTAGCATTTAAATGTAATTAAATTTGTAATTTATAGTAAATATTAAGCTAAGTTAGTTAAGTACACTAATTGGATCGTTCAATGAACAAGCGGTGTATTTTTTTTAAGTTAAGTTGTATTAATTATTAACTAATAGCTATTGGAATATTAAATCCAAATATATGCATATAAAATACATTTGCTGCGTTTTATTTTTGAAATCGTCCCATCTTAAGAACTTAGGGATAGGTTACTACTTCTGTCCCTACCATTTCAAAAAGGAGGGAAGTTTTAATCTTACTTAGTGAATTAGTTTCATAGTGTGAATCGGACCATCAGGATATTCCGGATACTAGTTAACGTGGTCCAATTGGGATATATCTATTTTTGATATGATTTTACATACATTTCTAACACGACATAGGAAAAACAAAAATCGACGGACTAAAACAGTCCGTGATTCGGACTAAAGCAAGAATAAAATAATATTAGTTATTAGAGGCGATGGTAAGGTTACTATACTAACCAACATCAATGTTGCAAAGAGAGCATTAGTGTTGTCAGCACGGAGATACAAGTTTTCAAATAAGGGCTTTTGGCAAATCAGAACGGGGCGCCAGATAGTTACCATACCCGAGGGGCCACCACAAAACCAGCTATCCCTTTTTATCTCTGTCCTTTCAGCTCGATAGCATGGTAAGTCATTGGTTGCCATACAAACAGTTATCATCGGCGATACTGCAAACCTAAAATTACCAAAAGAACAGTTCGCGTATCTGAGAAATGTTGCCAATTTGAGATTTCAGATTACCTTCGTCCTACTACCTAATGAACAACAAGTACTTAAAATTATAGCTGCATATACCTAATTCAACGCTTTCAGTTTAAAAAGGACAAAAGTAGGTGTTTAAGTAACAAAGTTACGACGTTTTGCCCTCCTGCTATAAAGTTTGTTCATGTCATACAGATGCGCGACCACGATCAATGCTAGATAAGCGGGTTTACAGTATCCCCGTCGATATGGCAGCACAACAGGTTTTTGTATATTACCTTATAATCTCAAGTATACAATTTACCTATGGGCTGTTCCGGCCATAGGACGTCCACTGCTGAACACAGGCCTTCCCAATCAACCTCCAATTCGATTCGATCGATTGGAGGATCTACATCTAACGGGTATATGTTTTGTCAGTACTCGAACTTTTTACGGCTCCAACTACCCGTAACGACTGTCATAGATGTTTGTACGGCAACCGGGACCGACGGCTTAACATGCTCTATGAGGGACGACCAGACCAGTGCAAACAACCATATTCATGCATACAACTTTTTGCACTGAGCGGGGATCAAACCCACGCCCCATGCGTAGCAGTCGCGTGCACTACCGCCACGCCACGGAGGATACAGTGCACAAAACATATCGATGGATAAACGTCCGAAACCGAATCACACTATGAAAGTATAGTAAGATTTAAATACCTAATATTACTTACCTTCAAGAGGAGGTGGTAAGGTCCCTTCACAGAACTACTGACTCTCGTCCAACAATAGGAGTTCAAGTAGTAGGTGTAATACCACGACATCTGATATCTTCTATAGGTATATACAAAAAATTAATGCCGAAATACGTTGGTAAGCGCATAACTCGAAGACGGCTGGACTAATTCAAGTAATTCTTTTTTATACATGTTCCTTGAACTCTACGAAAGGTTTTTATGGAGCAGCGGGAACAGGATCAGAAGTACAAGCCGCAGGAATGGAATCAAAAGTCCACGAGGGCGAAACCGCTGACAACAGCTAGTCATCAATATTTTTCTAAAGACAACCTATTTTACCGCTACCAGAAAAGCATTAATAAATAAATAAATAGTCTACGACAATCTACACAACGCCACCTAGACCCATGGTAAGCATAGTATAACTTGCTTGTGTTATGGGTTCTAGAATGCGGATAAACATACTTAGTATTATACATAGAGCACCCAGCAGCAGCAATTAGAGCATTAATCGCGGCTGTGGCGTAGCGGATGCTACGTCGTAGGTCAAGGGTTCAATGATCGCTCAGTACACATAGGGTAAAAGCCGGATAGTTGCGCCAGTGGGATACTTGCCACGGTTTCGAATACACTATGTTACGGATGTAAGTGGCATTAGCGTTTTACTATAGTTGTAAGTACACCTCCCGTAGACCTCAGGGCCATGTTAACAGTCACCATAGACGCAAGCGTTTCACTCGTGCAAGCGAAAATTTTCCGCGATGAAACTTCGACAGGTGTCGAACTTATATTGGTAAGTTATTTCTGTTAAATATTTTTATTACTAATTGTGGTTTCAATCCACCTTTTATTTCTTTGCGTGCATTAGGCTTTACATTGCATAGTTTATTACATATTTTTGTAACATAATTATTATTTATTTCGCAAATGAAAAGGGCAAGTATCCGTATCAAAAAGGATAGTTGCCCTAGAAACTTGTGCGGATAGTTGCTCTGGGGGCAACTATAAATTATTTCACTAACAAAGGCAAATATTTTCTATTTGTGTTTTTTTATTCATTGTGGCTGTAACTTAGCTAGAATACAATAAATATTTAGATCATATGTGACCCACCCGTGTCAGTAGATACTTTTTTCAGATTATTTATTATTTTTATTTGTATTCCACTTAAAGTGGCAGATATGCACCTAATGGAAAGTGGTTGCCGTGGCCTATGGACGTACGTAACCCCAGAGTTCATTCTACCCGTTAATAAAATAAAATTAATAATTAATTAACTTTTTAATGGCCGCGTCACATAAGCTGGACAGAGGAAAGTTTCGGTCTTGCATTCCAAGAGTTGGATAAAAAAGGAATCAACTAAATATAGCGAATGTACGGGATGCCACGGGATACGGGGTATAATTTTTGACTATTTTTGTTATATTTTGTATAACGTTGATTAGAACTTAATAAAAGATTGCAATAAATAATAAAGACTGGTTGAGTAAATCGATATGAATTTGTTTTTCATCAAAAGTCAACTTCAACTTCTTCTTAAGATGGCTTCTGTTCTTCAAAAGTCATTGTGAGGCGTCTATCCCCGCATGAGGCAAGTATCCTCTGAAGTATTATTTACATTAGGCAACTATCCGCTAGAGTGGGCAACTATCCTCTCTTTGAGAGGTCAAATAAAACAGGTTTTACTCAAAACCTATAATAACTAGGGTAAAAGCCGGATAGTTGCGCCAGTGGGATACTTGCCACGGTTTCGAATACACTATGTTACGGATGTAAGTGGCATTAGCGTTTTACTATAGTTGTAAGTACACCTCCCATAGACCTCAGGGCCACGTTAACCGTCACCATAGACGCAAGCGTTTCACTCGTGCAAGCGAAAATCTTCCGCGGTGAATCTTCGACAGGTGTCGAACTTATATTGGTAAGTTATTTCTGTTGAATATTTTTATTACTAATTGTGGTTTCAATCCACCTTTTATTTCTTTGCGTGCATTAGGCTTTACATTGCAAAGTTTATTACATATTTTTGTAACATAATTATTATTTATTTCGCAAATGAAAAGAGCAAGTATCCGTATCAAAAAGGATAGTTGCCCTAGAAACTTGAGCGGATAGTTGCTCTGGGGGCAACTATTCGCAACTATAAATTATTTCACGAAAAAATGCAAATATTTTCTATTTGTGTTTTTTTTATTCATTGTGGCTGTAACTTAGCTAGAATACAATAAGTTTTTAGGTCGTGTGTTCTAGGCCCCCCGTGTCAGTACTTTTTTCAAATTATTTATTATTTTTATTTTTATACCACTTAAAGTGGCAGATATGCACCTAATGGAAAGAGGTTACCGTGGCCTATGGACGTACGTAACCCCAGAGTTCATTCTACCCTCTCTAGTTAATAAAATAAAATTAATAATTAAATAATTAACTTTTAAGGTGAGCAAAATGCCTCGTAAGTATCAGCGTAAAGCCGGCGTGGTGCCGCGTCACATAAGTTGGACAGAGGAAAGTTTAGGTCTTGCATTCCAAGAGTTGGATAAAAAAAAGGAATCAACTAAATATCACGAATGTACAGGATACCACGGGATACGGGGTATAATTTTTGGCTATTTTTGATATATTTTGTATAACGTTGATTAGAACTTAATAAAAGATTGCAATAAATAATAAAGACTGTTTAAGTAAATCGATATGAATTTGTTTTCCATCAAAAGTCATTGTGAGGCGTCTATCCCCGCATGAGGCAAGTATCCTCTCAAGTATTATTTACATTAGGCAACTATCCGCTAGAGTGGGCAACTATCCTCTCTTTGAGAGGTCAAATAAAACAGGTTTTGCTCAAAACCTATAATAACTATATTCTTAACAATAGGCTTCTATAGTAGCTCAAAGACCTATAATTTGATATACACCTTGCAATATTCTTATTAAGCACATATTTCTTAATTATATAGCTTTGTTGAAAAGTGGCGCAACTATCCGGCTTTTACCCTATGTTCTTTACAATAGGCTTCTATAGTAGCTCAAAGACCTATAATTTGATATACACCTTGCAATATTCTTATTAAGCACATATTTCTTTATTATACAGCTTTGTTGAAAAGTGGCGCAACTATCCGGCTTTTACCCTATTTGTATGCACGAATATGTATTTTGGTATTTGTCTGGCTATTTCTGTATAGTGCTATGGGTAATGAACTACTGAAACGAGGTCTCGGGTTCGATCCCAGGTTGTACCATGGCACACACCATTGACTTTTTGATGCTTTTCGAAGTTATGTGTGTATTTATCGCAGGTTTATAACTGGAAATAGGCTCGCGACCTATTTATTACATTGGGACCTGAACATAAACTGACGAAATGTGGGTGCTAGCACCTCTGTCTACTCCTTCGGGGGGAGTTTATATTACGTTATGTTATATTTTATTTTGCTAACTACTGCCAATGGTGACGCCTGATGGGTGATCAGTCCTTTTGTGTAAGACTTTTCCTCTACATAACTATTGCCATAGATGTTCGTATAACTACCATTACTGACAGATTAGCGTTCTCTAGACACAGAAATATCCAGATCAATGTAAATAGACATACTTCACTCATGCTTATAATGAGTTTCCTTGAAAACAGGATCAGAATCGGAAGTCCTTACAGAATATTCCATCAAGAACCAAGCGGTTCGGTGAGTCTTTTCTCTGCCGTACCATTAAATCCTGGAATTCCTTACCGGCGCACGTGTTTGCTTCTTCCTACAGTCCCGGGTCCTTTAAGCGGGGCGTGAAATAGCATCTGATGAGGCCGTCAAGCTGAGCGCCACCATTGTAGCACGGAACGTGTTTGCAATGGTGACCCTCTTTCATGAGACTTTGCCTTCAGCTTAACATCAGACGAGGTGAAGTCAAATTGACGCGCCAATAAAATAAAAATAAAAAATATTTGTAGAGACTAACATATTATTTTATTACGAAGTCATTACAAATACATTGAAAGGCCACCTTCGCAGTACTAAGTACCAATGAGCTCGATAGCTATACTTCGTGCTCGGATTGTCCCCGGCCCCGTGTCGTTGTACTAGCTCCGTTGGGCTTCAGTCGACGAACCCAGCTCAGGTTACTTCGAGACTTCGACCGCAGCTCTATGCTAATGTGTCCATTTTATTTTACATACATACATTTGCTCACACCCGTAAAGGTATAGGCTGAGGTGTATTACCTAGACACCCACATTTCGTCAACTATGATTTTCAGTTCCACGTAAGAAGAGGTGAGCCTATTGCAGTAAATCGGGCACTTTGTGAAAGAAAAACCCGAAAGAAATTCCTTACCAAAAATGTTGCAGCTAACTAAATTTGGAAAAAAAAATTGGCCCGATTCCTTGCTTTATGGTGTAAATCGTAAGGAAATTAATTAAGTGCTTAGCCGCACAATCACTACCAGTTAACTTCTTGGAGAGTATCAGACGATTTTATAGTGTTAGGTATCAATATTTTAAGTACCTACTTATGTGAACATTAATCATACATAGGTACGACTATTAATTTATGATTTGATAAACTATCAAATAGTTTCTACAAACATTGACAGCTACTCAGGAGGCTCGGGTTTACTTCACCTCGCTAAGGAGTTCCACCATTAAGGGTGCGACAAACGAAGGGAAATGTGCATTTACCCTCTCCATTTAGAAGTCCCGAGACTATAGGAAGAAGGGCACATAACATAAGATACATCAAATTTAGGTATGTGTGAACCGTATACAGAAGTAGGTACTTACCTCATCAGAGTTTACAATCCTCTTCGATATGATGTAACTCAACTTTCGGCTGCGGGTATTGAAAGCGACTCTTGTCTGATCTACAGCACGGAAGCACTCCGATGAAATATCACTAAGGTCATCCATCAAATGGCAAATGCGCCTAGGTAATATAGCTGGCCACGACCACTAGAAACAAAGAATAAAAGTCATCATCATTCTCTGAACCATCAATTCAGTTGGGGTCGGCTTTCTAGTCTAACTAAAATGCGACTGAACTTCAATACTACCCGTGAAGCGACTGCCATTGGACCTCCACTACCAAAATGTTGATATCGAAGTTCTGTAGTTCGGCTAGTCGGACTTTTGAGGGCTCCAACTACTCGTAACGACTGCCATAGATATTCGTATGGGACCGACGTCTTAACGTGTTCTCCGAGGCATGTCTAGACTAGTTCAAATAGCCATATTCATGCATACAAATATTGCAGTAAGCGGGGTATCGCATTCATTTTTAAAAAATCATTTATTCTGTATAGATCATTAAACGGCACTTACAAAGCGTCAAATTATAAATATACTAGCTGACAAGGCAAACGTTGTTTTGCCTCTAAAATTTTAAGGGTGAACAACCCTTATCACTAAGGGGTATGAAATATAGATGTTGGCCGATTCTCAGACCTAATCAATATGCTCACAAAATTTCATGAGAATCGGTCAAGCCGTTTCGGAGGAGTACTGGAACGAACATTGTGACACGAGAATTTTATAAGTATATAAGATTAAAGGTTAGTTTAGTAAATGGACCACCGGAAACGCGGCCCCGGCCTGAGAAGACTCCGGCAAGAAATTCAGCGGGCTTTTCTTTCTTCATAGCGGGCTATTGGTATCTATCCTTATAAGAACAACAAAGAAAGTAGATTGAATATTTACTGCATAATGCCGTACCTACTCACATATTCGTTGAAAAATTAGAGTAGGTACCTACCTATTGCATAAATTATATGAAGACTAAGAGAATACTTGACGAGCTCTGAAATATACATTAGGTAAACCTGACAACCTCCCTATAGAGTGTTGAAAATGTAACCTACCTACTTTTATTTAAACAGTTCTACTTGCGTCCATGTCATATTTTGCATTTTAATAAACACCCAAGTGCTAAAAGAACCATCAAAAACTATTCTAAAAAATATCCTCGTGTCGTTGAAATGTCCCCCAACTTCTTTAAAATTAGCTGTTTAGACGGGGCCCGTTGAATTGTGCCGCGTACTTACATAGCTATACGTTACAAACGCAAACTTTACTTGTACCCACGTAGATATTCCCTAGAAAATGTATTTTTATTTTACTGTGGCATCCCCAGGTGGGTAAACTACCAAGATGGCGCGCGCAAATTTCAAGTTTATTTTCGAAAGTTAAATGTCAAAATGGGACGGCGGGAAATGGAGTTGGGACGTTTGAATTGAGAACGCCCTCGTCGAGCGTACGCTGTGATGTTTGCAGCTGTATATAGTGATATGTTTCTCTCTCGCTTGCTCTTATATAATGATTGTATGTTGCTGTCTCGGGTGCGGAGTTAAGCCGCTTATCTGGTGCCCGCACGCCGCGCCCCGCGCCCGGCTGCTGCGCGTAAGCGTCGCATTCTGCAATTTGTTTGTGTTTTTTTATTTTTCTTTTCGATTATAATAGTCAGCTATAAAATAAAATGTGTATGATTTATTGTTATTATGACTGTAATCATTGCACGTTGTAAATGAAACGATTTCTATCAAAATAAATTAACGTCAAATTGGTTATTTTTTTATGACACGGTTCACCTGCATGTAAAACAGCTGTATTGACGTCCAAAATTCGTTTTATTGGGTACCTACATTAATAAACTGAATTAATATTAAATTTATAACATATTCGATAAAACATTTATATTACTTAAGTGTGTAATAGGTCGACTTAAAAATTTCGAGCCAAATTTTACTACCTAACTTTATTAGTTATGTTCTAAAATTATTGCTATCAAATACGAACATACGCGTTTTCTTCTTCCTATAGTCCAGAGTCCCTTAAGAGGGCTGTGTAAAAGCATCTGATGAGGCAGTCAGACATTACCACCGGTAAATCAAAAGAGTGACACTGCAACGCAAATACAATCATTACTAATCATCATTACTAACATAGCTCAAAGAATAAGCAAGCTGAAGTGGCAGTGGGCTGGTTTCATCTATCGAAGAAGTCCTAGAGAGAAAACCATGGCAAACAGAAGACATGACGCCTTCCCAGTCAAATAGACTGACGACCCCAAAACCGTGACTGGGATAAACTGTAAGGCGGGAAATCGAAAGAAATGGCGCTCATTGTTAGGAGTATATGTCCAGCAGTGGACTGCTATAGGCTAGTCCGGTTTAAGGCTGTTTATTTTCGTATAAGAACATTACATAGTTCATTTATAATGAGATAGGTCTGTAACTTGTTAAGTATTATACTTAACAATAACAAACCAAAAAAGGTTGTCGCCTCTAGACCCTTATCTTAACTTATGTTATTAGGTTTCGCAGATAAATCGACCCTATTTGATACTTTGTGTCGACCCCACCCTGGCCCCTAAGTTAGAGGAGGGATAGTCCTCTCTATCAAGGTGGCTATTCCTCTCAATTGCAGGTGGATGTAATCTTTTGGTTTGGGGCAGCCCCTTCCGAGTAGATCCATTCGATATCTTCCCAAGGTCTGTCTGCATATTTCTTCGTTCATGATACCAATTTTGCTCAAATTCTACCTACCTATTTTGTGCCGTAGTGGCCAGTATACGCTCCCATTATTTTTCTCCGCCCCGCTCAGCCTCTATGCCCTTACAGATTACTTATTATTCAATACATACAGATATATAACACATAGTGAAACAAATTTGGAATACTAGATAGATTTATTGAACTGTTACAACTGTTATGAATGATGAAATATCATGAAAATATCCAGAATTATCCGAAATATTTCAGAATATCGCTCCATGCTATATATTACAAGAAGCGTCCGAGCGCACTCTCGCTCCGTCTCCTACCTACACGTATACGTATATAAACTCGTCTGCCACAGATAACCTATATAACACACATTATATAACACACAATCAATGAACGCTGAATTTCAATATTGATATTCACATTTGACTACCAGTTAGTTGTGAAACTTTAGTTAGACCGTTCATATTTTGAATGTGAGATAAGGAATAACGGAAATAGGGTCTACGAGGCCCTGGTGGGTGGTTTATGGGGCCCATCATGGTCTTCTAGACCCAAACCAACCGGACCTGCTTATTAACGAATGAAGCTCTATCGCAGGCTATAAAAGATAAAGTAGGAGAGTGGACCACAGCGTCCAAAGTGCAACCGAAACTAACGTTCTATTTAGATTGGAAAAAGTGAACACTCAGACGGGATTTGTACCTGTTATCAGTCCAGACCAGTCGTGATGATTGTAATGCCGCGTCTACATTTACGTAACATTTTACAGTGACCGTTTCTGAAGTGAGTGTCGGTCGCCTTTTAAACAGCGTGATAGCTGAGCTTAAATGAAACGTCAATCGACTGGTGGCCGTGTCAGCGCCACTATAGTTTGTGTGTTCACGTGCCATGTAACGTCCACACTCAACGACATGGCTTGATTTCACGGTGTCCGGTCCGTTGTTTATGTCACAAATCTGGACGCACCGTAAGAGTACGGAAAAATCATTCACCATCTAACAGGAAACATACCTATACCCCAAAACTAAATAGACAGCAAGCTCGCTTGACAGCAATAGGCTCACCCTCTATTACGTGTGACCGAAAATCATAAACAAATAGCTAAATATGGGTGTTAAGCTGTTAATACACCTCTGTCTACCCGTTCGGGGCTGTACAGGCGTGGATATATAGATGTATTGTCAACATCTTTTTGTCAATTTACTTTTTTGATGACAGGTCAGAAGTAAAGGTTGTATGAAAGGTAAAATTACAAATGAAAGATTCTCCCTTTCTCCCTACCCTGAGTGTGCAAAGGGTAATCATCCTATCGCAGTCCATAGCTGGACTTAGACCTCTTCCAATGTTGGGAGGCTATGAATTTTTTTTTTTCACGTCAATTTGAATTCACCTCGCCTGATGTTAAGCTGAAGGCAAGGTCTCATAAAAGAGGGTCACCATTGCAAACACGTACAGTGCTACAATGGTGGCGCTCAGCTTGACGGCCTCATCAGATGCTTTTTTGCGCCCCGCTTAAAGGACCCGGGACTGTAGGAAGAAGGAAACACGTGCGTAAGGAATTCCAAGACTTAATAGTGCAGCAGAGGAAGGACTCACCGAACCGCTCGGTTCTTGATTCCACGCTTGCCATACGGGTTGGTACAGGCTTTTATTTATTTATTTTTTTCTCTCGTAGTGATATCTTCTGAATATGTTCCGTTTGTCGCCTCTTACGATACCATTCGTATGAGATGTGGTATAATACTATGTAGGTACTTATATCTTCAAATAACATGAACTCACGCCTATATCCTCGAAGGGGTAGTCAGAGGTGCTAGCACCCACATTTCGCCAGTTTATGTTTAGGTCCCAATGTAATAGGTGGCGAGCCTATTGCCATTAACCGGGCACTTATAAACCCGCGATAAATACGCACATAACTTCAAAAAGCATCGAAAAGTCATTGGTGTGTGCCATGGTAAAAATTGGGATCGTACCCGAGACCTCGTCTCAGCAGTCCATACCACTAGGCTATATCTTCAATATCAAAGATTTTGTCATTCGCAAAAAACGTTTCGCAATAACTGAATCAAACCTGTCATGGCCGAACTCTCTTCTTTCTGACGTGTCAAATTAAAAACCGGACACGGTATTCAACACCTTGGCATTAAGATCTTTTTATCCGACTGTCAAGAAAAGATATGTTTTTGCACGTATCATATGTTTATTTATGTAATAGGTATATATGCTAGTTACAAATATAATATACAGGGTGTAAGGGAAACACTCCCGAAGCCGAAGGCCCATAGTAGTACTCCTGGTACACAACACATTATCATTAAAAAAAATTACGGCAAGGCAATTATTTTCGCATTTATTCTCTATCGTATCAGTAAAGCTAAATGAAACAAATAAGGTTAGGTACAATAATAAATACGGTGGAGAAGTACAAGTGTGTATCAATAATGTATAACAATAAATTCCACCAAGTGCCATCAATCAACAATTTGATTTCAATTATTGATGTCTCAAATGAAAAGTGTTTCTTCCCAAGTGTATTTAAATACATAAAATGTTATCAAAAGATATAATATGACGGATTTTTGGTGGCTTTTTGATGCTTTTCGAAGTTATGTGTGTATTTATCGCATGTTAATAAGTGCCCGGTTAATGGCAATAGGCTCGCCACCTATTTACATTGGGACCTAAACCTAAACCGGCCAAATGTGGGTGCTAGTGCCTACTCCTTCGGGGATACAGGCGTGAGTTTATGTTATGTTTTTGGTGGGAAGGGACGAAGTGAGCCTTTCCGTAGAGCGAAGCCTATGCTCGGGCCCTCTTCGTCAGTAGCGGCGCTGCCGTGAAACAAATTACTACACTACGACGGCAACCCAAAAATGCCGTTGATTCCACAGAAGAAGGTGAAAAAATACTTTCACTCAAACTTAATTAAAAAGTAACACCAAACTGATGCTGAAAAGATCGAATTAGGCTTGGCTGCACACATTTGCAAATTATATATGTACTGAATAAAAAATTAATGGGTACTGCCTGCTATCATACTTGTTTCAAACTTTTCAGTGTTGGCAGTTTTTTTATTGAGTAAGTAGCTACTTTGCTAGTCAATATCAATGACGCTGACTGTACCCCTCTTTGTCACGGAGTTTTAGTGACGTCAATAATTAGTAGGTACCTAGGTACTTAAACTTTTGGCTCATTCCACTTTCGGTGCAAAAAATATCGTCTCGAAAATTTTACCTAAGGTAAACAAAATCTTATTTTATTCATTTTTTTATCATATTTTATACTTCATGTTTTGCATTAGGTGCTTAAATATATAAAAATAACAAGATGTGGTCGTAAATTTACAAACGTCAAAGTAATATAATAAGTCATTCTTAACTGTCATTTGAGTTAATTAAATTCACAGAACAGAAAAAAATGTTGTTTCGCTTTTTGTTTTCCATGATTAAATCAGTATACCTACTTAGTGTAATCTCATTTCATTGTATACAATTATTTTTCTAGAGGTAGGTAGGTATTTTAAATAGGAAGGTAAGTAACAATCTAAGATGTATTAAGTGGGTACAATATGAACTGTGAAGGTTTGTATTCGATATATAGTGGGCTCCAAAAGTTGCTGGATAACTTAAGATCTATAATCCTTTGACAGCCAAGTATATCTATAATTTAACCAAAGGTACTATTATCCAGTAGCTTCTAAGACTAGTAGATATGAGTAGTGGCAACACTTCAAACAATTTTTTTTTAAATCACCTCTAACATTTTTTTTTTTAATATTTAAATCGTGATGTAATCGAGAGCGTGGAGCATGGCGATTGGCGAACTTCATGCGGTGCACGCTGCCGGCAGGCTGCCGACGTAATGCTCCGTTCTCTCGATACCTTTAGATCACAAATATGAAAGGTTTTCGTGCTAAGAGCATAATAAAAGCTTTCAAAGCCAGTATCACGCAATTTTCTTATCACGTACCTAAAGATACTGTCTCAATAGGAAAATCGGTGCACCTGCTAACCAGGCGGGCTAAGTTTTGACACTGAGGCTGAAATGTAAACTTTGACTCCACTGGGCAATCGCTATTACTATAATGCTGATGATTTCGGAATTGGAAAAGCGATATTAGAATTTAATAAATCTGATATTAAAATATTGTCCACTGGTTTTCTCATTGTCTCTGCATGATACCTCAATTGATATTACTCCCTAGCTTTAAAAAAAAACACAAATGTCAACAACGTCAAAAAGCGCGCCAAGTGGGTGTCATGGCGGTTGTTTAATAAACGGCGGCGGTATGGCGCCACTTCATAGTCTATGACAATTCGAAATTCGAACTAATGGGCTATTCATTGATATTTTGCAATGTGCGTGCCCGTTCACTGTCGTATTGTTTAGTAGTGTGTACTTATATGACGTAGCCCTTGGGAGTTCTAAAATGGAGATCTAATTATTAAGTCTTGTTTGCAACAATGTACAAATGTCACAGGTGCAGTGTCCATTAAGTGTAATTCTTAGGACAGGCTATATAGAATCATAGTAATAATACTTACCTACGTATGGTTTTACTAACTGGTTTTATGTAAAGGTGCGCAATGGTGGACCGACAGTCAACCATCAACAACTTGCAACTTTTTGTAGCTGTCATACAAATGACATTATAAAAGCAGAACTCTACAAGTACAGATAGGTATCAAAATGCATTATCTTATTTATAAAATGGCTATAAATTAGGTTCTTTCTTGGAAACTAAAAACCTTTACTGCTTTAGGTACCTAAAAATATAAAAATGTCGCGTGGGTGTTTTGGGCGGATACCAAAGAAGTGGATAGACAAGTTGTGATAATATGGATACCTATTATGAATTCTGAACAGAAAAGAAACTATAACAACAGATGGTGTCTATCGGTTTTGAACCACAACATCACCACTAAATAATGTACATACTTATTTACGGTCATGTTCAGCGGCGACCACCTGGCTATGTGGGTAACAAATATCTGGCCATGCCACCTCACTGGGTCCCGGTAGGAGAGGTAGACCCAAGAAGTGCTGGCTTGGCGTTGAGGATGACATGCGTGCCAATGGGCTCACCACCATGGATGCGCAAAACCGTGCGAAGTCGAAGAGCAAAAGCATGGAATGGATCCCGGACTCCGAGGTGAAAGCTTCGGATGCGACCGGGACTAACACTATGATGATGACTTATTCGCTGCCTAAGTACCACTAAATACGTCTATAAGTCTGTCAGATATTTACACAGACATTCTTTTCCTTAAAAGACTGCAATTAATACGCAACTTGACCCTCAAAAGACATGTAGCTATCGCATTACAAACTAAATATCCAATACAAAACTCATGAGCGTCAGATGCCCAGAGAATGAATAATAAATCCCGTACCACAGACAATAGAGGTATTAGGCATAGACAAGAATCGCTATTTACATGGGGTGGGGTGATTCGGTAACACAATCCGTACGCACGTCAACTCTATTATTTATGGATTCTTTAACATGTAAGGACTTGGGGTCTACTCTACGCTTGGGGTAGTGAGGGTGAAAGCGGGGGAGAAAATGTGAAATCGGACATTTGGCGCAAGGAAGTGTTTCTTCTGCCTCAGCGGGCACAGAGAGGGATTTCAACTTTTTTTCCTACCCATATTACACGCGAAATTATTTTTAGGGCGCACTTTGAGTGTTGAATCATTATTTGTTGTACTCTTTTTGGTTTATTACAAGCTTTTTGTGGTCGGATATTAAAAATGTGTTTGAAATATTACAAGTAAAGCATTATATACCTAGCTATTATTATCATAATTAAACTTAGCGTTGTGTTTTTATTTTTGCATCTGTCAATAAGAGATTGTCTATGATACTTTCTAATTATCATAAGTTTTTTTAACGTGTACAAAATCCGACATAATCACCTCCGCCAAAATCGGTGGAGGTGATTATGTCGGACTCGAACCGACAAAAACACACGCCGTCTATGAGTCCTTGTTTGCTGGAGGTGAGATTATAGAAGACATATCTCTCGCACCTCAGCAGACCTGGGCACATCTATTTTTCGATGACCCCTTCCCCTAATGTAGTAACCATGGTGTCCCCCTCCAGCCCCCGGGAATTATCCACTATCCCAAGCTTTTACTTTAGGACACCTAGTCTACCTTCTCCTCTTTTCAATTTCGGTTGTATGGCTTTTAAGGAAACAATTGTTATCTAACCTCCCAGGCCCAAACGGAGGGACTATCCTACCGGCTTATAGATGAAGTGGACGTGGGCCCCGAAACTCTTACTGGAGCTCATAAACAAGCAGATCTCTACATAGAATAAAACAAAGTCACTTTTTATATCCCTATGTATGCTTAAATCTTTAAAATTACCTACGCAACGGATTTTGATGTGGTTTTTTTATTAGATAGAGTGATTGAAGAGGAAGGTTTATAGGTACGCATATAACATCATGCTACAACCAACTGGGGAAAAATGTTGCAACAACGGGGTAACGCAGACGAAGTTGCGCGGGTCAGCTAGTATGTACTAAAATGAGTTACTGAACTGTTAGTTAACAGTTAAGTAATTTTACTGAACTGTTTACTTTGTCTCATGGTTTACAATGAAGAGGTGTCTATATACTAGCTTAGTGGTTAAGGAGTCGGCCTTACGATCGAGAGGTCCCGGGTTCGAATCCTGGCCATTACACTACCAACGTGAACCCACTCCTAACACAAGCCATTGCTTCGGTTGCTAATATTCTTTATTCTAAAAAAAAAAAAAACTCATATCTACCTATATCTACTGTTTAAATGATTTATAGATTGATTTGCGCTGGCGCCGCCTTATTATAGGCAACTATTAAACATGTGTTATGAATAGATTCGTGTGAGATTACTGTCCACCCACTATATTTAAATGGGATGATTAATTTCCGCGTCAATCAGTAAATATCGAGCCTAAACCGCGGACAAATATCTAGTTTTTGCTGTTCACGGATGCGTTTTTTTTTAAATATACAAAGACTGTAAACAAGATAACAATTCTCCTTTTTAAAGCTACGTAGCTCAATAAAAAACGTCCATTTTTAGCGTTTATGTTGCATATTTTCAAAAACAAATAAAATTGTATACAATAAGCATTGCTTTTAAGTGATTTGCTGTCCGCAATGTGTCGCTAGTTGTAATGTAAAATACTGTTGTTTGAGAGCTTCATCCCTCTGGTAGTACCGAATGCCATAGTTGGTGAAATATGGGTGTTAATACTCCTTGCCTAACCCTCCGGTCTGTTCGGCCTATAAAGGCGTGAATAGGTATGTGTGTGAGACTTTCGAGTTAATCTTCAAGCTATTTCACATGTCATAGGGTTGTTCGTTACTTAAATAATCTCTCGAAAAATTATCATAATAATATCTAATAATGAACTGCTCAATTGAAATATTTCTACGGGAAATAGTTTAATTTTTCGAGCCGCTCGAAAACGCTCTATATAAAATTGATACATGCAAGTAGAGTGAAGTGCAAGAGCAAATAGTCATATTAATGCAAACAAATATTTGCAACGAGCGGCGATCCAACCCGCACCTCCTTTTTTTATAGTGCCAAAAATCCCCATGGATGTCTGACTAAGACACATGCCGTCTTTGGGTTCTTAGTTGCCTGAAGTGAGATAGTTCAGGCAACTAACTAACTAACTAACCATGCACCCGTGCAGACCCGGAGCCATCTTTTTCGAGATGACCCCCTTCGGGTGTAGGGACCAGGGTGTCCCAGTCTAGCCCCTGGATGTGGGGAGGCGCATTCTGCGCCACCATCGCGGCCTGCTTCTGCTAGGGTGACAGGCGGGCACCCGTCACACCCAGGCCCTCGCTCATAGAGGACGGAGGTCATTTTGCGACCTCTGACGCCCGAGTCTTCTACCTACACTTATTATTGTGAGCTGTGCCGGCTCGAAGTCTTCTCCTAACTATATCCGTTCCCAGGCTCTAAGGCGTGAAAGCGTAACATACAGACAGGGTCACTTTGGCATTTATAATATTAATATTACCTAACGTAAGAAGGTTCAACTCATTGCATCATCCAGTTATGTATGATGCATAAAATTGACATTTCACACATCCGCGCACAAAATAATGTCAGGACACTCACCAAGGTTAAGAGTCTGATGCTGTCAATTGGCTATAATGTCCACCATAGCTTCCAATCCTCCGCATTTCACATCCTATATATTCCAGCTACTTTTCAGATCGTCAGTCCATGTGGCTGGGAATCGATGCCTTCCTGTTTGTAACATAACTATACTTTGTAAAATATAGCTTAGGTCCTATGACAGATGTCAAAATCAAGTTCATAGGGATGTCCAAAATTCGATTAAAATATCGATACTACCAGCTATTATTGATGCATGTTACTTATAATTAGGTTTAATTTAACTGTATGTATGTATTTAATTGTAATGAGAACGGAATATACGTAGCATACAAGGCGTCGGCACTCATACTGATGAGAATGAGTGGAGTGGATCAGTGGAAGTTCATATCAAACAAGATGTTGCCGCGTGTATCTTATGCCTATATCATGGCCCAAGAGCCAAACGCGGCGTGTCTTCTAACAAAATCCAAAAACAGGTTCAGGTTGTTGATGGATTGAATGTAGGATTTTATTTACTCAATATTATTTAGGATCAAGTATATTGAAATATAAATATTATTATGATATTAAAATACCTAGGCAATAAGATTAAATTCTAATTATTTTTTTCTTATATTAATTTCAATTTTAAATTAAGCTTTATACAAAATATGGATAGTTCATAGTATGTGGTCACGATGATTCATCGCCCATCACTAATTAGCTCGGTATGCCCATAAAGTATGACATTGACAGCTACTACATTCAATAATAGAAAATTCAAGACTTCATGTGCGGGATTTCACTGACAGCTGTCATAGGACCCAAGCTACATTTTACAAAGTATAAGTATTGCATTTGAATAAACATAACATAACATAAACTCACGCCTATATCCCCGAAGGGGTAGGTAGAGGTGCTAGCACCCACATTTCGCCAGTTTATGTTCAGGTCCCAATATGGTGGCGAACCTATTGCCATTAACCAGGCACTTATAAACCTGCGATAAATACACACATTACTTCGAAAAGAATCGAAAAGTCATTGGTGTGTGCCATGCCTGGCCAAACCTGGGATCGAACCCGAGACCTCGTCTCAGCAGTCCATTACCCATACCACTAGGCTACCGCGGTGTATATAATAATATATGAATAAACATACGCACAAAATATATATTCTATCTTTTGTTCCAGGCTCTAAGCTATCCCTGTACCAAATTGCAGATTGAGCGTGATTGAGTAACAAACATACAAACAAGTTCATAAATTCACTTTAATTTGACTTCACCTAATGGTAAGCTGAAGGCAATGTAGCAAGAAAGAGAATCACCATAAACGCATAGGTTTGATGACCACATGAGATGCTTTTTCACTCCCCGTTTAAAGGACCTTGCATTGTAGGAAGAAGGAAACACGTGAGCTGGTAAGCAATTTCTAGACTCAATGGTGCGGGAAAGGAAACCTATAATATTAGTATAATAATGGTAGCCTAACAAAATGGCTTCCAATATTAGATATTATCTATTACTGCAACCAGAAATCAATTGGAGAAAGTTAAAATCTCCCCACAAAAAATGGAAATTAGAAAATCTCGATGACATAAAAAGCAATCACTTACCGTTTTGAAATGAAAAAGGAATATTGTAGATCAAAGTGGAAAACGAGAAGCAAACCGAGCGGCCATAATGCAATAAATTTACTTTTTCGGACGCGATTTAAGCTAACATGGCGACAAATCGAATCGTAACGGTTTAACGAACGCAACGACAAATTCTTTTTATTTTTGAAAATATTATATCGTTTTACTTTTTTACCACCTCAGCACAGGTCTTTTTAGCCTTGCATAAAAATAAAAAATAATGGAAAAAAATATGACATTGTCATCGTAGCGTTTCCCCAGTTTCCCAGAGCCAGGGGCCCGCTTATGATATATTGGTTTTTTCGAGAACGACTGCCTTCTGACCTCTTAACAACAAGAGAAACGAGAGAAACGGCTCCACCTGAACCGTATATGTAGTAATAAAAATAATCTTCTATTCTAAAGGTGCTTCTATTTAAAAACAAATCATTTTCAAAATTCGAATCCCGCGTCATTTATTGTTCCAATTACCGCGAAAAAAGTAAAAGAACAGGAAAAACAATATCGCAAATGACATTTCCGTGTTTAAAAGTTTAAGAGGGGGCCGCCATTTTGCACGCCTAGTAATTTTTACTCTGTTTAACGAATTAAATTGATAAATTCCTTTGATGTGGGTTCATATCGATCATTAGATTACATGGGACTCGACTTTTCAATTTACCGCCCCCTTTTCTTGATGAAATGATTGGTGTAAGCAGAAAACCAGGTTACTGGCAATTGAATTTGTTACAGCTGACACAGAGGGGCCTAGCAGATACAGAAATGTAAGGATATTTTAGTTTGACATTGACCTTTGATTATAGGATTACCTGGGTGAATTTCAACATCTACGAAATTTTACCTAATTTTGGTGTTTTTTTTTGTTACTATATATATAGATAATATTATTCTATAATCAGGTAGAATACGTATAATAGTTGCTTGAAAAGCCAGAAAAGTCTAATTAAACCCGAAAATTACAAAAATATTATCAACACCTAAATTGTCATTACACCAAAATTGGTATCTTAACACCAAAATTAGATGAGTGAAATTATGAAGAACTTCTGAGGTGGAATTTTCTTTAATTATCTTATTATTTTTCAAAGACAAAACTAATTAAGTCCTTGTTAGCATGCAGTTTGCACAAGCATGTGTCACGAGACTGTGAGCTAGGTTGTACAATCCAAAAGGGGTCGGGAATGCTACATAACTAATAGACGGGTTTCCAGAGTCTAGATATTTTCGATGGAGATTCTTAAGGGACAGCCTCCGTGGCGTGGCGGTAGTGCACGCGACTGCTATGCACGGTGCGCGATCCCCGCTCAGCGCTTAAAATTGTATGCATGAATATGGCTGTTGCCACTGGTCTGGTTGTGCCTCGGAGAGCACGTTAAGCCGTTGGTCCCGATTGCCATACAAACATCTATGGCAGTCATTACGGGTAGTTGGAGCCCTCAAAAGTCCAACCAGTCTAACTTGGCACTTCGATATCGCCATTGCTCATTGGACCATTGGTTCTGGAGGTCTGATGGCAGTCGCTTCATGGAAAATATCAAAGTTCAGCCCTATCACAGTTAGACTGGAAGCCAACTGAGTTGGGAAAAAGGTTCAGAGAATGATGATTCTTAAGGGAGTCAGTTTCTGCTTTGCCGACAAGGACCCATCGGATTGTGCCTCCGCTATTATTGGTGAAATCGGGCTGGGTATGGATCTGATACTGCCAGTGCCCGTAGATATCGAACCTGGTTTAGACGTTAACGCGCTGAAGCTCTTGGATCACTTGCTCACCAGCCGCAAGAGCAAGTAAACGTGCTGGCTAATCTCTTCGCTGCCAACTCCCGGCCTCGATGACTGTGGTGTGCAGCTGCCAATCATTACCAGCTGTGGCCACTCAATGCCTGATATTCGTATCAGGCAACGTGACGTTCGTATCACACTGCAGACTCGACGTCCGGAAAGCCAGTGGCCCCAACGGTATTCCAGCGGTGGTCTTGAGAAAATGCGCAGCTGAGTTGTCTCCAGCGCTAACACGGCTGTATCGCCTATTTTATTGCTCAGGATCGGTCCCGCGGGTTTGGAAGAAAGCGAACGTTCAACGAGTCCCCAAGAATTGGGACTGCTCTGAACCCGGAAACTTTCGACCCATAGCTGTAACCTTATACATTTGCAAGGTGTTAAGCAGATAATTAACGTACAACTCATACGTTATCTAGAGGATCACTCCATAATTAACGACCATCAGTACGGATTCAGGCCGAAACGTTCAACGGGTGATCTTCTGGCGTACGTCACACATCTCTGGACCTGGATCACATTTCCCAATGGGGCTCCGCCGGAGCAGCGATGTCTTCTGTACAAGATACAGGTTCGTTATTGCGTGGAATACTGTTCTCATCTCTGGGATGGCTCCGCACAGTATCTACTAGACGCTCTCGATAGACTGCAGCGGCGTGCAATCTGAATCATAGATAGTCCCGAGGTCACCAAAAGTCTCGAACCTCTACAACTACGAAGAGATGTAGCCTCATTGGCAGTACTCTATCGGCTGTACCATGGTGAGTGTCCTGGTGAGCTCTTCCAACTGGTCCCACCCTCTCCCTTCCTTCACAGGACAAAGCGCGCAGGACTTAGATGTCACCCACATACGGTACAAACAATTCCATCAAGAACCAAGTGGTTCGGTGACTCTTTTCTACATCGCACCATTGAGTCCTGGAATGCTCTGCCAGCGCACGTGTTTTGCGGTAGATGCACCGGAACAGTATTCCGGTAGGCGCAGGTTCGAATCCTGTTTCGAGCAGAATTCTTTTTATACATTAATTTAATGAAAATAAACATAGAATTGCTAAAATAGCCCTAGAAATTATAAATCTAACTTTGGTGTAACTAAGCAATTTTGGTGATTAGTCAAACCCCACCAAAATCACCAAAATTAGGCCACCAAAATTATAATTGTGCCAAATAAGTTGATTTGACAAAATACTATTCAGAATATTATATTTACATTACTATTTTTTTAAACAAATACCGGATCCTTACGCTATATATTATGTATTTAAACAAATAACGAGCTTAAAACGTTTTAAATTATCAACACAAAAATTATAGAAATTTTGTCCGAGGGCTTACGAGAGTATTACTTTCGTTCTTAGCGGGAAATCGGAGCAAGCTGGTACACCACTGGGACTGGTGCGTGACAGCACATAACTAAATGATTCGAACGATGATAGTAACGTCCCAGTACCTATTTTCAGTACGATTCACGGTATGATTTTATTATTGACACCAAAATTTGCAACTTATCGCGGACGGACCTTATACATTTTTTATAAGATAAAATATAGCACTAAATGCTCTACTTAAATACTCAAGCGGTAGAAAAGCTAATACAGAATTAAAATAAAATTAGGTATATCCTGTAAACTGACGGTATGTTAATTGGGATGTGATTTTTCTTTATAAAACAGGTTGTGGACGCGCCACCAAACTTATATTTTATGTGGAAAATATTTTTTTTAATAATTATTAAAATAATTTCTTATAACTTAATGTGTATGACTTTAATAAGATAATTAATTGCTTTCTTACACAAAAAAAAGATTTGCCGTATCTGATCTTTAAGGTATGATTTTCAGTGCCGCCGCCTCATTTTTACGTTTGAGAAATTCACCCACCTACTGATAGTAATATGCCTAGGGTCTTACCACTACCTCTTAAAAGGAATATTATTTCAATCTTACTACACTTTGATAGTGTGATTCTGAGTTGAACCGACGTCGATGTGACGATATTTGTACAGTACTATATCTTGTAGGACAAGATAAATCTCTTAGATCATTTTTCACCTAGGATCGTTTCGAAAACATGTGGGAGTTCTTCACCAGTTAGAGATCCCCCGACACGACAACGCATGAACTATTCATTTATTACTTTTCGGAGGTATTTTTTGAGTCGGGGGTTTTATAACACTAGTATCCTGTGTTACGGACGATGATGTTCCGAATCTCAAAAAGTAGGTAACATTGAAATAATATTACTTATAAGAGATAAAATTTCCCACTACTGTTTGATTCACCAATGAAAATTCGTTTAAATTGTTTAAATTTTCACGTAAACAATGCTTTTGAAGGAGCACTGCTTTGTAATAAGTTACCATTAAACATCAGAAAAAGTAACTCGCTCAATATATATAAGTCGCGATTGTCATATACCTAATTTATTTCAGTTCTAGAGTATTTAACCTAAACTGTTAGCTTTTGAATATAATAATAATATATAGGTATAACCTCCTTTTTCGCACCTATCGCAAACAAATTCTATTTTTTTAAAACCATATTAGCTAAAGTATTACACATAAGTCCTTTAGCAAAAGTAACCAACCGTCAAGACAGGCAAACAGATCACCGCCAATTATCTAAAAAGCCCTTAATCCAAGTCACAACTACCCTCTATTTACATTTAATTAAACGATCTCACCTCTACTTCTGGTAGCATTCGGCCATCAGCCATGACGGATGTTTTGGGGAGTGATTACGCGAATATCCTCTTGATTTATTCGATTTTCGAACGACGGTAGACGCCATTTTAGGACACGTGCACATTTGTAACATGGGTGGTGACGTTACAGTTATACATGATGTTGAAATTTGATAATTTTAGTTATTTTATTTTCATGACATGATTTTAAAATAATATTTGTGTTGGTCTGAATCTGTTTATTATCTGATTTTGGGAACTGCTTAGTTTGAATCTTGATTGCCCTGGAAGGCTTGGCCTAGAATATCTATTTAAAAAGTAATGGAAAACATATTAAATAATTTTAATATAATCATTTTGGATACTAAGTAGTTACGTATATAAATTATGAAAACAACTTTACCTGAAAACAAGATTTATTGTTATTAATAAACACACACAATTGTCTTTACTCAACGATAATTCGAGTAGAAGTCCCTCTAATTACCAGTACTAACAATGCTAGTTCTTAGAATTGTTAGGTAAGTAGGTAAGATAGTAATCGAGTAAGTAGATTAATTAAAACGTAAGAAAATAAAAGGTTAACATTTACTTACGTCAGTAAGGTAGTTAATTAGTTTTTACGCTAAGTAATTTATACTTCAAGGGGAAACTGTTTCCTGTACTTAGTGGGGTCTAAATATTTCAACTTTTTTATAATTAAGTCTATCCAATCATCATCTACGTACAGAAATACATAAATTAAACATTAAAATGACTTGCTAAACTTGTTATATTTTTCAAAGTTTAAGTTCTGTAACTTAAGGTTCTAGGTACCAAACCCCATGATAATCTATGCCCGTCTGTCTTCACTATCAACAGGAATACCTGCGTTAAATTAAAAACTATTTCTGTGACAATATTACCCTAATCCATTGAGCTTTTTTGAGTTTCACCCAGTTACAAACATATAAATATACTCTTATATTCATTCTTATAAATTTTCACATTTATAACACCACTAGGCTTATCTCTGTCATCACAAAAAGAAGAAACAAATAATATGAAACGTCACAAAGCTATCTGGGTATATCTATTCGCAAATAATTACTAACAAAGATGCGTTATCATTGTTGAGTATGTAAATTAATCGCTAATGAGTTTGTAATCGTGAATCATTTGAATGAATGATCGATTGTCATTATTCATTTATTTGTTTATTCGAAACTATTGTTACCATAGTCGATGTAGGCAGAAAGCGATGTTATTACAAAGCGATTCAGGAATATAAAGAAATAATAGAAAATAGGTATAAAAATAGTTTTTTTACATTATGGGGTTATTCAAAGCGACTACAACATTGAAGGAGAGGTCGTCAGAAGAGTCTGCAGGGTGGGTAGCACGAGTGTACTACTTTCCATAAGGTGGGTTGAGTGCTTGTGTGTGACGCCACGAGTGTGACGCCAAAAACACACAACGGAAAAATGTAAATCTTCTTGGTGTTTCCTTTATTTACCAATCTCATCTGTAAACTGATCACCGGACAGGGCCCTGGTGCAGGCTTTACCGTAGGATTCGGGCGGTCAGACTGCAGTTGCTACCATAAAAGTCATACAAATCAAATCAAAAGGAGGAAGAGGAGGAGACACTACCACCACACTAAAACAGAAGGTTCCAGGATGACATGTTAAAAAACAAGGGTTCCTGGACGAAAGCTTCAGATGCAACCAAGATTTTGCAACGTTAACTTGTTTTATAAAATTTCTTTCTTAACTTAAGTACTTTCTATGAAAAACACATGCAAAATTTTATTGTAATACTTTACTACTACTATACCAGGGCAAGGCTAATGCAAACGTTAAAACATACCGCTATAAAATCTCAATTCACATTCTCTTTATGCGATTATTGCACATAATATGTCAGTAGTTACAAATATTTTACTTCAATCTGCAAACACCTTTACTTATAAAGTTAACACCATTTTCAATTTTCGCTTTAACATTTTTTTCATCGTCACAAAAAGCAATCAGCCTGTATGTAACACCCGACACCGTAATTGGAGCACTCAATTTGCGCCACTTGCTGCCGAAGCGTGCCGCGCACGCGTATCTATCAATTGTCTATGGTACACAATCGAACCTCTTTGTGTATTGTCCGTAAACCATACTTTATAGTTATTTAAAAATCATAGTGCATTCTTCAGATATGGCGGGAAATATATGTTTTTTCGGCTGGGATCGAATGACAAGTTTTTTATTTGTAGGAGGCATAAGTTTGCGTAGAGTACGTGACACCCATAAAGGTATTAGCAATATACTTAGAGGTACAAAGTGTGCGGATGACATACACATTTTACACAAAACGTATGTGAGAGAAACCGTTTTTTTTATAAACCTATCAACTTCTCAGATAGCTGGCCGTCATAACAGTGCATTACTGAAAAGTACGACATTTCGGTAATGCTATAATGAGGAGACTGTTGTTCTGTTGTTCTATTTACGGTAGTAATAACAACTTTATGGTGACACCTGCACTGTTCCACTAATATCTATCTACACTACTCTATGATCTGTTATTACCTCTAACTTATAGGTAAAATGTCGTCATAATTTTTAAATGGCTATAATTTAACCCACTAATCACCAATACTAACCAGTAATATTGAATTAAGCTACCTTCCATGATGATAGAGCAACTGGGGTCAGAGTCGCCCTCATAAAATTCGAGATAAGCCAGATCATGAGGACAAAGCATAGGAGAGCGAACTCCGGACTCCAAAGTTTAAACATGTAGGGTAGACTGGGTACGGTTGAAACAATTTTCTTTTAAATGTACATAACATTGGCATTATTTGACGGAATTTATTAATGTTTAATTATTTTGAAAGAAAATATATCTGTCCTTCAATTAGGACATGCACTGTGGCTTTTGGTGCGATAATTTTGCTACGAGGTTAGTTTATATACAAAGTGAGAAATTGTTACAACCGACCACATGGCAAGGACGGTTGTAACAGGGAATGGGGTCAATTATAACACGAACCGTTTGAATAATTTAATGGGCTTTATTATAACAATCAATAGTTTTATGCCGTTCAGGCTAAAGACACCGCCTTCTGAAATTGAATTAGTACTTTCAGCTACATTATAATTAAGTAACAAGTATAAAAATTATCAAAATGAAACAAAACAAATCTTCTTAGGAAACTAATACCACATTTTTTTATAAAACTATTCAATCCACTAATCAATCTTGTGAGATCAATGTTTTGAAACAGTGTGTAATTATATTTTTAGTAATCGTATTTATATAATATAGAAAAATTGCCATAAATAAAAATTTACTTAGTTTCGCAGTTATGGCAAATGTAGGGCAGACCACCTGTAATGCATTCCTTGTGTACCTAGAGCTGACAGCACCATCCATTGTTCCCTGGACCTGCTATCTGAATATAGTGACATACATACCTACGTGGCAATCGGATATACACATTTTGTTACAACTGTACCCATTCGGTTTGCTATAACCGTCCCCACCGGCTATTTTGGCAGAATATGACACATAATAACGTAATGCATGGTTTAAAATAAAAACAAAACACTTTCTCTTTTTTGTGATAAAACGCAAATGAATATAATAAAACGCCAAAATTAAAATATTGAACTATAAACATAAAAATGGAAAGAAACTGCAGGCAAAAATACCTACTTTAGGTCGTCAAAAAGTAATAGGGTCTCCTGTGGACAAGAACAGCGCGCCGCGGCTGACGCAACATTGTGAATCATGTTCATTTGTGTCGCCTGCTTCTTTCCCCCCTTGCACCCCTATGTCCTACGCCGCCGGTTCGGGAGATATTTACGTTGTTATAACCGTCCTTTGTTACAACCGTACCCAGTCTACCCTATTGTATGCAATCGAAGACTAGGTTACTGCTTGCGGGTACCAAATGTATTTTCGTTTTTCTTTTAGATTCTTACGTAATAAATATTACCTAAATAAGGGGAGGTGGTCAACCTATTCTTATATTTTCTTACAATAAAGGAAGAGGGTGTAAAAGCTACCGAAAATAGTCTTACGTAACAAATAATTGGCCCCTATATCACCCCTAATAGTGTTTTAAAGAGCTCATTATAACAACAATAGACATTTATCACCTTAATATTTAACCTCCTTTCAAATTCTTTTCGCACCTAAACATCATAAATTTTGCTACCGTGGTCATCAATGAACGTTAAAAAAAAACAACGTGAGAATCTGTCTATGACCCGACATGTCTTTTGTCCGGAATTTGTCAGTTCCGTTCTCTATGAATGAACTTTTTTTTAAATGATGTATGCACAGGTGTATTTGTTTGTGATTTTTGAAATATCAAACTGTGAAGTTCCCTGTTTGATTATTTTGTTACGAGTACCTACTAAATAAATAGCGAAAGCGAGTAACATGTCATGTAGTTATACGACATTAATGGTGCTTTCTTCTTTCCGTTGTTTAGTGCAAAAGTACTAGCTATGTCACAGACAACTAACTAGGTACATTATGGCGCCTTAGTAAGACCTTTGGGACTCATCCAACTTCACCTACAAACCGGTACCAGACACGAGGCTACGATACTTCGAGGTTCCTGGATAGGCTTTTCTTCTAGAGTTAACAGGTCAATGGACAGTCGCTCTCATACAAGCCATTAAACCCTGTAATTGTATAAATAATCAGTATGCTGTAATTTTCAACATGATATAAACATTTTGAAAAACGATCGAATCTATAACGTTACGTTGGGTAGTAGAATTAGGCTGTTTTCGAATTAATAGCTTATACTTTAATTATTATATTATTCTTTGTGACTCTATAACTAAGATAGCCGAACTTACTAGCTAGCTTACATCAAACTTAGGGAGCCCTCGTTACGTTTAATGGGATGAATTAGATATCTAGATAATTGTGTTAGAGGTTTAAATACAGTAAGTCAAGATACTTACGGCTAAAAGCATATCTACTGACCAAAGTAAACAAAAATAAAATATAACTACTGTTATTCAGAATTTAAGCCTACATATCGCTACCATACTAAAAGTTTTAATTCTAAATTTAAAACTCGCCAAGCGTTGGCGGTAAAATGTCCATAAACAAGTTTATTTTTTTCTCGCATCGCCCGACGCTGTCCCGCCTTTGTGGCTGTATCCTGCTCTTTTCATTCGACCTTTTTAAAGAAGAAATTTATTATGTATACTTTTGGCCATGACCAGTAGCCGGCTTTTAATTGTGAGTTATGGAGTTTATAGTTTTTTTTTCGGTATTTTTTTATTATTATAGACGTTTCCTGACCGATCGGAAGGTGACCTTCGTCTTTTTTATTATTCAGGATTTATTTACGATAGACTTTTTTTTCATAATTGAGTTAGTTACAGGTCTTTTCGGGATTAATCGAATGGAACAGGATTTTTAATGTGTTCAAATATAATAAAACGGATGTTCCCTAAATCTTTGAACAGGAAATACCCTAATTTCGTTTTGGATATAAAATGATATAGGGGTGATATTTATTTGACTGTTTTATTGTGAAAAATAACATATCAGCTTCTTAATTTATAGCCTTATTTGCTAATTATGATTCAGACTAATTTATTCTCAAATAACTTGAGTGGACTAAACGCGAAGCATGTTAGGAATTTAGGACAGGAGAGTCCGGTACAGAAACTTTTTTTTAATATATAGTTCCCGGTAGAGTAGAATTTGAGTTCCCCCATCTCTTCCCATGTGGTGTTGTACAAGATAACTAAGAGATAAGGCTGTTTAACATCCAACAGACATATTTATACAGCCCAGACTCAGCCTGAGATGCATAACTCGAGTCAATAGTGCCCGAAATACGGCAATAGGTTCAACTCTATTACGTGGGCCCGAATAATAATGATTGGTGTAATGTGAGTGTCAGTTCCATACAAAAACTGCATGATTTTATAGTACAATGCACATATCTCTCTCTCTTTCACTATAATATGATCTATTTATATAAATAACTAGCTGACCCGCGCGACTTCGTCTGCGTCACCCCGTTTTTGCAACATTTTTCATTCCTGCTCCGCACCTGTTAGTCGTAGCATGATGTTATATACATATAAACCTTCCTCTTTAACCATTCTATTTATTGAAATAAACCGCATCAAAATCCGTTGCGTAGTTCTGAAGTTTTAAGCACACAAAGGGACAAGAAAAATAGGGACAGAAAACGCGACTTTATTTTATACTATGTAGTGATAGTGATAGTGAAAATGAATTGTAAAATATGTAGCTAAGCTCAAAACATGAAGACAGCGGGTCTAATTCGAGTAATTGTTTTTAATTTAATACTTGAACTTCAAGGAAGGTTTTAACAGAGCAGCAGGAACGGGATCAGAAGTTCACGCGGACGGAGCTACGGGCAATAGCTAGTACATAATAAAATGCTCCGTACATTTTGTTCATCTCTTATATTTTGAACAACTTGCAAAAAACTCATAGCTCAATGATCAGTTTCGCGACCTCCTACGGTTCGGCTACTATAACCACAGAATAAATAATAGTAAAACGCTGTAACATGGTTCGACAATCTCTTTAAGGGTTGCGTCCTTTGCTTTTGTAAGCCAACATCCCAATTAAAAAGTATTCAGCCCCCACCTGGCCCATTCAGAAAAAGCAACCAAGACGTTCTGGTGATGTGCTTCATATATATATCGGAATATAGTTTGTCTGTATGGATGTTGATATTAATAACGGCGTTTAAAAATTTGCAGTTTATTGTTTCTTCAATTTTTACTGAACTTATCTATCTATCTATTTATTTATTTATTTATTTATTTATTAATGGACACACCAACAGTATACATATAAATCGTTGACATCATAGAATAAAATTATCTAATTATTTCTTAACATAACAAAATTGTACTACGGTTACGGTTCACAAACCTGTAAACAAACTGTGTAGGGTAGACTGGGTACGGTTGAAACGGTGGACGGTTGAAACAAAACAAATATCTCGTGAACAGTGCGTGATGGGGTGAGGGGTGCAAGGGGAGTACGAAGCGGATGACTAGTCGAAACACGAATTTTAGCTTTACGTCGCGCTTCGGGCGACGTGCTTGTCAACAGGAGGCCCCATTGTGTTTTTTGACGGAAAAGTAAGTATTTATGTACCTACATTTTTGCGATTATTAAGATTTTGTTAAGAGTTAGAGTATTGAGAGTTTTATTTCGTTTTATTTGAAGTTTGTAGAATGTCGCAGTGCGATTAGTTTTCATTTAAATTTATTATAATTTGCACTGTGAACCGTTTTATATCAAGTGACGTATTGGGGACAGTTGAAACATTATTTGTGGGTACGGTTGAAACAGTTTATTTATTTAATTTTCTTGTTTCTTAGATGCCAAGGGTACGCCACAAAAGACTACAAAAGGTCGGAAAGACTTATCAACACAAGCCTATGAAGATTTTAAAGCGGGATCTTAGTTAAGAACAAAAAAGGAACTGAACTACTGTTCCCTGTTCAGCTATGTACGTAAACGAGATGCGGTTGGTAACGATGAAGATCAAAAAATGGGATATAAGGCTCGCAATCGTGTATTTACTCGGGAACAAGAGCGTGAGTTATCAAAATATTTTATAAGATGTGCAGATATATATTTTGGCATAACTGTGCGGAAATCAGGAATTCAGAAGAAAAACAACTGGGCTAGTTTTGATGTTAACTGTGCAATCTTTTATTGTAGACTGGACTTACAAAAAGGTTTTGTGCTTACAATAAGTAGGTACCGACATAACTCGATCAAGTTAATTAATAGACATCGGTACCTATAGCTTCGTTATTAATACGTGGTTTGTTGCGGTGGCGAATTAATCAGGCGCTTGAACATGCCCCCGGGCGTTGAGGACCACGTCTTCAACCAACATGGAATCAATCTGATATAGGCAAGGGGCAGATTCTATTGAAGGCTCTCCGAATGACGCCAACAGAAGTCCGGATGTCCGCCACACGAACAATTCCATCCGATCCAGGGTGAATGGCAACTACTCTGCCTAACCTCCATTTCAAGGGAGGAAGACCATCTTCCTTTACCACAACCATGGAGCCCAATTTCAACCCATCCTTACAGGAACGCCATTTGGTTCTCTGTTGAAGTTCGGCGACATACTCCTTACTCCATCTGCTCCAGAAATGCTGGCGGAGTTGCTCAACACGATGATAACGAGCTAAGTGGGTTGGAGAATGATCTTGGAGGTTCCGCTGGGGCAACGAAGTGAGTGCCCGACCAATCAAAAAATGGCCCGGGGTTAGCGGAGTGTCGTCATCAGGATCCGACGACAGCGGAGTCAGAGGACGTGAATTTAAAATCGCCTCGATTTGGGTCAGTGTAGTGTAAAGTTCCTCAAAGGTCAAATTACAATTTCCCAACACTCGTTGAAGATGATATTTGGTTGACTTCACACCCGATTCCCAGAGTCCCCCAAAATGAGGACTATATGCCGGTATAAAATGGAACCGAATTCCGTCATTGGCCAAATTTTCACCTAAGGAAGCTGAATTATGTTTTAAAAACTTCGATAAATCATTGTACGCACCAACAAATGAGGTACCGTTATCGGAATAAATATGAACAGGCTTTCCTCTTCGCGAAATGAATCTATATAATGCCAGTAAATAATTATTGCTAGTAAGGTCACCTACAAGCTCCAAGTGAATTGCCTTTGTAGTGAAACAAATAAATATCGCTATGTACACCTTTACGAGCCTACATCCGCGACCTTGGCGACTAGCACACATGACAGGACCCGCGTAATCTACGCCTGTGCTTTCGAACGGACTACCTGGAAGTAAACGCTGCCGCGGTAAGTTTCCCATTAAGGGAGTCACTACATTTCCCTTCAATTTACGGCAGAGTACGCATTGGTGAAAACACGCCTTAGCCAAGTTGCGGCCACCGATAGGCCAATAGGTCTCCCTGATCGAAGCCAACAATAGCTGTGGCCCTGCATGCATCAATCTATTATGTTCGTAATTAAATAATAATTTAGTGAAATAATGAGCGGACTGTAATATAATGGGATGCATTTTATTATAACTAAATTCAGAATTATTGAGACGTCCTCCCAAACGTATAATATTCTTACTATCTAAATACACATTAAATTTAAGAAGAACGCTCCCCTTTGGAATAGGCCTTTTTTTAATAAGTAATTCATGTTCAACAAATGACTCCTTTTGACTATGTAAGATCAGTACATTTAATGCGTCATGTAATTCATTTTCTGAAAGAAATATATCACTAACTCTTTCCCTTTTACATACTTTAATAAACCGAAGTACATATGCAACGCAGCGCACTAGTCGCAAATAATTCGAAAAACGTTTAAAATCAATGAACGAACCGTCTTTACAATCATTTTTATCAACGGCGCTTAACAAAGTAACCGAACGAGTTTCAGGCAACGTTTCTAGTCCTAAGTGCCTTTGCTGAGTAGGCCAACTGCTTATATTCTTCGTCAAGAAGTCGGGACCCAACCACCACAGATCTGAATCTCGCAGAGTATCAATGTCAAGACCACGCGATATTAAATCTGCTGGGTTTTTATCAGTAGGGACGTGTCTCCACGAACAATTCCCAGCCTTGTCCAGAATTTCAGCAACACGGTTACGTACAAAGGGTTGAAGTCTGGAAGGCATCATTTGCAACCATCCCAGTACGATAGTTGAGTCCGTCCAGCAATAAGCACGAGTTATAACGACTCGAAGTGAGCAGCGTACCTTGTCATAAAGACGCGCTCCTATCACTGCGCCACACAACTCCAACCTTGGGATAGTTGTGGGCTTAAGCGGTGCTACCCTACTCTTAGCCATTAGCAAACGAGTCATACACTGACCTTCGTCATTGACACTTCGAATATAAACGCATGCACCGTACGCGCGCTCGGAAGCATCTGTAAATATGTGAACTTCTAATTCTCTGTATGAGTCAGAGACTACCATCCGAGGGATGCGAAAGTTATTGATCGACGGTAATAATTTAATAATCCTATTCCACCGAGTACTAAGCTCCGGGGTAAGTGGTTCATCCCATGACAATTTATCTAACCACATTTGCTGCAGCATCATTTTCATGGTAATCACACAAGGAGACAGAAGTCCTAATGGATCGAATATCCGTGCAATTACCGAAAGTAAATCTCTTTTTGTGTACGCATCAGAAGTTACATGCATGGTTATGGAAAAACCCAGCTCATCAGAACTTGCACACCAACTGAGACCTAGCAGCTTGTCGGGTTCACTCGACCCTAAATTTAAATCAAGCGACGAGTCAACAGACCCAGATACCAACTGAGGTTCGTTTGACTTCCACTTTCTCAGCACCATGCCAGCCGATGACAACGCCTTTGTAACTTCTGAGCGAATAAATTTTAATTCATCTAAATTCATACTGCCTGTACATAAATCATCAACAAATATATCATGAATTATAATTTCACCGATTTTTTTATTGCTACATTCGAGGCCTATCTGTTTAAGACAACGCGTGGCCAGATACGGCGCGCTCGTTGTCCCGTATGTTACCGTATTTAACTCATACACCTTAATAGGTTCTTCAGTGCTACCACGCCAAGCTATTCTTTGCAAGTGCCTGTCAGATGAATGAACGACTACTTGTCTGTACATTTTCTCCACGTCAGCTGCTAAAACATACTTGTGCTGTCGAAACCTAAGCAGAATAGACAACATATCGTCCTGTACTGTCGGTCCATTCATCTGCAAATCGTTAAAGGAAATACCGGAGGACGTAGGACAACTAGCATTAAATACTACGCGGAGCTTGGTTGTGGTACTACCTTCACGTAACACACCGTGATGTGGTATGAAATAATTATTAGACCCTAAATCATACGTTTTAATCTCTGTCATATGGCCCAACCTCTCATACTCAGACATAAACTCATAATACATTTTTGCAAATTCTGGTTTAGCCTTTAACTTGCGTTCTAAAGAGTACAAGCATTGCGCAGCTCTTTTATAGGAATCTCCTAGAACGGACGGGTTTTGTTTTAGAGGTATACGTACACAAAAACGGCCATCACTCAACCTCGTCGTGTTTTGTTTGAAATGGTTCTCACACAACTTCTCTTCCGGTAAATAATTAGATATGTGAGAACCTACCTCTTCCAGCTGCCAAAACCGCGATAAGTCAGACCTAATTTGATCCAAATTATCCTCATTCGAATCACAGATTTTAGTAAAGTTACATCTTATGTCATTCGAGGGTAATGTAAAATAATTCTGAGTAACAGGACCGGCCACTATCCAGCCTAATCTGGTTTCGCATAGTATTGGTTTATCAACACCTAACTTAATTCTTTGCGACCCTAACAAGTCCCAAAATAGGTCAGCACCAATCAAAATATCAATATCACTGGGCTTGTAGAAACTAGGATCGGCTAAACATATATTTGAAGGTATATTAAATTCGGATATATTAATTTCTCGACACGGCACACTGCTCGTAATAAATGGTAAAACAAAACAATGAAGTCTGCAAGAAAAACTATCATTTAATGACTTCATATTTACATGACATATTTTACCTACGTGTGAGGACACGTTATTAATGCCGAGAATCGACCTATCGACTTGATTTGTATTTAATTTTAACAAAGAACACAACCTTTCCGTCATAAAGCAAGATGTGCTACCGCTGTCTAGTACCGCACGAACTAAATGCTCACGATTATTACAATCAAATACCTTGACCAAAGCAGTTGACAACAACACATCGCGCTGTGTATGTTCGTCATAATTTAAAACAATGCTTGCCGACAATGCAACACTATTTGCATCGGGAGCGGGGGTAACCGACGAAGACGACGGAGTAGACGAGTGTTTAGATTGGTCATTACGTATACCTGTAGACTCCGATAAATGTATAAGTGAATTATGCCTACGCTTACATACTTTACAGCCTGACTTTTTACAATGATTCGCAAAATGACCATGCTTAAAACAATTAAAACAAACCTTGTAAGCGGGCAATAAATTCCGACGTTCATAATTACTTAAAGCCAGAAACTGTGAACAATTAATTAAACCATGATCACCTTTGCACATAGGACATACATGACTTGAGACAACTGCATCGGAACTGTGAGCTTGTGCCGTAACCATCGACTTAATCTTAGGACGCGAGCTAACGACCGTCTCGGACTGAGTACGTTGCATTTCTAAAGACTCGAGTAAATCAGCGCGGGCGCGGAGAAATGTAATAAACTGCTCAAATGTTTTGACGCTGTTTCGGTCTAATTGAGTTTTAAACTCCTCCCACTCCTGAGACGTGCTCCGATCAAGCCTACGAACAACTATATGAATTAAAAGAGTGCCCCAACTATTTACAGGCTCACCTAACAATTCGAGGGCTCTTAAGTTTCTTTGCAGCTGGTCTACTAAACCCTTTAACGAAGTAGAAGATTCCTTGACGATACGGTCTATAGATAATAATTGCGACACATGATTTTGAATCAGCAAATCTTTATTATTAAATCGATCGCACAATAAATTCCACGCCACAGTGTAGTTGCTAGCAGAAAGAGCAATTGATTGAATTATCACGGCAGCAGGTCCTTCCAGGGAAGCCCGTAAATAGTGAAACTTGTTCACTTCGTCAATATACTCATTAGAATGAATAAGGCTAGTAAAGGTGTCATGAAATTCTAGCCAATTACAGTACGAACCACTGAATTTTGGCAAATGTATGATAGGAAAACTAACCGGCTTACGTGTCTTAGTTGGCGTAGTTCTACCACTACTCACAGCTTGGGTATCCTTAATATAATTATTTAATAAAGTCTTTCCCTGAGACAGGTACTTAAAATACAACAACTCAAATTCTGAACGTTCGGTTAACTGTACTTGAATATCGTCCGCAACGCATTCTAATTGTAACTGTACCTCATCATATTTGTCGTACAATGACTCCATCTTCCCAATCCATAACTGCAATTCAGTAACATCACAGCTGTCTGTGGTTTTATCAAGAAAATTAGCAAACATAGTCAATTGGCCTTTGAAGCTAGCTCGCTTCCGAATCATGACTTTTTCTTGCTCAGACATACTGGGAAACGAGTGCCGTCAACCTGGAATTTATACAAAACAAATTGAGAACTAATAACGACGCGACAGAGATAATATCAGTTAATAATGATAGGTGCACAACTAAGTGGGTACTTAATACCTATACTTAATTACCGCAGAATTTTGCTTATTTGTTCAATAAAATTATATGAATTCGAGTTAATTGAACCTAAGGTATACAACTTTAACAAGATACCTAAATATTTTATAAATCGGACATAAAATAATTCACTTACAACTTCACAATTAACGGATACAAAAAAAAACTACAAATATAACAATTGATATGAATACCTTTCACTAAATCGTATCAACATATCAATAATACTTTAATACATACGAAATAAGCACTCACAAAATCGCACTATCCAGAATACCAATCATAACTCAAAGTTAAGTGTTTAATTCAATATTATCTAACGCAATATCAATCAAATAAATTAATAAAGCACCTATATATGCTTATTATATCGTAATATTGACAATATAAATTTATTTAACTGCATAAACTATTACATTCAGTAACTAGATACACTAACGACGGTATTCAAAGCCCTAACGGCAAACAGTACAATTAAGTAGATAATACAATAATAAGTAACTTACTGACCTTTTAAATCCTTAACTAACGTATTATATTACCTATACGAGTGTTGGGTTACGATGCCCTAAGATTAGCACTGCAACTCCCAAAGAAATTGGAGACACACCCAAACCACCGGCTATGACCTTTTCAAGGGTACTCGGCGAATTGATTTCTTCAATTAATTTAATTGATATTCCTTAATCCTCTGATATACAAATTCTTCGCTAATTCAATATCCGGCTCGAAGGACCATCATGTGCGGAAATCAGGAATTCAGAAGAAAAACAACTGGGCTAGTTTTGATGTTAACTGTGCAATCTTTTATTGTAGACTGGACTTACAAAAAGGTTTTGTGCTTACAATAAGTAGGTACCGACATAACTCGATCAAGTTAATTAATAGACATCGGTACCTATAGCTTCGTTATTAATACGTGGTTTGTTGCGGTGGCGAATTAATCAGGCGCTTGAACAATAACTAAAAAGGATATTATGAAATAGGCACACCGTCAAGTACGACTTATCACGACCTCGGACTTGGGATGACAACGACATGGCTGGCAAAAATGGTTTCGTATGACTATGAAAAGAAATCCTGAACTGTCAGTACGTGCAGCACAGAGCGAAGGCGACTCGGACGAACTCCACCATAAGCGTGGGCCTGGGGGTGACGGGTGGAGCCGCCTGTCACCCAAGCAGAAGCAGGCCACGGCGATGGCGCAAAGTGCCACCCCATACCCAGAGGCTAGATGGGGACGCCATGGTCCCCACATCAGGGGAAGAGGGTCATCTCAAAAGAGATGTACCCGGGTCTGCCGGGGTGTGAGAGATATGTCTTGTATAATCTCACCTCCGGCAATCAAGGACCCATGGACGGCGTGCATTTTGGTCGGTTCGAGTCTGTCATAATCACCTCCACTGGTTTTAGTGGAGGTGGTATTCGTGGGGATTTTGTGCACTATAAAAAAAAATACGTGCAGCACAGGCTACAAGTCTTTCTAGGGCGACTAGCTTTAATAAGAACAACGTAGATGGTATCTACGATAATTTGACTAATATTATGGATCGAATTATTTGTGATATTTAACTATCCCATTATGATACGTAAAATGTTATAAGATGATCAATAAAACATGATAATTGATGATATTTTGTATTATTAGCATGTGTTTCAATTGACCCCAAGCACCGTTTCAACCGACCCTGGCATGGGGACGGTTGAAACAAATGACAATTTTTTTTTAATATGATCTTACACAGAAAATACTACACAGTGATCTTAAACAACATTGCCCATTTGTAGACAGATACAAGTTCTTTCATTTAAGATATTTCCGTCATCGCTCACTTAACAAATCCCGATGCTATGAACGATGAACGCTAAAATGTTTCAACCGTACCCAGTCTACCCTAAGACATCTTAATATTCTGATAAAAAAATTCTGTAAACATTTAAGTAGGTACATCTGTAAATTCCTGAAGCGGTAGGTAGGTCTCTACACCTCTACATACACCTCTGTGTATAACACTATAAACACTTGCTTAATAGGACATTGGTAGGTAGTAAACGTTTTAAAACCATCATTTGTTAAAACTAAATTAATGCTAACTGGCGGTAACGTTTTAAAAACAAGAATTAGCGAAAAAATAAACTAAAGTACGTGATTCCTTTTTTAAATTACTATTTAATCAGATTTCTCGTAAAACGCAAAAAAACAAGCGAAACCAGGAACGGAAACTAGTAAAAGACGGTGTAGGTACAAAAAATTACCCTCTTTTTATCCGCAAGTGAAAATTATAATCGGCAATGGAGCGTTCGCCTTAATCCGTCGTCGGCGAATTTTTTCGCGTCGAGTAAAATTATTGTATTCTTTTTTTGAAATCTTTAAGCTTTTGCGTAACAGCCGTTAAAATATTATCTATGATTCGTTGCTCGAAATCTATTCTTTGCCGCGCCATAAAGTCAGAACTCTTTACATAAAAAAATTAAAAAATTAAATTAGAAAATGAAATGAGTTTCCTACATGAAAGGAGTTTCCTTCTTCGATCCTCGGGTACATTAAGTAGGGCGTGAAAAAGTGAAGCCATCGAGCTGAGGAACTACAATGGTGACCTTCTTTCCTAAAACCTTAACTTCAGTTTAGTATCAGGCGAGGCGAATTCATGTTGATGTGTCCTATATAGAAATAACTGAAATAATAAATTCGATTGAATGGTTAAAATCATGGATTTCACACGTATAATACACGCGATAAATACACACATAACTTCGAAAAGCATCGCAAAGTCATTGGTGTGTGCCGTGGTAAAACATGGGGCCTCGTCTCTGCAGTCCATTACCCATATACCACTAGGCCACCGCCTTTTTCCTAACTAAATTTACTAATATTCCCTGTAACCTCCCTCTCTATTCGTATTCTCTGAGACTTTACCCAACTCAGTTGGGGTCTCCAATTAACTGTGATGAAGTCGTACTTCTAAATTTTCCGTATAGTAACTTCTATCTGACCTACACAACTAATTTACTACCCTTGTCGACTATCATATATGTTCGTATAACAAACGGGACCCATGCAAATAAACATAATATTCATGTTTATATAGCGGGAATCGAACTCGCACCCTCTGCGTAGCAGTCGCATACACTACCGCTACGCTATAGCGACCTCTCCTCTCTCCACACCTAACCTCTACAAAGCGAAGGACGAACAACAATGCCCTTATTTGAGCCCTTATTCAACCATACACAACCCCACCATCCCTCGGGGAGTAGGCAGAGCTCACACAACGCTTTGTGGATTAGTTTCTGGCATACATTAATAGTGTATGTAATATTAATGAACCCCTAAGGTCCGCGATTTGGGAACAGACTTGTAGGAAATAGTAGTATATTGGGAATAGGCCAATTTTGAAAGGGGAAATCCCTTCAAAATTGGTCAATTTTGTATTTATGCAAAGGTTAATACCGGAAGTATTTATTCAAGTATGAAAACGAACTATGTGTTGTAGGTATAGCGTTGAATTCAGTGGTAGGTGGTTCGATTCCCAGTCTTGCAAATATTTGTACGTATGTACCTACCTATGTGTATCTATTCGTATTGGTCTTGTAATTTCATTGGGTATGTTTGTATTTACAAAAGAAGGTAGCAAAGTATTCATTCAAAAAATTCGTCCATCATTTGACGGAGGTAGGACATGATGTGTCTCCCGTCCTAATTGAGTAGTCCGACTGGGGAAGTATCTCCGCTCTACAGAATACCGCGTTTAATAATAACCTTGTGTTGTGTGTCTTGTAAGGAGGGTAACCAGAACTCACTGGAGAGATTTTGTATTGTCAGTGGGAAGACCAAGAAACACTACTTTATCTTCTGCACTGACGGCACTAAACTTTTTTAACCTTCACCCTATCCTCTCTCTCCTCTAGATGGTCGGCAGCACAAGTGTGACGTGACGCCTCTGGTGTTGCAAACGTCTATACGCCACGATGATCACTTTCCAACAAGTAAACCATGGGCTAGTCTGCTACCTAAGTGGAATAATAAACAAATTAAGTGTTATAAAAAAGGTCTTGTAAGCTAGTTAAACTATGCTTCTTTAGTGCATCGTAGAATATTTATGTATTCATTATGCTTCGGTACAGTCCCTTTAAAAAACACATATTTTTTAATGATATATTTAATATTTGTTGCTTTCAAACTATTTTTTTTCATCCGTGAATAGACCAAGATTTTTTTATCTGTAAACTCATAATACATATAACTAACACACCTGATATTGAATCCTTTTGAGTGATCTACGAAAAACCCACAATGACTAATAGAAAATTAATATGGCGTATAAAATACCCGACATGCCATCGGCCCAATATCCCACGCGATGTTATAAAAAAATAATAATTGATTGAAAAAAATAATAATCCATATCCCTGGAGGATTACACGACAAACGCATTTTGATGGTTGGCCACACTGAACCTGAGGCTTCCAAATTCAAATTAAAAAAAAGAATGACATCGAACGCCTACAAAATATTTGTCGTTGGTTTGTGTCTACTTTTAGGGGCCCGCTGTAAACATTTGGTATTTCTCTTGCATCAAGTATATGGTGTCCATATCTTTTTCCGAGTAGGGAGGGGTGTGCATCGTGGCCTAGTTCTGCTATGGTGGCAGGCATCTTCACCTGTCACCCCCAGGACCGCGCTCATGGAGGTCGGAGGTCAATCTGCCACTTCCGACGTCCAAGATGGCGGCGTTCGTCGCGGGCTGTGTGGGATTATGGATTATTTTGCCCACCCGTTTATTTTTATACTAAAATGTTGCGTTATACTTTTTGACGCGCGAGTAGGTACACCAGTCTTCACGGAACCATCGTCAACATAACCATATTTTTTAATAAAGGATAACACATTCAATAGATGTGATTGGATCTCTCAGTGACAGTGCGCAAGTGCAAGTGCTGCCACCTGTCGCGATCTAGCGTGTGAATGATCCACATATTTATCGTCGATCAATGATTTAGCAATAAACCTGACAATGGGACTACTTGGGTAGCCATTTTTGCTTTTGACACGGGTGGACGCGATTGTCACAGATAATGTGTGACTTGTCAAAAACTATGGTAAAGAAATTCGTGTGAAATATCAAATGTTGCATAACTTGAAAATATATTATATTATATTACAAAGGGCTACCTAGACGTAAACTAACTTAACATATGGGTACTAGAATGCGCATCCAGATTCGTGTATCTATGTAGGTTTATCATTTTGCAGCAAATAGGTACCTATTGCTTGTTGGTAGGGTGTACGCTATCAATATCTCTGAAAACCAAGTCAACCCCTAGACAAATGGAAATTCGTTGTTTAGTGGAAAAGAATAGATGTGTATTGAATGAGATTGACACATATTTTGACAATTAGGATGTTTATGACAATCATGAACGAATGTAAAACCCATAAGACGTTTACATTTACTAGAGACTGGCAAAATTGCGGCTATCCTGCTGCAGAAGCCATTTTAGGAAAAGAAGAAGAATTTAAAACCCGACGTTTTAATTTTCGAACTTGCACACGAAGAAGTAGATACATCAAAAATTAAAAACAATAAAACGGCAAAACTTTGGACGCAAGTGGGTAATCGTTCTTTCATCAGTAATTGAAAACACTTCGAAGAATCAAAAAAGTGTTTGCATTGAATTAATTAGATAGGGGCATAGGCAAGATTTGTGTACCTTTTTTTATCGTGCGAATAATCCCCACGGATACCTCACCCGCCGGAGCCGGTTGGGGAGGTTATGTCGGACTCGAACCTACTAAAACGCACACCGTCTTTGGGTCTTTAATTGCCGGAAGTGAGATAGTAACCAACACCAACAGTTCCGAAGCCTCCTCTTTTGAAGACACCCCCTTCAGGTGTAGGTATCCGGAGTTCCCGTCTAGCCCCCAGGTATGGAAAGGCGCGATTTGTGGACCTAAAATGTGCTCAACATGCGCACTGCCCAATGTCTATCAAAACAATCTACGCGCATCAGATTCTCATTTCTTTCGCCATTTAGGTCCTAGATCCGTGCCGATAAGTACCATCTACTTTTACAATTTAAAGAAAAAAAATCAAAGTTTCAAATTTCAAATTTTTACATAAAACCTGAGCACATAATCACAGAAATACGACACAGGTTATTTAATAAGAGCGCGCGTTTAAAAGGATTACTCGTGGGCCGCCATGACACTCGAGACGGAGACCATCGACAAAAAGAGGAGTGACCGAGAGGATTAGCTGCCAGTGTCAAAGTGTTAAATATCGAACACACCGTCTAATTTGACAACTGCGGTTGTATGAAAAACTTCAGTGAGAATTGCCAGATCACGTTTTATTTTATTTTACCATTATATAGGGTAATGAACTGAAACCTTTATGTTCGGAGGTATGTGATCGCCACGAGGTCTTGGGATCGATAGATGTTATTCGTTTGTATGTCGGATATTAGTAGTTGGCTGATAGCAATAGTATAGGTTATTCAGTTAAATACCTTGAAAGATACCTATCATACCTACCAGATCATCTAACCGCGGTAGCCTAGTGGCATGGGTAATGGACTGCTGAGACGAAGTCTCGAGTTCGATCCCTGGTTTTATCATGGCACACACCAATGAATTTTCGATACTTTTTGAAGTTAGTGTGTATTTATCGCAGGTTTATAAGTGCCCGGTCAATGGCAATGGACTCGCCACCTATTACATTGGTACCTAAACATAAACTGGTGAAATGTGGGTGCTAGCACCTCTGCCTACCCCTTCAGGGATATAGGCGTGAGTTTATGTTTATGTTATGTGAAGATACCTATCAAATCATGACTTTTTAAATAAGAAGAATATTCAAAATGAGGAAAGTTAACGAACCCCTGAACTCTGAGGTGAAGGTCTCAATTACCACATGCAACAGAAACTAACACAAGAATGATAATAAAGACTATTAAAAATATTGGTAAAATTTACATCGTATCTGACAACCCCAAAATACATTTCAATCGTTTTTAATGACAAAAAATATGACAAACGTGTCACATTTCAGTTGAAGTTTGACAGTTGGGATGTGACTCCGTCGGCGATCGAATGGCTTAATGTTTGATTGTCAAATTTCAACGAAAATTATGATTAGAATTTTTTAATGTCAAATAATGTACAACAGGTTTCGAAATCAATTTCATCTCTTTATAAAACTCTGTGTTTTGAATTTGGTCGTTTCCTATATTTTAGCTTCTATCTATAGGGGGCTCGGGTTCGATTCTCGCTCAATTTGAACTGTTGTATAGTAAATGAATAAATAAATATTCTAGGACAATCTACACAAGCCACCTAAACCCATGGTAAGCATAGCTTAACTAGCAGCTTGTGTTATGGGTTCATGAATGCGAATAAACATACTTAGATACATTTTTTGTAAAAACATCATGATCATTCTCTGAGCCTATTCCCAACTTTCTAATCTAACTAACATGCGGTTGAATTTCGATATTTTCCGTGAAGTGACTGCCATCGGACCTCCACAACCAAATTGGAGATATTGTAGTTCTGTAGTTAGACTAGTCGGACTTTTGAGAGCTCCAACTACCCGTAACGACTGCCATAGATGTTCGTCGAACCGACCAGACCGAGGCATCGGTAGACCAGTATAAATAGCCAAATTCATGCATACAAATGCGGGGATCGAACTCGCGCCTCCTACGTAACAGTCACGTTCACTACCGCTACGCCACAGAGGTCTTCAACAATACATTCCCGTAAACTGAAAGTTTACGAAACTATTTTCTCTTCAATTGGTAAATATCAAATCATAAAGTTATCCTTAGAGGAACTAAGTGTGCGAGCAGGAGAAACTGACAGAGTAGGTACACGACCGGGATTTTTATAAACCATTATCAACTTTGACAGAAATAGATATTGCAGTGACGTCAATTTCACAACACTAAAAGTCACAAGTCACTGCCACTGACATGTTAAATAACGCGGTAATGAGGCAATTATTACTCAATTTATGTCAGTAATAAACTCTATGTATCAAATAAATAGTACTAAATTAAGTTTCGGATCGTACTAAATCGACAGAAGCTATCGCAAGGATGATAATGATAGTGAGTTCTGAGTAGAACTGACTACCGCTGCGCTGGAACAGTTCCGTGTCTAGTGTTGTCCTGACACGTATATGATAATCAAAAACAATTCGATCAGATCGAATGGTCGTCAGTCACGGGATTATGTTTGTGTGGTCCGCGACGTCATTGTCTGAGAAAGCTACGCGTGAGCAAGTCACTTGTATAATTTAGTTTCGATTGCTTGGTGGTCGAATGTTAATACATAACATAACATAAACTCATGCCCATATCCCCTAAGGATTAGGCAGAGGTGCTAGCACCCACATTTCGCCAGTTTATATTTAGGTCCCAATGTAATAGGTGGCGAGCCTATTGCCATTAACCGGGCACTTATAAACCTGCGATAAATACACACATAACTTCGAAAAGCATCGAAAAGTCATCGAATGTTAATATCCACCGACATATACTTATCTTAACCAAACTGCTCATTCCCTGATTCTTTTCCTAACTCGGTTGGGGTCGGCATTCTAGTCTAGCTAAGATAACTCTTTCCTGAAATCCTGTGTTTAGCTTATCATCAGCCAAAGTGAAGGCAAATTGACGTGTCTTAGATAAAAAAAATAATGATGGGACTGAACTTTCAAATGAAGCGACTGCCTTTCACAACCAATTGGTGAAAGCGAAGTCCTATAGTTAGACTAGTCGGACTTTTGAGGACTTTATTTACCCGTAACGACTGGCATAGATGTTTGTATGACAACTGGGACCGACGCGGCGACGGCTTAAAGTGCTCTGCAAAGCACGACAGTATTTATGCATAAAAATATTCGCACTGTGCGCCCCTTATCTAGCAGTCCATGGGGTATTTTACCTTATTTTGGCTTCATCCAAGCGTATTTTTACTAATCAACAGCGTGTAATTATTTAATTCAAATCAAATATTTAATACTAGACTACCCTCCCCGAGTTATTGTGCTCTCTGAGGCACGGCCAAACCATGCAAATGGTCATATTAACTTCACTTCAGTCACAACACAAATTATATTTGCTCCATATGCGTTAATACATGTTTTTGGGTGTCTTTTGAGGATAGCACGGGTACTTCGATGGCGAATGAGATTAAATTCACTAAAACGACTCCACACGCGCCAGGGCTTCACGGGTGGAGCCGCCTGTCACCCTAGCAAAAGCAGCACAGATGAATAAATAGGTACTAAGCAGGCCGCAGTGGCAGCGCAAAGCGCATCTCCCCATACCTGGAGGCTAGATGGGGATACCATGGTTCCGGAGTGCGAGAGGTATGTCTTGTATAAGATCCACAGACGAAGTACCTACGTTTTCTGACCTGAATCACCTCCATCAGTTAGGGTAGAGGTGGTATCCGTAAAGATTTCGCATACGATAAAACAAAAAGCGGGAATCATTTATCTCGCGGCTTGGATAACTATAAATACCTACATACATTCACATCTTTGCTAGTTATGATATTAAACTTTTAAATTTTTAGTTCAGAATAAATGACATGATAACAGGATACGACAATAGACAATGATAACAGGATGTGACGTCATGGATTCAATTTCCAGTCACATCCACAGTATGTCTGTTCGAATCTGGGGTCAGCTTTTCCATGCTATCCTCTACAAGGAATCAAACCTCAGAACAAAGCCAAAGCCTCGTCCTTCAATCAGCCGGTGTACCTTGTAGGTAAGGGTTATTTGTGCCTAACAGATCTTGATGGGGCCCATACAGCCTATTCCCATACATTCTATTACAGATATTCTTATAGAATGCACTCTGTCTCCTTTTCCATTCATAATGGAAGCAAGATATGCGTGACAAAAAAATTATCGCCACATCGAAATCCCGGTAGACCAGTAAATGTAAAATGCACAATCATCAACAGAAAAAATATGTTGTTACGTATCAAACACTTGAAAATAAAAATAAGTCCGCCATATTGATCGAGATACGATATAATCTTGTCCACAAACAATGCCATTATACTTATGAAAATAAACAACTGATTTGAAGCTTCCATTCGATATTTGAAAATTGAAAAAAATAAAACCTTCATAGACACGATGGCAGTGCGTTCGAATTTCGAATGAAACTAGGGCAGCTGCTAGGGCTGTCTAAATAAAATTTCGTGAAGGGAATGTTGTTCTGAAACTTCATTATTCTATAATGTGAGGGCTTAAAATTTCAGATAATTCTTCAGGTCTAATAAGTGGTTGTGTGAATGTATGCATTTGATCTCTAGAATATGTTACTTCTACAAGGCTACAGAAGCTATGGGTACAAGATGGTGAGAAAGTTGTAATTGTTTTAATAGACGGGAGTTTTGCTTCTGAATATGTTTCTTTGTTTTTTTTTACGGAATCGAATAATATTAACTGGGTCACAGGACGCGGGGCCTATTTTCGGAAATATCCAGCACTCTTGCCGCTCTACCCTGAGGGCCGAGCCGAGAGATCTCTTGAGGGCTTTAAGAGTTTGAGGCTTGTTGACATGACTCGTGACTGCATGAAACCTCATAAAAAAGATCTAGAACGGTCAAATCAGATAATATTGCTGGCAAAAGAAAATCGCCAAAAGGGGATATTGGGTAACCCAAAAATGATTATATAATGTTCTTGGGAATATATCGATCAATTTAAATCCATTTATATCAAAGCAGAACAAATTTCGACCGCCATTTAATAAATAAGTAATTATAGAATCTTTTTCGATAGGTTGAGGACTTTTGTTGCCTCTTGTATACCTAAACAAGAAATAAGAAACTACAAACCCGATATATTATCTTTCTTTGAAACCAAAATAAAATATTCAACATTCTTAGACGTTTTCATTACAGTTGCACCCCTACTAATTCCATTACGACCAGCCCTGACCATAGACCGTGTGTCACAAAAAAGCGCGCGTAAAATATTTTGATGTTTGACAACTGTCATGGAGGATTTGATCGATATCTATTTATTTATTTAAATGCTTATGCGTTACGTTACAGCCGAAGACATTAATAATATTTGTTTTTTTTTTCTATTTGTTACCATTATTTAATAGGCCTAGGTATGTTAGTTTTAATAGGCGTTTATTCATGCTGTGGTTTTTCCAAGCGGCTACAATATGGGGTTCTTCAAGAAGGGCATTAGAAGGTTTCTATAGCAAAGGCAGCGGGCGTGTAATGCCAACGTCCACAGGCAATGGTAACTACTTTCCATCAGGTGGGCCGTGTGCTCGTCTGTCACCTAATTGATATAAAAACAATAAACACAATTACCTCAGACCAAAAGAACAACTACCTGTTTACTTTTTAATATACCTACTAACTACTTATACCTATCGATTTCAATGGAAAATAGAATGTACAAGGCAGGATTTGAACCTGGGACTAGTTCCTTACAAGGGGAAGCTTTGATCAAATGACCTACATGAACACATGATGTGTTCATGTAGGTCATTTGATCAAAGCGAGACAATCCAAAAAAGTAAGTTCACGTCCCACTTTGGACATTCACTTTTCCAAGCTAAGATGCCAAACTACAATTTACGAGGTAGGCTTTCCACGTGCCCACTGATTGACAAGTGTTGCCAGGTTATATTGGATTACACAACCAATCGGAATTAGGGAGGACTTGAGAGGGGAAAACATTTCAAAACAAGCAAAAAAGCGAACGTATAAATAAATAAAAATTCTGGTCAGTAATTATAAATATCTACAATGATACTTGTGGGAGGAAAATACCTTATGATAACACTTGACTTGTTCAATCATTCATTATTAAAAAAACACATTGTTTTTTGTAGTGATATATGGGCGATGGTGGTAGGTATTATTTAAATAAATGTTTTGATTTTTTTTAACATTTGGCGTCTGTTTCATTTAAAAATTGGGACGCTGCTTAGACCCTTGAAAATTATGACATCTCGCGTATATCGGGACACTTGGCAACTCTACCTCTGACTAATAGAGGGCACAAAGTAGAGCACGACTGGTTAGCAGCCTGCCTGCAAACGGAATACACGAACATAACAACCTCGAAATTTGAAAATTCGTACCTAGAGGCTGGCAAAGATGATCAGGATTATTTTGTATCTGTCAGGATTTCTCTACGAAAAAAAAACGATTGTGTTTTTTTCTATTTCGAAATTCGAAATTCTAAATTCATTCCCGCCTTTTTCAGGAACAGTGACATATTTATTTTTCTTAATAGCTTGTTCTAAACATAGCAGGCATGGCTTACCAACAATTCTGGATTCTTACTTCCATCTCATAAAAGTAAAATTATTTTAATCTTTCCCAAGCGACTACAATATGGGGTTCTTCAAGAAGGGCATTAGAAGGTTTCTACAGGGTAGACAGCACGTGTGTGACGCCTCTGATGTTGCAAACGTCCATAGGCCACGGTGACCGCTTCCCATCAGGTGGGCCGTGTGCTTGTCTGCCACCTAAGTGGTATAAAAAAAAAAGTCGTAGTGTGATTCGAACTTGGACCATTTTCATCCATCGATATTTGTTTGCTGTATTTTGAAAGACAAGGTTTAAATTCAAAAAATTAAACAAATAAATGTATTAACTGAGATAATGTTTGACCCATTTTAACCATATAACACTTGTATTATGTATATCTTAACGGACGCTGACATTCCGAATCACACTATGGAAGCAAAGTGAGATTGTAATAATATTACTTTTGAAAGGTAGGGTAGGAGTCCTGTTCACACCCCACGTGTAGCAAGCGTGAATACAATGACAACCGCATACTGCAGAGGACGTTCGATCGATAGTAGACGAAGCCGGGGAACAGAGCGAAGCCATATGAAAGTTGACATCGACACCGACCGTATGAGGCGACAGTTTCAACTTAAAAATACATTTCAAATAAACTAGCTTGTTCTCGCGACTTCGACTATACCTCGGTACATACATATATCATCATCATCATCATCATCAGCAGCCTTGAGTTAATCCCGATCGCTTCAGAAGTTGTCACTTCGGAGTCCAGGGTTCGCTTTTTTCAGTCTACGTTGCTGCTGAATTTCGATGTATTCAGTGAAGCGACTACCATTTGACCTCTACTACCTATATAGGTAATATCTGAGTACGGCAGTTAGAACAGTTGTTGAACTTTTTAAGGTTCCAACTACCCGTCATCATCATTCTCTGAGCCTATTTCCAACTCATTTGGGGTCGGTTTTATAGTCTAACTATGATGCGGCTGAACTTCGATAATTTCCCAGAAGCGACTGTCATCGGACCTCCACAACCAAATTGGTGGTAGGTATTGAAGTTTTGTAGTTAGTTTTTGTAGTTAATCAGACTTTTGAGGGTTCCAACTACCTGTAGCGGCTGCTTCTTCTTCTGTCGAATCGATGCCATTTTTGAGTTGCTATCGCATCGTGGTATAGTAATTTGTTTCACGGCAGCGCCGCTACTTACGGAGAGGGACCGAGCATAGGTTATTATGTCTATCTTAAGGTGTCCAAGAACTTTTTGAGCCCACTGACATACATACATACATATAATCACGCCTTTTTCCCCAGAGAGTTAGTCCCAGGTAATAGGGTTTGAGCCTATTGCCGTATTCCGAGCACTATTGAGCATTCGAGCCATGCATCTAAGGCTGAGTCTTGGCTGTTATATGATATGAATTAACGTCAATGTGTCATGCTATAGAATGATTTTTGTTCTGCAGCTTTTTATAACATCACCCTGACGATAAGCTGAAGGTAAAGTCTAAGGAAAGACAGTCACCATTACAGACACTAGCTTGTCTCTAATGGTGACTCTCCACGCTTGCCTTTAAAAGGACCCGGGACTGTAAAGAAATAAAAAGAAAAATATTATGGTGTGGCAAAGAAAGATTCATCATTTCGCACCATTAAATCGTAGAATTTTGTTTTTCAAGCAAGTATTTGGGGTTCTTCAAGAATTATTGGAAGGTCCTAACATTCTCGATGGCACGAGTCTACCACTCCTCATGTCGTGTTGCATACGTCCATAGGCTTATCAAGCGGGTCGGGGGTTTTTCTACCACTTACTTAAATGGTAAAAGAACATTCTACATTTATTTAATGTAATGAGAGGATTCATTCTCTACTTTCCATTCAAAATACGTCTGTGATTATTTTGTATTGATACTACTAGCGACATCTACTTTAGGCAGTTGGTATTATTTTTGAATATGTTTTATGATTGTATTTCAAACACATTAACTGTTTAATTTGGTTATAGTGTATGGGGTCCTACCTAGATATTGGCGGGCCAAATCATCACTTGGGTTAGCTTGAATGGGTCAAACTGAAGTCGTTCTCGTAAAAGCCATTCATGGAAACAATATGTAAAAGAACCAAGCTCTAAACGAGATACTAGATACTATAATGCATATTAGTATATTTCTCGTAATTTTGCAAGCTTAGATGATGTTGCTTACCTATTTATTTACTTGTTTAAAGTGCAAAGGGTTGACCGTTTTTCATTTTGAAGCTTGAAGAACCTCACGAAGAACCCTGAAGGAGGAGAGAGTGACATCTAGCGTACAGCTCAGGTACTTATTGCATAGTTTACTTATACAATTTTTAGATGGCAGTAGCATCACCGCTCTCAATAATTTTAAACTTTTATAAATATATAATAAATGATAACTTTATAATTATATATTTTTTTATATAATAATAAATCAAAAATAAATAATCGAGCCATCTGCCGAATAAATTAATAATCTACTAAATCAGGATCCTCATTTATTTTTCTACTTTTTCTACTACACAACACAAGTTTAATAAAATATTTAGAGTTATAGCAACATTACATCAAAATTAAACATGGCGCGCGTATGTACGGGTCCGCAAATTTTACATTTTTTCCTTTATTTCTCATTTATTTTATGTTGTTTTACTGGTTTTGTGTGTGCCAATCGCGAGTTAGATGAAGATAATTGGAAAGACATCCTTGAGGGAGAATGGATGGTCGAGTTGTAAGTATTTTTGGAGTAGCCGGTTTCCCATTTAATTCACAGGAACGTGTCATAATTTTTTCAATTATTTGAGTGTGAATTATATTACTATTTGCTCGAAGAGGCCTTGAGGTGGTAGCCGCAAGTCTTATTTACCTTTCTTGTTAATGTATAGTTAGGCAAGAAGTCTAATTTATTAGTAATTTAGATATTTAACATCCCACTCGTTTGGGTTCAATAACCACTTTAAGGTCATTCGGTAGGGTCTGTGTACCGTTTTCAAAACCGTGACGCATTGTCTATTGTCAAGTCAAGTCTGAGTAGACTAGAACTTCAGCTCATTGAGTAGGAAAATGTGATTTTATTGTCCATGCCAACAATCTCATGCTACAAAATTAATAAATTAAGGAAAAATATTTGAATAAAATTAAATAAATCTTTCTGGTATCTCTTCTTCCTTATACAATTTTCCTTATTCCTAAATTAATTTAATTTAGGAATAAGGAAAATTGCTTACCATACTTTCAAATCATAAGTTAAAACTGACAAACAATCTTATTTGAATTTCATGAAGTAGTCCTACTGATTTTAAGTTTAGCTTTATCGAAAATAACTTACATGTACACCAGTATTAAATTGTATAGGTTTAGCAGGTAAATAAGTAGTCATTATTGTATAGGTTGTAACATGCAACTTGAGAGAGAATCTTCAAAGGTTAGATAGTTACAGAAAGAAAAAGCTTTCTACAGGACAGGCCTAGTGTAGGAAGCTTTTGATAATACCGGACTTGTTCTTATTTCTGTTTATGTATGCCCCTGGTACAAAATTTGTACTCATACTTAGTTATAAGCCGTCTCTACAAAGGCGAGCGGAGCAGCGACTCGGAGGTTGCAGAATGACTTGTCACTTGAGCAGAAGCAGGCTTCGACCGCAGTACACAGTGTGCCTCAGCTAGATGAGGAGACAACGGTTAGATGAGGGGAAAGTCATCTCAAAAGACCCTTATTTTGCCACTATGATTTTCGGTCCTATGTAATAGAAAGCAAGCCTATTATAAAATAAAAAAATGGATATGCTGCAAATAATTTCCTAACCAAAAATGTTGCAGCTAAATGGAAAAAAAAATTGACCTAATTCCTTGCTTTGCGATGTAAATCGCAAAGAAATTTATTATGTGCTCAGCCGCATAAGCACTGCCAATTAACGTCTTGGACAGTATCAGACAGAAAGTATGTAATGTATGATTGATTCACACAGCTTGTGCCATGAATAATCCAAATTTGAGAACTTATAGTACAATTAAAATCTGCTAAATGTCAGACAGGTGCAAATACTTGCCATTTATTGTATCAGCTATGTAAATTTACAATGATACACAAACTACCATCTGAGCTGAGAGAATATTTGAAAATACTCACCGTCAAAGAGGAGATAAATAACAGGACAAAATCCTATAAAGACCGGATTGCACACCATGAGAATAAGCTTGCCCAAATTCTCACTGAAGATAAGACGCCTTAAGAGGCTGCACATATGGGACAACCTTAATTAAAAACAAAAGGAGATAGTAAAGGCTACCTGACAATGGAAGGGAAAGCCTAGCACGCCAAATAATCACCCATAGCAATTGCTTATGGTCCAGGTACCGATCGCAAATTGGCAAAAATATATATTAAAAAAAAAAAACAATCTGAGCAAGCATCAAACACATTAGGTCACCTCTGACTCACAAGTATGCAGTGGTTATGACATCGTGTGATATCATGATCACCAAAACAAGATGCTAATAACTACTTGATATGCAAGTGCATATTTTACTTTTTAAATCTGCTCTACACAAAATAAAATTAAAACACATCATTCAGCACGAATTTTACAAACTTCCACTCTATATGCTTGCTACCAAGTATTGGGCAACATGTTCGCCAACAAGTAGTGTTGGCCAAATTAACAGCTAAACCGACATAAATACAATAGTTGCAAAAAAATATTTTCGTTGTCCGTATCACTACATCACTACATAGTATAAAATAAAGTCGCGTTTTCTGTCCCTATTTTTCTTGTCCCTTTGTATGCTTAAATCTTTAGAACTACGCAACGGATTTTGATGCGGTTTATTTCAATAGATAGAATGGTTAAAGAGGAAGGTTTATATGTATATAACATCATGCTACGACTAACAGGTGCGGAGCAGGAATGAAAAATGTTGCAAAAACGGGGTGACGCAGACGAAGTCGCGCGGGTCAGCTAGTCGTTAATATAACATAACCTAAGATTTTTTTTGAATGTCTCCAATGTACAGCCATGACCATTTCATTATGTATATAATTTCTAGAAATCAAAATCAAAAATCATGTATTTTTTTATATCACGTCAATTTGACTTCGCCTCGCCTAATGTTAAGCTGAAGGCAAAGTCTCATGAAAGAGGGTCACCATTGAAGACACGTACAGTGCTAGAATGGTGGCGCTCAGCTTGACGGCCTCATCAGATGCTTTTCACGCCCCGCTTAAAGGACACGGGACTGAATTCTGTATAGATCATTAAACGGCACTTACAAATCGTGAAACGTCAGGTATCTATAGTCTCGGGTCTGTCGGGGTGCGAGAGATATGTCTTGTATAATCTCACCTCCGGCAATCAAGGACCCATGGTCGGTTCGAGTCCGACATAATCACCTCCATCGGTTTTGGTGGAGGACCGTGGGGAATTTGCGCACGATAAAAAAAAAAAAATTATCTATAGTCTATCTAGACTATCTCTAAAAACAAACCTTAAACCCGTCTTCCAGTTACGCGCCCTGGTGTCCAGCCTGCAACGCCCTATCCCCAGCCTGGCGGGAACTCTCCACCAGAGCTACCCGCAAGGCTCTGGGGGTCAGGACAGCTGCCGTAGACGTCACCAAGTCCCCAGGACTCAGCGGAAGATTCGTCGTGACAGCACTACCTACCATATTCCAGTAAGTTTCTGACTATCCTCATTCTCTGAGATATTCTTTTCAAACTCTTATTGCTTACTACTATCAGTCTTACTATGTAGTATGTGGGTGTGCATTCCTTGGAGACAAATAGACACTGCATCTCCTACCCAATCAGAATTATTTGATTTAGGTAGGGTGCAATTATATGGACTTCAAGACGGGTGTTTCCTCCTGGCCAAACTGATTTGGCCAACATATATGTATTAAAATACAATGGCACTCCGCACAAACCCTTTGTGGTTTTTGGTGTGCTACATTTAATATTATTTGTGTTTTGTATGATAATGAATAATTTAAAAAAAAAAGAAAAAAAGAAATATATTTATCTTATTTGGTAGGATATGATATGCAGTGTGTGCACACGCCTGTAACTATACTCCATTTGTTTAGGTACCTACTTAAATAAAGGTATACAATCTTGGTAAGACTCAGTATAACAAAACTCTTCTGCGTACACACGCATTTTAAAGACAAAAAACTGGTATCGAACCACTAGTTAGTTAGCCTTAGTTTATTTGTTCAACAATCGTGTTTTTATAAAAAGTTGTCACGAGATGGTGATTATTGACCTGAGAAGGCTCCGGAAAGAAACACAGCGGCTGTTTTTTGTCTAATTACAAACATGTTTACTTAGTCTAAATACAATTATTTATTTGAGTAACATAGTTGAGCAAACAATCGATTTCTATACAACAAGTTGACAAGTCAGCCATCTTGTTTCCACCTGTCGAAGGAAATGTATTGTTTTCTTTAAACAAACCTACTAGCATTGAGGCGTAACGACACAATAGCAAGGTCGAAAGAACACAGAACCATGTCTGATGTGTAAATACGAATGGAGCCGTTGACGCCAATACAAATTTTATAAATTATGAACATCAACTTTTTAAATGTAATATAGAGAGGATGGACGGATGGTTGACGAAACAATTTTCTAAATAGCAACTCGACAAGGGTCTGGAGTTGGGTTATCAGTCAGACGGCAGTTGCTTCCATAATAGCCAAGCTAAACCAAATAATGGAATTGTAGAAGACCAGATCTTTGGCTCCCAGTGTAGACTTTGTATACAACCGGGATTAGCGCTTTTATAATAGGTTGCAGAGAAAGCACAGGGTCTAACACCAGAAGCGTCACACTCAACTGCAGAGGGCGGATGGGACTGAAGATTAAAGAAAGTTTTTGTGCTGACAGTGCAGAAGAAAAAGCAGAGGTTTATAGTCTCACTGGCAACACAAATCTTCTCCAGTGAGCTCTGGCTACCCTACTCACCGCCGAAAACATAATGTTATTATTAGCCGCGGTATTCTGTAGGGCGGAAGTATTTTCCCAGTCGGACTGCTCGATTAGGACGGGGATACTGTCAAGTCCATTTTTTATCAATTAATTAGATTATTGCAGTCCACTGCCGGACATAGGCTTCCCAAGGTGCGTCATTGGTCCCGAGCCGCCGCCTTCCGCATCGAAGATGTTTCAGGTACCTTTTTCAGGTCGGCAGTCCACTTAGCTAGGGAGCGCCCGCCTTCCCTTTATTTGCTCCCAACCGCCTTCCCTTTATTTGCTCCCAACCGCCTTCGGTCTATCGACAGATGAGACCAGCCCATCCTCATGGAGATTTTTTGAATCTTGTTGATAGTTCGTATGACTGACGGTAGATGGCTCCACTTCAAAGATGGTTATAGTTATATAGGAGAATTTCGAATGATACAGACGAGGTTTCCTGGCTGAGCGGTCAAAGCGTTCCCCCTGTAAGGGAAAGATCGGGTTCGAAACCCGTCGAAGGATTCACTTTCCTATCTAAATTTGAATCTTGTTGATTTTTTCAGTGTGATCGATGGTGAATTCCGTCAATACAAAGGCCCTCGTGATGTGGAGTCCATGCTGGGCTATGTCGAAGATATGCGTTGGAAGCAGACCGAGCCAGTGCCATCGTGGAAAGCACCGCACTCCATACAGATGAGCTTGGTGGCTGAATTCTTCAAGCTTAGTCAAGCACTAAGGGTAGGTTATTTAATATTTTAGACCACAATATACTTCCACATTGACCATTTTGTGTCCATCAACTTGGACCCTGTGTTTGAGGAGGGATAGCCTTTCCCAATTAGGATGCCTATTTCTCGCAATTGTGCCTGTAATTGTCTGGTTTGAGGTCACCCTTCCCGATAAGATCCATTTCTTATCTTTTTAAGGTGTGACACTCGCACAGTATGTGTTTTATTGTTTCATCGTCCTCCTTGCAATGTTTGCATTTTGCGCTGTAGCAATCTTGCTCAAAATGTATTTTGTGCCATTATGGTGGCCAGTAAATTCATTATTATAAGAAAAAAATAAAAATAAAAATGAAATTTTATTGACGCGAAACAACAATGACACACAGAGGTAGCACTGTCAATGACCACACAAAATTAACACAGAATTGCAGAGACAAAAGAATGACACTGTTTCTTCGAAATCGCTGCCACCCAAACTTGGTAATTACCTGTATTTTGGGTGTCAGTGTGCTCTTGGGGTACATAAAATAGGCGTGTAGTCTCTGCTATCATAATCTCAGATGTGCTAGAGAGTGCTTAGTTTGCCGTTCAGCCTTTTTCTCTCATGCTCGTAATCTCTGTAATAAAAAAGTGTTGTTTAAGATTGTAATGAAATGAAAGAATGAGACTTCCCTGTTCAAAACCAATCATATTGGATTATCCTTTCATTACTGATTGAACAATCCCCTAATATGTTACAGAGTGTCCACAACATGCTGATGGAGACCTATGGCCTGCCGACCTGGGGCTCGTACCTCATCTTCGCCGTCGCGACCATCTTCATTGGGGCACTGCTTGGACTGGTCAGTATATTCATGTAACATATTTTAAGAAGGTATCCATTTTTAGGAGGGTCACTGATTTGTGTAAGTAAAGAAATTATTTTAAACTAACTGTTGTCCGCGGCTCCGCCCGCGTGGACTTCTGATCCCGTTCCCGCTCCTCCATTCCAAGCACTTCCACGAATCATGAGTCTGGACTTCCACGAATAATTAAAGACCAAAATTCTCGAGCCATTGTCGAGTTTTAGCGAGACTAACGAACAGCAATTCATTTTTATATAAATAGATTTTAAATTCGTATGTTTTGCAATTTTTCTTACTAAAGTTTGAAATAGTTTACGCAGGCATTGGTTAACTAATCAAATGTCACTGTTTGACATGTATGTCTTACCTGAAGGTGTCACTATTTGACCTGTAGGTATTGTCACTGTTTGACCTGTATTACCACTGACTCATTCTTTTTTCCCAACTCGGTTGGTGTCGGCTTTCTAGTCCAACTATGATGCGGCTGAACTACGATGTTTTCCGTGAAGCGACTGCCATCTGAATTCCACAAACAATGGTCCAATGACCAATGGCGATATCAAAGTTCCAAGTTAGACTGGTTGGACTTTTCAAGGGTCCAACTACCCGTAACAACTGCCATAGATGTTTGTATGGCAACCGGGACCGACGGCTTAACATGCTCTCCGAGGCACGACCAGTCTAGTGCAAACAGCCATATTCATGCATACAACTTATTGCACTGAGCGGGGATCGAACCCGCGCCCGTGTCAAGTTGGAATTGTGCTAGGCATTTATATATATTTGCATAGAGAGCGGGTATCGAACCCATAACACATGCCATGCAGTACTGATGCTCGTTGTGTCCCAGATGCTGGTGTGCGTGATCGACCTGCTGTACCCGCCGCGGCGCGGGGACAAGGCCTTCGTGTCGCGCGCCGAGCTCGACCGCCGCGCCACCGGCGACCGGGACCCCAAGGACAAGTCGGATGACGACCAGGTACACAGCACACTATTGTGCTTTAATATAAGACATGTTCACTGTCCCTAATGGTAATGCAAAACCTTGGGTACAACTATATAAAAATAAGTCGGGTTTTCCTTCCTGACGCTATAACTCCAGAACGCACGAGCCGATTTCCACGGTTTTGCATTCATTGGAAAGGTTTCGGGCTCCGTGAGGTTTATAGCATAGAAAATTCTGGAATAAATACAACAGAAAAGCGGGAAAATCATTTTTCACTTGGCGAAACGGAATTCGCCGAGTTTGCTAGTGCTTTATAAAACTTGCCTAGTTGTATGGGTAATATTCTGGAGTGGTCTAAACATTGGTGAATTGTTGACACGAAAGAAGTGGTATGGGTAATGAACTGCTGAGACGAGGTCTCGGGTTCCATCTCAAATTGTACCATGGCACACACCAATGACTTTTCGAAGTTTTCGAAGTTATGTGTGTATTTATCGTAGGTTTATAAGTGCCCGGTTAATGGCAATAGGCTCGCCACATGTTACATTGGGACTTAAAATATAAACTGGCGAAATATGGGTGCAAGCACCTCTGCCCACCCCTTCGGGATATAGGCGTGAGTTTATGTTATGTTACATTTTCAAATCGATTTAAAATTGGAATAAGTGAATTGAGTTTAGATGGGACTTGAACCCACCACCAGCGTCTTACAAGGCGAAGGCTCTGTGCCTTTAGCACGAAAATCTATCGAGGCATTGTGATTGGCAGCCGCCGTCGATACCTTTACATTACGAATATAGTATTTCCTGCTAAGGACACAGACCACCTGATCTACTAGACCTGCATAAAGCATTCCAAGTTCTTTCCACCCATCTACCGAAAATCCTACTTTCTCTTTTCATAATAACTTATAAGACCACAGCAAATGTCATTATGTGATCTCTGCCAACCCTATTGGTGAACAGACGTGATGGTATATATTCCAGGAACTCATCAACGATGATATAGTGGATGACGAGGACAACGTGAATAGCAGCGACGCGGAGAAGAACTCGCCCAGCGATGTGAGTGTTCAGACTTTATTTAAACCTGATGCTTATTAGACTGGTTTGATTTTCGGAAAACAAATAAAATCTCCTTGGAGAAATATATATTATACTAGCTGTTGCCCGCGGCTCCGCCCGCGTGGATGTCGATTATCGCGTTGTACGACTCTACTTGTCTCTCTATACTACTCCCTGCTGTCATGACATCGGAAACAGTTAGCGATAATGCCAGTATATAGAAATCTACCGGATTCATTGCTCCCCTGGATGACAGTGTGATAATGGTAGCCAATGTTACTCCTAGATATTATAGCTTTTCATAGATGAAAGAATTATTGAAATTGGTCCAGTAGTTTCGGAGCCTATTCGTTACAAACAAACAAACACAAATTACGTGCATACATAAATAAATAAAAAACACACAAAATCTCATTGTACCGTTTTTTTCACTCCACAGACATCGGAAGACGAAAAAGAGGCCAAGGTGGAAGGTGGCGGTGACTCCAAACCCTCGGAGACGGAGGAACGTCCAGCTGAGGTCCGGAAACGAAGGCCTAGGAAGGCAGACTAGGTAGCCGCCTAGACACAGCCAGCGGGGCTTCGGGGACACTACTACACCTAGCCATAAACATCCGTAATTGTGGACATAAGTTTCGGGCAATCATCATCATTTTTGTGCTTATCCTGGTCGCATCTGAAGCGGTCCCCTCGGGGTCCGAGGTCCGGTTTTCCAGGCCAGTCAAAGTACTGCAGTAAGACCAGTTGTTAGACTTATTTCAAGTACACGTAACGATTGCCATAGATGTTCGTTAGACTGGGACCGACGGGCTTAACGTGCTCTCCGAGGCACGACTAGACCAGTGCAAATAGTCATATTCATGCATACATATAACTGAGCGGGAAGCGAAACCGCGCTTCCTGCGTTCACGGGCACTACCTTCAGGCCACAAAGGCTGTCAAGATCAATTCATACCGAAATTGGATCCGCAAATCGTACGTGATACTTCGGTAAGAAAATCGAAATGACTTCATCATACCTACAAAGCTACTACGTTTCTCGTTCATGTTTCGTGTGGCCCGAAGTTTCGGATGTTTCATGGTATCCCCCAAGCCTTTTCTGGAGCATTCACATTGGCCCCGCACAGCCAATATCCGTAAACCAACATATTTGGCCAATGTTTGGATATTTATAATCGAATAATGAACAAAAAGTAATAAATACATTTTGAATTGTGGTTTCTCTTAGCATGCAATGCTGTTATTTAGTGAAAAAAGAAAATATTGAATAGTACTCAGTACAAAAAAATATGAGAAATCGCGATTTAGTTCTGTTGATAATAGTGAGTTATAGGAATTTGTATAACCTATATAATGTTGTATCACCTAATATTATAACAAAATAATCCCTAATCTGAAATTGAAAGGTAGATTAAGTTACGCCATATAACATCAGCTATCTTCTAATAGAAATCTCGTTGAAATCGGCCCAGTGTTTTCAGAGTTTTGCAGGAATAAACAGCAAGACAGACAATAAATTGTAGTTTTGTTATTAGTATCGTACAAACACTCATAAACATGCATTTATTAAATAATTTTAATATTATATACAGACACGTCAACATTTATTTGTATAGAAAATAGAAATGGCCACGGTCATCCCAGTTTTCGTTAATGACTTAATAGGTCATGTAACTAACGTAGGAATACCAACAAAAGAGTAACTACACAAATGCAAAGATACTATATTGGCATATTAAAGTGTATACATACATATTATACATATGCTTACCCAATTTCCCTCCGGGTAGGCAGAGTTCAAGTAAAACCCACACTTCACCAAGTGAGAGTGTGAGTGAGTCTATTTGCTGTAATCCGGGCACTATTATTGACTCGAACCATGCATCTGAAGCTGAGTCTGGGCTGTACCCTGCCTGCCAAGGGACCTAGACCCGTGGAAAGAGGGGGAAAAGGTCTGTTACACTCCACATGTTCCAATCGTGCATGGATTCGTTGCCCAATTGTTCATTCATACACTTGAACTTGCTCGCAAGAAAATGTAATGAAACCTCACAAAAACTTTTTGTTAATATTTGATAGCTTATAATTACAAATTCGGCTGTCGAAAAATATTTAGACGCTCAAATAAAGTGCATTTTGTCATTATAACCATTGTAATCTCACTTTATTAGTGGGTAGTTGTGCATTTTATAATGTTAGGTGACTCTGGTTGTGGTATAATGTGCATTAGCGCCTTACTGGGTGACTTCGGGTTCGGTACCATGTTACACGGGCGTTCGTATCAGCCGATTCAACGGCCTTTACACAAAATGACATTCTATTGATGAAATCGCGTCAGAGAGAACCGTTTTTGCTATCAATGGATTACTTGACACTCAATCAATCTATCAATTAGCCTATCGCAGTCCACTGCTGGACATACGCCTCTTCTAGTGTGCGCCACTGCTCCCGAGCCTTCCGCATCCAATCTGTCCCAGCCGCCTTTTTTTAGGTCATCAGTCCATCTGACTATAAGGGTCCCACTTTCCGTTTGCCTTCTCGCAGACTACTTGAGACTAGTGATAAAGTGAGTTTCTTTCTTGCTCAATAACACAGAAAATGCTAGGTTGACACAGAAAATAGGCGGAAGAATGTCTATTATCACTGAATGAAGTAGTCGCTAATAAAATATATGAAATTTATTTTTTTATGTCAATCCCAAACTTTACTAAGCGATTCCATTAGTGTTTTCGACAATAGAATGTCACTTTCGAGTCACGTTACGACTGTGAATACGGTTTTTGGTTCTAAATAATGGCGTAGTACGTTTTGTGTTTAAAATAAAATTGACGTTTTCTATATTTCTTTTTAATGCTCAACACAAAATAAATTCCGTTTGAGATTATAGTTTTTATATGGCATAGACGATTAAGTTTTTTTTTAAATAGTCACTTTCTGTTGTAAATTGACAACTACCCACAATCGCATTTATTCTAATCACGAGTGTTTTTAGTTTGCGCACCAAATTTAGAATATCGTCTACATTTTATTTAGTTATTGTAACCAGTAGGCCCTATCATGAAAAGTGCATCTGAAGTTGTAGGCCGAAATTTCGAACGTGACACTTCGTTCGGGCTTACCCCTAAAATGCTTAGCAATTTCATAGTATGCAATAGTTTTGTTCGTGTTTCGCGCGGGTTGAAGTTTCGGATGTACCTTTTGTGGTAGGCCCCCTGTATTCGAGTATTACGTTGTATTTATTTATATTGTACTTTTGCTTGTAAATAGTTAATTACTTAGTATAATTGGATAGACTCGCAAACCATATGTGGGGACGACCTGATGTCGTCAACTGTGCCCATTTTGCCTGTTGTTGCTTAGTAAATTCGAAACTAAATAATGTAATAACACTTATCTGACTCGGGAATCAAACCCCAAACGACGTCATGCAAGTTGCAATCTCTAGACGTTGTACTACCGAATATCATAAATAATGTAGTTTCGTCTTTTCAGCAATGGTGCAACAAATGATAGGTTATGGGCCCGATCAACTTATTTCCGGATCCATAACCTATATTTCTATTTGGGTATAAAAATCTAACCCTACGTAGATAGAACCACAAGCAAATACTAGTAATTATGTATTGACAAACAATTTTAATGTTAATAATTTTTATTTTTACAGTTGATAGTTTAAAGAGAAAATCGAAGGTGTTGACAAATAATGAAATCATGTGGAATCAAATATTTATATATACTTTTCTTATTCATGCTCCAAGTCTTGCCTCGGGAAGGCAGAGGCAAACTATGCCTCGATAGAACCTTTTTTGATGTCACTATATATTTTTTTAAGACTAGTAATGTTTTTTTTTATACCGAGGCTGATTTTTTTTTTCTATTTTCTGGAGATATGTCTCACATTCCTCTTGGCGCGATTTCAAACGCTGTTTTTAAGTTAACGTACTTACTGAGATTAATATGCTTCAATATTTTTTTAATATATTTTTTAGCATTTATTTTGGTATACAAATGTTATCTTTTACTTCAAAAAGAGCTAAAAATGTTGATAGTGAAGGTTATAAAAAAACAAAAAATATATATTTAAATATTAATAATAATATCACGACTTGTTATGTACACTGTACGAAAGTGCGTTCAATACATTTGGAACCTGAAAGGTTTATCAAAATAAATGCTGAAAATAATAAAATATATATATAATAAATAATAATAATAATATATGTTGCAATACTCAAATTATTTGTTCGCTTATATTCTTGTGTTATATTATATTGTAACGAATTATTTGTGTAACACAAATGTTAGAGTTAACTATATAGTGACTATTATTACTAACAGTTGTGGGGGATGAGTTGTGAGTGAGACGGAGTAACTGACAATTTTTAGATTTAATTATAGTGGACTTGATGTGAGAATAATATATTTTTAGTCTAAAACACAAATCTCAATTTTTAAATCATATATATATTGGAACCTAAAATAATAATTTGCCTCGCCGATGTTTTCTAACCGTCTGTCCCTGAAAGGAGAGGCGTAATATGGCTTCGTGCATACAAATAAACTTATTAATAGTATTCAATATTTAGTTAGAACTTCAGCAGTGAAATTAATAGCCATTGACTTAAATCATTGATTAAGGTATTGATATACGTGCTGAATACGTGATTCCAAGCTTATTTTCATTAGATTATTTTAGTCAAGTCACGTTTGTCGTGCATCTAAATTGTCAGTTACCGTGTCGCGGTATCGAATAGATGTAGTTAATATGAAAATTGCCTTGTACAAAGACTTAAGATTGTTTTTTAAGTGTTGCGTTTATATTAACTATTGACCTAGTGACTTGCTGAATAAAATTGTATTTGTATGTCTGTGTTTATTCCATTTCTCGAAGTTAACGCATTGCTGTTTGGTATAGTTTGTCGAAACTGTAATGACTAATACATTCTCATTGTAAAAAACCAGTTAAAATTCATTCATGCACTTTACTTTTGAGTGTGAGAGAGTGAGTCATCTAGGCTTAGGCAAGCTATATCGAAGATGTCACGACAGTCGACCTAGCAAAACGTCACTTTGCACCATAAAGTTACTATTACTAGCGTAAATAGAGCAACTGCGTCCTTATTGCCATGACCGCCGGCTATTCTGACAAGTTGATAGATTTATAAAAAAGGTTCATAATTTCATATACGCTCGTCACTTTCTCACACCTAGGTTTTGTGTAATGAAAGATGTGTGACACTCGCACACTATCCCTCTTGGTATTACTAATAACTTTATGTGCACATGCTATATTCTTAATTTTATTTGATGGCTGGTAGTTGTCCTTTTATACAGTAATATTGGTATGCTCACACCTATTTCTCTCCGGGCTAGGCAGAAACAGACAAGTATCCAGTCTCAATTCAAAATCCCCAAGTCATTCAAATGTTTCTTTATTCAGATATATTTACATAAAATAATTAAGTATTGAGATAATTCACATAATGCAATAAAATATTATATAATAATTTAGATTTACAATGAAATTACAACGAACATCAGTTGGATACAAGATCGATAGGCAAATGGAATCTGTTAACACAAAATCGATAACATTAACGTAAGCAAACGTAATAGTACTCTACTTTGTGCCAAATTTATCTCAAAATGATCATCGGAAGCGACTTCATACTGCCTTATGTGTATCTACGGACATGATAGGTATAAAATTGACTGATATTTAAAATTACTGGTTAAATATTCGTCGGATATGTGAAATTTTAAGCTAGAGTGCCAAAATGAGTACTACAGAATACAAATTAATATGCACATACATCGCGCATATTGTCAACGTGTGAAACAATACATTCTTTTTCTTATACATGCATACTCTCATAATACAAAATGCATTTTTAATAACAATTTAGCAAAATCTACATATTCTAGACCCGTCACGTAGGTTTTGGGAATTATTTTAAATACAATTTTTTATATATCTTATTGCTAGAGAATACTTTTCAACGAATTTTGTAATACAGCGTGCCGATTTAAATGGGGGACACAATTCAGATCAATAACTTCACAAATCAATGAGATGAATTTTAATATACAACATATAACTACTCGTTTTCACCAAGGTTTAAAATATGTTTTTGACAAGTTACAACATGTCGCAAACTTCAGTTGACAAGTTGCAACATGTCGCAAACTTCAGTTGACAAGTTTCAACATGTCGCAAACTTCAGTTGACAAGTTTCAACATGTCGCAAACTTCAGTGTGAACGCGAATGTAGTTTAAACTTGTTTACAGTTTGTTCGAGACAGTCTCAAATTCTCAATACATTTATAAAACAAGTAATCGTTTTCTGATAGGTCTCATACAAGTTTTGACAAATCTTCAACCAGTTTTATACTTATAGTTTTTCAGTTCGGTTCGATCAGAAAAATACCTACAATATCTTGTTCATTTAACATGTAAGTATTATAAACAGAATATTGTATTTTATGTATTTAAATCGGCATTCTGTATTTAATTTTATTATTAGGTTATACATTCGCCAATCGTTCCACATAATCTTTATAAATATAATAATATCAATTGACAAGTCGAAACGGTGTGTAGTGATGTGTGAATTCGCATATCGATAGTTTGTTTTTTAGCTAGCGATTTATCGAAACGATCGATAAGCGAGTGACTAAGTAAGACAACGGAATGTTATTGTATTTGGACCGCCTGATTGCTGTTGAATTTCTATGATGATAAATTAATGATATAAAACTAAAAACAGGTAATTAAATACCTTTTTATATAATTGAAATATAAATAGCAATCTTTTAATACTTTTATTGATACAAAAAGCTGATATTTCATATTCAGAAAATTTGTTCGTAATAGGTTAATATTATACACAGGTATATAAAAAGCAATATACAATCAGTTCTTTCTGGTGCATATAATTTTAAAACTAGGACATTTAAAACTAAAATTTATTATCAATACATTTCAATATTTTGGACAACACTATATCAAAATGTGATAATACTAAATAAGTCAATCAATTGATGTAATCAGATACACATTCATAAATCTATTAACGTTAATTTCCAGAGTTATTAATTAGGAAATGTACGCTTAGTCTTTGATTACATCATTTGATTTGTTGTCAGAATTTCAAATTTATTATTATTTCAATACTTTAAATTATAATGTATTTTATTTAAAAATTACGCAGTGCTATATGTATTCATACACGGTATCCGCCACACAAGCTATTTTGGTTCATAGACACATTTAAAAGTATAATTATTTCCACCGAAACTCATCTGGCACAAGATTATACGTATAAACCACTAATACTGCGTTCGATACTACAATCTCATTTATTGCACTGCGCTTTTAAAAGGACACAGCGATAATTAAATTTAAATACTTTCGATACAAAGATCTTTGGATAACTTATAGTTAATCGATGTTTATATAAAAAAAGAATATAAAATAATATGAAGTATGTGTACATCAGAGATAAAGGACGCCCATTATAAGGTTTGGAGAATATTAGTTTAAAATATTTTTTTGTACACACTAAAGCTTCATGTAGGTATGTTCATTCATATTTATCTAAATAAATATTGAGGCAATATCGAATACATTCGTACAATAAATAAGTTCCACCAAACCTTACTTTTCCAAGATGGCTGACAGAGAGACAAAACATCTTAAGTATAAAAAAAATCTCATTTCACTAAATCGAACTAAAAATACTTAAAATATATTTGAAGACGACGTGGTTACGATTTATTACAGTCGAATATAAACAAAAAAAAGGACTAGATTGTTAAAAAAAATTAACAATTATTACAAAAAAAAATATTGCTTACCATTAAGGTGAATAATCACAAAATAATTATGAGATTTGTTTACAATATAAAGTTTATACGATACCGCGAATATGTCGATAAATAAATTAGAATACCGACTTTTAAGAATTAAAAGTGAATATAATATGATGTGTTATTACGCCAATATAATGTGTTATTAATAAAAAAACGCTAATTTCAACTGTGCAAGTGCGCAACTCAATAAAATACAACACTTTTGGTACCTACTATGCGTTTCAAATGGGAAGATAATTGCGATAGCGGCATTTACACTCCGTACTCATCAAAATTGTACAGCTAACAACAAAATTTATATGTTGGATAAGTTTATACGTGTATGGTAACAATGAGTGACAACCACTTAATGTTTATTTTCTTTTCATTAAGTACTTAACATATTTTTTATATAATAATAGTTTTCTTCATTGATAAATAAAACCAAAGTTAGCAACAGGAATCAAAATGTCGTCCTGACAGTTATCAACTCATTCGAAACGCATAGTATTTATCGACATACACAATAAAATAAACATCACTTAACACACAAAAGCTTTGAAAATAAGTATAAATTTACCATTGTTATAAATTATAACTTAAACATTAAATGTGACGATTATTTTGGTAATATATTTTTTTATCTTCAAAAAAATAAATAAATTACATTATTACTTATTCATATACAAAACTTACGCGTACAGTATACATGTCTAGCGAAAATGTTTTTTAAAAAAAAAGATCATCAAATATCAAACTACATATCGACAAACCTCGTAACACTACAACCACTTTCGATTTAATGGAGTTATTGTTAGTAATTAATATAGTTCTTGCAATTCACGAGAAAAGCATGATTACTACATAAGTAAAGGCTACTTGTGTAGTATTCGTGTATAGGCACGAGTTGTGGATTCAAAATGTGCTTAAAATAGGCTCTATACACGCAGTACGAGTGTTTGAACTGTCTTTTAAATAAAGGTGCGTCCAGATTTGTGACGTGAACAGCGGAGCGGACAGCGTAGCATCAAGACATGATGTTGAGTGTGGAAGTAACAACTTGTGGCACGTGGGCACACAAACTAGAGTTGTGCTGACACGGCTACCAGTCGATCGATGGTTTTATTTAAACTCAGCTTTTGACACGGTCACTCACGGTAAAATGTTACGTAAATATAAACGCGGCACGGGGTGCAACGTCGGCGAATGAGCTCTACCAATCATAGATTATATAAAAACCATCCGTCAGGGCCTCGTTTCTCTGGCGACATAGGTCTCAGATCGGTGCGATAAGATTACGTTATTATAACAATTTGACAGCTTTTTTTTTTCTTCATGTGTTTAAGAAACACGATATGAACACAATTTAAGACCGCGCGAATTCGTAATCTGCAACAACTATATTTGGGTTGCCTGTAACGATATCAAATATTTGATCTTCATCGATACTGTGAATATTAAGTTATTCAGTGTCAATCGATACGTTATATATCGATAACAGCGCGTATTTATTTATATGGCAATCTAAATATCTGTCGATTTATTGGAAAATTTAATTACCTTTAGATATATAAGTGGCAGTGATAATTTAGATTGTGAATATTCTTTTATAACTTGTTTTAATTAAAATAATTTATTTGTTAGTAATAACCGTTCGAAAATATATATTTTACGTCACAAAATTTCTTTATACCAATACATCACATTGGTACAAATACCAAATAAGAATTACAATACAAAAATCGGCGGTTCTTGCGCGTCTCGTTTGACGCAGAGTATTAAAAAGTAAAAGCAATTAAATACGATTGGGTTAGTAAAAATCTACGACTATTAATTTATTTCATACATAACTATATATTGCTGCTAAGTAGTGGGTGTTTGTTTTTTTAAATATGTATAGAATGAGAAAGTTCTGGAGACAAACGTTTAATGCATAAACTATATAATAATTATTATATGTTTTGGCATGATATTTAGTTTTTTTACTGATTATGTATATAATCATCACTGAGATTCAGTATAATATTATTTAAACAAAAACAACAATTGTTTTTATATCAATATAACGTATTTTTAACATATTGAAGTTTGCTAGGCCTGAATAATAATTGTACCTTTTTTTTAAATTTGTGTAACATCAGATTGACAATATCTTTGCTAACTTTTTTAACAATATTATAGAATGACGTCATATTCCATTATTTCATACAAGTTTCCATAGCTATCGCCGTTCGGAAATTAATAAAAATCAATCAATATGACTTTAGAGTCAACTACGCTACTGTTTCAAGAAGCAGTACTTAATTCTTGTTTCACAGACAGAATACGATAACAAATGACTCCTACAGTTATCTATTCCAAAGGCGCGATCATATTAACTGGAGATGGCACTCGGTCCACTTCGAAGGATATATTTAATCTATCTGAAGAGAAGATCTAAAGGTGCGTCCAGATTTGTGACATGAAAACGTTGAGTGTGGACGTTAAAACTTGTAACACATGAGCACGCAAACTAGAGTTGCGCTGACACGGCCACCAGTCGATCGAAGGTTTCATTTAATCTCAGCTATCACGCAGCTGAATACGCGACGGACACGCACTTTTAACACGGTCACGGTAAAATGTTACGTAAATATAGACGCGGCATAAGAGGGTGTGCAGTTTTATTCGGTTCGTGTCCAACATAACCACCCCGCCAGACGGTATCCGTGGGGATTTCTACACGAAAAAATAAAAGATACTGTTACCCATCGAATATAGGACGGTATATCATATTTATATAATTTCAAACACCCATTACTGAGCTGTTGTCTTACTTACATCTTTATAAAATACGTTGAGTTATGAAAAAGAATCTAATTGACCTACAAGCCACATTGGGTCTATATAACTACAGGTGTACACTGGCGATATTAAAAAAAAACTGTATTTTAAATAACATAGTTCATTTCAGTCGTCGCGCACTTTAGAGATCGCTCGGCTTGAACAATGGCGTATAATACTGTCAAATGTAATAATTGTTATAATAAAAATGAATCGTGAAATATGTTGCTAAGCGAAAAAACTCGAAAACGGCTGGAACAATTCGAGTAATTTTTATAAGGGTAGCCATACACGTCCACGGTTCAAGTATAATTGCGCAAGCGTAGACTTGCACAAGTATACTGTATAATAAATATACTGTATCTAAACTTATGTATATATGCATACACACAAGCTCGCGGTAGGTCTCAATTGTCGTAAGAAAATTCATTCTATTACTATTGAAGGAAATTTCCAAAAATATCTACAATTTGGTTAAAATTTCATTATATATCCAGCGGTTTAGCTTCTGTTTTTTTAATTAATTTTAATACATTAGTCAGGACAAGTAATTAGATTGATAAAATTCATAATGGCTATATAATAAGTATGATAGTAAACTATCTTCTGAGAAAAAGAGGCAATCTACAACAGAAAGTTGCTTTTATATTAAGCTGAAAAATACTAGTTTTTAATATCGCCCCAGTGTGCACCCATCTTAACATTATCTATTTAAATTTGTTTATTATCTTTTAATGGAAGGTATTGTATTACTTGTCATGCAGAAAACCATTACAATTTCATTTATTTATCGTTAATAATTTAATAACAATTGCAAAATAAATCTTCCATATAATTCATTTAGGAACCAAATTGATTAATTAATTCATTTAACATTAGCATTATTTGTATGAGACGCATTCATATATTAATAATTCGTGAATAATAATAAACTGTTTTGATAATATTATTTCATTATTATCGTTGCTTTATCATATGACTTCGTGAGTACATACAACATGTAAAGGAATATATGCAAAATCTCAGTGGTGTTTTTTTAATTAATAAATTATTTTCCGTATCAATAATAATATACATAAATAATGATGGCCACTTATACAGATGTATATTTTAAAAAAATCTTGCATTTATTACGTCACTTGTTGTATAAAAAATAGAGAAGAAAAGAGAGAGCTAGAAAGATTAGAATAACAACTCCGTTATCATAGGTTTATGTTATGCTGTGAGAAATAGAAAAAAATGTACAAGTTACTTAGTTTACTACTTAATATGCCTCTCATACATATAATACTAGTCGATAATATATTAAAGCGATCAATTGCTACACGATAAACAACTCTGATTAAACAACACACGGCATATAACAGTCTGTGCGGCGCTCGGCAACGTTCGGAAACGCTCGGCTACACTCGGCAGTGTTCGGCAAACGATATCAACAGAAGCAAGCGTAGAAACGGGACATGTCTATTGTCCAGTTCGTGTCGAGGTTTCTGGAACGAATATTATTTTTTTATGTTGTGATATTGATTTACAATATTCACGATGTTTTTAGAATCAAAGGAGTTTTATATCAAGGAGTATCAATTATACTCATAGTAGCGTGCGATTGCGAGTCGGATTTTGAGTGTCATTTGATGATAGTATGTGGTTCACCTCAAATCTTCTAATCATATATTATATCAAATATTAATTAAATCATATATTATATCTGGTGTTGCAAACGTCCATAGGCCACGGTGACCGCTTCCCATCAGGTGGGCCGTGTGCTTGTCTGCCACATTAAAAAAAATCAAAACAATACGGGCGAGTGATGGCCTCGTTCCTCTATGGGGACACTGGTGTTCGCACACCCGAAGGGGGCCATCGCGTAAGACATAGTTAGGACCTCCGGGGGTGCGAGGGATATGTTGGCAACTATCTCACTCAGCTTGCAACTACTCAAAGATGGTGTTCGTTTTAGTCGGTTCAAATCTAACATAACCTCCCCGGGTGTGAATTATTCGCACAAAAAAAGGGCTTCGTTTCTCGCGTGATTTAGGTCCATGATATTGTGGCCTGAGATATAATTTAGAAGGGTGTAATTTTTCGACAAATATCGCTCCCTAAAGAAAGTCCCTGGAGCATGAATATAATTGGGGGTAGTGGTTTAGGGCCGGCAGTGCGGCGCGTACCATCAGGGGTCGGCGGGGTGCGGCGGCGAGGGCCCGCAGCTGCTGTCCTCCGACTGCAGCCCGTCGCCCAGCTCCGTGCCAACCTGCGGCACACAGTGCCATTTTAACTCACAGATTAGATTAATCACAAGTTATACGACTGTGGGTTGTACACAAGTTTCATTAACTACATATATACCGGGTGCAAGGGAAACACTGTCGAAGCCGAAGTCGATATAATAAAATTACGGAAACGCAATTTTATTATTTATTTTTTATAGAAAAAATAGAATGACACTTCATTTGTACACCATTTACATAAAAAAATTAAGAGACAAAAATATTTTACACAATTGTTGTACGAAGGATGGCCTTATCACCATAATAGGCAATACCTTTCTGGCATTCCCTTTTTCGGTATTGGACAGATTCGTGGATTGGACAGTTTCGTGAATTCGGCAGATTCGATACTCGACAGATTCGTGGATTGGTCAGGTTCTAGGATTCGACGGATTAGCTATACGACAGAAAAGGAATAGTTGCGCACAAAAACGGTAACGCGTTACCGTTAAGTCCTAAATAATGATAATGTTTAAGTATGTAAGCTCCTTGCATAATTATGGACTCAATTATCTAGCAGGCCACTTGTCAGTCATTGTCATTTAGCTTATATCTAGGTACGTCAACTTAAAAAAAGAAATTATTCAATTATTTTATTTATTATTCCCACATTTCGCCAGTTTATGTTTAGGTCCCAACGTAATAGGTGGCGAGCCTATTGCCATTAACCGGGCACTTATAAACCTGCGATAAATACACACAACATAACTTCGAAAGGCATCGAAAAGTCATTGGTGTGTGCCATGGTAAACCTGGGATCGAACCCGAGATCTCGTCTCAGCAGTCCATTACCCGTACCACTAGGCTACTGCGATTATTATATCAAAAAGAACAACTTCATTGTAAGGGGAAGCTGCGTAATGCAAAACTGATGCAAAAAATAGTCAAATAAACGAAATTGTCAACGCAGCATTGCAGAATAAAATTAGCGAAGTTGATTGCTTAAAACTGTTGTGCAAATTAAATTTTGTATTTAAAACGAATAAAGACGTTAACATTTCTGTCTCTAATTAAAAGTGCGTTACTTTATTGTTTTATATTTTCTTTACACCTGTACTTCTGTCGTATAGCTAATCCGTCGAATCCACGAATCTGTCCAGTAGCGAATCTGCCGAGTAGAGAATCTGCCGAATTCAAGAAACTGTCCAATCCACGAATCTGTCCAATACCGAAAAAAGGCTGGCATTTTACATAATTGCTCTATTCACTCTCCATCGTGTTACTAGGCCTTTCGGCTTCGGGAGTCTTTACCTTACACCCTATATTGCCCTATTAAAATAAAGGAACAATCCGTAGAACTATCTTGACGCCAGGATATATTAGTTGAGCGTATATTCAATATTGAAAGTTAAGATAGTTTCTGTGCTGTCAATGCGAAAGACAAAGCAGGATTTCATACCATCACATATCAGTATTAACTTAAGCCCTCAGTCTTCGCACTGATAACACAAAAACTCCAGTGAGCCCTGGCTATCCTACTCACCACCAGGAAAACAACACAAATTTATCATTATCTTTCCCCCCATTCCCCTTCCCTAATGAGCATAACAATTATGAAAATAAAATAAAAATAAAAATTTGCTCTAACCTCCGGTAGCTTGGTCCCAGTGCCCGATACTGGTGGGCTACTATTTTTAATATTTTTAAATATGTTTAATTTTGTTCTTTTTTTCTTCGCATTATATGGTATATATCTATATATATATATGGTATATATTATAGTATATGGTAAAACATCACTCTCTGGTAAGATTTTTTGTTTTTCTTACTTTGAAGAGGGTGGTTTGACATTCCAATATATATTGTTGGAGTGTTGAACCGCGGGTGAGCGGTGGGCCCTCCTCCCTCCCCCAATATAAACCTTTTGTAATGGATTGCCGCCAGGTAACGCCTACATCTATATCGTATCTTTTTTATGTATTTAAAAATATAATCAATATGTATATAAATGGAATAAAGAGGAATGAAAATTAAAGCAAGTTTAGACAAGTTTATAAACAGTGGTCACCTTGAGCACATCGTGTAGCGAGCTCATGCTTCCAAGGCTGAGCGGCGTGATGGACCGCTCCAGTAGTAGAGAACCACTACCCACCGACCCGCCGCCTATTGACCTGAGGAATAATACAATAGAATCGTACCGTGGTCGATATTCAAACAAGGATTTAGTTAATTTTTAGGGTGTTTTTAGAGCCACGCTGACCGAACACCATGTATGTGATTAAAGCAACGTCACCAGTCAACGTAAACCAGTGTCATACGAAGTGATTACGTATTTTTTTCTTCCATCACATTAAAATTCGAAACTTTGTTTAAAATAACAGATTTAAAGAGTATTATATATCAATTTGTGCGCAGTGATGCCAGGATGATGGTGAAAACAGTTTCTTAAACACTGATCTATCAGCGAAAATTTAAGTGAAACAATTTAAGTCACTTCGCGACGGTTCATAATAAAATAATAAATAAGGTAATTTATTATTTTATTATTTTATTAATAAATAAGGTAATAATACAATGTGAGACACTTACCTATCCATTGGCCTATGGTGAGATAAAGGAGGTGATGGTGGGGGTTCAGTCGGTTCCCGGGTTCGACCTCCACTACGCCATGATCCTAAACACATCAAATCGCGTTCAGTAACAGATTACCAAAAAAAAAAAATTTAGGGAAAGAATATACAGCAGGGTAGTGGGTTAAAGACAAGAAACAAGTATTATCACATTAGGTCATGCCCGCGGTTTCACCCGCGTATAATTTTGATCCCGTTCCCACAACATGCGGGAACCTTTTCCCGGATAAAAAGTAGACTTTGTATTATTCCAAGCTATAATCTATCGCTAAACTAAATTTCAGCCAGATCTGTTTAGCCATTAGATCATGATTGAGTAACATACATTCAAACATATTCACAAACTTGTATAAATATTAAGGACTGAATGACTAATTTTGTGACCATCACAGACATGAAGATTGTTTTTGTGTCTGGTATTTACATCATGGCTGTTATATAGTACACAGTAGAACTGTTGAAATAGAAAGTGATAGAAGTAAATAACACACCGTTATAGGACCCAGTTCCGTGCGATATCGTCAACGGTGACGTTCGTTTACTGCTTTCTCGACTACTGTACATCTGTGGAACATCAATATATTTATTAAAAAAAGAACTGGCAATTATATATAATTGATGATGATAATACACTTGTATCAATATTAGGGAATGAATGACTAATTTTGTGGACACGACCATTACAGACAACAATCATTAGAATTATTACTACACAATAATTCTAAAATAAAAATATTTAGGGTAAACTAGACACGATTTCCCCAAATCTGGGGAGAAATTTTGTGTTGGTATACTCAATTTTAGTACTACCCGCATATGAAAAAATGTTAACCAGAGTAATGTTTAGGAATTAGAATGTTCATAACTGACAATGTAAACCTTTGAGAATGCCGTAAAGCGAAACCAGTTAGGTACAATAATAAATACAATGAAGAAGTACAAGTGTGTTAACAAGAATGTATAACAATAACACTACGACCGGAAACGGTGCGCTCTATGCGGTTTGAAAGGAATTTTATTCCGCGCACACTGTGGAATGAGCTCCCTGCCGTGGTTTTGCCAAGCGACTACAATATGGGGTTTAAGAAGGGCATTAGAAGGTTTCTACAGGGTAGGCAGCACGTGTGTGACGCCCCTGGTGTTGCAAATAGGCCACGGTGACCGCTTCCCATCAGGTGGGCCATGTGCTTGTCTGCCACTCAAGTTGTATAAAGAAAAAGTTCCACCAAGTGCCATCAATCAACAGTATAAATAATAACTGGAAACATAGCCAAATATATATTTGACATTGATTTGTGTTATACCTGCGCTAAGTCATCGGCAGTTTCCACAGTGGTGGGTAGATCTAGAAGTCGCTGTGACCGGATGCCGTCACCCGGCCCCATGTGCGACACGTGCGAGAAATTCGTAGGCGCCGATATTAGTCGGGAACGACGCTCTGACCTGGAAGGGAGAATTATTTGATTAAAATTGTTTTTTTTATACGGCAATTTAATTAGAACACCTCTTTGTGTTTGTTGTAAGAGCTTAGTTGCGCTTGAGTAGTACATGTCATTTTAATGGAATATTTAAAGCGTTTAGTATGCTAATTCTTCATGGAAAAAAATAATGTTCAGATGGAACTCGAATTCGCGGCTAGTTCCTTAAAGAGGGAGTGCTCAGACAAAAGAAAATTATTTTGCTTAGGCGATTTTAACGTCACATCAATAGTTTTTTAATATTTTATTTTACCTTTCTAATTCATTTTTTTATATGATTAATGTAACGAACTGGAGAGCGCCATCGCCATCTTTAAACCGGAGAGGTTCAATGTCAGCTGGGGCAATATAGAAATGTCATTTTGGGTCACCTTACACCGTTTGAGACCCGAGGTGGTATACGGTTTTAGTCAGTTAAGAGGCTGGCCAAGGGTCTGTGGGGGATTTCCAAACAAAATAGAGTGAATATAGATAAATAGATAGTTACACTTTATTTGTACATGCATCATTACAGTTGACATAGATTGATATTGCAATATCTACTATATAAAAATAAATCTGGTTTTCCTTCCTGACGCTGTAACTCCAAACTGTAACGCACGAACGGATTTCCACGGTTTTGTATTCGTTGGAAAGGTCTCGGGCTCCGTGAGGTTTATAGCAAAGAAAATTGGGGAAAAATTTCAACAGAAAAGCGGGAAGATCATTTTCCATATGGCGAAACAGAGTTCGCCGGGTTTGCTAGTTATTCATAAACATGTACAAAGGGCGACTATTGCGGACTAGTAAAAGATGTTTACTTGTTGACTGATTGATTGACTGATTATTTATTTATTATTTACATAAACTTATATACTATGTTTTATTTCTAGTAGTGTAGTGGGGTTTGCTCTCGTAGTCACGTCTCAAAATGACTCGTGTAACTCGTATGCTGAGTAGACTTTTCATTGTTATGGCAGAGGAGCGTGATTTCTTATTTGGTGTTTACGTGAGTTTTCACTTCCTTGTATAAATCACGCCGCTTACTCATGACTGTCATAGCGACCTTATCTCTTCTTATTGCTATCGTCCGGAGTGCGTGTAGTGTACTCACAGTCGGTTGTGCGCCTCGTGCGCCTGGTGCGACTGCTCGCGCACGGAGAAGCGTCGCTTGGCGCCCCACGTGCTCGCCTCCAGCTGCAGCGGCGGCGCGCCCGCCAGCGGGTCTGCAAACACGACATATAGATAAAGTAGACGAATATCTTGATGATAAAAATGCATGGTTATAATAATCTCTTGCTCTTGCACCCATAACTTGTTATAATTATAAATAAACAGAACTAATTAAAACGAAAATAAAGGATAACGATAATCTACCTGAGTTTCTTGCTGGTCTCTTCTCAGGAGATTTAACTACCGAACCAGCGAAAGAATCATTTTCAAATGATTTATTTACTAAGTATTTTATTTATTATAAATTATAATATTTTTTTTGACAAATGTAGGTACATAATTATTGTTAAACTTTGACATTCATAAGTGCTCTTTATGTGCCTAAACTGAATAAACGAAATTGATTCTTTGATTCTTTGATTCAATAGCCACCGTCCACTGTGGCTCTGTACTCCCGATAGAACCAACTATGCAACACGCGAATACTATTTTTTTTGATGGCACGTCAATTTGACTTCACCTCGCCTGATGTTAAGCTGAAGGCAAAGTCCCATGAAAGAAGGTCACCGTTGCAAACACGTTCAGTGCTACAATGGTGGCGCTCAGCTTGACGGCCTCATCAGATGCTTTTTCACGCCCCGCTTGCTTGTGTAGGAATCTCGTGATATATTCATTAGTTCTATTGGAAGTCAAAGCCAACTTGTAAGAGGGATAGAGAGAAAGATAATAGGTACATTTATGTAGGACATATGTACAGTGGGCTATAAAAAATCTTGGATAACTTGAAAAAATAACTGTATGAAGTGATGCCACTACACAACTACTAGTCTTAGAAGTTACTGGATAATAGGTCTACTATTTATTAAAGTAAGCAATTCAATTTTGGATACTACTCGTCTACTGAGTCACTTATTTTCTTAAAAAGAAACAAGACATCTATAGTTCATTTTATTAACGCTATTTATGTTACTTTAGGCTGTCAAAGAATTATATATGTTGAGTTGTTCAGGAAGTTTTGGAGTCCACTATGCATATACCGTCGTTTTAGTTCTAACACCACGTACAAGTTTATGTAAAAGACAACGCAACTAATAATTATATTCTAATATAAAACCATATGTGTGTGAATGTGTTGTGAATATATTTAACATACATGATGTTAGAACATAAATAACGATCTCCAAATATTGTCCCCGAATTTAGTTTCCTCAGAACATTTCGTAACACACAATTGCATTTGCATAATTCGTAATTCCAAGGTCCCCTCAGAATCAGGTACAGTCACCTGCAATAATATGCATACACTTTGGAAACTTGTCACAATAATAAATGACAAGTCGAAATTATGACATGAAACGGTAAAATTCGACAAGTTTAATGTGAAAAAGTTGTAAAACGTATACATATTACTGCAGGTGATTGTACTGTTCAGTAGCCTTAGCACGAAATACGATCGAATTCGTAATGAACAGAAAAGAGCATCGCGATTGGCGGGCTACACACGTACACAGGTTCAAAAGAGGCAGACTGCCAATCATAATGCTTCGTTTTTTTTTATACTACATAGGTGGCAGACAAGCACACGGCCCACTTGATGGAAAGCGGCCACCGTGGCCTATGAACGTGTGCGACACTAAGGGTGTCACACACGCTCTGCCCACCCTGAAGGGAAAGGGGGAGAGCTGGGAAGGGGTGGGGAGGCTAGGAAGGGGAGGGGTACAGTGAACTCTGGCTACCCTACTTACCGGCGGGAACCCAACACGATGGTTACTATGACCGCGGTCTTCTGTAGGGCGGAGGTTCTTCCCCAGTTGGACAGCTCATTTCAGACGGGAGATAGCGTCGTGTCCTACCTCCGTTTTCTTGAAACCTTTACATTACGAATTCGATAGGAGTTCATGCTAGTGCTACAGCTCGGCGTGTGGTACGTACGCGAGAGCAGCGGGCGCAGGTACACGAGGTAGGGCGCGGCGTCGCTGGAGAACGGGAAGTTGCCGCCGCCGCCGCCCACCACACAGATCCAGCCCGACTCGTCCAGCGGACGCGCGTTCGCTAACATACGTACAGACATATATTATTATTATATATACTGTTCATTGATGGCACGTGGTGGATACATTGTTAACTGTGTACCTAATGGGTTTCGCCTTGCGACATTCTCAAAGGAAATGCAGGAAGGCGAATTCGGTTACATACATTAATAAATACATTTAAAAGAACATTATTATTGTTCCGGGGACCGGAAGAATGATTCATACACGAATCTATAGTTTAGTGGTTAAGAAGTCGGCCTTAGAATCAAAAGGGTCCGAGTTTCGAAACTTGGCCATTACACTATTGACATAAACCCACTCTAAACACATCATTCAAAGGTCAAAGGAAAAATTAGTAGGTCATTTCGATTGCCAATACTTTAAAAAAAAATACTAATGGTGAGCTAGACTGCAGTTCAATTCATAAGGATTTCTTTTAATATTTAGCTAATCAAATTCAAGAGTAATGGTCGTCATTACAAATGTTATACCTTATTTCGTGCATAGTCCTCCAACAGATTCAGTTAGAACATTACTGAAGACATATCTCCCGTTCCTCGGCAAGACTATCTCCGGTTCCAAGATTATCTCCGCGGGACGGCGGTTGCTATCTCTACAATACTTACGTATATTCATAGTCTGCACCCAGTCGCCGGTCTCGATGTCATATACGTCTATGTGCGTTGCGGTGAAGATTAGTAAATGCGTCTCGTTGATTGCTGTAACAATGATAAAACAATTTTTCAGGGGGATTACATGGGATGCACAGATGATATTTGAATACGCTCTGTATGTGTAACGTCCATGGCTCCCCCTAAGGACTTAGATAGATAGATAAGTATTGTACACCAAGAAAATTACATAAAAGATAGGTAATGGGAGTTAAGTTGTTCTAATGTACAAGGGATGGCTTTAGGGTACGGTTCTATTGACGCGCAGCGGAGAAAGATTGAAATTTCGCTCAGCTGCAGAAGCGAATTTTTATGCCAGGCTATTATTTGTTAATATTTTTAGCTCCGCTCTGCTCTGCGTCAATGGAAAGAAAGAAAGAAAGAAACGTTTATTTCCAAGAATATGGTCATAACAGGTATCAAATTTTTCATGATTTGCATATTCTGTCAAGTGTGGCGTGAAAATATTTGATTGATTATTTTAACATTGTACAATGCGGTAATTTAAGATAGTTAGATTTAACATAATATAACATTTTAATAAGTCACATCTTATGTAGTAGTCAATATAATAATGAATTAATTTAAAGTCTAGAATTTTTTCCGCACCCTTTTCGCAGGAAGTAATATCTTCCCCTTCTTTTCCTTTAAAGATGTCTGCCATGGTCAAGAGGCTATTAGGGAATTTTAAAAATAGTAACATTGGACAAATTATTAATGTAATGTGCCTATGTGCCTATGCTCAGTACAGTGCCACAGTGTCGCGCTCACCGTGGTGCAAGGGGTGCGCGGTGTACATGAGCTCGGTGTCGCGCGCCCTATGGCCGTTCCGGTCCACGTACAGCGCCAGCGAGTTGAACACCAGCAGCGTGTCGGCGCTGTTGGGCACCGGGGCACAGCCCAGCGGCCGCGCGCCCGAGTGCGACAGGAACACGTTCACCTGGTTCTCGGGGTGGACCAGGGCTGAAAACATATACATTATTATTTTATTACACTCGCTTACTTCAATAATTTGTATAGGTAGTCTTCCACGCTGGTCTGGGTGCAAAAATAAAACATAGAATGTACCAGTCCCAATTCAATCCTTGGGTGTCGTAAAAGTCGACTGTGGTAGTTTTGTTTGGTGCATGATGAACAGCACTATAAGGCACCCTACAGGCGCAGGGTAAACCGTCTACGACTATTCCCAAGACGGACTCAAAACTACCAATCATAGATTTATATCAAACCAATTTGCTCGTGCCAGGGCTTCCTTTTCTTTTAGCTCCGACACCGCGCCGATAGGTATAGTATACGTACAGACGGCGGGCTGGTCGTGGTGCGGGCGGCGCGGGTCGGGCAGCGCGTGCGCCGCGAACCCGCCGCGGTAGCCCAGCACCAGCCGCGCCGCACTCAGCTGCACCGAGCACACCGCGCCGATAGGTATAGTATACGTACAGACGGCGGGCTGGTCGTGGTGCGGGCGGCGCGGGTCGGGCAGCGCGTGCGCCGCGAACCCGCCGCGGTAGCCCAGCACCAGCCGCGCCGCACTCAGCTGCACCGAGCACACCGCGCCGATAGGTATAGTATACGTACAGACGGCGGGCTGGTCGTGGTGCGGGCGGCGCGGGTCGGGCAGCGCGTGCGCCGCGAACCCGCCGCGGTAGCCCAGCACCAGCCGCGCCGCACTCAGCTGCACCGAGCACACCGCGCCGATAGGTATAGTATACGTACAGACGGCGGGCTGGTCGTGGTGCGGGCGGCGCGGGTCGGGCAGCGCGTGCGCCGCGAACCCGCCGCGGTAGCCCAGCACCAGCCGCGCCGCACTCAGCTGCACCGAGCACACCGCGCCGATAGGTATAGTATACGTACAGACGGCGGGCTGGTCGTGGTGCGGGCGGCGCGGGTCGGGCAGCGCGTGCGCCGCGAACCCGCCGCGGTAGCCCAGCACCAGCCGCGCCGCACTCAGCTGCACCGAGCACACCGCGCCGATAGGTATAGTATACGTACAGACGGCGGGCTGGTCGTGGTGCGGGCGGCGCGGGTCGGGCAGCGCGTGCGCCGCGAACCCGCCGCGGTAGCCCAGCACCAGCCGCGCCGCACTCAGCTGCACCGAGCACACCGCGCCGATAGGTATAGTATACGTACAGACGGCGGGCTGGTCGTGGTGCGGGCGGCGCGGGTCGGGCAGCGCGTGCGCCGCGAACCCGCCGCGGTAGCCCAGCACCAGCCGCGCCGCACTCAGCTGCACCGAGCACACCGCGCCGATAGGTATAGTATACGTACAGACGGCGGGCTGGTCGTGGTGCGGGCGGCGCGGGTCGGGCAGCGCGTGCGCCGCGAACCCGCCGCGGTAGCCCAGCACCAGCCGCGCCGCACTCAGCTGCACCGAGCACACCGCGCCGATAGGTATAGTATACGTACAGACGGCGGGCTGGTCGTGGTGCGGGCGGCGCGGGTCGGGCAGCGCGTGCGCCGCGAACCCGCCGCGGTAGCCCAGCACCAGCCGCGCCGCACTCAGCTGCACCGAGCACACCGCGCCGATAGGTATAGTATACGTACAGACGGCGGGCTGGTCGTGGTGCGGGCGGCGCGGGTCGGGCAGCGCGTGCGCCGCGAACCCGCCGCGGTAGCCCAGCACCAGCCGCGCCGCACTCAGCTGCACCGAGCACACCGCGCCGATAGGTATAGTATACGTACAGACGGCGGGCTGGTCGTGGTGCGGGCGGCGCGGGTCGGGCAGCGCGTGCGCCGCGAACCCGCCGCGGTAGCCCAGCACCAGCCGCGCCGCACTCAGCTGCACCGAGCACACCGCGCCGATAGGTATAGTATACGTACAGACGGCGGGCTGGTCGTGGTGCGGGCGGCGCGGGTCGGGCAGCGCGTGCGCCGCGAACCCGCCGCGGTAGCCCAGCACCAGCCGCGCCGCACTCAGCTGCACCGAGCACACCGCGCCGATAGGTATAGTATACGTACAGACGGCGGGCTGGTCGTGGTGCGGGCGGCGCGGGTCGGGCAGCGCGTGCGCCGCGAACCCGCCGCGGTAGCCCAGCACCAGCCGCGCCGCACTCAGCTGCACCGAGCACACCGCGCCGATAGGTATAGTATACGTACAGACGGCGGGCTGGTCGTGGTGCGGGCGGCGCGGGTCGGGCAGCGCGTGCGCCGCGAACCCGCCGCGGTAGCCCAGCACCAGCCGCGCCGCACTCAGCTGCACCGAGCACACCGCGCCGATAGGTATAGTATACGTACAGACGGCGGGCTGGTCGTGGTGCGGGCGGCGCGGGTCGGGCAGCGCGTGCGCCGCGAACCCGCCGCGGTAGCCCAGCACCAGCCGCGCCGCACTCAGCTGCACCGAGCACACCGCGCCGATAGGTATAGTATACGTACAGACGGCGGGCTGGTCGTGGTGCGGGCGGCGCGGGTCGGGCAGCGCGTGCGCCGCGAACCCGCCGCGGTAGCCCAGCACCAGCCGCGCCGCACTCAGCTGCACCGAGCACACCGCGCCGATAGGTATAGTATACGTACAGACGGCGGGCTGGTCGTGGTGCGGGCGGCGCGGGTCGGGCAGCGCGTGCGCCGCGAACCCGCCGCGGTAGCCCAGCACCAGCCGCGCCGCACTCAGCTGCACCGAGCACACCGCGCCGATAGGTATAGTATACGTACAGACGGCGGGCTGGTCGTGGTGCGGGCGGCGCGGGTCGGGCAGCGCGTGCGCCGCGAACCCGCCGCGGTAGCCCAGCACCAGCCGCGCCGCACTCAGCTGCACCGAGCACACCGCGCCGCACGCGCGCAGCTCCGCCACGCGCACGCGCCGCGCCGCCGTGCGCGTGATCTCGTACACGTTCACCACGTACGCGTTCTGCCGGGGGGAAACAATCGTACCTCAGTGAGATGCACTTTTAAAACATATTCAAGCGGTTAAAATATTCCGCCATCCGATCGGTCGAACCAACGGCGAAACTATTCTGTCATCCGATCGATCGAATCAACGGGTTAAATGTTTCGTTATCCGATCGATCGAATCAAAAGAAAAATATTCTGTTATCTGATCGGTGAAATCAACGGGAAAAATGATTCGTTATCCGATCGGTCGAACGAACGAACGGGATTAATATTTCATTATCGAATCAATGGGATAAATATTGTCAACCGATTGGTCGAACCAACGGGAAAAATATTCCGTCATCCGATCGGTCGAACCAACGGGAAAAATATTCCGTTATCCGATCAGTCGAATCAACGGGCAAAAATATTCCGTTATCAAATCGGTTAACACAATTCTCGACCTCTATGAATTGCAGCAGTTTCGTACTACGTGATGCTATAAAGAGAAGTTCCAAGAGTCTCGCAAATGATGCTGATCAAAAGTACACGTTACCTGTCTCTTGCACAGTACGGCGAATCCATGCGAGCTATGTGACAGCGGGCCGGCGGCCAATGACAGGGCTCCTTTCGTCTCGGCCAGTTTCACGCACTCCACCTCGGCGCATTCCAACGCGCGGATCGGCACCAGTCGCACGTGGCGCCCTCTCCCCGCAATCACAACTGTAACACACATACAATGCAATCGACTATTATTTACTTCAAATGACTTTTCACTTAAGAAGAATCCTTCCTTCAAAGTTATCTATTTATTTTTTATGCTATATTTGAACGGATGACACAAACATTGCTACTTACATTATTTTTTTAATATCGTATACATATTATAATATACCTATTTAAATTCATTAGATCTAAGACTTACTCAGTAAATTCTTCTCAAGATGATGACGTCCGTAGAAATACGCAGCGCGATCTCGGCGAATGCCAACGGGTGGGGGTTCCGTTGGCATTCACCGAGACCGAACCACATAGTAACACTGAAGACTGTTACTCGGAGACTTCTTCGCTTCATTCTTCGTTGTAGAACTATAGCGGGGTTCGAGCGGGAACGCAAAGTGTTATATCGCTGCTGTATTTCATTTTCTAAATTAGGTGTAAAGTCATCAATAGTGCCTTGAATACGGGTATAAGGTTAACCGTTTTCCCACAGTCCCGGGCAGGTCCAGCAGTGCAATTCTCTAAGTATACATAGTTGGCCTCGTCGATGAACTCGACGTAGAGTACAACCTATAACTGACGATTAGAGAACTGTACTGCTGTTTCTAGGTTGTGCCTACATCGAGTTCAGCGTAGAACTCAACGCAGAATTGTTAGAGAATTGCGTTACTGCAGTTCTAGGTCGGTAGCGTCAGTTCTAGGCTGTGCTCGTTGTTGAGTTCGTCGACGAGCTCGACGACGTATGCTTAGAGAATTGCAGCGCCGGTCCAGCACTACTATACAGAGAGCACTCACGCAGCAGCTGCTCGTGCGGCACGTAGGCGATGCTGGCGACGGGCGCGTGCGCGCGGCGCGGCGTGAGCTCGGCGCGCTCCAGGTCCACGAGCGCCAGCCCCGCCTCGCCGCCCACGCACACGCGCGAGCGCTCTAATACGCATGCGCACTGCGCGCCGCGCACCGCCGCCGCCGCCGCCGCGTCCAGCAGCACGCACGCGCTGTACACCTGCACACGCACCACTGTCACTGCGAGGACCCACGACACCCCCGGTGGTATCGTGGGTCTTTTAAAAACAAACGATACCCCCAACTAAAAGTGTTGTGTGACACTAATTAATAGTAGCTTTGTCATCTAGTAAATTTTAATACAAAAAAAATTTACAATTTTCAGTCTTAGTATTCTTGCAGTTAAATTTCCTTAAAACAATATTTAAAGTACTGTCTGTGTAGTATAGCCTTAAAATTTATGTACGCAATTTCTCTAATGCATGAGCGATTGAAATTTCTTTATGTACAAATTCTAATTGCACGCTGGTAATGAAATCGTCATACGCTTATTAATTTTGGAATTAACCGCCTCGAGATCGTTGGTGGTTATGTGGCGTTCGCCAAATACGCTTATCACAGTACACGAATGCATCTTAAGCCAAAAAAATTCTAAGTTTTATGGCGATGATAACGATATTTGCCGTAAAGAAGGGCAGTACCACAATTTACTTTGATAAATTTAATTTCACTGTCGTTCATTGTGGTAATTTTCAACAATTCAATTGTGCAAATTCAATATTCAAAGTTGACAATTCGTCATAAATTGTCAAACAATTAATAATCATTTTATTTAAAAAAAAAGAGCGCTGTCACTAAAGAGTTTGTATTGCGCAGTATGCCTTTGCGGAGAATAATTATGCGTTATAGTTATAAGTAGATAAGTCATTTACACACAAGATATAAATGTATTTCCGCATTCTACACCGCCGCAACACAACGGTAATTTCGAACAGGGGTACCTTTTGATTTAAAAAGACCCACGATACCACCAGGGGTATTGTGGGTCTGAAGTGTTTAGATTGTTACCCCAATCAATCAATATACCGGGTGAATTTTTCAATAGGGATATTTGACGGAGGTAGGACATGACGGTATCTCCCGTCCTAATCGAGCAGTCCTACTGGGGAAGTACCTCCACCCTACAGAATATCACCGTTTAATAACCTTGTGTTGTGTTTTCAGTGGTGAGTAGGGTAGCCAGAGCTCACTAGAGAGGTTTTGTGTTGTCAGTGGGAAAACCAAAGGCTTATCCTACATCTTTTGCGCTGACGACACAGAATGTCTCTGTTCTTACAGAGGTTGCGGCACGAGTGTTATTCCTCTGGTGTTACACTCGCCCATAGGCCAAGGTAACCACTGCCCATCAGGTGGGCCGCGTGCTTGTCTGCGACCTAAGTTGTATAAAAAAAAAATAACTTACACATTTGTCCGGTAGATTATTTCTCTTGAGTATCCTATGCAGTTCGCTGAGTGCAACCACCCATTTGGTTTTCTCCGACTCAGATTCGGCTAACATGAGCGTGTGAGATCGTTTGCCACCTTCTAACTGAGATGTTGATATCTGTGAAAGATAAAATAAACAAATCTTAACGCTTCTTTCCCATCGAAGTAGGCAGAGACAAGTGACAACATTGTTTCACCTACTGCAAATTTTGTATATTTCTTTCAAGACGTATTATGGCTATCCCATCAAGAACCAAGCGGTTCGGTGAGTTTTTCCTCTGCCGCATCATTAAGTCTTGGAATTCCTTACCAGCTCACGTGTTTCCTTCTTCCTACAATCCCGGGTCCTTTAAGCATCTGATGAGGCCATCAAGCTGAGTGCCACCATTGTAACACTTTACGGGTTTGTAATTGTGACCCTCTTTCCTGAGACTTAGTGTTCAGCCCGTGATACAAATTACTACACCACTATGGCAACTCAAATATGCCGTCGATTCGATAGAAGAAGTTCTACATATATTTACGACTGTAAATTCCTGAAGATATTGTCAAAAGTGAACACATTTCATTCATTATGAATTTTAGCATCACCGAATAGGTTTATATTTCCATCCAAATGGTACTGTTTACTATAGGATGGAGAATAAAATTCCTATTTACATAAATTCACTATAAATAGTCTGACATTGGAACCCATAATCGCGTGTACAATATAGATGGTTCTTATAGGATTGGCATATCATAGGTGTTGCACACAGCACACGGTAACCACTTTCCATCAGTTGGGCCGTGTACGTGTCTATCCTCTACCTCATAGTGATGGGTTCCTGATACTTACCCTAAATATACAAGGTATGTCACGTTTGTTTGCGTGTATGACGTCAGACTCCTTCACTGACGTCACACTGAAATCTGAGTCCCGCATGTCTAACACTTGACTCACACATACTGAAGGCAACGCGTTCCTGTAAAAAAAACTTGACCTTATATCTTGATAAAAGGATGGTCATCTCTGAAAGTATGAATAATACCAAAAAGTGATCAAACTGCATTATTGAATTTTTTTTAATCTATATTTCTAGCCTAGCTAAAATGTTCGTAATATTGAATAGCCGCGGTAGCCTAGTGGTATGGGTGGTGGACTGCTGAGACGAGGTCTCGGGTTCGATCCCAGGTTTACCATGGCACACATCAAAGACTACGATGCTTTTCGAAATTATGTGTGTATTTATCGCAGGTTTATAAGTGCCCGGTTGATGGCAATAGGCTCGCCCCCTATTACATTGGGACCTAAATATGCACTGGCGAAATGTGGGTGCTAGCACCTCTGCCTACCCCTTCGGGGATATAGGCGTGATAGTATAAAAAAAAAAAAAATATTGAATGCTGTACAATTAAAAAAATTCACCTGTACCATGTTTAAAAAAATAGGTTCTTTGCTGGTGGAATCTGTGGGCACAGGGTACTGTTTTTTTTTAAATATGTTAATGTGCAGCTCACCTGTCTTGAGATATATCATAAAGGAACAGTTTGAAGTCACACACTACGACGAACTGTCTCATCCAGCCTTTCTTCACACCGCCTGGTTTTGGTACCTGATGAAGCAATACCAAAGAGAATTAGTTTCTAGAAGCAAAAGTCACTTAACAATGAAATATGTTCTATTTTCTTGTTATGATGATGATATGATGTGTTGTGTATGTGTGATGTGAGTTGTGTATGTTTGATGTGTATTGTATGTGTGATGTGTGTTGTTTATGTGTGATGTGTGTTGTGTATGTGTGTTGTGTATGTGTGTTGTGTACGTGTGATGTGTACGTGTGATGTGTACGTGTAATGTGTGATGTGTATTGTGTATGTGTGATGTGTACGTGTGATGTGTGTTGTGTATGTATGTTGTGTGTTATGTACGTGTGATGTGTGTTGTGTATGTAAGTTGTGTGTTATGTACGTGTGATGTGTGTTGTGTATGTAAGTTGTGTGTTATGTACGTGTGATGTGTGTTGTGTGTTATGTACGTGTAATGTGCGTTGTGTATGCTTGTGCACCTTGACGTATCCCTCGTAGGCGGTGCCCTGTCCCCTGGCGGGGTCGATGCCGAGCGGGCGGCGCGTGCGCTCGGCGGGCAAAGGACAGCGCGGCGCCACGCGCGCGCAGCACCACGTGTGCACGGCCAGCCCGCACGTCTCGCACACCACGCCCTGACGCGTCAGACCGATCTGGGGGATGGGGGGTGTGTCAGAGCCTACACTATATGATCATCGTATTTGAGCAACATTGAGCAAAGTGACTCACCATAAGGGATGTACAATGGTTGCATTTGGTAGGACTGCTAAAGGTTCTCACTAAAAACTGGTGCACTTTTTGTTTGCCCGGCAATGTGGGGCCTAAGGACGGGTCCTGGAAACAAGAAATAATCATTTGTGCATCGGTTCCGCTACTGAATCTGTCGTTTCACATTTCCACTAGTTCTTTTCTGTTCTGTGATTAAAACTATGTCCACTGCAGTTTCAAGTGTGTGCACTTGATCTGCAGTTAGAGTTTAAAATACACATACTGCAATGAATTTTAAACTCTAAAAATGTGTACTTACGGTGGACATTTCACTAGGTGAGCTCTTACTGGATGCAGGCGAGGCCGCTCTTGGTTCCAACTCGTCTTGCAGCTCGACTGAGCCACTTAACGCGCCCGATTGTTGCGAGCCATACATTAGCTGTATAAAACATAGATTTATTATTTCTAGCGTTCGTCCATTGCTCAAGTTGCGACCATATTTTATTGAAAATATGAAGAAAGACAAAAGTTTTATTGTCTAAATCAATCAATTATTATTATTATAGCATTTAGTTTAAAAAAAGTTAAGGTTTTTTTTAGCAAAAACACTTGAGAATGCAGTTAAAAAAATTGGCACGGTAACGGAAATATTTGTCCCGACATGTAAAGTAATATTGAATCCCCCTAAACTTATCACAGCAAGATTAAACTCTACTTCTTGATATAGATATTATGTAACATCATGAGTTAGTACTTCACAGTAAATTATTGTTAATGTTAGTTTTTGTGTAAGCAATGACAGGCGATACATAAAGTTAGTAGAACAGAACAACATATGAATTAATCCAATTATTCGTGTGGTGTTTCGAAAGACGCGATAGGTATATGGAAAAATATGACCTGAGAGATTTTCTTAAAAAAGAGTTCTAAATGTTAGCAGTTTAATATCTACACACAATACCCAACTTTGAATTTGTCATATTCCTTATCGAACCTAGCTTGATATCTTTACAGAGGAGTTAAAACCCGAAGTTCTATTTTCAATTTTTTTTTTAATTTTATGTTTATTACCACTCTGTATAGTTATCAAACTGTCAAAGATAATGATATAAGTGAAAGCAAGTCTATCTAAGTCGGGCTCTTCTTCTTAATGTGTCAAAAATCAAAAGCGAAGTGATATACTTCGTAAAATAATACATCTCTAACCACAAAAAATATCTATAGAGCAAACAAAAATTAATAACTCTACATACAAAAAAAAAACGGATAATACCTTTGCATTGCAACAATGCTGGTTTCTGTATCGGTACTGCGGCGACATCTGTGCGGGCAACACAAACATAATACGTGGCAACATAAAAATATGTAAGCTTTGAATAAATCAATACATTGTGTTTCTTTTATTGAACTTATAGATAGATTGATAATAAAAAACTAGCTCATGAGTACACCGTGATCTGTCGCTTGTAACAACGCCGAAATATGGGTTCAACCCACAAATACACAAATATAGTAAATATCCCATTGAATTTAATAATATTTTTTTTTTTTTTCAAAAACAAATTTACACTAAAAAAGCTAACAGTTTTATTATGAAAACTTTACAGAATCATAGCCAAAAAAAAACTGGTCCATGGCTGCAAAAGTATACACTGAGGCTTCATCATCAGCTCCACTACCCTGATACCCTGATTTGAAAAAAGAGTGAAAGGAAAGGCACGACGTTTAATTATTTTTTTTTTATAATTTACTGAACTATTATATTATAACGATAGCCGCAGTATTGCACAAAACTGTAATAGACTAACGTAATTTTTACTCCTGGAAAGTCCAATATCCACACAATGTAATGATTTAAGTTAATAACTGTCACCCTTATATTAGTTACAAAATATGACATGATATAAATTAGTATTGAAACGTGTTCTCACTGTTTTTTATAACTTCTCTAAGAGATTACAGATTCTACTTTCAGTTCACCAAGATTTAAAACATGTATTCGACAAGTTGCAACATGTCGCAAACTTCAGTGTGAAAGCAAATGTGTTTTAAACTTGTTTGAGACAGTAGAGTAGAAATACGTATCAAACAAGTAATAGTGTTCTGACAAATCTTCTAAAAGTTTTTGATTTTTTTTTAACTTGTTTTGTATTAAACATGTTTACAACTTGTTTCGTGGTGTTAATGAGGGGTAAGTGTGTATTACCCTACTACAACTACACTACAACATCCACACTCTTGCGTAGAGTTGGGAAGAAAGAAGGAGAAGAACACACTTATCAGAAAAAAATGAAAACATATATTTTTTATTACATCGAGAACACGTTTCAAACAAAAAATTAAATGAACAAATGATAAAAGCATAACGTAATATGTACATTATTAATAGCTTTTGTAAAACATACCTTCTGCTCGTTCATAGAGGCAACATTGTCATAGTGACGCTCCGTTGGAGCTTCCTTCAGGAATTGATCTAGGTAGCTCATCTGAGATGGTGGCCGATCCAAAACTGAAATACCAGATATCAGTGTTATGTTTCAATTTATAACTTTCTTTAGTATTCTAATATTCTGTTCCAATAAAAAAAAAGATTAAGAAAAAATAAAAATAAAAAATTTTATGAATTTTTTTTACAAAATATTGGATACTTACTATACAAGATGGTCATGATCAATATTAGAACAGAAGATTAGAGTTTTTATAAAATATTATTATATTGGTCTTCAATAGTAATAATTATAAATAATAGAACATAATGGACTAAAACACATAAACCAAATCCCAACCCAAACCATTTTCACAAAACATTAAATTATTACAAACGTTACAATATTAGAATATATTATGTATAGTCGAGCACAAAGCTGTGATTAGTGCGACTATTGTAAATATTATTGACTATTAGTTCACCGTTGTATATACAGGATGTTAGAGAAACTCTCCCAAGGCCGAAAACACATGGTAGTACTCCAGGTACACTAAATATTGGCATAACAATACGCTGCGGATATTTCTTTTTTTTTATATCGCTTAATTATTATTATTATATTATTTTTATTATATTTTTTTATATGTACTCTTCATCGTATTAGTAAGATAAATTAAACGATAATTTCCTAAAAAAAATCACTACAAAAGCGCGACATATGTGTATTATTGTTCCATTTAACTTTTAGACACGATGGAGAGTGAATAATGCAAGTTAAACGGTATAAAAAAATTACCAAATCGTAATTTTTTATGTATACCCAGAGTACTACCAGGTGCCTTTGGCTTCGTGAGCGGTTCCCTAACACCCTGCATATTGGAGCAGAAAGTAAAAATAAAAAAGGAATCTGAATCTCAAAAGCCCTTAGTAACAATTTCAGTAAACATAATAAATTATTTAGCTTTAGTCCAAATTGTTAATCTATTTCTTTTTTTAATTACCCTAATATTTTACTTAAAAAAACTTTTTTTTTTAATTATTTTTGTGCTCGACTGTACATAAACACATTTTAGTCAGTACAAGACCAGGACTATGACATGCACTGGACGTTTACAATAGAATTTGTACAAACTATGATCTTCAGCACATAAGCCCTTTGAAAACCATAATTATCTGATGACCAAAATATGCAAGCTTCAATTTTTTACACGAACTAAGCTCTACACTCAAGCTTTTTTTTCTGACTACCCACGAAGAAAATTGAATCACTTCTTTGAGCATCAACTAAGAAGTAATACTTTCTTTCTTATAAAGTCTAGTTTTTTTGGGTTACAATTTTGCAAACATAATTCATATCGACCTATATCCACTAAGTCCTTTACATCAAGGGCGTAATATGAAAATTTTGATTGATGTCTAATAACTACATTAGGTAGTTTAACTTACACCACGTCACAAAAGGTTATATTTGGACTCATGTGCTGACGTAATTACAAAAAAAAATCGAGGTACAAAAGAGGATTTTACATTAAAGAAAACAGATTAGTCAAATACCTATGCGTATACAAACAAGTGTTAAAGGAAAAAAAAAACCAATCGCTTAGCGCGTTATGTGGTGATGAATGGACGTGTTCGAAACCAGGTGTTGTTAGAAGCCACGGTTCAAAATTGTATTCCTTTTTTGAAAATATTGGTTGTCACATCCACGCCAAACAAGCTCAAGCAAAAGCGAAGCTATTGGAATAATAAAGATCGTTTCATATTGCATTTCATTTCTCATAATATTTTAAAGTCAATGTCACTATTTTGTAGTCAAATTGTCTTGACTGATGAGATTTTGAGAGCCATTAATGAAAAATAAATGATTTTATGTTGTCCAGTAATAAGGAGAGTGGGTCAAACTAGGCATTTTGTAGCCAGGCGAAAATAGGTAATGTATAAGTAGGTCAAGTATTGTATAAAATTAAATAATAAAATAATAATTATGATGTAATAAGATGTTGACATGTGTTTTTTCTGCGGCAATAGTGCTAATAACGGCACAGTGTGGTTATAATCGGTTTATTTCCGAATTGTAGTAATTGGAATACTTGGGGTAAAAACCATGCACACATCCTTGCACATTTTTTATTTATTAAAAATACCCAATTGAGGGAGCTATATCTAACGCCATTCTAATAAAAATGGGTCACGTTTTTATTATTTTAATCCTTCAAAAATTATTCAATTTATTTTAAACTTTTTTTCGACAAGGCTCAAAAGGACCCGCAAAGTAGTGACATTTTACTGTCAAATAAATAAAAAATCAGTTTCCCTTGACACTTGCTCGTATTTACAATAGAACTTAGACAAAATGAAACTAGATAGAAAACTACGTACGCAGCACAAAGACTAAAATAAAAACTTACACCTTTAAAAATAAACAGTAGCTGTTGTTAACCGATGTTTTATTTCAACTAAATATACTTTAAAATATACATGGTGTTTCTAAATTTAACGGCAATTAGTCAGTTAGTCATACCAGTTTAAAAAAAAAAAAGTGCATGGCACTTTGTTAAACAATAATAAATATTTTTCAATTTGATTAATGTAATAAATGTCTATTATTGCTTAACAATGTCACATGGCTTCTTTTTTTACTCATTTCAAGACTGATATAACTTGACATGTACTAGTATCGAGACTAGATTATTGTTGAATCTTGGGACGACCTGTATATAAATTTGGAATAGTAAGTTAAGTTAACGTTAAAGGCTTTTTTGAATTAAAGATTACAAAAAACTTAGTTGTTCAGTAAATTATGTAAAGTTTTATTAACTAATATGTAAGAAAACGAAAACTTTTTATTGATTTATTTCACTTATTTGAAATATAATTGATAGGGTCAAAGAAAATCAGGTTTAGATGTCCCAAAATCCTTGTATTAATTTTATTAATTTATTATTTGCATAATATAAGAAGCAGCATATTATGTGTATAACAACAGTTACTGTTACGGGAACAAAATAACACACAGTCACATACGATGTTCTACTTCTAAGGGATTTAATAGCTAAATAAACGAACCATTCTCTTCTTTGCCGCTCCAATAAGTAGAAGATTTCGCTGATCCTTGTCTCGCTGCTTGCACATAACTTTGTGTTTTATTGTTTTGGAAATAGGAGTCAATTTTGAATCAGTGAAGTTACTTCATTAAACGCTGAATATACAGGTTGGTTTTTTTTTTTCAAATCGAGTTGATTATTAAAATATGGTTTGGATTTGATATTCAAATTCCACACAAAGAAAAAGACATTTAATACAACAGAACTTTTAATAACTTATGTACAACACTGTACAGAGGTTGCTTAGATGAGTACAGTTGTGCACAGAATATAAATTACAATATAACTAACAGTAGAAATAAAAGACACGTTAAATGCAAAATTAAATGTGCTGACAATAACTTAAAAACACAATTATTCAAAACAAAATGACGTCAGGTTTCATCCGTTTAGTTTTAAGACTACACATTGACATTCACTTTTACCGGGTGTCGTTGATTAAATAAAGCTTATAATTTTTTTGCAACAATCGAGTAAGAGGATACCTGCATCCTGATATTCAGAGATAGAAGTCCTTAGGCCTATGTGAATACATATATAGTTATCTACTTGCGAGAGTTATGTACTGGTAATCGCTTTTTAGGTGGTACGTTAGTTATTTTGCCGAGATAGTTATATAAAAATTTATGTACCTACTGCAATACTGACATTCGTTTTCTTTTTTTTCTTTAATTGGAACACAAAAGAGTTCTGTATCATTTCATTTAAAATGAAAGTTAATAGTAAAAAAAATAGTAAATGGATAACCCACACTTAAACCGACTATTACTATTATAACCGACTATTTGAGTTGTTTTCACAATGCATAGTCTTAAAACTTAACAAAATTGATGAAAACTGTTTGAGATTCTACAATAAAACGAATAAAAAGAAACTACTACTAACAAATAAATAAATAAAACTTAATTGTACTGTCAATATTTTTGTCAATCGATCGAGTTAAAAAAATTAACATTTTCGTGTATAAAATAAGTAAATAAAATAATAATCTTTTATTTAAGATATCAAAAAGAATAAAGCAAATATGTATAAAATTATCTGATAGCATTTCAAAACTAAAACATACTGTAACTATTAAGGACACGTCCATACATAATCCGAACAAAAAATTATTATCACTTGGAATTGAGTTGTACGTAAAAATTGAGTAAAATTAATATTTGAGTATATTTCTTTGTCTACAAAAGGCAATCGCAACAACGTCATTCGACTGAGAGTTTCCAGTTTTGACTGTCTTGCAGTCAAACTATCTACTATAGTTAATATCAATAGTGTAATCCCCTTCGCCTAATGCATTGTCAATTAAATAGATCTTAACGAGTTATGCTTAATTAGCAGTATCGCGACCGTTACCCACGTGTTGCTGGGTTTACGATAGATTCAAGCTATTGAAACAGCAGCGTTGCGATATTTTTTTATATCAATGACGATGGTATTATGTTTCAATTAATCAAACCAACCAGTGTTATTAAACACTAATACGTTTTTTTTTTCTAAAAACCGTTTACCAATATTTTGTCATTTTATTTACGTTTCGTCAGACAATTTAAACTATACATAGATATACACAAAAAAGCTCCGATAGTAATGACTAGTTCGATAGGTTGAGATTCAACGTGTAAAAATCTTTGGCATTCGTTGTTTGGACTAGACTAAATTCCGAAGACTAGAAATAATTACTTTGGTGATATTAAAATACATGAAAGCGATTAGATATCCTGAATAAATAATGTCAATAAAATCGTAAAATTGATTTTTAAAATCGCAATTTTGAGCACCATTTTTTTACAAAATATCATTTTGTAATGCAACATTATGAAACACCATATTAATTCATACCTCCTCACACAAAAAACTGAAATATTTAAGAATATTTCAATATGATTACCCTCATTAGAGGTATTTTTTATCATAACAGTCAAAATTGTATGTGACTATTAGTACTGAAGACTTCAATAGAAATATTCAGTATAAGGTCTGTAGAGGCTACAAATTAATTATCAGTCGTATATCTGGTGATACACAAGCATGGCAACACCCCATATACATGACGTCACGCCAATGAACAACGGTATATTCCGCTTCAACCATATTCGAACTAGTATATATACACAAAAATATCAACAGTACAACAGATACACATGTTATACACAAAATACATTATTTAAAAAAAACAATAAAAAGAAAATGCGTTGAACGCCAAAATAAATGCCAGAGTTAATACATGATTGTTACCATAGACATTACGAACGTAATTTTTAAAAATTTCGAAAATCGAACAACAATATAATTTATTTGGAATATCAAATCACAGTTCCAATTTCAAACACAATAAAGTCCATAAGTCACGTGTTTATTTTTTTCATAATAAATAATGTTGAGCAGTCCGTTTATTTCCGTTTTTTTCGTCGCGGACGACGTTGGACTTTGTGGTGGGAGCCCAAGTTTCCATTTGATGGTAAAAGTGCGGTTATCGACGTTTGTGATGACACAATAAAAGTTTCGCATGTGTATTGGGTAGGAATGTGCGGTAACATGTAACGAAAACAAAAAGAAATGGTGCACTAAATAAACATATTATTGGTACACTAAATTGTGCTGAAAATATAATATACTTTCTAAATAAAAATATAGAAATATGTACGTGTACTACAAAAATAGAATATAACCGAAAACAAAAAATATTTTTTTAAGACTAATTTAAATGGCTCATATTTTTGTAGCATACGGTTTAAGAGCTGAAAAGAATAAAACCAAAAGACCAATGACGTGTTTTTACTGTTTGACAGAAATAAAATATTTTTGGCAATGGCATCCCCATTGCCAAAAATATTTTGCACTACCGACATACATTGTCGGTAGTGCAAAATATTTTATTTATTGGGGATATCCAAATCTTTTGTATTTTACTTTCTGTATTGTAATAATTTTTAATAATGTTTTATTAATGTTAATTGTATTCTTCGACAATTCAGAAATAGGTGCATTATTTTGCAAGATTACTTTTTTTAGTATCTTGGAACATTACTTTTTCTTTTCAGCTCTAAGACTTAAAAATACCCATTATTAGCATATCTAATTACGTATACGTTAATTAAAGTACTCCAAATATATACCGATATTTAATCGTATTAGCTTCGGTTCTTTAGCCATTTAAACTAAGACTTTAGTAAGTTGAAAAACAATAGAAATAAAAATGTTTAACATTTTTTTTAAATACCTACATCTATATAAACAATTCTTAAAATTAAAATATTGTAAATTATAAAAAAAAAATAAAAAAAATAAACCATGTATTTTTTTAAAATAGCAAATACAAGTGCACAAAGCTAGTGGTAACCAATAACGTATGCTGCATTGATGACCTATGGGGTTACAAAAAATGTGCCCGACAGTGTAAAAATAAAAGAGGTAATACTCACAGGAGTTGCCAGGTTGGTGGGGGGCGTCTAGTCTCGTTTGCATGTCGCGGATGTGTTGTTCTTTGCGCTTCATATCGTGCGCGAGCGCATCCAGACGCTGTCGGGTTTCTAACAGCTCTCTGGAGAATAGTGGACGTTTGATATACACCGATAGATAATTGGGTTGTATTTAGACGAATAGTTATCTACTATATAAAAATAAGTCGGGTTTTCCTTCCTGACGCTATAACTGCAGAACGCACGAACCGATTTCCACGGTATTGCAATCGTTGGAAAGGTCTCGGGCTCCGTGAGGTTTATAGCCAAGAAAATTCAGGAAAACAGCGGGAAAATCATTTTTCACATCTGGTGGCGAAACGGAATTCGCCGGGTTCGCTAGTAATCGTATATAAATCAAATTCTCCCGTCTTATAAATATTTTGTCGATATGGGAACAAGTACTACTTCACCATACGTTTGTTTTTTAACATATTTGATTTTACTTACGTATTATTTAGGTAAAGCAGCTTTAGTAAATAAGTAAAATCAAAATTACTTTTTAAGATGTGAACATTATCTATTGGAATAACTATTTAAGTATATATAAATCCATTATGTTACCGGACTTATAATAATAATATAAGAAAACTAACTACCAAAAATTAACTCCCTATTAAAGTTTTAATGGTAATGAAAAAAATAAAAATCACCCTGTTAAAATAATATGATCATTTAACCTATTTCAAAACTAGTAACACTGCATTCGAAAAACTGTATAAAAAAGCACTCAGGCACACACTAGTAAAAAATATTTATGATCAATAAGTATAATGATGGTCAAAGACAAAATATCGTGGAATGGCAATGAAAATATCAATATGAATTCAAAAGATGCGTAATTCCCATGAGTACCGCGATTAATGGGAATCACAGATGTTTAAACATCCCAAACTCTTAGGATAAAAAATCTAGCTCAGAAAGTAAAACCAAACAGCGTCACTATAGTCCATATTTGAGGTGACTATTCAAAATACTCATGCCCATATTACGAGTGTATCTATATCTGTAATGTATGAAAAGTAAACACTCTAAAATCATGCCCATTGCATAAGTCAGTGTAGTAACTTAGTGGGATTTTAGATGCGTATTTTCTGAGCGTATTTAAGTTCGTTTCTGTACGCACGTATACGTGTGCCTCTAACTTATGCGCATTATATTCGGACGTAAACACGGTTATAAGAGCGCAAGAGGCGGTTATAATATAAGAGCGAAGGCGTAGTTATAAGAGCGTAGACACGGTTAACCGAGCGTAGATGCGGTTATGAGTGCAAATGCGGATTAAAGACGTACACAGGGTCAACCGAGCATAGATGCGGTTAAGAGTATAGACGAGGATACTAAAATGTTGACAGGGTTAGCCGAGCATAGATGCGGTTAAGAGTGTAGACGCGGAAAAAAAACGTAGAGACGGTTAACCGAACATAGTTGCGGTTAAGAGTGTTAACGCGTATAAAAAAACGTAGAGAGGGTTCACCGAGCATAGATGCGGTTAAGAGTGTTAACGCGGATAAAAAAATGTAGAGGGTTAACCGAACATAGATGCGGTTAGAGTGTAGATGCGGTTACAGACAGTGTGAGTGTGGCTAAAAAAACGTAGACAGGGTTAACCGAGCGTAGATGCGGTTAAGAGTGTAGACGTGGATACAAAAACGTAGACAGGGTTAACCGAGCATAGATGCTGTTAAGAGCATAGACGCGGTTAAATGCGGGTAGACACGGTAAACCTAACGTAGATGAGATTTATCTAGACACGGTTGAAAGTGCGTAGAAGCACGTTTCTTAATGTTTCACTGTTAGAGTTCATATTGATTCTAAGCATATACGATCAGAATAAGTGCGTACAGTCGCAACGAACGTAAAACGTGCAGAAAAAACGCTATTTGTAACCGCAAGTACGGTCTACATTATATTGTAAGATGCGGTTAAAAGATAAAAGGTAAATTGGGCAATAATTGAAAGCTTACTTGGCACCCCTCAACCATGGTGGAACGTAACTAAAGAAAAGATGGGTCTTTATTATAACTATATTATGTATTTATGATAATCATAATTCTCTGAGCCTATTCCCAACTCAGTTAGGGTCGGCTTTCTAGTCTAACTAAGATGCAGCTGAACTTCGATATTTTCAGTGAAACGACTGCCATCAGACCTCAACAACCAAATTGGCGATATCGAAGTTCTGTAGATAGGCTAGTCGGACTTTTGAGGGCTCCAACTACCCGTAACGACTGCCATAGACGTTCTTATGGCAACTGGGACCGACGACTTAACGTGCTCTCCGCGGCGCGATATTTGTGATAATATTAATATGAATAAGTATCACTATTTGGTTATAATACCTATAAATATTTTAATTTCACTTGGTAAAACATCTAATGTGGACCTATTTTTAATAGGGTTAACGAAAATACTAAGAAGAATTCTGATCAATACAATTTATAAAATGACTCGTTAACATTTGACAAGCTTAATATTTTGAATATTTTTCTTAATATTTTGGGAGTTGATTATTCTGACAATAATTGTATTTTTTTATTACATTCTGACCTAATTAGATCTGGCATGTAAATGTTTATCTATTTTGTATGAATTATGATTTAACTTCAATATTTTCAATGTAGCTTAAAACATCTTTTGTGTAACCTACGCTTCAAGATATAAATAAATTTACTTTTAATATATATCTTTGATCACAAAAATTGTTTTTGTTATCAATTATTTTGCAGTACTTTGAACTTGTATTATAAAAGTGTGTATTATGACTATTATATTTTACTGTAGTCTTACTATGATGTAGTGATACTATCTAACTCGATAACAAACAAAAAATACTTAAAAAAAACAACCCAGTGGTAAAAGTGTGAGAGTTATGCCTAAACATTTATTTGCACCAGTTAATGACTACTTAAATTTACAGTAATGATTGATTGGATAACACGAGTTTTGGCGGGAACGCGAAAAGTGTCATAGCGCTGCAGTGTTTCTTTTTCTAAATTTGGTGTGCATTCGAGTTTTTATGTGTAAAAATGGTGAAGTTTTAGACATAACGGCTTGGACAAAGCGCACAAGTGTAGGCAAGTGGAATATTGTAGTGAATTCTGATTTTTCATGTTGGTGTCAAAATCTCCCTAAGAAAAGCTTCTAGTAAAGTCTCCACTACTTTACTGAGGCAACTACCATGTTCACCGTCATCTTCATCATCATCAATCATTCCAACTAAATTAACTGAAGACTTGGCAGAAATTCTCAACTCGACACTGGCAAGATTGTCCTCTAAATTGGGTTGATATGTTGCCATATAAGAAAAAAAGAAGAAGATTGGATAACAAGAGTGAGCACACTAACCTCTGACTAGCCAAGAGCTCCGCTCGCGTCCGGCTGAGTTCCTCTCCCACAGCCTGCTTGGCCTGTATCTCGGAGTGCAGCGAGGACTGTAGTGTGAGGATCTCCATTTTATCCAACTTCTGCGAGCGGCGATTCCGCCACCCGCCCGTGCCGCCCGCTCCCGCTCCCGCTCCGCGAGTCTCTGCCACCGCCAGGTGTGTTTGGCCGGGAGGAGAGGAAGCTACTAGGGATGAGCGGGACGCACTCGCTAGAACAATATATGGGCATAAATAACTGCTAATAACTACACTAATATTAGAAAGAGGAAAGATTTGTTTTTTGCTTGTTTGTTTGTAACTAATAAGCTCCGAAACTACTGGACCGATTTCAATAATTCTTTCACCTATAATAACCTACAATATCTCGTAGTAACATAGGCTATATATCATCACGCTGGATGGTCCAACGGAGCGGAGCAATTATCATAAATCTCAATAGATCCGGTAGATTTCGCGCTAACATCGCTAACTATTACAGTTGTCGTGACAGCAAGGAGAAGTGGTATAGAGAAGCAAGTAGAGAATCGAGTAGAATCATACAACGCGATAATCGACATCTCAGCATATTTAAAGCATTTAAAATATATTAGGTTCGAACTAAACTGGAATTAAGAGAATTTGGATATTTTTATTCAAAGTAGCACCATTAGCCAGTAGGGTAGCCAGAGCTCACTATACCCCACCTTCCCCTCCCCTTCCTAGCCTCCCCAACCCTGCCCAGCTCTCCCCCTTTCCCTTCAGGGTGGGCAGCGCGTGTGTGACACCCTTAGTGTTGCACACGTTCATAGGCCACGGTGGCCGCTTTCCATCAGGTGGGCCGTGTGCTTGTCTGCCACCTACGTAGTATAAAAAAAAAACCATGCACTCACCATGTTTAAGATAGTCCAACTCTTCTGTCATCTTCGTAGCCAAGGCCTGTAAGTAGCCCCGCGCCTCCTTCTCATCAGCTACCCACCGGATGATGTCCGCTATCTAGAGGACAATTAGTATATTTTTGATATATTGTGTCAAATTAGTGTATTTCCATTCGGACATATTACATTCGTACAGCTACAGGAGGTTGTACGAATTTGATATACATACATACGCTCACGCCCGTAATCCCCGAAGGAGTAGGCAGAGGTGTATTAAACACACACATTTCACCAACTATATTTTCGGTCCCACGTAATAGGGGGCGAGCCTATGGCCGCCAATCGGGCACTTGTACAAAAAATGGGTATGCCAAAAATAAATTCCTAACCAATGTTGCAGCTAAATGAATTTGGAAACCTGCGATAAATACACACATAACTTCGAAAAGCATCGAAAAGTTATTGGTGTTTGCCATGGGAAAACCTGGGATCGAACCCGAGACCTCGTCTCAGTAGTCCATTACCCATACCACTAGGCTACCGCGGCTACAATAAAAATGATAACCCAAATTAAAAAAGCTACCTGTGTCTCCCAATGCTGCATGGTGTCTCTCTTCGCCCTGAGGTCTTCCAGCTCGATCTCCATCTGACGCCTTTCAGCTTGCCATCTCCTACCGTTTTCGGCCAACTGGTGACAATAGATACAAAATTATAGAAATAACATCTCTTGAATACCTAAATTTAAAACCGTAAAACGGAAATAAATAAAATGGTCAATGGAATATTTTAAAGAATTTCTTTCACAAGATTTTAATTAGGCTTATTACCAGATATTTCACGATACGGGTAGTCCAATGAACTAGTCCAAATTTTCGCTTGAAAGAAAATAACTACAGAATTTTTGCTGACCATTTTATTTCTATTCCCCCTTCGATCTCTATTCAACCCGTTTTACCGTAACCTAATCTTATACCGCTAATATTTTTTTTCCACATTAATAGATAAAGTTAGACAGCCTCTGTGGCGTGGCGGTAGTGAACGCGACTGCTACGCAAGATGCGCGGGTTCGATCCCCGCTCATGGCCGAAATTTGTATGCATGAATATGGCTATTTGCACTGGTCTGGTCGTGCCTCGGAGAGCATGTTAAGTAGTATGTCCTATACAAACATCTATGGCAGTCGTTACGGGTAGTTGGAGCTACTACCGAACTTCGAAATCGCCAATTTGGTTGTGGAGGTCCGATGGCAGTCGGTTCTCGGAAAATATCAAAGTTCAGTGTCGCATCTTAGTTAAACAAGAAAGTCGACCCCAACTGAGTTGGGAATAGGCTCAGAGAATTATGATTAAAGGTAATGAAATGTGTAAACAATACATATAAAAAGCATTATTGTGCTGTGGTTTTCCAAGCAACTAAAATATACGCTTATTCAAGAGCATTAGAGGATTCCTACAGTGTCGACGAATGTGACGCCTCCGTTGTTGCAAACGTCCATAGGCCACGGTGATCACTTTCCATCAGTGGGACGTGTGCTTGTCTGCCACTTAAGAGGTCTTTTTTGACAAGACAACTCCCGCACTAGGGAACAAGCCCTGTATCGCAAACATACAACTAACGGACATAAAGTACACCCAGACTCATAACAACTATTCCTGGATCACACAAATTTTTGTCCTGTGTGGGGATCGAACCCATAACCTCGTGCACAGCTAGCGTATAGTACCACCACTGTGCCACGGAAGCAGTATAAAAAAGGTTAGTAAGAGACAACTACACTAATCTACAAATGTTAGTAAAAAATATAGACTTTGTTATTAACTGCGTCGAGGTCCTTCGCCAGCTTCCTGTTCTCGTTGATGAGCATCTGTTTGTCCTCGCTGTCGGTCAGCTGTTCTATGCGGCGGCACTCGAGCTTTTCTTTGGATGTTTGTAACTGAGAACAAAGGTATAGTTTAATTAATTATGAATATTAAATTATAACTGTCTGATACTCGTCAAGACGTTAATTGGTAGTTTTTGTGCGGCTAAGCACGTAATTAACGTCCTTGCGATTTATACCGCACAGCAATGAATCGGGTCAATTTTTTTTCTAAATTTATTTAGCTGCAGCATTTTCGGTTAGGCATTTATTTTCGGCATACCCATTTTTTCCAAGTGCCCTATTGATGACAATAGGCTCGTCCCCGGGAGGGGAGAAAATAAGATAAGAAGATTAAGATAGTTTCTGTGCTGTCACTACAGTAGACATAGAAGTAGAAGGGTTTCTCAGTCTTCCCACTGACTATTGGGCGGCAGCCTCCCCACCTGCTACCAAACTTATTTCGATCTACACAGTAGCATTTGATTTTTTCATAAACGTATTTTCGTTACTTAGCAATAAAGCATAAACTACCTACAAGTCCTGTTAGAGTATTGTACTGCTTATTGTTATTCTAATATGAACCGTATCTCTACGCATTAGCGACTGTTATTCTAATATGGACCGTATCTCTATGCTTTAGGACTGTTATTCTAATATGAACCGTATCTCTACGCATTAAAGACTATTTTTATTTGCAGGTGTGGCCCGCACTGTGGACGTTTAGCAATTGTACAGCTACCGACCTCTCTGTTGAGCACGTTGCGCAAGGCGTCGCCCTCCTGCAGCTGGTCGTTGAGCGCCGACAGTTCCGCTGTGAAGCGCGCCTGCTGCTGCGACAGGGACTCCTTGTACTGCAGCTGGGAGGAACAAACGACCAATGTATAGTGGGCTCCTAAAGTTTCAAATTAATCTATACTAATATTATAAAGATGAAAGATTCATTTTTTGTTTCTTTGTAACGAATAGGCTCCGAAATTACTGGACGGATTTCAATAATTCTTTCACCTATAAAAAGCTATAATATCTATTTTTCACGCAACGGATTTTGATGCGGTTTTTTCACAGATAGAATGGTTAAAGAGAAAGGTTTATATGTATAATGCTACGACCAACAGGTGCGGAGCAGGAATTAAAAATGTTGCGAAAACAGGGTGACGCAGACGAATTAGCGCGGGTCTGCTAGTCATATATATATACTAGCTGACCCGGCCACGCGTTGTTGTGGCTAAAGTTTTTGCTTCTCTATTTACCATAGCAGCGCCATCTATTGATTACTTACTCAACCCAGTCGAAAGGTATCGACATCTGTTATCATCATTCATCATCATTTGGAGTTAACAGATAATTGTGACTGTCAAATAATAACAGACAAATAATTAGCAATAAATTAAAATTGCGACTATATTTTAAGATTTAAACTATCCTATCTCTCAAGTTGGATCGAACTGCACATGGTGTGCGAATTTTATTATAATCGGTTAAGTGGTTTAGGAGTCCATTGAGGACAAACATTGTGACACGAGATTTATATATATTAAGATATATATACTGCGGCTGAACATGTTGTGCTGTTACATAATTTTAAGATCTGTATTATATCATGTGTAATGAGTAAATAAATTCTTTCTCTCTTTTTTTCTTCTTTCTTGGTATAAACGAGAAGTAAGCGGCTACTGAAACTCACCTCGAGCGCGTCGACCTCGGCCTGCAACCTCGCCACGTCGGCCGCGGCCGAGGGCGGAGCCCCGGTGTCCACTCGCTGTTGTCTCAGACTTTCCTCTCGAAGCTTTCGTTCCTGTGCCAAATATAGATATAACATTGAAATCGGGCGTTATATTACTTTTAAGGTAGGTTAGGGATACTATTGATGAACGGATTTTGGAGTCAATGGGGCTGGTAAAGATAGATATGCGACAAGGAAAAAGAAAAGGATATGCGACAAGGAAAAAGGTAAGGAAATGCGCCTTAATAAGGTGTAACGTGAATTAAGCTGACAAATAGAAATGGGTACCCGTTTTCAGACATACATATTTACGTGTATCTGGATTACCTTTCAATCTTGCGTGGTTGGTATTTATATTACTTTCATAAAGTATTTACCCGTAGGTTTTTTTCTTTTATTTATATACAAATTAAGAGAACCAGCTCACCTTGGTAGCTTCAGATATAGCAGTGTCCAGTCTTGCCTCCAGCTCCCGGCGTCCCTTCTCCGCCCGGCGGATATCTTGCCGCAACGCGTCTATCTTCTGCATCGCTACTTCTAACTCTTCTTCTTTATCACGGACCTGAGAGTTGCCACATATTTCCATTAATAATGTTATAACACATTGCAAGATCGAAGTCATTGTCAGTTCAAAATGAACTTTATTTTCTTCCACATAAGATGTATAGTTACCTGTCGCGATAACTTCTGTTTCTGTTGCCTAAGCTCAGACAATCGTTCTGTAACTTCATTGTACTCCGCCATAGCCAGCTTGCGTTGTGATAACGCATCTTTCAATTCTTTATCCTGAGAATAGGGAATACACGTTATACTACTATATCATTTGAGGATTATATTAAAAGAGAAAGAAAAGACAGAAGTAGAGAAGGAGAGGGAGAAAAGAATGGGAGGAGTGGTCTATAGAAGGAGAATGGAAGTTTTGATACGAGGGGGAAAGAAATAAGAAGATTAAAAGAATAGGATTTGTTGAAAGAGGTAGGTAAACAGAGAGGTGGTAGAGATACGGAGTGTAAAAAGGAGTCGAGAGAGAAAGGGAAAAAAGGGAAGAAGAGAAAGGAGTGGAGACGTTAACGTATTCTGAAGATGAACTTAATTTTAAGACATACCTGTAGCCTCAACTTTTCCGCGGCGTCCACCTGGTCTTTTGACATTTCTTCTTTCTCAAGGTTCAGTGATTGTACGATAAGTTCTAGCTCTCGGAGACGAGTGACCATCTCCTGTTGTGTGGCTGGTATTTCCTGTACAACATTTTTGTATGATAAATCGACATACATACATATCTATACTATGTTTAGTTACTTAAAAGCGTCTGTAGTTTAGTGGTTTAGGAGTGGAAGAGGTCCCAGATTCGTATTATATCCATTACAGAAAGGCATTGATAACAGAAGCTATTGGCCTTGACTGGAGGGGTTATCGGGTATATTAGTAATTTCAGATGCTAATTTTTTTTTTAATCTTACGATGTATAATGTTAATGTGGTTTAAAATACAGCTTTTTAGAGTTTTAAACTGAGTTATTAAAAAATATAGAGATATATATGGCAATATTTTTTTATTTTTCATTTAATTATAACAAAAATAGGATACTACGAATATATTCTAATATTATATTATTGATATAATATTGATATAATATTATATTATTGACATAAGATTATTGACTAATAAAATGGATGATGGCCAAAGGTGAATCGCTGCTTTTTTATGTTGCCTTGTAATATTATTATTTAGAAAACTTATAAACGTACCTGTGTATTAATGCCGCTATTTAGTTGCTCGTAACACTTCACTTGAGCTTCTAGATCTGTGTTTCTTTTCGTCAGCGTAGACAATTCTTCTTTCAACTGAATTAATTCTTCTGTAAGACAAAGTATTTAGAGTGAGATGTTGGACACTTGTCTGAATTTTAAATTGTAATATGTAAAGTAAGCACAAGAAATTCTTTACATACTATTATAGTCATGCAAATTTATGTAATAGTCAGTAATAGTAGTCATGTAATAAATAGTCATGTAGTCAATAATGTGTTTATAAACATGCATTTGCTTCATGTGATATTGTAAACATTTGTTAGGTTACAAACTGTTTACTGACACATGGAGGCAATCGTTACAAAGGCAGTGGCGAGGGGTCCCTATAACCCGATTCGTTCTAGATTGCTCTGTAATGGGAAGCTGTGGCAGAACTTCATACTAAATTGCTATATAAGAGGTAAGCTTTTTCTCAGTGGCTTCCCGTTTTTTTACACCATTTAGGTAGCAGAAAAGCACACGGCCCACCTTATGGAAATTGGTCACCGTGGCCTATGGACGTTTGCGACACCAGGAGTATTACACTCGTAGAAACTTTCTAATGTCTTTCTTGAAGAACCCCATATTGCAGTCTCTTTTGAAAACCACGTCAGGGAGTTCCTTCCACAGCTTTCGCAAAAAGGGCCCTTCACTACTATTAGAAAGGGAACATGTGGTCCTACGAGGCTCTTTACACAGAGATAGACTAATTGATATTTGGACAAATATATGGACCATTTCATGAACCAGACGAAATGATACTGGTCGTTATAATACTATGGACCTTTTGATACTTTAGACGAAATGAGGAGGTAGGACACGACGGTATCTCCCGTCCGAAATGAGCTGTCCAACTGGGGAAGTACCTCCGCCCTACAGAAGACCGCGGTCATAATAACCATCGTGTTGTGTTCCCGCCGGTAAGTAGGGTAGCCAGAGCTCACTGTACCCCTCCTTCCCCTCCCCTTCCTAGCCTCCCCACCCCTTCCCAGCTCTCCCCCTTTCCCTTCAGGGTGGGCAGCGCGTGTGTAACACCCTTAGTGTTGCACACGTTCATAGGCCACGGTGGCCGCTTTCCATCAGGTGGGCCGTGTGCTTGTCTGCCACCTACGTAGTATAAAAAAAAAAATGATAGTATGGAGCATATGCACGTAAAGGGTAGGTATATAGGTAGTGACGTCATACCGGCGCGTGTGTCGAGCGCAGCGCCCCCGGCCCGCAGTTCTGCGATGGTCTGCGCGAGCAGCGCGTTCTCCCTCTCCAGCGCCTTCACCGCCGTGCCCGAGCCCACGTTGGACGGCGCCTGCACAGTACACCACGTCAAATCAAATCAAAAATCATTTATTCTGCATAGTCAATATCAAAAATATTTTATCAAATGCAAATGGACCACCGGTTCGAAACGCGGCCCCGACCTGAGAAGACTCCGGCAAGAAACTCAGCGGGCTTTTCTTTTTTTTTTGGTCTATTTACAATAATTTACTTAGTATAGATACAAAATTTTAGCAGAGTAGCAAGTTGAGTGAACAGCTCATTTCCAGGCTTGTTTATCATCCAAATCACTCACAGATCCTCCAGACATTCATATATTGGGGGTAGGGGAAGGGTACAGGCGAGAGACACTCGATCGGTCCTGAAGATTTCATTCTTCGCACTTATTGATTATTGCATATACAAAATCCCCTTAGGCGCGTATGTTACCAGTATCCTAAGAAGAAAAAATGATACTCACAGGTCTCACCCAAGTGATAGGATTTTTTTCTTTCCTGATACAGAACTCGGCAAATAACTTGGCAAGAACCGTCAGCGCATCTGAGACGATTTTTAGGTCTCTTTTGCGGTCAAGCAAACATGATTCAAAATAAATGATGACATTCTGGTAAATGAATAGAATAATGAGAAGCACTTTTTGTGCCTCTAAGTGTACGATGCGCGAACTTACCCCAACTACTACAAAACATAGCCAAGTTAAATGTCGTGCACTATAACTACCATATTGTTCGTAACTAGTATCCAGTAAGGAATACATCATGCTCTTTCGAAACCATGTGTACTAGAAATAAAACCTATAAATTCCCATCCCTCCCATTTGAGTGTAGTAAAATTAAATAAATAAAAATATTCTAGGACAATTTACACAACGTCACCTAGACCCATGGTAAGCATAGTTTAACTAGCTTGTGTTACGGGTTCTAGAATGCGGATAAACATACATAGATACTTTTTTTTTTGTAAATACATACATATTATACATAGAAACACCCAGACCAATGCAGATATTCATATTCAAGCACACAAATATTTGCACTGAGCGGGAATCGAACCCGCGCCTCCTGCGTTGCAGTCGCCTTCACTACCGCTACGCCACGGAGGTCGTCTGATTGGTATGCAGATAGGTTACCTGACTAGGTGCATTCTTGGCTGGACTCAGCGGACTGGTGGGCGCGCCCAGGTCCGACAGCCTGGAGCCCGCCGTGAAGGTGAACCCGATGAACGGCAGGTGTAGCCCAGAGAACGCTGAGGATGCTGAAGGCGGAGGGACGGCTTCTGACAGTCTGTAAATAAGTAAGCTTTTGTTTGTTTTTGTTTTTATACAACTTAGATGGCATACAAGTATAAGGTAAGTAGGGTAGCCAGAGCTCACCATACCCCTCCTTCCCCTCCCCTTCCTAGCCTCCCCACCCCTTACCGTGGCAGCGCGTGTGTGACACCCTTAGTGTTGCACACGTTCATAGGCCACGGTGGCCGCTTTCCATGAGGTGGGCCGTGTGCTTGTCTGCCACCTACGTAGTATATAAAAAAAAAAGGCCGACCTAATGGAATGTGGTTACCGTGGCCTATGGATGTCACACTCGTTAAGCCGACCCTATAGAAACCTTCTAATGCCTATAAAAGGTTGAAGGTTAAGATAGCCTCTGTGCCGCCAACGCAGGAGACAAATTGGTCTTCCCACTGACAACACAAAACTTTTTCAATGAGCTCTGGCTACCCTACTCACTGCCGGGAACACAACACAAGGTTATTATTAGCCGCGATATTCTGTCGGATTGCTCAATTGGGACGGGAGGGACCGTCGCATCTTATCTCCGCTTTAACTTAGTTGCTGTTATAACTGTTGTCTTATATATGCATCTCTTAAATCATCATCATCATCATCTTAGCGTACTTCATCCGGGCTCACTCTCGACTCATTTCTTTGGCTTGCCTTTCACAGGAGTGATTGTCATCTGACTCCGGAAAGCCAGCACCAGAGCCCTGTATCGCCAATAGCTTCGTTCGGAAATTTTGATATTTTGATATTAGTAATTTTGGAGTCAATTGCCTAAGAAATTCTAGTGGCTGAAGAGTATCATACTTGTGCAAATTTTCGTGATACCCCCTTTTTATGGAGTATATACAAAATCACATTTAGCCGTCACTGTGCTAAGACTAACTTGCTCATAGGACGTACTACTAATAGGGCATTCTATGACTAAATTATTCAGCTAATAGGTCGTTTTGAGAACAGGTAGTATTGCTATGAGGTCGAATTGCTTTTAAATCACAAGGACACGTAGGGATCCCCGGGTCTGCCGGGGTGCGAGAGATATGTCTTGTATAATCTCACCTCCGGCAATCAAGGACCCATGGACGGTGTGCGTTTTGGTTGGTCATTGTGTCCGACATAATCACCTCCATCGGTTTTGCGCACGATATAAAAAAAAAGAATCGTGGGTAACCAATTTACCTGATGTCGGTGTCGTCAACATCGAAGTTAGATGTATCGGTGGGGCTCGACACGTCAGGCACGAAAGGTGCTTGCATCTCTCGTAAGTTGTCCCAGTCAAGGCCGGCGAACCACGAGTGATTCTGTAACAGAATATTATATGAAATAACTTGTGACATTTGACATATCGAAAAATACAATACAATACAATACTGGGGGTCACCCCCAGTTTCCGAAAGGCTGGTACCCCGACACGACAACGCATGAAAAACTCATGCGTTATCGTGTCGGGGTACCTCTAACTGGTAAAGCATGTTAACTGACACGATGATCAAATTAAGCGATTTAAACATGCTTCTAGCAATCCAATTGCTACTTGACAGCAGATTTGACAGTTGATTAGTTAATTTTAGCGTTGATCAGCCTTTCGGAAACTGGATGTAAGTGTTCTTAAAATAAAAAAAATCTAAACAGTGGCAATATTCTGGGAAAATAAACAATTGAATAAAAATAAAACTACGTTTAACGGATTTTATCGTTATTTTATACAAATAAATATGAATCAAAATATATCTTTAAAAAAATTACCTTGAAATCTTGTAGTCCACTTCTGCCTAACCTACTCTCCGAGGCACATATCAGTCTGCGTATTAGATCTTTCGCTTCTTCGGATACCTGCGAAACAATATTAAAACATCATCGTTAATTTTTTATTTTATTGGCGCTTACGTTCTGTAACCAGTATTTAAAAAAAATGTAAAGAAATTAATATGCTAACTATTAAAATCAAATATATGCTTCGACGGTATTCGAACCCGCAATCTTGCCCTTACAGCCTTCGCTTTCGCCCTGTAAGATCGCGAGTTCAAAGTTCTGTAACTATTCATTAATAAAAAGACGTGCTCTATGTAGGCAGTATGAGCTTTTGGTGAGTTTGACTAGACCTGACTCCCTGACTCGTGATTCATAGATTTGAGCTCCTCTGCCGTTCACAGATTATATCAAAAGAATCCGTGTATATCAGGATGTCGTTGCTTACTCGACTTGGGATATATATGCCGGGAACTATACATAATACAATACCTGCGCCGCATGTTCGTCTGGCGGTGGACAGTGGAAGGAGCGCGCGTGGTTCATAATCTTGCCGTACGTCTCCACTAACGACTCCGCGTAGAACGGCGTCTCGCCGAATAACATCTCGTACATGCATACACCTATAAATTAAATGATTCGTGAGTTTGAATCGAATGGCAGTCGTTACGGGTAGTTGGAGCCCTCAAAAGTCCAACCAGTCTAACTTGGAACTTCGATATCTCCATTGGTCATTAAACCATTGGTTGTGGAGGTCAGGTGGCAGTCGCTCCACGGAAAATATCGAAGTTCAGCCGCATCACAGTTAGACTGGAAAGCCGACCCCAACAGCGTTGGGAAAAGGTTCAGGGAATGATGATGATGATGAGTTTGAATCTAATGATACACATAATATTAAAAACAAATTGGAACTACAGTGGTACGCTATACGTAGTGGAGGATGACGATCATGGATGAGCAAGACCGTGTGAAGTGGAAGAGAAAACGTCGGATAGCGGACCATGGACTCCGAGGCGAAGGCTTCGGATGATTGATGACCGGGACTAACGCTAGGATGATGATGATGAGTGGTACGCTATATAATGGCCGATTTGACACAACTGTTTTTTCTCGTTTTCTCTGTTTTGGTGTGTGTATGTAGTTTATTTTCTTTTGTGCCAGTCTCGACATATTTTTCTTTAGTTATTGATGTAACAGTTCGTTGTCCAATATTAAGCGCACCAAAAAAGCGCAAACGAGTGAAACTAGTCGTGTCAAAACAGTCATCATAGCGTTCCGCAACTAAAGCTAACAAAAAATTAAAAGGAATGATGTGATTTCACAATTTTCTCCATTGGTATGACAATTATAGGATATATTACTCCACTATCTTCCCTTTGTCTACCAGTACAAACAATGTCGTATATTAATCAACTAGCTGACCCGCGCAACTTCGTCTGCGTCACCCCGTTTTTGCAACATTTTTCATTCCTGCTCCGTACCTGTTGGTCGTAGCATGATGTTATATACATATAAACCTTCCTTTTTAACCATTCTATCTATTAAAACAAACCGCATCAAAATCCGTTGCGTAGTTTTGAAGATTTAAGTATACAAAGGGACATAGGGACAGAGAACGCGACTTTATTTTATACTATGTAGTGATAGTGAAGTACTTATGAACTTACCTAAAGACCACCAATCACATTCAGGTCCGTATCTCCCCTGTCCGTCTTCCATCGCCTGAACAATAAAAATAAACATAAGTATATGGTGTTAATCCATTCACAAATTAGGCAACTACAAAGAATCTGCGGTTTCTTCAACTACAATTCCACCAATCCCGCGCAATCAGCCATCTTGCCGATCCATTTCTTTTTTATTTCAGGTGGCAGACAAACATGCGGCCTGATGGAAAGTGGTTACCGTGGCCTATTTGGAGGTGTGCAATGCCAGTACCAGAGGCGTTACACTCATGCTGCCGACTCTAAAGGACCATCGAATGCCTTTTTGAAAAACTCCATTATAATCGCATGGCAAAACAACAGCAAGGAGATCATTCCACAGATTGAGCATGCGTGGTATGAAGTTCGTTTCATACCGCACAGTGTGTACCGTTTCCAGTCGTAATGCGTGGGGATCTTATCTTATGATAATGGAGTGCGTTCTCTTAGCTTTCGCGAGCACTTCGACTCTATTTGATCCTGAATTTCCTGCCTGTGGCGAGCGGTGTGATAATTTCTGATTGGTTGTTTAGAGGCCACCACTTCAGTTTCGTTTTAAGTTGCCTAATGTAAGAAGCTGCTAACAAAATCAACATAGGTATAGACACAATATAAAAGTGATTTTTCTTACCCGTAATATTTCTGGCGATATATAATCTGGTGTGCCGACAGCAACATTGCTTTGTACCTGAAATAATAAGTTTTATAATTTATTTGTGAGCATTCAGGTAACAACATCGAGACCATTTGTATTACAGGTACCATTTAAGTGGACCATTATCTATACTTATAATAAAACTGTAGAGAGGTCAATTCTGTACATTGAATATATTTACAAAATAATTATTGGGGGATGATTGGTGATCGATACTAATGCAAAAAATGCAATCAGAATTTTTTTTGTCTTTCTGTCTGTCTGTCTGTCTGTCCGTATGTGCACGCATGGATCAAAAACTACTGGAGGGATTTTGATCAAACTTGGTACGATTATAGTTCATAGTTCTGAGCAACATATAGGCTACTTTTTATACAAGCTGATACCCGTGGCTTTGCCTGCGCTTCGTTTATAGGTTGTTTTTGGTCATATCTCCGGTTCTACTTAACCAATTACAACCAAATATACTGCAAATTTTGAGTCTAAGCAAGACCTTTCTAATAAAAAAAACCGCATCAAAATCCGTTCAGTAGTTTTTGCGACCAAGGCGTGCAAATATTACAGTAAAAAATTGCGTTCAACTCAAACAGCGTTATACCATTACTATAATGAAATTCCAACATTTATCAATAGATGGCGCTCCTCAAGTGACGTCATTTTACAACACTCGGTGTTAAGATTCTCCGTAAGATAGTCACTACCTGCAGTTGTAATAGGTGCCGTATGCGATCTAATGATTAATGCGAATTTATTAGTTGCACCCTCCGTGGCGTGGCGGTAGTGCATGCATGCAAATGCTACGCACGGGGCGCGGGTTCGATCCCCAGTGCAAAAAGTGATAATCATGAATATGGCTGTTTGCACTGGTCTGTTCGTGCCTCGGAGAGCACGTTAAGCCGTCGGTCCCGGTAATCCCGGTTGCATACAATACAAACATCTATGACAGTCGTTACGGGTAGTTGGAGCCCTCAAAAGTCCAACCAGTCTAACTTCGAACTTCGATATCGCCATTGGTTGTGGAGGTCAGATGGCAGCCGCATCACAGTTAGACTGGAAAGCCGACCCCAACTGAGTTGGGAAAAAGGTTCAGGGAATGATGATGATATTAGTTGCACCCTTACTAAACTGCAGATTATTCTGAGCATTGGTTGTTTATGTTGTTTTTAATAGTTTCTTTTATTTCATATCTTAATATAATAATTTAATTTTTTTTATTAAATGCTTTGCTTCTCTTGCTTAGCAGTTAACGCAATTAACACTACAGAATACACACATCAAAAAAAGTTTGCGATCACTTTGAAAAACTGAAATCTTTTTTGTTACTGTAGATTATATTATGATTTATTCTTCTTTTTAGATTATTTATTTCTAAATAAAGAATTAGAACACAAAACAATGACACCGTTCAATTGTTTTTTCTTACAAAAAGGCTTTCAGTCCTAGCTTACGCTCATTCAGAAATCTGATTCAAGATGTTTTTCGCGTAAAGTTGTGATTGAAAAAATGCCAAGAGGATTATCAGAGGTTTTACGAGCTAAAATTGTAACTTTGAGGGAAGAAGGTTACACCACGAGAGTAATAGCACGCAGACTTGCTATATCCCAATCCTGTGTCGTGGCTCCGTTGCAGAGGTACCACGGAATGGAGAATTTAGCTGACCGACCCCGCAGCGGTCGCCCAACTGTTTTGACAGCTGCCCAAAAGCGCTATTGCTGGCAGCCCGTGATCCCACAATCAACGCCACTAAAATAAAAGCAGAAGTCAGGGCCGCCTCTGGGCTTGAAGTTAGCACGCAGACCGTTCGCAATTGCTTGCACCAGGCTGGATTACGAGCACGGAGGTCACGGTGAGCTCCGCTCAATTCCCGGCAACGTCAACAACGAAGATTGCAGTGGGCTAGACTTCGGCAAAATGAAGAAGGTGAGTAAGAAAACATTTATCAAAACTGACTCTTTGTTGACGAATCCCGAATCTCCACTCATCCGACGTGTCCGTGTCTGGAGAAGACCAGGCGACCGTGAAAGACAAAGAACTGCCACTGGAACAGTTCAGCAAGGCGGAAAATCGGTGTCTTTTTGGGGTGGCATTATGATTGGAGCTAGAATGCCTTTGATCCCGTATCGGGGCTTCATGACAGCAGACATGTACAAAGCAGTTGCTATTGATGATATAGTCAAACCATTCCGAGTAAACCATGGGCACCAATTTGTACTGGTCGATGATAATGCGCCCGCACATCGAGCTCAACGAGTCAATGCTGCTCTTCAAGAATACGATATCACACGATTAGACTGGCCTGCCGGCTCGCCCGACTTAAACCCAATAGAGCACGCGTGGGATGCTCTTAAACGAGCTGTATGGAACCGTGAGCCACATCCCCAGACAGTTCCAGAGCTCAGGGAAGCCGCTATTGAAGAATGGGATATGTTACCCCAGGAAATGCTGGATAACATGATCCTCAGCATGCCCAGGATGATCTCCGCATGTGTTCGAGCCAGGGGAGGCGTTACTTTATATTGAATTTACACCTTTTAATAATAAATTGTAGTTTAAGTTTAATTAAACAGTCTTTTTCTTTCTATGAAATTTCTATCACAATTGCATTATGATAAATGGCTCAATTTTTTTAAATAAATAATAAAAAATAGTTTTATATTTTAATTTCAAACAAGGTACAGGCATACAACATAATTTTTTATTGATAAAGTTAAATTTAAAGAATTCTAGGAGCTTATGCCATTGATCGCAAACTTTTTTTTATGTGTGTAGAATAGGAATACAGAGAGATCCGGAAGTATTCGTTTGCCTTGCTTTCAAATCGTGCTTTTCAGCGCGATCATTCATCGTAAATCACTAATTATAAATAATTGTATTTCCATTCCATACTAATAGTACTTTTACTTTACTTACTTATTTACTTCCAATCCAAATAAATACCTACCTAAATAACAGGCTTCTGATAAATACTACAATAACATAATTTTTTCGACTGCTTACGAAACGTACTTTTTAGCTCGACATCGCATCATTCATTCATAGATCATTAATTATTCTTTTAATCCATACTTACTCATTTTCTTCTGTACTGTTATATATATATATATATATATATATATATATATATATATATATATATATATATATATATATATATATATATATATATATATATATATATATATATATATATATATATATATATATATATATATATATATATATATATATATATATATATATATATATATATATATATATATATATATATATATATATATATATATATAACAGGCTTATATATATTAACATGCCACCTAAAAAAAGAACTTCTTTATCCCAAAATTCAAGAAACTCTAAAAGAATGAGATATTATGCGCGTTCTCAAGAATCGACAGAGGAAAGAGCTGAACATGAACTGCCTAACCATGTTACTCAAAACAAAAATTTCAATTAGAATAAGTAAATGTTTGTAAATAGACCAAAAACAGCCCGCTTAATTTCTTACCGGAGTCTTCTCAGAACAGGGCCACGTTTCAAACTGTAATTGGTAATGCTAATTTGCTAAACATAAATTTTATATTTTTTTTACGTTTTCTAAGTGTCGCTTTAATGGTCAATACAAAACAGGTAAATGATTTTGACTTTTATTTCATTACTGCTAAAATTGTACACAAATCTATGTAGGAATAATATATTTTACAGTAATGTTTGCTATAAAAATAAGCTGTAGATCGTTTTCGACCTGAAGCGATGACACGCGCGATCCGACTTCCACGCGGGCGGAGCCGCGGGCAACAGCTAGTTTATACTAAAAGTATTGTCAGTTCAGAAAACAAGCAGGGTTTTATACCATCATATAGCTGTGTCAACTTAAACCCTGGGTCTTCCCACTGACGACACAAAACCTCGCTACCCTACTCACCGCCGGAAACACAATACAAGGTTATTATTACCCGCGGTATTCTGTAGGGCGGAGGTACTGCCACAGTCGGACTGCTCAATTAGGACGGTAGATACGGTCACGTCCTACTTCCGATTGAGATTGAAGTATTCAAGGGGGGCTATTGACCATAAGTTGCCCACTAAAATCCAACCACACGTCCTGATCGTCTACCTGATCTCGTGGGGGGCGGACACACGGAAACGAATTTACTGGCGTGGCTAACGTGGCTCTAGAAGACTTTTTTAAAAACTTGAAACTTGACATTGGAGTCTCACCATTAATTTTGTAAGACGTTTACATTTACTAGAGACTGGCAAAATTGCGGCTATTCTGCTGCAGAATCCATATTAAGAAAAGAAGAAAAAGAAGACCATAAGTTAAATGTCATACCTTTCCATCGTCCCCTAACCGCAAACAGGATCCGAAGTCTGCCAGCCTGATGTGCCCACTCGCGTCTAATAATACGTTATCGGGTTTTATGTCTCTGTTAACAAAATTATATTTCTTTTAGAAAAAAAATTAAATCTTTATTTATATACTTTAAATCAGTGCAAAATTCAAAATTGAAAAATCATAAACGGCACTTACAAACGTGTCATGTCATGTCAAAAATATATTATAAGTTAGTTAGCAAATGAATAACAGTCTCCGTGGCGTGGCGGTAGGGCACGCGACTGCTACGCACAGGGCGCGGTTCGATCCCCGCTCATTGCAAAAAGTTGTATGCCTAAATATGGCTCTTTGCACTGGTCTGGTCGTGTCTCGGAGAGCACGTTAAGCTGTCGGTCCCGGTCGCCATACAAACATCTTTGGCAGTCGTTACGGGTAGTTGGAGCCCTCAAAAGTCCAACCAGTCTTACTTGGATCTTCGATATCGCCATTGGTCATTGGACCAGAGGTTGTGGAGGTGTGAGGAAAAGGTTCAGAGAATGATGATGAGTTAGCAAATGAACCACTAGTTTGAAGCAGTCAAGTCGGGGCCGCGTTTCGTACCGGTGGTCCACGTATGTATGTTCGATTGATTGTAAATATAAGACTTACCTGTGTACGTATCTAAGTTCATGCACGCTCTGTATAGCCAATACCATCTCGGCGATGTAAAATTTCGCCATATCCTCAGGTAAACGATCCTCGAACTTCGACAAAAGGGTCAGCAGGTCACCACCGCAGTAGTAATCCATAACCAGGTACTATAATAGAAAATATATAATGATAACTATGAACAGATATGTGATTGAGTGAGCGAGTGACACATTGGAAGAAACCTATGTCCAGCAGTGGACTGCGATAGGCTATTAAGTGTTTCAAAGTAAGGTAAGAATATACTGAAAATTTTGAAAAGCAATTAGTATGCCGACTGTTAAAATGAACCCGCGTTTTTTCTGAACCCGCGATCTTTCCCTTTACGCCCTGTAACGGGCCTGTTGAAGCATTCACTATTTCATAGCTAATTTTGGTAAGGTAAGTCAACCTAATTTGCAATGCTAATTAATTAACGAGGCTCAATGGCTTGTTTTTCGGAATTGGAGGGTGAGACCTGTCGTTGGCCCATAATAAAATATATTTTATAGGTCAATAATATCATACATATAAACTGTTAGACTGTTACTCAATATTTTAGGCAGTAGGGATAAAACCTAATAATAAATGCAGGTAAGTGCTGGTAACATCCCTAACACGTGAAATAAAATTGAAAAATTGATAATATTTACCAAATTATGTTCATCCTGAAAAGCATAGTGTAAGTTGGTGATCCACCGCCTATCTCCAAAAACGAGGACATCCCGTTCTTCTTGAAAACACGCTGTTTCTGCACGCTGTACACAAAATAAGACATAATATAAACGTCTGCTTCGACTGCTGCAACATCTGCTGAACTATGACATTTCCAAACGAATTTTCAATCAATAAAGTATTGTTGCGTAATTCTTTTGTACTCATAAAAGCTTTAGAGCTAAGGTAGTCGAATACCGATGGCGACTGTAGAATACTACCATACGTTGAAACCTAATTAACTAAATAATATATGTATACGTACTGGAAGCAGTTAATCTATATAATTATATAAAAATGAATCGCGAGATATGTTGGAAAGCGCATACCTCGAAGACGGCTGAACCAATTCGAGTAATTATTTTTCTTTATTTGTTCCTTGAACTCTACGGAAGATTTTAATGGAGCAGCAGGAACGGGATCAGAAGTCCACGCGGGCGGTGCCGCTGGTAACAGCTAGTAACCTAATAAAAATGCCAACTAGAGTATCGCAACAATATCTTACCTTGAGCATCTCCCATTTGTTAAGTATCTTCATAGCGTACACTCTTTCTCCCGTGGTGGTGGCCACGGAGCCGGCGCTTGCCGCCACCATGTTCGCTCCAACATCGCCGCCCTGCACAACAACAAAAATATACCATTAGGTCACCTATTTTGTATTGGGACTCCTTTTTCCGCACCTAGCCTCCCTTTTTGGGCGTGCGTGCGTGATCATCGGATAACCTAATAACCTTTTGGAAGGGGACGGCCCTAGGTCACCTATTATCATAATGATAAAACCATAGAAAACAAAAAACAAGTAGAAGTGTGATGTAGTCGGTGCACGCGTGTCATTGCTTTGCGTGATTACGCAACGAAGGATAAATTGGAGAAGAATACGTCTAAACTTTTTTGTAAATATTCAAGCTTGTTCGAAGTATGAAACGCAATAAATACTTTTGTATCTATACTAAGTAATCGCTATTTTGAACGGTTAAAAAAAGGTGGTGGCAATATAGTTAGGGTTCGACCCGCTAGGCATGAACACTTTGCCAAGATTGGAGGATCCTTCCGTTGTATCAGAGGACCATATAACCTCGTTTCTCCACACCTGGTTTCTATGTTTCCTTATCATCAGTAGATGGAAAAAAAGTATATGTGGCATATTAAAAAAGTCATGATGCGTGCCAAACTAGATTAAGATTAAAAAAAATATCTCCGTACTAGCTTCGTTTTGGAAAATTTTCAGCCTTTGTCACTGACACTTATATGTGTACCGAGTATAAAACCAATTAAGGAAGACAAAAAGTTACCAAACAGTACCTACCAATTAAACAAACGAAATTATCCATTTGGAATAGCTGTAACTGAACAACTAAACAGCTTTGGGCTCCAGAGAACAAAATTTAGATGCAATCACGATATACCGGCTTGATGATAATGATGATGATGATCATTATTAAGATGCGAGTAGCAATAGTAATACACGGTACCGGAGCTCTAACGGAAGCAACACGTAACCGTCTGATGAAAATTAAAGGCTGCCCGGAAGATATGTATACACATGCGCACTTGGAGCTGTGAGTTATCGATTCGCTTCCCCTACCTACCTGTGCTTCCCCCTACGACACACCTAAATATTCCCCACCAGAAGGTTGACCTTGAGGTTTTATGCAGTTAGTACCCAGTTGCATTCTATCGAGCCTAAATTTTATTATGGATTAAAAATAAAATTCCTTTTTTGGTTGCTCTTTTACGCCGTAACTACTTGACCAATAATATTGAAATTCTGCATACACATTGTATAGTATCTTTCATCCAGAAAAAAATGTTCTTCAGCGATACAAAAATAACTTTTTAATGGTCTTACCTTAACGCAAGACAAACTGCGGTTCTTTGAACTTTGACTTACTTAAAAAATCTATAAGGACAGCAAAGTTGTGGCTAAAAACTAATAGTTTTTGATTCACAATAATTATGAAACAAACGCTTTACAAAATGAAATAATAATATAGTACCTCACCTTAATAAAAAAAAGTAAGCGAGCTCTATTAAAATGTCCACGAAGTCGCGACGTAGACACTGCCAAGCAGTTCTATCGCTAAAACGATGCACGCACATTACGATGACAATAAACAAACAATCCCGTCCTGTAGTAGAAAGTCATCAAGTGTAAGGTTTTTTTTTTCAATAAGTAGTTGATGTCTCTTTGAATTGCCGCGTTGACCCGAACGTGATATATAAACTAGTATATTTGAAAGTGATTTATAAATATAACAGTGATACCTATATAAAATAGTATAACTAAATCATCTTACGGGAATAGTTATGTAATTCTGATGGCTGCGACTCAGAGGTAACCACTCAATACAGTCGGTAGTGCCAAAATATTGTATCAACTCTAAAAGAAAATAACTTAATGAAAAAAAAAGAGATTTCAATGAGTATAAATATATAAATTCTATTCTTCTAAAGTATAGAGGAATTACACGACGTTTTCTTTTAAGCCTTTATTTTGTTTAACTTTCATTTTATTTTTAGTTTCATTTAATATTTCATTTGTATATAATTATGTAGATATCTTAAATATGGTTAAAGTTTTTTGTATTATTGAATCAATTTATTTTCCTTATTTTATATATTTATAAGTATTTTAATTTACAAAAAACATCTTAATATAATTATCAACACAACCTAGCCTGCGTTTTATTTGTAAGTTATTAAAACAAACAATTCGACGACGTCACGATGGCAGGGGAATAGCCCCGGGTTGCTGGGGAGCCGCCCCGCGGTTGCCAAGAAGCAGCCCCGCGGTTGCCGTGGAGTAGTCCCCCGGCCTTGGTTACAGAGAACCCACCCTCACACTCTATTTTCACCCTCACCACCTCACGCCACAAACGGGCTGTACTCCCCGCGCGCCTGCGCTTCATAACTGGGACGGAAAATTTTCCGTTCCACAGGTGGGCCAGGTTGCTAAAAATAACCGTTTGGACCAGGTTTTTAAGATATCGTGAATATTCTTTAGTTTGGATGCGACTGACTCTAGCTTAATACAAAGTATATTTTTTATAGGCACATACATATAATTTATTAATAAGCACATTAAAATTAAATACAAGTAGGTAGTTTATTCTGTGATCCTGACAAAATGATTGAAAATCTCAAGGGTGGTATCCGAGTGATCTGTCGTCACAAAAAAATCAATTCTGTTTTAATCTAATAAGGCACGACATTTCAGAGGTCATTATTTTTAAAGTAACACTTTTCAAAATACTTCAAAGAAAACTATAAGACAAAATAAATGCACAACAACAGGTGGCTTGTAGTGTTTTCTTTGTCTTTCAATTTTATCGAAAATGTCCACCGCAGAGAAATACTCTTTACACATTAATAAAATACGTTAACTTACCCTTAATATAGTCAGTGAGCACCATTTAAAAGCCTATCTACCACTTAACGAACTAACACAGAAAAGACGTGACCGAATACTGGCACATTCGCGATGATACTAAGCAAACCATTCGGCCTTGTGACCCGGGTGGCAAGGGGAAGTAGCCCCACACCCCAGATAGGGACTTAAAGTACCGCACATGCGCCTCACGAGCGTGATAGAAAATTTTCCGTTCCACAAGTGGGCGAGGTTGCTAAAAATAACCGTTCGGACCCGGTTTTATGATATCGTGAATATTTTTTAGTTTGGGTACGTTTGACTCTTGACTTATTATAAAGAATCGTTTTTAGACACATCCATAATTTATTACTAAGTTTATTAAAATTAAATACTAGCAGTTTATTCTATGACACTGACAAACTGATTGAAGGTCTCAAAATTGGTTGGTATCCGAGTGAGCTGTTATCACGAAATTTCGGAGGTCATATTTTTAAGTAACACTTAATTTTTAAAATACTTTAAAGGAAACTATAACATAAAACAAATGCACAACAACAGGTGCCTTGTAGAGTTTTCTTTGTCTTTCAGTTTTATCGAAAATGTCCACCGTAGATAAATACTCTTTACACAATAATAAAATATATGTTAACTTACCCTTAATATTGAACACCATTAAAAAGTCTGTCTACCACTTAACGAACTAACACAGAAAAATGTTTTACGTGTCCGAACACTGACACATTCGCGATGATACTAAGCAAAAAAAACAGCCTTGTAACCCGGGTGGTAAGGGGAAGTAGCCCCATACCCCAGACCCAAACTAAAACTACCGCGCATGCGCCTCACGAGCGGGAAGGAAAAGTTTTCCGTTGTTAGTGGCTAGGTTCGCTAAAATTAGCGGCTAGGAACAGGACCAAAATTGTCTCTTACGGATAAAGGTATAATAATAATCATCGAAGACATGTGATTATAGTGGATTCGATTCCGGCACGACAGGGCACGATATTAGAAATTATGGAAAGTTTGTAAAATTGCAAGCACCATTGAAAAATTTACGATCGAATGTCCACACAGTCAAACAGTTGAACTTGTGACACATTCGCCAAGTTATTAAGCAAACAATCCGGTGGAGGCAAAGGGAGTAGTCCCACCCCCTAGAAACATGCTAAAGAAACCACCGCGCATGCGCTTCTCGAGCTGGGAGGGAAATTTTCCGTCCTCTTAGTGACTGGGGTTGCTAAAAATAGCGACAAGTGCTTAGCAACAGGGCTGTCTCTTACTACAGAATACTTCCTCATCTGTGATCTTACATAGAGCCTTGTGATTTTAGTGGATTTCACTCCGACAAAACCACTGTGTACTACCAGCACGAGATAATGGTATACATAAAAATTATTACATAACATAAACTCATAAATTCATACCTATATCCCCGAAGGGGTAGGCAGAGGTGCTAGCATCCAATGATGGTACGGCGAAGTGGATGGGTTTCTAAACCTGCAAACGCCTTTGCGTGTGAGCTGTGTGCTGACTCTTTTTTTTTTTTTTATATAATGGCACGTCAATTTGACTTCACCTCGCCTGATGTTAAGCTGAAGGCAAAGTCCCATGAAAGAGGGTCACCATTGCAAACACGTTCAGTGCTACAATGGTGGCGCTCAGCTTGACGGCCTCATCAGATGCTTTTTCACGCCCCGCTTAAAGGACCCGGGACTGTAGGAAGAAGGAAACACGTGCGCCGGCAAGGAATTCCAGGACTTAATGGTACGGCAGAGAAAAGACTCACCGAACCGCTTGGTTCTTGATGGAATATTCTGTACCGTATGCGAGTGACACCTAAGCCCTGCACGCGTTGTCCTGTGTAGGAAAGGGGAGGGTGGGATTAGTTGGAAGAGCTCATCAGAACATTCACCATGGTAGAGACGGTAAAATACTGCCAAGGACGCAACATCTCTACGCATCTGCAAAGGCTCGAGGGACTCTGTGACCTCAGGACTCCCAATAATGCGGACCGCACGTCGCTGCAACCTGTCGAGAGCATCTAATAAGTACTTTGCGGAGCCATCCCTGCTCTGCTGCTGATTTTTCTTTAAAAAGGGCCCGCCTGCCCTTCACAGACAGAAAGGAAAATTGGCCAGCTTACAAGTGGGTCAGCTCACTAAAAATGGCCACTAGTCACTTAACCACTACGATCGGGAATAAGTACGATGGGTGAAACATCTTTTCACGACCTCTGTGGCGTGGCGTAATGAACGCGACTGCTACACAGGAGCCCCGGGTTCTATTCCCGCTCTGTGCAAGTGAACTCTGGGTGAGAACCCATATCACACGCTAGTTAAGTTATGCTTACCATGGGTCTAAGTGGCGTTGTGTAGATTGTCGTAGAATATTTATTTATTTATGTATTCATTTTCTGATGATTTGAACTCCTTGGTGACCACTTAGTCGTAATTTCACTAAGGTACCGGCGACCAGAATGGAATATCTGAACGGATTTTTATGGCATCATATTACGACAATTTTTAAAGTCATAAAAGCTCACTGGCGTTTAAAAGCTGTCTAAAAACTGGCGAACACTAACGCTAACACGAGCGCAACAGGTCATACACTAATCAGTAAGTGTAATGAGAACGAGGTATGACTTCCTTAATACGATACAACGCGGTTTCTGACCTCGTGATAGTATTGAGATAATATTGTATGTAGGTACTAGACTTGGGCAAAATAGTTCACCTTGGGGAGTTAGTTCACCAAAACTCACTCCGCAAACTGAACTAAGTCCTTTTATTAGTTCATTTAGTTCATTTAGTTCACTTAGTTCCACAGTTCCGGTGAATCGTTTGGCTCCGTGAATCACTTGAGTCAGTTAGTTCCACAGTTCATTTGACTCGTTTGGCTCCGTGAGTTTGAGTGAATCACTTGAGTCAGTTAGTTCAACAGTTCACTTGCACTAACTGTCTCAGTGTCTCAACTCGTGCCAGCTTACCTAATCCAACTCATCGCTCCCGCTCTGACTCTGATGCCATAGCGGGAGCGATGAATTGGTGAACTACTGAACTAAATGAACTAAAATGGGCCAAGCAAGTGAACTAAATCCTTTTACTCTTGGCAATGAACTAGTTCAGTGAATTGAATCACTCATGAGTTACACAAGTCTAGTAGGTACCTCATTTGGATATACCCTAAGAGGATTAGGTTAAAACCATTGGAATGTTAAGCACAGAAATAGACAATGATAGACCCTTTAGACATAACATAACCTCGCGAACTATAACCCCGAAGGGGTAGACTGAGTTGCTAGCACCCAAATTTTGCCAGTTTATATTTAGGTCCCAATATGACATTAAACGAACGAGCCTATTGACATTAAACGGGCACTTATAAACCTGCGATAAATACACACATAACTTCGAAAAGCATCGAAAAGTCATTGGTGTGTGCCATGGTAAAACCTGAAATCGAACCCGAAATCTCTTCTCAGCAGTCCATTACCCATACATACCTTTACACAATTACAAATTATGGTAACTGACCCTTAATATATTCCGCGAGCGCCATTTAAAAGTCTACGAAGTCAAAACGTCGTCACTGCTGAATAGTTTATCACGTACTGACACAAATTCGCGATTACAATAAGCAAGCAATCTCGCCCGACGGTAAAGGGGGGAACAACCCCAAGGTTGCAAGGGGTGCGGCCCCGCGGTGTCAGGAGGAAACACCCCGCAGTGTTAAGAAAGTACACCTACTCACGGAAACAAAAACCACGTACGCCACGCTACGGAAACCAGCGCGCCTACGCTCTACGAGAGGAATGGAAATTTTCCACTGTCCAAATGGGTGGTAGCTAAAAATAGCCGCTAGAACTTTTGGGCTTTCCCATGGATGGATGTTAGCGGAAGTGGAGTTTTGAATATTGGTCCACACTTGGTCATTCTATACGAACTTGAATAAGTAATATTGTTTCACAGTTATCCTCGTTCTAAAACTTTAAACGTTTTGTTTCGGATGACCTGATTTCTAGCACTATTTTTTAAGAGTTGCGCTTTTTTTAAATTTTGAATAGTTAGTGCGCTTAATATGGGACAACAAACTGTTAGACGAATAAGTAAAGAAAAATATGGCGAGACTGGCACAGAAGAAAATAAACTTCACACACAAAAAAAAAAACGAGCACTAGTCGTGTCAAAAAGGCCATCATAGCGAGCCGCAACTATAGTGCTTTGTCAATAAGAGTAAAGAAACTGTTAACTATTTCTCTATAACTGGATTCGTTTTTAACTATTCAAAAACTGTGTTATCATAAAAAAATGTAGCTACGATCCTATATCCTATTGTAACCTTTTTGGAATACCTACAGACTTCCGTCCCGTATTTCCGTTTGCCTGTGGCCTATCTAGATAAATCAAATCGGGGCATTCAAATTTTACCAATCAAGTCTTTTCATGGGGCCCCGACTATGAGTCGTTCTGTTCTGCATTGATTAGAATTTATAATTTGTTTTATGTCGGAATCGATTATAAAACTATTTCCATTGTGTATTTATTTAGTACCTATTACTTAACAGAATTCTATACCACTGGGCTTGTTTCTTTCTTTTTAGTTTTTATTTAAGTTAATATTTTGGTGTAATTTTTAAAATTAGTTTACGCCGTAGGGTTTTTTGTTTTTCTTTAAATTATTTTTTTAGGATTATTTTACATTACGAGGAGAAAAAAAATCCTGAACAACCAATATTATTTTTTTCATGAAAGCTTCCTATTAAGGCGAAGTTTATAAAAAATCTTCATATAAAACGAAGACAGCACGCGTAAACAAAACTTCAGCATCCAATATAATGGTAGCAAGGCAAAGAAGTACCTTTACACAATAAAAAAAAAATCAGCTCACCATTTATATAGTCAGCGAGCCCCATTTAAAAGCCTACGACGTCAACACACTCGTGTAGTTTAACACTTACTGGCACATTCGCGTTGATATCAAACAAACAACCCCACCCTGTGGAGGCAAGGAAAGTAGCCTCTCCTGCCTCACACCCTGGACACGGACTAGAGCACCGCACATGCTCTTCACGAACGGGAAAATTTTCCGTTCTCTTAGTATTTGGGGTCGCTAAAAATAGCGGCAAGTGGTTAGCAACAGGGTGGTTAAAGTAAACCACCCGGTCGTAGTGATGTAGGTGGAAAATTCTAAGGGGTAGGGGGGACGGCCTTGCACCCTGTAATGTAAACTGACAAAATTCAGCACGCCTGCGCCTCAAGGAATGTGCCGGAAAATTTTCCGCTCAACAAGTTAGTAGGTAAGCTCACTATAAATAGCCTCTGGGACCAGGGCTTCAGTTAAGGCAATTCGCACAAGAATAGTTAAATAAAATAGTTGATGGATCCGACTCTGTAGTAGTTACTATGTATGTATGTATGTATGTAAATATAAAAAATGGCCCAACTAAATCGTTTCCACGGTTTGACTATGGGAACAGTGCCCTTAGCACGAAAAACTATCGATATTCGTAACGTAAGGGTATCGAGAGAACGAAGCATTGCGTTTGGCAGTCTGCCTCTTGTGAACCTGTGAGCGACTGTAGCCCGCCAATCGCAATGCTCCGTTCTGTCTATCGACAGAATACCTACATTACGAATTCGATAGTATTTCGTGCTAAGGGCACTTAACTATATATTTGTTACTACAATTTACATGCGGACATTATTTCATATCATATCTTTTCAATAAAGTGCATAGGTAATTACATATGTTTTATTAAGTGCTCTCGGAGTAATTTGGCAAATTTGCCTTTATTTATGTCCTGGGAGAGTTTAGTAACCGCACGTAACGAAGCGGAGGTAAATGAAAAAAGTAGATAATGTTTAGAAAACGTCATTTGGCACTAATTTGTAAATGTGTGACAAAATCACTGATTGATTAGAAGACTTGGGATAAGTTTTAATTAAGACAAGTTGGTAAATCACTAATTGAGTAGAATACTTGCGATTAGTTTTAAACAAGACATTGTAAATCACTGATTGATCAGAAGACTTGGGATAAGTTTTGAACAAGAAAAATTTGTAAATCGCTGAGTGCTTAGAAGATTTGAGATAAGTTTTAAACAAGACAAGTTTGTAGTTCCAATATTCAATATAATATGAAAGTTTGTTTGCAATCACCACTTAAAAATCTACAACGTCTTGTTTACACTATGCTGGGCATATTTGGTCTGGTGGCTTAGGTGGATCCGACACTATAATAACCACTGCGACCCACGGCAAGAAGCGGATGTAAACGATGAGGGATTAGATAATTATAACATGACATAAACTCACACCTATATCCTCGAAGGGGCAGGCACAGGTGCTAGCACCCACATTTCGCCAGTTTCTGTTTAAATCTCAATGCAATAGATGGGCGAGCCTATTGCCATTAACCGGGCATTTATAAATCTGCGATAAATACACACATACCTTCGAAAAGCATCGAAAAGTCAATGTGCCATGGTAAAACCTGGGATCGAACCCGAGACCTCGTCTCAGCAGTCCATTACCAATACCACTAGGCACTTTATCACGTACTGACACAAATTCAGGATTGCGATAAACAAACAACCCAGCCCAACGGTAATATGAGGAAATTGTCCCGCGATGGGGTGCACCCCGCGGTAGTAGGGAGTGCAAACCCGCGTTCGGAGGCAGGTGGGGCGCTAACCCGGAGTGACAGGAGGAGTACCACGCCCAATATGGCGCGTGCGCTTTGAGGACGGGTTTGGAAAATTTCCGTTGTCCAAATGGGTGATGGTTGCTAAAAATAGTTGCTAGGACCCGTCAAGGTTGGCAGAGGTCGGCGTAGTCTTGGATACAGCAATCGATAATAATATAGGTATTTCGTGCAATTATTGTCTGATCATATACGATTAAGTAAATTTCTCTGAGAGTGGAGACGATTTTTATTAGACGAGGAAAGGACTTAAAAATATACAGATATTAAAGAACTAAAGGCATAATATGCTGGTATTCTGGGTACACCACATCATCATCATCATCATTCCCTGAACCTTTTTCCCAACTCAGTTGGGGTCGGCTTTCCAGTCTAACTGTGATGCGGCTGAACTTCGATATTTTCCGTGAAGCGACTGCCATCTGACCTCCACAACCAATGGTCTAATGACCAATGGCGATATCGAAGTTCCAAGTTAGGCTGGTTGGACTTTTGAGGGCTCCAACTACCCGTAACGACTGCCATAGATGTTTGTATGGCAACCGGGACCGACGGCTTAACGTGCTCTCCGAGGCACTTATAAACCTGCGATAAATACACACATAACTTCGAAAAGCATCGAAAAGTCATTGGTGTGTGCCATGGTAACCTGGGATCGAACTCGAGACCTCGTCTCAGCAGTCCATTACCCATACCACTAGGCTACCGCGGCACTAGGGTACACCACATATTGGCATATAAATATCACGACTTGGTATTTTTTTGGTTTTTGCTACAGTTTTCACTATTCATCGTATGAGTGAAGCTAAATGAAACGATAATTTCATTAAAAAATATACCAAAAACTATCGAAAAGTTTAAAAATCTTTTGAAACAAGCATTACGAAACGAGCGAGATATAGTGAAAATTTAAGTTACAGATTTTCGTTTAGTTAAAATATACAACGATACTCATGTATAATACATAAAACTACATAAGTAGTATAAAACAAAGTCGCTTTCTCTGTCCCTATATCCCTTTGTATGCTTAAATCTTTAAAACTACGCAGCGGATTTTGATGCATTTTTTTTAATAGATAGAATGGTTAAAGAGAAAGGTTTATATGTATCTAACATTATGCTATAACCAATTGGTGCGGAGCAGAAGCGAAAAATGTTGCAAAAACGGGGTGACGCAGACGAAATTGCGCGGGTCAGCTAGTACATAATAAAAAATATTATTTAAAAGACGCAGAACAAGCCGCGGTAGCCTAGTGGTATGGGTAATGGACTGCTGAGACGAGGTCTCGAGTTCGATCCCAGGTAACCATGGCACACACCAATGACTTTTCGATGCTTTTCGAAGTTATGTGTGTATTTATCGCAGGTTTATAAGTGCCTCGGAGAGCACGTTAAGCCGTCGGTCCCGGTTGCCATACAAACATCTATGGCAGTCGTTACGGGTAGTTGGAGCCCTCAAAAGTCCAACCAGCCTAACTTGGAACTTCGATATCGCCATTGGTCATTAGACCATTGGTTGTGGAGGTCAGATGGCAGTCGCTTCACGGAAAATATCGAAGTTCAGCCGCATCACAGTTAGACTGGAAAGCCGACCCCAACTGAGTTGGGAAAAAGGTTCAGGGAATGAGACGCAGAACAAAATGTGTTAAATAGTCATCAGTCGTGAACGTCGTTTCCTTACGCCTCGTTTTTAACTAGAAACAAGTTGTATACTTGTCTGATATAAAACTCATTAAAGACTTGTCCTGAGACTTTGTCTTCAGCTTACCATCAGGCGAGGTGAAGTCAAATTAACCTACCATAAAAGAAAAAAACTTTTAGCAAGTTTTATTGAGACTGCCTCACACATTATTTCGTTTACACTGTGTTGTCAACAAGTATCATACAAGGCTAAAACTTGTATAAAACACATTCGCATTAACGCTGAAGTATGTTTTTACCAGTACATGTTTTAAACCTTGGTGAAAACGAAGAGTTCTAACCCCAGTCACCCCTTATTACGTTTACGGATATGTATACCCAACCCTCAATCAATCAATTAACCTATAGCCGTCCACTGCAGGACATAGGCCTGTCACAATGTAGGCTTCAATTGTAAGAATGTTGGCCTGCCAGACGGGTTGGTACATAACAATTATAACATGTAATACTGACCTTTATGGACATGCTATAAATATTAATATTTTGTTGGTGCATATTGGTTTATTATTTATTATTGTTTATTTATTTATTTTACACGGTTTTGTTTCGAATTTTCCTTCTCACGGTAGACTGCGAAATTTCCGTTACGACAGCCTTCAAATGAAATGGAGTGGTGAGTATAATCGTCGTTTATCTTCATCAATGGAAAGATAAATTATATTATTTACGCTATCTAACATTATTCGAAAGTGATGATCACTTTTACAAATCAAACTTTTGGCAGACATCAGAACACAGAAACATTGCAAAAGATGGCGCCGAAATATAATAATAAAGTAAATTAACTTACCCCTAATATTGGGAGAGCACGTCATTTGATGTCTATAACGTCTACGCAACTTGGAATACATCACGTACTAACATTAAATGGCATTGATAGATCGGTGTTGCGATGTTCTATTCCTCTTTACCCATATTTGTGGAAATATTTGTGTTAATAAATATTTTTTATACCAATTTTGTGTTTTTTATATCAATTTTGTGAAATGATAAAATAAAATGTTTCACCTCGGCGGTTAGAGTTTGCTTCAGTAAAAGGTAAATAAGTCAAATTAAAAGTGGGAAAAATAGCTCTTACTTTTGGATTCGGTTTATATGGCTTTTATGGAAGCGACTACCATCTGATCTTCCAACCCTGATCCTTATCCCTTAAAGTTTTTGTGGAGCCCCATGCACCTATGAATTTAATTTACTAAATCGTCTGAAATCAATAAATACTCACTCTCAAAACCTTGCTATTGTCGCAATTATGACCGTTCTCTATATTAACCACGCGATTGAACAGGTCCCCATCAAATGAATCTAACCATGGTTAAAATTTTAACTTGTTTACCCATTAAAAATTTACCTTAAAAATAATTAAACCCACAAATCAATTTTTTTACTCTATTTTAGTGTAAAACCATTCGGCTGGCAACACCTAGCACGAAATATGGACATGTACGTCGTCGAGAGGCGCCACAAGCTCAGTTACCACCCGATGTTATTGATTCGTCCCACCGACACTTAACAGGACATTACTCAATCAATAGATACAGCTTATTTATAGCTTTCGACACCTCCGAAGTCACACCTTAAGTTCACATAAGTTCTAGGAAACGGGGTGCGTTAGCATGAATTCAGGACGATAATTATTTTAATTATATGTATAATTTGTACTGCCGCGGTACCATAGTAGTATGGGTAATGTAACGCTGAGACGAGGTCTCGGGTTCGATCCCGGGGTTTACCATGGCACATATCAATGACTTTTCGATGCTTTTCGAAGTTAAGTGTGTATTTATCGCAGATTCGTAATGTCCGGTTAATGGCAATAGGCTCGCCACCTATTACATTGGGACCTAAAACATAAACTGGCGAAATGTGGGTGCTAGCACCTTTGCCTACCCCTTCGCGGATATAGGCGTAAGTTTAAAGCTTAGTTGCACGAACTATCTGTCATGGTCATGGTCAAAGTTACGGTCACCGTCAAATTTAACAGTTTGATAGTAATGGTTTGGTTAACTCTATGGTTAGTACACAGAACAGAAAAACTAGTAGAAGTGCGACGCCATAGCTGCAGTAGCGGAACCGATGTCGCCAAACTCACACACAACCGTTAATAATACCGTGCTCTACTAGTAAATAATTGTTTTTTTTTGCCTACCCTTTCCGGGATATAGGCGTGAGTTTATGTTATGTTATAATACATTAAAATATTAAATAATTTAAATAAAAAACATGGTTATTCGTTTTACAAATACCTTTCAAATTTAGAATTTCGAAATTGGACCTTCATATTTTAAAGAACTTTCTAAAGGACGGTCAAGGAATAGAGTGCAGATTATGTAGTTGGAAAGTTCATCGCGGAACAATTCTTTTTAAAATCTATGGTTGGCACTGTTTATAGAAAAAATAAAAAATATATATTAAAAAGTAACTTTGTCTCACGCAGTGGGCAAAATCGCATTTTGCACACTGTTGTTATGCAGTAAAACTTACTTGTTTGAGCTGCCGTAGTGAAATAGTTATTTGTGCAACAAGAGAGCAAAACTGTTTTTTGCTGCGAGTGCTGATTTTGAATCCTGAGCAAGCGAGGGATTCTAGGATTGAATCACGAGCGTAGCGAGTGATACTACTGTAGAATCCTGAGCGTAGTGAGGGATTCAAATGCACGAGATGCAAATAATTTTGCTGTCGTGTGGCACACATTACTTTTCACTTCAGCAGCGAGAACACATAAGAAATATTACTTAGAAGATAATGCAACACTTATTAACAGAACAGAACACCTATTATTAATTAAAATAATGCTGAAAAGTTAATAATTAATCTAATTACTTATTGCTGTTCTGCAAATTTAAAGTTGAAAGTTAAAAGTTAAATTTTATACCCGTTATTTTTAAGGTGTGTTCAGAAACAGCGTACGTGACATTTTATATTTCAAATATTGATAATAGTAATCATTATAAATACTTACGCATTACTTATTTTGGTATTCAATAACATTACATAATTATTAAATAATTTAATAAAATACATGGTTATTCTTTTACAAATATCTTTCAAATTTAGAATTTCGAAATAGGACCTTTGACGTGCCATAAATTAAAAAAAAACCTTCAAAATACTTGTGTTTGTCACTCGAACTTTTTTATGGACGGCCAAGAGACAGAGTGCAGTGTATGTAAATCGAAAGTTATTCGCGGAACAATTCTTTTTGAATCTATGGTTGGCACTCTTTATTGATAATTAAAAAAAAATAATTAAAAAGCTACTTTGTCTCACTGAGTGAGCAAAATCGCATTTTGCACACTGTTTTTACGCAGCAAAACTCACTTGTTTGAGCTGCTGTGGTGAAAAAAGTATTTATGGCATTTCATACTTTGAATTGAAAAAGCTTGAATATTTACGAAAAAGTTTAGACGTATTCTTATCAAAAACGTTCATATTATCGAAGTTATCCTTCGTAGCATAAATACGCCAACCAATGACACGCGTGCACCGACTACATGCCGCTTCCACATATTTTTGTTTTCCATGATTTTGTAGCTCTGTTTTTGACAGAATTTGACGTTTGAGCGTGGCTGGTTATAGTTACAACCAAGGCTATGACGTTTTATACCTGACCGATACATTGACCAGCTTTGTCACGGTCAAAGTAAGATCGTGCAACTAAGGCTATGTTATGTTATGTTAAATTTGGAGTCAACACAGTACACTTTGAAGACCATCCCAATCCCATTTATAATAGTGTGATTAGCTTTTACGAGCAACTGCCGTCTGATTAACGAAAGTAATACGAAGGTTAGGGTTCAGCCTTACTAGGATATGATTAAGAGGCTTTATCAGATTCGACCTAAAACCACAGTGTTCAGTGGCGACTCTTTTATCATATTATAATTGCGTATTTGCAATTAAATTAAGCAAACAAAGTTATCATAAATAACTATTGTATTATAGGCAAAACAAACTTTAATATTCAATAATAAAATATGATTATGTTTGTTTATTTAGTCCACTTCCTTATTATTTAAATATAGTTCTCGAAGATACGATATGAAACGATTTTTTTTCTGTATTGACCGCATTTCGCTGGATAAGCTCTTCCTGGAAAAAACACCCGCTTGCTTGCTTTGAGGGAGGCTGACCAATATTCCAATGACTGGCTTATACGACAGACTGGGGCAACAACCCTGCAGTCGAATCACCATGCTTCCATAGTGTAATTAGGACTCGGACCGTTGTCGTCCACCAATATTTGAGTACTGTATCTTATAAGACAAGCAAAATTTCTAACAAAATCTATACTATTATAGAATTGTATAAAGTTTGTTAGTCCGCGATGGGCGCAAAAACTACTGAACATAATAATATTTCGATGCGGTTTTTTTTGTTTGAAGAGGTTTGATCCAACTTAAAATCTTACGTTTGTTTGATTGCAATCGGTTAAGTAGAACCAGAGTTATGATTAGTAATATAGAATTTAATTTGCACAGATGGCGCTTAGATCGCGATAACCGATAGCCACGCGGGCGGGGCCACGGACATAGGTTAGTTCAATAAATAAATGTATCTAGTACAATAAGAGATAATATTTGACCCATTTTTAACCATATAACACTAGTATCCTGAGTATCCCAAATCCAAATCTCACTACAGTAAGGTATGATTCGAGATAATATTAGGTACTTTTAGGAGGTGATGGTAAGGCAAGGCCCCTGATCAATTTGCTTGGTAAAAAGCCCTTTGTATACGGTGGACCAATTCTCAGATCTACTCAATATGCTCACAAAATTTCATGAGAATCGGTCAAGCTGTTTCGGAGGAGTACGGGAACGAACATTGTGACAAACATCATACACGAGGAAGCAAGATATATAGATTAAGTAAAAAATCTCACCTGCATAAACGAGGCTCTGACGACGCATACTTCTCCGAAGGCACCTCGCCCAATGACCTTGACCAGCTCGAAGTCATCTCGCGACAGCCGGAGACGTTTCAGTGCTGTGGCTACTGGTTTAACTGTTGACAAAACAATTCAAGTTTTATTAGATGGCGATCTGTTGCCCCTGCCTACCCCGGAAGGGTGTAGACATGAACGTATGTACGTATTGTTTATGCTTAAGACTATTTTTTATACTACTTAGGTGGTAGACAAGTACACGGCCCACCTGATCGAAAGTGTTTACCACAGTCGGAGGTACCGCCCCAGTCGGACTGTTAAATTAGGACGGGTATGCCGTCATGTCCTACCTAACGTTAACTGTTCCGTTGCCAATAAAAAAAAAAAGCAGCGCCATCTAGCGAACAAAGGTTGGCCTACTTCGAATTAATTTCACTTGTAGGTTGCATTTCATGCAGATTTTGAATTCCTCAACACCTTCGCTACTATTATAGTTCTCGGCACATATCTTGACCCCAAGTCGCGACAGTAACGTGGCCCTGGCTCGCGCGTATTGTTTTGGTGGACTTGAGCACCTCCGTTGCCGTAGCACCCCATGCTAAGCTCGAAAGACAAAAACACGTATACCTAGGGGCATATATCTTGAACCTAAAATGTAATCGATTTTGAAAATACACGTGCAGTGCGTTTTTGGGGTATATTTTGAGTATAACACGCAGTGCTTCGGTATTGATCGAGCTCAAATTCACTAATCACGGATTACATATCTATATAAGACTTCGTTTCTCTCGCGACATAGGTACAAGATATGTGTGTCGAGGTATACTACGCTTAAACAGAACATGTTGTGACTTCTTCGGGTTTTATTATCATTATAGTCCGATAACTATAATTACATACAAGTCACAGCAATCTCCACGATACACTCACATCCCAACTATCAACTTTTACCCGACACCGCAAGAAGGAGGGTTAAGATTTTATCTCGACTTACCGTACTGTATAAAATCAGCAACCGCCTTTTCTCTCCTGAGACTACTGTTGCAGCACTCATCATACAACACGAGGAGCAGGTCCACCAGCGTCTCCACGCTGAGCCCGTGCGTGCGAGGACCTTGGAGACGTCGCGACAGGAACAGCGTCTCGATCTGTTTGAGACGCTTGATGCCCAGCACTGAAACAAAACAGCGGTATTAGTTTCACTTTTTATGTTTTTAGTTTTAGTTACTTTAGATGACCTTTGTGTTAGATATACATTACAATGTTATTATAAAATAAAATAAATTGATTGGTTCATAAACCACAAGAAAAATGTAACTTGGATCGAACCCAAATATATTTCTAAGTTTCATTTATTACGATAAAATTGTTCAGCTGATATAAAATTTGTCACAGATGACAGATTAAGTGGCTTTCGGGTGAAAATAATGGGAAATGTCGACGTAATATTCGAAACTTTGTAGCACTTCGAAAGCGATTTTGATACAATTTTTTTAAAGTGTGATAAGTACAAGTACCCTTATTTTTCCACCTGTTCACACGTATACATTACATATATGACATTCGCGTTGCATGATACATGGTTAGCGAGACCCGGCTATTAACGAGATCAAATGGTAAACCTACATTAGGAAAGAGGGTCACCATTACAAACACGTACAGTGTTACAATGACGGCGTTCAGCTTGAAGGCCTCATCAGATGCTTTTTCACGCCCTACTTAACCGACCCGGGACTGTAGGAAAAAGGAAACACGTGCGCTGGTAAGGAATTCCAAGACTTAATAGTGCTGCAGTGGAAAGACTCACCGAACCGTTTGGTTCTTGATGGAATATTCCGCATCGTATGCGGGTGACAACTAAACCCCTGCACGTGTTGTCTTGTGAAGGTGTGTGAGAGTTGCAAGTTGCAAAAGTTCTTGGTAAATATGAGTAGGTACAACCCCAAAGTTTTAAGTATCAAATGGTAATTGCTCTTGGCAATGCCAACTTAATCATCATCCTCATTGCGATTTCCAGGTAACCAGATTATAAAATCAAACGAGACCTAGAGTGGAGACCGCGAGATAGTAAAAGAAAGGTGGAACGCCCCGCAGCTTGATGGACTGGCGACTAGCTGGGTTGGACGGAGTGCGGAATAGTCGGCAGAACTGGTGCATATAGGGAGAGGCCTATATCTAGTAGAGGACTGCGATAGGCTAATGAATGCCCTTGAAGCTGTATTCGGCATCATAAACTCACGTCTATATCTCCGAAGAGGTAGGCAGAGGTGCTAGCACCCACATTTTGCCAGTTTATGTTTAGGTCCCAATGTAATCGGTGGCGAGTCTATTGCCATTAACCGGGCACTTATAAACCTGCGATAAATACACACATAACTTCGAAAAGCATCGAAAAGTCATTGGTGTGTGCCATGGTAAAACTTGGGATCGATTCCGAGACCTCGTCTCAGCAGTCCATTGCCCATACCACTAGGCTACCGCGGTTGTATTTGACGCAATGAATAATAACACAACGTTGAATACTTTAAAGACCAATTTAGGCAGATATGTACTGCGGCTCCCGCGTCAGGTAGGATAATTTCTCTTGGGATTTGAATCACTACATAGTATAAAACAAAGTCGCTTTCTCTGTACCTATATCTCTATGTATGCTTAAATCTTTTAAACTTCGCAAACGGATTTTGATGTGGGGTTTTTAATAGATAGAGTGATGGAAGAGGAAGCTTTATATGTATAAAATATCATGCTACAACTAACTGGTGCGGAGCAGAAGTGAAAAATGTTGCAAAAACGGGGTGACGCTGACGAAGTTGCGCGGGTCAGTTAGTTTAGAATAAAGCTAACTCAACGACTGCTATACAGTACACAAACTTACTAATGTAAATTTATAGACCCACAGACTCCTTTACCAAATTGGCAGTAACTTCACTTTCAATGTAGAAATAATGACGTCCCTACAATGTCTTCTGTCGAAGTTGATAATATAATGTATGGGTATAGAAAGATAGATAGATAATTCTTGTACACCTTAGAACAATAAAGTTGCATATAGAATGGACGGCTTTTTGAGGCAAACTTAGGATGGACAGGAAAATACAGACCAATCTGTAGTATGATTCTGTGGTGTAGATTGTATTAACACGCGATCATATTGTAGGTAAATACAATAATTTACCTTGTGATTTCCTAGTGACCACGGCTAGTGCATTCTATATCAAGCAACGCGGTTTAAAAGTGAGTAAAGTTGATAATGGTTTATAAAAAACGATTTACGGTTCGTATAGCCTGTCACTTTCTCACGCCTACATTTTATGTAATAACTAACCTATGCCCGCGTGGCTGTCAGTTATCGCGACCTAAGCATCATCTGTGCAATTTAAATTCTGTGTTACTAATCATAACTCTGGTTCAACTTAACCGATTGCAATCAAACAGAAGTAAGATTTTAAGTGGGACCAAACCCCTTCAAACAAAAACAACCACATCGAAATCCGTTCAGTACTTTTTGCGTCCATCGCGGACATACAAACTTTTTACAATTATATAATAGTATAGAAGATACATATATGTCACCGCATACTTTTTTTCTCCAAGGATTACTGGTCTTACCACCTACATACCTAATATTCAGAAGAATTGTACGACGTGGTTTCAACCGCTACTTTCTATCATTGCACCGCTCGCCATAGGTAGGGAGTTCATCCTCCCACATTACGACCGAAAACGGTGCACACTGTGCGGTATGAAAGGAATTTCATCCCACGCACGCTCAAGTTATGTAATGAACTCCCTGCTATGGTTTACACAAACGACTACAACATGGGGTTCTTCAAGAAGGGTATTAGAAAGTTTCTACAGAATCGGTGGTACGAGTGTAACGCCCCTTGTGTAGCACATGTCCAGAGGGCACGGTAACCACTTTCCATCAGAGGTATATTCTGTTCTTTAGTCTTAAACATCGCTGAGAAAAAGGATGTCTAATGTATTTTATTTCTAACTCTTCTACTTAGGACTTTCTGGTGACCAAACGAGTCCTAGCGTGGAGACCGCGGGAAGGTAAACGGAAGATAGGACACCTTTAACCAGATAAACTGACGACCTGAAAGAAGTGGCTGGAACTTACGGCACGCGTCCATGCCCATCAGTGGACTTCAATAGCCTTGCCTTATTTATCTAGTTCTGATTAATATCAATACAAGATCCAAAATAATTTAAAATTGCATGGCACTCTCCGTCTCCAGTCATTGTGTCATGACTTTTTCTTTTTCGTGCGAAATATCCCCACGGATACCCCCCTTCTCCGCCGGGGGCGGTTGGTATGTCGGACTCGAACCGACCAAAACGCACGCCATCTTTGGGTCTTTAGTTGGCCGGAGGTGAGATAGTAGTCAACATATTCCTCGCACCCCGACAGACCCGGGAGTCATTGTGTCATGACTGGAGACTACGTGTTCCACTTTTGCTTATTCAGTCTTTATACAGGAGTCGTAACAGTGCGAACGCAAGAGTGGAACTGATACCAGAAATAAACATAGCTCATCATTTTGTATACATGTTTAAAAAAGTAATATACATGTATTAAAATGTCGATGAACCACCGGCGCAATACACCTCGTTACAGGAACAATAACAGCGGAAATAACATGACTAAATTATAAAGGACATCCCATTACTAAAAAGAACAATAATAAATATGTACACTGTGAATGCACATGGTAACAATTATGAATCAGTGTGGCTGAATGTTAATTAGTTTACAATGGTTAGTCAGATAAATTGGCCGAATAGGTGTGTATACTATAACCTTGGAATAGTGTGAACGTTATAATTAAAAATGTAAATAAGTTTGCTTATGCTTATAATTTACTAGCTGACCCGCGCAACTTCGTCTGCGTCACCCCGTTTTTGCAACATTTTTCACTTCTACTCCGCACCAGTTTGTTGTAGCATGATGTTATATACATATAAACCTTCCTCTTTAACCATTTTATCTATTCAAAAAAACCGAATCAAAATTCATCGCGTAGTTTAAAAGATTTAAGCATACAAAGGGATATAGGGACAGAGAACGCGACTTTGTTTTATACTATGTAGTGACTATGACAGGAATTGACCGCGAATCGGCAAGCGGAAGGTGGGACGGGTCGTCCCCAGCCAGAATGAGGGGCGACCTGAATAAGGTATACCTATCGGTACGGATCTTGGATCTACGTCACGATAGAAACCAAGCCTAGCGGGCGCGGACTTTTTGATATAATCCACGATTGGCAGACTTGAGAACGTCCACCACTGTTGCACCCCCGTGCTAACCTCGAAAGACCGTCCAAAAATGCGTATTGCTCGTTTAGAGCACATTTGAAGCACCTCTTGTGTCCACAAATCATACCTATATGTACCTAACTGGGACAAATTGAATGCGCAAGGGCATTCAGTTCCATTTTGCACATTCAATCGAGGGTTATGTACTCGTAAGATCCAGAGTTTGGACCTCATCGATAAAATGTGTGTTAAAAATAAGGTGGTATACGGGTTTTTGTAATTGGATCAAGGAATCAAGAGGACGTAAGTGTTTACAGCCCAAGCGGGTGCTACAATGCACATTAAGAGGAGCCTATTTCTAGCAGTGGATTGCAAGAGACTTATTGACTGATTTGAGTCTCAAGAGTCTATTGTCTTGACCACAGAACATTATAACAGAGTTTTCAGAATTCTCGTTTAGAATTTAAGTAAAAAATATTATAGTAAAAAATATATTTGTTTAAGTCATTTTTTGGCACAAATGGTGCAATGATGATCGATCTAAACATTCTAAACACTTGACTAGTCGGAATTACCGCATGTGGCTGTCTTTTGAGGATAGCACGGAGTAGAACGGTTGTGGACGATCTACCAATCATAGATTCGATTCGTGTGCGGTGTCAATTCTCTAAGGATTTACGTCCAAGATCGGTGCCGCTAAGTATACCGACAAGTACAATATAATCATGTATTACGTCAATTAATTATTTTTTGTAAGCGTTTATAAACATAACACAGTTTCAAAAATGAAAGTTTTAACTTTCAGTTTTGAAATAACTTCAGCGTGGTTTGTTTGCGACGTAGACCCTACACTCTGTCTAATTTAGGATGATAATTTTGACAGTTCACGTTTATGAAGTAACGTATTTTTATAATCAAATTAAGACCTCTAGAATTATCGTACTTCATAGACAAGTACCGCCCACTTATCGTAGAGAAGCGCCTTGCAAGAATATAGCATAATTGTCTGTAGAAAAATGAATCAAACAAATCGAACATAATCTATTAATTTATGAAAATAATTTTATGTTTAAGTACTTATCTACTACAATTTTGGTAATATAATTAGCTATGAATAATATAAAACATAAAAATCATACTATAAATGGCAGTAACTGTAGCAATTATCAATCGATATTTGCAGTACAGTGCGATTAGGCAATGCCGCGCCGTTCTAATGAAGTGTCACCTTAAGTAAACAAATCTTTATTAAATTATATTACCCTAAGTACATAAAATAATAAGAAATACTTTTTTTACTTTTTATGTAACATCGATACCATATTCTATGGGAACGATAATCGAACATCGAATAGATTCATTTACGATTGTACTGTATGGGGTACCCTAATAAGACCTGTCAAAATTATCATCCTATATTTGACAAAGTATAGTGGACGCATTTTAGCATTTAGGCGCAAAGAAAATAAATATTCAGAAGGCAATCGCTCCCGTAAAAGAGCATACCCGAGGCTTTGTACAGCAATGGAATGCAATACCTAAAGCTCCGTATCTACGAGGTAACATTTGACGCGCAACATGTGTTGTACAACAAGTTCGACAACGTTGCGCAACACGTACGATGTTGCCTTGTCAGTTCAAATGAGGCTACACGCGGGATAATTGACGCGCGGCTTGTTTTGTGTTCGACGGTTGAGTATGCGTGCATAGTATTTCTTGTGCAACATGGTGAGCAACATAGTTGTCTAGTGGATAATACTGGCTTTAGGTAAACATCTAATGCAATTTGGTTATCACTCCCAATCACAATATAACAGTGATTGCACAGTGATAAGTAAGTAATAAACATGGTTATCTGTGATAACAATTACAATTGCACAAAATTGATATGAGATTGTATATTTTGACGGTGATAAGTGATAACTCTTAGTAAACATGGTTACCTTAGATAACTTTGTGACTGAATAGAATTGATGATTGGAGATATCATACCTTGACAATTTTGTATGTTACGATATAGATGGCGGAAATCCATTACAAAAAATATATATTGGCGGAGGGAGGGGTACCCACCACTCACCCGCGGTTCAACAATCCAACAATAATAATAGCAAAATATTTCTATTCTATTTGTCATAGAATGGAATGTCAAACCGCCCATGCAAATGGGCAAATGTGGAAATAGGTCATATATCACATTGTTTCTGGAAATTTTAACCCATTGTTCGCAAAATAGATCAGATACTTTGGAGTAATTATATCTATTTGTGTCAAAATAAATTTGTAATAAAAGAAAACAAATTCCAGTCAAGGATTTATAATAATACTTTTATACTTACTTAAAATATCTATATATAACACACATAAATAATTTACAGGAAATTAGTTCATTATTATTATTATTTCCGTATAATATAGTCTTCCTTTAATAAACTAGGTTAAGGTTAATAATAAATTTATTTTAAATTCTGACACATCTTTTTATAGATTACACACAAATTTTCTGCCACCTAAGTGCTGCCTACCTGAAAGACAGTATTAACTATGGCCAATGGATGCAAGCAACACCAGGAGGTTACATTAGTGTTGTCAACCATATTTTTATAATCATTGATCCTTGAAGTTTGTAAAATTTCTTTTTTTTAATCACTTAGGTGGAAGGCAAGCATGTGACCCAACTGATGGAAAATGGTTACTGTGACCTATGGATAGGGAAAGAGGAAGAGGGGAGGAGAGAGAAGGCTAAGACTCTCTGTGCTGTCAATGCGAAAGAAGGATTTCTCAGTCTCCCCATGGACAAAACAAAGTCTTTTCAGTGAGTTCTGGCTACCCTACTCACCACCGGAAACATGGCACAAGGTTTTTGTTAGCTAATGTATTCCATAGGGCAGAAGAGTTCAAACTTCTTCAAGTTCTAAGATTTACTAAATGCTAACTTAATAAGTGCTATAATATTCTACCATCTCAATACTATCATTATAATTCTATTTCACAAACATGTTACAACAGACTGTTGATAAACATTATATTTACTGATAAGAGTTGTATCCCACCTGGAAAATGACTCATAACATGTTTGTGTCTGTACACAGTTCATAATATAGGACTTGTTAAATTGGGCTTCTGCGTCTTTTTTATGAATGGTTCTAAAAGTAAATGCAATTGGGTACCCATAAGAAAACAACTGGTCTTATAGTGTCATACTGTTGGTGACAGATCAACAATAGAAAAAGAAATGAGTAAGATAGATGCAATTAAGTGCCAATTATTTTCGAAATTGTGTTCATTTTTACAAATCCAATAAGAAATGTACCTATTACACTTTAAATCAATAGTAGATGTGTTATCATGATAATAAAATGTATTATGAAGAATATTGAATTATTTATAGTAAGCTTGGCTTTATGTGACCAGTAAGTATTCGAAATACAATCCTGTACCAACCAAGTACTCTCTGAGAAATTATCAGCAGGACAGGCAGCCTGCTGGCATTATATATACTTCAAAGAGCTGGGGTGGTTTGACTAAATTATTTGACCCTTAGGCAAAAACTATGCTGTAATGTAGAGTTGCAGAAATCAGTCCGCCGTACCATATCATAACAACCTCTCTGGCCAGAGTGAAAACAGTAGGCCATGCCTCCCAACATTTGGAGAGCTCTATGTCCAGCAGTGAACTATAATAGACTAATTGATTAATTATAGTTATAACAATATAAACAGCGATGACTCACCTGGTACATTATTAATGGGTACCAATGCCCGGTCCGGTGATGAGTCCTCTTCATCCGACATGTTGGATCCGTTCACACCATCAACCATCTGTCACTCACTTATAGTCAGGTCTAAATCACTTCATGTTACACTATCACTATGTTCTAAGAGATTCATGTAAAAAATCTACACTTAATTCGACAATTAAGGCAAGATTATTGTTTTATATGCATTATAGTATTCCATTGTATGGTCTCTGGCATCTGAAAGAGATTTGAAATTGTCTTGAGTGAGCGTATTAATCTAGTATATATTCTAGTTGGAGAATATAATATAAATTTCCACTTTATCAGAATGTCAAGTACCTATACGAGTTGTTTAGTATGTATCTATCAATCTTTCAATATTAAATAAATATTTGATTCTTCTTTTCTATATCATCACAGAGGGGAATTTTTCCGATAGAATAGGTACTTGTATGCAGAAATAAAATAATTTTTTTGTTAGTTAGGTACTTATTTAATATTTATAATAATTGCTTTTTATGTTAGAACCGGGAAAATAGGTCGATAAATATGTAATATAAACAGCAAGAATGCTACTGACATTGTGAATACGGGTACTACCTACTACCGACAGACTAGGGTCAACAGGAAATTAATCACGATTTTCGCCATTGTCTAACAAATCAAAAGGCAACTACTGCTTTCTATTCACTTATTACAAGGTTGCGGGTGTCATACAATACCAGAGCGCTTTCGCAATCCCTTACAATTAAACATTTATACATTTTTACGCCAAAAAAAGAATACCGATCCTCACGACATATTAGTGCTATTTCCGCATCGCAACTATAAATAAACAATAACATATACTTGCATGTAACTAATATATCGATCCGTTGATACATTTCTATTTTCAATTTATTTTTATATCGTTTCAAACCGAACACAATACCACTGAGATCTTAACCTATATTTTTTCTATCGATTGTTATGCAAAAACACTTTGATGAGTCATCGTTTACACTTTTAACAAACACTACAATCATGGCTTCGTGATAATCACCTGAATATTTCGTAGGGTTTGATTGATTTTGGCTGTGGCTAGTAAATCATTTTGTATAAATAATTTTCGACCCTTTCGAAGCAGACATTTTACTCGGGACACTGGTGGTGTTGCTAGATATGAAATAAAACATAAAACTTGATTAAACTCAAAAGCGATTTTAATATTGTTTCGAATAAAATGTAATCATATTTCATTAATACTTATTGTATATAATAACTGTCAGTACATTTGTTATAAAATAAAATCTCAATCATGAGACGTATTTAACGAAGTCTTTTTCCACCAATATTTACTTACCGCTATTTTAAAACATTTTTATAAAGCGGGAGTTCGGGACTAAATAAGTTTAAGAGATTTTTTATGTATGATTTTTTATTCGTGCTATGTAAGAAAACGAATGTCTCGAATAAAATTGTCTCATACCTCATCACTCATCAGATTGACTTCAAAGACCTAAAAATTAGCTACTGTTTGCTAAATTCAGAAGTCGTCAGACTGGCAACGTCGTTACCGGATATGGAGTCGGAAACATAGTTGAAATTCTGTTACAAGTGTATAACTAATAAAGTATATAAGAGTATTTATTATAAAATTAAGAATTCATAATGTTCATCATTTCTTTTAAAATTTATTATGTTTATCTAAATAATAAAACAGACAATGAGCTCAAAATTTAATAAATTCCATTGTTATTAGTACCTCTATTGATAGAGCGTCATTTATCGTAATGGAGTCGAAGTTCTTCTGAACAAGTTGTAATTGAAATAATTATATAATTCCGGATGAAATATCACATAAAACTATTAGCAATTGTGTATTACTGGATTGCAGTGAATGTTTACATATAATTTATGGATTCCAAACTCAATAATAAGCAATCAAACAACCTCGTTTTATCCATGGTATGTGTGACATCAAAATATTTTGGAAAGTTCATTGATTATCATACTACAATCGTTTAATTGTACGCTATTTTACGTAAATATTCATAAATATGCTTTTATTTGAGGTTTGTGTGTTATTCTAATGAGATACTATGCAGTCGTCCAACATAAATGTAAAAGCTTTGTCGCCCGCGTAATTGAGTAGCAAAACGGAAAGGTCATGCATTCATATTCACCTTTTTGTTTCCAGAACGATGATCGTCTTTATATAAAAGGCATTTTGGTGCGCGAACAACGCATATTATAGAATCGAGTGTGAACTAGGAGTAGTTTAATGGTTTTGAGGGGGCACCTTTGTGGACCACAGTTAGATGAAGGTATGGCCTCAGATCAACCTTTGAAAAAGAAACAGCGAATTGACGCACCCGATATCGATGATAGTAGCGACAGATCTACTGAAGAAGTACTCACTGACATATTCGACTCGGAAACGACACCTGCTGAGACTTCAGAGGAGTTCCCATCAAGAAATGGTGAATCTCCGGACAGTGGAACCGTCAGTGAGGATGCCGTTGACTGTTCAAGTCTCCTGAGACTTCCTAGTGACACTAATGTGGAAATCATACCTTCTTGCTCAACTTCAACTGAACACTGGAATTCTAAAGATGATAAACTTCTTGCTGAGCTAAGAATATTACAAGATGGTCTTGTCGGTCAATGCCTGTGTAGATTTGACGAAGAGGTAATATCAAATTTGTTTGACAGACGACTTAACATTGTTTCTTGGCCACTGACATGTTCCCTCACTTATTTATCCACTATGCAGCTTATGTTCGACATATATTTGAAACAGAACAGTACAGGTACTATATGTTCAAAATTAATGCAAGCATGTGACATATTTGTAAGAAACAGGCATGATTGGATAACAGAAGTAGTGGAGTTGGCAGATCATAAGAGTAAATTTATAACATTTGTAGCCAGTAGAGTACTAGCTAGTTTTTTAATAGTCTCTAAAGACACAGTAGACGAGAATTGGCTGCAACAGATTGCTGAAAATATTTATTTGTTTGATAGAATCAATAGGATCACAGTGCAAAAAATTAACTTTAGTCTGGATATTATAAAAAGGATAGTTGAGTGGAAAGATGTTGAGCAGCATCCTCTTGAAGACAGCACTTACATGAATGCAGGCAATATGCAGGTTCAAGAAGATAATCCTTTCAGAAGTAGCGTAGGTTACAACAGCAGCAGTAGTGACGTGCCTTCAAGTTCCCACAGCAATTTACACAATTCATTTTCAAATCTCCAAACACAAAGTACTCCTTCGACATCATCTTCAGAACAAGAAAGACCAGCGTCTTTCAAACTCCATGATCCAGTATTAAAGTTATCGAGTAATGAGCCGAGGGAAATGGAACAAAGCGAGTCTCCAGAACCTCCACAGTCGAGGATAGAGAGGGTAAATGAACATGGTTGTGTGACGGTTATATTGACAGATTCTGAATCCTTTGATACGTCACATATTAAATGTTTGACAATTAAAACGTTAGAGCATCACTGGCCAGTGCTGGTGAAAAACATGAAGCTGCTTCTATTAAGGTACCTGAATTTAGCTAATTCTGAAAATTGTATTTTAACATTTTTCTCTCTTTGGGAAAATATTATAAGCGTGAAGGCGAATCTCTCTGTCATAGACACAAAACCATTTTATGCCGATCTACAAGGCTTTGTAGACTTATTACGGAATACAGTGTTGCCAAGTCTTATTTATACACATTTATTAAGTCTGTTCAATGAGGTTTTGTGTTATGGTTCAACTTTAGCACTACAAGATATTTTGCCTGAAGAAATATGTTGTCTGGCTCACTCTATAGTGCGGTTTGTGAAAGATTTCAGGTTATTAAGCGATGTTAGGATACAAACGAGTAGAAGTGGGTTTGGATTCTTAGGGCATGAATGCACTATATTGAGAGATTATGCTTTAGGCCCTGAAGTGGCCCCACTGTCATCTTCCATCCAGCTTGTAGATCAGAGTTATGGTGAGGATGAGAACGAGGATTCTGCTCAATCCAGGTCTGAGGTAGATAAAACAATGTTGCAAAGGATGTCATTATTAGTCTTAAAATCTGTGGCAGTAACTGTAAAAGAAATGAGATGCGATTCATCTGACAGCTCTATAGATTCATCAGATTATAACGCAATACAAGATATGCAAATCGTGGAACGGTCTATCAGAGATGTGTTGAAAAAGTTGGATGTTTTTATAAGAAATAGTTTAGAATTCCATCCTGAGACTCCATTTACGAAAATGTTGATACATTTATTCAGTGAGCAAGACGATTATCTTATTGAATCTATGGTGTGCACACTTGATATTACTGTGGGCATTGTGTACAGAAACTCTGTGTATCCCGACTTAATACCAATGTTGAACCCTATATCCTCTTTTATAGAGTTCCTAAAAGTGGTTTCTCACGATAGTGATGTATTGCTAGACTACTTAGTGAGTAACGAGACTTGTTTCCTGCTATACTTACTAAGATTCTTGAAATACGTCAGGAGAAACTGGCCAAAGTTTTTAGAGACATGTCAGCAAGCTGATTCTGGTGGTAGCAGAGGTCTTGAAGATACAATGAGAGTTCTAATAAGATTGAGATTACAAATAAGTCGATTGGTCTCTAAATCTTTGTTCCCGTATAACATTAGCCCAGTGCTAAGGTTATTGGAGGTCTGTGAGAGCTTGTATGAGGGTAACGAGTTCAGCTGAACATGAGTCTTGTAATATATGTTTTAATGACGCTGGGTAATGACATCTGTTTGCATGAAATAAAACATTGGAATAGCATAATGTGCATTAATATATGTGAACCACATCTTGTGTTGTCACCTGACAGCTATTAGTAGACCGATGGCTTTACTATTTACTTTAAATACATTCACCATTGCTATTGAGACTTTAATGGGGCTCTACTTCAAAGCAGTAGGCAAATCATAGTGCTTATCGTGTTCCGGAATTTATATTAAACAGTTTAAAAATTCCTAAATTTTTTTAAGCATTATTCAAATGTATCACTGGTTCTAGCATGCTTTTCTTGCATTGAAATAAATTATCCAATCTACAAAGACTGCCAACTCATCTTACATTCCAAACTTTACGTTATATCTCGTAATAATTATTAATATTTAATTAAAAAATAATTTATATTAATTATAGTGTTGTAATATTTGTATCATTAATTTAGCAGTAATGTAATTTTGTTACTCAGTCTTCCTTGTAGAGTATGTTCCTTCTATAATCATATAGCAAATAAAAATCAGAATTACAATTTTTGTAATATTTTTTTAATCAAAGGCATAGTATTTTTGTTGTAAGTAATACATAAGATAATATAATATGTGCCTTACCAATCTGTAAAAACGAGGTGCTCAGTAATAATAATAAATGTATAATTACGACTTGTTCATGAAAATCATATTGACAGTGGAACATCCAAAGGGTGCAAGCGACAGCAAAATTGATAGGAAAATCAACATTTTTTATATTCATGATGTTTGAGACCTGTTTTCTTTGAAAATTATATGTTGCTTGGACCCTTTTGGTCTTTCAACCTTCAATATGTAGGTATATCATTTTGCATAATAGATGTACGATAGATATATGGCGACTTAGGGTTAATTTATGGGTTAATAAGTTGACTAAATACCCATACGACCTCATAGTTTGGACCTCATTTATAAAGCAGGCTTAGATGAGGTTGTACGGGTACTTAGCCAATCAGTTGTATTATATTTTATTTAGTTTTGATATTGCATATAAAATGCGGGTCGTAATATTTTTTTGTTTTAAATTATATTCCATGCCACAATGATGTAAATAAATGCCATCAATTACCATTTTATAAGTAAATTTAATCAGTATTAATACAATATCCTAATTTATATCAACATTATAATATAATAAAAAAAATATTGCTTGGTAAGCTTATTTCAAAAATTATAAACATGGAAATCAAATATTAAGATGTTCAAATGGTTCTATATCATCATCATCTGCCCTTGTCCCAATCAATTGGGGTCGGCTCAACATGTCTATCTCCTCCACGCATTATTCTCAGATGTCATTTCCTCAGTCCCATCTTTGCCATATCTCTTCTTGAGCCGACCTATGCTCCTAAAATCCTCTATGTTCACACTTTGAACCATTTTTTACAACATTACGTCCCTTTGATACCCTCTGATACAAAGAGTTTAAATGATTTCATCCATGCATACAGTCTCCACTAGTTCTCATTGGGGTAGGTAGACATCTTTCCACTTCTTGCGATCCTGGTATATACACCTTTCTAATTCTACTTTCATAACTCTTGACTTGACTTTTATGTTCTTGATCTGCTTGAGCTTTCTTTACCGGATCGCCATTCACTGTTTGTTAAATAAAATCTAGCAAACATTCTAAAACTATATATTTTATATGAATTTAAAAATATATTATTTTTACAATAAAAAAAATTACTTACACTTCTCAATCACTCACCTGCTATCTACTACTGATATTGTGATGATATACCATTCGGAAAATCTGTATTGTAATATGAAAACAATTTAAATACGTATGCGATGATGACCCACTTTGTATCCTCAATACTTCTTAATTACCGAGCCAAAAAGTAAGTTTACCAAGCAATAACTTATAACGTCAACTACGGGATCTTATATTATGTTATATTTATAGCTTTAAGTGATAGAACGACAACAGACTGTTATATAGGTATAAATGTGTCAACTTTGTTACTTCCATTTAGTATTATAAGGATGTTATTGTAGTAATCTTTTCATTTGATGCAATGATTCTATATTAAAAAGAGGTAGATGTCGCCAGGGACCTATTTTCTATATTAAAACAAATGACCCGCGCAAATTCGTCCGCGTCACCCTGTTTTTGCAAAAGTTTTACTCCGCACATGTTGATCATAGCATGATGTTATATACTTACATATAAACCTTGCTCTTCAAAAACCTCATCAAAATCCGTTGCGTTGTTTTAAAGATTTTAACATATAGAGTGACAGACAGACAGCGAGAAACGACTTTGTTTTATACTATGCAGTGAACTTAAAAAGAGGTAGATTTCGCCAGTGGCCACTTAAAAACTGGCACAAAATAGTGACATACCCGTACGACCTCAAAATTAGATGCTCATCTATTAATTGAGGTCGTACGGTACTGTTGTCTTTAAAATGAGGTCGTACGGGTGCTTAGCGGAAAAAGTTAACCTAATTTGCTTCATTATTGCAAACAGAATTGTAATGGGAGATGCCTTATTCAATGAGTACCGATCGAGAAGAAAATATGCCTTCTGACATACAGTGCAGTACATTTTAGTCATCGTGGTAGGAAATACGTCTGCCTCATTTTAATATAAGATCATTTTTTAATGTTATCGATATGACAGTTGAATCTCAAAATTGTTAGACTTTCTGTCCATATATTTATCCATATATTTCAATAATAATTTGTATGTATACCCATCAAAAGACATTGAGCAGTAAGGTCGCTTCCTCGACAGTATCGACCAATGTTGGACATCTGAGGCTCTTCGCTGTTATCGACGTTGCGACCTAACTTTTTCATAATCAAGTTAGATTGGAAAAAGTGAGTGTAAGAAAAAGGGCGTAAGAATGTCGGTAGAAAAAAGGATGACTCAGTCCGTCCGTTCCAAGATAGTTATCTAAAAGGATTTTAAGTATTCAAGACATTCATGTAGCTCAAATGAGTCAAATGGTCAAAGCAGTCAGATGGTCTGTATGGAACTGAACGCGGGTCCAAGTCCCGTCTTGAGTAGTCACTTTTTCCAATCTAATTGATATGAATAGCATGCTAATTCACTGTTCCATAATCACTTTCTTGCCAAACTGTTATGATTATTATACTGAATATTGCTGCAATAACTTGTGCCGAATTTCAAAAAAAATTGGGACATATTAGTTACATTTTTTTAGTAAACAATTATTTTATTCAGTGTAGTCAGCTACAAAAAATAATATCACACTTTGTACTCTAGCCTCACGTATAACACGAACGATATTTTCCATAACTGGAATTGTTAAAAGAATGCTAATAATTTTAATTACTTGTATTTTTGAAAAAGGAAATCCAGTAATGCAATTAAATACCTTGTCCTAAATATCTAAAAAAGACAATAGGTAATAATTTTTTTTAATGCTGTGTATCTTACTGTGCAGCTTTTGTAGCTGACTGTACAATAAAGTACGGGTACGGTACGGGCGCGGTTCATTTTGCCATCCATCGCCGCTTTCTTAATATAGTTTTTCGCTATCAACTTTGACAGAAATATTTAATGCAAGGACGTTAATTTCTCTACACTAAAAGTCACAAGTCACTACCACTGACATTTTAAATCCGATGTCGCAATAATCAGGAAACTATTTCTACGCAAGTAATAACTTTATGATTAGAACTTAAACGACGATATGCAATACACATATCCACCACCGCTGAACCGCCTTCATCCATATTCGCAACTGAAAGCTCGTAACCAAGAAAAGAATTTCGTGCAGCTCTGATGTTCCATCCTTCACTAGAATTTTTTTAACAATTGGCCATCTTATATTTCGGCAGCCACATTTCTAAATTTAAAATTTAGACTTATAAAAAAATAAAAATTTTGTATTTATAATAAGCTGTAATTAAGTAGATATTTGTTATTGTTAAGTAACAATAATTTAATTTAAAATAACAACATTAAAATGAAATATTTTTGTACATGATGACAATATATGGTTTTATTTTTAAATCTGTACTAACACACACCATACACTCCTTTACTGCTTACCACTATCTTTTTTATTTAGGGCACGTCAATTTGACTTCACCCCGCCTGATGCGCGATAAGCTTAAGGCAAAGTCTCAGGAAAGTGGGTCACCGTTATAATGGTGGCACTCAGCTTGACGGCCTCATCAGATGCATTTCACGCCCCGCTTATAGGACCCGGGACTGTAGGAAGAAGGAAATACGTAAGGGTAAGGAATTCGAAAACTTAATGGTGCGGCAAAGGAAAGACTCACCGAACCGCTTGGTTCTTGAACAATCGTGTAATGGGTGTCTGGAACAAACTGCACGAAAATATTGTGACTGCCCATCCGTGAACAGTTTTCAGTTCCGTCTGGACAGATGGCTGGAAACAAACCATTAACATACAAGAACACTTAGTGATAGCGGCTTGTCGGCAAATTGCTGCTTGTCCAATAATACATAATAATATTACTGGATCAAACACTTGATGCAGAAGGCAGTACTCCTCTATACGTCACGTATTGTGAGGAGGTTCCTCTCTGGAGTTCTAAAAACCTATAGCTTGGTACCCGATTCTGGTGGCACTCTGTTCTTTTATATTTTTCAATATGTATTTTTTTGTAATAATATTAAAAATGTAATCAAATATGAACAGTATTTAAATAAAGAAATACTTAACAAAAACAAAAAAAATTACTTTACATACCTTGCCAGTAAGACGGTGCACCTACCAATTGAAAGACTGGGCTGACTGGGCTCAGGCTCGGTTATACCACTCGGAGAGTTGAGAGGTCAAATTGTAGTCGCCCCTGAGACGATGCACCAAGGAATGCAGAGCAAGTTTTGGATACAACCGGATGATGAAGGATACTTCATTGAGTAGTTTTACTACATCATTTAACTTGTAACATTACCTACCAGTTTAGTTTGTTCTACACGTTGGCGGGGCGTCAGGAGGATGTGCTGGCCAACGCGTTCGCCAACGTGCAGAACGAAAGCCTAATAAAAAAACCACAGCTGTACGTATCACCAATTGTATTTCTAAACATAATTTACAACATTTAACATACATAACATTGTACACGACATACCTAGTCTAACACATCGACATCATACATTACAATTACCCTTGCTTTTATTGCTTATTTTTGGACACAGTTCCTATCCGAGGGTGAATAAAACATGGCATAAATACAATAAAAAAAATCTATTTGCATATATTTTACTACAGTTTTAAGAGGTATCCTGCTATTAAGCTATGCTCTTCATGAAGTAGAAAAAAGAACAAATCGTAGAACACAATGTGATGGCTAACTTCGTGAAAATAAGTTGTAACAATTGATATCACCTAGTAGGTACCTAATAGTTTATACTATAGTCGACAAAAGATATAAGTATACACCCTCACATGTAAAGGTTCCCCTAAACCCTTTCCAATTGTCGTTGGAGTTCACCAAGGTTCGTCCTCAGCCCATATCTGTTCAGCTTCATGTTTTGACGTTTTGTCGGATAGTATTAGAAATTCATATGAACATGATCATAATATATGCTGGTAACATCATGCTGGTGGATTCGGACAGGAGCAGATTCATATTATATGTGAAGATATAAAAAAGTCCCTTGAGACACGTGATTACTTCATCAGGAAAAGCCGGAAAGCAGACCCTGGGCTTCGAGGTGAAAGCATCGAATGCGACCGTGACTAATGCAAGGGATGATGATGATGATGATCCTCATATGTAAAGGTGTATACTTATTTTCTTGGCCGCATGTATATAACTAAGTATTAGGTTTTTGAACGAACTTAATATAAAATTCTATCAACGAAAAAAGTGGGGCATGTGTTTCACAATTTATTCTATGGCGCCCAACGTATTCCATAGGTAATTATATACTTTTTCATCTGTTACAAAACGTATTTTTCATTACAATTAATAATCATTGTCTGGAACTATATTTAGACCAACATTTCATATTCTGCATGTAGTTACCGACTGAAAAATTTCTAAAGCATTAGTAGGTAGGTACTTATGCTGACTGTTCAAATCAAATTTAGATCGGAAAGGTTCGAATCCCGTCAAAGCATTCACTTTTTCTGATCTAAATTTTATTAAAATTCATCAGGTAGATAAGTTGTATACATTCATAATACTACTCGAACAGACATTGCTTACATCTAACCGACTAACTTGGGTATTAATCGCTGCAACATCGCATAATACTACACACTTACTAAGTAAATTCATTTAGTTGAGAAGAAAATACCAATTACTACAGAATACTATGACTATTGTTTTATCTGCGCTATTAATTCCAATGGATGGCAATGGAAAACTCAATTGAAATTTGCTACTCCAACAATTTACCTACCTCCCTTCAGGGTACGCTGAGAGAATTACTCGCTGAATTCACTATACACTACCCGCGAAGAGCGGAGGCGACTCGGATGTCGGAGGTAGCAGAAAGACCTCCCGTCCTCCATGAGCGTGGGCCTGAGGGTGACGGGTGGAGCCGACTGTCACTAGCAGAAGCAGGTCGCGGCAGCGGCGCAAAATGCGCCTCCTCATACCCGGAGGCTAGACGGGGACACCGCGGTCCCTACTCCCGACGGGGTTCATCTCGAAGAGGCCTCGGGTCTGCCGGGGTGCGAGGGATATGTTGGCTACTACCTCACCTTCGGCAACCAAAGACCCAAAGTCGGAGTGCCGACATAATCTACCCAACCGGCTCCAGTGGGGGGGGGGGGAGGGTGTCCGTGGGGATTTTTCGCACGATTAACAATAAACAAAAAAAGGTACCTGTATGACATATCTGTTGAAACATCATTTGACGTTAGTCGTATACTAGTAGTATCCCTAGTAAACATTTTCACACTGCTTTATGCCAGTTTTTCGAGAACCTAGGCAGAGGTTATGTAGCGTCATGTTTCGCATAATAAAAGATGTGTTCACACGCCATATTTTTAAAAAATTCTTTATAATTTTGTAAATGCTGAAGTTTCAAAAAGTTTAGTATTTTCGGTAACTTGTATAACTTGAACAGTACACAACGAGCGTGAAATGATAAGGTACATGAGGTACCTATGTGTGTAGGTATATAGTTCTTGGGATATTGACTATAAGGCTGTGTTTCCAACAGAGATGTGCTGGACTGTTGAGCGGCGCGAGGATTTCTAGAGACTCGATGAAACGGACGAACGAAACGGCGCGAAGATGTGTAGCAGGTTTGATTCTGATGAGGGCGGGACGGGGTGCTTATTTTTCTCGTCCACCCACAGCACACATTCTTGGCAACACATCTGTTTCACACCTTGTCTAGTTCTGTACAGAGGCGTAATAAAGATTGAGAGCATCGTTAGCAAGCATCTCTTTCGCTCTGTCGCCTTCTTCTCGAGCAATACTTGCTCGAAGAAAGAGGCGGTGTGAACAAAGCGCTGAGCGAGAGGACTTCCACTCCGAGGGGTCCAAAGGGTCAGCTTCTTCTATTACCAATTCTGCCCTCGCGCCCCTAGACACGTGTCTAGCCTACCTATATAATCCACGTCTCGTTTTGTATATACAGAAACCTCGCTCCGCTGAACTGTTTCCGCTGGAGCTGTGCTAAGCGCGGTTAGGTATTGCAGTGATTCTATCAGTACTTAACACATTACCACAACTGTAACACATCCCTCGCTATGCGGTCTCGTTCCTCGCCATCTCTGGTGGAAAAGCCCTAACGTGTCGTGTGAAGCGGGATCATATATTTCTTTCTAGGATTAATTCTATACTCTCTAACTGAAAGACTCTTCCCTCTTACGAGAAGCGTTCGGTTCAGTTCGGGGCGTAAAAAAGCATCTATGGAGGCCGTTAGGTTAGGTACCATCATTTTAAAATTCATCTAGAATAATGGTCTATATTTTCTGCATCTCACCTCATAATTTTACTATCTAGGGGGATGACTAAGACTTCTTACATTAGGCAACTCAACAAAACGTAAGTTGCCGCAACTTAGTTTGACATCTCAACAACCAATCAGCAGCTGTCAAAAAGTATCAGCAAGATGGCGGACTCGGCGGATTTGAGAAAATTCAAGTAGACGAATCTAGTTTCGTTAGTTGCCTAATGTAAGAAAGGCCCAAATGTTAAAAAAGGGTCGCGGTGGTGAAGTAACTATGTTCAGCGCGGGTCAGAGACTGTCTGTTCTATGCAGTAATATTACAACTTTGTGCTTACATACAGATGCTGAGAGCATAACATACTTATATCTACATATCTTATCTTATCTTTGTTAAACGCAGACTCGACATAAGTTAGACAATTCAAACAACTCCGTTTTTGGTTTGGTACAACTATATTGTAACATGCAGGATTTGTTTTATTCCATTTGATCTGAGTTACAAATATTTTGATGACTCGTTTATATAAATACAGAATAGTTCAGAATATACACAATAACTACTTACAGCAGCCCCAGCATAGCGACATAGATTGGACATATTTCTCCATTCCTCTTCGACCAATTTAAATCGGTGGCAAAAGGGTTCGTCCCCATAACGTCATACCATAGACCTATCTCAGCTAGTTTATTGGTAGAAGAGTCTTTACGCCGCCATGCTGAGGCTGCAAATACTTTTCACATTTAAATGCCAAGTTACAGTCTACCTTTTAGGCTGCGTTTACATTGACGCCGAGCGGGGCGTAGATGAGAAAGATTAACCAATCGGATTGCATAAAAAACTCCGCTCAACTGCAGGAGCTGAGTTTAATGCAATGCTATTGGTTAATATTTCTCCGCACCGCTCCACTCCGCCTCAGTGGAAACGCAGCCTTACTGGCGCGATTCTGTGTCTATTCATAGTACGATGCATCGAACTCAATTAGACATTTTTTTATATAAAATCAAATTGTTCGTAAATGAATAGAATCACGATAGTTTAATAATTCAATTATTGCAAAATGGATCTTAGTGACCCGAATTTAGTTTTTCTTCTCATCTCTACCAAAATTCAATTTCGTAAAGAGATTGAAGATGTTTTGTTTCAATCAAAAATAATTTAAATTAAACACGCTATAACGTACTTTTAATCTCGATCATTTTTCACATACAACTATTACTAGAAGCGCCACAAAACACAAACGAAATCAAAAACTTTAACGAAAATAATTAAAAAAAAAACAAATAAGTTTACAATGAAAACTTACCATTCGTATCCTAAACTGGTAAACAACGTGACTTAAACGCGACATTTATTAACCGTAAGTTTTAAATTAAACATAAATTTCAAATAATCGTGGCATTTGTTCACAAAAATACCACAAAACAAACTTATGTGAAACACAAATATTCAACATTGTGCCTGATAATGACTAAAATTATTGAAATAATACAATTAGGATATTCTTATGAAAGGAATGTAGCAACATTTCACTTTTACAACTAACAATAAATACGGGTAACAAATATCGCGCAAAAAATTAAAACTTAAAGCGAAAACAACCAAACTTATACACGTACTCAGGTCTCAGGTATCATAGTCTTCGTCTATCTGCAGATTGCCAGAGTTCAAACTGTCTATATCTATTGGTGGAGCTACGACCGGTTTCACTTCAATTTTCTTAGCCTCCGCTTTCGGCGGTTTAGAATTTTGCCTATGCAGTTGCCTTACTGAATTTTTGTCATTCTTAACTACGCTCACAATATTCACAGCGGCCGTATCTAGTAACTTTATCTCTGGATTTGTTATGTTCTTTGTAAAATCTATATTTAGGATAGGTGTCACGGGGGTTCTAGGCGCAGGGGTCATAGGCGTCCGAGGTCCAGGGGTTGTAGGTGTCCTTGGTACCCCTGAGGCTTGCGCCCTGGGCGCTGGCGTCACTGGTATCCGGAGTGATACTAAAGGTTTATCAACAAAAAATGGCTTTGGCACTGGTTCTAGTTTAGGAGGTTCTTGGGTATAACTTGTGGAGGGTTGGGGGCTCGCATAAGTAGGGTTAGGGGTTATAACACTTCGATGCGGCACATCATCCGTTAATAAAGTTTCTTGGTAAAAATTTGCGGTAACCACCGGTTTGTCTGTGGATTTTTTTGAGAGATCTATGGCTACGTCTAGTGAGGTGGATGTTACGGTTTCTGATTTGACTGTTTTTGGCAGTTCGGTATCTGATGAGAGCGCCCGTTTGATGTGATCTCTGAGAACGGGCGGCGGTTGTGGTAATGGTACTACTTTGACGTCACTACTGCTTGAGCTGTTTGAGTCTTCTCTCGCTATCCTTCGAGGAGGTACTGGCATGTCCGAAAACCTACGAAAAAGAAACATGTTAACAATTCCGGATACTAGAGTAATACAATTCACGTCTGAACATCCCCGGAAGGCATTGTTCTCTCCCATCTTTCCATCATCGGAAGACTCCCATATTTCGCTAGCTATGGCACTTAATGAGGGGCGAGCCTATGACGTAAGGTGGGCCTATGTCATAACTGTTGAATGGAGAACAGTCTTATCTTTTAATCGCTTCCTACTACACCCACGGGAAGTACATATTTACTGACCTTGAAGAGTTCGGTGAACTCTCAGCACTCATAATTTCTTTCTCCTCTGCTGCCGAGACATCTGGTATATTTTTAACCTGCAAATTAACATAAAAGAAATTAATAACAATAATGAATTGTTAATACGATAATAGTACTAGGACATTTTATAAGTGCTTTAAATATATGCCTTTATAGGGAAGTTTCAAGCGAGGCTGGCAAATCGTGGTTAACCACCACGACAGCGTTGTGATTTATTATTTATTTTTGGCACATCAATTTGACTTCTCTTCGCCTGATGGTAAGCTGTAAGCAAAGTCTCAGGAAAGACGGTCACTAACACGTACAGTATGATATAATGGTGGCGCTCAGCTTGACGGCGCCATCAGATGCTTTTTACCCCCCGCTAAAGGACCCGGGACTGTAGGAAGATGCTCACAGTAGATTTTCTCAATAGATTTTCGTGCTCGGGGCATGGAGCAGTAGAATCAATCAAGACTTAGCCTTAACCAGTGACTGACAGTTTCGGTGACTCTTCGGGTAATTGAAGAATAAAAACATCGGTATTAGAAATTATAATGATGACCTGAAGTGAATATGACATCTATATAATTAACATTCTTGTATTTAATAAACTGTGACAGCATAAAACAGAGCTCTTAACAAAAACGCAAGTGTAATTTAAAAGGAAACTTAATTTGTAATTGAATAAACATTTATTCCATACAATTTTTTTTCTCTAACTGCAAAAACAATGTGGTACCTAATAGCATTTTTTCAAATAATTGTACTGAAAATGTTTAATTTTCTCAGTTAATTGCCCCACGACCTTCCTACATGGAAAATTCTAACTTAATAACTCCAGATTGAAAGTCTATTGACAGACAAATAGACGGACAAAGACATGATAATGAGAAATCCTCTTTTGTACCTGCGAGTCTACCACGCGAGATTTTAATGAGACCTAAAAAGAATGATGGTCTCTCTCACCCTCTGAACCATTGCTAAATCTCCGTACGACCTTAAAATTTGATTCTCACCTATAAATGAGGCTTATACGCGTCGAAGCTGGTATTGTTTGAATATATAAAAAAAAATAACCGTTTGGGGCAAAATTAACAAAACATATATCATAACAAAAATCACGTTTAAGCTTTTGCGTTGCATGGTATATGGGTAGCGAAACCCATTGGACGTTTCGGCCAAGTTGTAACTGTCCTGACCCGACTTGGCCGAAACATCAAGCAAATCAGAAGGTAAATTATTGTATTTACCATAGGATCCTGTTAATATCTGGGTTTCGATTGCCGAAAATCATAATTTACTCACCAAATCTCTCAGGAAGTCAAACTTGGACTCCGCCAGGATGCATTGCTTCACATGGGAAGGACTTAGGGTCTTAGCGTTTCTTGCCACCGTGACTTGCATAGCTTTGCTCAGTAGGGACTCCACGAACAGTTCCAAGGTGCGAGGTGTTGGAGTAAAGAGTGCTGAGTTAAGGAAATACATCAAAAAACAAAAGAATCAGTCGTCCTGCGTCTATTAAGTTCCATTGTTAGGCAATTCTTTGTAGCACGAAGATTCAGTAATAGCATGAAGTCAGAAAAAGTGACACTGGAAACATTTGGCAAAGCGAGGATGTGGGTGGAGTACCCACGTCCTCGCTTTGCCAAATGTTTCCAACAGGTTAACCTAACAGGTTATACGTGATAATATTCCCTTGAAAGAACCTGAGATTATATGCAGCAATTATACGCATCAAGGTCAAATATTTAGCCTTCCATTTTCTTAACCATTTATGGGGGTTTAGCTCATAGTTATGCCCAATGGTCCGTCTGATCCTGAAGTAGTCTTAACAAACTGGTGGTACCAAATTGACGTCCATGTACACTGACGGACTCATAAACTGCATCAAAGTAATAGACGACTTTGAAATAAATATTTTAACCAAGTATGCATACTTTCTATACAGATTTAAATTGAAACCTCTAGATTGGTTCGTGAACTTTAAAACAGCGTAGGGTCATATCTTTAAGTTTAAGTTTATGTACTGGAAAGGACCTTAAGACTTTTTTTGAAGAAAAAACAGAAATTTAAGAAAAATTGGTTTAATTAAAAAATTGGTTTTAACAATAGACACAAACTTTATGCAAGGGTTTATTTGTGTTTTAATAAGGTGTATTACCCCCACGTGCCCTTATTACGGATTCTAATCGGTTCCGCATAGATTTTATAAGGGTTTTTAAAAGATCTTGCGGAATATTGTCCCATTCTTCTGAAAGTGCTGTTCTTAGTGCTGCCACTGTCGTGGGCGAAGGGTTTCTCGCATATACAGCTCTTTTTAAATTGTCCCAAACATGCTCGATGGGATTAAGATCCGGGCTGCGTGCTGGCCAATACATTGTACGTATCCCAACCTCTTCGCAATAATGTTGAACTTGTGCAGCTGCATGCGGCCGGGCATTATCCTGCATTAAAGTAAAATTTTCGCCTATGAATCCCATGTAAGGCACCACGTGATCTTCTAATATCTCTGTTATGTAGCGATGTGCTGTCAAACCCCCTCTATTACCGTTTTGACGGACCATGTCTATGAACACAAGTTCTGTTCGCCCGTTCATCGATATGCCACCCCAGACCATACATGAACCGCCTCCAAAAGGAACACGCTCCTCAATGCAACTTTGAGCATATCGCTCCCCACGTCGACGATAGACTCTTCTGCGACCATCTGCACCATATAAACATGTCCTACACTCGTCCGTGAACAATACAGAGGCCCACTGCTCTTCTGTCCAATTCAGGTGATGACGCGCAAATCTTAAGCGAGCTTGTCTGTGAGCTGTAGACAACTTTGGACCATTTGCTGGTCTAAAAGGGGTGATATCCGCTTCCTTTAACCTTCTTCTTATTGTTCGTGCACACACGTTTACTCCACGCACTTCATTAAGCTCGGTTTTGATGTTAACTGGCGTGAGGAAACGATTTCGCAGGGAAGTTATAACAATAAATCGGTCATCACGACCTGTGGTTGCTCGAGTTCTGCCTGTACCACGTCTCCTCCTGTAAGAACCTGTCTCTACAAACCTTCTGTATATTCTAGAAACCGTAGACTGCTTTAAATTTAAATTTCTACCAATCGTTCGTTGATCCAAGCCCTCCCGCACCAATGCTACAATTTGTGCCGCTTGTTCGGACGAAGTATCCATATTATGGTTCAAAAACTCTCGATGTGTTAAAAAACTAACCCAACAATTATGCTGGTAACAATAATTCAATTGACAAAACAAAAAAAATCAATGAGAATCAATTTAAAACTTTGCTATAAATAACACGCAAATCTGATACTACCAGTAAATTTTCTTTTCCCGGCTATATTCATTTGTTTTACTGCAGTTCTATTTTTAAATTTAATTTTTTTTTAAGATTAAGAGCCAGTCTTTCCATATTTATATAATTTAATCTAAAAAGTTTGCATACTTATTATAAAAAATCCTTTTAGAGTAAACCTGAACTTTGATGCAGTTTATGAGTCCGTCAGTGTATTATTTTTAGACAGAAAATACAGAAATATCTAACAGCTTCTTATCGCGTGTTAACTCAATTAGTGTAATTATTTCGTTGTCGAGACACTCCTATGAAACACCGCCGTAGACGAACACTCCCAGCTAATACAATAGAGTACATACTATCAGTGTACCAGTAATTGCTTTTATTTTTTATCCATTACTTAGTTTAGTATAGTAGTTTTTCTATGCCAATGAGGTGACAAATACCTAGCCCGCTTGAAGTAGGCTGTATATCCCATAGGAATAGGATATCTCATAAGAGGAATGCAGGGGTAGGAAGAAGTGGGGATAGTTCACCAATTGAAAGTCGCACTTCGCGCCATGGAGCGCCATGGAACGAACTAAGCTTTGGAATTATTAGGAATATTTGAAAGATAAAATCCGCAATGTGGTCATTCGACAAAGAACTAAAGTTGTCGACACAGCTGCAAGAATATGCAAGCTGAAGTGGCAGTGGATAGGTAAACAGTCCATCGGCAGCCGGAGTCAAGTCAAACCGAAGGTAGGGATCCCTCTAGCCGGATGAAACGACGACCTCAAAAAAGCGGCTGGGACTAGGACAGACTGGATGTGGACGGCGGCGTATCGGGAGCAGTGGCGCTCCAAGGGAGAGGCCTATGTCCAGCAGTGAATTTTTTTTTTTATACTACGTAGGTGGCAGACAAGCACACGGCCCACCTGATGGAAAGCGGCCACCGTGGCCTATGAACGTGTGCAACACTAAGGGTGTCACACACGCGCTGCCCACCCTGAAGGGAAAGGGGGATAGCTGGGAAGGGGTGGGGAGGCTAGGAAGGGGAGGGGAAGGAGGGGTATAGTGAGCTCTGGCTACCCTACTTACCGGCGGGAACACAACACGATGGTTATTATGACCGCGGTCTTCTGTAGGGCGGAGGTAGGGAGGAGGTGAATTGCAATAGACTCATTGATTGATTGAAGAGATTAACCGTTTAAGCAATAATCAATCGTACAATAGATTCCTCGCGTTATGTTAATCTACCGACGACGACCTTAATGTAGTAATAGTTAATTATTCCTAGTCGTTAATTAGGTAGAATACCGATAATCTTTTAGTAGTAAGATACCACAGCATCAGTACATTTCAAATATGATTACACAAGACCGGGGTTCATAATCAGGATTCGTCCAGTTATTGGGCAATTTCCAGTAGCAGTTTGGAAATTTAGAAAAAGAGGGCCCCGGGCAACCGAAGCGCGAGGGATATGTTCGCTACTATCTCACCTCCGGTAACTAAGACCCAAAGACGGCGTGCGTTTTAGTCGGTTCCAGTTCGGCATAAACTAGCTCATTGGCTCCGGTGGGATTGGTATAGCAGGCCAGAAACATGGATGTATGTTTGTTACTCAATCACGCTTAAACAGATGCATAAAACTAGCTGAGTTCTTATGTTGAATATTGGGGGGTGCTCTACTCTGAAGCTTTGGCGGACACTTCGACCCTGTGGAATCCTTTGGGTCAACTCCAACTTGGCCTACTCTAAATTTGAGGAGGGTTAGACCTCCCAATTAAGGCGGCTTTTCTTCCTAATTGTAGTTACATGTTAATCTTCGGGATTGGAGTAGCCCTTCCCGACAAGATCCATTTGATGTTTTCCTAGGGCGTGGCACTCGCACATTATCTGTTTCATCGCTTCATCGTCTGTTGCGTCATCAATCTTGTTAGCCGTAATTGCAGTAAGGGCCAGTCGCACTAGCATGAACTCCTATCGAATTCGTAATGTAAAGGTTTCGAGAGAACGGAGCATTGTGATTGGCTGTCTTGTGAACCTGTGAGCCTGTGTAGCCAGCCAATCGCAATGCTCCGTTCTGTCGATACCTTTACATTACGAATTCGATAGTATTTCGTGCTAAGGCTACAGGTAGTGTCTTTTACGGGATTGTGTGACTCAAACCTCAAGAGCACTAGAACCTCGTCCGTTAATCACAAGGTGTACGAACTTGTAGGAAGGGTTAGCACGTACAGATACAAAATAGCAAATCGTTTTAAAACGGTGTCTCTGTCTATTCTATTAATCATAATGGCGCTGAACGTTTCGACGTGGCTGCAGCTAGTACTTGAACCGTACATTATTGTAGATTGCGTTCAATCGGAGCTATTCTCGTCCAGATGACTAATTCTCGTAACACCACATACGCTCGCATATGATTCATGCTGTTATTACATACATTGATATGTTTTGAAAAAGCTTGGATGGCAATGTTTTATCCAGACGCATATAGTGGCGGATTAAACGTTGAGATCTCTGGAAGTAAGCATCTCATCGGCAGCCTACGCGCTCCCACACACCAACATACCTAGTGAACAAAGTGCTGAGCGAGAGGACTCCCACCCCGGGGGACCCACAGGGCTTGCTTCGTCTTTTACTCATTGCACCTTCGCACCCCTTTATACTTTCGCGCCTACTTTGCCACTGGACGCATAATACGTGCCTTTCTTCCTATGGGATCTATATAACTATGGAATTACTGTGGTCTGGAGTAACAAAGGATAGTTTTATCTATTAGGCATAATTGCATAAATTCTCTTATTCGTGTGTATATAAGGGTGGTTTCCATTTCTTTTCTTTTTTTTACTTTCTACTCGCAATCAACCTTTTGTGTTAGGAAACGTGTAGGTAGGTACCCCAGGCGGACATGAAATCATAGGCATAATCTCAAGTGCCATACCCATACATCTCAAACTGATAACAGAAACCTGATAAGCCGGTTTATCATACGAAGGAAAATTGATCTTTTAATTTTTTTAAACAGCTGGTGTCCACGTGAGGGTCGTGAACGTCCCTTCGAAGGAGAATAAAAGGGCTTCACATCATTAACTTCCCGTAAGGGTTGGTAACGCGACTGAGAAAAAAAAGCAACTGCTGCTTCTCTGCAAAAGTATACTCGAAAGTTAGACTAACTAGAGGAATGAGGGTTAATATCACTCCATAGTACAAAATACAATCGCGTTCTCTGTCCCTATGTCCCTTTGTATGCTTAAATCTTTGAAACTACACAACAGATTTCGATGCGGTTTTAAAGATTTAAGCATACACGGACACACCAACGCACAGTGTGTTATAGAAGCCGACTTGCGGTCATGTGTGGTTTATATGTCTATTTGATGGGCATCATCGTGGTGAAAAATTGACAGAAATCCCGATACGATAATCTTCTCTAGTTTTAGAGATATTAATTTTTCTATGAGAGGTCATTGACCTTAAGAAAATCTTTATTTATTTTTATTGGGAAAATTATGACCCCATTACACTTTTTTAGTACTCAGAGTAGTGCAACTGTATGCTATGTATTTATATTAAAAAGAAGAAGACAGTAGCTTTAGTAGTCTGAGAAATATTAAATATTTTCTGTTTTTCACAATTATATTTTTGATAATTGTACATTAGCGTTGTAGTATTTAATTTTTGGTTATTACTATGCACAATATTGTCGTCTACAATATCCTAAAATTTCACAAACTACAAACGCACGTTAAAGGAGAAAAAGCGTTTCTAAGTTTTTTAGAAATTTCTATGGAAATAGGGTTGTCAATATTTAAATAATTACAAATATTAAAATCAAAGTTTTTAGGAGATTAAGGTTGAGAAGAGATTAAGGAAGGAGAGAGGTTTATGTAGATTATTGCGCCAACTCCCATGTTGACGTGGTAAATAATCTCAAAATTAAATAAAGACTAATAATAAGTTTTTTGTTTTTTATTTTTAGGACTCCTCATCAGAGTGAAATAATACTTCTTCTGATGACAAAGAAAGCGTCTCATCAAATCTATGAAGCGTAACATTTTCTGTCGAGGGTTTTAACAGAGAAAGGACTTTGTCGGGTAGGGCTGTGCGTTTATTTTTATTCTTTCCCAAATCAAAGGACATGGTTGTTATGAGTGGATCTGAGGATTCCAAAGCTCGGTGAAACAAATCGAGAATAGTAGTTTGGCGATTTAATTTTCGCGTGTGATGCTCGCGATCATAACGCCAAAACTTATTTCTCGATTCACCGGCTTGTTCTGAAAGCATACCAATCGGCAAGGAAATCGATTCTATAATGTTTGCACCATGTATCAGTATTTTATGCAAGGTGACTGACATATAAAACCACTTATAGTGCTCCACGTATCTAGTGGCGAGATCATAGCAAAATACTTTAAACTTTTTAGAATCTATTTCCATACCACTTGATAGTGCCACTAGAATAGTATGTAGGTCCTCGACTAGCCATTCCTTGATGCCCAAAATGTGGGCAAATTATATTATTATTATTATCGTTATTATTATATTATTCCCAATACCACACGATGACCTTCATAGAAGAAAAATTGCCAAGAAGCATATATCTTTTGCCGTGAGAATAGTATATTCACAATAAGTATGACCTATAACGACGAGCTATACCAGCAATCTATTGCCTCGGACCCCGTGACTCGCTAAAAGAACTGTTTAAAGAAATTAATATTTTAACAGTTGCCTCACAATATATTTACGACAACGCCTTATATGTAAGGAAGAACCTAGACCTCTGCCAAAAAAAATCGGACGTTCACAACTTAAATACGCGGAATAAAAATAAACTTGCGATACCAAAACTAAGGCTTCATAAAGTCAGTAATTAGTTTGTGGACAAATGTATAAAAATATATAATAAAATTCCTCAGGATTTGGCTGACCTGCCACTTGATAAGTTTAAAATAGAAGTGAAAAGACGAATATCTTGATGATAAAAATGCGTGGTCATAATAACCTCTTGCTCTTGCACCCAGTTATTATAAATAAACAAAACTAAATATTAAAAAGAAAATGAAGAATAACGATAATCTACCCGAGTTTCTTGCTGGTCTCTTCTCAGGAGATTTAACTACCAAACCAGCGAAAGAATCATTTTCTAATGATTTATTTACCAAGTATCTTACCTATTTATTATAAATTATAATATTTTTGACAAATGTAGGTGGTACATAATTATTGTAAAACTTTGACATTCATAAGTGCTCTTTATGTGCCTAAACTGAGTAAATGAAATTGATTCTTTGATTCTTTGAGTACATAATATTTACCTATAACGTCAATTATGAGTCATCAGTAAGAACATTTTAAACAATAACTTAATTTTTGACAACCCTAAGCAAAATTTTTAAAAAATCATATTTTACGAAACGCGTGTGTTTCGCGTCTGGTTTTTTTTGTGGCAATACATATTAACATTATACATATAATTCAATTTGAAACAAATACTACAACGCAATAGTTTTCGAAAAAAAAATTTTTTAAGTTATCTAAGAAAATATTTTTTTTCTTTTTTTTAGTACTCCAATCATCAATTATTTATGTGTACATTTGTTCTTTAGGTCAACATACATCATGTTTATAAACCATTTGTGGTTAAAAATCATAAGGAAAACAGCTATAAAGTTTTTCTGATTTCTATGGATTTTTCTCGATTTTTTTAATTTCTCAAAAAGTATGAGACATACATCAACGAAAGTTTTTTTAGGTAGTTTGTCTTAAAATTCTCTATACGAAGAGTTTATAAAACGGAGATGACCGCAAATCGGCTTCTATAACACACTGTGCAACGGATAGCGGGAAGCAACTTTGTTTCATACTAAGTAGTGATAGTGGTAATTTATTATTATTTCCGAGTGGGGTCACAGGAAACCGGACGTATGGTCCACCCACGACATTTGCGAGCCATTTCATCCGATAGTAATGATAGTAATCGTGAAATAGTGGTAGCGAAAAAAAAAATGGGTGCATTTACTGGCCACCATTGCACAAAATACACTTTGAACGACGCAAAAGGCCGAGACTGCAAGGAGGACGATGAAACGATGGAACACATACTGTGCGAGTGTCACGCCTTAGGAAGACATCGATAACAATTAAGAGAGATAACCACCCTAATTGAGAAGGCTATCTTCCTCAAACGTAAGGGCCAAGTTTGTGTCGATACAAAAGATCCAACAGGGTCGGAGTATCTGCGTTAACTGCAAAGTACGCTCCCCAAAACACAATAAGGTAATATAAGAACATAGCAATAATTACTGATGATTCTAGATTCACATTAAGTGTTTTAATCTATGATTGGAAGATTTGAGCTCGTCCACCACCACTGTTGCGCATCCTTAAGACAGTCCAAAAACGCATAAGTACTGTGCGTACAGAGCGCATTTTGAGATCAAGGCGTGCCTATTTACTTATAGTTATCTCAACGCAATTGCCAAATGATTTATTTTTCACTACTTTGAATAAAAATGAGCAGCATAATGATGTGGATAAAGTTTCACGATAAACCTTTTTTTTATTTCTCACATTTACGTAAAGAACTCAACACTATCATCAATCTCTGTCACTATCACCAACACACAAACAGAATTAAATTTGCATGGTATATATGATTCACTGCATAAGTATGTACCTAAGACGTTTTTATAGTGTGTAATATACACTTTATATAGGAGGTAGGACGCGACGGTATCTCCCTTGCTCCCATTCTAATTGAGCAGCCTGAATGGGGAAGTCCCTCCGCTCTACGGGATACCGCGGTGGATAATAACCTTGTGTTGTGTTCCAGGCGACGAATAGGGTAGCCAGAGCTCACTGGAAAGTTTTTGTGCTGTCAGTGGGAAGGAAAATTTGTCTCCTGCACTGTGGATACAGAAGTTCTCTCAACCTCCATCACCTCTTTAAGAAGGGCATTTAGCATTAGAAGGTTCCTATAGGGTCAGCTGGTCAAAATTGACGACCCATATGTTTCAAATGTTAAAAGACAGCCATGGTAACACAGTAAAGGCCATGTGGTATAAGTTGCTTGTATATAAATTTGTTATTCAAAGTAGAATTTTTGCGTAGCTGTTTGAAAAACAAATCCAGAAAAATTATATCATTTCATTTTTATAATTGGTGATTCCGGGGCTTGAGTCAACTTGACCTGGAAGCTAGTACACCTGCAGATTGACAGACAAGGCTCTGATTCTAAGTTGCTTACATGAAAGTGGAATAAGCCGAACCAAGATGAGGTGATATGGTACACATACCCTGGGCTCTCAAGTTTAAATGTTCAGTGCATGCAACAACAATATTAAAATGATAATGATGTATTTAGTGTGATGAAGGTATAATATTATTTTGCGTACCATTTCTTCATTTTCAAACAAATAAAAAGACATTCGATTCTATTTAGTTTTTTCAAAAGCATGACTATAACAAAATTATACAAAAAATAGTTTATAACCAAATCATATTCATGAAAAATCTTATTGATATTCAAAAAAGGTACTCTCCAACTTACAGGATGCTGTCACCAAAGAAGCACAAACAACAAAAAAATAGCGTTCTCTGGAAACTAGATACATAATTCATCTTATTCATCATCATATATATTATAATGTGCCCCGATACAGATACCAAAAGATTTAAGTTACAGTAGTTATCAATTTTTGACCAAAAAAAAAAATTGAATAATGATTTAAATTCTAGGTAGGATCGGCTTCAAATAGGTACCATTAGCTAAAGATGTTAACAAGACTATGGGTAATTGGGGCACCGATGCCAAGAGCTTGGTGAGTGATGAGTCTTGCTCCGTCTCATACCTGGGGCATAAGTTGGATATGGCTATCCAGCAGGGTATACCACCAATAGATATCTTTACACCAAGTATGATGAGGAACAGGCTAACTGATTAGATGTAATACAATCATTATTTAATTTAACTGCGGCATGCATTCAAATATTAGTGGGGATCGGACCAATGCTTTAGTCGCTTCACGGAAAATATCGAAGTTCAGCCGCATCACAGTTAGACTGGAAAGCCGACCCCAACTGAGTTGGGAAAAAGGTTCAGGGAATGATGATCGGACCAATGCTTTCTGTGTAGTAGCTGTATAATACTGTTACGAATGTCACCACTCATGACGTAAGCCGTCAATGATTGAAGCGTTTGACAATTTCAACTAGAATAATTGTAAATAAAGAGAATCGAAATTACGATCGTAATGACGATCGAAAAGACTAGCGAAATTAGGATTTCCAGAAGATTCTGCATGGTATATAAACAGCACCAGGAGCGCCAAAAGGGCAGTTTAGTCTCAGTGGTTGAAGTGGAAACAAGAAGAAGAAGAAGTAAAGTGAAAAGTGCAAGTAATAGTGCTAGTGGTGCATGTGCAATACTGCATGTGCTGTGAACTAAAACGCTCAGTGAACGTGGACGTTCTAGAGACTTTGTGTAAAGACAGTGCGTTGCAGTACAGTCCTCTAAGTGTGTACGAGTGCCTCGGACAATAGACTGTGTATACGCTAAAGACTGTTGTGTGTTGGTGGCTTGAATAAAGTGTAAAATCGCTCGAGGTTGTTTACTTCCAATCCCGAAACCCGCTTCCCGTTACATTGGTGTCAGAAGTGGGATTGGAAGGAACGATGCCGTTCACGCCAAGAGACCATCCAGAGCGTCCCAACACACGGTCCAGAACTACGGGACGGGAACAAGGTGAGCCCGACCCAGCGGTCTCACATGTCGAAGGCCCTAGTGATCGGCGTGATGCTGGCGAAGGACCCTCTGCTGTCCTCGAACACGGTTCAGCTACTCAAGAACCTCTAAATGCACCTTCGCCGATGGACATAAGCGCGCTATTCCAACAACTGCGCGCTATGCAGGAGGAACAAGCACGCCGCCAGGAGGAGCAGGCACGCCGCCAGGAGGAGCAAGCGCGCCGGCAGGAGGAGCAACTGCGCGCCATGCAAGAGGAACAAGCACGCCGCCAGGAGGAGCAAACGCGCCGCCAGGAGGAACAAACGCGCCTCCAGGAGGAGCAAGTGCGCCGGCAGGAGGAGCAGGCGCGCCGCCAGGAGGAACAAGCGCGCCGCCACGAGGAGCAACTACAAGCGATGGGAGACCGAGTACTCTCAGTAGTTACGGAGACCATTAAGAAAGTGGAGGAGGTGCAGAAAACGGTAGAAAGCAAGCATGCTGGCGGACCATCAAGCGCGCATCTCAACAGTTGAGGGCGATCTACGTAAAATCAAGGCTTCAGGTACAACTGCACCGGTTGCCGTAGTCTCTTCGGGAGGAAGCTTCAAAGTGCCTCCATACGACGGAACATCGTCCTGGAATGCATATAAGCGACAGTTTCAAGCTGTAGTTCAGTTAAACGGCTGGAATGAAGAACAAGCGAGGACTGGACTCACCTTAGCCCTGAGAGACCAAGCAGCAACGGTGTTAGAGGCCATAGAGACTGAGGCTTCTTATCAAGAGCTCCTTGACGCCTTAGAGTCAAGGTACGGCGATGCACATCTGGAGCATGTATTCCGAGCACAGCTTCGGGACAGGGTACAAAAGCCTACAGAGACATTGCAACAATGGGCTTTAGAAGTAGAGAAGCTTGTGAGGAAGGCATATCAGTCCTCTCCTGCGACGTTCATTGAGAGGATGCTGCTACAAACCTTCGTCGATGGAATACGTGATAAGGAAGTAAGAGCCGCAGTACGTTTGGCCCATCATCCGGAAGTCAAAGAAGCTGTGGCACACGCACTTGAAGTAGAAGCCGTCCGTGGTGAAAATGGGAGTGGACGCCTGCGAAGAGTAGTGACATCCGAGCAAGAGAATGGACGGAGGAACTTCGCTCCCCGCTGTTATCAATGTGGGGAAAGAGGTCATCTCAGGAATGCTTGCCCGAACCGTACGACGTTGAGGACCGACGCAGGAATACAAGCATCGGAGACGGCGGAAAACTAATTCCGGCCAAGTTTAAGGGGTGGACGTTGGCCGGTAGTCGTGAAGCCCCAAAAGTCAAGATTTATCAAAGCACGGATGGAAATAGTCTAACTGTCAGTGGAAGAATAAACGGAATTGTTTGTCAATTAACTTTGGATACTGGAGCATCGCGTACGGTAGTTGGGTTACGGATTTTGAAGGACTGTGGAAAGATAAAGAACCAGACAGAAACTATACATTTAACTACAGCTACCGGTCAACGTATACCTGTTAAAGGAGAACGGGTAGTGGCAATTAAGATGGGCGATAAACTCTTTTGGCAAGAAGTTGTAGTAGCTGATATAGTAGATGACTGCATAATCGGTTTGGACTTTATGAAAAATCATCAGTGCAAAATTGATATCGTAAACGGAGTCATTAAATGTGGAACAACAGAGGTGCCTATGAAGGGAGGTGTTGGAGGTAAAATCTACTGCCTTCGAGATACCGAACTACCACCAAGAACTCAGTCACTTGTACCAGTTACAATGAATAAAGATCCACGAAAAAGTTGCCGACGTTGTTTAGTTATTGAAAAGATAGAAGGAGATAACTCATGGATACCAGCTAGGACGGTAGTCGGGACGTCTAAAAACATGTTGGTACCAGTGCTTAATTTGAGCAGTGATACGCAGATCTTAAAAAGAGGTACCCTTATTGGAGTAGGTGAAGAAATAGAGTGGTTAAGAAGTTGCCAAGAGAAGACGAAGGTCTCTGAAGGAAAAATAGATCTCGGTAAAATCCTTGTCGACTGTAAGGAAGATATGAGTGCTATACAGTTAGTCAAGGCAAAGAATTTGTTGAGACATTTCAGTGACATATTCTCTGAGGGTGACAAAGACATCGGAAAGACTGGGTTGGTAAAACACCAAATAAATACTGGAGATGCACAACCAATCCGCCAACGCCCTCGACGAATACCGTTTGCCAAAGAAGAAGAAGTTCAAGGTCTGATAAAAGAAATGGAAGAAAATGGAGTAATAGAACCTTCTTCTAGCCCTTGGTGCTCTCCAGTTGTCTTAGTTAAGAAAAAGGACGGTACAACCAGGTTTTGCATCGATTATCGCCGACTGAATGACATTACGAAGAAGGACTGTTATCCGTTACCGAGAATAGACGACACACTAGACACCCTGAGTGGAATGAAATGGTTTTCTACATTGGACCTGAAAAGTGGATACTGGCAGGTGGAAATGGATTCCAAGGATAAAGAGAAGACTGCATTCTCTACTGGGAAAGGACTCTGGCAGTTCAAGGTTATGGCCTTTGGTTTATGCAACGCACCTGCGACCTTCGAAAGGCTGATGGAGCGAGTTCTTGCGGGATTAATAGAAGAAGCATGTCTGGTGTATCTTGATGATGTAATCATAGTGGGGCGAGATTTCGATGATCATCTTAAGAAGTTGGAAAGCGTGCTCAGCAAAATTAAGGGAGCAGGCTTAAAACTGAATTTAAAAAAATGCAGCTTTTTCAAGAGGCAAGTCAATTATTTGGGACACGTCATCTCTGAAAATGGAGTAGAAACAGACCCCGCCAAAGTCTCTGCCGTAAAAGAGTGGCCGGCGCCGAAGGACAAAACACAGGTGCGAGCCTTTATGGGGCTCTGCTCTTATTATCGTCGTTTTGTGAAGAACTTTTCCGATATCGCGAAGCCACTACACAGACTAACAGAAGAGAAGCGAACTTTCGTTTGGGATCAAGAATGTGAGAAAGCTTTTGAAAAACTTAAGGAACGCCTTTGTGAAGCACCTATATTGGGTTATCCTGACGGAAGAAACGAGTTTGTTGTAGATACAGACGCCAGTAACCTAGGCATCGGTGGAACACTGTCACAGAGGAAGGAAAATCAAGAGGTTGTTATAGCTTACTTCAGTAAAACGCTATCAAAACCTGAACGAAACTATTGTGTAACGCGGAGGGAGCTTCTGGCCGTAGTAAAAACGTTACAACATTTCAAGAAATACCTACTAGGACGCAAATTTCTTATTAGGACGGACCATTCGGCGTTGAGGTGGCTTCTACAGTTCAAAAATCCTGAAGGACAAGTCGCACGGTGGATCGAGCAATTACAAGAGTTCGACTTTGAAATAGAACATCGAAGTGGTGGCTCACATAAAAATGCTGATGCTTTGTCTCGCCGACCTTGTGCCGATGACTGTAAACATTGTGAAAGACAAGAGGGAAAAGAAGACACAATTATACGAGTCATAAGAACAGATTCTCTTAATGAAAGCTGGGATAATGACGCCATGCGAAATTCACAAGCGGAAGATAACGACTTAAAGCCGATTCTGGAATGGTTAACGAGTTCCTCTCCTCGTCCAGCTTGGAATGAAGTTGCTGGTTTGAGCTCTGCAACTAAAAGTTATTGGGCTTTATGGAATAGCTTGATACTTCGTGATGGCTTACTATGCCGAAAATGGGAGAGCGTGTCTGGAAATGGTACACATATACAAATTATTGTACCAAAAGCAAAAGTGACGGAAATACTTAGAGCTTTTCATGATGGAGTGTCAGGTGGACATCTTGGAGTTAGAAAAACTTTATTAAAAATACGAGAACATTTTTATTGGTTACACTGTAAGGAAGACGTTCAAGATTGGTGTAGAAAATGTGTACCATGTTCATCTGTTAAAGGTCCACAAACACGAAGTCGAGCTAGGATGCAATTGTATAATGTCGGAGCTCCCTGGGAAAGGATAGCTTTAGACATAGCCGGACCTTTTCCTATATCAATGAATGGCAATCGTTACATATTGGTAGTGATGGATTACTTCACTAAGTGGCCGGAGGTGTTCGCAATACCGAATCAAGAAGCTCTTACGGTTGCGACAATACTGGTGAATGAGGTCTTTTGTCGATTCGGATTACCCCTAGAAATTCACAGTGATCAAGGACGAAACTTTGAATCGCAAGTATTTCAAGAAGTTTGCAAAATGTTGAAAATTCATAAGACGCGGACGACACCTTATCGGCCGCAGTCAGATGGTATGGTGGAACGCTTTAATAGAACTTTGGAGCAGCATTTGGCGAAGATAGTCGATTCGCATCAGAGGAATTGGGACGAGTATCTTCCACTATTTCTGTTGTCGTATCGTACAGCGGTTCACGAAAGCACTTGTATAACTCCAGCTAATGCAAATTTTGGCAGAGAACTTCGGCTACCGGCAGAACTCCTCACGGGGTGCCCTCCTGATTCACCTAACTCAATAACAGATTACGCTGATGAGTTAAGGAGAAAAATGGATAAAGTTCACAGATATATGAGAGAAGCAAATTTACAAGCCAGTGAACGAATGAAAACACGTTATGACAGAAGTGCCAATTTAAGGTGTTTTGAGGAAGGGTCGTCAGTATGGCTTCATAACCCGGTACGGAAGCAAGGATTATCACCGAAACTTCAGCCAAGTTGGGAAGGACCTTACAAAGTGATAACAAGAATTAATGATGTCACTTATAGAATCCAAAAGACGCCAAGAAGCTCCGCTAAAGTGGTTCACGTCGACAGACTGGCTCGTTACTACGGTTCTAACGATGCTCGGGACGAGCATGTCTTAGGAGGGGGCAGTGTTACGAATGTCACCACTCATGACGTAAGCCGTCAATGATTGAAGCGTTTGACAATTTCAACTAGAATAATTGTAAATAAAGAGAATCGAAATTACGATCGTAATGACGATCGAAAAGACTAGCGAAATTAGGATTTCCAGAAGATTCTGCATGGTATATAAACAGCACCAGGAGCGCCAAAAGGGCAGTTTAGTCTCAGTGGTTGAAGTGGAAACAAGAAGAAGAAGAAGTAAAGTGAAAAGTGCAAGTAATAGTGCTAGTGGTGCATGTGCAATACTGCATGTGCTGTGAACTAAAACGCTCAGTGAACGTGGACGTTCTAGAGACTTTGTGTAAAGACAGTGCGTTGCAGTACAGTCCTCTAAGTGTGTACGAGTGCCTCGGACAATAGACTGTGTATACGCTAAAGACTGTTGTGTGTTGGTGGCTTGAATAAAGTGTAAAATCGCTCGAGGTTGTTTACTTCCAATCCCGAAACCCGCTTCCCGTTACAATACTTATACCACCATACCACAGAGGCTGTCTACCAGTCTACTGTTATAGTGTAGTAAAACAGTAAAAGATCTAATATAGATAATATTAAAAAAAACTGTCATTGATTTATTTTCACTATGGTAGGTATCATCAAATACCAAATATCTTTGCATTACATATATATATATAAAAATAACAAACCGCCCATAATATATAAAACCTTAGGCAGTCCCAATAAAACATTGAAAATTAATATTATTGTTTGTTTAACTATTTTAATAGTGGACTCATATTAACAATAAAATCAAATAAGAATTCATTTTATTTTAGAAAGTGGCGTTTCATAGATGGCAATAAAAATCTGATAACGAATTATTATCCAATTTATAGCATCTGGCTTGGCCTCAGTGAAAGAAACAATCTCAAATAAAAACTAGTTTATGATTATATAAACTGCCAAGAAGGTTATTATGTATGACTTAATTCTTTATAAAAAAGCACCAGTTATTATTGCCGTAAATTATTATTGCAATCTACCTAAATATCAAATTACTAACACTAATTGGTATTATGATTTTCACCCATGTAAATATGTGTTATTGCCTCAAAATAGGTATAAATTAAAGATGTCATATGAAAAGGATATAGATTATGATTGGCACAGCCTGAGCAACTTTCCCCACTTCCTCATCAGTCTGCATAATCTTCTTGATTCGCCCCTACAAACAAACAATGTCATGATATCACCAATCTCTCAAAATTATTGACGAAAACAAAACCAAATCTCTCTTTGTTTCGACTGTTTATAAACGTTTTAAACTCACGGCTGGAAACCTTGCATTGTATTTTCTCTTCTTGGTAGGCATTATGGTAATCCGTTCACTTTAACACCAACTAAAAGATAAAATTAGCTCACTTCACCATCAGAATGTTAATACTTCTCGCGCATTTTTGAGGTTATAAAAGAGGGACGTTCGCAGCCTACTTCATTTATATACGAATTTGACAGTTTCTCCACCATTTTTCATGTTCAGTTTACGATTTTAGACACGTATTCTACTAAAATAAATAAAAATTAAAGGTGAACGTGCTTGTACACCATTATTTAAAACATTTTATTGCTTGTATGATTGATAATATTGATAAAAAAATATTATTCGTTAAATTAAGTTTATTAGGCTGAATGTACCTATTTCCTAAGCTCTTATGGCGGTGAATTAAAAAAAACTGACAACTGCTTCGTCCTAAAACTTACGACATAACAAAATATTCTCATAAAATTTTTGTTTAATACTTAATAATAATAATTGTATATCAGTTTTTATACATTATATTTCTTTCATAGCCAATTAAGTCTCTATTGGTTTTATTTCTTAGCATTTCAGCGTTTGAGTCTCGCCGAGCGTTGAACCGGACATCTCGCATCGTAAAACTTGCTTTGGGAGCCCGGGGTCAGCAAAAAAGCTGGTGATAGGAATCACGAAATAAGGAATCTAAGCTTCCGATGCTACCAATGGGCAAAAAAGGGATGAACGATTGTATGGAGGTCCGTTATTTTCATCAAATTTAGATAGGAAAAACGTATTTAAAAAAAAATACAGTTACCTCAACAACAAAAAGACCAGCTTGCTGCTACTTCGGCTTTGACTAAAATATCGACAATATACTTCTCCACTTCTTCACAGGTTGTCGTGAAAAAGGTATACTTACGTACGGCTCACAAATCTACTAATTCAGAAATATTTTGTTTTATTTTACTATAAGTTACTATTGTAGAATAATTTTAGCATTTTTGTGAAGCATTTAGTATAATTTTGGGTAAATATTAACAGCAAATTAGCTAATATTACCACATTCCTCATTGGCCTTGTTGGCAACACTGTATTTAAAATAAACCAGTATTATAAACGACAGCGTGCCAAGGTCACCAAAATCTATGAATGCTTTGCGCCCCGTCATTCATAATTTTTTCTAGACTTTTACTACAACTAGCATACTAGTGACGTACTTCAAAAAAAACATTTTATCGACGCACGATGGGACGAAGACGGCCTATTTAAAATTTATTATACATTATGATTATAAAGAATGGCGAAAGTTATTTTTTTTTAACAATTATGTAGTTTTAAAGATATTTGGTTTCGAAAATTGAAACGAGCAGCTGGAAAACGGTCTTTGTGTGAGTGACGGCATCATTTGATGCTAGTAAGTAGATATCAAAAATAAAAATTATATTATTATCTCATGAGTGTAGCATGTTACCGTTCTTTTTAGGTTAATACATGTTAAAATATAAGTAAACCCAATCGTATTACTATACGTAAATCGACAACTTCTACGACAAGAGAAGGCACAGCACTAACATAGTAAAACGTCCATTCATGAAAATGGAACGTAGGTAAAGACACAGCGTTTTGTAGGTAGGGCCCATCCCCTCCCTTATACATCAATGGTATAAACACACTGTCTGTGACACTGTGTTACTCTGTGGGTGGTGTACACATATAAGTGTTCTGTGCTCTACACTGTACAATATATTTCTAAACGGAAAACAACACGCGAAACGTCAAATAAAATGGCGTCGTTATCCAGGTGCGTTTTGTGATCTGATTTTATTTATTATATTTTATTCTATACTCTTAATTTCGAACAATTTTACATTTTATTTGGTTGCTAAATATTGCCTTGTTATATTACGTATATAAAATCTACTTTACCCAGTAAACACTGGTGTGTATCAATGTTTCGTTCGCTGTGAGGAACACCTTATTTACATTTTATGATTACAGCAATCAAAAACTTCATTCAATTTGTGAAATAAGTCATCATCAATTTTATCTTTTCAGCCTTTTACCCGCTCCCACACAGCAGGTATGGGATCGAGATGACGAACGCAAGGCGAAACGCGTTGGGAGTGCCTTAGTTGTTTCACAGAGTAGTGTTCCGCCTTATGGACAGAGAAAAGGATGGATTCCGAGAGCAGAAGAGGATTTTGGAGGTAAAAACGAGCTTATTATGTGTTAATTTTTTAATTGGAAATTCAATATTCGGTCATAGTTTGTACAATGTTTTTTTAATTACTATACTGGACCATGGTCTTTTCTCAGTGGGGCAAATTTTAGACCATATTACTGCACAACTGTTATAAGTAGACTTGACAAGTCTACTTTTAATAGAGAAATGTTAAGAGCTGTTCTTAATACAAATGATTTTCTTAAACCTTACCAAATGCAGCCGCGCAGCGCAGCGCTATCCAATATTCCTTTTAAGTGTTAATCTGTGTCAATCAAGAGTCAATCTACATCAAAAGATTCTCAGACATTCAATCTGAGCTCTAAGGATGATTCAGATTCTTTTCACAGAACTGTTCATAGTTTGGTAATGTCATTTCATTTTTTTTAGATGGAGGTGCCTTTCCCGAGATCCATGTTGCACAGTATCCATTGGGTATGGGTGCGCGGGGCAAGGAGAGCACATCGAATGCGCTTGCAGTGCAACTTGATGAGTCAGGAAAAGTTAAATATTCGGCAATTGCAAGACAAGGACATAGTGCTGATAAGGTGAGATAATATATCTACTACCACACTTCTTATTGGTATTTGTCTATTTTTGTTTTGGAGTATGCACATTTTGACCCTGTATGACTTTGAAAAGTGACAAACTTCCCAATTGGGGTGACTATGTCTGGAAAGCGCGGCATAATTTTGTCATACTGCATAGTATGCTGTATTTACTTACATTTTGAGACATGAATACAAACAAATTGAAATTCCAATGTTTATTAATCTCTAATTGAATTGCTCATCTCATCGATACTATTATATTATAATTGTAAAAAAAATATGTTTGTCCGCGATGGACACAAAAACTACTGAACGGATTTCGATGCGGTTTTTTTGTTTGAAGGGGTTTGGTCCACCTTAAAATTGTATGTTTGTTTGATTGCAATTGGTTAACTAGAACCAGAGTTATTATTAGTAATATAGAATTTATGTTATGCGGATGGTGCTTAGGTCACGATAACCGACAGATACGCGGGCGGAGCCGCGGGCATAGGCTATTTTTTTATGTCAATAATGTACAAACTTTAAATAATATACAATTAATGTCACTTTCAGATAATTTATTCAAAACTAACAGACCTACTACCGTCTGAGGTATTAGCAGAAGATGACCCGACCCTACAGAAACCAGATGATGAAGACATACAGGACATCACAGAGAAAACTAAACAGGCACTGGAGAAGCTGACCAATGCTAAAATATCTGCAGCTATGCCCGTCAAAGCTGCCCCAAAAGCTGTAAGTTGAAGTACTTAGACTTATTACTAATTTTTATACTACTACTACTTACTTCCAGAGGGGGACACCGTCGCCTGGACAGGTGATTTGCCCTTTTGGGTTTGCTATTTCACCGCTCCGTTCCCCTCCACCCTCAATAATGTTATGTTCCATCAAACTTACCTGTTTCTTAGCAGAATCTTACGATTGGTTACTTTTTATGATACTAAGATAGTACACAAGGCATTGGTAATGTCATTCAATTTCGTTATTTATTGCTACTTGCATAAGGGTTAAAAAAGTTGGAAGGGTAAAAGGAAAATTCTCCAGTAGACTGTTCACCCATCATACTGTTACTGAAGATAATAAGTGAGTTCTGTCATCTGCTTACCTCAATAACAAATTAGACTAAATTCTTTAGTTTCTGCTCACAATTTTTTTTAATTTTTTTTATTTATGGTACGTCAATTTGACTTCATCTCGCCTGATGTTAAGCTGAAGGCAAAGTCCCATGAAAGAGGCTCACCATTGCAAAACTACATTGGTGGTGCTCAGCTTGACGGCCTCATCAGATGCTTTTTCACCCCCCCGCATAAAGGACCCGGGACTGTAGGAAGAAGGAAACACGTGCCAGTAAGGAATTCCAGGACTTAGTGGTGCGTCAGAGAATAGACTCGCCGAACCGCTTGGTTCTTGATGGAATATTCTGCACCGTATGCGGGCGACATCTAAGCCCTGCACGTGTTCAATGGGAAATGAATCTTACAGAATGTTTACTATATTATTCTTTCTCTTCTATTTTTTTTATAATTCGCCCCATCCTTCCCAATACTATGGGAAGAACACACCATTACCAATCGCTCTGATAGTACGCAACATTTGCAGGCGCCTGCACAATACATCAGATACACGCCGGCACAGCAGGGAGGGGCGTTCAACTCGGGTGCCAAGCAGAGAGTTATAAGGTAAACTTACATGTATATTATTGCTATCATTATCACTTGTTCTATTTCATTTATTTTCAATATTGCACATTATTATATATACTCAACATAAGACTGAAAAAGGAGGACCGAGACTCCAAAGAAACAGTTTCCGGTGCAACCGAAATTAATGCCAGAATGATGATTATTGTCATTTTCATATTTTATTGACATCGGTTCTACTAACTTGAGACCACTGCTACCTAAGCACTAGTGGAGAAGAAACAAACAGCAATTTTTTATACCACTTAGGTGACAGACAATCACACAACCCACCTGACAATGGCAACCTTTGTTAATTAAACCAAATGTCTCGTCTTACAGAATGGTGGAAGCCCAGGTAGATCCCATGGAGCCTCCACGGTTCCAAATCAACAAGAAAATCCCGCGAGCGGCGCCCTCACCCCCCGCACCCGTGCTACACTCTCCCCCAAGAAGAGTTTCAGTAAAACAACAGAGGGACTGGAAAGTTCCACCCTGTGTATCTCACTGGAAGAACGCCAAAGGTACCTGCTAAGTAAATTATTACTAACCTTGCCATGTGTAATTGATTTTAAATGAAATATCTGTTCTACTAACACACAGCAATCTTGAAAAGTGACAGCTGTAAAAAAGTAATACGATATTTATCATCAAAATGGATAGCATTGAGAAAGTACTGTTTTTGAAGATCAAGTTTTATTTGCGGCCAATAAAAACGAAAGCGAAAGAATCATTTTCAAATGATTTACATTATTAATTATAATATTTTTGACAAATGTAGGTACATAATTGTTGTAAAACTTTGACCTTCATAAGTGCTCTTTATGTGCCTAAACTGAATAAACGAAATTGATGCTTTGATTCTTTGATTGATAAAAACAAAATTTAATACAGAGTTGTAAAATCTTGAAATCAACTTTCAAACAAAATATAAATAATGGAAATAGCTATTAAATTACAGGAATAACAAATTTCGACAACTTCATATGTGAATCACTATTAATTCTAGTCCTTGTTTTGTTGTTTTAACTTTTATAAATTTTATGTACAAAGTGTATTTGAGCTCTAGGAACCAGCGCTGGGTAATCATGCCCAGCATTATGCTGAACTGGCTCTTTTCTTTATGCATTAAACAATTGGTCCTGTGCATAACACAGGACCAATAAACATATCTCACTCTGTGTGTTTCTTTGCATAAAAATACTATGTTTTTTCTTTCTTTCTTTCTTTTCTTAACACGAATTTTAATACTCATCTAATCTAACAGTTTATTCTTTCTACAGGTTACACAATTCCTTTGGATAAGCGTCTAGCAGCCGACGGCCGAGGTTTACAACAAGTGCACATAAACGAAAACTTCTCTAAACTGGCAGAAGCTCTGTACATAGCAGACAGGAAGGCGAGAGAGGCAGTCGAAGCGCGAGCACAGCTGGAGAGAAGATTAGCGCAGAAGGACAAGGAAAAGAAAGAAGAACATTTGAGAATGATGGCGCAGAGGGCTAGAGATCACAGGGCTGGTGAGTTCAACTGCTGTTTATAATTTGGCAGGGCTTTGAATTGGTCCTTTAACCTATGATTAACTTGGGTAGTATTCCTTAATCTTTCATCATCATCATCATAATTCTCTGAGCCTATTCCAACTCAGTTGAGCTCGACTTTTTAGTCTAACTAAGATGCGGCTGAACTTTGAGATTTTCCGTGAAGCGACTGACATTAGGGGAAGAGGGTCATCTCAAAAGAGATGTCCCTGGGTCTGCCAGGGTACGAGAAATACGTCTTGTATAATCTCACCTCCGGCAATAATCTCCGGCTCCCATGGATGGCGTGCGTTTTGGTCGGTTCGAGTCCGGCATAATCACGTCCACACGATTTTGGTAGAAGTGGTACCCGTGAGATTTTGCTCACGAAAAAAACAGGTGTACCTACCGTGCGGTTTTAGTCGGTTCGAGTCCTATATAAGCATCCGCGCTGACTTTGGCTGACTATCGGAAAAAAAGTAAACATCTAATTCCACATCTAAATTAGTTGTATTAATCTGTTCTAGGTATACGAGCACCTGACGAAGAGCAGGATGGTGTTGAAATAGACGAGAGTGGTCTCACAGCCGCTGAGAGAGACAAACTGCGAGCGGAGAGGCACAAGGACAGGCAGCGGGAGAGGAATCTGGCCAGAGCTGCTCCTGACAAGAGGTATATATATGAACCCGTTTAACATTTCCAGCGGGGCACCGTCGAGCAGACAGACTATCCATCCACGATTCTTGTGGACCACTACATCCATTTCCTCAGGTTTATATAACCAGGATATAACCTTCGTCTAGTCAAATTCAAATATCAATTTTATATTTCGTTTCAGGTCCAAGCTGGTGAAAGATCGCGAACGTGACATCTCTGAACAAATCGCTCTCGGTTTACCTGCCAAGGCGAACCAGGGCAATGAAGCGATGTTTGATCAAAGACTCTTCAATAATAGCAAAGGAATGGATAGCGGTGAGTAATATTTTATTGTATCATCACCTGCTTCGAAGGGTAGCAACCCTAAATATTGTTAAAAAATGAGCAGCAAGCCTAATTGTTACAAATGACTTATTTGGAATTGGTTAACTGTGTAACAACGAAACGATAGAACTTAATATTTTTCGTGAAACGAATACCATTTATCACCTTCACAATAACTAGCGATGTCGAATTATTTAGTTAGACAGGGGGCTCAAGCCTAAATGCATTCGTTCCGAATCTATATTCGTCATCGCTCTGAAAATGTATGGAAGTGACATTTGTTGTCGAAAGTCACGTGATCCGATTCCGACAACAAATGTCACTCCGATACATTTTCAGAGCGATGGCGAATGTAGCTTCGGAGCGAATGCATTTTGTCTAGGTCCGAAGGTTGTAAGAGTTTTTAGGGTTCCTGCCCGTAACGATTGTCCCTATGGTGGCAGTAACATTCGTATGACATTTGTACAGCAAGTAAGAATTAAAAATTCAGAGAATATTGTATGGATTGGAAAGTTGAGGAGTAGCATCTAACAGGAATGTATATAGGAGAATGACATGACAAGGGCAAAGGGAAGGTTGACTCTGAGCTCTGAGTTCACTTCGAGCTTGGATGCAATCAGGAAACTCCTCTATAAAGATGACGGAGGATAGGTTGATGATAAAAATGATCACGATAATCTTATATATAAAATTCTCGTGTCACAATGTTCGTTCCCGTACTCCTCCGAAACGACTTGACCGATTATCATGAAATTTTTTGAGTACATTGAGTAGGTCTGAGAATAAGCCAACATCTATTTTTCATACCCCTAAATGCTCGGAATGGAGCAGCGGGAACGGGATCAGAAGTCAGTTACAATAATAATTTCAGGTTACGGCGACGACGAAGCATACAACGTGTACGACAAGCCCTGGCGCAACCAAGAGAACGTCGGCGCTCACATCTACAGACCGTCGAGGAACGCGGACAAGGACAACTATGGAGGGGATATTGATGCTATCGTTAACACTCGCAGGTAACAACATTTCAGCGTACACTATTGTATTTCATAGGGACTCCTTTTTCCGCACCTAGCCTCCCTTTTTGGGCCATTGTGCGTGCTGGGTTACTGGCTAGAGCAGCCAGCCCAGCTCCGCCCAGAAACGCAGAAGCTTACTGGGGGCTTCGCGGAGCCAGCGTACACTATTCAAAGACACTTACAAATTTTCAAAAACAAGCAGAAAGCATCTGATGAGGCCGTCAAGCTGAGCGCCACCATTGTAACACTTTACGTGTAAAAGTGACGCTCTTTCCTGAGACTTTGCCTTCAGCTTACCATCAAGCGGGGTGATGTCAAAATGACGTGTCCTAAATAAATAAAAAATGTTCTATTCCAGATTCGTGGCGGACAAAGAGTTCGCGGGTACAAGTAGCAATAACACGCGCTCTGGGCCCGTGCAATTTGAAAAAGACGCTCCAACATCACGAGATGAACCTCCGGTAAGATTGTTATTTATCATTTTTGCTTCTTTATAAGTTTTAGAAGGCAGGTCAGGAGTACGCTAAACCGACAAGCATGCATGAAGAAGGTAATGAGAGCGAATAAATCGAGTGTAGTGTGTCGGATTCGTTGCACGTTGACCGCTTCCCATCAGGTGGGCCGTGTGCTTGTCTGCCACCTAAGTGGTATTAAAAAAAAAATAAAAAAAAAATGGAGATCCGTGATTTCTGCCTACCCCTCATCATCATCTACCTGCCCTTGTCCTAATTATTTGGGGTCGGCGCAACATGCCATTCTCTTCCATACATTCCTATCGGATGTCATTTTCTCAGTCACTCCCTTCCTTGCCATATTTTCTTTCACACATTCCATCCATCTTTTCTTTGGCCGACCTCTGGTTGTAAAGCCCTCTACATTCATACTTTACCTACCCCTATGGGATAATAATAACAGGCGTGATTTTTTTTCAATTACTTATATAATAACATATTTATGTGACATTCTATTGATGGGATCGCTCCGAAGCGAACCGTTTTCAATTCGCTAACAATGGATTATTTAACACTGCAGTGATATTAATAATGAAAATATGAGTCACAAAGATTTCATTACATTTTTGTTGTCATATTAGGAGCCGTTCAAATATTACGTAAGCAGATTTTTACAATTATTTACCCCCTCATCCCCCTTGTCAGCAAAAGTAAGCAACGGTCTTACCCCCCTCCCCCTTTGCTTACGTAAACATTTTTAATTATATATTTTTTATATTGTATTAAAAATTATCATACGTCTTGTCGCTATAATATTATTATTCAAACGAAACAATACATACCTACACTGACCATTACAGATTAGGAAAGTTAACACAATTGAATAGCGCGCGGTAATTCCCCTAATCGGTTCTATATAGAGTGCCTAAACGTGCGTATTATTTGCGGGAATCCCCGAAAATGCGTTTCGTTTTCCAGCATAGACAATGTGAGGGTTGCCATTCGTGTAAAAAAGTAAATAACTAACTATGACGTAATCATCATCTCCTGTGTCCCCTACCCCCCATGTCATGCAAAATAGAGACCCCCCCCCCCATGGTACTTACGTAATACTTGAGCGGCCCCTTACAGATTTATGTCAATCCCGTACTTTAACTAAGCGATTTCGCTGGTGTTTTCGCCAATACAAAGTCACTTTGCCTAGAGCCCCAGGACTTGTTAGGCCTAAATAGATAGATTACTTTTTATTAAACACCAAAAACAAAACAAAAAATAAATACAACAAAACACCAAGGACAAGTGTAGTGAGAGTTACAGTTGTTCTAATGTATAATGGGCGGCTTTATCGCTGGAAGCGATCTCTTCCAGGCAACCTTGCCTACCCCATCCTACACAGCCTACCCCATCCTACCAGGACCCGTCGAGTCTTGTGAAATTGTCAATAATAAAGAATGAGTTTGTCCGTGTGTACAGAGCCGCAGCCAGCCCGACGCCGACTTTGACCCGTTCGGTCTGGACCGGTTCTTGAGCGAGGCCAAGCGCGCCGACAAGTCGTCCCGCAAGCGCGACCACCACGAGCGACACGACGTGCACAGCAAGAAGCGACGCGACTGAGCGCGAAATACTTCCTGACTCGGTAAGGCAGGAAGAAGAACATTACATAACATTACAACATAACATAATAACATAATAACAACAAAACTCACGCCTGCAGAAAGAAGAACATTTTTTTTTTATTCATGCAGAAAAATACATTTTTATACAGAAAGTACCTCTGCCAAACTGCATAACAGTTTGTTGGCAGATGAAGCTCCCTAGTTATCATTTCTTAACAATTTCCCATTATATTTCGTAATTATTATACTTCAATTACATTTGACTGATATAGTGACTGATTGATATATTACTTAACTACATAAACTCATGCCTATTTCCCGAAAAGGTAGGGAGAGGTACTACCACCCACATTTCGCCAGTTTATTTTTAGGTCCCAATGTAATAGGTGGCGAGCCTATTGCCATTAACCGGGAACTTATAAATACACACATAACTTCGAAAAGCATCGGAAAGTCATTGATGTGTGCCATGGTAAAACTTGGGACCGAACCCGAGACCTCGTCTCAGCAGTCCATTACTCACGCGGCAAGCGGTACTGCAGAAAGAAACAAAATATATGCGATATCGGAATGTATTGTAATATGGGTTCTTGATTTGGTATAAAAATATTTATTTTGTAAATAAATATAATGACCATACTCTATTGTTTCAGGCGTGGACTCTGTATATAACCTCAAACCTATCAATAAGAAGTTCAATGAATGGATTCGCACTGTACAGAACATTCTTATAGCTTTATAAGTTCGTGAAATGTGACAAGCAATAGTTTATTAAAATTTGTTTTAAAATTGATAACGTCTTTTATTTATATAACTACTTTTACGGGTGTCACGACACCATCTAGGCTCTTGGGGCCCAAGCGACCCTCACCTACAAGCGACGGACAACCTTTGACCCGGTTTCTGGTGTTGAAAGCTCGGAAAAAGAAGTAGTCGTCCCCGCTAAAGCCAAGAAAAATTTAACCATTGTAAATCATTCAGCATCTGAACATCCATAAATTTCACAGCCAGTGTTATCAAAGTTGTATACTTGACATGAGTGGCGGGATTTTAAAAATGTCATGACGGTACGACCAGAACCTTCTGGACTAAGGGTTCACCAATGCAAATATTCGCTCAGAAGCAGTTCACCAGATTCGCAATTTACCAGATTCGTAATTTACCAGATTCTCGATTCACCAGATTCTTAATTCACCAGAAGTACAACCAATAACAACAATCATTATGCTTATAGTAGGTACTGTATTTACAACTAAGCCATTTAAAAAAATAGTTAGAAAAAAAAAATAGAGGAGGTAGGACACGAGAGCTCACTAGAGAGGTTTTGTGTTGTCAGTGGGAAAACCAAAGGCTTATCCTACATCTTTTGCGTTGACAACACAGAATGTCTCTGTTCTTACAGGGGTTGTGGCACGAGTGTTATTCCTCTGGTGTTTCACTCGCCCATAGGCCACGGTAACCACTTACCATCAGGTGGACCGCGTGCTTGTCTGCGACCTAAGTTGTATAAAAAAAAATCTAACAAAAATTATATAATATAAGGCTATTTAACACTTTAAAGAAGCCAGGCCAGCCAGGCCAGCTTTTTTTTTTTTGCTAGAATTTATTTATTTCTTTTGTTGTCTTTATAATGTAATGAATTTTTGAAAATTTTTATATCCTGCACTTCTGCTTCTTTTTTTTAATATTAATATGCATTTTAACAAATGGACCTAGTTATGCAGATACGTTCCAACCCACAGCATGTCGAATTTGAGAAAAACTAAATTTCGTGTTTTCGTTGTACAGTTTTTTATTAAAGGTGGTAACAACGAATACTGTGAGTTTTATTTTAGAAAATATAAATATTAGTTGATTAGTTACCTAATTTTTGGCTCCTTACTATTAAAACAAGAAAAAAAATGGATTATTGGGATAGGAACATTTTTGCTAAATTAAAAATTTGCGTTATAAAACGTTTCAAAACATATTAGGATTAAAATCCGTCTCTTATTTTAAATAAAAATACCAAATAATAGCTAAAAGTTTATTAAAAAATCCCAAAATAAAAAGTACTTCACCATTCTAATACCCTAAAGGTAATTGCTTCTAGCTCTTTATTCATCCTCTTCTATCTCAAAATCGGGCTCTCCCCCAAATCCATCTACATCATCTAAAATATCGTCCGAACTCTTCAAACTTCTATAAAAGTTGAGACAGTACTCGGGAATGTATTGATACATTGACTGCAGGTCTATAAGTTTCGCTGGGGCAATTGGCTTTCCATCAGGCCACAGCAGGATTAAATCAGAATCTGTAATTTTTTGTACTTCTCCCTTGAATTTTTTTTGTATATTAAGTGCTTTAAAGTCTTCATCAAACGAGGTCCTCATGTAAATAGAATATATATCATCTTTTTGAATTTTTATTTCCTTGGTCATCAGCCAATTTACCTTGCTTTTATCAGTAAACTTCTTCCGATTAGTTATATTTTTTTCTACCTTTGCGCAGCTATAAAAATCTGTCTTCAGCATTCTTTGGACTTTCAAAGGTTTCTGTTTTTTACATTTTTCCATTATGTCAATGTATTCCTCGGCTGTATAAATACGTTGCTGATGTTTGAGTGCCGTTTCAATTTTTGAAAAATCTGTGTCGTTGGGTAGAAAGGTATGCCCCGACTCTAGAAAACGCATTGAAATGTCCTGCAAAGTTGGATGGGATGACAATATAGCTTTCAGCATCAAAACTAATTTAATATTTCTGTTTTGCCCACCGCAGCAGTCACTCCATAGGATCAGGTGTTCTACGGTGGGACGTAGTTTATTTTTAATAAAATTTATAAGGCACGATCCTACTTCCTGCGCACCTCTTCCCGCTTCTCCCTCTACCCACACGTAACAATGACCGATGTCATCGGAGGCACTATGGATTCCACTATTGTAGACCCATAGTTGCCTTTTATAGAAAACAATGTTTGTTGGAATTCGGGGCAGCGGCAGAGTCTTCTCCAAATCAAAGGTCAAGCATTCGACGGTAGTTGAGTTACGTGCTTCTTGAAAATCTGCGTTCATTCGGTTTCTCATGTTTTCAGCTTTTTCTATATGTTCTGTCTTCTCCTTCTGTGCTCTTTCTTTTTCTTCTAGGTTCCTGGCATTTTGTATATTTACAGTAAAGGCATCGCATTTGTTGCATGTATCTTTTTTTAGTGGTTTACACTTCAAATTAAATTTTGAGTAGAAAATGTGTTTCAAGGATGCGAAGGAAGCGCATTGACGCTCTGCGCCATATCTTTCTGTAAACTCATGCTGGTATATTTGATATATTTTTGCTAAAGTCATTCCGGACTGTAAATATAACGCGTCGCTGTTCCTGTCACGTCTATAGTGTGACTCGTATTTAGGTAGTTTTGAAATAGTCTCTACAATGAAGTTAAAATCCTCATCAGACAACTTGCGCCTGTTGCAGTTCAATCCTCTAGCATCCAATATCGGTCCACCACCCCTAATTTTTTTTAATGCAATGGTTACTTTTTGAGTGGTGATTTGCAAAGTATTTAAAAACATACCACGGCATACCTTTATACCGCTCAATGAATACACACGGGCAAATTGTCTTGGTTTTTTTCTTTCTATAGGAACATTAGTCATGGTGTAACTGCGTTTTTTATTTTCTTCCTTAACACACGATCCTATATATAAACACTGTGCATTGAAGGAGCCCAGTTGAACAAATTTTATAAACTCTTCTTTCCTTTTCTCTATTGGAACCAAACTAGCGCAATTCTTGATACATGTACATTGGTAATCCTTAAAAGCTTTCGGTGGTATCTTTTTGTTTTTATATGTGGTATACTCCAAGTTGTTGTATTTATTATATTTTCTTTCGGCTCTGAGCTGAGGATTAACTCGCTTACGGCCTCTTTTTGGTCTACCGGTATATTCTATTATGTCTTCACTAACAAGTGTTGGATTTTCGTTATTTATGAGGTTTTCATTAGTTGCTAAATTATTAATATTCTGTCATCTCATTATTATCATTACCATCAACAGACGAACACGAAGTATTTGACTCATCTATATGGGTTGGCAGGCTAGGTAAAATATAATTTGGATCCACAACACTATCATCGCTATCGCAATCAGCAGGTTCATCTACGATATTGTCATTCAATGTTCCACACTCTGTCAAAATATTAAAAATCTGTTGCGTCTCCGGGGTCATTACTCGAAGAGGTGATGATGGAGTACCATTGTTTATCGTTGTTGACAATAAAGATGGTGAAAAATTATTAGGTATTTCTGACAATAAAATGCCAGAATTCCGCTCATCTAAAACAACAAGAGAAGTACCGTCACCATCTATGATTTGGGAAGATGAAAATAAATAGTAAACCAGTAAAACCCTTGTTGGTATGTAGTTAAATCCCTGTGCAATAAGCTATTAATAAAAGTTTACCACTTTGAGGTATTTTTATGACGTGGCTGAGTTATTAAGAGTCGTTATGCTGAAGAAAGTAGGTACCTAGGTAGTTATACAATGATTAGTTGCCTCGTACGACACACACACAGGTGAGCAAGATGCATTTAGCGATGAATGTCTTAACATATACCTAATACCTAATCAGAATAATAATTTTACCTTGTAATTGAACATCATCGTTTTCTCTATTAGTTGCAATTAATGGAGTAAGCGGAGAAAAGGGGGGTGGAGATATTGAAGGTTGTGCGATTGAATATGGTGTAACTGGATTGGATTCACCTGAAAATAAAAACATGCATGAATTTTGCTGTGTCCTTCTCAGACTCTAAGCTATCTCTATACCAAATCTCAAACAAATTTATGAAGTGGTTTAGGCTTCATTGAGTGAGAACGTGCAGACAGGCAGAGTTACTAACTCATTTAAAATATTGAGAAGGTTAATGTACTTATTAAGGAAATGAATATTATAAATTGTGCACATATTTAAGTTAGTAATCTTCCGAGACTTGAAACAAACTTGTATCAAAGCAGTTCATAACAAAGCACCCTAACCAAGTACATGGACAACATAACAACACAATACATGCAGAAGAAATTATTCGCATTTTGTAACAACCATAACTAAAATTCGATACGTCACGCTTTTACCCTTCCGTAGTTATTCGCTCCTCTTGAACGTGTAACAGATTTGGGTTGACCTATAAAATTATTGTGATACAATGAAATTAATTAAAGTTAAAAATGTTTTCTACTCGTATGTTTTTAGAAAACGTAAATGTATTTATTATATATTATAAAACTTAGGTACCTCTGGAGTCCGCTGCTTGCATCATAAGCCCTTGAGAGGTCAATTTGTTTCTGAGATCTACTAATTTATGTCTTTTAGCCAATAACTCTTCTAATGTCTGCAATAAATAAAATGAATATTAAATTAGCGATTTTCAATAGTTTGAAGTAGTCTAATTTTAATGGCTAAGGTATAATAAGGTGAGTTGGGATCGTGAGCCAGAGTCGAGATAAAACACCCCATGCGATTTGCCGTGTATATGGTTGACCACTAATCCTATACAAACCCGTCTAGCCAGCGTGGTATGGTAGATCAAAAACCTCCTAAAACGGTGCCACAAATGTGGCGCATGTTAGGGGAGACCTAACATAGAATAGAATAGGAGTACATCAATACATTCATCGATACCCTAGTTATCTAACATAACAAAACTTACGCTATTTTTGTAAGAAATAATCAAATAAGTATAATTGCATACAAATTTTGTTGAAACAAAAGTTACTTACATTTTCATTGAATTCCATTGCTGCTGCTCGTAGTTCTTATTATCACTGTTCACAAACGTGTGTTTTAAACAAAATAACGTGGTTAACACAAACAAAACACGCTCAAACGTTATCAAAACTGTAGCACCTTTGACGAAGTACAGACCGTTTGACAGTAATAAAATAACGGACGTCTTCATTTGAAAAAGTAAATCTGTCTCGCTCGCACACGTACGTAAGTGTTGCCAGATCCGTTTAATTGAATTAGATCAATTTAATTAATTTCGTGCTCATTTACAATACGTTTTTCGTTTTTATGTTTGTCATAGTAATTAGTTTCGAAGGACTTTTGAATTAAGAATTTTTATGGAGACAAAAGATTTAAAAAAAATATTATTATTTCAGATTTAGTGTTTATAACTACTCTTTAGATCTGATTACAGTAAAATTTTAGCTATGTACCTTGCAATAAAACGTCTTGAAACATTATAAATACTATGTGAATTCTATTTTTGTCAGAAACTAAAGGTACCATAAGTTTTGAAACATTTATAATTCGAAAATTTATAAAAGTAGAAACGTTCCAACTATAATATGTGAAACATTTATTACAAATGACAGTGTTCAAATAGACTTGAATAAAACATTTCAAGATTTTTGTGACACTTTATATTAGGAAATGTTACCGAATCCTAAAAATTTAAAATGTTTCAGTTGGCCTATGATGTTTTGATAGATTTAAAAAAGCGCGAAGTGTAGATTCAACATTTTTTTTTCATAATTATTTCCGGATATTAAGGCATACACATTGAATTTTATTTGTTATAATACTCAGGGTATTAAAAAGGTAGACTGGCCACATTAACTTAATTTTAGTGATTCTGTGGATTGAAACGTTTCTTCTTCACTACGTTCATTTTAGCTAGTAACAAAAGGTTCCATACATTCTGAAACATTTTTAATTTGAAAATTTATAAAAGTAGAAACGTTCCAACTATGTGTGAAACATTTATACAAAAAATATCTCCCGAAAGATACTTAAGTTAAACATTCCAAGATTTTTGTAACATTTTGTATTGGTAAATATTTATAAATCTTTAAAATTTGAAATGTTTCAATTAGCATATAACGTTTTGTTAAATTTTAAAAGAGCTCGAGGTGTGGGTTGGAACGTTTGTGTCAAAATTATCTCCGGAAATATGCCATAAACAAGGATTTTTGTCTTTTAGGACGATGCAGGATGTCAAAAAACGTAGATTGATCGTAATATCTCCTTTTTTGGCCGACCTGTGGATTGGAACGTTTCTGCATAACTACGTCCAAATATGGTTTACACACCGCTATGCAATTTCTGTTTGATAGTACAAAATCTGGTCGGTTGCGAATTTGGTGAATCGAGAATCTGGTAAATTACGAATCTGGTAAATTGCGAATCTGGTGAACTGCTTCTGAGGGCAAATATTCATATTCATAGTGTACATAAAGAACAGTAGTCATTTTGGGAAGTGTACGTAGGGGCCAGTAGTCATTTTGAGAATACATAATTTGGGAAAGTGTACATTATGGGAAATGGATATAATAATTAGACATTATCAGCCGACGGGACATTTTTGCACTCAGCGGGATCGAACCCGCTCCTCCAGTGTAGCAGCTTCATTATCGCCACGCCACAGTGATGTGGTGGCTATAGTTAAAATACATTAGTGCAACTTTTACTACTTTTTACACAAATGCCAATGAAGGGTTATGTTTTGCAGTTTTTATTCAAACAATATCTATATGAATAAATTCTAAATAAAATAAACACATTTTATCATTATTTTATTGAAGTAACAATACTTTGTAACATACATATAATGAAAAAAAAAACACGCAAATCATTACAATTATTTGTCTGTACGCCAACCAAACGTTAAACACACACTGGTGCTAATAAGACACTTCGTTGCCAACTACCTAAAAATTAAAAAAAAACAAGTTGTGATCCATTCTTGTAAAAAAATAATATATTATGCGTGATTTGGGGTCCAACTGCAACTCTTGGAAGCTTTCCAATGAGACATAGATAAGTTCTAATATAATTTAAGGCAGTTAATCAAATCTTTACGTATTTATAACATTAAGTTTAGCAGAAACTTAATAGTATACCAAACATTTATTATTTTATTTAGCCTAATGCCTTTATTAATATCATCCAAGAGTCTGGTAGCGTACATGTACACAGTAGACGGTCTACTTCAGCTTGATGATCGTGTTCCGCAGTTTGTCCACGTTGGCGCCGGAGAACTCCTCGATTTTCTTACTGTTCTTCACGAAAACGAAGGTGGGCATGGAGTTGATGTTGTATTCGGTGGCAATGTCCTCGCACTCGTCAACATCGACCTGGAACAAATAAAAATACCGTAAAATGGGGTGAATAGGGATCGATGCGTGGATAGGGATAAAATGGTCAACTAAATTCTGTAGTTATTTTCTTGCAACCGTAATTTTGGACTAGTTCATTGTAATAACAGAATCATCAAATATCCGATAAGAGGCTTATTTGAGATCTAGTAAAAGAAATTACGTAAAATATTCCATTGACCATTTTGTCCCTATTCACCCTTGGATCCCTATTCACCCCGTTATACCGGTACCTATTAAGATGTTGTCAATGTCACGCGCTATCGCCAAGGAGGTAGGACACGACGGTATTTACCGTCCTAATTGAGCAGTTCGGCTGGGGAAGTACCTAAGCCCTACAGAAAACCGCGGCTAATAATAACCCTACTCACTCAGAGTAGGGTAGTCAGAACTTTCAGGAGAAAATTCAAATATCATTTACAAAACGTCAATATCAATTAGGTATATATTATAAGTTAGTGATTAAATGGACCATCGCTTCAAAACGCGCTCCGGCCTGAGAAGATACCGGCAAGAAACTGAGCGGGCTTTTCTTTTCTTTTTGGTCTATTTACAAACACGTACTCAGTCTAGATACAGTAATTTGCTCGAGTATCTAGCAATTTAAGTGAACAGGTCATTTCCACGTTTGTTTATCATCCAAATAATCCTGGATTATATAGTGGCCTTTCTGGCATAACGTGGTGGTGACATGGTTTTGTGATGTCAGTGGGAAGAGCGAAATATCCTGCTTTTGTCTTCTACACTGACGTCACAGAAACTCTTAAACCTTCACGGCAAGGCTTGTAGTAAGGAGCATGAAGACCACTGTCCTCTTCCATCATTGGTTTTATACATGTTGGCTGTATAGAATTAGAAGTAGCTGCCATCTGACACTCCAAGTCCGTAGTGGCTTGCAGGTGAGGTTGCTTTTACTCTGAAGATCTTGGTAAGGGGATACACCAGGTTTGAAGACATTGTAACCAAGTATAATTCAGATATCCTTCCGACGCACAGTACCAGAAGCGCAAAATACCTTTTACGCGGATGACCAGATATAGGGCATTTAGAATGACGCATCGATAGATTCGATTGAATTCGTTCATTCCTAAGTGCTTGGCAACGATTCCATATCATTGCTACTATGCATCTATGTTTAGTTTTCGCAGAAATTCGATTCGATTAAGGTACAATACAATATTCGTATTTTTTTAAAAATAATATTTACAAAAAACAAATAAAAAAGAGGGGACGTAGTAAGCCTTCTCGAAGAGCCAAACCTATGCTCGGGACCTCTCCGTGAGTAGCGGCGCTGCTGTGAAACAAATTACTACACCACGATGTCAACTCAAAAATGCCGTTGATTCGACAGAAGAAGAAGAATGATGAGAATGGCTTGTGTTAGAAGTGGGTTCACGTCGGTAGTTTAATGGACAGGATTCGAACACAGGACCTCTCGATCGGCGATCAAATTTGTGTGATCCACAAACAGTTGTAGTGGGTCTGGGTGTACTTTGTGCCTGTTAGTTGTATGTTTGTAAAGTCCCCCGTGATACAGGGCATTTTTTTTTATAAAAAAGACACAAGCTAATTGAATGATTGATTAGAAGAGATCTGCAATTGGCAAGGAAAAATGCATTGCTGACAGATGAAATCGACAGGAAAGTATAGAAGAAACATTACATAGGGCGTCGATTCCAAATCATTAAGAGTAGAACAAGTAATGATAGCCCTGCACGTTCAAATGTAACTGCGTAGCTACGGTTGCTAAGTTAAGTTGATAGTTAGGACCATTTACAAGTTAATTATGATAGGTTGTTACAACTAATGAAGCCTAATAGATTCTTAAAGATTTACAAAATAACACTTAAATACTTATTCAATTATGTTGCCGTGACTATCTATCACTAGGTACATACTGACGTGAAGCCAGAGCCTCTAGACAAAATCACATTCTATTGATGAAATCGGGTCTAAGCGAACCGTTTTCAATTTGCTATCAATGGATTATTTAACTCTGCAGTGACTTTACTAATAAAATAAGGGACAAGAGAGTCTTTAGAGAAGTCACAAAGATTCAATGTCATTAATGGTCATAATACGGATTTATGTCTATCCCATTTACTAAACGATTCCATCGGCATATTTGCCGGGTTAGTAGCGATTTCGCCCTATTTATGGGCGAATGAACTCCTTTTGATTTTGAATATTTTTTAGTACCGGTTACGCTCGAAGGAAATAAATGTCACTATGTCTAGAGCTCCTGGCCTACTGCAAAGCCAAAGGAGGATTATATCAAAATAATAACAATATCAGTATTAATTTACTACAGTACTTTAAAAATATTTGAGCTGAGCGGACATCGGACACGCGACCTCCAGCAGTCGAAGAGTCGAAGGCTCTACTGCCACGCTACAGAGGTCACCACACCGCCGCCATTTTGCGTTATATGTTACAAACTAATCAGCCAACAAGTCCTTCAGATGTTACGAAGATAAATGATACACGTACTAAGATAATATTTAATCTCTAACAAAAGGTTTACCGCAAGATTCAAGTTCTATTTTATCGATGGGTTCTACAATTCAATGTGTAAGAAAACTATGTTTATTCTTTATAGACATGTCTATATATCCGATATTTGATACGAATTGTCGTCTGAAATAACCTTGAGGCTCATGGCGTTTGTAACAGCAACGCCAAATTTAGAAAACAACAAACATTGAAAATATTCCGTGGACTTAGGTATATGGATAATAAACTACTATTCTCGTCCAAATAAAGATCACAATTTTAGCATTATATTATTAGTAGCATAAATAGTAGCTTTTTAGACTTCACTCACTTAACATCAGGTAAATTCATAACATAACATAACATGCCAGTTTATGTTTAGGTCCCAATGTAATAGGTGGCGAGCTTATTGCCATTAACCGGGCACTTATAAACCTGCGATAAATACACACATAACTTCGGAAATCATCGAAAAGTCATTGGTGTGTGCCATGGTAAACCTGGGATCGAACTGGAGACCTCGTCTCAGCAGTCCATTACCCATACCACTAGGCTACCCGCGGCTACTTAGTATATAGTAAATTCGTATACTAAAAAACGGAATACATTCGCTAGTTTCGATTAAGACATGCCTCAGACGCTCACTGCGCCATTTCGCGACTTGGCGGCGCCACAATAAAACCTCATAAAGCCTTCAGCCATAACTGACCCACTTATCGACCCCCAGTCCGAGTGACGTCACCACTGCGGAGTTTCACACAATTACCCTCCAAGTGAAACGAGTGCCAATTCTACGTGGATACGATTTGATATAGGCATAGGTGGTACAAATTGTGGACCCGAAATGTTTATATTTATATTTTTTTTATTTATTTATGGCACGTCAATTTGACTTCACCTCGCCTGATGTTAAGCTGAAGGCAAAGTCTCATGAAAGAGGGTCACCATTGCAAACACGTTCAGTGCTACAATGGTGGCGCTCAGCTTGACGGCCTCATCAGATACTTTTTCACGCCCCGCTTAAAGGACCCGGGACTGTAGGAAGAAGGAAACACGTGAGCTGGTCAGGAATTCCAAGACTTGCATGCATTTTTGGCTTGTCTTTTAAGGATAGTACAGCGCGTAACGGTGGTGGACGAGCTGAAATCTACAAACCGTAGATTATATCAAAACAATTTGTGCCAGAGCCCCGAAGGAGGTCTTCTCGAAAGAGGGCCCCGGGTCTGCTAGGGTGCGAGTGATATGTTGGCTACTAGCTCACCTCCGGCAACTACAGACCCAAAGGCTAATCTCCGGTTCCTAGTCGGCATGTATACTAATATTTATGAATGCAAAAGTTACTATGTCTGTTTGTTACGCTTTAACAACTAAACCACTGAACCAATCTTGTTGGAACTTGGTAGCCGAACGACATACGACTTCTACAGATGATGTGTCAATACAACTGCTGCTGTCTGCTTACGGAATCATATCTTTAGAGGTTGACCTCCGTGGCGTGGTAGTGAACGCGACTGCTACTCAGGAGGCACGGGTTCGATTCCCGCTCAGTGCAAATATTTGTGTTTGAATACGAATATCTGCATTGGTCTGGGTGTTTATATGTATAATATGTATGTATTTACAAAAAAAAATGATGTATGTTTATCCGTATTCTAGAACCCGTAACACAAGCTAGTTAAGCTATGCTTACCATAGGTCTAGGTGACGTTGTGTAGATTGTCCTAGAATATGTATTTATTTATTTATACACTACCTTTTATCCTATAAAGGTGTCGTCACTTTTGAACAATTTGATACCTACATAAATTGGAGTCTGGTAAGACATGACCGCTGGCTATGTTTAATTGCGTAAACCGACTGCGTGGTATTCGGTTTCGCAATCAAACATAGTGTAGTCGCGGGCTTTAGTTAGTACTAAAATCGCTATAGAACCCGTAAATGAACTCCGTTGAAAATGATTTATTTCAAGTGAAATGATTTCTTGCACTCGGTATTGCGTTATCAGAGGAAATAAACAGCATATTGATAAAGACACTTATTTGATTTGTTATTCGTATTAAAGCCCAGTATCATGATAAGCGAGTTCTATTATTTAATTAATGTTAAACGTTTTATGCTTATCACCTATCTATATGTATAAATAAATATGAATCGCGAAATATGTTGCCAAGCGCAAATCTCGAAGAATACTATGGACCTTTTGATACTTTAGACGAAATGATAATATGGACCACATGCACCTAAAGGGACGGTTGGACCAAATCGAGTAATGTTTTTTTACATTTATTCCTTGAATTCTAAGGAAGGTTTTTATTGAACATCGGGAACGGGATCAGTAATCCACGCGGGTGGAGCCGCGGGTAACCGCTAGTCATCACAAAAAAGTTGTCTTTTTGCACTTCTCAGCGGCAACTGCAACTGCAATAATTTGCATTCTTTGCCAGGACAATTCGAAACTAAAATTGTATGAAATGATCACTACACAACTGCTTGTCTTAGAAGCTACTGGATAATAGATCTTGTTTAGGCAGTTCAGTTTAGGATTCCACTTGCATGAATTTACTTATTTTCTTATAAAGAAACAAGACATCGATTTAGTTTTTCTAATTAAATGAGACTTATCCTGTCAAAGAATTGTCTAGGAACTTTCGGAACCCTCTGTACAAAAAAGAGTCAATCTATCTATCTATCTATCTATCTATCTATTATTGTACTTTAATTAGTCGGGCTTATAAACCGAACTATTGTTAACCTGTCAATATCAATTTTGTAATATTAATCTAATTAATTGAATGAATTATTATATAAGGATAATAGCACAATTATCTAAAACAAAGCCTTATCAGTAATGCAATAATTTTGTGAAACAATAGGCAGCTCTTATCAGTTATCAGTTCAATAATAAATTGTTTGTTGAACATGTGCTTCTCCCATGACCTTGTATGTACTCTTGGCTTGACTTACGTACCTCTTCACGGTCTAGAGCGCAAGACATCGAGAAACTATTATTTTTTATTAAAATACTAGCTAAGCCTGCGGTTATCAAGTTTAAATTATTATAGTGTACTAGCAAACCCGGCGAACTCCGTTTCGCCATATGCAAAATGATTTTCCCGCTTTTCCTGAATTTTCTTTGCTATAAACCTCACGAAGCCCGAGACCTTTCCAACGAATGCAAAATCGTGGAAATCGGTTCGTGAGTTCTGGAGTTATAGCGTCAGGTCATAAGCGGGGCGTGAAAAAGCACCTGATGAGGCCGTCAAACTGAGCCACCATTGTAGCACTGAACGTGTTTGCAATGGTGACCCTCTTTCATGTGACTTTGCCTTCAGCTAAACATCAGTCGAGGTGACGTCAAATTGACGTGCCATATATATAAAAAAAAAATTTGAACAGTCAGCATACTAATAGCTTTTCAAAAATTTCCTGCACATATCTAGCCTCACCTTAACGACGACGATATCGTCAGCCATTTCCGCTGCCATCTCCTCTAGTTTGGGCCCGATCATCTTGCAGGGCCCGCACCAAGTCGCCATGAAGTCGATAACCACCAGCTTATCGCCAGCCTCAGCCAGCTTGGCCTTCAGGTCATCGCTATCTTTAATGTGGATGGCCATTTTACCTGGAAAAGAAAGAGAGAATTTGAAATGTAATGAATGATTCTGTGTATGGCTCTTTAGTACAAGCGTCGGTACCTTAGTGGTTTAGAAGTCGGCCTTATGATCGAAAGCGTCTAGGTTCGAATTCTGGCCCTGAGTTATTAGGCCTAAATTCGAACCTAGACGCTTCAAATTAGTCATTTCGGTTACTACGATTCTTAAAAAAGAAAATGTATACACATTTTTGGTTGTATGTAGGTATTGTTTATAGATACCTTTACACAATCATGCATATAAATATTTGGCCTGAGGGGGAACAGAAAATCCAATAAAAAGATGTATGGCATGAAGCCAATATATAGTTTTTAAATCTACAAACAACTATAGCTTTGGCGATATTTATTTTTGAGAACGAATATTATAATAAAGTCGCAAAGAAGATATTCAGTGAAAAAGAGAGACTTACTTCCTCATAAAATGAGGAAAGTTTGGCCTGACTTCACAAATGATTCATGTGTTTAAGGAATTTCCTATTATATTATGGAATGCCTAATTGAGGAAGTATTCCAAGCCTACAATAAGCTGATGGTATACCTAGTGTTGTATCACCCCAACTGCAGATTCGCGTCTTTTTCGAGTTTTGATCTCAATTTCTTTGCTATTTCATTGGTAAACTCTTAATGTAGTCACCAATGCCGAACCTATAATACGATTCTACCCTGGGGTCGGCTCTCCCACGACTCTCTTACCTGCCAATCTCAAATGGACAGACAGAGGCCACCTTGCATAAACTAAATGCGTCAAACTCAATGTGTCAAATAAAAAAAATGTCTATTACCAATCCTTAGTCCACGTATAGAAAAATCTTAGAACAAGAAATGTAACTTTGGTTTTGCCTTAATAACACATAAAAAATTGAAATAATATATTTCAAGTATTTTATTTGAACAAGTCTTTATTCTGTAATGAATAAATATTACTGGGACGAACGTCAAACATACTAGTTTGCCACCTTAGTAGTATAGTAAAAGCAACCCGATTGTTTCCTTTACCGTCCATACAAAACGGTAAGTAATCAAATTGATTTCATAGAAACGATTACATCAAGTATTTATGATTCATTGCCACTCAATGGGTAATTGCTACGATTAGGCCGGATTAAAAATACTAAAATGCAACACGGTAACTGATAATCCGATAAACACTAAGGAGCGATTCACATATAGCGCGGGTGCCGGGTCTTTTGGCCATTCATTGCTGTTTTCTTAATAAGGTATTTTTTAATATACTCTGTAAACAGCAATGGATGGTACCATAAACACAATCGCGCCCGCGCTTTGATTCGCGCTTTAACCTTGCGTAATCACCTAGTATTTTTTAATTTTTAATAATAAACAGGCAGCAGCTATTGCGTAAAGGTTTAATTCCGTAGCCGACCGCAGAACGCAGGTGCAAATACAGCATACCGTGTAATAGATATGAATGTGATAATATTGTTTATTGTTATCTCATTGTGGCTTCTTAATAGCACCGTTTACCCATAACGAAGTCTAACAACGTTGTATTGCACGACCATGTTATCTGGTCACATAAATATTGTCGATAGAAAAAAATAATGAATGTTAGTCCCGCAATCCGCTCAGTTGTCCATGTGAAAATGAAAATATGTTCATTTTAATTTTTTTCACATACATTACTTGTTAAACCTCGATATAGGTACACGGCATCATTTGGAAGCCTCAAGGAATTAAAGCAATAAGCAATATACTATATCTTTTTTTTTTTTTACGGCATTACATATCTGCTGTATGCATCTGCAGTTGTCGTATGCGGTCGGTTACAGAATCATACCCGTTTGTAAATCACGCAAAAACTAAATTGATGGTAACGTACACAGAATTTTATTGCGATTAGGATATTTATTGATTAGTTTTTACCGGTAAAAAAGATAGCTTTATAAATTATTTGCTAAGATTGTATTCTGTGACAAGTTTCTGCGACTAACAGTAACTCCTCCACTAACAGGACCAGTACCATGCACAGAATATTAACATTAAAATTTCAAGCCTACAACCCATTAAATTAACATTCATCGATCTATAACTAAACCATTAAATGATAGTAATCACTTGTCAAGTCACTGACCGAATAACGATTTGTAGTTAAAAAAAAATACTCTTCAGACACTCGAAACACGTTTACTTCGCATGGGATGTTATCAGGACTAAAAATGGTGATAACAGCAAATGTTAGCGCAATTATCTATAGGTGCAAATATGCCTACACCTTGGTTTTCTTTTATACAGACAAGTATTGCAATACGAATCACTTGTTTACTAGTTCTGGAAACTATTACGATTTCACTTAATATTTCACTAAACAACGTTATAAACCTTTTTAATATTTGTATTACTAAAACACTTACCGTTAATTTATATTAATAACTAAATAATATCACAGTTGAAATAAAAATGAAGGCACACACGTCCGTTTCGTCCGGCCTTCTGGCAAATACTAAGTTTTCCACAAGACAAAATATGGTTGTATAATGACGTTAATTGATAATACTCGTGCTGTTTCATCCAACATAATATAAAACCGAAGGACAAGTCAGTGTTCTTACTCTTTCTTACTAAAATATTCCTTGTATGAATAGGATAGCATGACCAGTCAGTCTCAATTAGTCTATAAGAAGTATGTAGGTATAATATACAAGTGACTAGTAATTCTGGTTTAGTAGCGGTGACGAGAAATCTACATTTTTATAATGATTCATATTATGACCGACCTTCAAAGTGGCTTGTAATGCTAGGATTTGAAAATGACGTGTCTTGACTACCTATTTCGATTTGTGTCTGTCCATTTGCGCAAGTAATCATGATTTCAACATCATTTCTTTTACTCCCATTCCATTATAGATGGCGTGTCATCCTAGGATTTGAAAATGACGCGTTATAATTACCTATTGCGATTTGTCTGTCTGACCATTTGCGCAAGTAATCATGATTTCAACGTGTTACACATAATTTCTTTTACTCCCATTCCATTATAGATTTGGGGCTTTAGACGTGACATTCTATTGGCGAAAACGACAGTGGAATCGCTTAGTAAAGTATGGGATTGACAAACTGTAATAATATGAGTACAAAAATTTGATAAAATTTATTAATTATTTTTCCTTTACTTACTACGCTTACATGTTATTACCAATGCGGTAGAAACTGTACCTAATATGACTACTAAAATTTAATGATATTTATTAATTTATTTTTCCTTTCTCTACTAAGCTTATTAATACGGTAGCAAGTTTTACATTTTCATGTGATAATTACAAATAAATTAAATATAATCTAGTCTCTCTAGTCTAGATAATGATTACGTCATCGGTAGTTATTTACTTTTTTACACGAGTGGCAACCCTCACATTGTCTATGCTTGAAAACGAAACGCATTTTCGGGGATTCCCGCAAATAACACGTACTTTTAGGCACTCTCTATAGAAACGATTAGGGCAATTACCGCGCGCTATTCAGCTGTCTAATTTTCCTAGTCTGTCAATCAATGGTCAGTGTATTGTTTCGTTTGGATACTATAGCGACTTAATGCCCGATACTATAGCGGCGATTAAAATTACAACATAAAAAAATATGATTAAGAAAGTTTACGTAAGCAAAGGGGGAGGGGGGGTAAGACCTTTGCTTACTTTTGCTGACAAGGGGAATGGGGGGGGGGGGTAAATACCACTTAAAAACTGCTCTAGAACACTTCTCAGTCTGACTTCACTGACTTTTTATAACCCTGTGGTTTTTTTCAAGTTAACACGATTTACCTTCTTTTGTACTGTCGGTCGATATCAAATTATACAAATTAGTAGTCGGAAGGGGTGTTTTCTTGTGAACCTACTAATTTACCTCGGCATTCGAAACGGCAGGTTAGTTTGAAAGTTTTATTAAGGTCATGTTGTAAAATATTAGTGACATATTATATTTCTAGCAACACCTTAGGGGTAGGCCTGAATATATTAAAATTAGCGGCACAGGCATCAAATTATTAAGCTATAGCTATAGCAGTGAACTACAGTAGCCTTACCACGAAATACTATCGAATTCGTAATGTAAAGGTATCGACAGAACGGAGCACTGCGATTGGCGGGCTACACACGCACTCAGGTTCACAAGAGGCAGACTGCCAATCACAATGCTCCGTTCTCTCGAAACCTTTACATTACGAATTCGATAGGAGTCCATGCTAGTGCTACAGAACACAGGTCTCTCCAAATATTGGGAGGCTTTGGCCTACTTGTTTACATGCTGGCCAGACAGGTTGGTACAGGGTTTTATATCGAGTTTTCCTTCCCTCACAGTGATATCGTCTACGTATTTCTCTTACACCCTTCGGTTGAAATGGGTTGGTGATATTCTTCTCCATCATGACACGGTACATGCGGAAATAAATGTGGAATGTTATCCTACTAATCTCATACAACCGTTCGCCGCCAATTTTACGATATCAGCAGTGAAATTTTTTAAAGTTTCGATATTGACCAGAAGCAGTTATATAATGTAGAATTTTATGCTTCTATCTTATAACATGGCGGATTTTCCAATTACCCGTTCATTGCCTTAGTAGTCGACTAAGTTTGTGGATCCGGTCTTTCGGATCTCCTCGCGACCTTCAGTCTGGGTTAGGATAATTTATGTAAGTTTAACGATTTATGACCGTGTGCACAAAAACTTCTGTTTTATGAATGATACACCTTGTTTTTAGTTAGAACTGGTTTCCCTTATTGTACAAGATCCGAACCTACAACGACCTTCACCGAGCTGATAATCAGAGGAAACAAATTTTAAAACAAATTTAGTATATTAGAAAATATGTTATGAATTAAGTTGCCTTAAAAAGTCCCGGACAGACATTTTTAATTATTTTGAAGACATAAGAAAGAACAGAGAGTAGATATTTTGTTAAAATTGACAATAGTATCCCCTATTTTCGTTTTCGGGAACGTTCCCCTAACAGTCATACCATCATCAACTCAATATTAATTAATCTAAGTAATCGTAAATACAATAAAAGAACATCAAATCGTCATAGCGGTATAATTCATTACAATAATGAATCTAAATTAAAGTGGATTCCAAGGCCCCCCTTGTCTCATGGTGTGGGGGTTTACAAGACCCATATTTCAGAACAACATTCAGTTGAATTGACTCTTACAATAACATTAGAAAGACTAGCCGCAAAACGTCTCTTTCGCAAAATGTGCCCTGGTCGTAAACGTCTCTTTCGCAAAATGTCCCCTGGTCGTAAAATGTCCCCTGGTCATAAAATGTCTCTCTCGCATGTCCCCTGGTCGTAAAATGTCTCTTTCGCAAAATGTCCCCTGGTCGTAAAACGTCCCTTTCGCAACTGTCATCTCCAGGACCGTTAAAGGGACAGCACCTGTAACGGCGGTCACCATGTTTTGGACTGCACCCCTGCTTACCATCAGGCGAGGTGCAGTCAATTTGACGACCTAATACTAACATAAAAGGCTAAACTTTTTGGTTATGTAACATTCTTATTTCCGATTTAATTGGTCGAAAAAAATGTTTTGATTTTGTTGATATCCGACAAGCTGAGACATTCTAGAATTCGAACCTTAGTAAAGCTATTAATCATTAGACAGTATGTTTACTCGTTTAATGATGAATTGGATAATATTTATGTAACCATTCAAAAAGGAGGATGGGTCAGACTGGATGCGGACATTTTGGGAAGTTGAAATTCTGAGTCACAACGTCTAACATGGTCGGTAGCACGAGTGTGACGTCCATAGGCCACGGTAACCACTTTACATTAGATGACCCGCGTGCTTGTCTGCCACCAAATTGTATAAAAAAGTAATTTTGTCATTTACATTTATAGCGTAATAATGTTGTGTATTGGGCACTTGTCCAGATTTCGTTCTGTTATCAATACCGATGACTCAGCACACAACAAGAGCAGTGAACACCGGCATCGCATTAAGATATACTATACTAATAGTCTACACTAATATTATAAAGAGGAATAATTTACATTTTTGTATGTGTGTTTTTATAGTGAATAAACACAAAAACTACTGACCCGATTTCGAAAATTCTTTTACCAGTAGAAAGCTACATTCACCCTGAGTAATATAGGTTGTATTGATTGGTAGAAAAGATTAGGGATCCTTATTAAAACTTAAGTAACGTAACCCAAGGAGTAAATAAAGTGTCCTAAAACGTCTTTCTTTGCAAGCGCTTTGAAAACTATCAGAATCCATGGGTCCAGGTAACATCCCGTTAAAATCGCCTGCGTACTTCGAAAGTTGACCAAGCAAAGTGAAAGACAGAAGTTTAAAAGATTTCTTATAGCCTATTTTTATGTTATTTAAACATTACAAACCAACACTAATTTCATAAGTATTCATTGTTTGTAAAGTTGTAATAGGTAGTTATTGGTTATGAATGTTCTGCACGTAGCTAGCTATAATGACTACATATTTAAAAATACCTTATCAATATCGCCATATGTATGAATGACCGCTAGCCAGACCAACATACATGTTTGTGTAAAACCGCGTGATAGTGTAGCCACAATGGCTTCAAATATAAACAATTTTATTTATTACGTGTAAACGTGTTATCTACCTACTTTGCAGAATAGTTTACAACATATTTCTATGGAAATAAATTAAAAGGTTTTTAACATAAACTCTCACGCCTATATCCCCGAAGGGGGTAGGAAGAGGTGCTAGCACCCACATTTCGTCAGTTTATATTTAAGTCCGAATGTAATAGGTGGCGAGCCTATTGCCATTAACCGGGCACTTATAAACCTGCGATAAATACACACATAACTTCGAAAAGCATCGAAAAGTCATTGGTGTGCATGGTAAAACCTGGGATCGAACCCGAGACTTCGTCTCAGCAGTCCATTACGCATACCACTAGGCTAACGTGGTCTTGAAATGTTTTTAGGGTTCCATAAGACGGAAAACAGAGTCTTCTCGAAGAGGTATGATTCGGTATATGATGACAAACGATAACTGCAACTATGGCTTAGTTGCATCACCTACCTGTTAAAGTTAAGGTTTCCGTCAAATTTAACAGTAACAGTAACATTGATTCTAATGGTTTAGCTAAATGTGTTGCACCAGAGTATTTAGCCGCTCGGTTAAAGTTATCTTTTTGATAGAATTTGACGTTTGAGCTTGGCCGGTTACAGTTAGCGTCAAGTCATGATGTCATTACAACAAATGTTTATTGTCAAATGGTGCAACCTGTTTCATAAATGACCGGTACTTTAACGGCACTGGTAATGTTAAAGTAAGATTGTGCAACCCAGGCTATGTGTCGTTGCGTAACCGTAATAGTGCGCTAATCTAACGTGTAAGTATTTCGCCGGGTTTTTAGAAAAGCCCGGAACAAAATCATGCAGAATTACAGACGAAGAAAGCAGCGGGCGGCCTAAGAATTGCGGAGAATATTCCCGTAATACTTTGATTACTTCTTACCTAAAATAGAACATTTAGCCCAAGGTCACTTATAACGGAGTGACCTTTAGCCCAGTAGCGGTATTACAGAACGAATGCATGCTAATTAACTGTACCTTGGATATCAATAAAATTGAAACTAAACAACAGAACTAACGTGGCAAACTGATGTACAGTCAGAGCTCATAAGTGCATTAGCATATCAAGGCTCAAAATGGTTTAGCGTGCGGCCGGCGCGCTTATATGTGTGTGTAATGTTACTATGCAATACGAGGCGACGCTGGCTTGTCTTAAAAGAAAAAGGTCACAAGTAGCGTTAGAATGTTGACGCTATAGTTGCATAGGATTGCTACTGCACTTTTGAGTTCTACTGTATAGTCGACAAAAGAGATACGGTACCACTTTTTCATATAATGTTACATATACATATTACTGTATCTCTTTTGTTGACTGTACCTACATGCGCCTTTATAATATGCGGTGTTATTTATACGTCCATACAACATACATAATTACTTGAGCTGTGGAATTTCAAAACGTAGTATTTGGATATTGCGAATAAGGATGGAGGTAGATAGCGAGCTGGTGCTGTTCTCTTGTTATGTATCGTGTGTCTGGCGAAGACCGATAATATTCAAAAGGAAAGTTCGTGAAAAAGAAACTTAAATCGATATAGTTTGTTATTCATCATTTAGGCATAACGTAAATACCAGACGCAAAAATAATCTCGTTGTCTCTGATAGTAGACTCCACAAAATTTCAAATTCTTTTCAGGGTCGTATACGCTTTTTTAATGAGCTTCCTAATGAAATTATATTGGTAAAACCAGTCGTGTCAAAACGGCCATCATAGTGTGTCGCAACTATAAGTTAATTCCTATTTGAATTGCAAGAGTGTCAGAATATTTATAGGCTAAGTCTAAGGCTAGATTGCACCAGTGAGAAAAGAGTGTCTTGGATTACCTACGTTTGAAATAAATGATAATAAATGTTAAGAAATGTCAGTGAACATAAAAAATCCCTTACTATGTTTTGATTTAGGACAGTAGGGTCATTAAACTTTCATTTATAGTTGAGTGACCTTGCAGAGTTGTTACGTCAGTGAATAAGAAAACTATTTCTTGAGATTGTAATAGAAGTTACGTTCTACTGTATAAAATTTATTTTGAGTAGCGTGGGAATAACTACCTATGGATGTAACGGCGTGAACAAACACCAGTGCCTTTAGCACGAAAACGGTGAAGTCCAAATCAATCATACTCTCTGAGTTAGGAGGTCACACGGTAGTCACTCTTGAAAAGATCAACATTGGGGACAATAAGGAAGACACCTGCTACAATCAGCCCTCCAAGGCCGGCAGACAGCAAAGGTAGGCAGTGAAACTTCCAGTCCCAGCAAGTTTTAAACCTAGACAAAACTTCTCACCTGGACAACACCTCCAGTGAACTGCCCAGGGGCTAGATGGGGACACCATGGTCCCCACATTGGGGGAAGAGGGTCATCTCAACAGAGATGTCCCCGGGTCTGCCGGGGTGCGAGAGATATGTCTTGTATAATCTCACCTCCGGCAATCAAGGACCCATGGACGGCGTGCGTTTTGGTCGGTTCGAGTCCGACATAATCACCTCCATCGGTTTTGGTGGAGGTGGTATCCGTGGGGATTTTGCGCACGATAAAAAAAAATGTGATCAACTAACCGAAGACATGGCTAAATGGGGCTATATTAACTAGTCGCGAGTGTCTTTCTATTGCGGAGCCCCATGCCAGTTCATGTCTTAACGTACATGTGTGTAGGACAACGGATAACGCTCCGTGGCTTAGTTACTGGGCCCACAAAATTGAATAAAAAAACTGTAATTGAGGTACAATGGCAATGACAGTCTCCGTGGCGTGGCGGTAGTGCACGCGACTGCTACGCACAGGACGCGGGTTTCATCCCCGCTCAGTGCAAAAAGTTGTATGCATGAATATGGCTGTTTGCACTGGTCTGGTCGTGCTTTGGAGAGCACGTTAAGCCGTCGGTCCCGGTTGCCATACAAACATCTATGGCAGTCGTTACGGGTAGTTGGAGCCCTCAAAAGCCCAACCAGTCTAACTTGACTCTTCGATATCGCCATTTGGTCATTGGACCATTGGTTGTGGAGGTCAGATGGCAGTTGCTTCACGTAAAATATCGAAGTTCAGCCGCATCACAGTTAGACTGGAAAGCCGACTCCAACTGAGTTGGGAAAAGGTTCAGAGAATGATGAATTGAGGTACAATGGCTTCCTCTAAGTCAAAAGCTTTAATTATTAGTAAAGATTTGAAACTAGCGACACCGAAAACATAATCAAAGCTAAATATTGGCATGACTAAGCCATTGGATGATCTCACGAAACTACTTCAAGGACTTCGATGGCACATTATAGAAATAGACCTTATTGCTATAGAAACAAAACACGAATTACGATGGAGGGGGAAGAGGAAACAAATTAACTGATTGTAAGAAGACTCGTGTTATACCTACCTAAGTAATTGAGTGATTCATTGAATGAATATGAATGCATTCGTGTGGCATAGTTTTTCCTCTTAAACCGCCATTGCAACTGTATTTATTTTAAGCGGACAAATTAATAAAAACTTACAGTTTCAATATCTATCTACATACTCTAACCTGCTAGAGTTATCGGCATATATCTTGACACTAATGACGTCACAAAATGTACTTATGTGTCTTATAGATAGGCTACCCTGGCGGAATGCAGACCAACCAATCATGGATTTTACGATATCAATCCGCGCGCGCTAATGGCCCATTTGTATCGTGGGGTTATACTAGGTCAAGGTAATAACCTAGATATATAATATGCCGGTAACTATAGTTACCTACTAAAATTCAAGCAATTCTCCCAGATGTGAGTAGCTTGTACTTTGGAGCCCGGTTGACCTTCTACAACTTCTCTATTCCTGGATTGAATCTTGGCTTTTCGGAAGCCACAGTCGCTTGGCCTATCAATGAGTCGCAGGATTGTTTTATTACTTAAAGAAACCATACCAGTAGCTCATTGAGTTGATACATGTGTATCCTTCAATCTGAAGACACTGTCAAGTCGGTTCTTGAATGCATTAACAGTGGGTGCCTCTATGACTTGTTCAGGCAAACTGTTCCACTCAGCGACCACACGGTTCAGCAGAAAATGTTTTAAGGGGGTCTCCATTACATCGTCTTCTACATAGCTTCAATGAGTGCCTACGAAGATGTTTATTCTCACTTTAGAGACATTGTATTTCGTATGTTTCTATAGGACAGCCCCGCTGTCTGTGTCTTTCAAGAGAAGTCTACTATATAAAAATAAGTCGGGTTTTCCTTCCTGACGCTATAGCTCCAGAACGCACGCACGATTTCCTCGGTTTTGCATTCGTTGGAAAGGTCTCGGGCTCCGTGAGAAAAGAAAATTCAGAAAAATGTTCAACAGAAAAGCGGGAAAATCATTTTTTGTAGCCATCTGGTGGCGAAACGGAGTTCGCCGGGTTTGCTAGTAGTATATATAGAGGAGGGGATGTAGTAAGCCTTCCCGAAGAGCGAAACCTATGCTCGGGTCCTCTCCGTGAGTAGCGGCGCTGCGCGCTGCCGTGTAACAAATTACAACACCACGATGGCAATTCAAAAATGCCGTCGCTTCGACAGAAGAAGAAGAAGAGAAGTGTAAAGTAGTTGAAGCATATGAAGCCACGGACTGCAGGAAGTTACAAAAAAAAATGAAACAAAATTCTCGAAGTGACCAAAAACTATGATTTCAACACTTTTAATTAAATTTAAGCTTCTTAAGAATATTATCTGCCTTAGTTACGTGCATATTTTTGCATATAAATTAGATAATCTATTTATTATACACCGCTTACATAAATATGTACTTAACGGTTCATTTTTAGACTGGCTATCGCGTTCACTAACAAATTTGACGGGATATTTACCTTTTACGGTTGGCAACAATAAGAACTAGCTCGGCGGTCGTCAGTACACCGTGATCATGACGCTTGTAACAGCACCGAAATATCGTTATTACTTCATAAAAGCAACAAACATGGTATACACCCCGTCAAACAGGTATATTAATGAATATGTAAATGACTATGTCAATCTAAAATCATACCTACATTGGCTACCATGTGTCTAGTGATTCACAATTTGACAGTTGACAATAAAGTCAATAAAGGGCTTTTCTTATATTCTACAGGATCTGTCAATCATCATCTCTGAACCTTTTCCCAACTCAGTTGGGGTCGGCTTGCCTACACTATTTTAATTTCAATAAGTACTAGAGTATAACCGTACTCTTCAAATTGACGTTTGTGTTTTGCAAATCACTTTGTACGGCTGTTTAGTAATGGTTTTGTTCTATTTAACCTCAGACTTTTCCTCAGGTTTGAACGTATTTCTCGATCGATTAGCGCGCAAATATGACACAAGGGTCCAGTGACTGATTTGGCCTATCGGGAAGAAGTGTGTAACATCTTTGTTTGTGAAGAAATAAGTTAATGAAAACGAGGGGTTAAATCGTATATTTATAAATGTCATGTCAATATTACAGTTTTGAAATAATCTCTCACAAGGAGGCGTAACTTAACCGAGACAAATCTCAATGGTAACGTACCTATATAAATGAATTTGATACGCCAATTTGTGAACTTGCTGGTCGCATTACGAGAATTTTCATTGTAAACCATGTTTTTAAGATTTAATTTTTATAACAGAACTAGGTATACGAATTTAGACGTTATGTAATTGACCCATTACTTATTATAGCCCGCCACCGCACCATGACCATAGGACCAAATAAGTACCACAACCGTTTCACAACGCAAGAGGAAAATTAATTAAGTGAGCATTATTGATAACACACTTGTACTTCTCCACTACATTTATTATTGTACCGGTTTCGCCTTGCCGTATTCTCAAAGGTTTAGTACTACCCACATATGAAAAATTAATAATCATTGTAATATAATAGGAATTGGAATGCTCATAACTGTCAATGTAAACCTTTGTGAATGCTCGTAAGGCGATACCAATTAGGTACAATAATAAATATAAGTAGTGGAGAAGTAAAAGTGTGTTATCAATAATGATAACAATAAGGTCCACCAATTGCCATCAATCAACAGTATAAATAAAATAAAGTCAGGGTTAGTTTCTGTGATGTCAGTGTAGAAGACAAGGCAGAATTTCATACCATCGCACAGAGTTGTCAAGCCGTCAGTCTTCTCACTGACAACACAAAACCTCTCCAGTGAGTTCTGGCTACCCTACTCACCGCCGCGCCGGTAACAACACAAGGTTATTATTAGCCGCGGTATACTGTAGTGCAGCGTTACTTCACTAGTAGCTCAATTAGGTCGGGGGTTAGTCATATCCTCACTCCGTTAAAAAAATGTGTTTCCTTCTTTCTACAGTCTCGAGAACCTTTCAAGGGGGGGCGTGAAAAAATCAACTTTTAGACATTCCATTTGATTTCAACAGATTGAAACTAAATTTTGATGAACATTATTTTTATTACAATTGGCTTTCTGGAATCGGAAGTGATTAACACAGATGTATGCTTTGTGACATGAAACCGCAGACAGAAGGAACTACAAACTAAGTATTGAACGGGGTTGAACGGAGGGGGAGTTAATAGGGTTGACGGAGGTTGACACGGTCGGTCGGTCACTGACCGCATATGCCGCGTCTTCATTTACGAATGTTTTACCGTGACCGGGTCAGAAGTGCGTGTCCGTCGCGTATTCAGCTGCGTGATAGCTGAGCTTAAAAGAAACCATCGATCGATTTGTAGCCGTGTCAGCACAACTCTAGTTTGTTTGCCCATGTGTCACAAGTTGTTACGTCCACACTCAATATCATGTCTTGATGCCACGCTAACCGGTTCGATTTTCATGGCACAAATCTGGATGCACCTTTATATGCAATGATAGGTTTTTAATAGTATATAATATAGAGTGTAGCGGTGTCAGGTTGAATTTGTTTCGTTCATAACATGCTCTTTAATATATTTTTTTATGCTTTAAGGTTGACACACAAGTTTCCTTATAAATAGTACAATGTTATTAACAATTAGGTATATGAAATATAAAAGGAGTGCTTTAGGACTTGTACTATATTAACCCTGTATCACCAGTGCCATTACCGTCCTCCTGACCTGTCTCCCTTGTTATACAGTATGTTGATTATTCAATTTCAACATTTTTTTCTTTATAATCTATTTAACTTTAACATTAATCATCAGTTGCCAAACTACAGAGCAGTTCGTCGGCATCTAGTTCTAATAACTAGGTAATCAAAATTATGTAATCATCTGGTATAGTCAGCATCAAAAGCAGATGACCATTTTCAGATTTTATTAAAAAGTTTTTAAGCAAGGTAAAACTACATAAGGACTGAACATCATCCAACTAAATTCCTCACCTCAATCTCTCACCTGTACAATACAATGTTAGTTCGGACATTGGTGTGGGTTATGTGTTCACCTAACAGACATAGATAGATAGATAGATAGATTACTCTTTATTGTACACCAAAAACAAAACAAAAAATAAATACAAGAAAACACCAAGGACATAATCACTGTAAATTTGTAATACCTACTAATGTATAACGGGCAATTTTTCCTAAATAATAAAAAAAATCCAATAATTTTATTGAGTAGTTAGGTTGTAGGTAATTGTTGAATTAAATTACAATTACATTACATAATAAATATAAGTAAACTGTAATTGTTATTAAACTGAACAATGAAACGAATGTTAGGGATTAATTGTTAAATTAATTCCAATTATATTATAATACATATTCAATTAAATTGTAAGTAACTTCACATAGTTATAAATAAATTTAACATTTACCAATGAGCTAGTTTGTAATTATTACATGTTACTATTATTACAATTACAAATAAATAAATTGTAATATTACTTATATGTAAATGTGATTAAATATTTTCATTTATTCTAATATGAACTATGAGTTATTTGAAAAATAATTAGTTTTTCCCCACCAATTTCAAGTTTAACTATAATATGGAGAATTATTAATTTAATTTGTTTATACCTTCTGTAGCGTGTTCAGAGTGAGATTGTCCCATATTGACAACCTGCAAGGAAACATAGCACATCTCAATTTGACCTATTTTGAATGAGGAATGTAAGGAGAGCATAGTAGCTCTAAATATGTATGTTAGTAAGTTAGTAGTTTGCATAACATGCAATGGAATGTTCCGGAAGTATTTGTGGCTGTGGGAATTATCATTTTCTTCATGATGAGGAACTCTATAGCACATCTGAGAGCTTTTAGAAGGTTCTGGAAGGTCTGTAAATTGAATTTGCTCTGGGTTAGTACAGTGGACGATGGAAGTATGAACTGTTAAGCATTTTAAAGAAAACAAAATACATATTCTTTTGAAATACTAATACCCTGCATATTGAAATTTTTCATTATTATATTAACACCAATCCTGGTTGCAGTCAAAGCTGGGGTCTGATATTTGATAGTTGACTGTCGTCTGAACGCCGAACCCTACACAAAACCTTGGTGGGGCTTCTAGTGGTGAAGGGTGACAATTTTCAAAAGAAAAGTCCGCAGGAATCAAATTACCCTGACCTGATTCTTTGATTCTTCTTTGAATGTATTCTTTCTCTTCTTAATAAATTATTTAACATTTTCATCAAAAATTGCTCCTACTGTATTACAGTGGAATACATACCATAGAGAAATATACACTGATTACCCTACTCAGATCAGATAACATACTCAATGCTATGGTATTAGAATTATTTGTGATGTAGATAGATGGAGGAGAACCTCTGTACTATTCTTTAGCTTTGGTATAAATAATAAACCAAGTGGGATGAAAAACTTGATTTAAAACATGGTTTGAAAATTACAATACATAATTATTATAAAACTTCACTCCCTTTGCCGTTCTTTCTTCCCTTCTCATCTGTGCAATTAAATCTTTGTTTTTCTTTTTTTTCTTTCTTTTATAATATATTTGCCAACATGCGATCGGTCCTTGGACCATAAGCAGTTGCTATGAGTGATTATTTGGCGTGCTAGGCTTTCCCTTCCATTGTCAGGTAGCCTTTACTATCTCTTTTTTTTTAATTCAGGTTGTCCCATACGTGCAGCCTCTTAAGGCGTCTTATTTTGAGAACTTCAGTAAGGATTTGGGCGAGCTTATTCTCATGATGTGCAATCCAGTCCTTTTAGGATTTTGTCATGTTATTTTAAATCTTTGTAGACTACACTTCATCTTCTTTTTATGATGGCTTCTGCAGAAAAACCGCCGCAATTTCGCCGATGTCAAGTAAATGTGGTAAATGTAATATAAAAATTCTTTATGGTGAGACACCAATATTCTGCAAGAAATTCTACCTAGAGCCGATATGGCTCTGGTAGAATTTTTGATAGCCATACCAATAAATTTGTTTCAGTGTGTCCGCCTTTTTATGGTATTGGGTACTTGGGTATTGGTTTTTATGGCCTTGTAAACTACACATTGGATGTTGATGTGGTTTGTCACTGTCATTATTTACAAAAGGCTCATGAAAACCAGGTGCACAGGATGCACGGCCCCGCCAACGTATTCTGTCTATGCTAGTGAGCAAATTTATTTTAATTGCCGTTAAATTAAACATTGTTTTATGATTTCTGCGGAAGTTGTGAGGGCTGAAGGATAGATATATTGCAAAATATATTTGTCATCTAGCTTTCCTTTAGGATTTTATGATTTGAATAAATACCATAATATTAATTCACTAACTTAAGATAAGTCTTTATAACTAACAAATCATCATTCTCTGAACCTTTTCCCAAATCACAGGTGAGCATGAATTTTGACTTATTAAACCTATTTTGATTGTCTGCGACCTGACTTGTATAAAAAAAAACAATTTTCAACCTTTTCAAAGTTTTTGTCTTACCATATTCAAAAATAGAATTTATTATTTTTTATCACATCAGTAGATGAAGTTGTAATCAGACTAAAAGATTCTTTCCAAATTCAAATTATCACTAATTATATTTTGTAAGGTGAATGTGATGCTAAAACAGGTGCTAAGTGCAAAAAGACATTGTGTGTACAGGTACAAGCTTTAGAACTTTTAGAATACACAAGAAATATTTACAAAGTGGTACAATATAGAACCATGCTTGCTTATAGAATAAAATTAGGATGCCCACTTCATATTACATATAATGACTTAGGAGACCACCATTTTTCTTGTCTACCTGTCAGTAATGGTCAGCTTTTCCTTGATACTCTAGATAGTGCCTTATTATCTATATGCAAATCAAAAACTTGTGTGAACAGGGGTCCTTACTAATACATTTAACAAATAAATACATCTAAACCTACTATTTAGAAATTTCCTCCAAAAATTTAACAATCATTGCATAAACCCTTCATAGGCCGAGTGAGATACCTACATATCTGTCCAATACAAGAGGAGAAAGTGAAAGTTATGTCTAGGTTACAACTTTTTAAAATTACCAATTAACTTTTTTTTTATTAATTGGCTATGCCAACAAGCTCAATAATTGAGTAAACCCTGCTGGGTAGTAAGAAATTAAAGAGATCAGAGCTATTTCAGCACGCATTTTTTAAAAGTTCACAAACAGCGATAGTAACACTACTTAAGAAATACAACGTGCGGAAACGAGCTTAACAGAAATTACTATTTTGAAGTATGCGAGTAAGTGAACAGGTTCATGGATGTTTAGGCAGATTTCATCATTAACCAAGCCTTACTACGCAGTAAACTTCTTAAAAACTGAGTAATACACGTAACAAAAAATCAATTGAAACAAAATGACGAAAGTACAAGGTCATATTCTAGTTATCAATCATGGTGTTGCGGACTCAAAATGTATGTACATTTAAGATATGTTGATTACGCCTATTTATTAATAAAATATAACGAAATTACTTACCTGGTTTGGATGATAAATATTACACTTTTCAGGCCGGTGAAACACGCTGTGACAAGCAACTCACGCACCGCGACAGACAAGAATGACAGATTGAAACCAGTGTGACCAGATTGTTATCTAGCAAAATTTACCAAAAAATATTTAAATTGCATGGTTGCTTTTATACAAAGGCCAAAGATACTACAAAAATCCAGATTATATTCCATAAGTAATGTAATGCTCTTGCCCTCACTAGCTTTGAAAGCATTCATTGATTTGATTGATTATCTAGTTTATTACTTAATATACCTACTTAGGGTATATAATCAATTGGTTTTCAAAATCATCAGGAGATGGCGCTAGCATAACTTTTGGTACTTTTATAATTTGCATTTTGGAGCGAAGCCAATTTAGCAACTGTCTGTGGCAAGAAAGAACTGACCGAATGTTTTAATTTGTTTGATTTGATTGCTGTTTTTGAAGCGTTGAAGTTTGTTTGTACTCAAAAAGTTGATACCTACATAATTTTATGTAGTACATTGAAGTAAATACAATAATATAATCTTTGTATTCACCATTCAGTAACTATACTCTGTCTAATTTAGGATGATAATTTTGACAGTTCACGTCTATGAAGTAACGTATTTTTATAAACAAATTAATACCTCTAAAATTATCGTAATTCATAGACAAGTACCGCCCACTTATCGTAGAGTAGTGCCTTGCAAGAATACAGCATAATTGACTGTAGACAGATGAATCGAATAAATCGAACATAATCTATTAATTTATGAAAATAATTTTATGTTTAAGTACTTATCTACTACAATTTTGGTAATAGAATTAACTAGATATAATATAAAACATAAATATTATACTATAAATGGCAGTAACTGTAGCAATTATCAATCTATATTTGCAGTAAAGTGCGATTAGGTAATGCCGCGCCGCACTAATGAAGTGTCACCTTAAGTAAACAAATATTTATAAAATTATAATACCCTAAGTACATAAAATAATAAGAAATAAATGTTTTACTATTTGTGTAACATCGATACCATATTCTACGGGAACGATAATCGAATATCGAATAGCTTCATTTACGATTGTACTGTATGGGGTACCCTACTTAGACCTGTCAAAATTATCATCCTATATTTGACAAAGTATAATATTCAAATATGCGGAGAACATATTTTGCCCATAAATTAGGGAACACTACTAGATGCAATACCACACTCTTCTCAAAAGGACCGGCCGCGTCATCTAGTGCGTCTTTAGGAAAGCTATAAATACCTTATAGAAAACTGCACATTACGTATATCTAGCACTTTTTGGAGAAAAAAAGATTTTTCTTTTTAATTTGGTCACATTAATGTAAGTTACAGCCATAGATACTAGACAGCAGTATTTTTTAAATTCATAAATATCTTGTGGTTGTGTTGAATGTGTTGCATTCTGTTATGACAGTTGCGATTTGTGTTTTGTGAGTCTGTGTCATACTGTCAGTGCGGCAAACAAATTATACCAACAAAAAAATTGGAAACCGGAGATATTTTGTGGGAAATTTTAAATTTTTTTGTTTCATCAGCATATTGAGAGAACTGAAAAATAACGAAAATGTCAACGAATATAACTGAAATTGGATCACAAAAAGTGCGGAACTTAGCTAACGGAGAGGTGAGTTCAACAAGTTCATTATTTTAATAGAAATCTTTAACGAGAAATATTGTTATTGTTTTTTATTCAGATTACATAAGCATTGCGGCATAGTAATAATTAAATTATTATGCTATGTCACGTATCATTGAATAATGAGCTATGCTATGAAGACTGTTTCGTAATTTAGTGCATCATTCGCGTCGCGTGTGATATAACTATTAAGTTTTCAGCATATCGCTGTAAGGGAATTGTTCGAATTTCGTACAAAAGATCGCCATTAAAATAACGATTGGTGAGAAGCAACTGAGTAAAATATACACTCCTCATAGTGGGAATTAGTGTAAGAATTGGGACATATTTTATCCGTAGCGCAGGAGTTAGAACAGTTTCTTTTAAGGAACTGATTTAAGTTTCAACTTCTCGAATACGTAATTGGAGGGCCCTCGCGACATTGGTATATAAGGATCTATGTACAGTCAGCACCAAAAGTTAGTGTGAAAATGATTACTTATTGTTGATTAACATTTTTATAGATAGATAGAGCCCATTGGGTAAATAAACAAGAGAATCTTTGCCTTCACTTTTGATGAGACCTCTAAAACATTATGTTAAAAAATTTATGATTATCATCGACATGTGACACTGACTATACATTGTCTTTTAACTTCACAAGCGACTTTTATCTGCTATCATTAAAAAAAAATATGATAAGTGGTTTCAAATAATAACCTTAATGTAAGTAATCTTCTCTGATATTCTACACAGTGCTATCTAGACCCAAAATAAGCATAGTTGTGATTGTATTATGGGGTCTAGAATCAACATTTTTGGTGTAGAAACATAGCTTATTTAAAAGTCATTTTAGTTACACTATTTATAACTCAAGAATGACTATACCGATTTGGCTGAAAATTCGTAGGGAGGTAGTTTACAACCAGAAGACAGCCATAAGTAACTTGTAGGGCCTTAGTTAAATAGAAGGTGTAGCAGGAACGGTATCAGAAATACCTGTGAAAATTTAAGAAAATGAATAGAAGCTATAGCATGAAACAGGATGTGAATTCCAAGAGGGGGGAAGAATTAGCAGTACAAAGTAACCTGGGGCAGCTAGTATATTGTACATAGAAACACCCAGACCAATGCCAATATGAAATACATATGCATGCATTCAAGTATTTGCACTGTACAGGAATATAAATAATAAATATTCTAGGACAATCTACACAACACTACCTAGACCCATGGTGAGAATAGCTTAATTAGCTTGTGTTATGGGTTCTAGAATGCGGATAAACATACTTATTTTTTGTAAATACATACATATTATACATAGAAACACCCAGACCAATGCAAATGTTCATCCACTCAGTGCAAATCAAATATTTGCACTGAGCGGGAATCGAACCCACACCTCTTGCGTAGCAGTCGCGTTCACTACCGCCACACCACAGAGGTCAATATATATAGGATAATTATTTTAAATTCTCATAATTTATAAAACTACAAGTGCATAAATCCAATCTTATCATTTAATATAATTTTTGCATTACAATAATAATGCTTATATGAAGTAATATAATTTAAACTTCCTGATATTATATTAATGGATGCAATCGATTTGAATTTGTGAATAATAATCTTGAATACAAGACACAATCATTGTTTGTTCATCATTTATCTGATTAAGTTGAAGGTTGGGAGATAATAGAACTGAAATTATTGAGAGTTGGTAGATATTGACGATTTATTTAGTTTTTTGTAGCTTAACATCGCAGCGTTATATGCGTGTTATGCTAACAACCGCGGTAGCCTTGTGGGTAATGGACTGCTAAGACGGTCGGGTACGATCCCAGGTTTACCATGGCACACACCAATGATTTTTCGATGCTTTTCGAAGTTATGTGTGTATTAAGATTTAAAGTTGGCCAAATCCCTTCAAACAAAAAAAATCGCATCGAAATCCGTTCAGGGGCTCTAGGCAAAATGCATTCATTCCGAATCTACATTCGTCATCGCTCTGAAAATGTATGGGAATGACATTTGTTGTCGGAATCGCATCACATGACATTCGACCACAAATGCCACTCATACATTTTCAGAGCGATGACGAATGAAGATTCGGAACTAATGCATTTTGGCTAGAGCCCCAGTAGTTTTTACGTCCAGCGCGGACAAACAAACTTTTTACAATTAAGTATATGATATTTGTTAATTTAACTTTTTTAGGCTTAGTTGCTCCAACTACCTGTTAAAGTTAAGGTTAGTAACAGTAACAGTAACATTGATTCTCGTGGTTTGGCTAAATGTGTTGCACCAGTGTATTTATTAGCTTGGTTAAAGTTATCTTTTCGATAGAATTTAACGTTTGAGCGTGGCCAGTTAAAGTTAGCGTCAAGTTATGACGTGATTTTAACAATAGTCAAATGGTGCAACCTGTTTTATACCTGAAAGGTACTTTAACTGCACTGTTAATGTTAAAGTACAATCGTGCAACCCAGCCTTAACTATTTTCCGTTTCAGTTAGTGGAGCTCAAGAGTTTCTGGGAGAATCAAAATGTGGCTATCGTATTCTTCCGTCGCTGGGGATGTATGCTGTGCAGACTATGGGCCAAAGAGGTAATGTATTTGATTTTTATATTTTTTTAGGTAAAAAGCAGTTGCACTTATTTGAAGCGTCCCACTATGTTTTATGAGACCCATTTTTCGGACATCCCGTTTTTATTGTAAAATCTGATAGACATAATCATTTGAACGTTGTATAACGAATTCCCGTTTAGATACTATGTTTAGTTTGTGCTAAAAAAAATTCCAAAGTTCTTAATAATCGTGACTCGAAATTTAGAAAAAAATTAATTCAAGTCAAAATAAGTGCAATACGTAATTATGATGTAAGAAGCATTGATAGGAAATCTAATACTGCATATTTTAAACTTCAATCGACGAGCGTAACCCAGTCAGATCCGGATTTATACGTGTTTTCAGGTTTTCAGTTTTTCCTATTTTTCTCAAAAGTTCCATCGTTTTGGGATAAACTATCTATACCAAAATAAAGTTATTTACTTCCTCTATGTGCCACGTCAATTTCACGTCCCAATTCCATGGAAGTCAGGTGCTACAGATTTTTAAAGATTCACCCGGATTTTTCATCATTAGGGTTGACACATTTTCAAATAATGACTTTTATACGGATTTGATAAAAATAAAAAATATTTTTGGAAATATGCTAGTAATCTGCTTTTTTATTATCATATTACATAAAAATCGATGGAAATTATGACTTTTTGTATTACAAGCTTTTATTTAGTTTCATGATCTTAATGTTTATCATACATTTTTTAAACTTTAATTTAACTAATTTCTCGGTTACTGATTGAGTTGACTTTTTGCATATACGTATAAATTGCGTGACAATGCAATGTTATGATGAAATGGCGCTGATCTGATGATAGAGCTGGAAGGTGGCCAAGGGAACTTAGCAATGAAACGAAACAACGTCATCGAGTTTGGGTTCATACAAATGGTCTAATGATGTAGTTGGAAGATGTGACACGTAGACAAATAATATATGGTTAATTATTGTTAAACCTTAATTATATTCATTAAATATTCATATTTCTTAAATGGTTAAAATAATTATTATTTTAATTTTATTCTTATTATTAACAAGAACATAGTAAAACTTGTTGTTAAAAGGTGTTTTACAATTTTATTTTTAGACTAGAAAAAAAACTGGTTATAGAGAATATCCCAGAAACTAACATTTTTAGTATCCTATGATATAATTACCAAATTATTTAATGAAAGAAGTAATTTTTTGAGATTTGTATATGTAGTACGTAAAAATAACAACTAGCTCGGCGGTCATCAGTACACCGTGATCATGGCGCTTGCAACAGCGCCGAAATATCGGTTATTCAAAGAAATAAACAAACATGGTAAATATCCCGATGAATTTAATAGTGAAATTGCATTCGGTCAGAAAAGTGACAACCCTAACAAAAATAGTAAATTTGATTTATCTTCTGACTTCCATGGAATTGGGATGTGAAATTTACGTGATGTGTAGGGGGTATAATGATAATAATTTTAATATAGGTAACTTTTCCCAATACGGTGGAATTTTCGAGAAAATTGAATAAAACTAAAATCCTTAAAATACGTATAAATCTGTTTCTAATAAAGCTACGACTTTTATTTGGAGCCCTAAAAGTGCAGTATGAGATGTACTCTCAATGAACCAAACATGACTTTCACGTATCATGGCTAGTTTAGGCGTAATATTCATTTTTATTTATATCCGGGTGAAAAAATCGGCATTTTCAAAAAAATATATCTCAAAAACTAGGTGTGCTAGCGACATGGGGATTAAAAATCATACATTATAATGATAATATCTATAAGATTTTACAATAAAAACGAGATGTCCGAAAAATGGGTCTTATAAAACATAGTGCGTCCGTATAATTTGTGGTTAAGGAGTCGGCCTTACGATCAAAAGGTCCCGGGTTCGAATATTAGCCAACTTGGATACTCAACATAATAGACACTAGCTGCAAATCTAAAGTCACACTCTTCACTCGATGCAATTGTAAGTAAATTAGCGCTAATTTTCCAATTACGGGCTATTAAATATGGCGGATGATTCCCTATGTTAATGACACGAGTCACGAGTGCGCATGCGCACCTACGTACAGTGGGTTACAAAAGTTCCTGGAAAATTTGATAAAAATATTGTATGAAGTGATGTCACTACACAACTACTAGTCTTAGAAGCTACTGGATAATCATCATTCTATGAACCTTTTCCCAACTCAGTTGGGGTCGGCTTTCCATTCTAACTGTGATGCGGCTGAACTTCGATATTTTCCGTGAAGCGACTGCCATCTGACCTCCACAACCAATGGTCCAATGACCAATGGCGATATCGAAGTTCCAAGTTGGACTTTTGAGGGCTCCAACTACCCGTAACGACTGTCATAGATGTTTGTATGGCAACCGGGACTGACGGGTTAACGTGCTCTTCGAGGCACGACCAGACCAGTGCAAACAGCCATATTCATGCATACAACTTTTTGCACTGAGCGGGGATCAAACCCGCGCCCCGTGCGCTAGGCTACTGGATAATATATCTACTTATTAATGTAATTAAGTTTAGGTTACTACATGCAATGCACTGTCTGTCTGCTTAACAGTGGCTGTCGATTTGATTAATGGCGGTGGAAAATTTATTACACATGTACCTATCTGCCTTATCACTTGAAAACAGTAGGTAATTCATTTTTATGCTCATATCTCATAGATGTACTCATTTACTATTAGTGAAGTGTAGTAGTACCGAGATAACGAAACGATAAAAATATAAACCGGATATTTGTCTAGCATTGATTACGGATTTAATTAAAAATATTAGATAGTTGCCGGTATTTTTATTTAATATAGCTATAGCCCGCGGCTCCGCCCGTGTAGATATCGATTATCGCGTTGTTCGACTCTACCCGATTCTTTACCTGCCTCTCTATACTACTTCTCCTTGCTGTCATGACATCGGAAATAGTTAGCGATATTAGCGCCAATGTATAGAAATCTACCGAATCTATTGAGATTTATGATTATTGCTCCGCTCCCTTGGATGGTAGCGTGATGATATATAGCCTAGTTACTCCTAAATATTGTAGCTTTCCATTGGTGAAAGAATTATTGAAATCGGTCCAGTAGTTTCGGAGCCTATTCGTTACAAACAAACAAATCTTTCCTCTTTATAATATTAGCGTAGACTAGCATACCCGCGCAACTTCGTCTGCGTCACCCCGTTTTTGCAACATTTTTCACTTCTGCTCTTCACCAGTTGGTTGTAGCATGATGTTAAGTATATACATATACATATAAACCTTCCTCTTCAATCACTCTATCTATCAAAAAAAACCACATCAAAATCCCTCCGTTGCGTAGGTAGTTTTAAAGTTTCAAGCGTACAATACAAAGGGACATAGGGATATAGGGACAGAGAACACGACTTTCTTTAAAACTATGTAGTGATTTAGGTCGTTCAATTGCTCGAAGCGAATGGGTGTCGACCAAAGCATGATGGCCGCCGTTACAGATACTGTCCCTGGAACGGTGGTACCCACACTGGCTGCCTCGACAGTTGAAAGGACGAAGGATAGGATGAAGGAAATACGTAAGCTGGTAAAGAATTCCAGAACTTAATGGTATAGAAAAGAGTCGCCGAACCACTTAGTTCTTGCTGGAATTGTTTGTACCGTATGTGGGTGATATCTAAGCCCCGCACGCGTTGTACGAATGGGGGGAGTGGAACCAGATGAACGAACTCAGAATATAGCCATGATATAGCCGGTGACCCCAATTACGTCACAAAAGGTGTATTTTGAGTATAGTATGGGGAACTACGGCGCCGCGGGGCAGTGGAGGAAGTCAAATCCACCAATCATATATTATGTGCGTGAGAACCTCATTTTTCTCGCGGCTTCGTGTTGACCTGTATGCTGGGGACTATATACAGTCAGTGTATGGGGAAAAGGAGGCGCGCATCACAGGCGACTTGCCGCAGAACGAACTCTATCCTCCATGAGTGTGGGCCTGATAGTGACGGGTTGAGCCGTGCAGAAGTAGATTTCGACATCGCGGCGGCGCGCGGCGCTGTGATGCGTACCCTCCCTACCCAGGGAAAGATAGGGATACCATAGTCTCTTAGAGGAGGTAGGACACGACGGTATATCCGTCACAATCGAGCAGTCCGACTGGGGAAGTACCTCCACCCTACAGAATATCGCCGTTTAATAACCATGTGTTGTGTTTTCGGTGGTGAGTAGGGTAGCCAGAGCTCTCTAGAGAGGTTTTGTGTTGTCCGTGGGAAAATCAAAGGCTTATCCTACATCTTTTGCGCTGACGACACAGAATGTCTCTGTTCTTACAGGGGTTGCGGCACGAGTGTTATTCCTCTGGTGTTACACGCGCCCATAGGCCACGGTAACCACTTACCATCAGGTGGGCCGCGTGCTGGTGCTTGTCTGCGACCTAAGTTGTATAAAAAAAAAGTCTCAAACCCGAGAGGATCTTCGATGGGTGGTTAGTCAGTAACTGATAGCCCGAGATGGCCGTACGGTTTTAGTCGGTTCGAGTCCGACATAACTTCCCCCGCTGACTCCGGCGGTGGGGTTCAGCGAAAAAAACCGTTAGAGCGCGATTAAATAGCAATATCCAAACATTTTCACAAACTTTCACATATAAAATATGTACAATTAGTAGGATTTCAATAGACTTATTATATCACACTTAGATTTTATGCAAGCGATGTGTGAAGCGTGAAAAGCAGTTAATAATTTTTATTGTGCATTGCGTGTATTCTATCACTTAAAGAAAACTTTCGTAATAAGCGTAGGTATTGTGCTGTGAAACTATCTCTGTGAATTTCCCACGTCATTTGTGTGATTTGTGATATTGGAACTGGACATAAAAAGTAGATAAATGTGTATATCCCCGAAGGGTGGAAGGTGCTACCACACACATTTCACCAGTTTATGTTTAGGTTCTAATGTAATAGGTTGCGAGCCTATTGCCATTAACCGGGCACTTATAAACCTGCGATAAATACACACATAACTTCGAAAAGCATCGAAAAGTCATTGGTGTGTGCCATGGTAAAACCTGGTATCGAACCCGAGACCTCGTCTTAGCAGTCCATTACCAATACCACTAGGCTACCGCGGTACTTATGCATTTATCTTTCTGACAATAGCCTTCCAAGAACATCTGGCTATAACTTACTTATCGTTGGAGATGCCTGTCCCGTCTCACTGTATACTGTCATCATTCTCTGAACCTTTTTCCCAACTCAGTTGGAGTCCGCTTTCCAGTCTAACTGTGATGCGGCTGAACTTGACGACCTCCACTGTTGACCTCCACTCCAATGACCAATGGCGATATCGAAGTTCCCAGTTAGACTGGTTGGACTTTTAAGGGCTCCAACTACCCGTAACGACTGCCATAGATGTTTGTATCTCAACCGGGACCGACGGCTTAACGTGCTCTCCGAGGCACGACCAGACCAGTGCAAACAGCCATCTTCATGCATACAACTTTTTTGCACTGAGCGGGGATCGAGCCCGCGCCCCGTGCGTAGCAGTCGCGTGCACTGCCGCCACGCCAAGGAGACTGTCAAATACACTGTATATTGTATAGTAACTATTGTCTTACAGCTGGCAGAAATCTCTCCGGTCCTGAACAAGCACAACATAAAGTTGATCGGCGTCGGCGTAGAAGAGGCTGGCTCTAAGGAATTCGTGGAAGGGAAATTCTTCGATGGAGGTAATTTGAGAAAATAGCTTTGCTTCTGATATATTTTTTTTGTTCTTTTTTTTTATACCACTTAGGTGGCAGACAAGCACACGGCCCACCTGATGGGAAGCGGTCACCGTGGCCTATGGACGTTTGCAACCTACACATGTGCTGCCTACCTTAAATGATAAGATTAAAGTAACTAAGTAAATATCACTGGCGAGGGGTCCTTATAAGTCGATTACTTCCGGCTTCCCAAATGGATCACATGGTGCAGGGTGAAATGGGTCGAGGTTAGTTTTTTATCACCGGTTTTTAGTTAAAATATTGTTGCACACATTCTACACAGAGCGCTTTTTGTACAAAGCGTTTTTTTTCGATGCTTTTCGAAGTTATATGCGTGTATTTATCGCAGGTTTATAAGTGCCGACTAATGGCATTAGGCTCGCCACCTTGGGACCTAAACATAAACTGGCCAAATGTGGGTAGTACTAGCACCCCTTCGGGGATATAGGCGCCAGATTATGTTATGTTATGTTTTTTTTTCGGTCTCAGAGCGCGATGGCGCCAATTAACCAATTATAAATTATATAAAACTAATTAAGGCACTATCTCCTAAAAGTAATATTATTTTAATCTTAATTTACTGTCATTTTGTGGTCCGTTCCGTCCATGGAAAACAAAAAACAAGTGGAAGTGTGATGTAGTCGGTGCACGCGTGTCATTGGTGTGCGTATTTACGCAACGAAGGATAAATTGGATAATATGAGCCATTTTGTAAGAATACGTCTAAACTATTTCGTAAATATACAAGCTTGTTCGACCCAAAGTATGAAATGCCATAAATACTTTTCCATCTATAGCAAAGTAATCGATATTTTGAGCGGTTGAAAAAAAAGTGACGTCATCAAGGGTAGTAGTGTTATTTAATTAAAATGAGTCAAAAAGTATCTCTTACTGTAGTGGATGGATGTTTAATTTGTTAGAATTTACAATTGTCTTACAAGAATACATAAATATCGATGAGCAACAACGATTGGAGTTCGAATCACACTACGAAAGTAAATTAAGATTGAAATAATATTACTCACCAAAAAACAAGTTTTAAATATATTTAATAAATAAAATGAATACATGTTTATTGCAAAACTTCAGAAATAGTAGCACTAGCATGAACTCCTATCGAATTCGTAATGTAAAGGTTTCGAGAGAACGGAGCATTGTGATTGGCAGTCTGCCTCTTGTGAACCTGTGTGCGTGTGTAGCCCGCCAAACGCAATGCTCCGTTCTGACGATACCTTTACATTACGAATTCTATAGTATTTCGTGCTAAGGCTACTGTATGCGCCCACCAAATATTAATATTTATAGAACTTCCATAAAGGTCAGTATTGCATTCTTTACAAACACACACACAAACACTAATCTGATTGAAAATTTGCGAAAAACTAAGACCTGTCGGAACACAATTACTTGTTTTTTTTTTCTAATATCACGCCTATATCCCCGAAGGGGTAGGCAGAGGTGCTAGCACCCACATTTCGCCAGTTTATATTAAGGTCCCAATGTAATAGGTAGCGAGCCTATTGCCATCAACCGGGCACTTATAAACCTGCGATAAATACACACATAACTTCGAAAAACATCGCAGTCTTGTTTTATATAATGTAGATATCGAGACAGTCTCAAACAGGTTATTAACTAGTTTTAAACACATTTGCGTTCACATTTTGAAGGTTGCGACTTCTTGCCACTTTTAAATACATACCTACATATTGAAAATAGGTAAGACCTGGTAGGACCCCAGTCGTTTTATTGACATTTTGGTTGTTATATGCGCAAGATTTTTAACGTGGGCCATTTTATTTTAACTATAACATAACCTCGCCTATGTCCCCGAAGTGGTAGGCAGAGGTGCTAGCACCCACGTTTCGCCAGTTTATGTTTAGGTCCCAATATAATAGGTGGCGAGTCTATTGCCATTAACCGGGCACTTATAAACCTGCGATAAATACACATATAACTTCGAAAAGCATCGAAAAGTCAATGGTGTGTGCTATGGTGAAACCTGGGGTCGAACCCGAGACCTCGTTCAGCAGTCTATTACCCATACCACTAGGCTACCGCGGTTATTTTAACTATAAAGAATTACAAATCTTTGTGAAGCGGCAAAAGATAAGATGATTACTGAACATTTAATCTCTTACAGATCTGTATTACGTAGATAATCTTTCTACATATCAGCTGCTCGGCTTCAAGAGATTCAATGTCGTCAGCATTATTACGTCACTGTTTTGGAAGCAGTCTAGAGAGGCTATTTTCAAGGGTCGTGGCATGGGTAAGTTATAATTTTGGAGTACCGGGTAAAATAGGGTGAATGGAGATCGAAGGGTGGATAGAAATAAAATGATCAGCTAAACTTTGTAGTTATTTTCTTTCAAGCGAAAATTTGGACTAGTTTATAGTAATACCAGAATCATGGAATATGCTTAATTAAAATTTTGTGAAAGAATTATTTGGAATATTCCATTGACCATTTTATTTCTATTCACCCCTGAATCTCTATTCACCCCGTTTTATGGTGTTATGCGTTTTTTGTATGAAAAAAAATTACATGGAACTCAGGTCATCGTCGCCGAACGCTTGGGCTTCAGTTCACAAGTTCCGCTTAGTTTTTAGCTCGGTAGTCCCCAAAGACCGCGCTGCATGTTTTTATAGAAGACTAGGTTTTACCTGAGAGTTCATTGTATTATATTTATTATTGGTGATGTACTAATTCCGTCAGTGTACCAATTTTTGATTAGGAAAGATTCATTTTAATAATTGCAGTCATTTTTCCGTGGCTGGCCAAAGTGGAAATAGCAGGCCAAAGCGTCCAAATATTGGGAGAGGTCTATTTCTAGCAGTGGACTGTGTTAGGATAAATTGATTGATTAAGTTAAAATGTAACTACAAACCATACTTATTTTTAATTCATTCAAAGAAATAATAGCCTAGCAAACTGACAGGTCTGGATTCCGATTTAGTCGGCGATGGGATGCAAAATGGCGGCGCATTACTAGTACTAAAAGGCGGGAAGATTATGTACCACTTCGTGGCAATCGGACCGGCCGATCGTATGCCGAACACGGATATATTGGAGGTTATACCCATCCGATACGAGTGTGGAAAGAGCTTGACTTATTGTTTCGTATTAATATTAATAAATATACGTGGCTCAAATTATATTTGAGGAAGTTTTGTCTTTTTCTATTGTGATTAATAACATTACAAAAATAAACAATAATTGAATATACAATAATTGAAATCAGAATTTAAATCGGAAAATCGGTTAACACAGGTTCAAGTCCCGACTTTTTCCGATTTTAATTTATATAAAAAAGGTAAGACCTACCTACCTTTTGGAAAAAAAAATTCGTTAGATGCCATAAAACCACCATTTTGTGTTTTTCACCAATATATTTATTCGTCATCAAAATCAATTCAGCCGTTTAGACGCCACAGAATTTTGAAAACTGTGTTTAATGTTTTTCTTAATATTTCGGTTTAAAATTCTATTTAACGTTAGAAAAAGATAAAACTAACTTAACAAATTACGGTCAGATGTTTCGGAACGAAAAAGCTTAATAAAAAAGCTACAAAATATTTCAACGCTCTTTCCATAGTTGTAGCGTAGCATTTGTTCTTTTTGTAACATTAGGCCTAGGAGGTGATTTGAAAGGCGATTGGGTGCAAACCGGAGGGGCCTTGCTGGTCCAAAGAGGCGGGAATCTGCTCCGCCATTTTGTTCAAACCGGGCCCGGGGACCATTTGGCCAATAAGGATATTTTAAAGGTTCGTAGATTGTCAATGAAAGATTAAATTAATTTTTTTTCATTTTGTCTCCTCTGGGCCTTGTCGTCGTGATCATCATCATCATCATCATCATTTGACCACATTGAATCCCAATTGAGGAACCAGCTAGCTGATAAGGTTGACTTGAACCCCGAAGATGTTAATAGGACCTCACATTTCTGGCCCTTTACAGCACATTACTAGTTTGGGACTGAAGTAAATTTTTAAAAAAGCTGCTGTGTATATTACGATAGCGCCATACAGGTCGAATAATTTTATATTAGTTTAGCCGATATTCACTAGATGGCTTTAGTCTGCCACTAGAATAGATAAAATATCATATTCTCAGAGAATTGAGATCATAAAATAAATCTGACAAAATGTCGATGCAAGATGCAATACATTACTGTTTAGTGCTAGTGCCTAGCCCCGTATCTACCTACCTAACCTTGAAACGAATTCCATATTGTGCTAATACCTGTAACTATGAGTTTAGCCAATTTTCACAAGATGGTTTTAGTATATTTCTATCACTAGAACTCTTTTATAAGCTACATATGAGAGTTGATTTACCATATTCGCCGAGAGTTGAGACCATAAAATATAGCTGACAAAATGCTGTGCTAGTATCTAACCTAGCCTATAGTGCACGGCATCTAACTTGGCAAGGTTTTGTAGTAGTTGGGGTAAGTTCGCGCATCGTACACTTAGAGGCACAAAAAGTGCCTGTCATTCTATTCATTCACCAGAATGCCATCATTTATTTTGAATCATATCAGCTTTACCGCAAAATAGACCCAAAATCGTTTCAGATGCGCTGATGGTCATGCCAAGTTACGTGCCGATTTCTGTACCTAGCCTTGAAACGAATTCCGTATTATGCAAATATTCGTAACTACACTACAGATCAAAAATACACCGGTCTGTAGTGTTTTCTCAGAATTCCAGGTGGTAACATCACTTACAGAACGCCTATCATTTACCATCATCATTTCAGTCATAGGACGTTCACTGTTGAACATAGGCCTCTTCCATCAATCGTCAAAGAACCCAACGAAAAAGAATGAACTAGATTATCAATGTAAGCGTTTTTATGTTTCAGCATTTCGGCCTGGAGAATGAATACAAGCCGGAAACTATGGCCAACAAGAAACACGACCCGGCAGAGTGCGCTGTGCCTGCTGTACGTATATTCTATCTATAGGTATATAGGTCATTGAACTATTGGTTGTGGAGGTCAGATAGCAGTCGCTTCACGGAAAATATCGAAGTTCAGCCGCATCACAGTTAGACTGGAAAGCCAACCTCAACTGAATTGCAATCGGTTAAGTAAAACCAAAGTTATGATTAGTAATATAGAATTTTAGTTGCGCAGATGGCGCTTAGGTCGCGATAACCGACAGCCACGCGGACGGAGCCGCGGGCATAGGCTAGTGTATTAATAAATGTATATCCACAATCTAGAACCCACAACACACACTAGTTAAATACTTACCACGTGTCTGGATGACTTTCGTTGTGTAAATTTTCCTAGAATATAATAGAATGTAATAGTTGCAGCGGCAAATGTTTTAATTCTCTAATTTTTATACAAATATTTATTAGTTTATTTCCTCTTTATTTCATTTACATACATATTCCTTATATTTTTAAATACATAAAAAAAAACAAAATTAAACATATTTAAAAATATAAAAAATAGTAGCCCACCGGTATCGGGTACAGGGACCAAGCTACCGGAGGTTAGGGCTCCAGAGAGAGGAACCTCCTCACAATACGTGCCGTGTCGAGGAGTACTGCCTTCTGCATCAAGCCCTTGACCCAACTGCCTAACGCGAGCCTCTTGAGATGTTGGTCGAGGCTCTTGGCAATCAATCCGTGAACTGATACGACAATCGGCACAATAATTGCTGAATCAACATCCCACATGTCGACAACCTCGTGAGCCAAGTCCAAATATTTTATTTGTTTATCTTTTTCGGCTTTCACGAGATTATCATCATGGGGAATGGTAACATCAACAATTATTGCGAGACGCTCTGATCGATCAATCACCACTATATCAGGCTTATTGGCTACAATAGTCCTGTCAGTGATGATTGATCAATCCCAGTACAATGTGGCACGGCCATTTTCAAGAACTGGGTCGGGCACATATCTGTAATACGACACCTCCAAATCTACAAGTTAGTTTATTTATTATTAGTTTTTTATAGAATTAGTTTAGCGATTATTGTATTAATATTTTAGACTACTGTCTATACAGTTTAAACATCATCATCATTATCATCATCATCTTCATCATCATCATCATCATCATCATTCAAAATTCATGTATTCTGTATAGACCACTAAAAGGAACTTCAAAATGTCAATATCAAAAATATTTTATAAATTGTAAGCAAATGGATCACTCCCCGATTCGAAACGCGGTCACGGTCTGAGAAGAAACTCAGCGGTGTTTTTATTTGGTCTATTTATAAACATTTACATAATCTAGATACAGATACAGATAGGTACTCATCATCATAATCATCATCATCATCATTTTCATTCATACATATATTATAATATTTAGAACCATCGTAGTTAGACCAACTAATATACATGTTACAAATTCTCAATTTTTCAGACAGAAGCAAAGTTCTAAGACTTGGCTGAGGAATTTGCAAGACTATTCTATAGCGCCCATCCACACTATATGGACAGAGAGGCGATGTAAGAGCCACACCTGGGTGTAGCGACCGATCCATTGACTGCTTCGTTAGAACACAACAACTGTAAGACTGAAATAAATCTGTAATGTATGCTGTATGCTGCAGAAGTTTGTAGACAGCTCAATCTAGTTTTACAAAATGAAAATAGATGGCGTTACCAAACGCATCCATAACCTCTCGTACTCGACCATAGACTAAGGACTAGTAACTAGACTCGTTATCAGCGTATACGAGAAAGGAGGAGCAATTGTTTTTTTTTATTGCCAGGTTATAAATTTTGCAATAAAACTAGGGAGATCTCCAGAGTTGTCCTCGAAATATTCTCCATCGTTTTATATGACACTTGTTTTATATGAAAAAATTGACATTGGCAATTAATAATTTTGTAATACATTTACCACTTGATATTGGCAAAATTACGACGTATCTGCTTGCAAAAAATATCATCCTGAGAAGAAAAAGAAACTTGTTTAAACTTGTTTGAGACATTCTCAATATATGTATAAAGCTACTTTCAAACATGTTTACAACTCATTTCTTGGTGTACACGAGGGGTTATAAAAAAGAAAAAAGTTGGCAATAAATCCATTTATTCATAGAAAAATGAAGATTTATTAGTAATTAATACATTGGTGATTACTAGTGTATTACTTACGTACTAGATGGCGTTACTTCCTACGATTTTAGTTCAAATTGTCCCCAAACTTCTGCAACTAACTTTTGCAGCTGTACTTGTGGTATGGTGAAAATTTTTTTTGAGTATAAAATCTGTGATTGTGTTTTGTTACAAGTCTAGTAATAGCTTCAATATTGTCATTTTAAATTTTATACCAATTATTTACTAATAATAATTCGAGTTATTAATGTATACTTTAATAAAATTAGTACGATATTAGTTAAAAAGCGCCACTATATTGTGATTTTTAACCATTTAAGTAACATACAAATAATTTAAAATAATTAATAAACAGTAGGCAACACACTAAAGAGAAAATATAGTTAAAAATGTGTAATAATTATATTTCACTCAAAAATAGGACACTATCAAAACTGATATTTAAAAAAAATATGTTAATTGTCAAGTTTTGCTCATAAAATTAAGTCGCTGAATAATATCGTCGAAACTCTCAATGGATTGGATGGATTGGATGGGTTGTATGATGACGCAACGAACTATATTTTGATAGTTATATTTTTATTAATATCTTAATTATATTTTTATATAATTTGATGTATATGGTGGAAGGTATTATATAAGCATTCTGACATGGCAATTTGCATTTAAAACGAAAGTATGAAAATTAAAAACTAAATGAATATTCGATAAAAATAGTAAATAACAGAGTTGAGACTTGTCTCATACCCTTTTAGAGCGCTATCGAGAGATATTCGCTACAGCATATATTATAAGTGTCTAGAAGTGTTAGCTTCTTAGATTATTTCCTAATGACATTTACAGGGAGTGATGTCGTGAGATATTCGCTCAAGTATATATTATAAGTGTCTGGAAGTGACAGCTTCCTGGATTGTTTCTTTATAATATCTACAAAGAGCGATGTCGAGAGATATTCGCTCAGGTACGTATCATAAGTGTCTAGAAGTGTCAGCTTCGTGGGTGTCATTCAATTATATCTACAGAGAGTGATGTCCAGAAAAAATTTCTTAAGTACATATCATAAATGTCTAAAAGAGTCGTGGATTGTTTTTCTATGATGTCTACCGAGAGCGATGTCGAGATATTCGCTCATGTAGGTACATATCGTAAGTGTCTAGAAGTGTCAGCTTCGTGGGTGTCTTTAAATGATATCTACAGACAGCTATGTCGAGATACATTCGTTCAAGTACATATCATAAGTGTCTAAAAGTGTCAGCGTCGTCGATTGTTTCTCTATGATATCTAAAGAGAGCGATGTCGAGAGAGAAAGCTGCTAAACCATATTTTTATACCATGTTAGATATATTTCTTATAACATATTATCACTAGGCAGTGTGTTAAGGGAAAAGTTGCCCTAGCCATAGGCCTTTGATAGTACTCCTGGTAGTAGATCTAACATAAAAAATACAGTGTAGGTACCGTGTGTCCTCGGCTTATTTTCGAAGGCATAAAGTCTCAACTCTGTCGTAGTTATGTTCTATAAATAACGTTTAAAAAAGTAAACTATTAAAATTAGAAAAAAATCTTTATTGTTAAAAAATTTTTTTCAATTTTTTTTAGTCATTTGTTGATGCCATTACGTGGACTGCAATTTGCCAAAGTTTAATAATTATTTATAGATATATAATTGGAACGGCCAAAAGACTGTTTATGTAAGATATGAAGGTTGGATTTCACCAGAGCGAAATTCTAAAGTAAATTTATTAAAAAAATGTGCTAACATAGTTCAAATCGTTGATGAAATCCAGCAGATGTGCGGATTTCGTTGACGATAGGAACTGCAATCAAATTGGCACTGTGAGTTTGGTGACATCAGTTCTGCTATTGAAACAATCGTGTCGCATTTCTACTGGTTTTTTCTGTTCTGTGATATGTATTCATAAGGTGCTTCTAAAATGACTAATTTTTCGTATTATCCACAAAGATGTATGCCAAAAATATTTACCTGCCTTTGGGTTTAGCACTTTAGGAAGAGAGTAGGAGTCCAACTAAGAATGACTTGTTTCGATTGACAGCTTGACATAAAGGTATTAAACTGCCAACGATCTCCGGGGCAAGGTGGGGCACCGTGGTAGCTGCACCCGAGGAGGCTTGTGAAAATCTTGGGTCAGCCGGGGTGCGAGGGAAATACCTTTCACCTCGGTATATATGACCCATAATGGCGTGCGGTTTTAGTCGGTTCAAGTTCGATATAACCGTCCCACTTGGGTTGTTGTCAGCACCACGATTGCAAATGTAACTTTGTAATGCTATATATTTATATGGGATTACAAAGTTATTTATGCAGTTGGGTATGGCGGTCATTCAATTGGTAGGCAAAATGCTGTGCTGTTGTGTTATGTTAGAGTTTATTAAATTTATTTGTTTTGGACGAGTTGTGATTGGAGGATGTTTATATTGCCTTATGTTTTAATGTATTAATGGTTGTTGAATATATTTTTTACTAATTTATATTTGTTTTATTAAAAAAACGTTTTTTATTTCGGTTTCAAACTAGTCACAGTAACTTAAGTTTTTTTTTCTTGCTTCTCGCATTCAGCCAATGTCAAGTGAAGTTAGAAACTGGACTCCGTTGCCTAGTGTGCGTGTCACCATACAAATGTATTTGCGATACTCTAATTTCGAACTGCGTCAACTTCAGTTTAGACAACTCGAGTTTCGTTTTGAACTGCTTATTTAAGGAGCTTACGCCCCGAAGTGGTGTGAACACTACAATTTTACTATGCTTTTCAGTTCCACAACAGGGAGTGAGTCTATTTACTGCCAAGTAGGTTATAGCTAAAGGCCAAGTAGGCACGTACCTAGGGGCGCGAAGAAGAGGCAGGCCTTCTGCCCCATTGGGGTGGAAGTCCTCTCGCTCAGCGCCTTGTTCACAACGATGGTAGGGAGCATGAAACCTTAGGCTACCGCCGCTCATTTCTGCCAGCTGTTTGTCTACTATCTACTCTAAAATAGGGGCGTACGAAAAAAAAAACGTTCTACGGATTAACACACACGCACGCGCCAAATTTAAGATAAAAGTGGTTGATTGATTGCTAAGGGTCAATCTCACGATTAGACCGTAATCTTAAGTGCGTGGGAAACATTTTTTGCGGTTAAAATATGGTATATATATCTTTATTTTTTCCCTCTAGTAGATAACAACAGTGTTATTATTCTGATCGGTTCATCAAAATATTCCATTCCTTGAAACAAATTAACCCAAGTGCGAGGTCGTACGGGTTATCGATAGAGTCGGATGTTGAATATGAATAATGATTAATAACATGTAGTATTTTGTTAAAGGGTAACAAAAACAATATTATCTGAGTAAAGAAGTACCGGGTAAAACGGGGCGAATAGAAATATAATGGTCAGCCAAATTCTGTAGTTTTCTTTCAAGTGAAAATTTATTGTAATACCAGAATCATGAAATATCTGGTAATAAGCTTAATTAAAATATGTGAAGGAAATTTTTTTAAATATTCTATTGACCATTTTATTTCTATTCACCCCTGGATCTCTGGATTCACCCCGTTTTACGGTAGGTAAGTACTTACTAAGTGTTAAGGCTCTGTATGGACAACATCTGAAAAATAATGGGGCGTTTACTGGCCACTACTACACAAAATACAGTTGTATAATGAACGTCGCCAAATGCAAGGTGTAGGTACGGCGAAACGATGAAACACATAGGTACTGTGCGAGTGTCACGCCCTAGGAAGACCACGTATGGATCAAGAAAGCCTTGGGAAGGGCTACCACAACCCTAAGCATTCCATGCACCTACAATTAAGATAAATAACCACCCTAATTGGGAAGGCTATCCCTCCTCAAACGTAGGGACCAGTTTGAGAGCGACATGATTCAACAGGGTCGAAGTGTCCGCCGATAGTTCCAGAGTAGGACCAAAACATGATAAGAAGAAAAAGTAATAAGGTAGCAAATCAAGTCATCAACATTCAACAATCATACAATCATCATCACAGTGTCCTGGTGGTATCCAAATGTTTGTACCTTCGCAATTCGGGGTCAATTATTGTCCCTTTTTCTTTATTTGAGTGACTGCCGTTTGTCCTCCTCACTCCGATAGGAAAGCCTGCGTCAGAATCTCCTCAGACTTGGGACTCGAAGATCTAGAGACAACCCCATATATTAATTAGTAAACAGTTGGCTGATAGGACGACAGGGTAAAGTCTCTATGATATAAACCATCATTCTATACGTATATCACACCTATTTCCCTCCGAGGTAGGCAGGCAGAGGTGAACGAATACCCACATTTCACTAAGTATTGCGTGTCCCACCCAATAAGCCTATTGCCGTATTCCACGCACTATTGTTGACTCGCTTTCCATCAGATGGGCCACGTGCTTGTCTGACACCTAAATGGTTTAACAAAAAACCCAATAACAATTAGGGTATTCAATCTTTATTCTCCGATCGTTGACTTTTGAAAAGGTCATCAAATACGTAACATATCTAGAGAATTCGTTGAAATCATGTTAAACAGACCTCGTGTACTGATAAAGGGGTATTGGATACACCGTATAACTACTATTTACTTATTTATCATTTGTAATTACGACTTTGATCAATTATGACATGTATTGTGTAAACCGAAGTCTAAAGTTACCAACTATATTAGCGCAAAGAAACTTAATTTAATTGGTGCTTAAATTCATTATAGTGAACTTATATGTGTTTAAATCAGTGGCTATGGATAATATTTGTTTTATGTAAGTATTTAGGTACTAAAAAAAATATAGCTGACTCGAGGAACTTCCTCTGCGAAACAAATGATGTCTTCCGTTTTTGCAACATTTTTCATTCCTGCTACCTGCCTTTAGGCCTACCTTTTGATAATCGTATGATGTTATATGCATCAAAATCTGTTACGTAGTTTTAAAGATTTAAACATATATAGAAACAGACAGAGGCAAGATAGCAGGACGCGACTGCGTTTTATACTATCTAGCGACCATGTCTTTTTCTGTCGAATCCACGGTATTTTTGAGTTGCCATCGTGGTGTAGTAATTTGTTTCACGGCAGCGCCGCTACTCACGGAGAGAGCGCGAGCATGGTTTAGATCTTCGAGAAGGCTTACTATGTCCCCTAGTACCTGGTTATTTTACAACTAAGAGTTACTAGGTTCCCTAATTTTTTGTGCTAATATCCCTAGAATACTGCCCTTACGGCACCCGGATGAGATGGTGTAGTGATATTTTTTCTCCATCACTACGAAAACCAACCGTTTATCAGTTTTATTTATTTTCGGCATACCAATTTTGTCTTCAAAGTGCCATATTGGCGGCAATACGCTCAAATTCATAGTTGGTGAAGTATGGGTGTTTAATAGAACTCTGCGTACTCTTTCGGGGATTACGGGCGTGGGCATATGTATGTATGTATTAGAGAACGGAACCAGGACCTTAAAGTGCAAGCTTGAATAGAATTATACCTAATTGGCAATAGGATGACGAAGAAACGTAACAAATAATGAATCTTCTTTTTTACAGGAGGACGATATACCTGTACATAATACTCAATCTCTCAGTGTCGACAACTGTAGCGATACGCCGAGGAATCTGTGACGCTTGTTTCGATGGCATCTGCTACAGCCGATCACAAATATTCAAAGAATTTCCAGTATCAGGCCAACTGGCCGTTGACAGAAATGAAAATGTAGTCTACTTCCATTATGAAGTCTCTGAATCAGTAGACAGAACTGTAGCCTTCGATTTAGATGATATAAGATTCCTAACCATTCCTGATATTACATTTTCTTTCGGTAGAACAGTTGACCAAGCTACTAGAGCTGTTTATATTGGCGGTGCTACAGGAATCTACAAATACGACCCATCAAGGAATGTGACTTCTTTATACGGTCTTCATGATAAAACTATTTGGCATATGCAGTTCAAAGATGTTTTGTATTACACAATGTTCTTGAATAGAGGATTGTATATCTTCGAGAAGAAGAAATCAAAGAGTGTTGCAGCGTTGAGTGATTATATGTTAGACGAATTTATTATCGATAAAAGAGGTGATATCTATTTCATGAGTAATTTTACAATGTACAAATTGAAGAAAGGGGATAAAAAGCCTACAATATTTTCAAATATCATATACTCATTGTCCACAGATGTATTTGGAAACGCATATTTTGTTCAAAGAGGGACTCGTGGTCTTTATAAAATTGACTATAGAACTGAGAGATTAATAGAAATGGGTGCGTTTGGAAGTGGCGACCCTTTAAGAACAGTATTTGATAGATTTAACAATATAATTTATTACGATGCTAAAACAAGTCAGCTGTACTATTTGGTGCCCACTTACGCTATTTGTGAAGTGAAGACTGAAGAGTTAGGAGGCAGATTAAAGAAGATGGTGGCTCGGATATGATTGGTGCGCAAATGGCGTAGTAGTTTGAATGTCACTAGCGCTGCTAGGCGTGGAGATATGTGGGGTTTATCACTGGATGAGATAAAAATTACAGCAAACGGTGAGCGAAACGAAGCCATAGATGGAATTAGAAAACAAAGTCTGATGTTTTTTTTACAGTCCAATTAAGATAAATGTTTTTTAGACTTTTTAATATATCTAAGTATTAACTTTAAACCAATTATTTATTTACCTAATGTCCATTATAAAGGTTATGTTTTCTAAATATAAATTTTAATATAAAACAAAATATACAATGATTATATACGGGGTGTTAGGGGAAAGCTCCCGAAAAAAACAGGGGATACCGACTTGGCAGGGGAGACTTACTGAGCAGTTTAACCAAATTGGGCTATTTTTTTTAATTGCAATACTTTTTTTGGTAAGTACTGTGTTTTATAAATACTTTAAATAGTATTTGTGCATAATCTAATCATTATTCGGCCCTCCGTGAGCGTAGTACATTTGGACGGCCGCTAATGTAATGAAGTAATGTTTGAAAAGGGGGAGGCGGAGCGGGTCCGGAGAAGACTCCCGGACCTGTTCCAGACGTCTGAGGTTTCTCATTCTCCATTAGCGCGAGCCTGAGAGTGACGAGTGGAGCCGCCTGTTACCCTAGCAGAAGGAGGCCGTGAAGGCAACGCAAATTTCGCCTTTCCATATCCGGGGGCTAGATGGGGACTCCATGGTCCCACATTACCTTTAAAAGCCCCTTCCCTTCCCCCTTCCCTCGACCTCGGGACATCTCTTCGAGATTCCCGAGGTCTTCCGGGGTGCGAGAGATATGTCTGGAATGATCTCACCTCCGGCAATCAAAGACCCACAAACGTCGTGCATTTAGTCGGTTCGAGTCCGATTAGAGACCAAAACAAGGAAGTCCATTTAATACATTATTAATTTCTTGTTTATGTAGGAATATAAGGAAAACTCGGACATAATTATGTTATCTTAATATACAAATGAAAGTAAAGGTTATCTTTACTTTAGAATAATTAACTGCTTTTCCATAAAACAACAAGACTTTGTCGTTACTGGCAGCCTCTATGACATGGTAAACTCGACAGCTACGCAAGGGGTGCTGGATTGATTCCCGCTCAGTGCAATTATTTGTAAGTATCAATGGTCTATATGGTTAGCGAAACCCGAGTACTAACAAGATCATATATATGGTAAATACAATATCAGAGCCGGTTAGGTTATTTTTTTTTATTTATGGCACATCAATTGACTTCACCTCGCCTGATGTTAAGCTGAAGGCAAAGTCTCATGAAAGAGGGTCACCATTGCAAACACGTACAGTGCTACAATGGTGGCGCTCAGCTTGATTATCTATGATCTCGTTAATATCCGGATTTCGCTAATTATATATCATGCAATGCGTGCCTATTTCTATTTCCATTGATCTAGATATTTCAGTGCTGGAGTTCCGTGAGGAGATGATTTGTGTTCGGAGAGCAAATAACTGTTGGTTCCGGTTGTCATACAACCATCTATAACAGTCGTTACGGGTAGTTGAGCTTTACGCCCTTCGCCCACGACAACTTTTTGCAGCGATTCTGTCGCGCATCCGTATCGATGCAGTCGCGAAGCGGTAACTATTTAGCTTGGTATACGCGTAGAATACGTGCGACAGCATCGCTACAAAAGTCGCCGTGGGCGGGGGGCCTTTATTTGAACAAAGGATCTAACTGCAATACTTCGATATCGCCAATGGATTGATGGCATTCAGTTCACGGAAAATATCGAAGTTACACGCAGTTAGACTGGAAATAGCGGACCCCGGGCTCTCAAGTAAAAGCTTCGGATACGACTGGGATTAACACTAGTATGAAGAAGACAGTCCGCCGGGGTGCGAGAGATATGTCTTGTATAATCTCACCTCCGGCATTGAAAGACTCAGACGGCGTGCGTTTTGATCGGTTCGAGTCCGACATAATCACCTCCACCGACTTTTGGTGGGCGTGGAATCCGTGGGGATTTTGCGCACGGAAAAAAAAGTGTGAAGACTGTTTGTCATTATTCAAATTTATTTAAATTATAGTACTCAACCAGTTGATATTCTTTTACCTGATCAAGGTGTCTGCCGGTGCTACTACCGTCAGTACTATGACGATATATTCTGTGTTGTTATCTGACCTTAGGCTGACTTCACAGCTACGCGAGAGACCCGTACGGGTCATGCCCGTAGTGCTCTGAAACGAAAAGGCTTACTGAACCCTCGTTCTAGTCAGAGCATTGCGGGCCGTACGTACAGCCAGTACCGGTCTCCCGCGCTGCTGTGAAGACAACCTAAATTTGAGAAGTGAACGACTTAACGAGGTATAGATGAGAAGAAATGATAGTAATGTTATAAAAAAGGTCCAAAATATGATTGTAGTGGGCTTTAGGAGCAAAGGTCGGCCCAAGAAAAGACGGATGGATTGTGTGAAAGAAGATATGGTAAAGATAGGAGTGACTCCCGTGCATACAACCCTTAAACGATGACTGTGTTACCTCGTCGGCCTATAATTTGTTTGATTCTCAGAATAAAGTTTAATAATAAGTACATGGAGGTTTACAATTTAAGACTAAACAATATCAGTGTAAACTTTTGAGAGTGTGATGTAAACATTGTATAAGGTATCGTGTATATGTTCCGACAAAACGAATCTGCTTACAACAAATTAATTGAAAGATTATTCATGCTGTTGTACAACCGCGGTAGCCTAGTGGTCTGGGTAAGGGACTGCTGAGACGAGGTATAGAGTTCGAGCCCAGGTTTTACCAAGGCACACACCAATGACTTTTCGAAGTTATGTGTGAATTTATCGCAGGTTTATATGTGCCCGGTTAATGGCAATAGGTTCGCCACCTCTTACATTGGGACCTAAACATAAACTGGTGAATGTGGGTGCTAGCACCTCTGCCTACCCCATCGGGGATATAGATGTGAGTTTATGTATGTATGTATGTTATACTGTTGATTGATGGCACTTGGTGGAACTCACTGTTATTCATAATTGATAACACACCGGTTTCACCTTGCGGCATTATCGTAAAGGTACCGGTTAGATACATTAATAAATACAGTGGAGAAGTGTGTTATCAATTATGTAATTAAAATATTCTTCGGCTTACAGCGGCTTACGTTTTACGTTTAGACCCTATCACTAAAATACTCCTAGGGTCTCATTTTAAGACCCCTTTATACCTTATTTGAAATATAATAATCAATGTTTTCGTTGCACCTCGACGTCGACGACCTCCGTGGCGTGGCGGTAGTAAACGCGACTGCTACGCAGGAGGCGTGGGTTCGATTCCCGCTCAATGCAAATATTTGTGCACATGAATATGAATATTTGCATTGATCTGGGTGTTTTTATGTATAATATGTATGTATTTACAAAAAAAAAGTATCTACCTAAGTATGTTTATCTGCATTCTAGAACCCGTAACACAAGCTAGTTAAACTATGCTTACCATGGGTCTAGGTGGCGTTGTGTAGATTGTCCTAGAATATTTATTTATTATTGACCTCTTTTTATGTACTTATTGAACCTTAAATCATACAACGCATTAAGATTCATACTAGATTTAGGAAAAAAATAATACAAAACATTTCTTGTACCATCTGATTTACAAAATTACCTTGCTTTGAACTTTTTAATACCCAAGGCCACAAATAGACATTGTATTGTTCTAAACAAAAGACGTTTTTAACGTAATGTAATTCACTTACAAATATAACGAAGATTAATACAGATTGTACAAGAACGTTCATTCATTTTTATTTTTGGAACAAGGAAACATGACGTTCAACGAATTGGTAAAAGGAAAATTACTTTTTTACTTTAGCAATAATTTAGAGATGGAAGGAAAATGAAGTACCTATTATCCAAATTATTTTTTATTAACAAGATTTTATTGGATTCGTCTGTGTAGTAACTATTTGAGTAGGTAAACAAATAGGTACCTATCAGTTAGTAGTCTGAAGGAGGTTATCTCGAAAGAGATGGCCGGGGTCTGCCGGGTTGTGAGGGATAATTATGTTGGTTACTATCTTACCTCCGGCAACTAAGGATCCAAAGACGGCGTGCGTTTTAGTCGGTTCGAGTCCGACATAACCTCCCCAAATGGTTCGATTCCCGCTCAGTGCAAATATTTGTGTGCATGAATATGAATATTTACATTGGTCTGGGTGCTTCTATGTATATTATGTATGTATTTACAAAAAAAAGTATCTAAGTATGTTTATTTCGCATTCTAGAACCCGTAACACAACTGTTAAACTATACTTATCATGGGTCTAGGTGGCGTTGTGTAGATTGTCCTAGAATATGTTTATTTATTTTATTATTTATTTATATTGGCTCCTAAATAACAATAGGTTTTTATACATAAACATGATATTATTAATAATGGACGTCTGCTTATTGTCTGACTACGGCCTTAGATTAATGTTTACAAAACGAACTCAAACCGTCCCATGACATGCTCTCAAGTGTCTCAGTCTCCTCCTGGTAGTACCACTAAGATCTTATTAAACAACCACTTCTAATGGTAAGTTATTTACTTCAAAATATACTTTCGTGTGTTTTCGAGGCCTCATCTCAAGTCCATCGGACGCGGTCATCATTCTCTGAACCTTTTCCCAACTCAGTTGGGGTCGGCTTTTCAGTCTAACTGTGATGCGGCTAAACTTCGATATTTTCCGTGAAGCGACTGCCATCTGCCATACTGCAAGTGTAACATTTGTAGCCGAGTATTGCAAATAAAAAAAATGAGAAAGAATGGAAAACACTTTGTTTTTCAGTATGCCTACCCACCCTACCACCCTGCCTACCCAGTTGCAGAAGTACGCGGTAGCCTTGTAGTATGGTTAATAGACTGCTGAGACGAGGTATCGGGTTCGAGCCCAGGTTTTACCATGGCACACACCAATGACTTTTCGATGCTTTTCGAAGTTATATGTGTTACCGCAGGCTTATAAGTGCCCGGTTAATGGCAATAGGCTCGCCACCTATTACACTGGGAGCTAAACATAAACTGGCGAAATGTGGGTGCTAGCATCTCTGCCTCCGCCTTCGGAATGAATGAGTTTATGTTTTAAATTAATATGTTACTAATTAATTACTTTTTTTCCAGTTCGTCATGTTGATTGTCGTGACTATTTTTACAAAGTACCCCGTGTACGCCGATCCTATAGATGAGGCCGATCTTAATGTAAGTTCACATTTGGCTGTAGTATCTACTTGGGCCATATATGGCTGTACCAACTTCCTTGACTCTCAAACCAGACTCACTTCTATATCTTACATCTGCTGAATAACGGACGAGGTTCTGGTACAGACTTTCATTTCAGGGTTAGATAAGGCGGCAGGCGCTTCCAGAAAAACCGGTGGGCCATGCGCTTGTCTCTCACCCAAGTGGTGTAAAGAAAATAATAAAAAATCTCCATAACCAATATATATTTTTTACTAGCTGTGCCCGCTAAGTTACTCCTTATTACATAAGCTATCTGCCAGTGAAAGTCCCGTCAAAATCGGTCTAGCCATTTCAGAGATTAGCCGGAACAAACAGACAGACAGACAGACAAAAATTTTAATAATATATATTTTGGTATTGGTACCGTATACCGTATTCATATGCAGACACTCCAATTTTATTTATTATATAGATTTCTAAACTAATTTTTCAGGTACAATTGTTTAAACAAACATTTTTTCAACACTTGACAAGCGATCCATATCACGCTACGAGATTTGAAGTTGTCAAAAAAATAACACAACGTAACACAAATGACCAGAAAAATGTAACACAGTTGACTGTCACACAAAGAAATGAGACGCAAAAGAATGTGACGGAAAACAAAAGACCATTGCAACAAACAAAAGTCGAGATGAGACCGACTCCAGACTGTATTGGAAAGAAATGTCCGGAGTACGAAGTGGAAGACGCAGACAGAGAAGACCATATCACTCAATTAGTAGACGATATGTTTGTGAATACTGATAGCGAAATCACAAGTCTACAGGTAAGCACATTTTGAATTATCCCGTCTGATAGAAAGTGGTTACCGAGGGCTGTGGACGTTTGTAACACCAGGGGCGCCATAGGGCGAAGGTACTTCTCTAGGTGGATTACTCAATTGTGACGGGATATATCGTATAGTTCATGTCCTAGCTCCGTTGTGAATGTGTCAAAGTGCTCCAGGTCAGGTGTACTAACGCTGTATACTAGCGGCAGTAAGGCGGCTAGAGAGGCCACACGGTAGCTTCTCGTACCGGCTGACGCAGATGATTACTGGGCACTGGTGTTTCGGGTATTACCAGCGTCGGATCAAGAAGGAGCCAACGTCCGAGTGCCATCACTGTAATGCGAGCGAGGACTCGGGGCTGCGTCGGCGAGCGTTTTAGCCGGTTCGAGTCCAACATACCTTCTCTAACCTGCTCGAGCGGGGGAGTATCCGTGGGGATTGAAAAAGAAAACAGGAGGTGCACTCACTATTTAGTAAACCCTCTCTGAACCTTTTCCCAACAGAATTGGGGTCGGCTTTCTAGTCTAACTGTGATGCGGCTGAACTTCGATATTTTCCGTGAAACGACTGCCATCTGACTTCCACAACCTATGGTCCAATAACCAATGGCGATATCGAAGTTCCAAGTTAGACTGGTTGGAATTTTGAGGGCTCCAACTAACCGTAACGACTGTCATAGATGTTTGTATGGCAACCGGGACCGACGTCTTAACGTGCTCTTCGTGGCACGACCAGACCAGTGCCAACAGCCATATTCATGCATACAACTTTTTGCACTGAGCGTGGATCGAACCCGTACCCCGTGTGTAGCAGTCGCGTGCACTACCGCCACGCCATGGAAGCTGTCGTAAACTGTTTAGTAAACCCCATCGTGCGAAAAATCCATTAAGTTACCAAGATATGGTTGCCATTTGGTTGGGTGAGCGATTACGTGCTTCAGAGAGCAAGTTGAACTTTACACTAAGCTACTTAAATCTGTGTTGGATGGTTGGAATTCTTGTCTAAATTATGTTAAAACATTCCAGTTGGCAGGTTCCCTAGAAACGGACCACTTCTTCTTAATTTTTTTAAATAAAATTGAAAGACGTTCTGTTTCACAACGATGAATAAAGCGTCGTTTATTAACAAAAAAGAAAAATATTTCCTATATACATATAGCGCTAAAGGAAAATATCCAAAATATATATATATATATACAGGGTGGAATTTTGTAATGCCACCTGAAGGGCAAGTACTCTTAATACTGCAGATAGAAAATTTTACTCAAAGGAAACATTCCTTTATTTTTGAAAAGAAACAAAACTGCATTCAACTATTTTTAAAAATTCGCTTGCCGCACCCGGTAATCGAAGCGACTAAAATCTGTAAAAGTTGCACCCTGTACTTTTATTGCATAGATCGTTAGGGTCAATTATAAGGACGAAATCTCTCTAACAAACTTTATAAATTAAATGAAAGGATTTTATATAATATAATTAACGCATTTTTCTTTCTTTCTTTCTTTCTTTTCTAAATATTTCTCATTTTATGTTTTTTTTCTCAGGTCAATGAAAATGAGGACATGGATTTTTCAAGGTAAGTAGTTTTGTCAGCTCCATTTCAAAAAGAGAAGGTATTATTTTATTCGAGGAATAGACTTTCATCGACGATTTCGTCGTTAGCTGTGAATTGAATTAAAAAAAAATATGCCTGCTCGATAAATTATGCGCTCTTCTATATTTTCACTTAAATGAACTGTTTGTCCGATTCTATTCAGACAAAATATACATCTGATTCTTTGACGAGGTGAATATTCAGAATTAGATCATCAATCACTTTCAAGTATTCAAATGCGGGCAAGGGCGGGATAAATTATTATCTGTGTCTCTATATGGCACGAACATTTGTATGCTGAGAGAGCGAGATGTGATGTCACTTTTAGCAAATGGCCATGTCAAAGCCAAAAAATAGCGGCTAGAACACGAAAGCTCCACACAAATAATAGATTTTTATTCTACAACTGTTTATACAAATATTAAAAAAATAAAAAGTAATGGCCGCCTCTCAGCGTGATGCTATTCGCCATGGCAAGTGCAACCTGGCCGAAACGCCAAGTAAATCAAAAGGTAAAAAATAACATACCAAAAGCTCACGCCTATATCCCCGAAGGGGTAGGCAGAGGTGCTAGCACCCACATTTTGCCAGTTTATGTTTAGGTCCCAATGTATATCATCAGGCTACCGCGGCCTAGGTAAAAATATAATATATATATTTATATATTTATGGATTATATATTGCATGATATGGTTAGCGGAACCCACGTATCAATGCGATCATATGGGCAATAATTGGCATGATATCTTGTTTAATAAGAATATTTATTTATTATTTATTTATGTAGGCAACGCGAAAGTTTAAAAGTAACTTAAGAGCTTGTAGGGCTCCTTATAGTAATACAATGAATATAATATTTCTATTACAGTGCTGCTGATTCCCAGACTGGACAAGATCTGAATTTCGGGATAGAAGACAATTTGGCCTTACTTTTAAGATAATACATTATATTTATTGATAAGTAATGTATTTCTAAATAAAATGAATGAATGAAATAAAATTTATTCAATTAAAAATGCACGAGTTTGAAATACATTTTTTCTCTCAAACTTTATTACAATTGGTTGATGTAAATCTATCTGGTTAGAATAACTCTAAAGTTGAATGAAACTAATATCTGTTTTCTCATATTATCAACGTTTGATATAGGGTGTGGAAATTTGTCAAATAAATAATAGTTTAATAATAAACTTAATTCTTCGAGGCCAAACCAGTTTGGCAAATCAGTGTGGCCAGGAGGAAAAACCCGACTCTATGTACTGACGGAGAAAGAATATTACCACTCCATGTCATTCGAAAGGTTTCGCAAGAGGCGACTAACGCAAAATACGCAGACAATATCACTGCGAGAGAAGGACAACTCGAAATTAAACACTGTACCAACCCGTCCGACCAGCGTGGAGATAGTAGACCAAAGCCTACCAATCTTGGAAGAGGCTTGTATCCAGTAGTGGACAGCGATAGACTAGTTGAGTAAACGACTCCAATTCACCATAAAATTGGTTTTTGGTATTGTCACCAAGTTTTAATCTTGAAGTATAACCTTATTGCGTTATACTTCAAGATTATATAATAACGCAATAAGGGGTAGGCTGAGGTGCTAGCACCCACATTCTTATTGCGTTATTATAAAAATGATATCGTCTGGTAATCTTATCCAACTAGGTTTAGTGTCGTCCCCTCGCATACTATTAAGTAATAGAATAAATTTTACTAAGCTCAACTGATAAAACAGCAAAACAACTGTAAAATAAAATTATTAACAACATTAATTGAGAATACTTTATGACTTAATTTAGTTAAAATAAAATAAACTGAATTAAACAATTATCAAAACAATATGCATTAAAATTATTAGATATAATGCAATTGATACATTATTCAATTTATTTCTGCCCATTGAGTAATTACTGCTAACTAATTATATAAATATAAATAATTACCTAGGTACCTTATTCAATAATGAAAATTAAATAATCAACACCTAGCTCGTAATAAACCATTGTTTAATTCAATAACAAGTATTGAATCATAACACAACATTATGTTATGTAGTGTGTGTGATTGTAGATTGAACGAATTGTGTGCCTATATCCTGCTACTAATATCACTAATTATACTATTACCGTAAAACGGGGTGAATAGAAATCAAAGGGTGATTAGAAATCAGAGGGTGAATAGAAATAAAATCATCAGCTAAATTCTGTACTTAGTTATTTTATTTCAGGCGAAAATTCGGACTAGTTGATTGTAATAATAGAATCATTAAATATTTGGTAATGGACTTACTTAATTTTTTTTTAAATAAAATTGTTCAAAAAATAGTAACAACGCCACAGTGTCTCAGAGAGTACGTTAAACTAACATCTGTCATACTTACATCTATGGCAGTCGTAACGGGTAGTTAGAGCTCTCAAAAGTCCAACAACTGATCTAACTGCATTACTTCTAGATTGTGGAGATCAGATGGCAGTCACTTCACGAAATTATAATATCGAAGTTCAGCCGCAACACAAGTTCATCTGTAATACTTTCAAACGCGGACCCCAGACAACAGCGAGAGATATGTCTTGTATAATCTCACCTCCGACAATCAAAGACCCATAGACGGCGTGCGTTTTGGTCGGTTCGAATCCGATATAATCACCTCCACCGGTTTTGGTGGGAGGTGGTATCCGTGGGGATAAAAAATTGGGGAAAAAAAAAAACTTCTAGGTAACAGCTTCTGACCCGTGATGATGAGTTAACCAATAATGTAGTATAAATAAAACAACGTGATCAAGATAGCTCAATAAAAAACATTTCCATTACAAAACAATTTCTATTACTCATTTACCGCGATTTTTACCGCCTAGTTGTACAATTTAAATAACACTCGGGGTCACTAGTATTGAGATTCGAGTCTTGTGCAGGTCAATATCGATACGTGTGGTGACTACAATAGTGTAGAATAGAAAAAAAAACCTTTGATTACACAAATTTACGAGTTCAGTGAATATAATTATTGTCTTTGGTATTTAGGCTATAGAGACTATGGGTTGTTTGACATTGTTTAATGTTGCGTTATGATTACAAAGCTGTGGAAAAACCCACTTAAATTATATTAGGTACAACATTGCACTTTTTTTTTTTTATACTACGTAGGTAGCAGACAAGCACACGGCCCACCTGATGGAAAGCGGCCACCGTGGCCTATGAACGTGTGCAACACTAAGGGTGTCACACACGCGCTGCCCACCCTGAAGGGAAAAGGGGAGAGCTGGGAAGGGGTGGGGAGGCTAGGAAGGGGAGGGGAAGGAGGGGTATAGTGAGCTCTGGCTACCCTACTTACCGGCGGGAACACAACACACTTAATATGCAAGTGTTCATGGTAACCAATTAAGAAAAGGTTTGGAAAATGACAGCATGTTAATAGTTATTTAATACAAGTGTGGTATGTTGGTCATTACACTCGAGGTGATATTGCAAGGAAATCGAGAGTGTAATGACCATTCGATGTTTTTCAACACACTTACGAGTAAAACTTGTTGATTAATTATTTGAACACAAATAAACAATGATCACAACACAGACGGAGAGTTTGATAAAAATGGCCCGCTTCGCGCTTTTTTTTTTGCTGCGCGCGGCGTGTTAGTTATATATTTATAAATTAGTTTCACGTTGATTTCATTCAGGAGCTTGTAAAAAAAGCGTATACAAAAAAAAAAAAAAAAGTGTTTGCAATGGTGACCCTCTTTCATGGGACTTTGCCTTCAGCTTAACATCAGGCGAGGTGAAGTCAAATTGACGTGCCATAGATAAAAAAAAAAAAAAAAAAAAAAAAACCCTGAAAAGAATTTGAAATTTTGTGGAGTTACTATCACAGACAACAAGCTTATTTTTGTGTCTGGTATTTATAATATGCCTATCACAAACTCTTGGAAAGTTTGTAATATTTTTTCTGACATCAAATTTTCAAATATAGGTATATTGTGAGATTACGGTAAGAATGTTTCTTTTCTTAAACTTATCTCGGAAGGAGACTTTTGGGCAAATTATAAATTGCTTGAAAACCCCTTTTTATTCGACTGCGGTCCGCAAAGGAGGGTATTGTGTTTATCAGTCTATGTATGTTTGTTTCTATGTGGCGTTCTAGAGTCTAAACGCATAGGCCGATTTTTTACCAATCAAATTTCCCCAAGGGGCCCCGACTGTGAGTATTGTATGAATTTTAAACAACTGAGGCTTGTTTCTTTCTTTTTAGTTTTTATTCTTTTCACGTAATTTTTGAAATTAGTTTTTACGCAGTCGGGATTTTTGTTTTTTTCTATTACTTTTTTATTTATAGAGTAATCCTCAACATACAAATAAACACTTTGACAGGTGGTCCTCGAGCACACATGCAGCATGAGAAGTATGCAGTAGGCACCAGATTACATACATACATACATAACGACGGAAGTGTCTCAATGTGACTACTACATGAGTACTAATTAAGCGATCGGTAATAGATTCATCAATTGAAGAACTACAGAAACGTGTTAGCTTACAAAGGTTATGACCAGCATAAATTAATTACTTATATGGAGGTATTGAAAGTCAAAAGGCCATGGAGCTAGCCATGCTTAGGGTCTTTTTGAAGGATAAAATTGGCAATGCGGTACAAGTTACCAAAGAGGTTGCAGAATAACCAAGCTGAAGTGGCTTTGGTGGCCGCTGCAGAAGGACCGATGGCCTCTGGAGCAAAAGAATCCTTCAGAGAATCATTCATCATTCTCTGAGCCTATTCCCAACTCAGTTGGGGTCGGCTTTCTAGTCTAACTAAGATGCGGCTGAACTTCGATATTTTCCGTGAAGCGACTGCTATTGGATCGCCACAACCAAATTGGCGATATAGAAGTTAAGTGTAAGGGACCAACGGCTTAACATGCTCTCCGAGGCACGACCAGACCAGTGCAAATAGCCATATTCATGCATACACAATATTTGTACCGAGCCGGGATTGAACCCGCGCCTCCTGTGTAGCAGTCGCGTTCACTACCGCCACGCCACAGAGGCGTTCTTAACCATTGTTATACCGCTGATATTTCTCAAAATGCCATTCGATTGTTGACATTACTGCAATGGTGTTAAAGTCTAGAATTCATTGGCATCGTATAGAGATTTCATTCTCATTAATTTTTAAACTTTAAGCTTTTGACGATAAAGTTGAAAATTTATAGTCGCAGTGATTTGACCAGGGTTTACAATAAATAGCGTACCGTTCTAATTGCCCATTTATATTCCAATAATCAGTTCAGTTCATTTCTGTTCAGTCAGTAGAGTTCAGCTGCATCACAGTTAGACTGGAAAGCCGACCCCAACTGATTTGGGAAAAGGTTCAGAGGAGTGGTCGTATTGTCTACTACTCGTATCAACGCTGCTACAATAGGTAAGCTCCAGCATATTTAGATTCTGGCATCCATAGGCCTACCATACTTAGAATCCAGCAAGAGATGGATGGAACCAACTAGGACTTGGAACCGGGATCAATGCTAATGCCACACCATTAAGTCCTGGAATTCCTTGCCGGCGCAGGTGTTTCCTTCTTCCTACAGTCCCGGGTCCTTTAGGCGGGGCGTGAAAAAGCATCTGATGAGGCCGTCAAGCTGAGCGCCACCATTGTAGCACTGAACGTGTTTGCAATGGTGACCCTCTTTCATGAGACTTTGCCTTCAGCTTAACATCAGGCGAGGTGAAGTCAAATTGACGTGCCTGTAAATAAATAAATAAAAAAAACACCATCAAATTGAGATCTTTCACTTTAAAAATCGAATCAATCTCTCCAAATAAGTGATATATAGGTACACAACGTAAATGTTTAATGGACATGCGAAATCGAATAAATAATATAATAAGTAATAAGTTTAATAACAGTTTGTAGTTGATATTGAGAAATGAAATTTTATATTCTACGTCATAAGTTAAGATACGACACACCCTTACAATCTTAAGTTGTATTCCTTATATAGGCTGGGTATACATGCTGGTTCCATTCCTTATATCTGTGTATGGTGAATATTTAAAAATACCCAATTAGATATCATCGATAGATATATCGATATCGATAGTACGAATTTATTAGGTTTATAGACCATAGGCTATATCTATAGATAATATTTAGGTCCACACCTTCATATAAGTACCTACAATACAATTTTTCTCTGTCGAATAACCATCAGAGGGTAGAAAACGGCCTGTCATGTCAGTCTGTCAAACTACACTGGTGTAAAGAATATAAAAGCAATTAACAAATTGTAATTACTACAATAGCAAACATAAAACTACGGGAAAATATGTCAATACCTTCACATTAAGAATCAAAGGACGATGCCAGGTAAATGATCATTGTAAACAGCTTCAGGGGTCAGCTCAGTACCTTATACGAAACAACCTTAGGAGGAAGGATGCATTACATATCACTATACCTTAGTACATCTGTATTCTAGACCTGATTATACACGATTTTCTTTGGGACCTAGGTAACCTTCTGGTTCCTACCACGTACATTAAGACCTGTACGTGCCTCAAAGAGCACGTTAAGTCATCGGTTCCAGTTGCCATGTGAACATCTATGGCATTTGTTAGGAACAGTTGGAGCTCTAAAAAGCCTCAAAAACTGATCTAATTACAGAATTTTAATATCGCCAGTGTGAAGATCAGAGTACAACCGTTCCAAAGAAAGGATCGAAAAATACTTTATTTATAATATTGTTCCTATAGTTCAGCGGTAGCCTAGTGGTATGGGTAATGGACTGTTGAGACGACGTCTCGGGTTCGATCCCAGGTTTCACCATGGCACACACCAATGACTTTTCGATGCTTTTCAAAGTTATGTGTGTATTTACCGCAGGTTTATAAGTGCCCGGTTAATGGCAATAGGCTGGCCACCTATTACATTGGGATCTAAAACATAAACTGGTGAAATATGGGTGCTAGCACCTCCCCCTACCCCTTCGGGGATATAGGCGTGAGTTTATGTTATGACCAAAAAAACAACTATTTAGCTCTGTCCTCAAACAGCTGACCATCGCAATAAAAACCACGTGATGTGTTAGTATTCCACTTGACCAACGTTACCAAATGTAGATACCTCCTTGCATACTAAATCTTGCATGCTGATTCATGAGGTGTAAGGAAACGCGGTTGGAACGCGAGTTATCGTGTCTTTTACTTATTAGCTGATGATGTACTGATAATTATCTAAAGCAATTAGTATGCTGACAGTTCAAATCAAATTTAAATCGGAAAAAGTGAATACTTCGACGGGATTCGAACCCGTGATCTTTCATTTACAGGGGAACGTTCTGACCGACAAACCACGAAGTCTAGTCTGAAGCATTCGCACCTTTACGGATGCAAATAAATAATTTCAATTTGAATTTGAATAAACAATAAACGGATTTCGAGCTTCACGGGGCGGCGCAAACTTAGGTCTATTCTATTCTATTTTTAATAGTATGGCGTGTAATATCGATTATGTCGACAATTCTGCCAATGTCAATCGTGCGCTGGAATCGGTAGTTAACAAAATATTAAATAATTGTCAATTTGTCATTTTTGAAGTTGTGACGTTTTTGGGTGTTAGCTTGTAGTTACAATCTATACAATAAGATATTTTATTAGTTTTTTAGAGTCTAATATTGTTGCGACGGAAACATAATTCGCCGTCACTATGAGAATAACACTAAACGTCATCTTTAGCGCTAATTACGACAGCAAATATTGTTCCTATTGGCGTCAACATGTAAACTAAACCTAACTCTACAATGCAGGACATCCGCCAAATAGTACAATGGGTACACTTGGAAGCTGGCCAATGCACATTTTAATATCTGCACCCAGTTTTGCCGCGCTCACAATCGACGGAAATATGTTTTAATAAAACTTCCTAAGAGGAAACACTTGATATTGTTTTTTATTATTAAGTTTTGACGTTAAAATTACTCTTTTTAACACGTTTTTATTGGGTTTATATTTCTGTATATTTGCATTCTATTTTAGAGCACTTATGTGTAAATTCAATTTTCGTACAAAGTGCCCGATTGGTGGCCATAGGTTCGCCCCATAATACGTGGGACCGAGAATCATAGTTGGCGTTTAATACCTCTCTTCCTGTTCCTTCGAGGATTACGGGCCTGAGCATTATGTTTGTATTTATGTACTATTAACTTTTTTTTATTTAGGGCACGACTACCTCATTGCCAACAGACACTAAGCTTTCTATCTCAAAGTATCCATAACAGAGAGAAATTCAATCATAATATGAAACCACGTTCAATGGCATCTTCCTTATAGCTAAAATATTACATAACCGACTCAGAATTGTGTCAAATAAAGTAACAAACAGACATACAAAGGTTTTACACGTGTTTAAAATCATAAAGGGTCTTAGGTTCGCTCGGTGAATATAAAATAATAATGAATGCATCATTGTATAAGGGAGTTATTTGCAGTCATTACCTATGACGCCATGAAAAAGGTATAGTTATGTGTTTATGATTTTTTTTTCGTCTACAAATTCCTCACGGATCCTCAGATTCCCCAGAATATGTCGGACTCAAACCGACTAAAACGCACACCATCTTTGGGTCTTTAGTTACCGAAGGAAGATAGTAGCGAACATATCCCTCGCACCTGGCAGACATGAGGCCTTCTCTTACAAGATGACCCCCTTAGGGTGTAGGGATCAGGTGGACCGCGTGATTGTCTGCCACCTTAGCGGTATATAAAAAAAGACGCCTATTATAACACGTTTGTGTCATTCATTCAAATATCAGATTCTTTACTGTAGTTTCTTTCTTCATAGCGCATGCGAAAAATACGAATATTATCTTAAACTAGCTGACCCACGCAACTTCGTCTGCGTCACCCCGTTTTTGTAACATTTTTCATTCCTGCTCCGCACCTGTTTGTTGTAGCATAATATTATACATATAAACTATGTATACATATAAACCTTCCTCTTTAACCATTCTATCTATTAAAACAAACCGCATCAAAGTCCGTTGCATAGCTTTGAAGATACAAAGGGACAAGAAAAATAGGGACAGAGAACGCGACTTTATTTTATACTATGTAGTGATAGTGATGATGATGTGTTTCATAATGTTGTGTTTGTTTACCGAGATTTTGCCTCACCTGCACGATTAAATTGTTTTTTTTTTTATACAACTTACGCACGCGGCCCCCCTGATGGTAAGTGGTTACTGTGGCCTATGGGCGAGTGTAACACCAGAGGAATAACACTCGTGCCGCAACCCCTGTAAGAACAGAGATATTCTGTGTCGTCAGCGCAAAAGATGTAACACAAAACCTCTCTAGTGAGCTCTGGCTACTCTACTCACCACTGAAAACACTACACAAGGTTATTAAACGGTGATATTCTGTAGGGTGGAGGTACTTCCCCAGTTGGACTGCTCGATTCGGACGGATATACCGTCGTGTCCTACCTCCTTTAATACTTACATTTCTTTTTTGCTTATATCGTGGGCATAATCCTTTCAAATACCACCTCCGCCAAGGCCGGTGGATATGATTATGTCGGATTCGAAGCGCCTAAAACGCACGCCGTCTTTGATTGTCGGAGGTGAGATTATACAAGACATATCTCTCGCAACCCGGCAAACCCGAGGACATCTCTTTGAGATGAGCCCCTTCCCCTAATGTGGGAACCTCAACCTCAACCATGGTGTCCCCATCTAGCTGTCTCCGGGTATGAGGAGGTAAGTCTTGCACAGTCGCTGCGTCCTACTTCTGTAAAGGTGACAGGCGGTTCCATCCGCTCCAGACTATAGAGAATATAGATTGATAGATTTGCTACATAGGGTTGGGAGGTTAGCCAGTCACGCAATCGCCCTCATAAAAGCAGTAAAAACTAAATCATATGGAGAAGAAGGAATAGTCAGACCCTAGGCTTATAGCATTTGTTTGCTTAAAATAATGTAATTTCAAGGGTTCATAGCGCGAGTGTGACGCCACGGGCGTTGCAAAGGTCCATAGGTCACCGTAACTAGTTTCCATCAGGTGGGCCGTGTGATTGTCTGCCACGTAAGTGGTATAATAAACCAGTCTATTACGAGTGTGATTCAAATAAACAAAGTAATAGTAAATAGGATAATAAACATAGGTAATTAAGATTGAAACAGAGTTGTAATTTTTCCGTAGATGAATGATATTAATGATTGATGATGAATTACTGTATGGTGGAAACTGGAAGCAGTGCCAACAGATCTTTGGCTAGAAGCCTTGGTGTTGGAATGCTAGAATAAACAACACTATGAGAATGTATTTATCAATTTTGGGTTACAATTCAGTAGTGTAACGGTTTTAAAACGTGTGATATTAAAACCTACGGAAACTTTTGAAATTCAACATTCAAAACTCTACTCTAATTTATTTTAAAACTTGAGGTGAAGTTTATTCGCTAAAACCTCCTACGGACACAGCATTATGTCTACTTACTATGATCTTCTTCCCACGGAATAGGGACAAGCCTATTGCCATGAAGTAGGTACTTTGTCATTGACTGTCGTATAACCAGATAGTTTTTTTTAACAAGGACACGTTGATTTTACATCACCTCGCCTGATGGTAAACTGTAGGCAAAGTTTCAGGAAAGAAGGTCACTATTACAAACACGTACAGTGTTACAGTGGCGTTGCTCAACTTGACGGCCTCATCAAATGCTTTTTCACGCCCCGCTTAAAGGACCCGGGACTGTAAGAAGAAGGAAACAACGGGACGGGACAAAGAACGGGAAGAAGGAAACATGTGAGCTGGTAAGGCATTCCGGCTTAATGGTTCGCCAAAGGAAAGACTCACCGAACCGCATGGTTCTTGATGGGATATTCTGCACCGTATGTGTGTGACATTTGAGCCCTGCACGTGTTGTCCTGTGTAGGAAGAGAGAGAGAGTGGAACTAATTGGTAGAGCTCATCAGTTCAGTTGCCTTTTTAGAGACATGCAGGAAGAGAACGGGTATTCCTAATCTACGTCACCAGGCACCAACACGGCAAGGCAGTTATGACCTGAAAAAGGTAGCTGGGATTTCTGGAGCTGTAAACCCTGGTTTTCACCAAGGTTTAAAACAGCAGTGGACTGCTATACCTAGGCTAATTGTTTGATTAATTTGAACTTCAGACAGGCTGATAGCATAATTATATTATACTCGTAGCAAGTAAGCCCTATGTAAGCATATGTTAGCAGCAACCCTAACACTTGAGGTCGGTGCGCGCGCGCAGCGAATTTCAATACGATCGCTATTGTCTATAAAAGCAATGGGCACGCGCATTTGATGATCGAAACAGAACGAAAATGAAGGTGATCACACGTTTTTTCTATGTTAAGTGTGTTTTGTGTTTGTGTGAATGTGTTTGTGATTGAGGCATTATTAGTGCTATCGTGAAAAAAAAAGAAAAATAGTGGTTTATATATTTAAAGATAATTTTATTTTTAAATTACATAATGTTCGGCAATTTTTCTTTTTTTTTAAACGACTTCAAGAAGGTGGTTCACAGTTTATGGAAATGTTAATCATGGATATATAAAAACTCAAGAAGCACTGTCAGGGTGTCAAAACGTAAAGAGAGCTTTAAGTCATGTTCATAAGGTTGAATTTGTAAAAAAAATATGTTTATAAAATAACTATAAGATAACTACTTATGTATGATTGCGGACAGATTCGAATGCTACTTTTGTTCGAAACTGTGTATCTAGCAGACTTATGTATACAACTATATTTTATGGGAGTAACTGCTGTCTGACCCCCAATGCCGAAAGAAAACCCTGCGCCAGAGCCTCAACAGAGGTTTTCTGGCTTGCAGGTAAAGTAACATAAATACCAGACACAAAAATTATCTAGTAGCCTGTGATAGTAGACTGCATTAAATTAGTAATTTCATATAAAAATATTTTTTTAGGGTACCTAACTATAAACACTTTTTAACAAGCTTCCTAATGAAATTAAAGACTGAAATTAAAGAAACTTATACTAAAAAGGCTAGTATATAACATCAATGAATGATTAACAAGTCTGGAAATGAGCTGTTCACTCAACTTGCTACTCAAGCAAATTAATGTATCTAGAATAAATAAATGTTTGTATATGTAAAAAAAAAGCAAAAGAAAAACCCTCTGAGGTATTGAAGTCTTCTCAGGAAGGGGCCTCGATTCAAACCAGTTGTGCATTTGCTAATCTAACCTATGACATATATTTGAATTTTAACGTTTTGTAAGTGCCGTTTAATGGTCTGTACAGAATAAATGATTTCGAAGTTTGAATCAGGTACCCATACACACCATGCCAGCAACCAAACACTATATCACTACAATAGTTAAAGCCATAGGCCTATCAGTCCCTAAATACTATTCATTAAATTAAACCCTTACTTTGCGGGATGTTCCCTTATTGTATCCATTTTAATTTTCGAATGTAGGGACAGAGGAGGGTTGAAAGGGTCTGTTACCAACCGTTATTAACCCGGAGGTTAATTCTGTTAGGGAATATTTCCTTTTGAGTATTAAATCGGGAAGAATCCTGAGAGTGACCTTCCTAATGAGGCCCTTTGAGCGTGGTTATATTGAGTTTTCATTTGTACTCGTGAAATTCTTCCTCAAAATGTATTAATGACTAGCTTAGGCACGCTGTTTCGCCTGTATCAAATTCTCGCGACTTTTGTTCATATATCTCCCGTTTTAATCAACTAAAATTGAATTGCAATAAAACTGATAACAGATTTTAAGCGTGACCAAAACTGCTTGTTTTAAAAAAAATCGCATCGAAATATCTATCTATACGGTAGTAATAGACATGTTACATACATTATACTACATAATAAATAGACTTACAGATTCCCTCATTGCCGTGTTACCGAATTATAAATGTCAAATGTGCGCTTTTATGACAGTCGACATTATCCGACAAGTTGATAGGTTTATAAAAACCATTTCAGATTCTTAAACTCTTAAACTTGCCTAGGTTTTGTTTAAAGATATGTACCTATATCACTTTATGGGTATGCCTAACCATTGTTCCTGTGTATCTACCTAAAGGGGCTCAAGTCACCTAGCAGAATAATGAAGGGAAGTTAGACGGCAGTCATTTCTGCAAAAGACAAGATAAGTCAAATCCAGAAATAGAGAAGGAACTTAGATCACACTTTAGGATAGGCCTGTGCCCAGCTGTGACCTGGCTTATGGATTGATCGAACCTAATAAATAATAATTGTACAAAAATTAAAAATACTCCGATGAGCAGAAGAACCTCTTCCTTTTCAAATTGGTTAAACATCTAGCCGTAGTGTGGAAAATTAAAAAGTTAGTGTCTTTATCGATTACTTTATTCTATTCTAGGAGCTGCTGGCTGTGATATCGTTACTGATAAGTGGGGCGTTGAGCAAGCCCCAGTCAGGGCCCTACCCTGCAAGCGGCTGGAGACCCAGTGGGCCTGCCTTCGAGACACCACAGGTAAGGTGGAAGTTTTTACTGACAATAGATATACAGATAAACAATTGCTGAAGAAGTAGAATCAACTGGAATCTCAATTGCATAATTATAGTATTTTTAAGCAGCTTCTCTAGGAGTTACTGTGCATATAGGTACAACTGCTGCTGCTGTGCTTAAAGAATTAAACAAAAATCATATATAATTGTTAACTCAATTTTTTGTTTTCTCCACCAGCCTGTAGAATATCTACCGCCTCAACAGTATCTGCCGCCTCCAGACTACTTACCACCCGTGGACCCACGCAATCCATTCAATGGCCCTAATGCAGGGCAAGCCCCTTCACAATATCCAACTGGATCAGCTTACAATCCCAACGTTGAATATGGCACTCCTGAAAACCCAAGTATTTCAGCTAACACGCCTAACGTAGCATTCGGTCTCCCTGATAGCCCACGAAATGCAGGCAGTACTCCTAATGTAGGGTTCCCTCAAAATCCAAATATTTCGGGCAATACACCTACTGTAGGACAGGGCTTCCCTCAAGATCCCAATAATTCGGGCAATACGCCTAACGTAGGACCCAGCTTCCCTCAAGATCCAAATATTTCAGGCAATACACCTAATGTGGGATCAGGCTTTCCTCAAGGCCCGGGTACTGCAGCTAATGGTCCTAATGAAGGAATTGGTTTTCATCAAGGCCCAAATATTGCGGGCCCTGGTATTGCAGATAATGGACCAGGGTTAGGCGGCGGTTTGGGTGTTCCTGGCGGACCAGGTATAGGAGCTGGTGTGGGATTAGGTGCTTCTGGAGGCCCTGGTATTGGAGATAATGGGTCTGGAGTAGGGTTAGGCGGTGGTTTGGGTGTTCCTGGCGGACCTGGTATAGGAGCTGGCGTAGGATTGGGTGCTTCGGGAGGCCCTGGTATTGGAGATAATGGGCCTGGGGTAGGATTAGGCGGCGGTTTGGGTATTCCTGGAGGCCCTGGTATTGAAGCCGGCGTGGGATTGGGCGCTCCTGGAGGAGTGGGTAATGGACCAGGTGTAGGGTTAGGCGGTGGTTTAGGTATTCCTGGAGGTCCTGGAATAGGAGCCGGCGTGGGATTGGGGGCTCCTGGAGGCCCTGGTATTGGGGGACCAGGTGTAGGACTAGGCGGCGGTTTGGGTATTCCTGGAGGTCCTGGTATTGGTGCCGGCGTGGGATTAGGTTCTCCTGGAGGCGCTGGTATTGGAGCCGGTGTTGGATTGGGTGTTCCTGGAGGCCCTGGTATTGGAGCGGACGCGGGATTGGGTGTCCTAGGTTTACCATCACAAAGGGCGAATGGGGCTGGCGGAATTGGTGCTGGAATCGGCGCTGGACTTGGAGGAGGACTTGGCGGTGGACTTGGCGGTGGACTTGGTGCTGGCATTGGTGGTGGACTTGGAGGTGGACTTTTAGGTGTGAATGCTCGCATTACGAGTTTGGATCAATACGGTCTACAGAGGCAGGTGAGGGTTAAGCACTTATCTTAACGAAAGCTGATTGGGAAGGAATTTATGGAATAAGAAAGGATAGTAACCTGTTTTGTCCTATCAAAGGTTCCGCATAACGAATCTTTTCTACATATCTATGTGACGAAATGATTACTACGCTAGTCAGAGTATCTTGAACGTATTACATCCTACTTGACATATTTGAATAAATAATTGGAGGATTGTAACTGGGTTTAATAAACACAATTTTCTTTCTTTCAGTACCAACAGCAACAAAATTATCGTGAATATGCACGACAAAGGCAGTTAGATGCACAAACTGCTGCCAATAGAACACCAAGACCCGAAAACCCAGCCATATTCGCAAGTAGAACTACACCAGCTACTACAGACACTACCAGACCCGAAGACACCACTATAGCATCTACCACAGACATTAGTCTAAATAAAGGCGAGACTCTTGAAGCACCTGAGAAGAAGGAAAAAGTAACAGTAGAATTGTCCGCTCAAAAACTACAAGAATATCCAGGAGAACTTTTCCTGAGTTCGCTTGCTCAATTGCAACTACAGCCACAGTTTGTACCAATTCAATTTGAGCAGATTAAAGCCCCAGTATATTACCAACCCCAACAATCTCAAAAACAAGTTTCAGGATTCGATGCACAAACTCATTTTGCAGCCTTACCTTCCATAATAGCTCAACAGAAGCTGCAACAGCAAAATGAGCTGAATGTTATAGTGCCACAAGATCAAATACAGCCTGTGAATGGTTATCAGCAGTATTATCAATCTGAAGCTGAACCAGTAGCTCAATATCAGCCCGTGAATTACCAACCACAACTACAACTGCAGCTCCAACCACAATACGCAGCTCAATCTGTACCCTTACAGCCTCAAACTTCCCTACAGCCTGGTCAACTTCAGCCTCAACCAGCTATATTCCAACCCCAGCCTGGCCAAATTCAACCTCAATTTCAACCCGAACCTGGTCAAATTCAACCTCAATTTCAACCCCAACCTGGCCAAATTCAGCCTCAATTTACTCAATTACAACCACAACCAGCTCAATTCCAGCCTCAGCCTGCTCAATTCCAACCACAACCCGACATTAAAGATGTCGAAAACATTGACCAAGCATCGTTTCAGCCCCAAATATACCAACAACAATTTTTAGTACCACAACCGGCCAACCAGCCACAACCTGGTTACATCCAGGCACAGTTAATCAACTATCCTGGTCAAGATTACTCCCAATTCCAAGGTCAATCTCAACAACAGAAAAACGAAATTGAACAGCAAAATAGTTCCCAACCATCGAAGCAGGGTGCTGATGCCCTTCAGAGTGGACTAGACGTAAACCAGCAAGGCAATGATGTGGAGCTTCAAGATCAGGATGAAGGCACTACAGCTACAGCCGTCGCAACAGCCTTTGGTACAAGGTCAGTATATTGTTAGTTTAGAATTTTAATGTTGCAGTGGGTTTAAGGATAATTGCAACATCACGATTGAGCATTATTTTATCGGAATAGTAATAAGGTATATCACAATTATCATCCTTATAGCGATTTACCAGGTGCATCTAACATTCTAAGGTAGGCCTAACGTCGACTGCTTTGGCAGATGTAGGGTAGCCAGTGCTCACTGGAGAGGTTTCGTGTTGTCAGTGGGAAACTTTGCCTTTAGCTTACTATCAGGAAAGTTGAAGTTAAATTGACGTGTCCCATAAAAAAAGGGTTGTTGCAATGGTCACATTGGTAATACTTAAGTAGTAGCTGTATGCTCTTAACGCGAAAAACTTTAGAATTTTTGTAAAGGTATCGAGAGAGCGGAGCGCGGAACAAAGTGTGCGAGTGACATACGTATCTTTACACAAAACCTAGGTATATGAACCGTGAAACGTTTTTTATAAACCAAATTGAAAAATTTGACAGAAATATATACGCAGTGACTTCAATGTTTCTACACTACAACACAGTCACTGACTTCTTAAATTCGTTTACACGTTAGTGAAGGAGTCCGTGGCTCTACTATCGCTAATATCAATATCTATTAAGCAGCCTGTCTACTATGGACCTACATAACATATCATAAACTCACGCCTTTATCCCCGAAGGGGTAGGCAGAGGTGCTAGCACGGTCCACATTTCGCCAGTTTATGTTTAGGTCCAAATGTAATAGGTGGCGAGCCTATTGCCATTAACCGGGCACTTATAAACCTGCGATAGATACCCACATAACTTCGAAAAGCATCGACGTCGTTGGTGTGTGCCTTGGTAAACCTGGGACCGAACCCGAAACTTCGTCTCAGCAGTCCATTACCCATACCTAGGCTACCGCGATGGACCTATTTGTTCATAAAGCTCGCCAATTACAATGCCATCTTATCTCGATAGGTTTATATAACGAATTCGATAGTTTTTCGTACTACGGGCACTGTAATCGTACCAAATGAAAACGAAAGTAGGTACGCCTGACCTTGCAACTAAACTTCGCAACGCTCTCATGTAACCTTATTACCCATAATACCGATCACGTCCTACGGTTTTAAATGCAAATTCAAGGCATACAATGACCGTAGTGACATTACCCTATTTTGTTCTGAATATTGATGTATTTTAATTTAATACAGCTCGTACATTGCAATGAGCTCGGGCCTGTATTAGCGGAGCCATGGAAAGGATTCTTGAAGTTACTCGAGCGTGGCAGATAGTTATAAGATAAGTATCTCCAGCCAGTAAGATCCGTAAAAAATAAAAATAAAAAATATATAGATAAGAAAATATAAGTAAAACTAAAGTAATAAATAACTGATTATATTTATACTGTTGATTAAGGGCACTTGGTTGAACTAATTGTTAAGCATTATCGATAACACACTTGTATTCTCCTCGATATTATAATACATATCGTGAAGAAGTACAAGTGTGTTATCAATAATGTACAATAAATAACTTTTAAATTGTTTGTTAGTTTACAATATAAAATTATTACATAAATGTCAATTAGCCAGCCAAGCTTTTGTTATGTAAATAACTTCAATTAAAATTTATCATATATGTATGAAATTACTATAACGCTATGTAAGCGCTAGCTCTGCAACGGAAAATGTCAAAACATAGAAACATTATTCTAGGTAACATCTACGACGCTAGAGTAACAGCAAGTTTAGCATACTCGCCTCCCCCACTACATGTGGCAGACGGAATTCTGAATAATGAAGCTTTCTGCATACAATGACTTATATGCGACTAAACTTAAGAACAAGCCTAACTAACGTTTTGTAGCTACCATGTTTTTTTTTTATTTATGGCACGTCAATTTGACTTCACCTCGCCTGATGTTAAGCTGAAGGCAAAGTCTCATGAAAGAGGGTCACCATTGCAAACACGTTCAGTGCTACAATGGTGGCGCTCAGCTTGACAGCCTCGTCAGATGCTTTTTCACGCCCCGCTTAATGGACCCGGGACTGTAGGAAGAAGGAAACACGTGCGCCGGCAAGGAATTCCAGGACTTAATGGTACGGCAGAGAAAAGACTCACCGAAACGCTTGGTTCTTGATGGAATATTCTGTACCGTATGCGAGTGACATCTAAGCCCTGCACGTGTTGTCCTGTGTAGGAAAGGGGAGGGTGGAATTAATTGGAAGAGCTAGTAGCTAGTAGTGAGTAGACTCATCATGCTTGCGTTATGGTAATCATACACGTTCAAGTATAAGTACGCAAGCCTGAGTTTGTGCAAATACACGTTAATGAAATTTGCACAAGTATGTTCCAATACACATTACATACATACGTAATGCTCACGTCCGTAAGACCCGAAGGAATAGGTAGAGGTGTATTAAACACCCACATTTCACCAACTATGAATTTCGGTCCCACATTATGTGGGGCGAGCCTATTGCCGGCAATTGGGCAATTGGTAAGAAAATGGGTATTTACAGTAAATCAATTAGCCTATCGCAGTCCACTGCTGGACATAGGCCTCTCTCAATGTTGGGATGCTTTGGTATCCTGTTTTGTCGCTGGCCAAACAGTTTTCCTACTTTTACAGTGATATTATCTGCGTATTATTCTGTTTGTCGCGTCTCACCAAACCCTTCGGATAATGGGGTGGTGATATTCTTTCTCCATCACCACGTTAGGTAGTAAGTGAAATAATGTGGAGGATAGAGGTGATATGTTCCCTCGACACAAAAACATCTTATAAGGTCGTCAAGTCCAAGCAAGCCATCTGCAGGGGCTGCTTCGTTGCCGAGGAAACGGCCGCCAACGTAATACTGGAATGCGAGGCAGCAGCCCCCCAACGATCACAAATCCTCGGCACAGTGAGGTCACTCCGCGAAGCCTGTGAAGTCCCCAGTAAGCTTCTGCGTTTCTGGGTTTCTGGGCGTTTCTGGGCTGCCTGCTCTAGCCAGTAACCCTGCACACACAATGGCCCAAAAAGGGAGGCAAGGTGCGGAAAAAGGAGTTCCAATACAATAGAAGGCCGTCAAGAATATGAAGGTAGGACACGACGGTATCTCCCGTCCGAAATGAGCTGTCCAACTGGGGAAGTACCACCGCCCTACAGAAGGCCGCGGTCATAATAACCATCGTGTTGTGTTCCCGCCGGTAAGTAGGGTAGCCAGAGCTCACTATACCCCTCCTTCCCCTCCCCTTCATAGCCTCCCCACCCCTTCCCAGCTCTCCCCCTTTCCCTTCAGGGTGGGCAGCGCGTGTGTGACACCCTTAGTGTTGCACACGTTCATAGGCCACGGTGGCCGCTTTCCATCAGGTGGGCCGTGTGCTTGTCTGCCACCTACGTAGTATAAAAAAAAAAAAGTAGAGCGTCACCATTGTAACACGTTACTGTAGGTGTTGTCACACACCATCGCAACATGGAGGACATTCCACTCACACGTACCAAACGATACGGTGATACGTTCATCATGCGTACAGCCATGCGGGAACGCCCTGCCCGAATCCGGATAGCTATAAGTCTTCAAAACTAGAGAGAATAGGTTACTTCTAGGCAAGCATGCTACCTTATCATCACTTACCATTAGGTAAGATAGTGATCAAACGCAAGGATACCAAACATAAAAAAAGAATCAATGCCTAAGAACTGCGACCTTTTTATAGTGAAATCTTCTTTACGCGTGTTGTGTTGTGTTCATAGAAAAAGTTATAAGCGAAAACACTTTATTCGAATTTTAATTTTTCAGGACTCAACCTCGTAAGAATACGCAGTATGGAGCTCCTTACCCCGTACCAAGGGTGCAGGCAGCCCCCACAGATACCACTACCACAGAACCTACCGAGGTAACATCTTTATTCATGTAACTACTTGCAGGTCAGATGGAAGTAGCTCTCATAAATCCAAGATATCAAATCAAAAGAAACACAAAGAGATCTAAGTTCTATTCTACTAATAGTCAATCATTGTTAAACCAATCAGTGTACTAAAAATGCCATTCCATTTTCGAATTTATCGCTATAAGCTTAAAGTTCAAAATTCTTCTTAAGCCTTTTAATACATAAAGCTTAAATGGTATAAAAGATAATCCACCCAAAGGTAGGTCTAAACTATGTGTCCAGATTTGTGATATGAACAGCGGACCGGACAGCGTGACATCAAGACATGACATTAAGTGTAGACGTAACAACTTGTGGCACATGGACACACAAACTAGAGTATTCTCGTGGTCCTACCACAGTTTAGTAGGACCATTGCTCATACAAAGTAATGCTGTTTTTGTCACAGTCCTACTGAATGAATTCCTTTTTTCGGTATTGGACAGATTCGTGGATTGGACAGTTTCGTGAATTCAGTAGATTCGCTACTCGGCAGATTCGTTACTCGACAGATTCGTGGATTCGACGTATTAGCTATACGACAGAAGTACAGGTGTTAAGAAAATAAAAAACAAGGGGACAAAAGAATGGTCCGCGGTCCTACTAGTAGGATCAAGTTGTAGGACCACGGACAACAAATGGTGCTGACACGGCCACCAGACGATCGATGGTTTCATTTAAGCTCAGCTATCCCGCAGCTGAATACGCGACGAACACGCACTTCTGTCACGGTCACGCCTAAGTTGTTAGGTAATAAACGCGACTCAATAAGTATATATCTGAGTATTTGTAAATCGTGTTCCAGGAAGTAACAGATGAGGGTCCAGTTGTAGCCCACGCGGTCGCTATCGCTGACGGAACCCGAAAGAAAAGCGCCAAGCTCAGGTAAGACGAGTAGACAATTTTAGACGACCCCTGTGGCGTACCGGAAGAATGTTAGACTGCTAAGTCAGAGGTCACGGGTTAGATTCCCACTTAGTGAGATAATTTAACTTTTGTATTGGCTCAAATGCTGGTTGCCAACCTGAAAATGAACTGTTCTCTCAAATTGCTGCTCAGGTAAATTGCTATATCTAGACTTAGTATAGATATAAACCAAAAGAGGAAAGAAAAGCCCGCTGAGTTTCTTGCCGGGGTCTTCCCAGACAGAGGCTGCGTTTCGAACCGGCGCGGTGGTCCATATACTTCTTCTATCTTATAATATGTTATTGATATTGACGTTTTGTAAGTGCCCTTTGATGGTCTATACAGAATAAATGATTTTGAATTCAGCAGAATACAATAGGCCACTCCATTTCTTCATATAGGGCCACTTCTCCATCTAGTAAACATTCATCATCATCATCATTTCAGTCAGACTTCTGAACATAGGTCTCCCCCGTCGACCTCCAAGCCCACCGGTTGGAGTCAGGCTGCATTTAACGGGTACCCGTGACCACAAAACAGTTAAAGGAGGTATACATCCTCTGACTTGGGGGAGGGGAGAGAGTCAGGAACATGTCCCCGCCATGTTGGTCCAATGCGGGGAGCCCGAGCCTCGATCGTTGATCGGCAGAGGTCGCCACGGGCAGGTCTAGGGTCCCGCAGATGGTCATCAGAACCCCTTACCTTCTTCACAGTAATCTTTGGTCCATGATAAAGACAGCAATAGGCCGCTGATATGCTACCGAAAATCATAGCGAATGTGAAACGCCTTGTATGTGTGTATGTATGATTTGGTTTGAATATTCTTTTTTTCTGCAGGCGGACTCGAGTACGTCCAATCTTCACGTTGGACAAATCTGGACATCTCGTTCTGGCGCAAGGGCAGTGACGCAAGCCAACAAACAAACCGAATGACATATAAAAAGTATTATCTATATTAATAAATTAATAATTTATGACTAAAATGATTGAATTGAATACAGCTCTTGAAAGAAAGTTGACCATGTAATAACTGGTTTTATTTTTATATGTCTGCCTATCCTACTGGGAAAGAGCCGTGACTATAGGTATGTATATACAATCACCTGGACAACATGATATAAAGTGGCTTATTCCACAAACGCCTTAGATGATTCCCTTTGCAGGGGATTTGTAGACTAGAAATCCCCTGCGTTGATAAAAAGGGGATTTTGGACAAAAATCCACAGTGGACAAAAGCCTATAAAGTCAATGGGAAGTTTTCTTCCTCATGAATTTTTAGGTTGGATCTTCGGAACCAAGTTCATATCATGCTTTTCTCTTGCAAGCGGGTGTATCTTTTCTTTTAATACTATAAAGCGTGATTCACACAAAGCGCGGGTGCGGGTAGGGCGCGGGTGTTTTTGCCATACATCACCGTTTACGGAAGAAAACAAAAACATAGCCTTATTAAGAAAGAGGCAATGGATGGCAAAAGCACCCGCGCCCGACCCGCACCCGCGCTCTGTGTGAATCGCGCTTCAGCAATCGAAATTACTAATATTTCCTCTAACCCCTCCAGCTAAACTCAATGGCTTGTGTTAGGACGGATATTGTTCATAGTACACCCTTTTGGGTGGACCACTAACATAAGTTTTTGTTAGTGTACCACTCAGGCTTTAAAAAAAAAAATCTCATGGTTCGTAGGTCACCTGTAAACACTCTGGTAATAAATAAATAAATATTTTTCAAAGCGAGTGGGTTCACTTCGAACGTAAGGCCGACTCTTTAACCACTAAACTACCGATGCTATACATTACGCTATAATATATGTTTATCTACTTAGGTGCCGTAAACTTTAGGATAACCAACAATTATGTACTTTGTGTTACTTTGAGACCTTTCGATCGTAAGGCCGAATTCTTAACTACAAAGCTATTTACCATGTTTGTTGGTTTTATAGATCAACCGATATTTCGGCGCTGTTGCAAGCGCCATGATCACGGTGTACTGACGACCGCCGAGCTAGTTGTTATTGGGCCAACCGTATCAATGTACCCTCTTTCTAACTCGTTTATTACGCGCGCCGCCGCTACCACTGTCCGCGTTCTCACGCTGTACTCGATCGCGACACACAACATTCACTTTATCGACTCGAACGGTTTTTGGAGATGCCAATAAACATAGTAAATATAGTATTTAATAGTGAATAGATTGTTATTTACGAGTATGTAGAAACGTATTTATTTACAAAACATATTATGCTTCCTCAATAAAATATTTGTTTTTCAAGATACATTTATTATTTACGGGTTTTTTTCTCAATATACAACGATCAACTTTAATAAAAAATATAGTCACATGGTATTACGTATACAGGGTGGTAATAAAGAGCGCCAGACAATTATGTCGTCATTTAAAAAAAAATTATGAAGCTTTCCACTGATTTACATTGCTTAACCTAAAAAAATACTCAATTGTTCGCAATTTTGTGCAGTTTTTATAAGTGTATGTCATATCCGCCGGGGTGAGAAAGATATTATGTTGCCGACTATCTCACCTTCGGCCAAAGACCCAAAGACGGCGTGCGTTCCGGCAGATTTGAGTTCGACATAAACATACACCAAGTTTTGGCTGGGGTATCCGTGGGGATAAATAAAAAAACCATGATACGGTTTGGCTATCCTTAACTTTACCACCTTATATAAATGAAGAATGGATATAAAAATGTTCAAACACTTTGTAAATGATGACGTAATTAAAATAGTAAGGGTTGTATCAATCCCTTTTTCAGTAAGTTTAGTAGGAACTATAGGTTAAATACATGGGATGGTCGTTACTTAATATGAAACTATACTGAATGTATGAAACGGGTCTGTCGTAATTTTAGTGGAGCCGTTTCAAAAATAGATTCTGTATTTTGTAGTGCAGATTTGTCTCTACTTGGACTAGACATCAAAAATCTTTCCCAAAAACATTGATAAGCATTCATCTACATAAGTACACTTATCGACGATAACTCTTAAAGAATTTGAAAGAGAATAAAAAAAAGTTTGGTTTAGGATTCCTTAACCCAATTACCAAGTTCATTTAGCAGTTCAATTCGACTTTTATTATTGATTGTATTTAAGTCCATTGCTGCTCTTAAATTTGTTGGAATTGGGGCAAATTATTCAACTGAACTTTTTTAACTCAATTCTGGCGTAACAGAGTCCTTCAGAGTTTTACGTCTTTGTTGCACCTATTTTTAATATGCCATTTAAAGTGATATCAGTTCAAATACTCGTAGTTTTAGACAAAAATCGATCAAACATTACGATAACCATTCACAATTCCATAATTACTAAGGAGTCGAGACATGGTCAACCTCTGGCTTGATTTGTTCGTCTAATGTTATACATCGGCTTGATGTAGTTGCATCACAAAATTCATCATATAACTCAGTTCGTAAAGTGCTATCATTATAAATATGCAACTGGGTATACATACTGACACTACAAGACAAAATTCGAGGCTAGAACAAAAAAAGAACCAGTTAACTTTCGGTATTTCGGGCTCCGCAGAAGGCGATACTACATCACCGTTTCCTAATTCGAACATTTCAACTCTAGGGTTACCTATTTCTAAGGGATCTCTGACCATTACCGGTATCTCTAAATCCACTTCTGAGATTGGTTCGGCATATTGGAGCATTTTGCTGTTCAGATTTGTAGTTTTGTCATATATATTTTCATTGAATAGCGACACTATTTCTCGATTACACATCATATTGTCAATTTTGATTTCGGTTAGTGTATCTTCATGGCGGACACTCTTTTTTGAATTCATCAATTCTAAATCGCTCAAGCCGCATACTTGGTCCGTCATTTTCTTCTCAGTTTTGAAAATGTTCCTCCTCTTTTTAGTGACGTGCTTATCTTTCGTAACGTTTATATTTTTTCGATCTTTCATTGATGAATGGTGAAAACTGTGATTTGCGTTGTTTTCTTTAAAACCAACGGTTTTATGTTGTGTTAAGGGCAGTGCTTGAACTGTAGGAAAATCATTTGCAACGTCATGGAAGTAATCAGCTGTTATTTTCAAAGAATTTTTAGATTTGATTCTGGTCCTAGTATTTCCACTTACGTACTTCAAAATTCTATTTTTGCTTGAGAACGGTGAATCACTACGAAACCATGCACAATTTCGATGTGTACTAATAATGTTAAAACATGTAACTTGATTAATGCATTTGGATATACTTTTACGGGTAACTTTTTGGCAGTTGATTAGTTTAGCTATTTTTATTTTTGATTTATTAAAACAGCATTTTTGTAATTTATTACATACAGTATTGTTATCTTTTAGGTAAATGCGTGTATTTAATATGATTAAAATAAAAATTAACTTATTTGGCATCTGAACTAAAAAACTGCCAACATTTTTAATATTTTTTGTGTTTTTGGAAGTGTCGATGGTTAATTGACGTTTTTCTTTTGCCTTTTTATGGTATAAAATCGGGTCGACATATAATTTAGATTTGTTATAAATTTTAGATGTAAGTATACATTTTGCCATTGATGGAGAAGAAAGGATTTTCAAAGAATTGGTGTTGTCTGTTTGTAAGATAAAGTTATCAATACTGCAATTTGGAGCTTTTTGTTGATGTCTCACATTGAAAGGATCTTGTACTTCGAAAGTATTCACTAATTTGTTTTTTCTCCTTAGCTGTTTTGTTGCAGACATATGTTGATTACTTTTTCTCCATATTGTTTTTTCTGTTACAGCCATATTTTTTAATACTTTATATATATTAATATCATCTGAAACAAACATTAGTTTACTTGTAATGTAGCTTCCGTAGCTATGTTTATGGTAGGTTTAATGTTTTATCAGGCATATGCGACACGACAAAACTACTACAAATAACCGGTTGAGAAAATAAGAAATACTAAAATAAATTATAACAATGTATTAAAACAATAACATTAAAAACAATACACAGAACAATTTACACCCTAACTGATACAACTTCACTGAATTCTTCTTTGTGGAAAGATTTAGTCACCATGGTTTTGCTATAATTGTTACGATTCCATAAAGGCAGAAAAGTATGATGAAAAATGTGGGGACACTTGTTATGACTAGCAGATTTTCTCTGAGAAATGACAATGGGGTCGAGAAAAGTATTTTGAAACGTTGGAGAGGGCGATGTTTTTGTAATATATTCTGATCAATTGTAGTTGCAACCGTCACCATGTCACCTTTACCAACTTCCGCGTCGACGACAGGTTGTTTTATAATTTCAAAATAATTTCGAATTAATTGTGGTTTTTTCAAAGATTTCGTTGAGATTTGAGAACTAGTCAGCGGTTTGGGGCCTTCTACGTTGAGACCAAACATCAGTTGATCGATGATTTGGTTTTGTACCAAGTCACATTGGTGAGCTCGATGATGTTCCTTTCGGAAATTCTCGTCTACAACAGATACTTCCTTATGTAACATTTCTACTACATGTTTTTTTGTTTTCATTTCTTGACCATTAAGCGAATCGTTTGATTTCTGTGCTTCGTCTTTAATCTTCGTCCCAAATACTGATAGTGACTTTTGCACTTCTCTTATTATTTTTTCAGTTATTGTTTCTTCCAATTTCTTTATTGCTAAATCTAGAACTACACTCAATCGATCCCACATTTCTGTCGTATCCAATGAAAGATTGCTAACTTCTTCAGCACAGGTTTTTTTCTGTGGATGTTCTACGTGCTTTAGTATAGCTTTTATTGCTGCATCATTTGGCAAACTGATATTGTTATGCTGGTTTTTATTTTCTGGGTCGAAAGATTTCTGTAATACATTTTTTGACAATTCATGATTTTGATTTTTTATGTCATCTTTTTTGTGCTTCATTGAATAGGTCTTTATTAAATTATTTTTCACTTTATCGTCGTCGAAACCATTGTCAAAATTGCCTCCTGAACTAGTAGACGGTGTCATTTCTGGATAAAACCCCAAATGTATAACAGTGTCTAATAAAGTTGTTCGTTGAGTAACGGTATTATGATTAATATCTATATTGTGTACATTATCAGAAATATACATCGAGTCAGACATAGATGTAGATTCAAGTTCAGAATGGTTACTAGATTTATTAGATTCGGAACTCACTCTGCCAATCGTGAAAGTATCGTCATCACTAATCATATTAAATAGGTTTCTTTCTAAACCAGTAAGAGTTTCAGTGCTTTTATGTTTCTCATTAAATGTTAAATCTTTTGCACTATTTGATGTCTTAATTGCACTATTATCAGAAGGCACTTGCGATGTAAGCTCCATACCGGATAATTGAATTGTATCAGTACTTGTTACATTTCCTTTATCTATGCACTCGTCAATATTAGGAATCGTATACTTTGCACGTTCATTGTTGGCTTTTAATGGAGAGAATGCTACAGCTACTGCTATATTTACATCAGTCTTGTACGGTGTTGCATCAGATGACATTGTATCGACGGAATTTACAGCTTTTATACTATAACGGTCATCACTGTTGAATGAAAAAGAACTATTGTTAACCAGTGTATTTTGGCTACCGTAGCTTGATAGCTGGTCTGTATCAGCAAGTAAGTTTTCTTTAGCCAACACTTTTCTTAAGATCCATGATAGTGAAACTACTTTTGAAGTAGTTTCCGAATACATATTCTCGATTCGTCTAGAATTTGAGGACTTCGTTTTTGCTTTTGCATAATACTTTTCCAGTCTCCTAGTGATATTATTTTTTTTGTTCTTGTATTTAAAGTGAATGTTTTTAATCTTAATGACACGCTTATAACTTTTCGGTTTTTTTCTTAAAGAATTGTGAGGTTCTTTATATCTTTTCATATGTTTTGATGCATTAAATATTATTTTAGGCTGTTCGTCCGCCGTTTCATTATCAACTTCAAAATAGTTGTTTGTTTGAGGGGACTTTTTATCTGTATCACCAAACTGGTTACTATCTAACATATCAATTTTGACTTCACTAATAGTTGGTACGCTTAATATATCAGGAAGATCACATGCTGGGGTTATGGTGAACGTTTTTGTAGAAGTAACAGAACCAGTAGCTGATATAGATTCACCACTTATGCCATTTTCGTTGTTACGTTGATTATTAGTAGTCATCTTTGGCATATCGTTCAAAGGTGGTTCATGTACTGCAAAAGCAACAACATATGTGTTCGTTCTTTTAGGAAATCTCGTTGCCGATTTAGGCCGTTTTAGTTTTTTCAGAACTGGTTCTTTAAGGTTTTCCATTCCAATTTAATTTAGTTTTAGATATTATCTGCAACAAACATTAAATAATGCAGGTGTAATTTTTAGTTCACAAGGTAAAGAGGTGTAGGATGGATATAAATGAAAAGAATTAGAACCAATAATTTATAATAATAATCTTTATTTAAAGATTATAAAAACATACATAAAAATTCTCAAAAAAATCAAAATCCTAAGTCAGAGAGTTTAAGGTAAAGCACGGTTGAATTTGGGCTGGTAACTGATACTGTTTTCACTGGTCTATGTGACCTTCCAACAACTACCTCTTCTTTGGGTACTATGTAATCTTTCAAAACATGATCGTAAAATAAGCAACCTAATATAATTACGGGAATCCATAACAGCATACAGTACATACAGCCTTCGCCAAAACCCATTCCTTTGACTGTTTTACAGGATTTACCTTGAGTATCATCCTCAGTCAAACCGCGCATAAAACGACAGCTGGATATAGAACTATATCCACCATCCATTTCAGGGCTAATTGGCACAACACATGAGCTACCACTACTTGAATCAGGACAACAAATGTCTGTTTTCTTTTTCTTTTTACCCCAAAGGCACCATTTATTATTTTTTTCTGATGATTTACTTGACTTATGGCTCACAGTGTGATAAATAGGTTTTGGTTTTATACAATTATCACAAAAGAAAGCAATTAGCTTCTTGTTTCTCTCCGCGGGTAATTCAAATAACGATTTTGATTTTGGTAACGAACACATTAGTCCTTCATCAGTGTATTGGTGGTTAAATTCGTTAGCTTTTGAAGTCATGTCAGTTACTCTTAGTAAAGATTCACTGTCTATAATCCGATAAGAAGTACTTTTTTTAGTGAGTCTGTTATAGTATTCAAGTGTATCTTTTGTTTTTGAATTTTTACTAGTATCCAAGTTTGATTTTGTTGGATTTCCTTTCAAGTCAGAAAATATTTGAGTTGCTTTTGATGGGTTCCTCAAGTTTATTACTGCCTCACATATAGAACTTGAAGTGAAATTATAGCTAGCATTGAAGGAAGCGTATGTATTTGATTTAATGGAGTCTTTCCGCTTATGTTTACTAACAAGTTTTTCTGTAGTTAAAGCTAGATCTTTGATAACTACTTTTAATTCGCTTATTTCCTGTAGTATTTCTAGTTCACTAGTAATTGTACAACGATCTTCGACCACATTTGACTTGACGTCTGATTTTTCTCTAGAATTTACATCAATAATATATTTTGAATGACTTAAAGCGCCGTCAAGGAGAGGTATTATTTCTGGAGCATGTGTAGGGGGAACAGTTGATTCATCTTTTAATATTATATTAAGCGAGGATGGACTATTAAATTGTTGCGAGTCCAGTAACATAGGTTGTTCTGGTTCCACATTGTAAAGTAGTTTTGGATCTGCGTGCATTTCGTAAGTACCCGGCATATCGTTACTAATATAAGTATATGCATCTTTAGTACCGTATTCACACTTCGGAAACAAACTTATATGAATATCTACTTTAACATTATTATTACTATTGTGTTCACTAAAGTATTGGAACAGGTTTTGCCAATATTTTAAAAGATCTTGTCCTTGGAGAATTTGTTTGGTTGCCTTTTCATACAGAAATGTAAAGTGTTTACTAGTCGGGTCACTTAATTTTGAAGAGTTTGATGTTATTTTGTTACCAAAAATTTGTTTACGCCGCTTATTAACTTTTCCTCGTTTTGTAGACTTTTTATTATCTGCTTTCATGTGTGAAATACTTGTATATGTAGTTTTATTAAGGTTTAGACATTTGATATGTTCATTAATACAATTTTGATTCTTTTCTGGTTTTATCTGATGTTCCATACTAATTTTACTCTTATTCGACAGTAGACCTGTTTCTTTTGAAATATCATCAGTCATCGTGAAATTATCATTTTTGGAATCGTAAAGACTATTTTTCTCTATAATAGTAGTAACACTGGCCGTGTCATTTTGGTAAAGGCTTCTCAAAAGGCTAGGCATCGGACTTAGTTGACATTTCTGACCATCGTAGTTATCAGTTTTGATATGTTCCGGTTTTAATATACTTTTACTGCATGCTGCGCTCTTGTAGAACGACTTCGGAAAAACTACAATGTGTCTTTTCTTCTTCAAATTAACATCATTTTTAAATCTTTTTGTGAGAGTGTTTGTTGAAACAGCCAATAAATCAAAACTTGATGAATCCAGTAGTTTGTTAAACTTGTCGATAGATAGAATTATATTTCTACGTTTAGTTTCTCGAAGTTTACACGAGCTATTACAATTTTTTGGCTGATTCAAACTATGCTTATTGAAAGTCCTTGGGATGCTAAGTGTGGAGATAATTCTTAAGTCTTTATTAGGACAAGGGATAGGGGCAGATGATGAATCTTTTTGACTACAAGTAGACAGAATTGATTTACGACAAGATTTATGATTATACAGAGGAAACGTGTTAGAACCGGTGGAAATTTTCTGGTTCTTCACTTCTTGATTCTGTGCTTCTTTATGGACCACATATGTCGTATCAGAAGAAATTTCTTGTTCATCTTTTTCCCGTAATTTGTTTAAGATAGAATCAAAAATAGTGTTAAGTTTTTGTCTCATGTCGTTGTTATACGTCAAATGTTTTCGAATCCACTGGGCAAGCAAGCCTTTTAAGTTTTCAACCATGAGACAATCTAGATCTGTTGGATAATTGCTACGTACTTCAAGTATTTCATTATCACCACAAGCACTGGCGTCGGGAAACTCTTCGACAGTTTCAACTTCTGTATCTACGGCTGAGTATTTAGATTTGGCGGAGCTTCCTAAAGTTGACGCCATATTCATTTTTCTTCTGCAAAATCTCCTGAGTACGCAAATATCAGTTTCCACGCTTAAATCTCTTTTGACTTTACCTCTGTCTACATAGTAGTTGTGCTTCTGTCCTAGAGTTTTCTGCATTCGTAGCATAGCACTCTTTGTACTCAATTGTGAAATCAAGGAACATGTTTTCGAATGCGTACATAAGGTGGTCAAAGACGTTTTAAATATTACTTTAAATTTGTCTTCCTTTGGTTTACCCATGATTCCTTATAATCTTCTCGCCTCTTCTGTAAGCAGAAATAGTAGTATTCTATTCATCTTTATAATTTTCTTGTTTTTTTTTTTGTATTTGAGTATACACTATAAACAATGACTATTTTATCTTCTCGGTTTTTGTCAAACGCAAATAAAAACGTTTATGTGGGTGCGAACTCGCGTTTTATTAACAATAACAAAATGAAATTATTCTAGAACAAATTGTTCGCAATAAATGTGTATTTAGCATCCTAATGTAATGGAAAGTTTCATCAAAATGGGCCTCACTCTTATTATCTGCAAGCCTTTCTGCTCTAAAATGTTAAACATCCGTTAGTTGGAATTGTTGAAAAAATATTCCGCAAAACCGGACAAATATAATACAGCTACTCGTATAAATTTTCTAATCCATAACTTAAGGGAAAGGAGTTATCTCATGACTGTTAGAGAAATTATATAAAACTAGGCATTACCGCGGTTTCGCTCGTGTGGATGTTAGTTATTGTACCACGAAATGTTGTAAATTTAAGCGCTTTATTCAACAATACTCCATTCTCTATTGCCTCTCTACTCGACCCTGCTTGCCTGCCTTCTCTTTTACCAGTTTCCATTTCCCATTTCCCAATCTCCCCACTTTCCCATTTTCCCCATTATTCACTCTTCCCCATTTTCCTCACTTCTCTTATTTTCCCCCACTTCCTCACTCTTACCAAATGACGAACTTTCACACAAACTTTTACCCCTTATTTCCTCTCTTTTGACCCCCTTTTTCACCCTAAAAGGTCAGCCTCGCAATCCTCTGTGTCGTAGTGGTAATGAACACGACTGCTATGCAGGAGGCACGGGTTCGATTCTCGCTCAGTGCAAATATTAAATTCCTGATTTTGTCTATTTGGTCTGGTCGTAGTTTAGAGAGCACATTAAGCCGGCGGTCCCGGTTGTCATACAAACGTCTATGGCAGTCGTTACGGATAGTTGGATCTCAAAACAGTTCGACAAGTCTAACTACAGAACTACGGCCAATTGTTGTGAAGGTCAGGTGGTAGTGGCTCAACCGAGTTCGGAAAAGCTCAGAGAATGATGATGATTAGTGTTTGAACAACAAAGTTCGAAGTGTAATGACCAATTATTAAAAAAAAAGAAATTATATAATATGATATAACATTGTATAATATCTCAATATAATCGTTTGGATCGAACTATCGACAAGGTCGCGGGTTTCAAATCACGTCTAAGCATTTACTTTTTTCAAGCAATTTGAATAGACAGCATATTTAATAAGTACTTAACAAATAAATTGATTTAATTTGAATTTAAATATTAGGTCTATCTCACTTCTAAAAACATACCGTAAAACGGGATGAATAAGAAACCAAGGGTGAATAGGGATATAAAATGGTCAGCTAAATTCTGTACTTCTTTTCTTTCAAGCGAATCTTTGGAATAGTTCATTGTAATAACAAAAGCATCAAATATCTAATAACAGGCTTATTTGAAATCTACTTAAATAAATTATTTAAAATTTTCCATTGACCATTTTATCCCTATTCACCCCTGGATCCCATTTCACCCCATTTTACTGTAGTGGGTTCGATTCATGCACAGTGAAAATATTTGAATTGATGGGTATTTTATTTGAATTGATCATCATGCGCCAGATTCGCAAATAGTTCAGAATGGTCTATGGCGAGAATTACGACCTATTCATTGAATAAAGTTGCTTTTGTAAAATCTCTACTTAAACTACAGTGATTTTAAGTTAATCTTTGGTCTTGTAAAAACTTCTGCAAGATCAGCTGGTGCTAGAGGCCTAATTTTGTGAGTTTAAGTCGGTCATTATCTTTGGAACCATTACATTTTTTTGGACAAAGTCTTTCAGCATTTGAAAGGCGCTAAGAAAGACAGACATAGGCATATATATTTAACAAGCATCACACACAAGGAACATGAATAAATATCCATAAATTCTTCAGATTCCGATGTTGAAAATTAATTAATTGTGGGCACAAATATTGGCTTAAAAATAAAGAGATGCTAAGGGGGCAAAGTATGTATGGCAAAACTGGGCGGGGTTAGTTAAAAACATAAACATAACGTAAACTCACGCCTATGTCCCCGAAGGGGTTGGCAGAGGTGCCAGTAATTCGATGCATATGTTGATGTCTATTATCTAGCTAGAACGTATATCAATAAGGTTGCGGTACTTACCAAGAGTAATAAGAGTTAAGTCATTTTCCAATTGAATCTGTTGTTCATAGAACGTTTGCGGATTAATTCTGTTATTAATTTCTTAAGATTTTAGAAGAAAATTTTGCTTTCTTGACATTTTAGTGACATAAGGATCACAAGTTGTCTTTTTCTGTCGTATTGAGTTTAATTTGAGGCCAGATATCGATTTAAAAAATGCGAAAGTGTACTGTCATTATTCACCAAAACCTTTTTGTAACATTCTGTCTCAAATATAAATATTTATATGAGATGATAAGAAAATATCACTCCGGACTCGTGGTCACACCAGGTTGTCACACCAGTGTAACTATCAGGAAGTTTTTTCTTGTAGTCACACCGCCTCTAATACGACACCTTTTATCGTTGATCCGATTTCGATGGTATTTTAATCGCAAATAGCTTATATTAGTCGTAATTTTAGGCTACATACCCGGAGTACTACCAGGTACCTTCGGCTTCAGGAGCTTTACCATAACATCCTGTATAAAAATATATAGGTATAAATTCAGTGCATTTGGGTATCTATATAGATATTAAAGATTGATACAGTGCACGGCATCTGACTTGGCAAGGTTTTGTAATATTGGGAGTACCTAAGTTTGCGCATCGTACACTTAAAGGCACAAAAAGTGATTATTATTATTCTATTAATTCACCAGAATGCAAATTCAAATTCAAATTCAAATCATGTTTATTGTAAATCATAGGTACAAAAGATGTTTACAGAATAATGAGTTCAGGTATGTTTCACCATTTGGGTATACAATATTAAGTAGGTTATTATTTTAAGTCACTAGATTATCATCATTTATTTTGAATCATGTCTGCTTTACCGCAAAAGAGACCTAAAAATTGTCTTCTGCGTATCTGACGGTTCTTGCCAAGTTACTTGCCGATTTCTGTAACTTAAGGTAATTCTTCAGATCATAAAAAGTTAGTTATCTTAAATTAACCTCTCTCGCCCTCACCACGCCAAGAATACATCTTAATTGATGCTAATAATGAATACCTAACTACCCACGATTCTAAACTTTGTAGAAATTGAGAAGTTTATACTCAATCAATTAAACTTTTAAGTGGCTCTTTGATCATGCTGAGTAATTTCAATTTTATCGATCTCACATAATTATAAAGGGGCTTGACTGTGAACACCTCTACTTAAATAAGATTATTAGAACGCTAGGGTACATAAGCAGTCCTGCTATTACTCTCTTTACCACCTCTCCTCGCCCTTTCCGTCTCCCCTCTATATGGTCGGCAGCACTAGTGTGACACCCCTTTTTTATCCCCACGGATACCACCTCCCGCCGAAACCAGTGGATGTGTCATGTGATTATGTCGGACTCGAAACTCCGTCTATGGGTTTTGTTTGCCGGAGGTGAGATTATACAAGACATATCTCTTGCACCCCGGCAGACCCGGGGACATCTCTTTTGAGATGACCCCCTTTCCCCAATATTGTGAACCATGGTGTCCCCATCTAGCCCCCGGATACGGGGTGACGTATTTTCACACCTTTAGCCAGTCCCTCATGATGGGTCTTACTAGTCGGACGCCCCTGGTTTTGCGAACGTCCATAGGCCATGGTAATCACTTTCCATTAAGTGGGCCGCGTACTTCTCTACCACCTAAATGGTATATAACAAAATTTTCAACTTAGCGGAATCTAAGTTAAGGGATGGTGACATTAGCAGATATTTGTGGTTAAATATATATATTGTCTAGGTGTAACTTAATCGACAGTTGCTCAACCCAAAGTGCTCTCCACTGATCGCCACTACTATCCACAGATTGTGCGTGAAGCTATTGAAATTAAAAAATATAAAAAATTCAATAGGGAAGATGGATTCAAATTATCCGGGACCTGGAATCCAGTGATCAAAATAGTGAAATCCAAAAACACAGTGCCGCCGATGCCGTCTAAAACTGACATAGTGAGTGTGGTGTGTCGCCAGCCTTACATTCAATATGAAAGTAATCGAGGGTAGGCACACAAAAAATGTTTCCTGCACACCGCGCGACGCTCGCAGGCCAGTCAAGTCGTGACCACGGGTGCTGCAACGCACCCGAAACGTCGACAAAAGTAAGTGTTCAAAAATATATCGCGTGAAGTCCCGAACATTATAAACACTATATTGTCTAGGTATTATAATATATCTATAAAAACAACTAGATTATAGTCAGGAATAAAATCATTGGATACATTTCATCACATCTTCAAACGCCGGTAGGATCCGACGGTATTTTCCGTCACAAATGAGTAGTTGGACTGGGAAAGTAGCTTCGCCCTACTAAATGCCGCGGCTAATAATAATCTTGTTGTGTTTCCAGTGAGTAGGGTAGCCAGAGTCCATTGGAGAGGTTTTTCCTATTAGTGGAAAGACAAATTTGTCTCCTGCACTGGCGGTACATAATGCCGCGTCTACATTTACATAATAACATAACATTTTGCCGTGACCGTGTCAGAAGTGCGTGTCATCAGGGTCGCCTTTGGTTTTGCAGACGTCCATAGACCATGGTGACCACTTACCATCAGGTAACCTGTCATCTAAGTGATATAATAAAATCGTTTTTCAACCACACGTCCTGATCGTCTACCTACCTGATCTCGTGGGGGCGGACTCACGGAAACGAATTTACTGGCGTGGCAAACGTGGCTCTGGAAGACTTTTTTAAAACTTGAAACTTGACATTGGCGTCTCGCCTTTAATTTTATAAGACGTTTACATTTACTAGAGACTGGCAAAATTGCGGCTATCCTGCTGCAGAAGCCATTTTACGCAAAGAAGAAGAAGAAGAAATCGTTTTTTTCAATGCATATCGACATCAATATGACATTACTTTGCTTGATGGTAGCTGATGGCAAAGTCTCAGCAAAGAACAACCATCTTCAACAATATTACAGACTGTAAAAGGAAGTTCTAGCTAACCTTTGGAGGAAATAAACCAACAATGTTGAATGAAGCCGATAGAATCTACAAAGTTTGTTTAGGAAGAACAAGGATTGTTCACCGTCTTTCGTTTACTTAAAACTTATTCGATATTGTTGATTTCGATTTCTTTTGCTTATATTGTAGAATGGTAAGCTTCGAACGCGTTTCGTATCGGGCGACGAATTCAATGTCTTTTTATTATAGCTAGCGGCTTTGCACGGGTAAAATTTGCAAAAAAAATTGTATAACCTGATTATTGTGGGACCTATCGAGTCCAATTGTGAGTATCGAATATTCAAGGATCTATTCTAGTACATACGCATAGTTTTGATATTGAATCTCATGTTTATTGCCTCTAAATATCTTAGGGGTATAGTTTGAAAAAAGTTTTTATACTTGTCAATGACAAAAGCAGTTTAATGAATTCTATTTTATTAATCACCATAGGCTCCCTAAAATCTTACTATTCGTCCTGATCGTCTACTTAATCTCATGGGGGAAGGACACACGAAAACAAATTTACTGGCGTGGCTAACGTGCCTCTGGTAGAATTTCTTGAAATCTTGAACCTTTTTTTTATTTATGGCACGTCAATTTGACTTCAACTCGCCTCATGGTAAGTTGAAGGCAAAGCCTCAAGAAAGAGGGTCACCATTACAGAAACGTGATGGCGCTCAGCTTGACGGCCTCATTAGATGCTTTTTCACGCTAGCTTAAAAATCCGGTACTGTAGGAAGAAGGAAACACGTGCGCCACCGGTAAGGAATTCCATTTACATTTTAAATTACATTTATCATAAACTAGCCGACCCGCGCAACTTCGTCTGCGTCACCTCGTTTTTGCAATATTTTTCATTCCTGCTCCGCACCTGTTTGTTGTAGCAAGATGTTATATACATATAAACCTTCATCTTTAACCATTCTATCTATTTAAATAAACCGCATCAAAATCCGTTGCATAGTTTTGAAGATTTAAGCATACAAAGGGACAAGAAAAATAGGGACAGAGAACGCGACTTTATTTTATACTATGTAGTGATGATGATGATATAATATAAAATCTAAACTATCGTTCCCCTTACACCCTGTATACTTAGGTACTGAAATTGTGTTAAAATTAAATTTAATTAAATAACTAGTAGCAATATCTCGTTTGAATGAACCCTTAATTTCTCCATCCATACCTCCCACGTACTTATTCTGAGATCTAGTTCTAGTCACGTATTAAAACTTGCCCCATAAACATATTATACTCGTGAGTCGTACCTGGGGTGTGGACAAGGGGGTTTTACGGTTAGTAGGTGTAGAACTTTGGTAATGTGTGTTTCTAAACCACGGAATATAAACTAAATGGAAGTCCTCATTTCTTTATTGTACACATAAATGATATTTATACATAGAGATATTATGTATAAAGGCGAGCTTAACCCATGGTTGAGTTCTCTTCCAGCAAAACCGGTGCACAGAGGCAATCTAATGTAAGGATAGGCGAAGTCTTGTGTACATGAAACTGGAAATTTTAATGCACGAAGGTATACTGAGGTATACCTTAAGCAATAGGTATACATTTCTCTTTCTTTATTTTCTATTTTGGTCGTCAAATTGACTGTACCTACTCCTTGATGGTATTTTGTCAAAACCAACGGGTTTGATTGCTGGCTAGGTAGGTAGATTGTGATTTTTCAAAAAAACAATGATGCAGTTCTAATCTAAGGCCCGAAACTTCTTTTTTTTTTGCTATTTTACTCATAGTTTCGGAGATGGCCGTTCAGATCTACTTAAAAATTCGAACTATACTATACAGGTAGTTTAAGATTTGCACATGGTAAAGTTAAAATTAAGTATGATTTACATTAATTGTATAAAAACAATTAAAATATCAAGTGGTTTATGAACTTGATCGTCAGATTTATTTGTGTGTATAAAAGAGGTGGTGAGGCGTGTCATTTGGGTTTATACGAGCTATACGTGATGGATAGTGACGTCAGAGTTTGGCGACACTAGTTTCCACAATAACTAGGTTTATAGACACTTCCACTGGATTTATATTCCGTGGCCTAAATTCTATTTAGACCAGCTAGTGTACAGAATTTATGGAGACAGAGGAGCTTTTATTTTTAGCTAAAAACTTTCAAAAAACTGAAAGTATTGATCCATTTTTGACGGTGACTGTACATAGTGAAATATGAGATAAAAATTACCGAATATGAATACTGAAATGTGAGTAGGTATTTGATACACTTTCAGATTTGATAGGTCAGATTTGATAGGAGATTCACGGAAAATATCGAAGTTCAGCCGCATCACAGTTAGACTGGAAAGTCGACCCCAATTGATTCGGGAAAAGGTTCAGAGAATGAGGTATAAAAAGTAGACAACTAATCGTATCAGATACTTATTTTTATAGTGCGAAAAATCCCCACGGATACCCCCCGCCAGAAGTGGTTGGGAAGGCTATGTCGGACTCGAACCGACTAAAACGCACGCCGTGGGTCCTTAGTTGCCGGAGGTGAGATAGTAACCAATATATCCCTCGCACCCCGGCAGAGGCACTCGTAGCAGGCTGACAAAATACGCACTCTGTAATTTTTTTCCTAATTCGTATTTCCTGACAAAGGTTTTCATTCAAATACATTTCCATAAATAAAAAAAATCCATTTCATTGACAATGCACTTCACAATATGTCATATTGCGGGGAATTGGTCACCTTTTTCCATTTGCCCATAGATGTGGGGTTATGAGGATATAGGCTATAAATCACGGGGAGAGCATGTCATACGGAACCATATCTCATGGCCAACTGACGGGCGAATCGATGGTAAACATGGGATTATAATGTGTTTAGATTGTAGTTTGGATACGGTATTTTCCATCGACTGCTGCACGGGCGGCATGGTTTCGATTCTAGCTTGGTAAAAATATTTATACGCATGATTATGTCTATTTATATTGGTCAGGCATGTTCAATGTATGGAAGTGACATGAATTCCGACGTTCATGACATTTAAGACATGCCTGAACGTTTGTCATCCCATACATTAAACTTAACTGAGTTCGTTTGCTCTAACACCTAACGCCGTGTTTGCTTTAAAGATGTCTCTTCTTTCCAGGTACTTCTCAGGCAAAACTTGCATCTTTTGCCCATTATTCCAAATCATATTTAGTTGCTTGTAACAGAAAACTTATTACTTTACACTTGCACTTCCACGTCCCTTTGAAATTCGATCAGTGTACTTAGCACGAAATACTATCGAATTTGTAATATAAAGGCATCTACAGAAAGGAGCATTGCATTGCATTGAACCAATAACCGTGTGAAGTCCGCTAATCGCAATGTTCCATTCTCTCGATACCTTTACATTATGGATTCGATAGTATTTCGTACTGCGGCGTCTCTCAATGCGCGTTATCTCTCCCGTTCAAGAACCTCCCGCATTCAGTCTATTCCAGTCACTCTTTTCAGGTCGTCAGTCCATCTGGCTAGGGGGCTTCCTGCCCTCTGTTTGCTTTCTCGTAGTCTCCACTCTAAGACTCGTCTGTTCCAACGACCATCCGTCCTTCGACAGATGTTACCATATATCTAAAGAAATAATAGAAATAAAGTTGCCAGCTCCGATATTTTATTGATTCCAGTGACAGTATTGTTTGCAAGAATACGGCAGCACACACGACGCGAAATTCAATATTTACATCGTTTTATTGAAGTTTTAAATGGAAAAAATTGCTTTTACATTGTGTACTATTATTTATAGTGTTTATAAATGGTTACTGTGTCGGCTAGGTATTAGAATTGTATGTGTATCTTGATTCATAAGGAAGAGTTGCAATGGTGACCCTTTTTCATGAGACTTTGCTTTCAGCTTAGCATCAGGCGAGGAGAAGTCAAATTGACGTGTCAAACTTTGAAAGACTCCACTAAACGAAAAATTGAGAAGTGTACGTCTGTCGTAGAATGGGCGATGGGCATTCAGAAGAGATGATAGTAATATTGTAGAAAAGGTCCAAAGTATGAATGTGAGGGCTTTAGGAGCACAGGTCAGCCCAAAAATTATGAATCATTGTGTGAAAAAAGAAGCCTATTGCAGTCCAGTGCATAATTCAAGCGTAGTCGTGTCGGGGGACCTCTAACTACTAAAGCTCTGCCACATGTTTTCGAAACGATCCAAGGACACGACACGACAACGCTTGAATTATATATTTATTACTTTTTAGTGGTATTTTTGTCGGGGTTTTTTAGGTTAATCTATTACTGATCAAGCGAACTTCGCAAGTGAAGTTCGATCATAATTATATGAGACGCTTCATTCGAAGATATAATGGTAGGTAGGCACATAGAGAAAAAAAAAAGAAATCTCAAAAATGTGCGGGTAGATAAAGTCTTATAATTATCTGATATCGTGTTATGTTGTCTTGTAAAGTTTAGCTATCGTGAGTTGGTATCTATAAAGTAAAGGTGTACACTATCGCATTGGGGCTATCCTGTAAAAGAATCTGCTATCTCGGGACTCGCCCAAAGAGGGCATGCACCACGGAGTCAGCCTACCTGAGCTGTGACTACGGCCGGTGTAACTTGTCGAAACGTCAGGAAATTTCAAAGGTATGTATGTACTTAAATCTTTTTTTTGACTTGACCCACACCGGTTACTCGGACGTCGGCTACTTATGGATACGACGCAGATAATCCCCGAAGTATCGTACGAGAGGTGGAGGCCGGTACCGTGTGTGACTTCAAGACCCGGATCTCTTCAGACTCGGATTCATGTCCCCGCTCCCGAGCCTTCTTTCGGTACCGTTCACAGACCTACAACCTTAACGGCTAACGACACAATGTATGCGTTGTTTCGCTTTCTTGCCTTTCTACAGGTTCTTCATCTGCTTTGGTCGTAAATGTGGTTTCCGGCGACTCGGACCGCGTTGTCTGTGGTACCGATGTAGCACCGAAAGGGCTTTCTCATCCAGGATCCATGGTATCGTTCCGGCTGGACACTCGTTGCGTCGAAAGATATCGTGCGATATCCCCATGTATGTGCTTCTGCATGTATGTTAGCATATTTCCGTTAACATAGCATAGATACGACATATATATATATATATATATATATATATATATATATATATATATATATATATATATATATATATCATGAAACGCTATAGGATGCGCAAAGATGGCTTATCTAACCTACATTAATTATTTTTCTTACGTACCAATACGCGCAATAAAAACATTCATATGAATTATTACTTCAAAATAAAGGGAAAAAGGAGGCTGTTTTTGCTTGCTTTTACTGTTGAGGTTTGAAAGATTATAAGGCAGTAATTGCATCGATTACGGCTATAAACTGATCCAAATTGCAACCAAGGTGTTTAAATTGACGAAATTCCATACAAATTTATGCAGAACTCATTAACGTACCATAAAGGTTTTATAAAAATGAACCATCATTTTAGCACCTCGCCGCAAATGATGTATCACCTGTAAATAAGGTTCTTAAAATGGTTTACAATTTTACCTGTAAGTAAAATCTGCTGATTTAGGTTATTGTTTTATAGAAATCGATTCCTTGTTATGCGCTGTAAATCGCAAGGAAATTAATTACGTGCTTAGCCGCACAAGCACTACCAATTAACGTCTTTCAGAGTATCAGATATAACCTACTTACATTCGCTTAATTAATATATTTAATCACTTTATCTCAATGCACAACTAGTTCAACTTTGACCATTTCTGTAGTTTATGTGACTTCGTCCACAAAGTTGAGCTGGTCTGCTCTTAACCTAATTACAGATCCAACATCCGACATTGTGTTTTACGACCATCTGGAGAGTTCCTTATTGAATCTCTTATCGAAATGAGCGGCTGTTATTTTTAGATATTGGGTAGACCCAAATCAAACAATTCGGAATTAGGAAGCACCTACACTTAGATAGATAACTCTTTATTATACATTTATACTTTTTATACATGTCCGGATTTAATTCCGCGGTAGCCAAGTGGTATGGGTAATGAACTGCTGAGACGAGGTCTCGGGTTCGATCCCAGGTTTACCATGGCACACACCAATGACTGCGATGCTTTTCGAAGTTGTGTGTGTATTCATCGCAGGTTTATAAGTGCCCGGTTAATGGCAATAGGCTGGCCACCTATTACATTGGGACCTAAATATAAACTGGCAAAATGTGGGTGCTAGCACCTCTGCCTAACCCTTCGGGAATATAGGCGTGATATTATAAAAAAAAAATTACACCCATTTGAAACAGACACATATATATCACAACGGTACCAGTCATCGTACCCTCTTATCTGAATTAGAATTTTCTAGAAGGAAACCGGTCGACATCTGATCACCATAAAACCTAAATTCGTGTGTAAAATATAAGAAATATCGCGAAAAATGTCACTAACTGCTCTTGCAGTAAATATTTTGTCGCTGGCATACCTTTCCATCCTCTTTCCATTCAATACGGCTTAGGTTAACACCCGGCATCAAAAATATCATAACTCTGTTTTTCACTTTTTTTTATTCCTTTTTCGGTTTTTCAGTAATTGTAAGCAAATCAATGTTTGCTCTTGTGTTGTAGATAATATATAATTTTGGAGACTGGTAGAGAATGCCTGTGACATTAAGTCCGTCTATGTACTAGTGCACGAAGTTTTGCGAATTCGAAAGTTTTTACTCACCTAAAAAATTCTATGCACAAAATTTTCCATAAAAACTGTACAATGCTAAGAAATTTTCACTTCAAAACCGGTGATGTGGTGCATCCACAGCTGCATTGAGCCCGCTTATAATCCGCAGTTTGTTTTGGTTGACTTTTACGAGACTACTGTTTGATCCCCTATCCGCGGAAGGAAAGTCTGCGCCAGATTAGTTAGCTGGTGAAGTTGACTTCGGTTCCGAAAATCCCAGCAGTCCAACAAAAGTAACCACCAAAATCAAATCAAAGACAACTTTTCGATCTTGAAAAACCGTTATTACAGTCATTAAAACCGTTGATTTCAAAACTATTCAAAAGTGACTTACAACATTTGCCACCCGCACCTTCCAACGTATTCACTCTCTATATTTTATGATCAGCTTACCCCGATCGACAGTTGATGTAGGTATGCACCTCGTGTATTACGTAGGAGGCTGTATTTTACTACCAGCACTTACGTCCTACGTTAGCTAATGAGAAACTAAGTTATTATATACTGTGTAGGGAGCGTCCATAAGTTACGTGAGATGTTTTTTTAATTAACCATTGAAATGATGTCGTGAGATTTTATTCAACCCCCTCCCAAATCCCCCAATGTGTTGGATTGTTATTAAGGGCTACACTGTACCGTAAATTCAATCGAGTAGATATACTCCTATAACGTCGAAGTAAAGTTATTTCGAACGAATTAGTGAATGATGTTAATCGTATTACGATTACGCTTAAGATTAAATCTTACATGAATCTTGCATGTACAATCAGGAATCATAGATGGAAATCGAACCCGATGATTTAAAATACGAAAACATATACCCTATAGATATTATATTACCCAATAAATACTATAGTGTTGCCATTAGGGACCTTATTCTGGGAATACTACCTATAACATGGGCTGTAGTAGTAGTGTAAGAATACTATAAGTTTGAAAATAATCGGCATTCTAGTATCCATATAACAAGTTACACTTAGGTACGGTCTGGAGAAGGCTAAGCAAGAAAATAATCAATCTCAGTAGAGACGAAATTCGAAAAATAGTGGGAGTGTTCACCGGCCACTTCTGCACAAAATACACTCTACGATGATGATGATTATGTATGATGCAAAATGCAGACATCGCAAGGAGGACAATGAAATATAGAGTTGAACGAAAACGACTGCTACGCAGGAGGCGCGGGTTCGATTTCCGATCAGTGCAAATATTTAGGTGCATAAATATGAATATCTGCATTGGTCTGGGTATTTCTATGTATAATATATATATTTAAAAAAAAATGTATCTAAGTATGTTTATCCACATTTTGGAACCCATAACACAAAGTGATAGATAGATAGATAGATAGATAGATTACTCTTTAGATTACCAAAAACAAAACATAAAAATTCATACAAAAGAAATCTTCAAATTTTTTTACTTAATATTAACGAGTTGAATAACAGTCTTTTTTCCAATATCTCCCGTAACCATAATCACAGAACTTACTAATGAAATGGCTCCAATTTCGCCGTTTCCCTTACCTTAAAAAGATATTAAGGGGCAATATTTCCTTGTTTTATATCGCCAAGGGCCGTTTGATGAGCAAACTATTTCTGATGGCAATATAATACTTTACGATTTGCGCAGAAACTTGATAAATATCCATCATTTCAACGAAATTGGCCAAATACATTTTGGCCACCCGGATATACTTTGCCCGCGTCCTTTGAATGTCATTTCCGTTGCGCCGGAACAGGAAATATGACTTCTATTTTCGAATAAGTGAGTTTGTGTTGAACGTTGACAGTTTCCTGAGTTGGTGTTGCCAGCGTTACGTAATGAAGTTAGATTTGTACGAAGGTATTGTTCGTCGATCGTCATCATCATCATCATCATCATGATCATCTAGGAACCCGCGTTCTTATTTTGGTGTACCTCATACGGCCTTTATGGGAGCGACTGCCGTCTGAGACAGTTTTTATTCAATTAAGTTCTTAACGGTCAAGACTCAAGGTTCAATTACGGTCTGAGTCTGGGCTATATATATCTGTCTGATCTTAGACCCTATTTATCCTTTAGTAGCATAAGAAACCCCTTAGTAGAAAAGACAACCAATTCTACTTGCTACAAGTTTTTTTATTATTTATTATTTACATGTAATATTTGCAAATAATGGTCGGATTGGAGGTCGGTGTGGGAGGCCTATGTTCAGCAGTGGACATCCTTTGACTGAAATTATGATTTATTAATAAATTTATTTCATTCTTACTTAAAATCTTACGTAAATGTAGACGCGACATTACATTGTAACTTGTGACGTTGCCGGAAGACTCAGAAGCTAACGTCCTAATAGTTCAATGTCCCTTAATATATATTTGAAAGAGTAAACAATAATTAACTTCTCTCATACAATAGTACGGAAATCTGTGCGTTGTTTTTTTTTATCTCCGCTATAACTGACCTGACCTGAGAGACACCTATTTCGAGGTCAACAATCCTGATATTGACCGCAAAATAGGTGACCATATGTTAGAATAATTAATAATTACTTTTTATATTATTGTTGTAGATTATCACCAATGACTTCGATGCTTTTCGAAGTTATGTGTGTATTTATCGCTGGTTTATAAGTGCCCGGTTAATGGCAATAGGCTCGCTACCTATTACATTGGGACCTAAACATAAACTGGCGAAATGTGGGTGCTAGCACCTCTGCCTACCCCTTCGGAGATAAAGACGTGAGTTTATGTTATGTTACATGTATGTAGATTAATACATATCACTACATGGTATAAAACAAAGTCGCGTTCTCTGTCCCTATTTTTCATGTCCTTATGTCCCTTTGTATGCTTAAATCTTTCAAACTACGCAACGGAATTTGTTGCGGTTTATTTAAATAGATAGAATGGTTAAAGAGGAAGGTTTATATGTATATAACATCATCCAACAAACGCGGAGCAGGAATGAAAAATGTTGCAAAAACGGGGTGACGCAGACGAAGTTGCGCGGGTCAGCTAGTAAATCAATATTTGAAGTATCTGGTTGTAATAGTAAAATAAATGGAAGAAATACGAACTCAGTATGTACTAAGGAAATATTGATTTTATTTATTAATCTTTAGTCTATCTGTTTGATCCGGTTATTCTCCGAAATGACTGGATTGATTTTGACGGTATTCTTTAGTAGGTAGTTAATTAATTCATGAGCACAATTAAGGTAGTGGTCTACAAGAACCAAGCGGTTCGGCGAGTCTTTTTTATGTCGCACCAATAAGTCCTGGAATTGTTTACCAGTAGCACTAGCATGAACTCCTATCGAATTCGTAATGCAAAGGTTTCGAGAGAACGGAGCATTGTGATTGGCAGTTTGCCTCTTGTGAACCTATGTGCGTGTGTAGCCTGATAATCGCGATGCTCCATTCTGTCGATACCTTTACATTACGAATTCGATAGTATTCCGTGCTAAGGCTACTGCACACATTCAATTCAATTCAAATGCTTTATTTCATGCATGTTTCCTTCTTCGGGGTGTGAAGAAAAAATTATTAGCTAGACCGTCAGGGTGGGGACTGCCGCTCCAGGTTACAACACCTGTAACCACGGTAGACATGCTTTGGACTACAGCCGTGCTTACTATCACGCAAGGTGCTCTCAATTTGACGACCTAAAAATGAATGTTAGATTTCAATTAAACTTACAAATCTTATTAGGTTAGTTAACTTTTGATGATACAATTCAGAGGTCAAATCGGCGCCGGCGCGTCGGTGCAAACCGCAGACAAAACTACTCTCTTACAATAATATAAAAACATATTGTTATTGTCAAGAACTTCTACTAGGCTTATCTACATTGACCGGAGTGGAGTGAATGATAAAAATACAAGTATAAATTAGAAATGCCACTATGCAGACCTGTTTAGTGTTAAAGTGTCATTCAAAATGTATAGAGCCGTTTTAGCACTGTTTGTTGTTGAATTAAGTTTACTTAGTTCTGTTCAAAGTAAGTAATTAAATTTGTTTAAAGCAATCAGTATCACTAGCATGAACTCCTATCTAATACGTAATGTAAAGGTTTCGAGAGAAGCGAGCATTGTGATTGGCAGTCTGCCTCTTGTGAACCTGTGTGCGTGTGTAGCCCGCCAATCGCAATGCTGAAATCCGTTCTGTCGATACCTTAACATTACGAATTCGATAGTATTTCATGCTAAGGCTACTGTATGCTAATTTCAAATCGATGTATGTTTGATTGTACATCGTTTCATTGTAACGGATAGTTTGTGTGATTGTCAGTACTTGGTTCCCACCATAACCTCAAGATGGTTGTAACGTGACCACTTGTCATCCATCTTTACTGAGACTTTGCCTTTAGCTTACCATCAGGCGGGGTGAAATCAAATTGACGTGCTCTAACAAAACAGTTTAAGCGGGGCGTGAAAAAGCATCTGATGAAGCCGTCATACTCGTATTTGTAATTGTGAACTTTCTTGAGACGTTGTCCACAGCTTACCATCAGGCGAGGTGAGGTCACATTGATGTGTCCTAGATAAATAGTGGGTGGTATGCTTGTCTGCAAGTCGTATAAAAAAGCTCAATAGGTACTTAATTTTTTTTTCAGATAGCAAGCTGTGTGGGTATTTGAATATAGGATGTACAACGTTTGGAGGTCAGAATGCTTACAGTTCTTTTATGGCTGGGATTGAAGGGGTGATGGAGTCCAGTGACCCCCTTCATATGACAGAGATTACAGGAGAAACGCCATCTTTGAAATACCAACTCACTAATATTACATTGACAGGCATGAGTGATTGTCATGTTACACGGTTGATGTAAGTAAGTTTTGTATTTTCTTTTTATAACACTTAGGTGACAAGCACGCGGCCCACCTTTTCGATTCTACCAATTGTCCACCATTGTCAACGAACTGCAATTGTGTAGAGTTTCATTTACTCTACACAATGACATTGTGTAGAGTAAATGAAACGATGTAATAAACTTTTATTCATCTCATTTTGATCATTAAGACTATGACAAATAAGGCCGAAAATGCCATGGCAATTTTTATGATCTCAGTCGTGTGGCTATGGTTCACAATTAGTAGAATTGGGGTCCTGATTGTAGAATACTCCGTTCTAGTAATATGATTAAAGCACTGGCTCACTACTACACTCAATAGCGCAGGTATATTTCTCTGTAGGCACGGATCCAACTGATTCCTTTCGTCACCCCGCTCTGTCAATGGTCAACCCTCCAATGACAGCTAACCCCCTATTGGTGTACGTGAGACAGTGTATATATCTATTCCATAGATACACAAACACTACATCCCTTCCTTTTTAACATTTTTTTTATTAACTTTTACTCAAATAAACATACATATGAAATTTGCTTACAGTATACAATAATTCAACCAATTATGCTTAGTAATCACTTACATTAATACACTACTCACTAAACATCTGATCGTCTGTTGGCATTGGAGATGCCTTTTGCATTTGCTTCCATTGTCCTTCTACTTTTTTCAAGTGTATTACATTTCTCCTCAATTTCTGTCCTGTCTCTTCATTTCTTACAGTAATATCACCACCTATCGATTTCTCTACGACGTGCGGCGTAGGATTGAAAGTAGTTGTTAGCTTATTGGTATTTTCAATTTCTTTTAGATATACCTTATCTCCTTCACATATTTCTGGATTCTCTGCTCTTCTCTTTCTATCACTATACTCCTTTCCCTTCTCTTTTTGCAAGCTATCCTTGTCTCTTACCTCGGAATCATCTTCAGCATCATTAACGTCTCTAAACATCGGAATTTTATCCCTGTTTTTTCTTTTGAAAAAAAGCTCTGACGGCGTCTTTCCAGTTACTGAGTGAGGAGTGGAATTGTACATCATTAAGTATTCATAAAGCGCTTCCCTCATGTCTTTCTTCTCACTTGAGCTTATCTTCAGGCGTTTGACGATATCTCTATTTTGACGTTCCACTTCGCCATTCATCTGGGGCCAATATGGAACTGTATGGAAAAGCTTAATATTGCATTCTTGACAAAAAGACTTAAACTCTTGGCTTATAAATTGCCGTCCATTATCAGCAGTAATTGACTGTGGATAACCCAACCTACTAAATATTTCCTTAAGAATTTTGATAATTTGCGTACTTGTTATGGCCTTAGTTACTTTTATTTCCTTGTAACGACTATAATAATCGACTATAACAAATAGATATTCATTGTTTGGCAAAGGGCCTAGTAAATCTATGGCAACATCTACCCAAGGTTCAGCTGGAAGCTCCCTTCGTTTCATTGGTGTGGGAGGATTAGGTAAACTTACTAGGGTACATCCTTTGCAACTCTTTACAAGTGACTCAACATCTTTGTCAATTTTAGGCCACCAGACTTTCGATCGAAGACGACCCTTCATGCCTACAATGCCAGGGTGACCTTCATGGGCCGCACGTAGAACTTGCTCTCTGAGATTGTGTGGAATAACAATCCTGTTACCCCTTAAGAGTATATTTTCATAAAAACAATATTCATTTGAAAATACTTTATACATTTTTACGGTATCATCCCATTGGTCATTATACATTCCATTTTTAACTTTAGTAATATCATTATCAGTTGCCGACTCTTTCATTATTTGTTGCATAGAAATTGCACAAGGTCTTGCATATTCGGCTATTTCATGAACATAGTCTCTTTCAGGTGATTGAATAGATTGAGCTTCGTAATTACAAAGACGTGATAATGGGTCTGCAATATTTGTTTTTCCCGGTTTATACTTAACATTGTATCGATACGCTTGAAGTCGCAAAACCCACCTTTCAACACGAGCACATGGTCTGGACTTAGGCCCAAATATAAATTCAAGCGGTTTATGATCTGTTATTAAATCGAACTCTTTTCCAAAAAGAAATGTGTTGAAATGTTCAACAGCCCAAACAATTGCTAGAGCTTCCTTTTCTGTTTGGCTATATTTTCTTTCGCAGTCATTTAGCGTTCGATTTCCATATGCGATAATCCTTGGTCCATTGTGGTCAGATTGTACCAACACTGCCCCCAAACCTACAGGACTTGCATCCGCTATCACTTGGGTTTTGTCGTTAATATCGTAAAAACCTAATGTTTCTATCTTCGCTAATGTTTCTTTCAGTTCTGCAAATGCTTTATCTTGCCTTCCTTTCCAATATTCTTCAATGCTAGCTTTCTTCCCTAGTTTTTTTCTAAGTATTTCTTTAAGTGGTTCGGTTTTAGTGGCTAAGTTGCGAATCCACTTATTTATGTAATTGACTAAACCCAAAAAGCTTTGCAATTCTTCTATAGTTTTCGGTGTTCTAAATTCCCATATGCTCTTAATATATTTTCGCAGGGGTTTTACGCCATTTGGTGTCAATTCGTGTCCCAAAAAATTTATTTTCTGTACTGTAAATATGCATTTATCTTGATTCAACATAACATCATTTTCTTTCAAAACTCTTAACACATCCGCCAGCCGTAAATCATGTTCTTCTTTACTACTACCCCATACTAAAATATCATCTATAAAGTTTATGACTCCTTCACATTTTATCAACATTTTTTCTAGAATCTTTTGAAATAATTCTGGTGCACATGTAACTCCAAACATGAGCCTCTTGTATCTATATAGACCATTCGTAGTTATAAAAGTGGTCAAATGCCGTGAATTTGGATGTAGTTCTATTTGATGGAATGCATTTTTAATATCCAATTTTGAAAAATAGACGGCCTTCTTTATTTTAGGTAATAAATGTTCCATACAAGGTAGTGGGTGGTTTTCTCTTATAATGGCTGCATTAGCGCGTCGCATATCCACACATACACGTACATCGCTATTATCTTTGACGATAGGTACAATAGGCGAAACCCATTGTGACGGTTCTTGAACCTCTTCAATGATGTCTGTATCCAATAATTCCTTAATCTTCTTATTTATCTGTTCTTCCACCGGTATAGGTATTCTGCGGTAGGGTTGCATGACAGGTTTTACTGTTGGATCTATGAGAAATTCAACCAGAGTATTTTTAAATTTCGGAAAAGGCTGAATTGTTTCCTGAGACAAGTTGATTTGATTAATGTCCATGCCTATTTTTAAAACACCTAATCGTATGGCGGTGTCCTTTCCGAGAAGATTTCTAGATCCGTTCCCAATAACATAAATAGTACTACGGTCCATTTTCCCATTCGCTTTAATATGTGCTTCAAAAGATCCCTTTACTTCTAAAGGTATTTTACTGCCATACGCCAGAAATATCTTATTCGGTTCTTTAACTTGTTTATAGCAGCTCACTTTGTTTCTTTTCAAATACTCCCAAGTCTCGTCAGTTAACAGATTATGCTTGCAACCCGAGTCAATAAGCATTTCCACGGTTATTCCCCCAATATCACATTTTATTGTGGCGTCATTGTTCACGTTAAATATATATTGTGCTTCCTCGTTTTCAAGTGTGTTAACCGTAGCTTCCTTCCGCTGCCTTTTATTATCTCTATTTTCATCGCTTTTTTATCTAGTCTCCGTTTTTGTTGATAGAACTTAGTTCGGCAGCATCGCTGGTAGTGGCCCATTTTCCCACAGCCATGGCATTTCTTTTCTTTTGCTGGACATGTTGATCCTTGAGAAACGTTATGTGTGCTATTACCACATCTATTACACTTATTAGTCGGTTTCTCTTGCTTGCCCCATTTTGAAGTATCCTTGTTTTTAAATTTTATCGCATTTATCTCATTGGTCTTTCCTTTGTCGTTTTGCTCGTAACTTTCTAGCTGATAATTTACAACTTCTAGAGTATTTGCCATTCTAATCACTTGATCTAGAGTAACTTCATCTCCCATTGTCAGAATCTTTTTTCGTAATTCCGAGGAGAGGCACCTTCCTATTATTTGATCAATTATGTGTTCTTCCGGTTTGTCAAATTTACATTTAGATGCTTGATTTCGGAGCTTGATGAGAAATTTCTCAAAAGTTTCACCTTCTTCCTGCTTTATAAGACGAAACATATGCCTTTCATACGTCTTGTTTTGTTTGGGCATAAAATAATCATCAAGTTTACTTAGAGCTACTTCAAAGACATCAACATCATCTTCAGGTTCAGCACTTGCACCAGGAAGATTAAAAAATATTTCTTGAAGTGCAGCTCCACCCAAAACTAACAATATTGCTCTCTTTTTTGTAGCAAATGTAATGTCAGAAGCTTCAAGATATATACGGAGGGATCTTTTCCATTTTTCCCATTTAAGTCCTACTGAAGTTGTATCACCTTCAAGTTCGAGTTTTTCTGGTGGTGGTAGTTGACTAGCCATGACGAGTAATTGTTCTGTTGATGCGAGCTGAAAATACATCCAATTGAATGGAAGTCAGAAAGTTACTTTCAATTTAATGAAAGTCAAATAATTAGTAACCGAATACTTCTTATTTAAAAGAAGTCCATTAAGCATATTAATTTCAATTAAATGAAATTCAAAGTGGAATAACTATACCTCTTATTTAAAAGAAGTCCATTGTTCATATTAATTTCAATTTAATGAAATTCAAAGTGGAATAAGTAGCTATACCTCTTATTTAAAAGAAGTCCATTGTTCATATTAATTTCAATTTAATGAAATTCAAAGTGGAATAAGTAGCTATACCTCTTATTTAAAAGAAGTCCGTTGTTCATATTAATTTCAATTTAATGAAATTCAAAGTGGAATAAGTAGCTATACCTCTTATTTAAAAGAAGTCCGTTGTTCATATTAATTTCAATTTAATGAAATTCAAAGTGGGAAACATATACATCTTATTTAAAAGAAGTCCAGTATTCATGTTAATTTCAATCAAATGAAATTCAAAATAAAAAACCTATACTTCTAATCTAATAGAAGTCTCAGTAGGTACGTGATAGATATTTATGTAGATCTATATTTCCAGTTCAATGGAAAACATAGCTAAAATGAAAATCTTATTTAATTATTTGAAGACATCATTTACGAAGGTGTGGTAGACGTGTTAAAGTCATATAGTACCAAGAAATTTGCTGTAAAATATTCCATAGTAAATTAATAATGTAATGTGTGTAATATATAGGTACTTATTGTTACTTATTTTTTTTTTTAAGAGATCTGAATCACGTGGTAGGATATTTCATTTGAATGTAGGTATGTAATTTACATCCACGATGTAAACTGCTTCGTGAAATCTATATCAAATTTTATTATTGTATTTGTTGTGCCACAATTATGTATATTAAAATAAATATCTACTTAATTAACATTAAACACAACATAGAATATTTTTTTCTGACTGTAAGTAAATGTTCCGTATACTATAGACTGTATGCACAATGAAAAGAAACGTAACTTTAAAAAAAAATTAAAACAAAAACTTTCCCGCTCTTGTATTTTGTAAAATTTGAACTCTCTTTGTTTGGAACTATATTACGATTTATTACAAATATTAATTACCAAATCAAACCCTAAAGATCCTTAAAATCTCCCCCATGCACAATAATACATAGTCTGCTCAATCTCAAACATAACAAATGTAATACCAAAACAAACAAATGTAATACAAATAACAAAACTTCTCATATTATTTGCAATGTATTTATTTCTGATTAAAAACTTTAAAATATTATCCAATAAATAACTAATGTGCTACTAAACATTTTTATTCCTTAAATATGACTTAAATACGCCATCCACCCTCCTTTTTAGAAGTACATTGTCGTTTAAAACGTAACGTTTAGTTTATACCTAAGTATATGATTTTTGTTGTTATACAAAATAACACTGACCTTTTACCTCGTCGCCACTTGTAGAATACTCCGTTCTAGTAATATGATTAAAGCACTGGCTCACTACTACACTCAATAGCGCAGGTATATTTCTCTGTAGGCACGGATCCAACTGATTCCTTTCGTCACCCCGCTCTGTCAATGGTCAACCCTCCAATGACAGCTAACCCCCTATTGGTGTACGTGAGACAGTGTATATATCTATTCCATAGATACACAAACACTACACTGATGTATAGTAGTAACCGTGGCCTATGGGTGTTCGCAACACTAGTGACGTCATACTTATGCTGGCGGCAATATACATTTCAAAAATCAAATTTCTAATTTCCAAATTCGGTATTATAGTCCGGTCAATTTAGACAATTGAATAATTTATGTAAATACTTCTACTTCTCAATTGATATCGTCTATTTAAGAATCCGACTAGACATTTTTGCTTGCTTGAGTATCTAAATATAATATGTACTATGTAGAACGTGATTCTTACAAGCGCAATATCTGGGAAATAATAAGTCTTAGAGAAAAAATCGAACGAACCATTTTTATAGACAATTTTAAGATCTACAACTTTGCTCTGAGGTACTTTTCGATAAAACTTACCGCTATCGAGAAAAATCCAAAAAACCTAAAATTTTGACATTGGACCCCAAATAAGTCCCTTAGCACACATGGGACTGATTGGGACTTTTGACACTTTATTCCTTGTGGTAAACCTAATGTCTCTACGAAGATTTGGCTCTGTCGGAATTTTCTTTATGCCGACAGAGCCAAACTACCGGACCGGACTAGTATAGCTATCAATACTATAGTGGATGTAAGGGGAACACTCCTGAAACCAAAGTAACCTGGTAGTATTCCTGGTACACAACATATGGTATACAGCAGTGGACTGAATAGGACCTCTTCTGTATATAGTTACGCTTCTTTGCAGGTTAAATGATGAGGATTCGACCTTCCAATATAATTTGTTGTGTCCTCAGCTGGTACTCAATTGTCACTTCAATTCCGAAGGATATTTGGGTCCCGTAGAAATTGATGGAAGAGGTGTGTCCAATACAACGTTAAGTAAGTATAAATCAGTACCATTTAAAATTTTGCTGATATTTTTATACAGACTATAAGTACATAATATTATGTTCAGCGCCATCTAGTGAAATCACGCTGAACTTTTTGGAAAATACTATTTCTGCATCATTCTGCTCACTTGGGTGGCAGTCATTGCCTTCTGACCTGTGTTGGGATCCCAAGAGCTTCGTGCATCAAATCAGCAGTTGTATCTGCCCGCGATGAGTGGAGGCGACTCGGACGTCGGAGGTCGCAGATTGACCTCCGTCTCCAATGAGCGCGGGCCTGGGGGCTAGATATAAACACCATGGTCCCCACTTTAGGGGAAGTGGGTCATCTCGAGAGAGATGTCCCCAGGTCTGCCGGGAGATATGTTTTGTATAATCTCACCGCCGGCAATCAAGGACCCATGGACAGCGTGCGTTTTGGTCGGTTCGATTCCGACATAATTACCTCTACCGGTTTTGGCGGAGGTGTCATCCGTGGGGATTATGCACACGATAAAAAAATGTGTTTGAAGTGAGGTATTTTCACCCCAAAGATCTTAGTGCCTTAATTACAGGCTATTTTTTTTACTTTTATAATAATTTACAGCAGTTCTTGATATAATTTAAGATTTCTTTTTCTCTTTTAAGATGAGTATCTGATAGATCTGAAAGGCAAATACGGATATTACTTTTCTCATGTGGATCAAAAATTACACTTCTATATCAAAAACTTTTACTCAGAGTTTGAACCCAGAGGGGAGGTGGTATTCAATGTTCAAGGCCCGTTGCATAGCGACAGCGTAAAATGTAAGTAACTACAGTTGAATTACAGTACAGCTAAGTAAAATTGAAGTATCCTCAGTAAAATAACAGTAAAACTAAAAAAGACCTGTGTAAATAGTCTTCTTCTTCTGTCGAATCGATGGCATTTTTGAGTTGGTCTCGTGGAGCAGTAATTTATTTCACGGCCGCGCCGCTACTCACGGAGAGGGCCCGAGCATAAGTTTCGTTCTTCAAGAAGACAGTAAAACTAAGTAAAATATAAGTAACTACAGGCAAATTACAGTAAAATTAAGTAAAATATAAGTACCTACCTAACAACAGGAAAATTACAGTAAAACTTAAGTAAAGCGTAAGTCAGAATATCTTGAAAACATGTTTTTAAGTTCGTATGTTTTCAATCTAAATTACGAAACAGTTGAACTGCGATGTTTTCCGTGAAATATCTATCTGCTATCAGATCACAACCCATTGGCGATATCAAGGTTCTATAATTAGACCCAATTGAGGAACTTTTTAAGGACCTATGTACTCATCAAGAATCCAAAACATCCGGGACCGATGGCGTTGCTTTCTACCTTTAAGAGCAGGTTATGCCGTCGGCATAAGGAATCTCAATGTGTTAAGAATAATCACCTTGGTCACCCATCTTATGACTGACCTGGCTGATATTGCTTAAACTTGCAATGTATTAACATTCTCAGTTTTCATTAACCTACAAGACTCTCTAATGTCCCTAAATGTTACTATACTAATTAAAGCATTAACTGAAGATTTATAATCTATATATATAAAAATGAATTGCTGTTAACTCGCTAAAACTCGAGAGTGCCTGAACCGATTTGGCTAATTTTGGTCCAGAATTATTTGTGGGACTCCAGAGAAGGTTTAAAACGTGCATAAATATGTAATTGCTCGAAATGGAGGAACGGGAACGGGGTAAGAAGTCCACGCGGGCCGAACCGTAGACTACAGCTAGTTTAGTATGTAATTTGACGTTATAACAAAACCATTGCGTAATTAATTCCCTTGAGTATGCAAGGATTTTGGTAAATACAATTTTGATAATAGACTACAAATGATATTTATTTTACAGCTGAAACGGCTAAAGTCTATCTTAATGACCACTCGAGGGATATTGAAGCAATCTTGCGGTCTCCGACTATGAAGAGTTTTATGGCAATATTTATGGATAGGGTGGATACTTACCTGAGGACATTTCCTGCTGATGAAGAGATTCCTGCGTAGTAGAGGATATACTCGCCTTCTAGGATGTGTTGCAAACCAACTATTAAAATGTATCGACCAATGATAATAAGCCTTAGCATGAACTCCTATCGAATTCGTAATATAAAGGTATCGACAGAACAGAGCATTGCGGTTGGCGGCCTACGCACACACACAGGTTCACAAGAGGCTGACTGCCAATCACAATGCTCCGTTCTCTCGAAACCTTTACATTACGAATTCGATAGGAGTTCATGCTAGTGCTACAGTTCATCCGCGAGCACATCCTTGACAGAGATTGTTATTGGTCTATTCTCAAGGATGTGTTCGTTGATGAACACATACTAGAGCTGACGGTTTGGGAATTGTACTGCTGTTTGTATCAGCAGAATTCTGATCCCGTTCCTGCAGCCCATTGGAACTTATTCTAGAGATAAGAAGTAATATATGTGTTATTACAGGCTGTGATCTATCACTGGAAATAATATTTATAAAGGTATGTCAGTCAATAAAAAGTTTAAAAAAATTATTACGCCACAGTGGGCTCCAAAAGTACCTTTTATTTTTCCGTGCGCCAAATCCCCACGGATCACCCCACAATCACCCCACCAAAAGTCGGTGGAGTTGATTATGTCGGACTCGAATCGACCAAAACGCACGCCGTCCATGAGTCTTTCATTGCCGGAGGTGAGATTATACAAGATATATCTCTCGCACCCCGGCAGACCCGGGAAAGGTCCTGGGACACCTTAAGATTTATAATCCTTTGAAGGTCTAATTCTTATGTAACCAGAGGTAACATAGATAGCGTTACTATGCGCAATTAGCGTTGTAATTAAATAAACTAGATCGATGTCATATTTATTTATAAGAAATTAAGTGAACTTGTGCAAGTAGTACCCTAAACTTAATTACATTAATTCGTAGATCTGTTATCCAGTAGCTTCTAAGTCTAGTAGTTGTGAAGTGGCTTCATACAAGTTTAGTTTCAAAGCGTCCAGGAACTTTTGGTGACCACTGTACCCCCGGCAAAGGAAATAGATATACAACTTTTGTTTATAGTAAAAATATATAAACCACATAAAAAAAACCGCGCGGTAGCCTAGTGGTATGGGTAATGGACTGCTGAGACGAGGTCTCGGGTTCGATCCCATGTTTACCATGTACACCTATGACTTTTCGATGCTTTTCGAATTTATGTGTGTACTTATCGCAGGTTTATAAGTGCCCGGCTAATAGCAATAGGCTCGCTACCTATTACATTGGCAACTAAATATAAACTGGCGAAATGTGGGTGCTAGCACCTCTGCCTACCCCTTCAAGGAAATAGGCGTAAGTTTATAAAAAAAATAAAGTGGTACTTAGAAGTGTATATGTATTTTCTTTACTAACTGTATTTAGATACTTATTTTAGTTTTAAGACAGTAAAGTCACACACAGGTTGTTCAAAAATCCAGTACAGATTTATCTTCACCATAAAAATCGTTTTCGCAGACTCGGCGGCCATTTCGTATTCCTAATAGCCTCTAAAGCATTTGTTATATAAAATATAGCCACTGTATCTTGACATAATGCTAAACCAAAACCCTCGACTTACAACCTCTTGAACTGGTACAGTGGGCTACAAAATATTCACTGTTAAAAATATTTTGGTATATTTACTGTTTGTTGATTTTATGGAGAAAAGAAAGAAAGAAAAAAAACTCATTTATTGAGAATCAGCGCAAAATGGCACAAATAAAATCATTATCGACAGAAAAAAAGAGAAAAAAAAAGACGAGTAACCGAACCGAAAGTTAAGGCCAGGTTGCAGTAATTTTTAAAATTCTTAAACGTCTGGATATCAAGTAATATAGCAAATTGCGTTAAATAAAAAGCATATTCATAAAATAGACTATACCTTCTAGGGTCCTGTGAAAACAGAAACACGATTCATGATAATTGCCTCGATAGAAATTAGCGTCAAACATGGGTCTAAAACGCTCCAAATCGATATTTCAAACACGTTTTACACTAAGACGCCATCATCAAATAATGCCGAGATTGATATCATTATAAAGAGCATAAAAATATCTAGCGACTGGTAAAATTATATTTTATCAAGCAATTATTATTTTTTTCAAAAATTTATAAAACCTCAAAATCTTTGCATTTGAGCGCTCGCAGCGGTCAGTCAGTTGAGTCAGTACCCGCCGAGGCGCGTTCAAGGTAGGACGTGTGCTGTTTGTTTCTGCGAGCTTCCCCCCCGCACGTTATTACGTAAATTCGGTTTCGCTAAAAAAATGGGTATAACTCGGTTCATTAAAGGAAGAATTCTAAAATGGCGGAGCTTATCACTTTCTCTCGCTCGCACAATTGTGCTGTCAATTTAATTTATGTTTATTTATTTTTTTTCTTTTGTGCCACTGTACAAAAAATGTACAGTAGGTATATAAAAATTTGAATTTGGTGTACAATAACTAGTCTATATCTATGGCTCTAAAAATTTTGGTAGGCTTTTATTGATGACTCTAGACTCTAGTCTTCTTAGCCCCTAACTCTTAGCTAAATTACAAATGGGTTCACGTCAGTAGTTGGTCGGAGTTATTATTTTTTATTGAATAGATTGCCTTAGTCACTAGGCTACCGCAGCTGAGTATAATTATACATATTTTATGTTACAGTGCTGCAATGAGAAGAGGAAAAGCCGCTGGTGTTGAACAGCCCGTAGACGTTTCTCATTCTAGTTTGCAAATTGCCACGTAACTATTAGTACTTTTACTAAAATCTGTGACATATTTGAATATTATATAACTTGTAAAAAAAATATCTTATAAACCTGATGAAACAGCAGACAGGAATCGTATTGAACGATCAACGATTTTACAAAGAGATTCAAGTAAATGGCTCGAACTAAGAAAAAAAATAACAACAGCTTCAAACTTCGGTCCCATTTGTAAACGAAAAGTTACAATAGATAGTGCACCATTAGTAAAAAATAATCCTATATAAAAAATCTAAACCAAGTGGTTTCAGTAGCTCACGGCATCGAAAACGAGAAACATTCCATACAGCAAATGGAACAACAGGAAAACATAAAAATAGATCAGTGTGAACTTTTTATTGACCGCAAATACCCTTTTATAGGAGCCACTCCAGATGGTCTTATTGGAAATGACAAAATTGTCGAAGTCAAGTGCTCTTTGATTGCGTCAAAAAATGGTTTAGAAAAGTCTCTAGAAAATAATAAAATCCAATTTAACAATTTACCATAAATAAATATAGTAATTGGTTTTACCAAATTCAAGGTCAGTTGCATGTGACGGGGCGCAAAATGTGTATTTTTGGTTTATGGGTGTCTCAAACAGAACCAGTGTATATAAAATATATAGAGAGAGATGACCAGTTCTGGACCGATAAAATGGAACAACGAATAATTCAGTTTTATATGAAGAGTCTGTTGCCGGAGTTAGTTGATCCAAGGCATATCCGTGGTATGCCTATTAGAAGCATCGTCTTGAACGAAGAGAAAGAAAATAAAGAAAACCATGTTTCTTCGATCACTTCACATCAGCATCAATCCAATCTAGTTGAGGCTGGCTCTAGTGCTACAAACAGAGAGTATAATATCATATTTGAAAATTTTTGAATTGTGCGTTTTCATCATCACCATCCTCATAGAGACTTATTTTCCTGACTGCATCCAAGGCCAAGGTGAACTCGCTTAGGGTCCGCCTTCCGGCTCTTCCTCTTCCACTTCACACAATCTTGGGCGTCTCCCTAAACCTAAACCCTAAAATGCCAGTCAAGTTGAAAGAAACTTGACTTGATTTTAGGATTGCATGTGACGGCGTGCATATTCTACTAACTATCTATCTACTAACAGATCAGTAGGCAGCACAAAATGTCTTTTTTACCCGACTGCGCGACGCAAAGAAGTTGTAATGTGTTTATTTGTTTCACTTTTCAATAGGTTTTGTTTTTTGAAGACGCTTTTATTTTTTCTGTATGTTCATGTGTTCCAATGAAATGAAAATACAAAAATATGTATGTTAAATTTTAGTGATTTTTTTTCATGTAAGTGAAAAAGGTACACATAGCCTATAGTGAGTATTCCGATGAATTCTTACAATCAATCCCACCCTCCCTTTATCCAGAACAACATTTTTTTCATATCACTTAAGTGGCAGACAAGCATACGGCCCACCTGATGCGAAGAGGGTCACGGTGGCCTATGACCTATATGTTCAGGTCTTAGGTGTCACCCTTTGTCAGCTTTTGGACTCCATCAAAGTTTCTTAGTTTTTGTAACAAACGCGAGTCTCAACTTTTCGCGTACCGGGTTATACTATACGACGGCGCGCGCCTGCGCGCCGCCCGCGCTGCCCGCTCGTTGCGTCGATTACACTCGATTCGGCTGCGGGGGCTGAGGTACTGAGGCGACGTAAAATACCTACTTGTCTCACTGCAACCTCGCCTTAAGTGGAGCAACCGATATTTCGACGCTGTTGCGAACGCCATGATCACAGTGTACCTGGAGCCACCGGTGGCGAAAAATGCGTCTCCCCACATCGGGGTGCTAGATAAGGACACCATGGTTCCCACATTAAGGTAAAGGAGTCATCTCAAAGAGATGTCCCCGGGTCTGCCGGGGTGCGAGAAATATGTCTTGTATAAACCCACCTCCGGCAATCAAAGACCCATAGACGGCGCGCGTTTTGGTCGGTTCGAGTCCGACATAATCACCTCCACCAACATTGGCGGAGGTGATATCCGTGGGGATTTTGCGCACGATAAAAAAAAAGGAATACGGTGTACCTACTGACGACTGCCCAGCTAATCGTTATTGTGGCCAACTCTATCGGTCTACCCTCTTTCTCACTCGTTTAACAGTGAATATGTAAATAACCATGTCAATCTAAAATCATATATTGCTACAAAACTTCAAACAAAACTTTAGTAGCCCACTGTACAGTCAGAGCTCATAAGTGCATTAGCACATCAAGGCTCAAAATGGTTTAGCGTGCGGCCGGCGCGCTTATATGTGTGTGTAATGTTACTATGCAATACGAGGCGACGCTGGCTTGTCTTAAAAGAAAAAGGTCACAAGTAGCGTTAGAATGTTGACGCTATAGTTGCGTAGGATTGCTACTGCACTTTTGAGTTCTACTGTACATACAAGGGCCTGGGCATGAATGAATGAATATTACTTTTAATTAGATCAAGATTGATTAAGTTTATTTTACGATACCTCCTTCAGTAATACGATTATTCGTGCCTGGAATAATCTGGAGAATAGAATGAGACGAACCCGAAATTTGCCTAAATTTGAATCTATTCGTCATTGTACAATTTAAATGATTTGTACTTGTCTGAAGGGAGCTACGTAATTAACGAACAATCTTGTAAGGCAAGATTTGTAACTTCATAAGTACCTAATCAAATATAGTTATGAATGTTGCATTTCACTCTAACTTCACTGAATGGATCCTCCATTAGTACACAGTACCTATTGTATTGCTAATAATTGGGTATTCATATAATAAAAATTAAATCATATTTCGAAAAGAAAAAGTGACGGGATTCAAACCCACAATCTTTCTCTTAGATGTGCAAGGCTCTGACCGCAATTCTCTAATACAACCATCTTCGGGGCGATGATTCCAAAGATTGCAGGTTCCAATCCCGTCGAAACATTCACTTTTTCCTATGTAAATTAGTTAGGAACAGCCTTACTAATTGCTTTTCAAAAAAAATCAGTAAATACAAATCAAATTAAAAGTTTTAAAAACCCACACTGACCCCGTCTGCTTTATACTTCCGCTTGTATTGATTTTTTGTAACACGACAAATGTTTAATCATTTTTTTGTTTTACCAAAGAATTTTTTGTGTCGGGGGTTTTTTATTTTTTTAATTTAATTTTTATTTTATAACTTTTAAATAGATCTCTTAGTCAAGCTTTTTCATTTGATACCCATTTTGAAGAACTAGTGAGATATAAAAGGTTAATCAACATTTTGTGGTGGCGGCCAACTTGAATAGATAACCGTTAACCCGAATCTGTAGAATCGTAAACATCTATGGCGACCGCCAGCTAACCATCATGCGGGGTGTAATCAATTTGACGATCTAAATATTAAACAAATCACTAAAATTAGATCGCCATCTGATCTAGTGCACCAAAATTGTAGCCATAATTCGCAGAAGGTGGATAGTAGATACTGGACTCCCAGATCCATTCTCCACTTTCAATGGACTACTCAGGCTTTTGGATGCAATCAGGTCTAATATGCACTCATCATCATAATCTGCCCCGCACAAACCGCGGTAGCCTAGTGGTAAGACGAGGTCTCAAGTTCGATCCCAGGTTTACCATGGCACACACCAATGACTTTTCGATGCTTTTCGAAGTTATGTGTGTGTATTTATCGCAGGTTTATAAGTGCCCGGTTAATGGCAATAGGCTCGCCACCTATTACATTGGGACCTAAACATAAACTGGCGAAATGTGGGTGCTAGCACCTCTGCCTACCCTTTCGGGGATAAAGGCGTGAGTTTATGTTATGTTATCATTATCTTCTTGTTAGTCTCGGTCCAAAAGCATTGCATTCTGATTAATGTGAATAAACATTTCAAAGTGCTTGAAAATAAGTTGTAGGTAATTCCCAACAGCTTCTCTGAAACCCATTCGACTTTGTAATTGAGACTGTAGGGAGCTCAGCCAAATTTGCCGTTAGTGTGCCTTCTAACATACATTTTGTACTGTAGCCATGACTTGTGAAAAATGGTGTAAGTCACAGGCAAAGCGAGTTAGCGTTAAATTACTTTTAAGTGTTTTCTTCTTCCTACAGTCCCGGGTAAATTTCGCGACGTGTGAAAAAGCATCTGATGAGGCCGTCAAGCTGAGCACCACCATTGTAACACTGTACGTATTGGTAATTCTGAACCTCTTTCTTGAAACTTTGCTTTTGACTTACCATCAGGCGAGGTGAAGTCAAATTGACGTGCCATAAATTAAAAAGAGATTTTTCTGTCGACGGTCATGCAGTTTGGTCGGTTCGAGTCCGACATAACCACCCTCACTGACGCAACAGTTAAATGATAACGACTAGATCAAGTGCTGCAGTGCAGCTACGATCTAGCAGCTACATTCAAAACTTAAATATTTCACACGATAGTCGAAGAATGAATTTCATTGGCTGACACACGATGAAGCAGAAAAACGCCGCCATTTTTAGACCGTTTCTGAAAGAAAATACTTATTACCCGTTCGTGCACATACATTTCCTTCAACGTCACATAATTCGCGTGTACTCCACATCCTCAGCTAGCACCAAAACGTCCATAGCTCGCACCAAACTGCATCGTACGTGCTCGTTTTCTCTGAAAAATAAAATGGTGTTCGCAAACACGTTATGGCAAACAGTTGAAAACTGAAACTTTTCCTTTAAAGAAACCTCTTCAGTATTCTTGCTGTATAATAGATTTGAATTCGTGCTGTTTTCAATAGCACTGGGGAATTTCGATGTCTTGTAGAACTGCACAGCTTTAATCGAACGGTTTGCGAGAAATGGAAGATGGAAATTTTTATGGATTGTATCACGATTGGACAAGTACATCTTCTACTCTACATCGATTGGAAAAGAGCCGGCCACTAAAGACTCAAAGACAGTCTCCGTGTCGTGGCGGTAGTGCACGCGACTGCTACGCACGGGGCGTGGATTCGATCCTCGCTCAGTGCAAAAAGTTGTATGCATGAATATGGCTGTTTGCACTGGTCTTATCGTGCCTCGGAGAGCACGTTAAGCCGTCGGTCCAGGTTGCCATACAAACATCTATGGCAGTCGTTACGGGTAGTTAGAGTTCTCAAAAGTCCAACCAGTAACTTGGAACTTCGATATCGCCATTGGCCACTGGACCATTGGTTGTGGAGGTCAAATGGCAGTCGCTTCACGGAAAATATCGAAGTTGAGCCACATCACAGTTAGATAGGAAAGCCGACCCCAACTGAGTTGGAAAAAGGTTCAGAAAATGAGTAAAGACCCAAAGGTGGCAAGCGTTTTAGCCAGTTAGAGTTCGATATTACTTCCTAACCGGCTCCGGGGAGTATGTGATAAAAAAGCTATTAACGCATGAATGAAGAAAGGTCAATTTTCTTCCGATTTAGTAGAACATTCTCTTCTTCTCTTCTCAGGCACACAGTTTTACAGCTCCAACTCTTTTGCAAGACGGGGTATAAGTACATGTTTTTTCACTTTCTCTTAGAGAAATATGGCAGCTAAATACAGAATCGCTGTCACTACTGTCACCGGTGAGTTTTCAATACTAACATAACATAAACTAGGTGGAGGAGGAGGTGCTAGCACTCACATTTCGCCAGTTTATGTTTAGGTCCCAATGTAATAGATAGGTGGCGAGCGTAATTGCCATTAACTGGGCACTTATAAACCTGCGATAAATACACAAATAACTTCGAAAACCATCGAAAAGTCATTGGCGTGTGCCATGGTAAAACATGGGATTGAACCCGAGACCTCGTCTCAGCAGTCCATTACCCATACCACTAGGCTACCGGTTACTAGTTTCAAATAGACCCTAAAATTATCCACCCGGCATCTTACAATACACTTTGCTTTGTACCTTAATGGAAATCAAATTATTTCATATAATAGAAGCAAATTTAATTAACCAAACCTTCGGTGGAAGGATGCAGACCGTGGTCTGATTATAATATCTTCAAAGGACCCTCGGACGGAATTTATAAATATTGATAGGTACTTTGATGATTATGAAAATGAATGTAGGTACTATAGACATTACTAGCGTTACTAAAGCTACAGATTCCTTTATTACCGAATTTAATCGCTACCATATCGAACTTCGAAAAGCATCGAAAAGTCATTGGTGTGTGCCAATGCGAAATATTTGTATGCATGAATACCTATGGCTATTTGCACTGGTTTGGTCACTAGCACGTAAAGCCATCGTTCCTGGTTGCCATACCAACATCTGCAGGTAGTTGGAGCCCTAAAAAGTCCGACTAACCTAACTACAGAACTTCGATATCGCCAATTTGGTTGTGGAGGTCCGATAGCAGTCGCTTCACGGAAAATATTGAAGTTCAGCCGCATCTTAGTTAGACTAGAAAGCCGACCCCAACTGAATAGGAATAGGCTCAGAGAATGATGAAGTTTTTTGAATTAACGTTCGTATTCGAATTTCAAAGTACTTATTTTTTTTATTAGCTCCTAGTTTAGCCTTAGTTGCACGATCTTACTTTGACCGTGACAAAGCTGGTCAACGTACCGGTCAGGTATAAAACGTCATAGACTTGTTTGTAACTATAACCAGCCACGCTCAAACGTCAAATTCTGTCAAAAACAGAGCTACAAAAATCATGGAAAACAAAAATAAGTGGAAGCGGCATGTAGTCGGTGCACGCGTGTCATTGGTTGACGTATTTATGCTACGAAGGATAAATTCGATAATATGAACGTTTTTGATAAGAATACGTCTAAACTTTTTCGTAAATATTCAAGCTTTTTCAATTCAAAGTATGAAATGCCATACTTAAATACTTTTTTTACTACGGCAGCAGCTCAAACAATTAAGTTTTGCTGCTTAACAACGGTGTGCAAAATGCGATTTTGCCCGCTGCGTGAGACAAAGTAACTTTTTAATATATATTTTTTATTTTTTCTATAAACAGTGCCAACCATAGATTTTAAAAAGAATTGTTCCGCGATGAACTTTCCAACTACATAATCTGCACTCTATTCCTTGGCCGTCCTTTAGAAAGTTCTTTAAAATATGAAGGTCCAATTTCGAAATTCTAAATTTGAAAGGTATTTGTAAAACGAATAACCATGTTTTTTATTTAAATTATTTAAAATTTTAATGTATTAAAACATAACATAAACTCACGCCTATATCCCGGGAAGGGTAGGCAAAAAAATACAATTATTTACTAGTAGAGCACGGTATTATTAACGGTTATGTGTGTGAGTTTGGCGACACCGCGTCGCACTTCTACTAGTTTTCTGTTCTGTGTACTAACCATAGAGTTAACCAAACCATTACTATCAAACTGTTAAATTTGACGGTGACCGTAAACTTTGACGATGACCATGACAGATAGTTCGTGCAACTAAGCCTTAGTGTATCAGGCATTTTTTAAACGGCTTTCTGTATCAAAAAGTAAATTTAATTACATTTCCTTCACTGTTCCGCTGGCTAGAACTACTCGTACAAATGTCTAGATTTCTAGATAGCGCCATGGTTTCCGGGTAGTGATCGATCGCACATAATTACAGGCAGTACAATCTTGGAAGTAGTTAATCAATCATGAAGTTCTGTACACTTAATGTTAGGAAAGTCTAACATAATTAGAACAGAATGCAGCGGTTTATTGTCTAGACTAAAATGATCGTATATAAAAAAATAATAGTTAAATAAATAATAAATAAATAAATATTCTAGGACAAACTACACAACGCCACCTAGACCCATGGTAAGCATAGTTTAACTAGCTTGTGTTATGGGTTCTAGAATGCGGATAAACAAAGGTACTTAGACTCTTTTTTTGTAAATACATAAGTACATATTATACATAGAAACACCCAGACCAATGCAAATATTCATGCACACAAATATATGCACTGAGCGGGAATCGAACTCACACCTCCCACGTAGCAGTCGCGTTCACTACTACCACACTACACGCCACGGGGGTTGTCAAAAAATTCTGTAGTCAAAGGTGACACAATGATATCTCCCGTCTCAATGAACAGTCCGACTGGGGAAGAACTCCACTGTTCAGAATACTAACAGTAGCTAATAATCACCCTGTGTTGTGTTACCGGCAGTGACTAGGCTAACATAAGTTCACTGAAGAGTTTTGTGCCTGTCAATTTGTTTTCTGTGCTGGCAACACAGAAGCTCTTCTAACCTTCACAGCACCTCCCCTCACCAACCCTTTACGAAGAGCATTAAAAAGTTTCTATAGGTTCGGCAGTACGAGTGTGTCGCCCCTGGTGTTAAAAACGTCCAAAAGTCACGTAACCGTCAGGTGGACCGTGTTCTTATCTACCACCTAAGTGGTAACTATAAAACAATAAAAAAAATCATATCTGGGATCTAAGCATCACCACGGACATTGGCGGAAGTCTGGATGAATGTCTAGGTTCGCCAACAATAAAAAAATGGGTTTTCGTATGTGCGAAATGTAGTGTGGCGATACCACATGTACGCAACGCCATCTAGCGACAGCAAGACTAACTACTACGTCACTCCGGATCCTGCATCGCGAAAGCGAAGTTCTCGCGCTGGTACAACATACATACAACAACCCAACGACAACTGTTGGGCCCGCCAGGCGTGATCACCTTGCCTGGTCAGAGGATCCTCCCTTTGTGTTGGAGGGACATCACATCCCGTTCCTCCACAAACGGCGTCAACTTCCCGATTGATTAAGTAGAATCAGTGAAGTAATATTCATGCAGGCAGAGCCGCAGATATCCGCTAGTTCATACAACATAAAACCTCTTCGCGACCTATTTGGAACACAAAGGTCAACGAACAGTCGTTACTTTAAGGGATGCTATTAGAATTCTGCGCGAAACGGTGACAACTCAACGGCCCATCTCCAGACGTGGCCAGACATTTAAACAGTGTCTTTTATATAAACAATAGAACAGAATAAAACGGATATGATTTACGGATGTTTATTACCTACAAGCTATGTGCATCATAGAAATAGTGTGTTAAATATTTGTAATGTTTGCTAAAGAAATCGTGCTGAGTTTCCTGCTGGAGTCTTTCCAGACCCGGGGCCGCGTTTCGAACCAGTAGTCCATGTGCTAAACTAAACTGTAACATATTATTAATTGTGAGGTTTTGTATATTGTGGTCTATTTACATTTCAGGGGAAATCCTCAGTATTCAAAATTCTCCGATACAACCATCTCGGGGTGATGATGGGAACCATAATCAATCATTTTTAAACATTTTTTTTTTATATTCAGGTGGTCCGTGATATTCTGTACGGCGGAGGTACTTCTTCATTGGACTGTTCAATTGAGACAGGAGATACCGTCATGTACCTCCGTTATTCTTGTTTCTGCGTCCCGTTCCAAATTTAAATTAATTAGGTATCTAGCTCATTTATTTTCTGCGTTCTGTCTATTAGGTAATCTGTGGTTCTGTTCCAAATACGAAATTGAAAATACACTCAACAACATTTCTTTTTTTTCAAAAGCTTGTTTAGTAAACCATAGAGAAGTCCATATATTTTTCACTTCATACGTACCTACTATAAAAGTGAACATAATGATAATATCGGAAGATATAAAGACCCAGTATATTATAATATTAGTTCAAAAGTGAATTGGACCGAAACAACGTCACATTGATAAAAATACTCAAATATCGGAAAATAGTCAGCTTATGGCAGAACATATAATAAATTGCCCAAAAATCTATCAAGAAGAGTAATGGTGTGCACTATTATAAAAGTATATTGTGGGTTAAAATATAAGCGATTGGAAATATGTTGAAGATGCCTCGAGGCGAAACACGTGTCGAGGTTTGTTCTTCACACTTGCGGAATATTGCACATATGACATTTCTCCTCGGGTAAGAAGTAATTTTACTTGTTTTAAGGGATCCGGTTTGGCATTTCTTTCCATGACAATGATATTTTGCTATTGCTATCGTTGGGATTTCATCTGATTATGATGATTGCACCACTGCGCTATTGTAACACTACGTGTTTGTAATGATGACCTTTTTTCTTGAGACTTTGTCTAAAGCTTACCATCAGGTGACATGAAGTCAAATTAACTATCCCAGACAAAAAAAATATCGTGGGTGAGTGGTGGGTTCCCCTCCGTGGACAAAAATTTGTGTGATCCACAAATAGTTGTTTTGAGTCTGGGTGTACTTTGTGTCCTTTTGTTTATAAAGTACCCCGCGATACAGGGCTTGTTCCCTAGGGCGAGAGTTGTCTTTTTTAAAAAATTAAAAAATAATAGAATTGCCATCCCTAATCAAATAAGTCTAATCAGCTATGTCGGAAGTAGTATTCGAAAATTATAATAACAGTTTAAAAGTCTTCTAAAAAATTTGCCCTGCCCATTTACAGTCTACGGGTTTGTTAATTTAAGTTCTCATTAACTGTATCCGCAATGATATCGCACGCAAAAACGCAAAAAAGAGGAGGTAGGACACGACGGTATATCCGTCCCAATCGACCAGTCCGACTGGTGAAGTACCTCCACCCAACAGAATATCGCCGTTTAATAACCTTGTGTTGTGATTTCGGTGGTGAGTAGGGTAGCCAGAGCTCACTAGAGAGGTTTTGTGTTGTCAGTAGGAAAGTCTCGTTGTAAGCCATGATTAAGACTAACGGATTAAATAAAGATTGGAAAAATAAAAAATCGGATTTGGATAGTAATAACCTGATCTGTTAATATGTATGACATAGTAACATTGTATAACAGAAGGTATTTGTAAAAAAGTAATACATCAAATAAATATTCAATCACCTATTTTTATATTTTAATGATATCAATAAATAACAACAATTGAGGTCCATAAATCCGACAAAAGGATAACAAAATAAAAGGTTTATCTCTAACGAGGAGAGAGATGGTCGCCCTACAGTAATGATGGCACACTGAGGCCATAAAAAGGATTGATGACCCCTTTAAATGTTGAAATATTAAGCACTTGTTTCACTTTGTTTTGTGCCCGAGTATTCCTGATTCCACGGAATTGGCTTGGGGATAATTTTGACAAATTACGCACCGAGGTGTTGTTTTATTAAAAATATAAATGTGATAAGCACTTAACACGGAGGTCCTAATTCAGAAACTCTTTGGTAGTCACTTTTTTTTCATGCGTAAAATGCCCACGGATTCCAATCTGACTGGAGCCGGTGAGAGTGTTTATGTCGGACTCGAAACGACTACAACGAACGCCGTCTTATGTTTTTCGATTACCAGAGGTAAGATAGTAAACAAATATATCCCTTGCATCCCTGCCGACCCAAGGTTATTTCTTCCGAGATTGTCACTTTCGGGTGTGAGGACCACGGTGTCGGATCATGGTAATGGTGGCCTGGAAACGTTAAAAAATGGAGATGCGATCAGGCTTCCTACCTCTACTATGTCGAAAGTAATATTATTTAAATCTTACTTTACTTTCGGCGTGGTGGTAGTGAATGCGACTGCTACGCAGTAGGTGCGGGTTCAATTCCCGCTCAATGCAAACTACCATACAAATTCCCACTAAATTCAAACTACAATACAAATTCCCGCTCAATGCAAACCGCTCAAGGTAAACTTGTGGCCACAGCTTTTTTTTTCTTTTTTTATACTACGTAGGTGGCAGACAAGCACACGGCTCACCTGTTGGAAAGTGGCCACCGTGGCCTATGAACGTGTGCAACACTAAGGGTGAAGGGAAAGGGGGAGAGTTGGGAAGGGGTGGGGAGGCTAGGAAGGGGAGGGGAAGGAGGGGTATAGTGAGCTCTGGCTACCCTACTTACCGGCGGGAACACAACACGATGGTTATTATGACCGCGGTCTTCTGTAGGGCGGAGGTACTTCCCAAGTTGGACAGCTCATTTCGGACGGGAGATACCGTCGTGTCCTAACTCCTACCACAGCTAGTTCAACCTAGTCGAAACGTCAAGCAAATCAAAAGGTAAATTATTGTATTTACCATAATTATGATGGTGTTAATACACGGGTTTCATGGTTGAAAAAGAAATGATAATTTTAGTGTCGGTACATTGAAATAAAAAGTTGACGCCTAACGGAATTTGGGTAGCAACATATCACGGGTACTTTTTTTTTAAATGCACGCCGTCTTTGGGTCTTTATTTGCCGGAGGTGAGATAGTAGCGAACATATCCCTCGCACCCCGGCAGACCCAGGGTCCTCTCTTTCGAGATGATTCCCTTCGGGTATAGGGAACCACTTTGCGCCGCCGCCATGGCCTGTCTGCTTCTGCTAGGGTGACAGGCGACTCCACCTGTCACCCCCAGGCCCGAGCATATCACGGGTCCTTAATGTTCTTATAACAGCAGACATAAATAAAATGTTTGTTGGTTTCATAGAGCAACCGATATTTGGGTGCGGTTGCAACCAACCAATAAACATGGTAAATATCCCGCAGTATTTATTAGTAGATATGAAAAATGATTGACATCAAAAATCATAAAAATCATACTTTTAGAGCTTTCACGAAGAGCGATACCTTACGTTCAGGCCTTTTGGGGACTTTTCAATTTACCAGTGGCATTTTTAACTAATTGGTGGTATTTTTTATTAAAATAAGCATATAAAACCAAAACTCACGCGAACAAATTCGCAGTCACAGCTAGTTTGGAGTCACAAAACAAACACGCATAAATTCAATTCCCCTGAAAATGTCATCAAACATTTTGTGGGGAAAATAAAAAAAGTAAAAATAAATATTTTAGTTTGGAGTCAGCCGCGATAGTGCCGATATCACTGGTACCTAATATAGTTTGATTTACCGACACGCCGATAACACGGTAAAACTTTTTTTCTATGATACGATTTCATGGCATAAGCGTTGAGCGATACGTTTTTTTTTATACAACTTAGGTCGCAGACTAGCACGCGGCCCACCTGATGGTAAGTGGATACTGTGGCCTATGGGCGAGTGTAACACCAGAGGAATAACACTCGTGCTGCAACCCCTGTAAGAACAGAGTCATTCTGTGTCGTCAGCGAAAAAGATGTAGGATAAGCCTTTGGTCATCTGAGGACCACAGTTTAATGGATTACCCTGTAAGAATCATCGGTCATATGGACTAATCACTTTAATTTGCATAGCTAAATGCTGTTAGCTATTGGATCTTTGGTCGATGATTGTATATCTTGTATTAATTCGGATAGCAGTCCCCACTCTGATAAGGTAAACATGAATTAGATGATCGACTGATGGATCTTTCATAAGACATGATCATCAACAGACGATACTAAATGATCATCATCATCATTATCACTATGTTAGCCCTGGTTGCATCCGAGTTTTATATATGTAGGAGGGACCCGGGGGTTGCGTGAATACTTAATACATTGTTAGATAGATTACCGCCGGACCTCCCAACCTCGATAACAGCGCCATTATCAGAGTCTTGTTTATCAGGTGCGGTTTACCTGATGAACAAAGCCCCAAAGATAATATTCACTAAATACTATCTTTGGGGCCCCTTTGCAAAATAAAAATGTCCTAAATATACAAAAATGAGAGTGAACCTACCGTAAAGCGGGCCATTAAACATTAATTTGCAACTCTTCGTCTAAGTAGCCAGTGTGCAAGCCTTATTGATTTAAATTACACACCAGAGTACCTTGTTGCATCGCGGCAACGCTGGACTATGGGCAGTGTGTACAGGTCTTTACAGTAATAGCCTGTACTTAAAGTTTTATTTTAGATATTAAGCAGTTTGTAAGGTAATTTAGTTTCTTTATCATATTGGAAAGGCTTTTAGTAACAAGTTTAGACAGGATTGTGTGCTAATAAGTACTTTAGTTACTAATTGAATGAAATTTTCAAGCAATTTTTATGGTACAGTAATGTATTCTTTATAATTAAATTTATAAAAGCCTAGTGGACTGCTGTAATGGACTGCTGAGACGAGGTCTCGAGTTCGATCCCAGGTTTACTATGGTACACACCAATGACTTTTCGATGCTTTTCGAAGTTATGTGTGTATTTATTATTTATAATATATTATGTGTGCCCGGTTAATGGCAATAGGCTCGCCAACTATTACATTGGGACCTAAACATAAACTGGCGAAAAGTGGGTGCTAGCACCTCTGCTTACCCCTTCGGGGATATAGGCGTGAGTTTATGTTAAAAAGTGAACATTCAGGGCGGAATTTGAACCTGTAACCAATTCTTTGCTTCTGAGAGATGAATAAATTAATAATCTTTTATAAGCCTCGTAACTACCGACATTTCAAATAGTAACATTTCAATGTCAAACTCAGTTTGTTTAACTTTGCTTTATCTGAGTGATACAGTTTTAGTTACAATTAGCAATTAATGTTAATTTGTTTGTACATTGATTGATTGACCTGGATTCGATCCCGGTTCATTTTAAGTGCTCAATTCAGTTTATAAATAGTATCGGGAACATTTTGATGTTGTGAAATGGGATCAGCTATCAGCTATAAATAGGGATGATGTATTTATGTTATCAACTTTTTTTTGTTTATGGTACTTCAATTTGACTTCACCTCGCCTGATGGTAAGCTGAAGGCAAAGTCGCAGGAAAGAGGGTCACCATTACAAACACGTACAGTATTACAATGGTGGAGCTCAGCTTGACGGCCTTATCAGATGTTTTTTTGTTTATGCCGATTTTAATAATTCTTATAATATTGAAAAGCTACATTCGCCTTAAGTAACATAGGCATAGTAACATATATTACCGACATTCACACGGGCGAAGCCACGGGCAACAGCTCATCTTATTCTCTGAGCCTATTCCCAGCTCAGTTGGGGTCTGCTTTCTAGTTTAACTAATATGCTTTGACCGTTCCGTGTACTGACATCGAACCTCCACATCCAAATTAGCGATATCGAAGTTCTGTAGTTAGGCTAGTCGGACTTTTAAGGGGTCCAACTACTCGTATAGACTGTCATAGATGTTCGTATGGCAACCGGGAGGGCTTAACGTGCTCTCCGAGGCACGACCAGACCAGTATATTTACACTGAGCGGGGATAGAATCTGAGGCTCCTGCGTAGCAGTCACGTTCACTACCGTCACGTCATAGAGCCGCGGGCAACAGCTAGTTTATTAAACACACTATCTTAAGGGAAGCCGATAAAATAGGCAATAATAATACATATGTAGGAGATAGAGGCTTTAAAACAAAAACAGTATTGAATTATTAGGTAGATCTACGTTCAATTTGAGAAAAGAATGAAGCATATCCCAGCCTTTTCGTCTTGCCACAGGTTAAAAAGGTTTTAAAATTTAAAAAATAAATCACATATTTCATTCAATCATTCCCTGTTCCAAATGGTTTCCCTCCCCCCTAACGTTCTACGTCCACATTAAATATTAATTTTAAATAAATTCTTTTACACTGCAGGCCATAATACACTGCAGTGAATATAATTAGAGTACAATGAAATTACTCCGCACTATCGGACCTATGTGGAGCTTGTATCAGATAATTGCACTGACGTGTAAAGGTGTGTAGTGAACGCTAAACACTGTACTTTTGCTCGGCAGTGTACTAAATTGTACGATAACAATGGGAACATTTTTGTTATACAGAATGTGGGAATAAGAGGGTATGACGGTTTGAAAGAGCTGAGATACTCGTAGATTTGTTGACGAAGCAATGGCCACCTCACCTTTTCTCGTGTACGTAGTCATACCTACTTGTAATTTCAGTGTGTGAATTCTGATTGCGCGATGTAGGATCAGTGTCCGGTTTGATTCGCTAGATGATATTGGCATAACATAACATAACATAAACTCATGCCTATATCCCTGAAACGGTAGGCAGAGGTGCTAGCACTCACATATCGCCAATAGAAGAAGCGCTAGCACCCACGTTTATGTTTAGGTCCCAATGTAATAGGTGGCGAGCCTATTGCCATTAACCGGGCACTTATAAACCTGCGAGAAATACACACATAACTTCGAAATGCATCGAAAGTCATTGGTGTCTGCCATGGTAAAATCTGGAATCGAACCTAATATTACTAATAACCACGCTACCATTTATGCTTTAATTGTAATATTTGAATTATATCAGCAAAGCATCTACATACGTGTGGTACATATAAATTAAATTATACAATACACATAGATAATTTAATATGTTATAGGTACATATTAATGTGTTATGTTCATTATTTCATTTAGGACCGAAATTCAAATCTCTGTCTTCATGCGACATAGCACTATCTACTTACTTATGAGTTCACCTGATTTTTTTAGGTCCAAACGAAATAACTAAAACTCGAAATAAAACCCTGTACTTACAAACTTATCTGGCCATCGTGAAAACAGTAGTTATACTAAATTTTTAAGCAAAACATATTAAAAAGACACTAAAATTGTTTACGTTTTTTAAAGTGCCTAAACAATGGACTATATACTTACATTTTTTTAATACATACACACCTACACCAATGCAATCTTTGCACTGAGAAGGACTCGAACTCGCGCCTCCTGCATAGAAGTCGTTTTTACCACAGAGGCCGTCAAATAATCGCCAACACTCAAAGAAATATAATACAACTCCCGGCCATTCTCACAACGTGTGAAGAATTCACCGTGAGCTGAATCTTTAAGTTGAATATCGTTGGAAGTAAACACAAGGGATTTTATTGGAATACCGATGCCAGATATAGGATGGAATTCGTGTTAGGTATTCGATACTATACGATTGGCGCAAGAAGTGGGTGGATGTGGCTTATTGGATTCTGAAGTGTATTGTTTGAATTAGGTTTTATAATACATACATACATAATATGCTTTAGCTCGAAATCCCCGAAGGGGTAGGGCGAGATGTGTGGAGTAACGGGATGTGATGTCCCTCCAACACAAAGGGAGGATCCTCCGACCAGGCAAGGTGATCACGCCTGGCGGGCCGCGGCCCAACGGCTGTCATTGGGTTGTTGATCCGTAGTGACGTAGTAGTTAAGTAGTAGTTACTCTTGCTGTCGCTAGATGGCGCTGGGTATATGTGGTATCGCCACAGATGTATTAAACACCTACATTTCGCCAACTATGATTTTCGGTCACGTAATAGGGGGCGAGCCTATTGCCACCAATCGGGCATATTGTAAGAAATGGGTATGCCGAAAAATATATTCGCTTATGGAGAACGGAGGTCATTCTGCGACCTCAGATAAACGAATCGCCTCCACTAATCGCGGGCTATAACCTATGTCTAGTGCCTGAGGTATATTTTTTGTATACCTTCATAAATTCAAATTATCAAATCAATGTTGTAGCAAAAGAACTCGAAAGAGGGTAGATCGATATAATTATTCCTAAAAAATGTTTTCACCGTTTACCGCCAATACCCCTACATGATTGATAACACACTTGTACTTCTCCACTGTATTTATTATTGTACCTAACCGGTTTCGCCTTGCGGTTCTTAAAGGTTTATATTGAAAGTTGAAAAAAAAAACCTACACTCCTGTTTCTTTGTGATCATGTTGACAGCAATAGCGCCGAAATATTGGAAACTCCGGAAAATACCATGGTGAATATCCCGATAACTTATAAGTAAGGTATATCCATATGTACACTTGAATTTGCCTGACGATTTGACCTGGTTGCCTTGCCTGAGAAGGCTCCGGCAAGAAACTCAGCGAGCTTTTCCTTTTTTTTGTTCGTTTATTTTACAACCATTTTCTTAGTCAAGATATATAGAGGAGGTAGGACACGGCGGTATATCCGTCCCAATCGAGCAGTCCGACTGGGGAAATACCTCCACCCTACAGAATATCGCCGTTTAATAACCTTGTGTAGTGTTTTCGGTGGTGAGTAGGGTAGCCAGAGCTCACTAGAGAGGTTTTGTGTTGTCCGTGGGAAACCAAAGGCTTATCCTACATCTTTTGCGCTGACGACACAGAATGTCTCTGTTCTTACAGGGGTTGCGGCACGAGTGTTATTCCTCTGGTGTTACACTCGCCCATAGGCCACTGTAACCACTTACCATCAGGTGGGCCGCATGCTTGTCTGCGACCTAAGTTGTATAAAATAATAATAATAATAATAACCTACTTGAGCTGTAAGTTGAGTGAACAGCTCATTTCCAGGCTTATTTATCATTCAAATTATCTTGGATTTTATAATTACTATCTACTAATTAAATTTCAAAATGTATGTATAGTTATTCAATAATTGCAACCGTTATTACTAATATTTCCTTTAACCCCTACAGTTAAGCTGTATGGCTTGAGTTAGGAGTAGGTTGACGTCGGTAATATAATAGCCAGGATTCGAACCCAGGACCTCTCAATTATAAGACCAACCCCTAACTACTTAGCTATAAGAATCACAAATATTATGGAGTCTACTATCACATACTACAAGATTGGGCACTTATCCTAATCTACCCGCATATTCTCGATACTACAATATGAGGTTCTTCAAGAAACACACATACCATAGGCCACGGTAAGCTTTCCATCAGGTGGACCGTGTACTTATCTGCCACCAAAGTGATATAAAAGAGAATCTTGTCGCTCTTTACCGTCATATAACCACACTCTCAATATTTTTACACCGTGTAACATAATTGTTTACTATGATTTAATTAGCTCCAAATATATGAAATAATGTTAATTTAAAAAAAAAAAATTAAAATAATGTATTTACTGATATCGTTTTTTACTAACAATAGAAATAATAAGAGTAATAAAATTGTTACTAACAACTTTGGGCCTACATAGTTGCCTTGAATAAATATAATTTGAATTTGAATATGAAATGCGAATATTTAACAGTTAGCACCTATCTTTCAGTGTTCTATGCTACCTTCAGGCTTGGTTTCGTTGAAGATGGATGGAGCGACCTGGGCTAACACGAAAACAGTGATGACAGCAGAGGAAACTGGGGAATTGAGTAGCAGAAGTGGATGTACCGGAGGACGAGAGGCGTGTGAACGTAAGTAGTTTAGTAAAATCTTTTTATGAGACTGTACTCTGAGAAAAGGCAGGTTATTCTAGACATAGTCTGTGTGCGGTAGTTAATAGGACTGCTACGCAGGAGGCGTGAGTTCGATTGCCGCTCAGTGCAAATATTTGTATGCATGAATATGGCTTTTTACACTGGTTTGATCGTGCCTTGAAGAGCACGTTAAGCCATTGGTCCCGGTTGTCATATAAACTTATATGGCAGTCGTTACGGGTAGTTGAAGCCCTAAAAAGTTCAACAACTGGTCTAGCTACAATTCTTAGATATCGCCTATAGCTATAGGTTGTGGAGGTCAGATGACAAGTCTTCACGGAAAATTTTGAGGTTCAGCCGCATCTCTGACCCTATTCATATATAAATAATTGTATAATTTCCTTTAAAATTTACACTGATGATAAAAAGACGCCACCAATATATTTATTTGAACACCGTCACTCGTCGTCGGTTGAATCGGAGTCGTACCGACTAAAACCGCACGCTGGGCCTTCTAATATCGGGGTAATTTTATGTAATATTGATGCCTTTTTCATATACAAGACGATTCACCTACTTTTATAATTTCAATTAAAATTGTTGATGGATAATGCAATGTCAGCCATTTTGAAATTTTAGTCGTAAAACTTTATGATAATTTTATACGCCATAGTTTCACAGTTTAGAACACTAAAATGGTTTTTTGTTTCCTATTTGATTGTATAACTTTCAGTTGAGTTTTTGATATGTGAATCTAAAAGCGATTAACTAAAAATATATATATTTTAAAAGAATGTTGAGACTATGAGACAGTTTTTGGGACCGAAACCTTACTTTTAAGACAATCTTTCATGTTCTAACTAAAAAAAATAAAAAAAAATTGGTAAAAGTATATGTGTAGACGGGATTTGAGCTGAAGGATACTGGTCGCAGGTTCTGAATTAAAATCGATTTAAAGGTAAGATAATAAACCAACTTCGATTAATATTGAACTGCAAAGAAAGTAATGTAAAAGTTTGATCACAATTTATACTAAGGGTGGTTTTCACCAACGATGTCTAATGTAAGTTTTGTTAAACTGTAACGAAGTGCTAATACTGAATCGGAGAAACGAAACAGACTAAATTTTAAATTAGGGTGTATGCCGGTAGACGATATAGGCAAGGAGCTGGCGGTTAAAACATACAGTAAAATTGAAATGACTCAAAATAACGATTAAAAATTGAATCAAAGAATCAATTTCGTTTATTCAATTTAGGCACATAAAGAGCACGTACGAATGTCAAAGTTTTACAATAATTAAGTACCTATATTTGTCAAAAACATTATAATTTATAATAAACAAAATACTTAGTAAATAAATCATTTGAAAATGATTCTTTCGTTGGTGCGGTAGTAATATCTCCTGAGAAGAGAGATTATATCTACATATCAAAGGGCTATCGCAATGATATAGCGATAATAATGTCAGTTATTATTCATACTAGAAGTGTGTCTGGCACTGCAACCCTCAAAGAAAGTGTAAGCGCCTCCGTCCCAGACCTGTGCCCTTAGCACGAAAAACTATCGAAATCGTAACGTAAAGGTTTCGAGAGCGCGGAAGATAAGGCGGGATCCTTACACACATATGTTCACAGTAGGTGGGCTACCAATCGTAATGCTTTGCTCTCTCAATACCTTTAAATTACGAATTTGATAGTTTTTCGCACTAAGGGCACAGGAGATTTGTAAAGACTTGGAGTGAAATGAAGTGTGAAGCTCAGTACTTACTGGTAGTGATGGCAATGCACTGTGGATGCCCGCTGACCCCACCTAAAGGTCACAGGACCTTAATTGAGTTAAGTGTGTCTGGCAATGTGCTTGGTTATACTGATTGTTTCACACACTGTACCTTCAGCTATATTACCTATCTATAGATAATTTGTATGTATACAATCTACGAAAGTACTCTTGGAGAGTATACTTACTAAAAATAATTTACACTTTAACTCTGTTTTGTTCATAATTTTTATGGCTCCTTTTATCAAATCGATGACATTTTTGTGTCGCCATCGTGGTGTAGTAATTTGTTTCACGTCAGCGCCGCTACTCACGGAGAAGGCCCGGGCATAGGTATCGCTCTTCCAGAAGGCTTACTACGTCCCCTCCATTTTTTATGGCATAACAAGAAGTAGGTACATAAATTGTGTATTGTACAAAAAAAAATATTTTATTAAATAATAATGATTAAAATAAATTTTAAATTAATGAATTGTTTTTGAGACACATCAGATTTCAAGCGTCACTATCATGAATGATATGGTATCACTATTACTAGTATCACCTTTGACTCATAATGTTATCGCAGTGAAGTTCAATTTATGCTACATACTTAAAATTACTACTAAACTGCATAGATGTGCCACCTCCTTAACATAACGTACCTTCTACATCTACTATGGATAAGATACTCAGGATGTTCATCTTTGCATATAACAACGAGCTCAAGCTGTGGAATGAACTTCCTGCCGTGGTTTTCCCAAGCGACTACAATATGGCGTTTTTCAAGAAGGGCATTAGAAGTTTTCTACAGGGTAGGTAGCATAATTGTAACCCTCCTGGTGTTGCAAACGTCCATATTTTACGGTGATCGCTTTCCATACTGTGGACTGTGTGCTTGTCTGCCACCTATATGGTATAATTTTTTCATAAGGATTGCCACAATTTATTTACTATCGAAACATGCACAATAGAAAAGAAAACGAACCAAAATCGCTGCGCATCACTTTATTTATGTTATCGTACAAAAGTCACGGGCTCCTAGACCACATTTCGTTTACAGTAATAATGTGGTTTCTTTTATCTTTTCCTTATTATCTCGGTTCACTGTTTATTTCGTATATTACAAAACGTGACGTAACAAAGTAACAGAATTTCTTCTATTTCTTGAAACTGTTTGAATTTCATTATTTTCTGCGTTTGGTGAAATATACCTATGAAATATAAGAGCAGAGAAGTAAGAGTGTGTGTTATCAATATGTATAACCTACTTAACATTTACCTACTTACCGCACTGTAAATTCCACATAACATAACACAAACTCACGCCTTTATCTCCGAAGGGGTAGGCAGAGGTGCTAGCACCCACATTTCGCCAGTTTATGTTTACGTCCCAATGTAACAGGTGGCGAGCCTATTGCCATTACCCGGGCACTTGTAAGCCTGCGATAAATACACACATAACTTCGAAAAGCATCGAAAAGTCATTGGTGTGTGCCATGGTAACCTGGGATCGAACCCGAGAGATCGTCTCAGCAGTCCATTACCCATACCACTAGGCTATCGCGGTAAGTTCCAACTATTAGGTAATCTGTGGCGCAGGTGCCAGGGGCCACAAGCACTTCTTCACTTATAAGCTAGGTATCGGAGGGTGGTTTGACATTCCAATATAATTATCGTTGGAGTGTTGAACCGTGGGTGAGTGGTGGGCCCCCCTTCCCCCCCCACCCAATATATATTTTTATAATGGATTTCCACCAGAAACACCTACATCTATATCGTAACTATGTATCCTTCAGCCAGCTTGTCACGTTAGCAGAAGAAGGTCGAGACCATAACTGACCCGAAGAGGGATTCGCACCCCTCCCTACTCGTCATCATCCCTATTAAATGACGTGACGTGGTACTATGTCAAAGTTTTTTTATACCACTTAAGTGGCAGACAAGCACGCGGCCCACCTGACGGAAAGTGGTTACCGTGGTCTATGGACGTTTGGAATACCAGGGGCGTCATATTTGTGCTACCGATCATATAGAGAAGACGGGCGTTGGTAGGGGGGAGGGAGAAGGTTAAGAGAGTCTCTGTGCTGTCAGTGCAGAAGACAAGAAGACGACGCACGAGTTTTATTCTTACTACAGTCCCAGGTCCTTTAAGCGGGGCGTGAAAAAGCATCTGATGAGGCCGTCAAGCTGAGCCCCACCGTTGTAGTACTGAACGTGTTTGCAATGGTGACCCTCTTTCATGAGACTTTGCCTTCAGCTTAACATCAGGCGAGGTGAAGTCAAATTGACGTGTCATAAATAAAAAAATAAAAAAAGACAAAGAAAGGTTTCTCGGTGTTCACACTGACAACACAAAACCTCTCCAGTGAGCTCTAGCTATCTCACCGCCGGCAACACAACACAAGGTTATTATTAGCCGCGACATTCTGTATAGCAGAGGTAATTCCCCAGTCGGACTGCTCAATTAGGAAGAGAGATACCGTCATGCCCATGTCCTGTACGAAACAGAACAATGTGATTGAGATCTAAAACTTGTACAGTAACTGAACTTTGAAATGTCGCAGTTACAAAATGTCTTCATTGCTAAAGTAATCCAAAGTTTAAAAGGTTAATGTTTAATTTAGAATTTCATTGGGACCAGGTGCGCGTTGACGCCATCTGGCTCTCGTAAATTTGTTGATAATAATTTTTAATTTAGATTGAACTCGTTCAGTCAATGAATGTTGGAGTTTTAGAATATATTAACTGTGAAGGAAAGTTCATGAAATATCTACGGATGTTACAATTGTTAGTTAAATTCAAATCAAATCAAATCAAATCAGTTTATTTGCATTACACAGGTACATAAGCGGGGCGTGAAAAAGCATCTGATAAGGCCGTCAAGCTGAACGCCACCATTGTAGCACTGAACGGGTTTGCAATGGTGACCCTCTTTCATGAGACTTTGCCTTCAGCTTAACATCAGGCGAGGTGAAGTCAAATTGACGTGCCATAGATAAAAAAAAACATAAAGATGGTTTCATTTCCAATAATGTGCAAGTGCTCTGCTTAAATTACCTCGATAGTTGTGCAAATTTTATATTTGAAGATACATTGTCAAGTGTTGAAAATCTAAAGAAACTGTTATATCGAAAAATCTAAAGAATTCATATAGATAAATTAGATACTTAATACAGGGAGTTAGGAAAACGCTCCCGAAACTGAATACAATTCGGTCCTTTACATCGAAGTCCAGTTTCCAACTTCCAATTTTCTCCTACTCTACTTTCCACGTGGGAATTACTGGTAGTAAAACTTGATCCCTGGGATGTTCCCTATTGTGTATACTTGTTAAACGACACATACATACATACAACTTCTCGAACTGCACCGAGTTGTATACTCTCGCTTTATTATATATCTCAACTAGCTGATCCGCGCAACTTCGTCTGCGTCAACCCGTTTTCGTAACATTTTTTATTCCTGCTCCGCACTTGTTAGTTGTAGCATGATGCTATATACATATTAACCTTCCTCTTTAACCATTCTATCTATTAAAAACAACCGCATCCAAATCTGTTGCGTAGTTTAAAAGATTTAAGCGTACAAAGGGACATAAGGACAGAGAACGCGACTTTGTTTTATACTATGTAGTGATTTTCGGTTCGGCAAGAATCAACATGAAAACAGTAGACCCCAAATTTATATCAAAATAAACCGATACAAAACATACTCGAAACTGTTATAACAATACGTCTAATTAACCAGGAATTGTCGTACTAAAGGGTAGGTGACGACATAAACCTTTACAAAACATACCCCAAGGGTTATACTCACTAATTTCGTTAAAATACGCGCTGGACAAACTTCTGTTCGCCACAATGGAAAAGTTTTTGCCGATAAAATGTAACCGAACTCGTTTCAGGCAGTTTCAGGCATGACCGCTGCTGTTTTAATGTCTTTCCCCTGTAAATGCTGGCCATAAGAGTGTTTTATTTCAAAGAGTACAAGTTTGAGAATAACGCCATCTAGCGGGGCAAGATGGAAGTTGTACAAAGGAATAAAATGTGGTCGGATCCTTTTATTGGGCTGTAGCCGTATCTGGTAATGGGTAAAGGTTAAATGTTTTATTTTATTTGAGCTGGCAAGTTTAGAATTAAATGTTAATAAAATGACTATAGTTATCAGTATATATCTTGGACTCAAGCCGCTAGAGAAACGCCTGTCGCGCTCGTAATTAGTTCATATTTACGGACAACGGAGGTAGGACACGACTCATCCATCTCCCATCCGAAATGAGCTGTCCAACTGGGGAAGTACTTCCGCCCTACAGAAGACCGCGGTCATAATAACCATCGTTCATCATCGTTGTGTTTCCGCCGGTAAGTAGGGTAGCCAGAGCTCACTATACCCCTCCTTCCCCTCCCCTTCCTAGCCTCCCCACCCCTACCCAGCTCTCCCCCTTTCCCTTCAGGGTGGGCAGCGCGTGTGTGACACCCTTAGTGTTGCACACGTACATAGGCCACGGTGGCCGCTTTCCATCAGGTGGGCCGTGTGCTTGTCTGCCACCTACGTAGTTTAGTACAAAAAAAAAGTATATACTCTTTGAATGGGCGAATTTGAGCTCCTTTGCTGCCGTAGTATACTATGCTATCTTCAGAACGTGACTGGATCCAGATATATTCTGCTAACTATGAAAAAAGATAGGGTTCGTATCCAATTTAGAAAGACATTTTTTTCAAAGCCTATGTTTCTACAATGCCGAATCATCAAAGTGAAAGACTACAATAGTTTATTCTGTACCACCGGTCACCTAATAGGTCACGGTAACCACTTTCCATCAGGTGGGCCACGTGCTTGTCTGCGATCTAAGTGATATAAAAAATAAATAAAAAAAAGTTGTGGCTCTAAAAAGTCCAAGCGGGTTCGATCCCCGCTCAGTGCAATAAGTTGTATGTATGAATGTGGCTGTTTGCACTGGTCTGGTTGTGCCTCGGAGAGCACGTTAAGCCGTCGGTCCCGGTGGTCATACAAACATCTATGGCAGTCGTTACGGGCAGTTGGAGCCGTCAAAAGTCCTACCAGTCTAACTTGGAAATTCGATATCGCCAATGGTCTGACCATTGGTTGTGATCAGGTCGCTTCACGGAAAATATCGAAGTTCAGCCGCATCACAGTTAGACTGGAAAGCCGACCCCAACCGAGTTGGGAAACGGTTCAGAGAATTAATGACTTACCTACTTTGTTTTTATAGATGACTTACTGTTTTTCATGGACGTGCATTTAATATTAAAATATTTTGTGGGTGCAATGTATACCTTGAGGGAAAATACTGTTTCTGAAGCTTTGCAATAAACATTTATTTATTTATACATAATATAAATATGATGACAGATAATACAATATAATTCTTGTGGAACAATTTACTGAATGGCGTACTTCAAATATCTATTTAGTTATAATTTGAATTATTTGCGGATTAATTAAAACAATATTAACATACTAGAATGACGTTTGAAATACAATGCTTCATAATTTGATATTTTGTCAAACAATTTCACTATATTTGGGCACATTTCGACATTGATTTAAATCGTTACCTATCAAAGTTTCGATAACTAACATTAGTCCTGTGTCAATCGCGATTGATCGAATCAAAATGATCGGGTCGCGAGCGATATACGAGTGAGTCAATCATCGATCTCGAAGTGATTCGATCGTTTCGCGACCCGTCGATCGTTTGGTTCTTCGCGGTTCACGATCGATGAACGAGACGTGTAGGATAATAACAATGAATTCGTAGGCCGTATTGTTTACCTTGGTACCTATTATACTATATCTAAATTATTTTCTAGAAATAAAAGGCTTGCCGGTCTATAAAAGAAACATTGAGCGATTGCGATAAAAACTAGTAGGTAACTTTATGAATTCCTTAGATCTTAATATATTCCTATCAAATCGACATATTATTTATTTGTAAAATGATCATCTTTATTTAATTTTATGAGCGGGTTTCCAACCACAAACAGATTCTAATTTCGTGTAAATATCGACAAATATAGACAAACATTATCCTAATCTAGCCTAATAGGTACGATTCCAATAAATTGGCATTTTAAACCTCGGGAACCTGATTGAGGAATGAAATCGTGATAATGAAGACTCGCGACCCGCCAAACGATCGAGTCTTTTGATTCGATCATTTTGTTGACGGGTCGCGATCGACCCGGTTCGCGAAGATTGATCGATCGACACAGGACTAACTAACATAGAGTTTATATTACTGACGTAAATAGAGGAACATTCTCCTCATTAACGTGTTATGTGTGTGTTAAAATGTCTGTGGCTGAGATTTGTGACTTTGGGTATAGAGATATTGACGTCACTGCAATATCTATATCTGTCAAAGTTGATAATGGTTTATAAAATTTCACGGTTTCTATATTCTGTCACTTTCTCACGCATAAGTATCGTGTCATGTCACTCGTACACTTTATTCCTCAAAGGATAATTTCATGTTCTAACCTAAAAATCATAACAGGCATTTTTTTATTATAGAATGGAATAATTTTATAACTTTAGAATTTGAACTTTGACATAGGTATTAATATGTTTATGACAGTAGTAAATTCCTTCTTGGTCTTGGAATTTCTTACCGGCGCACGTGTTTCCTTCTTCCTACAATACTTTAAGCGGGGCGTGAAAAAGTATCTGATAAGGCCGTCAAGCTGAGCGCCAAAATTGTAGCACAGTACGTGTTTGCAATGGTGACTCTCTTTTATGAGACTTTGTCTTCAGCTTAACATCAGGCGAGGTGAAGTCAAATTGACGTGCCATACATAAGAAAAATGTCAATCGCATACAATGATTATTCTGTTCCATTTATTTAGACACACTTGGTTCTTCTAAGAATAACTTTATGGTTTGGATACATTTGGTCATTGGTTTCAATTGTTACCCATAAAGTTTTGGATTATAAATTAAATTGAACGTAACGTATCGTACATGAATATTTTGTGTAATATAAAAACCTATTAAATACAGCTGACAGGCTGAAATAGATTGGTTGCAAAATGACCTCCGTCCTCCATGAACGCGGGCATCATAATATTATCAAATTACTATTAAATAACAATTCCAGTGTTAAAATGCCTGCTACAATATTTTTTGAATTCTAACACTCATATGCAAAAACTATATGAATATGAGTGTGTAATGTAATGTACAGTCGACAAAAGAGATACGGTGCCACTTTTTCATACATTGTATATAAATGTGGTACCGTATATCTTTTGTTAACTGTACATGTCTAATTTGTCGATATTGTTGCATGCCGCAAGGCCAAATGTAGTGATATTATGTATGAACAACTAACCCTCTACCTACATTTGCAAAATAATTGAATAAATAAATTTGTTAGTTCAAAGTTCGGTTATAATACTCCATTCATGATTTCCTATACGGATAATCTAGATTTATTGTTACATTACGTTGCGTTCTATTCGCTGATTGCTAATGATACGCGAGCCGGAACTCTGCGGAACTCACCGGCGGAACTACATGGAACTGGCAGGAAATACTACTGCATTTGGAACTGTTTGGTTAATGATTGATTTCGTTGGTAGAGGAAATCATGCCAGAAATACAGAATTGATTAGATATATCCACAATTATTTTCTCAACAATACCGCGGTAGCCTAGGGGTATGGGTAATGGACTGCTGAGACGTGGTCTCGGGTTCGATCCCAGCTTTACCATGGCACATACCAATGACTGCGATGCTTTTCGAAGTTATGTGTGTATTTATCGCAGGTTTATAAGTGCCCAGTTAATAGCAATAGGTTCGCCACCTATTACATTGGGACCTAAATATAAACTGGCAATATGTGGGTGCTAGCACCTCTGCTTACCCCTTCGGAGATATAGGCGTGATATTATAAAAAAAATCTATAGAGAAAGAGAGCCGAAAGTCTCTGGAAAGGAGACCACGTACTGATAGATAAGACGTAGGACGGCCCCTTAGACGGACGACATAGTGAAAGTCGCGGGTATCCATTGGATGCAGACCGCCTCCAACCGGTCGGATTGGAAAGCGATGGGTGAGGCCTATGTTCAGTAGAGGACGTCCTATGGCTGAAATGATGATGATGATGAGTCAATAGGTTAATTATTGCTACCCATGTGGTGGAGATAGAATATCACCACCCAATATCACCACCCAATCACAGCCGAAGGGTGTCGTTACTACTAACGGAATAATACTAAGGAGCAAAATATACAGGAGCAATCTATCAATGCGATAGAAGCGAAATTCGAAATATAGCCCTGAACCACCCCGCCTGGTCAGCGTGGAAGCAGTAAGCCAAAACCTTCCAACATTGGGAGAGGCCTATGTCTAGCAGTAGATTGCAATGTACCTATTTGCGGAGGTAAGACGACAGTCACTCCTGTAATATCCAAGATAAATCAAATTAAGAGAAAGAGGTCGTTCCTTTGTTTCGTGACATCTCACCCCATTCTTCCACAGACTAAACTTTGCCAAAGTTCATTCAGATACATTCAGTCGTTTCAACGTTAAGACAGTAACAAACATACTAACAAACTCACATTACATACCAGGATTTGCTATGAGGCTAATGCCGTGTCAGTGACTAAATGCTGCCGATTCTGTAAATCTATTGCCTAAACGCGAACACATTACGGTACCTAAGGAGAACAGGACCATTATCAGTGGCCCGGGCCATATTATCCTTGAATTTATTCTCTACATTTGTTAGTGGTTCCTGTTAATACCATATATCTTTCGTTTAAAACCACAGGACGTCGATGGTACGACGAAAATGGTATTTTCGTTGAGTCTACATTTCATTTCGTTCAATCGCTGGTTTCTCCGATAGTTTTTGTTTTTCGTGTTGTTAAAATATCGTATTAAAGCTTTATATGACACTAGATGACCCGCGCAACTTCGTCTGCGTCACCCCGTTTTTGCAACATTTTTCAGTTCTGCTCCGCACCAGTTGGTTGTTGCATGATGTTATATACATATAAACCATCCTCTTTAACCATTCTATCTATTAGAAAAACTGCATCAAAATCCGTTGCGTAGTTTAAAAGATTTAAGCGTACAAAGGGACATAGGGACAGAGAAAGCGAGTTTTTTTATACTATGTAGTGAAATTTTCTACTAAACATTGAAAGTTGATGATCTGACCTCCCAACCACCAAGCATGCGTCAAAACCTCTGAGTATAGTTCTGGTGCTTCTCTTTCATTTACACCAGATGGAGTTCCACTCTGGGGGTGACGGGTGGAGCCGCCGATCACCCTAGCAGAAGCAGGCCACGGCGACGGCGCAAAGTCCCACCCCATACCCAGGGGCTAGATGGGGACACCATGGTCCCCACATTGGGGGAAGAGGGTCATCTCAAAAGAGATGTCCCCGGGTCTGCCGGGGTGCGAGAGATATGTCTTGTATAATCTCACCTCCGGCAATCGAGGAACCATGGACGGTGTGCGTTTTGGTCGGTTCGAGTCCGACATAATCACCTCCACCGGTTTACCCGTGGGGATTTTGCGTACGATAAAAAAAAAGATGGAGTTCCACTCACAGAAGTCCTACCTTATAAATAAAAATGAATGTGCCAAGCACAAACCTGGGGAAAAATCTATTTTTTATCGCATATTCCTTAGAAACCCCTAAAATGTTTTGAAAAGGGACTTATGGAATGGGGCACAATTCTACACAGATGAAGGCGCGGGCATCACCTAGTGTTACAGTATAAAAGTACCTAAGTACCTAGTAAGGTTACCTGAGCGAGATCGTTTCCAGCAATAAGGCTGTTACACATACAATTATTTATGCATACATTTATTTTTTGACGTAAAATAAAGAGTTATCTATCATCTATAAATATATTTAATAAAGTCGCGGTAGCCTAGTGGTATGGGTAATGGACTGCTAAGACGAGGTCTCGAATTCGATCCCAGGTTTTACCATGGCACACACCAATGAATTTTCGATGCTTTTCGAAGTTATGTGTATTTATCGCAGGTTCATAAGTGCCCAGTTAATGACAATAGGCTCGCCACCAATTACATTGAGACAAACATAAACTGGCGAAATGAGGGTGCTAACACCTCTGCCTACCCCTTCGGGGATATATAGGCGTGAGTTTATGTTATGTTATTGATATATAATAATAATATAATAAATATATATTATTTGAATTACTCATTGGCGAGGTTTTGTGTTGTACGTCGGAAAACCAAAGGCTTATCCTACATCTTTTGCGCTGACGACACAGAATGTCTCTGTTCTAACAGGGATTGCGGCACGAGTGTTATTCCTCTGGTGTTACACTTGCCCATAGGCCACGGTAACCACTTACCATCAGGTGGGCCGCGTGTTTGTCTGCGACCGAAGTTGTATAAAAAAAAAATCAACGTTCAAAAATATAAAAGGTTACATAGGTACTTACATACCATCTTTTCGTGTGTAAGAGTTTCATCCTGTGTATTAGAAAATTTCTTTGAATTCAACGTTTTTCATCACGTATTTGTGAGAATTGTTGTCAAAGGTGTTTTGAGATTGAATCCTTGCGACTTCAGGGAAATTTTACGGGTGAATAATGCTTATACGATTACGTGTAACACTTGTACCAAACGCCAGAGAGTAATCGAATAAATATCGGTTATTTTCTCGTTTAAGAAACATACCATGTGTCCTGGCTCCTGGACACCTTAAGATCTATAGTCTAATCAAAAGTATAGTGCACGGCATCTAACTTGGCTATGTTTTATAGTAGTTGGGGTAAGTTCGCGCATCGTACACTTAGAGGCACAAAAAGTGCTTGTCATTATTCTATTCATTCACCACAATGCCATACCAATGACTTTTCGAAGTTATGTGTGTATTTATCGCAGGTTTATAAGAGCCCGGTTAAAGGCAATAGGCTCGCCACCTATTACAACTTGGAACACCTATTGGAACTTAAACATAAACTGGCGAAATGTGGGTGCTAGCACCTTCCACCATTCGGGGATATAGGCGTGAGCTTATGTTATGTTATACTCAACGTATAATAAAATTTTCTAACACTGGGTACAGATAGAGCTTAATATGGTTGTAATTATATTTTGATAGCAAACGCTTTCTCAAAGCTTTACACTTTCTAAATTCACGATGCATCCACAGTATTTAATCTACCGTATATTTCATATAACCTCCCCCAGCCCCTTGAGACTGCGGTCTAATTACCGGTTCGTGTTGAAATAGTTAGGTTAACCCAAGAGTGGTAGATTTTGTACAACTGAATGGTCCAACTTCAATGTTGTACTTTAATAAGTTGAGTTTTATAATGGCAGTGGTTTATGAGCGTTTGGAACTGTAGTTTGTAAAGTGTCATAGAATATACCTTGGGAACTTGTAAAACTCTCTTTACCTTCTCCACTCCCCCTCCCCTTCCCCCTCTTCTCTATATGGTCGGTAGAAAGAATGTGACGCCCTTGGTGTTTCAAACGTCCATAGGCCACGGTAACCACTTTCCATCAGGTGGGCTACGTGTTGGTCTGCTACGTAAATGGTATAAAAAGAAAAAAAAATAAGAACTTCCATTTTGTCATACAAGTCAATTCCCTTGTTTTCTTTTTGAACAATGCCTCTAGAAAATTTATAATTATCTCTGTACTTTGTGTGTGCAATAAAGAATTACAGAATTACAGAAGGTGGAGTTAATGCCATGGGTATTTTCTACCAGTCAACCTTAGCTTCAGCTATCATGCCGTTGAATACGCAACGGACATGTACTTCTGACACGGTCCCGGTAAAATGTTACGTAAAAAGCAGTCGCTCCTGTAAAAACCAAAGGCTTATCCTACATCTTTTGCGCTGACGACACAGAATGTCTCTGTTCTAACAGGGATTGCGGCACGAGTGTTATTCCTCTGGTGTTACACTTGCCCATAGGCCACGGTAACCACTTACCATCAGGTGGGCCGCGTGTTTGTCTGCGACCGAAGTTGTATAAAAAAAAAATCAACGTTCAAAAATATAAAAGGTTACATAGGTACTTACATACCATCTTTTCGTGTGTAAGAGTTTCATCCTGTGTATTAGAAAATTTCTTTGAATTCAACGTTTTTCATCACGTATTTGTGAGAATTGTTGTCAAAGGTGTTTTGAGATTGAATCCTTGCGACTTCAGGGAAATTTTACGGGTGAATAATGCTTATACGATTACGTGTAACACTTGTACCAAACGCCAGAGAGTAATCGAATAAATATCGGTTATTTTCTCGTTTAAGAAACATACCATGTGTCCTGGCTCCTGGACACCTTAAGATCTATAGTCTAATCAAAAGTATAGTGCACGGCATCTAACTTGGCTATGTTTTATAGTAGTTGGGGTAAGTTCGCGCATCGTACACTTAGAGGCACAAAAAGTGCTTGTCATTATTCTATTCATTCACCACAATGCCATACCAATGACTTTTCGAAGTTATGTGTGTATTTATCGCAGGTTTATAAGAGCCCGGTTAAAGGCAATAGGCTCGCCACCTATTACAACTTGGAACACCTATTGGAACTTAAACATAAACTGGCGAAATGTGGGTGCTAGCACCTTCCACCATTCGGGGATATAGGCGTGAGCTTATGTTATGTTATACTCAACGTATAATAAAATTTTCTAACACTGGGTACAGATAGAGCTTAATATGGTTGTAATTATATTTTGATAGCAAACGCTTTCTCAAAGCTTTACACTTTCTAAATTCACGATGCATCCACAGTATTTAATCTACCGTATATTTCATATAACCTCCCCCAGCCCCTTGAGACTGCGGTCTAATTACCGGTTCGTGTTGAAATAGTTAGGTTAACCCAAGAGTGGTAGATTTTGTACAACTGAATGGTCCAACTTCAATGTTGTACTTTAATAAGTTGAGTTTTATAATGGCAGTGGTTTATGAGCGTTTGGAACTGTAGTTTGTAAAGTGTCATAGAATATACCTTGGGAACTTGTAAAACTCTCTTTACCTTCTCCACTCCCCCTCCCCTTCCCCCTCTTCTCTATATGGTCGGTAGAAAGAATGTGACGCCCTTGGTGTTTCAAACGTCCATAGGCCACGGTAACCACTTTCCATCAGGTGGGCTACGTGTTGGTCTGCTACGTAAATGGTATAAAAAGAAAAAAAAATAAGAACTTCCATTTTGTCATACAAGTCAATTCCCTTGTTTTCTTTTTGAACAATGCCTCTAGAAAATTTATAATTATCTCTGTACTTTGTGTGTGCAATAAAGAATTACAGAATTACAGAAGGTGGAGTTAATGCCATGGGTATTTTCTACCAGTCAACCTTAGCTTCAGCTATCATGCCGTTGAATACGCAACGGACATGTACTTCTGACACGGTCCCGGTAAAATGTTACGTAAAAAGCAGTCGCTCCTGTAAAAGCCAAAAGAAATAAAGTAATAATAGGAGAGAAAGAACCCTGGGTAATGAATGACCTAGGATTTTTTCCCTCGAATAATAAATAAAGCAACACTACACTACATCAGACGTAATCTCAATGACGACCACAATACAACTGCTCGAATATTCGAAATATAAAATATGTGGTGATGACGTCACGTCCGACTGTGTTCCGGAAACGGGAACGGGTGCGACCATAGATTAATGTTTCGAGGAAAATGTGAAAAGAATAAAATTGAATATCTGATGTTGATATTAGTATTCATTACGGAATTTGATTGATGAGTATATCATCCCGTTTTCAGTGGGTCAATGTAATCTGTGATATGCAATTAATGGAGCTAATTATTTGTTTTACTTTTATACTACTTAGGTGGCAGACAAGCACGCGGCCCACTTGATGTTTCCGACTTCCGCTACTTTTTTTATCGTGCGTAGCCTAGTAGTATGGGTAATGGACTGCTGAGACGAAATCTCGGGTTCGATCCCAGTTTTTACCATAGCACGCACCAATGTCTTTTCGAGCTTTTCAAAGTTATGTGTGTATTTATCGCAGGTTTATAAGTGTCCGGCTAATAGCAATAGGCTCGCCACCTATTTCATTGGTACCTAAACATAAGCTCCAACGTAATAGGTGGCGAGCCTATTGCTATTAATCGGACACTTATAAACCTGCGATAAATACACCCATAGCTTCGAAAAGCATCGTAAAGTCATTGGTGCGTGCCATGGTAAAACCTGGGATCGAACCCGAGACCTCGTCTCAGCAGTCCATTACCCATACCACTAGGTTACCGTGGTTGTATTTTTGCTAATATTGTTCAATATACTTACGCCTATTTCCCTCCGGGTTAGGCAGAAAAAAATTTAAACATAATCATTTCACCAATCATTGTATTTGGATTCACGTAATAGTGAGCCTATTGCCGTATTCCGGGTAATATTGTACACTTGAGTCATCTAAAGCCATCAATAACTAAGCGATTCGGTAAGTCTTTCGTCTGCCGCTCCATTAAGTCTTGGAATTCCTTACCAGCACACGTGTTTTCTTCTTCCTACAGTCCCGGGTCCCTTAAGCATTGAAAAAGCATATGATAATTCCGTAAAGCTAAGCGCCATCATTGTACACATATTGAGAACTCACTTGTACTTTTCCACAGTATTTTTATTGTTTAATAGACCTGACCGGTTTCGCCTTACGGCATCCTCAGAGGTTTACGATGACATACAAGCCCATTCCCTTATAAACATTGCGGCAGTCAGTCACACTTATATGTGGGTAGTTTTAAAATCATGTATACCAGTATACATTTTTTCCCCAAAATTTGGGGAAATAATATATAAATGGTCCCAAAGATATTTTATGAACAATTACTATTATGTATTCAAATTACAATGTCAAAGGAATAATTATACTATAACTTGTAAAATACGGTCAGGTCTATTAAACAATAAAAATACTGTGGAAAAGTACAAGTGAGTTCTCAATATGTGTAACAACAAATTCCACCAAGTGCCATCAATCAACAGTATAAATAGCCATCATTGTAACACTGTACATGTTTGTAATGGTGACCCTCTATCCTTAGACTTTGCCTTCAGCTTACCATCAGACGAAGTGAAGTCAAATCGAGTAGTCCGACTGGGGAAGTACCTCCACCCTACAGAATATCACCGTTTAACATTTTGTTGTGTTTTCGGTGGTGAGTAGGGTAGCCAGAGCTCACTAGAGAGGTTTTGTGTTGTCAGTGGGAAAACCAAAGGCTACTTTTCTACTCCTACATCTTTAGCGCTGACGACACAGAATGTCGCGAGTGTTACTCCTCTGTAGTTACACTCGCCCATAGGCCACGGTAACCACTCACCATCAGGTGGGCCGCGTGCTTGCGACCTAAGTTGTATAAAAAATAAATTGACGTGCCCTAGATACCAAAAAAAAATGTAGGATGTATATAATCTGATATAAATCCACCCCATCTCTTAACACTTTCGCAGCGAATCACGAGCACAGCTCGGCATGCATATTTTTCTCCAAATTGAACTCTACCGGAAACCAAACGGCTAATATTTTTATCCAATCTAAAGTTTAACCTAATTGTACCAGTATTGATAGATAGATAGATAGATTCATTTATTTGTCAGAATATTGTATAAAAGTTGTTATAAAATAGTTACATGTCCATAATATTCTGCTGTCTCCAGCGTACAAATATTGAGATAGAGGATTTTAAATTACCTATGTCAGTATATAAATTAATAAGATAAAAAAAAACAATTAAAAATGTCAAATTGCAAATTATACATGTCAAGATTCAAATTAAATAAAATTATAATATTTGTAGTAGGCATGTCAATCATCAATCATCATAAATTCATCAATTCAACCAAATTAAATCATTATTCATTCAAATCATCATTCAGGTATTCTGTTACATTATAATACGCTTTTTGAACTAACATATTTTTAAGTACTGCTTTGAATTTGTTACAGTTTAACTCCCTCCAATCTCTAGGCAATTTATTGTATATTATAGGCGCCATACAAATTATACTTTTGCGCACAAGAGCCGTTGTCGCCCTGTGTAAACGTAGCCTGGTGTTATCCCGCCTGTTTCGCGGAACTGTTGCCTCTAAGGTCGGAAATAAATGAGGATTATTTTTTACAAATATTGCAACCTCGAAAATATATATACATGGTAATGTTAAAATTTTGTAGTCCTGGAAGTATGTTTTGCAGCTATCTGTAGTTTTTAATTTAAACATTGACCTAATGCATCTCTTTTGAGCCTTAAACACAACTTCCTTATCTGTTGAGTTACCCCAGAAAATAACTCCGTATCGTAACAGTGGAGCAGCTAAACCGTGATAAGCAGTTATGAGTGTATCTCCATTAACAATGTTGGACAGCGTATGTAACGCATAAGCAGAACTGGAAATTCTTTTACAGAGCTGCTCTATATGTTATTGTTTATATTTTAACTCCTAATTCAGTGACTTGATTTACAATTCCGAACAGGCCCTCTAAATGGCTTACTCTTCAATTTGGAATGCCGGACATCTCGTCCGGGAGTATCCGGGTGTCCGGATTATACCGAGACGTGTGGCGAAGACCCGTTATGCAAACTGGGGCAGGACTTCTGGTCTAAAATCTACATTGAAGGCGATACAGAATTACTTATTAAAGGCTGTGCTGTATAGGAAGCTAGGATATATATTTCTACATACATAAACTCACGCCTATATCCCCGAAGATGTAGGCAGAAGTGCTAGTACCCACATTTCGCCAGTTTATGTTTAGGTCCCAATGTAATAGGTGGCGAGCCTATTGCCATTAACAGGGCACTTATAAACCTGCGATAAATACATACATAACTCGAAAAGCATCGAAAAGTCATTGGTGTGTGCTATGGTAAACCTGGCATCAAACTCGAGACCTCGTCTCTGCAGTCCATTAGCCATACCACTAGGCTAACGCGGTTTATTTCTATGCTATATAATATAATCTCCAGTTGGATGAGAGTCGGTAATAAACGCGACTGTTGCACACGCGGGTTCAATTCCCATTCAGTTCAAATATTTTTATGCATGAATATGGCTATTTGCACTGGACTGGTCGCATTTCCGTGCCTCGTAGAGCACATTAAGCCTGTTATCATATGCACATCTATGGCAGTCGCTATGGGTAGTTGGAGCCCTAAAAGTTCAACAACTAGTCTAACTACAGTAGTTCGACAACGTGTAGGCGATATAGGTTGTAGAGGTCAGATGTAATTATCCGTAGGGTTTGCCACAATTAAAAAAAGTTTGTTTCTAGTTGTCACATCCTAGCCACATAACTACCAGGCCGCGTTGTCAGCACCGCGTGATAATAATATATCGAGGCTTTTATGCTTGAATTATGAAGAAAATGCAAGAGATATGTAGCATAATACAAAAGGCCCTTTAAGCGGGGCGTGAAAAAGCATCTGATGAGGCCGTCAAGCTGATCGCCACCATTGTAGCACTGAACGTGTTTGCAATTGTGACCCTCTTTCATGAGACTTTCACTTTCAGCTTACCATCAGCCGGGGATAAGTCAAATTGATGTGCCCTAAATAAAAAAATAAAGCAAAATATTACGTATCCATGCGATTTTACTCTGACTCCAATGGTATGGGTAATGGACTGCTGAGACGAGGTCTCGGGTTCGATCCCAGGTTTTACCATGCCACACACCAATTACTTTTCGCTCCTTTTCAAAGTTATGTGTGTATTGTTCGCAGGTTTATAAGTGCCCGGAGAATGGCAATAGGCTCGCCACCATCGGGACACATTGGGACCTAAACATAAACTGGCTAAATCTGGGTGCTAGCACCTCTGCCTACCCTTTCGGGGATTTAGGCGTGAGTTTATGTCATGTCCAATTATAGCCACAGTATCTTATAGCATGATATATACACGAGGCTAATCTCTTGGTGTTGTCTCATTAATTATACAAGCGTCGAAGTATTCCCAGGGCGATGCAGATACCGCCTCAAATACCTCAAAATATAAGCTCAGGGATGCTGATGGACCAATTCTCTTTGCAATTACATTCGTAGAGGTGTAGATATGAATGGTTTCTTTACCTAGGCCACAACGACACAACTGTGTAAGGTGTAATCTTTTGATGTTAGTTAAGGGACTAATATATAGAGTGATGGTGGATATGATAGCCTCTGTGGAGTGGCGGGAGTGAACGCGACTGCTACGCAAGAGGCGCGGGTTTGATTCCCGCTTAGTGCAAATATTTGAATGCATGCATATTTGCACTTGTGTGGTCGTGTCTCGGATTGCACGTTAAGCCGTTGCTCCCGGTTGCCATACGAACATCTATGGCACTCGTTACGGGTAGTTGGAGCCCTCAAGAGACCGACTAGCCTAACTACAGAACTTTGATATCGCCAATTTGGTTGTAGAGGTCCGATGGCAATCGCTTTACAGAAAATATCGAAGTTTAGCCCCATCTAAGTTAGACTAGAAAGCCGACCACAACTGTGTCGGGAAGAATGGATAAATGGAGAATGGATAGTGGATATGAGAGGTTCTGAGATCTTCATTTTAATTGAGGGCTTGGTACACAAAAGACCGTTCAAAAGTTGTCTGGTAGAGATCGAAAAAAACAGGTCAAATCTTTAATGTAGCAATGTTTCTCACTAAAAACTTTAGAGGGATATAGACGCATTTTATAGAGTACTAGCTGACCTGCCCCAGCTTCGCCCGTGGTATGTTTAAACCGCTCGACCGATTTCCTGCAAACTTCACATAAACCATCTACTAAATAGTCTGAACATTAGGTTTGGAGAGGTGAGCCCGATCTTGAGTTATAAAATTACAATATTGATTTTCATATTAGATTATTCCCTTAAAATTAGTATCTATATTATTATACTTAGTTAGTCATATATACTTAGTCTGGCCATAAATACTGTTACAATTAAAAATAAGAAATATACTTATTACATTTGAATTTGGAATCTGTCATTTTTATACGATTGTTCATTGTGTTTTCTAATTTTGGCGCCAATACATTGTAAAATATTTTGCTATATTAAAATGTTTTTCCTTCGTAACAATATTTTTATGGCTAGACTAAGTATAAGACAGCCTAACATTATTCAAATTCAATACTTCAAACCTACCTGACTTGGTTTTATTCCTGTTATTCACCTGAGTTATTTATGAGATTTCCCACTGAGTTTTCATCACTAAGAGTGCTTAGCAGAAACTTTTAGCTGTTTCAGTTTGTTTCCACTATGACTTCTCAATCGTATTTTAAACGATTCGACTATGAAGAAAGTTTAAAGTAAAAGGCAAAAGTAGGGGACTTTATCAATTTTTTTTTACATTCATACATATCATACATATCGCACACCCGTAATCCCCGAAGGGGTAGGAAAAGGTGTATTAAACACCCACATTTCGCCAACTGTGATATTCGGTCCCATGTAAGGGGGCGAGCCTATTACCGCCAATCGGGCACTTACGGGCAATAGTACTACGAGACTACTAGGTATTATTGCCCGTGCCGGCAGTACAGCCGGTAGTACCACGGGCAAAAGAGGAATTAAACAACGTATCCCTCGCCCCACGGCCAACCTGGGGCCATCACGTTAGTATAGAATCCTTGGAGCGCGAATCACTCACTATCATTACGTACATAGTATAAAACAAAGTCGCGTTCTCTGTCCTTATTTTTCATATCCCTATGTCCCTTTATACGCTAAAATCTTTCAAACTACGCAGCGGATTTTGATGCAATTTGTTTTAATAAATAGAATGGTTAAAAAGGAAGGTTTATATGTATATAACATCATGCTACAACCAACAGGTGCGGAGCAGAAATGAAAATTGTCGCAAAAACGGGGTGACGCAGACGAAGTTGCGCGGGTCAGCGAGTCTAACATATACTTGGCCGCTTTTTTAATGCTTAATCCTAAGTACTCTATGTATTACATTAGATACATTTTGCTCACGTTCAAAAACTGGGTCACACGAGTGGCCTAGTATTAGCTCTACACCTAGACGTCCCTAGGGGCTGACAGCATCAAAACTACACGACTTTAAAAGCTTTGGAGAGTAGAATATAAATCTAAATTTATGAATATGGCGTGGTTGGTACCGACCAGGGGCCATTCAATCTTACTTTTTTTTATATAACTTAGGTCGCAAACAAGGACACGGCCCACCTGATGGTAAGTGGCTTTCGTGGGCTATGGGCGGGTGTAACACCAGAGAAATAACACTCGTGCCGCAACCCCTGTAAGAACAGAGACATTCTGTGTCATCAGCGCAAAAGATGTAGGATAAGCCTTTGGATTTCCCACTGTCAACGAAAAACCTCTCTAGTGAGCTCTGGCTGCCCTACTCACCACCGAAAACACACGTTAATTGCTGTGTTATTATTTCATTCTTTTTAAATTTTATTGACATCTAATTGTCCTATTTATTCGTTTTATTTTGTTGTGATAATTGTTTTTTATGTGTAATGTAAGTGTGTGTATGAAATAATGCTTCTTTTTTTCTTTCAAATTGGCCAAACAGTACCTAACTTTTACTGTAGTTAAAAAATTTAGGTATATATCCGTATAAAAAAAATTGCAAGATATATCTAACAAATGACGCTCTGACAGAGACTATACTCGAGAGATTGTGTGGTCGTAGAGAAACAATTGGAACCTATAGTCAAATTAGAAGTGAAATCCGGGTTCCAACTTCCAACTTACAAGATGAAAGCCTCAATTATACCAGCAACTACGTTTATGACGAATACATTTGAATGCAAACGCAGCAATTTATCCTAATTGATAGAAATTCCGCAGTTCCGACATGTAACCGATAAATCGGAGACACGTAAATGTATTCACAAATGATCTGTTGATCTATGAACAGTTATATTCACACGTATACATAGTCGCCGGTATATATCATAACCATAAATCGCGAGAAAAATTGCGTATTGCTGTAATACCCTAATTGCTGTAGTACCCTATGCAATCCTCAAAAGACCCCTAAAATGAGTACTACGCATAGGTATAGAATTTGTTTTGTACCGTGACTGTTATCAAGATATATGTCGATAACTATACATATCAAATCACTGGCGATCCAACCTGTCGCCACTACCATAATAACGTTTGTCAAGCAACGGTAAGCCGCAGGGGATATGCGGGTCCTCGGAAATTGAACGGATCTAACGGATCTAATATCCTGACTATTGATAAAGGTTTTAGTTTTATTTGTCTAGTAAATCGAAAGATAGCTGACCGAGTGGATTTAGGTCGGAGACATGTTGTACGACTTGTACGAGATAAGTCTAGAAACTTCTGTGGCTTACGGAATTTTTATTCGTTTCTAGATTTATAGTCTATGCTGTACTTGTGGATAAATTCGGAAGATATTCTTATCAGGCTTTAAGCCTTTTCTCAAATTCAGCTGGGGTTGGCATGTGAGTCCAAACGATGCACCGAGACCTCTCCGATGCACCAGGGTCAAAGTGACAATCGCTTCGTAGCGAACAAAATTTAACTGCAGTGGTTATAATAAAAATATGTGAAACAAAATATTTCGAGTCACAAATCTTAAAAATTCATTGAATTTTTAAAGTATGACTTTGACTGATTTGACTTTACGGATTTGTCAATACCAAATTTTACTAAGCGATCCCCCTGGCGTTTCCACCAATAGTATGTCATACATGGTTACAAGGTTTACATTGACAATATAAACCTTTGAGAATGCCGCAAGGCGAAACCGGTTAGGTAGAAAATAAATACAGTGGACAGTGAAGTCAAATTGACGTGACCTAAATAAAAAAAGTCTGTCAAAGTTGATAATGTTTTTGTGTAAAGATACGTATGTCACTCGCGCACTTCTATACTGATTATGATATGTACTATCTGTGACACGGGGAAGTCCCAATTAGAAAAATGGTTGTCCATTCTAAGACTGGACTTGGTTAATATTGCTTAACTTAGTAATCTATATATAAAAATGAATCGCGAAATATGTTGCTAGCGCATAACTCGAAGACGGCTGGAACAATTCGAGTAACACTTTTTTTATTTGTTCCTTGAGCTCTACGTAAGGTTTTTATACAGCAGCAGGAACGGGATCAGAAGTCCAAGCAGCGGGCACAGGATCAGAAGTCCACGCGGGTGGAGCCGCGTGCAACTGCTAGTTAATTATAGAGCACAGTCCGTCAAAAGGTTGATTCATTTTGTCACCATATATATATAACACTCTCACATCCACCGAACTTTTATTGCTAAAATGGCTGCGAATGAATTTTCAAAGTATTTAAATAGATTTTTTGTTCGACCCCGTCCGACAGACGTTATAATTAAATTCCAACTTCACGTTTTGGGTCATTTAACTTTTGACAGTGACGTGTGCTCGTATGCGACTATAGACTAAATTAAATATATTTTAGGAGAGTTTTATTAAATCAACAGCCGTGGTGACGCGGTGGTTGTAAACTTGACTGCTAAGCACGGGGGCACAATTCCCGCTCAGTGTAAATATTCGTATCCATGAATATGTTTTACGTACGAGTATGTATTGGAGAGCACGTTAAGCCGTCGGTTTCAGTTGCCGTAATAACATCTACAGAAGCAGTTACGGGTAGTTGGATCCCTAAAAATCGTACAACTAGTCTAAATGCAATGCTTGAGTATCACTAATGGGCTGTGGAAGTCAGATGGCAGTCGCTTCTCGTTAAATGACAAAGTTCAGTAAAACACGGAATTAGACTGGAAAAAGCGGATCCCGGAATCCGAGATGAAATTGAATGCGACTGGGGTTGACGCAAGGACGAAGAGGTTTATAATAAACTTATAAAAAATGGTAAGCAATGCAATTTTTTCTATCTAAGTGAAAACATTTTTGCAAAGTCGCGTCCCCTGTAACACTTCGCTGACTTATTTACAATTCCTCACTTGGCAAGCTTTAGCTCACTTTCTTAGAAGTTGTAATGTAACTTTATTTTTTTATTACAATAAGCATATTACATTACCTACTGGGAATGTATGTCTTGTTGGTAAAATTTAAGAAAATGTACTTAAACAGGGAGGAACAGAGAGGATTGGGGGTTAACGTTAACCTGCTTGCTGTCTGTCACTTAAACAAATATTATGAAGTATTCTTTGACGTACTTCTGCCTTGTACAAATAGTGACAGTATATGTAAAATTCTGGTAAATATAACGGATGTACTCTCCAAGAAAGTATTGTGCTTAATGCAAGTTAAGTGCTTGTACGGCTAAGCATGTAATTAATTTCCTTGCGATTTACACTGGATAGCAAGGAAACGGCTCAATTTTTTTCCATGTTTATTTAGCTGCAACATTTTCGGTTAGGAATTTATTTTCGGTATATCCATTTTTTACAAAGTGCCCGATTGGCGGCAATACGCTCGCCCCCTATTACGTGGGACCGAAAATCATAGTTGGTGAAATGTGGGTATTTAATACACTTGTGTCTACCTCTGCGGGGATTACGGACATGAGCAATGAGCATATCTTTGTATGTATCTCAGTAATGTGTGTGACCTGATAATAGTTTAAAAATTTAAGCGGGTATAATTATTAGCACTTATTAGGATTCGCGGACAATAATTATACCCTGATTAAACAGATTTAATGTACATCAAGTACAAGATCTATAATGACAGAATGAACTAATTAGACATCACAGCTTCTCGTAAATTAGCAATGTGTAATTATGGTGTTATAGACATAGCTGAAGTAATTATAGTGTGTACCAGGCCTTGAAATTGTTATTTAGAGAGCAAGGAAGGCATAGGACAGTGTTGAGGTAACACACTTGTACTGTATTGGATGGATCTAACTCCAGGTTCTTTTTTTTTTACAAGCACACGGCCCACCTGACGGAAAGCGGCCACCGTGGCCTATGAACGTATGCAACACTAAGGGTGTCACACACGCGCTGCCCACCCTGAAGGGAAAGGGGGAGAGCTGGGAAGGTTACCATCAAGCATCAAAAATCCGCAGTAGCTCACTAAGAAAGCTTGTTCCCAAATTATATTGGCCAAGATTGTTACTTTTCATGACTAATATACATACATTCATACATAATGCTCACGAAAGAATAGAAGGAAAATAAGTATTCAATAAAATTCCCAAAATATTTTTTATAACTAAGGTTTCAATGTAATATTTTATAACACGTTGTCGATCTCGCTACATAGAAATATTTTTCAACAAAAACATTTCTCACCTTTTTAACATTTATATATTAAATTGGTTTACCACAATTGAATTTAATAAAGGATACCCTACAATTATACATATTATATAAAATACATCACGTTAACAATAAAATAAATATAGAGTGATTGTACCATCGACCTACACGTGTAAAGAACGTTTCTTTGTTAACCGTTCTCACATTGTTATCACTTTATATTCTACTAGCTGACCCGCGCAACTTCGTCTGCGTCACCCCGTTTTTGCAACATTTTTCATTCCTGCTCCGCACTTGATGGTCGTGGCATGATGTTATATACATATAAATCTTCCTCTTTAACCATTCTATCTATTAAACAAAACCGCATCAAAATCCGTTGCGTAGTTTTAAAGATTTAAGCATTCAAAGGTACATAGGGACAGAGAACACGACTTTATTTTATACTAGCTGACCCGCGCAACTTCGTCTGCGTCACCCCGTTTTTGCAACATTTTTCATTCCTGCTCCGCACTTGATGGTCGTGGCATGATGTTATATACATATAAATCTTCCTGTTTAACCATTCTATCTATTAAAACAAACCGCATCAAAATCCGTTGCGTAGTTTTAAAGATTTTAGCAAACAAAGGGACATAGGGACAGAGAACACGACTTCATTTTAAACTATGTAGTGATTATTATTATACTATTTATTTCTATTCATTTAGTTAAATTAGCTAGTTTTCCGTTAAAATAAAATAATATCCGCTGTTTCCCTAACACACTGTATTTACAGTCTATCTAGTCTTTAGCCAACAAAATCATAGCCAAGCAAAAACAACCCTGTCCCATTTATAAAAAGATTTATTTCAATATTTTTCTTATAACTTATGCATTAAACTCCATTATTTAAAGTAATACTTCAAAAAAGATTAAGATAAGAAAATCGCGAAAAGCCTGAGCTTTTCTGCACTACGGAAGTTTGAGTTGAGAGGCTCTGCAGCCCCGAGGGATAGGAAAGGGTAGGAGGTAGATCTTAACTCCGCTTGAAAGCTTCACAGACAGCGATGGTGTAAGTTTCTAGTAGTCCTGTCCTTGTTTTATGGATCAAGATGAAAAATGCATCAGGCGTTTGTTGGCTTTGTGGGTTATTCGTGGCTTATAGAGCCTATTCGTGGCTTATAGTTATGACACCTGTTTAATTTCGTTTCGTTGAATTATTAAATAATGGTAAAATGTCTGTTGTGTTTGTATAATATTCCAGGCCCTCATGACACGTGGAACAATGCTAGTAAAATAGAATATTCAATATCCCATACATATATTACATAGACGTATATTTACGATTGCTATAAGCGCATAATGTTATTACCATTAATAAACAAGTTAAAACATGTTTAATACAGAACTTGTTGAAGACTTTTCAAAAGCTTGTAGAAGACTTATCAGATACAATTACTTTTTTATACATGTATTAAGAGTGTCTTAAGTACTTTCTTGGTCAAATTGTATGTATAGCCAACTAGTTGTAAACAAGTTTAAAACACATATTTGTGTTTACACTGTTCTTTAAGATATTACAACGTATTATACATGTTTTAGACCTTGATGAAAATGCAGGGTTAGAGGAACAAAGTCTGCAAGAGACAAACGTATCTTTACACAAAATCTGGGTGTGAGAAAGTGACTGAATATACTATTAGGGAAACTTTTGTTATAAACCATTATCAACTTTGACAGAAATTATTGTAGTGACGTCAATGCTTCAAACACTAAAAGTCAGAAGTCACTGATATTGACATTTGAAATTAGGTAACGCAGTCATGCGGTAATCTCATCTGAGCCGGTGAGAGAGGTTATGTCGGACTCGAACTGACTAAAACGCACGCCCTCTTTGAGTCTTTAGTTGCCGGACGTGATAGTACCTAGCGAACAACTTTGTTTGCTGACGACAGTACTTTGATATTTTCAAGTAAAAACCATACCATGCTCAAAGACACAATAAATGATACTCTTTCTGACGTAGTTGAATGGTTGAGATCGAATAATCTTGTAGTTAACTTCACTAAGACTAATATAATGGTATTCAGAAACAGAATCAGACCGCCAATAGATGTTGCAATTGACTATGGAGGTACAAAAATAAATGAAGTTGACGCTACAAAGTTTCTGGGCTTAACGGTTGACTCCAATCTAAATTGGAAAACACATACAGAAAATATTTGCACTAAACTGTACCAAATTTCATATGCTCTGTACATGTTAACAAAAACCGTAGACACATCCACTGTATTAACCGCATACCATGCCTATGCAGAATCGGTAATACGCTACGGCATAATATTCTGGGGTAACTCAACGGATTGGGGTATGGTGTTTAAGGCCCAAAAGCGATGCATCAGGTCAATCTGTAAACTATCGAAAACTGAGAGCTGCAAACCGCACTTCATTAATTTAAAGTTACTGACTTTCCCAAGCATATATATTATGGAGGTAGCTCTGTTTGTCAAGAAAAACATGGAGTTATTTGAACATCTTTGTGGTACTCGACATCAACATAAAATAAAAACAGTTAGAAACAAAACTTCTCTAATGAACAAAAGTGTTTTGTGTATGACATCTAGGATTTATAACAAACTTCCAATTGAAATATGCTGCACTAATAATATTAACGAATTTAAACATAAAATAAAAAACATTTTAACCAAAAAAGCATATTATAGTGTACAGGAATATCTAGATGACAAGTGTATATGTAATCCCTCTTAAATCTATCATTGTATGAGTTCTTGACTATCGTTTTCACAGTGACATTTTGTTATTGTTTATTGATTTGCTTGCTGACATAATAATATAAATTGCATCTTCGTTTACTGTGACCTTTGACATATACATTATTAATGAAATGACATTTGATATAAACTTGTAATAATTTGTATACCTGATCGACAAAACTAATTAAATGTATTAGTGAAATTGATTGGTAGTATTTGCACGCCTTGAGGCAGAATTTGGCTGTTTATTTATAATTATAACACCTATTGTATCTACCCATTTTCGCAAATAAATAATTTTGAATTTGAATTTGAATTTGAACAAATTTCTCGCAACCCCAGTAGAACCGAGCCTTCTCTTTCGAGATGACCCCCTTAGAAACAAAAGTGTGCTAAAGATTAATCCTCAACGGTGTTGCTATATACGAAAAATTAAGTAATTTGACCCAATCCAAATAACAAATTTTGACGTAAGTATCTACAATTCTTCACAAGAAAAAACATAACATAAATATACAATAATTAGGTTCTCATGAAAACGTAAAATAAAAAAACAAACTGCAATTTTTGCTGCGGCTTTATACGAAGGCATAAGCCCTTTGAAAGCAGCTGAAAAGATGAAAAGGTATTTGACATTTATGAGTATTTGCAGTACATATATACATAAATATACTCACGGCTTTCCTCCCTTGAGTTTGTGGAGACAACAAACCGCCATTTGCATCTGTCCTTACACATTTGAGCTACATTGAACCTTTCATGCCAGCTCGTAAAAAACGTGGGTTTATTTTTAGCAGTAATTTAATTATCATTTCATTCTTTCCGCGTTGAATTTCGTACCTTTCCTACCGAATTATTTTCACAAAACTGGCAACACAGAATTCCTTTAGTGTCCGAGTAGGTTTTATAAATAACCATAGATAATCTTATCTACCCTTTATTCCAGTTTCACTCTACTGAGAGGCTTAGTCTATGGCGGGGGATCTTTGGCGGGACATTTGTTACTATGATAACGGAAACTAATGTTTTTTTTGTGTTTTCCGATATTATTCTGTAACGAGATAAGTCTTAATAGTGTGAATCTTTTGTTTTTAGGTTATATTCGCTGCTCGTTTGGGAGATTCATTAATATTCATTACGAGTATAATATTTTGTTTTTACTTTAACAAGATTAGTAGATAACTTTTTAATTGGATTTTAACAATTATGCAGCATAGGTGATGTATGAAAATACATGTAGGAGAAATGAAAGTGCTGTCAGCCATTTGGGAACGCTACCAGTCTGTGATGATGGAGAGGAATTTTATTGCGCATTAATGTAAGTACATAAATAGTTTCTATTTTAATTTCATTTATGTGGTTTTATTTTCATCTCATATTTTTTATTTAATAGTACTTAACAAAATAATTAACAAACATGATATGATTGTATACAGTTTAATGGGAAAGCAGCATGAATGCGGATATTTTTTTCGATTTTGTACATTATTGAAAAAATGAAAGGCCAGAAGCACTTTAAACCCATGGTCTTGCATGAAAATTTTTAATGTTTAGAGAGATGATGAACAGAAATTTTTTTAGAAAGTTCGTGAAGTGTATTAGGAGAGAAGCAGAGGAGAGCTGTTATCTCTACCTACCCGCTGAAAAAGAATGTTACCTAACTATCATATAAATAAACATATATATTCTAGAAAAATCTATACAACGCCACCTAGCCTCATAGTTAGCAACTTAATTAGCTTGTATTATGGCTTCTAGAGCATGGATATATATGCATTTTTTTTGGAAAAAATATACTTTTTCAAATTCACTTAAAAATCATTTATTGCTAAGTGATCTTTACAATTATATTTCAGCCCTTAAGACTGAGAGTCTTCTGCAGACATTGCAATATACATACACATTATAACCCAATGCAAATAGGATAATCATAATTATAAATCATTGCACCGAGAGAATCGATCCCGCATACCACGCCCCACAGGCAGTCACTTTTTACAAATTAAAATCACGACACAGTAACGTAAACAATTACAATTTTCAACAAACAACAAGCCTAAAACTAATTTTCAGTTCGTACCTAATCGAGTTCCGAATAAAATTATGTTGAACATTTTCACTAAATATTCCCTTGATAGTACATAAAATTAAAGTTTAATGCTTTAGTTAGATAAACACTACCTAGTGTCCAACCGTTCGACCTATTTACATTAATCGTGATGCGGGAAAACTCTCAGGGTGACTCTTATTTTAACCTGCTAATACTCGCGTCAAATAGTGAAACATTGTTATGAGCATATTATTATATTATACAGGACAACAGGTGCAGTGCTTAGATGTCAACCGCATTCGGTGCAGATATTCCATCAAGAACCAAGCGGTTCAGTCTTTCCTCTGCCGCACCATTAAGTCTTGGAAATACCAGCGCACGTGTTTCCTTCTTCCTACAGTCCCGGGTCCTTTAAGCGGGGCGTGAAAAAGCATCTGCTAAGGCCGTCAAGCTGAGCGCCACCATTGTAGCACTGTACATGTTTGCATGTGTACATGCCTTTAACTTAACATCAGTCAAGGTGAAGACAAATTGACGTGCCATGATTAAAATAATAAAACTTCTACTGTACCTACCTTGCTCAGATAACTCTTGGGTTGGTACATAACGTCGTCGGTCTGACAGACCAATGCACTGATGCGTGAAGGTTAAATTTTATTATGAAAACAGCGATAGCTTTAGCTCTTATTCCAAAATCATAACAGTGTCTACACGGTACCCAATAATTTAATGTAAATCGTTTATTACTCAAATTTGGTCTCATTATATTCGCCACCTCGGCAATTAATTCAAATGACCCTGTAATCTCGGCGAATGACTGCTAAATGGCCCCAGACGACCATCAACATTGTTACCCGTAACAAAATTTAGCTTTTAAACTTAATGGATTTGAAAGTGTTAATATTTCTGTAAAGCAGTTTAGTATACCAGATACATATTTACAACTTTTTACATTCAGAATAAAATAATAACATAGAGGAAACATATAGAACTATATAGTGAATGAAGCCGCCAAATCACTCCATAGTATAAAATAAAGTCGCGTTCTCCCTATGTCGTTTTGTATGCTTAAATCTTTAAAACTACACAACGGATTTCGATTTTTAATATAATATAGAGTGATTAAAGAGGAAGGTTTATATGTATATAACATCATGCTGCAACCAACTGGTGCGCAGCAGAAGTGAATAATGTTGCAAAAACGGGGTGACGCAGACGAAGTTGCGCGGGTCAGTCAGTGTAATAATAAAGTAGCGATGCAATGTTTTCTCGAGCGGTGGGGGTAGTGGAAAGGTATAAATATAGCCGACATGCGGCGCTCCGGTCAGTGATGCAATCACGCCAGACGTCTGTGACTGCAACTAAGCCACCACCTGTCGCTGGTCGCCTGGAGCTGGGCCTTCACTGGGAAACCAGTGATATCACCTGGCCCAGGCGGACCGCCGAGCGCCGTGAAGCTTGCAGTCTCGTCACACTCCACAGGCCCAATGCCCGAACACCACGACCACGCGTACCTTTGGCGCCTGCGGTTGTATCCTCACAACAGGGCCCACGCCCTAAAGTGATTCTACACGTTCCCTGCGGGACGTAGTAAGGGCTCCGGACAGTCGCTCTGTAGCATTCTTGGTGATGCCTCGTGTGGAAGCGAAACACGTGTCGAGATTCCAACACTCGTAAGTGCTGTCCATACAGAATAAATTAAATTTGAATGAAGAATATTATAATCTTTCAAAAAAAAAAAGAAAACAGGCATTGATAGTGTTCCAGTTAACTTGACTTAACCCGAAAACGACGTGCATTTCAGTCGGTTGGAATCCGACATAACCTCTCTCATCGACTCAGGTGGGATTGGTAACCATGGGGATTTCGCTCAGGGGAAAAGTTAGGAGTAACGTCAGGAGTATATTGGATGGGTTTTGAACCTTGTACCTAGTACCAAAATCGTAAGGCCGAATTCTTAATCATTGATTGCTTGCTTAACTTCAGATGCTTACTTATCCATCCATACACATACCTACAATCCAACCAATAAATGTATCCATAAAATTATTTGTAGGTACTCCGAATATCCAAATAATTATTGCCAGTTACTAAACATGAAATAAATAGTCCGTTATATTGGTTATTATGGTATTTCACATAATTAATATAATTTATCTAAATTGCTCAACATATTGAGTTTATGAGGCTGGGCTGAATTATTTTGCACTTGGGATATTTTACAGGTACGATTATATAATTCAGTATGAATTTATTACCAAATTGGACAAAATTTTGAAATAAAAAAGAACAACGGATACGTAATCGCCCATAATCAGTTCAATTTTATGAAGAACAGTTAGTCAATTTTCGTAAAATCGTGCGCATTGCGGGCGAAGGCACCAGCTGTCAAAATCTATTAATGAACAAGCAAGCTATGACCGAGTAAACGGTTAAAAATGATGAGTAAATATTTATACAGAGTGTAAGGTAAACACTCCCGAACCCGCTGGTAGTACTCATGGTACTTACACAACATATTGGCACTAAAAATATTAAGTACGGCAACGTATTTTATTTTTTTAAATTTTTTAAAATCCATTGAATTTGCGTTATTCACTCTCCATGGTGTTAGTAAAGCTTAATGAAAAAAAATTCATGAAAAAAACACGAACTCGCAAAATGGCGCCACTTGTTTTTTTTGCAGTGTGGTTTTTTATGAAATTTTCATTTCATTTAGCTTTACTGATACAATGGAGCGAAAACAAAACAAAAAAAAATTGTGATAATATGCAAACGGGAATTAACGCGATCATGGTTTAGGTATATAGGTACATACCTTTTCTGCCTGTGACCTGTGACCACGGCCGGTGTAACCTGGTCGAAACGTCAGGCATTCAAAAGGTTTGTATATACCTAAACCATGATCGCGTTAATTCCCGTTTGCATATTATCATAATCATGGAACGCGAAAGTTTAAAAAAAAAAATTGATTTGTCGTAATTTTTTTAATGCCAATAATGTTGTGTACCATGAGTACTACCAGAGGGAGTATTCTCCTTACACCCAGTATTTTACTCTCACGTTTAAAAGTCGGTTAAATTCAGTCTTCAAAAAGACTAAATAATCCACGTTTCCACATTAAAATGTAAGCGAAGCCGTGTCTAAGGCGAACGATAAGACACTATTATCATAAAATATTGTGTCTCGAGATGTCTCGAGTCCCAAGATTCTCGTGCGGAATTATTAGTATGAAAATTCAATAAGTTTCATTCGCAGTAGACGTAATTTAGTTTTACAACGTAGCAATTTAAAATGTATGAAAAATGGTACGTTTTGCGAATACAAAAATGGAAGCACAACGTGAGATGCTCTGGGAAATTCTTGCGACACTTGTTTGAATGTTCAATTGACGGTAACAAGAAGTACCTATATTCGATGGGTTTAATTTCAATACACGTATATTCAAGCCTGTTAATGCTTAAAGGGATAGACGTAACACCCATATATTGACGACCCACTGGTCGGCTCCCGTCCCAGCCGGCACCGAAGCATCCCTGCCCCGAGAGGACCTGCGCCATTCGGAACGTCACCGACGCTCGCGATCTGTCCATCCAGTCTCTGAGGACCGGACGGATCGCCTCAACGGTCCCTCTTCCAAACGTGGGATTAGCCAGCCGCCGCTCCTACTCCAGATGCAAGGACCGTTCTCCTCCCACCTCTGAGGGTGCCGGGAACTCGCCCCGGCTTCGGGCCTCCTCGCGCCAATGATACACTGCCATAAGCGCGTGCCCGGGGTGACTAGTGGACTCATAGTGACCCTCATTTCGTTGTACTTATGTGTGTTAGGTTTCTTTACCCAATTCGAACAGCTTTATAAATAAAGTAATTCACCCACCGACCGCTAAACACGCAAGCCATCTAAAAGGCAACCCATCACGTCATCTCCGAAGCGTGAATCGCGTGCTTGTTCACGCAATTCTGGCAAAATGCAATTCATCTCACACGCTATTTGATGATTTAATATCGAACTCGAGTATCGCAAAAAGCGTAAGCAACTGTAATTATCACTTAATTACTATTAATATGTTATCAAATAAGAAATATATTCTCAGATGATATAAATATTAGATTGTATTGATTTGGGTATATCTATGTATAATATGTATGTATTTACAAAAGGTACTGCATATTCTGCTCCGTATTGCCTGCAAATTCCAATGTCAATAGGTCTCGGGTCTGCTGGGGTACCCTGGGTCTGCTGGGGTGCCCCGAGTCTGCTGTGGTGCGAGGAATATGTTGGCTACTATTTCACCTCTGGCAACTAAAGACCCAAAGACGGCGTGCGTTTTAGTCGGTTCGAGTCCGACATAACCTCTCAAACCGGCTACGGCAGAGAAGGGAATTTTCGCACGATTAAAAAAAAGTGTTTTCAATAGATAGGTACACACGAATAATGTCAAAACTATGTCAGAACTTTTACTTACAACCGTCAGGCAGAGATTTTTTAATTTACTTGTCATTTATCCCAAAATATTTTTAAGTTTATACCAAAATTATGCGAAGCGACTCACAGTTTAAAAAAATGCATTGTTTGACTTCATCATAAAGTAACATAAAATAATTTGACCTATCAGCGCTAAAAGTATTAAAGTCAATCATACTTTGACATAAACGTTTCAAAGTATTCCATTAAATTTAAGTGGAATACAATAAAATTTGAATGTTTGTAAAATTTTATTCATTAAATTTATAAAGTGCCAACTTAGTACGATTTCTTAAATAAATTTCAGTGAAAATGAAAATGTGAAATTTTAATTATTATTTTATTTATTTTATTTACATGTATTTTTTTAATACATTTACGTATTTATTTAGGCAACAAGGGTGTTAGGGAAGCCAAAGACAAATAGTAGTGCTCGGGGTACACTACAAATTAAAACGATTTTTTTCATTTTTTATACGGTTTAATTAGCATTATTTACCTTCCATAGCATCAGTAAAGCTAAATGAGACGATAATTTTATAAAAAACTTTACAAAAAAGAAATTGGCGCCATAATGCGAATTGGTGTTTTGTTATAAAATTATTGATTCATTTAGCTTTGCTAACACGATGGAGAGTGAATAACGCCAGCTAAATGAAATAAAAAAATAAAGAAAAATTAAAAACTAGTAAATTGTAATTTTTTATGCCAATATTTAGTGTACTAAGATTAATATCACAGAGCTTACACGAACAGAACACGAGCAGAACACGAGCTTACTATGGGTTTAGGTGGCGTTATGTGTATATTGTCCTAGAATATAAAAAAAACTATTAAAAAAAATACCCATCTACACAAAACATGTAGTAACGCTTTGACGAGTGTAGATTGAAAATACGCCACTCGTTTCTTCAATGAAAATGTTCTTAAGTGGCGGTAGGCGGTGAATCTTTATCATACAAATTCAAACTTTGACATTTGTAGTAAATTACCCCCAATTTTAAATAAAGACAAAATATGTATGTACCATTGTGGAACGTTGTCTAGACATTGACAGAATTGTCGATATCGACATCGCTCGCCGTATTTTAAAAATAGAATAGAATAGTTGTAATATCTATGGTTTTAAGATTTAAATATTCAATCGTTCTGCCTTCCTAGTTTCATGGTTAAGTGCCGCGTATAAACTGTTTTGTGCTATGCTGAGTAGACTTTATCCTTCAGTATTTTCTTATTTTCTGTGTATATAATACTGTATATGTTACTCAATATATGGACCGATTCTAATTGTGAGTACACTTTTATATTGCACAAACCAATGTCTTTTCGATGCTTTTCGAAGTTATGTGTGTATTTATCGCAGGTTATTATTATAATGGCAATAGGCTCGCCACCTATTACATTGGGACCTAAAACATAAACTGGCGAAATGTGAACGCTAGCATCTCTGCCTACCCCTTCGGTTATGTTATTTATGAGGTTGATACACATGTCACCTCAATCAGTAAATAACGATTTCATATTTTTACCTGGAATTCTGAGCAGAGTAGGTGCGGGTGGAAATAGAACAAAATATTTTATTCCAGGAATAGTTTCTCCGGGAGCGTGTCCAATATTCCACGTGGACAAAGGCTAGTTTTTAACGTTATAAAACAGTAACTACCTTCCGTTTCCATAAAATCCAGTTGAAATATTGAGCTGCATGTCAATCAAGTTAATACCGAGAATTCGTTCAATATTGTACCGGTTTCCATCAGTCCGAAAGCGTTGGAGTCTATAAAAAATAATTTAATTTCAATGTGTGGTACCTAGTGAGTTACTAGTGAGGTACCGCTAAAACTATCCCTACTTTTGGTAAAGATTTTAATGTTTTTTTAATGTTTTTACTTAGCTTAGTTAAAAATACCGCGGTAGTCTAGCGGTAGGGTAATGGACTGCTGTGACGATGTCTCGGGTTTGATCCCAGGTTTTACCATGGCACACACCAATGACTTTCGATGCTTTTCCGGGTATTAACGCGATCATATTATATGGTAAGAAGGTGTGGTATTGGAGAGTTTTTCAACTATAGGGATCGCTTTTAATTTTTTTGTTGTATTATAACATATCCTTTTGCATGCCACATAACTGTGGCTAAACATGTTGTGCTGTTATATAATTTTAAGATCTACCTATTGTACCTACCATGTTTATGAGCTAATAAATTCTTTCTTTCTTTCTTTCTAGCAATCGTATTCGCCTGGTGATTGGCAAGGAATTACGTCCTTGGAAGGGACCAAAAAAAGGAAGACCAAGTGAGGGTAGTTGGAAATGCCTGCGTGACACGAAGACCCTGATGCTTCACCTCTTTTGTCCTCTCAAGACCATGAATGGAACGTCACGTCCGAAACGTCGGGGTAAATATATCAACTTATAGTTTTACGATTAAGTCCCTTTCTGTCATAATTAACTGACCCCGATTGCACACAAGTTAGTACTTTTGAGCCTCCAATACGCTCTTTCTACAGTCCTAACCATCGCTCATTTTGTTTAGGTATTTGATTGTGTTATTTATTTTTTAACTTGAGTTTAACTCAAAGGCGGCGTGCGTTATAGTTGGTTCGAGTCCGACGTGGCCTCCCCAACTGGCGCAGGCCGGGGGCAATAAATGAATGATAAAATAAATAAATATTCTAGGACAATGAACGCAACGCTACTAGACCCATGGTTAGTGATGGGTTTTAGAATGCGGATAAACATACTTGGATATTTCTTTTTGTAAATACATTCTTAACATAAATAGAAACACTCATTGCAAAAATTCATATTCATGCACAAAAATATTTGCACTGAGCGGGAATTAAAGCCTCCTTATAGCAGTTGCGTTCACTATTGCTACGAAACAGAGGTGTCTAAAGTATATTAGGTATATAATGCCATGGGAGGGATATTATGGGAGGAACTGTCATCCCGTCGCTTCATGAGTAAAGATTCACAATAATTTCTAAAGATATAACGTTTTTTTGATCGACCACGGTAGCCTAGTGGTATGGGTAATGGACTGCTGAGACGAGATCTCGGGTTCGATCCCAGGTTTACTATGGCACACACCAATGACTTTTCGATACTTTTCGAAGTTATGTGTGTATTTATCGCAGGTTTATAAGTGCCCGGTAAATGGCAATAGGCTCGCCACCATTATTACAATATTACCTTGGGACCTAAACATAAACTGGCGAAATGTGGGTGCTAGCACCTCTGCCTACCCCTTCGGGTATATAGGCGTGAGTTTATAAATGTTATGTTATGTTATAAAACGTTTTTTTAACAGGAACATGCACTCCATTTCTAAAACGATGTGCGTTTAGCCACAAATATTGACACTGATCGACGTATTGTTTATACTGTGTTTTTTCCCATCGCATTCACGTCACTGGGAAAGTAAATATGATGGGAATTCTGTGGTTTGGTAGCTGTTACTTGTATAGACACTGGTCTTTAGACAAAGTGATATACTATTGATGGAATCACGTCGAAGCGAACAGTTTTTAATTTGCTATCAATAGTTTTAATAATAAAAATATGTAAAATAAACTATTTCGAGTCACAATGATTCAAATTTTAATAAAAAATTTGTAGTCATATTTCATTTATTTTATATACCTAGGTATATTATTTTTATATATTTTATAGTTTCTATGTATAAGTAGGTTTATACGCATTCTAGAGGCCACAAACACAAGCTTGTTACGCTATGCTTATCATGGGTCTAGATGGCGTTGTGTAGATTATCCTAGAACATTTAGTTTATTATGTCTAAATATTACAGATTTATGTCTAAATCTTATTTTACCAACCGAACTTCTACTAGCGACATTCAAGGTTATTCAAATATAGGAAATGCGATGAAATGTCGAATTACTATTTTATCATTTAAATTCATTGAATTTATAGATGAAGCACCTACTGAGTCTTTCTCTGCACTACGTTTAGTTAACTGGTAGAGAATGCACGTGGCATTAATTCGGCCTATTATGTACTTGTGCCTGAAGTTTATTAAAAAACATCCATTTATTTGAACGTATGATCATCATTCTGCTGAAATCCACTAGACATAAGGCACAACTCTTACATATACACCAGCATAAAATATGCGAACTAAATTTACTTCAATGAATATTTTATAATTGAAAAGGTAAAAATAAAATTCATAAATATAAACTCACATTTATTATGTCAAATCAATTTTACATCACAAGAAATAGAATCACATAACTAAATACCTAGTTCCATATTATATAAAACCAGATTTGTTTTTTCATCTTGTGACAAACAAAATGAACAAATTAACCAAAGTTTTATCCGCTAATAGAAATGAACATTTATTTATTATTATAGTTTTCATCATTTATCAATGTTCACTTATTAATAATGTTAAAAATGTGTCAAACATTTTTGATTGGATACTGTGGAGAAGTACAAGTGTTTTATCAATCAACAGTATAAATAATTTTTGATTGGATATTTGTGGTTTTTTTGAACTCAATATACAAGCAGAGTTTAACATTTTTTCACAATATATTATTTATTTATTTATTTATGATAAAGTTAATTCTAAAATAATATAAAGTGATGATGAAGAAGTAAGAATTATCTCTTTTATTGAATTTAAAAGTTATGTAAATCGTAATTTTCTAAAGGTATGAATTTTGCTATTTTTGGTACGTAATAATAAATATACATAGAATTTTTATAAAACCCTGATTTTATTGTTGGTATCAGTGGTGAAGCGAATTTTTAAAAGGGAAGGCGATGGAAAATATCTTACCTCTTATAAAACGACCATAGTATAAATTTAAGCATCTCTACTACGGTTTCTTATATAGAGGAAGCCGGCAAAAATCGTTTTATAGGAACTCCTCCTCGGTTGGTAACTATATTATAGATCTATTAGCGGAAATCTTTAAATAATAATAATAACCTATAAAATTTAATCATAATAGTATTTTTTACAATTAAAAATATTTAAAATAAACCTATTCGACAATTTTGGTCTGTTTCGAAGTTGATAAAATTATAATTATTGTTATATTATGCATTATTTATCATAGAATGTAATTGTAAAACTTAAAATGTAAATTCACATTACAGAAAACGATATGAAACGTTACAAAAATTAATATAATAAGATTCAAAGTAAATTAGGTCAACCGACTCACGGTATAAATATTCGTAAAATCAATTCAAGAAACAGTTTCAAATAATAAAATGTTATGTACCACATTAAACAGTAATATTTTATTTATTTATTTTATATATTTTACATTCAAACAACATCGCTTTTCCCACACAAGGAAGCAATCAATAAATTGAAAATTGTATTATTCATTTTTATCAACAATCCAAAGATATTAGCTTACACACCATTTTTAACATTTTTACATTAATCATCACTTTTTAAGTGACCAAATCTCTTTTACACACAAATTTTAAAATACCCGTTTCTTTTAATTTTCATAAAAACAAAAAAAAAACTATTTATAAATTAATTTATCATTCGTAACTTAAAAGCTCGATTTTGTGACAGTATTCAATTAATTTATTCAAAGGATACACACTAATAACTATTCAACTAGTATGGCAACGTTTCGTTTAACATACTATATTTACAATATTTACAATCACAACGAATCTAAGCTTATTTTATCTATAAAGTCTCATTATATTTAATATCATTATTAATTAATATTCAGATATAATCATTGCCCGACATTTTATCCATTATTTATTATAACTCAAAAGAAAACGACTTTATTTATCGATAATACATGTAAGATGGTTTCATTTAAAACGCATAAATTACAATACTATGAATTACAAAATGTAATATTATGTAGACCGAGTAATAATTGTAATAATCTAAATGTGTGTAATATTTACACAGATTCAGTCTTATACATCTTAAATAAGATGCAAAACTAATTTACAATCTATATTTCGTTTTCACCAAATTGACATTTATCTTTTAATACAGTAAATTGTAAGTTTAAATCTAACGTCCAAGTAAGAATAAAATAAATAAAATCGTAAACAAAAAATCCAATTACAAAAAGGATAAATACAAATAAAAAAATAATACCGTAAATTTTTCGACGGACGGGTCAAGTTATAAAAAAATTATGCCGAGTTGTTATCACATTAATTTATACGTTAATTATGTTAAAACCACACTTTCTCAGTCCAATTTTTAGATGTCCAAGGCCTATAAAAGTATACCAACGGCGTGTTTAGTTCACACACTATAAACCGTAGTTTATTTCAAGCACTTTAATATTTGTCTCAGTCACACTCCTTGTTAATTTTAGCATGTTCTAAGCTTGGGTCGGCAGGGTTGACCATACATGAAGGTTTTGGCTCACTTGATAGTAGCGTTGGTGAATTTACTGCAAAGGAAAGAACATTATTTAAATATACATTACAATAATACTACATGCTGATTGCTGGGTGTTACATGACCTCATAATGGGCGCATAATCACAACTCTCATATTAATAGGATAAATCATTAGCTATAGTTTATTATTATTCTTAACAGTATAACATTTGAAAAAGTAACAAAATCCCTACACATAATATTTATTAAGATCTCTATCCAAAATATTTAGTTGTACCAATGTTTAACGGTGAAAATAAAATAGGACGAGGCATTACAGAAGTGTTGATATGCATTACAGATGCTGCCGTGAACGTCACAAACGTCTGTCTGGATTGAAGATGTAAGCTTCTAAAAGTCATGATGCTGCATAGAATATGTAACAACAAATTCGATAGTTCCAATACTTGTAAGAACATATGCTACATTGTACTAAGAACTGTGAAACATTACAATGTACATTATATTTACATTATTCATAAGATAACACACCTTGCTCTTGTCCATTATATTTATTACTGTACTTAACCGGTTTCGCCTTGCGGCATTCTCAGTTTAACTGTCATTGTAAACCTTTGAGAATGCCGCAAGGCGAAGCTGGTTAAGTACAATAATAAATAATATAGTGGAGAAGTACAAGTGTGTTATCAATAACGTATAACAATTAGTTCCACCAAGTGTCGTCAATCAACAGTATTAAATAATCATTTGTATATTTTCGCACTTTTGCACACTTAATTTATAATGCCAAGCCCTAGTCAATTAAGGTACTGGATTATTTTGGATTATTTACTTTTCACCTTACTATATTACGTTGTGGACATTAGTGTGCGATATATATTTACCTAATGTTAATGTTAACTTCAATTTTGTATGATATATTGTATAATTGTTTTGTGTCCTAATAAAAGAATATAAATAACAATGACGACTATCCACGAGAAGAAAATATATTGAGGAAGATAAGGGAATTCACCACTTATTAACGTTTTCATTAATTAATTCCAACGATAGCAATTGCGAATTCGCTTTTCGCGCGCTCCTGAAGATGCCTCGTGTAGAGGCAAAACACGTATCGAGGTTCTTTTTTCGCACTTAAGGAATATTCCACATACATCACCATATCTCTTCGATTAAGAAGTCTTTTTGCTTGCTTTGAGAGGTGCGGTTTGTCATTCCTTTCTTTGACAATAAGTTATATATTGCTATAACTATTGTTGGTATTGTTAAATCGTAGGTGAGTGGTGTGTTCCCCTTCCTCTCCCAATATATTTTCTTGTAATGGATTTCCGTCATGTAACGCCTCCTTCAATATCCTATACACGATGAAATACGAAGCAATAAGTACGTGAAAAATTTACACCACTAATTTTAAATTAACATGGAAACTTTAGGGGTTTCTGTGGAACGTATATACCTACTATAAAAGTAACACAAATACCTCACTATAAAAAAGTTATAAATTTTTTTTAAATCTCAAAATGTATAAGTTCTAGATCCATGTCATCTTAAGCACGATGAGTAAATATCATATGAATGAAAATGACGTGTGATTTTTGCGGTGCGTCTTCAATGTATGTCTTTATATAATCATCTGCTAGATACTTATAGTCTACTGAAATTGGAATAGCTTAACTGGAATGAATGGAATTAAGTAAACGTTCTGCGTTTTAGGACTAATATTGTTATTTTTACTTTATTAACTAAACCATGGATTTAGTATCGAATATCTATCGCCTCAAATTTTCTATGGTAATCAGATAGTTTATTTTAGACTATACTTTGTAAAATGTAGCTTGGGTCCTATGACAGCTGTCAGTGAAATCCCGCACATGAAGTCTTGAATTTTCTAATAATGAATGTAGTAGCTGTCAATGTCATACTTTATGGGCATACCGAGCTTATTAGTGATGGGGGATGAATCATCGTGACCACACACTATGAACTATCTATATCTTGAATAAAGCTTAATTTAAAATTGAAATTAATGTAAGAAAAAATTACTTGGAATTTAATCTTCTTATTTAGGTATTTTAATATCATAATAATATTTATATTTCATTATACTTGATCCTAAATAATATTGAGTAAATAAAATCCTACATTCAATCCATCAACGCCCTGAACCTGTTTTTGGATTTTGTAAGAAGACACGCCGCGTTTGGCTCTTGGGCCATGATAAAGGCATAAGATACACGCGCCAACATCTTGTTTGATATGAACTTCCACTGATCCACTCCACTCATACTCATCGGTTCGAGTGCCGACGCCTTGTATGCTACGTATATTCCGTTCTCATTACAATTAAATAGATACATACAATAAAATTAAACCTAATTATTGTAACATGCATCAATAATAGCCGGTAGTATCGATATTTTCATCGAATTTCGGACATCCTTATGAACCTCATTTTGACATCTGTCATAGGACCCATGCTATATTTTACAAAGTATAAAGTAGGAAATCGGTATTTTTGAGCTAATTTTGTCAATTCGTAATATTTTGCAAGAATAATAACTAGATATAATCCACATAAAAATAGATGATTAATTTTCGAGATATTAAAAGTTAATTTTTTACTAAAGTAACAAACCGGTTATTTTGTGTGAATTTTGTCAATTAATTGGTACCTAAACTTAAGACTTCAATAATAATTTTCTTTCAGTTTTTTTTAACAATAGCTAATGCTAATGCTAATGCTAATGCTAATGCTAATGCTAATGCTAATGCTAATGCTAATGCTAATGCTAATGCTAATGCTAATGCTAATGCTAATGCTAATGCTAATGCTAATGCTAATGCTAATGCTAATGCTAATGCTAATGCTAATGCTAATGCTAATGCTAATGCTAATGCTAATGCTAATGCTAATGCTAATGCTAATGCTAATGCTAATGCTAATGCTAATGCTAATGCTAATGCTAATGCTAATGCTAATGCTAATGCTAATGCTAATGCTAATGCTAATGCTAATGCTAATGCTAATGCTAATGCTAATGCTAATGCTAATGCTAATGCTAAATTAAATTAAATTAAATTAAATCAAATCAAATCAAAGTAATCAACTAAAATCAAGCCAAATCAAATCAAATTAAATACTAATACCTACTAATGTTAAATGAAATCAAATCATACTTTATTTTCTGGAATACGATCATACATCGGGTGTAACAATATTTATAAATTCAACATAATATTCTACCGTTTGGAGTTCAAATAATATTTAATACGTTAATATTAATACGTTACGGGACACGAAAATAATCATAAATTAATCAGTCTTATAAAGACTCCATTCAGTTGTGGTAAAATAAAATATTACAGTATTAAAAAAGTAGCAAAATTAAATTAGTGAAATGTCAGTTAACGTAGTATTTGTAATAATTTGAGTTTTTAACGAAAAATATAATTAAATGACAATAATATAAATTTTAGAATCAAATTATATAGAAATTAGCCTAAGTTCTCAAAAAAAAATGCTTCAAAATATTCATTCATCGCGTTAGCCTTCCTCGTTTAGGATTTGATAAAATTTCCTACGGAATGAAGTTTCTTCGAGTTCTTATAAACAATCTAGTAGATGATTATATAATGGTATGCCTATGCTAAATAAGTTTCCCTTGGACAAGTCTAATGCCGAAATAATCAGAAGCGTGTGTCACTCCTATAATATTTACTTATTTTCTTATAAAGAAACAAGACATCTATACATACATACATACATATATGTATGTATGCTCACGCCCATAATCCCCGAAGGGGTGGGCAGAGGTGTATTAAACACCCACATTTCGCCAACTATGATTTTGGGTCCCACGTAATAGGGGGCGAGCCTATTGCCGCCAATCGGGCACTTTGTAAGAAAATGGGTATACCGAAAATAAATTCCTAACTGAAAAATTTGCAGCTAAATACCTAAATTTGGAAAAAAAATTGACCCGATTCCTTGCTATGCGGTGTAAATGGCAAGGAAATTAATTACGTGCTGAGCCGCATAAGCACCACCAACGTCTTGGAGAGTATCAGATTATAATAACGCCATTAATGTTTAGGTTAAATTACACTTAGTCTGTCAAAGGACTCACCGTCCAGAACTTTTGGAGCCCACTGTACACAAATAAAATTGTACCTTGTATTACGGCAGTACTATACAAAATATGATTCAAATCTAAGAAGGTTATATTCGAACCATATTTTAAAATCAGGAACAACGTACAATATAAATCTTGGCCGTATAAATCGAATATACATTTCCGTTCAACAACGGCAATATATTACTGGTTGCAAAGGAAACTGGCATACCATATAACAAAACTTACAGCAAAATACCGAGTACTTTGCATGGATTTCATAGGTTGGTTCTGGTCGGTTCGGAAATTAATAAAAAAAACAGATTTTTTTTTAAATTTTGTATTTCGAACACGCGTTCCACTCAATTCGTTTTGCTACACTTCTTTTACGAGGTTTTATTATAAAAAGAAAAAAAATACGGACTAGGTTCTGCTCAACCATATCTGCTAAGTAAATTTACTGAGGTAGATAGATAAATAGATAACTTCATTGTACACAAAAAAAAAACATCAAGGACAATAATAGTTGCAGTTGTTCTAATGTTCAATGGGTGATCTCTTCCAGGCAACCTTGATATACCGACTTGCTGTGATGTGCATTTCATAGAGAAATAGGTACACCCTACCGTAATCAAATTAATTATACTAATAAATACTCTAGGATAATCTACACACCGCCCCCTAGACCCATGCATGAAATGAAGCTTCGGCTATAAAGACATAGGGCGCATAACTAAGTCTGCTAATATCTACATCGAGTTTTACTCACCATTTATTCTTGGCTTCAAATGTGGCAACGTATTCGTAGTTCTGTCAAGAACACTTTTACTGAAATACACGCTATTGTTCTCGGCGTTAAATCTGACAGGTGGAGAGTTGGAGCAACTTCTAGAGTCGGCGACTAGAGACCTGGGTTCTAGATGATACCTGGGCTCCAGTTCGGGCATTTGGGTCAGGTTTAGTGGATTCCTGTTAGGGTTACTGTAGAGTGAGGGTGGTGGGGGAGCGTATAACTCTGGTGGCATTAGTTGTTCTGCTGGAAGCTGAAAGGAGAAAAATATTTTAGTTGGATGGTAAAATCCTTGATCAAGCCTTAATGATCCTTAATGGAGGGTATTAGGGATTAATGTCGTATAACAACATCTGTCATCTGTTCAACTTGTTACTAAATATGTGGGTAGACTACAAAGTACTAGTACCTACGGTCGGTAGTTGATTAGTTACAGATCACCTTAGTTCTAAAAACTTTCGTAAAATAATTTAAAAACTAATGTTAATGTAAATAAATAAATATTCCAGGACAATCTACACAACGCCACTTAGACCATAGTAAGCATAGCTTAACTAGCTTGTGTTATAGATTCTAAAATGCGGATACTTAGATACATTTTTTTTGTAAATACATATTATCTACATAGTATACATAGAAACACCCAGACCAATGCAGATATTCATATCCATGCACACAAATATTTGCACTGAGTGGGTATCGAATCCACACCTCCTGCATATCAGTCATGTAAGTGTAAAAAAATCATTATCATCATCCTTGCGTTAGTCCCGGTCGCATTCGAAGCTTTCGCCTTGGAGTCCGGGGTCCGCATTCCTTCTTTTTCTCTTACACTTCACATGGTCTTGCGCATCTATGGCGGTGAACCTTTTGGCACGCATGTCATTCTCCACGACGCCAAGCCAGCAGTAAGTATGTGTAAAAAATGTTAGTGTAAAAATGTGAGTGTAAAGAAGTAAGTGTAAAAAATGTAAGTGTAAATAAGTAAGTGTAAAAAATGTAAGTGTAAACAGATGACAAATGAAATGAAATTCTGAAATTCGTACTTAGATAATTTAGTGTAGTGAGATTCGCAACTAAATCTGCACGATTGCCCACCATAGAATTAATCGATGGGTGAAATCCCCGAGTATCAATGGACATAAATTACATTCAGGATCAAGACAATTCTCTGCGAAACATTTGAATAATTGTCCCCTGTGGGAATCGATCCGCAAGTTGGACCAAAATTGTTTCATCCCAAAATATAAACCGTTTATATCAAGTAAGTATTCAGAATGAAATTGGGGTATCTCGTACTAATTTACAATGTACTAATAGTCATTACTTTGAGTTTATTTATTAAAAATATAGTATAATAAATTTCAATAATAAAGTTAAATTAAATTTATCTAGAAAGTTAGTATAGACCTATACATATAAAGTAACGCGGCTAATAATAACCTTGTGTTGTGTTGCCGGCGGTGAGTACGGTAGAGAGGTTTTGTGTTAGTGAGAAGAGCGAGGGTTAAGTTAACACTGCTATATGATACTATGAAACCCTCCCGGCTTTGTTTTCTGCACTGATAGCACATAAACTTTCTTATCCTTTATGCCTTCTCCTCTTCTCCTTTACAAGGTCGGCAGTACGACTGAGATTACTGGTGTTGCAAACGTCCCTAAGCTATGTAAATCACTTTCTAAGTGTTATAAAAGATTTTCAACTTAGTACCAGTTTGAATGGTAAGTATGGGAGTAGTTAAGGCATAATGGAAAAACTGGTATAATTTCATATGACAATATTTTACAATTAGCCTCTGAAATGGCGGTACTGAACACGACAGCTAGGTATGCAGGGGGCGCGAGTATAAAGGAGATACCCGCCCAGTGTAAATATTTGTATGCATGGGCTATTTGCATTGATCTGGTTGTGCCTCGGAGAGCACGTTAAGCCTTCGGTCCCGGTTGTCATTCGAACATCTATGGCAGTTGTTACGGGTAGTTGGAGCCCTAAAAATCTAACAACTGGTTCAACTGCAATACTTTGATCACCCGCCAACGTTTGTTGTAGAAATCATGCAATAAGCAAACCCTGGACTCCGAGGTGACAGCTTCAGATGCGACGGGTGTAAGAAGTGAGTTCACACAGGTAGTGTAATAGCCAGGATTCGAACCCAGGACTTCTCGATCGTAACCACTACGCTACCGATGCTACCAACTATGATTTGATTAGAGTGAAAGTCTATTAGAGTGAGTCTTTCAACTTGTTACAGTGAGGTTTCGTACACGTGTTATTTATTTACTACCTTATATAGTAAAGAGAATATTATCATACACCTAAAATACCGTAAGTATAAGACCTTGCGCGCACTAGTGACCTTTTGTAACATTGACTATGCAAATTGGTGACACGAGACAATCAATCACTAGTACGCGCAAGTCCTTATGCTATTTTAAAATTACAAGTACATAATAGAAAATTTCACACATAAAATACCATCTACATAATTGCTTGCGCGCACTCGTGAATTTTTTCACGGTGACTATGCGAATTGGTGACACGTGACCAAACCATTTTCGTCTAATTCACAAAGTACGGTATTAAAAATTCACTAGTACGCGCAAACTCATATGCTATGTCAAAACTGCAAGTAATAGAACAATACACATACATTACATACCAAACCACTCGTATTCAGCGGCAAAGCGTTCTTATATTTCAACCAATCTTCATACACTTTATCATAAGGCTGCCGATGACACTCATTTGGCCCAACATTTGGCATATGTAGACTGCTCATTGGCCCCAAACTTTGTATGCTCGGCCCTAAATTGGGCATAGGGGCGAGTGTTGGGGCATACTGTCGTCTGTACTCCATTGGTCGCACTTGAATATATTGGTTACAAGGGTCGATGTTGTGGTCGTAAAAGCGATCGCAGTTCGACATGTCATATTTGTCGGTAGACTTCGATATGAGAGGCCGTATAGAACTGTAGTCAGTCGCAGAAGATTTATTTGAACAGTTGTCGCTTATTTTACCGTCTAGCGGTATAATATCTGGGTTTTTATCTGCAACGAAAGATAATAAATTCCTTTTAGTGTTCGCTATCTGTTTTTTGTTGGTTTCCGAGTGGAAATTTATTTGAATGAGTGGACTTTGTGTTTTTGGTTGGCTGGTGTTACGGGCTGAGCAATTATTGCCAGGTTGTGCGGCTGGAATTAGATGATGTTATGGAAATGGTTTCGTTTGAAGTTTTATGCTACACAATGGATCTGTAATGAGCAGGAGTTTTTTTGTTACCATTTCTTTTACGAATTTGGATACTACAGTATCCAAATTCGTAAAAGAAATGGTAACTGGTACCTAGTGGTTTCTTTAATAAATAATGCTAATCATCGAAATCATTAGTAATACTGATTAATTCGTGAAAAATGAATTTTAATACATCTCTGTCTCAGTTAATAACTTTTAATAATTTATATAAATAAAAATGAATCGCGAAATACGAGTATGTTGCAAAGCGCATAACTCCAATTCCACCAACGACCAATTCGAGTAGGTAATTGAATTCCTTGATTTAATGGAGCAGCGGGCATGAGATTAGAAATCCACGCGAGCAGAGCCGCGGGCAACTGCTAGTTTTTTTGCAAGTATAGTATAGTTGCACAAACTAAATTGAGTAAGTATATTATTAAGGAACAATACAACCGGTTGGATTAGAGGAAGATAAGGGAGGACGTCCTGTGGCATCGCAAAGATAAAGATGATGATGATGTTGAGTCAAAGAATAAGCGATATAAAAAGAAAAAGAAAAAAAACACGAAGAACTTCAACTTGTTATAAAAAATAATATAATTGACAAAACAACCCACAAATAAAGCAATATATTATAATTCATAATTTCTCAATACATTATTATTATTCGAAGTTCAAACGTATGCAAATAGTTTGTAGAGCGAAATTTCTTTTTAAATATACAATTCAAAATTGGAACAATCGTTTACAAGCAGCATTTACTCTCTTTTAAAAAGATTTCGCCTAAAACATTCTTGTTATTAGAAACATTTTTTTCTCAGACCCTTTGTCCCTATCGTTTTACAAAGGCCGTGGAGGTCATAACTAAGTCTAGCTTTATCTCGTAAATGGACCTTAAAGTCTTCAGGCCAAATGGTATTCAAATTACGCTGCTTTGAATCTGAAATTTGGTAAATTCTGTAAAATATTCATAGACTCATCAGTATGGGTCAGCTATACCACATTTATAACGAGACCAGTTTTCGTCCCGAATAGACTTAGTTGCTAAAGGGTTAATTCTTTTGCATATTTTTGTGCTTGAATTATTCCAATTTGTTAGATGGGTTTTAGGGTTAGTGGTGTGGTCGCTTGAGCATTTAAAATAACTGATTTAAAATTAGGTTTGGTATAAAAATCAAGTAATTAAGATTGAGTGTCTGCAAAGTACTGTAATTGGTTTCAAAAAGGATTTTTATAGTGATATCATTTAATACTCTTGTATAATGTTATAAATTGTTAGATGGTGTTATTAGTTCCAATAGAATTACTATTTCGTTTCGTAACGCAATAAGTGAAATTACGAAGCGTATACTATTAACTAACCCTCTAGATAAGAGGCAATACATCTAGTAATAACAATAGGACATGATTGTATCTCCCATTCTAATTAAGCAGTCCGACTGGGCTCCAGTGAGTTGGGTAGCCAGAGCTCACTAGAAAGGTTTTGTATTGTCAGTGGGAAGACTAAGAAATCCTTCTTTGTCTTCTGCACTGACAGTACAAAGACTCTCTTAACCTTCTTCCCCTCCTTACCCTTCCCACCTTCTCTATATAGTCGGCAGCACGAATGTGACGCCCCTGGTGTTGCAAACGTCCATAGGCCACGGTAACCACTTTCCATCAAGTAGGCCGCGTGCTTGTCTGTCACTTAAGTGGTATACAAAATCTGTAGAATAAGTTTGTTTAATCTTATTATAAACTTCAAAATACAAGAATCTCATACATTGAATATTTATGCATATTGGTTAAAATACCAGTGCTAACTGCTAAGTTGTTAGCAGAAACCTCCAAATCAAAACCACATTTGTCCAATTCTAAGAAATAGTATAGAAACTATAATATACATAGTCTGTTAAAATCATAACCCCTCCTTTGGTTGTACCGTATCGGTAGTCGAATAAAAATATGTTGAACGGACTTACCCAAACTGTCAACACTTTCAGATTCCTTGGTACCAGTCAGGGGTATATTGGACGTCTCATCCTGTTGTCGTTTATCCTTCTCATGTTTATCTAAAAGAGAAAATAAATATTACTCGAACATTTCTACTACACTTAGTTTGCTTCGGTTTTATTGAAAGAAATGTCAACAAAACCGAAAAAAGCCGATCTTTGTCGAACTCTGACTCTTCTTCCGACACACCTAATCAATAGCCGAATACACACGCAAAATTCGTAAATAAACTGAAAAAAAACCATTAAGCCTTGGTTGCACGATCGTACTTTAACATTAACAGTGCAGTTAAAGTACCGCTCAGGTATAAAAAGTTGTTGCACCATTTGGTAATTGTTAAAACATGTCATAACTTGACGCTAACTGTAACCAGCCACGCTCAAACGTCAAATTCTATCAAGAAGATAAAGATAACTATAACAGAGCTACTACATATACTGGTGCAACACATTTAGCCAAACCATTAAAATCAATGTTACTGTGACTGTTAAATTTGACGGAAACCTTAACTTTAACAGGTAAATAGTTGGTGCAACTAAGCCTAAAATTATTGATGAACCAATGACCCGAGCCCTTTGATTAGTTTATTGTAATGTAGTTTAATGTATGTTTGTTTGTTTGGCGTCACGTCTCTGCTGTCACGTTACGCGTTTACTGTCAAAGGAACCAAAAAACGCGCTTGAGAACATTGTCACGAAATTTGCCTCGTACTATACAAGGAAAGCATTAAGGTCTCATATGAACACATACTCGTACGTGAGTATGTAGTTGATGAAAGATATCTTAACATTCTATTTAATTGTTTTTTTTTGCGGCAACCCAGAAAAAAATTCGCAGCTGTATGCCTTTTTTTTAATTAGTAACACCGAAACGATGCACAATATAAAAAATATAATATCAAATTACTTGGCACTGGCAAATACTTAAAGAGTAAGCCATATTGAAGAAAAAAAAAGCATTACACTTTTAAAAATGAAAGTGCCTGGCTGAAAATAAAAATTAAAAAAATATTTTAGTAAACTTTCAACAAAAAAATAAATCGTAATTATTAAACTCTATTTGAATTAAGAATTGAAGTTTCTCTCCGCAATATGAGCATAATTTTTATTAAAAAGCATTGAAGTGTAATTTGAAGCAAAGAAATGATTTGAAAATATCAAATAACTTTGAAATACATAGTATTTCTTCAACACGGTCGTGAGATGAATATTTTATGTACCCAATTTTGTCGAAACGTATTTAAATTTTCGACTATTAAACTTAATTTAAATAAATAACTATTCTCCTACAGATATTATCCTGAAACAAAGGTGTTAATATCCTCTAAGGATATTAACACCTTTGTTTTCTTTAAAAATAACGGCTGCAGATACATTTTGTAGCTTTTCTAAATAGAAGACATCAATATTCATTTATTTGTTTCTTCTTATAACTGGTAACCTGAAGGCGATGTCTTACGAAAGTCACCATTAGAGAAACCAAAAATTTTACACTGGTGGCCCTCAGCTTGACGGCCTCATCAGATGCTTTTTCACGCCCCGCTTAAAAGACCCGGGACTATTGGAAGAAGTGCGAAGTATTGGCAAACCGCCCTTAGTCTTGCTTCTTGTTGTTCAGCATAGGAAATTAGAGGGTAGTGGAATCCGAGGATCCTTCTTTTCCCCTTGCGGAAATCCCCACGGATTGTCCCGCTGAAGTTAGCGAGGGTGGTCTTGGGCCATCAGTTGACGAGGGTGAGGTACCCCGGATTTTTTTATCGTGCGCAAAATCCCTACGAATACCACCTCCGCCAAAACCGGTGGAGGTGATTATGTCGGACTTGAACCGACTAAAACGCACGCCGTCCATGGCTCCTTGATTGCCGGAGGTGATTATACAAGACACATCTCTCGCACCCCGGCAGACCCGGGGAAGGTACCGGGAATCTGAAGGTCATTATAAAATGTTATAGCTACTGCACGCACTAAACAGACAAAGACCTCAGGAATACTGCCATGGAATACAGGATACAGTGCAGTAGTAGTACTTACTATCTCGTTTATTGCAGTACTTGCAGCAGAAGACCGCAGCCGATACAGCCGTCATGGCAGCGATGACACCTACAGCTCCCAGTACTATGATCAGGACAGTTGTCAGTTCCACCTTCACGGGTACTTGGGCTGCGGGGCGAACAACTATTTTAAATAAAACACATCTAGTTTTTAGGTTTTTAAAGGTACGAATAATAATAAGATGTGCCTGAAACTTTCTCCGCGAGAAAGTTTATTTTTCGATCAAATGGTCCTGGTTTCTAATCCTGGTCATTACGAGGTGTTTTAGGTGTGTTTACATACACACAGTTACACAGTTTAGCTTACCTGGAAGGGTTTCGAGGGAGTATAAATAAAAATAAAATTGTTGCTTTATTAGCAACCTTGAACCTTAAAAGCTTCTAACATTAGGCTACTGGCAAAAAACTGCAGTTTAGTCAACTAGAATTTCGCTCAATACCGGCATCCGCCATCTTGTCATTTACTTTTTGAGAACTACTGATATATTTAGATTGGAAAAGTGAATGCTCGAATGATACTCGAATCCGCGATCTTTCACCTAATACTGTAGCCGCTGGGCCAGAGAGCCACGTCTTAATCATTCGAAATAAAAATTGCTTTAAAATTTCATTACATGCTGATTGGTTGTTGAGACGTCAAACTCTACTGTAGATTGAGTTTTTTTTGAGATGGTAATGTGTGGTTTTGAGGTATACCACCAATGTTTGGCACAGATAAGAAATAAATATCACCTCTATGACATAGTTTTGATGAGATTTTTCACACTAACCTGTATGTCTCTGCGGGTACTTCAATAAACTCGAAGTCAGTGTTACCGCCTCGCTGAATCCTTTCCTATTGAAGGCTCTGACTGACACAGCCAAGGAGTTGCTTGCCGACAACCCTGACACTTCGAACTCAGGGTCATCGTTGCTGACATTGCGGAGGAGCAACCCTGTTGCCATGTCGAAGATCTAGGAAATAAATAGTATATTAGTAGTTGTAGTATACGCTACAGATGTGGCAGACGGGTATACAGCTGATGGAAAGTGGTTACCGTAGCCTATAGACGTATGAAACACAAGGGGTGTTATACTCATGCTACTGACACTAAAAAAACCTTCTATACTCCAAAAGAAACCCATATTGGGGAAATCCCAGCAGGGATTCATTCCACAGCTTGAGCGTGCGTGGGAGAAAGTTCCTTTCATACCGCAATTGCAAGAGGATGAATTCTCTGCTTTTTTATTTATGGCACGTCAATTTGACTTCAGCACGCCTGATGGTAAGGTGAAGTCAAAGACTCAGGAAAGAGGGTCACCATTACCAACTCGAACAGTGGTAAAATCAAATGGAGGCACTCAGCTTGACGACCTCATCAGATACTTTTTGACGCCCCGCTGAATCCGGGACTGTAGGAATAAGGAAAGACTCACCGAATCGCACCGTTCTTGATGAAATATTCTGCACCATATTTAGGCTTATGGCAAGTGGTACGGTGACAGAATGTATATAGTTACAGGCATCATGTGAAATGTAATACTAAAGTCCTTGGAGGTCCTATGGCAGTCGCATCAATTAGACTAGAAAACCGACCCCAACTGAGTTGGTAATATGCTCAGAGAATGATGATGAAATTGAGGAAACTAAAGGAGGTAGGTCTATTCGACATTCATATGACCCATATGAAATGTAGTCCTAAATAAACCTCTGTATTAATTGAGGGGGTGCTGAGAGAACGCCCGGTGGAGTCAACCTATACAAGCCGATACCTCCATAATACATTATTGGAAAACAACTACGTTTGTTTACAACACGTTATATAACATAATATTTGATGTTTACATTCTATTATTTGAACGGTATCCTAATCAATTGAAGGGTTAACGAGTTTATTGATCGAGTTTGGTCGATAATGTGAGTTTTTAGCTAGGTTCAGAGTAGGGTTTGAGTTGAGAATGGAATTGGATACGATATAGAAGTAAGCGTTATATGGTGGAAATCTTTCTCTATAAAATATATATTGGAGAGGTACGCGTTTAACATTCAATAGCAATAGTAAAATATTACTAATTATCATAGAAAGGAATGTCAAATCGCACCCCTCAAAGTAGGTAAAAACACTACTTACCCGTAGAGAGAGGTCATATGTGCAATATTCTGCAAGTGCGAAGATCAAACTTCAACACATGTTTCGCCTCTACACGAGAAATCTTGAGGAGCGCTATCAAGTGAAACATCTCTCCTCGACTAAGAAGTCTTTTAACTTGCTTCGAGGGGTGCAATTTGACATTCCATTCTATGACAATTAGTAATAATTTACTATTGCTATCGCTGGAATTATTAAACTGCGGATGAGTAGTGGGTTCCCCTCTCTCCCAATATATATTTTTTTGTAATGGAATTAGATGTTCCATCAAGAATCCAGCGGTTCAGTGAGTCTTTCCTTTGCCGCACTATTAAGTCTTGGAATTCTTTACCCGCGCACGTGTCTCTACAGTACCGGATCCATTAAATGGGGCGTGAAGAAGCATCTGATGAGGCCGTCAAGCTAAGCGCCACCATTGTAACACTGTTCGTGTTTGTAATGGTGACCCTTTTTTCTGAGACTTAGACTTCAGCTTACCATTAGGCGAGGTAAAGTCACTATTTTACAAGATTTAACTTTGTTTTTAAAAAATGCAGCTGCGTCTAGTAGTCACTATAGTAACAATATTGTATTATTTGTACTACCAGTTGAACTACTCAGTAGTACTACAGATTCTACTACTTACCTCCAGTAGAAAAGATTGTCGGATTCCTCCATCGTGGCCCGGCGTACAGTTCAACGTCAAAGAGTCGTAAGTCACGTTGGTGATCTCACACGACTTTGGTGTTGATGGTTTGTCTGTGAAGAATAACATAAAGGTTAATTTTGTTCACGCATCGTGCATTACTTGATAAACTTTTATACGACTAAACGGCACCATTGAGAAGTCGCAATAATAGTACATTACAGTACGAGTGTGTAAAGTTGGTGATTACCATTGAGGCGCTATTGAGGCCGTAAGACAGCTGAAATTGGTAATAAAATAAAAATAAAATACATAAATGTTCATTGCGAAGCTTCAGAAAGAGTATGCACCCTCAAAATATTAATGTTTTGTAGCACGTCCATAAAGGTCAGTATTGCATTCTTTACAAACACACACATAAATTATTATCTGTGCTGTATCTCAATACTCCAATACACACGTGTATCATACGACGTTTTTCAACACACTTGTAAGGAAAATAATACTAAAAATAACTATAATTACAACAGTGAAAACGTGCTGTGAACAATTTTGTTGCAATGGCGGGAAAAATTGGAAATAATTGAAAAAAATATGGCGTCCGGCCATAGACTAAAACAATGTTTGGTTTTTTAAGGCATTTTAGAAACGTAAAAAATAGACACTAAGTTTTAACAAAGAAAGTTAAAGTTATAATTTGAGTGATGTTTTGTTTATTAAACATGTAGAAGATGAAATTATCCACTGAAATACGAATTTGCATGCTATTATTAAGCAATAGGTTGATTAATAAGTATATATTTGTTCTATTGAACACAATCCTTTTTGTATCCAAACTTTTTTAAGAACAAAGCAACTCACCCAATAACATTTAAAAAAATCTATATAACTCACTTGTTGTTCACAAGTAAAAGGCGTAAAAATCGGTCTAACTTTAGAACTGCGAAATCACCATAGTGTGTTTCGGTATCCCACCTGATAGAAAGTGGTCACCGTGGCCTATGGACGTTTTTACAGAGGCATTACAGTTGTGCTATCGACCCTGTAGAAACCTTCTAATGCCTTTCCTAAAGAACCCCATATTGATACATAGTCAAGTCAAAAGCCTACCCCAAATGATTTGGGAAAATGCTCAAAGTGCTGAACCTTGAAGTACGATTAATAGTTGCATCTCTTACCAGCAGGTAGTATATGAAAGAGACAGGGCTTGGTCTGCCGGCCCACGGAGTTGGAACCAGAGCACTGCACCCAGCCGTAGTCTGATGAAGTATTCACCATGTAGATGTATGTGCCTAGAAAGAAAATACAATGCAAATACTCTTCAACGTTAAGTATCCGACGTTATGTTCACAATTTTCAGGGTCTAATGCAGCTTTGAGTGGAGGCGACTTGGGCGTCTGTGGTCCCAGAATGACCACCGTTCTTCATGAGTGCTGGCCTGGGAGTGAGGGGTGGAACTTAAATTCTTAACTTAAATATTCTAGGACAATCTACACAACGCCACCTAGATACATGGTAAGCATAGCTTAACTAGCTTGTGGTACGGGTTCTACAATGCGGATAAACATACTTAGATACATTTTTTTTTATAAATACATACATACTATACATAGAAACACCCAGACCAATGCAGGTATTCATATTCATGCACACAAATATTTGCACTGAGCGAGAATCGAACCCGCGTCTCCTGCGTGGCAGTCGCGTTCACTACCACCACGCCACGGAGGTTGTCTGCCTGTTTCCCTAGCAGGAATAGCGACGGTAGTCCAATGCGCATCCTTCCCTATTCGGAGAAAGATCTGGACACCGTAGTCTCTCAATGACCCTGGGCCAACCGAGGAGTCAGAGATATGCCAGAGTCTATCACTCACCTTTGGCAACTGATGGCCCGAGATGATCGTGCGGTTTTGGTCGTTTCGAGTTCGACATAACCAACCTGACTGGCTCCTGAGGGGGTTTCCGTATGGATCTCTCACGTAAAAAAAAGGAAGGAAGGTATGTGTCCTTCTGCTAATCTGGGATTTTGCTATTCCGGGGTTTGGGAATCTGTCTTCTGCTACAGAGGCATCCTTTCTTGCAAGGTGGTACAACATAACTGGTGATCGAAGCTGACGAGATTATTGTCTTTCGGAGTTGAGAGGTCACACGTAAATAGCTTCCATAAAATTGCTAGCCTTTGAAAGGACTTTTATTTTAATATTAGGTGAATTTGTTTATATACCTGGCAAGTTAGGTACGGTGGTCATTGGTGATGTGCTCAGCTCGTGCTTGCTATGCGCTGAACTATTGAACCACCAGTGGAAGGACATTGATTCCTGGGGACACATAAATAGTATTAGATTTAATTACGACAGAATTAATAAAGTTATACTCCTGGGCAGTCAAGTAAGAAGGCTTATTCTGCTAATTTATAACATGACAGTATCAACTGTCTTAGTTGAGTAGGCCGAGTGGGGAAGACTTCTATCCCACGTTTAATTTGATTTTGACAATGCATCGAAATTGAATCTTAACATATCATAAACTCACGCCTATATCCCCGAAAGGGTAGGCAGTGCTAGCACCCATATTCCGCCAGTTTACATTTAGGTCCCAATAGGTGACCAATCTATTGCCATTAACCGGGCATTTATAAACCTGCGATAAATACACACATAACTTCGAAAAGCATCGAGAAGTCATTGGTGTGAGCCATGGTAAAACCTGGGATCGAGCCCAAGACCTCGTCTCAGCAGTCCATTACCCATACCACTAGGCTACCGCGGTCCTACTCTATCTTTACTAATTAGCAGAATTGGACTTCCATGCCGTGTGGGATTTGCTCCAATAAATACTTAACTAAACTGATGTTCAGTTATTCAGTATCATTCAAATCAAAATAATTCCTTGATTTCCCTACAAACATGAAATAAGAAACTTCCATAAAGAGTCAGTTACGTGGGAGTTTGTTTTCCGACCAATTTGTATTGTCGCACGCTAAGACCAAATTCCAATACTAAAGGTTATCCGTAATAGGAATAAACTTAACATAAAAGCTCCGAAACCTTGAATATTTCGGTCTTAAGCATCAAAGTAGGCCTTTGTTTAATAATCTTTTGTGATGAGTTTGTGTTCTACAAAGTAGTAATGAGGTATTCAAAAAGTTTTGCAGCAAGGATACAGACCTTGTATAGAATTTGGTGGAATGGCGCAAACAAAGATTGGTACAATTTGAAGAGAATCTTTCAGAACTTAGTTCTATGATGAAAGGATAAACGTTGACTTGAAATAGATGCTTGTTTTATTAAGTTAGATATCTTTTGATATAGAGAGTAAATTACTTACGGTGAAATAACATTATTAACGTAATTGCTTATTTCTAACATACATACATAAAATCACAACTGTTTCCCATAGGGGTAGGCAAAGATCACAGATCTCCTTTTGGTACGATCCTGACATATTCATCTCGCTTCATTCACTCTCATTACCTTCTTCATGCATTTTCGTCGGTATATTGTACTTCTGACCAGCCCCTTATCTAAAACTTCCCTGATTTGGTCCAGGTATGTGTGTATAGGTCTTCCCCTTCCGACGGTACCACACTCGCCTCATGCACCATTATAATTTCTAACTTAGATTATAAATGACAACTATAGTTATATATGCTCGGTATATCTTTTAGGGATCGAATCCAAAATGAAGTAATTCGGCAGAGAACCAAAGTTATCTACATAGCTCAACGAATTAGCAAGCTGAAGTGGCTGGAGGGCTGGCCATATCTGCCGCAGGACGGATAACCGTTGTGGTAGACGAGTCCTTGAGTGGAGACCGCGAACCAGCAAACGTAGTATAGGGCGCCTGCAACTAGATGGAGCGACGATATATGCAGAGTGGCTGGTGGGGAGTGGAGGAGGACTGCTGAAGACTAGGCTAAGTGGTGCGTCGTGGGAGAGGCCTATGTCCAGCAGTGGCCTGCCGCGGGCTAATAATGATAGTTATAGGTCAAACAATCAATTAGCCTATCTTAGTCCACTGATGAAGATAGGCCTTTCACAATGTTGGGCGGCTATGGCCTACTATTTCTACGCTGACCAGACGGGTGGGTACAAGGATTAATTTCGATGTTTCTTTTTCTCGCAGTGAACTTACTCTAGGATTAGCATCCAGGTCACATTCGATGTCAATGACCTCTCCCCTGGCCGCTCTGACGACCACTGGCTGCGTAGATCTGCATGTTGGCACAACTAGAACAAAGATATAAGCAACAGTACTTTTAGGTTGTTGGAGAATCGAATACTCTTTACTTCTTCACCCTACCAACATTCTTAATTTTTATAATTTGAACCGACTAAAACCGCACGCCATTTTGTGTCTATAAATACTGGATTGTGAGATTGTCTAACACATATCTCTCGCATCCCGGCTGGTTCAAACCGTCTTTGGTTTTAAATGGCCCTCTCAGGTGTGGGAACCATGCTGTGTCTATCATGGTCCCAAAAAGGCATCATCTGCAAAGCGATCATGCTCTGCGAGGGGAAATAGCTCTATCCTTATTTCTCATAATGGTATATCCTCTATTTGCACAATAAACTCAAGTAGATCTACCAATTTAGCACCTCATCCAAATGCTGCGGCAAATGCTCATATGAAAAGAAGTCCAATTAGGGCGGCAGAAAGATAGCCCTCAATATAACCAAATGGAAATCTAATTGATTCTAATATGTCCTACTTTTGTGGAAATAATATCTAATAATGTTAGTGTTAAAATATAGACAAAAGAATCTGGTTATTACGAATAATACTCGTGACCTCATTCTAGAAAATATGGAATTTGTAGATATTTGGATGTTTTCGCAGGCACACTGCCAGTTCAGAATCATTAAGCAAAGATACAACTTGGAGTTAGGTTAAGTTAAATTTCTTTGTAATATTGGTTACGTTAATATGACTACAATCGCCTGATGGTAAGCTGAAGTGATGATCAGAGGCGACTTAGACGTCGGAGGTCGCAGAATGACCTGCGTCCGCTTTGAACAGGGGTCTAGGGACGACGGGTGGAGTCGCCTGTCAGCCGAAAAGAAACCGGCCGCAGTGGTGGCGCAAAGTCCGCTGCCCCATACCCGGGAGTTAGAAGGGGACTCTGTGATCCCTACACCCGAAGGCAGTCATCTAGAAAGAGATGACCTCGGGTCTGCCGAGGTGCGAGGGATGTATAAATTGTCTACTATCTCACCTCTGGCAGCTAAACACCTAAAGTTATAGTCGGTTCGGGTCCGACATAACCTTCCGAACTGGCTCCGTCAGGGGGGTATCGGTGAAGATATTCGCATGATAAAAAGGTCGCCATTTTTTAAGACTTTTAGTTATATAACCTGATTTAGAAGTCGATTCAAGATCGAAAGGCCGGTTTCTTGAACACTAAGCTACTGACACTTCAAACGAGCAAAGTCAGGCGAACTATAACTACAAAGACACAATTTCAATATGCCTTCTACTCGCAGTAATAATAAACTGAACTAAAGAACAGATCTATGACACTCCTACATTACAATCGCACCATTGTCCTACTGACACATTTTTAATCCTCCTAGATTACAGCTAGTGCAATTTGATTGATATACCGGGTAAATAATATTACACTGATTAAAATAGATTTATGCTTAACATTTGTACTCGTCGCGAAAGCTTCAAACTTATTTTGTAGTAATTTCATATCATAAGTAAGTTTTGGCAGATATCTGTAAGGATTATGAAACATATTAATTTCGGCATTATCATTCGGCAAGATGGATATCGTGTACCCCAGGCTCAGTGACGTAAGAGCCTCAGATGTAACGGAGACTAGCATTAACATGATTAAGATGGAGTTTCCTATAGTTGAAATGACTGAAATGAAAGATTTTTTTAAATAATATTAGCAATTGAAGTTACTAATATTCCCTCTAACCCCTCTAGCTTGTGTTAGGAGTGGGTTCACGTCAGTAGTGTAATGACCATCGAAGGCCTACTCCTTAACCACTTATCATAACGCTTAACTGTCCAATACATCAACCACCCACGGTTTAATAATCCTAACGATAGCAGTACAAATATCACAACTTGTCAAAGAAAGGAACGACATAGATGTAGGCATTACCTGGCGGAAATCCATTACAAAAAATATAATATTGGGGAAGGGAGGAGGGCCCACCACTCACCCGCGGTTCGACACTCCACCAATATATATTGGAATGTCAAACCACCCCCTTCAAAGCAAGTAAAAGAATTCTTACCAGAGAGGAGATGTTGTAATATGTGCAGTATTCCGCTAGTGCGAAAGATAAACCTGCGCTCCTGAAGATGCCTCGTGTAGAGGCGAAACACGTGTCGAGGTTTGTCCATTTAGGCATTTTTTTTAGATCGTGGATTGTTTGGACCACAGTATGGATTACACCCGGGGCTAAATGGCTACATTCCATACCACAAAGGTATGTAAAATAATTAGAAATTGAAATAATAAATGATGTACTTCTAAAACAACAATAAATTTCTATAAGCAGATGGCAATACCTCATTTATAATTACTTCCCCAAGTATTCAAGACTTAATACTGTCCCTGAAAAGGTACCCTTGATATCACTTCGAAGTAAACTGAAATATTAATCGTTGGAGTAGAAGGTCATAGGTCAGAAATGTAGAGCTTGGCAAGTTTGTTTTGTTAGAATTGATCGAAATTTGTGAATGAAATTTGTGAAAACAGAGACGAGAAATAAATGAATTTTGAAGAGCATCATATCTCAAGCATACAGGTGCATTGTAAATAGACAAAAAAAAAAGTTTTTTCTGGTCTCGGTCGCGTTTCAAATTGGCGGTCCACTTGCTAACTAACGAAGTGCCGTTTGCCGCCAAGCCGGCACTATGTAAAAAAATTGGTATGCCGAAAATAAATTCCTAACCGAAAATGTTGCATCTAAATAAATTAGGAAATTAGAAAAAAAATACCCGATTTTATGTTATGCAGAGTATTATTATTTTTGTAGTGCAGGAAATTACATACGTGCTTAGCCGCACTTACAAGCACTAACAATAATTAACGTCTTGGAGTCTATGTCTTCTCTCTCTCTAATTAACTATTATTACATGTATAATAACATAACATTTAACATGTTATTAGATAGTTAGATGAATAATAACTATTATAATTCAAAGTCATGATGAAGAAAATTGCGAAATCGTGTTATGAAAATGTGGTAGGTATTTTATAACTGCGGTACCTCCGCCCTACAGAAGACCGCGGTCATAATAACCATCGTGTTGTGTTCCCGCCGGTAAGTAGGGTAGCCAGAGCTCACTGTACCCCTCCTTCCCCTCCCCTTCCTAGCCTCCCCACCCCTTCCCAGCTCTCCCCCTTTCCCTTCAGGGTGGGCAGTGCGTGTGTGACACCCTTAGTGTTGCACATGTTTATATTCCACGGTGGCCGCTTTCCATCAGGTGGGCCGTGTGCTTGTCTGCCAACTACGTGGTATAAAAAAAAAATAACAGAATGGGAAACTGAGTATATTATGTTTTTAATTGTGGTGAATACTCACATTTGACATCCAAAATAAGATTCTCGCTAGAACCTTCTCCGAGGCTGTTCCTGGCTGAGCAGACGTAAGCTCCTGCAGCTTTCCTCGACACTCGCTGGAGCACCAGGCTCTGATTGGCAAGGAGAACACCTGGTCCAGGCTTAACTATAACACCCTATGGATGAATACAGATTTGTTATACTTGTCAAGGGATTATAAAATAACATAACATAAACTCACGCCTTTATCCCCGAAGGGGTAGGCAGAGGTGCTAGCACCCACATTTCGCCAGGTTTTGTTTAAGTTGTTATGCTTGTAAAGGGATGATAAAATACTATCTTCAAGTTCAAGTTCTTTCAAGTTCTTTAATTGTTGAAATATAGTACAAAAAATGATGTTTCGATTATAATGTCGGTTCTCATATTCTGCCGGTTCAGAAAGAAAATGGTATTTTTTAAATTTATGACACGTCAATTTGATTTCACCTCGCCTGATGTTAAGCTGAAGGCAAAGTCTCATGAAAGAGGGTCACCGTTGCAAACAGGTTCAGTGCTACAATGGTGGCGCTCAGCTTGAAGGCCTCATCAGATGCTTTTTCACGCCCCGCTTAAAGGGCCCGGTGAAAATGATTTTTTTATTTATTTTATTTAATTCTTTATTGCACACTTAAATAACATTACTAGAAGCGTCATGTGATGTTATGTACAAAAGGTGAGCTTAATTCAAATTTGAGGTTTCTTCCAGCAAACCCGGGAGTGCACATAACATAACATAAACTCACGCCTATATCCCCGAAGGGGTAGGCAGAGGTGCTAGCACCCACATTTCGCCAGTTTATGTTTAGGTCCCAATGTAATAGGTGGTGAGCCTATTGCCATTAACCGGACACATAAACCTGCGATAAATACACACATAACTTTGAAAAGCATCTAAAAGTCATTGGTGTGTGCCATGGTAACCTGGGATCGAACCCGAGATCTCGTCTCAGCAGTCCATTACCCATACCACTAGGCTACCGTGGCGGCACAGAGGAAATTAAATGCACATACACAACACCTGATAATTTTAATGAATGAAGGTATACAAAAGGTATACCCCAGGAACTAAACATAAATTTAAATACTTACATATATACATATATTATATACATACATACTTATTATTATTATATTCATACATACAATACTATAATATTAAATAACTGCTTCAATGTTCCGTAAAGCGACTGCCACAATGACCTCTACAAACCAATGTCGATGTCGAAGTATTTTAGAGACCAGTGTAGTTAGACTTTTTAGGGCGCCAACTATCCGTAACACTTGTGATAGATGTTTCGTATGACAATTGATACAGATGGATTAACGTACTCACCGAGGCACGAGCATATGAGTGTGGAACCTAAGATAGAAACACGCTTGTACGATATGGCTACATATAGAAATCACAGCCAATAGAAATAGCATAAATAGCATTTCTTGTAGTACACTTTTTTCATATATGAAAAAAATCTATGAAAAAAGCGTACTACAAAAAATGCTATCTATGAAGACATATCTCTGTGTACAGTGCTTCCTATGTACCGAGATGTCTTCTAATAAAGATTTCTATCAACAAAATTTTCGGCGAAAAGTGCTGTCAAGGAATGAAGATTTCTATCGGCTGTGATTTCTGTATGTAGTCACATCGTACAAGCGTGTTTCTATTTTAGGTTCCACACTCCGAACATATCCAGTAGTCACATTCACTTCCGTGACGTCACAGATTATATGACTTCTTACTCAAATTACTTAACACACTTTTACTTCTCCACGATATTCATTATTGAACCTAACCGGTTTCGCTTTACGGTATTCTCTAAAGTGCAAGTTGAAAGTTATAAAAAAATCCAATATGTTAATACTGCGATATTCAACTATATTGCATATGTGGGTAGTTTTGAAATAAATAGTATACCAGCATTAATTTTTTCCACGAAATTTGGGCAGATAGTGTCTACATTTTTCATTTTTTTTATCTATGTTTGTTGTTATAATTAATGTATTATACAAAATTTCTCACAATCACAATGTCAAGAAATAATTTTATTATAAATATCAAATTAATCAATCAATAATAAATATCGTGGAGAAGAGCCATGGTAAGCATAGTTCAACTAGCTTATTTTATGGGTTCTAGAATGCAGATAAAATACTAAGATACCTTTTTATTGTAAATACATACATATTATACGTAGAAACATCCAAAGCAATGTAAATATTCATATTTATGCACACAAATATTTGCACTGAGCGATAATCGAAGTCACGTTTACTACCGAGGCTGTGTAAAATTACTATCAAAATTACACCTTTGAAAACTTAAAAGCAATTAAAACAACCCCTTTGGTAATCTACAGAGTGTTTAGAGTCTCGAGACGACTGTCAGTTCAACTTGTAGCTAATTATACTTTTCGCGGCTCTTCGTGAATACAAATAGGATCATATTTTAATTATATTGCTACCGTACTAGGTAATTGCACCTCGGAAGTTAGGTGCAAAATTTACATTTACGATATAAATACTGTAAACAAAAGATAAGTCTTTGTTTACTTAAGTTATTAGGATAGATGGTAATCTTTGGATTTGTTGCATATAAGGTTACACACCCGAATGACCAAATTAAACGAAATGAAACAAAGAAATTGCTCGCGAGGTTCAAACTTATTAATGGCGTCCATGATAGTAATGGTGTCCATGTTTCAGAATGTTGATCAAATTTTACAAATATATTTGAAACTAGCCTATGGGTGTCGGTTGTCGCGACCTAAGGGCCTCTAACTTAAATTCTATATTACTAATCATATCTCAGGTTCTACTTAACCGATTGCAATTAAACAAACGTATGATTTAAAGTTGAACCAAACCCCTTCTAACAAAAACACCGCATCGAAATCTGTTCAGTAGTGTTTGCGTCTATCACGGACAAATATAAAATTTTTACAATTATATAATACTATAAATAAATAGATAGATAGATAGAATATAGATGAAACAAAGAAATTGTACGTGAGGTTTAAACTTCTTAATGGTGTCTAAAATGTCCATTATTATAATTATATCCATGCTTCAGAATATTTAATACAAATGCTACCTCTCTGAATGATTTTCTGTTTAATTTTTGATTGAGTATATGCTGTATCTAAAGTTTAATCTTAAGTTTGTTTAGGCACTGTCCTAATAGATAGTGGTATAAAAAAGCGTAATACTTACATTATGTGTGAAATAAACATGATTATGCCATGGGTTCGCCCGTACTCTGCAGTCCAAGTACACGTCAGAACCTTCCACGACCTTGCTGGCATCCAAGTTGGCTCCGAGCTCCAGCTTTGCTACAGGAAGATCTGTTGACAATAAGTGGTTATTATAATAAAAGTGATGTACTTTTTTACACTCATGTTAAAAAGGAATAACTATATAAATTGGGCTCCAAAACAACCTGGACACCTTAAGATCTATAATCCTTTGACAGCCTGAGTGTAATTTAACCATAGTAAAATCAAAGTAACATAGATAGCGTTAATAAAAAGACGTCTTGTTTTTTATAAGAAAATGAGTAAACTCATGCAAGTAGTACCCTAATCTTAATTACATTAATAAGTAGGTCTATTATCTAGTAATAGGTGGCGGGCGTCTTGCTATTAACCTGGCACTTATGTATAAGCCTGCGATAAATACACACATAACTTCGAAAAGCATCGAAAAAACATTGGTGTGTGCCATGATAAAACCTGGGATCGAGACCTCGTCACAGCAGTTCATTACCCATACCACTAGGCTACAGCGGTCATTGTTCGGCAGAAAGCTTTCAATGGGTTTAAAATGGTCACTAGACCGACCTTAGTCGTCGCCTCTATATTTCAAAACTACTTACGCTGAATCTCCATTTTCCACCCGTCCTCGTGGGTAGAGTGCGGCAAGCTGGGCTGAATTGCTCTGCAGGATAGAACCCTTCCAGCATCTTCTATTGAGGGCACAAAGGTAAGGATACTGCTGGTCACGTTTCCGTCTGTTGAAGTCTGAAAATAACCATATTTATTAATTTCGGTTACAAATTGTTTGCTCATGTGTGTCGTCATAAGATTTTACGGGAGTGACTATCGTCTGATACGAGGAAAGCCTACGCAAGATCCATATCTACGGAGGTAGGACACGACGGTATCTCCCGTCCGAAATGAGCTGTCCAACTGGGGAAGTACCTCCGCCCTACAGAAGACCGCGGTCATAATAACCATCGTGTTGTGTTCCCGCCGGTAAGTAGGGTAGCCAGAGCTCACTGTACCCCTCCTTCCCCTCCCCTTCCTAACCTCCCCTCCCCTTCCTAGCCTCCCCACCCCTTCCCAGCGGTCCCCCTTTCCCACCAGGGTGGGCAGCGCGTGTATGAGACACCCTTAGTGTTGCACCCGTTCATAGGCCACGGAGGCCGCTTTCCATCAGGTGGGCCGTGTGCTTGTCTGCCACCTAAGTAGTATAAAAAAAATATTCGGTAGGAGATCGGCCTACTGATCAAAAAATTACTACATCAAGCTAAAAATAATTGGGAGAGATTTTACATCATAATTATTATCATCTGATGATGCGATCAGGAAAACACGTCATGATTGACATGTTTTCCTGATCGCATACAAGGCCAATGTGAACTCGGAACTCAGATCCCCTTCCTAATTTTCAACCTTCACTTTTTTTTTATTTATTTAGCACACACAGACACTACCTTTACAGGGCACCCCTAATACGGTAGTGCCGTAACCTACTTCGCACAGTCTTGGGCGGCCATGGTACCTTTTACAATGTCAAGCCAGGACTTTTTAGGGATAGCTGACACTGCAATCGGGTTTATAGTAATGGTGACCCTCTTTCATGAGATTTTGCCTTCAGTTTAACATCAGGCGAGGTGAAGTCAAATGGATGTGCCATAAAAAAAAATAGTAACCGTATTTTTTACGAATATAATTTCGGTCCGTCTGTATTTATAGCAGCGCAAAGCCATGGCCTTTAATTTAAAACAATTCGAACATAAACCACAAGCTTTTTTAACTCATTTGAATACCAATAAATACCATACGGTCTGAATATATATCCCTATATCAATCAATCAGATTCGTATCAAGGCAGCCATTACCGATCGTAGATACGTTAAAGTTTCAGTACAAGTCTGTTATAATGACATGCAACCATTGTGCTGTCTCCTGAACTGTCTTAATGGTCGTTATATTATAGTAATTAGGTTCACTTGTTAGCGAAGTTTATATTGATATCTATTGGGGAATTGTTGATAGTTGCATGGATATAGAGGAATATAGGGAACAGAATTAGTTTTATATAACTTGGTTCATTAAAGAAAGGATTCTAAAATGGCGGAGCTTATCACTTACTCTCGCTCGCACACTAGTACTGTCTATAGTCACTCACGCGCGTACCGTCAACACAAAAAAAATATTGATCTCTATTTTCTTCCACGCTCTGTGCTCTTGACGCGATGCATTAAAGAAAGGATTCTTAAATGTCGGCTTATATTTGCGTTGACATATAGTACAGCTAGCATATAAAATTTCTTTATTTTTTATTTTAACCAACATCATGATCTTCCATGATCCTCCTTATAGAATGTGATATACGTTGCTTTTTCAGGATGAAAGGACTCAATGTACGTTTAAAAGGACTCTATGTGTAAAAGTGGGTACTGTTTCCGATGAAAACAAAAATAGATGCCGTCACCTGTCTTTCTAATTTTTAACATTCACGCGGGCGAAGCCGCCGGCCGCAGCCTAGTTAGAAATTATTACGACCCGGTCTTGTTCTTATTATTTTTCATTTGAAAAAAATATTATGGAATTTTATATGCTAGCTGTACTATTTGTCAACGCAAGTACAAGCTGCAATTTATAAAACCTTACTTTAATGCACCGGCTTATATATTCGGGTGTTTCAAACCAGCATCTATGAAGCTGACTTAACCTCACTTTTATACTGATGAACTGGGCCACGATTCTAATACTTGTCAACCATTGTCAATCAATGGGATCGAACCCGAGACCTCGTCTCAGCAGTCCATTATCCATACCAGTAGGCTACCGCGGTCATATGGTAAATAGTCAATCTATAAAAAAAAATTATGCAAATTTTAAAATGCAAAATTTTTAAGAATTCTCCACGTAACTTTGCGTATACTTTAGCGAGTGTGAGATTCATTTCCTGTTCGCTTCTGATTTGAATTCAACTTAAAACTACCCTTATTTTGGTTCATTAAGAGCATAAATAAAATACGAAACAGGACAGTTCTGTTTGTTTAATGACAGTAACTAAACATTTGTTGTCTGTTCATGTCTGTTCTGCTAAATTTGCAATTAGGGTTTGGCTGTCTGCAAAGTTAGACTTTACAGTTAAAATGGACGGCTGGTTAAGAAGGAAACTTGGACAACTGGTTCGCGTGCCTGAAAGTTTCTTCTACTGTTTTGTATGTATTTATTTAATTGGCTACTGGAACAAGTCTTGCATATTTCTAGTGTTAATTTATAGTTTCGAATACCAATGTTATTTTACTATCATGAAAATAGCCGTTTTTGCAACGTATATATACCTATTCAAGTTAGATTAGAAAGTCGTCCCCAACTGAGTTGGGAATAGGCTTAGAGAATGATGATAAAAGCGGTAAGTATATTATGAAGACAAACAGAAGGTAGGACGCTGCCTAGCCAGATGGACTGATGACCTGAAAAAGCGGCTATGACAGGGGAGAGGCCTATCTACACGTCCGTCAGTGTGACTTTCCATCGCCTAATTGTGAGCTGAAAGCAAAGTCTCAGACATAATACAGTGTTATAATGGTGGCACTCCGCTTGACGGCCTCATTAGATCCTTTTTAGGAGAAGGAAACCCATGAGCTGGTAAGGCATTTCAAGGCATAATGGTGCGGCAAAGAAAGGACTCGTCAAACCGCTTGGTTTTTGATGGAATATTTTGCATCATTTGCGGGTGACATTTAAGCCCTACACTAAGTCTTATAATACTAGTAGTTAATATTCATTTATTTTGAAGCTACTTATTCGTCGCCTGAAATAAATAGTTTCTCCAACTGTTGCTTCAGCTGCTTGAGTAACAATCATCCAATCATTATCTTCACAGTTTTTTTCCTTTATTATTAGAAGGATGTATGAACTTTCATACAACATATCATACTCACAGTTTCCCTGATTGTCTTCAGCCTGGTGCCTCCCTTCCACCACGAGATCGTTGGCTTAGGCCGGGCTCCTACAGCCTTGCAGACCAGCTCGGTGCTCTGCCCCGCAACTAGAGGCCGCTTACCACCTTGGAGACGCACCCAGAGTGGACGTACTGCGGACAAGGAAAATGTTCCATATTTTGTTTACAGAATCCTAGGAATGTGGAGGTCATATCAGTCCTACGAATGTTGAACTTCGATATTTCCGGTAAAGCGAATACAATCGGACCTCTACAACCAAATTGGCGATATCGAAGTTCTGTAGTTGGGCTAGTCGGACTTTAGACGGCTTCAACTACCAGTAACGACTGCCATAGATGATCGTATGGTAACCGGGATTGACGGCCTAACGCGCTCTCCGAGGCACGACCAGACCAGTGCAAATAGCCATATTCACGCATACAAATATTTGCACTGAGCGGGGATCAAACCCGCGCCTCTTGCGTAGCAGTCGCGTTCACTACCGCCACGCCACAGAAGCTGTCTTTCGATACAAAACTTAAACGATTAATTGGACCTAATAAATTCATTCACCTTATTCTCTGAGGTGAAAGAGGAAGCCACTTACACACAACGAAAATTTAACCTTAACGACGTTTTTCAATTAAACTTATTCAGAGATCATCAAATATAAATTAACCTTTACGCCTATCGAATATCAATCAATTATGAACTTTTTAATCATCAATCATTAATGGTTTGGAAGGGTGTGTACCCACCAGGTGGTGATACCATATGGTTTGGGGTTGGTATAATAAATTAGGGGTTATTAATGTTTGAAATATTGCGATGACTGACTCAGATGTAGGAAGTTTAGATATCGTAAAGATGAGAATAGTTTCAACCATCGCGCTGACTGATAGATAAACGATCAGAGGGTTAAGCTACCTAGGCGCGGGTGCCATTTGGATGGGTGACCGATTAGTGACATTGCTCAGAGGGCACGTACGACCGATAATAGTTATATTACGTTACGTTACGATGAAGGCCTAAATGTGAGACCTGAAAAACTCACGTCAATATTTGGGAACTAATCACTACCCAGACTGGGAGGTAAGACGGCAGCCGCTAACAATTTAGCCGAAAAAAAACAAAGGTTTATCATAATTTAAGAGCAACCCGGTCTCAAAGATGAACATCTCGGACGCGACAGAGGCTAACGCAAGGATGATATTCATGACTTCTTTTTATTACCAATTAAGTGGCAAATAAGTATATCAGAGGAATCACACTCGTGTTGCCAACCCTATAGAAAACTTTTTATACCTTTCTTGAAGAGATGGTGAGAGGAGGGGTTGAAAACTAAGATAGCTTCCGTTCCGCCAGCGTAAGAGACAAATTGGTCTTCCCACTGACAGCACAAAAAGTATCCAGTGAGCTCCTCACAGCCGGGAATACAACACAACGTTATTATTAGCTGTAGAATTATAAGCAATCGGACTGCTCCATTAGACGGAAGATACCGCCCTACTTTGCACGATATTTCGATCTATTTGCACGACGGTGACGGAAGGCGCCCGCATGCATGACACGCATGATGCAATCAAAACGGCAAAGGAAATACGAATCAGAATAATTTACTAAATTAATGGAAAAGAATGAACTCAAACGTCCAAGTTTTTAGGGACGTTTTTATACATTAATTGTGGACCTCAACAATAGGCCACTTGTGGTAACAAAGGGTTAGCTCAGCTACGATTCAAAAGATTCCAATTTCCTTTTTTATTTAGAACACTTAAGACAATTAAGCGGTGCTTTTTTGTTCTTTAACCCTTTTTAGTATTACGTATGTGGGGCTAAAACCCTCTGATGCAACGGTTTAAGGTTTCTGGCGTTTAGAATTAAGTTTTTTGAAAAGATTATTAGCATTTTATGATATCCTCGGCAACAAAAATGATTGTTGTTATTATTATCATAAGTTTTACAATCTGTTTCATTTTATGGTTGGTAGTATTAATGGCCGTGTGGTGATGGAGAAAGGAAACAAGCATCACAATCCCATCTTATCTGAAGGGCGTCGCAAGAGGCGACAAACGGAAAACGCAGACGTTATAGTAAAACTCGAAATAAAACCCTATAATAACCGTGTTGAAACAGTAACCCATAATCTCTCACCATTGAAGAAGGCTATTTGAAGATTAGTTGTATATCTAATGCCTAACCATCAAAGACGTACGCGTGGAAACTCCTGCAGGTGCCACCTCAAGCAAAAGAACCTAATTTCTTCTTCTTCTTACCCTTAGCATTGCGGGGTCTAAGACCGGGGTCTACCAACCAGACCCGCGGGCGCCCTCCCGAAAGTGAACAGTGTTCCGTCACCATGCATTGACTGTCTTTTATGAACAGGCTACCATCTCAGAGTTGAAGACCTTGGTTAGGCTATTAAGATTTTCAAACCGCGGCGGTTTAACGCGTATAACTACTGTGCACAAAAACGACTTATAAAATTTAATAATTCAATACGGTGTAATAAATTGTTAATAAATATTAAACAGCGCCCATGAGAAATCACAAAATTTTACACGCGGAGAAATAAGAAATCTACGGATCCCGCAGCGTTAAAAAATCAACAATTAAAGCATTATTTCTTCTTTGAAAAATAAACTTTATGCCATAACAGTAAAGTTCAATTTACGTTGAATGTTTATTTACAAAGGTGATTCAGAAACTCGTAAGTGGCAAAGTGAAATAAATTTTAAATGATACGGTTAAAGTTCAAATTCAGTTGAGACGTTTTTATAATGAATGTGGAAGCAAAAATCAAAGGTGTGAGAAATTTTGATATCGAGTGCGAATTTTGGTTTAGGCGCATTAGGGCTAATTCTCATTATGGCAACCGACTCGCTAATGGACTACTTCTCATTATGGCCACTTCTCATATTGGCTACTTCTGATTAGGGCTACTTCTCTCTTGGGCTAATTCTCACTTGGGCTACTTCTCATTGGGGCTACTTCTCATTAGAGCTAATTCTCATTTGGGCTACTTCTCATTAGGGCTACTTCTCAATACTTGGGAACGTTTATTGAAATAAGTACTGTCTTTATGTATATAAATATGTTTATTCATTCATATGAGATCAATCACATTATTTTAAGAATAAATCAACATTAATTGAACCAATGTAATAGGTAAGTATACAACATTATAAGTATTAGGTACTTTTTGTAATTACTTTACTTTAGTATAGTTTGGAACTAACATTTATTTATTTATAACACACCAAAATCAATAGTTAAAGGATAGGTGAACATTGCTAGGTGTCAGTCACTTAATTGCTCCTTACTCTCGTGATGGTTATCGTTTACTACACGACAGTTTTTTGCCAGAGTACTATATAAGCATAAATCAAGACAATTTTTAAAACAACAAAGTATTTTAAAAATAACGTTTTTAAAATACTTTGCAAAACAGTGGGATCCAAGAATAAACCCTGCACTTCTTAGTTGCTCTGGACAGCCGTCACCGCAGTACCGACGCTCTTGAGGGATGGCACCATCGGATAAATGTAAAAATTCTCAGGCGTCCAAGTTCATTTTTATTCTTACAGAAGCTCCGAAAAGAATTACATTCATTTCGATAATAACTATAAAAGAGTACTTACGAAACTAAAAATTGGTGAAATAACAGTTAGTACATTTTTAAAGAAAATGACTTTTTACCAGTTTCTTATATAAAGGAATCTAATTAATACTTATAGTTTATTATTGTCTTGATTTATGCTTATATAGTACTCTGGCAAAAACTGTCGTGTAGGTAGTAAACGATAACCATTACGAGAGTAAGGAGCAATTAAGTGACTGACACCTAGTAATGTTCACCTTTCCTTTAACTATTGATTTTGGTGTGTTATAAATAAATAAATGTTAGTTCCAAACTATACTAAAGTAAAGTAATTACAAAAAGTACCTAATACTTATAATGTTGTATACTTACCTATTACATTGGTTCAATTAATGTTGATTTATTCTTAAAATAATGTGATTGATCTCATATGAATGAATAAACATATTTATATACATAAAGACAGTACTTATTTCAATAAACGTTCCCAAGTATTGAGAAGTAGCCCTAATGAGAAGTAGCCCAAATGAGAATTAGCTCTAATGAGAAGTAGCCCCAATGAGAAGTAGCCCAAGTGAGAATTAGCCCAAGAGAGAAGTAGCCCTAATCAGAAGTAGCCAATATGAGAAGTGGCCATAATGAGAAGTAGTCCATTAGCGAGTCGGTTGCCATAATGAGAATTAGCCCTAATGCGCCTAAACCCGAATTTTCAACGTACCTATTGTTTTTAAGTACCGCTTAATTCAATATTTCAAGGTGTTTTTTAAGTGGGACTTTTGGTGTTAAAGAACTCCTTTTTTGTTGAGAGCAGTGTATAGCTTATATTGAATACGTACTACAGGGTGTTGTTTAGCTTAGAGAAGAATTTTTCTTTTGTTTGTGGCGCTCTATCGCTTGTACTTTATCCGCTTTGAAACAGATTTAAATAAAGAAGGAGATTCTCAATTTGGATGTTTGATTAGTACCTCCCGTCCTACCGGGAGTGACGGGTGGAGGCCTGTCACCCTAGCAGAAGCAGGCGCTTCCCCACATCCGGGGGCTAGACGGGGACACCGTGGTTCCTACACTTGAAAGGAGTTTATCTCGAAAGAAATCGCCGTGGTCTTCCGGGGTGCGAGTGATATGTTGGTTACTATCTCCCCTCCGGCAACTAAGGACCCAAAGACGGCGTGCGTTTTAGTCAGTTCGAGTCCGACATAAGCTCCCCAGCCGGCACAGGCGGGGTTATCCGTGGGCATTTTACCTACTAAAAAAATACATTTTTTAGTGCCTACCGAATACCATGATTGGCTGAGTCAAAGCTCACTGGAGAGTTTTTTTACTGTCAGTGGGAAGACCGATTTATATTCGCCTCACTGTGTGTGTTCTACCGCCTGTATAATGGCTTGTGTTCAGAAGAATTGTTTGATATGATGCCCACACCTACTTTCTATCATCGCACCGCTCGCCATAGAGAGGGAGTTCATCCTAACACACTACGACCGGAAACGGTGCGCACTGTGCGGTATTGAAGTCCCTGCCGTGGTTTTCCCAAGCGACTGCAATATGGGGTTCTTCAAGAAGAGCATTAGAAGATTACTACAGGGTAGGCAGCACGTGTGTGACGCCTCTGGTGTTGCAAACGTCCATAATAGGCCACGGTAATTGTTTCCTATCAGGTGAGCCGTGTGCTTGTCTGTCACCTAAATGCTATAAAAAGAAATATCCAACGCCCAGCTAAAACAGTTTTCATGAACGTAACCATTTCTTAATTTCTGTAGCTACATTTTAACGTCAATATTTCATACCCCGATGAACATCGACAAAATATTTGTGTATTTTCTAGAAACATTCGGAAACAAACTACGAACTTGTCTTGTAAGAAATATCGGACAAGTTGGAAACTTTCCTGACTGGCATAGTGGCGGTAGCGATCATGTTTCATTATTTTGACAGAACTTTTAGATAAAACTCATCTTTGCCTTTGAAAGTTGAACTTACAGCGAAACAGGATCAAGTTTTAGGGAGTTCAAAGGTGCGTTACTTGAAGGGTTAACTTTGAAGGTTTTATATTCAGGGAGAGAAGGGAAGAAACGCGTTTATTGTTGGGTAGTTAAAGTGACTACGTGGAATACTAATAATGTTCTCGTGATCTATGAGAATTTTGTGGACTAACTACAGAATGCGTTAAGCCCTTATACATTTTATTATGTACTAGCGGCTCCACTGCGTGGATCCTGATACCGCTGCTCCATAAAAACCTTACGTACCTAGAATTAGTTAAAATCCAATAAAAAAAAGAATTACTCGAATTGGTCCAGCCGTCTTCAAGTTATACTCGTACGCTTACCAACATATTTCGCGGTTAATTTAAAGGTATTCTACTGACCCGCGCCACCGCGTTTTTGCAACATTTTTCACTTCACCGCACCAGTTAGTTGTAGCATGATGTTATATACATATAAACCTTCCCGTTCAATCACTCTATCTATTAAACCGCATCGAAATCCATTGCGTATTTTGAAAGATAAATAAAGATTACTAAGAAAGATTAAGCATACATAGAGACATAGGGATATAGGGACAGAGAACGCGACTTTGTTTTATACTATGTAGTGATAAATAAAACTACTATTCAATCAGTCGATGTTCTGTGACAGTCTGTTCGTATTTTTCTTCACGCCCATGTTCCTACGCCACGTGTTCGCTTGTATCAGATAGTTGCCTCAATGTGCAATATTGCTAGGTCACATAAATACTCTTTGATATTCCCTATTATCTGATGTCTATGGTTATTTTACGCGCCAAGGAACACACGATCTGACAGATCGGGCACGAATACTTTTGTTATTTCTTCGTGTTGAGTGAATTTATTATTATATAATTTAAATTAATACATAGAAGGATTAAGTAAAATTTCGTAATAATAATGATATAAGAGGATTGAATATAATATATAAGGTTCATGTAAGTAACCATTTCTATCTGTAATGTCTAGTGGATTTATTGGGAAAAGAAATGAAATAAATGCATTCGTTTGTGATATGATTGAAGAATTCTTATTGATTAAACCCTGTCCCAAAGTAGCTAATAGTAGGTACAATGTAACACAAAGGCAACCTATTTTTATCGGGAAGCCTTTCAAATTCCGTAATAAATGACTAAATCTTATTTGAGAGGGTAAAAATATAAAACGCCTCTTGAAAATGGCGCCGGAAAATATTCAGTTAATATTTTCATTTTTATAGGCGCTAGAGGCGGCAAAGAACTCGTTGGGTCGGCCTCATCAGCATAGTCAAATAGGACATTCGATTGTCAAGTCAAATAAGTTTTTTTTTATTAAATGTCAAAACGGTCAACGGAAACGTCATAAATACTTTTTTATCTATAGTAAAGTAATCTTTATTTTGAACGGTTAAAGTATGTTTTCGTTTTGTAGTACGTATGATTTGAGTTTATTTGGCATTAAAGGTTATAAATACGACCAATCAAAGCAATTGTTTACTAGTAATGCAACGTATTATTAATAGTTGTATGTGTGAGGTGATCTTATTGAGAATTGTTTTTTTTAATTAAGTGCACGTCAATTTGATTTCACCCCACCTGATGGTAAGCTGAGTGCAAAGTCTCATTAAAGAGGGTCACCTTTATAAACACGTAGAATGTTACAATCTTTCAATCTAGAGAGATATAAAGAGTACCTACATTTTGTGTCGTGAGTGTACCCAAGATATATACCAGTAGCTAAACCATTTTAGGATCTTCAGCGTCTGGATGGCCTACAATTTTTTTGTATCATTTAGGTCAAAGACAAGTACACGGCCCACCTGATGTAAAGTGGTCACCGTGGCTTATGGACCTTTGCAAGACCAAGGGCCTTACACTCGTGCTGCCCACCTTTTAGAAATCTTCGAATTCCCCTTTCCTTCTTGAAGAATCCCATATTGTAGGCACTTGTAAAAACTACAGCAGGTCCTAGGTTCTTACCATCCAATGTAGAGCATATTTTGGCTAGCTCACTTCCTAAATATCGGATTAGAAATATATATGCCTACCCCTCTAAAGATATACAAGCGTGAAACAGTGTTTTTAAGATCACGTTTGTTGTATGAAACCCCAGTCTAAAACCTTACTTACCACCTTCTAAAAAAGAACCCATTGCTTGTCACCATATCATTAAAAACACAACTCCCTATTCACACATCCTCCAAAGATATCTAAAAACATTATAATTCACATCATTATCAAAAACAAGGAGAACAAAACAAAAGTAAGAAACAAAAAAAATCCACACACGGATGCCGCATCCACTCACACAGAGCTCCTTGTCGGTACAGTCGGTTACAAAAGTATATCAACCTGTCAATTAGGGTTCCTTAGATTATCATCTCTGTTATGTATGGGGTGATTATATCGGGTTCCCGAGTTTTCGGGAATCCCTTTGATTTACGCGAGGACACAATTTTTTGCGGCGACACCATTTTTTTTTGGAACTGCGATGTTTTTGCGCGATGGGATTTGGATGTTAAGCTTATTGGATTTTCGGTGGCTGCCATTTTATTGATGTAGTGATAAAATATACAGTTGCTGTTTCTATACGGGCCTTGTTCCACTAAGATGATGTATGAGTTACTGCCTCCTTCCTGTAAGAGTTACGAGGGTCATGGACCTTTCTCCCATGAGTAATAGTTGTATTATTAATAAAAATTGTCTTTATTTTTGGAACACGTGATTATTCGAAATTTCAATAAATTCAATGTATGTTCTTTAAATCTTTATAAACCATTTCGTAAGATCATGATCATTGTTTTATTTTGAATGAAAATCTCAATACATATTACATCAAAGCAAACACATTGGTCCAATATTTTCCATATACCTAATAGTTTTACGAGGGTAGATTGAAAAGTTCTTGGCATGACATATAAATGTTGATGGTACTCATACGAGTATGATACTAACCTCTTTGAATTAATTTGTTCTTTGGCTGACAACAACAATGTTACACAATTGACGATGTCAATTTTATATTATTGATCAAAACTCTAAAATGGTTTTGTACTTTTAGAGATAAGTCAGACTAGGAGAAAGTTATACCACTCGCCGTAACTCAAATGACAGATTTGACAACACTTTTGTACTCGACATTCCAAATCAATACAACAACATGCATCTTGTCGATAATCCTACCGTGTGAGAAAAGGACGCGGTACTTTTTCCACGTGCAAGAGAGAGACAGAATACGAAAGAGGCAAGTCACGTAAGAATATAATCTGTATCAGTAATGACACGTCAATCAAGAGTTACTGAGATGGGGAGGATAATATAACAGATATGAGAAGGATTTTATTACTAATATGAGGGGTTTGGTATTAAGTGGGATTTGACAGCACTATTTTGTAAGTATTAAAAAAAAGTATTGATGTCTGATGTTCTGACAATTGTGGAGTTTGTTTGTAATTGACTAGCTGTTGCTTGCGGGTTTGCCCGTGTGGTATTTTTATCCCGAACCTGCAACCTACGGAAACCATACATACATACATATGCTCATGCCCGTAATCGCCGAAGGGTTAGGCAAAGGTGTGTTATACACCCACATTTCGCAAACTATGATTTTCAGTCCCACGTAATAGGGGGCGAGCCTATTGCCGCCAATCGGATACATTGTGAAAATGGCAATGCCGAAAATAAATTCCTAACCTTCCTTTACTTTGTCTTCTGCAACACCTTCACCTTTCTCCACTCCTTTCTCTCCTCTACATAGTCGGCATCATATACTGAGGCTGTCAAAAGGGTACGAACCCACTGGTTCCCTAAAATTCATACCATGCGCCCACTCGTATCCCAAAACCAGTGCAGTGGACTTTAAAATAACCATTTTCTAAACTCCTTCGTGGCTTGCCCACTGTGTCCTCTACTGTCTTTGAGAAGGAAACTTTTGCAGACCGTAGACTCATTAAACTAGTCAGTACTTAGTTAAAAACTTTTAAGTGACCGAACAGGGTCAACAAACGTTTAAAATCATTCTCAAAGTTAAACCAAAATCTTCATTAAATCGCAAGATAATTAGTAAAACACAAAGTCAACAAAGAGATTAAGTCTACGTTGGTAGTTTGACCAAATACCTATTTAAAATTTCTAGACCATTGAAAGTCATAGATGTTTTTTTTTATACAACTTAGGTCACAGACAAGCACGCGGCCCACCTGATGGTAAGTGGTTACCGTGGCATATGGGCGAGTGTAACACCAGAGGAATAACACTCGTGCCGCAACCCTTGTAAGAACAGAGACATTCTGTGTCGTCAGTGCAAAAGATGTAGGATAAGCCTTTGGTTTTCCCACGGACAACACAAAACCTCTCCAATGAGCTCTGGCTACCCTACTCACCACCGATAACACAACACAAGGTTATTAAACGGCGATATTCTGTAGGGTTTAATTTGCGCCAGTAAGAAAATGGATTTAGCTGAGTTGGGGCGAATTTAATGATTGACTGAGTGTACAGTAGATCGTTTGACTACTAATTAAAAGGTCGCAAGTTTTATTCCTACCTCATGCTGCTAGTAAATAATGTTCAAGAAGGAGGCGGCGAAACCAGTTCGGTGCTAATTAAACAGTATTAAAAAAAACAAATCGTATTTTTTTATGCCATACGTATACCCGGAGTACTACCATGTGTCTTTGGCTTCGGGAGCGTTTCCCTAACCTAACATCCAAAATATATTTGTACATCTATATATATATAAGAATGAAACCCGTTTTCAGTTGTCACGACATAACATGAAAACGGCTGGACCGATTTGGCTAATTTTGGTCTTGAATTATTTGTGGAAGTTCAGACAAGGTTTAAAAGGTGAACAAACAAAAACTCGGAATGGAGCAGCGGGAACGGGATCAAAAGTCCACGCGGGCGAAGCCGCGGGCAACAGCTAGTATTAAAAAAACAATAAATCTTAGGTATTATTTTCTTTAATCCCTAAAGAAAATAATACCTAAAGGAATCCGACATGCACGCCGAAGCAGCGAAGGATAGGGTAGGATGGAGAAGGCAGACAAGGAGAGCCGACCCCAGATAATGGGTAGAAGGCTAAGGAAAAGAAGAAGAAGAATAATAATGTTGTATACCAGGAGTATTACCAGGGGTAACGGAGGTAGGACACGACGGTATCTCCCGTCCGAAATGAGCTGTCCAACTGGGGAAGTACCTACGCCCTACAGAAGACCGCGGTCATAATAACCATCGTGTTGTGTTCCCGCCGGTAAGTAGGGTAGCCAGAGCTCACTATACCTCTCCTTCACCTCCCCTTCCTAGCCTCCCCACCCCTTCCCAGCTCTCCCCCTTTCCCTTCAGGGTGGGCAGCGCGTGTGTGACACCCTTAGTGTTGCACACGTTCATAGGCCACGGTGGCCGCATTCCATCAGGTGGGCCGTGTGCTTGTCTGCCACCTACATAGTATAAAAAAGGGGCCTTTGGCTTCGGGAGTGTTTTCCTTACATTCACTGTTATGTGTTTTATACAGTTTCCTTTATTGATCTAAATAATCGAATACGTTCAATACGATACAGAAAACCGTTGAGTCTCAATTACGTCTCGCTGTAACTCCTATATCATGTTATATTGGACAAAACTAATATAACAGTCAACGAACCCTTATCATATTATAGTTTCTGTTATACCCGGAAGCTCTTATAAGAAATATGTAATATCATATATTTTGTTTTATGTTTGATTAGCTCGCTTTTGACCACTTCCTCACCTGTTGGTAAGTGATGATGTGGTTGATGGTGGAGCATGCTTGCAATCAAGGGCCCATAGAGGGTACGAGTCCGATGCTCCAAAACTACTGGACCGATTTTAATAATTCTTGCATTTCTAAAAAGCTACAATATCTAGGAGTAACATAGATTAGGTATATATCGTCACGCTAGCATTCAAGAGAACGGAGCAATAATCATAAATCTCAATGGACCCACTAATATCGCTATTTCCGTTGTCAAAAAGTAGAAGTAGTATAGAGAGGCAAGTAGAGAATCGACTAGAGTCGTACAACACGATAATCGACATCCACGCGGGCGAAGCCACGGGCAACAGCTAGTTTGGTATAAACTTATAGGATTACAAACATCCATTATGAATAATTCACCTAAAATACGAGTACAAGACTTCATGCGGGTTGGTTTAAAGTAAACAGGTTGCGACCGCATAATTATTATGCTATTCGGATAACTTAACTTCGCAGTGGAACAGGAACTACTAAGTTTAATGAATGTGTAATAAGTTCTGTTAAGGCCTGTGCAGACGAGCGATTTATGTCCTCAGAGGACAAAAATGTCCGCCTAGAACATGGTGTGTGAACATTCGTTGGTAGAACTTAATGAAGAGCATGTTATGGACGTCAGTATTCTGAGATTACGTTCTTTTTTTATTTAATAGTGCATTTCTATATTGTACCGAATAAAACAAACCTATGAATAAATGTATTTACGTTATGTAATAACCTATTTGATGTTAAATCACTACATAGTATAAAAAAAAGTCGCTTTCTCTATCCCTATATCCCTATGTATGCTTAAATCTTTAAAAGTACACAACGGATTTTAAATTGAGTTTTTTAAAAGATAAAAGTGATTGAAGAGGAAGGTTTATATGTATATAACATCATACTACAATCAACTGGTGCGAAGCAGAAGTGAAAAAAGTGAAGAATGTTGCGAAAACGGGATGACACAGACAAAATTGCGGGGTCAGCTAGTAAAAAAATAAATCGACTTTAAAGCTAGATAGAACTAAATAGTTAAAAGAACTGAGTTTCGAGAGACTATTTAAAGATGGTGATCTGACATCTAACAGACTACCTGTGAAATTATCCAAACGTAATGTAAAAATATTTTTTAGTATCGGTTCATATACCTACGACTTAAATATCGGTGAACAAACATAAAAAAAGATTCCGACGAACTGTGAAATATCCCCTTTTTAGAAATCGGCTCAAAAGAGAGTACTGGATTCCCTTTATCTCGAAGTTCTTCACTCTCTAGCGATCAATGCGGACTAATACAGGGAATATTAGTATGCTTTGTTGCGCACAAACGTTAGTTCTATTTATTTACTTCCCTGCCCTTCAATCTAGTCCGGTCTATCGTTGTCTATCGAAGAACTTTTTTTAAACAGTAGTTCAAGACAGTTGCGTGCTTTACTCAATAGTTTTTACGGATACATTTTTAAGGACAAAAAAGTCCGTCGGATATTGTGTGTCGTCTGCCTTTAAGTTTCAACGTTATATATCACAGATTCGCTAGCTTAAACGTTAGATAGTATTGTGGAACTCATGTTTCTCTTGAGAGTTGTGAAATACCTGTATATAATCTTCATGCGCAACTTTGATAATATTCTAGACATTAAACTGCATTATATGCTCTAATATGTTATATATTAAGGACTTAGCAAGATATTTTGCAAACGGAATTATAAAGTTATAAATTAATCACGTAATTCAATGGATTTATTGACGGTCAATTCGATAATAATTGGTAAGTTCGAAACACTTTTTTTATTTTTTGTCGAGTCCGACATAACCACTCTTGCTGACGGGATCTTAGTATCCGTGGGGATTCATCTCGAAAGAGACGGCCCCGGGTCTGCCGGGGTACGAAGGGATATGGGGTGGATATGTTGACTACTAAGTACCTCACTTCCGGCAACTAGAGACCCAAAGACGGCGTACGTTTTGGTCGGTTCGAGTGCGACATAACCTCTCCAACCGGCTCCAGCGGGTATGCGTGGGGATTTTTCGCACGAAAAAAAAAGGTATCCGTGGGAATTTCCACACGGAGAAAACAGAAAAGAATGGGGCGACGTCGGAGCCATCTACCGACAATCCTACGAAGTATAGGAAACAATTAACGATTTTGCAATCGTTTTTATATATTTTTAGATAAGTAGTTATATCAGAAATACTTACGGTTGACATCTATGGATATGTTCTCTGAGACTGGCGCTATCAGCGGATCTGTGACAGCCTGTGGACCATAAAAGTATATGTTATAACTATGGAATTGACTGCAATATTTTTGAAATTATTTAGTACCTACACATACGTTTTTGATTAAAAACTGATTTTAGAATTAGCTTTTTGATTTACATATACAACATAACATAAATTCACGCCTATATCCCCTAAGGAGTAGGGCAGAGGTGCTAGCACCCACAGTTATAAGTACATTATAAATGAGGGTAAAACCTGTGATAAAACTGTATTTCACGTGTGGAAACTACAACAGGATCAGCAGTGAAATGGCTATATCGGAATTGAACCGACAACGATACGGTTGCCCATCAGGGGCAACTATTGTTACAAACCCCGTGACCTTGATATTGACCTTGAATTCATAGAAAACCTCTTATTTATCTAGGGCATATCAATTTGACTTCACCTCGCCTGATAGTAAGCTGATGGCAAAATCTCAGGAAAGAGGGTCGCTATTACAAAAAAATACCTCAATAAAAAAACCTTCTAGGGGTATTTTTCTCCTCAAAAAAACTTTTTCTACAAACCTGGCAAGTGACGTCTGTGCCGTAGTCCGATCTCTGGAGTCTGAATGAGACGGTAGCCCTGGCTTCAGAATTGGCGAGGAGTGCGTGCGCCTTCCACCATGATACACGAGCAGTTGGGCGACCTGTCGGACGACAAATAATTGTATATGATTGGGACATATTAAAAACTAGTACAAATCAAATCAAATCAAATCAAATCAAAAATCATTTATTCTGCATATACCAGTAAACGGCACTTACAAAACGTCAATATCAACAATATTTTATCAAATGCAAATGGACCACCGGTTCGAAACGCGGCTCCAACCTGAGAAGACTCCGGCAAGAAACTCAGCGGGCTTTTCTTTTTTTTTTGGTCTATTTACAATAGTTTACTTAGTCTAGATACATAATTTCGCTGAGTAGCAAGTGGAGTGAACAGCTCATTTCCAGGCTTGTTTATCATCCAATAAATAATCCTGGATTTTATAATAAGCTTTTTGACATAACTTATTTATTACTAAATTTTTAAACTTATTGATGGACAAATCCCTAATTTCATTAGGGAGCTTATTAAAAAAGCGTATACAATTACCCTGGAAACATTAATATACAATGCTTTTTGGAGGTATATGGATGAGGATCTGGGTGTGGCTATAGGGTGTATGGATGAGGCTCTGGTGAAAGCTAGCAAGCAAGGAGGACGGAAGACAGTGGTTACCTTAAAAGTTGAATTAACCAAACTAAAAGAAAGGGAAGGATGAGGCGTACCATGGTTGTAGGATTGAATAACTCAGATGTAACTAAGAACTACGTTAATAATGAAGATGAAAATAAAACCGCGGTAGCCTAGTGGTATGGATAATGGACTGCTGAGACGAGTTCTCGGCTTTGATCCCAGGTTTACCACGGCACACACCAATGACTGCGATGCTTTTCGAAGTTATGTGTGTATTTATCGCAGGTTTATACGTGTCCGGTTAATGGCAATAGGCTCGCCACCTGAGAAATGTGGGTGCTAGCACCTTTGCCTACCCCTTCGGGGATATAGGCGTGAGTTTATGTTACAGTCAACTAAAAAAATGGTGGTATTATTATAGCCTCCCGTGCTCGTCTATAATTGAATTAAAAAATAATAAATAGCGTTTCAAGGTTTAATCAAAGAACAAATTGGTCAAATTATACTAAGCAGCAAGGGGTGAATATGTATATTGAAGGTGGTGAATTAGGGTGTGAATAAAAAACTTTTAGAACAATAGCATGTACCCTTGTCAAATTGGGGTAAGGGGAGGTTTGTGTGGGGTTTAAGTTACAGAAGCGACAGTTATATTTCAGTATGGGGTTTAAATTGAGCGTTACTTAAACCCAGGGTTTTCTACCGAGGAATATATTCTCCAAATTCAATTTAAAATCAAGTGGTGAGCAGGACTTATGGGTAGAGCTAACAAAATGATTAGTTTCGTTTCATGAATCATTTACAGAAATTTTGTCTAATTGGACTAAACTACATGGAGATTCTCGTGGACCATCTTGGATAACAGGAGTATTAATATTGTTATTATTTGATCATGGGATTCAGAGGTAAGATAATGTCGCACCCCGGCAGACCCGGGGATATCTCTTGGAGATGATCCTCTTCCCCTAATGTGGGAACCATGGTATCCCTATTTAGCCTCCGAATACCTCCGAATATGGGGAGGCGCACTTTGCACCGTGGTCGTCGTGGCCTGCTTCTACTAAGGTGACTACATCTATTTCTTTTTTCTTTAAATCAAAGCATTCAACAATCGCTTATCAATTAGACCACAACCAAAATTCTCGTGCGTGGCTCGGACGTTTTTCGTTAAATCGCCGCACGTGACGTTTGATACAGGGTGTGAACATTTCAGACGCAGCCAACACGGTAAGAGGAAAAAGTGTTGGCAACATTCTGTAGCTGGTCGATGAGAGATGTAACGAAGGGTCGACCATATAACCGCATTCGTATAGCAATTCCGTTTTCATCCGTTCCGTTCTTTGTTTGATTAGGATCGGGAAGCAATCTAGTTACGGAGAACTGCGGTTTTGCTGTTGCTTTTAAGTCTAGATAACAAGGTTAGAAAGTTAGAATAGGATGGTGAAGGGTTAAGACCTAAATGTGAAAAAGATAGAAGAAAAGCAACTTGTAGTAATTGGAATGGATGGGACTTTTGTGTTTCATAATTTTATACAGAAATTATTGAGGAGTTATTGATACTAATGTCCAATTCCAGATTGCCTGAAAGAGATCGCTTATAGAGATCAGCAGCGATTTTCCGAGCAATAAATTCAAAAATTTAATTATTATTTTTTTGCCAAAAAGCATATTACAAAGTCCAGGATTATTTATATGATAAACAAGCCTGGAAATGAGCTGTTCACTCAACTTACTACTCAAGAAAATTTCTGTATCTAGATTAAGTAAATGTTTGTCAATAGACAAAAAAAAAGAAAAGCCCAGTGAGTTTCTTGCTAAAATCCACTTAGGCCGATGCGGTGCCGAATCAAACCAGTGGTAGTCCATTTGCTCACTAACTTATAAAATATTGTTAATAGTGACATTTTGTGTGTTCCGTTTCACTAAACGTAACGTGTAGGTAGACCACTGTCTATACAGAATAAATGATTTTTGAATATTGAATTTCAGAATACCCTTCTTACCTCCAACAGCAATACACGTAAGATTAACCTCAGTCCCTTCATCATAGGGCCCAAGGACTCCACGGATCTCGTTGCCTTCATGGTTCAGGATGATCAGCCGCTCCGGAGGTACTAGAAAGATGAAACAGGAATATAAGAGATTTTTTTAAATCGATATAGAATTTGAAAATGTCTACACGGGACTTAAATAGTGGAAAATACTCTTAGCACTTTAGCTAATAGACTAGGCCACGTCCAATTCATTTGACATAACATAACATTAACCCACGCCTATATCCCCGAAGGGGTAGGCAGAGGTGCTAACATCCACATTTCGCCAGTTTATGTTTAGGTCCCAAATGTGTGTCCTAATAGGTGGCGAGCCTATTGCCATTAACCGGGCACTTATAAACCTGCTATAAATACACACATAACTTCGAAAAGCATCGAAGTCATTGGTGTGTGCCATGGTAAAATCTAGCATCGAACCCGAGACATCGTTTCAGCAGTCCATTACCCATACCACTAGGCTACCGCGGTAATTCATTCATTTGAAATCTTATGAACTATCGGACAAAATGAACTAGTTTTCACTCCACCCAATTAATTTCAATAAATGTTGAGGCATTAATATGCAAATTTTTCAAGTCGGTTTAAAATGGGAATCATGATTGTCTAGACGGGGTTTGAACCAGTCACTTACAAGTAGAGTTACTAAACCATGTCTAGACCATTCGAAAATCTCTGTAGGGAGGAACTTGCCCAGTCGGACTGCTCAATTATATTGGGCGATACTGTCGTGTCCTACTTCTATTAACTTATAGGGCAGACAAGCACACGCCCCCTGCAAACTCGTGGCCTATGGACGAGTGCAATACCAGGTGCGTCACACATGTGCTACTGATTCTGTAGGAAAGCTTCTAACGTTTTCTAAACTAGCACCTTTCACAAGTTGCAAACCTATTCTGTAAGAAATGAAGTATAAAAATAACATTATACCGCGTCTACACTTACCTACATAACACCAATTTACCGTGACCGTGTCAGAAGTGCGTGTCCGTCGCGTATTCATCTATCGGATAGCTAAGCTTAAATGAAACCATCGATCGACTGGTGGCCGTGTCAGCACAACTCTTGTTTGTGTGCACATGTGCCACAAGTTGTTACGTCCACACTTATGGTTGTCTTGATGCCACGCTGTCCGGTCCGCTGTTCATGTCTCAAGTGTTTACGCACCTTTAGATATTTTTCTCGCATGTACTTAACGATGTGTCCCGATTGACACATCTATGGCAGTTAAGCCGTCGTTACGGGTAGTTGGAGCCCTCAAAAGTCCAACCAGTCTAACTTGGAACTTTGATATCACCATTGGCCATTAGACCATTGGTTGTGGAGGTCAGATGGCAGTCGCTTCACGGAAAATATCGAAGTTCAGCCGCATCACAGTTAGACTGGAAAGCCGACCCCAACTGAGTTGGGGAAAGGTTCAGGGAATGATGATGTTTTTAACGATGTGTGAATAAGTTTGAACTTAAATGAATTAGTAACAGTGATTACTTACTGAGTACAGTGAGGTTAAGCCTTGTGTTCTTCGTAGGTGACTTAATGAAGTCCACTCGACATCTGTATTGCCCGCTGTCCTCAGGCCTGTAAAAATACATTCTGTTAGATACATTTCAACTCTAAGTAATGATTTTGTTTCAATATAAATAGGTTACTTTATATTGAAAGTAAAAAAATAAATAATTCATACGTTTCGAAAACACGAGGGAGTGCTTCACGAGTTAAAGGTCCCCCGACACGACAACGCATGAATTATACATTATTTACTTTTTGAAGGTAATTTTTGTGACGGCGGTTTTTTAAATTTTCAATTTAATTTTACACTGGTCTGGTATGCGTATGCCTAAGGGAGCGCTTTCATTCGTTTCGGTTCTGATTGGTATACGAACATCTATAACAGTCGTTACGGGAGCCCTTAAAGGTCCAACAATTGGTCAAATTCTAGTACTTCGATATCGCCTATACCTATGGGTTGTGGAGGCCATATGGCAGTGTCACAGAAAATATTAAAGTTGAGTCACAACGCAGTGAGAGTGAAAAAAACGAATTCCGGAAGCCAAAGCAACAGCTTTGGATGCGTCCGGGATTAAAGCAAGGATGATAATAATAAATATGTTACTTTATCAATAAATTATCATCATCATCACCCTTGCGTGAGTCTCGGTCGCATTCGAATCTGTCACCTAGGAGTGCGTTGTCCACTTTTTCGAGTCTCTGTCACCAAAGCACAAAATTTTAACTAACATAACATAAACTCACGCCTATACCCCCGAAGGGGTAGGCAAAGGTGCTAGCACCCACATTTCCCCAGTTTATATTTAAATCCCAATGTAATAGGTGGCGAGCCTATTGCCATTAACCAGGCACTTATAAACCGGCGATAAATACACACATAACTTCGAAAAGCATCAAAAAGTCTTTGTGTGTGCCATGGTAAAACCTAGGATCGAACCCTAAACCTCGTCTCAGCAGTCCATTTACCCATACCACTAGGCTGCCGCGGTATTTTGAACTAAGCTAAGTAAAAACATTTAAATCTTTTACAAAACTATCCCATCGATAAACCAACTGAGACATAAAACACGGAATCGATTCAATCGATTACAATCCTGTCATCGCTATCGAGCGATATCTCGCATCGATTCAATAAATTTTCCAAACGATTTTCAAATAAAATTTATCGTCGCAACTAATCGGTGTACGTATGGGAGCGATGTATAAAAACGTTTCGATATTGCCGTGCCAATCTATTCTATCGAGAATTGTCTGTGAAAAATTCTAAATAGATTTATGAAGTTTGTTAGAGTGATTTCATCCTCATAATTGACTTTAACGATCGATGCAATAAAAGTACAGGGTGCAAGTTTTACAGATTTTAGTCGGTTCGATTAACGGGTGCGGCAAGCGAATTTTTAAAAATTATTAAACGCAGTTTTCTTTCTTTTCAAATGCACCTAAAGGAATGTTATCAACAATCATTCCAACTAGATTAGTGAATAAAGTGTTACAAATAAAAATAAAATAAGTGTTAAAAATAAAATAAGACTTGCCATAAAATCCTAGTTACCATGTCATGAAATACCTTTAAAAACGAGAACTCTATTACTAAGGCCCGTATTCTTGAATCCTGCACAAGAACAGATTGCATGATCATTAATCATTTTTACGTCAATTTTGAACAAAGTTTCAACAAAATATATGTTTCGTTTTTCAATTTATTTTCCATAAAATGCCTTGATTACAACGCATAAAAACCTCCAAAGCCTTTGTTATTAAGTAGTATGTACTTAATAGTAAAAATAACCGCGGTAGCCTAGTGGTATGGGTAATGGACTGCTGAGACGAGGTCTCGGGTTCGATCCCAGGTTACTATGGCACACACCAATGACTTTTCGAGGGTTTTCGAAGTTATATGTGTAGGTATTTATCGCAGGTTTATAAGTGCCCGGTTAATGGCAATAGGTTCGCCACCTATTACATTGGGACTGAAACATAAACTGGCGAAATGTGGGTGCTAGCACCTCTGCCTATCCCTTAGGCGTGAGTTTATGAGTTTATGTTATGTATGTACCTAAATACATCAATAATTGTACCTAATTTCGTGTTATATTTTTAGGTGTTAAGTTAAGCCGTTACCGGTTGCCATACGAAAATTTGTCAGTTGTTGAAGCCCTCAAAAGCACGACTAGTCTATCTACATAACTTCGATATTGCCAATTTGGTTGCGTAGGTCCGATAGCAGTCGCTTTACGGAAAATATCAAAGTTCAGCCGCATCGTAGTTAGACTAGAAAGCTGACCCCAACTGAGTTGGGAATAGGCACAGGGAATGATGATAATGACGATTTTGGTGTTAATATTTTTATTATTATATTATGCGAATAGTGGAACAAAATTAGCTATTAATTAAAAAGTGTAAACGGGAACGGCTGACTCACACGACAATTGTCTATGATTTTTAATAATGTAACAAGAAAAACCGATTCATAATCACTACTCAAATCGACTCAAAGAAAAGTTCATCACACATAAGTAAAGATTTTCACCCATAAAATGATCTATACTTGAGTAAGATTCCAGAATACGGGTCTAAGACTCCGTTATTTATCTGTCTGTCATAGTTCTCTCATAAACCGTGGTAGACTGATTTCACAGATGATGTATTCCTATGTCTGATGTAATTAATGGGGTAATTCCACACACGCATAACCCTTGCTGAGACTCACGATCAACAGCAGTGACTCAGGAAAACACTGAGTATAAAACTCAGGGGTTGCTTCGGAGAAATAAATTGAATCAAAACCCACGTCAAACATTAAATAGATTGGAGAACTTTGGAGAACTTAGACACATTATTAATCTATTTTTCTCCTTAGTAAACGGAATACACTAAAATAACTAGGTTAGCTACTTATAAATTCATTAAGTCATACAAAAAAGTACAAAAAAAGTTACACTCGCCCATAGGCCACGGCTAACCATCAGGTGGGCCGCGTGCTTGTCTGCGACCGAAGTTGTATGAAAAAAAAAAGCTTCTAGCGATAGCCCATTGTATATTCAGTTATTCACGTAGATATATAAGTATGTTTTGTAAGCAAGACAGCATTGTTTGTAGAAGGTGCAGCGGGAACGGGATTAGGAATACACGTGAAAATTTAAGAAAATGAATAAAAGTTGCACTGTTAACGGTAGCAAAAATACACGCTGAGTGTTTTGAATAAAAGGTGCAGTGAGAACGGAATCTGAATACCAAGAATGCGGAACAAAATATGGTCTTGAATTATTCATGCGAGTCCAGACAAGATTTAAAAGGTGATCAAATATGTAAATGCTCGGAATGAAGCAGCGGGAACGTGATCAGAACTCCACCCGGGCGGAGCCGCGGGCAGCAGCTAGTATAAAATAAATAAGATTACATACACTTCCCACACGTTTCATTCGAATAACAAACCAAACATTTTCAATATATAATCGATTCAAACAACGATAAACAAACATATCGAGTTGTTTACACAAACTGAGTGCTTTAACGATCGTGTTCTAAACTTGATATCGATATCGATACTAATCGCAACGAGTGTAACGCGATACTTACGTAAACAGTTACAGAAAGATAAATATATATATGTATAGAAGATAAATATATATATGTATATAAGATAAATATATATTCGCTGTATACAGTAAAAGCTTGGATAGATGAGCCTCAATGTGCAATATAACTAGGCCACATATACTCTAGCCGTGGTAGCCTAGTGGTATGGGTAATGGACTGCTGAGACGAGGTCTCGGTTTCGATCCTAGGTTTTACCATGACACACGCCAATGACTTTTCGATGCTTTTCGAAGCTATGTGTGTATTTATTGCAGGTTTATAAGTGCCCGGTTAATGGCAATAGGCTCGCCACTTATTACATTGGGACCTAAACATAAACTGGCGAAATGTGGCTGCTAGCACCTCTGTCTACCACTTCGAGGATGTAGGCGTGAGTTCATGTTATGTTACATAAATACTCTTTACTCTTTGATTTTTGATTACACCCAGACCAATGCAAATATTCAAGCACACAAATATTTGCACGGAGCGAATCGAACCCGCGCCTCCTGCGTTGCAGTCGCGTTTACTACCGCTACGCCCGCGCCACGGAGGTCGTCAAAATTGCCGGTCGTCCTTAATTACCGGAGGTGAGATTATACAAGACATATCTCTCGCACACACTGCACTGACAGAACAGAAACTCTCTTAATCTTCACCTTTCCTTCTCCCTTCACCCCACTACATGGTCAGCAACACGGGTGCGACGCCTCGGGTGTTGCAAACGTCCATAGGCCTCGTTAACCTTCTTTCCATCAGGTAGGCCATGTGTTTGTCTGCCACTGGTCTTGTGGCATTAAAAGAAATAGACGAAAGGTAGGCATAGGGTGTTTATTAAACCTTTATTAAACACCCGCATGTCACTAACTATGATTTCGGTTCAACGTAATAAGGGGAGAGCCTATTGCCGCCAATCGGGCACTTTGTAAATAAATGGGTATTCTACTTGCCATGCGGTGTAAATCGCAAGACAGATAATTACGTGACGCACAAGTAGGTACTACCAATTAACGTCTTGAAGAGTATCAGACAAGCAAGCAGAGAAGCAAAGTTCATTTATTTCTTAAATGAATTTTAACTAACAACAAAACTACTCCACCCAAAAACATGACCTAAAAACCATTAAGTGTCGCATGCCCCTTAAGAAGCGAATAACATTATACGGGTGAAAAAAACATGTCATTAGTTGTATGAGCGCCATATTGCGACGCTATTGTATAACGCTTAATTAATATCGTGCGCTATGCCGATAAAGCCGGGTGTACAACGGAGGGGACTCTATTAGATTTTTAGATTGTGTTTCCTGTTATGTAGGGAGGTAGTTAATGCAAATTAGAATGGTTTGAAAGAGAGTACTGGGGCAATATGGACTTGGGAGGTATAAGAATTGTCATTTTTTTTTTGGGATTTTATGACATAGTTGTACCGCGGAAGCCTAGTGGTATGGATAATGGACTGCTGAGACGAGGTCTCAGGTTCAATACCAGGTTTTACCATGGCACACACCAATGACTTTTCGATGCTTTTCGAAGTTATGTGTGTATTTATCGCAGGTTTTATAAGTGCCCGGCTAATGGCAATAGGGTCGCCACCTATTACATTGGGACCTAAACATAAACTGGCGAAATGTGGGTGGTAGCACCTCTACCTACACCTTCGGGGATATAGGCGTGAGTTTTATGTTAAGTATCAAGTCTCTGTATCCTGAATCTGTCCCAATTTTTCACGAATACCCTTGAGCTTTTGCAGAAGCGTAGAGATGTTGGTCCCTGGCAGTATTTTACCGTCTCTACCGTGGTAAGTGCTCTGATGAGCTGTACCAATTAATTCCACTCTCTCCTTTCCTACACAGGACAACACGTGCAGGGCTTAGATGTCATCTGCATACGATGCAGAATATTCAATAAAGAACGGTTCGGTGAGTCTTTCCTCTGCCGCATCATTAAGTCTTGGAAATACTTACCAGCACACGTGTTTCCTTCTTCCTACAGTCCCGGGTCCTTTAAGCGGGGCGTGAAAAAGCATTTCATGACGCTGTCAAGCAGAGCGCCAGCATTGTAACACTCGTGTTTGACACTTTGCCTTAAGCTTACCATTAGGCGAAGTGTAGTCATACTGACGTGTCTTATATCAAATAAAAATCTTCTAACTCAAAAAGATATATATATATTGGGGGAGGGAGGAGGGTTCTCGCTCACCCGCGGTTCAACATTACAACAATATATATTGGAATGTCAAATCACCCTCTTCAAAGTAAGAAAAACTGAAAAATCTTACCAGAGAGGAGATTTTTTTTTTTCATACTACGTAGGTGGCAGACAAGCACACGGCCCACCTGATGGAAAGCGGCCACCGTGGCCTATGAACGTGTGCAACACTAAGGGTGTCACACACGCGCTGCCCACCCTGAAGGGAAAGGGGGAGAGCTGGGAAGGGGTGGGGAAGCTAGGAAGGCAAGGGAAAGGAGGGGTATAGTGAGCTCTGGCTACCCTACTTACCGGAGGGAACACAACACGATGTTCGCAGTATTCCGCTAGGGCCCTCCTCCCTCCCCCAATATATATCTTTTTGTACCAATATATATCTTGATGTTTCTTCTAACTCACCTTAACTTCGTTAGTACCAGTACAGCGGGTCTGGTGTCACTTCTGAAGGTGGCCCTCACACCAAGTGTGGCATCAGACCAGTGAGACGTGACACCTTCACGCGTATCGAGTCTGTGGACAAATGAGCTCAATTAAAATGGTTTAATATTTAATAGGCTGATTACACTAGAATTATTCCTACATACATACATTATCATGCTCACTGTAATACCCGAAGAGGTGTATTAAACAGCCACATTTCGCCAACCATCATTTTCGGTTCCACGTAATAGGGGGCGAACCTATTGCCGCCAATCGGGCACTTTAAAATTACTATTGGGGTGGGGGCTACCCCCACCCCAATAGTCTCTTCTCAGAACTACCAAACCAGCGAAAGAAACATTTTCAAATGGTTCATTTTTGACAAATATAATTGTAAAACTTTGACATTCATATGTGCTCTTTATGTGCCTAAACAAAATTGATTCTTTAAGTTCTCAAAGTTGTGGCAACGCGTACTCCAGTTAGCTTGTAACCACGGCTAGTGCAACCTGGCCGAAACGTCAAGCCAATCATAAGGTAAATTATTTTAGTAACTTGTTACTATGATCTCGTGTATACCCGGATTTCGCTAACTTAGATTCAAACGTATATTCAAATACTGAAGAACTATGTCTCTGAAGACGCTACAATCAATGAAATTTCAACAGTGTCTATAAAGTTTTTTTTTTTTTATAATATCACGCCTATATCTCCGAAGGGGTAGGCAGAGGTGCTAGCACCCACGTTTCGCCAGTTTATGTTTAGGTCCCAATGTAATGTGGTGGCGAGCCTATTGCCATTAACCGGGCACTTATAAACCTGCGATAAATACACACATAACTTCGAAAAGCATCGCAGTCATTGGTGTGTGCCATGGTAAACCTGGGATCGAACCCGAGACCTCGTCTCAGCAGTCCATTACCCATATTACTAGGCTACCGCGGTCTTTAAAGTATTTTGAAATAAGAACTAATTGGTCATAGATATAGCAATCCAGGCCAAGCAATAGTGATTCCCATGCTTAAATAAAAAAAAACATCGTTTGAATTCTATAACGTTATTGCTTTAACTAAATATACAGCCACTGAAATAACATAACAACTACAATAATAGCTGTTAAATAACCGTTGATGATTCGTTTAGTTATCTGTGGAGCAACCACAAACAAGCCGACACACTATTAGTTATAAAAAGAAAAAAATATGACCGAGAAATCATTATGGTAATGTTAGTTGAAGAATGTAATATTTAGTATACGTTACACCAATGGGTTACGTCATTTTAACTATGATACCTATATTTTGCTTCGTTTTACGAAAATATTATATAGATATTTGATATTGAATATTTATAAAACAAGATGTTTTTATTCTCGTCTCGTCAATACTATTCTTTAGATGAGCGCCAATCGTGCCCCTCTAGACAAGTGGCAATACGTTTGGAGAATATAATGTTATATCTATGTATGGGATTGACATACGTTGACTCATGTCATAATATCAAAATACGTGTCAATCCCATCACATTAAACATTGCATTCTACAAAAGAACTACCTTTCCAAAATTTAGTTTATATTGACTTTTTTAGAATCTAAGTCTAAGGCTATACGAATATATTTAAATCTGCTTAATATAATTTTCATTTCCCTAGACTGGCCACTGCAAAACTGCTTAGTATAAAAACGGATAATTGTTTTCACACATAACAATACCAAGTAGATCTACCCAGTGTGAAAACTGTTGTTATAAACTTTACTTTATTATTACCTACCTAATTATGAATACGCAATATACATTTTTATGGACTAAACTTTTGCCTGTAAAAGCTTTCATAAAGGGAACATTTTAATTAAACATTTATGTGACATGCACATGAATAAATAAAACGTAAGTAGTTACAAAGGTTAACATTTAACCTACTCATTAAAAGTCAACCAAGCACTAAACTATATTAAAGGCGCAATTTTAGTATTCGCTGTAATTAAATTTTAAAGTTATTTCTATGCATGTATTAAGGGCCTAAAAACAATTACTTTTCAAATGAATATTCAAGAATGTTGTGCTAGTTAGCAAAGCGCTAAAAACGTTATGTAGTGGTGTAAGCTAGAGCTGTTTTAAATTTTTAAATTTTGATTTCGAACAGTCATACCATAATAGTTGATATAAAATATTCAGAATAATAGTTTTTATAACTTATAACTAATATAAATTTCAACAAATCGTTTCTTAAATAGATAACTATTAAAGATATTTATTTAAAAAGCAATAAACTTTATACTTTATTATTAACTTTTTAGATATTAGTATTTCTGAATTGAATATATCATAGGGAGTTTGTTTGTAACATTAGTGAAAAAAAAATACATTGCAATTTATGCCATTTTGGAAACTGAATGAAATAAGTGCAGTACAAGATTGACGAAGTAGAATTCGCTTGGAAAATTATAATCAAATCTATAACATTACAATTCTATCTACCGAGTTAAATTATTGACAACTTTTTTAAAACAGGCAATCAAAGGTGTGATTTACTTAGTCGACTGCAGACCACAGGAGCCGATACAAAATATTATGCTATAGATATGAATGTGGTAATATTATTTAATAAGTTTATTCAGTGCCGCTTCTCAATATTGCCGTGCCGTTTGTCTGGCTAGACGGCTAGACGGGGACACCGTAGTCCTTACACTCGAAGGAAGTCATCTCGGTAGAGAAGGCCCCGGATCTGCAGGGAGACATATTCACTACTATCTCACCTCCGATAGCTAAAGACCCAAAGACAAGGTGCGTTTTAGTTGTTTCGAGTCCGACATAACTTCTTTCACTGGGTCCGGTGAAATGGGTATCCGAGGGAACTTTGCGTCTCTTCTAATTTATTTACAATCTTCATGGAGTCCATCAGAGTCAAATTGACAAGTGTCTATTATTTATTATTTACTGAAGGGGAAAAATACACGAATTGCCAGCGCTCGCTTGACATTAGTAGAATTGTCGATATCGACATCGCTCGTCATATTTTAAAAATAGAATAGAATATTCGTGGGGATTTTTCAAACGAAAAAAAAAGACTTCAGCAAACAATTTCAAACTGTATAAAAGGCTTTAGTCGTTAAATTCACACAAAACTATCGAATAAATCAAACCTCCTAATTGTTACTCCATATAGAAATCTAAACCTTTAACTAATTAATCGTACGCATAACGTACCGCTTCACATCACATACCCGAAGTCCGTTAACCCTCAAATGACAAGGCACGGACTCACCCAAATCACTCGATCACGATTCAGCTTATAGATGGGTCTTTGGTGAGCCGCGGGAAACCGGCGACAACATCCACTGGGGATCTAAATTGACAGATTATAAGGATTAATGTTTGACTTAGATTGCCGCGGCCATGTCTACAGCCAACAGGTTTGTTTTTGGTAGCTTTGTTTTAAGAGTTTTAATTAAGATGTACCTGAGTGACCGAGGTTTGTTTTTGTTTTTAACGACATCTTGTTGAGGTTACTACTTGTTTTACTAGTTTACTGTTGAGGTACTAGTTGTTGTTTGTATCGTAATCATAGAGTATACAAAGTGAATATTTCATAAAGTATTTCATGAGGAATAGCGAAAAATGCTCAAAGTAGTCACGAGTTCGATTTTGATGTAAATTAAAACCTCATCATTAGATTTTTGAAAAATCAATAATCCTAGCAGGGAATCGAATCCGTTGATTTTGAAAAAAAAAACCACATCCTTTATTATTACAACATACGATAGTGTCATAATGTCGATGTTAAGGAAAATTTGGAATTCTAATGAAATTCATATGACCGGTAGATTAGTGGTTAAAAGGTCGGCCTTACGATGAGGATCTCGGTTGGAATCCTGGCTGACTACTACCGACGTGTACCCAATACAAGACTTAGCTTAGCTGTAAGGGTTAATAATTCCAATGGCTATTATTTATTTTAAATAGCGTTTAAAAATGTTTTGTGGAGGATAGCAAAGCAAAACCTTGGAATAGTAAAGTACGCACGAAAGGTTTCGTACTGTTCTGGTTTTTATATTTGTTGTTATAACGACAATAGAAATAAATCATCTGTTAAATATATCACCCGTAAAAATTTCAAATGCCTAGATTTCACAGCTCGTGAGATACGGCCTGCTAACAGACAGACAGACAGCGAAATCTTAGTAACAGAATGCCGTTTTTTCCTAAAAACTAGAGTAATTTTCAATTTTAACTGAGAAATATTACTCGTACTTGTCAATAAAAGTAGCATGACCCATATATTGCAGCAATCCATTAGTTTTTGGCACCGCGAACACATTAGGTACATGAAAACAAACAAATGGCTTCCTGTGTGTGCTCGTAATGTCCAAACTTTTTATTGTTTTCTTTCAAATTTCAATTCCGTTTTATGTACTTTTGAGTTCAATTTATGAGGCGTACGTAATGGGGGAACTGTTTTGTTTACATATGGGGCGAATGTGGGTCTAAAGTTTAAACTTTATTATGTGGCCGGTGAAAGTTTATGCGGATGTTAGACATTGGAAAAAACTGTTGGCAGGAGAAGGGTTAATAAAATTTTGCAATGACTTCAAGATAACCGATACTGCAAGATAACCGTTAGAACAAAAATTGTGTAACGGTATCCTATCCTGGATGAGGCGGGAATGAAATTTGAATTTCGAATTTGGAATTTAGAACGCTGAAAGCCCATAATAAAGTTATAAGAATGTCTAGTAAGACAAAGTGAGCGTACTTATTATTGTTAAAAAAATTTTATATTGAATTTATTATTACGTATAATATATTTATTTATGTTGTGTTTCCAGCGGTGAGGTAGCCAGAGCTCACTGGAGTGATTTAGTGTTGTCAGTGGGAAGACCAAGAAACCCTTCTTTGTCTTCTGCACTGACAGCACACATAGTCTCTTAACCTCTTCCCCTCCCCCTTCCCTTTCCCACCCTCTTCTCTATATGGTTGGCAGTACGAATGTGACGCCCCTGGTGTTGCAAACGTCCATAGGCCACGATAACTATTTTCATCAGGTGAGCCGCGGGCTTGGCTTAAAGGTATAAAAAAATTTCAGGACCTCAGACATCTAAATTATGAATAAGTAATGTTAAAAATTAAAGCATGCATATCAAAACATGTGAAGAAATTCGATTACAAACCACAACATCTTATTTGTTATGAATGGAATATTTTTACATTCTAAGCTGAAATTATTCCAGACGTAGTTACACTGTTGGAATCACAAGAATTTAAACACCACCGCGGAATAATATCGATAGAAATATCTTGAAAAGTTAAAAGCTAAGGCATTAAAATAATAATTGTTTTCTTCAAAATAGATGGCGTCTATTTCCATTGTCAATTGCGAGACGGTATGAGAAAGTCAAATAAACACATACACACAACATTTCTAACTACCCGGACCCGCTTAGTCCTCTCGAGACCATGGGTTCCGAAACGTTGGGCTAAATATACAAATAATTTATTTGTATTTCACAATTAGACCCGTTTTGTCATAATTATGTGTGTAAATCGTGTAAGTTTAAAACAATAAACCAGTTAGGTTACAAAAAAACACTTGTACTGAAATTTTTGAAAAGCAATTAGTATGTTGACTGTTCAAATCAAATTTTGATAGGATAATGCTTCGACGGGATTTGAATCAACACACATTTGAACAATCTGTATGGGAAAGATCGCGGATTCGAATCCCGTCGAAGCACACATTTTTTCCTATCTAAAATACTTACAATGCAGTATAACATTATCAATAAAGGTATAAGTAAACTGTAAACACGTAGGTGGTGTTTTCACGTTATCCGTGGGGATTTTTCACACTATCTAAAAAAAACAAATAAGGTGGTGTTCTCACGTAGCCCTCAGTGTGCACGAGAGTTCACCGTGAAAGTTGGCTATGTTAGCCATCTTGGAGCGCATTAGCGCCGAGCCGACTAGGAATCAAAGTGGTCGCCATGGCCATAATCGATCGGAGGTATCATCGTCATCATCAAATAATCTGTAGACGAGCACATTGCAAGGTTAGGAAATATTAACTAAGGCAGATAGATAGTCATAGGATAGATTCTTGATAGGAACATTGAGCAACCCCCCCTAATTTGGAGTGCACGTAAAACCATTTGTACCGGTTGCCATATGAATATCTACGGCAGTCAGTAGTTGAAACCCGATAACTATTCCAATTACACAATTTTAATACCACCAGTGGAACTGGAGTCAGATGCTTCACAGTAAATGTCAAAATGTCGAATTTTGAAATATCCCGTGAGTTACGAAATTAGACTGTAAAGCCGACCCCAACTGAGTTGGGCAAGGGCTCAAAGGATAAACGTGAATTCTAATTAAAAATGACGTCCTCAATACTGCGTGATGGAAACGCACACCAAATTATAACAACTAAGCGCTCTGCTGAGCAGGAAATACTTCGGCGCATTTGATCTGAACCAGGTCAGCGTAGGATTATGGTGATCTGGTGATAAGCTGGGTTTAACTTAACCATGAAATTTGACGGCTTGTGGTTAAAATTTCAATAATTCTAAATTGACATTGTACTTTGTATAAAAAGTTGCTTTATTAATTATTTTTAACCAGCTGTTGCCCGCGGCTCCGCCCGCGTGGACTGTTGATCCCGTTCCCGCTGCTCCATTCCGAGCATTTTCATATTTGTTCACCTTTTTAACCTTGTCTGGACTTCCACAAATAATTCAAGATCAAAATTAGCCAAATCGGTCAAGCCGTTCTCGAGTTTTAGCGAGACTAACGAACACCAATTCATTTTTATATTATATAGAAGATTTTTTATTTTCTTTTAGGTTGCGGTAGCCTTGTGGTATGGGTAATGAGTGCTGAGACGAGGTCTCGGGTTCGATCCCAGGTTTTACAATGGCACACACCAATGACATTTCGATGCTTTTCGTAGTTATTTGTGTATTTATTGCAGGTTTATAAGTGCCCGGTTAATGGCAATAGGTTCGCCACCTATTGGGACCTAAAGATAAACTAGCGAAATGTGGGTGCTAGCACCTCTGCCTACCCCTTCGGAGACATAGGCGTGGAAGGGGCAAGTAGAGCATGTCTACCTATTCCCAGACTTTCTTGGACCGCGAAAATCATTACGGGTGGGCAGGTGTGGAAACAAAGGTGCAGTGGGCACGGGTACTAAATACATGCAGAAAAAATATGGCCGTCAACTAGTGAAAAATATACTCACGTATATATAGGTGTGTCGTGGCCCTGCTTGTACCAAATAACAAGCCCCATGTGGTCATCCGGCAGCGCTGGAGTGACGTCACACGGCAGTTCCACTCCACCTCCAGTTGGAGCATGCAGAGACTCGATGGAAGCTGTAAAGAAAAGATTAAAGTTAAGCCTCACGACGTAAAAATTTATTGATAGGGGAAAAATTTTATGGGTCATATTCATCATCATCTTGGAGGGGACGTAGTAAGCCTTCCGGACGAGCGAAACCTATGCTCGGGTCCTCTCCGTGATTAGCGGAGCTGCCGTGTAACAAATTACTACACCACGATGGCATCTCAAAAATGCCGTCGATTCGACAGAAGAAGATCATTATCCTTGCGTTGATCCTGGTCGCATCTAAAGCTGTTACCTCGCAGGCCTGGTCTACTTTTAGTCTAACTACGTCGCGGCTGAACTTCAATATTTTCTGGGAAGCAACTGCCATTGGGCTCCACAATCGTATGGATTGTGGAGCCCAATGGCAGGCGGGTCGGTCGCGTCGTGTTGGATTATTATTTATTTATTGCTAACTGATTAAATCTAATAATGTATTGCAGACAGGTGAATATCGTCGGATAGTAGCGGCTGGCCGCATGTCTATTTGAGAACATAATGACTGATAATCGTATTCAATGTATCGCGTAGTTTTAAAGATCCGTACATAACCCAAGCGACTAAAATATGAGGATCTTCAAAAAGAGCATTAGAAGATTTCTACAGAATAGGCAGCACGAGTGTAACGCCCCTGGAGTTGAAAACGTCCGTAGGCGACGGTGACCGCTGTCCATCAGGTGAGCCATGTGCTTGTCTGCCGCCTAAGTGGTATAAAAAACATAAAGGCAAACTGTTGGAAGCTACTTTGATTTTTTACTAACATTGATGAGATCTGAGAGTATGACTCAAAACACTAATATTGACATAAAAGCAATATTAAAACCGCGTAACCATTACAGTCCTCCGCCTACCGCGCAGTTAACACCTAAGTTATTTTGCTCCAAAGTTTTTATCAATATTTCGTGTTAAACTAAATATTTTAATTAGTATTCGGCAAATAACGTAAAGCGTAATATATATTATTGACTTTTAGACTATTGATGAAGTAATTAGTGATGTTTATTAGTGTTTATTAGTGAATATTCATATGGACTTTAAAATTTTAACAAGAAAGTTACCCTCATATAGTGGCTGCCGAAAGTGTTTTACGAATACGCGTAAGTAACGTTCTGTGCACGGCGCTTACGACGTTGTTCTCGCGACCTATCCTTATTATCTTGGAAGATACGGTTGCAACTTGCAAGTTTGTTTACATTCATTGGCGCGGAAGAATCTAAGCAACATAATAATATTCTACTTACATGAACTACGTGAATACACGGAACAAAAGGATGATAATATAATTTATAATTGCGGTTCTAACTTCGATAAGTGCCAATTGTTTTAACTAGGCAGTTGTTTGATATACCTACCTACTCTTTAACAATTTTTCTTCACCTAAGATGCTTTGCCATGGCTGTAAATCAAAACTTAAAGCCAGAAAGTACCTATTATGCAATACTTGCAAATCTGAATACTGCTTTGAATGCTTAAATATATCAAACGATGCAGGTACGGGGCTTACTAAGGCAGAATTAGCATCGATGTGCTGTCCATATTGCCAAAATATCACTAGAAGGGTAAACAACGATGACACACCCTGTCGCCAGCGCCGCCGTCAGCCAATGTCGTGTGACGAGTCTATGAACGTCTCATTCGGCGAAACGTTGATACAAGGTGTAGAAGAAACCTCTGCTACCTCTGCGGCAAGTCCTAGCTTGGTGCATGAACCCGTTTCAATGGACAGTATAAGTAAGCTTTTCGACCTAAAACTCGCACCCGACTCCGCAATTATGACGAATCTTAGATCAGCACTTAATAAGGACATTGAAAAAGCGGTGGCCGTACATGTGAAACGAGCGTTCGAGAATTTAAAAAGTGAGTTTACTTCAACCACTGATTACTTGTCTGCAGAACAGAAGGATATAAGATTGGAGATGGAAGAAAAGGATGCTCAAATCAGAGAGCTACAATCTAATCTCTTAAAATCTCAATCTTCACTAGCAAAGCTACAAACTAAAGTTTCTACTATTGAGAAGATGTCCCGCGATTTAAATCTGGAAATCCATCAAGTTCCTGAAACCAAAAGTGAGAACCTAATGGGCCTATTCAATAAACTATGTGAGTGCCTTAAAGTAGATATCACTGATGGCGATGTGAGGTCGTGCCGCCGTGTTGCTAAAATGGATGCATCATCAAACAGACCACGAAACATACTAGTCACCCTGTCTTCGCAGCGATACCGCGATCTTATAATATCAGCTGCTACTCGTTTTAATAAATCTAACGCTCCGGAGAGACTTGCTACAACTCATATTGGTTTTAAGGGGGAGACTCGCCGAATCTATGTCGCTGAACATCTGTCTCCAGAAGCTAAGGAACTGCACAGTGCTGCTAGAAAGTTCTGCAAAGAAAATCGTTTTAAGTTTGTATGGGTGCGTTTTGGACAGATATATATTCGGAAAGATGAGCAAAGTCATGCCATACATGTTAAAGATGTCAATTGTTTGAGCAAACTTACCTGATTGTACTTATTTTTTATTTTTTTATCTTTTTTTAAAGTTTTCTATCTTTATTAATTGAATATAGTATTCCGATTTAGTAAACTTTGCCGATGATTAGTGTGTTCTATCAAAATGTCAATAGAATTCGTACTAAACTACCACAGTTTTACCTAAGCTTGTTAAACTCTGATTATGACGTGGTATGTCTGACGGAAACTAATCTGAATAAAGGCATTTATGATGGTGAATTTGTAGATTCACGTTACAATGTTTTTAGACGGGATCGCACTGATAGTAACTCATTAAAAACCGAAGGTGGAGGTGTCCTTGTCGCAATTAAAAAATCTTTTAACGTTATTCGCCGGGCATCTTGGGATAGTGGTGTGGAGGATATCTGGGTTTCCCTTATACCGGAAAACAGTAAATCGCCTAATTTAAATATATGTGTCTGCTACTTGCCGCCTGATTTAGCTTCTTCCAAGCTAGAAACCTTTTATTCAAACTGTCAAGTAGTATTATTAAACAACTGCTCAGAAGAAAGTTGTCTGATTATAGGTGATTTCAACAATCATGATTTTACAACTGCAGCTTGTGGTACTGGCGAGCCATTACATACATCTCATAGTAATAAAACTGTGCTCTTACAAGAATTTGTTTCACTCTGTCAGTTATACCAATGTAATAAAATTACCAATGATAGAAATCGTATACTTGATTTAATATTGTCTTCTGTTGAAGATCTCAAAGTTGACGAGGCTGATCCAATGACTTTAAAGGACAGGCATCACCCTGCTTTACAATTTGATTTTCCTATATCGCTAAAACCAGCAAATAAATTGAATAAAAATAATAATAAAAGGCTAAATTTCACGAAGTGTAATTATCAAGCAATAAGAAAGAAACTAGGTAGTACAGATTGGTTCCAAATTCTATCATACTCAGATGTTGATGCATGCCTTAATGCTTTTTATGAAAGGCTTTTTGATGTTATTAGAAAACATACACCACTCTCTACATTAAAATCGCAATATTATCCTATTTGGTACAGTAAACCCTTAATAAGGTGTAATGAAGAAAAAAAGAAATTCCACAAACTTTTCAAGAAGTTTCGTAATCCTCGAGATTACGACACCTTTTCCTTATTACGCGACAGATTCAAACGAATGGCTGATAAATGTTATACGGAATATATCGCCTCAATTGAAGAGTCCATGAGTAAAAATATTAAACAGTTCTGGACCTATGTGAATAATAGGAAAGGTCATGTTTCAATGCAAAATGTGATGTACTATGGTGACAGCTCTTCTACTAACGGTCCTGAGATATGTGAGATGTTCTCTACCTATTTTGGATCAGTTTTTGACACTAGCGATCTCAATAGTACACAATCTTCATCAGCTCCATCTGATACCACTGAGCATTGCATAATAGAAAATAGAACATCCAACTCACTCACACATATTTTTATATCTGAAAGTGATATACTCATTAAGATTAAACAGCTTGATTCTACAAAAGGTGCGGGGCCGGATCAGCTCCCCCCATCATTTATAAAGCAGTGTGGTAAAGAGCTGAGTATTCCGCTGTACATCATATTCAATAAATCACTTTCTTGTGGAGTCTTTCCTAAGCTATGGAAAACGGCCCATATAATACCGATCTTTAAAAATGGAGATAAGTCCCGTTGTGAAAACTATAGGCCCATCAGCATATTGTCATGTCTGGGTAAATTGTTTGAATCATTGGCTTACGATCATTTGTACAACCATTTCAAGCCGTTTATCTCTGACAGGCAACATGGTTTTGTCAGAGGCCGATCAACAGTTTCAAACCTCTTAGTATATAAGGATTACCTTTGCAAAAGCTTTGCCAAGGGTGGGCAGGTTGACAGTATTTACACGGACTTTTCAAAGGCGTTTGATAAGGTCAATCACAGAATTCTCTGCGCGAAACTCGCTTCTTATGGCATCCATGGCAGCTTATATCGCTGGTTGACCTCATATCTCAGTAAAAGGAGCCAATTAGTCACTGTAAAGGGTTTTTCTTCATCTCCAACTCTAGTTACTTCCGGGGTACCACAAGGATCCCATTTGGGGCCCCTTTTGTTCATTATTTTTGTTAACGACCTTATCGAGTGTCTCTCGTGTGAATGTTTGCTTTACGCTGACGATTTAAAAATATTTAATACTATATACAGTCCTCATGACTGCTGTCTGTTACAAAATGACCTGAATACCATTTCAAGCTGGTGTAGGGTAAACCACATGTATCTTAACATCAGCAAATGCTTTGTTATAACTTTCAGTAACAAGCATTTTGCTATCAATAATAACTACTCGATTGATGGCCAGATTTTAAGTAAGACTGATACAGTCAGGGATTTGGGTATTTTATTCGACAGCAAGCTTTCATTTCGAGCACATTACAAACATATAACAATGAAAGCCTATCAACTCCTTGGTTTTGTGTTTAGATCCACGAAAGCCTTCAAAAAACCAGAAACATTATTGTTTTTATTTTATGCACTTGTCAGAAGCATTTTGGAATTTGGCAGTCCAATATGGTCTCCATACTATGGGGTGCATATAAATGCAATTGAAGGCGTTCAAAGAAAGTGCTTACGAATATTACACTACCGTCAACACTTAGGTCGTACAAATCTTAATTACGAAAGTAGGCTCATAAGATATAATGTTCAAAAGTTGGAAACCCGTCGCATATATCTTGATTCAGTTTATCTTTATAAGGTAATTCACTCGAAACTGGATACCCCTTACTTACTCTCTCAAATTACCTTCAACACCAGACACAGCGCACGCAGATCCAATCATACGAATCTATTTGCCTTACAGATTCATAAAAACAACATTTCTTTCTATAACCCCCTGGTTAGGATGGCCCGTCAGTACAACGAATTGGTAAAAAATAACTCAGAACTTGATATATTCGCCAAACTTGAAACGTATATCAGTTCACTCAAGGGTGTCCTCTATTCCACACCCAACTATGTAAGCAGCTAACTACGTACTATAAATATGTATTCGTTTGAATAGTTATTACTTAGTGTTAAGAAGTTTTTCTGTTTGCACAAATTTTTGGATTGCAATTCAGACTTAGATTGTATAATTTTATTTCAGTTATAATCACAATTGTAATCTGTGTTGTGTAACAAATAAATAAAATAAAAAAAATAAAGTCCATATAAAAAAACCCCAGTCGTTATCATCCCAAGATACCCGCGATAAACCACACCCACAACCTTTACGCTCAAAGCGTACGTCGATGGATGTGCAATAATCACGGTTATAAAATAACAGTGATAAAAATACCTGTTAAATTACTACCCTTGGTGAAGTATCGAGTATAAATAACACCCCAGGGAACCGCGAATATTATTTAAATGAGTGCTGTCGGGCACAATTCAGTTCCGATGGGAAGATAATACGGCTATCTTTTAGTTGCGGAGAAATGATCAGCAAAACTGATTGTGTTTATATGGGTTCTAGGGTTCCGTATACAAGGTAACTTGCAGGACCCGATTTCTACGGCTGGATTTCAGATGTAAAAATGAACTGAGTAAAATATAAGAAAAAAAAATTTGTAAAATATATTAGGACACCTCATTTTGAAGGACATGTAAATTGTACTCCACTTCGCCTGAAGGTGCAATGTCTCAGGAAATAGGGTCACCATTACAAACACGTAGAGTGCCAGTACCAGTTATAAAGGTGGCGCTCAGCTTGACGGCCTCATCAGATGATTTTTCACGCCCCGCTTAAAGTACCCTCGATTTTGGAAGACGGAAATACGTGAGCTGGTAAGGAATGCATAGAACCAATGGTGCGGTATGGTGGTCTAGTGCTATATCTTCTCGTCGTATAATAATTTAGACTCGGTATGCATAGTGGTTGTTGTAACAAACTCTAGCGCGAATATTTTTTATTACAACGCTATCTATGGAGCTTTGATGCAAACTTATATATATCACTAATTGCTATGTAAATCTTGGACACACTCTTATTTTAAGCTTTTAGCCCTTCCTCTCCTTCCCCTCCCCTTCCTAGCCTCCCCACCCCTTCCCAGCTCTCCCCCTTTCCCTTCAGGGTGGGCAGCGCGTGTGTGACACCCTTAGTGTTGCACACGTTCATAGTCCACGGTGGCCGCTTTCCATCAGGTGGGCCGTGTGCTTGTCTGCCACCTACGTAGTATAAAAAAAAAAAATTAATCACCATTATATTATAATACCTACCTAAAACGTTATCCAGAAGAAAACCAAGTTAAATAAAATATACTTTAACGATGGTACGGAACCACAAACCAGACTTGTGCTTGAACAGTGTTTTTCTTTCATTTTTCGTACGATAATGATCAAAAATGTTTTTAAACTGTATTTGTGTACACTCCCCTTGTCATGTTTTAATTTGTTTGGGAGGGTAGATATGTTTTTATTGTGCTTCGATTTTTAAACGATGTTTTTAACAATAACAGGAGCCTACTTTTCCCGACGATTCGCTACCAAATAAAAAGAATTTGTATTTTTATGATGCTCATTACTTAATATTTTACGACGGTATTAAAAACCTGAAAAAACATGGAAATTTAATTCACAGACTTTATCAAAACATTATGAAACTCTGGAATCATATAGATATAATGATTTTTTAAAGTAATTAGTATGCTGCCTGTTTTAAACTAAAATTACTCGAGCTCGATTCGAACCCACGATCTTTCCCTTACAGGGGGAATGCTCTAGCCACGCTGAGCCACGAAGCCACATCTCAATCGTTCGAAATTCTCCTATACAACCAAATTGAGGCGATACATTGAAACAATTTTACTATAATTTTTTAAAGATCCCGGGTTCAAGTCCCGTCAAAGCAATCACTTTTTCCAATCTAAATTTGATCATTTATAGATAGAGATCGATCTAAAGTCGATAGATATCGATTCGGTAACTAACTAACTAACTAACTATTTGTTCTAGAAAAATTTAGTGGTCACCATACCCCGTCTAGTTGTGGACATAGAATAAAGCCAATGTTTTCGCGAAATGGTGAAAATAGGAACATTTTTTACATAGGACATGTTTATATGACAGTACCTCGCCTCATGTTAAGCTGAAGGCAAAGTCTCATGAAAAAGGATCACCATTGCAAACACGTACAGTGCTACAATGGTGGCGTTCAGCTTGACGGCTTCATCAGATGGTTTTTCAAGCCCCGCCAATAGTAGGCCAATACCTCCATTTATCTAAGTAATCATATACGAGTGATCTGTACATACCTATCTTATGAAATGAGGACAGCTACCTCCTTCAAATAAAGAGTGCTTAAGGCGCTGTCAGCCTTAAAGTTAATTTTTAAGCACAATCTAGAGTCTAGGCCTAGATTCTAGACACTCATCATAATCATCATTTCAGCCATAGGACGTCCACTACTAAACATAGGCCTTCTAGATCGACTTACAATCCGACCGATTGGCAGCGGTTTGCCTCCAATGGGTATTTTTTTATGTCGTTTAATAAGCATTATTTACTTTCCATCGTATCAGTAACGCGAAATCACCACTACATAGTATAAAACAAAGTCGCGTTCTGTGTCCCTGTACCCCTATGTCCTTTTGTCCCTTTGTATGCTAAAGTCTTTAAAACTATGCAACGGATTTTGATGCGGTTTTTTAATAGATAGAGTGTCGAAGAGGAAGGTATATATGTACGAGTATATAACATCATAGTACGACCAACAAGTGCGGAGCAGGAATGAAAAATAATGTAAAAACGGGGTGACGCAGAATAAGTTGCGCGGGTCAGTATAGTGAAAAAATAATTTCATAAAAAACATGACAAGAAAAAAACAAATGGCGCCATAAAATGAGTGGACGTTTTTCATGAACTTATCATTTATCATATTTCAAACACTGGAGGGGACGTAGTAAGCCTACCCGAAGAGCGAAACCTATGTTCGGGCCCTCTCCGTGAGTAGCGGCGCTGCCGTGAAACAAATTACTATACCACAATGGCAACTCAAAACCAATTCTGCTACTCTTATAGGATTGGAAATGCCGTCTACTCTACCCGGAGTACTATAAGGGGCCTTCGGCTTCGGAAGACTTTCCATTACAACCTGTGTAAAACTAAAATGCGTCGTAAAAATTTTTGGTTATAAAATTTTAAACCCTATCACAGAATATATTATTGAAATTGAAGTACAACTGCCTCTTAAACACCCTCTATTCAACAAGAAGGGAGCTGGGGGAGGAAGGTTGGTGTAAGATGAGCATCAATTTGCATCGTAATCAATACATCTTTATGTTGCGACGATGCATGAAGTTGGGTGCTCATACATATATGATAATATACATGTTGTTATCATCAACTATTTCTCTATGTATGTAATGATCGAGAGTAATATAGCATACTAGCTGACCCGCGCAACTTCGTCTGCGCCACCCCATTTTTGCAACATTTTTCATTCCTGCTTCGCACCTGTTCTTTGTAGCATGATGTTATAAACATATAAACCTTCCTCTTTAACCATTCTATCTATTAAAAAAACCGCATCAAAATCTGTTGCGTAGTTTTAAAGATTTAAGCATACACAGGGACATAGGGACAGAAAACGCGACTTTGTTTTATACTATGTAGTGACAAAACAAATCTTTATGGTTTATGAAATGCTGAAATAATTTCTATTCTTTGTGTGATAATTTAACAGTAATAATAAAAAATATATGGGTCTTTACACATAAATCAAATTAGATTTTATTGCAACTACTATAAATGTGTGGCGATACCACATGTACCCAGCGCCATCTAGCGACAGCAAGAGTAACTATTACGTACCCACTACACACTACAACGGATCCTGTATCGCGAAAATGAAGTTCTCGCGCTAGTACAATATATATATATATAGGCAAGGTGATCAAGCCCGCCAGGCGTGATCACCTTGCCTGGTCGGAGGATCCTCCCTTTGTGTTGGAGGGATATCACATCACGTTAATCCACAAATGTAAAAGATGAAGGCGCGTGGTTCCCGGCAGAGTAAAATTTGGGTCACCCTGTCTCTTCCCGTGCGGTGTCGTACAATGCAACTGAGGGATGGAGCTCTTTAACAATAGAGAGATACCTATATAGGTACAGCCCAGACGATGAGCCTAGGTCAGACGGCCCGAGACGGCCGTACGGTTTTGGTCGGTATGAATACAACATAACATGCTGGCTTCATCAAGGGGGTATACGTGGGGACTTGCTCACGGGAAAAGAAGGGCCTTACCACCACCTCTTAAAAAGAATGCACGCTAGCGGAGCCTTGTGTATTCCTTTAAAACAGATCCTTTAAATCAGATAAAAAGTTCAATTAATGTGAATCCTTAATTTTTTTACACTATCGCTTAATGGGTAGCGGCATACCATGAAAAACGATAAACAAACGAACGAATAAACATCTTAATATACCCATATATACTTACACTACATCTTCTAAAACATAATAAACCTAGTTTCAGTTGAAAAATTCAAGAGTCACGTTTTCAAATCACGAATTTGAAGCCTCCAAACACTATTACGTCAACGAAACAAGATATTTTATACTAGGCGTAATCTTTAAACATTTTCACTTACGTCTTAGAGAATCTTAAAGGTTGCTTTCTACGTAATGGTTTCTATTTTTAGCTAAATCAAGAAGTTAATCTTTCGGAACTTTAAACTTATATCTTCGGGTAAGGAGGCTTTTTACTTGCTATGAGGTGTACGGTTTGGCATTCCTTTCTATGACATTTAGTAATATTTTGCTATTTTTATCGTTGAGATTATTAAACAGTGGGTGACAGGTGGATTCCCCCCCCCCCCCCCCCAATATATTTTCATCAAAACTTAATGACCGAGAAGTTCCAGGATCGAATTCTGGTCATTACATTACCGATGTGAACTCAGTCTTAACACGTGCAAGTTAGCTTAGATGGTTAAGGGGAATTCTAGCCATTTCTAATATTCCAATCATGGTTACAGCCGTGGTGACGACTCGATAAGGGTGGTGAGGACGGATTGAATGCGGAAAGCGTAGGATCGATAGCAATGACGCACATTGGGACAAACATATGTCTAGCAGGTAATAGGCTATTGAATTAAGTTGAACTAAATAGCCTTATCGCAACCACTGCTGGACATAGAGCTGGAGCACAGAATGTCTCTGTTCTTACAGGGGTTACGGCACGAGAGTTATTCCTCTGGTGTTACACTCACACAGGTCACGGTAACCACTTACCATCAAGTGGGCCGCGTGCTTGTCTGCGACCTAATTTGTGTAAAAAAAAATTAAAAAAATAACATAGAACTCACAATGCTGAGAAGTTTTGACCTTTAGTTTTCACGCGGGACAGATAAATTAGTACAGGGTTATTTTCTAGTTTTCCGTCTCTCTCAGTGATGTCGTCTCCTCTGTCTCCATGTTTGGATGAGATGGGATGGTGAATGTAGGTACTATGCCTGCTCAATTAATAAAAAACCCTGAGTTTAGTATTTATAACAGCAACACAGAGGACTCATTACGAACATTCACATGCGTATGTAAATGAATCACTCTGTATATTTTTCAATTTCAGCCTTAAATTTTCATGAAAAGCAATTCGGTTTTAATTTTGTGAGGGGCAGTTTCAAAGGAAGTGACGTTTGTGCAATCTGCTACACAGCCATATATTTTACCTCCTGGCAATATGCCAGAGTTTGCGCAAAAGTTGCTATGCACTGTCCGGCCGACAAAGTATTGTGGACTTCAACCGGCCTTTTAAATTGGAATATTTTTGGAATTAAATGAGAGTTTATAGAGTGGAGTGAATTAAAAAGATATGTTTGTGGTTGTTGTGAGGATATTATCGTTAAATAATCGTACAGAATACCGCGACTAATAATAACCTTGTGTTGTGTTCCCGGCACGGTGGTGAGTAGAGTAGCCAGATCTCATTGGAGAGATTTTATGTTGTCAGTGGGAATACTTGACGGCTTGAGTTGATATTTCTATGTCGTGGCTTGCTCTCAGGAATCTCTCCTAACCTGCACCCCTCCTCCTCCCCTATACAGTGTCGTGCGAGCGTGACGCACTTGGTGCATACGTCCATAGGCTACGGTAACCACTTTCTATGGAGGGCCGTGTGCTTGTCGGCCACCTAAGTAGTATATAAAAACCCTGCGCACACGGATTGGTTTGATATAATCTATGAATAATGTATTTGCACTCGTTCGCAGCCGTATGACCCTCAAAAGACACCCAAGAAACATCAAAAATAATATATTTTGTGACGTGACAGGTCAATGTACTCGTATATGAATTTAAAAGTTACGAATGAAAGACAACGGTATGTAGCGGAGATGCGAATGTTAAGATGGATGTGTGGTGTGACGAGAATGGAAACAATGAGGAATGAGTATAATTAAGAAAAAAAGTGGCACCAGTAAATTAAAAATCGAGAAGCGAATGACTATTGTGGTATAGACATACTATGAGAACAGATGATAGTAATGTTGTAAAAAAGGTACAAAGTAGTGTAGAGGGATTTAAGGCAAGAAAGTTCGAAGATACTCCAAGCTGTGAATATGACATCTGACAGGAATGTGTGGATTAGAATGACATGTAGCCCCTACCCCAATTATGTAATTGGGATAAGGACAGGGACATGATGATGGTATATATAAGATACACTAGCATTTAGTCCACATTTACCGACCAAAACATTCAAAATATACATCATCACCCGATAATTCTGATTCTACACAAACAATGGCATATGGAAGCCATGAAATAGAGGCGTTAGCACGATCGAGCCATAACCATAAAACGCTTTCACGGCATGGGAATGTCAACCATGGATATAAATAAAATATTTCGCAATAGAACTGTAAAACATCCTGTATTTGTTACAGGGTGTTGATGGCTCAGCAGTAATCACTTGGATTGCGTGGGCGTCTGGTGTAATAGAGTACACTTCGATGCTGCAACATGGTGGTTACATTGTCACTACATGTTGGTTAAAGGAGGCCTTACAAGGAGTATTATAACACACCTTTTATTCAGGGTGGAAATCCCCACAGAACCACACGGCCATCTTGGGCCATTGGTTGCCTAGGGTATGGTAGGTTCTTGCATAATTATCCATCACGCCCTGACTAACCAAGGGCCAGTGAAAGCCCTCTCGGGTGTAGGATTACGGTGTCCACATCTTGCTTCGGATAGGGAGAAGCGCGCGTTAAGCTGCCGCCGCAGCCTGCTATTACTAGGATGACAGGCGGCCATACCTGTCATTCCAAGGCCTGCGTTCGTGGAGGATATGTCCCTTTGAGTCTGATTATAGACTGTATTCTGTCTGATATAACGTGAATATCAATTAATTTTATAAATTAGGAATCAAATGGACCACCATTGCAGCACTGAACGTGTTTGCAATGGTGACCCTCTTTCATGAGACTTTGGCTTCAGCTTAACATCAGACGAGGTGAAGTCAAATTGACGTGCCATAAATAAAAAAAAAAGCCTTGCACCGTTTCGAAACGCAACCCCGGCCTGGGGTGACTCCGGCAAGAAACTCAGCGGGCTTTTTTTTTTTTTTGGTCTATGTATTTACAATCATTTACTTAGTCTAGATACAGAAATTTGCTTGAGCAGCAAGTAGAGTGAACATTTCATTTTCAGGCTTGTTTATCATCCAAATAATCCTGCTTTTTGGCATAACTTTTTTTTAATATCCCTATCCTTTAGTCGCATTGTACGACACTGGGAACAGATGGGGTGGCCCAAATTCTACTTGGCCGGAACCACAATTTGTTTTCATAAACTACACACAAAACCTTTGAATTCACATATATATTAGGAAACACACCCCATTATTCTATACTCCCTCTAAATTTACATTTCCATGAACGCAAAATTTTGCGAACCTTTCACAATTCGGTTAACATAGAAAGTAATTACATCGCACTGAAATTAATCAAGCACTCGTTGACAATTACATTGTGTTCAGCGGGTTCATTATAATGAAGTACCTAACTAATTGACATTTACAAGAAACCACTTCCTAACTACCGGTTTTTGGTATCGATATAATAGAACTTTAATTAAATTATTTGGTGTTAAATGTCGTCACGTATATACGATAGGTTTATTAAAAGATCAAACGATACGTTACAGGGTGCTCTATATTATAAAGGGATACAATAAAGCCGGATTCACACATAGCGCGGTTGCGGGTCGGGCGCGGGTCGTTTTGCTATCCATCGCGGGTTACGAAATGAACAAACAATTAGGTACATCAAGAACCAAGCGGTTCGGCGACTCTTTTCCATTAAGTCCTGGAATGCTCTGTCTGCACACGTGTTTCCTTCATCTTAGAGTCTCGGGTTCTTCAAGCGGGGCGTGAAACAACAGCTGTCGAGGCCGTCAGGGTGGGGACCGCCGTTGCTTGGATAGCACCTGTAACGGCGGCCACCATGTTCTGGACTGTGCCTCTGCTTACCATCAAGTGCGGTCAGTCAATTTGACCACCTAAGCATAAAAAAGAAGAAATGTATATAAATAAATCGCTTAAAGGACCCGGGACTGTAGGAAGAAGGAAAGAAAGAGCTGATAAGGAATTTCAAGACTCAATATAATTAAAATCACTACCAAATGTTATAAACTATTTGAATCATACAAACAAGACAAGTAACATAACATAAACTCACGCCTATATCCCCGAAGGGGTAGGCAGAGGTGCTAGCACCCACATTTCGCCAGTTTATGTTTAGGTCCCAATGTAATAGGTGGCGAGCCTTTTGCCATTAACCGGACACTTATAAACCTGCTATAAATACACACATAATTTCAAAAAGTCATTGGTGTGTGCCATGGTAAAACCTGGGATCGAACCCGAGACCTCGTCTCAGCAGTCCATTACCCATACCACTAGGCTGCCGCGCTAACAAGACAAGTGAAATTAGCTAAGAAACAAAACTTGTGTAAATGGATATTCAGACGTTGCCGCGTTGATTGAACCAATAGATTTTCAATCTTAATTATTCATAACAAGCTCGTAGATAGAGTTGATTTACGAGATCAAATCTCCAAAATTTAATTAACTAATATTAAGTTTTGATAAATTAAAACATACTGTATATACAATATAAAGTTATTTATTAATTTCGGGTTCAATGTTTAACGATTGAAAACCTTTTATTTTTAAATGACCTTATGACCCACATTGAATGACTGCACGTCGCTTGATGGTAAGCTTTGGGTGCGGTCCAGAAAAAGAAGCAGCTATTATAGATGCTTTCCTTAGAATGGCGGCGGCAGCGAGGCGTGAAAAAGCCGATGAGGCCGTCAAGCTGAGTGCCTCCATTGTAACATTGTGCATGTTTGGAATGGTGACCCTCTTTCCTGAAACTTTGCCTACAGCTTACGATCAGGCGAAGTGAAATTAAATTGACGTGTCCTAGATAAAAAATTGGGTTATCTCGAGAAAAGGATCCAGATCAAAGACGACCTATTTTTCCCGTGCGCGAAATCCCCACGGATATCAATCCCACCGTAGCCGGTGAGAGAGGTTATGTCAGACTCGAACCGACTCAAACGCACGCCATCTTCGAGTAAGGACTCGAAAGCGCGGGATATGTTCGCTACTATCTCACCTCTGGCAAGTAAGGACTTGCCAGAAGTGAGATAGTAGTGAACATATCCCGCGCAGACCCGGGACCCTCTTTAGAGATGACACCCTTCGGGTGTAGGGACCACGGTGTCCTCGTCTAGCCCCCGGGTATGGGGTGGCACTTAGCGCCGCCGCCGAAGGTAAGACAACCTGAACCTGAAAATATTTCGTGATTTAAAAAAAGGTAACACTTAACGTCAAACAGAAACCTTTTGTTTAAATTTTTTCATGTTTGGTAACAGCTCGTAATGAAAAAAGAAAAAGCAGCACATACGCACCCAGTAATGTGTTAACGATTACGAATTCCTATCACGAGAACCAATTTGCCGGCAAACGAAATAAAACAGAAAATATATTTTTAATTGCTGCCTACCCTCGCCTGTGCCCAAATAGATTGAATAACAATAAAGGAGATATATTGGTGTTACGTCACGTTAGTTGTTTAGGGTAGGGTAGGTATAAAATTATGGTGGATTGTAAAAATATTCTTTCACTTGGTTTTTTTGTGTATCGAACACAAAAAAACCAAGTGAAAGAATATTTTATAAATAAGAATATTATAAGGCACGCGTAATTAAAAGTATCTTAAAACACATGTGAATAATTTGTTTCAAGAGATTTTTGTGTTATTCCAGATTATAGTATAGTTACGCGAAGAAATCAACAAACATGGTAAATATCCCGATCGATTTAATAGTGAATTCGTAAATGACCATGTCAATCTAAAATCATACATATAGTCTATTTACCTGTAACAATTAGATCCGTTTGGCCTTTTAGACCAAAAAAGACTACTGACTTTCTTGTTGTTTCTTCATATTATGACGTTTTGTAAGTTCTGTTTTAATGATTTATTTATATAGAAAAACTTAAAAATATTGATAGAGTAACAAACATCCAAACATCTTTACACTTACGAACATTAAGTTATTTATTATGTTACTAGGATGAAATTCTAACAATAAAAATGCGCTATAGAATCGATTCGAGTACGCTTGGGCGTGCACTGGACAGAAGCAACAATATCACGCTAAGTGTTGCCACCCACCACTTCTCCTTGCATTGGTGCACATATATATCGACACTAGCAGCCTGGCTTCCGGTGTTGAACGGAAATAAATTCGTAAACGAATATCCTCTAGCACAATTGCCCTTCCATTACCGGCACAATTTTATTTTAAATGTAAGATATAAAAAGTTTAGCTTCTTGATTTTCATGGCTCTTACTTTGAAAGTGAAGAATTTTCTAATTTAATAGACTTTCATACAATCATTTAGCTCTTAATGCACTGCCCTCTTAATAAACCTTTATTTATAGTGATCATAACTACATGTTTGAAAATTTGATTAAACTCCCATCTTGGATGAATTTTCATTAAACATGCTAAGATCCCTGTCGACGAATTCACCTTCCAAACAAAACCAAAGTTACATCAAATTCGGTTTATCCGTTCGTGAGCTACGATGCCTCAGACACACACACATACTCACACAAAAACGCACATAAAGACACGTCAAACTTATAACACCCCGTGGTATTTACGACGTCGGAAGTTAAAAACACGTAACTATATAATATCGCTATAGATGTGATATTAATCGGCTAAAGTTTCACAACTCCAGAAATGTATACATAACACAAGTTAAACAATCAACACAAAACACATATAATGACGTCATATCCTCATCGTAACGTAATCTAAGCGTATATCTTAACAGTGACGTATTCGAATTGAAAGATAACAATTGCTTATTCGTTTTATTTTCGAGTCGATTCCTCGCTGGTTATATGACTTTATTTATTACTTCCCATGGCACCCGCGGGTATATTTATTGGACCACATTTAAGGAGATACAATTAAAATAATCGTTTGTAAGGAATCCTTAAAGTTTCTTATCTCAACGATAATGATATTCGCTTAACTGATTTAATAAGATATTGTAACTGAAGTCGTTACAGACCTTTTGTTATTATCTTTAGGATTCTACTGGAAGACATTTTGGATTGTTTTTAGTGGTAAATAATGGTGGCCTTCAGGGACCTTAACACCACATCTTAAAAATAATATTATTTCAATCTTACTTTACTTTCATAGTGAGAATAATATTACTTTTATGAAGAGGTGGTCTTAAGGCGCCTACTGATAAGTACTTAGACTTACATGCGCGCATAGTCATACATCTCTTTTTTAGTGGGTAAGCAGAGACCACATATTTCCAGTAAGAGTAGATGTATTGTAGGCTTAGAAAAGACCAAAGACATGACCTAAATGAGCGTAAGAGGGGAAGTACATTGATAATATTATTACAAGTCAAAGAGATGGATCTTTTGTATGATACGTTTAAAAAAGTTAGGCAGAGTGGTGAGTTTCTTGCTGAATCTTCGGATGCTACCCATGTACTAAACTAACGTTTAATTTTGAAATAAAGAATTAAAAAATTTTGAATATTGTATACAGATAAATTTTTCAAAGAGGATTGGATGGCCAAATTCGTAATTATAAAGAATAGCGAAACATGCTTAAAGAAGTCACGAGCCCGATTTTTATGAAACTTAAAACCTCATCATTACCTTTTTGGAAAACCAATAATCCTAGCTAGGAATCGAACCTGTTGATTTTGAAAAAAACACACAATCTATATTATTACACCATTCGACAGTGTTGCCATTAAGGTCCTTCCTACAGTCCTGGGTCCTTTAAGCGGGGCGTCCAAAAGCATCTGATGAGGCCATCAAGCTGAGCGCCACCATTGCAGCACTGAACGTGTTTGCAATGGTGACCCTCTTTCATGAGACTTTGCCTTCAGCATTAAAAAAAAGGATCGTATTCTGGGAAATAATGATATACATTATATTAACAGCGTGAATGACATACATACATATATTGGTTTATTTTAGACCCAACCTGTAGATCAATTATCTAGTGAAATTCTCCAATACATTCCTCATACTATGAAGTAGCTTTTATTCCAAACCGCACAATTTCACAACAACCACAACATACGCAAATCATTCATTCACTCATTCAACACAGTAATACATCATTCACCGTAAAATTCCCTTTACCAGTAAAAGTTCACGCCTAGAGGTAAATATCGGTAATTTTCAACGCTTGTATTTAAAGGAGTGGAAAAATATAGCAACTTTTTTTGTCAAAAACACCCACGATGGCTAAAGGATTTTTTTGTTAAGGATGTCGAACGAATGGGTGAGTTATTAGAGCGTAGTATTGTGTGCGATTTGAGCGTGGTTTGAAAGAAATATGTATTTTTTTTTGGAGTTTGGTGTATTGTAAATACGTATACGTATTTTTTTGTGGTTAATGTTTATGAAAGTTATTCGTTTGTGTAATGTACGTGAGAAGTTATTTTTGTGCGTAATAAATTAAAAATGCAAGCAATGAATTATGAAACAACTCAAATATAAATGATTTGGTTTTCAGTTCTTGTACGAAACTGTATTTTATTTGTGTTTGTATTTATGCTTTTGTTTTATTTGTTGGCTGCATTTATTTGTTCGTATTTACTTGAAAACTAAAATGAATATTTAATTAGAAATACCATTTTTTTCAAGTATGGTGTAATTCAATACAAACGTGAAGCGACTGCTATCTGACCTCCACAATCAATGGTCGAATGAGCAATGGCGATATCGAAGTTAGACTGGTTGGACTTTTAAGGGCTCCAACTACCCGTAACGACTGCCATAGATGTTTGTATGGCAACCGGAACCGACGGCTTAACGTGCTCTCCGAGGCACGACCAGACCAGTGCAAACAGCCATATTCATGCATAAAACTTTTTGCACTGAGCGGGGATCGAACCCGCGCCCCGTGCGTAGCAATCGGGTGCACTACCGCTACGCCACGGAGGCTGTTTATTACCAAATCTGTTCTTGTATTCTATCATCTCTATCCTAATCACATCCTAAGACCTATGCATAAACTATATTTGAATGTAGGCTATGTAGTTTCACGTATATCACAGTACAAAGCGACTAATAACCCCATATTAGTGCAGATTCAGAGTCGATTCATTAGTTAAGTGCAACAGCTTCAGAATAATGAATGGTTAGGACCTAACCTGTTATCTCTGACACAGCTATGTATGCTCTTTGACTGTATGGTAGCTTATATACAGGGTGTTAGAGGAACGCTCCAGAAAACCAATACAGATGATATTACTGACCATTTTAACAAAATTAGGCTACCGCGGTAGCCTAGTGGTATGGATGATGGACTGCTGAGACGAGGTTGGGTTCGATTCCACGTTTTACCATGGCACACACTAATGACTTTTTGATGCTTTACGAAGTTATGTGTGTATTTATCGTAATAGGCTCGCCAGCTAATACATTGGGACCTAAACATAAACTGGCGAAATGTGGGCGCAAGCACCTCTGCCTACCCCTTCGGGTATATAGGCGTGAGTTTATGTTAGGTTATGTTATTTTTTTTTTATTGCAATACTTCTTTTGGTAAGTGTCATGATTTTTAAACCCTTAGTATTATTCGTTAATAATGCTAATAAGAGAAGAAGTCTACTTCAATATTATATCTTAAGAGAAATTTAGTCATTTACAGTTAAGTACTCAAAATACCAACAGTAAAAACGCCAGTTATTCATGCACTGACATAAACTCAACCTCCCCTTATTCACTAAAATTGTATGACTTTAGTAAATAAACAGATATTGTATTGTGTTGCTGAAGGAAATATGCGTTTGCATATTATTATATGCAAATGCATATATTTCCTTCACTGCCGACGGTTCTCACATCCATCATTTTACTCACTCACAGAAATAAATAAAACAATACAAACATACCTACGTACTGAACATCTATTACACAAGAACTCAATTTACTTCAAAGGGATAACGGGTTAGTGACACGCATGTTCACACACACATACGCACACAAACATACTCTCTCAAACACACACATTACGCATATTGTGTGTTAGGCCTTTGTTTTAGTCCTTCCATTGGAATTAAATCGTTGTGCCGTGTTTCTAACGATATTTTGTGCATATGTAGGCCTATTCAGAATTAAGCTTCGTTGAAGGAATGCTTTTGTAGTACAATTTTACGATCCTATGGACCATTGGCTAGTGATGGGGTTAAGGTATAAGGAGTCAATGTCGATAGACAGAATTTATCGATAATTTGATTACCTTACAACTTTACTATGAATTTAATGACCACCTTTATTAACAAGACTCTGATTGATGTTTAGGTATAGTGGCGTAAAGTTAAAATTTTCAAAAGAGAAACCAGTGCAAATATAACTTATCTGATATAGAATGAGTATAGCAATTTCATATAGAATTCTGTTCTGATTTTAGATAAGTACAGAATTTCATATTTCAGTTTTTGATAGGTATTATTTATTAGAGTACTTCGAATATAAATAAAACATTTATACCACGATCTCTTTTTACAGAGCAAACTGGCAGGAATCGGACTAAATATCAAATAGGTATCACACATATAGAGTTCTTGTCTGGACGATAGTTCTTAAACCAACTCCTAAGAAACATATATTTTATACCCTGATAAAATTTGAAACAGTCGTAATACATTTAAAATGAAAGCATATCAAACAGCTACAGCATTTCCGTAATATTCATTATTATAAAAACGCTGAAGTTGTAAAAATAAGTGAAGTATTCTGAAATATCGATATTCCATAACGATCGCATCACTTTTAACTTCAAACGGCCCACGCCAGGTGTTCTCAATCTCTGGTCCAGATTCCGCTCTCGACAAAGAGCCCGTTCATTTCTCGTACAATCCAGTGATCGTTCCACGAAACTGAGATAATCGACTACGTAAAATCGATCCATTATTCGATTATTTTGTGGAATAATAATGAGGTGCCATTGACGCCTGCTGTTAAAAAAAAAGTATGAAAAGAAATATGGCCGCGCGTCAAAGTCCTTTCTGTATTCCCGCGCTTTTGTGATTGAAACTTTTTTTGGTTGCATTTTTTCTTGAATTTTGTTAGAAAAATGTCTTGATCATGTTCCAGATATAGAAATGGGTTTATTAAATAAAATTTTACGCAGGAATGTGTGTATTCCACGGTTGTTGTGATGCGACAAAGTTATTTATTATACGATACTGTGAATGAAACGGTTTATTTTCCTTGACAGACATTTTTTGCATGTTTTCGTTCGTGATTCATGGTATTTATGGGTAGCAGTTTTATGGCAGTTGAGCATTTATTTTTAGTGATATAATAAAAAGGTTTCCTTATTGGAGGGTAAAAAAATTCCATGCCGACAAGATGTTACGAACCTCCTTCGTTAGTATAGCACAACTCTTTACTGTAATATTTTTTTTACCACTAAGATAGCAGACTAGCACACGATCCACCTGATGGAAATTAATTTTAAGCTAAAAAAATTGAGTTATAAAACATTTATAACAATAGCAAGACTCGACGCCTTAGCTAAATAGGTACATCACCGCAACTAAATAATTGCAAATTAAACAAAATAAATAAAATATTTAAGAACATGTTATATTACCAAGTGTCCAGATTAATTAGCTATCTAAACTAAAACAATATTAGCAACGGAAATTACTAATATTCCCTCGTTCCCCTCCAGCTAAGCTCAATGGCTCGTGTTAGCGGTGAGTTTAAGTCAATTATGTAATGGCCAGGATGCGAACCCGGCACCTCTCAATTTAAGGCCGACTCCTTAACCACTAAACTACCACCGCTATTCTACAATGTGGATAATCATACTACGCTTCCGGGTCCGTTTAATCTCTATTTTAATTGGGGGTTTTTATCCATAAAGGTATGACATGTCATCTAATAAGGCTGTCAAGCTGAGCGCCACCATTGTAACACTGTACGTGTTTGTAATGGTGGCCCTCTTTTTTGAACTTTGCCATCAGTTTACCATCAAGCGAGGTGAAGTGAAATTGGAGTGTATTTATAAAAAAAAGAGTAAAATAGAAGATTTGATAAGCTAGCCAGATATTATTATACATAATTAATTATAGGATAGCAAACGTGTACGCATTTATGCGTGCAGACGTGTGTCACAGCGAATGCGCGTGCGCATCGTACATTATTATTAACTAGCTGACTCGCGCAACTTCGTCTGCGTCATCCCGTTTTTACAACATTCTTCATTCCTACTCCGCACCTGTTGGTCGTAGCATGATGTTATATACATATAAACCTTCCTCTTTAACAATTCTATCTATAAAAACAAACCGCATCAAAATCCGCTGCGCAGTTTTAAAGATTTAAGCATACAAAGGACATAGGGACAGAGAACGCGACTTCATTTTAGTATGTTGTAGTGAAGTAAACCGGTTCATACTTACTTATTTGTACATAAATTAGGATGTAAAACATTATCTAGTTATAGTTGTTTGGATGAAGTTGTTTGACAAGTCCCCTTACAGATAGGGACCACCCTATAGGTTGATACATGATGTGTGGTCGAAGATTAGACTATATATTATTTAAAAAAAGTTGTAAGGTGACTGTAAAGAATAGATACCATCAGGCAAGGTGAATGTAATGAAATTATAAAACAATTAGTGTACAAATTCTTTTATACAATCATCTTGGGGCTATAGGAGAATTTATAATATAACATAACATAAACTCACGCCTAAATCCCCGAAGGGGTAGGCAGAGGTGCTCGCACCCACATTTCGCCAGTTTATGTTTTCGGTCCCAATGTATAGCCTATTGCCATTAAGCGGGCACTTATAAACCTGCAATAAATACACACATAACTTCGAAAAGCATCGAAAAGTCATTGGTATGTGCCATGGTAAAACCTGGGATCGAGCCCGAGATCTCGTCTCAGCAGTCCATTACCTATACCACTAGGCTACCGCGGTTTTCGGTTAGAATTTATTCTCAATATTTAGAATAATCAAGGCGTGATTCCATGACTCGGTGGATAGAACATTCACGGAGATTTAGATTAGATTTTACGGAGGTAGGACACGACGGTATCTCCCGTCCGAAATGAGTTGTCCAACTGGGGAAGTATTTCCGCCCTACAGAAGACCGCGGTCATAATAACCATCGTGTTGTGTTCCCACCGGTAAGTAGGGTAACCAGAGCTCACTGTACCCCTCCTTCCCCTCCCCTTCCTAGCCTCCCCACCCCTTCCCAGCTCTCCCCCTTTCCCTTCAGGGTGGGCAGCGCGTGTGTGACACCCTTAGTGTTGCACACGTTTATAGGCCACGGTGGCCGCTTTCCATCAGGTGGGCCGTGTGCTTGTCTGTCAACTACGTAGTATAAAAACAAAAAAATCACCCTGTAAGGGAAAGACCAAGGGTTCGAATCGCGTCGGAGCATTCACACTTCCATTTCCATAATGTCTCACAAATTTTAATACTGCGTAATTACTGCGTGGAAGTCAGCAACTGGTAGGCAAGTTCTTTACTATGAAGGCCGTCAACAAGAATTGGTTCACAGTTCACCTACACCAATAACTATTTGCCAAATGTACCCTCTTCCTAAGGCAGGGCCCAAAAATCTTGGTAGCCCAAGATGGCACCAACCTCAGGTGTTATTGGTAAACAGCCGCGGTAGCCTAGTGGTATGGGTAATGGACTGCTGAGACGACGTCAGGTTACCATGGCACACATCAATGACTTTTCGATGCTTTCGAAGTTATGTGTGTATTTATCGCAGGCTTATAAGCGCCCGGTTAATGGCAATAGGCTCGCCACCTATTACATTGGGACCTAAACATAAACTGGCGAAATGTGGGTGCTAGCACCTCTACCTATCCCTTCGGGGATAAAGGCGTGAGTTTATGTTATGTTAGATTATTAACTACCTTAGTTACATAAAAAGGCAGATAAAATAAACAAATCTGAATACCAATAAAACAAACAAATATTTAAAAGTCTCAACGAATTTGAAATAAATGAAGCCAAACAGCTCATCGCAGTTACAAAAATACTTATTAAATATTAATGCAGGGTATTAACGGATACGATTCTTACCCTTAATGCGACATAAAAAGAAATATTCAAAGCAAGGGTAAGAACGAATTACGTCGGGGTAAATCAGCTGGATGTGTGGTGCAAGTTATAGAACACAGCGTTAAAATTTGAATAAATCAATGATTGTAATGTGTGGGCTCGAAACACGCGTCGCGTTAGCCAAAAAATTGAGAAGATTAGTTTTGCCCTAGTTATTACTTGGAGGTGAACCAATTCAAATCCATGTAATGAAGTTTCCAAACTGATTCCATTCTATTAGATTCCGTTCGTTACTGATGTGATTGCATACAATGGACATGTTTCTGAACAAAATGTTGCGACAGATCTTGTGTGGGATTAGGAAAAGGATGTGCCTATTGAGAAAGACTCCTTAGTCAAATATTAGAATGAACGCGACTGCTACGCAAGTGGCGCGGGTTCGATTCCTGCGCAGTGCAAATATTTGTGTGCATATCTGCATTGGTCTGAATGTTTTTATGTAGATATAATATGTAAATATCTTTGTATGTTTATCTGCATTCTAGAACCCATAACACAAGCTAGTTAAACTATGCTTATCATGGGTCTAGGTGGCGTTATGTACATTGCCCTAGAATATTGATTTATATTTATTTTGTAAAGGTATATCTAAATATATGTACAACTACTATGATTTGTACCAATTTCAAAATTAAGGCGAAATACGACCAACTTGCAGCTATTTTCTTGTTTATTTTGACCGGGTTTCATGTCACACAAAACAAGTAGGTAATCATAATCTGTATAAACAACACATAAAACGCTCACGCTTCATCTCGTGACTCAAACCACACTGTCTATGTAAGCAATAAAGCAACTCTGGCAAATTTCAAGGCATCTTTATTAAAATATGCGTATGGGCGATATAAGGCAACGAACTTGTGACGTATTTGTCTTCAAGTAATTTTGTCAAGTTAAATATGGCTGCCGTCTAAATTTGGTTTCATCGGGATTTCTGGGGTACCTAAAATGTAGCAGGTAAATATATTATTATCTATTCACATCTCCATTCTCCATTCTCTGAGCCTATTCCCAACTCAACTGGGGTCGGCTTTCTAGTCTAACTGAGATGCGGCTGAACTCAGGTATTGCCGTGAAACGACTGCCATCGGACCTCCACAACCAAATCGGCGATATCGAAATGCGGATGCAAACAGCAGCACAATTCCTAATCCATCAGCTCTAATATGTGCCGATAATGACGCTATCTATGTTACCTTTGATTAAATTACACTCGGCTGTCCAGCATTTTATGGAGCCTACTGTACACTGTCAACCTTAGTACCTAAGCTAGGCTTAGGTTCTATGGTTGGACTTCTCGCTTACAAGCCATATTAGCTCAGACAATCAGAAGTTACGATGCAGCCTCAGTGAGTCAAGTTGAGCCAGTTTGAGCCAATCCACGTTGTAAGCAATATAGTGCGTCATGAATTTGTAGTTAAAGAGAATAAAAACTGGCCAAGTGTGAGTCGGATTTAACGCATTGAGTTCCATACCAACTATTGTAGGTATGTATGTAGGTCGGTCTAAATGAAAAGGTAGATTGATTTCGAAGCTTTTCGAAGTTTCTCTTTGTTAATCTTACTTATTCTTTATTCGTAACCGGGTTACAGAAAAGAATTGAAATTTATTTTATTGTAATTTTGAATGACAGTTTCGAATACGACCGAAAGGATGAACACTTTTTTTTCTCACAAAATTATATGATTCTAGGTTACCGGGAAGTAATTATAAATTTTTAATGTAATTGTAAGTATCAAAATGTTACACAAAGGGTTCACAGTACGAAAAACCGCCATCCAGCATCGAGAGGTTTGCAAACCTATTTGATTAAAAATCATAAAATATTTAGATTGTTTCACAAATTACGATAATTTCATTATCCCTGTAGTATAGGCTGATTTTAGTGTCGCGCTGACCGCACGCTGACCGTCAGCGCTGATGGCCGAGATATATGAACATCTAGGCAGCGTTTGTGAATGACGCGTAGCTATCAGCGCGCACGGTGGTCAGCGCTGATAGCTACGCGGCCGTACGCGTCGCGCGTCGGCCTCGCGTAGCTGTCGGCGCTGACGATCGCACGAGCGCCTCTGCTTTCAGTGACCGTTCTAGTATCGAGCGGAACGGACGTCGTCAGCGCGTACAGTCATGACAAATCGCGAAGTGGATACAGGTCGAGTTATCGATGAGGTACGCCTGAGGAAGAAATTGTGGGATGCATCCGATCCACTGTACAAAAATAAAGATGCAAGAAATAAAGCATGGGAGGATATTGTTGACACATTGTTCGAAAATATTTCAGGAGATGAAAAACAACAACTAGGTTTGTTTATTTTCTTATTTTATTATCTAAATACCTACACTACACGACAAAGCCTTTTCAACTTAAAAAATACACGAATCTTGCCAGGGCACGCTTCCAATAGGGCTCACAAAGTACTCAGCAAAATGTTCTCGCAGAGCGTGTCCAGACCTGTTTGTAGGCATAGTTGGCAAGTCTACCATACCCTCAATTGTAAGCGTGTCTTCAATACGATAACCGTCGCGAATTCTTATAAAGTTATGCAATACGCAGCATGCTTTAACTATATTCTTTGTAACACCAAAACTCACATTAATAGGTGTATGAAACACTCTAAACTTGTTTGACATTATACCAAATGTCGATTCTATGTATCGTCTACTGCGGCTCAGTCTATAATTAAATATTTTTTTCTTGTGGGTCATATTGGATCTCGCATAAGGCTTCAGAATTTTATTTGATATTCCAAAAGCACCATCACCTACAATCACATGTTCAACTGGAGTATTTGTTCCAGGCAGTGGCTTCGGTCCTGGAATATTTAAAGTGTTTTGTTCAATGCTCCTGTATAGTGTACTGTTTTGGAATATAGTCGAGTCCGAGTTTTTCCCATCTGTTCCAATGTTTACATATGTAAAACAATAATCTGCATCGCACATAGCTAGCAGAACTATTGAGTAAAAATTTTTATAATTGTAGAATATTGATCCACCACCGGTTGGATTTACGATTCGGATGTGCTTGCCATCAATAGCTCCGATGCAATTTGGAAAGTTAGTCTTTTGTAGAAAACCGTTAGCAATATTTTGCCACATATCAGGTGTATTTGATGGTATGCATTCGTTGTGTAGCGTTTCCCATATTACTGTACACACTTCGTCCACGATTTTACTGATTGTTGCGATTCCCATCCTAAATGAATACTGCAAATCTGTATATGTTCGACCCGTAGCAAGAAATCTGAAAATAAAAAGGTTTTATTATTTCAGGAAAAGTGGTACAACAAAGGTGGAAAACAGCCAGAGATGCGTTTTTTAGAACAAAGAACGCAATTAAAAAAACGCCTTCTGGAAGTGCTGCACCAAAATACAAGAAGTACATCTATTATGAAGAATTAAGCTTCCTAGCTCCAACAGTAGATAATGAAGTTGATGAATCAATGAATGACCCTTCCCTCCCCTCGCCCCGAGCAAATATAGATGTGGATAGTATGGTATCTTCGGAAAATACTCAAGATTCGGATATATTAATGCAGCAAGTTTTTCTAAACACTGAACAAGGTGAGCAAAATGACCGTGGTGTTGATTCAGCATCATCACAAAAACCATGGCTGGAAAAGAGAAAAAGAAGGGCCCCGAAAACAAATCCAGAAAGTTCTCCATTTGAAAAAGAATTATTAACTTTATTAAGTAACCAAACCCCAGATCTTGCCGCTGACGACCTGTCTTTTTTCGCTTCTTTAGGTCCAATTTTAAAAAATTTTGATGTAGACCAAAAGCTGGAGTTTAGATCGAGAGTGCTGCGCGAAGCCATGGATATTCGAAATTACAACAGATCAAATAGCTCAAATAGCTCTTATTCTAAAGACGCAAGGTCTACACGCGACACGTATGCACCATCATACAATTATCAGACTCCAGCTTACGCAGAGTACGAAACCAATGATGCGAATGCAGGTTACTCAGGTTATCAAACAGCGACACGTACCGATGAATAGTTATATTGTATAATTGTAATAATATATAATTTCTTGTTTTTTGTCTTACCTATAATATGAAACATTGTAATAATAAATATGTTGTTTTCTTACCTATACTTTACTATGATTAAACATGATGATAAAACGAATAAATCTGTTTTTTTCTTACCTCAAAGTCACCATTAGTCGTTCAATCGGTGGTATAGGCACACGTCGTAAGCTGCAATGGACCAGTTTATCCTGTATCTTTGCAAGTAATTCGTCAAAAGTTCTAGCTGACATTCGAAAATAGTTAAAGAATTTACTTTCGTCTGCCCTCAAAGTGCCATATAACAAGACAAAGTCTCCTGCAACTGCTCTCTGCTCAATTAACGGATGAATATGGAGTCTTCGTCGTCGCCGGTTTTTATTTTTTTGGGATAGATAGTACAAAGCAGCAATAATTAATACACTCCGCATTTAGTTTGACGTCTGTACACCAAAGTGATCAGCACGATACTGAAATGTCTCGCGCTGATCGTCAGCGATGACAATCTACGCGCTGAGCGGTCAGCGCTGACGGACAGCGTTCGGTCAGCGCGACTCTAAAATCAGCCATAAACATGTATCTGTAAATTACGGTTATAGAACGTTTCAACTTTATTATCAATTTTTGTAAGTCGATTTAAAATGAGAATCATTAAGACTATCAAAACGAATAGAGCGGGCCAGTAATTATGAACATATTTCTCCTATCGATATATAATACTAGCCTGAACCCGCGGCTCCGCTCGCGTGACTGTCGGTTATCGCGACCTAAGCTCCAACTGTGCAATTTAAATTCTATATTACTAATCACAATTTTGGTTCTACTCAAGCGATTGCAATCAAACAAACGTAAGATTTTAAGTTGGACCTGACCTCTTCAAACAAAATAAACCGCAATGAAATCCGTTCAGTAGTTTTTGCGTCCATCGCGGACAAACATAAACTTTTTACAATTATTATTATTATTAATTCCTATGATAGTATAGATTTTAGAGGCTGTGCCGTTCTAGGCCGGGTGCAGAATATATAATTTGCCGGGGTGTATAATGGTGGTGAGAGTCAGAGGTCAGAGCCAAATGTACACCAGCTGAGCTAAATGGACTCGTGAGCCATACGGACACTCTGTGTGGACGTTTTAACAAATTACCGATAAAAAACGTGTCTATATCTATACTGTGCTTTGAAAAAGCCATTCAGTTTACAGTTGTCAAGACGTATACTCAATACGCAGTACATTTATTGTATTCTATAAAGTGATATGGTACAGATAATGAGGTACAATATACATACATGGTTAGCTCAACCTTAGTATTAACACGATCATATGGCAAATATAATAATTTACCTTTAATCGTGACCACACACCAGTCCAGTCAGCTTGTCTTTTTTTTACTTTAAGGCACTTGAATTTGACTTCACCCCGCCTGATGGTAAGCTGAAGGAAAGAGGGTCACCATTACAGACACGTGGAGTGTTACAATGGTGGCGCTCAGCTAAACGGCTTTATTAGATGCTTTTCACGCCCCGCTTAAAGGACCCGGGATTGTAGGAAGAAGGAAAACGTGAGCTGGGAAGGAATTCTAAGTTTTAATGGGGCAGCAGAGGAAAGACTCACCAAATCGCTTGGTTCTTGGTGGAATATTCCGCATGTGCGGGTAACATCTAAGCCCTGCACGTGTTGTCCTGTGTAGGAAAGGCTAATCATGGCTAGTGCAGCCTGGCCGAAACGTCAAGCAAATTAAAAGGATAATTATTGTATTTACCATATGATCGCGAGAATACTCGCGTCGCGTTTCGTTAAGCATTTATCATGCAACGCGAAAGTTTAAAAATGAGTAGTATAGGTACAGTAAAAATTCAAGTTACAAAGGAGACGGAAATCGGTGGGCCCAAAATGGAATAAGTTGAGATATGATCTAAAAAATCAGTCATATTTTTGTGTCTTAGAATATGAAAAATCACCTCAATTCTCAGTCTGGAAGCGGAGAAATATGAGAAAATAGTTTTCGGTAGATTATCGATTAAGTAATCGATTACACATTTGTAGTAAATAATTAACTCAAAGTAATTAAATGCACTATAATATACTTACATGCAATATAGTGCATATAATTACAGTCATATTATTAAACCCAATATCAATTAATTACTGAAAAACCAATATTAAAGATTATCGATTTAATATCGATTCAAATCTCTCTTATATTTTTAGGCTGTCACTGGCATGACAGTAAAAAAATAAAAATATAATAATAGCATTGACACTGACAGTTGCCGTTTTGTTTGCTCATTCGTTTCGTGTAGAGATGGGTTAGTACCGATATTCGTTGGTATTAGCTAATCTTAATATATTAGTTTCATGATATTATAATATCTTAACTAATATTTGAATATTAGTAATATTTTACCGACAACCAATCGTCAAATACCGCGGTGATCTATGATCGTATTAATATTGACATATTACACTAATAAATATAGGTCAATCTTCTTGCGCTGAATTGACTGATTAGGTAGGTACCTATTATTATCGCTGAAGATATGAAAGATTGATATATTTTTAATAATGATTTTGATTTATGTATGATAGTAGGTACAGCATACTTTAACACATCGTGATTGAGGACTGGAATAATAATAATAACAAACATAGTTACAGTACCTACTTGAAGTCGGTGGCACATTTTTCTTATAGTTTAGGTTTTTTTTTTTTTTTTTTTAGGTTTTTTTTTTTATTTAGGTTAGGACCAGTTGTGTTTCTTTTTGTAAGTAAGTAAATTAGTTTCTAGTAGCTGTTGCCCTCGGCTTCCAATATAAGACTTGCTTGATACTTAGAATACAAGTTATGTCTGTGTATAAGAAAAGTCTAACCAACATGGTTTGCGATGGCAAGTTTCAAATTATTGTTTATAAAAATGGTACCAAGTAATGAATATTTATTCTCAGTCAGCAACCAATCAGCAACGAAGTTAATACGATCCGAGCGAATACATCACACACTAATCCATTCCATAGACTAATATTCACCAATCGAAAACAGAATGATATTACACGACCATGTCAGATAGTAAACAAGATCTGAAATATTACTGATATCAGCAATATTACCATATCATAGTCGGTCGGATTACTAATACCTGAATCTTGAAAGTAATCTTTTAACTAATATTAATACATTCACTTCATCTCTAGTTTCGTATTTTCCAATGCGTTTTGATTGCTTTCCCGATTATTTGTAATTTTTTACGACCACTGCTTTGTATTTTACGGATTCTGACCCTGCCTACCTTATACTACGTTGGACACCGAAGATCGCTCACACGTTTGACTTGATTTAATTTTGATTGTTTTTTGGATTTTACCGCCGGCTTGTGAATTGGATATTATTGAAACTATGGATTTCTGTGTGAATTGTGGGCTTGCACCTCAGTCTGTGAGTAAATATAACCTCATCTAACCAGCTACAATCCTGGCAGGTGTAAAATACATACATATATATTTAGAAGGCCTATGGAGATTGTTTACAGTTATGGCAAAGAATTATTTATTTATCAAACAATGTTTTATTACCCTAATACGGAACAGTTAATTATGTATTGTTTAATGTAGCTGAAGATTAATAAAACTTATTTTATAAATATTTTAGTCGACGGCTCTCGTAGAAGAAGGGAGTCTATAGTAATGCGTTACTGGTACTGAATTGTATTGTAGGGAAACGACCTATAGGCTGCTGGGCTCATATTCTAGACGACATTTTAATTATAATATAAGGCGAATAAAACACTATATTAAATGATTTTTTATTTTATTTTAGATATCCTTTCCCTATCTTTTCACCTGTTACCTACCTATAGCTTGAAGTTCATATGATTTTTCAAACATTTTCTAGTAAATATAATAAATATGAGTGCAAAAGAACACATTTTGCACTTCAGGAATCAGCTGTTGGTTAAAGATTGTAACATAATGTCACTTTTACATAATCTCTTATATCTCTGTTCTCAGACTGACAAAGTCCGCAGAATATTCAGTAAAAGGTTGATAATATATAAGCTATTAATTGACACCACTTTCATCTTCTTACACCCTGGGCCCAAGATTGTATGAAATCATTTCTGTCTCCTTTTGAACCTGGTCGGGCACGGTACTATGTTTGGTTATCTTGGTTGCTATCTGTCTATGATAGTAGACTTAGGGTGACTTGCATCATCTTAGATTAACATTAACAGTACAGTTAAAGTACCGGTCAGGTATAAAACAGGTTGCACCATTTGACAATGGTTAAAATGACATCATAACTTGACGCTAACTGCCACGCTCGGCCGGTTACTGTTAATTGTTAAAGTCAAATTGTATCAAAAAGATAACTTTAACCGAGCAACTAAATACACTGGTGCAACACATTTAGCAGAAACCATTAGAATCAATGTTACTTTTAATGTAAAATTTAACGTAAACGCTCACTTTAACAGACAGTTGGTGCAACTAAGGTTTAGTATAGTATCTGTTTTTGTTTTGTAGGCGAAGCTGCAGGAGACAGCTGGTAAGCAATAAATGGACAATCACATTAATTGCTATTATCGTTCTTAAACGTGCTGAACAAACCTAATAATGTATTATGAGACCTTATTAAAGAGACATTTCATTAAAACGTTTACCAAAGTTTTAGACCTTTAATGATTGTTTGAATAAGTTGAGCCTGTTATACACAAGTAATAACAACAATAACAAGTAATACGGATAAAGATTGTTAATGACACTTCATCTAAACGCATCAGTTGTATCCAAAGCTTCTCTTTTGGAGCCCAGGATGATCAAATATAACAGTTTAAATGGTTAAATTTGCTTGCAGACAATGTACGAAACATGTCGGCAGTTATTTGATTTGTAACACCATGTTACAATGGTGTTATACCGTGAAGTACCGTGTTTCAGACAATAAATGATTACTTACTTACTTAATACTCACTCTCTTACTTACTACTTACACAACCGCGGTAGCCTAGAGGCATACCCCTAGGCTCGTTAGTTCATAACCCATAGGTAATGAACTGCTGAGACGAGGTCTCGTCGAGGTAGTTACCATGGCACACACCAATGACTTTTCGATGCTTGTCGAAGTTATGTGTGTATTTATCGCGGGTTTATAAGTACCTTAACCACTAAGCTACCGACGGTTTATACTGGCTATGCATGCTTGTGCTTATGGTTTCAGGTGAAGTAGGCCTGTCCCCGAAAATCTTATCGAAAGATCTATATTATACAAAGAGTGACGTTATTGACCTAGTTATTTTTAATCTATGATAACAAGTGAACATGTTAATTCCTGTTATTTTAAGTTAACGTTTCTTATCCATGCGCATACGTTGTTTCAAGCCTAAAGATTTTGTGAAGCGTCTGAACATTTCACATAACCAGTTCTGGTATTTGATCAAATAAATATTTGTTTAGGGAAATGATAAAACCGGGTTGTAATTTTAACATCTTCCCTGATTTGATCAAATCGCTTAGGGAATTGACCAAATCCCTGTTTTTATCATATCCCTGCGACATATATATGGATATGTATAAATAATTATATCGTTAAAAGCGCGGTATATAATGTTTCTTGGTAATAAATATCTATGACGACAAATTTTAAACACTTTCTGAAAATATGTCCGATGATAAATTCAATAACAACACAAGTATAACTACAGACGTTACCTTGTATTAAAATATGCCATCTAAAACAATATAAGGCCTTATTTCCTTCTAACTTCATCCAAACCAAACACCACTGAACATTGCTGATATAACCTATTTTCACTAAATCCCGTAACCGAAACTGTTCGGTGAGACTTAATTATGTCATAAGACTTAATTGATATTTAAAATGAATGGTGCTGGATAATGACTCATTTATTACATATAGCTACGCGTTAGTTGTCTAAATGAGGTAGGCAGTGATGTGGTTTCGTGTGCAGATTCCGTAATGAGGGTATTTAGGCGCGAATATTAGGGAAGGGAGCAAAATCTGAATTGGGATGTTTGTTTGATAGAATTTATAGAGGGCTCTAGATAAATTAAGGCTTCTCAGTTTAATGGTATTTTGGCGTAAGTAAATAATAATATTTCATCATTCTCTAAACCTTTTCCCAACTCAGTTGGGGTTTTCCAGTCTAACTGTGATGCGGCTGAACTTCGATATTTACCGTGAAGCGACTGCCATCTGACCTCCACAACCAATGGTCCAATGACCAATGGCGATATCGAAGATCCTAGTTAGACTGGTTGGACTTTTGAGGGCTCCAACTACCCATCGCCACCTATAACATTAGGACCTAAACATAAACTGGCGAAATGTGGGTACTAGCACCTCTGGCTACCCTTTCGGGGATACAGGCGTGAGTTTATGTTATGTGATGTTCAGAAAATAGCATCTTCTAAAAAGCATAATGCAAATTATTAAATGAGAGAAGATAACTTTAAACTTATCCTAATGTAACAAATCGTCCGAAAACTCTCATAACATAGTTAACTAAATCAGGAGTAAATGTAGGGTTTTCCCCTAAAAACCTCGGATCCTCTCTCGAGGCCTCTCGAGGCCTCTCTCTCTCTCTCTCTGCGATGCGGCTGAACTTTGATATTTTCCGTGAAGCAACTGCCATCTGACCTCCACAACCAATGGTCCAATAACCAATGGCGATATCGAAGTTCCTTGTTGGATTGGTTGGACTTTTGAGGATTCCAACTACCCATAACGACTGCCACAGGCTCGCCACCTATTACATTGGGACCTAAACATAAACTGGCGAAATGTGGGTACTAGCACCTCTGGCTACCCTTTCGAGGATACAGCCGTGAGTTTATGTTATGTGATGTTCAGAAAATAGCATCTTCTAAAAAGCATAATGCAAATTATTAAACGAGAGAACATAACTTTAAACTTATCCTAATGTAACAAATCGTCCGAAAACTCTCATAACATAGTTAACTAAATCAGGAGTAAATGTAGGGTTTTCCCCTAAAAACCTCGGATCCTCTCTCGAGGCCGTAAATGACAAAAAAACCCTTTACTTTATGAGTCCCTTGAGGGTATCCCATCGTAAATAACGGCCCCGTTGTGTAGGAAAACGTGTACTAAAATGTTTTTGTGGTAACTCCATATTAAAATTAAGCTTTTGGGTAGTAATCACAATCTGTACTAAGGATTTGAGCTGAGCCACGCTACGGCGGTAGAACTTTCGTATGGCGGAGGTCATGTGTTCGATTCCAATTTAGTAAAAAATATTTAAGCAAGTGCTAATGTATGTCAGTGGGAAGATAGAAAAACCTTGCTCTATCTTCACCCCCCTCCCCTCCTCTCCTCTACATGGTCGGCAGCACGAATGTGATGCCTCTGATGTTACAAACGTTCATAGGCCTTGGTGACCATTTGCCATCAGGTGGGTCGTGCGCTTGTCTGTCACTTAACTGGTATAAAAATGTATATGTATGTATATTTTGCTAAACAACGAAAACCTTTTAATTCTATAATGTAATTATATTTGCAAAAAAGGTTTTACATTTTTTTTCTTATTTCTACACAGAACTGATCAGTAATCAACTACTCTGTGTGCTGTGGATGCGGTTCTAGGTTCGATTCATAGGTCAGACAAAAATTGAAATTGTTACTAAGAAATTTTCAGTTGCCACACAGAGTCAAAGCGATCAGTTGGCAATTTGCAAAAGACCGGGCCACTATTAAGTAGGATAAAAAACTAACCAAATACGAGTGATTATATACCTGCCAACCCTTTACGGATATGTAAGCTTCAATACTCACCGAAGTGAGATGAATTGTTAAATTTATCTCGCTTCAGTGACGGTAGCCCCAAGATATATATCTATACCACAGTATTACATCCCTACTGTATCTTCTATCTATCTATCTATCTATCTTCTATACTATTATATAATTGTAAAAAGTTAATGTTTGTCCGCGATGGACGCAAAAACTACTGAACAGATTTAGATGCGGTTTTTTTTCGTTTGAAGTGGTTTGGTTCAACTTAAAATCTTACGTTTGTTTGATTGCAATCGGTTATGTAGAACCAGAGTCATGTTTAGTAATATAGATTTTAAGTTGCACAGATGGCCCTTAAGTCGCGATAAAAGATCGAAAGGGCGGAGCCGCGGGCATAGGCTAGTAACTATGTATAAATACCCTAGTCATTTCACAAATATTATAATTTATTAAGGAAAAAATGAAAGATTTACAGTGAGTTAATTCTGATTAATTGTGTAGAGTACTTGACAGTATTTCACCTTCTCTACCATGGTGAATGTTCTGATGAGTTCTTCCAATTAGTCTCACCCTCTCTTTTCCTACACAGTATAACGCTCAGATGTCCCCCGTATGCGGTGCAGAATATTCCACCAAGAACCAACGCAATGAACAATGGCCCAATCAAAATACTAAGTGTGGAAAGTCCCAGTTATAACAAGCAAACAAACAAGCGGTTCGGCGAGTTCTCCCTTTGCCACACCATTAAGTTTTAGAATTTCTCACCAGCTCACGTGTTTCTTTCTTTCTTTAGTCCGGGGCCAAGCAGGACGTGAAAAAGCATCTGATGAGGCCGTCAAGCTAAGCGCCACCATTGTAACACTGTACGTGTTTTTAATGGGATCCTGAAACTTTGCCTTCAGCTTACGACCAGGCGAGTTGAAGTCAAATTGAGGTATCTCATATAAAAAAATCCAAGTTACATCGTATGCAAAAGATAGTTTCTCAAATACAAATCTTTATTGTAGCCATCTTAAACCGAAATAGGTCTACGTGTACGCCACGTTAGGTACGTTAGAAACGCTCCAGATATTCCTAGGAGTGGATCGTTCCGGGAAAATGTAGGTCATATTGTTATCTTTTTTTATTTGTAATAGTAAAATGTTGTAAAATGGAATCGCGGTAGCCTAGTGGTATGGGTAATGGACTGCTGAGACGAGGTCTTGAGTTCGATCCCAGGTTTACCATACACCAAAGTCATCGAAAAATCATACTATTCTATTCTATTCTAACATTTTAATTCCCAACCTATCTGAGCTCCTAAATTATAATACAACTAATAAATACCGATTTACAACTTACTAACAACACAAAGTAAATTAAGACACAGTCTAAGTTAATTCAGTGGAACAACGCCGCACAAGGCAATTATTCAATCTATAAACAACAGTAATTGAATATCTTGTTACAGTAATGAGCAGTCGCTCGACTAGTCTATAAACTGGGCTTTCATCGCGGATAATTTGTAGGGTAAGCAGAGAAAACTATTGATAACTTATTTCAATAAGTTTGAAAAAGTTATTTTTGTGTAAAAAAATACATGAATCTTCTTTATGCGTAACAATAATGAGGGATTATTTAAACTACACTGTATAATAATAACGAGTATAAAGAGAAAAAATTGTATTTGTGGGTGTATTGTATTTTAAAAATTTAAAAATTCTTTCACCATTGAATATATGAATAACTGCATTAAATATTGGTGTTTCTATGTATAATATATATGTATTTACAAAAAGTCTCTATGTATATATAAAATAACCGCATTCTTGAACCCGTAATACAAACTAGTTAAGCTACGCTTACCATGAGTTGATATAACTTCATCCTACCCAACTACTAGCTAACATTTAAACAATCCAAATAATCGGCGCTAAGCCAGTTCAATGAATAGTCGATGGATACATTAAACTACGAATATATAAATATCATTCCTCAAATTCACTCCCAGTTCTTTGAACTCAGTCAATAAAAGTTAACAAACAAGTCGGAAACGGCAATCGAAATAGCAATAAATAATAATTGCTATTGAAATCATTATTGCTATCTAGAAATGTTCGTTGTGGTGTCCATAAATGTTGTAAATTGATCGCAATTAACAATGGCGCCAGGTCAGTCTCGGCGCTTGTAACAATCATTGTCACCCTGGCAGGATTTATTATCATTAAAGACAATACATATGTTCACGCCTGTAAATTCCCGAAAGGGTAGAGATGTATTTACATCCACATTTCGACAACCATGATTTTCATGTTATAGGGGGCGGGCCTTTACCCGTGAAGAGAGCACTCATTGTGCATGAAGAGTTTTTGGCGCGTAAAAACATACCATAGATAACATAATGCAAATAGAGAATATCAAAGAGTATTTATGTGACCTAGTAATATTGCACATTGAGGCTCACCTACCCGATACAAGCTAACAATATCAATTCTCAGTGTGTTGATAAAATGTATTTTTTTTTCTAACGAGTTACAGCTAACGAATTGTTCCTTCATTTATTTACTGAGGCGACAGGATTGTCCTTGCGAACGAAGGCTAACTATCAATCCACAAGTAACTATTAATTATGCTCCCGGGGATGATTAAGGTCTGAAGAAATAGAGGAAATTATATATAGATGGTGGATTCAAGGAATTATTAACTTTGTTCGAAAACCAACATTGAAAGGCCTAGCGTTGAACTTTGATAAGATAATTAATATCGCGATAGACTCTTTGAAAATTATAAGTGCCTCGGAGAGCACGTTAAGCCGTCGGTCCCGGTTGCCATACAAACATCTATGGCAGTCGTTACGGGTAGTTGGAGCCCTCAAAAGTCCAACCAGCCTAACTTGGAACTTCGATATCGCCATTGGTCATTAGACCATTGGTTGTGGAGGTCAGATGGCAGTCGCTTCACGGAAAATATCGTTCAGCCGCATCACAGTTAGACTGGAAAGCCGACCCTAACTGAGTTGGGAAAAAAAGGTTCAGGGAATGATGATGACTCTTTGAAAATTAGTTTCACATACACTTAGAACGACAAACTTTATACTAACAAAGCAGTAATTGGCACATTTGGCGTGCAGATTATTTTGCTATATCTAGTCTATGATTCTAACAAACCTCGACCCGTGTTTCGCCTCTATACGAGGCATCTTCAGGTCCACTACAGTGTGAACGAGAAGTATGTCATTAAACATAAGTAATTAACCTGACACGAAACTGTTTTCTGCTGTTCTCGGAAACTTACCTGTAAACAAAGAAACAGTACAATATTAATGTTACGAATATGTCACTTCGTGAGATTTCTTATTTATTATTTCGCATTACAGTAAGAACTATTTGTATATATGTATGTGTGTATGTATGTATTCTAAACTACTTAAGCCCACCTGTGCAACTGAAATTCTATATTAGTAATATAACTCTGGTTCTACTTAACCGATTGCAATCAAACAACGCGACAACGTTAAGATTTTAAGTCGAACCAAACCCCTTCAAATAAGAAACCGCGAAATCCGTTCAGTAGTTTTAGCGTCCATCGCGGACAAGCATAAACATATATATCTATACTAATATTATAAAGAAGTAAAGTTTGTGTGTTTGTATATTTGTTAAATTGTAAGGGGTAATCTCGGGATCTACTGAACCGATTTTGAAAATTCTTTCACCAATAGAAAGCCACATTATTGCTGAGTGACATAGGTTATATAAAAAACCGAAAAATAAAAATGCTTTTACGTGGTAACCCGTTTTGCAAAGTGAATCGGAGAAAAAACGGTCGAATAAAAGCGTTTCTTATGAACGCTGATGCTCAATGAAGTGGGCACTGGTCAGTTAGTATTATTTGAACATAATTTTGACATATTGTATTATTAAATAATTTGTACTGATAAACGTTAAACTTAATTAAAAAGAAATTCCTTAACTAAGGTTATTAAATAAAAAATAGTAAAAAAGATATAAAAATGAGATATAAAATAGTTTTAATCATAGAATGGACGATTAAAAGTCACTAATGGTGAACTCTTTTACCATTAAGAAGTGTGAAGTACGTACTTCTAAAGCAGTAAAACTTACGGCCATTTTTATTTTACTATTTTTTAATTATATACTCAACCCACAGACATATAATAATTATTGTGAAATGAATCGTCTTTTGAGTTCGAAATATTTGATAAATACTAAATTACGTAGTTTGTAGTGATAACATAGCCTATAGCTAAAAGGCTATGAAATTCAAAATTATAAAGATAATAAAAAAGGTTGGATAAGCTTGGAATATTGTATGCCGCTGTAGCCTAGTGGTAGGTATGGGTAATGGATTGCTGAGACGAGGTCTCGGGTTCGATACCAGGTTTTACCATGGCACACACCAATGACTTTTCGATGATTTTCCAATTTATGTGCGTATTTATTGCAGGTTTATGAGTACCCGGTTTATGGCAATAGGCACAGCACCTATTACATTGGGACCTACACATAAACTGGCGAAATGTGGGTGCTAGCACCTCTGCCCAACCTCTTCGGGGATATGGGGGTTAGTTTATGTTATGTTATTGTGGGGGTTCCCCCACAGCGCATACTTCCTCGTAGTTTCCCCCGGGCAACGCCGTGTCTGACCACCGTAACGGAGTGGCAGACCGGCGGCTAAAGTGCGCTGTGACTCACAGACATAAAGCGGTCGTCTGCGAAAGATGGCAAACAAACCCAGGCGTGACGCTTCCGGGCGTTTTGTTCCGAATCGCTCTTTACAGGGCGATTCAAACGGCCCTTCTCAGGGCCAACCGAGCGGCCCTTCTCAGGGCCAATGTAACGGCCCTTCTCAGGGCCACGCTGGCGGCGCTTCGACGTCGAAAGCTGACCGTGCACCATCTGCGGCCAGCTTGTCTAGTAGGCCAGGCGAAATGTCGGACTCTGACGACTCCATCGTCACGTCGGCGGCCGAGAACGACCGCCTCAAGAGAAAGAGGGCCTATCTGAGGCTCGGGTCCGAGGGCTCCTCAGAGTCGGCCGGAAGCAAGGCGAAGAAGAAGTCGAAGTCTAAAAAGGCTTCGACATCTTCTGCGGCTTGCACCCACAATGTGGGCTTGCTGGACGCCGAGCGCCAGCTTAATCTGGCGCAAAGGGCGCAACTCCAGCTGGACCTGGAGGAGAGGGTCGCCGCCAAGGAGCAGCAGGCGCAAGTCGCCAGGTCGAGGGCTGGCTATGGTGCATCCAATGTGCTGTATGCTGACCACTCCCTGGCGGAACTGGAGCGCATGGCGCAAGAGGACAAGGAGGGGGTCGTGGAGGTTGCCTCAAAGTCCTCAAATTTGAAGGGGACCTTTCAGAAGGCCCTCAAATGCCGTGCTGCCAGCATGCACGGCATTGTGATGGAGCTGGTGAAGCGGACGGCCACGGATGAGACGCGGCGGCTGCAGGTGAAGGTGGATCGCCTGCAGGCGGAGGTCAGCCAGCTACACCAAAAGTTGGCGGAGGCCACGGCCCGGCCTGCCCAACCTGCCCCAGTTCCGGTGGTGGGAGGCTCCTCCTCCTCCACCACTGGCCTTGAGGCAATAATCCGCGGGGTGGTCATGGAGGAGAGGTCCTTCATCAGGGCCTGCTTCGCAGGCATCGAGGACCGGCTCTTGCCGGAAAGACGGTTACGCCCTCCGCTAGCGGCGGATAAGAGTTCGCCACCGACGTTGCCAGAACCTGCGCCTGTAGCAGGCCCGGTACCGGGTGCGCAGTCCCAGGCCCCGAAGGCCTCCAAGGGTAAAGGGAAGGGCAAGAGGACCAAGGTGGCTACTCAAACCCCAACCACAAGCGCGGAGGGAACGTCTGGGTCGCCTGTCACTCCAGTAGCCCCCCAGAACTCGCCGCAGGAGGAAGACGCCTTTCTTCCCTCCACCACCCCGTCCAACCAGTCGTGGACGGAAGTGGTCAGGGGGCGAAAGGGCAAAAAGTCGGCCCCCAAGCCCGCTGCGACTGCTCCTGCAGCTGTAAGGGCTCCAGCCAGCGGGAGGAAGCTGGTTCCTCCCAAAACCGCGGCCGTCGTGGTGACCATCACCCCGGAGGCCATGAAGCGTGGTGAAACGTACGAGTCCGTCCTAAAACGGGCTCGTAACAATGCTGATCCCTCCCAACTGGGGATCAGTAACATCACATGCCGCCGAACCTTAACCGGGGCTCGAATTTTCGAGTTCTCGGGGGAGCAACGCGGAACAAATGCGGACCTCTTCGCAACAAAGTTGTCAGAAGTCATCGCGGAGTCGGCGACGGTCGTCAGGCCTGTCAAGACCGCAGCCTTGGAGGTGACCGATCTGGACGATTCGGTCACCAAAGAGGACGTGGTGGCAGCCGTCGCGACGGCTGGAGGCTGCGACGTTGGCGCGATAAAGAGTGGAGCCATCAGGCCCGGCCGTCGCGGCATGGGCATTATCCGCGTCGAGTGCCCGGTCGCGGCGACTGCGGCCGTACTTACTGCGACCAGGGGACGGCTGCTCGTGGGCTTCAGCACGGCTGTGGTCCGACCACTTGAAGACCAGCCAGTGCGCTGCTTCAAGTGCTTTGCGTTCGGCCACACCCGAGCCACGTGTCCCTCCAAGTCCGACTGGGGAGACGCGTGCTTCCAATGCGGGCAGGAGGGACATAGAAGTGCCACTTGCCGCGCCACCACACCACACTGCGCAGCGTGTGCCGCTGGTGGCCGCCCCGCGGGTCACAAAATGGCGGGCAGGAGCTGCAAACCTCCCGCGAGGAAGGGCATAGTGCCGGCGCAGGTTTGCCCTGTTGCTGCCACTGCCGCCAACGAGGTCGCCGCTGGAGATTCAGCTGCGGTAGCTGAGGAGAGGGGTGCAATGTCGGAATAATGGTTTCCGACTACCGCATCCTCCAGGCGAACACCAACCACTGCAGAGCGGCCCAGGACCTGGTGGTACAGGTCATGGCCGAGTGGTTGGTGAACGTAGCGGTGGTCGCCGAGCCCTACTCAGTCCCTGGCAGCTGGCTGGGTGACGAGGATGGCTTGGTGGCACTAGCGGCGCGGTCTTCTACAGACTCCCCTCCCCTCTCGCTAATAGAGAGGGGGCCGGGATATGTGGCCGCCGCGTGGGGAGACTTAGCCCTTGTAGGCGTCTACTTCTCTCCAAACCGCCCTCTTCAGGACTTCGAGAACTTTCTCGGAGTTCTGGCCGCTGTGGTTGGCAGGGCGGCGCCGCGTCAAGTCTCAGTGCTGGGAGACTTGAATGCCAAGTCAGTGACCTGGGGAAACCGTGCCACCGACGCACGCGGGCGGGCAGTAGAGATGTGGGCAGCCTCCTCTGGACTCTCCCTCTTGAACAGAGGCAGCGTCCAGACATGCGTGCGGCGGCAGGGTGGCTCAATAGTGGACGTCACTTTCGCCACCTCTGCGTTAGCGGCGCGCGTGCTCAACTGGCGGGTGGACCTGGTGGAGACGATGTCGGACCACCGCTACGTACGGTTTGACATCTCCGCCAGTGGCCCCGGAGGGGTGCAGCAGCCCCTCTCGGGGAGATCACCGTTCCCACGGTGGGCTCTCACCCGCCTGGACAGGGAGGCGGCGGCGGAGGCGGCGTTCATCCAGGACTGGCTTTCGCCGCCTTCCGCCGGCTTGGATGTGGACACCGTGGCGGGGCACCTCAGGGAGTCTCTGACCGAGGTATGCAACTCTAGCATGCCTCGGTCCCGCCGGCCGCCACCCAGACGCGCCGTGTACTGGTGGTCGGCGGAACTGGCGGGGCTTCGAGCGGCGTGCGTGGAGGCTAGGAGGGCCTACACGCGGAGCCGACGGCGGCGTCGAAGGGACCGGGCCGACGAGGACCACCTCTATGAGGTGTATAAGGAGGCCAAAATGGTCCTCGATCGAGCCATTGCTGCCGCCAAAGACTCGGCGAGAGCGGAGCTGCTGGAGGGTCTCGACAGCGACCCCTACGGGAGACCTTATAAGGCGGCCCGCAACAAGTTGCGCCCTTTTGGTCCTCCGGTAGCCGAGACCCTGGACCCCATGCTTCTGGATGGGGTGGTTCAGTCCCTGTTCCCGTGCAGGGGTAACTTCACCCCACCAGTGATGGACCCACCGCGGGGGAGAGCTCCGCCAGCCGAGGAAGAAGAGGAGGCCCCTCCTGTTTCGGAGTCGGAACTTGGCGCGGCGATTCTCCATATCCGCGCCAAGAAGACAGCTCCGGGCCCCGACGGTGTTCCGGCTAGAGTGGTGGCTATCGCTGCCACTCTAATGGAGGAAAGGTTTCGGGACCTCTTCAGCGCATGCCTTGCGTCTGGGCGGTTCCCGAAACCGTGGAAGGAGGGGCAGTTGTGCCTCCTTCGCAAGGAGGGCCGCCCAGCAGATTCCCCCTCGGCATACCGGCCCATCGTTTTGCTCGATGAAGTCGGCAAAATGTTCGAGGGGATAATCGCTGCCCGCCTAAAGGGCCATTTGCGGGATATCGGGCCGGACTTATCGGACGCTCAGTTTGGTTTTCGGGCTGAGCGTTCCACGGTGGACGCGCTGGCCTGCCTTAAGAGCCAGGTGAAGGAGGCGATGGAAGCGGAGGACGGATTGTTGGCTGTGTCATTCGACATAGCCAACGCCTTCAACTCCGTTCCCCACTCCACCATCCTAGAGGCGCTCCGATTCCACGGAGTGCCTCGATACCTGTATCGTCTGCTGGCCAGCTACCTGGACGATCGGGCGATCCTCCTGGTGAACAGGAGTGGCCAAGTTCGGCGGTACGCCGTTGAGGCCGGCGTTCCGCAGGGGTCAGTCTTAGGACCTCTCCTGTGGAACGTCGGCTATGATTGGCTCCTGCGGGGAACTCTCCTCCGAGGCACGAGTGTCGTCTGCTATGCGGATGACACTCTCCTCACCGCCCGGGGCGGGAGCTTTAGGGAGGCGGCCAACTTGGCGTCGGCGGGCGGATCCTTGGTCGCGGGCAGGATCCGCCGCTTAGGTTTGACGGTGGCGCTGCACAAGACCGAGGCCGTGTTTTTCCACGGACCTCGGAAGCGCCCCCCACCTGACGCCCACATCTTCGTGGAGGGCGTCAGAATTGAGGTGAAGGCCCAAATGAAATATCTGGGCCTCGTACTCGACAGCAGGTGGCGCTTCGGCCCGCATTTTAGCGGGCTGTCGTCGCGCCTGCTGAAGACCGCAGGGGCGCTCTCGTAGCTGCTCCCTAACTTGGGGGGGCCCAGCGCGCGATGCCGGCAACTTTATGCCGGCATATTGAGGAGCATGGCCCTCTACGGGGCTCCCATATGGGAGGAGTCCCTCCGAAGGAGGGAGAACGCCGCCGCCTTGCGGGCGCCCCAAAGGGCCATAGCTCAGCGGGTGGCGCGGGCCTACCGAACGGTGGGCTTTGCGGCAGCATGTGCTCTGGCCGGCACCCCTCCTTGGGAACTCGAGGCGTGGGTGCTCGCCAGAGTATATGAATGGACGGCGGGGCGGAGGGCGAGAGGAGAACGCCCAGCCCCCGAAGAGCGGGAGGCCGTCCGCCGCGAGGCGAAGGACGCTATCGTCGTCCACTGGACGGGGGACCTCGCCACCGCGGCCTTCGGCCGCCGAACCGTCGACGCGATTGGGCCAGTCCTGCGAGACTGGCTCGACCGACCGCACGGTTTCCTCTCGTTTCGTCTAGTGCAGGTGCTGTCCGGACACGGTTGTTTCGGATCGTACCTGCATCGAATCGGACGGGAGGAGACGCCGTCGTGCCACGACTGTGGCGCGGCGGAGGACACGGCGCAGCACACGCTCGAGGCGTGCCCGTCGTGGTCCGAGCCGCGCCGCAGTCTCGTCGCGGTGATCGGACCGGACCTCTCACTCCCCGGCTTGGTTAACGCCATGTTGAGGGATGAGAGTTCCTGGGCGGCAGTCGCCTCCTTCTGCGAACACGCCATGTCCCAAAAGGAGGCGGCGGAGCGCGCGCAGGAAGACGATCCTCACGCGGCGGCGCTCCGAAGGCGGAGGAGGGGTCGAAGAAGGCGTCAGTATGACAGTCATCTCCGACTCCTCCCAGGTGGAGGCCAGCAGGCAACGGGTGCGGGGGCACCCTTGCCTGCATTGCACAGGCCTTCACCAGTGTTGGACGGGAGTGGCCAGGTGTTCCCGGCCATTCCCGTAGCCCCCCAATCTGGGGGGCATGCGGGGCCTGCCAGCTAGGCGGGCATGCGTCGGGCGGGTTGTGGAAGTGAAGGCTGAGCCGGTTTCCCATGACCCTCCCTACACACGGCGATGTGGGAACACCGCTGAGTTTTAGTGGGTATACTGTTACTCCGACAGGAGTCCCACATACCCCGTCTTGTCCCCCACGAGCGGGGATGCGTAAATGCATTTCTCAGCGTTAAAAAAAAAAAAAAAAAAAAAAAAAATGTTATGTTATTGTATCAAGACTAAGTAAATGAAGGATAAAACAACAATCTCACGCCGTCAAGCTGAGCGTCACCATTGTAGCAATGAACGTGTTTGCAATGGTGACCCTCTCTTATGAGACTTTGCCTTCAGCTTAACATCAGGCGAGGTGAAGTCAAACAAAAAAAGATTTTTGTACCACGCTGCTTTTTTTTATAAAAACTAACGCCTGTATCCTCGAAGGGGTAGGCAGAGGTGCTAGCACCCGTATTTCGACATTATGTTTAGGTCCCAATGTAATAGGTGGCGAGCCTATTGCCATTAACCAGGCAGTTATAAACCCGCGATAAATACACAGTCACATAACTTCAAAAAGTATCGAGTTATTGTTGTGTGCCATGATAAAACCTGGGATCGAACCCGAGACCTCGTCTCAGCAGTCCATTACCCATACCATAATTTAATCATTTTCAAGTAGTCGTAAATGGTTAACAAAGGTTGAAAAGGAAAACAAGCTTTTCAACCAAGCTGTTGTAAACGATTGTTTACGTTTTCATTCCGTTTGCCAACGTTTACAAGTACATTAATTTGACACCATCGAGTTGTCTCAATTCTCAAGTATTCTCACGACTTTAGTAGAAACGGATTTAGGATTTAATTAGGTTCAGTGTTTAATTATCAAGTCACTCGGATAAAGCTCAAAATGTTAATTACTTATACACAATTTTGTATTTAAAATCTCGCTTATTTTCTCTATCGTGCCAATGTAAATTGAGCCTTATGGAAACGCTCGTTTGTCTAGGGATGTGCGTTGATATTGGAGTCGATATTGTGGATTCACCTCATTAATAAGAAATGACAGCTGTCTGATCAAACCATTGGCGTTATGCCATTTTGTGTCAGATGGCCACACATGAGTTCGCCAAGTCAGGGATACGTGAATCAAGGATAATAATGCATAACTATTTTTCACAATATATATATCTTCATTACAGATTACCGCGGTAGTCTAGTGGTAAATTTTAACCTCTTCTTAACCTAGAATTATATACCTTCTTCAAATACAACTTCATTTCAATTCATTCTTCAAATAAAACTAAATTTCAACCTCATTTTCAAATAAAATAAAATAATTTACGATTAGATAGCGCTGTGCAACATAATAATTTAGACCGAATATTATTATTTCAATATTATTATTAAAATTTTCCCATCCTTACTCGTCTACAGGAGATATATGCTGAAATGGTAAATAAATCTTAATTTGTTAGTAATTGCTTCTCGCTCGGTTCCTCCTCTTTGAATCTCATAGCAATTTTGTTAGCAAGCACTCACATAAATGGATGGAGGTACCGAGGTACTATTTTTGGGAAAAAGACATAAATGGTTAAGTGAATTTGCATTTAATTAAACTAGTGTTTGTAAGAATGAATGTTTATTTCTTTGCTATATATTGAACAGTTTGTGTTGTAAGTAAATACAGAAGAGTTAATTTTAAAGAGGTTTTTGTTATACGACTTAATAGGTGGCAGACAAGCACGCGGTCCACTTGATGGAAAGTTGTTACCGTGGCCTAAAAAGAAGAGGGAGGAAGGGGAAGGGGGTAATGGAGAAGGCTAAGAGAGTCTCTGGGCTGTCAATGTTAAAGACAAAGAAGGGTTTCTCGGTCTTCCTTTTCACTGACAACATGAAAACTATCCAGTGACTTCTGGCTACCCGACTCACCGCCGGAAACACAACACAAGGTTATTATTTGCTGCGATATTCTGTAGGGCGGAGGTACTTCCCCAGGCGGAGGTACTGCTCAATTAGGACGGGAGATACCGTCATGTCCTACCTCCTTCAAATCTGCTTTATTTGATTTATTCTACATATAAATTAAACTAACATCTGTTGTCTGTTCGATTGTCATCCGCTTTGTTTATACAGAATGTTAGAGTAAGTTAATACAAAGTGGTAGAACATCGAGTACACTACATTTAAGTACGGTTTAAAAAAAATTACGGTAGGCCGTCGATCCTGGTTGCCATACGAACCTAACGTGCTCTCCGAGGCACGACCAGACCAGTGCAAATAGCCTTATTCCTGCATATAGATATTTGCACTGAGCGGAAATCGAACCACAGAGGTCGTCGACGAGTCATCGAGGAGCTATTATTCAAAGTAAAACCATAAAATTTCCGATAGCAAAGGAATCAAACACCAAGGGTTCTTGTTTATAGAACAAGAACTTGTAAAGCGATAAGCAGGAGACATATTAAGGTATTTTATAACCCTATTCATAACCAGGTCAAGTTTGGGAAACAAACTTTAACCCCTACGACATGTGGGTTTTACGGTGCGATATTTTTATACAGTATCGGGTTTTTATAGCATACGACAACGACATCTACACGATTTTATCAACACATACTTGCAGAAGGGCATTAGAAGGTTTCTACAGAGTAGGCAGCACGAATGGTAACGCCCCTGGTGTTGCAAACGTCCATTGGCCAGGTGACCGCTTTCCAGCTGGTGGGTCGTGTGCTTGCCGTCCACCTAGGTGGTATAAAAAAAACAAAAAAGACAGTTTACGCAGGAATATAAATACAAAAAAAGTGATACAAAGTTGGCCTGGTCAGTTTTCTTTTATATACCTAAAAAAATACAATAACTATTTCTCTATATAACAATTTTTTTTGGATACAAACAATATCTACTAGAACGGTAATAAGGTAATAAGACCATGTTCTTTCTTAGCAGAAAAACAGACCATAAATAACCTCGTAAAAAAATAAATTATTACTTTATTATTTATTCATCGCAAAAACGGTGTCGTTAAATAATATATGAGTAGTCGTTGACACGTCGTCGTATCGTTACCGTCCCGTGAATCATAAAACACCTTGTGATACCACTACATGTTTCTTTTCTTCGAGGGCGGTTTGGGTGGCTATTGATATTCCACCCCAAACACCCTTTGGACAAAATTTTTAAAGGACTTTTACGTGATCTGCCGGTTAAAATGCGTTAAAGGGGTGTTTTTATTAAATTTTTACTTGGAGGCTTTTATGGTCGGTTCTGATAAAATTGGCGATGAATGGGGACGATTAGCATGAACGTTGACTTTTGATAACTTTATTTTGATACTTTATTTCTTGGGCTCTTCTCCATTCGACGGTAAATATACATCTGACGTACAAAATCATGACAATGTGTTTGTTTAACGGTAACAAACTTTTTTCTCTGTGTGAAAATCCCCACAAATATCCTCGCCGAAGACCAAAATCGCATGACCGTCTTGAGCTATCACTTGCCAAGGGTGAGAGACATCCTCTGGCATATCCCTCAAGCCCCGACTGTTACCGGTAATAGACTCGACCCTATTACGTGGAACCAAAAATCATGGTGGGCGAAATATGGGTGTTAGTAAACCTCTGCCTACCATTTCGGGGAGGGACAAAGGCAGGAGGGAGGGGAGAAGGTTAAGAGAGTTTCAATGCTTTGCAAAAGACAAAGAAATGTTTATCGGTATTCCCACTGATAAAACAAAACCTCTCCAATAAGCTATGGCTATCCTACTCACCGCCGGGAACATAACACGAGGTTATTAGTAGCCACGGTATTCTGTACGGAAGAGGTACGTAGGTACTTCCCAAGTCATTTTGAAAAAGAAAGAACACAGGGTAACTATTATTAGTAATTATTGGAGTAAACTATGTGTCGTGCCTCGGAGAGCACGTTAAACCGTCGGTCCCGATTGCCATACTAACATCTATGGCAGTCATTACGGGTAGTTGGAGCCCTCAAAAGTCCAACCAGTCTAACTTGGAACTTCGATATCGCCATTGGTCAGTGGATCATTAGTTGTGGAGGTCAGATGGCAGTCGCTTCACGTAAAATATCGAAGTTCAGCCGCATCACAGTTGGACTGGAAAGCTGACCCCAACTGAGTAGGGAACAGGTTCAGAGAATGAGATGGAGTAAACTATGTGTTCAATGTAAAACGATAACCGACATCCACGCGAGCAGAACCGCAGGTATCATATAGTATAAGAAAAACACTGCAACTTCACTAGCAAGCTATTCTTGGTTCACTCTAAATATAAACCTACTAACCAAACCACAAGCTCATAACCAATAACATAATATTTGCGGACGAAGGTGACCGCAGTACAAATTATCACAAGCTTATAGTTTTCCTGTCACGACGGATCAATGTTGCATTGGCACTGGACGTATGAGTTCCGGTTCAATGAATTTGCGGATCTTAAGGCGAGGCCACACTACCAGCTGGCGAGTGAAATAGCGGGCGAGAAAAAAGACAAGCTTAGCAAACTAAAACGTTGTTACTGAAAACTAGATACTACGTGTTTGTAATGGTGACCCTCTTTACTGAAACTTTGTTTTCTACATCAGGCGAGGTAAAGTCAAATTGACGTCTTCTAGAAAAAAAAAAGAAATAAGGAGTGGGCGCTAGCATCGTCGGATATTTTTTATCCCACTTAAGTGGCAGACAGTTAAGTTACAAGGTTACTTTGGTTTATGGACGTTTGCAACACCAGAGGCGTCATCGTCACACTCATGCTACGTACCCTATAGATACCATGTAATGTCATTCTTGAAGAACTCCATATTGCAGTCGCTTGAAAAAACCACAGCAGATGTTGGGATGTCAGCTAAATCGCTAACATATCAACGTAATTTATCTGAACTCACGCCGCTCGTGTTTTGAACCAAAGTGAATGAATGAAAAGAGGTGAAACGAATGTCGCTCGCTCGCTAACTAGCCGGTTGTGTGGCCCCTCCTTCATACGGAATAAATAAAGGTTCTTGACTGGACGGTAATTTACTAGTTATGAATTTATTTTTAACTTATAAATATATATTAGTGTTTCCCATTCCAGATTGAGATGGTTGGATGGAGTGGATTTATACATAATGGGGGACCCATCATTATACATTTTAAGAGGTTAGTTACTATTGAGTGCGATTAGTAGGTTTTTTATAATTTAATGTTTTTTATTATACCTAGAACACGTCTATTTGACTTCACTTCATGTGATGGTAGGCTGAAGGTAAATGAAATGAAATGTTTCTAAGCACTTTTATCTGTATTCTAGAACCGATAATACTAGCTAGTTACAACTATGCTTACCATGGATCTAGGTAGCGTTGTGTAGATTGTCCTAGAATATTTATTAATTTATTTATATTTTCACAATTTCTAATATTTATATCACGAATTTCCAATATGAACACTTCAATCTTTATATCACGTCCAACGGCCATTATGTCTTATTTTACTTGCTAACAAATCAAAGCGAGATCAACTAATGAACAATTAAACTCAAATCTACTCAAAAGGTCTATAATAAGTTTACGTACTTATAACCTTTTAATAACCAAAATGATTCGAGCAACAGATTATTAAATTCTTTTTGGTGACACATGTCATTCATTCTCTCATTTATCTGTGACATTCAATTAGTTCTATGAGAGAATTATTAAAGGAAGATGTTTCATTAAAATTATACATTAATGAGTATGATTGGAATAATTGTTTTGTGTATTTATGACGTTGCAATATTATTGTTATATTGACTAAGTTAGTGAACGTGACTGCAATGTAGGGGGCATGGGTTTGATTCCAACTCAGTGCAAAAATGTATCTAAGCATATTTAGGTAGAAGTTTAAGAGAGATTCTGTGCTATCAGTGCAGAAGACAGCAAAGTTTCTTTGTCTTCCACCTAGCTACCCTATATACCGCCAGAAACACACAAGATTATTATTAGCCGGAGGGGACGTAGTAAACCTTCCCGAAGAGCGAAACCTATGCTCGGGCCATCTTCGTGAGTAGCGCCGTTGCCGTGAAACAAATTACTACACCACGATGGCAATTCAATAATGCCATCGATTCCATAGAAGAAGAAGAAATTATTAGCCGCGATATTCTATAAGGCGGAGGTAAGTACTTCTCCAGTCGGATTAGTCTATTTTTTTAAAATAAGGCACATCATTTTATCTTCTCGTCGCCTGATGGTAAGCTGAAGGTAACGTCTCTTATTTCCGGAAATCAAAGACCGTGGCGTGCGTTTTAGTCGCTTCGAGTCCGACATAATCATCTCCACCGACTTGGTATCCGTGGGGATTTTGCGCACGATAAAAAAAAGGTAAAGGGTCACAATTACAAACAAGTACAGTAGTGCGCTCAGCTTGACGGCCTCATCAGATGCTTTTTCACGCCCTACTTAAAGGACCCGGGACTGTAGGAAGAAGATAGAAGGTAAAAGAAAAAACAAAAGCATTTTCAGCTACACATTCAAAAACTTATTTACAAAAATATAACATAAACCGCTTAGAAATAAAGCCAATTTCAGAACGCAAGAAACTGCATATTTTCTTGCAGTTTACCAAGAAGTTTTCCTCACAAGTTGCAAGGAAACTGTGGACATTTTTTAATCTGCGCAATAGTTCAGAAGCTCAGGGTGACTTAAGCTGGGCACAGCTTTAGATAAAGCTGTGTAACAAGTTTATAGCCAAAGTTCACACTAGGGTTAGTAATATTGCTTGAGAGCTTAAAGCTTTAGCTTCAAGATGCTGTATATAAACAGAAATTCACGCCTAATATCCGCGAAGGAGTAGGCAGAGGTGCTAGCACGCACATTTCGCCAGTTTATGTTTAGGTCCCAATGTAGTAGGTGGCGAGCCTATTGCCATGAACCGGGCACTTATAAACCTGCGATAAATACACACATAACTTCGAAAAGCATCGAAACATCATTGGTGTAAGCCATGGTAAAACCTGGGATCGAATCCGAGACCTCGTCTCAGCAGTCCATTACTCACCGCGCTTTATTTCTGGTAGGTATTTGTAAAACACCACTAACGCCATATTTGCTAATATAGCATACTAAACTTGAATAAATAATTACATTTTCAAATAAACGGCTCATCCTGAGTAGTGCTTCATAGATTATAACGTCAAACTGTCCAATATTTTGACGTCATCAATAATAGTGGCCATGCGTCCGGATTATTATGGATTTAATAACAGAGTGCCCGTCGATAATAATTTATTACAAACGTTATTTAACTGACAAGTGGGATCAGTTTATAATATAAGATAGGGGAGATAATATATTGAAAATAATTTATTATAAATTAAAATTACAGAATAGTACAATAGTTCAATAGAAGCTGGATATTAGCAGGGACACCTGGATTTGTGAGTTTGTCAGTATGTTAATTATAATAATAACAAAATACTGTACAGTCGCTCTTAAATGTTGTTCAACACTTCAAATTCACAGTCAGAAACGACCTTTATGACTGAATGAATGAATGAACTTTACTCACAAACACTTTATATTGAAATAAATAATCAATTTGTATCAGAAATATCATTAATTTTTGTACTTTTCAGAGGACAAATCTTAAATTATTTTGTTTATTATTTTATATAATTTTAGAGCTATTAGTGATCGGTAACTCGCAAATGTGTTAAGCTAATATCGTTGGATATAATAAGTTCACCTTCAAAGAAATAGTGCAGTACTGAGTACTAAGACACATAATATTACCTAGAATTTTAGTGATTATTGAAATTTAACAAAACCTTTTGCAATAAACTATACGATTACAGTTGCGGCATGGCTGTTTTAACACGAATGATTTTGGTCATTTTCTCTGTTTTGGTGTATGTATATTTTTTCTTTAGTTATGCGTCTAACAGTTCGTTGTCCATTAAAGAGAAAATGAGTAAATCCAGTCATGTCAAAATGGCCATCATAGTGAGCCGCAACTATAGTAATGCTAGATTCCTTTATCATTAGATGCTCAAAGCCCTACAATATACGACAGAAGCCGGAATCGAAAATCACCTCCAATTGTATCTCTTGCAGTCAGGCATTAGAAGGTATTGGACTGCTAGGTACTGATAATGCTCTGCTTAACCAATACAATGATTGGTTTCTGTTTGTCACAGCCTTGACTGTATATAGGTATATGGCATATTGATTTTGTAGGTAAGCATTGATTACGGTAACAAGTAACCGTTCATTATTATTATCTAATGTCAAAGGATTGATGAATGGTTTTTTTTAATGTTAAAGGACAATCTACACAATGTCACTTAGACCCATGGTGAGCATAGCTAAACTAGCTTGTGTTACGGGTTCTGGAATGCGGATATTTTTTTTTGTTAATATATACATAGAAACACCCAGAGCAATGCAGATATTCGTATTCAAGCACAAAAATATTTACGGGAATTGAACCTGCGCTTCCTGCTTAGCAGTCGCGTTCTCTACCGCCAGACCACGGAGGTTTGCCGGTTTGGTATTCTTTCAGGGGAGAAATTTGAATATATACATACATATACTCACGCATATTTTCATCATAACTCATCCAATCGTATATATATTCTTCCTCTGTGATTAGCACCCACATTTCACTAATCATTGTATTCGATCCCACAGAATAGGGGATGAGCCTATTTCTGTATTCCAGGTATTAGTGTTATGCATCTGAAGGTTGAATCTGGGCTGGGTGTATCGGTCTGATATTATCCCTTAGTCGCATAGGATCAAATGGGGTAGCCCAAATTCTACTCGGCATACTTATAAGCTCGCGTTCGACCTTTGCCTCTCAACTACTCGTAAGTTTACTTTAAAGGAACCTATTTACTCGAAGCTTACAAAGAAGGTAAGCCTTTAGGAAAGCGACTCAGGCGGGAAGTTCCACTTTTTAAGTGTAAAGTGGGCCTCAAAAGTTCTTAGGCACTTTAAAATCTATAACCTTAAGATCAATCCAAAGTATTATAGACCTTAATGAATAATATACTTATTGGTAGATTTAAGAAAATAAATTACATCGATGTGTTGTTTCTTTATAAGAAAATAAGTAAGATCGTGCAAGTATTATCCTAAACTCAATGACATTGTTATATACATCTACTAGCTGACCCGCGCAACTTCGTCTGCGTCACCCTGTTTTTGCAACATTTTTCACTTCTGCTCCGCACCAGTTGCTTGTAGCGTGATATTATATACATACAAACATTCTTCTTCAATCACTCTATCTATTAAAAAACTGCATCAAAAATCCGTTGCGTAGTTTTAAAGCTTCAAGAATACAAAGGGATATAGGGACAGAGAACGCGACTTTGTTTCGTACTATGTAGTGATTATCCAGTAGCTGCTAAGACTAATAGTTGTTTACCACTTCATACAATTTTTGAATAGAATTGTCCAGGAATTTTGAAGCCCACGGTACCTACAATGATAGAATGAAGTCTAGACGCCTATTACCGCGATTAAGAGTACCTTGTAGTACACAAGGTACTTTCAATCGTAGTAATAGGTTTCATTTCAAATTAATCTTATTCTAGTTCCCATAGTGGATTGTGAAAAAGAATTATTTCTCGAGCTAGTCTAAGATCCTTGTTGACCTACAAACGAAGAAAATGGATGACTTCGTTTTTCCTTTAGTTGTAATAAATCTCGAGGTTATTCGATGTAACAGGCAAACCTTTCTTGCTAAATTACAAAACTGAATACATCTCTTGAAGTTGTACTTTCTTATTACAATAGTCTTTAGAATACACATAACATATTTACATTTATTATTTTTTTTACAAATATTTTTCTCTAACATATTTTTTTACTTTACTTTTACAAATGGAATATTTTTATCTATTGTATACAGATTCATACTTTGAATTGAATTTTGATAGAAGTACTTCAAACTAAATACTAACTTAAATATTGCGATTCTAATTACACTTCTATTACAATAATTTATAGCATACAATTGGCTTAATTGGCCAAATAATAGAAAAACTAGCCGATTCGGTTCGAATCTTCCTTCTAAGCCATACGGCATATGTATGCCCGTATTTTTTCAGTTTTCAAATGACGTGTGGAAATCTGCCAGACTTTATTAAAATTTATGATTACTGTTCCCTTAAATGGAATTCCTTCTCGATGAATGGACTATTCAACACAAAATGACTTATTTAGTTTATTTATTTTTCAATCATCGCAGTGTTGATTCCAGTTGCATCCGGAGCTTTCTCTTCGGAGGGTTACAGCGAGTTTATCTGAACTTAGATATTTTCAGTGAAGCGATTGGTGAGATATCGAAGTATTGCAGCTAGGAACTGTTTAGGGCTCTAACTACGGCTGACATAGATGTTCGTACTTGGGATAACAACCCGGACCAAATAGCCATATTCATGCATACGAATATTTGCACTAAGCGAGGATTGAACCCGCTACACCTGTGAAGGAGTTGCGTTCATTACCGGCACGCCACAGAGGCTATAAGTTTGGTTTATGTGTAAGCAAGTCGAAGATTGAAGTCTCTCTTATATAATGTACATTATATATATAAGAAAAGTAACATTCGTTCGATCTAACAGTTATTTCGCTTCTATATTATTTACCTTTAAACCTTTTTTGTTGAAAGCGACAATTGTCTAAAGAACTACGAACATTAGTCCTATATTTAATTACTAGTAGAAAAAATTCAAAACTAAATACACCCTATTTCAAGTAATCTCTACTCACACGCACTCCTAAAATGTACAACATCTAATAACAGGGTATATATCAATTCACCAACCAAACAAGGGTGTAGTAGAACAAATGAAACCACCCCTAAGGCTATTATGTGTATTAATGAAATACCGAGGGCACCCTAATCTTGTCCATTTGTTCGCATTCTTCATACGTCATAATGACAGTAACGGGAATGTCCGCAATATTGTGGAATATATGGTCACTTTAGTAATTTATTGGTGGTACTAAGATCACTTGCATGTTCTGAGATATCGTAAGTTAAAGGTAATTCCCCTATGAGATTTGTGGGGTGGAAACAAGCGTTAAATAATGTAATTGTGAGTAATGTAAATGTCATTGTGTGGTTCAGAATCACGCTTTTTGAAGACGTCAAAACTCGAATATTTATAATTATTTTTTGTTAAGTATTATTTAGGTTTGAAGAAAAAAATACCTTGCATCATATGATAGTGTCGTTTAGAAGATTCACCTTCTGGAAATTGATTTAAAACTGAAAAAAGGACTGTCTATATGGGGCTTGTACCTGTAACCGTTCTCATACAGGGAAAATGCTCTGACCACATTTGACTACTATCTTGTAGGTAGGGGCTTCAACCATTCTCATACAGGGAAAATGCTCTTACCACTTGACTACTATGTTGTAGTTAGATGAAGAAAAAAACATAAGCTCACGCCTATATCCCCGAAGGGGTAGGTAGAGGTGCTAGCACCTACATGTAGAGGTAAATGAAGAAGAATTTCGAAAAGTCTGGACATGGTCTAACAGTTCAAGTAGTTAGAGCATTCTCCCTGTACAAGCCTAGTTACAGGTTCAAGTCCCGTTTAGACATTGACTTTTTCTAATTTTAAGTCGAACTTGAAACTTGAAAAAGTTAGCATTACATTGCATTCTTGGGAGTAATGAGTAGCCTAAAGTCTAAAAAAAGTGTCCAATAAACGACAATAGGCTCACCGAAATCGTACAATAACATAACACATAACATAACATAAACTCACGCCTGTATCCCCGAAGGGGTAGGCAGAGGTGCTAGCACCCACATTTCGTCAGTTCGTACAATAAACTTGTAAATTATTCTCTATACAATTTATGTTTAATTTGATATTTAAACAACTTCCTAAACATAAATCAACAGTAATTAATTAATTAATTAATTAAAATGACTTATATTTCGGAACTCCGAACAAGGCTAATTTAATTACTTTTAGAATTTATTTCTGATAACTCGTTGTTTCTTTGCTGTTTTCTTTTATTTATTGCTACCGTTTTCTTTACTGCAGTGCGATTATATTATATGAAACTAGCTGTCCCGGCAAACGTTGTTTTGTCTTATAAATTTTAAGGGTGAACAACCCTTATCACTAAGGGGTATGAAAAATTGATATTGGCCGATTCTCAGACCTACTCAATATGCTCACAAAATTTCATGAGAATCGGTCAAGCCGTTTCGGAGGAGTACGGGAACGAACATTGTGTCACGAGAATTTTATATAGGTATATGAAATAATTTTGGTATATAAAGACGGCTTACTATGGTGTGTGGTTTATTATAAATCTTAGTGCAGATTAAAGAAGAATCAAAGAATCAAAGAATCAAATAATCAATTTCATTTATTCAGTTTAGGCACATGAAGAGCACTTATGAATGTCAAAGTTTTAAAATAATTATGTACCTACATTTGTCAAAAATATTATAATTCATAATAAATAGGATACTTAGTAAATAAATCATTAGAAAATGATTCTTTCGCTGGTTCGGTAGTTAAATCTCCTGAGAAGAGACCAGCAAGAAACTCAGGTAGATTATAAATCGTTATTCTTCATTTTCTTTTTAATATTTAGTTGTTTATTTATAATAACTGGGTGCAAGAGCAAGAGATTATTATGACCACGCATTTTTATCATTAAGATATTCGTCTACTTTATAATAGCTTTTTTTAATTAAAAATCTTTTCAATTCTATTTTAAACTTATCAAGTGGCAGGTCAGCCAAATCCTGAGGAATTAGTGCACGAAGTCCCACCGAAGCCGGTAAGAGAGGTTATGTCGGACTCAAACCGATTAAAACGCACGCCGTCTATGGGTCTTTGATTGCCGGAGGTGAGATTATACAAGACATATCTCTCGCACCCCGGCAGAACCGGGGACATATCTTGGAGATGAGCGCCTTCCCCTGATGTGGGAACCAAGGTGTTCTCATTTAGCCCCTGAATATAGGGAGTCGCACTTTACGCTACCGCCGTGGCGAGAACGATGAACTGTGGAAAGAGTTTTCAGTGGAAACGTTAACTAGTTCTATTTTAATTTATTTTATTCAATAAACAGATTCAAATGGGTTCAAAGTTAGGTTCAAATTTACATAATCACCCACCATGGAAAGCCACCTTCGCAATAATAAGAACACATTAAAAATGTAATCGACGGGTAGACGTCAACAAGTTCAAAGAATCAAAGAATTAAAAAATCAATTTCGTTTATTCAGTTTAGGCACATAAAGAGCACTTATGAATGTCAAAATTTTACAATAATTAAGTGCCTACATTTATCAAAAATATTATAATTTATAGGTAATAAACTAGCTGACCCGGCAAACTTCGTACCGCCTAAGCGTAGCTTTGATGCACTACTTTCAATCTTTCTGAGAGATTTTCTTTATATTTTTTCCGTAAGAATCTTGTACAGAGTATTAGAAAACTACAAAAAAAAAATCAGCCACATCGGTCAAGCCGTTTTCATGTTATGTCGTGACAACGGAAAACGGGTTTCATTTTTATATATATAGATAAAATACTTAGTAAATAAATCATTTGAAAATGATTCTTTCGCTGGTTCGGTAGTTAAATCTCCTGAGAAGAGACCTGCAGTTCATCACATCATCCCGCGCATTTAGTTTTTTTTATCTAGGACATGTCAATTTGACTACACCTCACCTGACGGTGAGCTGAAAGCAAAGTCTCAGGCAAGATGGTCTTGTTACAAACTCGTACAGTGTTACAATGGTGTCTTAGCTTGACGGCCTCATCAGATGCTTTTGTACGCTCCGCTTAAAGAACCCGGGACTGTAGGTAGTAGGAAACACGTGAGTTGGTAACGCATTCCAAGACTGCGGCAAAGGATAGACTCACAAAACCGCTTGGTGCTTGATGGAATATTCTGCACGTCCGAATGCGTCCACACAGAATGACAAATTGAACTAATTCACAAGCTAATTATACTTTATAAGGTCAAATCGGTGATAGCATTCGATCGATGTGTTATATACTCGTTTATTTGCGTTCTTAGTTTTCACAAACATCAATTTACAGTACAAAACAGTTTCAGATAAGTTCAACTATGCCTAGCGTGCCAATAAACGGCAATGGGCACCAGTTATTAGCACACCTGCTGATTATTAAACGCCAGACGGCAAATGGTTCATTTGTTCAGCTAACTATACTGTTGGGTGTAGCCATTTTGAATGATGCCAATTTGGAGTACGGTCAGCAGAACAAATGTAAATTAATTTTTAATATTTGTAGTTTAATTTTATTTATTATTCTCATCATCGTCTCAGCTTATAGAGCAAATCAATGTTATTGCCAAGGCCTTACTGTATCTACAATAATCATCACCATACTTTTTTTTAGTATCCAAAGCCAGCACTTCTTGGATATTCGCCTCCTATCGGGTCCTGGCGGAGGCAGTATGATCAGATATTTGTTGTCCACGTAGCCAGGTATCGCCAAATGACATGGCCGCAACAGTGAAGGCTACTCTCTTGCATTTTGATTGCAATATCATAGACATGGAATCTGCTTCAGATGCGAGAGTTCTTCACGCGGTCCTTACACCTTACTCCATCTACCGCAGAATATTCATTTCTGCAACACGCGGCTCCTTCTTCTGTCGTTACATCCATCCAAGACATCAATACATCCATATACCATCATCTATTCGGGGTGAACAGACACAAAAGTCCTCAAACTGCTTCTATCCTTACATACTTCACAAGTTTCCTCTACAGTCGTCAAACCTTTTATAAAAACCCGCGGGTTTCAAGTGCTCTTCAAATGATTGTTTTCCATATATAATGAAATTGACCCTGGCTTGCCTGCCCTATTATACAATTATACATGCCCAAATACCATGAACCTGAAAACCACCTTAATAACATTTTCCAAGTCGTTACGACAAAAAAAAATACAATAAAAAATTCAGTTGAACCATGTTTTTGAAATGTATAATTTAGAACGCACCCTTAACAACTTTTCCTTTTGTTTACGAGTACAAATGATGAATTGTATTTCGTATTCCTAGCAGCGTTTAATTTTTATTTTAATTAAAAGAATCGTTATTATCAGCCTCTTTAATCAACGTTGTAATTATTTTTCACGAAGTATTACTGGCATTAATTTTGATGATATCATTGCTATTTAGGCGTTATAAGATAAGATTGAACGCATACATTCACTACACGTCAACTAATGCACACCCGACCCTAAAATGCCAGTCAGGTCTATAAAACTTCTTCCTACAGTCCCGGGTCCTTTAAGCGGGATGTGAAAAAGCATCTGATGAGGCCGTCAAGCTGTGCGCCACCATTGTAGCACTGAACGTGTTTGCAATGGTGACCCTCTTTCATGAGACTTTGCCTTCAGCTTAACATCAGGCGAGGTGAAGTCAAATTGACGTGCCATAAATAAAAAAATTAAAAAAACCATCATGAGGCCTGTCCTCTTACATGGCTGTATATCGTGATCACGACTGGATACCTGACTCCCACATCCACGGTAGTAGTAGTTGTCTTCATGCCCAGTGGCCTTAGCACGAAAAACTATCGAATTCGTAATGTAAAATTATCGAGACAACGGAGCATTATAATTGGCGGGTTTCACACGCACACGGGTTAAAAGTGGGCAGGCTGCCAATTACAATGCCCCGTTCTTTCGATACCTTTACATTATGAATTCGATAGTGTGTGTTAAATGCAAGAGACTTGTCTTCGCTGGTGCGGTTACGCTTTATGAAAATCGCCAGACTACGCCATTTCTGGCAATGACAAATGTCCATCGAGTCCTGGTAAGAAGGGTAGAACCACGAAGTGCTGGCTTGGCGTCGTAACATGCATGCAAATAATCTCCCTACCAAGGATACCCAATATTTTTTTTATACAACTTAGGTCGCAGACAAGCACGCGGCCCACCTGATGGTAAGTGGTTACCGTGACCTATGGGCGAGTGTAACACCAGAGGAATAACACTCGTGCCGCAACCCCTGTAAGAACAGTGACATTCTGTGTCGTCAGCGCAAAGATGTGGGATAAGCCTTTATTTTTCCCACTGACAACACAAAACCTCTCTAGTGAGCTCTGGCTACCCTACAATATCGTGTGAAGTGGAGAAGTAAAAGTCTAGAAGGTTTTTTTGCTGTCGGTACCCAGCGGGGTCGGTCTGATCAGCCAATTTGCACTGATTGATCGCGACATTTCTCTTTAATTATAACTAGAGTGCTGTGTCGATGCACTTTTATTACTTCGCAGAAACTGGTTAATATATTGGAAAATATGATTTGGAATTAACCCACGCCTATGCCTGTGTGGAATTCTGATCTTGTTTTCAATAACCTCCAGCCACCTATTCTCAGAATTCAGGACTATAATTTATTACTTACGAAATGTGACAAAAATGTCAAAGCGTTGTTGCAATGTTCATAACTTCTACCTACCTCTATGCTCTATATCCCTATAAGCGTGATTATTGTTATATACAAGAATCTATTTAGACAGGAAAAAGTGAATGCCTAAGACGGGACTTGAACACGTGACCAGAGGGAACGCTCTGACTCTGCCCTACTGAGCAACATGGACCTCTATTTAAGAATCTAATCAGTCAACAAACTTACTCAAACTCAAATACCATAGGGAATAACATACTACGAAGATAATTATTATCTAACAGCAGAAAAAAGTAAAAGACAAATTATATTATTAATTCCCAGAACTCACTACCAATGGGAAAACTATAATTAATCGGGTGCCCACACTGGGCTTCGAACTTTCCCATAATTCAATAGAAAAGTCGGTAATTCCTTTCAACATTTTCACGATAAGGTTGCGGTTCTAGTGTAGCGGAGCGGAGTCATGCGAAAATGTGACAGTCAAAGCGGGCTGTTCGTTTGTTTTCTCCGTGAATTAATGAACTTTCTGAATACTTGCCGAGTCGAAACTTACGCATACTATGAGAAGTACAATATAATAATATACCTACGTGAAACTCTGATCCTATGCATTCTTCATGAGAAGGTTTTCTAATCGTAGCTACAAAAAGAAGCTTCTGTGTCTTAATTACGGTTAGCCAGAACGGACACTGGAAGGGGAGGGGGCGGCGCTTGCCGCGCGGGGCACGGGGTGATGGCGTTCTCGGAGTGGACGCGTAGTACTCAGCGCGACCGGCGACGCCGGGTGGGTTTGCGTGGCGGGGGAGCCACTAAAGGTGCCATCTGAAAACACCGAAGTATGCCAAGCATCTATGCTGAGATGGCGGCCAGATTGGGTGCGCACAATGTGCATTAATGTATCCGTAAATACCTACTTATTATGTTATACTATGTATATATTTTCGTTATTTTCGGTACCTACTCTGTACGTTGTGTGTGCTTGAATAAATGCTTTTCTTTCTTTCTTTCTTCTTTTTCTTTCTATTTTAGACTATCTATCACTATTTTAAATTTCAGCCACATCCGTTTAGGCAAACCCATAAAACATGACGACACGAACAACAAAATATTATCCCTTAAGAAAGCACCTGCAACCCCTATCGTACCTATACAGCGAACAAATCACAAACCATTTTACAGAGCTAATAACTCCATGTAACTTTCGTAAACATAACAAATTACTTTTTATTATTTTGTCGTTACGTTAAACCCTGCGTTTTTATTGTCGTAAGCGACAATCGCGGCGCGATACATCAACGCCAGTTTACGGGCTCCATCGCTCATTTCATGGCCACACCCAAAATTGTGTACACTCGTCGACAGTAGAGTGAAAAGATTTTTATTGAAATAATTTTTGTTTGTTAAAATACTAGTACCTACTCGTATTTTATTTAAAATAAGTTTTGTAAAACAAAATTTCGTGAAATTTCTTTTTTACTGTTATGCAAAGAAAAATATTTTAGGTGGAATTCATACTATGTGATTAACTTTTTTATTTTACCTAACTACCTTATTATATTTTGAATTAATGCGTAGATGAAATTTTACTTATATTTTGCATTTTATGATATGGATCTTCATGTTTGGGCTTAAAAGCGACGTATGTAAGAAAACTGCAAACGGAGCTGCAAATGTTCACAGAAGGTGTAATCTTAGGTGTGTGGTGTAACAAGAATGGATAGAATATGGAATAGGGATACTTTGAAAGTGGCACCTGTAAATGAAAAATTGTAAAGTAAACCATTGTTGTGGTGAAGGCATTGGGCATACTATAAGAAGAAATGAGTGGCTTTAGGAGCAGAAGTTGGCCCAATAAAAGATGGATGGATTTTGTGAAAGAAAATATGGCAAAGAAGGGAGTAACTGAAGAAATTACATCTGAAATGTATAGAGGAGAATGACATGTTGCATCGACCCCAATTGATGCGGACAAAGACAGGGCGTTTTTTTGGAGGGCGAACATAAATAATCTTTACTAGTGTACGTTTTATGGTGTGTGCAGCAGTAATGTAGTTTAAATTACATCACTGTAGTCCACGACTGTCCACGGTTGCTCGACACGGTAAACAGACAACATAAGGTATTTCGGTAATTGCCCGGCTATTGTCCAAATCAACTGTGTGCCGGATTTATTACACACATGAGTTTAACGATCAGGACAGATTAGGCAAGAATTTAAGGAAAAAGGAATCCTTTGGGAAATAAACAAGACATGCGTACAGCGATCAAATCAATTAGGACTTTCTGTACTACACAATAAGGTGTAAACTAGCATAAAAGCGTTTTTTACCTAAACATCAAAGTCAGAGGTTTAGTAAGTTTTCTGTTGTCAATAGCAGATATATTGTTGATACTTTTTCCGTGCGCAAAATCCCCATGGATACCAATCTCACCAAAGTCAGTGAGAGAGGTTATGTCGGACTCGAATCGACTATAATGCACGCCGTCTTTGGGTCTTTTGTAGCCGGAGGTGAAATAATAGCGAATATATCCCTAGCCAACCGGGAGAAGCGGGGCCCTCTGTTTCCAGATGACCCTTTCGGTTGTAGGGACCCCGGTGTCCCCGTCTAACCCCTGGTATAAGGAGGCGCATTTTTCACCTTATTCTGAGTGACAAACAGTTTCGTAACTAGGCGCGTCCGTAAAAACCGACTCATTTAAGTTGGTCTAGTTTTACGCCAGTTCTCTCTTCTATGTTAACTAATTGTAATCCACCGTTTTCTTATGTTACAACTGCGTTTAAAGCTTTATGTCATTCAATAAAAAAAACTGCTCTGTCTGCCCAGGTGGTCTGTTCAAGACGGTGGGCAGGTAGCCATAAATACCCCAGGATTGATTTGATTCCATGCTGCCAGATAAAGAAATAAAATAAAACCTTATCAAAGCTCATAATTTAGGAGTAAATCACTTATTTTATTGATATTTATAGCTCCTATTATGATAATTGCTTTTGCTAATTCAATAATGAAATGATTTAACCGCAGTGCCAACACCAATGGCTAGTAACAAATAATCAGAATTAAAATTAACCATTCAATTGACATATTTCACACACACACACACACACACACACACACACACACACACACACACACACACACACACACACACACACACACACACACACACAAATACACATACACACAATACAGCCCATAACAAATACACACACACACACACCTAAACACATACACTTCAACACAAATAAATCTCGTTTCGGAATGTTTGTCCAATTTAATCTGCAATACTGTTTATTAGGGATACCACGTATTAAATAAAAGCGGGACTAGTATTGGTCATTATGGAGAATATTATGATATATCAGAATTTACTTGTGTGTCAAACACGGCTCAATGAATTGGTCTGAAATTTTTCGAAAGGTAGAATGCCTATGGTTGTTGGTGATAGGCACATTTTTACCTTATCATCGTCGTGGTCATAGGGTCTTCAACTTATTACAATATTCCCAACTTCTAATCTACCTGACGCATTTCATTTCATCACTTTGCCTAATGTTAACTTAAAGACAAAATCTTAGGAAACAATTTTATAGATTCAATTTAATTGATATTAATTCTATTGTATTTTATTGGTTTTTATTCATTATTTTTATTTTGTTAAATTTATTATCGATACTAATACTAAGTTAAGGCATATTATACTAACAAAATAATATGGATATAGATATAGTGCGAATTTATTATTATTTTGATTTTTAGTACGCATTTGTTACGTAATAATAATATCCCATTAACACACACAAAATAAAGGTCACCCTACATCAAACAGCTGCGGGTAACCGATCAAAGGTGTCTGTTTATCTATTTGTCACGTGAAATTGATTATTTGATGTGTAGGTATATTACCTACGTTAACCACCCACCCACGGATATAGGTAATTATATTAGTTTAGGTGCTAAGGACACGACTAGTTCCGCTCATTTTCTCATTTTTCTTGCGCTTAATATTGGACAACGAACTGTTAGACGAATAACTAAAGAAAAATATGACGAGACTGGCACAGGAGAAAATAAATTTCATCAAAAAAGACAAATCGAGCAAAATCAGTCGTGTTAAAACGGCCATTGTGGCGATACCACATGTACCCAGCGCCATCTAGCGACAGCAAGAGTAACTACTACAACACTCCGATTCCTGCATCGCGAAAGTGAAGTTCTCGCGCTGGTACAACATATATACAACAACCCAACGACAACCGTTGAGCCGTGGCCCGCCAGGCGTGATCACCTTGCCTGGTCGGAGGATCCTACCTTTGTGTTGGAGGGACATCACATCCCGTTTCTCCACAGCCATCATAGCGTGTCGCAACAGTGGATAGGTTTTAACTACTTATATTACCATGAAACAGCAGAAATTTAAGTGGCTTTATCCGCATTGCTACTCCAGAGTATGTGGGTTCAATTCCCATGTGAGACATATCTGCGTAATTAACGGATAGGTGGTCGTTCTAAGTCTAAGGATCAAGTTCGTAAAATTCCCGGCGGTACAGGGTTAATTACCTCGTATAAGAGCAGTTTTGTAAAAGGTTACATACAGACAATCACGCCTTTTTCGTTTTGAGGTAGACAGAGACTATGTATGTATATGTTACTACTATTTTGTTGGAGGGGACGAAGTAAGCCTTCCCGTAGAGCGAAACCTATGCTCGGGCCCTTGGAACGGAGAGGGTTCCGTGAGTAGTAGCCCCGTAGGGGTAGGCAGAGGTGTATTAAACACCCACATTACGCCAACTATGATTTTCGGTCGCACGTAATAGGCCGCCAATCGGGCACTTTGTAAAATAAACTGGGAATGCCGAAAATTAAACTAACTATGAATATTTTTATAAACTAAATGATGAATTCGAAACAGAAACCGCGAGATATCGAGTTATACTAACATATCTGTTGGCATGTAAATCGTAAACCATAAATTACGATAATATAGAGGTCTCAATTTAAAAAATTCGTCTCGAAACTCAATACACTTATAACACATAATCGATATAAAACTGCCCACCAGTACGGAATTCAAATTCCGAACAACTTTATTAAGGTGTGACAAAATAATACAGACGCGACGCGGTCGTAATATTTCAAAATCGATTCGAATCCCTTTAAATCTGAATCGATTACAGGTAGTTTCGAGTTGTAATTTAAATAAATAAGGGCTGGCGAGGCTTGCTCATAAATTTACGTCGAATTTAATGGGCCTTGTTACTACTGTGATCATCGACTTCCATGGAATAACTTACTTTACTTTACATTTTAGGGTTAACTTTAATAAGGCAGTTTATAAAAACGAATTGCAAAATCGGATTTACATACATATAAATACAATCACAGGCAAAAGTGAATAGCGCACACATTTCACCAATCAGCTAGTAATAAATAAAATGATAAATCCAAATAAAATCATTATAAAATGGAATTAAAATGAAAACATTGTCAGATAAAGAAGAAGTCAAATAATACATTGGACATAATAAAAAAAATAAGTAGTATGCCCACATCAAAATCTAAATAATAATTAGGTTGGAATAGTTAAATGATTTAAATTTGGAATGTAATACTTCAAAATTTAATTCAAGTAATTTGTATTATTTCATTAGTAAGAAACGTATATAACTTGGTTCAATAAAGAAAGGTTTTATAAATGTGTGACGTTATCACTTCCTCTCGCTCGCACACTAGTACTGTCTATACTCACTCACGCGCGTACCGTCAACACAAAAAAAATATTGATCTTTATTTTCTTCCACGCTCTGTGCTCCTGACGCGATGCATAAAAGAAAGGACTCTTAAATGTCGGCTTGTACTTGCGTTGACAGACAGTACACCTAGCATACAAAATTTCATTTTTTTTTTCAGTTCAAAAAAAATATAATCAAGACCGTTGTTCATAATAATGTTAGTTCTTTATTTTAACCAACATCATGATCTTCCATGATCCTCCTTGTGCGTTTAAAAGGACTCTATGTGTAGAAGTAGGTACTGTTTCCGATGAAAACAAAAATAGATGCCGTCACGTGTCGTGGGCGAAGCCGCCGGCCGCAGCTAGTTAGAAATTATTACGACCCGGTCTTGTTTTTTATTATTATTCATATGAAAAAAAAAAATTTGAAATTTTATATGCCAGCTGTACTATCTGCCAACGCAAGTACAAGCCGCCATTTATAAAACCTTTCTTTAATGCACCAGCTTATACGTATCGGCTATTTTTCAGCAGTCACGGACCACAGTCGCCACAGTTATGCAACATAATAGGTATAATTTGACATGTAAATGACATTCGAGTAAACTTCAAACTTATAAAAGCTCCAAGGTACATAGTCTCGATAACTTTACAAATTATATGCCTATTTATATATTAAATTCAGTTGTAATAATCAATTTATTACGTAAATTATTATAACTAATTTATATACCTACAAAATAATTACTTATGATTACTTATAATATAAAACATTTTAAAGTATAAAATAACACAAAACAAGCTATTTAGATACATTCGAGAACATTCCAAATGTCGATCGAGTTCCAATAGTACCCAAACTACCCCAAACCATACTGTTTTATGTTATAATTTCGTCGTAAACAACCGCCGACAGGCCTATCATGGTCGAATAGTCCCAAAGCGTTTAATATTAGATGGTGCTCAGATAAACCCCTTCTGATTTTATGTCTAACGATCATGGGGTTTCAAGACTACGTTTTATGACGAAATTTTGTTACCGTTTTGGTTTAATTTTTATTGCATCGTATTTTAGGGTTGGGATGAATATGGGTTTATGTTCATTAATGTTTTAGATAGACTGTTGCGTTGCGGTAGTGAACTCGACTGCTACGCAGGAGGTGCGGGTTCGATTCCCGCTCAGTGCAAAAAGTTGTATGCATGAATATGGCTGTTTGCACTTTTTTTTCCGTGCCTTGTTGCCGGTTGTCGGAGTTGAGATAGTAGTCAACATATCCCTCGCACCCCGGCAGACCCGGCGCCGTCTCTTTCGACATGACCGCCGTCGGGTGTAGGGACTGTTTGCACTGGTCTGGTCGTGCCTCGGAGAGCACATTAAGCCATCGGTCCCGGTTGCCATACAAACAGCTATGGCAGTCGTTACGGGTAGTTGGAGACCACAAACGTCCAACCAGTCTAACTTGGAACTTCGATATCGCCATTGGTCATTGGACCATTGATTGTGGAGATCAGATGGCAGTCGCTGTACGGAATATATAGAGGTTCAGCCGCATCACAGTTAGACTGGAAAACCGACCCCAACTGAGTTGGGAAAAGGTTCAGAGAATGATGATGATGAATGTTATTCTTTGCAGGTAGATCGCTCCGATGATGAGTTTTAATGAACAAAAAGTCTTTATAACAGTATTTATTTGTCATATCTGCAGAAACAAGCAAAATCTTTTTCAATACAACATTCTAAGGAGGTCTTGAACTTCGTAATAGTCCCTTCCTATAAGGAATACTCTGCTAACTGAGCTACTTGGCCGAATAGATACAATTTACGTGGGAATCGGAGAGCTCGTACAGAAGAAGATACATTTTTTTAATTAGGACACGTCTTGATACCTAGTCTGATGGTGAAGAAGCTGAAGGCAATGTCTCAGGAGCGGGTAAGTACACGAAAGAGAGACCATACCGTATGACAGCTTACCGCGAATGAAACTTACCTGAAAAAATAAGAAAATCACATTTTAGTATGTAAAACATAGATACATTGAAACCATGCAGATACGACAAATTATGATAGAACTTTAAAAAGTTTTAGGCAGTTGTCCAACCGACAGCGATTTACTAGTCACGAGTAAAACTACCAACAAGCATGAAGCGAGTGTGTAGTTATAAAGGAGTGTGAGAGAGCGATATGGGATTACTAGCGCCCCTCACTTACATGATAGAGAAATTACTGCTAATTGGTCACTCAGCGTGAATTCTGATCGCCAAGCGAGTATTGCTAAGCGAGATTCATCACTTATAGCCCTTGTCGCTATGCGAAAAACTAATTTAACGAGTCCCCGCCGACAGCATGTCAAGTCAACTCAACAGTCAGCGATTAACTATTAATATATGTATTGTTTGTGTTTACCTGGAAATTACACGTTTTTTGAGCGAGAAAACCGCTGATACTTAGTTGTTTACTCGCCAACAGTGGCACAACTACCCATATCCGTTAAAAGCTGATTCGTTAGAAATTGTTTTATATCATTAACATTTACAAAAAAAAAATCGACAATTGTAACATAGACAAGCCATTTGATTTGGGATTTAGGCAAAAGGGTACGTCTCGCTTAGTTCGGCTTGCTTTAGCCTTGTGTAGGTACTTGTACTGCATTTTCCCTATCGTACACCTAACTGACAGTCTGATACCTTTTAGAGAAGTTCAAACCGCTTATACTGATTATCTTAGAATAATGCTACCTTTTTAGAATCGTTTTTTTTAATGCACGTCAATTTGACTTCACCTCGCTTGTCGAAGGCAAAATCTCAGGAAAGAGGATCACCATTAAAAACATGTAAAGTGTTACAATGGTGGTGCTCACCTTGACGGCCTCAACAGATGCTTTCTCACGCCCTGCTTAAAAGACCGTAGGAAGAAGGTTCAAGCCGTTTCAATAGATTATCTTAGAATATTTATTATTATTACTGGACATTATTACGAAAGATAGACATTTAAACGCGCAGTACTAACACAGATAAAAATATTGCAGTTCTACTTGTGATTTCCAACTTATAAATGCGGGTTGGATCTCTGCAACTAACTTACTCTGTGACCATTTAACTTTTGCACTTTACGATCGTGCCACCCGTTAGTTATTAAGGTCAGAATACATTATTGGTAATTTCATTACAACTGAATTTTAATTCGATTTTAGTTACGTCCTATGTCCCTTTCAGTTGCTTTTTGTGTTGTTAGTTGGGTAGTTCGATAAATTCAGTTGACTTTATCTGTGAAATAATAGCGCAAGTTTAGAAAGAGTTACGGACGTGATTGTTTTGTGAATTGCGGTGAGGTTGATATGTTTGTTTGAGGTACTTTAATTTCTTGTTAAGGGTTTCATATACTTAAATTGGTGTATACTTGCCGGCACGTCTAATGGCCCGTCGCGAGAGAAACGAGGCCCTTTAGCGCGGGGATTGTTTTGATATCATCTATGATTGATGAAATTAAAACAAAATTTGCCAAAAAGGTTATTACATAATCCAGAATTATTTAAATGATAAACTTGCTGGGAATTAAGCTGTGCACTCAAATTGTTCTTAAGCAAATTATTATGTCTAGTCTTCACAATGTAAATGACAGTCTCTGTGGCGTGGCAGTAGTGAACGCAACTGCTACGCAGGAGGTGTGGGATTGATATCTTTAATTTCCACAACTCATTCCAGAGGAAGTTCATTCCACAGCTCTAGTATAGCATATCATAGCATAAATATGATACAAAAAAAAATAAGGTGTAGACTTTCCGTCCTAGGTATACCATGTCACACAAAAATGCCACGATAATTACGAAGACGTCAAATCACACTATAACTACACTGTTATATTGTCTAAAGTCAGTGAACCCATATTGGGACAACCCCACAAAAGAGTAGATAACCAAGGGAATGTACGTACGAATAAATAGGGCAAATCAGTCCTTTGTTCCACAGATCTAATAGACGTGCTATTATCTGCCCTGAAATGTAATATTCCTCAGAATGCTATAAATAGAGTGAATGTTATAGTACTCAAGAGAAGACAATAGGTTGAGGAGTAGGGTGATTTCCGCCTTATTTTAACCGATTACAGCGAAAACGAGAGATATGAGTTTAATTTCTATTAATACCTTTCAACATGCTTTGTTTTATTAAAAGAACATTGATCGAACACGTATTTTTGTAGGTCCAACATGTATAAAAATGAGATTGAACAAGGACATTTTAGTAGATTTAATTATGGGCGTAATATTTTTTGGGTATAAACTAAAAAGGGTCCAAACTTCTTCTATAGTTCTATTATAGTAGTACTAGCTGTTGCCCGCGGCCACGGCCGCATAATAAGTTTGGTATTCCACCACGCTGGATCGACCGAACATACCCTGGTGAAATTCTTATAGGCACAGGATATAATCTCAATTATTTTATAACGTACCATAACATTTTGCACTTCGGTACCTTAAATATCTGAAGGGGGTCACGAAAGAGAAGACCCCGAGTCTGCCGGGGTGCGAGAGATATGTTCACTACTATCTCACTTCCAGCAACTCAAGACCCAAAGACGGCGTGTGTTTTGGTCGGTTCGAGTCCGGCATAACCTCTTTCATCGGCTCCGGTGAGTTTCATATCCGTAGGGGTTTTACGCACGGAAAATAAAGGTACCTGAAGTTTGCATATCAAGGTTTGAATGGTAAATGGAGTTTTCTGGGAGCCATCGCCATTTGAACTCCAAACTTCGTCAGAAAAGTCTGCCCCAGAACTTCCATCATAGGCAGGTGTTTCATCTTTCTGGTGAAGCTGACTTAGGCTCCGAAGATTTTGATGAAGCTCCAAAATACTTCATCTTATCTCTGCTGCAAGTCTGTGCCAATCCTCCACATTTTCTTTATAACATTTTAATTGTATTAAAACTTTGAATATTACTAAGTAAATTCACTTCGTTCGTGTGTCCTCGGAATACTTCGGCTCGTGCTATTCGTCGATGTAAAGTTTAAATGAATATGTGATGATGGGGATGAGTTTGTTTGTTAACATACTGTTTGGGATGAGTTTTGGCGGCTAACTTTGGCGTTACAACGTCATAATGTTCTCAATTTTATAGGGGATTTACTTCTGTTTGTTTTGTTACATTAAATTAGGAATAAACTGGAATGTTCTATCAACACATGTGGTTTTGTTCTTCCTACAATATTTTAAGTGAGGTGTGAAAAACTATCTGTCAAAGCCGTCAAAGTAGAATCTACATTTATTTTGGTGGACTGTATCCTCTGAACGTTACCATAACTTCTTACCATCAGGCGATGCAATCAATAGACGAAATAAATTAGGTATAAAAAAACTCTAGTGCACTAACCATTCAAATTTATATAAATAAAAAGTTATCGCAAAATATTTTGCTAAGCAAAAAACACGAAGACAGCTGAACCAATCCTAGGATTTTTTTTATTCCTTGAACTCTAAGGAAGATTTGTATGTAGCAGCGAGAACGGGATCAAAAGTTAAACATAAAAAATCAATGAACATAATCTGAATTCTAAACAGTAATAAAACATTGCTATAACAACACAATACATTGCTCGAAATTACACCATTGTATCATTTCAAACAATTATATTCATGAAATAAAGATACAATCGTGTTCTACAAAAATCTCACGCTGCGACAAGATGGCTGACAATACGTAAATAAATATAGATAATGTTAATTTAAGTGGGTAATATTGGTTTTGAATAAAATGTCGTGGTAAGAAGAAATCTCTTAAAAATATTGTAAGGTTTCACTGCGGGAGTTGAATTTCAAAGGTCAATATATATTAAATGAAATTAACTTATATTGATGAGGTTACCAGTGGTGGATGCATATTCATGATAGGTTTGATTTCAATGTTACACGTGTTTTTGTTGAGTAAATATGTGTTTTTCTTTAGCAAGGATTTACAAGGCCTTAATTAACATCCTTGAGGAGTTAGCCAATTTCAACGGGTCGGTTGTGTCAAAATAGTCTTTTTAATTTTAATTTACACTAGCTTTAGCTTAGCTAATCTTTGTCTTCTGCACTGACAGCAGAGAGACTCTTTTAACCTTCTTCACACTCCCCCTTCCCCTTTTCCCTCTTCTCTACATGGACGGTAACACGAATGTGACGCCCCTGGTGTTGCAAACGTCTAAAGGCCACGGTTACCACTTTCCATCAGGTGAACCGCGTGCTTGTCTGCCATCTAATAGGTATAAAAAAATACTGATGCATTCATTGTTTCCGTATTCAATTTAGTAATTCCCAAAATTCAGACGTAATGTATGCAAAGAAAAACATGATTCTACCATTCACAAAATGCAATAGATTCTCAAACAAAGATATAAAAGTAATGGTCCAAACAAACTCAAATCAAATGGCACAGCTTCCACATCTTATTTGCCTAAAGACTTTGAAAAGAAAATCAATAAAATTCCAATTCAGTCCTAATGAGTCAATAGTGACTTTATTCCCCTTAATTTTCAATAAAAACGTCGCAATTTGCATAACACTTAAGGCCGGTCGCAAGCTTACGACTGTCGGGCCGTAACTGTTTTATCCCTAAATTATGTCACTCCGATTTTAATTTTAAATTAGACGCTACTTTTAACGTGACTTAGCACACTTTATTAAAAGCCTATGCTCAGAATTTTTAATTCATTAACAATGAATTGTTAATTAAAAACATCCTCAGTGGCGTGGCGGTAGTGAACGCGACTGCTACGCAAGAGGCGCGGATTCGATCAACGACTAGTGCTAATATTTATTTGCATGAATATGGATGATTGTCTGATCGTGCCTCGGAGAGCACGTTAAGCTATCGGTCTGATTAATTGATAGATTTTATACATGGTATGGTATCACCATAGACTAGGGTCATCATTATCTGTGGTGCAGTACTGCTGTCGATGGTCCACCTCCTGTCGAGCCCGATATGGCCCCACACCTGCAAAATTGACAACCTAAATGATGCGACGAAGAGTGCGGTTAGTGTCACCGAGATTATCTTTAGACAGCTGTTTTCGAAGTAAAACATCAACTTAAGATGACTAAAATTCGGTCAGTGCATATTAATATGCAAATCCTTGTCCAAAATAGGTAATACACTTATGTTTACCTTGCATTGTCATTCGTTCAGGGTATTTATTTACAGATTATTTGAATTGCTGTCATATTTGCTTATGCGTGAATAAAATAATCTAGACTGTACTTGAAAAATATGACTTACTAGCTGATGCCCACGGCTTCGCCCGCGTGGAATTTTGTTCCCGTTCCCGCAACCCTTGGGAACCTTTTCCCGGGATAAAAAGTAGCCTATGTGTTATTCCAGGTTCTAATCTACCCCTGTACCAAATTTCAACCAAATCAGTCCAGCCGTTTATGCGTGAAAGAGGAACAAACATCCATACATCCATCCAAACAAACTTTCGCCTTTATAATATTAGTAGGAAGTAGGATTCATATGGCACGACATTTATTATAATATAATAAACCAGCTGGTAAAATATATAGTTATATACACGGTGATTTTATAGTGGTTTTGGAAAAAGAATATCTTGTTTCACACACAGTTTCGGTAGCAAAATCGACTGGAAGTTTTAATTTTGAAAAGAAAAAACAAACTTTTTGTATGGCAATAATGTGCAAGTGAACAGAAAAAGGTATGGGACGTGTAGAAAAAAATAATTTTTTTTCGCCAAATTAGGACTTCCTTACGATTTTACTATCGAAATTGTGGCCAAAATCTTTTTTTCCAAAACCACTATAAAATCAGCCGTTATACAAACGTGAAGAAATAGGTAATGTTAAGGGTTCCGTATTGTTATCACGGAATTCGTAAGTATGTTCAATGATCTGTCCGTCCATTCATCCGTATGTTTCTGCCTATGGTCTACTTTTTTGTTGATTGGTTTCAGCAATGTGAAAATTATCGCAGTAATACGCACAATTAAAAGTAAATAATATCGCAGCTAAGTAAACTACGGACGTTTCTTAAATATTTTTACTTTACCAACCCAATGCTGCAATGTTCTCAGAGTTACGAATTACCTTGGTGTGGTTCCATATAACCCTTAAGACTGGCCTAACTGTCACATAAAAATTCAAACCATGTTGGGTAACCAGACATCGTAGGCCAGAAATCTCTAGGGTTATAAAGTGATGTGTCCGTAAGAAGGTAATGATGTTGCTCCAAGTAGTTTCTTATAGCACTCCTCTGAGAATAAATAGTAAAAGGAACACGTAATATGACTTAAGTGGTCATTCTTGCGTGGTTTGCGAGATTAAACTATACTTAATTCTATAACGAATAAGAATGTTTTTATAAACGAATACTTTGGTACTTTCTCACGCCAGAAGGTCTGAATGGATATATCTGTATGATACTTATCACATAGATTAGTTGGACAGTCAGACGAACCTTGCATAAAAGGCATACTAATGAATAAATATTATGCAATAAATGAATTGAATTGAATTGAATAAATATTCTAAGACAATCTACACAACGCCACTAACACCTATGGTAAACTTATGTAACTAGCTTGTGTTATGGTTTCTAGAATGCAGATAAATAGCATTTGAACATATAAGTCCCTTTTTTTCCGTGCGCAAAAATATCCCCGGGTATCGTCCGTCCCCGGCAAAGTCGATGGAGGTGATTATGTCGGACTCGAACCGACTAAAACGCACGTCGTCTATGGGTTTTTAGTCATACCTATCTCTCGCATCCCGGCAAACATATAAGTCCCAGCGAGTTAAGGCATCTTGCATCAATATTTAATACAATACCGACGGAACTGAGAGCTTCTAGTATATTGTATTAAATTACGCAGCAGGGATACACATACCACAAAAAGTTATACACTCAAAACGTTTCTCCTTCAATTTTCCCAGAAAATCCTAAGCCCGACCGCCGAATAAACTTTAATTACGTAAGACAATACATTTTGCGGACGAATAATCGTAAATTTGTAACCGGCCTAATACCTTAGGAGGCCTTTAACCAAATTTTACGGCTTGTTGCCGCCATAAAGAAAAACATAAAATGCCAAAGTAAATAAAATCATTATTTAAATAACAAAAATAAAAAAGTTTATTTATTGTAAGGGTAGCTGTGTACTATACTGGTACGACCAAGACCATTAGGAGAATTACTTGCGTTTAGTATCTGTTCTCTGTGGCCATTATCGAAAGTGCTATAAATATAAAATTAAACATTGTAATTTATACTTTTGAATACAATAATTTTTAACGATTCGAAAGAACACAAAAACCTACTCAATATTAACGGGTTCCATGATATACAATAATGTTTACTATGGTTCGTATACACCACTGAGCCAGTTGACAGACAGTATAACTTGGTCGAAACATCAGACAATTAAAAAAACCTATACTATGCTCGCGTTAATACCCGTTAACATTCATCTACTCAATAATACATGGTCACTGAATAGTTGGTCGTGTGGTCGGTGGTCGCGCCAGTACAGTGTGTAATGAGCTTTATATTCAAATCGAACACGACAGGTGTTGGGATTGAACGATAGAGATACCAGTCGGCCTGTACTAAAGGAATGAAAATAGTTTAATTATGTATTCATGCGAGAATGAATAAGCAAGATTATGTTGCCAGTGTTGCCACACGTCAGAATGTAATGTACCTTATAAGTATTGTGAAGCAAAGCGCAGGGGAGTCATGTATTTATTGACAATGATCGTATAGGAACTTTTGTTTTAACGGCTTGAATATTATGAAGGAATTTTTATAAAAAATTGATATTTGTATAGTCACGCTTCTTTATGATTGGGGTAGATTGGGACAACCACTTCAATTTATTTATTAATCAATTAGTTCCGATCATATTATACGCCTTATTTTCAAAAAGAAGAAATGTTTATTTTCAAGTTTAGTGACTGGAATTCATTATATTCCTTTTAACTCTCCGTGTGTTACGTGTGGGATCATGTCGGTAGTGTAATTGCCAGGATTCGAACCCAGGAACTCCGGCCGACTCCTTAACTACTATGCTACCGATGCGACGCTCCTTCCTTTTTGGTCGTGGGCTCTCGTACTATTATACTTTATTGATTATACTTTGACTTTTTGACCAAGTGCGTGAAGTGAGCAAGATTCTCCGTGTCGACAATGTGGTCGATTTTGCCTATGTTCGTATCAATGTCTGTGGGTGTATAAATTTTGCAGTAGATTTCTTTAGAATTTTGAGTACGAATATTTTGAGGCCAAAAATAATACCTATATCTACATAAATGATTGTTTTCGTACCTACACATCAGTTATGGGTACCTACTCAAGTAAGTAAGATTGAAATTATATTACTTTTAAGAGGTCATGGTAGGGCTCCAGGCCGATCTTTTCGTATCTTTCCTTTTTTTATTAATTGGCACGTCAATTTGACTTCACTTCGCCTGATGTTAAGCTGAAGGCAAAGTCTCATGAAAGAGGGTCACCATCACCATTGCAAACACGTTCAGTGCTACAATGGTGGCGCTCAGCTTGACGGCCTCATCAGATGCTTTTTCACGCCCCGCTTAAAGGACCCGGGACTGTAGGAAGAAGGAAACACGTGCGCCGGCAAGGAATTCCAGGACTTAATGGTGCGGCAGAGAAAAGACTCACCGAACCGCTTGGTTCTTAATGGAATATTTTGTACCGTATGCGAGGCACGTGTTGTCCTGTGTATGAAAGGGGAGGTTTTCTAGTTTAAATGCACTCAAACCTTAGAAGATAATATTTAATATATAAAAAAAATCTATTGATTGATTGTATGCATTTTACAAACCGTAGCGGTTTAAAGCTGTTATGCGTAAATGAATTGTAAATTGTATGTTTTATATGATAATATATATCAAAAAACATATAATAAGCCACTTCATAATCATGAAAAATACCATGTTGGGTTTCCCGTTGACATAAAATCCCACCATAACACATATATTTAGCACTATTTCCTCACAAATTCACATCATTCATAGTACATTATTGTACTAAGTTACAGGCTGCTCACGCGCACAGCATGCTTCTCAAGAACACAATAAACATATGTTGTTATTATCAAATCTGGCCATATTTTGTGTTGTGTGTACTTGACAGAGCGAATAGTGTGACTAGGTGTGTCGGATAATTCAGGACTATGGGCAGAAATGGACCGATATTTGTAAGCAGGTAATTTTTATGAAAGCGATGTCATGTTCTACGGAGTAGTCAATAAATTTGGCGGGAAATCTACTATATTTGGCAATAGATTTAATAGAATTGGTATTAGTAGACAGTATTATTATTTTGAGTTCAAAAAATTGTAACTTTTAAACTATCGCGGCGTTTACTCATCAAGTCGTGACCACGGGTGCTGCAACGCACCCGAAACGTCGACAAAAGTAAGTGTTCAAAAATATATCGCGTGAAGTCCCGAAAATTATAAACACTATGACAAAAAATTGTACTTCTTCTTCTTCGAGTCGAATGGCTCGGGTAAATCTGGTTTTATTAAATTTTCTACAGCAATAGCGTTTTCTGTTGCTCTACTGAGATCTTCGGTGGTGCAAGTGTAGGGGCACAATGAGAAAGAGGGCAAGTGTGATATGGTGTGAGAAGAAACATTTAACTTTGCTGACAAAAAATATAATGTCTCTTATAATTCAATAGCGTTTAACAACCCACTGCTTTTTCGCATTAGGTAGGCACTTGATTAGATTATTCTTTACTTATGTATGTTTGTCTCATTTTCAATTGTAAGACAAAGTGATACTTACTGCATGTGCTGCAATTTTTTTGCCAAATCTATGTCAGTTTTGCGTATTTAAATATTTATATACATTCATGCGTGAATTTGCAAGGATTAGGATTTTTTGCCTTTTTTAGCTTTTACGGGAGAAGCCGCGGTAGCCTAGTGGTGTGGGTAATGGACTGCTGAGACGAGGTCTCGAGTTCGATCCCAGGTTTACTATGGCACACACCAATGACTTTTCGATGCTTTTCGAAGTTATGTGTGTATTTATCGCAGGTTTATAACTGCCTCGGAGAGCACGTTAAGCTGTCGGTCCCGGTTGCTATATAAACATCTATGGCAGTCGTTACGGGTAGTTGGGGCCCTCAAAAGTCCAACCAGCCTAACTTGGAACTTCGATATCGCCATTGGTCATTAGACCATTGGTTGTGGAGGTCAGATGGCAGTCGCTTCACGGAAAATATCGAAGTTCAGCCGCATCACAGTTAGACTGGAAAGCCGACCCCAACTGAGTTGGGAAAAAAGGTTCAGGGAATGATGATGGGAGCGACTGCAATCTGTTTCCCAAACCCGAGAGAGCTTCGTTCATTGTTTAGCGGCTGTATTTACTCCACATTCCCCATACCTACACTCACTAATTTAGATAAATACTAATCCTGGTTTCTGCAAACAACATGTACACCCTACAACTGATAATATTTGTCGTGTCTGACATATATTGTGCAATTTCCCGCTGTTTAGGTGACACGTATGCGATGAGCCTTATTGTGAATCGGATAACGGCGCCCACACACGAACAGAACTTTGTTTTAAGTAGTTATTATTAGTTTTGAAACATGACGACAATAGTTGCACCTACAGCTACTTACTACTACACCTAAATCTCATCCTTATTACGGTCAGGAGCCTTGGACCGCACAGTCCGGATGAGCGGAAGCCACTCGGGCGTCGAAGGTCACAGAATAACCTCCGTCCTCCATGAGCGCGAAGCTCCACCTAAGGAGAAGCAGGCGGTGCGTAATGCCTGCCTCCACATACCAGAGGGCGGGGGCTACCCGAAGAGGGCCTTCTTGTAAGAGATGGCCCTGAGGCAGTCAGTGTGCGAGGGATTTGTTGCTTACAATTTCACCTCCAGCAACCGAGGACCCAAAGACGGCGTGCGTTTTAGTCGGTTCGAGTCCGACATAACCTGTATCACTGGCTTCGATAAAATTGATATGGATTTTGCGCATGAAAAAGAAATCTCAATACGGTCCGCTGTTAGTGACGAAGAGTGTGTTAATATATTCTATATTCACTCTGTGTGTTAGAAAAATTACACATGATTGTATTCTGGGTAAAAAATAGTCGCCAAGCCTAATTTTTTTTGGTCAACAATATGGTCAAAAAAAATTAGGCTTGGCGACTACTTTTTATTTTTTTTAATTTTTTTTACCGCTTAACGTTATAACTGATAACGTTAGTTCAACGTTATTAACAACGTAATTTTTTATGCCAGTATGTACTGTACCACAAACACTACCAGAGGCCTTCAGCTTCGGAAGCGTTACCCCAACACCCTGTATATTTTCCAAAGTTTACATTTTCCTAAGAATGTTCCGCTACATAAATAATATAATTACGTTATCTGGTGAGATACTTCTTCGTACAGAATCGCTTATAATGAGCAGAAAATTCCTTCCTCGTACGATGTTAATTATATTTTTAATTTATGGCGTCTCGTATGTATGATGTAGTTTATGTTATAGGCGGAAGCGATATGCGATTTATTTTATTGTAGCTTCTATTCAAATGGGGTTTGAAAATTGGTTTGCTATTTGAAATTGAATTTTACCGTTTCCCTGTTTACCACCGGAAAGAAGGTTTTTTTGTTTAATAATCATGGTCACCCCCGTGTACCTTCTGAATGGGTAGTTAGACTGAACCAAAACAGCGAAGGGGAGGGTGAAGCTTAGGAGAACTGAAGGCCTTGGTATTTCTACTGAAAACACAAAAACTCTATAGTAAGCTCTGGCTACTCTACTCACCAACAAAAACACAACAAGAGGTCATCATTAGCTGCGATATTATGTAGTGCGGACGTACTTCCCCAGGCGGACTGCCTAATTAGGACGAGAGATACCGTCATGTCGTTTTTATTTGACTCACTCTAAATAATAGTGTTAAAAACATTGTAACATTGATTACACTCTGTAATAGCAATACATAAATAAATAAAACTTATTTGTAAACATTATTTTCTCCAAATGTTCATATTCCATATCTTGAAATTTAATTTAATATACCTCCCTCTTCCACTCATCACTTGTACCACACCCAACTTTATTGAATTTACCTACATTTGCATAGGCTTTTGAACATTAAGTAGACTATTGCGAAGTACAATTTAGTCCCGCCAATTAGACAGTTAATTCTGTGAAGAAAATGCCTAAGACTGCTAATAGCTCGAAAGACCAGTAGACGTTAATTGGTTACCTTCACATAAATAAGTTTGGCACTTTGGTTTTTAAGTAGGTATACAACCTTTTGGATATAAATATGTTGTAATTTAAAAAAGGGGAAGGGGTGGTACACTTAAGTTTATTAGCATAGTCTATAGCACCATAGCGCGTTTTGTTAACCTTCTTTTGTGACAACTAGAAAATATTGCCCATTGTTGCTGGTCAAATAGTCTTTCATGATATTTTTTAATATGGCTAGATCCGTAGTCTAGTAGTAACATACATACATCCCATTGTGCCACTTTTCCATAAAATAAAGTGTTATATCATCATCATCATTCCCTGAACCTTTTCCCAACTCAGTTAGGGTTGGCTTTCCAATCTAACTGTGATGCGGCTGAACTTCGATATTTTCCGTGAAGCGACTGCCATCTGACCTCCACAACCAATGGTCTAATGACCAATGGCGATATCGAAGTTCCAAGTTAGACTTGTTGGACTTTTGAGGGCTCCAACTACCCGTAACGACTGCCATAGATGTTAGTATGACGACGACCAGACCAGTGCAAACAGCCATATTCATGCATACAACTTTTTGCACTGAGCGGGGATCGAACCCGCGCCTCATGCGTAGCAGTCGCGTACACTACCGCCACGCCACGGAGGCTGTGTTAGTGTGTTAAAGTGTTATATCATCATCATCATTATTATTCAATCAGAAATCCAATCACGTTTGTACGACAATACATATAGACATAATAGATATTACTTTGTGCATAATACCGTATCGTGACGACGGGTGAAATTACTGCAAGCTGATTACCAGTTCAATTGTATAGAGTATGAATTAATACAATGCGGGTTCGATGCTTAATTAATGCACAGCGCAATACACACCGCTAATAAAGGCATCAACAATCAACGTACATTGATGGTTCATTAGAGTTCTGTTTTCGTATGCTGGGGTTTACAAATGGGTTTTTAGCAATACATTCACTATGTGATTCCATTTTTTTCGCGCGGTACGCGTTTTTGGGGCGACTTTTAAGAATGAGGCGAGCTCAAATTCCCTAAGAATTGATGCCAATAACATAATATAAAAATGTAATAATACTATAATATATAAATAATAAATAAATGTTCTAGGACAATTTACACAACGCCACCTAGACCGTTGTAAGCATACCTAGTTTAACTAGCTTGTGTTATATACATACTAAACATAACATACTCAAATACTTTTCTTCTGTAACATACAAAGAAACACCCAGACTAATGCAAATGTTCATGCTCACAAATATTTGCATTGAACAGGAATCGAACCCACGCCTCCTTCGCAGTAGTCGCGTTCACTACCGCCACACTTATGTTAAGTAGAACAAAATTTGCAATCAATTTAGTTAAGTTAAAAATAAGTTTTCATATCAAAAGAACGCGTATCCCTTTTAACCTGTATTTGTCTACTCTCAGTAAGTACTAGACTGTATTTAAAACCTAAGTGGTACCCAGTAAAGAGAGTCATATTTCAACTTCCAATAGCCATTAATCTTCTGCTCCTAGATAACATTATTACTACTAGACATAAATGAAATGGAGAATAACTGCGATTCCTCGTTCCTATTACTTTGAAAATTTAATTTACTAGCTCTAATATCCGTTCGACTAAAATTATATTTTTATTAGCACCTATCCCACAGTTGTGAGCATGTAACTCCTGGAAATATTGGGATAAAAACAGCCTATGTTAATAGACCTATTTAAAAAAGACATACATACATACATGCATATGTGTGTTCACGCCCGTTATCCCCGAAGGGGTAGGCAGAGGTAGTTAAACACCCATATTTCGTCAACTATGATTTTCGGTCACACGTAATAATGTTGCAGCTAAATAAACTTGGAAAAACCACGATTCTTTGCTATGCGGTGTGAATCACAAGGAAATAAATTACGTGCTTAGTCGCATAAGCACTTCTAACTAACGTTTACAAAAAAGTTTAGACGTATTCTTACAGAAAGGTTCATATTGTCGAATACATCTTTCGTTGCGTAAATACGCACACCAATGACACGCATTCACGTACTACATCATACTTCCACTTATTTTTGTTTTCCATGTGTAGGTATATCAAAGCTAAGCACGCCAGGACCTCGATTTTCTAGCAACTTAGGTCCTAGTTCCGTGCCAAAAGTCATAGGTACAAAAAATAGCACCGATTGAAGAAGGATAAAATATTCATTTTAAAAAATAAACTGGAGAAGAAACCGTGATCAAATTAAAAGCTAATTGAAGGTACTTTTTAATAATTAAGGGGTGCTTGTTAAGGGGTATCGTTGAAGGGGAATGAACTAGGTACAGAGGACCCAAAATGATCAGACAGTCTTTTGTGAGGTGATTTTATTTTATTAAGTTCACTTTTGGAGTCTTTGGCAGTTCGTTAATAATCAAAGACTATCTGTATTACTAAATATTAAAAAAAATATATATAGTAGTATAAGTAGTAGACAGCCTCCGTGGCGTGGCGGTAGTGCACGCGACTGCTACGCACGGGGCGCGGGTTCGATCCCCGCTCAGAGCAAAAAGTTGTATGCATGAATATGGCTGTTTGCACTGGTCTGGTCGTGCCTCGGAGAGCACGTTAAGCCGTCAGTCCCAGTTGCCATACAACCATCTATGGCAGTCGTTACGGGTAGTAGAAGCCCTCAAAAGTCCAACCAGTCTAATTTGGAAATTCAATATCACCATTGGTCATTGAACCATTGGTTGTGAAGGTCAGATGGCAGTCGCTTCACGGAAAATATCGAAGTTCAGCCGATCACAGTTCGACTGGAAAGCCGACCCCAACTGAGTTGGGAAAAGGTTCAGAGAATGAGTAAAGTTAGTTTAAAATAATATTACTTGTAAGGGTAGGGGTCCTGATCACCATGCGTAAACCGTATCTTTATTTCTTGGGTGGCCAATACACTAGTCCAGTTAGTCTTGTGAGACACATCTCGCTATCGCGTTTATGATCAATGAATATTAATTCCCTATTTATCTTTGTACAGGTATATATAGCAAAGCTGGTTTAGTAATAGCTCGTTAAGTTATCTTAGATTTTCCACTTAACAAGACTGATTTTAACTGGAGTTGGAACGTAACGGGAGTCGTTTGAGTTTGAACTGGCTGGGTAACTATGTCTATTGTACAGAGAACTGCAGTTAAATTGCAATTGAATGTAATTTTATAAGTAGCTATTGTCGTGCATTTACCACCATTAGTGTCTAAAAGTAATTTTTTTCGTCGTCCTAGGGATACATAGCTGGGTGATGTGGCAAGTAGTCGCGTCAGAGAAAAGAGTAGAGTGATTTTTTTTTAATTAGATTCTGTAGATAGATATATTATGAATAAATTAAAGGTTAATTTAGAAAATGGACCACCAGTTTGAAACACGGCTTTTCCTGAGTAGAGGAGGTGCGAAACTCAGTGGGCTTTTATGTGGAGCATTCTCTCTGTAGTACAATGCATGTCTAAATATCTCCAGATTTATCTTTAAAGTAGCTAAAACATCATTTTCCAAATATTTTGTAAACATGAACAGTTTTTACTACTCTATAAAGTTATCAAACTCCTAGTTCAATGTATCGTATAGAACGCTCCAGAAAATCGATGCCAGTTAATTTTAGCTAACCTATCACTCTGCTTCCCAATATGTCAAAATACTTAAAAAGTTCACACAAGATCTGTTAGGGTGTGAGAGTTATGTCTAGAATATTTCACCTCCGGCAGCTAAAGGCCCAAAGATGGCGAGCGTTTTATTCGGTTCGAGTCCGGCAGAACCACTTTCCGGCTCCGACGAGGGTGGAATCTGTGATGATTGTGCAAGATGAAAAAAAAAATTAACTTGGTACTGAACATGAATTTGTTAGTCAATATTAATTAATCAAAGTACGCAATCCTACAAACAAAGATTCGTTAAATCGAAACAAATGACTCACCCATCCAAAAATATATCTGTTACAGAGTATGAACTATTTAAAATACCAAAATGGCCGCCGTTACTCATCAATCAAATCGTGATTTATTCCCATACTTAACCTCAAAATGGTGTAGAGATTTATAACAATACTATTAAATTACAATACAAAAATTTGGTTTTATTGGAGTGCTGTAGAATTTAATATGTAAATTACGTTATAACTTTTATTATGAATATTTTGTGGTTGCTTTTGACCCACGCTAAAGGAATTTTAAGGGTTAAGTCTTGACAGATGTTGTGTTGATGTTCGTACTATGAGCAGCTGTGTTTTAAGAAAATAAAGAATTGGAACAGGTTAGGAAATAAAAAGTCTTTTTTATTTATTGTAAGGGGCGGTATTCTTTGGGTATGATTGACTTATTACTCATGTTAAAAGGGTTAAGAAACGAGAATAAAGTCCTCCTTTATATTTTCATCATCTCCCTATCCTTGTCCCAATTTATTGGGGTCGGCGTAACATGTTATTCTCCTCCACACATTCCTGTTAGATGTCATTTCCTCAGTCACTCGCTTACTTGCCATATCTTCTTTCACACAGACCATTCATCTTCTTTTGGGCCAACCTCTCCTACTAAAGTCAAGCATTCATACTTTGGACATTTTTTAACAACATTACTATCTCTTCTCATAGTATGTCCATACCACGACAGTCGTACATATAGAGCAAATGAAAAGATACCCTATATCGTTGAATATACTGCCTAATTAGGATGCGTCGAGCGTACAATTCACTATGCCATGTGAAAACTTGTAATTGGTCATTTTATATTAGGTAAAATTGTTCCTAATTTGTGTTATAGCTGTAAGTTTTTATGGAAGAATAAAAAAAAATAAAAAAAATAACCTCCTTTTGTTAAGTCGGTTAAAAATTAATCGTGTTACAATTACCCTTTGATGCGTATTCTCAGAATTGGAATGTACATGTGGCTTATCACCGACCAACCATGAATCTTAATCTTATTATAGTACGTTATTGTATTCCAATGCAAGTATATTTAAAAATTAAGCAAAGAAAAATATCGAGGTTTAGCAACGCAATTAGACTAAAAAAATGCGGACTCGTGCTTCGAATGTGACCAGAATTAATGCAGGGACGATGATGATGGGTTCAACGATATGTGTCGCTGACTGTACATTACCAAATAGGGTTTGAAGTTTAATTGTTTAACATCACGACCTACTAGTCTAGTAACTTTTTAACCCAATATAGTTTTAAGCTGACCATTACTAAATGTTGGCTAAGTGCCAGAACTACTATTCACTACTTACTTTCTTTAGTATCAACTGCAGCGTTTTATATCAGGCTACATTACAAGCTACGTTACATATACACGGTGATTTTATACCTAGTGGTTTTGGAAAAAGAATATTTTGTTTCACACACAGTTTCACAGAAGTTTTAATTTTGAAAAGAAAAAAAAATACTTTATGTATGGCAATAATGTGCAGGTGAATAGAAAAATGTATGGGACGAAAAAATTTTTTTTCGCCAAATTAGGACTTCCTTACGATTTTACTATCGAAATTGTGGCCAAAATCTTTTTTTCCAAAACCACTATAAAATCAACCGGTATATTCAAACAGGGGTGGGTAGAGATAGAAAAGGGTCACTTTTTACGACCCTCGACCGTTATAAAATGTTTCATTCGAGCGCAGACAGAAGTGAAAAGTTTGGGCAGTGTAGTATCAACTGCAGCGCTTTACACCTATGTTTTTTTTTTAATTCTTTTTCCTATTATATATATATATATATATATGTATATTATTTCTTTTTTTTGTACTACGTAGGTAGGCAGACAAGCACACGGCCCACCTGATGGAAAGCGGCCACCGTGGCCTATGAACGTGTGCAACACTAAGGGTGTCACATACGCGCTACCCATCCTAAAGGGAAAGGGGGAGAGCTGGGAAGGGGTAGGGAGAGCTGGGAAGGAGTGGGGAGGCTAGGAAGGGGAGGGGAAGGAGGGGTATAGTGAGCTCTGGCTACCCTACTTACCGGCGGGAACACAACACGATGGTTATTACGACCGCGGTCTTCTGTAAGGCGGAGGTACTTCCCCAGTTGGACAGCTCATTTCGGACGAGAGATACCGTCGTGTCCTACCTCCGTCTTTTTTTTTATACCTAATATTGTTTTTTATTTTTTTTATTTTTATTTTATATATTTATTATTTTTTATTATATTGTTTTTTTATTTACGGCACATCAATTTGATTTCACCTCGCCTCCTCACCTGCTCCAGTACGGAAAATACGTAATTCCCAATACCAGATTAAAAACTAAAACTGTAATTACAAACTTACTCGATCAAGTCAGAACTGAGTCTGTAATCTGCTTTCCCAAATATTATCTATCTGAGTGTGCCCTCTAGTACCCACATAAATCAGCCCAGAGCAGACCCAACTAAACCAATAAAATATAACACTGACGGTCGTAAATTCTCATAGGATCCATTTTAATACCTTTTTATCAACTTTAGTTTATCCCTGGAAGCTGAAATAATTTAAAGTGTGCGCGGACTATGACACTTTAGTTGCTAACGAAATGTTCGTACGAATGTAATTTTGAAGCAATTAGTTAGCCAACTTTGCCCACAAATTTATATCAGAAATTTCCAGGAATTGATTGGTTCAAAATTTACTTGACAATTTAATGAGTCTGAGCAATCGAAAAATGAATATGGTTTTTACAGCAAAATCGCAAAGCAACAATAAAATGCAATGGTCACCGTCTTTCATGACTTTACTTTCAGCTTCAGCAGGCGAGGTGAACTCAAATTGACGTGCAATAAATAAAAAAATAAAAAACAATCCTTGTTGTTTCAAGTTAATAATAAGAATAAGGCAGAAGGCAGTACTCCTCGACACAGCGATACTCGTATTGTGGGGAGGCTCCTTTCTCTGGAGCCCTATCCACCGGTAGCTTGGTCCCTGTACCCGATGCTGGTGGGTTACTCTGTATCTTGGAAGCAGCTGTATGATATGAGGTTGATACAGTATTGCAGTATAATAATACTAATCCATAAAAAGTGTCAATCACAATCAAATTATTTGCTGATACATTTCCTTTTCAGTCCGTTGTACTTTGATTCTTTTACTGTGACTTGAAAAACACATTAAGCCGTCGGTTCCGACTCACATTCGTCATTTATGACATTCTTTATAGGTGATTTGAACCCAAAAAATTCGACTGGCTTAACTACAGAACTTGAATGTCGCAAGTAATTTGTGGACGTCAAAAGCAATAGCTCTACAAAATTCGTACGGCTGAAATTCGTCTTCAACAGAGTTGGAAAATAGCTCTAAGAACCTTGAACCTTTTACACAAAATGTGTCTTAACGTACACGAGACTTTATAGGGGTTACACAAATAGTTAAACTCACATGACGAAGTTTCGAACGCAAAATCCCGATATCGGATATCGATATGTTAAAACTTGGATTAATTAAGAGCTTTCGAATTCATATGCGATGTGATTGAAGAGATAAGTTTCTGGTGAAATTTCGAAAATTTGAATTTCAATCGATTTTTCAAATGGGCAAAGTTATATGACGTGGGCAAAGTTTTATGACGCTATTGAAATTTAATTCAAATTAATTATTGAATTAATTTTTTGAAAGATAATGAGATTTGTAGACACGGGGCGCGGGTTCGATCCCCACTCAGTGCAAAAAGTTGAATACATGAACTGTACTGTTTGCCCTGGTCTATCGTGCCTCAGAGAGCACGTTAGGCCGTCGGTTCCGATTGCCATACAAACATCTATGGCAGTCGTTACGGGTAGTTGGAGCTCTCAAAAGTCCAACCAGTCTAACTTGGAGCTTCGATATCGCCATTGTCATTAGACCATTGGTTGTGAAGGTCATATGGCAAATGTCGAAGTTCAGCCGCATCACAGACTGGAAAGTCGATCCCAACTCAGTTGGGAAAAGGTTCAGAGAATGAATGAGATTTGTAGACGATGTAGAAACGAAAGTTGCTGACCTATTCCACCAGGTTAGGTTAGTAAGTTAGCTGAAGTGGCAGTGGATGAGCACATGGCAAGGAATGGCCGTTGGAGCTATCGAATGAAGATCAAGTACTGGTAGACGATGCATAGGAGGACCCCGTGAAATGGACGGACTACATAGTCGCAGTCGCGGGTACCCTACCCTTTAGATGCTGACCGCTTCCAACCAGCGGACTGGAGGCCGATGAGAGAAACCTATGTTTAGTAGTGGACGTCCTATGGCTGAAATGATGAATGATAATAATTTCTTATAATTTCGGTGGCAAATAACGTAACATTAACTCACGCCTGTATCCCCGAAGGGGTAGGCAGAGGTGCCAGCACCCAGGTCTAGGTAGCAATGTAATAGGTGGTGAGCCAATTGCCTTTAACCGGGCACTTGTAAACCTGCAATAAATACACACATAACTTCGAAAAGCATCGAAAAGTCATTGGCGTGTGCAATGGTAAAACCTAGGATGGAACCCAAGCCCTCGTCTCAGCAGTCCATTACCCATACAACTAGGCTACCGCGGTTTCTTAGGTTTTTTAGGCTACTGCCGTGGTAAATAAAGATTGCACAAATCAGGGTCCGCTTTTCTATGCATCCGATGGAAATTTAGTTTGTTTTGGTTTTTTGGGAGCGAATGAGGTTTAACACTTCAATAAGAGAAAAGTCCCTGTCAAATTGGAAGTAGCAGCTTAACAAGTGAAAGCCTCAAATGCAGTTAGGACCACCATAATATTCATTTACAAAGCTAAATAAAGTAAAGTATGTTTTTAATTAAAAGTAAGTGAATGTTTAATGATAACAGAAAATGAGTATACGGAAGCTTGATGTAGTTCCGAGTTTATCAGGGTGAGTCCTCAGTGTACACATTTGAGCGATTAGCGATTACTTAAAAACTTCATTATTTACATTTTATTATTCTCTGGACTAAATTATTTAAAAAAAATTATGCTTACGAGAATGAATTACCTTATTGCCAAAGCTCGAGATTCACGGGAACTCTTATCCTATAGCTTTATTAACTGATTTTTATCTTCCAGTTTTAGTATATATACAGGGCGTCCCACGGCAACACCACATCGTGGAGGGAAAGTACCTTAATTATTGTAGATAGGACATTTTACGCAAAGGAGACTTTATTTTAATTGTACCTCCGATCACTATATTAATATAATAAAAAATAGTAAACAGATAGCGGTGTTTTATGTTATTCACATATATATTCACGCCTTTTAATCCCTAAAAGGGTAGGTAGTGGCGTATTATCACCCACATTTTACCAACTACGATAATAATATCTTATATCATCGTCATCAGACGACCTCCGTGGCGTGGCAGTAGTGAACGCTACTGCTACACAGGAGGCGTGGGTTCGATTCCTGCTCAGTGCAAATATTTGTGTGCATGAATATATTTGCATTGGTCTGGGTGTTTCTATGTATAATATGTATGTATTTACAAAAAAAAGTATCTAAGTGAGTTTATCCGCATTCTAGAACCCATAACACCAGCTAGTTAAGCTATGCTTACCATGGGTCTAGATGTCGTTGTGTAGGTTGTTCTAGAATATTTCTTTATTTATCGTCCAGATTATATCAATGATTGGGAAACAGTGCAACAAGTTGTATAAAAAAGAAAACACATTATCCTATCGAGGTCATTCATATTTCATGCATTATACCACCAGTTACGAAAACAACATTGAATGAATTCATCTCGTAAGTTAGAATTCTAACAGCATCCCGTTCTCGTCACGAGCTAATCCATTAACTGCGTCAATAAAATTGTGAACAAACGGCCCATTCCGAGTTTTATAACAAAAACGTGACTACAAACATACAAACATAAACAATACATTTAAACCTTTAGTACGAGTAATACTGACGTTTGTATTATATATATCATACAATATGATATAACAAAATAAATTGATAACCGCGGTAGCCTAGTGGTATGGGAAATGGGCCGCTAAGACGAGGTTTCGAGTTCGATCCCAGGTTTTACTATGGCACACACCAATAACTTTTCGATGTTATGTGTGTATTTATCGCAGCTTTATAAGTGCACTGTATAATGGCAACATGCTCGCCACCACATTTGGACCTAAACATAAACTGGCAAAATTTGGGTGCTAGCACCTCTGCCTACCCCTTCGGGATATAGGCGTGAGTTTATGTTATGTTATGATATAACAAAATTGAAAATTAGCTCTGTCTGTATAATAGACATATTTAAAAGAAATATTTGGGTTTATTAAATTTAGATTGGAAAATTGAATGCTTCGACTGGACTTCCACCATCGCATCGCTCAAAAAAATTCTAACTCGCCTTGTTACCTAACACTTAGATAAAATGCGTGTGCAGCAAAACAATCAAAATATATAGTCATTGAAGTGTAGGTATATAGCCAGTAGTAATTTCCAAATTAAAATTGAGGTCATTCACATGTGACACTTCTTTGAAGTAAAATTTGTTTAGACTTAAAATACTTTGACTGTTTTCAAGTCGGTACTGCCACATATTTGTTCTTAATAGATATGTCTTGGTCACACTTTAAATCGCGGTTTTTTAGTAGAATCTTACATATGATCAAAAGTCGCAATAATCTACATATACGCGGGTGAAACCGCGAACAAGAGCTAGTAAACAATATAGGTATATAAATTTTTATTTGTTTATTTATTTATTTATTTATTTATTTATTTATTCGGAGGACCAACAGCCATAACAAAGGTATAGTGACTAAAATTAGTTACATACAGCCAATTACAGTATTACTACCATCCGTATAATTTGAATAAAATTTTATCTCGACAGATATTTTCTCTTATGGTGTAAAATTTGTTACGGGAAATATTCTAGTTGATTTTATATGACATGGATTGGCATATTCAATTGGCTTGAAAACGTTTTATATTATTGAGAATGTTTTTTGCAATGAAATATTTGCAATAAGGTTCTTCGTTTTATATACTAGTGAGCAAGATAGGCAATCAATATAAAATTTGCGCAAACTGAGTATGTTGAAGCACTTTGATTAGCAAAGGATATTAATTTAAGGACTACGATTCTTCATAGTACATTTAGATAGTGAAGTAATAAAAATAAATAAATAAATATTCTAGCACAATCTACACAACGCAACATAGACCCATGGTAAACATTGCTTGACTAGCTTGTGTTACAGGTTCTAGAATGCGGATAAACATATTTGGATATATATTTTTTGTAAATACATACATATTATACATAACAATTACCAGACCAATACAAATATTTATTTTCGTGCACACAAATATTTGCAAATTGTATTACGGGTAGTCGGAGACCTAAAAAGTTGAGTCTAGTCTAACTGCAGTACTTCGATAATATCAATTACTGATCAAAGTTGTCAATGAAAGTGGACTCTAACCTCCCAATACCTCATTTTTAAATTTTTTCAGTACTTATCTATTGAAAAATTTTTACTAATAGAAAACTATATCACTTGTGACTATCATTGGCTACTATAGGTAATATATCACTACGCTCTCATAGCCTTTTAATTTACCACTGTTCCATTTCCATGATTTTTTTGTAATACCCAACTTTCACCACCAAACAATTCTAACTAATGTTATGGGCCATCAGGCTCCTTTTCAAGCATTGGCTTACATAATACAAGATGTCAGAAATATATGGTGTTGTGATAAATGAACTTTTCCATATGGTTCTCAGGGTTATAGACCATAGAAAATGTACATTTGGAGTTTCACTGGTCAGAGGATGCAATTTTGTTGTTTTTAGATTTCAAGATAAGCTATAAAAGCAGCGGATGGTACTGATAGCCTTGGGAGCGTGGTCGTTTCCCACTCAATTCAATATTTGTATGCATGAATATAGATATTTGTACTGGTCTGGTCGTGTCTCGAAAAGCACTTTAAACCGTCAGTCCCGATTGTTAAATATACGAGTACAATGACAGTTTTTAGGGGTAGTTGGAGACATAAAAAGTTTAACAACTGGTCGAACTGCAGCATTCCGATATCAGATTAAAGATCACAACAGAAAGCTTACAGAAGAGAAAGCTCTTGAAGTGATTATAGGCTTTAATCTGCAGATTTAATTTAAGATTCTGAGTACGTTTTATTATAGTGCGAAAAATCCCCACGGATACCTCCCGCTAGAACTGGTTGGGGAGGTTATGTCGGACTCGAACCGACTAAACCTCACGCCGTCTTTGGGTCCTTAGTTATCGAAGGTGAGATAGTAACTAACATATCCCTCACACCCCGGCAGACCACGGCCATCTCATTCGGGATAACCGCCTTCAGGTGTACCACGGTGTCCCAGTCTAACCCCAGAATGTGCGTAGGGGCATTTTTGAGCCACCACCGCGGCCTGCTTCTGCTAGCGTGGCAGGCGGCCACCGTCACCCCCAGGCCCGTAAGATTCTGAGTACTAAGATTCTGAAGGATTCTATCATAATTTTCTTTCCGCTTTCACTGAGGCGTAACCCTTACAAACAGCAGCATTGTATAAAAGTTTGGACGATCCAGAGACCGGAGTTTTAACATGGTAAACTTCTAAGTTTGCCATGTTAAAACTGATAGCGCCGTAACCATTACGGTATTGAAAGAGCTTATGTGCTTTTACTTTGTTGGAGCGCATACACCTTCTGAAGTAAGACGATGTTTGATTACAATGGTTTTGTTTTATGGTTATCGATTTTGAAGTTTATATGCTAGAGTTTAAAGTTCATATTTGTTTGAGATGTTTGTATAGTTCGTTCATTATACAAGAAAAAAAAATTGAGGTTTCAGAGTAGGTGGGGAACCGTAGAACCTATATTTGAAGTTAGACCAGCGCGGCTGACAATAAGGTAGGATACCTTACTATCGCCCCAAAGGTTTGCTCTATAGGAATATTTTCAATAGATACTTCAGACGTGGCCTCAGGGCTCAGTGGTCAGAGCAATCACCTGTAAGGGAAAGACCACGAGTTCGATTCTCATCAAAGCATTCTTTTTTTTTATAATATCACGCCTATATCCCTGAAGGGGTAGGCAGAGGTGCTAGCACCCACATTTAGCCAGTTTTATATTTAGGTCCCAATGTAATAGGTGGCGAGCCTATTGCCATTAACCGGGCACTTATAAACCTGCGATAAATACACACATAACTTCGAAAAGCATCGCAGTCATTGGTGTGTGCCATGGTAAACCTGGAATCGAACCCGAGACCTCGTCTCAGCAGTCCATTACTCATACCACTAGGCTACCGCGGTTAGCCAATATCATTTTTTCAGATTGAAATTTGATACGATACCTTAATATTAATAAGAACCTCCAGTCAGTATGAGCCCTTAATATAGGAACGTGCGAAAAAAACTGTACAAGGGATTTCCACGTAGGTTGGCGTCAAACACAAATAAGGGAGGTGGGTTACTAACAAGTGTAAATTTTGCTTATATCACGATTCCCGCGTAATCTAAGAACGTGAGGAGATAGCAAAGTTGCAAAAAAAACACGATGTCTGAATTTACTCCTGAGCTTTTGTATTAGGGATGACGAGTGAAGCCGCCTGTCTCGCAAAATGCACCGCTTCATACCCGGCGGCTAGGCGGAGACACCGTGGTCTCTACACCCAAAGAGGGTCATCTCGAAAATAATCCCTGGGTCTGCCGGGTCGGACAAGTCTTAAAAGTACCTATTTGACGGCAATAGGCTCGTTCTCCATATACCTAAGACGCGGGTAAACTTCGATATTTTCCGTAAAGCGACTGCGGTCCGATGGCCCATCGGACCTTCACAACCAAATTAGCGATATCGAAGTTCTGTAGTAAGGCTAACCGAACTATGTTCGTATGGCAGCCGGGACCTACGACTTAACGTGCTTTCTGAGGCAAGACCAGACTAGTGCAAATAGTCATATTCATGCATACAAATATATGCACTGAACGGGGAACGAACACGCGCCTCCTGCGTAGCGGTCGCTATCGCTATCGCCACTATTTAGGACACGTAAAATCATAGTTATACCCCTGCCTAAGCTTTACCCTGCATATATCAAAACCTTTGCCACATCCCTTGATAATTCACTCTAAACTTCATAACTTCAAAAGCGCATGATCTGAATGCTCCATCGTTATTGAACCCTTGATTATCTCTGAAATTCAGAAACGCAACCAATAGATCTTGATTACCCTATCTAGATCCGTAACTTCGGAGCGAGGGTTGAATGGTAAACGTGATCGACTAACCGAGGATTAGTGCTTCATTTTGTGAAATAGAACTGATGGTAATTTTGCCTTTTAATGAAAATGTTCAACAACTTTTCGTAGACTTTGGATACAGTTCATCCAAAACAATCAAACCTAGTCTAAGCACTGTGCGGTACCCGAGACGGCCTTCACTGGCCCTGGGTCAGCCTAGGTCAGCCAGTCAGGTCAGTGATGTGAGGGATATGCTAGAGGCCGAAGACGGCCGTGCGGTTTTGGTCGGTTCGATTCCAACATAACCACCCTTACTGACCTCGGCAAAGAGTATCCGCACAGGACAAAAAGGCACTGTGCGGTATGAAAGTAACTTCACACTACGTACAATCAAGCTGTAGAATAAACTATCTGCTGTGGTTTTCTAAAACGACCACAATATTCGGCTTTTCAAGAAGTTTTACTCAAGCGTTCCAAACGTCCATAGGCCACGGTAACCACTTTCCATCAGTTATCTGTCAATAGTCCATTTTTTTAGATATTTAAATAAATGTAAACAATCTTGGGTAATTGTAATTTTTTTTTTTTTATCTATGCCACGCCAATTTGACTTCACCTCGCCTGATGTTAAGCTGAAGGCAAAGTCTCATGAAAGAGGGTCACCATTGCAAACACGTACAGTGCTACAATGGTGGCGCTCAGCTTGACGGCCTCATCAGATGCTTTTTCACGCCCCGCTTAAAGGACCCGGGACTGTAGGAAGGAGGAAACACGTGCGCCGGCAAGGAATTCCAGGACTTAATAGTACGGCAGCGAAAAGACTCACCGAACCGCTTGCCTAGATAAAAAAAAAAAGTCTTTTCACATTGTTTTGTCAAAAACTCAATATATAAATACTTTTCTGCTTAGAAATGCATTTTAAATACCAATAGTCTATGAGTAGTAGTCTAGTTTATTTGTTTAACGTGTGTTTTTATAAAAAGTTGCCACAAGATTGTTTACCTTCTTTTAAGTACCTAAACAAATGGCCACCACCTATACTCCATTCCTAAATAAACTTTCTAATGACCTTCTTGAATTGGTTAAGAGCTTCTGTGCCGTACAGTACAAAACGCTGCAGTAAGATGGAGGAACCTTCTTTGTCACATTTCAAATAAACAAAATTCGTATGGAGAATTTCTGCTTAAAATATTTTTGCTAAGACACTTCTTGCATAAAGCTCTGTGGAATAATTCATTCAGTGGATAAAATCACGGTTGTTTCTCACAAGGAAAACCAAGAACTTAAAGCAAGCATATTTAATTACGGAGGTTTCTCTTCCTTAGGTATAAAGTGAAACTCATGTTTTTGAAATTAGTAATGCTTACAAAGGATTATGTAGGTTGAATTTAAAGGCAATGGTACTGCAACCATATTACATATGAGCATAGGAAGATATTATTCATACATACTCTGTTCACGACTATTTCCCTCCGAGGTAGGCAGAGGTAAATTAACACCCACATTTCAATATTGTATTCAGAATGTAATAGGGGGTGAGCCTATTGCCGTATTCCAGGTACAATTGCAAACTCGAGACTTGCATTTGAGGCTGAGTCTCATCAAACGGGCTGTGTAATTGTGTTTCACCTAAGTGGTATAAAAAAACTGATACAATTTTCTATAACGTCGTGCAATACAGGAACCTATCGACGGTCCACTAATGGTGCCATTACAAACGTTAATATGCCACTATAACTACGTTCCATCAGGTGAGCCATTTGCTTGTCTGTCACTTAAGCGGTATAAACAAACTGATACAATGTTTTACAATTTAATGTATTTAAGTCCCAAATCGTGTTACAAATGTACCTATAGACGGTCCACTAATGGTGCAATGCTGTTACATTTGTCACCCGTTCCATATATGTACCAGAATAAAAGTAATTGTTGGTTGAATGCAACCTGAATACGGAGGTGAGTAATATCCCACTGGGCACGTACCATTCGTATCGGGCAATACAATATTGTGTGAATTATTTCGTGTAATGACTCCCTACACGGTTTGCTTTTATTTATGTTTTTGAATGATCAATTGGGATTGCGAATTTTTACGAATGTTTATCACCGTGATGTACACAACTGCGAAAGTTTGGTAACAGTGAATAAATGCAGAATAATATCTACATATACACTAATATCATAAAGAGGAACAGTTTTTATTTTTGTGTGTTTGTGCATGTTTGTAATGAATTATCTGAAAAACTACTGTGCCGATTTGAAAAATTATTTTACGATTGGAAGGTTACATTCACCCTGAATAACATAAAGCAACAGCTACTGTACTATAAATCGACGAATCGTAACTTTTTTAATAGCATGTATACGCATAGTTATAGATTTACTATTATTGGAAATCATATTATTCACTGTCACACATGAGATTGTCGACTCGACAGAAGAAGAAGAAGAAGAAGAAGAAGAAGATATTATTCACTTAAACAGTAACATTCTTGCACTGAAAACTGCAAATATTTGCACTGAGTGGGAACCGTACTCACATCTCCAGCAGTTGCGTTCACTACCGCTACGTCACATATACTTTTTTTTTAATCGTGCGAAAAATCCCCACGGGTTCCCCCACCGGAGCAGGTTGGGTAGGTTATGTCGGACTCGAACCGACTAAAACGCACGTCTTTGGGTCTTTGAGGTGAGGTAGTAGTCAACATATCCCTCGCACCCTGGCAGACCCGGGGCCTTCTCTTCGAGACCACCTCCGTCGGGTGTAGGGACCACGGTGTCCCCGTCTAGCCCTCGGGTATGGGGAGGCGCACTTTGCCCCGCCGCCGCGGCCTGCTTCTGCTAGAGTGACAGGCGGCTCCACCCGTCACCCCCAGGCCCGTGCTCATGGAGGACGGAGGTCATTGTGCGACCTTCGACGTCCATGTCGCGCTACGCCACAGATACTGTACCTAGAGTTAGTAGTTATTATAAATAAAACCTAAACCATTATATCTTTGTCTCAATTGACGCAACAATGATAAATACCCGCGAAGCGTATTGTTCCGCAGGGAAATTATGCGGAAACTGCAATTAGTATTGCTGATAACGCGACTAAGTATTGTACAATTTTGTGTTGAAAATACTGGCCGTGGTATTGTGTCGTTGGCCACACACACAAACAAGTTAAGTATGAAGTAGGTGGGGTATTATGTAGGGGGGATGGTATCGGCTCTTTTGCTGGTGGCTAATTTTTCAGGTATGGTACTTAAAATTTGCAAAATGAGGGGACGTAATAAGCCTTCCCGAAGAGCGAAATGTATGCTCTGGCCCTCTCCGTGAGTAGCGGCGCTGCCGTGAAATAAATTATTACACCACGATGGCAACTCAAAAAAGCCGTCGATTCGACAGAAGTAGAATTATAATTATCCATGTAGTGACAAAGAAAGAATATCACCACCTTATCTCAACCTAAGAACGTCTAAAGAGGCGACAAACGTGAAAACACGCAGACGATACCACTTTTTTTATCGTGCGCAAAATCCCTACGGATACCACCTCCGCTAAAACCGGTGGAGGTGACTATGTCGAACCTGAACCGACTAAAACGCACGCTTTTAGTTGCCGGAGGTGAGGTTGTAGACAACATTTCACTCGCACCCCGGCAGACCCGGGGCCATCTCTCTCGAGATGACCCCAACGCAGACGATACCACTGCGAGAGAAGGAAAACTCGAAACAAATCTGTGTACCAACCCGTGATTCTTTTTTTTTGGAAACAGTAGGCCAAAGTTGTGCCTGGTTTATGTCCAGCAGTGAACTGCTATAGGCTATTGATTGATAAGTATGAATTAATGGAGATAATTATAAAAATCATACTCCAAACTGTGGAGGATAATTGATGAGATCAAGTAGTTTGAATAAATTTACATAAGTTCAAATTGGATTAAAGTTGTTAATTCTCTTGGATTGCATTTACATATACCTCAAAGTCAAAACAGATTTAAAACTAAATTCTAAGATCTTTAGTGCAAATACAAAACTAAAACATTTGTAAAATTTGAGGTTAAGAAATCTGAGCCTTAAATAAGTATTTTGTGTTAGGGAGAAGTTCCATAAGAAGTTAATAAATAAAATATTTTATGAAATTTTTAGATATAGGTACTTACTTCACTTAGGTGCCTACATGAAAAAAAAATATTCATCATCAAAATATAAGTATTCACCTTCAAATAACTTACGTAGTATCGCAAAATGTAGTATAACGGGAGTACTTCTATGTCCCTTCAGCTTAGGGAGCATTGTCCTAACATTCTGTATAAACAGAAGTCTTTGAATGTTCATAAAAATCTCTGGCACTGTGGCAGTATTCGGTCTGAAGTGAAAACAGTCAGTATAAAAAGTAAAAAGTGATTCAAGAAGCTTTCACTTTCACTTAAAAAAAATTGAACTAAATAACTTGAATTTTATAGAATTCAGCGTAAAGCAAAGCCTATAGCTTAAAATAAGTCCATAAGCACACATTTCATTTTTATTCATACACCGAATCGCACGACCAAAAAACACAACATATCTTGTAAACAAAATAAATCAACACCTACGCCTACAATGCAGTAGGCACAAAAACGTATTGTTCTTTGCCTACCTTTTTTTAAAAAAGATAAACTCCACATTAGGGATAGCGCACTTTATTATTGGGTCGACCGCCCGCGGCGCAAACCTTTTGTATACGATATCAAATAAGTTTTTGAGGTTAGAATTTTTAAGTTCTGTGGTTAGTTATGATTTTAATTTTATTCTATACACATGGTCAAGGAAATAAGTAGACACTTTTAAATATACCTTAACATTACAATCAAAGAATCAATATCGTTTATTCACTTTTGGTGCACAAAGAGCACAAATGAATGTAAGTAAAATTTTGACAAACTTATTATGAAAACCTTCCTTTAGAGTTTAAGGAATAAAAAAAATATATACAAAGTTTTGCGTTTAGCAACATATCTCGAGTTTCAAGAGATTTCTATGGCTCTCTTCATGAGTACCTAATGGAGCTGCCGTGAAACAAATTACTACACAACGACTCAAAATACCGTCGATTCGATAGAAGAAGAAGAATTAAACTTCTATTAAGTGAATCCAACATAGTACTTCGAGTTTCTTTAAGTTTTCACTTAAAAATAATAAAATAAAATAAAAATATCTTTATTGCATTGCAAAGATGACCACGGTAGCCTAGTGGTATGAACTGCTGAGACGAGGTCTCGGGTTCGATCCCAGGTTTTACCATGGCACACAACAAATGACTTTTCGATGCTTTACGAAGTTATGTGTATATTTATCGCAGGTTTATAAGTGCCCGGTTAATGGCAATAGGCTCGCCACCTATTACATTGGGATCTAAACATAAACTGGCGAAATGTGTGTGCTTGCACCTCAACCTACCCCTTCGGGGGTATAGGCGTGAGTTTATGTTATGTTATGTTATGTTATCTTTATTCCACACCATAGAACAAGTATTAAAATAAATCGTCGGTATATAGTGCAATGTGGTACATACAATTGGCGGCCTTATCGCACATGAGCCAATCCTTTACGACCTTAACAACGGAACAACCAAGAAAGTAGAAAACCTTTTGTTTCTAAAAAGTACTACAAAACGTTTAAAACGGACTTGTTTCCACTACTTTTATTCATCCAAAGTGTTTTCAGTATAACTGTAAAAAACAAGAACATTTTAAAAGCAGTTTTGCAGTTTTTTTTACAAAAACTGTTAAACAAAGTGTTGAAAGTGTTGGACTACCGAAGCACGTACTGTTGTTTTAAAATATAATACACCTATAATACAAGTTTCTTATTGTGCGCAAAATCCTCACGGATACCACCTCCGTCAAAAACTGATTGTTGGATTCGAACCGACTAAAACGCACACCGCTATTTGTCTTTGATTGCCGGATTTAAATTGTATTATAAAAAATGTCTTCCTTTTGAAATACTAATTAAGAGTATCTATAAAACGATTGTAGCAATTAAAAAGGCAAAAAGTAATTGATAATAGGTTTTCCTTAAATATTTGCGATTCAGCGATGTGAAGAAATATTTTAATTAAATACTTCTTGCAATAAAACATTTTATACGTGATAATATGACTGACAAAGCCTCTGTGGTCCGGCGGTAGTGAACGAGTCTGCTACACAGGAGGCGCGGGTTTGATCGTCGCTCAGTGCAAATATTTGAATGCATGAATATGGCTATTTGCACTGTTATGTTGTGCCTCAGAGAGAACTACCATTACTAATAAGCCACTAATGTCTCTATCTAAGCTAAATTTCATGTGCTAGGAGTGTGGTTACGTCAGCAGCCAGGATTCGAACTCGGGACCTTTCGATCGTAAAGTTACCAACGCATATATATCTAGATATCTAGTGTACAATAAAATATTAGAAGCCCTTTTAAACTATATATATACAGCGTGTTTGCAAATAAGCTACACCTACAAAAATACGAATAACCTCTAAAGACTTGCCGTGACAAGCAACCCTCGCCAAGGTATAATATTCTACACAATATACTTTGAGGTACAAGAAAAGTCACTCGCTATGTAATGGTCTATTATTATCGACGTGTATCTGTCGCATATATCAGCGGAGGGGTCTAAGGGACGTGTGAATTTGAGTAACGGCTAGAGGATTGGTTGGATCTTGATTTATGACATAAAATATGTTTAGCTTTCATGATATTTAAACAGAAAATTATTTATACTGTTGATTGATGGCATTTGGTGGAGCTTGCTTTTATACATAATTGATAATACACTTGTACTTCTCCACTGTGGAGAAGTACAAGTGTATTATCAATTATGTATTAAACAGAAAAAATATGAGAAATAGACGATGGTTACTATTTTTATGGGTAAGATATAATTCCATAGCCGATCGCATAAGACAATTGCAGACGCATGTATCAGATACAGCGTATAAAATAGGCTCGAATGTGATAGTATTTGTTTTATACTATTGATTGCTGGCACTTGGTGTAACTTATTGTTATACATAATTAATAACACAATTGTACTTCTCCGCTGTATTTGTGTAGCTAACTGGTGTCTCCTTGCGTAATGTTTAGGAATTGGAATGTTAATAACTGTCAGTTTAAATCGGGTTAGGCGCATTAGGGCTAATTCTCATTATGGCAACCGACTCTCTAATGGACTACTTCTCATTATGGCCACTTCTCATACTGGCTACTTCTGATTAGGGCTACTTCTCTCTTGGGCTACTTCTCACTTGGGCTACTTCTTATTGGGGCTACTTCTCACTTGGGCTACTTCCTATTGGGGCTACTTCTCATTAGAGCTAATCCTCATTGGGGCTACTTCTCATTAGGGCTACTTCTCAATATTTGGGAACGCTTATTGAAATAAGTACTGTCTTTGTGTATATAAATATGTTTATTCATTCCTATGAGATCAATGACATTATTTCAAGAATAAATCAACATTAATTGAACATTAGCCATAATGAGAAGTAGTCCATTAGCGAGTCGGTTGCCATAATGAGAATTAGCCCTAATGCGCCTAAACCTTTAAATCTTTGAGAATGCCGCATTGTCCCAAGATGGTGGATCCAAGATGGAGGGATCTAAATTTACAAGTGTGAAAAATTCTTTAACCAATTTATCTAGTTTGTGTACTCCATTCCAAACTCGAAAATCGAAATTAATTCCCACCTCAAATATGACATCTGTCATGCATTACGTAAATGGGGTGAATAGGAATGCAGGGGTGAATAGGAATATAATGGTCAATGGAATATTTTAAATAATTACTTTTACTGAATTTCAAATAAGCCTGTTATCAGATATTTGATGATTTTGTTATTATGATGAACTAGTCCAAAGTTTCGCTTGAAAGAAATTAAGTACGGAATTTAGCTGACCATTTTATTCCTATTCACCCCTGCATTCCTATTCACCCCGTTTGACTGTACCTTAATCTATAGTTTCATTCTGAGCTCAGGCTAATAATTCCGGGGGCTAGATGGAGACACCATGATTCCTACATTACGGAAGGGAGTCCTCTCAAAAAGATGTCCCCGGGTCTGACGGGGTGCGAGAGATATGGCTTGTATAATCTCACCTCCGGCGCGCGTTTTAGCCGGTTCGAGTCCGACATAATCACCTCTACCGATTTTGGTGTGCGGTATCCGTGGTCAGGCTAATCATTTATGAAGCAGGGTTTGTTTTATCACATAGTATAAAAATTGGAGGCATTGTTGAACTATGGCCGCAAATCGCAGGCCATGTTGTCTCATGGGACCAAAATGGGCTTGTAGTTTCAACGTACTAAATTGTCAGCCATGTTGAGATTAATACGTACCTGTAACAAAAAGAGAATTAAATTAATATGAGTACTAAGACAACTGTCTGATACTATCCAAACCGTAATTGATAGTGCTTGAGCGGCCAAGCGAGTAATTAATTTCCTTGCGATTTATACCGCATAGCAAGGAATCGGGTCTAAATTTTTTTTTTTTCAAATTTATTTAGCTGCTACATTTTCGGTTAGGAATTTATTTTCGGCATACCCTATGAACAAACACATTCCTACAGGACAACACGTGCAGGATTTAGATGTCACCTGCATACGGTGCAGAATATTCCATCAAGAATCAACCCGTTCGGTGGGTCTTTCGTCTGCAGCACCATTAAGTCTTGGAATTCCTTATCAGCACACGTGTTTCCCTCCTCCTACAGTCCTGGGTACTTTAAGCGGGGTGTGAAAAAGCATCTAATAAGGCCGTCAAGCTGAGCGCCATCATTGTAATACTGCACGTGTTTGTAATGGTGACCCTCTTTCCTGAGAATTTGCCTTCAGCTTACCACCAAACGTCAAATTTGAGTGCCATAAATTAAATAATTAAAAATGAAAAGAATAGGAAACGCGTGCGCGAGCAGAGCGTAGAACTTTCTCCTTTTGCGTAAGTAGTACCTAAGTAGGTTCAATTAAGTGATATACGTACGGTATACCTACGGGTATTCTCGTAGGTATATTTAAAAAATCTTAAATACATTTTAAATCCTTTGGAAAGTGAAAGAATTTCTATTTATACTGAAAAAGCGAGGTCAAAAACCGCCCACTTCAATCTAAGATGATGCTTCAGCGGATTGCACGCGGGCCACTTAAGAAAAGGAATTACTGTATGGGAGTTGAAAAATGGGGCTTTATTTCACCTCTTTTCATTATTACACCATAAAGATTTGAAATTCTTAACCAGTTCACGTGTTTCCTTCTTTCTATAGCGTTTGAGAGCTTTAAGAGGGGTTTGAACCAGTACCTGAGGATGGATATTTGCACTCAAACGCATTGAAAAACTTGCAAATCCAGATAACCTTTTTTATCGTGCGCAAAATCCCCACGGATACCACCTCCACCAAAACCGATGGAGGTGATTATGTCGAACTCGAACCGACCAAAACGCAGGCCGTCCATGGATCCTTGATTGCCGGAGGTGAGATTATACAAGACATATCTTTCGCACCCCGGCAGACCCGGGGACATCTCTGTTGAGATGACCCTCTTCCCCCAATGTGGGGACCAAGGTGTCCCCATCTAGCCCCTGGGTATGGGCCTAGCTCATGGGGAACGGAGGTCATTCTGTGACCCCGACGTCCGAGTCGCCTTCGCTTATCGCGGGCAGTGCGGGCCCGGAGTCTTCTCCGGACCCGCTCCGCCTCCTCCTTTTCGAGCATTACTCGAACATTACGAGCTCGCAGAAGGAGGCGGCGGCTGCCCAAGCACTCGCGCATCGTACCATCACCGTTGAGCAAGGTGGCGAGCGAGACAACTCCCACCCCTAGAAATCCAGATAGTCTGGATTTATACATATCGTCATCATTCTCTGAGCCTATTCTCAACTCAATATACCCAACCCAATACAGTGAGTATAAACTGTTTCAATGAATACAAATATAGATTAATTCATTCATATCCAATGGAAGCTCGCGGTTTGAAGTTAAATTTACATTTTAAATTAATGTTGTAAGCGACGGCATATGTTTATCGAGTAGTTGGTGAATTATATTATTGTTTTTTTTTATTCTATGTAACAGGAGGCTGCCTTTGTGTGTCCATAGACCACGGTAATCATTTTCCATCAAGTAGTGTGTGCCACAAATATGGCATTAAAAAACCCATTTTATTTAAATGCTATTATTCCCAGGAAATCCTATAAAGCATTACATAGAAGTAAACCCCTATTATTTGATAAGTACATACCAATAGGTGGCAAATGAAAAACAACGTCCTTGTAGAACAAATAATTTGCCAGCATATAAATAAACTGCCACCCCAAATTGGCCCACTCCATTTTGTGTGTGACTAAGCACAAAATTACTAAAATGAGTCCATATTGTTGTATTATTGTCCATATTGCAGTCGCTATTGTTAAACATTGTGTAGGTAACTTTTTCATTTCTATTATTATGAATTTTCCATGGGGAATGTAATCGTGTTCTGTCCTTTTTTTGAATATTTATTAATAATTGTAATATGTCCGCAGTTCTACAAGTTCCTTGTAAGATATAAATTACTTATTATGTGACTTTTTTATTTATTTGACTTCACCTCGCCTGATGTTAAGCTGAAGGCAAAGTGTCATGAAAGAGGGTCACCATTGACGGCCGCATCAGATGATTTTTCATACTTCGAACTATTTCGAAATACTTGTACTGATCTATAAGTAGGGTGTGAAAAAATATCTGGCCGTCAAACTGAGCGCCACCATTGTAGCACCTTACATACATGCATAAAAGCAAAAATACAGGAATTCATCATCATCATTCATTCTTCAAACCCTACGAATAATGTATCCATTATATCCATTATTTGTAGTTCAAACCTTTTCAAATCTACTAGTAGAGGTGAACTTTCAGTCTAACCAAATACGTTGTTGGCGATAAATTAATGTGATTCTTCCAAAACTACGTTATAAACAGTTGGATTAGTTTCTGATGGTTTATTGCTATAATTTTGACTTAGATGAGTTCCCAAGTTAACGAAATACAATGTCACAAAATGAATTTCTTTATTCAACACAGAAACTTACCGAACTGTATTCTTCATTGTAAGAAAACTAATGTATTGTATTACTTTTATGTTTTTATGAAAGAAACTGTTTAGGAAAAGTTTTCTTAGAATTGGTAAACGCGGCCTTCAACTTCAGAGGGTATGGGGGATGTTTTGTTAATCAAATTTACCAGCCTTTTATATAGGGTGACACTTTTTGTGGAAACATTTGGCGTATGAAACGGGAGTGAATATATTTAGATGGTGTTTGACAAATGTAAGCTTTCTCGGCGGTGATATAAGTCTACAATAAGGGCAACGAGGCGAGATAAAACAAAGAAATATTGAGATTCATAACATTATTTTATAGAAAAAGTCTGACTACATAATGTTGATGTACTTAACTTTTGTATTCCTTTTTTATACAATTTAGCAGAAAAGCATACGGCCCACCTGATGGAAAGTGGTTACCGTGGCCTATGGACGTTTAAAAAACCAGGAGCGTGTCACACTCGTGCTGCCTTCTTTGCAGAGGGAAGGGGAAGAGAGAGTAAAAGGGAAAGAGTGGGAGAGAAGAGGGGAGGGGTGCAGGTTAGTAGAATTTCTGAGCTACCAGTGTAGAAGACAAAGCAGGGTTTCTTACCGTAGTGGTGACAACTTTAGTCCTCGGGTTTCCCACTGACAACATATCTCTTACCGCCGGGAACATAACACAAGGTTAGCTATTATTAGCCGCAGTATTCTGTAGGGCGGAGGTACTTCCTCAGTTGGAATGCTGAATTAGGACGGGAGATACCCCGAAACCTACCTCCTTAGATATGCATTGGTAACATTATATTTTGCTGCCCTGCTTTGTCATCTACACTGACAGCACAGAAACTTTCTTAACCTTGACCAACTCAGCAGCACTCAGTAAATTTTACAAATATATTCACGCCAAAAAATCACAACACCACACTAAATTCAAGTCCAGCAATATTTTCAGTAAAGTACGAAATAAGTACACTAAACAAGTGATAAATATTGTATCTAAAAAAAATCTACCTACAATCAGCACAATAGACCAGAGAACCCATACTCTATAGACACACTTGTACTTCTCCACAATATTTATTATTGTATCCAACCGATTTCGTCTTGCGGCATTCTCAAAGGTTTACATTGACAGTTAACTGTAATACACATAAAAACAGTGAAGAAGTATGAGTATGTTATCAATATCAATCATGTATCATGTAAGTTCCACCAAGTACCATCAATCAACAGTATAAATAACCGTACTCTACAGCTTTATATATACTCTAAGTATTGGCCTAATCCCGACGCCGATCTATCAGCGTGCTGAGGTTGGACCCTAAGTGACCGCTATTTACATTTCGCGGTCTACATGTGTCTCCGAGGACATAATCTATTGGTCTTACAAGCGAGGGGTATTACACTAGTTAGGATAAGACGGTTACTAAGCTGAACCGTTATCTTAGCAGTTATTACTTTGGACAGATGGTAAGGTGGACCATTAAGCCTTGAATTCCTTACCGACGCATGTGTTTCCTTTTTTCTACAGTCTTGGGTCCTTTAAGCGGGGCGTGAAAAAGCATCTGATGAGGCCGTCAAGCTGAGCGCCACCACTGTACGTGTTTGCAATGGTGACTCTCTTTCATGAGACTTTGCCTTCAGCTTAACATCAGGCGAGGCGAAGTCAAATTGACGTGCCATAAATAAAAAAACAAGAAAAGAAAAGGTAGGTCGAGGTTCCCAATGTGACCCATGGCTTAGTTGTTATTTTTTTTAACAATCATTATGTTACATGACTCTTATATTATATAAATACTTCGCCAAGCTATTTGACGCTTATTGGCGAGAATAATCGCTCAATACACGTTGTCTACAACCGTCCTACGAAACTTACACCAGATTTGTATGTATCTTGCAAAGTATATTTGTATTTATATTAATATTTTATTTATGCATCGTTACCCTTTAAAAAAAAATCATATACACCGTGTATTATCCCCTCTTCCACACATTACACTCTCACCATTCTCCATACTGTTAGGTAATAGTGTGAAACCCTGCTATCGATTTTCGACGGTACAAGTGACAATTCAGTAGTGTGCGTTTTTAAAAATGAAAAGAACAACATTGCAATGTATGGGTATGACACGTACTTAACGTATAAGACGTTAATGACAGGCGTGAACAAATGTCAATCTCATATATTGAATATTGTATTCTATCTATTCATGTAACAAAAATATTATAGAATTACTACTTGTCAAGAAGAAATGGTGGAACATCCAAATCGAAGTACAAAAGGCCAGGTTACATATTGCTATTTTTTGTAAACCGAAAAAAAAATTGCATTCCTTTTGTGGTCACTTTTTGTTGCAATGAATTGCATTTTTTCATTAAAACCTTTGGAATTTTTAATCTGCGCGGAATATCAACGCGCAGCAAATTTCAGAATTTGTGTCGATATGTAATAAATTGGTTTGGTTTCATTTGTACCATTGACCAGTATCATCAATAGTGCAAAAGAAATTGTAATGTACTGCTTGCACCATCGAAAAATATACAAGATTTTCATCTTCTGTTTTTGTGATATTGGGATACACAAATCAATGTAGGGTGGTTTCTTCTTTTTATTTATGGTACATCAATTTGACTACGCCTCGCCTGATGGTAAACTGAAAGCAAAGACTCGGGAAAGAGGGTCACCATTAAAAACACGTACTACAATGGTGGCGCTAAGCTTGACGGCCTCATCAGATATTATTCACGCCCCGTGTTTCAGGGCTCGGGACTATAGGAGGAAAGAAACACGTGCGCTGGTAAGGAATTCTAAGACTTAATGATGCGGCAGAGGAAAGGTTTCCGCATTCTAGGGAAAACATTCATAAAGGTGGCCACTATTCTCTGGACCACACCTAAGTTTACCATCAAATGGTCATTCGACGATCTAAATATAAAAATATATGTACTTACTGCGGCCTTTAGGAACCGAACAATAATAATAAATGACGTGAATAGGGGTGGACTACGCAACGCGGTGAAATAAAAAATAAGTAGGTAATAAATACCCTTAAGCCATTATTAAATAGTGTTCACATAATGCAGTAACCATATAAAAAGTGCCAAAAATCGATTGACAGAAATAAATGTATAGATATCATTGATATACAAAAAACTCTAGATACACAGTCTCAAACTAAAGTAGCATTCGAATCTGTCCGTAATCACACATAAGTTGTTATGATTATGTTACAAACATATTTTTTTACAAATTCAACCTTCAGAACATGACTTCAAGCTCTTTTAACAAAGTGCGTGTAGGAACACAAGCGGTGCGAGACTATTTGAAATGAGCGCTCAATTTCGAATTGAGCGCTCATTTTATGCGGACAGTTTTGACGCCCTGACTGTGCATCTTGTGTTTTTTGGACGATAAATGTATGGACTATAAACTACTAATCAGTATAAACTATCAGAGGCTTTATAAAATAAATATGTAAAGGTTTTTGAAGCAATTTGGACCCATTTTTTAATAAAAAAAATAATGAAGGTTTTTTGGAGCTATTGGTAACAAAATGATAGAAATAGTCGAATTTTAAAACTCTCAGATTGTAAAACAACAAAATGCCGTGAAAACTAAGGATTGTTTCCTCAAGTTGCTGTTTAGTGCATGCATAAGATCATCATTCATCATTCTCTGAACCTTTTTCCCAACTCAGTTGGGGTCGGCTTTCCAGTCTAACTGTGATGCGGCTGAACTTCGATATTTTCCGTGAAGCAACTGCCATATAACCTCCACGACCATGCATAAGATAAATATTTAAATAGTTGGTATTCAAAATATTTGCATTGTATCCACATATTTGTATTAATTCTACCAAGTAGCACAAACATGGAAACAAAATAATGATAGTATGTGGTTCTTCTTCTATCGAATCGGTGGCATTTTTGAGTTGCCATCGTGGTGTAGTAATTTGTTTCACGAGAGCGCCGCTTCTCACGGAGAGGGCCCGAACATAGGTTTTGCTCTTCAGTAAGGCTTACTACGTCCCCTTAAATAATTCTTGATCTGTTGTACGACCAGTCATTTACATTTTAGGTAAGGAAGTATACTATAGTAAGTACTAAGAAAGGGAAATAGCTTAGTCCTTGAGTAAGGTTATAATAAGCTATTATAGCAAAAGTCGGCATCAAGAAAAGGAAAGACGTGGGCGGAAAAGATACGGGCAACGCGATGGGCGGTTATCCGAATGTAACCAAGTATAGCGGGTGAAACCGAAGAGCATAGCTCATAAAAATATTGAATTACAATTTGTTTTAATGGATTCTATTGCGATTTATTTGATGATTCAATCGCTTTTCAGCGGCCATTGTTATAATGAGACTGAAATGGTGGGTAGGTCATGAATTGAAGCGTATTTTGCTTTAATACATACGCATGGTATCAATTTTCGGTACAATAACCTACCAAAGTTGAGTTTGAACTTTATCTATAGTGATGGTAATACCCATCTTCATAGTGATGATAAAACCTAACTGCCTTCGGTTTACCATCAGGCGAGAGGAAGTCCAAGTGGTGAATTTCACCCTCCGATTTCATCGTGTGGGGAAGGGTGTCATTAGGGCCGACAAACGGAAAACGCAGAAAACTTGAAATAAATCCCTGTAGCTAATAATCCGTTTGCCCTTGACAGGGGTCATCCGGTGGGGAATATTCGTGGGGATTAATCGCACGATAAAAAAAGGATTACCCTTCTGTCCAGTGGAAACAGTAGGACAAAGCCTTCCAACATTGCGAGAGGTCTACATCCAGCGGTGGACTGCGATAATCTAGTTTATTGAATGAGGTATAGTCACAATTAAGAACAAGCTGATTCACAAACATAACAACAGCACACCCAATTTAAACTGAAACAAAAACAAAACTTCCATTGCATAATGAGTCATCGCCCTCTACAAGAAATGTCCGCCCGAAAGTGTTCTTTGAATCTCACACTTGGTAGTTTTCAAGATATCCTTACGGTACCCATCTCTTTCACTCATAAACCAAAACATATACGTTCGAAAGAGAGTACCAATTACATAAATCTAGTGTAGTCCGTCGGTCCGCATTTGTAATTCGATATCCGTGTGCGAGTAACGGGTGACGGATTATAGTGCGGTTCCTGTATCGATATATACTATCGATATAGATTAATTAGTCGTATATGTGGTTTTCGTAACTTGGATTGATCTCGGATTAAGTTTGGGATGTAATTTGGTTTGTAACTATGTTTGTTTTAGTTTTAGTTGTAAATGTATGGGTTGAGTTTGCAATGATGGAGTTGAATATATATTGGACTTTCTTGTTATTCAATTTACTTGATATTATTGTTTTTAAGTTCTAATGGTGTGTTCAAAGTGATCGTGAGGGATAAATAAGTGCCTGATGTTTTTATAACAAAAAGATTTATTCGATTTAATTTCGTAATTTAATGTCTATAATGAAAGTAAATGATGGGCGTTTATTTCATAGTATGCTAGTCAGCAATATTAAAGCTATTTGATTCTACACTGTAATTGCAAAATTATGATTAACATTATGTCAAATGAAAATTATTTATTACCCGGTAACAAACGGACAAGATCTCCCGTCCCAATTGAGTTGTCAGTGGGAAGACCAAGAAACTTTGCATTGTCTTCACCCCTCCACCCCAACCCACTTCCTGGTTGGCAGCACGAGTGTCACATCTCGAGTGTTGCAAACGTCCATAGGCCACGGTACCCACCTCCCATCAAGTGGGCCGTGTATTTGTCTGCCATCTAAGTAGTATAAAAACAAGAAAAAGTAGGATTTTATTAGGTACAGAAAACCAAAAATACTTATAAAATAATCTAATCTTGTTCTTAGTAAATACATCGCAAAACGAGCAGTTATTTGACAAAACATCTTTCTTACAGAAATATTGTTAGTACTCAATGTATTTTCATTATATTATGAAGGGAACGACAGAACTTTAACTGATCACTACATAGTATAAAATAAAGTCGCGTTATCTGTCCCTATGTCCCTTTGTACGCTTAAATCTTTAAGACTACGCAACGGATTTTGATGCGGTTTTTTAATAGATAGAATTAAAGAGGAAGGTTTATATGTATTATAACATTATGCTACGACCAACAAGTGCGGAGCAGGAATGAAAAATGTTGCAAAAACGGGGTGACCCAGACGAAGTACTGAATGGAAAATCTGACAATGTTATTTGAGTGTTTTCCTTCCTTTGAATTTAGTCGTTTGGATTATAAATAATATGACGAAGAATTTCATTAAAAGTAACTACTTTGTGATTACTTCTGATACTCTCCAAGACGTTAATTGGTAGTGCTTGTGCGGCTAAGCATGTAATTAATTGCGATTTACAGCGCATAGCAAGGAATCGGGTTAACACCGAATCCAAATTTTTTAGCTGCTAAATTTTCGATTAGAAATTTATTTTCGGCATCCCCATTTATTTACAAAGTGCCCGATTGGCGGCAATAGACTCGCCCCCTATTACGTGGGACCAAAAATCATAGGCGAAATGTGGGTGTTTAATACACCTCTGCCTTCGGGGATTACGGGCGTGAGCGTATGTAGTATGTATGTATATTTATTGTCTGGAAATAATAATTTGATTTTCTTCTGTTTCCCTCGAATAAATGGATAACCGCGGTAGCCTAGTGGTTATAGGTAATGGACTGCTGAGACGAGATTTCAGGTTTGATCCCAAGTTTTACCACGGCACACACCAATGACTTTTCGATGCTTTTCGAAGTTATGTGTGTATTTATCGCAGGTTTATAAGTGCCCGGTTAATGGCAATAGGCTCGCCACCTATTACACTGGTATCTAAACATAAAGTGGCGAAAAGTGGGTGCTAGCACCTCTGCCCTTCAGGGATATAAGCGTGAGTTTATCTTATGTTATGTTATGTAGTAATAGAATCAGAATATTTTATTTTATAAATTGTAATGACTGTAATGAATGAATAACTGAACTGTTAAGTGTAGACTTCACAATTACATAAATACCATCAGTTTGTCGAATTGTGGCCGGCTGTAAAGAAGTGGTCCCATTTTAATAAACCACAATTCAATTGTGGTTGCATTTAATTATATTTACGCTGTACATTATAGTGTTGTATTTAAATATTTGCAACACTCACTTTTGGATATATTCCAATACTCAATATTTGGATTGGAACCTGGTTATTGACAATATATTTTTAACCCCCCCCCCCCCCTTAAAAACCACTCTCTGTGCTCTGTGTGTTCGTGCGTGCGTGTGTGCGTGTGCGTGACAGTATGCGTGTGCGTGTGTACGCGTGTGCGTGTGTGCGTGTGTGTGATGTTATGATACCTAATACTGTTTGTTTTAATTGTAACAGAAATCTATAAATTAATTAACCTTTCGCAGTCCACTGCTGGTAACATATATTTTGGATTTTGGAACATATATTTTAATCAAAAACCATTGGTTATGGATTAAAATATATGTTATTTACTACTAGCGTGACCAGCATCATGAAGAAGTGGGGAATATTGCTTATTGCATATTCACTAAGATATCATGCAGTTAATTTTGATATTATCATTTTGTTTATGTGGTAGAATTATTATGCATTAAATGTCCCCATAAAGAATTTTATAGATATTTATAACTCCTTAGAAATTATTCTTATAGAGGCTCAGTAATATGATTTGTACGTTTGTTTGTTATAAATACAATAACATTTCTGATAACAGGTTATTTCAGCAGTTATTTAAGACATTCACAGAAAAAAAAGAATTTTTGCATTACAAATCTAACAACAACAACACAAACTCACGCCTATATTCCCGATGGGGTAGGCAGAGGTGTCAGCACCCACATTCCGTCAGTTTATGTTTAGGTCCCAATTTAATAGGTGGCGAGCCTATTGCCATTAACCGAACACTTATAAACCTGCGATAAATAAACACATTACTTCGAAAAGCATCGAAAAGTCATTAGTGTGTGCCATGGTAAAACCTGGGATGGAACCCGAGACCTCGTCTCAGCAGTCCATTGCCCATACCACTAGGCTACCGCGTTACAAATCTAAGAAATACATAAAGACATTTTTGTTCTATAGTATAATATATAAGATGTCAAACGTTTACAAGCAAACAAAAAGTATATCCAAACTCAGCAATATTATAAGAACTCCTAACAAAGTGACAGATCCCTTGGTGAAAACTTATAATGTAATAGAAGCGATCTGTATAAAACCAGAACTCGACAACGAAACTCCAAATCGAATTAATCCGAAACAAAATCTTTTGATGACAAATCGCTGACAAGTTGTGACGTGCGAATGTCGACACCGAATAATATCGACTAAAATTCAATCAGATCGCATCACTAGTAAGTGAAGTCTTAATCCCGTTAATTCAAACAACATTACTATATGTCAATTGTCGTGTATTTTTGACACGTGTGTTGTATTAGGGATGGCAGAAATTATTTATAGGGCGTTTTTTATTTTGATAGTAATTTTTGGTATGCCTTAGGTGATGTATGTCGTATTGGTTCTCAGTGTAGTGAAATAGGGAGGGAGGATGACCTCCATCCTCCATGATCGTGGGCCTGAGGGTGACGGGTAGCCGCCTGTCACCCTATCAGAAGACAGGTCGCAGTGTCAATCTCACCTCCGGTAACTAAGGACCCAAAGACAGCGTGTGTTTTGGTCGGTTTGAGCCCGACATAACCGGCTTTGGCGGGGGGTATCCGTAAGGACTTTTCGCATTTTAATAAAAGTGTAGTAAAATAGGGACAGACCGTCTCTTCCCATGAGTCAAATAGTTGCAATTCCGGCTACTAGGACAAGATTAGTAGCCCTTTTTAAAATCATAACTGCTTTAGGTTCAAAATTTTTGTTCGTAGAAATTTTTGAGTGACGAAAAAATTGAAGTGATGTGAATTACACCGTAAAAGGCGACCGCGGCTTTACGGTGTAATTCACATCTCTTTGAAGTGAAAACTTTTTTATAGTCTCATTAAACACTTTTTAATCATCCTCATAGTGGCAATCCCCGTTCCAATCAAAGTCCCTGCTCTGGAGTTAAAGTTTACCTATCTTTCTTTCTCATGATTGACTTTTCTGAACAGTTGCAAGAGTCACTGCCATCTAACCCCCAATCATACCCATTCAAAACCTATCCTAATACTTTTATTAGTATTTCTACTCATCTAAACATTAACCATGAACAATTTAAGAACAGTAATAACTTTTAATATAGAGTTAAACTCTTGTTCCAAATATGGAACTTCAAAACTTAAACAGTTGTATGTATTGTACCGTAATAAAACTGTATAAACACCGGTCGTAACCCGCATCAGCTCATCACAGACCCTAACCCAAATGAGATACAATCTAGGACGATGAATTTATTCACTTCATTTGCCTTACGAAGTATAAGTGAGTATGTAGATATATTTTTACGACAAACATAGTCAGATTAGGGAGGCCACACACCAAAGTGGCAATTGCGCACTGCGCACACAGTAATATGCCAAAAAAAATACATATTTAGGTAAATTTGCTGCTTTGGTGAACACCAACCCCTTTATAGAGCTGGTATAATTATAATCATCACTACATAGTATAAAATAAAATCGCTTTCTCTGTCCCCTTGTATGCCTAAATCTTTAAACCTACGCAAGGATATATGCGGTTTTTTAATAGATAGAGTGATTGAAGAGGAAGGCTACGCATATAACATTATGCTACAACGAATTTAGATATCATCAGCGGGTTTTGGAGGTCAGCCTCTGTAGCGTAGTGGTAGTGGACGCGAACGCTACGCAAAAGGCGTGGTTTCATTCCCCGCTCATTGCAAATATGTGAAAACATAAATATGGTACGTCACTGAAGTTCTAAACAAATAAATATATTATACTCACGCATGAGTGCACTAACCAACGGATTCCACAATTCGTAATATCATAACATCAATAATAATATGCCTCAGGGGTAACATACAGGTAAACCTACTAAAAATATATATAAATAGAGATATATTTGATCATTTCAACACACGTGCCCTTTTGCCAGCCCTGACGGTAATTCAATATGTGTTTGTACCATTTCTGGTACGTCCCAAATATGGGACGGGGATTGAATGGCAGACGCGGAACCGTAATCCGTATATAGTTTATTCTTTATGCTTTTGTACCAATAGTAAAGAGGTTAGGAGGCAAGATGGTTCCTTTGTCGACATAGGATTTCTTTTTATACTACTATTTCATTTATGGGAGAGTTAACTGGGTGATACAGATACGTGTACGGCACCTTATGCGTACATATAAGTATATGACTCCGTACACAATCAGTCTTGAATAGAAACAAGCTAGAAAGTGAGTATCGTATTAAATAAATCGATGTATCTCGTATGCGTATGGAGCCGTATGCGTACGGAACTATATGCGTACGGAGCCGTATGCGTACGGCTATGCGTTCGGCTTAGTATGCGTTCGGCTTAATATGCGTTCGGCTTAATATGCGTTCGCCTTAATATACGTTCGGCTTAATATGCGTACGGTCAAGGTTATTAGAGGAATCCTGAACCCCCATTCTACTAATTGACAACCATTGTCGAACCCCCGAAATTATATAAGATGCTATTGAATTTCAGACTTCACTATTATGCAGTTAACGTGAGACGAGACAAACTTCTTTCATAATAACTTTGAACTTAAACTCTATACAAATAAAGTCGAAAATTCTATGTCAGTTATTGTTATATCATTTGTGGGGGTCCTGTTCTGTATAGCCCCGGTTGTATGAAGATGTATGATGAAGATGATAATATATACACAAAGGTACAAGTTATCAAGCGATGCCTGAAGTGAATCCATACCACAATAAAAAATAATTTCATTCATATTACTACTATTATCCATACAATAAACAAACAAGAAACCTAATTTACAACAGCCGCAATCACTACCACTGTTCTATCATAAACTACGCAGAAACAAAAAGAAAAAAACCAAACAATTTACCTTTATGGGTTTTATCTAACCAACCAACCCTTTCATACCGACCACATAAAAAAGAAAACAGAAGTTCCAAACTTAACCCTAAAATAAAAAAGGTACGATTTACACAGTTCTCAGTGTTCCCACGTCAAAAAACGCTTGTAAAAAACCCCTTAACTAAAGATACCAGCTTGATAAGCGTTTCAATAGTATATTTGCATTGTAAATACAACTCTAAAATGTTAATAAAACAATGGTTTAAAGAAATTACGACTAAATACAAGCCAAAATCAACATTATGACTTTAGAATTACAGTTCAAATATTGTTGATAGAAAGTTTGCGAATCTTAAACCCAGTTGTTTGATATTTTATGTTAGTAATAAAATGACATGACTGATTCCCGTTTGGAGGCTGGCCACCGAATTGTATGTACGGGTACACATACAATAGCTGTGTATAAGGCACTGTCTTGATTGCAAGCGATTTGAAAATGCGATTGAGCGATTGTTGTGAAAGAAATATAGTTTTATAGAAATATACAGTCCAGTGCTGTTGGGTGCTTTGGGGTCCCAGTACGATCTTCGGGGCCCAAGTCAACTCCACCTGCAAGCCGGTGCACCTGCTAACTAACGGACGGGGCTCTAACGGGGGCTTTTCCTTCGCGGTTGAGAGGACAGACGGCAGTCGCGCCTACAAAAGTCCAAACAGCCAAAAATATAAGAAAAAGCCGGAAAATGACAGTCCAGGATCCTAAAAGGGAAAACGAATCCCTTAAAGGATAATTTGGTTGGATGTCTGTCTGTCAAGACGTTTGTCTCAAGAATGCGTGGCAGTATCAAGTAGAAAATCATACCATAATACCTACTCAAGTCTGTAACGTCTTTTAACTGTGTTATAATCAAACTTTCGCAATCAAAATAATTGACGTTTATACATGCTCGTGACCGCCTTTTTGAGATGGCTCTTGCTAGTTTTAGTGTTAATTTCAGTAAAAAAAAAACAGTACTTCTATTTACATAGCTCGATGGAACAAGTTTAATAGATATGTTAATTTAAGTTTAGTTTATTTTTTTCATTTCAAAAATATGGAAACTGGTAAGAAAAGATTGTAACTAAATTCATAAGTACATGGAAAATGAGATGATGCGTCGAACCCTTTAAAATCATATTAACCACAAGAAATTGAACCATATTTATGAAAATAACTTATGATCCTATCCGCTTTGCTTCTCGCTATTCGTTATCAGTGAAACCTAGTCCTAACTAGGGTAGGATATATCTGTTTAGGCCATGTTGTGGTCAGCCTGTGTACATATTGAGACATTTTCGTACCTCACTGATGTTTTGTGTCGGTTGTACAAACTTGTGTTGCAATTCAGCTGAATAGAATGAAAACAGAATAAATCTTGTAGGTATTTTGATGCATAGGGACCTGAATATATAAATTCACGGAGAATGCAACGATATCTCCCGTTCTAATTGAGCAGTCTGACTGGGAAGTACCTCCACCATACAGAATAACCACGGCTAATCATTAGCCGCGGTATTCTTTAAGGCGGAGGTACTTTTTTAGCGGCGGTATTCTGTATGGCAGAGGTACTTCCCCCTTTTAACCTTTAGTTGTGTTTCCAATGGTGATAAGCTAGCCAGAGCTTGCTGGAGGGGTTTTGTGCTGTCAGTGGGAGGACAAATTTATCAGCTGGGCAGGCAGCGCAGAAGTTATTTTAACATAACCTCACCTACTCTCTACCACTTCTTACTCACTCTTACGCACAATGGTTTTTTATTAGAAGGTTTCAACCAGCACGAGTGTGACGGCCTTGATCTTTCAAATGTCCATAGGCCATAGTAACCAAGTGTGTAGCAGGACTCATCTGATTCTAAGAGCAATGAATAGGCCCGGAAACAAAAGGGCATAAGAGGCAAAAACGGAATTATACGCAGAAAATATCATTGCGAGAGTAGCAAAATTCGAAATAAAACCCTGTATAACCCCGTTTGGTCCGCGTGGAAACAATAGCCCAAAGCTTCTGAATATTGTGATAGGCCTATGTTCAGTAGTGGACGGCGGTAGGATAATTGATTGGTACCCCACCGCGATATCAAATCTAGAACCTCTAGCAACAGCCTCCGAAGAAATAAAAAAAACATTCAATTCATTTGTGAATTTGCTACCCCGATAACAAGATTCAAGTCAAACCACCCTTATCAAAAGACCTTCAAGGTAATTCGTGTTATCAAAGGGTTGGACAAAACAAGGGCTCGTCCTTACCATGCAAATATTGACTCAGGGTTCGGACCTTTACAAGGGACCCGAATAATGAGCAAAAGACACAGTAGCAATTTTTTTTCAATTCAAATTGTTGGATTTCAATGATATTTTGTGCTTAGTACGTATTGTTTTTTTTATTTTAGACACCAAAAAATCAATCGGTTTCTCTAATAACCTTATTATTACTAGGCATAAGAATGAAAACTTTGGATTTTTGTTATTCAAGAGCCCGCTTTATATCATGCTACTGACCCGCGCAACTTCGTCTGCGTCACCCCGTTTATGCAACATTTTCACTTATGCTCTACTTATGCTTTCACCAGTTGGTTGTAGCATGATGTTATATACATATAAACCTTCCTCTTCAATCACTCTATTGGCGATATCGAAGTTCTGTAGTTAGGCTAGTCGGACTTTTGACGACTCCAACTACCCGTAACGCCAGCCATAAATGTTCGTAAGACATCCGGAACCGACGGCTTAACGTGCTCTTAGAAGCACGATCAGACCAGTGTAAATACAGGCTGAAATTTAGTACAGGCATAAATTATAGTCTAGGATAATACTTGTATATAGATTATATTTGATGCCCGAAATAATTTCCTAGAGGTGCAGGAACGGGTATAGAATAGGCTAGGCTAATAAGGCTAGTAAAAATATTAAAAAAATACTATTCTACTCTCTTGGTACTTTCTCTTCACATATTTCCAGATAATAAAAAATGAGCTGTCCAACTGGGGAAGTACCTCCGCCCTACAGAAGACCACGGTCATAATAACCATCGTGTTGTGTTCCCGCCGGTAAGTAGGATAGCCAGAGCTCACTGTACCCCTCCTTCCCCTCCCCTTCCTAGCCTCCCCACCCCTTCCCAGCTCTCCCCCTTTCTCTTCAGGGTGGGCAGCGCGTGTGTGACACCCTTAGTGTTGCACACGTTCATAGGTAACGGTGGCCGCTTTCCATCAGGTGGGCCGTGTGCTTGTCTGCCACCTACGTAGTATAAAAAAAAAAAAAACTTTTCATCAACAGAAACGACCTTAGGGTCCTCCAGACGAAATTGGGGATCTAATAACTTAATCAGGCTAAGAGTGAGCGGTCCTCTAATTTATTTGAGTTCGACAGTGTCCTCCGAAATTCACCAATTAATTATGATTAAAGCTCCAAATTATAATTTTATAACTAATTGAGGGTGAGTTAAGCTTCAAGTTAATATTAAAAAATATTATTTAATTTTAGTAAGTGGAATCGTCCATCTTGGAACGTGGAGTGGATGATTAGAGACTAGATCAGTAAGTTGATTTTAGAAATGAGAGGTTGTAAGTTAGAACTTTGGTCACTACATAGCCCCTTTACATCGTCAATCCATCAAGAGTGTAACCGCATTTGTTTTTGAAAGAACGCGTAATTGAGTGAGCTTAGGATTATGACCTTAGCTTAGAAATAGAGGTTAGCGATATTATCTTACGATTGAAAATAAAAAATAATAGAAAAATTTGTAGTTTAGGCTGAATTTCACTCCTCGTGGTGACTCCCGCGTCCCTCGCCTCGACCCAGAATTGACCAGACACAGTAGCGCCTCTCATTCACAGAGGAAACACTGCCACTTATGGCTGATTTGGTCCGAGGCAGGAATCGCCCTGTAGAAGGTCCCAGTGGAGTGCAAACAAGGGGCGGATTGATTCTCTGTGTACAGGCGTCGAGAAGTCATGCAGCCATCCGAGTCCGGCTCCTCATAACATAAACTCACACCTATATCTCCAAAGAGGTAGGCAGAGCTTTTAGCACCCACATTTCGCCAGTTTATGTTTAGGTCCCAATGTAATGGATGGCGAGCCTATTGCCAATAACCGGGCATTTATAAACATGCGAAAAATACATATCAATTTGCCGGGATTTAATGGCTACATCTCGATGCCCACGACAGGGTCAACTTAAGCCGTGGATGACCCGAGGTCAGCCGAACTGCGATGTAAATGTCTTATTAGTTACCTCAATGATTGAGACCCGAAACAGCATGCGGTTTTAGTCGGTCCAAATCTAATGTAAAGGCATGGTTGATAACACACTTGTACCTCTCCACTGTATTCATTATTGTACCTAAGCGGTTTCGCCTTGTGGCATTCTCAAAGGTTTACATTGACATTAGTAAAGCGAAATACAGTGGAGAAGTACAATTGTGTTATCAATCATGTATAACAATAAGTTCCACCAAGTGCCATCAATCAACAGTATAAAAAAAACAAATACAGTTGGTAACAAGTATCTGGTAATTTTCATCTATTACCCGAAGGTCCGGGTTTCAGCAATTGCATCACTCCAGGGTCTATGTAGAATAGAATATTTAATAGCTTGACTCGTGCCGCCCGGTGTCGCTCGTAATTGAGAACCTTGAGAGCAAATTAATTTCAAAGTAATATTCGTGACACACAGAAAGCACGAATGAACATATTCTTATTAATTCTTATCCTGCTAATACCATGTCCTACTACAGGTAACTTTTTAAGCTATGGTGTTTCTTTTGGGCCGAAAGAGAAGCTTGGTTCAAAAGCAGGCTTCCATTCGAGACAATGGCAGTTAAGATAATTTCGTTATACGTTATACGGCTCCTATAAGTGGGGTCTGAAAAAACATCTGATATTCCACCAAGTTAAGCGCCACCAACGTAACACTGTACGTGTTTGTAACGGTGCCCCACTTTCCCGAGACTTTGCTTACCATCAGGCAAAAATTAGGCAGCGGCAAAACCAAATAGGATAAAAAAGTAGGTAATGGTTTTGATTAACTCCGTTCTTGATTCCCGGCGGAATATTTTCGGTTTTAAAATAATGTTTTATATGTTCGTAATATTATTTATAATCAAGGGAATTGCGAACGAATGAAATCAATTAGCACTGTGAAATAAGGTACTAAATACATCAATCTTGATCAACTTCAGTACACACCTATAGAACCACAGATCTTCTGGGAGTGCACATAGCTCAAATAGAATATGTTTTTTCAGACAGAAATCTATTTCTTTTCGTATTATATGTGAGCCGCCATTTGTCAGCCAGGCACGTTTGGCGGCTGGAAATAATAAATTATTTGCTTTTTACTGTCTAAAAGCTATTATACGATCAGAAAACGTGACCGAATGTTGTTTTTTTATGAGGCAAAAATATACGAATGATATTTTCATTCTCTGAACTATTTTCTCAACTCACTCGGCATTCCAGTCCAGTTTAATTTGCAAAATAACTTATTCAGTAGCTAGAATTATTTAAAAAAATATGATTTGAATAACGACTAAAATTATCCATAACTATACACACATAGTCTTGCTATGATAAATTCCAACTGCAAAAATATTCAACTAACAAAAGTCAGTGATGTGTTACGAAAAATAAGAAAACTTAAATGGAACTGGACTGGACATGTAATGAGGTCGAACAAAGAGAATGGGAAAAGAAAACGAGGAGAACAAATCAAAAGATGGAAGGATGATTTACCAAAGAGATGGAGAAGGTTAGCCAGATATAGAGAGACGTGGAAACAAATAGGGGAGGCCTATGTCGACAGACAACCTGATCAACCGCAGTGAATTGGTTACTAATAATATTTAAATATTCATATAAGTTGAAAGTGTGGAAAGGTCAGCGAATAAAGACAATTTTTACTAGCAGACCCGCAAAACCAGACCCCGTTTTTGCAACATTTCTCACTTCTGCTCCGCACAAGTTGGTTGTAGGATGTTATTATATACATATAAACCTTCCTCTTCAATCACTCTATCTATTAAAAAACTGCATCAAAATCCGTTGCGTACTTTTGAAGATTTAAGCATACATAGGGACATATGGACAGAGAAAGCGACTTTGTTTTATACTATGTAGTGATAAGCTAAATTCCTCGTGTTGTTAGGATTACTTATGTTCCTATCAGGAGTTAGTTCCCATCAGTAATTTAACTAGGATGAAACACATAACACAACTACATAGTAAAGCCGATTCTTTAACCATTAAACCACTGCTTTAACACAGCCTTAAAATTTAGATTTCATGACAATTTGAATTAAATATTTCAAAATCATTATTTAACCGTCCTACTGTGTGTCACATTTAGTAACACCGACATGTCATATAGTTGTATCTGTCTGATTTATGACGAAGTGGAGAGGGTTAAGACAGACATCCCTATACTTAAATTTCACAATTATTTACAGGGTCTTTGATTTAGACCATATTGTCAGAGTTTGTTGATCTTAGACCGAGTAGGGATGGGATAGTTGATTGGCACAAAATATTAATAGGATAACCTATTTTATCTGTTAAATCACAAATTTGCTTTGGAATTTATGTGCTTGTTTAGGAAATGAATATGGGGGAATAGAGGGTAAGTTAAATTGATATAATTACTCTGTATTGTTTGAATTGCTTGCGTTAATAGCGATCGCATCCGGAACTATTAATTTAGAAACCGAAATCCGCATTTTCCTGTCTGACTGCGTTGCGGCCGGACTTCTATACTTTCCGTGAAGCGACTGCCATCTGGCCTCCGCAAACTATAGGTATTAAGTCTTGGAATTCCTTACCAGCTCACATGTTTCCTTCTTCCTACAGTCCTTAAAGCGTTTGGACGTGATAAAGCATCTTATGAGGCCGTCAAGCTGAACGCCATCATTATAATATGTATAATATGTGTGTATTTACAAAAATAAAATGTATCTATGTATGTTTATCCGCATTCTAGAACCCGTAACACAAGCTGGTTAAACTATGCTTACTATGGGTCTAGGTGACGTTGTGTAGATTGTCCTAGAATATTAAAAAAAAAATACTATATGAGTTTGTAATGGTGACCCTCTTTCATGAGACTTTGCCTTCAGCTTACCATCAAGTGAGGTGCAGACGTGTCCTAAAAAAATAAAAATCAGCTTGCAAGCAAACCTAATAAGGTCGCATACACACCTTTCATTTATAATATTACTATTCAATTACAGCAACGAATACATCGTTTATATGTTATTTACTCGCATTCTCGAGGGAAACAAGTCGCAAATAACGTGGGGTGTGTTTCTCCGATGAACCCCCTTGAGGAGGGGGGTGTATAGTACATTAGCTGTCAGTATAAGATCACGAAACTGTATTCGCGTTGATAGAAAATTGCGATATATACAGGGTGATTTCCTTTTTGTTTTATACCAGGTAACAAAATAATTCTCATGTTATGATGAAAATAATTCTACATTTATATGAGATTACAAAATTGTTTCTGCAGTAATATGACAGCTGTTAAATTTTTGACTTGTTTGAAGGGTTTATGTTAGGCCTGCAGGATAAGATCTTAACGCAGTTCAACCGCTCTATTCCTCAGAGAGCACGTGAGCCCTAATTCGTAGAATTCATAGCCGGTAGTTAGAGTCCTAATTCGCTTTAGGTTTACCATCAGACGAGGCGGTATTATACGAAAGCACCCTTTTTAATTTGTGCAAATCCCTCGGCGCTTACCTAAACGAATTCGACAGCTTTATGTTGCATGTCATCACATAGACAGCCTCTGTGGTTGAACGAGGCTGCTAAACGCAGATTCGAACTCCGCTCAGTGCAAATATTTGTATGCATGAATATGAATATTTGTATTGGTCTGGTCGTGCCTCGGAGAGCAGGTTAAGCCGTCGGTCCCGGTTATCATAGGAACGTCTATCATGTTACAGGGGAAATGGGTGAAATGACCCACCATACAGAAAATCTGATCATCCGTTCGGCCAATCACATCCCCACTGGAATATCGGATAATCTAGTGTGCCCTAAAAATAAACTAACCGGCCTTGATCACCCACATAGGTGATCTTAACCACAGAATACTTAACTACGTACTCTTACATATTATGTTGTAGAGTATCTAAAAAATAAACATTTTAGGAAGATTTCCACACCCTGTATACACATTCCAGTAATCCAGTAGCATATAGACATTTTTTTTCTCTAATCCCAAGATCTGCATAAGGCAAACATACTGCAATACATTTTAATAATTCCGTCATAAGATTTATTGTTCCTTTCGGTACATTTGCGTAATATACGACTGTTTTACGCGTGTGGTTAGTGGTTAATAAATCAGTTATACGACTTTCCGGTCGCGCAGTGTGCTCGTGCCCTTATAACCCGTAACCTAAGGGTGTGACGGTATTAAGAACAAAAAACGGTTGTAAAATTGCTAACGGCATTCGGATGCGGAAAGGAAATTGTAAAATTTTGTGATGGTTATTTTTTTATATTATTTTTTTGGGGTTCTTTGAAGAATAGGTTCACGGCATTAGGTTTCTTGGGTTTCTATTCGCGAGTACTATGTTGCTATAGTTATGGAATGCTATGATGGCCGTTTGCTCGGAGGTGGTATATGTGGGGATTCCGCGCCGAAAAAAACGGAGGATTCCAATATGGGACCTCTCTATCGAAAGGTCGTCTGCTTAATCACTAAGCTACTGACAATTTAACTTTGAAATAAGGAGTCTACTCTAACTTCTTATAATAAATAAAAAGAATCACACATCTATTTAATATTATTGGTAGTGACTAAGCTTAAAACTATGCCCTAGCAAATCAATTTCACATCTCCCTCCAATAATCTCACACCAAAAGTCTATCAAATAAACTCAACTCACCATATTATGGTAAGCGTCCCAACAAACAAACCTAAAACCGGAAACGGATTCACCATACGTGTAGCAGAAAAAAACTTCAATGGAATCGTATCCCGACACTGCAATTGCAACATTTCTATAGAAGTTCAGCTCAAAAGTCGAAAATAAACTTGTGAAGTGAACTGTCAGACTGACAATGAGGTTAATGCACCAATTACCGTTCGTTCATAATTAGAAACTTTTCAGAGGACCGTTAACTTTTTAATAGTTCTCGCTGGATACTCAAAGTTGATTGTAACTGACGGTAATAGAACTATTGTAGTTTGAAAAGAATTTTTAAATCACTTTTTTAGTTCAGTGATTTGGGATTACATTCGAAATTCAAAATTTAAAAATTATTTATTCTGTATAGACCTTTAAACGGCAGTTTCAAATCGTCAATATCAACAGTATTTTATAAATTAGTGAGCAAATGGAACACCGCGCCGGTTCAAAACGCGGCCCCGGTTATAAATAAATATTGTAAAACAGGTACGGTGACGGAGGTGACGTAATATATAGTATTATAGATTACATACTACTAGAAAATATGCTTCTTATATGGCAACACTGCCCAGCCATGTCTCATACCATAGATTTTATAGATTTATCTAACCCTGTAATTTCACGAAGCAACCGAAGCGTAACGGCTGATGATGCGATTTGTTTTGTTGCGTGTTCATCGGTTCACGCATTCGCCTTAATTGGAAGGGTTAACAAGGACACAAATAAATTCGTCCATTGGGCAATTCAAAACTGCGAATGCGCAACAACTTACCTTTTACACATTTGCGGAATCGAATGCTTTAGACATTCCGAATTTGAAAAATTTCTTTTGTTTCCGATTCATTTTTATTTATTTAGACATTCTCGGCTACATATATTGCATACTAGCTGTTGCCCGCGTCTCCACTCGCGTAGATTTCTGTATTCCGTAAGATAGCCATTGACGATACGTCCAACGATCCAAATGGAGTGGACGTCTTTCAAAAATCGTTTCGTGACTGTGATAAATGTATGCCAATGAAATTAACGTCTTGCAAATTTCGATTTCGAAACGTATGAAAATCGATGCATACAATCCAAATGAACGTATCGTCAATGGCTACCTTTAGAGTACAAGGATTATAAAAAAAAAATACTTGACTTGGTTTAGTCATCTTCGAGTTGTTATGCGCTGAACAACATATTTTGCTATTCATGTAAAAATATAGGGCTTGTACACAAAACTGCAATGCGACGCGATGCGATGCAAATCTACGAAAAAATCTATCGAAATAACTGTTTTGCGAACTCGCATTGCAGCGCATCGCAGTTCTGTGTACAAGCACATAGACATCATCTGTTTGATTTCGCACGTATTCCTTATAAAACGTTTTTTAAGGAAAGTTATACCAAAATAAGGCAATTTATTCGAAAATGGTGAATTCAATTAAAACTTTCGTCGAACTAAAAGTAAAACTATAAAACTAATCAAAGTTAAGTAAAAGTTCATCTGCTGTGCAAAAATACCTTACGCACTAGTATAAATATTTGGGAAGAGAATTTCCTTTACAGAGCTTTTACTTGTTAATAGGGAGTTTGGATATCATTATAAGTATACACATTTACTGCAATGTTGTGTACAACGTTGCAGTTGTACACAACATTGCAGATGTTAATATGTATATAAATTGTATGTTAAACATATGAATAATTATAGCACCGTCAAAATTCGATGATCATAATAATATCCATAATGTCAAAAGTATGTGAGACTTTAATTTAGCTTACCATTAGACTAGGTGAAGTAAATTGACGTGACATAAGCAATGTAATAAAAAAAATAAAAAAGACTGCAGAACGTCAAAAGTAACTTATTGAGACAAAATTAGCATTTTTCTAAACAACTTTTTTTTTCTTTTTATTTCACATTTAAAGATGACATAAAAAACATGGCAATGGCAGCATACCAGCCCATAGGTAACCCACCTGACGGAAAGTGGCTACCGTTTGCGTTTGCTATACCAGTGCGTCACACAAACACGAAACTTTAGAGGGGAGGGTGGAGAACGGAGGAAGGAAAGTTAAGAGAGTTTCTGTGCCATCAGTGCAAAAGATAAAGGAAAACAAAAACACTTTTATTTAAAGTAGAATATTGAAAAGAGAGTAAGAAATATTGATTTAGAATTTAAAAATATTGAATTAGTCAGAACTTCTTATCAGTAATGACCAATTTTTTTTAAATTATACAACTAATCCCCACAGATATCCCCCTATTTGCCGGAGTCGGTTGGAGAGTTATGTCAGACTCGAACCTTCTAAAATGCACACCGTCTTTGGATCTTTAGTTGCCGGAGGTGAGACAGTAGCCAACATACCCTTCGCAACCCGGGCCGTCTCTTTCGAGATGACCCCCGTAAGTGATGATCAACCCTAGCAATCAATCAACTAGCCCATCGCAGTCCACTGCTGGACACAGGCTTCTCCCATTGTTGGGAGCCATTGGCCTACTTTTGGCCTACTTTACACTGGCTAGACGAGTTGGTACAGGATTTTCATACCCTAGTATGATTGACTTAAAATTTATACCAGACACGCCCAAAATGCCATTATTAAATTATATTCTGTTAAATTGTTTACGTACCTATTTGTGATTTATGATTTATTTATCTTGATTGTGGTTAGAGTGACGATGATGAGAAAAAATAATGAAATCGCGATTCAGAGATTCAATTACGATTGCGAAGAGAATCAAGTGCGGGCATAAAAGGACTGTTGTAATTACTTCTGGTAGTTGAAAACAATTACGACAGTCGTAGAAACGGAATTGTTCTGTAGTTCGTAATAAAATTCTGTAGACGGCACGATTAGCAAATCAGAGTCATTAAACCTAACCTAGCTTCCAGTGGGGACGTAGGTTTCTCGAAGAGTTTCGTAGGTTTTTCAGAAGGGGTATTCAATGACTCTGGATCAATCTGGGTTTGAGGTATATGCCAGAGTCAACCTGGCCCCCAGCAAATGACGAAGCAAAGACGGCCGTGCGGTTTTAAATGGCACGAGTCCGACATAACCCGCTAGGAAAATTGCGTCGGATGCACCGGGGGTAGGAATTTTAGGGGATATCCGCACTTAAAAAATTTGGGGTAGGTAGGTTTGTACACCAATCACGCACCTTCACACGCCATTATTAGCCAGCACATAGTCACACCTAAAATACCGCAAAATTATTAACGTTCTTATCACCATCATTATCATGTAGAGGTGTTTTCCTAATTGTATTCGTGGCCAATCTCTCAGAGTTCAGGGTCTACCTTCCTAGTTTTTCTCCTCCACTCCGCACAATCTTGGGCTTACATTTTGTAAGACCATTGGCACGCATATCACGCTCCATGACGTCAAGTCAGGACTTTTTGAGCGTATCCCCCCGGGGACAGGGGGCAGGACCCGGTGGGGGCGACATTGCCAGGCATTTGTTACCCACGTAGCCTGGCGGTTTCCGCAAAACGTGACATCACCAACGAACGGATATTAACGGAAGATGACGTGATTTAGTAGGTATTATTTATTATAAGCTCGACATTTCGGCTACAATTGAGCAGTCATGGATGACCATTGACACCACACCATGAGGTGTGACAGAAGCCATTGACGATACGTCCAACAATTCGAATGGAGTGGATGTCTTTCAAAAACGTTGTGTGGTGTTATTTCAATTTGTGACTACCGCGTAAACTTTAGACAGTAACATAAACAGATCCAGTCCAGGTTGCTCGGTTAGCAAACAACTCACCCCAGAATTCTCAGGACTTGCCTGATCTGTTGAATTTTCTCCTACTTCCTATCTATCATGACGAAGGGGAGGGATAGAGCTATACACCCTATAGCACTATTTCTCTGCATCTCATCATCGAAACAATAAAACATATACTGTGCGAGTATCACAACAAGACATCGAATGAATCTACTCGGGAAAGGCTACACCAAACCAGAGGATTACAGGCACTTGCAATGAGGATAGAGAGGACTATCCCACCTCTAATTTAGGGGCCAGGGTGGTGGACCAACACAAATAATATCTAATAGGGTCACGCACCCCAAAAACATAATATAGGATCCTTCTCCATCATGGTGTTGGCGCAAAACCCGATTATAACAGGTCACCGTTAGCCCACAGATTACTTAATTACTTAGAGAGATGTGAAGCGCCAAATATGTTATTTCATAACATATTCCAAATATACCCGTCTGCTCCAAATTTATATCAGTCGATCTATATATCAATTTTTCTGCCATACAATTCTTAGGCGTTTGGAACTTTGCCCAGAAGCCTCTTATAAGTTTATCTTTATTCATATAAGAATATGTTATAACGTAACTCGTGACATAGGCTTAGATATACACGGTAGAAAAAAATATCGTTCATGGAGGAGAAGTACTCTATATACTGGAAATTGCGATTTTCATTCAAAAGAAACAAAGAAGCTAAATGGTATTAAAAGATTTTGGTGTAGGGACCACGGCGTCCCCAACTAGCCCCCGGGTATGGGTAGGCGCACTTTGCGCCGCCGCCGCGGCCTGCTTCTGCTAGGGTGACAGGCGGCTCCACCCGTCACCCCCAGGCCCGCGCTCATGGGGAACGGAGGTCATTCTGCGACCTCTGACGTCCAAGTCGCCTCCGCTCATCGCAGGCTGTGCGGGTCCGAAGTCTTCTCCGAGCTCGTTCCGCTGTCTCCTTCTCGAGCATTACTTGCTCACAGAAAGAGGCGCCGGTAGCCCAAGCGTTCGCGCACCGTACCATCGCCCGCCGTGAGCAATGCGGTGAGCGAGAGAACCCGCACTCCTAGTCCGAAACTAACTACAATTTCGCGGAATTCATTCCACACCCGGTCCAACTAATGAACTATCTGCTAAATTTTTCCAAGGCGACTACAATATGCCGTTCTTCAAGTACTACAGTTGCACACGTTCATAGAGCACGGTATGACGGTAACCACTTTATTTCGGATGGGCCGTGTGCCTGTCTGCAACCTGGTATTAAAGAAAGTTACGTACTCATTTCGAATTCCTAATAAACTAGAAATATATAAATAATACATATATATTATACAAATGTCAGTGTGTGATGCAAATGGTGCATTCAACAGTATTAAAAATAAAATTATGTTACAATAAATTGAAATTGTGGCACAATAATTTTGTGTTCATTTAAATATATTAACGGTTTAAGCTGTTAATAAGAATATAATAAAGAAAGTGACAGACGTAAATACATAATATTATATTAGATTTGCTTTTAATTCAAGAAAGCATCACTTTAAACAATAATAAAAAATATTTTATATGAATGTTGGTGTATGAGGCGAGTGTGGATGGCACCGTCGGAAGGGGAACCTAGGCCAATTCGGGGAAGTGTTTAGAAAAGGGGCAGGTCAGGAGTACCCTAAACCGACGAGCATGCATGAAGAAGGAATGAGAGTGAATGAAGCGAGAGTATATGTTGGGATCGTAGCAAATGGAGATCCGTGATCTCTGCCTACCCTTATAGGAAACGGACGTGATTTTATGTATGTATGTATGTAAAAATATTTTTCCTTCTATCGACATAAAACGGCAGTTGCTCTCAGAATTAATACCTCAATTAGCATATCGCAGTTAAGTTCACGATGGGAGGCTTTGACCTACTGTGAAATGTGGGTGCTAGCACCTCTGCCAACCCCTTCGTGGATATAGGCGTGAGTTTATAAATGAGAGTTCAGACATATTCATAACGTGAGCAGGTGGTAGATAACAATTGGTTCGCCAACAATGATTTATGTGGAACCGAAAATCATAGTTGGCGAAATGTGGGTGTTTAATTACACCTCTGCCTACCGCTTCGGGGATTACACGCGTGAGCACAGTAGGTATGTATGTAACTAGACCAATTAGAATACGTCGGTTATAACGAACACGCGTATTTATAAAACTGTCGTTCAAAATAAGGGGTCAGTATAGGAAGCTTAGACAGCTTTGTTTATTTGAATGTTCAATTCATATGCTTTGAACTTTGGTATGTAATCAATAACATTAAAGTATTGGAGAAAGCATTTGATCTCAATAGATGTTCCAAGTATTACTTTAACAATATTATGTGTTTATGCTTGTAATGTAAAAAGGCCGCGGTAGTCTAGTGGTATGGGTAATAGACAGCTGAGACGAGGTCTCGGGTTTGATCCCAGGTTACCATGGCACACACCAATGACTTTTCAATGCTTTTCGAAGTTATGTGTGTATTTATCGCAGGTTTATATGTGCCCGGTTAATGGCAATAGGCTCGCCACCTATTACATTGGTACCTAAAACATAATCTGGCGAAATGTGGGTACTAGCACCTCTGCCTAACCCTTCGGGGATAAAGGCGTGAGTTTATGTTATGTGTGTGCTTGTAATAATATTGAATGATTTGATTTTTCTTTTTTTTTATAATCTTGGAACGCCAATTTGCCTTCACCCCGCCTGATGACAAGCTGAAGGAAGTCTCAGGAAACTTTTGCCTTGTCAATCAACATGCATGCTACCCGAAGGGGTAGACAGAGGTTTATTAACATCCACATGTCCCCAATATGTTTTTCGATAGGAACTGTAATTGTCGTCAAGCGGACAACTTAACTGGCGAAATGTGGGTGGCACCTCTGCCTACCCCTTCTGGGATAATGGCGTGAGTTTATGTATGTATGTATGTATGTAGATTAAAGTTTTTGTTGTGATAATGATTTGTTCGTAAAGATTTAAAATCTATTCATTTAAACCAATTCAAATATTTTACATATTTTCAAAAGCAAAACAGAAGTGCGAAAATATTGTTTCATTCTTCAAACGATGTTTTATATTGTGAACAAATAAAAACGCATACAATTTGTGTTCGTCAACGGCACAGTTAGACGGACAGACGAATGGACGTTCCTAATGGTAACTATTGTCGACCTATCGAGAATTTCAGCGAAAAAAGGAAAAAGGAAATTCTAAAATTTACTGAAAGATAAAATAACAGGACATGCGACTAACGGTTTTATACAATACGTGATTTAGATGTTTGAAATACTTTTAGAATATGGCCTCTGTGGTATAGTGGAAGAGAATTTGACTGTTACGCTAGGAGCTCAGGTTAGATGGATTTGCAATGCAAGTATTTGCAATGGTAATCCTCTTTCATGAAACTTTCCCTTCAGCTTAACATCAGGCCAGGTGAAGTATCATTATGGTGTATACAGTTGCAGGCAAAGTGTATAAAGTTCTACAATCGATAAGTGCCTGTTCAGTCTCCATTATCATCACAGCATTAGAATAAAGCCTTACCGAAGAACATCCTTAGGAACCAAGCCTGGCTAAAGTTGTTTTTTACGAGAACGACTTCGTATGACCCCTTAAACCCGAGAGGAAAACCTATGTAAGAGTCTCATTATGTCAATCAGTGGGTGAGATAGAGAGAGAGAGAGTGAGGGAGATAGGAAGGGTCAGGGGGATAAGGGGCCCCACCACTTACCCGCGGTTCAATCGCAACGATAGTAATAGTAAACAAAACATAACATAAACTCACGCAAACTCACTTACAGGCAACCATCACAGGCACACGCATATCTCTAACAGGCACACATAACCGCGATCATAAACTCTGCCCATAAACGCCAAAAAAAACAAAAAGCAGACCTCTATAATAATAATATGTTTATAGGTCAAGTAGCTTCACTGACTCTTCTAAAATAATCTTAAATCCATTTTTAGATTGCCCTCTTGACTCTCAACAGTAGCTAACATCTAAAGCCAAATACTGTTAGGTAATATCAACGTCCAGTCTAATAACATAACTAGAGTAAAAACGTAACTTTTACGAAGTAATAACTTTATTGATTGACATTGTGATATCATAAAATCCATTTACAAAAAAGTTTTCTTTTAATCAACAGTCTTAAGAGATCTGTGGAGACGCTTATCGAAAATGGACCTCATAACAATAGCAATAAGTTAGAGAATTGTTAAATCTGTTACGCACTTTGGAAGCCCGCCAAGCGTTACTTTTTCAAAATGGCGCCGCTCATGCTTTAGTCAAATATAATTGGGGTTAAAGTATGGAGTTGCAATTTTAACGTAACGACCAATTTGAATTAAAATGATAAGTATAAATTAATGAATTGAAATTAAAAAGTAAAAGCGCTGACTGAAAATTAGGCAAAAATATAATTAATGACCACAGAACAGAAAAACTAAAAAGAAATATTTCAATATAACATTAGCTAAACCACGGAGTTACATAATTATTTATTTATATTAAAAAAAATCGCAAAATATTTTGCTAAGAGCAAAACACGAAGACGGCTGGCCCAATTCCAGTAATTAAAAAAAAATCCTTGGACTCTAAGAAAGGTTTTCATAGAGCAGCTGGAACGAGGTCAGAAGTTCAGCCGAGCCGGGGGCAACAGCTAGTATACAATAAAGATATAAACAAATACATAATCAAGAAATACAATTGCAAACAAATCAAGAATTTACAAGAAGTATATTAAAATTACAAACACAAAATACATATTCAATTTATTCAATAGCTATGTGAGGAAAAAAAGGACTTTTAGATTCTTTGAAACGATAAATTAAAATCCTTATCCTTGGGTAGTCCTTTAGTTACAAAGAGGTCTTTAAAAACCTTATTTTAGAGACCTACCAGACATTTTTTATACAAAAAGACCGTTAAAAGACGTAATTGGATTACCATTCTGATCTTTAATTATAGAATAGGAATTTCTCATTACAAGGGAATCTGTCTATGATTTCAAAGGAAAATAAAATAGTATTTTTTGTTTTCTTATAGGCTTCCATTTATAAGTTTTTGTTTTTATAAGATTGAATTTCCGAAGAAAAGAGGGAAGGCGGGCAAGAAAGAGGAAAACATTCACAAAGAAAGGAGCAGAATTCGCGATTTAATGGGAAGGTCGCGTTGATTTTTTCAATGAGCTACGTGAAGTGAAGATTTTAATCAAATTTAGGTAGGAAAAAGTGAATGCGAAGCATTGATTGGAACCTGAAAATTGAGCGAACATGATTCGAACCTGTGATCTTTTCCTTGTAGTGGGAACGCTCTGACTGCAAAGCCACGACCCCTTGTCTGAATCATTCGTCCTATATAACCATCTTTGGAGCAATGTCATCTACCGACAATCGCCCCAATATCATACAAATTACTTTTCAAAATTTTCGGTAGGTACATGTGAAGATTTGATTCAATAAAATTACACTAAACAAGAAGGAATAACTTATTTGATTCCTTTGCTTTGTAATCAATAAACTGTGATTAACAATTAAAAAGTTGCTTTAGGGCATATTTTGACAGTCAATTGGGCATAAACGTACACCTATCGTTAATTACGGATAAAAAATGCGTTTTAATTAATTACAAATGAACGTGGAAACGATAGTGTGGGATTTTGGGCATTTTTTTGAATAACCCGGAGAAAGTTCAAACTGAACAAATAGCCCTGTGAAATTTATCATTGCCATCGTCCAGTCTATTAGGACTAATGATTTCAAAATGGCGAAAAATAAAAACTATTATATACACGTAGGTACTTATTTGCATATCGTGTACTTCATCGAAGAGATATATTACTTCATCAATGATATTTTTCTACGTCATTGGTTTATTGCAATTCGAAAATATGAATTCATACAATAGTATTACCGCAATTACAAATAACTAATTCGTACAAAACGCTTATCATAATCTCTCTTGAAACAAAATTACAAGATTAATTTTACTCCAATGAGTTTGCATTATAAGATAGACATCGGAACTCCCACATTTTAGGGAGGATGCTTTGTTTAATTTCCGCTTGTGACGGTTGAAAATAGAACCTCTTCTGTTGAGATGTTATGATATTATGTTGAGGATAAATAGTATAACAGTATCAAGTCCGCACAGCGAAATGTCACCCACTTTTCGCGTCAAATTTGTCAGTTCCTATTAAATACCTATACAGTTCTATAACAGTGAGTAAAATTATTCGCGTGAATTTAAATACCGCAGTCACTGCGCTGGGATGTGGATTCTATGGTGAAATGCAGGACCCGTAGCGCGAAACCGTGCGAATTTTTTTCCGCGAATGCATTTCCATATAATTTCCATATGTCGCAGAATCCTGTGGGAATTATCGTGCAGCGAGGTTTCGCAATCAGGTATGAGCCTTACGTTTTTTACTGTTTTACTTAATTTTAGAGACATGAGATCTCTCTCTTTTTTGATTCATAATAACGTTGCATTTAAAGAATCGGGAAGCGTTCTTGAGAGTAGCTTGAATAGGCCATAATAACAGCTGGATAATGGTTTCATACCACTGAACGTATGAAGCCTACCAAGGGGATTAAATGTGTAAATAAAACCGCGGTAGCCTAGTGGTATAGGTAATGGACTGCTGAGACGAGGTCTCGGGTTCGATCCCAGGTTTACCATGGCACACACCAATGACTGCGATGCTTTTCGAAGTTATGTGTGTATTTATTGCAGGTTTATAAATGCCCGGTTAATGGCAATAGGCTCGCCACCTATTACATTGGGACCTAAATATAAACTGGCGAAATGTGGGTGCTAGCACCTCTGCCTACCCCTTCGGGGATATAGGCATGATATTATTAAAAAAACTGTAGAAATTCCTACAAGTATGTATTCTTTCTCAAAAGAAAAGCATTAAATACAGCAAAATAAATCTAAATGTTTAAAGAATCATGAAATCACGTCTAGTTTAAATTAAAAGTTTGAGAGTGACGGTGTAACTTAAAACGTGTGATATAATATTTAAAAAATCAATCAAACATAATTTTAATATTTACGATTTTATACAGCTTAGTTAAGATGTTCCACATTTGTCATTTGGCATCTCGAAACAGTTAAAATTTTTTGTTTTGTGTTATATGAAAACAAACCAGATAAAGTACATGAGAGTATTAATTCAATTATTTAAAATTTTAAACACTATTTCAATATAACCTAGTAGCTGCGTTCCATTCGAAATTTAATTATAAAATACCTAACTACCTACTGTAAAAATTCTCAGAATTCATCAACAATAAAATTATGAACATAGTTTTAATACATTTTATACAGCTCAGTGGTGTTTCCACTCACAAAATGGACACGTTGAACACATTCAAAATTCTAAATGAGCCCTTTTGTTATTAAAATTCAAACAATTTCACGTGCACAGATCAAAAATGGAATTTTAACAAATGAAAAGTTAACCCTAACATAACATTACACACCCATATCCATATTAATAGAACAAAAAGATATTATTTATTGTTAACTGTTTCCCACATTTACGCACACTTATAATATCGAGGTCTTCTCTCATAAATTCTGTTCCCGGGAAAAACATAGCGTAAATGAATTTTAGCTATATAAACTATTTCGGCGCAAAACTTCAACCAAATCCGTTCAGCCGTTTGACGTGATTAAGTAATAAACAACCAAACATCTTCACAAACTTCCTCATTTATAATAGTAGGAAGTATAATAAAGATTTATACAAAAAATAATATAATCTAAGCTCTCTCCTAAAACAAGTAAACAAAATTATAAGAATAAAAAAAGAAATATATTTTCATGACTCGCTTTCCTTAATCCTGCCCATTTTGGTACAAGGGGTCAACGTAATTTAATAATTCAATTTAGACGAAACTCCGCCATGACGGAAACTGTCGAAGTTACCCGATTGTTTACGAACATTTACGAACGATGACATGAAAGATTACTGGGGTGTAATGGGGAAAATTGTGTAGCGACACTAAGCTATTTTCACATGCAAAAACAAGATTGACGCAATTTGTAGAATTATTAAAACTTATGATATCAAACTTTATTCTTCTGTCGAATCGACGGCATTTTTGAGTTACCATCGTGGTGTAGTAATTTGTTTCATGGCAGCGCTGCTACTCACGAAGAGGGCCCAAGCTTAGGTTTTACTCTTCGGGAAGGCTAACTACGCCCCCTTTATGAAAAATTTATATACGTAATTATATTTTCGAAATCTATATCTTCTTTCAGTCAATTGCTTCAATAATTCCAGTTTCTTATTGAATTTTGTTGGCTTACTACTGGCCCAGAGCCATAGCGTTGTCTGTTTCTCTACATAGATCTTCGTTGGTACAGGTAGAGGGGTACCTACAGTGCGCTAGAGGGCAAATGCGACATGAACTGGGATGAGGCTTCGTAATCTAATTGTTACTGGGCCCCAAAACTCCCCAGTTTGCAATCAAATAGTGCGATTCTCCCAAGGTATGAATTATATTCCTTTCAAAAACAATGGCTTACTAACAGGTAGTTTATGTGCACGTTCGATACCTTAGTAGTATTTTTGTGCACAAAAAAGCATTAATCGTCGTATCAACACTAACAGACCCCTATTTCATTCGCACACAACCCAATTTCAAAACCAACACAACATTCATCACATAGAGCCATAAATACTAGACACCCCATTGCACTCGCACGAACACTAAAACGCTGATGTTAAAACAAAGTTAGGATCTCGAGTTATACGGACTTTGAGTTACGCGGTGGGATTCGAATTATGAATTTGTGAGGTTTGTATCGATTTGATTGAATTCGATTTTTAAATCTTACATGTACAATCAACGTCAAAAGTATTTTTTTTATAATGCAACATAAAAACTGAATGAATATTATCTATATTCTATACTATTATATAATTGTAAGATTTTTTAAATTTGTTCGCGATGGACGTAAAAGCTACTGAATGGATTTCGATGCGGTTATTTTTGTATGAAGAGATTTGGTCCAACTTAAAATCTTACGTTTGTTTGATTGCAATCGGTTAAGTAGAATCAGAGTTAGGATTAGTAATATAGAATTTAAGTTGCACAGATAGCGCTTAGTTAATTAGGTATATTTGCATCTAGATTTCAATATGCTTTAATTCCGCTCACTTAATAAAAATATCGAACTTTTATAAATAAAAAAATACTTTGCATAACGAATGGTTTTTATACTTCTAAATCAAATATTTTCCATACATTCTTGTGCTCCCAGTGAGGTACGGAAATAGCATTTACACGTACCATAGTTATACCAAATCAGTGTCAATCGTTAAGATTCCTCGAATACGGCTTGGGAATGTTGTCGATCGTTAGTTCCTATCAATACGTGTTAGACAACTTAGTAATGGCTTGATTTAAATCGGTATCTAAGGAGTGTACATTTGTACAAGTATATATTATGTTAAATAACTTCTTTGCTGACTGGACTTTGACTTTTCAGTAATAGAAGCAATTATTACTTAGAAGCAAACGCCTTAAAACTGGTTAAATGGCAAATTACCTAAGATCACCATTAGTTTGAGAGAGTAGGAAAACTTTTGTAATTTTTTTTATATATATATGTTATTACATACCAGGACGTTTCGTATAGTTATAACTGAAATAACCAACAAGGCTAATGCGTGGCCAGCTACGTGGCCTGGTGTCGTCACCTAGTCTCGTCAGAAAATACTTCTTTTAGGTATATCTGAGGGACGGCACACCCTATTCTACCCATTCCACCACAATATGAATTCGGTTATCATGAACTTTGCAATGAACCTCCGAAATTATAAACAAAATATATTAATCAAAATTTACGACCAATAAACTCAAACACGTGTTTAATTAAATTCACTAAACCTATCCCGCAAGTTGGCCATAGAGACCCCTCATTACACCATAAAATAAAATCCTAACATTAACAACATCAATGAAAAATCTACCCTATTATGTAGACATAAAGTTGTATTTTCTTTGACAGATACGACCCGCATATTCCTAATTACGTAAAGACGGTGTCTGAACGAATTTTGACATAATCATGTTAAAGGTCTATTACGTGTTGACGGCAACTGGATTCAATTATATCGATGAATTTGCTGGTTTACGAGAGAAACGCATTAGTTACCTATGGGAATTTGTTTTTATTTTAATTGAGAGACAAATTGATTTTGTCTCGTCTCGACACAGAGAAAGTTCGATAATGTTAAAAAATGTCTGTTTCGCTTTTGTACGTGACTATATTTAAGAAGATATTAAAATGTCAAAAAATGTAACTGTTTCGCTTTTTTATGCGATTGTACCTTTTTTTTATTAAGTACTAGATGTAGCCAGCGGCTTCGCCTCATGGACTTCTAATCCCGTTCCCACTGCTTGGACTTCTGATCCCGTTCCCACTGTTCCATAAAAACCTTCCGTAGAGTTCAAGGAACAAATATAAAAAGAATTACTCGAATTGGTATAGCCGTTTTTGAGTTATGCGCTTACCAACATATTTCGCGATTCATTTAATATATTATATATATAGATTTTTAAGTAATTTTTTTGATTATTTTCATTCATTTTTTATTAAGTATTAAAAATGTTTGTTTCGATGCCCCGGTTGTGTTATTTAAGGCTGTGTTGTATTGACAACACTACGCTTTACAATGTCATAATATTATGATTGATGATTCAATCAATTAGAATTTCGCAGTCTACTACTCATAGAACATAGACCTCCCCCAAAGTTGAGAGGCCGTTGGCAGATGGATTGTTACAGTTCTATTTCTAGTTTTCCGTCTCTCGCAATGGTATTGTTTCCGTTAGTCGCCTCTTATGCCGCGTCTACATTTACGTAACAATTCGACCGTGTCAGAAATGCGTGTCCGTCACATAATCAGCTGCGTGACAGTTGAGTTTAAATGCAACCACCGATAGACTAATGTCCGTGTCAGCGCAACTCTAGTTCAAGTTACGTCCACACTCAACGTTTTGTCTTGATGTCACGCTGTCCGGTCTGCTGTTCATGTCACAAATTTGGACGCACCTTAACGCCACCTTTCAGATAAGATGGAGTGGTGGTATTCTTTCTCTGTCACCAGAAGGCGAAATATAATAAAAATGTCAATCGTTTCATGAATTTAAATGCGTGTAGAAGCTATATTGATATAAAATGAGTCGAATCGAGCTATTCACGCTGGGAATTGGGAAACGGTTGACATTACCACCTACACAACCTTTAGCCGATTATAAGTGGGACGTAAACTTGCTTAGCAGTATAACATAACATAACATAAACTCACGCTTTTATCCCCGAAGTGGTAGGCAGAGGTGCTAGCACCCACATTTCGCCAGTTTATATTTAGGTCTCAATGTAATAGGTGGCGAGCCTAACCATTAACCGGGCACTTATAAGCCTGCGATAAATACACACATAACTTCGAAAGCATCGAAAAGTCATTGGTGTGTGTCATGGTAAACCTGGGATCGAAATAGGGACCTCATCTCAGCAGTCTAGTATTTTGGGACATTAATATTTCGTAAATAGTACAATATTTTTTAATGCAGATCGCGTTCAAATAGCGTTACCTTTCATGATGATATATGCTAGGAATTTTATAAAGATCACAGTGTTAGATGCCAATAATGTAGAAATGTTGACGACCTCTCAGTGGCGTGGCGGTAGTGAACGCGACTGCTACGCAGGAGGCACGGGTTTGATTACTCAGTGCAAATATTTATATGAATGAATATGAGTATTTGCATTGGTCTGGGTGTTTTCTAAGTATAAAAGAAATTGTAACTAAGTATCTTTTTCTGCATTCTGAAACCCATAACACAGGCTAGTATGCTTACAATGGGTCAAAGTGGTCTTATTTATTATAATTAAATAGTGGTCCTCGGTACACAGGGGGAGTGGGTTCGATCTCCGCTCAGTGCAAATATTTGTTTACATGAATATGTCTCGGAGAGCGCGTTAATCCGTCGGTCCCGGTTGCTATACGAACATCTATAGCAGTCGTTACAGGTAGTTGAAACCCTAAAAAATTCAACTACTAGTCTTACTGCAATTCTTCAATATGACCAAAGGGTTTCGGAGGTCAGGTGACAGTCGCTTCACGGACCGCACACTTGGATGAAGAAGTGATCATCAGTTTGATGGCGTCATCAGATAATGCTTCACGCCTCGGACAAAATATCTTTTTTTTCGTATGGAAATCTCCACGGATACCCCCGATGTCAGCGAGGATGGTTATATCAGACTCAAAGCGACCAAAACCGCACGTTTTGGTCGGCCGTCTTGGGCCATCGCTGCCGAGGGTGAGGTAGCTTCTGGCATAGCCCTCACACCCCAGCTGAAGGTTAAAGAACCTTTTTTTTACCGTGCGCAAAATCCCCACGGATACCACCTTTACCAAAACTGGTGGAGGTGATTATGTTGGACTCGAACCGACCAAAAAGCACGCCGTCCTTGAGTCCTTGATTGCCGGAGGTGAGATTATACAAGACATATCTCTCGCACCCCGGCAGACCCGGGGAAAGAACCTGGAATTGTATGAAATAGGAGTAACGATGTCTTTATAATTCTGCATAAATAGTAAGCGCAATTTTCAGTATTTGTTCTGGCAACACACCAAATCATGGTCAGCAGTAGCGCTTAACTCGTGTCCAAATTATATGCCACGTTGCTTATGGAGGCTCTCCAATAGATTGAAGAGGGTACACGTTTAAATACTTGCCAAGTTATTTTGGGAGCCATCAATTTCCCTTTAAATGGTGCTATTTTTGTAATACATTAGTTTAAAAAGTGAAAGCTTGTGAGATTTTTTTGCTTTGCGAAATCACGCTCAAATGGCTGGAATTTTGTGTAGGGTTTACCGATTTATGGGGTACTTTTTACCCCACTAGGCCAGCAAGGAAAAGGTTTTTATCTCTAGTATAGGTTCTCATAGGTAGCGGGTATAGGATCAGTCGTATGCGGGCGGAGTCGCGTGTTACAATAGTAAATGCAAAATTTTATATTATATATAGGTATATGTATAGGTGTTTGTTACTCATTATCGTCACAACGGCTGAACGGATCTGAATAAATGTTGGCGTAGATATAGTTTATGTCGTCTCAAAAGGCACATTAAGCCGTCGGTCATGGTTCTCATACAAACATCTATGGCAATCGTTATGGGTAGGTGGAGCTCTAAAAAGTTCAATAACTGGTCTAGCTACAATTCCTTGATATCGCCTAGACCTAGGTTATGGAGACCAAGGGGCCTAGCCAAAATGCATTCGTTCCGAAACTAGGTACATTCGTCATCGCTCTGAAAATGTATGGGAGTGACATTTGTTGTCTAGGCCTAAGGGCCTAGCTAAAATGCACTGACAATGCATTTTAGCTAGGCCCCCAGATGGCAATCGTATCACGGAAAATATCGATGTTCAGCTGCATAGCAGATAAACTGGATATAAAGCGAAACCCGGACTCCAAGGTAACAGCTTCGGATGCGACCAGGATTAGCGCATGGATGATGATAATAGCTTATAAATAATCTGCGTAGCCTGTGCATTATACTGTTTTAGTTAACCCGCGCAACTTCATCTGCGTCATCCCGTTTTTGCAACATTTTTCATTCCTGCTCCGCACCTTCCTCTTTAACCATTCTATCTATTAAAACAAACCGCATCAAAATCCGTTGCGCAGTTTTAAAGATTTAGGCATACAAAGGGGCATAGGGACAGAGAACGCGACTTCATTTTATACCATGGAGTGATGTAACATGTACTTTCAAATATATTTTAAATAGAGTGTCTATTTATATTTCTTATACCTAACAAATAAATAAAAGCTGTCGAACTGGGGAAGTACCCTCCGCCCTACAGAAGACCGCGGTCATAATAACCATCGTGTTGTGTTCCCACCGGTAAGTAGGGTAGCCAGAGCTCACTATACTCCTCCTTCCCCTCCCCTTCCTAGCCTCCCTACCCCTTCCCAGCTCTCCCCCTTTCCCTTCAGGATGGGCAGCGCGTGTGTGACACCCTTAGTGTTGCACACGTTCATAGGCCACGGTGGCCGCTTTCCATCAGGTGGGCCGTGTGCTAGTCTGCCACCTACGTAGTATAAAAAAAAAATATAAATAATATCGATACTTGTATCACTCCATCACTACGAATGGACGGTTGGCAGTTAGAAGTATCGATAGGTTGTTCGATTTTAAATACAATTTAAATTCCAATTCTGTCTATTCACAAATCCGGTATAGTACAAATAAAGACTAGTCCATTAATCTTATAGGATTAATCAGCAAATACAATGGGAGAGAAAGTTCAAATGATGCCAAAAGTCTACGATTTACTATTAGCACTGGAGGGGTATTAGTTGATTAGAATTTTTCCGATTAATTCTCCGATCGTAAATATTATTTAGGAGTGCATTTCTTTCATTATACTATTAATTTGACTCTCTATTATAAATAATGTCTAAGTTAATTGGCAAAAACGGAGTATCAGAATCCGGTTGTGTAATAACTTGTACACTTCTTGCCTGATACTTTGTAACATAGCCGTTTTATAACACAGTAAAATAACCGCGGTAGCTTAGTGGTATTGGGTAATGGACTGCTGAGACGAGGTTTCGGGTTCGATCCCTGGTATTTTCATGGCACACGCCAATGACTTTTCTTTGCTTTTCGAAGTTATGTGTATTTAGCGCAGGTTTATAAGTGCTCGGTTAATGGCAATAGGCTCGCAACCTATTACATTGGCACCTAAACATAAACTGGTGAAACGTGGGTGCTAGCACTTCTGCCTACCCCTTCGGGGATATGGGCGTGAGTTTATAAAAAATGAAATATATATTTCAAAAGTGTTACACGTACGTACATATAATTTCAAATTTGTGGAAATCACCTTTTTGTGTTAAAAAATCAATCAAGACACTTAAAAGCATGTAAAAAAAGTTGTAAATAACAAATTTATGAACGACCTTTAAACAGTAATCCTAAAATTGATTAATGAAAGTGGTGGACTGTTTGAAAATATAAAACACTTCTTGGAAGTGTGATTTGGGTTAGTAAATAAGATTTTTTTCACGTTTTTCTTTGTGTTTATGTTCTTTAACTATATTTATTTACATAGAATATTTATAAACTATCATTTTAAAGTCCCCTGATAAGTAATTGTTGCGGGATATAGTATTACTATATACTGCAGCAATATTTTTTATACCACTTAGGTCGCAGACCAACACGCGGCTCACTTGATAGTAAGTGGTTACCATGTCCCATGGGCAAATGTAACACCAGAGGAATACCTAACACTCGTGCCGCAACCCCTGTAAGAACAGAGACATTCTGTGCCATCAGCGCAAAAGATGCAGGATAACTGAAGCTGGACCATGTTGCTACCATTTAAAAAGTATTATAAAAAATAAAATACTTATGCCAAAGTCAGACTTCTTAGAGATTTGCCATCATCATCATAATTAAAAACTATAGCTAAATATTACTTATCTTCACGCGCGTTCTCGTAACCATTTTTAACATGAAAACATTCCGTGACACTTATGAAGTAAGTAACACAGTTGAACCATTCTCAAGTTTCACTCTTATTTACAAAAGAGTTATTTTATATACAAGAAAATAAATTATTATTACATTTCTAATTACTCACATGATTCCTCAATAAGGTTTTCCTGCTGGCTCTCCACACAGTACTGCAAGAGAATGCTGAAAAGCACCCCGGAGATCACGTGTGACCTCGAGAACGCCATAGTCACAAACACTACCGGTATTTATCGATATCACACACTTTTCTAACACACATCACTAGCACTTTTGTACACTGATACACTTAATTTGTTTTTAAGATCCATGGAGTGCCTGTAACAAAACAAATTATATGTTAATAAATTTAATATTATTGAAAAAAAATATAATCGGAATTATACAAAAACAATTTTAAATAATAAAATATTTTTTTAATTAACATGTTTTAAAAACTACAAAAAAGTCAATACCTGAAAATTTATAACCTTTTATTAAACAAACTAATATCTATCAAATCAACACTGTATCCATTCAAATGCGGTATCCATTAAAAGTGGCAGATTAATAAGTGTGTAAACAAACTAAAAGATTTATGTTTACATTTGAGCTTTTTCGTTCCAATTTCAAATTGTGTTTGTAAACAAAGTATCGGAACACGCGTAAGCTTTGACGCAGCGACGCGGCGCGGGCGCTGCGGATCAGAGATGAATCGGGAATGACGAACGCAAGCGGTGGGCGGATCACTTCCCGCTACCTGCTCTGATATAGTTAAATACTACAATGTGCATGGACCCTTTGTGATGTAAAATACCTACCACTCATGTTAATAATCGTACGAGTATGTAAGTCTCTTTACTAAGGACGTACTGGTAAATTTTAATGCTTTACCTTACGTCTTAACGTTGTTTTTTTAAGAATATTGTTATTTCCCTAATCCCCACGCCCTCTAATATTTATTCAATTATTTATTTATTGGAGGGGGGAGGAGATTAGGGCAATAACAATATTGAAAATTCCCTAACCTGATGACCTATTAAAAATTCTGAATACTATTTTTTTTATTCTTGTATGTCTATCTGTTTGTTCTGATATGTTTAGCTGTTGTTACAATGTACGTAAAAACAATTGAACGAATTTTGATATGGTTTTTTCTTAACAAGGTGAGAAGTAAACGACTGTAGCTGTATCATCATGCTATGGCTATGACAAAATATGATATTAATGTTGTAAAATGGTCCAAAGTATGTATGTAAATCAATGATGTTATAGTAAAAAAGAGGATGTAAATAGCTTTAGAAACAGAGATCAGCTCAATTAAAGGTGGATGGATTGTGTGAAAGAAGATAATAACAAAAAAAGGAGCGAGAAAATGATATCTGACAAGAATAGGTGAGGGTAGAATGATATGTTGCGCCGATCCATTAATTGAGACTTCTTTGTTAGTCAAGTCTTGATCAGACTTAAAATCGGAGACCAAAAGTCTTGATGACTAAATCATAATATGCAGGCGAAGCCGCGGTCATCGGCTAGCAAGTATAACAATATAATAGCTACTGTTTTAAATTAAATAACTTTACGGCTCAACAATGCCGTTTACATCCAGTTTCAGTCACGCAAACATTATACCAGAACTAACTTTAGAAAAGCTGCCAATTTTCAACTAAAATTACAGCTAAAATACAGTAACGAACTATTCTAAAAGTATTATACTAGTTAAAAAAAATATTAAAATAGTTGTTTAAACAGCGAACTAATTTTGTACCGACCTTTTTGAGAGAGTTTAGTATGAACACATTATATACACTTTTTTCAAAAATCTATACTCTAAGACTAACTAACTATATTATACTATAAAAATTAAATAAGGAATCTTAAAAGTAATTTTGGACTAAATTTGTTTGGTAAACAGAATAACCATTTTAACCAACCAAAACAAGCTAGGTATTAAAATTTGTAAAAAGTTTACAGAATCGTGAATAAGTGTCTCAATTATTTATTGACTATTAGCTACCATATTATATTTACTTTTATGCTTAATCTCTAGCCTCTTTTTTACTACAACATCATTGATTTTAACCCATTTCGGAAACTATAAATAATGAAAAATTATGGTTTCAATTTAGTCAATAAACATATTATTTTGCATTGCATATTATATCATTAGAGACTAAGATATAAAGCACTAAGTATTATTGGAAAGAACAGTACGACCTTCTATTGAGTATGTCTTCACTCTGACCCTGTTCTACTGTGCGGTACAATATCGAGTTCTATTCGTATCTGAACCTGAGGTTTATTCCATATAACAACCATAACAGACGTCTTTCTGAAACTACCGTCCATTTACCTTAAAACGTACAATTTGCCCATCCAACTGTAAAAACCACTGATTGAAGTTTTAATAAGAGAAGCGAATTAAGCCGTCACTGTGACATGCTGGTATTGTTGTTAATGACAGTGTATTCGATGTTATATTCGTCAACAGACGGGCAACTTTGTGTGGCGCAAACTTAATTTTTAAGTTTTGGACCTGTCTAAATAGTTATGAGCAAAGTATTTTTTTAAATATCCTGTGACAATCTACATAACGCTACCGCTAACGCTGGACCCATGGTAAGCACAGCTTAACTAGCTTATCTTATGGATTCTAGAATGCGGATTAACATACTTAGATACAGTTTATTTGTAAATACATACATTTTATACATAGAAACACTCAGAAAAATGCAAATATACACACACATATTTGCACTGAGCGTGAATCGAATCTAGCAACAAGTTACAAAGGCGGATGAATGTCAATGAAGTACTCAAATCTCGATCATTTACAGATCCTATACCTGTCTAAATACATGAAAAGATGTAGGTAATACGGATAGTTTTTGTTTTTGTATAAATACCCTATTGAATAACCTTTATTGTGACGTCTAAATATAAAGTTAGGTACCTTACTATGTTAAAGTATAAATTGGTAGGCGTGATAGATTTTCAATAAACTGTGCCTACCACAAAATACTCATGTTATGGGATAGTGTTAGTGATTATTTGTGACTTCGACTTCAAGAGTAGAGCCATTCAAATTTAACACCAAATTCTTAGGTTGGAACTCTCTTTAGTCGGAAGTACCATCAGTAACTGTCATAAACATATTCAAAATTCAACTTGTACCTTCAAACACCATTACCCGAATGCCAATTTACTGGCAACACAGACCATGGCAACTATAAATTGCTCGTCTGTAACGTCACATTGACGTTTAAAAATAAGTGTGACTACCAACCAAGTTATTGGCGACTATTTGTTCATTTACAGTGCCAGTTAATTTTAATTGGGTAGTCTGTATCGATATATATTGTTTCTACGTTAACGATAGTACGCTCTCATTTTCACATATAAGACGCATCAATATCGAATCTGTCATCAAAAAGTATTCTGCAACTCAAATATTGTGCGGTAGAACTAAAGTAGTGTTTATTAGTTTATTAAGGGAGGTAGGACATGACGGTAGGTATATCCCGTCCTAATTGAGCAGTGTGACCGGGAAGTACCTCCGCTTTACAGAATATCGCGGGTAATAATAACCTTGTGTTGTGTTTCCAGAGCTCACTGGAGAGTTTTTGACAGCATAGAGACTCTAAACGTTCGTTATAATTTGAATCTATGTAGTATCCGCATTATTGAAGCCATCAATCTTTCAACTAGCCTATTGTGGACCACTGCTGGACATAGGCTTCTCCCAACGTGCGCCACTGCCCTTGGTCCTCCCTCCTTCCGCAACCACCTTTTCTAAGTCATCAGTCCATCTGACTAGGGTGCGTCCTACCTTCTGTTTGCCTTCTCGCGGTCTCCACTCAAAGACTCGTTTGCTCCAGCGACCATTGGTCCATCGGCAGATGTGGCCAGTCTACTGCCACTTCAGTTATTCTTTTTGGTTATTCTAGAAGTCATAACTCAAGCCAAGCACGCTTATTTTGACCCTAGATAGCGCAACGCTATGTAGAATTTCGTAGAAAAATTATTATTATAGTATATTAGCCTTTATTTAATCTTTATCTTATTATGTTTATTAGCAACAAATAATTACAAGAAAATAATTCTATTAATTTTGTTGAATTTTTCTTTCAGTTACAAAAGTCAGCAACCCATTTTTTGTCGTGCGTAAAATCCCCACGGATACCACCTCTGCCAAACCCGGTGAAGGTCATTATGTCGGACTCGAACCGGGCAAAACGAACGCCGTCCATGGGTCCTTGATTGCCGGAAGTGAGATTATACTAGACATATCTCTCGCAAAAGGCAGCAACTCGAGAGCTCAAAATACCGTAACAAAATTTGAAAATTTATTGATCGATCACGTTTTAATTACTCTGACATCGTTGTATATGGCAACAATGTAACTTGATCTTTAAAGAAGCACCCTTCTCAAGTAGCTTACTAATTTAGAAGAACGATTCGCCTAAATGGTTTCCGAGGAATTAAGACGGTATTGTTTATTTAACAGTAGAATGTGTAAGATTCTTGGAAGACCTCATTATTGCCTCAGATCTCATTCCGGAGGGAATTTAATGATGTCCTTGAAATATAATAACAGATTTTGGTAGGTATTAAAACCGGGTTGTAAGTAAAACTGCGGTAGCCTAGTGGTATGGGTAATGGACTGCTGCAGCAGTGAGACGAGGTCTCGGGTTCGATCCCAGGTTTTACCCTGGCACACACCAATGACTTTTCGAAGTTGTGTGTGTATTTATCGCAGGTTTATAAGTGCCCGGTTAATAGCAATTGGCTCACCACATATCACATTGGGACCTAAATAAAAACTGGCAAAATGTGTGTTTTGTAATTTGGTACGAATTTTTACTTGAGGCTTCCTGAAAAAGACGGATAAGGAAGTAAACCTGTAAGGGTTTTGATTTTTCGTCTCAAATACGGATTTTTAAAACACACAACACATACTCACCAGTTGTGGGTCCGGGCAAATGTTCTTGGCTTGACCTTTCATTAATACTTCCTCAATCAGATCAAGATACGCACAATACCGACCCTTCTTCTGCTTGCCCATCCGCACTTGCTCATAAATCTTAATAAACCATCCTTATCTACTTTTACCAATCCTTATACAATATTATACATATACTCTGTGGCGTGGCGATAGTGAATGCGACTGCTACGCAGGAGGCGCGAGTTTAATTCCCGCTCAGTTCAAATATTTGTGTATATAAGTATGGCTATTTGCACTGGTCTGGACGTGCCTCGGAGTGCTCGTAACCCGTTGTCGGTCCCAGTTAGCATATGAACATCTATGGCAGACGTTACGATTAGTTGGAACCCTCAAAAGAGGACTAGTCTAACTACAGAACTTTGATATCACCAATTTGGTTGTGGAAGTCCAAGGGCAGTCGCTTCTCCAAAAAACTCCTTCCCCTCCCCTTCCTAGCCTCCCCACCCCTTCCCCTTTCCCTTCAGGGTGGGCAGCGCGTGTGTGACACCCTTAGTGTTGCACACGTCCATAGGCCATCAGGTGGGCCGTGTGCTTGTAGTATAAAAAAAAAAAAACGAAGTTCAGCCGCATCTTAGTTAGACTAGAAAGCGGACCCAAACTGAGTTGGGAATAGGCTCAGAGAATGATGATACAATATTACACAAGATTGCATCCATAGTACGTGGTTCACGTATGAACATCAAAGATCTCACTTACAGCCAACTGCAGTAATATATGATTTAGAACTTTTGCCCATTAAACTTGTCGAATTTTACCGTTTCATGTCATATGTTGATTTGTCATTTATTATTGTGACAAGGTTCCAAAGTGTATAGGTACATATTATTGCAGGTGACTGTACCTGTAAGAACCATCCTGTATTTGTCAGACAAAAGAGTCAGTCCATTACAAGTGGTTCCATCAGTCCCTTACTCCATATCCGTCAATGTGTGAACGACAATAGGTTCAATTCGAGTGACGTATTTGCTTCCAAATCACAATAGGGACCAGTTTTCGAAGACGTATGGTCTCAGCCATTGTAGTGCTGAATGGAAAAGAAAGTTTTTGATCGAATATGGTTCGGTTGAGGAATATTTTGATTTGAAAATGATACAGTTAAAACATGTTAGTGTTGATTTAAGTTAAACTAAACTCTGGATAGAGACTGGAAAAATATATGAATAACAAAAAATTCATCCGACGGGCAGTATCTTACAGTAGAAAATCTTTGACCTGATCTGAGCTAAAAGATTACTAAATGAAGGTAAACTTCCTTCCGATTTCTATTGGGGGTAAAATGACGTACTCTTAGAATTAACAAATACTATCATTATTTTAAGGGGTTGTAATATAACATATTTTTATATATTAATATATTTTTTCCAAGCGACTACTTTTAGGGGTTACAAACGTCCAGACGGTAACCACCAAACGCACGGTAACCATTTTCCAAATGATGGGTCGTGTGTTAGTCTACTACCTAAGTGTTATAAAACAAGAAGCAGAATTGATTCCAGATTACAAGTTTTGTAATCAAAATAAACAAAATCTCCGATCCACCATATTTTCAACTAAATGAAGCTTGAAGCGCTCGACGCTTCAACATAATAATATAATTATATAATTTGTATTGCAAACACAACTGTTTGTATCTAAAGGGTGTGATTTTAACCTTCCTAATGTTGATAACTTCGATAATATAAGATAATATTCCGGATCTTACAGTTGAAGGAAGTTGAGGAGCTTTAAGGTAAGGCCTATGCCAGACATATCACAGCTCAAAATTTAGACGTAGAGGATATATTCGTACAAATATTTATAATTAACGGATATTGTGTAAACTTAGTACATTAATTAAAAGATATAACCTTAAAATTCAATGCTTTATGGAACCATCGAAAATGCAATTAAAAATTAGGTAGTACCTAGTATGAGAAAAAGTGCTAAGGTGCCAAATTACCAAAAAGTACTAAATTCTATGAGAAGACAATTATAATTATGTATTTTGATTTTATATTTCTTTCACAAAGTTATCACACAGCACTTATATCAATGGAATGTATTTTTATGTGCCTTTTCCACATTCAATCAATATTATTCCACATTCTAGCAGCAAGTTTGTTAACACTACTAACGACCAGTAGTTTGTTTTTTATTCATACATAAGTACGATGTTTTTTTTTTAAATTTTAAGAATTTATTCAAGCCAGTTTCTTTGTGTTAGTTACAAAAGTCCTATCTGACTTAACATAATTAATTAGATTTTTTTATTTACGGTACGTCAATTTGACTTCACCCCGCTTGATGGTGAGCTGAAGGCAAAGTCTCAGAAATGAGGGTCACCATTACAAACACGTACAGTGTTACAATGGTGGGGTTCAGCTTGACGGCCTCATCATTCTGCTTTTCACGACCCGCTTAAACAACCCGGGCCTGTAGGAAGAAGGAAACACAAGAGTTGGCAAGGAATTCCAAGACTTAATTTACCAAACTAGACTCAATCCAAATCACGCTGTGAAAGTCTGGTGCCAGCCTTATAAAGGAAAGGTTCTTAATATTTTATGTTTATTATAATAGACTCAATATTGTGGTACGTGCTTCATAAGATCGGACCATCAATAGGGCTAAATGAGATGCTATGAACCGCAACATATTAAATGGTTTCCGGGTTTGGGTCCAACTTTTTTTTTTTTTTTTTTTTTTTTTATTTATTTATTTAAATGCACAAAACACATCACAATCATATACGTATTATATCTTAAATACAATGTTTAGATCTGGATCGTAACGTAAATAATATGTGCACACATAGAGAAACAGAAAGTAGCACTATATAAACTGATTTATAAATACTTAAGTTTAGATTTGGATGACTCCACCAGAGACAGAACCATCCAAACCCAGCACACTATGAAGGATGTCTTTTACAATTTTGATATATCTATTATAGTTGCAATCAAAAACATCAAGTGATTTATAGATTTTCGCCAAACCATTATATTGACGTGCCATTCTTGTTAATGGATTATAATAAGAAATATTGTTTTTATATATCAAAAGAGCAAATATGTTCGTATCATTAGCCCTACGGGCACTAAATTTAATATTTTTTATTATGCAAATAACTCATTTATTATGGTCAAAAGTTATACACAAATGTCAAACCAATTTCTTGCTAACATCTGCAACGAACCTACTAGTCTTCTAAAATTTGTCCCCTGTAATAATAATTGTAGATTCGTCTCTCATACAGATAGATAAATATTGGACTGCTGAGACAAGGTCTCGGGTTCGGTCCCAGGTTTTACCATGGCACACACCAATGACTTTTCGATGCTTTTCCAAGTATTTATCGCAGGTTTATAAGTGCCCGGTTAATGGCAATAGGCTCGCCACCTATTACATTGGGACCTAAAACATGAGTGCTAGCAACTCTGCCTACCCCTTCGGGGATATAGGCGTGAGTTTATGTTATGCTATGTTGTTTATTGTACAACAAATGACAATGTAAGCAGTACATTAATAAGTATAGTTGCATATACAATGGGCGGCCTTACTCACTGTTCGAGTTTCTCCTTAATTAAACATCCCTTCCGAAATCAATAATTAACTGGTCTCCTACTAACGGACCAATAATGGTACATAGGGTACCTATGCCACTTTTGTTACAGGGGATGAATTAAAATGGAATTATTAAGAAATACACACTTATATACATACATATGCTCACGCCCGTAATTTTCGAAGGGGTTGGCAGAGCTGTATTAAATAACCACATTTCGCCAACTATGATTTTGGTTCCACGATAGTGGGTGCTTCATAAAAAAATGTATGCCGAAAATAAATTCCTAATCAACGTGCCCGATTGGCGGCAATAGGCTCGCCCCCTATTACTTCAGACTAAAAACCATAGCTGGCAAAATGTGGGTGTTTAATACACCTCTGCCTACCCCTTCCGGGATTACGGGCGTGAGCATAATTACGTATATATATGTATCATGACCGAAATTTGCATGCCACATACTGCGGCTAAACATGTAGTGCTGTTACATTAAGAAGCTACCATATTTATAACCAAATAAATTCTTTCTTTCTTTCTTTCTTTCTTTCTAAAAACCACTAAGCTACTGGTGCTTACCAAAATTGTGATGCAGAAAGTTAATTTCCGTTTGTATAAGTTCAATTTTAGTCGCATCTGTGCTAGTTTTTCCAGAACAAGCCAGTATTGGCTGTATTTTCTCAGCAACCGTACTACAACTTCTTTGAAGCTATTCATAAAACATGAGTGAGAAACAGACTTGGTATCAGCTTTTTGGCACTCATACTGACTACGGAATAAATTGTTGTATGTTTGCAATATATTTTTATTAAATAAATAAAAATATATTGCAAACATACACGTCACGTCAAATTAACTTTACCCTGCCTGATGGTGAGCTAAAGGCAAAGTCGCAGGCAAGAGTGTCACCATTAAAACACATAGTGTTACATTGGTGGCACTAAGCTTGACAGCCTTATCAGATACCTTTTCACGCCCCGCTTAAAGGACCCATATACATATGCCCGCCCTATGCCCGCGGCTCCTCCCGCGTGGCTGTCGGTTATCACGACCTAAGCGCCATCTGTGCAACTTAAATTCTATATTACTAATCCTAGCTCTGGTCCTACTTAACCGATTGCAATCAAACAAACGTAAGATTTTAAGTTGGACCAAGCCCCTTCAAACAAAAAAAACCGCATCGAAATCCGTTCAGTAGTTACGTCCATTGCGGGCAAATATAAACTTTTCACAAATATATAATAGTATAATATGAGACGATGCTTACGCCTATTTACCTCTGGGATGGTTAAAGATGAATTAACACTCACATTTCACCAAACATTGTATTCACTCCCAGTAGATGGATAGATAGATAGATGGTGAGCCCATTGCCGTATTCCGGGTTCTATTATTGACTCACACCATGCATGTCAGGACGAGTCTGGGCTGTATATATCTGTATGATGTTATACAGCCCTATCACTTAGTCGTGTTGTACCTACCAGGTCACCGAAATTTCACTTCCACATTGTTTTTTTTTTTACGTTAATTTACCTTGATTGCAACCAGTAGCACTACAATGAACTTCTATCGAATTCGTAATGTAAAGGTTTCGCGAGAACGGAGCATTGTGTATGGCAGTCTGCCTCTTGTGAACCTGTGTGCGTGTGTAGCCCGCCAATCGCAATGCTCCGTTCTGTCGATGCCTTTAAATTACGAATTCGATAGTATTTCGTGCTAAGGCTACAGGAAGTTCAAAGGACAATAAAGTAGGTGGTCTTTTGAAAGCCGAGACCACATACGTGAGGTCATTTCATTACAAAATGGCCGTAAAGCATTATTGGTTATAATAAAACGTAAGAAAGCTGTATATTTAACTTTTATTACAATGTTTATTATGCACGTTATTACACTACGTGCTTATTAAGCCTAACATAATGATTAATGTTTTTATTAGTACCTACTCATGTACCTATCAACCAGCTTGAAAACCCCTTATAGCACCGACTTGGAGCCGCCTGCACTACATTTTTTTATCGTGCGAAAAATCGCCACGATTACCCCCCTCATCCCGCCGGAAAACGCACGCCATCTTTGGGTATTTAGTTGCCGGAGGTGAGGTAGTATCCAACATATCCCTCGCACCCCGGTAGACCTTGGGCCTTCTCTTCGAGAGGTGCTTAGTCCCGCGCTCATGGAGGACGGAGGTCATTCTGCGACCTCCGACGTCCGAGTCGCCTTCGCTAGTTCAAACAACTGGGAATTTACGAGATCATTAAAGGAATAAATATAGGCTCAGAATTTACGAAGAATTCGATTGGATGTTCGTCCATTTTGTGATTTATAATAACAGTATTAATGAACATACCTCTGATTTTATCGCCGCATACTATCATTTGGAGATTTAAGTTAGGCGTTTACAGCGTTTTTACAAATTCTACAGACTTTTAAAGCAACATTCTAGGACAATTTACACAACGTCACCTAGATCCATGGTAAGCATAGCGTAGCTCGCTTGTGTTATGGAATTTAGAATGATACATACATTATTATACATAGTAATACCCAGACCGATGCACACATTCATATCCATGCACACATAATATTTGCACTGAACGGGAATCGAACCTCCTGCGTAGTCACGTTCACTACCGCCAAGTCACAGTGATCGTAATGACTTTATGTGTGTTTTGGACCCCAGCTCGTACGTATATTGATGGACGAGGCTTTGGTGCAGACTATCCTCCCGAGGTTAAGAGGTCAGATGGAAGACGCCAAATACGAAATGTCGAGAGAAAGAATAGTCGAGCTTATTTCGAACTCATAAGGCGTGATATATATGATAGACCTTGTATCGGGAGAACAAGGTCGTGGGATAGGATTCACTATTTTAGGCAGACCGAACCGCAGGTAGAAGCTAGTTACTCATATTTTAGTGTAGAGAAAGACACAACTTCCATAAAATCTATAAGCACAGCGAAAATAGTCCTCTTGGGTGGACTTTTAGTTGGACGGAATAGAGTAAATGTCACAATATTTTGTCATTTCGTGGATAAGGGTCCCTCCCTAGAGGGAAAGGCTACTTTGGCAGACGGATTACAGTACTCCCAGTCTTATCATACATTATAAAGTAACTAAGTGGACACGCCTACTTGTTCCGAGAGAATATTCCTTGTTAGTGCGTAGTAAAACGTCTTTCCCCTAGCGCTTTCTTCTTTATTAATTCAATTCTGCTGAATCAGCAAATATAATTTAGTATCATTAGATTTTGTGATATACTGCCGGCTAAGCAATCCTAATTTTTCTTTCCTCCTTTGTCTATTTTATTCTTAAAGCCATTGTTTTTTATATCACGTAAGTGGCAGACAAGCCTGATGGCCAGTGGTCACCGTAACCTATATACATTGGCCACAAAATTCATGTTGTTTTTTTCTATACCACTTAGCTGGACAAGAAAGTGTTCTTGTCTGCCAATATGCTTTCCATCAGGTAGGGCGTGGCTTATCTTTCTACATTTATAAATCGTTAAACAACATATTTATTTTTTCTAAGTGGATTATGACATGAGACATGTATTATCTATCGCAGGTTTACAAGTGTCAGGTTAATGGCAATAGGCTCGCCACCTATTACATTGGGGCCTAAACATAAACTGTCGAAATGTGGATGGTGTGGGCCCAATAACCTATTACATCAAATCAATATCGCCAATATTTTGTTTTTTTTTATATCACTCAGGTGGCAAAGTAGAACGCCGCCCACCTGATGGGAAGTGGTTACCGTGGTCTACGTACGGTTGAAACACCAGAGGCGATACACTCGCGTTGCCAACCCTGTAGAAACCTTCTAATGCCCTTTTTGAAGAACTTCATATTGTAGTCACTTGGAAAAACTACAGCAAGGAGTTCATTTCACAGCCTGAGCATGTATAGGTTGAAGTTCCTTTCATACTGCACAGTGTGCACCGTTTTCGGTCGTAATATATGACGATGAATTCCCTGCCTTTGGTGAGCGAAGCGATGATAGAAAGTGTGCAATAACCTACTTATAAAAGCACCGTTTTATTTCTTAAACCTCGATTTAATTGAAATGAAGTGGGTTATGTGGTTCAAACACACAACAAAAACACATTCAGTGTGTATTCAATAAGCTTCAATCAAAAAAATGTATTACCATAATTTTTTGTGGCTCTTAAAAAAAGTGACTTAGACATAGTAGGATAGAGAAAGAGTGGAGAGGACGTAGTAAGCCTTCCCGAAGAGCGAAACCTATGCTCGGGCCCTCTCCGTGAGTAGCGGCGCTGCCGTGAAACAAATTACTACACCACTAAGGCAGATCAAAAATGCCGTCGATTCGACAGAAGACCACATTGTTTACTCTTTATCATATGTTATCCAAGTTCATGGTTGACCAAATGTAGGTATTAAACACCTCTACGTAATCTATCGAGAGATTTTTTTTCCATCACGACGACGGCCGGCTACGTGGGCCCCGCTATAAGGGCTAGTCGTAATCGCTTATAACTTGTAACACACCCAAAACCACGATTAGTCTCAGCACCGTTTGCTATTTGTTCTACTAATTACAAAACACTTTGAATTAATAATGAAAGGGCAGCGCCATAACTTTTGTGTTTTTCATTAATTAAACATAGTTTCAATTCGAGTTTGCGACTTTTAAGGGCTCTGAGGTTTCAACATTTAATTTTAATTTTTTTTACCGTTATTAATTATGTTAGGAACTTAAAAATTTACGACTCGACCTTTTGCAAAAAGTTACGACTCGGAGTTACGTAATTTATACCCTGAGTTATGTCATATAGTTACTGGAACACATGACCTCTAATTACAAGAGAAACAAGAGATAAGACATGACGTATCTCCTGTCCTAATTGAGCTGTCAGACTGGGGAAATATTTCCGATCTACCAAATAATAATAACCTTGTGTTCTGTTACCAGCGGTAAGTAGGGTAGCCAGAGCTCACTGGAGAGGATTTGTGTTGTCAGTGGACAGACCGAGAAACCCTTCTTTGTCTTCTGCACTGACACTTCTGTACAGATTTTTTATTTTTTATTTATGGCACGTCAATTTGACTTCACCTCACCTGATGTTAAGCTGAAGGCAAAGTCTCATGAAAGAGGAGATACTCTCTTAACTTTCTTCCCCCTTTCCTTTTACTTAACCCCTTCCCATTATATGTTCGGCAGCACGAATGTGTTGGTCTTGCAAACGTCCATAGGACACGGTAACCACGTTCCATCACGTAGGCAGCGTGCTTCTCTGCCATTTAAATGGTATAAAAAATAATAGAACTGTTATTTATTCTGTTAATTTATACATCTTGCGTTACGAAAATTTATTTTACAATTCAAAACATCAAATTTTAAAGAAATAACCGTCAGTACATCTTATATAAACTCTTGCTTCCTCAAAAGTTTCATTAACCTAATATTTACACAAAATATTCACACGAGTTATAACAAACCACTGAGTAGAACAACTTCTCATCCAACTGATCGTAGTGGTATTTCTGTATGAAGTTATATTACAATATTAATTATTGTAATGCGAGAACGAGAAACTTTTGCTTCTGGTTTGCTCAGTACTGTTCTGTTAAAAACCAGTACTTCATTTTATGTTAGTTTATGCTGTAGTTCGGAGTAGTTTGGCTCCTATGTGGCTTGTACAGTACGTAAGTATATGAATATTAAAGTCATGTTTAAAGGTACTTTATCAAGTAATGACTAATGGGGTCGCAAGACCAACCACCAATAAACTACGGCGAAAACTTTTATAATTAGTTTTATATCCATAAAAAAATATTCCATTGAACATTGAACTTTTTACACATAACATGTTATTCCATTGACAAGAGCCTTCAAAAGGATTGAACGAGGTTACCAAAATGAAATTCGCGAAATAGATAGCTCAGATTTGTCATTCAATATATTGGTGTAAACACGAGCAGACAGGCGGAATGGACACGTAAAAGCCGTAATAGAAATATCTTGTACTGTTATATATTTTGTGTATGTATATGTTATTATCATATATAAGTTAGAGGAGGTAGGACACGACGGTATATCCGTTCCAATCGAGCAGTCCGACTGGGGAAGTACCTCCACCCTACAGAATATCGCCGTTTAATAACCTTGTGTTGTGTTTTCGGTGGTGAGTAGGGTAGCCAGAGCTCACTAGAGAGGTTTTGTGTTGTCCGTGGGAAAACCAAAGGCATATCCTACATCTTTTGCGCTGACGACACAGAATGTCTCTGTACTTACAGGGGTTGCGGCACGAGTGTTATTCCTCTGGTGTTACACTCGCCCATAGGCCACGGTAACCACTTACCATCAGGTGGGTCGCGTGCTTGTCTGCGAACTAAGTTGTATAAAAATATATATATATATATATATATATATAACCTTGTAAGAAATTGCCACAGAGCTATAAGACCGCCAATGGTACATAATCATTACAACATACAATCACTTCACAAAACGATATTGGGATGTCTTAAACACGAAACGAACACGATTCTGGACATGACGTAACAAGAGCGCCAAATTTTTAATCCCTAAAGAATATCACATAACCTAAAATTCTAATTTAAGTTCATAATCGAAGTCACCTTCAAAAACACCGCCGGCATAACTTCAAAGCGTTTACAACGTGCTAAATTCTAACCGAAGGAGATTTATGTCATTCTATTAGCGAAAATCTTAAAAAATATCTAAGGGCCGAGCCGATTTCGCACAGTCACGGCCAAATTAACTTGCAGAGAGGTTAAAAAAAAGTTATTTGACATTATGGTCTTTGAAATGGCAATGTATAATCCGAGTTTACGCTGTTTCAAGCCACTGAGCCATAGCAAAGAGAAATGCAGTAGTAAAACTACTGCAAATAAATTCTTTTGAAGTTTTGTACTGAATAACTACTATCATACAACTAGACTTACTGGATCTATGTATTAAAAAAAATATTACCGTGAAAGATCACTACTTGACCAATAACAATGGGCGACTTTTTGTAGCTGATAATATTAATAGATGGTTAGATAACTTTGCTATAAAAAAAAGATTTTTACGACGTTCTATATCTTGAATCGAACAAGCTTGAATATTCTCGAAAATTTCAAACGTAATTCAGTCTCAACTGATTCTAAGAAAGTTATTTAAAACTCAATTTTAATAAAAAATAAGCAAATTGCCGAATGCGTGCATTTTTTGGTTAAATGCCTACACATAAGAATGACACGCCGAATCCACCTCCTTCACACTTCCTCTTGTTTTAGTATTCTGTGTTTCAAAAGGAACACGGTTCCTGTGTAGATACATGCCATTTTTCTAGATTTTGCGTCCAATTCCAAATTTGAAATTCAAAATTTATTCCTGCGCTCTCAAAAAAAAAGCAAGCGGACACATCATTTTTTTTCTAAACATCTTGTTTAGTCGTAGGCATACAAGTCATTCTATCAAGTTCTGTCACAAAACTGTTTTACTGTTCCATTACTGCTGTGAAACGAGTATTACGTCCGCTGTTCTGTTAATTCTTATACGAAATGAATTTTATATTTTTCGCCCTGTGTTGTAAATTCATGAGAGCGACCCTTTTGATTATATTATATGAGAATAGGCTGATTTAGTGCCACACTTTACGTTGAGGTTATAAAGATGGCAGTCATTACGGTGGAATTAAACTTGTTTTTTGACGGATAATCTCTAGAGATTTGGCGGTATTTTGAGGTTATGATGCTGTAAATATTTTTTGTGACGTTTTAGTGCAGTACATTCTAATGTTCTGATGACATACCTTAGTGCATTGTTAAAAGAAAATATTATAAATTCATGATGACAAGCACCCTGTAATATTTACCTCGAATATTCCTGTCTGTGGATTTGTTTCATTCCATTGTTTCTTGGGAATTCTCCCGAGAATAAAGTGAACTTCTCATTTTTATGGTGCTCTTGGTAAATTTAAATATATATCTTTTAAATTAAAGTTATGAGTAATAGATCAGTTTTTGCAATATTAATGCTCGAAGAAAAGCAGTGCATCGTCGTATTGCATTATTTTACTTTAGTCAGAAACAATGCATACAACGGTTTAGGTATCTATAATGCTATATGTAATTTTTTAGGTCGATTTTTATAACCTGCAAGTTTTTCCGTGAATTTGTCTTAGATATATTAGTTAAAAAAATAAAGTATCTACCTACTGTTTTTTATAAACAGTAGGTAGGTATTCTGATTGTAATGCTAAATAGCCTATATAGCCCGAGAGCCCACGACCAAAACCATGTCTCATAGCAATACGGCAAAAACCCTATAAAATCGTTAGATTGTATGATTCTGAACCCGACTAGGTGTGTAGTAACGGTCGAAAGTGTAGCAACTGCGTGGGAGGCCATTTCTGCTGTGTCAAAAAAAAAAGACAGTCGGTATTATAGCAATACGTCTGATAGTGAAAATGTACATAGATTTTATAATTGTATTACGAAAAAGTTTGTTTTCAGACATTTTGCGCGTAGCATATAGCCTGAGCGCATTTTTGAAAATGTCAACAAATTTAGCCGACTTGTATCATAGCAATACGGATAATTTTTTTTTTCAACTTTTCGTATTGCTGCCATGATTACCAAAAACCTGTTTTCAGACACTTTAAGTGTAGCATATACTCCCAAAAACGAAAATAACGTTTAACGTTTCGACGACGATTCCGAATCCGACAGCGATTGAATACGAGAATATTTTGTAACTTTGAATAAACCGTTTTTTTTTTCAACTTCATCCCAGTTTCCTTTTGTGCGATTTATTTCAGTTCTTCAAGTTCAATGTTACGGTTTCGGGTAAATTCTTTGTTAATTATCATCTAATAAATTCAGGGTCGCAACGTATTCATTGGTTTGTAACAGAAAATTCAAGATGCCTCAATACGATTTTTAAATGATATCTGAGTATCGCAAAGTTGTCTGAGAGAGAAGGTGCTACACTTAATTTGTCTGATATAAATTTTTTGCACATGTGGACAACTTATTTTATCATGTCCAACAATTTTCAGACATATTGCTATGATACCGATCGGTAAAATTTGTTAACATATTCAAAACGGTCTACAAATTTATTGCGTTCACATTTCCGTCTGAAAATTGTTTTGTTCGCATCAAATAAACAAAATTTACTAATAAAAAAGATTTTCAGACGTATTGCTATGAGACATTTTTTTTGTCTCATTTTTAATTTTATTAAGTGATTTTACGGGTTTGCGCTACACCACTAACGTCTGAAAAATATGTTTCCGGTATCTCAGAACTATTATTCAACTACAGTCTGCAAATCAGACATATTGCTATGATGCAGTTCGGTAAAATTCTTTGACATTTTTGAAAATTCGGTCAGATCAAACGCTACGCGGAAAATGTCTGATATTGGTATTTTCGAGTTCAGAATAATCGTATCTATCGATTTGATGCGGTTTTGGCCGTATTGCTATGAGACAAAAATTTTGGTCGTGGGCTCTCGTACTAATAAGGACGATGACATTTTTTATTGTACTGCTAAAGTGGAATGGATTGTAAACAAAAAAAAACACAGCACATAGCTCATACCACAGCTTGTGGGTGTGTCTGGGATGAAGTTCCTTCCTGAAGCGAGCTGTGCAATAATAGAATACAACAAAATCATGATATCAAAGTTTGCCATCCCCAAAAATCGAGACAGAACAAAACTGATCCACTAATTCGATGAAATGAATTCGTTAACCGCGTTTTACTCCAAGAGATCAAACATTTTATAAAGAAATAAATACACAAAACTGTAAAACAGTATCACATCAGTTGTATATAACCGCGGTAGCCTAGTGGTATTAGGTAGTAGTGGACTGCTGAGACGAGGTCTCGGGCTCGATCCCAGGTTTCACCATGGCACACACCAATGACTTTCCGATGTTTTTCGAAGTTATGTGTGTAATTATCGCAGGTTTATAAGTGCCCAGGTAATGGCAATAGGCTCGCCAACTAGTGCATTGGGACCTAAACATAAACTGGCGAACTGTGGGTGCTAGCACCTCTGTCTACCCCCTATAGGCGGGAGTTTATGTTATGTTCGGTTGTCAACTAAAATAAACGCAGCAATAATTTGAGTCGCTCTTTCGAAAATGAAAGGAAATTACTCCCTCAAGTTTATTTTAATTGCTTTAGTACGCATCGCGGAACGCGACCGCGGCCATTTTGATGTGGCTATGAGGCCTGATGGCAACGCCGATGTACTGAGGGCTGTTGTAACGTTATTAAAAAGGTTTTATGTTAAAAGCGTGCTACACATTCTCTGTTTCACCAACCGAATGAGGAATGTTTCGATAGCATAAACTCACGCCTATATCCCCGAAGGGGTAGGCAGAGGTGCTAGCACTCACATTTCGCCAGTTTATGTTTAGGTCCCAATGTAATAAGTGGCGTGCCTATTGCCAGTAACCAGGCACTTATAAACCTGCGATAAATACACACATAACTTCGAAAAGCATCGAAAACTCATTGGTGAGTGCCATGGTAAAACAGTACATAGAAACAGTATAAATCAAATCAAAAGGAGCGTGTAAGTAGAGCCTTTTTTCCGTGAGTACATTCCCACAGGAGCTGTCCCTTCATCGAAGTTGCGCAGATAGTTATGTCGGACACGAGCCGTATAAAACCGCACGGCCGTCTTGGTCCGTCAGTTGCTGAGGGTGAGGTAGCCTGGCATATCCCTCATGCCCCGGCTGACCTCGAAGCCCATTTCGGGTGTGGGACTACGGTGTCCACATCTATCCCGGATAGGAAGGAGCATGCATCATGCTGCCGCCGCGGTTTGACTGTTCTAGGGCTCCGAGCCGAAAGATTAGTTGCAACCGGGATCAACGTTGATGGTTTTTTTTCAATACTGGCATATAATACTTAACACAACTTAAACTTGCTATAATACTGGCATATGCCAATCGTTTTTCTTACTTTCATAATGGGTAGATAGTACACTAGTATCGAGGTGTCCCACAATCCTAATTTAGCCGACTTCCTTCTTGTCGCAAGATGCCTGATTAACTGATATACATAAAAAGAAATCCACTGGCTTCCCTTTTGAAAATGTTCACAGTTTGCCACTAGCCTTTACCAGTTTTAATGCCCTAAATAAATCAATCTATCGTTCATACTTCAAAGTACACGTGGTGTATCTACTCTTGACAAATGGCCGCCTCTTTATGACATGTTGCTGCCTCTTTTTGACAAATTGCTGCCTCTTTTTGACAAATTGCTGCCTCTTTTAACCTTAACCCGCGTATTTCCAGGCCTCATTTACACATATTTCATCAGACCTCTACGGTACGTGTTAATTACAGTACAATTCAGGAACCAGCACTAAACGTAATTAATGTTTCGAGTTTACCGTTCCAATTCACGCAATGATCGCCCTTGGGGTTGTGTCTGATCAAACTTTAACCTGTTCAGGGATTTATTGGAGACCTAGGGCTCTGAAATAGGTGATGTAAAGGTCTGAGGTTGGAATTCTAGGCTGTATATTATATATATACCTATTTGATGCTAAACAGCCATATCCCTTACTAACCGCATAAGTGATAGGGAGGTCCAAATTATACGCTGCCGGGAACCTCGAGGCATAGCACTATAAATTGGTGTTTCTTTAATCTTTCGCATCCTGTTGCAATAAAATGTACCTTTTTTGTTCCTTGCGCAAAATCCCCACGGATACCACCCCCATCAAAAGTCGGTGGAGGAGATTATGTCGGACTCGAACCGACTAAAACGCACGTCTATGAGTCTTTAATTGCCGGAGGTGATATTATACAAGACATATCTCTCACACCCAGGCAGACCCGGGGACATCTCTTTGAGATGACCTCCTTCCCCTAATGTGGTGTCCCCATCTTTTTTTTTTTACTTTATTTATTATCATACAAAATACTAATAATATTAAATGTAGCACACCAAAAACCACAAAGAGTTTGTGCGGATCTAGCCCCCGGATATGGGGAGGCGCACTTAGCGCCGCCGTCGCAGCCTGCTTCTGCCAAGGTGACAGACGGCTCCACCCGTCACCCCCAGGCCCGTGCTCATGGGTGACGGAGGTCATTCTGCGACCTCCGACGTCCGAGTCGCCTACAATAAAATGTACCTGGAACAGAAGGAGAGAAAATCTGTTATTGTTGTCTTGTCGCTTTCACACTAATGTGAATGGCGTTTCCATTTTAAACTTCGAAATTCAGTATGACAGTTTAAATGTGAATAACTAAGAAGATGGCATGGATAACTTTTGCTATTTAAGAGGAAACACTAAGGGCGAGAGAATTGAAAAATAGGTATTTGTAAAATATATTGCTGTCGCGCAGTGCCCGAACAACCGAGCTATCAATGTATGAGTGGGACTGTCAATGTGTGCGTGGTACGCCGCCCCCACGTCCCGCGCCCTCCTGTGCCTGTGCGCACTGCGCTCGCCACCAAGTCTTTCTTTCACCGTCCGGACGAATGCTCTAATCACTGAGCCAAGGAGTCGTTACAAGAAGCGTCGAATTTATCCAATATCTACCTCTTACGCGCTGTATAGCCAGCCTATATTTCATCAATGTGAAGACATTACCACCCTCACACGCAATGCAATGTCTTCGCAGATCTTTGACAATCGATGAAGATGAAATAATTGCTATTTATCCTATTACTTTTACTTTTTTGCATTCACAATTTCTTTGAACAGTGAACAAAAGTAAACGATCGTGGGTTCGAATTCCATCAGAGCTAGGTGTGAGACAGGTCGTTTTTTATCAATACTATTTCAATGATAAAAATTGCATTGTGAAATTTATTCACTCTTTACGTCCATTTTGCATAATAATAAGTAGTCTAGCTATTAGCTATTATAGTCTCACTAGTATCTAAGTATGCTAAGCCCAGTGTTTTTAATAAAATAATAAATAAATCTATTATTTCTACAGTGATGAAAACAAAGATAATTCAAGTATTTTATCGCAAATGCGTGAAGTGCTAATGGAGGTAGGACATGACGATATCTCCCGCCCTAATTGAGCAGTCCGACTGGGGAAGTACCTCCGCCCTGCAGAAAACCGCGGCTAATAATAGCCTTGTGTTGTGTTTCCGGCGGTAAGTAGGGTAGCCAGAGCTCACTGGGGAGGTTTTGTGCTGTCAGCGGGTAGACCAAAGGCTGACTTGTGCGGGCGTGAAATGTTGACGTGGTGGTCAGGGAGACCCGGTGAAACGGTTAACCGCTGGCCGCCCGCAGGCTGTACGGTGCCCGAACCTGGGGATTAGTGCCGGAGAAGGAGACCGGAGTGGACCCGGCTGCAGTACCCGGGAGGGGACCGGGGGCCCTTCCGCCCGCCGCGCCAGCCAGTCACATAACCCTAATATGTCAGCGGTGGCGCGAAGCCTTGCCTTTATCTCCTGTGCTGCCAGCACAGAGGCTCCCTTAACCTTCACCCTCCCCCCCCCCCCTCCCACTCCTTCACAAAAATGGTCAATCAATAAAGAGAAACGTTCCTCCAGCGGCTAACTCCACTATGCAAGTGGACTTTTGCAACATCAGGGGCCTACACTCTAACCTACACGAGGTCCACCACCATCTAGAAGCCGCGAAACCGACGTTGCTCTTTCTGACGGAGACTCAAATATCATGCCCTACCGATACGGGATAGCTAATGTACCCTGGCTACAAACTCGAGCACAATTTCTTGAGTAAAGCTGGGGCGTGCAAACATCCCTCGCTCTGAGGTGGAGGAAAGTCGCGAACAACTTGTGTCTGAAATCGAGACTACTCTCACCAGAGTATCCGACTGGGGACGACTAAACCTGGTTCAATTCAACCCCACTAAGACACAAGTATGTGCATTCACCGCTAAGAAAACCCCATTTATAGTGGCGCCCTATTTCCTGAACACACTGCTCACCATCTCCTCGAGTATCGGGATCCTTGGTGTCGATATCTCCAGCGATGTCCAGTTCCGCAGTCACTTGGAGGACAAGGTTAGGCTGGCATCAAAGAAACTAGGAGTGCTTCACGGGGCGAAGCAGTACTTCACTACGGAGCAAAGACTCCTTCTTTATAAGGCACAGATTCGGCCCCACATGGAGTACTGCTGTCACCTCATTGCCGGGGCGCCTGCATGCCAGCTTGACCCATTTGACTCGGTACAACGGCGGGCGCTGAGGATCGTCGACAATCCCATACTCTCAGGTGGTGTGGAACCTTTGAACATCAGGAGGAACTTCGCCTCACTGTGTGTGTTCTACCGCCTGTATAATGGCCTGTGTTCAGAAGAATTGTTTGACATGATGCCCATACCTACTTTTTATCATCGCACCGCTCGCCATAGGGAGGGAGTTCATCCTCACACACTACAAGTGCTTATCTGCCACCTAAGTGGTATAAAAAAAAAAAGCTTCCAAGAAAAATCGAGAATTATTTGAAGAAAATGCAAGCACATCTTCAGAGTCTGATTTTGATCTAACAATTTGTGATGCTGATGATAACAATAGTGGTGAAATCGTTCAGGATGACGATCGGTCTTGCACTACGTGCATCTAGCAGACTTTTGATTTAACTACAATTATTATTAGTGTAATTTTAATATATTGATAAAAAATTATCAAGAAAAAGTTCATCAGTTACTTATTACCTTTCAACAATAGAACAGCACAATAATCTGATAAATGCACTTCACGCAAAATATCGATATCGATGAACAACACTAAGATATCGATAAAATTATCGACTAAGCTTCACGTCACAAGAGTGTTTGTATATGTATTAGTCCGCGCGTCCCCAACCTCAACCCTTCCTCCGCAGAGTGCGATAGAGACAACTGCAGCTTGGACCGAAAATACCTATTAAAAGTGCGTGAAATCAACGGTTCGTACTCCCCTGATTTCTTCTCCAAAACTTAACCGATTCAGCTACTTCTATCATTAAAAAATAAAAAAAGGCTTTGGGCGTGTTCCTATGTTTTCCTTTTTTTTATAAAATCTATTTGAATTTGTTTACTGAATGTTTGAACACAGCGGAAAATCTGGCCAATTTTTCAGGTATTTGAAGGTTCATAACTCTATTAATAAATAATTTATGAAAAAAATCAAAACATAGGAACATGATAATAGTGGCCATAGATTTTTAGAAAAAAAAAAAAATTGCTCTACTAGTATTATCCAGGGAGAAAACAGGGGACTACGTTTGTATGGGAAATCAGCCCTAGTGTTTCCTCTTAAAGAATGATTTCCACTGTCAAATATGCGTTATGTCGAATAAAATGTTATGCATCTCAAAACTTAAGTCTAACTGATGTCTTGTTCTTCTAATCACGCATACCTCACGTCGAAAGGTGCGATTCAAAGTAGAAATTAAGTGAATCATAAATTCACGTATTTTAATTTATGGTATTGATGCTATACGGCATTCTATGGAGAGAGTTCTCTATAAAGATTAGGCCACACATACACAAAAGACACTTAAACCCCAAATTTATAGTTTCAAGCGAAAGTCATAAATAAAACATTAAATCAATACCATCATATTGTTATTCGATATTTAGTTAAAATTATCTTTGGATGACGCAAATGTCTTTGTGTTGAGAATGAATGTGGGGGGGAGTTAAAACACTTCTGTATATCCCTTCGAGGATTACAGACATGGGTAGGTACTCGTATGTAGTTAGGTATGTATGAATTGAATGTTTCAGGTTCGATTTTTAGAACTTAGATATCAACAAGCGCACGTGTTTCCTTCTTCCTACAGTCCAGGGTTCTTTAAACGGGGAGTGAAAAAGCATTTGACGAGGCCGTCAAGCTGAACGCCCAGTTTCGTTGACACCGTCCACTTTTTTTTATTTAGCTGATTCAGTTTTTATGTAAGTGATGCCACCTAACCTCCAATTCAAGAGGTAATAAATATGAGAAAAGTACGGCGTAAAATACAAACATTTATTATCTAACTAGCTGATGCCCACGGCTTCGCCCGCGTGGAATTTTGTTCCCGTTCCCGCAACCCTTGGGAACCTTTTCCCGGGATAAAAAGTAGCCTATGTGTTATTCCAGGTTCTAATCTACCCCTGTACCAAATTTCAACCAAATCAGTCCAGCCGTTTATGCGTGAAAGAGGAACAAACATCCATCCATACATCCATCCAAACAAACTTTCGCCTTTATAATATTAGTAGGATAGGTGTAAGGGAAATGCTCCCCAAGCCGTAGGCCTCTGATAGATAATTAGGATTTCGTAAACTTTTTTTATACCGTTTAACTATATTCACTCAGCATCATGAGTGAAATAATATGAATGAAATAATAATTAAAGAAAAACATCAACTCGCTTTATAGTTTTTTTTAATGCTTATGAAATTATTGTTTCATGTAGCTTAACTGACTCGATGGAGATTTAATAATAATAATTAATTTATAATGCTAATTAAACCGTACAAAAAATACTTATTTTGTGCCAATTTTAGTATACCCGGAGTAATAACATGTGGCTTCGGCTTCGAGAGTGTTTCCCTCCCAAATATACTCGAAGATATATATAATTAAAACGTATTATATAGCTTCGTATCATTGGAATTTGTTTGGTTTCTACCGAAATGTAATCAACTGTTCGGAATAAAAATTATTTGCTAGATTTGCGGCTTCTTCTGTAGCGACTCACAAGTTAGCTAACATGAAGAAATTATGGAATAGAAATCTTGTATAAGTTGTACCTCTTAGAAAACAAGCTTTTGAGAGAGATTTTGTGTTGTACGTGGGAAGACTGAGGGCTCAGTTGATACTACTATGTAATAGTGAGTATAAAACCTTGCTTTATTTTCTGCACTGATAGCACAGAAATTATCTTAACCTTTCCCCTTCCTCCCTTTGTTGCTGACCCTGGAGAGGAGTCTCCAGGGTCAGCAACACGAGTGTGACGCCCCTAGGTGTTTCAAACGTCCATAGGTCACATAACCACTTTCCATTAGGTAGACCGTGTGCTTGCCTGCCACTTATATGATATAACAAAGAAACTACGATTATATCACCGCGGTAGCCTAGTGGTATTAGTAACGGACTGCTGAGACGAGGTATCGGGTTCGATCCCAGGTTTTACCATGGCACACACCAATGACTTTTCGATGTTTTTCGAAGTTATGTGTGTATTTATCGCAGGTTTATAAGTGCCCGGTTAATGGCAATAGGCGCGCCACCTATTACATTGAGATCTAAATATAAACTGGCGCAATGTGAGTGCTAGCACCTCTACCTACCCCTTCGGGGATATAGGCGTGAGTTTATGTTAAGTTATGTTATATCAAATGAAATTGAACTACAACTATACCGTACGCCAATAAATTCAAAACACAATACAATATATTAAGGTCAGACATTTCGATGCGTAAATAAGCATAGGTATTAGTGTTGCCATATAAATTGTCTTGTAGTGTTGCCGCAAACGGTACTAACTCATAGTTTATAATGGCAATAGTATTTGTGAGGATTATTATGTACGGTTCGAGAAAGGTTTCGGTTTCCAAATAAATTTAATTGTGATACATTTGGTCTTTGTTAATTTGTACACGAATTTGATTCAAAAATACTATTTATACTGTTGATTGATGGCAATATGTGATTCAAAAAGGTTTTCATTTTTAAATTTTTTTTAATAATTTTACCTGTCAGGCAAAACAGGCATTCCGAACTTCTTCCATCTGCTCTATTCCCTTTTATAATTTGGAATATTGTGGCTTTTACGGGAGCGCCTAACATCTGAATCAGGAAAACACCCTGAACGAGTATCGTTTGTTCTGAACGAGGATGAGATTGGCTTCCCACTTAAATTTTGGATTCAAAACATCCTTAATTCAAAAAGGTCAAATTTAGAGTAAGTACGATCCTACCGGTCTCCTAAAATTCGTACCCTATGCCCACTCGTCCCCTCTATTGTTTGAGGGTCCCACTCATCGTGAATGTCTTGAAATAATATCTTATTCTGAAACAATAAAAACCAGAGAATCAATGTGAGAGTTTTCCTTATACCGCAGTCGCCATAACGAGCGCTCATAAATTCGTTTTCATTAGCAGGTAAATCATATGAATCATGATTCGATCAGAGTTACGTTTCGGCTCAGATTTTATGAATTTCTTTTTGAACTAAAGTGACATGAGCTATTAATGTAGTTATTTTGTTTTAGTCTTTACTGTTAAATAAGATAAAAATACTATTTAAAATGAAATCGCTGGTTATTCAACTATCCGTAATTTTTTATTTGGCTTTTAAAGAAATATACCCATACCCGGAAATTCAGATACCGCTGAGTTTCTTGCCGGAGTCTTCTCAGGCCGGGGTCGCGTTTCTAGACGGTGGTCCATTTGCCCACTAATTTATAATATATTATTGATATTAACGTTTTTTGAGAACCGTTTAGTAGTTTATACAGAATAAATTATTTTTGAATTTGAATTTTAATGAATTTTGAATTTTGAGAGAAACAATTTATTCCTATTCACCCCGCTTTACTGAATAGTCCAGTAATCACGTATTTTGTAAATATTAGTATCTAAACCGAAATTAGTCCAAATACCACGCTCACTGACACAGTAAAAGGTGCACTGCTCCTTTTTAAAAGTCGGTTAAAATCATACAATACACAATTCTTCCACATAAACTCTATGTATCATTAGTAACTTTTCTCAACTTCATAATTCAGATAAAAAAAATCAAATCTGGGAATCGAATCTCGGACATCGTTCTCACCGCTGCGCTGTAGCAGCAATCCGAGATGACAGTTATATTAATATATCAATATAAAATGACACACTAAAAAAACTAACCGAAATAATGTAAACTAGTTCCCAAACCCTAAACCATAAATAAACCTATTATATATTTTTATTAAGACATTTCGGGTTTATTGGGCGTGGGTGTATAAGATACACCTACAAACTTACAATAGAAATAAAATTGGCTTATCTCGGTAATAAAGATGTTTGTATGTATGTTTGTGCATAGCAAGAATTGATGGATCGAATTAGAGCGATAGTGGATACCACTAATAAATAAGTACAGTAGGTCAACTGCACGGAATACTAAATCTGAAGAGGTGGCACTAAAAGATGATTAAATTATGTCTACTGGATACTGAAGGTTACGGGTTCGATCCCAGACTTAACCATGGCACACACCAATGACTTTTCGATGATTTTCGAAGTTATGAGTGTATTTATCGCAGGTTTATAAGTGCCCGGTTAATGGCAATAGGCTCGCCACCTATTACATTGGGACCTAAACAGAAACTGACGAAATGTGCTAGCACCTCCGCACAACAGACCGGACTGCGTGTCATCAGTACCTGACGTTGAGTGTGGATTTATTCCCACAAGGTCGAGTCCCAGTATGTTGAGTTGCCGGTACGTCTACTTTGAAAATTCTCGCTTTTATTCCCATTCATCTCTTTTGTCTGGTGCCACTATTGGAAGGAACAACTTACGCGGCAGAACATTTAAGCTACGCTATCATGCAGCTAAATACGTTCATATTATTGCACTAACACATATAATCGTGATCGTGTCAGGATCGTGTGAGGTTAAATGTTACGTAAAGGTAGACCCAGGACGACTCTAACCGGGATGCCCATTCACCCTCGACTCATAAACTCTACTGATATACATAAACCTCAAAACAGTTTAGTTTATTCTTTCTACGTGTTTTAACCAGCACTTAGCACCTTGCTTTCTTAGCACCCAGTTCTTAATTTAACCTAATGGAGTTCAAATAACTCTTTTTCAAAGTTATTTAAAAGATGAAATTAAAGATTATGATAAATTAGTTCACTTTATTCTCACCTTAAAAGTTTGTATTAGATAAAGAACGTATGCCAAAGCGACTTATTGTTCAATTGTTCATACAACATTAATGAATATAGACTGTAGAATGAAACTGCAGACTAAATTTAGCTCAATTCAATTTGTTGAAACTAAGTGAGTTATGGTCTGTGTAATTCAATCAGTCTGACGCTAAGTATTGTTTGAAATAGTTTTAGTGTTTTAAGGTTTATTGGCTCAATATTTAAACCCTTTCAAGACAATTATAAGATTGGGAATTGCTAATCACTACATAGTATAAAACAAAGTTGCGTTCTCTGTCCCTATGACCTTAAGTCCATTTGTATGCTTAAATCTTTAAAACTACGCAACGGATTTTGATGCAGTTTTTTTAATAGATAGAGTGATTGAAGAGGAAGGTTTATATGTATATAGCATTATGTTACAACCAACTGGTGCGGAGCAGAAGTGAAAAATGCTGCAAAAACGGGGTGACGCAGACGAAGTTGCGCGGGTCAATAGTTTTTTATAAATATCAAAGACCCTTCATCTTCATCTATCAAAGATCTTGAATCTTCGATTCTTCGAGAACTTTGCTGTGTATGTGTGTATGTTTACCGGCAATAAAATGTTTTGTATTTTTTTTATATTTAGGTCGTCAAATTGACTGCACCACACCTGATGGTAAGCAGAGGCGCAGTCCAGAACATGGTGGCCACCGTTGCAGATGCTGTCTCTGCAACGGTGGGCCCTACCCTCACGGCCTCGACAATTAAGGGACAAAGTGTGCAAGTGACTTTCATATCTTTACACAAAATGTAGGTTCGTGTGAGAAAGTAACAGAGTATTTGAACCATAAAAAGGTTTCATAAGCCTCTCAACTTGTCAGATATTGCCGGCTGCCATAAAGTGCATATTAAAATTCTTTTTTTGACATTTTAAGTTCAGTACCATGGTAATGAGGAGACTGTTGCTATATATACGCTAGTAATAATAACTTTATAACTGAAACCTACTGGTTTATTATTTTCCCAACTGAAAACAGCAGAGAAATTGTATGATGACATTTCAAAACTGTGTTTTGTACGAAATTACGGCGAAAACAACGGGAGCTCTATGGCTGATGATTATAGCCACATCACGTTGATGTTTTATTTAATAATACTATTAACACTAGGTGCTGTATGAAACAGGAGTACATAATTATGAAAAGTTATGTCTTGGTGCTTTATAGCGGAGTGGATATAAAGTACAGCCTATGACAATTTTTTGACATTGAATAAAATAACATAAACTCACGCCTATATCCCCGAAGCGGTAGGCAGAGGTGCTATCACCCACATTTCGCCAGTTTATGTTTAGGTCCCAAAGTAAATGGTGGCGAGCCTATTGCCATTAACCGGGCACTTATAAGCCTGCGATGAATACACACATAACTTCGAAAAGCATCAGCATAGTCATCGGTGTGTGCCATGGTAAAACCTGGGATCGAACCCGAAACCTCGTCTCAGCAGTCCATTACCCATACCACTAGGCTACCGCTATATTATATATTAAAATAAACCGACAAATCATTGCAGTGTAATTATTCTGGTAATCTCGGGTCCTTTAAAGCAGGGCGTGAAAAAGCAACTGTCAAGGCCGCCAGGGGAAGGTCTGCTGGAGTGCAAGAGATATGTCTTATATTATCTCACCTCCAGCAACCGAGGACCATGCGTTTTAGTCGGTTCGAGGCGGACATAACCACTATCAACGGCTTTGGCAGGGGTGGTATTCATGGGGATTTTACGAATGATCAAAATCTAAAAAAGTGTGAAGACCACCGTTATCACAGCACCTAAAACGGCCCTATGCGTTGGACTGCACACCTGCTTGCCATCAAGCGAGGTGCGATTAATATGGCGACCTAAATATAAAAAAAGACTAATTTAATATGTTTCCATTTACAAATTTGCACAAAGCGGGATTATACCACTTTAAATCTAAAACTTTACTTCATTCAAAAATATAAATCTAACCTGCGACTCCTTAACAGAACTCAAATGTTCTACTGTCCACAAAGGTGATCAAAGATCTTCGTAGACTTTGAAATTACGATTATTTCTGCGTCCGACGAACAATAAATTAGCCTGAAGATTTTTCGCCATTATGATTTTACAAAAAAACTAATTTAACTTGACTTCAAGTCTACTGCAGAAGCCATTTGTATTTTGACAAGATGTAGAAAAACGACATCCTCTCGCCAAATACGTAATCCAAACTTAATATTAAATAATTCCACAATCTACAATATTCCTAGGACAAAGCATCAAAAACAATATCTCGCTATACATTATTCATGTTAATATAATATTAAAATGTCCTCTACATTTGCTAGTTCATATTCATTTGCAGTTGCCTTGCTTGCTTTACTTATACAACGGAAACACACGACACTAAATCATGTGCGGGAACGCTCGTATTTTCAGTATTTTTATACCACTTAAGTGGCAGACAAGAACACGGCTCATCTGATAGAAAGTGGTCATCGTGGCCTATGGACGTTTGCAACACCAAGAGCGCTACATTCGTGCTACCAATCCTGTAGAAACCTTCTAAACATTCTTATTTATTGTGAAAACAGCGATACAGTAGTTTATTTGATGAAATGTTTTCGACATTATGGATAGAATCACAGTTTTAAAAGTAGGTAGGTAATTAAAAGTAACGAAAATCAGATTAGGTGGGGTTTTTGAGACAAAACAGATACACGATGTAAATGCGGAACAACGCCGAAGACTATGACCCACCTGCTTACTTGCGCTACTTGCCCACACACATGTACAGCGGAGGAGCTCATGAGCGCCTCTGAGAACGCAATCAGGGTGGTTGCACACTGGGCTACTAAAATATGAAATGCCGTCGACTCGAAAGACCAAGGTAGGTAATTGATGAGGCCGTACACATACAAAATGTCAAAACTAAAAATATATTATAGGTTAGTTCAGTAAATTGGCCTGAGAAGACTCCGGCAGGAAACACAGTGGACTTTTCTTTTGTTATAATTACAAACATTTACTTAGCATAGATACAATAATTTGCTTGAGTAGCAAGTTGAGTGAACAGCCCATTTCCCAGCTTGTTTATCATCCAAATAATCTTGGATTTAATAATAGCCTTTTCGGCATAACTTTGCTTTAGATAACAACTTGTGCAAATTCTCGTGTACCTAAAGTACTCTTTTTGGGAATTATAGAGTATTATTATGTCCTGGATTAATACAGTTTTGGTTTGCTAGAAGCAGTGAAATCATGTTTAAGGCAATTTAAGATTTTGTCAAAATTAGAGACAATGTTATAAAAATAGGTAACAGAAAGAAATAGGTGAATAAACGAGAAGAGAGAACGAGAGATCCAATAGGCTTTTTTTTCAATATTTGTAATTGAAAAAAAAAGCCTATTGGATCTCTCGTTCGTCTCTCAAGCCACATACCAATATCACATTTAATAAATTGTGATGTTTAATTTAATTTTGAGACATATATATGGTAACTTTTTCAAATTAGGCGGAGTAATCTACAAGAATCAATAGTGTATTTATAATTTTCTCTTCAAGCTACAAATAATAACATAAATTAAGTTCATAGACATAAATCAATTCATATAAGTTGTCAATTTCTGTTAGCGGCATTTTCCCGCTGAATAGCCAATGCCAACCTCTGCCCCAGGCTCGAGGTGGAGTTTTGTCACTGGTTTTGTCCCTCAACTTGTGCCTCAATTCGCAAACTAAATTCTTGGCATCAGCACCCCAAAGGGTCAAAAAAATTGTTGCCCAAAATTTAGCTGCAACATTTTCGGTTAGGAATTCTTTTCGGCATACCCATTTTTTTTATAAAATGCCCAATTGGCGGCAATAGATTCACCCCCATTACATGGGACCGAAAATCATAGTTGACAAAATGTGAGTGTTTAATACACCTCTGCCTACCGCTTCGGAGATTACAGACGTGAGCATATGTATGTATGTTGTGCATTAACGTTCCGTTCCAATTTCATATTTCAATTCATAACTCATCCGTTTATTATAGTTCAGCTGTTCGACATAAGATCATAAACTTGGTGCAATATCCTTGAGCGAATATAACAAGTGCACAAGTTTTGGCAGTATTAAACAAATAAATTTCCCTGGAAATATTAAAACGCTTTAGCCTCTGAAGTGAGTTTTCCACAAACTTCCAGAATACCATTGAAGTATCACAAAGGCGAAGTATCGGATTCTTGTACAATATAAGTAAACATTTTTAAAGTACTTTCAGATAGAAACGCGATCTTCTGTAGTATCCGGTGTACAAACAACGCTCTCGTTTCGTTCATAAACTGTTGAATGCGAAAAAATTGAGGGATTTTAACAAGAACAATGGGATTATATTTCATAAGAAAGGACGTGTATCCATAAATAATGGGACATAAAAACATATACACCCGTTTGTATACTTATTTAATAGTCACATCCTGTAGTTTTTTTCTTTTATTTGGCACTTTTTTGACACTAGAACGGCCTGATGCTTTTTCACGTGCCACTTAAAGAACTCAAGACTGTAGGAAGAAAGAAATACGTGGGCTGATGAAGAATTCCAAATATCCAATACGTTAAGTTCCTTATTTAGTCAGAGTATGCACTCTGGAGAAAAGAAACTAGTCGCGGATAGTATTAACACGGCAATCCCTTTCATAATAAAAACCACGATAGGCCACATCTGGAGAAAGCTGTGGAGAAACCAAGAAAGTAGGTATATTATTATTTCACTGGTTCTATAAACCAGGAGAGAGCTGACACCAAAGTACAAGATAAATCGAACTAGGCAACGATGACCGCGTACTATGATTAAAATTGCAGTTATTCAAAACAGTACAGAACCTCTTAGCTACTGGAGAGATTTTGTTTTGCTATGTGTTTTTTACCGCCTGTATACCCAAAATTTCATGGATAATTTGAAACTAAAATTGTATGAAGTGATGCCACTACACAACTACTAGTCTTATAAACTACTGGATAATAGATCTACATGTTAATGTAATTAAGTTAAGGATACTACGAGTTCTTGCATGACTTGCCTCAGTTTTCATAAACAAGCAAGACATTCATCTACTTTATTTGCTATCTACTCTAATATAAAACTACTGGATAATAGATCTACATATTAATGTAATTAAGTTAAGGAGACTACTTGCATGACTTGCCTTATTTTTTATAAACAAACAAGACATCGATCTACTTTATTTGCTATCTATTTGGTAAAATTGGCTTAGGCTCTCAAAGGATTATAGATCTAAAGGTATCCAGGAATTTTTGGAGCCCACTGTCCAATGGTTTGTGTTCAGAAGAATTGTGGTACAGCTTTATTTGTCACCCTACTATGGTATTTTCCTAAAACAAGTTTCCTAACGCAATTTAAGTCTGTAAGTTTCCACTTGCACAAAGTCACTTGCATTTGTGATTGTCTTGAAGCGTTTTGTACTCGCAAGATATATGGCGGCACGCGGCGCCGCTTACATACGTAGTAGTTACATAAGTACTGTCGACACCGTATAATTTATTCCCTGAGTTCGCCTTAAATATAATACGCTAGCTTTCTTAGACGAAGGAGCTAATATTCATCTTTGAGTGTAAGAAAATACTATTCATCATTTTCTTTCAGTAGAACTGAATAGTTTTTTTTTTGTTTTCATCAGTTTATGTGTTCATTCCAATCAATCAACTAGCCTGTCAACTGTCTTCTGGTGGATATAGGATTCTTTCAATGTAGGGAGACTTTGGTCTACTGTTTTCACGACGGTCAGGTAGCTACAGGGCTTTATTTTCGAGTTTTCGTACACTTGCAGTGATACCGTTTGCGTATTTATCCGTTTGTGGTCTTACGACACCCTTCGATTGAGATGTGTTTTTTTTTTCGAGCTAATTGCTAATTGCTGTCTGATATTCTAAACAACGAGTGGAAAGTCAGCGTCAGTATCTTGTAAATTAATTAATCTGGTACACTGAAGAAATCTTTAGGGGGAGCAATATTGACACGATGCATACTCGCACATAAATAGCGTAGATGTCTATTGTATACAATGCAGAATGTTCCATTAAGAACTAAGCGGTTCAGTGACTATTTTCTCTTTATCATTAATAAAGTTTAGTAATTGTTTACCAGGTCACGTGTTTCCTTCTTTCCACAGTCCCGGATCCTGGAAGTGGGGCGTGAAAAAGCAACCAATGAGGTTATAAGCTATGTAGTGAAGACCCTCTTTCAAAAATGTTAATCCTAAGTCGCACCATGCCTTAAAAGATGACAGTATACGGCAAGACCAACAAAATTTCGCCAAGTTAGCGATGTCATAAGTTCATTATTCATAACAAAGACTTGCTGCAGCAATATTATGCTAAGTAAGCGCCAGACAAACTGACTTGCATTGCATCTGGTTAGTTTATTTAGTACGCTACTGTGTTAGGAGACTTTAAAAAGGGAGTATAAAAGGATAGAATGAAGATGACGGAAATTATGGATATTTGATGCGATACTCAGTTAGAAGACTTTAACAGCTGATGATGAGCGACTCGGGTGTCGGAGGTCACAGTATGACCTCCGTCCTCCATGAGCGCGGGCCTGGGGTTGACGGGTCGAGCAACCTGTAACCCTAGCAGAAGCAGGCCGCGGTGGCAGCGCAAAGTGCGTTTCCCCATATCAGAGTGCTAGATAGGGACAACATGGTTCCCACATTTGGGGAACGGAGGTCATCTCAAAGAGATGTCTCCGGGTCTGCCAAGGTGCGAGAGATATTTCTTTTATAATTTCACCCTCACCTCCGGCAATCGAAGACCCATAGACGGCATGGAACCGCCTGTCATCCTAGCAGAAGCAGGCCACGAAGTAGACTGGGACACCGTGGTCCCTACACCCGACGGGGGTCATCTTTTAAGAGACGGCCCCGGGTCTGCCGGGGTGCGAGGGATATGTTGACTACTATCTCGCCTCCGGCAACTAAAGACCATAAGATAGCGTGCGTTTTGGTCGGTTCGAGTCCAACATAATCTCCTCCACCGCCTTGGGGGAAGTGGTATCCGTGGGGATTTTGGGCACAATAAAAAAAAGTGTTCTGATGATATCTTCCAACTGGTCCCACTACTTTCTTACACTTCTTTTTAGGACCCAAAAAGTACAGGAGATATAGTAGCGGGAATATGAGTGAGAATAATACCAAACAGAAAACAAATTAAACCGTATATGTAACACGAGTAGGGTTAAGTCATTATTTCTCATGAGACATACAACGCTGTGGATTTACAAGCTCGATGTGTCAATAGTAGTTAACCCTGTAATTACGCATGGTCAAATATCTACCAACGTTGTCCATGTATTACGTATTCCCATGTAAACCACGGGGGTATTAGATCACCTTTACAGAAATATGTATGTATACATATGATTTCGGCATAAATCAAGATAAATTAGATACTTCATTTTCATAACATAACATATAACATAAACTCACGCCTATATCTCCGAAAGGGTAGACAGAGATGCTAGCACCCAAATTTTGCCAGTTTATGTTTAGGTCCCAATATAATAAGTAGCGAACCTATTGCCATTAACCGGGCACTTATGCGATAAATGCACGCATTGAAATTCATAGGTGTGTGCCATGGTTAAACCTGCGATCGAACCCGAGACCTCGTCTCAGCAGTCCATTACCCTTACCACTAGGCTCTTCATCATCACCATTTCAGTCATAGAACTTCCATTACTGAACATAAGTCCCCCACATTGGCCTCCAAATCGGTTGGAGATGGTCCCACCGGACTTAGGTCATGTCGTTGGTATATACATCATAATGATACATCAAGGTTCATGAGAGACAGTCTAATGACAGACTGACATACAGACAGTGGAGTCTTTGTTGATTTATTTTACATTACATTTTACAGAACAACCCCAATGCGATAGTTTAGATACACCTTTACAGATATTTAACAACACAAGACAATATAATAAGCAATAAGGTTAAATTTTTACGCTTGGTACGGAACCCTAACACAGAATCATAATCCTAGTATCAAATATCAACATCAGTGCCATTAAATCTTGGACTTCCTTACCAGCTCACGTGTTTCCTTCATCCTACAGACTCGGGTCCTCTAAACGAGACGTGAAAGAGCGTCTGATGAGGCCGTCAAGCTAAGCGCCACCATTGTTACACTAGACACATGTTTATAAAGGTGAGCATCTTTCCTAAGACTTTGTTTTCAACTTAACATCGGGGGAGGTAAAGTCAAATTACCATATCCTATAAAAAAAGGGATACGACACCCACACGGTCAGAAACGCTTCTATCAGCGATTCATTGCTACAAAGGCTTTGATTTCTGTATTAATATGATTTTATATACGTTCCAGCTTTTTTTTTCGTGCGAAAAATCCTCACGGATACCCCTCTTCTCCGTCAGAGGCGGTAGGAGAGGTTATGTCGAACTCGAACTGATCAAAACGCACGCCATCTTTGGGTCTGTTCTTTAGTCAACATATCCCTCGCACCCCGGCAGACCCGGGGCCGTCTCTTTCAAGATGACCCCCGTGGGGTGTAGGGACCACGGTGTCCCCATCTAGTCCGCGGCCTGCTTCTGCTAGGATGACAGGCGGCTCCATCCGTCACCCCCAAGCTCGCGCTCTTGGAGGACGGAGGTCATTCTGCAACCTCCGACGTCCGAAAGAACAATATACGTTCCAGCTGAAGATAGGTATACCCTGCGGCCTATTAACAACATAAGAGGTATCATTTGGGTATTACCAATTACCAGCAACGAAGCGTCACTAGTAGGAAAAGAGGAATGTAGGGCAAAACGAATGAAGGGTGGTAAAAGCGCCGGATTTCTCAAAAACAGTACTTTGTGCATTATATTGCTACTTTAAGTCTCTATAAAAGTCAAGCTGGCCCATTTATGCTCGGAAAATCATGGGTATGCCACCTGCTTCCCGTAAAAATACAGAATATAACGCTGCATAATAATTAAGTACATAAGTAATAAGGTATATGTGTTTGTGTGTTAAAAAAAAATAAAACCGTTTTTGGTTTTCTTTTCGTAAAGGATTTTTGAGAGAGACACCAAATGCTTTATGAAAATAAACCAAAAAATGTATGTGTATCCATGTATTCATCTGGATGCATGGATACATGGCCATCCATAGATAAATATAATGTATACACAATAGATAAATATATGTAAGTATAAACTTTTTTTTCAATCGTGCGAGGTATCCAAAGGCATTTTCTTTCAATGACAATTAGCAATTGGGATGCGGTTTGGAATGAAAGTAAAAAAGCTTTTCATTCAGAAATGAGATGTTGTCGTATGTGCAATATTCCGTAAGTGCGATAAACAAACCTCATCACGTGTTTCGCCTCTACACGAGGCATCTTCAGGAGCGCTATCAAGCGCATATACGCGCTGTAAACCGTGGGTGAGTGGTGAGTTTCCCTACCTCTCTCAATAAATATTTTTAGTAATGGATTTTCGTCATGTAACGCCTGCTTCTATATCGTATCTTAAAACATCCTCACCTAGGTATATATATTTGGTAAACATGACTTAAATTAGGTAAGCATCTCAACAAATAACTTCTATCGTTATAAGCAACATTATTTGACAAGTACACGTCCCAAAAATATTTTACCAAAACTCGTAGTCAAAACCTAGCACTGTTCATGACAGCCGTTGTGAGTAACAACAAAGAAATTCGACCTTATCTTTACACAATAGAACCCATATTTGTATCGATCATAAAAACCATAAAACGTTAAGTTAATAGTACAGTATTTTCCGCCCGTTTTCCTCTTAGGCAAGGAGTCAGACATTGTAATATCTAAAGAGCTGGTTGTTTGTCTCTCGAATAAATATTTTATTGTAGCCAAAAGTCGTTTGTTACGTGCCATGTAAAATATGTCGCGAATTTTGTACACTGCGATATATTCGGTCATTAAGGGAATGAGAACGTTATTCTGATAGTGCGCCATTATAAGCACTGTTGGTGCAAATTTAAAAAGAAATATGATGACGTCGCTAATGAATTGTGATAGTTATTTATTCTTTTATTGATTACGAGTTGACCCGCGCAACTTTGTCTGCGTCACCCCGTTTTTGCAACATTTTTCATTCCTGCTCCGCACCTGTTAGTAGTAGCATGATGTTATATACATATAAACCTTCCTCTTTAAACATTATATCTATTAAAAAAACTTCATCAAAATCCGTTACGTAGTTTAAAAGATTTAAGCATACAAAGGGACATAGGGACTGAGATCGCGACTTTGTTTTATACTTTGTAGTGATGAACACACATTTATTATTCAATTAATCGAATTAAATCGAATTAAATCAGCCTATCCCTATCCTCCGCCCTCCGCATACAGTAGGTCCTAGCCGCCTTTTTCAGGTCATCAGTCCATCTGGCTAGGGGGCGTCCTACCTTAACGTCTGGCCAGCGTTAAAATAGTAGGCCAAAGCTTCTCAACATTAGACCAGGCTTATATCCAGCTGTGGACTGGGATAGGCTAATTAGTTAATTGATTGATACTCTATAAAAATTAACACTACTAACATAACATAAACTCACGCCTATATCCCCGAAGGGGTAGGCAGAGATGTTAGCACCCACATTTCGCCAGTTCATATTTCAGTCCCAATGTAATAAGTGGCCAGCCTATTGCCATTAACCGGGCACTTATAAACCTGCGATAAATACACACATAATTTCGAAAAGCATTGAAAAGTCATTGGTGTGTGTCATGGTTAAACCTGGGATTAAACCCGAGACCTCGTCTCAGCAGTCCATTACCCATACAACTAGGCTACCTCGGTTATTAAAATACGATGACTAATTTTAATATCATTGCATAAGTATTTTTTCTGTATATACTCGTACATGGTGCGGCTAAATACATGCCTGGTGCAAGGAGAAGGCCACAAAAACTCGATTTAAATGTAAATGTGGCTTATCAAAGATAAATGGATATAAAGGGATATCAGAGATAAAGGGAATTTCTGGACTATTCAACAACTTCAGATTTCTAACGACAATTTTTTTTTGTCTTTTAATAAATGAGCATATTATGCAATGACACTGGGTACATTTAAGAGAAATGACAGGATACGAGTTCTCGCAACTAGCAAGCAAGTTTAAGAATACTTAATAAAGTAGAGAAAGCGATCTCTGCCTACCCTTGTACTTAATTTGCACTAAAATATACTTCCTTATTAACTTTATGGGCAAAACATGTGTACGTGTTTTATTTTGGCTCAATGTGCACTAAAACAGACAAAATGATATGAATCGGATTTTATTATTTGTGATATTATAGTGATATGATTTGTCTATATATTAACTATTTCTCCATATATATACAAAGAAAATGTTAATGACGCACGAATTATTTGCTAAAATATTTCTTTGAGAGTTGTGTACAATATAGACATTTTCTATGTTATTAACTTAATCATTCTTTGCTACCCTCATTTCCTTCATTGGTTTAATAAATCTTAATTTAATGATAACGACTGCCATCGCATTCATTCTCATTTCACTCAGGAAGTCGGACACAAGTTTGTTTTAAACAGCTTGTATAAAGGTAAATAGAAGATAATGATATACCTTTAGTCGGTACCTAATATAGTAGAATATATTTTAGTGTGTAGGTATATTATCTCCCTAACCTTGTTCCAATTACTTAGGGTCAGCGCAACATGACATTGTCCTCCATACATTCCTCTCAGATAACAGGAACTAAGGCGGTAGGACACGACTTTGAAGGAGGTAAGACACGACGTTATATTCGTCCCAATCGAGCAATCCGACTGGGGAAGTACCTCCACCCTACAGAATATCACCGTTTAAAAACCTTGTGTTGAGAGGTTGCGGTACGAGTGTTATTGCTCTGGTGTTACACTCAACCATAGGCCACAGTAACCACTTACCATCAGGTGGGCCGAGTGCTTGTCTGCGAACAAAGTTGTATAAAAAAATACATTTCCTCGGTCAAAGGATTTTTGCCATATGTTCTTTCATACAATCCATCCATCTTTTTTGGACCGACCTCTTTTCCTAAAACCCTATACATTCATACTTTGGACCTATTTTACAACATCATCTCTTCTCATAGTATGTCCATACTATGATAGACGTTCACTTCTCAATTTTACCATTTACTGGTGCCACTTTCAAACTTTCTGTAACATACTCATTACTTATTATATCCACACAATTTACTCTTAGTGTATAATAAAGATAAATAAATAGGTATTTACTACCTACACTGCTGGTTGATTTCAAAAGACATTTTGTTAGAGGACCATTCAGTGTTGTAGTTGAGTTGTAATGTGGTATTCAGGAGTGCTGTCTCCTAAACTATTATGTTACGTCATTTGCAGTACTACCCGACATTTGTATGTAAATGCGTGTCTATAGAATATACCCTTGCGTAAACTTTCACTAGTGTTGCGACAAGATACCAATCGATATCGATACTTTGATCAAATTTTGAAACTGTAGAAATTATAACATTTTTTTTTACCTACGTGAATGTTTTGCGTCTAAATTTGATTTATAGAATTAAATCATCATTATCAGCTTCATCTACAGACCAATATTACATACTGGTATAAAAACTAAGAAATGTATATAGAAATCTAATAGTATTGGGAATTGAAATAAAATAAAGAGCCCACTGCCAAAAAAGAATATCACTTAATCGAAGTTAAAATCATCTGCTACCAAATCCTGATTATTCACTCATTATATAACAAAATTCTCATGATGAATGGATTAAAGAAGCATCTGTATTCGTAACAAGACTAACTACGAAAATATAAAAAAAAATATTGCGAACTATATACCTAAAACACAATTTTATACTTCAAATTATTATTTTCTCAGAATAACAATAACGTTCATCGCCTAAAGTAATTACTAAAAAAATATGCTATACCTAGAAACAATATTAATTTAGCTCTGCCAAAGCAATTACAATTTCTAATTTGAAACAAATGATTTTATGAAAACGCCTGGTCTATTTACTTTTCATAAATTAATTACAATTTTTATTGTCACAGAAAAATTTCGTGGCCTCGTTTGATTTCTGTATTAATTGAAATAAATAAAGAGCTAGGTGCCTTACAAAGCCTTGCCAAAAATAGTATGTACCTATAAGAAGAAATTCTACTTAAAGTAAAAAATCTAGGACTAGGTACACGGATTGAATCTTACTAAGTAATATTTTACAAATTTGTTGTAGATGTTTGAATGTTTATATTATTATGTTTGTTACTCAATCACGTTCTAACCGCTGAACGGTTCTGGCTGATATATAAAAGATAGTCTGTCATGAGTTCCGGGAACGAGATCAAAACTACACGGGCAGAACTGCCTGTAAAATAAATGACAGTAATCCTGATAAATTGTGTACAGAGAAGATTGAAAGAGTAGTGAATCTAATCACGAATTAGTAAATATCAATAGTGACCTAATAAACTATACGAGTAGTTACGTATGTTTATAACAGTTTGATTTTTACACAACTATATTTAGACAATGCTGAAGATAGTGTGCATTAATATTATAAAGACTGAAGATAAATCGTATTTTAACCATCGTTTAAAAGGACTAAAATAAATATTTATTTACTACTGACTGCTTAAGTATTTTTCCATCTGATTAATAAAGATCCTAAACAAATTTATGATTGAATTACACGGTAATCTCGCACATGGTCACGCAAATTGTCTGTTTGAATAAGGAAAACTCGAAATAAAACTGTACCCCGTCTGACCAGCGTGGAAACAGTAGGCCATAGCCTCCCAATATTGGGAGAGGCCTATGTCCAATAGTGGACTACGATAAGATAATTGAATAATAACTATTATTGTACAATGGCAACTTAATATTATCATCGATATATCGATATCGATATAAGTCACATCACTAGAGAGTGACAAACGAATTACGTGGCAAAAGGCGGCGGTGGACACACGCCAAGCACACCCATAAAAAGGCACCCATAAAACAAAGATTCCCGAATTTCGCCATGAGATGGGACCACATTAATGCTGTTTATGTTCGGAGGCGGTAGCGTTATTTATCGTACAACCTAAACTAGAATATTTACGACCTAGTCTGTGTAAACGTGAAAATAAATCGATATCGATAGTGAAGTGTGCAGCCGAAAAAATACCATTTTAATTAATTATGAAATTAAGATTTTTTTATAAAATGTCACTCTCAATGCATTTAATCTTTTACTCATAAAATTAAGTGAACAGCCATTTTCCAAGCGTGTTTATTGTATAAATACTTTTGGATTTTATAATAGCCATTTTTGGCTTAAATTTCTTATAATTACATTTTATAATTCATTTATAGCTTTCATAAGCTTGTTAAAAACACTAGATGGGGACACCGTGGACCCCACAACCGAAGGGGTTATCTCTTTAAAGATGACCCTAGTTCAGCCAGGGTTGTGAGGAATATGTTACTCCCTATGCCTATACCTCCCGAATACACAAGACGGCGTGAGTTTTAGTCGATTTAAGTTCGACATAACCAGCTTTACCAGCTCCGGTGGGGGTGTGGTACGCTTGAGATTGCGTACGGAAAAAAAGTTACCAACAAATAAAATAATATTGCACTCTGTCTGTCCCAACAAACAGAATACCCCATAAAACTCACTTGAATAGAGCAATCAGACAATAAACATGCAAAGTTCTTGCACATACATATAAAGTACCGCAGCAACACTTGCTAGACACTAGGTACTTAAAAGGACACTCATCCGTATTTCCACACAACACTTACACATACACGGTCTACTAATGACGTCACGGGGGCGTGTTAAGTGCACTAGAGGGTCTGAGCGTCTGGGAAGCTGTAGAGATGTATAAAATGAGGTGACATATGCGGGTAGACGAAAATGTATTTTGTTTGTTGAATGTAAGGTAGACATGAAATAAAAGACAGACAGGCAGAAGGACAGCGGGGGTTTGGTAATAAGGTTGTGTTTTGTGAACAAATTATAAGCTTCACAGTTTGCAGCAGGTAATATAGGAATATTCTGCAGCTGTAATTTTTGAAAAGAAAGCCGCGGTCGCCTATTGGTATGGGTAATGCTGCAGAGACGAGGTCTCGGGTTCGATCCCAGGTTTTACCATGGCACACATCAATGACTTTTCGATGCTTTTCGAAGTTATGTGTGTATTTATTCCAGGTTTATAAGTTCCCGGTTATTGGCAATAGACTGGCGAAATGTGGGTGCTAGCACCTCTACCTACCCCTTCGGGGATATAGGCGTGAGTTTACAAAAAAATGAAAAAATACTTTTAGCTGAAAATACACCTATTTTTTTAATAAACCAACAATCGATGGCCAATGTTCAGCAGTGGATGTCCTATGGCTTAAATGATGATAAATGATGAAACCACCAATCGATATCCAAATTAAGTAGGTTTGACGGCCTCTGTGGTTAAGAGCATTCGATTGCTACGCCTGGTTCACGGTTGACTTCCCGATCAGTTCAAATATATGTATGCATGCATATAAGTATTTGATCTGGGGTTTTCTATCTGTAAATGAACGGATTAACAAAAAAAAAACTAGTACATTAATCCGCTTCATAGATCCCATAACACAACCCAGTTAAACTATGCTTGTCTGTGTTTGTATATCCTCTTTGTGCAATGTTAATCTATTTAACATGGTATTTTAATATATTTGACAATTATCTTGTTATAATGTACCTTAATTATCATTATTAAATATTATGATCAATTTAAATTCATGGAATTTATGTAATTAATGGATAATTAGATAATTATGCATTTTGTATTTAATTGACAGCGTATATGTAAGAGCTTCAGTGCAAACTGTTAACTTATATTACTAACTACGAGCACGCAACTTCGTCTGCGTCACACCGTTTTTGCAACATTTTCACTTCTGCTCCGCACCAGTTGGTTGTAGCATGATGTTATATACTATAAACCTTCCTCTTGAATCATTATATCTATTAAATAAAACAACTTTCCATCAAAACCGCATCAAAATCCGTTGCGAAGTATTAAAGATTTAAGCATACATAGGAATATAGGGACAGAGAAAGTGACTTTGTTTAATAACTATGCAGTGATAAATGAATATTTTTTTTTTAAACTCACGCCTGTATCCCCGAAAGGCAGAGGTGTTAGCACCCACATTTCACCAGTTTATGTTTTTAGGTCCCAATATAATAGGTGGCGAGCCTATTGCAATAAACCGGGCACTTATAAACCTGCGATATATGAATAAATATGCTTACTTTAGGTCTTCGCGTCCTCCATGTGTGCACGTACGAAACACATTCAATTTTTAAAGTGAGTTTTAAGTCTCAAATCACAACACGAACCAACAAAACGCAACATTGTATCACACTCACCATTAACGTTAAGCACTGGTAATGAAAAGGAATGAAAACGAAATGTACAAAAAACCTTCATTCATGTTATGTGCTAATCAAGTACAGAAACGAAGCAATTTATTCCAAAAACCCTCGGGACAGCGCCGGTGATACATTATTTTTTGTTCGAGTTCGTTAATCTAACTGTATCCAATTATGTCGTCAAAAAACAAAAATTAAAAGTGCAGCCAAGTTTGAAGAAAAGTAATTTCATTTATATTATTTTACAATATTATACAATGTTAAGTTATCCAAAGTATGAATTTAGGCAGCGTTAGGAGCAGAGGTCGGCCCAAAAAAGATGGATAGTGCAAAAGAAGATATAGCAAAGATGGTGATGACTGAGGAATTGATATCCGATAGGAATGTATGGAGGAGATTGACATGTTACGCTGACCCCAAGTGATTGGAACAAGGGCAGGGAGATGATGATATGCAATGTAAAGTCGATGGCGACGACTGAAAGGCTTTCACCACTTAAATAGTATTTTTGAATGATCGCAATCGGCTTAGTAGGTATAATAGGAGATATGACCAAAAAATGCGACATTTTGACATGGTACTAAATATAGCTATAGGCTAAATATAAATATAAAAATGTTAGTACCTACCTACCTACATCTGTGCCTATCCTTTTATAGATACACAGGCGAAAGTATGTTCGACTTCCGTGCCAAGACAAGATTTTCAATTTATTTACAATCTTTGAATTACTATTGTGCAATATCGCACGCACCCATTTTTTCCGCTATTTAGACAATTTTCTGTAAGGAAAAATATTTTGTTCTCCGAAAACGGGATAAAATATTATGTACGATCCCCAGAATTCTATCGCAAGGGCATAAAATGATTTTCCCTTGAGATGGCAAAAACGCCTAAATAATGAACGTAAATAAATACTTCAAATAAATGTTATTTTCTTAAAAAAAAGGTGTTTGAACCGTATTATTAGAGGAAGGTAATTTCAGTTTTTCACTTCTGATAAGCATATTTCGGTTGATTCTTACATTAAAAAGAGTTTTTTGTTGCTTACTTTTTGTGTATTCCATTTGGAAAATGTGTTTTATGAACAAATAAGAATAATTCATTTACTTATAACCTTATACGCGTACATGTAGGAATTATGTGGTTAAAATATTATTACTTATTTTGTGATTTTTTGCTGGGTGAATATGAACTCATTTTTGCTTACCTTATATACCAAGAATACCCGCAATAAATATTTAACTAGGGTGTAAAACCAGGGTTTACGAAGGAGACGCTATAAAAATAAACCCTGTAAACTAATACATGGTCACTCCAAATTGTGTTTTATTTGGGATATTGCTTAGTACACTACCGTGCACCTTAGAATATTGACGTTATAAAAGTTTACAAAGCCTAAATAATGAACTTCATTTCAGTTGAGATAAGTATTATAAATAAATATTCTAAGATACTCAATGTAGCGTTATTTAGACATAGCGTAGCTAGCTCGCATTATGGGATCTAGGACTATAAAGATATGTACTTAAAAGATGTGATCACAAATTAAAGACTGCAATTAGAATTAAAGAATGAACAGCAGTTGACGGCTCATTAGCTAAGTATGTACATACTTACACTAACCTTAGTGTACTGTGCGTTAACCTTACTAACGCGGACTTGTCTTAACTGTTATTTATTGTGTGTTTATATATTTTTAATTATTTATAAGTCTTTATAATTTGAACGATAGGAACATAATGTGATTAATATTGTTTCAAGTCAATTTAATTTTTGTTGAAATATATTCTACTATTATGGTTCGGTTAGTCTTTTCTCTGCCGCACCATTAAGTCCTGGAATTCCTTGCCGGTGCACGTGTTTCCCTCTTCCTACAGTCCCGGGTTCTTTAAGCGGGGCGTGAAAAAGCATCTGATGAGGCCGTCAAGCTGAGCGCCACCATTGTAGCACTCAACGTGTTTGAATTGGTGACCCTTTTTCATGAGACTTTGCCTTCAGCTTAACATCAGGCGAGGTAAAGTCAAATTAACATGCCATAAAAAAATATACTGCTAAATACATTCCATTTATTTTTTTTTTTAAAACTTCTTCGATTCCTCATGAGAATGTTTCTCAATCAATACAAAACTAATACAATAAAATATATAATCTTACACACTCACTATTGTCATCATAACTATATGGTCCACATCACTCCTCTATGTTCAATGAGGGTACTCGTAAATTGCCGACTCATTCTATAGATTGGTTTGGAAACATACGGGCGTATAATGGAGATGATTAACTAAGTTTGTTACTTAATCACTCTATCCTTAAACATCACATAGGCCACTTTTTATCCCGGGAAGAAAATTTCAGGCAGGCAAAATCGAGTCTATCACCTGGTAATTTATATGTAAGAAAAGTATTTACGCATCATGGGTCTGCTCTCCTATGACGCTAAAATTTGGTTTATTTTAGACGTGAAAATACAGGTATTCCGGCTTCTAGATAAGGTTGGTTTGAATCTCAAGTCCCATATACACATCTGACCCATTCCCCTACAAGTAAGTTTGGAAGCAACCCCTTTAAGAGAATTATGATCTTCAAATTAAAAAAATCTAGTTTATATAAAAAAAAGATTCAAATCAATTTTATTACTTAGGCAAGTTCGACAAGAAGGCTACAGCTTCATTTTATCACTACATCGCTTGTCTAGGTAAGGAAGACATTCTCACATTGCGACCGGAAACGTGCGGTATAAATGAAACTTCACCCCATTTGACAGAATGTGACGTCCCTGTTATTGTAGTTCATAGGCGATGGTAACCAATTTCCACAGTGGTATGTCACCTAAGTGGTATAAATAATCGTTGAATATCATGCACAAAGATGAAAATTACGTATATCCTAAAAGTTAAAATTTTTGTGCGCAACTAACTCCCAATATAAATAGAGGTTTGTTGTTTTATTGTACAAGTTCAAAACCTATTAAATAAAACTTCAGGAAACCTAAACTTAAGAAGCATTCCCTGTGTTTTATGATTGTTGTAGAGCAATAAAACTTAACTTTTCTTTATCGTTCATAGTTAAACACCTTTCGCGTGACGGTACGAAATGTTCTCCCGTATATTTACATCCGGATAAAATCTCTGCGGTTCAGAACGCATTTTATTGAATTTCTGTTTTTGGCATACTCTTATCCCAAAGTCCTTACGGTATTTTGCCATAAGTAACTGCCTATATTAGATAGCTGGGTAGCCGGTTCAATCCCTAAGGTATAAAAAAGGATTGGGTAAAATGGAGTTTAGAGTTCATTAGACAAACAAAATGTATTCTACTACGGTAGAAAGGCAGCAATTTGAATGCGGATGTTTTGTTCTAAACGATTTCATAATTTTATGTATACCGTCAGTAATTTTGCGCATGTACAGTGTTCTTCAAAAGTTCCTGGATAACTTAAGATCTATAATCCTTTGACAGCCTTTGTAATTTAATCAAAATAACATAGATATTGTTTAATAAAATGACCTAAATCGATGTCTTGTTTCTTTATAAGAAAATAAGTAAACTCATGCAAGTAGTAGCCTAATGACATTAATAAGTAGATCTATTATCCAGTAGCTTCAAAGACTAGTTATAGTTGTGCAGTAACAACAGTTCATACAATTTATGTTTCGAATTGTTCAGGAACTTTTGTAGCCCACTATACCTGGCGTATTTTTAAAGCAATGGAGGTATTTGAACATTAAATAAAGAGATAAAAAAATGTCTACAACAATTCCAAGAAATAAGTTTTTCAACTACATTAGAAAAACTATATCGCTATCCTTTACAAATCAGAAACAAAATGCCGATACAACAAAAGGATCCCTTTCTTCTTCCAGTAACTTCGACTATACCATAAAAGTTAAGTTCCTATAACATAATACAAAGTCACAATCCCCTTACCAATCTTGACGGATTTTTTTCTCCAAGATTCGGTACATAGTCATTAAGCGTAACAAAAACTAAAGTAGGCCGAACTTTACCGAACTTACCCGAAGTTTGTCGAACCGTGGTCCAACTGCTGAAGTTTGAGGCAAAAAACGACCGAATTCAGTATATGTACGATCTGATGCTGTAGAATGCAGGACACAAATAAAGATACAGTATTGGAAATTCACTCTCTCACATCTACTCTACTAATATGAAAGTTTGTGAAGATGTTAGTGTAGGAGGTGCGATTCCCGACAAATGAAAGATACGTTTTTGGTTAGATAGTGTAATCACAAGTCACAAATGTGTTGGACAATAGGTAATTACAAACTAGTTAAGTGCCGTGAAGCTACAGTTTGGTAGCGCCTAATTCCCGTAAGATCTTAGGTTGAACTTGTTTTAAATGGCAATCGCACCGAGTACACCGTATCCGCGAATGTTGCTTAGGTAAGCAGTTTTATAATGTACGTGGCCGGTAGAGTTAGGATGTTTGTTACTAAATCACGCTCTAATGATGGAACGGATCTGGCTGAAATTTAGCACAGGGATAGTTTACAGCCTGGAATATCACATTGTCTTGGGAAAAGGTTGCCATGGATTGCGGAAACGGGATCAAAACTCCGACGCGGGTATCAACTAGTGACTTCATGGAAGTGAGTGGGATCTGTCATTTTCGAAATAAGCCAAACATGAGATTATGTAACAATTGAGGTTACAATGATGAAAGAACTTGAAGATTTGTGTATTTGTGTGTTTGTATTTTGCGTGTTTATAAGATCGTGGAAGGATACGTATGTATTTAGTATGCATGTGCGCGCGTATATGTTTGTGAACGACCATAATCGATTCTTTCCTAGTAAACATAAAAAATACCTACATACTATGTGTTTACCAAAGAAAAAAACAATTAGTTACATATTAATAACATAAACCCACGCTTATATCCTCGAAAAGGTAGTCAGTCAGAGGTGCTAGCACCCTCATTTCGTCAGTTTATGTTTAGGTTCCAATGTAATAAGTGGCGAGCCTATTACAATCAACCGGGCACTTATAAACCTTGCGATAAATACACACATAACTTCGAAAAGCATCGAAAAGTCATCCATGTGTGCCATGGTAAAACCGGGGATCGAACCCTCCTCTCAGAAGTCCATTACCCATACCACTAGGCTATCGCAGCTTTATTTCCCAGTGAACATTGAATATACTTACATACTGTGTTTACCAGAAAAAAAAAACAGTTAGGTACATATTTATAATCAATAAAAAATAAAGAAAAATCATTCAAAAATTATATATCTACTACCTATATCTTTACTATTTTAGTGACCATTTTTTTGCACCCCAGTGTACAGGTGAACAGAGTGAACCCATAAGCAAGGCAAGTCATAAAACTGAACGGTCCTGATTTCTGATTCGATACGCACTTACGACGCTTACGTACTTGTGTAAGTAAGGGTTTATATTTATGTACTTAGAGATAAGGCTACGTTCACATACGAGTTGGTTTGACATCGGTGATTTAATCTAATATGAACTCAGATCTGAATAGGTGGAAACATAAAGTTCAGTAATCCTTAGAGAAAGGATGTGTGCGAGAGACATACGTTCTTTAAACAAAACCTAGGCGTGACAAAGTGACAGACTATATGAACTGTAAAACGTTTTATATAAAGCAAGTTGAAAGAAAGCACTTTGACAGAAATATATAGACAATGTCACAGCCATTTTTTTTTTCGTGCGAAAATCCCCACGGATACCCCTCTTCTCCGCCGGTGGCGGTTGGAGAGGTTATGTCGGACCCGAACCGACCAAAACGCACGCCATTTTTGAGTTTTTAGCTGCCGGAGATGAGATAGTAGTCAACATATCCCTCGCACTCCAGCAGACCCGGGGCCGTCTCTTTCAAGATGACCCCCGTCGGGACCACGGTGTACCCGTCTAGTCCCCGGGTATGGTGAGGGGCACTTTGCGCATAGCATCGAAAAGTCATTTGTGTGTGCCATGGTAAAACCTGGGATCGAACCCGAGACCTCGTCTCAGCAGTCCATTACACATACCACTAGTCTACTGCGGTCTGTTGCGTCAAGAAATTCCATAATATACCGTATTATATACCGTATTAGTCGCATCAAAAATTGCCTTTCCAAGTTATATCGCTAGCACATTGACACAGATGCCTAAGATAGCATGCATCGCCATCATTTTCTAGAAAATGTCAGTAAGAGTTCGAACCGCCTGTAATCAATCGCCTACACGATCGTTTTAGTAACCAGCCACATGCGGCCGAAGTTAAATGTTACCCAACTTTCGGGCAAGCAACTTGTAAGTCAAAGCACTTGGGACCTAGCAGGATTGGAGTTTTCAAACGGTGAATTTTACGCGATATAACTTGCACGCCTATTCTCACCCGTATTAACGTATAGAGAATTAATCACCATCATCATCATTTCAGTCGTTCACCGCTAAACATAGATCTCCCCCATCGACCTCCAATATGACAGGTTGGCGGCAGTCTGTATCCAACAAGTACCCGTGACTTGGACAATGTCATTTTTTTGTATTTATGGCCCGTCAATTTGATTTCACCTCGCCTCCTGTTAAGCTGAAGGCAAAGTCTCATAAAAGAGGGTCACCATTGCAAACACGTACAGTGCTACAATGGTGGCGCTAGGTTGACGGCCTCATCAGATGCTTTTTCACGTCCCGCTTACACGACCCGGGACTGTAGGAAGAAGGAAACACGTGCGAGATGTTCTTGATGGAATATTCTTTCTACTCGAAACCAACATTCAGAATTAATAATATGTAAATTCTATGAAAAATCTACAAACGAATCAATTAGCAATAGATGTTTTGTAAAAACCAAAGCATTTAATTGTGTAGATACAGCGTGTTTATTTGAGAAAATCACACAAGAAATAAATTAATTAGTGTGTGGCCGTTCAAAACAAAGCTTTTGTCGTTGGAACTTTGACAAAAGTAGTTGTGTGTCAACGCTTTGTACAAAATCAGTACGCTCTCAGCAGCTTTCGTTGAAAGCGTGTTGAGTTTGTAGTTTCTTGTGTAACTAGATGTGTTCAACTTGTTAAGGACTTGTGCAAGTATCTACAGTACAATTGATCTGTTCGGTCCTGTCAGTTATGGTTTAAATGTACAGTGGGCACCAAAAGTTCCTGGGCAATTTGAAACTAAAATTGCGAGTATTGATGCCAGTACACAACTACTAGTCTTTGTTACTGGTTAATATTAATGTGATTACGTTTTGGCTACCGCTTGCATGGGTTTACTGCTATCTATACTATTATATAATTGTAAAAAGTTTATGTTTGTCCGCGATGGACACTAAACTGCTGAATGGATTTCAATACGGCTTTTTTGTTTGGAAGGGTTTGGTCCAACTTGAAATCTTACCTTTGTTTGATTGCAATCGGTTACTTCGAACCAGAGTTATGATTAGTAATATAGAATTTAAGTTGCACAGATGGCGCTTAGGTCGCGATAAACTACACCCACGCGGGCGGAGCCGCGGGCATAGGCTAGTAATACATAAATCCCTTTAAAATGTCCGATTCAAATACTAGGAAATCATATATTGTATGCTACAAAGCTTTGTAAATTGCCGTCACATGTCACGTGACTGTTAGCGAGATTCCATATTTATCGTTAGTATAAATGCCTGTTATATGAAATCTAATGGGTATTTTTGACTACAACCAAAGCCAATTTATTTGTATATAGATTAGATTTGTTGTAATAAACTTCCCATTGATTTAGCATACCTAATAACACTATATAATAAAAACTGCATCGTAATCCCTTCAGTAGTTTTTGCGTCCATCGCGGACAAACATGAACTTTTTACAACTATATAATAGTATAGATAGATAGATAGATATATAGATAGATATAGATTTAATGCAACGTAACACCTTGCTGAGAGTGTGTGAAGACTGAGCGAGTGTTGTGAGATGACGTCACTAATTGACGTATTCAAAATTCCAATAAAATATTTTAAAGATAGTTTAGTAAGATACCCATCTGAGTTAACATCAGTGTCAGTAAGCTAGGGTTGGACTTAGTGTTCGCAGTTCGATTCATTTCAACAGAGACCAGCTAAGTCTTCTAAATGAATTTTGCAATCTGTCTGATCTAGAGCAATCAAAAAACTACTTTACTCGATGTGAATCAGTTATCCGTTTTCTCTATCGGCACAATTTTATCTGTGCTAGTTTGCTGCATGTTCAGTAATCTCTTTAATAATCACTTCATAATCTGATATTTTTTTTCTTTTGCTATTTCTTTATTTGTTCATTGCGACTCATTCATGTCCGCGCCCTTACATTCAGTATTATTTTACTTACATAAGTAAAAGTCATACACTTTGATTTTATGTTCCGTTTTCAGGAAAAAATCGTTTACAAGTAGTGATAGGGGAACTATTTTATGTACGTCACTTGATTTTTATGGGGCAAGTTGAATTGCAGCTCTCGGGGAGATGTTGACATGATAAGACACGGTACGTAGTAACTTTTCGACGTATACGGAAATGTTAAAATGATTTTTGCTATACACATTTTTGTTGGCACATGGAATAAATCCATACTTTAATATTTTTTAAGTCTTCTGCTACATATTATAGTATTCACACAGAATGATGATGATGATGATGATGATAATGATGATGAGAGAAAAGAAGAGAGAGAAGGAGAAGATAGAGAGAGAGAGAGAAAAAGGAAAGAAACAAAAGAGAGAGAGAGATTTCAAGTCGCATAGGAGTAATATCTTTTCCCAATTTAAATGATTTTGAATAGTTCTATCTATAAATCTAATATAAAACGGACATTCTTTCCGTATTTTCTCCTTTTGCTTACCAATCCTAATCGGAGCTAAAAAATTAATAAAACGTTCTATTTTGTTTTGCTGAAAGACATTTATTTACTTAAAATTATACGTTATCAGATCACGGTGACCTGTTGTTAATATTCAGTCACGGGTCACCGAGACCTTGTCTAGTGAAGATTCTATTTGGAAAATACATTTGCTGCCCCTAGGGACCTTGGCCGTTCAACAAATGATAAAAATAATAAAGAAGAAAATGGCTGTCAAATTTAAGATAAGCTTTAGTTCATCTAATAATTATGTTCATCTTTATGTAGTTTGGTTAAATTAGATTTTGTGAACTCTTTATCATTACAGAGTTAATTATGAGTGCATCCAAATCTCATACATTGAATTTTCATAAAATATAAAAATACAGTGGTGCTCCGGGAATGCAGACATATCTGAAAAGTGAATTGAAAATATTGTGTCGGTAAAGGTGATAATATTTATCAATTGTTTTAACTCATTCCAAAATAATGCACAGTGTGCCTTAAAAAAATTAAAAATGAACAGAATTTGGACAAAACTGAACTAAAAAGTCTGAAAGCAAAGAACTTAGCGGGTTTTTTAATCTTAACGGTCTATTTATAAACATTTAATTTATCTTAGAATAGAGTGTGGTGGCTAGCTAGTTCGAAGCTAGCATATCAACCTCATATCATCCGAAAGGATTCAAACACACATTGAATTGGTTGATGAAAATCTGACTAGGTTCCTTTTATTTTCCTAATAGAGAAACAGCCCATTTGCAAACTTAAAGGGTGTAAAAATACAAAATATTAAACTATTTTAAAAACTCTAGAAATCAAAACATCTAAGTTTAAAAATATAAGCCTGTTAGTAGAGAAATATGAATCAGTGATCAAAAGAAATTCAAAGTACTTGATTATTAACAAACTGATTCACTGAAGCAAATACTCGTAGTTACTTGAATCATTTCAAATTTTTCGCATTCCCATTTAAATTCGTTACATTATCAACTAGCCTATGTCCGCGGCACCGCCCGTGTGGTTGTCGGTAATTGAAAATATGGTTATATCCCCCATTCTTACCAATCCGTTGTGATTAAACAGACGTACGATGTTTAGTCTATTCAAAATCTTCTAACAAAAACTGTATCAAAATCTGTTCATTATTTTTTACGTGTTACAAACATACCTATATAAATAGATATACAAAAAAATTGCGGTAAGCCAGCCAGTGACTGCTGAGACGAGGTCTCGGGACGATCCCCGGTTTTACCATGGCACACACCAATGACCTTTCGATGCTTTTCGAAGTTATGTGTGTATTTATCGCCGGTTTATAAGTGCCCGGTTAATGGCAATAGGCTCGCCACCTATTACATTGGGACCTAAACATAAACTGGTGGTGGGTGCTAGCACCTCTGCCTACCCCTTCGGGGATACAGGCGTGAGTTTATGTTTATATTATGTCATGTTATACAGACAACAATTCCAAAAAAAAAAAATTGTGCTAAGATCTGTTAATATAACATAGCAATTTTTTTCAAGCTTCAATGTACGGACAACAAATAATACTAATATACTTCATAAATAAACTCATAAGAAAATCCTTGGCGCCCAACGTGGGATTCATATTCATCTTCAGTAATACTTATTCCGCCATACCTATGTAATAATTATTATCTCCTGTTCAAATTCATGCCGTTAAGAAACTCCTCTCCATCCCTCGTATCCGCACTTCAATTACAAGAGCCCTTATCAATTTATGTCCCAATTCACCAATCTTGAACTTCGTCTCCGAAAATTGGCGAACACAACCGAACCATATAAAAAGTCGTCACATTGACATACTTAGGTTTTCTCAAAGTGGTTTCCCACGGTGTGTATTTCTTCAGTTTTAATACACATAGAGTTTTATTTTGGCAGATGGGTATGGACTGCCTGCCATGGTTGTGTTGGTCGCCACAAGATTATTATGGATTTATGCTTTCTTGGTCAGGGGTTATAAAAAATTAAAAGCCGAAATTCATTCAACTGCGCCCAACAGGGCTTCATGTCGAAACATAAAAAAATTGTAACAACTGTACAACACATGAATGCAAATAAAGACTATGACTATGACTGTTTAGCTTTATAACCACTGACATAAAAAGCGCAGGGTATTTTTATTACACATTTTTCACGATTTCCCGGTAGTTTCAGAATTTATTTTCTTGCTGAGTATCTTGCGGCATAATTTTAGAAAAAGCTAATTGTTTTTTACTCCTAAGCATTTCTCTCACGCATTTCCAGAGTATGTGGTGTCAGTGCCGAGTGAACCACGTCCGCAGAACCACGAGCCGTGGAAAGTCGCCTTAAGGTAGAAGCTCAATTAATTTTCACATTCAGTGGTACGAGTATTTTTTGTTGAAAAGTAATTAACAGACCGAGGAGTTCTTTAGATGGAGAAGACAAACTAAAGTACGTACGACGATATAAATTTAAAAGTTAGAGCCCTCGACGACGGATTCTATTAGCATTCAATTAATTAGACTCAGAAAAGAAATCCAACGTTTTTTTACCGACTTCAGATCCTTTGAAGTCCGTTAATACTAGTATATTAGAGTTTTATGTATGTAGCTGATGATATACATATTGATTACACACTTGTACTTCTCCACAGTAGTAGTAGTATTTATTAGTTAACGTAATCACCTTGCGGCATTCTCGAAGTTTTACATTGACTGTGAATAACGTGGAGAAGTATAAGTGTGTTATCTATATGTACCCATATAGAGAAAAGGATGGAGTTAAAGTAGGAGGGGAAGGGTTCCTCGGTCTTCCCACTGACAACACAAAATCTCTCCAGTGAACTCTAGCTACCATACACACCGCCGGAAACTCAACACAAGGTCATTATTAGCGGCGATATTCTGGGTGGAGGTACTTTCCTAGTCGGACTGCTCAATTAGGACGGGAGATACCGTCATGTCCTGCCTCCGGCAAGACCATCAATCAATAGTATAAATTACTATTCTATCGAGTCTTGTCGTGGTCGTCGAGTCGATCTTGATATAGGACATAAGCTATAATAATAATATATATTAAGCTGGTATCGTTTAATCATACATAATGCAAAACCAACAGCTATTAGAAATGTTCTTAGACTAACTGTCAATAAATTGTACTACATATATAAATCAGAAGGTTACAAGACATAAATCTACCACAAATATGACGAACTTGATTTATGTATTCTATGATAACGAAGGACCCACCCCCTGGCTCAGTGAGCCCCAAACTTATCAAGAGCTATGTGGTAACTTTTGTAACATATACCGGAATATTTACAATATTTATTTGATGTTTTTGTATAAGGATACACAAAAACTCAAAACAACTTGTAAGCATAGTTAATATCACATAAATATATTATTTATATTATTATAATAGTTATACTTATCGGCACGGATCTTGGACTTAAATCGAGAGAGAAACAGAAGTGAGAAATGGCAGAGGTAGGATATGACGGTATCTCCCGTCCTAATTCAGCAGTTCGGTCGGAGAAGTACCTCCACCCTACATAGGTTGTGGATCAGTAAAGCCTTATACAAAGCAATTGTATTTATATAGTAATTTTGGATATGATATTGAAGTAGGCGTTACATGATGGAAATCCATTACAAACCACTGGGGGAGGGAGGGGAACAAACCACTTACTCACGGTTTAACAATACCAACGATAGCAATAGCAAAATATCACTGATTGTCATAAAAAGAAATGCCAAACCGCACGTCTCAAAGCTAGTAAAAAGTCTTTTTACCCCAGGAGTGGTCATTTCGTATGTGCAATATTGTACAAGTACGAAGAACAATGATTATGTAGAGTAAAAAAAATCTTTTTTTAATAATGGCACGTCAATTTGACTTCACTTCGCCTAATGGTAAGCTGAAAGAAAAGTCTCGGGAAAATGGATCACTATAACAAACACATGGCGCTCAGCGTGACGGTCTCATCAGATGCTTTTTTAAGTCCTGCTTTAAGGACCCCGGACTGTAGGAAGAAGGTTTCTGCAGATGCCTCAGGAAGAGACGAAACACATCGATATTAGTTTTTTTAAGTATCATAAAGTATCATGATACTTAAAAAAGTATCATAAGGGGTAGGCAAAGGTACTAGCACTCGCATTTCGCCAGTTTATGGTTAGGTCCCAATGCGGTATGCGAGCCTATTGCCACTATCCAGGCACTTAGAAACCTGCGATTTCTTAAGTATAATTTGGTAAAATTTTGTACAGCGGTGACATAGAGTTTGTGATAACCGATTTCCGAGATCCAGACAAAGCCGAGGGTTATAACTATATATGATATACGTATTACGGAAAATAGGACGCGTCCAATCACAAGCTTCTTTCCCTCACCTTCCGCCTCTTAAGGTAACGGACCGCGTAATTAACATTCAGCTTTTGAGGCCAAAAGGGTTCGTCTTATTGAGTGAATGTGAGTTTCAATTCTATTCCAGTCACTCAATAGGTAATGACTTTTATACACAGGGACCTTTTTGGACCTTTCTTGGTGTGAAAGTACATTACAGACTAAATATATTAACAATAAAGGAAATATTTGTCTTTTTTTTCAAAAAGAAACAAAATTACATTAAAAGATTTTCAAATGTTCGTTACTACACCCAGTAATTTAACCGGCTACATCTGAAAAATAATATCCTTATGTTACTAATCGATATAAATATTTGATATTACGGTTACCTCTATCACAATTTAGGTACACACTCACAATCTAACACACAGTTATTTATAACTGTGTGGTAAAATTGAATGATAAGAAATTTCTGAAATACCTATTATTTTATAATTCAATTTCACAAAATGAAGCACTTTTACTAAGTTTTTTTTTATTACACTTAGGTGACAGACTAGCACACGGCTCACCTAATGGAAAGTGATCACCGTAGTCTACGGAGAGAGTCGATACAAGGGAACTGATGGAGGAGGAAACTTAAGAAAAGATTCTGTGTGCTGTCAGTGCAGAAGACAAAGAAGGTTTTCTTAGTCATCCTACCTACAATACAAAACTCTCCAGTAAGCTATGGATACCCTACTCACCGTCGAAAACACAACACAAGGCATTCTTAATGAAATGAAATGAAAATGAAAATTTTTATTTGCAAGAAACATGGAGCTAGTTCTCCAATCGGACTGCTCAATTAGGACGGGAGATACCGTCATGTCCTACTTCCTTGGTGATCCGTGGTCTTTCAGTTGAGTCGAAATTTCATACTGAAAATAAGCTATATAAAGAGAACAATGAAAATAAACTTAAAACTCGAATACTCAGTAATAAACCTAAACTTATTAATGACCATTGCTCTAAAAGTGGAATTATAACACCGTGCACCGTGTAAAGGAACACAATTTCGCGCCAATTTAAACTTGTACCCGCCATCTTTATGACGTCAGAGGTTTCAGTTAATCCAATTTGATGGCAGGGCGCGAATATTTCCCGAAGTTGTCCACTTTGATCTTTGAACTATGCTGGTACGGACCAATACATGACTTTTCTACCCTATATAAACATGTCGGTCAGGTTAGTGCGGGCGACGCATAACTATAACATAATAAAATTGTTAAGTGCTTTTTTTATATTTTTATTATTTTTAATTCTTTTGAAAATGTATGTGCAGACTTTGATAGGTCTCAAAATCGATCATGATACATTTTTACCAGGAATCAGTTCCGGTGGGACACGGGAACGCGTTCAGTATTCCACACAGGTGACAGCTCGTATATTTATAGATTTTGCATTGATTTGAGATTGCTACTACAGACCTACGTCTATGTCAACAAGGTATCTCAAAAATGAACATTTTGTTCAGTTTGAGATTGGACCGCGTATTTATTCTAGTACCCTCACAACTTGTTTGAAATGATAAGGCATGGTAAGCTCCACTCAAATGTGACCCATGTTACGAACATACAACAGGTCTCAAGAGTTAACAGGTTCAGTAAACAAGCGAGTTTATCTACAACGCCGGTAAACCACAAAATATAAGTTTCTAACGATAGCTGTGATTTAGGGATTGACATTTCTGCGGCAGTCGACCGAAATGACCTTAAACCCTAGACATAGTTATAATTCTATTGTAGAAAACGCCAGTGGTTCTGCTGACTGTATGGGATTGATAAAAAACTAAACATTTATGAAATTTAAGGTTTAAACTGATCAGAAGGTTGTTATTGATACCATTTTTTATATTACTTAGGTGGCAGACAAGCACACGCCTACCTGATGAAAACTGGTCACCGTGGCCTATGGACGTTTGCAACACCAAAGGCTTCACATTCGCTGCTGACCCTGTAGAAACCTTCTAATGCCGTTCTTGAAGAACCACTATTGTGTTAGATTTCAAGGACATTGGAGTATCCTCCTCATTCTGGCATGCAGGAAAAGGGCAAAGTCTGGAGACTGCTCGGCGCATGACGCCTTTCTTTGTGCGGACGTCTGCCACCCTGATGAAGTCATCGGAGCCAGGATGCAGAGTTTCAATGCGGCCAAGGTGCCATTGCAATGGCGGTAGTTGTTCGTCTTTTAGGATGACACAGCAGAGATCATTCCACAGCTTGAGCGTGCGTTGGATGAAATTCCTTTCATATTCCTTTTTAAAGCATACAATCTTTGGAACACAATGAAACAAAATGTATTCGGCAATAAGTATATATAATTACTGAATACGCTGCCTTAACAACAATAGCCACACCTAATTCATTTCAGAAGGTTATAATTCTGCATAATAACTTCACAAATCAGCTGTTTATAACAAATACACTCCCTTTGTATCGACCTTTATCTGATAAGACCCTTATTTCATTCGCATTAATCCCAATTTTGGACCTCAATAGAAAGTATGTCTCTAATAAAGATAATCTTAATTACACATAAGGCCCAATAAAATAAGACCCTTATTTGATTACAAGTGATTCGTAAACATGAGACGGTGGAATGAAATGAGAGATCAGATCGTGCTGGTTTGTCGGAGACGTAACAGATGCTATGAAAGCGGTATTATTACTATTATTTGTTCTGTTAATAAATGTAATAATAGTGATTGAGCGTCGTATTGATATCCTAATACTTACCGATATTGGTTCTTGGGGTAAATTGGAAGGAATAACATAAGTGTTGTTCTTTGTAAAGTTGGTTGTATATTGGAACCTTATTATTAAAAGATGCTCGATTCATTCTGGTTTGACCTTATTCAATAATATTTATATTATTTGAGTTATTAAGCTAAGATTACACATTGATTACTGAGTATTTGAACTTGCAAACTAAAAATCTAACCTGATTTTAGGAACAAATGAAATTAGGGTAAATGGATATATTTTTCCAAAAATGAATAGATTAAGTCTTTGTATAGTGACCCTCTATCCTTAGACTTTGCCTTCAGTATACCTGCAAGATAGGTGAGGTCATATTTTATGTAAAAGGGTTTGGCATTTTACTAGCAAATATTCATCTTGTTTTACTACACAATCCTGCCCGTATATAAATATTCATTTGTTCTCTACATTGCTTTAATGAAGAAATAATACACCTTTAAGAAGCGAAAGATGTATGACAGGGTCGTAACAACATTGTGGGAGGCCTACCCCACTGGGAAAAAAGGTGTGACTTTATTATGTATGTTCAGTATTCAGTATTTATTCATTAACAATTTTTACATTGTGTTTGAACATGGTTTGTACACATACATTGCATATAATATATTATAAGGCTTAGTTGCTCCAACTACCTGTTAAAGTTTCCGTCAAATTTAACAGTAACAGTAACATTGATTTTAAAAAGCCGCGGTAGCCTAGTGGTATGGGTAATGGACTGCTGAGACGAGGTCTCGGGTTCGATCCCAGGTTTACCATGGCACACACCAATGACTTTTCGATGCTTTTCGAAGTTATGTGTGTATTTATCGCAGGTTTATAAGTGCCTCGGAGAGCACGTTAAGCCGTCGGTCCCGGTTGCCATACAAACATCTATGGCAGTCGTTACGGGTAGTTGGAGCCCTCAAAAGTCCAACCAGCCTAACTTGGAACTTCGATATCGCCATTGGTCATTAGACCATTGGTTGTGGAGGTCAGATGGCAGTCGCTTCACGGAAAATATCGAAGTTCAGCCGCATCACAGTTAGACTGGAAAGCCGACCCCAACTGAGTTGGGAAAAAGGTTCAGGGAATGATGAGTAACATTGATTTTAATGGTTTGGCTAATTGTGTTGCAACGGTGTATTTAGTAGCTCTATTATAGTTATCTTTTTGATGGAATTGGACGTTTGAGCGCACGGGGCGCGAGTTTGATACCCGATCAGTGCAAAAAGTTGTATGCATGAATATGGCTGTTTGCACTGGTCTGGTCGTGCCTCGGAGAGCACGTTAAGCCATCGGTCCCGGTTGCCATACAAACATCTATGGCAGTCTTTACGGGTAGTAGAAGCCTCAAAAGTACAGCCAGTCTAACTTGGAACTTCGATATCGCCATTGGTCATTGGACCATTGGTTGTCGAGGTCTAGGTATGCTAGGTATTGTTTATACATTGGTTGTGGAGGTCAGATGGCAGTCGCTTCACGAAAAATATCGAAATTCAGCCGCATCACAGTTAGACTGGAAAGCCGACCCCGATCGAGTTGGGAAAAGAGTAAAGTCAGCAAGGCAAAGACAATCGCCCACATTTATTTCCATATCCCATAAGTAATACTATAGGTTTACCACACACCGTCAAATAACACTGAGTATTGCTTGAGCTGAATCTTTTTACTCGACTAAGTTCAGCGTGGGTAATGTTTAAAATTTCTTTCTCTGGTTCAGACCTAACGGATTTAATGAACATCCCAAATGTTACTGATATTAACACACTTCTGCCTACACTTTCATGAATTTACAGAGTGTGTGGAACTGAAGGTGTTACCAAACATCGGTAAAAATATAAAGTGAAAAATCCTCGGGTAATATTTGCTCGGCCCGGCAAATGAACTCGGTAGCTCTTTGTAATGGCCTCGCTGCGCAAACGAGATAACGCAAAATATTTTATATTACACCCAACCATTAATACATAAGTTATTAAATTTTCACAAACACTGTGAGCCTGGGTTAAATTTTATTAATCCTACTTAAATAATTATTTTAAATCTGAAAGTTTGTTACTCAATTATGCTTAAAAAGCTGTATGGATTTAGCTTAAATAGTACAAAGGTAGATTTATAGTCTAAAATAATAAATAAATTACTATTCTCCCTTAAATAGGTTTCCATGAGTTGTGGGAGCGTTATCAGGAAACTTCACAGGCGGAGTCGAGAGCAACGGCGAGTCATAAAAAAATATGTGTGATTGAGTAACCAACATCTAAATATTTATTACTCAATCACGCGTAAATTGTAGAGCAGATTTGAATAAAAATTAATACATAGATAAGTATATATATAGAAAAAAGCCAGAGTCAGGGCTTTTTTCTAATCTATTTAAAGATGAATTTTAAATAGATTTTTTTAATAAATTGTTACCAAGTTCGTTGGTTCATTGTCGGTTGATGTCTACAACGTTACCCCCTTTTTTCTGTTTCTAGGTCTGCCGGGGTGAGAGGGATATGTTGGCTACTATCTCACCTCCGGCAACTGAAGACCCAAAGAAATCCCGCCCATACATCCACTTTTTCCAATTTCAAATCAATTTATAGAGAATTCTACCCCGTGAACAGAACGGAAAACTACACAATGTAGGTGGAGCCGCGTTTATCACCCAGTAGTCTATAAAACGACTTGATAGTGTGTAACCCGCCTAACAAAAGACGAAAGCTCTCTGATACAGAAACAACACAGAAAACACAAGCAATCAATCAACATAAGTAGTGAACTCTTGTTTGCTCCAATAACCTTTTTATTGCTATTGTACCCTGTAATTTATTAGTATTAGTAGATTTGTTAGTAGCTTAGTAGTAATGGTACACAAATACAGTTTATTTCCCTGCTTAGAAATATTCTCTTGTCCGTCAATGAAATCATGCGAGGCACAACATTCGACTGCTTATTGTTTTTTTACACCACTTAGGTGTCAGACAAGCACACGACCCGTCTAATGGAAAGTGGTCACCTATGAATGCAATTCCAGAGGCATCTTACTCGCGCCGTCAACCGCGTAGAAACCTTCTAAAATCATTCTTGAAGAACCCTATATTATAGTCGCTTGGGAAACCACAGCAGGGGATGATTCAGGATGAAAATTTCATAACGGTACGCACTATTTTCGGACGTAATGTGTACGGGAATCGAACCCGTGCTTCCTGCGCAGCATTCGTATTCACTACCACCACGCCACAGAAGCTGTCGAGAATTAATAATTATATTATTCTAATATAATTATCGCCACGGAATTACCAGAAATCTTAACTTCATCATAAAATTACCGCTAAAACGTCTTATTCTTGCAAAAACCTCTGTCAGATTACCAAAGTACTTTTCTTTGTAAACACGACTTAATAACCCCTTACCTTTTAGTATTAAAAGTCTTTTAATGTCCTTTTCCTGTAGAGTGGCTACGAATCTCCATTTGTGAGGACAAGTCTTCATTAGTGTCTTGAACTTTTCCGTCTTTAGATTAAATACAGAATGTGTTCAAAGTTATATAATTGTTTCAAATAGGTATGTACGTCTGATTTGACGTTGTAACGAAAGAGTATCTAATGATGTTTCATCAGCTTTAAAAAATGTAGGCTGCAGTAACTTTTTCGCATTTTTTAATCGGAAACGGAATGAAAGCTGCTGTTGGTTTATTCTCATTTTAGATTTGTGCGTGTACATATCTAAAATATGGATTTGTTTCGACTCCAAGTCTAGTAGTACAAGTAGAAATTATAGGTTCGAATTTCCATTTGCTATTAGGCGGATTCAGCTGAAATACCAATTCTATCATTTAGACTTTTGTAGCACTTCTCCTACAGGGTTTCATTTTGAGTCCCATGGCATAGCAAACATTATGAGAGGCCTATGTACAGGATAATTGATTGATGCATATTAAAACGCACGAAATAATTCAAATAAAATCCACCATAACAAAATATCCCTCTGAATTTTAAAGCTGGTAACCCTTCACCAGGCTTCCTTGATTATTACGATCTGAGTGCCAGTAATCACATGGACTCGGGTTCCGCATAATTATGTAAAAACAGTCCTTAAAAGTGGTGCCGGCAGTACCTGTTGGATTAATTCATGATTTTTGAAACCTTTCAAAGGTTAATGATTTTGAATGTTAATGGCATTCAAATACGAGTACCTTGTGTAACTCTACTTCTAATTCATTAATACTACGTCATAATATTTATAAAAGTAATTTTATTCTCTCTTTCTCTATTTTACAGGACATATAAAATATTTAAAAAATAACCTTCAACAAATTTAAGGTAGCACTAACTACCTGGCTGATTGAGAAGTAATTTTATAGTGTCAAGGAGTTTCTTGAGGATAAATGATGATTGTTTGGGTACAAATCACAATTGAAGTGTCATTTTAATTAATATATGTGGGACTTATAAATGAGATGATTATTGTATGTGTGATTAGATTGATGATAGTATTGTGTATTATTTTATAAAAAAAAATATATATAGATATACTTGCATGTATTCTTGACACTAAATATTGACATTAATGGACATTTTATTTGTATTTTAATTTTAATTTTAATCTTATTACAATTGAATCATCATCAAATATGTAACCTTTTTAATGGATTTTGCATGCAGAGAAACTGCGAAGCATGTCGGACCTTATTTGTTTTTGTGACACCATTGTAACATACCATGTTTCGGGCAATAAATGATTTACTTACTTACTTACTTATGAATCATGCCCGAAATCCCCGAAGGGGTAGGCAGAGGTGTATTAAACATCCACAATTCGCCAACTATGGTTTTCAGTCCCACGTAATAGGGAGCGAGCCTATTGCCACCAATCGAGCACTTTGTAAAAAAATGGGTATGTCGAGAATAAATTCCATACCGAAAATGTTGGCTAAATTTTCTACAATATTAAATTTAAACAAATGTTAAAACTTCTGATACCTGTTTCCTCATATTATTAACTAACATAAACTCCACAATGAGTGTAAACAAACAAAATACTTCACAAAATAAATTCAATTCAAACAATAAAACCCGGGTACAGACCTCGAAAAAAGCACCAAACACCCTTCCGCAGTCACCCGTTAACCGTATTTGTTTATTTGTCACTCAGGTCATTTAATAAAACTGTTCCGTTCATGTATTTTTTCACAAGCCGCGATTTGCTTTATATGTTACCTTAATGCTACAATTGATACGCTAGTGATGTTACTGTACGGAATCCCTACAAATAAAAAAAAATAAAACAGAAAAATTATGACAGTTTTCAATTTGAAAGTGGAATGTTATTTTTTTTAAATAGGTATAGGCAGTGTGACCTACGGTCTTTTCCTGAGTGGTAAATATATACTAGTCTAGTCCGTTATTTAGTAAGTTCATCATTAAAATCGTTAGAAGAGCCCAATACACCCAAACTGGTATAATGAGCTTTATTGTAACTAGCATAAAAACTCTATTGAATATAAATAAATGAATATGGGTTTGTCCTCAATTTAGCTAAGAGTCCAAATTAAGGACAAACCTATATTAGATCTGAGTCAATGAACTAGTGCGTCGACACCAGTCTATTTAACCTATAGAAATATGATGCATTTCATTTCCCAGTGTCTGCTTAAACACTATGCATATAATGACGGAACTGTTTGACGGAATATTTTCAAACATCAATTTATAATATCACAAAAAAGTAATGTCCACAACGGGACTTGAACAAGAGAACAATCCCTTACAGGAGGAATGCTCAGAAAGAAACATTTTCATTTGAATTTATCTTATTTTATACTATGTTGAAAAAGGTACAAATATCGTCATGATGATGATAGTTGTACGAAAGCATATCATTATAGCTCACTGGAGAGGTTTTGTGTTGTCATTGGGTAGACCGAGTAACCCTTATTTGTGGTCTGCACTGACAGCAGAGAGACTCTCTTAACCTTCTACCCTCCCCCTCTTCTATATTTGGTCGGCACAACGAATGTGACGCCCCTGATGTTGCAAACCACCACTTTCCATCAGGTGGGCCGTGTGCTTGTCTTCCACCTAGGTGGTAAAAAAATTGACTTCAATCCCTTTAGAACCTGGGTGACACTCTCCTGCACTTTTCATTGATCAGTGGAGTAGGAACTTACTTTCTGATTGGTAAACCCCGATCGTAGTCTGTATGCAATTTTAACAGTTACTACACGTATTTATTACGTAACTGATGCCTGCTGCTTCACCCGCGTGGAATTTAAATCCCGCTCTGCAGGAGCGATAACTATATAAATATATCCTATGTGTTATTACAGACTATAATCTATCCTTATATTAAATTTCAGCGATGTTGTAAGTAAAGTTCCATAGGAACGATTAGGGGTTATGTATTGGTTAAAGACTGTGATTGTTTAACAAACATCCTCACAAACTTTCACATTTATAATAGGTTGAAAGACAACGCATTACTTTTCTTAAAAAAAGGTAATGTAAATAATACACTCTATAAGTTAATAAAACTAAAATATTCTGAATATTTCACAAAGCTAATATTACGTACACATCTTGAATGCCAGCTGTCAAAAAGAATTACATTTTTTTTTAAGATTTATACGATTCCCGAGGCTAGTACGCACGACTTTAGAATCCCGGGACTGGGGACAGCTGCCAACACTAGCCGTGGCTGATTTATTCTCAACAACGGAGCATTTAAATAAAAGCACACACGTATACAGGCTGAATTTTTTTGACAGTTCATTTAGGGAAAGTGTTATAAATATTGAAGATAGTGAATTTCAGTCAAAAGAAACATTCCATTATTTAAAAAAAAACTGACTGCTTTAAAAGATTTTCAAAAAAATTCAATTACCACGCCTGATAATCGAAGCGACTAAAATTTAAAAAAAATGTCTTTTTTTCTACGGCGTCTATCGACTGGGTCAATCATAAAAAAATAAATTTCTCTAACAAATTATAGCAAAATAAATATAAAAATCCTTGAAATATACTTAAAAATCCTTGAAGTTATAAATTAAACTGCACAAAATAAATAACTTTGATTCAAAGATTCTTTAGAGATATTAACAATTTAATTCCATATTTAAAATATTTGTACCGTTTGACATAAATATGTTTGATTCAAGAAGTTCAGTGGTCTCGAAGGAACAAAGTGTGCGAGTGACTTTATTTTTACATAAAACCTAGGCTTGAGAATGTGACAGAATAAATATGAACCGTGAAACATTTTTTTATAAACACAGTTGATAACTTTGACAAAAAATATAATAATTGCAGTAGCGTTAATGTTTTTAAACTAAAGTCACAAGTCACTGCCACTGACATTTTAAATTCGGTAATGTTAGGTGTAATAATTCTAGTCTATATTTCTTTTGACTCTTTTTCCTGGCATGTATGACATAAAAAATAAATAAAATAAATAAGCAAAATCGCTTCAATTTTTTAACTACAACGCTCCAAATCCAAGCATATAGAAATTGTTAAAAATATTCTACAAAAACATTCGAAAGCTTACTGCCATTCAGTGTGTGGATTTATAAAAAAACGGTGTCATATCACATTCAAACAAAAATATGAAAACGTTCGAAAACTCGATGCGAATGCCGGCACGCGTAATGACACGGGAAATGGCCCCAGAGTCAGCAGTCCGTTGTCAACAATGGCGACGATTTTTGGTGTCCTATCAGTCCTTTGCACCTATTCTAACTCCCGAAGTAAAAACGACGGTGTGTTATAGGTTTGATATGTCTGTGTGGGTGTGTGTGCGCGCGCGTGTGTGTGTGTGGTGTGTGAGTAGTAGAATACATTACATTATGATAAATTTCAAACCCAAGATGGCCGCCACCACAAGATGGCGAATGACGTTTTAATATTTCATTAGCCCCTTAATACCCATATCAAATGAAAGTGCTTGATTAGGAAATCTATTTAATAAGTATAATTTTTTTTATTAAAGATAGGTACCTAGGTGTGTTAGTGATTTGATAAATATTATTTAACTTGAGTCACCTTTTTGTAGTATTTCTTCTGAACGCTTCTCAAAAAGCCTAGGCCTAAATTACTACAGAAGTTTTGGAAAGACATAGAGTCATATTAGAAATGAAGGCATATATTAGGATGTAGGACACCGTCCAATTCTCTCAGAGCTAAACCTTGGCTTCAGGGCTAAATTTACCTCACTGACAGGGCTCTGTTGAAGTGTTACCTCTCTAGGTAGGGAGGTCAGAGCAAATATTTGTGTACGCATGAATATGAATACGTTTCTATGTATTTACAAAAATAGCCATACAATTACCATAACACAAGTTAATTAATTTAGGTGGCATTATAACTTATTTATGGAAAAAACAAAGAGTCTCTCTAACCTAACCGACCTTATAGAAAAATATAGCAAGAATTACTACAAAATACGAAATGGTAGATTTCTCAAAGCATTTATTTCGTTCCCAACAAAGCGGCTCTAACAAGCAAATCGTTTTGCTAGTACCTACAAATCCGATGAACGGTTGGCTGATCTAGCGCTTTCATACTTTAGCTGACAGCATACTAGTGTCTCTACCATGGAAAATAAAGAATAAGTGGAAGTGATATATAGTCGGTGCACGCGTATCTTGTTGGTTGGCGTATTTACGCAACAAAGGACAAATTCAATAATATGAACGTTTTGGATAAGAATACGTCTAAATTTTTCGTAACTATTCTAGTTTGTTCATTTCGACGTATGAAACGTTATAAATACTTTTTAAAGTAATCACTATTTTGAACGGTTAAAACAGTGGTGCAAAAATAGTTACTATTACCTTGAAAGGAGTACCTAGTGTGTTTCCGTTTAGTAATACGTATGATTTAAAATCACTGCAATTATTTACTAGTGATGCACGGTATTATTAACGGTTCCGCTACTGAAACTATCGAGTCGCACTTCTATTAGTTTTTTCGGTTCCGTGGTATCTACGATACATTTGATCGATTTGGCGTATCCACCTGAAAATATATCCAATTTTAACGAATCATCATCATCATCTTAGGATTGTTCCGAATGTTATATTGATGTCAAGTCGATAACTGAACTAACCTACTCAACCAGCCCGGCGCGGTTATGCGTCGTATCGAAAGAAAAATCAAAAACATTTTATTTTACTCTGATGTTTTTACATCATCATCTTGTCTGATACTCTCCAAAACGTTAAATGGAAGTGCTACTGCGGCTAAGCTTGTAATTAATGTCCTTGCGTTTTATACCCCATAGCATGGAATCTGATTAATTTTTAGCTTCCAAATTTATTAACTGTTACATTTTCGGTTAGGAATTTACCCATTTTGTTACAAAGTGCCCGATTGGCGGCAATGGGCTCGCACCTTATTTCGTGGGACTGAAAATTATAGTTGGCAAAAAGTGTGTGCTAAATGCGCCTCTGCCACCCCTTTGCGGATTACGGACGTGAGTATATGTATGTATGTATGTATGTATGTTTTTACCAAAAGAAATTAATCAGTCTAAATTTTATGGACCTTAAGACGTGTTCCTATATTCACTAAGTATCTACCGGCTTAACGTTTTATATCTTTAACGATCATTAGCGAGACTTAGAGAAATGAAAAATGAGCATAAACTTTTACAAAGTAAGCTTCACTTACAAATCTTTTAATGCTGACGAAACCATTACCGCTCGCATACCTGAAAATAAAAAAAAGCTATAAAAATGGATACAGTTTAGGTACACAGCAAGAAAATTGGAGGATTTTTGAAGGTCTTCAAGATACATTTAAGAAAACAATGTAATATATTACTTGATAGCTTCTATAGCTTGGCGGTAGTGAACGCAAGTGCTAATCAGACATAATATCTGTATGCATGAATATAGCGGTAGCCTAGTGGTATGGGTAATGGACTGCTGAGACGAGGTCTCGGGCTCGACTCCAGGTTTTACCATGGCACACACCAATGACTTTTCGATGCTTTTCGAAGTTATGTGTGAATTTATCGCAGGTTTATAAGTGCTCGGTTAATGGCAATAGGCTCGCACCTATTACATTGGGACCTAAACATAAACTGGCGAAATTTGCGTGCTAGCACCTCTGCACACCCCTTCGGGGATATAGGCTTCGGGGATTTATGTTATGTTATAGCTTTTTACATTGGATCAATTATCATTAGTATACCAGAGGCTTCCAGGTGGCCTTAATAATCCATGATGGGTATTATCGTCGTTATCACGGCCTAGATTACACTTTTAAGTCTTGAAACCAGTGTTTTTTATTAGTAAGACCTCTTTTTTAAAGCAACTGTCGTATAACCTGCCAATCCCGACAGGAAAGCTTACGCCAAAGCCTCGTTCACCAATCCGCAGGACACCGGCTTACAAGTTCACCATACACACATATTTGAAATAAAATATTTGCTCGAATTGAAATAATCACCTATGTTTGTGAAACGTTTGTGTATCTTATATTTTCTTTCGAGGTTTTTTTGGGAGGAAAACAGGTGTAAACTCATATATAACGGGGGTTGAGTTCATTTCACACATCAGTAATTCATGTCGGCGGCGTCTTTATATATGTTTTACCGACGTGGGCGGTGCTAGTGAATCGTTTACTTGCTTAAATATAGAGAAATAAACGTACTCGTAGGTAATTAAGGTAACTGAATGATTCCATTTAAAATATTCGCATGTAATGTGTTGCTAAGATATGATAATTTTTTTTGTTTACCACTTAGGTGGCAGACAAGCACACGACCCACCTGATGGGAAACAGTCACCATGGCCTATGAACGTTTGCAACACCAGAGGCGTCACACACGTGCTGCCTACCACTTATTGTTTGTAATGTAAAAACAGTTATTAAATCTTGAAGAGAGTCAAGTTAAGAAGTTAAACCGTAAATGTCCGTTGTCGTATAAAAATTCCCATGAACACCATGTCGGGCGGGACAGTTATGTCGTACTCGGCTTGACAAAAACCACGCTTTGTCTAGGATTTGAAATGATCACGATGTGGTTCTCTTCGAGACTAACCCTGGATCAAATAATTAAACCCTAGTCTCATACCTTGATCAGTAGGTTTACAAATTCCCGGTCAAAAATTAGTTTGGATTCTAAATAGATAGATAGAAACGTAAATATAATTCTTTATAATTTTATTACAGATAAGCTTATTTTTTATTTAAGACACGTCAATTTGACTTCACCCCGCCTGATGGTAAGCTGCAGGCAAAGTCTCAGGAAAGAGGGTCACCATTAATACGTAAACTGCTACAATGAAGGCGTGTTACATAGTAACAATTAAGTACTTCAAAACCGTTTATTACCATGGTCATGTACCCATTTTGTAGGATTATATAACAAACAAACAAACTTTCGTACATATTTATAATTAACTAGCTGTTGCCAGCGGCTTCGCCCGCGTGTACTTCTAATCCCGTTCCCGCTGCTTGGACTACTGATCTCGTTCCGGCTGCTCCATAAAAATCTTACGTAGAGTTCAAGGAACCAATTAAAAAAAGAATTACTCGAATTGGTCCAGCCGTCTTCGAGTTATGCGCTTACCAACATATTTTGCGATTCATTTTTATATAATAACTAGCTGACCCACGCGACTTCGTCTGCGTCACCCCGTTTTTGCAACATTTTTCATTCCTGCTCCGCACCTGTTAGTCGTAGCATGATGTTATATACATATAAACCTTCCTCTTTAACCATTCTATCTATTGAAACAAACCGCATAAAAATCCGTTGCGTAGTTCTAAAGATTTAAGCATACAAAGGGACAAGAAAAATAGGGACAGAAAACGCGACTTTATTTTATACTATGTAGTGATAGTGATAGATGCCTAAGATTAATAACCTAGTACTCACTTACATACATTAGGCTCACATAAATCTACGGGGAACTGAGAGGATCCATTTAATGAAATAAACACCGACTTAGTGTATGTAATTAGTGAGTTTTACCGTAGCGAGCGTAAACTGAGTAAAACTAAATTACTATTTGCTTAAGAGTTGTAAGCTAACAAGCTACGTTGAAATTATAATGGAAAGTCCAGCTATGAAAGAACTCCGACTAAACAATCTATTCTTTAGCTAGGTTATTTATGTAGGTTGACAGCCTCTCTGGCGTGGTGGTAGTGACCGCGACTGCTACGCAGGAGGCGCGGGTTCGATTCCCGCTCAGTGCAAATATTTGTGTGCGTGAATATGAATATTTGCATTGGTCTGGGTCATTCATTCTCTGAACCTATTCCCAACTCCGTTGGGGTCGGTTTTCCAGTCCAACTGTGATGCGGCTGAACTTCGATATTTTCCTTGAAGCGACTGCCATCTGACCTCCACAACCAATGGTCTCATGACCAATGGCGATATCGAAGTTCCAAGTTAGACTGGTTGAAACTTTTGAGGGCTCCAACTACCCGTGACGACCATAGCCGCGGTGAAAATGATGAAGGAAGGCACAATGTCCGAAGATGATTTCATCGACGAGGCTAAAGTTATGACGTAAGTTTCTCAATATTTCATATTATCATGCATATTTGTATGGCAACAGGGACCGACGGCTTCACGTGCTCTCCGAGGCACGACCAGACCAGTGCAAACAGCTATATTCATGCATACAACTTTTTGCACTCAGCGGGAATCGAACCCGCGCCCCGTGCGTAGCATTGCATTGGTCTGAGTAATGGTCAAAAAAAAGTATCTAAGTATGTTTATCCGCATTCTAGAATCCATAACACAAGCTAGTTAAACTATGCTTACCATGGGTCTAGGTGGCGTTGTGTAGATTGCCGTAGAATATTTATTTGTTTTTAAAAAAAAATACAGAAAAAAAATTTGCTTTGCCGTAATTTTTTTCATGCCAAAATGTTGTGTACCATGAGTAATACCAGGGGCCATCGACTTCGGGAGCTTTCCCCTAACAACCTGTATAGTACCCACTTACACATAACTATCGTTACATGATTATAAAAACAAGAAAATAGAGTATTATGACACTATCAATACAATTGTAAAAATATAACCTCTTCTTGACAGTCGGGTAAAAAATGCACTCGGCATCTGGCCAAATGCCAAAGTTCAACTTGCATCATATATTTAACAATTATGTTCTAGACAATTTTTATTGCACCTCAAAAACTTTGCCCACAGTTACCGTTCAGGGTTGTCGAAAACTTTGTGTTTAGCGAAACAAGAGTTAGTCATGGCTATGCTATAATAAAAAAACATAAAAAATAACCGCGGTAGCCTAGTGGTATGGGTAATGGACTGCTGAGACGACGTCTCGGGTTCGATCCCAGGTTTACCATGGCACACACCAATGACTGCGATGCTTTTGGCTCGCATATACTCGCCACCTATTACATTGGGACCTAAATACAAACTGGCGAAATGTGGGTGCTAGCACCTCTGCCTACCTCTTCGGGGATATAGGCGTGATAATATAAAAAAAAAAGTGTTAGGGTACACTATTTGTTGTCATTTCCTAATTCCATTAACAATATGTTTACAACAATAACTTTCACTATTGTTAGAGATCAAAGAACGGCATTGAACAACAATTCTCAAATATAGTTTAAAATCGACTTTATTTCTTAACAATTTCGGTTTATTTTCATGAGATTTCAATAACCATTCCTCATATGAAGTAAACCATACTTCGCACTGGTGTACAAGGTCAAGGCTACTCGTGTCGTCGATACACTTATTACTATATCAGGCGGGGTGCAAACGCGATTACAATGAGTTAGGCAAAGATGTGATATGCTGATATGATACGTTTAAGGTAGGAATAATAATAATATAATATGTGTCTTTATTGTACACCAAGGATGAAATTATACAGCACATAGAGATGTTTGCAAATGGTAAATACAATTGGCGGCCTTATCGCTCTGCGGTAATCTCTTACACACAACCTTAGGATGGACCATTACTTTTTTTTCTCACATTTATTTTTATTACCATGGACTTAGGAGGACAGTAACTGTAATGGCAGCCAATATTCTATAATATCTTTTTTATACCACTTAGGTAGCAGACAAGCACGTGGCACATAGAGAAGGGTAAGGGGGGAGAGGATAAGGTAAGAGTATCTGTGTGCTGTCAGTGCAGAAGACAAAGAAGGGTTTCTCAATCTTTCCACTGACAACACAAAACCTCTCCAGTGAGCTCTGGCTACCCTACTCACCGCCGGAAACACAAGGTTATTATTAGCCACGTTATTCTGTAGGGCGGAGGTACTTCTCCAGTCGGACTGTTCAATTAGGATGGGAAATACCGTCATGTCCTACCTCTATTTGTTAAGTTCACCCCCCAGCTTAACACCCAACAATAATACTGACTTAATTTATTTTTCTTGTCTTTATAAACTTTTTGACTGTGCATATTTTTGCCAGTGCCAAAATGCAGCAAAATTCTTCTTCACCGTAGAAACATTGCCATGTCTGCGAAGCGCCTTAATTATTTCATGAATGTATTTACGTTTTGTATTCAAAGATGTTAAGCGCTACGGTCTACTACGGCGTAGCTGTTTTCGTAGAGCTAGAATCTCGTAACTATGCTAAATAACCGACGCCGTAGTAGAATGGCTGTGGGTACAATTAAAATTCCTGTTGGTTTACTTTACGGTTAAAGTTGCAGTAGACCATATTTTATAACCCACACGAATTTATAGAAGTGCAAAAAGCTGATTTGCGAGGGCTCTAGTAGGTTTCCTAACGGGATCCAATTTCTAAAATAGATAAAGCATCTAGAGTATGAGGAGGTAGGACGCAACGGTACTGACTAAATGGGGAAATACCTCCGCTCTGATTATGGCAGCCAGAGCTCACTGAAAAGGTTTTGTGCCGTCAATGGGAAAGTCAAATTGTCTTCTGCGCTGGTGGCACAGAAGCTCTCTTAACCTACAAATCCATATCTAGGGCTCGCTTCGTCACCCTGAATATAACTTATTTGCGAACATGGGGCGCATCGGGCGACCATGCATGACTGGCTGTCATCATCCAAAGTGGCAATGCAGCCAGCGTGAAGGGTACTTTTAATAATTCAAAAACAACCAAGACCACTAAAGGAACGTAACGAAACGTCAAAATTAAAATAAATTAAGAATTAGTTTAGTAAATGTACCACCGGTTCGAAATTCTCCGGAAAGACTCCGTCAAGATTTTCAGCGGACTTTTCCTTTCTTTAAGAAACATTTACTCAGTTTGATATAAATTTATTTGAATAGTTGAGTGCACAGCTTATTTCGCACCAGGTACAGGTTTCAACGCATATATTTTATAAAAGATGACCTCTATGTGTGATTAGCTGATTAATTTTTAAATGAATTATATAATAAAACTATATTAAATTAAGTAATTATACAATCAATAGTTCGAAAAACCACAGTTCTATTTACAAAATTGCAAAACCACATTATTTGACAACGATCAATCGTAAACATCCTTTCGCCACAGAAAACAAAAGGGGTAAACGTATACATATATAACATACTCACCACTTATAACATGAGAACCTTCCACAACGTAACCAAGTCTTAAATAATTACTAGCATATTAAAAATAATGTTCAAAAGTTTACAAATTATGACTGTTATTTTGAAAGTTCGTGCCAAAATGCTGTGTTACAACGTGGGTTACAAATAAAAAGTGAGGTAGGTGTTTTAAATCACCTTTAGTGTGGCAACGTTGCAGGTTAGAACGGGAATGTCAGTAGGACTGTGAATGATGTTTTTGTATAACTACTGTCCATCATCACTCGCTCGAAAGCTCACTGAAAAGGTTTTATGTTGTCAATGGAAAGAACGAGAGCTTTCGCTGATACTGCCATGTGATGGCATGAAACCCTTCTTTGTCTTCAGCACTGATGGCACAGAAACTTTCATAAACTTAACTCTCACAACCATCCCTCCCCCTCCCTTCTTCATGTTCGGCAGCACGAATGTGACACTTCTTGTGTTGCAAATGTTAAGCCACGGTTACTATTAACATGGTAGAATAAGGTACTACACTTTCCATTCAGTGGGCCGTGTGCTTGTCTGCTACTTAAGAAGTAAAAAAATTCAACTTTACGTCGGTTCTATTAACTGACTATGAATAAACTAACGTAAGATTTGAAATCTCATCAAGATCTTTCCAACAAAAGAAACTACTAATCCGTTAAATCGTTTTTGCGTTTATCGCAAACAAACATACAAAAAGACACGTACTAAAAAGATGGTAGGTATGAAACTCGTTAATATTAACAATTCATACTAACATAAATCTATGCATAAGATTCAGTAGTGTATTAAAACAACAATTATCATGTCCAACATGTACGTCTAACTCTGGCAACACTCCACAATCAATATTCCTTCCATTCCATTCCAATTTGACGTCAAACCACCTATCGAATTATGTACTGTAAGACGTCAGGAGGCTCTCGAATGTGGTTCCAGATTGCAACGTCCCTTGATGGATGATTTCACATACTATGCCATATCAACGATTGTGCGCATAAGCCCTTTTGGCAGTGACGAATGTCGTACAGATGATCTTAGTAGAGTCTGTCATTGTTATCTGTTACGTAGGGGTTCTTTTCATCATTTTTCTTTTAGTTTTTGTGCCTTTTGATTTGTGAGAAGGCTTGGGTTTGTGATAGTTCATCTAAAACAGTTGGTCGTCTGTGAATTTTCTTTGTTACTCATTGTGAGAATATGCTTTTTGTGATTAATCAATTAATCAAATAGGCAGCCTAATGTAGATATATGGATAGATAACTCTTTATTGTACACCAAAATAAAATAATAAAAACATAGAACCACACAAGTAACGACAGTTACAGTTGTTTTAATGCTATCATGGAAGCGATCTCTTTAAGGCAACAATCCACCGCTGGATATAGGCCTTTCCCGCTGAACGCCAATAATGCCGATACTAACATAACATAATATAAACTCACGCCTGTATCCCTGAAGGGGTAGGCAAAGGAGCCAGCACCTACGTTTCGCCAGGTTAGGTTTAGGTCCCAATGTAATAGGGAGTGAGTCTATTGCCATTACTCGGGCACTTATAAACTTGCGATAAATACACACATACCTTCGAAAAGCATTGAAAAGTCATTGGTGTGTGACATGATAAAACCTGGGATCGAATCCGAGACCTCGTCTCAGCAGTCCATTACCCATGCCAATAATTGCCGATACTCTCTCTTCTTAAAGGTCATCTTCCATTTACCTTCTCGTAGTCTCCACTCTAGGACTCGTTTGTTTCAACAGTCATCGGTCCTTCGACAGAGGTCACCAGTTGTAATCATCCTCTCCCTGCTTTTGTCCCAATTAATCGGAGTCGGCGCAACATGTCATTTTTTCTCCACGAATTCCAGACAGATATTAGTTCCTCAGTCACTTTGTACTTTGCCATATTTTCTTCCACACAATCCATCCACCTTTTCTTAGGCCATTTACTCCTAAATGCCTCTACATTCATATTTTGAACTGAATAATTTACAAAATTGCTAAAATTAACTTTAAGGAATATACATCCAATAGAACATTTTATTTGATACACCGGTCATTAGAATGTGTTGCTCACCTTAGTTATCTATACTGGAAACACAAACATAACATCAACAATTAGCTCTATGGCACCAATGTGGCAGTCATTAAATACAATTTGACCTTGAAAAAAGAAAATATTTTTTTTTTATTAAAGTCATAACCACGCTATGTATAAACAAATAATGGTAGGTACTCACATACATAAACATAGTGCGTGACAGGTAATATTTGTACTATTATCCTTAATAGTACGTGTAAATAAAATAACATCATTCCTATAGATTATAGATAAAAGTGAAAAATGACATTCTATCTATAATTCAAAGAATTTGATTCTTAAGTTTTTTAGCTATTGTTTTATCGTAGACTGATTTTCCTTTTAACGTCAATGTCGCTTAAGATCTTTTACTTTTGAACTACTACCAAATACCTTGTGTTTTGTGTAAGCATCAAATTATGTATCAATATTTATAGGAATGTTTGTAAATACGAGTCAGGCTCGCGCATTTGGTACAGGTGAGATTCGTAATAGTCCTCTAAAACTTTGCTATAAGTACATAGTAAATTTTTAGCTTTAAGAGAATCTTTGTGTTGTCAGTGCAGAAGACAAAGGGTTTTCCATTCTTCCTACTGACAACAGAAAAACTTCTCTAGTGAACTCTGGCTGCCCTACTAACCGCCGAAATACAACACAGAGTTATTATTAGTCGCGGTATTCTGTAAGGCGGAGGTATTTTCTCAGTCAAACTGCTCATTATAACCTCCATAGAGTTTCAGGAGATAGAAACTCGTGACTTTGATAGAGTACGAGTCGCCATTCATAAGTCTCTACGAAACATTAGTTTCGAATCTCGATAATCCCAGCTAACAACTACTTAGTTTCGTTACGTTTAAGTTATCAGTGTAAGAAGGGCCTCAGTGTGGTAAGAATTCCACATATGCAAAAAGCTTCAACAAGACCACAAACAGAAAAGAAAATCTACGGGGCTTCAACCCGTAGCTACACACGGTGCAGTCTTGAGTACAAAGAAAGGTTAAAGTTCTTGACAGGTTAAAGTAACCGCGATTATTGTACTAAGTTCAAAGTTATGCGACTTTTGTAAAGCTATATGCACACTCAAACTCTCAAACTTGGCATAATTTTGACTATGAAGGCAAAGTTTTGGACAATCCTAAATGGAAACTGCGGGCGAAGTTTGTGAAGTTCTATAAAAATGGTTGACAAATATAATTGTTTAATATATGGTGCGTGAATTTGGGTATGCGGCAAAAGGGCCCATCACCATCTCTAAAAAGTAATATTTATTCAAACCCACCTTACTTTTATGATGTGATTTGGAAGATCAGCGTCTGGTAGGACACAGGATACTAGTATCATATAGTCAAATAGTCAATATAGGTTACCTATCTTAATCCCGAATTTTAATATTCCGAATATCATAATCCAGAAAATGTTTGGCCATTTATTCATAATCCCGGTTTTCCAAATTCCGAAGTTTTATTTGTCATATAATCGCAATTCCGAATTTCATTTTCCTATTTATTCATTTCTACGACGTTTTATAATCCAGACGAACGAATTCCAGACACACGAAATCTAAATGCACAAAATCCAGATGACCGTAATCCATATGCACGAAAGCCGAATTTTTAAAACACAAATTTTTGAAATGCAGTTTATTGATATCCAGACAAACAATATCCAGATTTTTAAAAATGAATCCAATGGAAAAATTACAAGGTAGCTAGCACTCGCCGGCCGCTGCCGCGGCACGCTCGCTTCGCTCGCTCGGCTCGTGCGGGGGTCGCAGTTCTAACCTAACCTAACCTGCTTAGTCGAATTTGACACTTAAACCTTACAGATAGGTTACTAATATTTCTAAATTACTTGCTGTAGGTACCTACCTAATAAATGAATCGTATAAATTTACTGACTTTTACTATACCTGTACATAGTTTAGATGGAAAACGATTGTATGGGAACCAAATAAAAAGATTATAAAAATTTGGTAAAAGTTTATTTGGAAAATGGTACGATGGGAAACAAAAAAAAATATTCTGAGAATCTGGTATAACTATATTTGGATTATGACACTATGGAAAACAAAAAAATACTATTTGAAAATTTGGTTTTAGTACACCTGGAAATTGATTCATCTGGGAAATGAAAAACGGAATTATAGAAAGTTGTCATTCATTACATCTGTCTTTTAAAAGTTCTACCAACCGTTTTCGGGGTTTTAAGATTCGGGTAACAGAAATTCGATATTTCAATAGGTTACCGTCAATATATCATAATCTCGTAATTTAGTGAATACATTAACTTGCTTAATTTGTTTGAATTTACACCTGTCTTACAAGATTACATTACACAAATATCGATGGACGACAATACGGTCCTAATCTGAATCATACTATGAAAGTAAGTTTGATTGAAATTATATTATTTTGAAGAGGTAATTAAGGTCCCTGGTATTAGATTTTTAACCCCTAACGTGAAAACGGATGTTATTGATGTTTTTTTTACAACAGTATTGGCTGTCTAACAACATTCTAGGACATTCTGCATATCAATCAATCAAATCAAGTAGACTATCGCAGTCCAATGCTGGACATAGGTTTCTCTTAATGTTGGGACAATTTAATCTCCTGTTACCACAGTGGCCAGATGGGTCGGTACAAAGTATTGTTTGTACCGACCCAAGTGTCTTCTCTCGTAGTGATATGATATATCTGCGTATTATTCCGTTTGCGCCTTTTACGACACTCCTCGAATGAGATAGGAAGCTGATATTCTTTCTCCTTCACCATAACATATGTTATAAAGACGGAGTTGTTTAGATCCGAAGTTAGAGTTGTTTAGACCCATAACATAAATAGCTCGTATTTTGCTGAAAGCTGAGTTTTGGACCATCCTCTTTAGGATTGCTATTTGGCAACAGTGGACAAAGTTTTGTGACATTCAATAAAATTCTCGAGAACATAATTATTACAGATATTGTGCAAGTAACATTTTGGCGTTCAGCCAGTTTATGGAAGGCATTTTTTTATGAATTTCCATAATAGTATGAATTTTATCAAATAATACCTTAAGATACTCTGCTCACAAGTAAATTTAGACCAAAATATATTTAGCTTATCTAGCTAGTATATATAGGTTACAAACTGTAGATAAAATAAGTAAATCACCGCGTGGTTCCAGGCAGAGTAGAATTTGCCCGATTAAGGGATAAAGCTGTTTAATATCTCAGTCTAGACTCAAACTCAGGTACATGGCTAGGTTAACGATAGCACCCGAAATATGGCAATAGGTTCACCCCCTATTATGTGGGTTCGATTTAAAAAACTAGTGAAAAGTGGATGGTAATACTTCGAAGGTTTCATTTAGATATACGTATAAAGTAGACAATAAAAACAAAAAAAAAACAATGAAAATAGTCTTCTTCTGTCAAATCGACGGCATGTTTGACTAGCCATCGTGGTTAGTTAGTATAATTAATAAATATAATAATTAGTTTCCCGGCAGCGCCGCTACTCACGGAGAGGGCCCGAACATATATTTCGCTCTTCGGGAAGGCTTCTAGTACGCCAGCTCTAAGTCAGCGGCTGATTATACGTTAGGTTTGACAGAATCTTTACAGTAGGACTATTGCAATGATTTGGATAAAAACATTTGGCAGCACAATACAACACATTCAAGAAATGTGATCCTGTTTAGACCTTCTTGGACCGGAGCCAATCGGGTAAACGGTAAACATTCACTTTTTCTTTAGAGGACTCTATAGCTCTAATAAATATCAACAAAATGGAGGTCAAGTATGTTTGGCATACCGATTATCAGCTAAAATATTTCCGTTATAACTCACGACTGTATAAAAATAATATAATTACAAAAAATGATAAATATCAGACTTATCAATTATCATCATTAGAATCGTCGTCTGAAACTTAAACTTCTAACACGGAGTCCATTCTCCAACTGCAAGTTTTTTGCTACCGCAGTAGTCTAGTGGTATGGGTAATGGACTGCTGAGACGAGGTCTCGGGTTCGATCCCAGGTTTTACCATGGCACACACCAATGACTTTTCTATGCTTTTCGAAGTTATGTGTGTATTTATAAGTGCCCGGTTAATGGCAATAGGCTCGCCACCTATTACATTGTGACCTAAACATAAACTGGCGAAATATGGGTGCTAGCAACTCTGCCTACCCCTTCGGGTATATAGGCGTGAGTTTATGTTATGTCATGTTATTTTTTTGCTTTGACTAACTTACTTTACATGTATTTGCACGCATATAGGCTAAGGGTGTGTGGTGTGGTATCCGTGTGGTGTCGGATAAAACATATCACCAGCCCGTGCGTGGAAATAATGTACAAACGCCTCTCAATATTAGGAGAGGTTTATGTCCAGCAGTGGATAGGTGGACGGTGGATAGATTTATCAAGAACTGCAGTAAATGGATTACAATGAGTGTTTGGTGAGGTGGCAGGTCATAGCTAAGTAAAATATTCAGGATTGCTGTGTTATGAATGATGTAAATTACTACCCGTATAAATAAATCACATTTAAAAATTCAACCACACAATAAAACATCGCTCATTCTCCTACGTAAATCACAACCTTAGTCAAGCAAAAAATAAAACAAACACACACAGGAGAAAACAAAACAAAAACATGAATACATAAACAGTATGCCCGCCATTGTTATACGACTTTTGTTGAACCGTTTCATTTGCACAAGTTAGCACAAAAACAAAGTGCTCAAATTATTTTGGTGGGTTTGTATGTAGGTAATGTTTTTGTGTGAAGCTCTTGTTCCACCGCTGGCGATAGAGCGACCAACACTATCGCTAAAAAGACACTTAATAAGTTTGCTTAATTTTTAGAAGCACATGGCCCACCTGATGGAAAGTCGTTACCATGGCCTATAGACGTGTGCATCACACTCGTGCTGCCAACCTTGTAGAAGGACGGAAAGGGAAGGATGAGGGGTGGGGTGAAGGCTAAAAAAATTCTGTGCTGTCAAACAAGACAAAGCAGGGTTGAGGGTTGAGAAAATCAATGACATGATGAAACATTTATCATAATTACCGAAAATGGTTAGCTTTTTTTTTATTTATATCACGTCAATTTGACTTTATCTCCCCTGATGTTAAGCTGAAGGCAAAGTCTCATGAAAGAGAGTCACCATTGTAATCACGTTCAGTGCTACAATGCTGGCGCTTAGCTCCATAATTAAAACAATTTTTCAAGTCTTGAGTGAAAAGGTACAATCAGGATAAACGTGCTTTATCGTTAACATCATTACTTACCATCAGGTGAGATTAAAGTCAAACGTTAACTACTTGGATAAAAAAGTATTGATCTTTTAGTTCCACGAAAGACTGTAGAACTAAAGGTACATAAATAAAAAACTAGGAAACATAATATATCATGTTTTAAAATACACCTATGCTAAAATGTTGTGGTACCGGGTCGTTGAGCCTCTGGGGAAATCAAAATGACAGTTGGCACGTTACGTCGACACGAGTACTCATGTTCACTAATTTTGACTTGACACTGCACTATTTGTGTCAATGTGTACAGATAACACATTTATCATATTATATTTTTTCTATTTAATAGTTTTTTTTGAAACATAATGCTAACTTATTCAAATTGATTCAAAATGAATATTTATTTTCCCTTAATATTTACAACTTACCTACTTATAAATATACAAGATACAATAATATGTGCAAAACTTGAATTTAAATTTGGAAATAGTGAATGTCTAGACTTGATGAGATATAGAAATAGGAGTTACGGCGGCAATTCGTTTAGTAAATATATTGGCGGAGGGAGTGAAACCCACCACTTACCCACGGTTTAACAATACCAACGATTGCAATAGCAAAATATTACCAACAGTAATAGAAAGGAATACCAAACCACACCCCTCAAAGCAAGTAAAAAGACTTCTAGAAAGATGTTATCATATTATATGCAATGTTCCGCAAGTGCGAAGAATAAATCTCGACACGTGTTTGCCTCTACACGAGGCATCTTCAGGAGCGCTAGTAAGCAAATACCTCGATGCTTGAACGCTTAAGACGTGGTCTAATAGCTCAAGTCCGTGTGTTTTCTTTGTAAGAGACTAGTCGCGAATACAGGTTCCATCAAGATATTCATTAATACAATTTTAAATCAATATGAAATATTCTAACATTTAGTTTGGTAGCGCGGAGATGGTGTGTGCTTCGATTACTGGGTCAGACAAGTAGGTCTCTTTAGATATTTTTATTGTTCAGTTTTTTTAGTAACAGTTTGAAGTTAGGCTTATGATTGTTTCCAAGTGTAAGATTTGGATACTGTAAATTGAGTGGGTAGTTAGGGTGTCAGATGGCAATCATTCTTGTAAAAGTCAAAATAAGTCATAACAAGAAGAGTAAGTGTACAGCAAAGAGATTTTTATATGACACTGTTTGAATTTGTTTCTAGACATAAAAAAATTCAATGTCATTTTCAAAATGAACGATGCTTTTTGCAAGGATTTTTGCCAAAGATTTATTTCAATTTTGCAAAGTTTTGCAAGAAAAGTAGAAGATAAATGTTCATTTGAACTATTGACATTTAAGATTTATAGCTTCTTTAAAATATTTTTGTTCGGTTTTTATATGATTTATTAATATAACCTCTCAAACAGTTGCTTTGATTTAAAATTCAAATTCAAATGCTAGCGTCGCCGGACTTGGTAAGTCAGTGGTTAAGGAAGTCACGATTGAGAGGAGTTGTCAGATGACAATATCGTGGTGAATTTTTCAATCAAACTTTCGGACGAAGCCTATGGACGTCAAGGTTCCACTTCCACTCAGCGCAAATATTTGTAATGAAAACCATACACTGTTCATATTGAAATTTGCACAAGACTAGTATCTTTGAACACACGATACAGTATATTTGTGCAAGCCTGCGCAACCGTAGGTACTATAAAGTGTGTGGCTAAGCACGAATATTGTATATGCTATCTATTTCCATAATTTTGGGTGTTGGGGGGGGACCCTACACTCACTCACGGTTTCCATTCGCTTGATAGTGCCCCTAAAGATGCTTCGTGTAGAGGCAGAAAATGTGTCGCGGTTTGTCCTTTGCACTTGCGGAATGTTGCAACATCATCTCTCCTCGAATAGCAAGTCTTTTTACTTACTTTGAGGGGTGCGGTTTGACTTTCCTTTCTATGACAATTAGTAATAATTTTCTACTGTCATCGTTGGAATTGTTAAACCGTGGGTTTAATTGTTAAATGGTGGGTTCCTCCCTTCCCCAATATATATCTTTTTATAATGGATTTCCGCCACGTAACGCCTGCATATATATCGAATAAAAACAATAATAACAAAATTCATTGAAAAACATAAGAAGTTCCATCGCAAATAGATAGGGAGATAAAAACAAAAAAATCAAATCAGGAATGATATATTAGAGGGTACTACCGCTTTTGTTCCAGAGACATTACCTCACCTCTAATAGCTCCCCTGCGAGCTTTGAGAACCGCTGTCTCACTGCGTGTAGGCTAAGAGCTCGCGGCCTCATGTGGGTAGACAAAAATAAATTTTGCAACGAATGTGAAAAAGCATCTGATGAGGCCGTCACGCTGAGCGCCACTATAAAAGCACTGTACGGGTATGCAATGGTGGCCCTCTTTCATTAGATTTTACCTTCGGCTTAATCAGGCAAGATGAAGTCAAATTGAATTGCCATAAATGAAAAAAAATCTTGTTTAAAATACTTGTATTCGATTTAAGTGTGTACTTTGCGTATTTTTCGTCGATTGCATCGGAGTGCAATTTCTATTATTCCACTACCTATTCACCCCCAAATCCTCAGAGATAAGGCTGCGCCAGAACCCCGTCCGTTAACAAAGGTGTACCAGTCCAGTTGGAATTGGCGTAGCTTCCGACAATCTTGGTGGGAACACATTCGCTATGAAAATTTATGTAGGTACATTCAAATGCATTCTAAAATCAAGCTAGTTGAGCTAAAATTACATTGAAGTCAAGATGCAGACTCTAGAACATACATTCCATAAAAATCTCTTGCATTCTCTTGGATTGGGAGTTTTTATTTTATTAAAATCAGTAAAACATCTCTTTATTTTCTATTTAAAGTAACTATATAACCTACAATGACTATGAAAGTGCCGCTAGCTCCTCGACTATTACGTATAATGGCGTAATGGCTTCGATTTCGACTCGGAATATGATTCCGATGTTTGTCTAAACTTAGTTTACTCTCAAGGGTTTCACGGAATATCATCATTTTGTTTTTCTTCTTGTTCAGGTGTAACTTGATACCTCAACTTATTGTGAAAACAACGTGCTAACGTCGTTATCTTAGAAGTACAGATTCTGCCAGATAATGGTTAACGAAGTGTTTTGTTGAAAGTGTATAGATGTTGATATTTCTATTGGCTCAATCTTATTCCTGTCATAGTGCGCTCAGCTGTTAACAATTATGCGTTATATAATTGGCGTGTACTAACTTAAATGTTGTGTATATATGAATGTAACTATAAACTCCCCAAATAAAATAAAATAAAAAAATAAAAATGAAAAATCATTGCGTTTTCTATAACCAGGCACACGACTTGTGTTTCTTCGTCATCATAATTATCTATGCATTAATCCCGGTCGTATCCGAGGCCTTGCTTTAAAGTCCGTGGTTCGCCTCTTTCCATGCCCTTGTTCCGCTACTTGGAGTCGGCGTAACATATAACATGTTATTCTCCACCATACATTCCTATCAGATATCATGTCCTCAATCACTCTCTTTTTTGTCATATCTTCTCTCATCAAACCATCCATCTTTTTTAGGGCCTCTGCTCCGAAAGTCCTCTACATTCATACGTTTGGACCTTTTTTACATTAGTACTATCTTTTTTGTCATAGTATGTCCATGAAAAGGCAGACGATTAATTCTGAATATTGATGCCACTTTCAACTGTTACAATATAGTCATTCTTTATTCTATCCATTCTCGTCTCACCACACGTCCATCTTAACATTTGCATCTTCGATCCATACAATACGGCAGGTCTGATCTATGAAACAATTGCCAACTGACCTCCATAACCCGTTGGCGGTGCCGAAGTATTGCAGTTACACTAGTTTTGTTGAACTTTTATGGCACCAACTACTCGGAACTACTGCCATATTCATAAGACAACTGGGACCGACGACTTAACGTGCTCTCCGAGGCACAATTTGCGCTTCTTCTACTTTCATATTTTTATACAAGTACCCCCTCCACCGCAAATTACTTTTCAGTACTAAATTCAAAAGAGCGTAATTCTTTTTTTATAACATTGGCATACAAGCACGCGGCCCAATTGATGGAAAGTGGTTTGTGGCCTATGAACGTTTGCCGACCTTATAGAGAAGAGGAGAGAAGAGGGGAGGGGAGAAGGATAAGATAGCATCTGTGTTGTCAGTGCAGAAGACAAAGAAGTATTTCTCGGTCTTCCCACTGACAATACAAAACCTTTCCAGTGAGCTCTGGCTATCCTACTCACCACCGGAAACCCAACACAAGGTTTTTATTAGCCGCAATATTCTGTAGGGCGGAGGTACTTCCCCAGTCGGACTGTTCCGTCCTATTATATAAACATTGAAATGGAATAAAAATTCTTCACAAGGTTTATGCAAACGGATTCAGTTTGCCTCCATTTACATAATATATGCATATCTCCCAAAAACACAGAATCATAAGATAAAACACATCTAATGAGAATGGAATCGATCGAGCCAACATTTGTTATCAACGATAACGTCACGGAGTAACTGGCAACTCGTGACGTCATCAATCATCCTGAAAACGTCATTAATATTAGAATATTTGTTCGGCAGGCTGAAGTTTGATCGTTACTAAGTCCTGTGAATGTAATCTTTATATGGGTACTTAGCTAAATGTTTGAAGGAATTCCAATTTTAATTTAATCATAATAATTGCTAAACCCACTTTTATGCTTTCGCATTGCATGATATATGGTTAGCGAAATCCGTGTCAGCTTGTAACCACAGCTAGTGCAACCTGGTCAAAACGTCAAGAAAATCAAAACGTAAATTATTGTAAATAAATAAATGATAAATATTCTAGGACAATCTACACAACACCACCTAGACTCTACATTCGCCACCGTTCCGTGCCTCTAGCACGAACCACTTCAATTCAACGTATCAAATTCAATAGCAAAATGTATAAAATTTTGAAAGTAAAAGTATCTTGCGTAAAAGGAACTAAATTTGGTGGCACGAATACTTTCGTAATAACCGTCTAACGTGTTACTCCGTTATCGTACCGAGGATTTGAAACATTATTATTACGAATTCGATAGTGGTTCGTGCTAGAGGCACTGACTAGCGATATTAGATTGTCAGACAAAGTTTGGATGACATGACATTCCGACAACTACTGTAACTTTCCACATACATTTTCGACCTTTCTATTGACAATGTAATCAATAGAAATGCATTTTGTATATACCCCAAGGCTTCTCATTGTACAAACAATTGTTTGCATGTAGGTACTAATTACCTTGTTTATACTGTAATTTCTTTTTTGGTGTACAATTTATCTATTTCTATTCATTTTAATAAAAAATACTTACATACAGCTGTTACAGTGAGATTAAATCTAAAAATAGGTACAAGAAGGCCAAAATATAATCCATCTATCTAATATCTTTCCAATATATCAAGAGCACGTTCAATATCATATAAAATCGCATTTAATAGTTCGATATCTCTGTAACAAACGGAAAAATAAAATCCATTTGTATCTGCCCGTTCGGAAGTGGATCGTTTTAGAACGAGTGAAGAAATCGTTCATTTATTTTCAACCCATCATGTGAGATGGGATGACCTATTTCGTTCTTCTTTCTGTAGAACGTGTAAACACATTTTCTGAGATAAACATTTTTAAAATCTAGCAATTGTTTTTGTGATCGGTACTTCATTTGGTTTATATGAGTACTTCTCTTATATTAAAAACCGTGGTAGTCTAGTGGTATGGGTAATGGACTGCTGAGCGAGGGCACAGGTTTTACTATGGCACACACCAATGACTTTTCGATGCTTTTTGAAGTTATGTGTGTATAAGTGTTTATAAGTGCCCGGTTAATGACAATAGGCTCGCCACCTATTACATTAAGACTTAAACATAAACTGGCAAATGTGAGTGCTAACACCTCTGCCTACCCCTTCGGGGATACAGGCGTGATATTATTAAAAAAAGTATGACAAAAGCCCCTTAGATACAAAAAAACACAGTGAACAGCAAAATGGTATTAAAACATCTCTACCTTTTTTTCTACCATTGCGGTAGCAGATAAGCACACGGCCACCTGTTGGTAAGCGGTCACCGTGGCCACTTAACCCTTATGTAGGTATTAAAACATCTCTGCATACCATTTTGAATATAATAGACATCTAAAAAAACTCAAACCCTTCCTAGTGCCATTACTGACCGTGTGTTAAACGAAAGTAATCACACAGCAGACCATATTCTCTCAATAAGGGTTCAACCAACTGATAGGAAAAGACCCGATTATGTAAACGGTATATACATATAAATGGAATACCGATACACATAGCTTCCTTCATCGCTATTCAGAAGCGTCATTACTACACGTGTCAATACTTATCTGAGTAAACAAAAATATACCTTCTAACATTGAGCACAAGGTTGAAAATCCAGCTGGCAAGAATCTTTTAAGGCTATAAATGACTGCGAATTCTTTGGAAAGATAACGAATGACCTTTGTTAGAAAGTCTTTTGTATATTCAATCTTGTTCTTTTAAGGTGTCAAAGGAAAGCGTGCTAAGATATTTACTTGTAATTTTATTTTAGTTTTTCATGAGGACAGAGGTGTAGACACCCACATTTAGCTAACTATGATTTTCGGTCGTACGTAATAGAGGCGGATCCATTGCCGCCAATCGGGTACTTTGTACAAAAATGAGTATGGCGAAAATATTTGTAAAAAAAAATTTTTACCCCATTTCTTGCTATGCTGTGTAAAGCGCAAGGACATTAATTACGCGCTTAGCCGCACAAGCACTACCAATTAAGATCATGGAGAGTATACATTGGTATATTCCCATCCCTTTTGATAGAACTTATCTTGAGATCAAACAGTCGTCACCCAACCATCTTGAAAGGACTAGTCGGACTTTTGAGGGCTCCAACTACCCGTGACGACTGCCATAGATGTCCGTATGGCAACCGGGACCGACAGCTTAACGTACTCTCCGAGGCACGACCAGACCAGTGCAAATAGCCATATTCTTGTTTACAAATATTTGCACAGAGCGAGGATCGAACCTGCGCCTCCTACGTAGCAGTCGCGTTCACTACCGCCACGCCACAAATTCTGTCAGGAAAACAAACTAATATTGTTAATAATCTTTTAGACAGGATTCCTGAATAAGACGCAAAAATAAAATAAAATCTGGAGCAAAGGATACATTTTGTGGTCGAAACAAAATTCGTAAATCGAACGCCGAATACACTAAGAGATTTGCATCATACTAAAGCCAATTATTCAGTAATCATATAATCTAAACACTGCATCATATTAATTAAAACTAAACACACCCGTCATCGCCTATTCAACCCTAAAATGCCGCCTGTTCAGCAAAGCTCTGTTCGAACCTAATAAACCCTCAAAGCTTTGCCTAATGTGAATATATCGCGTACCTATTCGTAACACCTGACAGGTACCTCGGTTTCGACGTACGTTGGTACTGGTAACAACAAAAGTGGAAAGCTGATGTCGGTTGGCTCGACTTGTAAACAAGATTGATTGTGTATTTGGAGAGTGACATCAACTGAAAATTTATGTATGTTTCGAACTTGTACATCCTCATAGGCAGGAACATAGGCCTGTCTGATATTCTCCAAGGCGTTTCAAGTTGTTAGGGCTTGTGCGACTAAGCACGTAATTAATTACTATGCAATTTACACCGCATAGCAAGAAATGGAAAGCCGACCCCAACTGAGTTGGGAAAAAAAAAGGTTCAGGGAATGATGAGCAAGAAATGGTTCTTTTTTTTTTCAAATTTATTTAGCTGCAACATTTTCGGTTAGGATTTATTTTCGGCATACCCATTTTTTACAAAGTGCTTGATTGGCGACAATAGGCTCGCCTCCTATTACATCGAGCCGAAAATCATAGTTGGCGAAATGTGGGTGTTTAATACACCTTTGCCTACCCTTTTGGGGATTACGTATGTATGTATATATGTAGGCAGAGGTGTAATAACGTTTACATTTCGCCAACTATGATATTGGTCTCACGTTATAGGTGGCGAACCTATTGCCGTCAAACGAGTACTTTGTTATAGACTGTATGTTCACTGTTGGATAATGAACAATCCTATATTTCTGTATGGTGTTTTTAACATTTCAAGTTTGAGAAATTTCAGAACACTGAATTGTAATGTAGCCCAACCGATGGTTGTCATAGCAACCCTGATATGTTTACCAGTCAAGTGCACGGTATGCATACATACATACATAGTTACATTAATTTTGTACATAGGAAACCATGAAGGAAACATGATTGTATATCATAGTCTTTGGCAATTTGTCGTAGCATGAACTATAGGTACTTTATTGTTTGCAAATTTAATTGCACTTGTCAAATTCAGAGTCTGCTCGAAAGACTTTTCACTTACTCGACTAACACTAATTTTAACTTCGATTTTCAAATTAAATCGTCGACTGATGTAACACATTTTCTTTATTCGCTATTTCGATATCGACTTTTGTCGACGTATGTACTTCTTCAACACTTTGGTCTTTTCCTAAAGCGAGTACCGAAGGCGCCGATACACTCACTCGATTAAACTTAAAGCCACATGTATTTCCCTCGAGAAGTACAGTCTTGTACACATTCACATATCGCTGAGTTTTGCTCGAGTTGCCTGTCGAAAACTTCGGTGCGGTATTAAATTTTTATCACCTTTTCCAACACATTTTGCCTGTATAATATACTTCTAATCTTACAAGGTGTTGTAGAAATTTCCAAGCTGAAATATTTTCAGTTTTTCCCTTGAAGAAGCAAACGCAATTATAATCATCCTTGCGTTATACCATAACCTTGCGCGGTCCGCTTTCTTCCGTCTAAACGCGTCATTTACTATTATAGGTGGGCCGTGTGCATGTCTGCCGTCTAAGTGGTATAAAAAAAAACAAAAAACAACATTTTTTAATAAAATCTTCCTTTCACTAATAAGTTCAACGGTAATTTACCATGTTTGTTGATGGAGTACTGAGTAGGATCACGGTGTACTGACAACCGCTAAGCTAGGTTTTATTGTGCCAACCGTATCGGTCTACCCTCTTCTTCATTCGTTTATTACGCGCGCCACCACTACCACTGTCCGCGTTCTCACGCTATACTCGATATAATTTTTGAAGAAGTAACATCTTCCAAATACAACGATAGCACTAAATATCTTAATCGTTCAAATAGAACATAGATTGTAGGATTGTATTTTAGTTGGCAATACAATGGAATCCATTGTAATGCTACGTACATAGCCTCGGGACTGGTATCATTAGCAGAAATTGTCTTGAGTTAATGCCTTGTTTGTACTAGCACTTGTATTTTACGTGTTTGAACGACTTCTCGGGTATGTACTGTGCTATTAAAATAAAAGATAGTATTCAGAAGATGTATCATAAATATTGTGTTTATCGATGCACTGTGTGTCGGGTGGTCACGGTGGTTTGGGAGTTTCTATGTATAATATGTATGTATGTATTTACAAAAAAAGTGTCTAAATATGTTTATCCGCATTCTAGAACCCATAACACAAGCTAGTTAAACTATGCTTACCATAGGTCTAGGTGGCGTTGCGTAGATTGTCCTAGAATATTTATTTATTTATTTTATTCATTTATCGATAACTCTTATAAAAACGCGTAGCACCTCCTGCGTAGCAGTCGCGTTCGTGTTTCATAAACCTAATAATTTAACAGAAATAGCCTGGTGTCGAAAAGTTTATATTAAAATTCATTAGACATTTCGGTAACGCGATAATAAGGAGACTGTTATTCTATTTACACTAGTAATAATAGCTTTATGTTACACAAATTACATATTTAAACAGCAATACGTTTAGTTAGTCATGAATTTAATTGCCTCCCTCCCCGTATCCTTATTCGACAATTAATTAAAGGTAACAAAGCACCCTACCCGCATGACGGTAAGGGTCGAAGTCAATAAATAGTCTCACACCTGAGGTGCCAGTCCCAAGTTCCCGATTATATTCCTTTCAACAATGAGAGAGAAATTACCTACTATGAAACACATAACATTTGGTAAATAGTACTATTGGCGTTTTTATCTATGTACTAACTAACTGACCCGCGCAACTTTGTCTGCGTCATTCCGTTTTCGCATCATTTTTCACTTTTGCTCCGCACCAGTTGATTGTAGCATGATATACAAACCTTTCTCTCAATCACTATATCTACTAAAAATACCGCATCAAAATCCGGTGCGTAGTTTTGAAGATTTAAGCATACAAAGGGACTTAAGGACATAGGTACCTATATATGGACAAAGAACGCAACTTTGGTTTACACTATGTACTAATGTTTATTTCAATTATATATATCTGCGTTATATGGTTTGAGATACCCGACACTAACACACAAGTCGTGTAAGTCAGTTTGTGACCACCAGTAGTGTAACCTGACCGGGCTGCCGGCGCCTCCTTCTGCGAGCAAGTAATGCTCGAGAAGGAGACGGCGGAACGAGTTCGGAGAAGACTCCGGACCCGCACAGCCCGCGACGAGCGGAGGCGACTCGGACGTCGGAGGTCGCAGAATGACCTCTGTCCTCCATGAGCGCGGGCCTGGGGGTGACGGGTGGAGCCGCCTGTCACTCTAGCAGAAGCAGGCCGCGGCGGCGGCGCAAAATGCGCCTCCCCATACCCGGGGGCTAGTTGGGGACACCGTGGTCCCTACACCCGACGGGGGTCATCTCAAAGAGAGGGCCCCGGGTCTGCCGGGGTGCGAGGGATATGTTGGCTACAACCTCACCTCCGGCAACTGAAGACCCAAAGACGGCGTGCGTTTTAGTCGGTTCGAGTCCGACATAACCTTCCCAACCGGCTCCGGTGGGGGGTATCCGTGGGGATTTTCCGCACTATAAAAAAAAAAAAAGTAGTGTAACCTGACCGAAACGTTAAGTCAAAAGGAAAAATTATAATAATTGATTGATTGATAGAAAAGGGAAATTGAATAAGTATTGTATTTACCATTATGATCACGTTAATACCCGGGTATCACTAACTATATAATATGTAACGCGAAAGTTTTAAAGTGTGAATACCTGCGTTATATAGTGTAACACGTTAATTTGTTTTTAAATTATTTCGTTTTGATTTGTTTATTTTGTGTCGCATTTTCTTTTAGGTATATGTGTAATCGGTCCGAAATAAAATCAATTTTCTTTCTTTCTTTCTTCTTACTTTCTATTAATACATACACAGACCAGCGTACGTACGTACGTATGTTTAACTCAGAAATTACTACATTTTCAAGTATTTAGCTGTAAAATGAAATGTAAAATTAGCTATTAAATGTAACGTAGTTTGAGACTCGCCCGATCCTGCAGTTAGACTGTATATACAGTTTTACAGCATATATTACAAAAGTATGTATAAATTGTATTGGATACTAAATAAAAAAAAATAAAAATAAAAACGTCAGTCAGCAGTCTTGAACGATCTATTTGAAAAGTTATAAAAGAGTTCCTGAAGAAATCTCGGCAAAACACGTGTCGAGGTTTGTTCTTCGCAGTTGTGGAACGGAACATACAACATCTTTTCATTCATCATTCATCCTTGCAGAAGTTTTCTCTTCAAAAAATCTTAACAGACAAGTCAAACAGACAAAGAAGTGCTTCTATAAGGGTTAACAACACTTTTATTTTTTAGGTAAGGAACTCAAAGGCGCAAGGTGCAGGCACGGTTAAAAGCTAGCGACAATAAATATCTTCAAATATCCCATAAAATAAATCATTGAACATTTAATATCGAACCCAAATACCTATCTGACCATAAACCAAAAGTTTGTTTTAATTGAATTAAACACTTTCAGTAACGGCTTCCTCGGTTTATTGTGAATCAACTACTATGGGTAAGGGCGGACTTTGCTATGTGTTAAGTTTTGTAGATGCTTAACAAGTTCGGCAATGTTGCGCAACATGTACGATGTTGCCAGTAGTCGCGCAAAATGACAAGCGTCTTGTTGTTTGTTCGATGATTGATCATGCTTGGATAGTCAACCAACAACAATATCAGTTATCGCGACCAGATATAACCTTTTCTTATCGCGCGAAAGATCCCTACAGATACCCCCCGCCAGAACCCGTTGGGGAGGTTATGTCGGACTTGAACCGACTAAACTGAAATAACGTAAACTGAAATTTTGTCAACTAGTACTACGACCGATCCCCGTAAACCGCTATCTTGCTCATACTTTTTGATAACTGCTGATTGGTCGTTGAGTATATTAAGAGACAAAAAATTTAGCAACTTTCGTAGTATTTATTAGTATGAAATGAATGAACGTAAGTCCGTCATACTTTGTCGCTGTATGCTGGCAAAAAAGTTGCAATGCAAAGTCCGAGTTCGCCAAAACATCACCAATATGCATGTGAAAATACTTACTTCAAGTTCGGGAGCGATTAAAATAGTTTCAATGGCGATATAACACCATAATATCATGGGTGATATTGATTGGGTAACTTCACTAACGAAGATGGTCTGATAGAGGACATTTGATATGACGTTCTGATTATGGGGTGGGAATTAAGCCGTAATTTATGGGGTAGGCAGACTTGTTATTAATAATTATGATTTTCCCGTCTGTTTGTCCAGTGACCACGAAACCATATGGTTAAATAAAAGCATTAGGAAGTTTCTACAGGGCAGCATGAGTGTGATGCCTCTGGATTTGAAAACGTCTATAGGCCACGGTGACCACTTTCCATGAGGTGAGCTGTGTGCTTGTCTGCCCCCTAAGTGAAATAAAAAAATTGTAATATATCAATCACGTCCTGACTTTATTCTTTGGTTAGGTTTATTTTAACTAACTAGGGTGACTGTTGTGTGGGTCGGAAACTTGAATTGAAACCCTCGCTACAATAAAAGCCATACAAGGCATCCTCCATATAGACCAGCCCCGCAAAACCTTATACTATAGTAAATTAATACCCAAGGTTGCGTGCGGTTTTAGTCGGTTCAAGTTCGGCAAAACCACCCAAGTGATTATATAAAATCTTTTAAAAAATAAATCGCATTGCTCTTGTTCCATATCACATTTTCCTTTGCATTTCAAATCAGAATAAAGTGAAGATAAAATTCGAATTCGCAACAGCGACATACCGTACGATTACTCTGTTAAATTACAGTTAGAATTTCCTCAATACAAAGAATAAAAAATATTTTGGGAAACGTTTTATTTAAATTCCTTTGTGATTAAACCATTACAGTGAGCAAACGTACATAAATACGATTTCTTAATATATTTTCTCATAAAAATACAACCGTTTTAATAAAAATTGAGATTTATTTCGACGGCGATAGGTTCCATTTTTTGGTGAATCGGTGCGTGAATGTCGGTCTACGCCGTAGCCGCGTAGCTTGTAGCTGTAGATGTACGTAGCAAATGCTAAATTCGTAGCCTATTATTGTTATTTATTTATGTGACTTTGAATTATATTGTAAGACATAATAATTGTATTTTGTACATTAAATTATTTTGATGTACAATCTACAAAAGAGATATGGTATCTTTAAATACAACTTTTTATGAAAAATTATTTATACTGATATTAATGCGCCGAAGAGTTTGTTTGTTTGATAAAACATGCTAATCTCGGATACTAGGTACTGGTCTGAATTGAAAAAATCCTTTAGTGTTAGAAAACCCATTTATTGCGAAATATAACATCACGCTACTACTCAAGGGAGCGGAACAGTAATTATAAATTTCAACTAATACGACAGATTCATTATCATCATCATCATCATCATCGCAAATGCAAACTCAGAGCTGAGGGTCCACCTTCCTACTTTTCCTGCCCCTCTTACGACCTTGGACGTCCATGGTAGTAAGACCAATAGCAAGCATATCAGCCTCCAGGACTAATACCGTAGATTCTAACACATTATTTCATAATTAAGAGCCAAGAAAGCCAAAAGTATGTCACAGGTGAGGCCGGGACGGGCCAGCTAGTATGTAATAACTATAATATACTATTTCATATATCGTTATATGTCAAAGTGCAACCATATTTCCTTTGTCGACTGTACAATAGAAATATACTGAAGCCTTAGCACGAAATACTATCGAATTCGTAATGTAAAGGTATCGACAGAACGAAGAATTGCGATTGGCGGGCTACACACGCACACAGGTTCACAAGAGGCAGACTGCCAATCACAATGCTCCGTTCTCTCGAAACCTTTACATTACAAATTCGATAAGAGTTCATGCTGGAGCTATAAAATATAAATCGTAATATAAATCGTATAATTTAAAACCAAAACGAATACCAGTGTATTCGTTTTGGTTTTAAATTATACGATTTTTCTAAGTGACAGCCATTTTTTTTACTTTCAGCAGCTAAAGGAAAGTTAAACAGCAGGTTTAAAAGTTTCTAAAATGGTTTGACACCCTGGAGGGCCCAGGAGCTTTGTAGGAGTTTGGTATAATTCTAATATATCACTATACCAGAATGAAATACGAGCGCTTGAATTTCACGCTTCAACTTCAAGTATTGTTAGCACGCTCGGTTAGCCTCAACGCGCTTTAGCGGCTGGCAGGTATAACACAATTTTAAAAACGCATTAAATTCTTGTAGAGAATTTTCTCATATGGTTTTATAGGTTATATGAAAAAGATATTAGTTAAAGATTTCTGTGCTATCATACAGTGACGAGCATAGGGTTTTTTATTAGGGTATGCAGTCCCATTAAAATTTATATAGGTTTGGGTTTATCTGATGTAAGTAGGATATCCATAAAGTCTATTTTACTCTATATATACATAGAGACAAATAAAGTGTCAATTTGACTCTATGAAATGCAAGCCCATACTATTAATTTAATTCATCGTCTGCAGTGTGGTAGTTTAGTAGTTAAGAAGTCGGCCTTACGATCGAGAAGTCACAGGTTCGATTGGATATTACACTACCGAAGTGAACGCATCTATGACAGGCATTGAGCTTACTTGGAGGGGTTAGAGGGTATATTATATAGTAAGTTTGTTGCTAATATTCTTAAAAAAAAAAGAAAAATGTGAAGTTATCGTGTCAGTACATTAGACATTATCAAAAAAATATTGAGTTTTTATATATTTTTAAACAACTGTCTGTTTATCTATCTATTTCGCAAAGTTCGCTAGAACTACTGAACGTATTTTGATGTGATTTTGCTTGTTAGAACGGTCTTGGTCCGATTTAAATATTACGTACGAAAAAAGAGAAAAGTAAATAACTGATTTAAAGAAGAAGCTCAGAGGATGAAAGATCGATTATCTCAGATCAATTATAAAAATAAATATGGTCGTACGGACGCGACATACAAAATTTCTCAACGAAATGATAGAAATATTTCAAACGACTTCTAATATTTGACACAATAAGAAGGCAAAGCAAATAAATATTTGTAAGTGATGGTTTTTCTAGAAACCTTGCAAAAAATGAAATTCTCAGATAAAATTCATAAAGAATAAATGGTCGTCTAGACGGATACCAAAATAACTTACAAGAGTGTTGCTTAAATAATTCTAAGAAATTAGTCAAGTGTGAGTCGGAGTCGCATATGAAGGGTTCCGTACCATTGTGTAGACAATTATGGTAGCCACACACGCTATAATATCCTTGCGCAAATTTAAGCTTGCACAAATATATCGTGAGTTATAAGATACTTATGTTATTTCATTAACGTGTACTTGCATTTTGGCCTCCGCAATAATACTTGGATGTGAATGGCTACCATAACACTTCTAGTTATTGTAAGCAGCTCCCAAGCTAAATCTGATATTATTCCTGCAACCGTGCACAAAATTAATCAAGACTACATAAACTATATCTGAATCCAATTTCTTACAGATTCGCTTAGCAATTTTGGATTGGTTGAGTAACATACATCTATACATCCATTCAAAATCAAAATCAAAAATCATTTATTCTGTGTAGGATTAAACGTAACTTACGAAACGTCAACATTCACAATATTTTTAAATTAGTGAGCAAATGGACCACCATTTTTAAACGCGGTCCCGGCCTGAGAAGGCTTCGGCAAGAAACTCAGCAGGCTTTTCTTTTTTTTTGATCCATTTACAATCATTAATCAAATTTTCACAGTCATAAATTTATCGTTTCGTTGCCAACCGCAGACCACAGTTTTTAACAACCTCCGTGGCGAGGCGGTAATGAACATGACTGCTCGGATTCGATTCCCGCTCAGTGCAAATAGTTTTGCGCATGAATAATGTATAATGTGTAATAGTGTACTAGGTAATCTCGGAAGTAAGGAACTCTTTTTGGATTTTTTTCCTTTATAGAAACTCCAAATATAGGTCGCTCCATAGCCCGCAGGCCGAATTTTAATTTGTGAACTAATCTCACCGCCAGAGTCCTCAAAGTCATAGCAGAAAATTTATCTCTAAACTAGAAAGAAATAGTCTCATTATAAGAATGGACCAACGTGTTTGGAAACAAGCACATTTTATATTACAAGGTGGTTCTGTGCCAATTATTTCTTATTGTTAACCTGCTCTCTGAAATGTTAACTATACTGTTTGGACACGTGTCAAAATACATTTGACACGTGTCCAAACACATGTACACGAAGTTTAACAAGGCCTTAGACTGAATTCAACTGTAGAATAGCTAATATCGATAATGGAATATTATTTATTCGTGGAAAATAAAAGTTAGATGCCCAAAATAGAAAAAAATGTACCCCGTTTTTGTTTACACTAGATGAGTTGGCTACGTTCTCGTACGACCTCCGAATGTAGGCCTTCAAACAATAATCTTCTTTCGCGAGATGCAGGAACCTAATAAAGTACCATTTACATAAACCGCGAATGCGGATCAGACGTGAGTTTGTTTGTTCTAAGACTAATTTCTTTTACTTTATTTGGTGGATATGAGTGATGGATGGCAAACCAACTCGCGCTCGATCTACACCCACGCTTATGTGAATTAAGTTTAAATGAGTTATTGAATTTTGACACCTTCCTGTTTAGGATAACAAAGCCAGTATGCTAGTTCTGACCAGGGAAGACGCATTGTTACGTGTAACTTGATATAGAATATAAGATATACGTATGTATATATCCCTACCATAGATATCATGTATAGTATAAATAGACGCACAAACTACTTCATTACCGCGTTACCGAATTTAAAATGTAAGTGGCATATGTTTGCGACTATTTCACCTAACAACTAGAGACCTAAGAACGGCGTCCGGTCTGTTTGAGTCCGACATAACCTCTCTTACCGAATTAGTACTAATTTAGTTTCTAGATTTATTCTTCACGTTGATGGTGCTATCCGGTGTTATTTGACTAATAAATATTATGTTTATCTTATAGGAGCTTCGAATCTCAGATTTAATGAAGTAAACAATGACATTGTGTTTTTGTACGGCTGATAAATGATGGAAGAGATTGGCACGTTAAGAATTTGGGAGAAGTTAGATGAATGATACTTTATTAGTACACTAACTGTTGGACGCGTCTTCACCCGTGTGGAAATTTGAAACACATCATCATTCTCTGAACCTTTTCCCAACTCAGTGGACCCTAACTGGTTTTCCAGTCTAACTGTGATGCGGCTGAACTTTGATATTTTCCGTGAAGCGACTGTCATCTGACCTCCAGAACCAATGGTCCAATGACCAATGGCGAATTGAAACACAAAGGAACCTATTCTCGGAATAAGAAGTAACCTATGTTTCTTCCAACAAAAATATTATCAAAATTGATTCATTAGTTTCAGAGTTTATCGAATACATACGAACAAATATTTCATCTATATAATATTAGTATAGATTAAAGGTACGTTACTGTCTTTTACCCACTATATTTATTTATATTGTCCAATAAGTTAATCCTAGATCCGATAAAAGTACCCAAACCATTCTAGACATACAGGATGTTAGAGAAACGCTCGTGTACCTGGTGCACTGGTGTACATGGTGTATTCGGTGCTTTCAGGATCGGCAACCGTTCCCTAACACCCTATATAAATAAATAAAACAAATAAATATTCAATGACATTCTATTCGAAATGTGGGAAGGGTCGCCGCCAGATGGACGGTCGATATAGTCAAAGAAAGTCCTGGGTACCCTGTTTATGTTAAGGTCCCAATATAATAGGGGGCGAGCCTATTGCCATTAACCGGGCACTTGGGCAACCTGCGATAAATACACACATAACTTCGAAAAGCATCGAAAAGTCATTAGTGCGTGCCATGGTAAATGGCATCGAACTGATGCCGCACGCCGCGCCGAGCCGAAACCAATGCAATATTTGCACTAAGTGGGTACTGAAGTCACGACGCAGCAGTTGTACACTGTAACCCGACAAACTTTATCAATATACCATGATATTTGTATGCTTTTAGTACTAAACTATTTAAAACTGTTCTCAAAAGCTAGTTGTTTTCAAAGCTAATGAAATTCCACAAAGAATATTCCTCCTTTTGTTTTTACACGAATTCGCAAAAGCAAGAGTTCGCCAAAAGCATTTTTTGCTCTGTGATTAAGCTTAGTCGACATTCCGAACCTGGTTTAATCTAGACAGTATTTGTTGTGCTCTAATTGGAACCAGTAGTTGACACTGTCGAAACTGGGTTAGGTGTGTTACAATTGAGTTATTGAGGTGCAGATTGTCGTACTGTCATACGTTAGATTTCAGAGATAGGATGTTTCAGAATTCAATTCAATTCAATTCAATTCAAAAATCGTTATTCTGTATATCCCATAAACGGAACTTACAAAACGTCGATATCAACTATATTTTATAAATTAGTGAAATGGACTACCGGTTCGAAACGCGGCCTCGGTCTGAAAAGACTCCGGCAAGAAACTCAGCGGGCTCTTTTTTTGTCTATTTACAAACATTTACTTAATCTAGATACAGAACTTTGCTTGTTCAAGATTAACGTTTGAAGTCATGTTTCTACTCTACAATGATCTAAGGTGACTCAAAAACTAGAAACATTTTTCTGTATTATGTGAGTCGCAAACGAGCATATAAGAGAGATGGAATACGTCAAGTTATAAGCCATAAAGTTATTGTTATTAGAGTAACTAGAGCACTGCGTCCTCCTCCCTATCACCACACTTAAAATGACAAAAGAATTTAAATCATAGAAATTAATATTAGTAGCAAATAGGGCAAATATACCCACAAACTTGAATTTTAAGACACTGACAGAGGCAGTGTAGCCAAAAGATAGTCTTGATTTAAATTTTATACGTTATTGGTTACGAAAGTTGATTTTTACATAAATATTGGTTGTGTAGAAATTCTTATATGTATCAACTATTTGTAGGTATTCCATGGGATTTGTCATGTGACCACACATGTCCAAGCTTATGTGTTGTGGTTTATAACCGCATCGTTTCAAAACCGCGGCCATATTGTACCTACTATTGCTATGAGATAATGGAATCAGTGAGCTCATTGAAGGTAGGTATTAAATTTAGTTTTTTTTTAATATATATTATATTCGAGGAAACTTTATAACTTTATTTTACTAAAAATGGCGCTATTGTATCAGATTTAATTCTCGTAAAATAGACTTTAATATAGGGCCCTTAAAAAAAGGAATAAGAATGTTCTTACAAGCTAGGTAGCAAGAGTAAAACGCCCCTAGGCCCCCATACCAATTCTAAACCGTCGGTAGCTTAGCGATTAACGAGTCGGTCTTACGATCGAGAAGTCCCGGGTTCGAATCCTGACTATTATACTACCTACGTGAACCCACTCCTAACAGAAGCCATTGGGCTTAGCTGGAGGGGTTAGAGGGAATATTAGTAATTACGGTTGCTAATATTTTCAACAAAAAAAAATTATCAACCATTGTCAAACCACTGGGATTGCAAAAAATACCCTTGCATTTTAGACTGTACTCCTATTCAGTTGACGTTTAAAATTAAATGGCACCGTGTAGAGTAAATGAAACGATGTAATAAATGAACTCTTTTTCAAATAATTTTGAATTTTGAACGAATCTGAATAAAGCCGAAAATTCAATGCCAATTTTTATAATTTGATCAGTTTAACAATTGGTATAGTCGACGTCAGGGTTATTGCACACCTCCATAGACTACCGTAACCACTTTTCATCAAGAGAAACGTGTGCTTGTAAGCCACCTAACTGTTATAAAAAAGACATAAATATTATCAGCTATGCTTAGTCTGGCCATAAATACTGTTACAATTAAAAATAAGAAAGATATTTACATTTGAATTTGGAATCTGTCATTTTTATACGATTGTTCATTGTTTTCTAATTTTGGCGCCAATACATTGTACAATATTTTGCTATATTGAAATGGATTGGGGTGATAAAGAAAACCGAATCGCTGTGAATGCATTACACAAAGTTGGTATGGAGCCGAATGTAATTTTTAAAACTCTCCATACGCTTGGTATTAGTCAAATGTTTGTGTACCGGGCTATTAATAGGTACAATGAGACCTCCTCTGTTTGTGACAGAACAAGATCTGGCCGTCCACGTAGTGTTTGTACGAAAAAGATGGTCAAAGCAGTAAGGGAAAGAATTCGAAGAAATCCTGTCCGAAAGCAAAAGATTTTATCTCAGGAGATGAAGATAGCACCCAGAACCATGTCGCGCATTTTAAAAGATGACTTATGACTTGCAGCCTATAAGAGACGCACTGGTCATTTTTTAACTGATAATTTAAAAAATAATAGGGTGGTAAAATCGAAGCAACTACTGAAGCGGTACGCAAAGGGAGGTCACAGAAAATTTTTGTTTACGGATGAGAAAATCTAAGTATATAAGTTTCAACAACTGTATTTATATCATCCTCATTCCTCATGCTCAAAGATTGACAGTTGCAAATGCGGACTGGACCTTAGCTAGCTGTGCCAGTACGTAACGATTAATGATCACAGCGAAATTTGAAATTCAAATCAAAGCCCGTGGTCGTGTTAAAAGATTCAGAGCCACCCTGTTACTAGGGTTGACAGCTAGAGGGCCGCAATTCTAAGAATTTTAGGGACAGTGCGAAAATGTAGGAGACGTGGCGTTTTAATGGTAAAAGGTTGAAGAAGGTAATTGTAAAAGTGCTGCAGGTTGGATTTCCGGTTGGTTGGCTGAGTGGGGTAAGCAGAAATGTAATGTTTAATCATGTAATGTTAATTGTAACAACTGTGTGCCGTAACGTGCCGCTCTGTGCTGTGGCGGTAGTGAACGCAACTGCTACGCAAGAGGCGCGGGTTCGAGCCCCGCTCAGTGCAAATATTTGTATGCATGAATATGGCTATTTGCACGTGTCTGGTCGTACCTTGGTGAGCACGTCATGCCGTCGGTCCCGATTGCCGTGCAAACATCTATGGCATGGGTAGTTGGAGTTGTAGAATGGTTATGGGTAGTTAGAGCCCTCAAAAGTTCGACTAGCCTAAATACAGAATTTCGATAATTTGCTTGCAGCTCAACAGCTATTTTAGAGGTTATAACTTCGATTTTACTTCATTTTTTTACATTATTTAGTTTGGAAATATTTAGATGCATTTATTTATATTTTTGCATTATATTACAAGTTTCTTTGTTAAAATATGTTTCTAGATACATTTCAGTACTGTAGAGTCAACTTAGCAAGCACGGAGATAGGCAGTGTCCGTTAACCAAAATTTTTCTACAGATTATATACTTATCATTACTAAAAATCTCGGCAAAAAAAAAGTCTGATAACATTATAATGCTTAAAAATTGAACTCAAGTGTACTTGCGTTCAATAATCACACTCGATATTACAGCACCAAATAATCAAACCTACCGTTCTACAAATAAGATCAAAATTCCTGTAACTTTACTCTTCCAACAAAAACAATTCTGACAGCCCTATCACACCTTGTCCATAAAGGTTGAATAGGATATTCAGTCCTATGGTGGTTTCCGACAATCTTGACGTTTGCTTTGAAACAAAGCCCAAACGGATTATACAGGAAATACCTATAGTATATATCAACTGTATAAATGAAATTGGGGCAAGGGAGTTGGGAGCAAACTATTCCGTTTGTCTTCTTCAATGATACAAGAACTTGTAGAACTTATAATTACCATTTACAGGGTGTAAGGGGAACACTCACGAAGCCGAAGGCCCTTGTTAGTAAACTACACAACATACTGGCATAAAAAATGACGATTTAGATTTTTTTTATACCGTTTCGTGTATCGTGTAAGAAAAATTTCATGAAAAAAATATTAACTCGTCTTAAGGCACCATTTGTTTTTTTTTGCAGTGTCGTTTCTTTATGAAATTATTGTTTCATTTACCTTTACTGATACGATAGAGAGTAAATAATGCGAAAAAAATGCCGAGGGAAAAATTATTTGATCTACGCAAATTATTTTTCTCCGGTCGGTGTACTTTGAATCCCTCACTTCGCTCAGGACTCGCTTCGTTTTGCTTGTGATTCAAAGTAGCGCCCTTATCGTAAATATACTATTTTGTTCCCTCCTCAAAGGTAGGTGCCAGGTTTGATTCGGCCCAAAGGGTCCAACAGGGTCGAAGTGTCCGCGATAGCTCTAAAGCATGCACATTTATAATATAGATAACTGGGACATTAAGCACCTATACACCAGCTAATTGATGGATGAAGCTCTGACACGGGAATTTCTCTATTGTTACCATAAAATTTGTATAAATAATATCTAAAGGACGCCGGACTCAGAATAGAAAGTCTAGAACGTAACCACAACCTATGTTTCTGATAATGCTGTTGTAAATACACGCATAAAATACTCAAAGTATTTATAGAAATGGAGCATATTTTTTTTCGCAATATAGGCGATTAACAAATCGCTCACTCAAAAAATATTTTTTGAATAAAGAATCGTCCATTGGGACAGGATTATCCGCCCGTCGGACCGGACGTCTCTTCTGATTCGACAGCTCTTCATTCGAGAATAATCTTTTTGTGAATTGTTTTTTGTTCATAAAATACTACATTTTCAAGTAAACTCGGGAAGGGTCGAGTTAGGACTATGTAAGTATGTACCTAGATAATCTAAAACAAGGTCAGGTTACAAATACTGGCAACTATGCATAATATAAATATTTTATAAAATTTGATTTTTCTTTTCAATATTTGTTTTCTTTTTACAACTGAAATGAAATGAAATTTATTCGTAGGAGACACGGTGAAGATAAGATGTTACATGTTTAGTTTTAGATACAGCATATCTCGCCTTCATTAGGCATACGAATCTTTTATATAAATTAAATGATCGTTTAACCACTCACTATACTTAATATTTTAGTACATTAATGGCTCAAAAATTCCGACATCAAGTCAATTGGAGGGCATAATCAAAAATAAATGTTTAAAAATTATTGAAATATTGCTCTTTATTTCCTGTATCATGTCGTAGGAAGTTAAGGAAAATTTCAAATGCTTTTTACGGGTCCAGTAGTTCAGGTCAAAGCGTTTTCTCTGTAAGAGACTAGTCTCGGGTTCAAGTCCCGTATAGGAATTCCCTTTTTCCAATTTTAAATCGATTTTAAAAAGTTAGTCATCATATGAAACTTTGCAATCTTGTAATTTTTGGTAGTGACTATAATTGATCATCATCATCTAAGCTTTGTGTCTCGATCGCATCCGAGGCCTAACTGTTTTATTTTAAAAAATGCTAAATCCTCACGAATTCCTCGTTCACCGGTGCCATGGTGGTTACCATGTCCCATGGGCAAATGTAACACCAGAGGAATACCTAACACTCGTGCCGCAACCCCTGTAAGAACAGAGACATTCTGTGCCATCAGCGCAAAAGATGCAGGATAACTGAAGCTGGACCATGTTGCTACCATTTAAAAAGTATTATAAAAAATAAAATACTTATGCCAAAGTCAGACTTCTTAGAGATTTGCCATCATCATCATAATTAAAAACTATAGCTAAATATTACTTATCTTCACGCGCGTTCTCGTAACCATTTTTAACATGAAAACATTCCGTGACACTTATGAAGTAAGTAACACAGTTGAACCATTCTCAAGTTTCACTCTTATTTACAAAAGAGTTATTTTATATACAAGAAAATAAATTATTATTACATTTCTAATTACTCACATGATTCCTCAATAAGGTTTTCCTGCTGGCTCTCCACACAGTACTGCAAGAGAATGCTGAAAAGCACCCCGGAGATCACGTGTGACCTCGAGAACGCCATAGTCACAAACACTACCGGTATTTATCGATATCACACACTTTTCTAACACACATCACTAGCACTTTTGTACACTGATACACTTAATTTGTTTTTAAGATCCATGGAGTGCCTGTAACAAAACAAATTATATGTTAATAAATTTAATATTATTGAAAAAAAATATAATCGGAATTATACAAAAACAATTTTAAATAATAAAATATTTTTTTAATTAACATGTTTTAAAAACTACAAAAAAGTCAATACCTGAAAATTTATAACCTTTTATTAAACAAACTAATATCTATCAAATCAACACTGTATCCATTCAAATGCGGTATCCATTAAAAGTGGCAGATTAATAAGTGTGTAAACAAACTAAAAGATTTATGTTTACATTTGAGCTTTTTCGTTCCAATTTCAAATTGTGTTTGTAAACAAAGTATCGGAACACGCGTAAGCTTTGACGCAGCGACGCGGCGCGGGCGCTGCGGATCAGAGATGAATCGGGAATGACGAACGCAAGCGGTGGGCGGATCACTTCCCGCTACCTGCTCTGATATAGTTAAATACTACAATGTGCATGGACCCTTTGTGATGTAAAATACCTACCACTCATGTTAATAATCGTACGAGTATGTAAGTCTCTTTACTAAGGACGTACTGGTAAATTTTAATGCTTTACCTTACGTCTTAACGTTGTTTTTTTAAGAATATTGTTATTTCCCTAATCCCCACGCCCTCTAATATTTATTCAATTATTTATTTATTGGAGGGGGGAGGAGATTAGGGCAATAACAATATTGAAAATTCCCTAACCTGATGACCTATTAAAAATTCTGAATACTATTTTTTTTATTCTTGTATGTCTATCTGTTTGTTCTGATATGTTTAGCTGTTGTTACAATGTACGTAAAAACAATTGAACGAATTTTGATATGGTTTTTTCTTAACAAGGTGAGAAGTAAACGACTGTAGCTGTATCATCATGCTATGGCTATGACAAAATATGATATTAATGTTGTAAAATGGTCCAAAGTATGTATGTAAATCAATGATGTTATAGTAAAAAAGAGGATGTAAATAGCTTTAGAAACAGAGATCAGCTCAATTAAAGGTGGATGGATTGTGTGAAAGAAGATAATAACAAAAAAAGGAGCGAGAAAATGATATCTGACAAGAATAGGTGAGGGTAGAATGATATGTTGCGCCGATCCATTAATTGAGACTTCTTTGTTAGTCAAGTCTTGATCAGACTTAAAATCGGAGACCAAAAGTCTTGATGACTAAATCATAATATGCAGGCGAAGCCGCGGTCATCGGCTAGCAAGTATAACAATATAATAGCTACTGTTTTAAATTAAATAACTTTACGGCTCAACAATGCCGTTTACATCCAGTTTCAGTCACGCAAACATTATACCAGAACTAACTTTAGAAAAGCTGCCAATTTTCAACTAAAATTACAGCTAAAATACAGTAACGAACTATTCTAAAAGTATTATACTAGTTAAAAAAAATATTAAAATAGTTGTTTAAACAGCGAACTAATTTTGTACCGACCTTTTTGAGAGAGTTTAGTATGAACACATTATATACACTTTTTTCAAAAATCTATACTCTAAGACTAACTAACTATATTATACTATAAAAATTAAATAAGGAATCTTAAAAGTAATTTTGGACTAAATTTGTTTGGTAAACAGAATAACCATTTTAACCAACCAAAACAAGCTAGGTATTAAAATTTGTAAAAAGTTTACAGAATCGTGAATAAGTGTCTCAATTATTTATTGACTATTAGCTACCATATTATATTTACTTTTATGCTTAATCTCTAGCCTCTTTTTTACTACAACATCATTGATTTTAACCCATTTCGGAAACTATAAATAATGAAAAATTATGGTTTCAATTTAGTCAATAAACATATTATTTTGCATTGCATATTATATCATTAGAGACTAAGATATAAAGCACTAAGTATTATTGGAAAGAACAGTACGACCTTCTATTGAGTATGTCTTCACTCTGACCCTGTTCTACTGTGCGGTACAATATCGAGTTCTATTCGTATCTGAACCTGAGGTTTATTCCATATAACAACCATAACAGACGTCTTTCTGAAACTACCGTCCATTTACCTTAAAACGTACAATTTGCCCATCCAACTGTAAAAACCACTGATTGAAGTTTTAATAAGAGAAGCGAATTAAGCCGTCACTGTGACATGCTGGTATTGTTGTTAATGACAGTGTATTCGATGTTATATTCGTCAACAGACGGGCAACTTTGTGTGGCGCAAACTTAATTTTTAAGTTTTGGACCTGTCTAAATAGTTATGAGCAAAGTATTTTTTTAAATATCCTGTGACAATCTACATAACGCTACCGCTAACGCTGGACCCATGGTAAGCACAGCTTAACTAGCTTATCTTATGGATTCTAGAATGCGGATTAACATACTTAGATACAGTTTATTTGTAAATACATACATTTTATACATAGAAACACTCAGAAAAATGCAAATATACACACACATATTTGCACTGAGCGTGAATCGAATCTAGCAACAAGTTACAAAGGCGGATGAATGTCAATGAAGTACTCAAATCTCGATCATTTACAGATCCTATACCTGTCTAAATACATGAAAAGATGTAGGTAATACGGATAGTTTTTGTTTTTGTATAAATACCCTATTGAATAACCTTTATTGTGACGTCTAAATATAAAGTTAGGTACCTTACTATGTTAAAGTATAAATTGGTAGGCGTGATAGATTTTCAATAAACTGTGCCTACCACAAAATACTCATGTTATGGGATAGTGTTAGTGATTATTTGTGACTTCGACTTCAAGAGTAGAGCCATTCAAATTTAACACCAAATTCTTAGGTTGGAACTCTCTTTAGTCGGAAGTACCATCAGTAACTGTCATAAACATATTCAAAATTCAACTTGTACCTTCAAACACCATTACCCGAATGCCAATTTACTGGCAACACAGACCATGGCAACTATAAATTGCTCGTCTGTAACGTCACATTGACGTTTAAAAATAAGTGTGACTACCAACCAAGTTATTGGCGACTATTTGTTCATTTACAGTGCCAGTTAATTTTAATTGGGTAGTCTGTATCGATATATATTGTTTCTACGTTAACGATAGTACGCTCTCATTTTCACATATAAGACGCATCAATATCGAATCTGTCATCAAAAAGTATTCTGCAACTCAAATATTGTGCGGTAGAACTAAAGTAGTGTTTATTAGTTTATTAAGGGAGGTAGGACATGACGGTAGGTATATCCCGTCCTAATTGAGCAGTGTGACCGGGAAGTACCTCCGCTTTACAGAATATCGCGGGTAATAATAACCTTGTGTTGTGTTTCCAGAGCTCACTGGAGAGTTTTTGACAGCATAGAGACTCTAAACGTTCGTTATAATTTGAATCTATGTAGTATCCGCATTATTGAAGCCATCAATCTTTCAACTAGCCTATTGTGGACCACTGCTGGACATAGGCTTCTCCCAACGTGCGCCACTGCCCTTGGTCCTCCCTCCTTCCGCAACCACCTTTTCTAAGTCATCAGTCCATCTGACTAGGGTGCGTCCTACCTTCTGTTTGCCTTCTCGCGGTCTCCACTCAAAGACTCGTTTGCTCCAGCGACCATTGGTCCATCGGCAGATGTGGCCAGTCTACTGCCACTTCAGTTATTCTTTTTGGTTATTCTAGAAGTCATAACTCAAGCCAAGCACGCTTATTTTGACCCTAGATAGCGCAACGCTATGTAGAATTTCGTAGAAAAATTATTATTATAGTATATTAGCCTTTATTTAATCTTTATCTTATTATGTTTATTAGCAACAAATAATTACAAGAAAATAATTCTATTAATTTTGTTGAATTTTTCTTTCAGTTACAAAAGTCAGCAACCCATTTTTTGTCGTGCGTAAAATCCCCACGGATACCACCTCTGCCAAACCCGGTGAAGGTCATTATGTCGGACTCGAACCGGGCAAAACGAACGCCGTCCATGGGTCCTTGATTGCCGGAAGTGAGATTATACTAGACATATCTCTCGCAAAAGGCAGCAACTCGAGAGCTCAAAATACCGTAACAAAATTTGAAAATTTATTGATCGATCACGTTTTAATTACTCTGACATCGTTGTATATGGCAACAATGTAACTTGATCTTTAAAGAAGCACCCTTCTCAAGTAGCTTACTAATTTAGAAGAACGATTCGCCTAAATGGTTTCCGAGGAATTAAGACGGTATTGTTTATTTAACAGTAGAATGTGTAAGATTCTTGGAAGACCTCATTATTGCCTCAGATCTCATTCCGGAGGGAATTTAATGATGTCCTTGAAATATAATAACAGATTTTGGTAGGTATTAAAACCGGGTTGTAAGTAAAACTGCGGTAGCCTAGTGGTATGGGTAATGGACTGCTGCAGCAGTGAGACGAGGTCTCGGGTTCGATCCCAGGTTTTACCCTGGCACACACCAATGACTTTTCGAAGTTGTGTGTGTATTTATCGCAGGTTTATAAGTGCCCGGTTAATAGCAATTGGCTCACCACATATCACATTGGGACCTAAATAAAAACTGGCAAAATGTGTGTTTTGTAATTTGGTACGAATTTTTACTTGAGGCTTCCTGAAAAAGACGGATAAGGAAGTAAACCTGTAAGGGTTTTGATTTTTCGTCTCAAATACGGATTTTTAAAACACACAACACATACTCACCAGTTGTGGGTCCGGGCAAATGTTCTTGGCTTGACCTTTCATTAATACTTCCTCAATCAGATCAAGATACGCACAATACCGACCCTTCTTCTGCTTGCCCATCCGCACTTGCTCATAAATCTTAATAAACCATCCTTATCTACTTTTACCAATCCTTATACAATATTATACATATACTCTGTGGCGTGGCGATAGTGAATGCGACTGCTACGCAGGAGGCGCGAGTTTAATTCCCGCTCAGTTCAAATATTTGTGTATATAAGTATGGCTATTTGCACTGGTCTGGACGTGCCTCGGAGTGCTCGTAACCCGTTGTCGGTCCCAGTTAGCATATGAACATCTATGGCAGACGTTACGATTAGTTGGAACCCTCAAAAGAGGACTAGTCTAACTACAGAACTTTGATATCACCAATTTGGTTGTGGAAGTCCAAGGGCAGTCGCTTCTCCAAAAAACTCCTTCCCCTCCCCTTCCTAGCCTCCCCACCCCTTCCCCTTTCCCTTCAGGGTGGGCAGCGCGTGTGTGACACCCTTAGTGTTGCACACGTCCATAGGCCATCAGGTGGGCCGTGTGCTTGTAGTATAAAAAAAAAAAAACGAAGTTCAGCCGCATCTTAGTTAGACTAGAAAGCGGACCCAAACTGAGTTGGGAATAGGCTCAGAGAATGATGATACAATATTACACAAGATTGCATCCATAGTACGTGGTTCACGTATGAACATCAAAGATCTCACTTACAGCCAACTGCAGTAATATATGATTTAGAACTTTTGCCCATTAAACTTGTCGAATTTTACCGTTTCATGTCATATGTTGATTTGTCATTTATTATTGTGACAAGGTTCCAAAGTGTATAGGTACATATTATTGCAGGTGACTGTACCTGTAAGAACCATCCTGTATTTGTCAGACAAAAGAGTCAGTCCATTACAAGTGGTTCCATCAGTCCCTTACTCCATATCCGTCAATGTGTGAACGACAATAGGTTCAATTCGAGTGACGTATTTGCTTCCAAATCACAATAGGGACCAGTTTTCGAAGACGTATGGTCTCAGCCATTGTAGTGCTGAATGGAAAAGAAAGTTTTTGATCGAATATGGTTCGGTTGAGGAATATTTTGATTTGAAAATGATACAGTTAAAACATGTTAGTGTTGATTTAAGTTAAACTAAACTCTGGATAGAGACTGGAAAAATATATGAATAACAAAAAATTCATCCGACGGGCAGTATCTTACAGTAGAAAATCTTTGACCTGATCTGAGCTAAAAGATTACTAAATGAAGGTAAACTTCCTTCCGATTTCTATTGGGGGTAAAATGACGTACTCTTAGAATTAACAAATACTATCATTATTTTAAGGGGTTGTAATATAACATATTTTTATATATTAATATATTTTTTCCAAGCGACTACTTTTAGGGGTTACAAACGTCCAGACGGTAACCACCAAACGCACGGTAACCATTTTCCAAATGATGGGTCGTGTGTTAGTCTACTACCTAAGTGTTATAAAACAAGAAGCAGAATTGATTCCAGATTACAAGTTTTGTAATCAAAATAAACAAAATCTCCGATCCACCATATTTTCAACTAAATGAAGCTTGAAGCGCTCGACGCTTCAACATAATAATATAATTATATAATTTGTATTGCAAACACAACTGTTTGTATCTAAAGGGTGTGATTTTAACCTTCCTAATGTTGATAACTTCGATAATATAAGATAATATTCCGGATCTTACAGTTGAAGGAAGTTGAGGAGCTTTAAGGTAAGGCCTATGCCAGACATATCACAGCTCAAAATTTAGACGTAGAGGATATATTCGTACAAATATTTATAATTAACGGATATTGTGTAAACTTAGTACATTAATTAAAAGATATAACCTTAAAATTCAATGCTTTATGGAACCATCGAAAATGCAATTAAAAATTAGGTAGTACCTAGTATGAGAAAAAGTGCTAAGGTGCCAAATTACCAAAAAGTACTAAATTCTATGAGAAGACAATTATAATTATGTATTTTGATTTTATATTTCTTTCACAAAGTTATCACACAGCACTTATATCAATGGAATGTATTTTTATGTGCCTTTTCCACATTCAATCAATATTATTCCACATTCTAGCAGCAAGTTTGTTAACACTACTAACGACCAGTAGTTTGTTTTTTATTCATACATAAGTACGATGTTTTTTTTTTAAATTTTAAGAATTTATTCAAGCCAGTTTCTTTGTGTTAGTTACAAAAGTCCTATCTGACTTAACATAATTAATTAGATTTTTTTATTTACGGTACGTCAATTTGACTTCACCCCGCTTGATGGTGAGCTGAAGGCAAAGTCTCAGAAATGAGGGTCACCATTACAAACACGTACAGTGTTACAATGGTGGGGTTCAGCTTGACGGCCTCATCATTCTGCTTTTCACGACCCGCTTAAACAACCCGGGCCTGTAGGAAGAAGGAAACACAAGAGTTGGCAAGGAATTCCAAGACTTAATTTACCAAACTAGACTCAATCCAAATCACGCTGTGAAAGTCTGGTGCCAGCCTTATAAAGGAAAGGTTCTTAATATTTTATGTTTATTATAATAGACTCAATATTGTGGTACGTGCTTCATAAGATCGGACCATCAATAGGGCTAAATGAGATGCTATGAACCGCAACATATTAAATGGTTTCCGGGTTTGGGTCCAACTTTTTTTTTTTTTTTTTTTTTTTTTATTTATTTATTTAAATGCACAAAACACATCACAATCATATACGTATTATATCTTAAATACAATGTTTAGATCTGGATCGTAACGTAAATAATATGTGCACACATAGAGAAACAGAAAGTAGCACTATATAAACTGATTTATAAATACTTAAGTTTAGATTTGGATGACTCCACCAGAGACAGAACCATCCAAACCCAGCACACTATGAAGGATGTCTTTTACAATTTTGATATATCTATTATAGTTGCAATCAAAAACATCAAGTGATTTATAGATTTTCGCCAAACCATTATATTGACGTGCCATTCTTGTTAATGGATTATAATAAGAAATATTGTTTTTATATATCAAAAGAGCAAATATGTTCGTATCATTAGCCCTACGGGCACTAAATTTAATATTTTTTATTATGCAAATAACTCATTTATTATGGTCAAAAGTTATACACAAATGTCAAACCAATTTCTTGCTAACATCTGCAACGAACCTACTAGTCTTCTAAAATTTGTCCCCTGTAATAATAATTGTAGATTCGTCTCTCATACAGATAGATAAATATTGGACTGCTGAGACAAGGTCTCGGGTTCGGTCCCAGGTTTTACCATGGCACACACCAATGACTTTTCGATGCTTTTCCAAGTATTTATCGCAGGTTTATAAGTGCCCGGTTAATGGCAATAGGCTCGCCACCTATTACATTGGGACCTAAAACATGAGTGCTAGCAACTCTGCCTACCCCTTCGGGGATATAGGCGTGAGTTTATGTTATGCTATGTTGTTTATTGTACAACAAATGACAATGTAAGCAGTACATTAATAAGTATAGTTGCATATACAATGGGCGGCCTTACTCACTGTTCGAGTTTCTCCTTAATTAAACATCCCTTCCGAAATCAATAATTAACTGGTCTCCTACTAACGGACCAATAATGGTACATAGGGTACCTATGCCACTTTTGTTACAGGGGATGAATTAAAATGGAATTATTAAGAAATACACACTTATATACATACATATGCTCACGCCCGTAATTTTCGAAGGGGTTGGCAGAGCTGTATTAAATAACCACATTTCGCCAACTATGATTTTGGTTCCACGATAGTGGGTGCTTCATAAAAAAATGTATGCCGAAAATAAATTCCTAATCAACGTGCCCGATTGGCGGCAATAGGCTCGCCCCCTATTACTTCAGACTAAAAACCATAGCTGGCAAAATGTGGGTGTTTAATACACCTCTGCCTACCCCTTCCGGGATTACGGGCGTGAGCATAATTACGTATATATATGTATCATGACCGAAATTTGCATGCCACATACTGCGGCTAAACATGTAGTGCTGTTACATTAAGAAGCTACCATATTTATAACCAAATAAATTCTTTCTTTCTTTCTTTCTTTCTTTCTAAAAACCACTAAGCTACTGGTGCTTACCAAAATTGTGATGCAGAAAGTTAATTTCCGTTTGTATAAGTTCAATTTTAGTCGCATCTGTGCTAGTTTTTCCAGAACAAGCCAGTATTGGCTGTATTTTCTCAGCAACCGTACTACAACTTCTTTGAAGCTATTCATAAAACATGAGTGAGAAACAGACTTGGTATCAGCTTTTTGGCACTCATACTGACTACGGAATAAATTGTTGTATGTTTGCAATATATTTTTATTAAATAAATAAAAATATATTGCAAACATACACGTCACGTCAAATTAACTTTACCCTGCCTGATGGTGAGCTAAAGGCAAAGTCGCAGGCAAGAGTGTCACCATTAAAACACATAGTGTTACATTGGTGGCACTAAGCTTGACAGCCTTATCAGATACCTTTTCACGCCCCGCTTAAAGGACCCATATACATATGCCCGCCCTATGCCCGCGGCTCCTCCCGCGTGGCTGTCGGTTATCACGACCTAAGCGCCATCTGTGCAACTTAAATTCTATATTACTAATCCTAGCTCTGGTCCTACTTAACCGATTGCAATCAAACAAACGTAAGATTTTAAGTTGGACCAAGCCCCTTCAAACAAAAAAAACCGCATCGAAATCCGTTCAGTAGTTACGTCCATTGCGGGCAAATATAAACTTTTCACAAATATATAATAGTATAATATGAGACGATGCTTACGCCTATTTACCTCTGGGATGGTTAAAGATGAATTAACACTCACATTTCACCAAACATTGTATTCACTCCCAGTAGATGGATAGATAGATAGATGGTGAGCCCATTGCCGTATTCCGGGTTCTATTATTGACTCACACCATGCATGTCAGGACGAGTCTGGGCTGTATATATCTGTATGATGTTATACAGCCCTATCACTTAGTCGTGTTGTACCTACCAGGTCACCGAAATTTCACTTCCACATTGTTTTTTTTTTTACGTTAATTTACCTTGATTGCAACCAGTAGCACTACAATGAACTTCTATCGAATTCGTAATGTAAAGGTTTCGCGAGAACGGAGCATTGTGTATGGCAGTCTGCCTCTTGTGAACCTGTGTGCGTGTGTAGCCCGCCAATCGCAATGCTCCGTTCTGTCGATGCCTTTAAATTACGAATTCGATAGTATTTCGTGCTAAGGCTACAGGAAGTTCAAAGGACAATAAAGTAGGTGGTCTTTTGAAAGCCGAGACCACATACGTGAGGTCATTTCATTACAAAATGGCCGTAAAGCATTATTGGTTATAATAAAACGTAAGAAAGCTGTATATTTAACTTTTATTACAATGTTTATTATGCACGTTATTACACTACGTGCTTATTAAGCCTAACATAATGATTAATGTTTTTATTAGTACCTACTCATGTACCTATCAACCAGCTTGAAAACCCCTTATAGCACCGACTTGGAGCCGCCTGCACTACATTTTTTTATCGTGCGAAAAATCGCCACGATTACCCCCCTCATCCCGCCGGAAAACGCACGCCATCTTTGGGTATTTAGTTGCCGGAGGTGAGGTAGTATCCAACATATCCCTCGCACCCCGGTAGACCTTGGGCCTTCTCTTCGAGAGGTGCTTAGTCCCGCGCTCATGGAGGACGGAGGTCATTCTGCGACCTCCGACGTCCGAGTCGCCTTCGCTAGTTCAAACAACTGGGAATTTACGAGATCATTAAAGGAATAAATATAGGCTCAGAATTTACGAAGAATTCGATTGGATGTTCGTCCATTTTGTGATTTATAATAACAGTATTAATGAACATACCTCTGATTTTATCGCCGCATACTATCATTTGGAGATTTAAGTTAGGCGTTTACAGCGTTTTTACAAATTCTACAGACTTTTAAAGCAACATTCTAGGACAATTTACACAACGTCACCTAGATCCATGGTAAGCATAGCGTAGCTCGCTTGTGTTATGGAATTTAGAATGATACATACATTATTATACATAGTAATACCCAGACCGATGCACACATTCATATCCATGCACACATAATATTTGCACTGAACGGGAATCGAACCTCCTGCGTAGTCACGTTCACTACCGCCAAGTCACAGTGATCGTAATGACTTTATGTGTGTTTTGGACCCCAGCTCGTACGTATATTGATGGACGAGGCTTTGGTGCAGACTATCCTCCCGAGGTTAAGAGGTCAGATGGAAGACGCCAAATACGAAATGTCGAGAGAAAGAATAGTCGAGCTTATTTCGAACTCATAAGGCGTGATATATATGATAGACCTTGTATCGGGAGAACAAGGTCGTGGGATAGGATTCACTATTTTAGGCAGACCGAACCGCAGGTAGAAGCTAGTTACTCATATTTTAGTGTAGAGAAAGACACAACTTCCATAAAATCTATAAGCACAGCGAAAATAGTCCTCTTGGGTGGACTTTTAGTTGGACGGAATAGAGTAAATGTCACAATATTTTGTCATTTCGTGGATAAGGGTCCCTCCCTAGAGGGAAAGGCTACTTTGGCAGACGGATTACAGTACTCCCAGTCTTATCATACATTATAAAGTAACTAAGTGGACACGCCTACTTGTTCCGAGAGAATATTCCTTGTTAGTGCGTAGTAAAACGTCTTTCCCCTAGCGCTTTCTTCTTTATTAATTCAATTCTGCTGAATCAGCAAATATAATTTAGTATCATTAGATTTTGTGATATACTGCCGGCTAAGCAATCCTAATTTTTCTTTCCTCCTTTGTCTATTTTATTCTTAAAGCCATTGTTTTTTATATCACGTAAGTGGCAGACAAGCCTGATGGCCAGTGGTCACCGTAACCTATATACATTGGCCACAAAATTCATGTTGTTTTTTTCTATACCACTTAGCTGGACAAGAAAGTGTTCTTGTCTGCCAATATGCTTTCCATCAGGTAGGGCGTGGCTTATCTTTCTACATTTATAAATCGTTAAACAACATATTTATTTTTTCTAAGTGGATTATGACATGAGACATGTATTATCTATCGCAGGTTTACAAGTGTCAGGTTAATGGCAATAGGCTCGCCACCTATTACATTGGGGCCTAAACATAAACTGTCGAAATGTGGATGGTGTGGGCCCAATAACCTATTACATCAAATCAATATCGCCAATATTTTGTTTTTTTTTATATCACTCAGGTGGCAAAGTAGAACGCCGCCCACCTGATGGGAAGTGGTTACCGTGGTCTACGTACGGTTGAAACACCAGAGGCGATACACTCGCGTTGCCAACCCTGTAGAAACCTTCTAATGCCCTTTTTGAAGAACTTCATATTGTAGTCACTTGGAAAAACTACAGCAAGGAGTTCATTTCACAGCCTGAGCATGTATAGGTTGAAGTTCCTTTCATACTGCACAGTGTGCACCGTTTTCGGTCGTAATATATGACGATGAATTCCCTGCCTTTGGTGAGCGAAGCGATGATAGAAAGTGTGCAATAACCTACTTATAAAAGCACCGTTTTATTTCTTAAACCTCGATTTAATTGAAATGAAGTGGGTTATGTGGTTCAAACACACAACAAAAACACATTCAGTGTGTATTCAATAAGCTTCAATCAAAAAAATGTATTACCATAATTTTTTGTGGCTCTTAAAAAAAGTGACTTAGACATAGTAGGATAGAGAAAGAGTGGAGAGGACGTAGTAAGCCTTCCCGAAGAGCGAAACCTATGCTCGGGCCCTCTCCGTGAGTAGCGGCGCTGCCGTGAAACAAATTACTACACCACTAAGGCAGATCAAAAATGCCGTCGATTCGACAGAAGACCACATTGTTTACTCTTTATCATATGTTATCCAAGTTCATGGTTGACCAAATGTAGGTATTAAACACCTCTACGTAATCTATCGAGAGATTTTTTTTCCATCACGACGACGGCCGGCTACGTGGGCCCCGCTATAAGGGCTAGTCGTAATCGCTTATAACTTGTAACACACCCAAAACCACGATTAGTCTCAGCACCGTTTGCTATTTGTTCTACTAATTACAAAACACTTTGAATTAATAATGAAAGGGCAGCGCCATAACTTTTGTGTTTTTCATTAATTAAACATAGTTTCAATTCGAGTTTGCGACTTTTAAGGGCTCTGAGGTTTCAACATTTAATTTTAATTTTTTTTACCGTTATTAATTATGTTAGGAACTTAAAAATTTACGACTCGACCTTTTGCAAAAAGTTACGACTCGGAGTTACGTAATTTATACCCTGAGTTATGTCATATAGTTACTGGAACACATGACCTCTAATTACAAGAGAAACAAGAGATAAGACATGACGTATCTCCTGTCCTAATTGAGCTGTCAGACTGGGGAAATATTTCCGATCTACCAAATAATAATAACCTTGTGTTCTGTTACCAGCGGTAAGTAGGGTAGCCAGAGCTCACTGGAGAGGATTTGTGTTGTCAGTGGACAGACCGAGAAACCCTTCTTTGTCTTCTGCACTGACACTTCTGTACAGATTTTTTATTTTTTATTTATGGCACGTCAATTTGACTTCACCTCACCTGATGTTAAGCTGAAGGCAAAGTCTCATGAAAGAGGAGATACTCTCTTAACTTTCTTCCCCCTTTCCTTTTACTTAACCCCTTCCCATTATATGTTCGGCAGCACGAATGTGTTGGTCTTGCAAACGTCCATAGGACACGGTAACCACGTTCCATCACGTAGGCAGCGTGCTTCTCTGCCATTTAAATGGTATAAAAAATAATAGAACTGTTATTTATTCTGTTAATTTATACATCTTGCGTTACGAAAATTTATTTTACAATTCAAAACATCAAATTTTAAAGAAATAACCGTCAGTACATCTTATATAAACTCTTGCTTCCTCAAAAGTTTCATTAACCTAATATTTACACAAAATATTCACACGAGTTATAACAAACCACTGAGTAGAACAACTTCTCATCCAACTGATCGTAGTGGTATTTCTGTATGAAGTTATATTACAATATTAATTATTGTAATGCGAGAACGAGAAACTTTTGCTTCTGGTTTGCTCAGTACTGTTCTGTTAAAAACCAGTACTTCATTTTATGTTAGTTTATGCTGTAGTTCGGAGTAGTTTGGCTCCTATGTGGCTTGTACAGTACGTAAGTATATGAATATTAAAGTCATGTTTAAAGGTACTTTATCAAGTAATGACTAATGGGGTCGCAAGACCAACCACCAATAAACTACGGCGAAAACTTTTATAATTAGTTTTATATCCATAAAAAAATATTCCATTGAACATTGAACTTTTTACACATAACATGTTATTCCATTGACAAGAGCCTTCAAAAGGATTGAACGAGGTTACCAAAATGAAATTCGCGAAATAGATAGCTCAGATTTGTCATTCAATATATTGGTGTAAACACGAGCAGACAGGCGGAATGGACACGTAAAAGCCGTAATAGAAATATCTTGTACTGTTATATATTTTGTGTATGTATATGTTATTATCATATATAAGTTAGAGGAGGTAGGACACGACGGTATATCCGTTCCAATCGAGCAGTCCGACTGGGGAAGTACCTCCACCCTACAGAATATCGCCGTTTAATAACCTTGTGTTGTGTTTTCGGTGGTGAGTAGGGTAGCCAGAGCTCACTAGAGAGGTTTTGTGTTGTCCGTGGGAAAACCAAAGGCATATCCTACATCTTTTGCGCTGACGACACAGAATGTCTCTGTACTTACAGGGGTTGCGGCACGAGTGTTATTCCTCTGGTGTTACACTCGCCCATAGGCCACGGTAACCACTTACCATCAGGTGGGTCGCGTGCTTGTCTGCGAACTAAGTTGTATAAAAATATATATATATATATATATATATATAACCTTGTAAGAAATTGCCACAGAGCTATAAGACCGCCAATGGTACATAATCATTACAACATACAATCACTTCACAAAACGATATTGGGATGTCTTAAACACGAAACGAACACGATTCTGGACATGACGTAACAAGAGCGCCAAATTTTTAATCCCTAAAGAATATCACATAACCTAAAATTCTAATTTAAGTTCATAATCGAAGTCACCTTCAAAAACACCGCCGGCATAACTTCAAAGCGTTTACAACGTGCTAAATTCTAACCGAAGGAGATTTATGTCATTCTATTAGCGAAAATCTTAAAAAATATCTAAGGGCCGAGCCGATTTCGCACAGTCACGGCCAAATTAACTTGCAGAGAGGTTAAAAAAAAGTTATTTGACATTATGGTCTTTGAAATGGCAATGTATAATCCGAGTTTACGCTGTTTCAAGCCACTGAGCCATAGCAAAGAGAAATGCAGTAGTAAAACTACTGCAAATAAATTCTTTTGAAGTTTTGTACTGAATAACTACTATCATACAACTAGACTTACTGGATCTATGTATTAAAAAAAATATTACCGTGAAAGATCACTACTTGACCAATAACAATGGGCGACTTTTTGTAGCTGATAATATTAATAGATGGTTAGATAACTTTGCTATAAAAAAAAGATTTTTACGACGTTCTATATCTTGAATCGAACAAGCTTGAATATTCTCGAAAATTTCAAACGTAATTCAGTCTCAACTGATTCTAAGAAAGTTATTTAAAACTCAATTTTAATAAAAAATAAGCAAATTGCCGAATGCGTGCATTTTTTGGTTAAATGCCTACACATAAGAATGACACGCCGAATCCACCTCCTTCACACTTCCTCTTGTTTTAGTATTCTGTGTTTCAAAAGGAACACGGTTCCTGTGTAGATACATGCCATTTTTCTAGATTTTGCGTCCAATTCCAAATTTGAAATTCAAAATTTATTCCTGCGCTCTCAAAAAAAAAGCAAGCGGACACATCATTTTTTTTCTAAACATCTTGTTTAGTCGTAGGCATACAAGTCATTCTATCAAGTTCTGTCACAAAACTGTTTTACTGTTCCATTACTGCTGTGAAACGAGTATTACGTCCGCTGTTCTGTTAATTCTTATACGAAATGAATTTTATATTTTTCGCCCTGTGTTGTAAATTCATGAGAGCGACCCTTTTGATTATATTATATGAGAATAGGCTGATTTAGTGCCACACTTTACGTTGAGGTTATAAAGATGGCAGTCATTACGGTGGAATTAAACTTGTTTTTTGACGGATAATCTCTAGAGATTTGGCGGTATTTTGAGGTTATGATGCTGTAAATATTTTTTGTGACGTTTTAGTGCAGTACATTCTAATGTTCTGATGACATACCTTAGTGCATTGTTAAAAGAAAATATTATAAATTCATGATGACAAGCACCCTGTAATATTTACCTCGAATATTCCTGTCTGTGGATTTGTTTCATTCCATTGTTTCTTGGGAATTCTCCCGAGAATAAAGTGAACTTCTCATTTTTATGGTGCTCTTGGTAAATTTAAATATATATCTTTTAAATTAAAGTTATGAGTAATAGATCAGTTTTTGCAATATTAATGCTCGAAGAAAAGCAGTGCATCGTCGTATTGCATTATTTTACTTTAGTCAGAAACAATGCATACAACGGTTTAGGTATCTATAATGCTATATGTAATTTTTTAGGTCGATTTTTATAACCTGCAAGTTTTTCCGTGAATTTGTCTTAGATATATTAGTTAAAAAAATAAAGTATCTACCTACTGTTTTTTATAAACAGTAGGTAGGTATTCTGATTGTAATGCTAAATAGCCTATATAGCCCGAGAGCCCACGACCAAAACCATGTCTCATAGCAATACGGCAAAAACCCTATAAAATCGTTAGATTGTATGATTCTGAACCCGACTAGGTGTGTAGTAACGGTCGAAAGTGTAGCAACTGCGTGGGAGGCCATTTCTGCTGTGTCAAAAAAAAAAGACAGTCGGTATTATAGCAATACGTCTGATAGTGAAAATGTACATAGATTTTATAATTGTATTACGAAAAAGTTTGTTTTCAGACATTTTGCGCGTAGCATATAGCCTGAGCGCATTTTTGAAAATGTCAACAAATTTAGCCGACTTGTATCATAGCAATACGGATAATTTTTTTTTTCAACTTTTCGTATTGCTGCCATGATTACCAAAAACCTGTTTTCAGACACTTTAAGTGTAGCATATACTCCCAAAAACGAAAATAACGTTTAACGTTTCGACGACGATTCCGAATCCGACAGCGATTGAATACGAGAATATTTTGTAACTTTGAATAAACCGTTTTTTTTTTCAACTTCATCCCAGTTTCCTTTTGTGCGATTTATTTCAGTTCTTCAAGTTCAATGTTACGGTTTCGGGTAAATTCTTTGTTAATTATCATCTAATAAATTCAGGGTCGCAACGTATTCATTGGTTTGTAACAGAAAATTCAAGATGCCTCAATACGATTTTTAAATGATATCTGAGTATCGCAAAGTTGTCTGAGAGAGAAGGTGCTACACTTAATTTGTCTGATATAAATTTTTTGCACATGTGGACAACTTATTTTATCATGTCCAACAATTTTCAGACATATTGCTATGATACCGATCGGTAAAATTTGTTAACATATTCAAAACGGTCTACAAATTTATTGCGTTCACATTTCCGTCTGAAAATTGTTTTGTTCGCATCAAATAAACAAAATTTACTAATAAAAAAGATTTTCAGACGTATTGCTATGAGACATTTTTTTTGTCTCATTTTTAATTTTATTAAGTGATTTTACGGGTTTGCGCTACACCACTAACGTCTGAAAAATATGTTTCCGGTATCTCAGAACTATTATTCAACTACAGTCTGCAAATCAGACATATTGCTATGATGCAGTTCGGTAAAATTCTTTGACATTTTTGAAAATTCGGTCAGATCAAACGCTACGCGGAAAATGTCTGATATTGGTATTTTCGAGTTCAGAATAATCGTATCTATCGATTTGATGCGGTTTTGGCCGTATTGCTATGAGACAAAAATTTTGGTCGTGGGCTCTCGTACTAATAAGGACGATGACATTTTTTATTGTACTGCTAAAGTGGAATGGATTGTAAACAAAAAAAAACACAGCACATAGCTCATACCACAGCTTGTGGGTGTGTCTGGGATGAAGTTCCTTCCTGAAGCGAGCTGTGCAATAATAGAATACAACAAAATCATGATATCAAAGTTTGCCATCCCCAAAAATCGAGACAGAACAAAACTGATCCACTAATTCGATGAAATGAATTCGTTAACCGCGTTTTACTCCAAGAGATCAAACATTTTATAAAGAAATAAATACACAAAACTGTAAAACAGTATCACATCAGTTGTATATAACCGCGGTAGCCTAGTGGTATTAGGTAGTAGTGGACTGCTGAGACGAGGTCTCGGGCTCGATCCCAGGTTTCACCATGGCACACACCAATGACTTTCCGATGTTTTTCGAAGTTATGTGTGTAATTATCGCAGGTTTATAAGTGCCCAGGTAATGGCAATAGGCTCGCCAACTAGTGCATTGGGACCTAAACATAAACTGGCGAACTGTGGGTGCTAGCACCTCTGTCTACCCCCTATAGGCGGGAGTTTATGTTATGTTCGGTTGTCAACTAAAATAAACGCAGCAATAATTTGAGTCGCTCTTTCGAAAATGAAAGGAAATTACTCCCTCAAGTTTATTTTAATTGCTTTAGTACGCATCGCGGAACGCGACCGCGGCCATTTTGATGTGGCTATGAGGCCTGATGGCAACGCCGATGTACTGAGGGCTGTTGTAACGTTATTAAAAAGGTTTTATGTTAAAAGCGTGCTACACATTCTCTGTTTCACCAACCGAATGAGGAATGTTTCGATAGCATAAACTCACGCCTATATCCCCGAAGGGGTAGGCAGAGGTGCTAGCACTCACATTTCGCCAGTTTATGTTTAGGTCCCAATGTAATAAGTGGCGTGCCTATTGCCAGTAACCAGGCACTTATAAACCTGCGATAAATACACACATAACTTCGAAAAGCATCGAAAACTCATTGGTGAGTGCCATGGTAAAACAGTACATAGAAACAGTATAAATCAAATCAAAAGGAGCGTGTAAGTAGAGCCTTTTTTCCGTGAGTACATTCCCACAGGAGCTGTCCCTTCATCGAAGTTGCGCAGATAGTTATGTCGGACACGAGCCGTATAAAACCGCACGGCCGTCTTGGTCCGTCAGTTGCTGAGGGTGAGGTAGCCTGGCATATCCCTCATGCCCCGGCTGACCTCGAAGCCCATTTCGGGTGTGGGACTACGGTGTCCACATCTATCCCGGATAGGAAGGAGCATGCATCATGCTGCCGCCGCGGTTTGACTGTTCTAGGGCTCCGAGCCGAAAGATTAGTTGCAACCGGGATCAACGTTGATGGTTTTTTTTCAATACTGGCATATAATACTTAACACAACTTAAACTTGCTATAATACTGGCATATGCCAATCGTTTTTCTTACTTTCATAATGGGTAGATAGTACACTAGTATCGAGGTGTCCCACAATCCTAATTTAGCCGACTTCCTTCTTGTCGCAAGATGCCTGATTAACTGATATACATAAAAAGAAATCCACTGGCTTCCCTTTTGAAAATGTTCACAGTTTGCCACTAGCCTTTACCAGTTTTAATGCCCTAAATAAATCAATCTATCGTTCATACTTCAAAGTACACGTGGTGTATCTACTCTTGACAAATGGCCGCCTCTTTATGACATGTTGCTGCCTCTTTTTGACAAATTGCTGCCTCTTTTTGACAAATTGCTGCCTCTTTTAACCTTAACCCGCGTATTTCCAGGCCTCATTTACACATATTTCATCAGACCTCTACGGTACGTGTTAATTACAGTACAATTCAGGAACCAGCACTAAACGTAATTAATGTTTCGAGTTTACCGTTCCAATTCACGCAATGATCGCCCTTGGGGTTGTGTCTGATCAAACTTTAACCTGTTCAGGGATTTATTGGAGACCTAGGGCTCTGAAATAGGTGATGTAAAGGTCTGAGGTTGGAATTCTAGGCTGTATATTATATATATACCTATTTGATGCTAAACAGCCATATCCCTTACTAACCGCATAAGTGATAGGGAGGTCCAAATTATACGCTGCCGGGAACCTCGAGGCATAGCACTATAAATTGGTGTTTCTTTAATCTTTCGCATCCTGTTGCAATAAAATGTACCTTTTTTGTTCCTTGCGCAAAATCCCCACGGATACCACCCCCATCAAAAGTCGGTGGAGGAGATTATGTCGGACTCGAACCGACTAAAACGCACGTCTATGAGTCTTTAATTGCCGGAGGTGATATTATACAAGACATATCTCTCACACCCAGGCAGACCCGGGGACATCTCTTTGAGATGACCTCCTTCCCCTAATGTGGTGTCCCCATCTTTTTTTTTTTACTTTATTTATTATCATACAAAATACTAATAATATTAAATGTAGCACACCAAAAACCACAAAGAGTTTGTGCGGATCTAGCCCCCGGATATGGGGAGGCGCACTTAGCGCCGCCGTCGCAGCCTGCTTCTGCCAAGGTGACAGACGGCTCCACCCGTCACCCCCAGGCCCGTGCTCATGGGTGACGGAGGTCATTCTGCGACCTCCGACGTCCGAGTCGCCTACAATAAAATGTACCTGGAACAGAAGGAGAGAAAATCTGTTATTGTTGTCTTGTCGCTTTCACACTAATGTGAATGGCGTTTCCATTTTAAACTTCGAAATTCAGTATGACAGTTTAAATGTGAATAACTAAGAAGATGGCATGGATAACTTTTGCTATTTAAGAGGAAACACTAAGGGCGAGAGAATTGAAAAATAGGTATTTGTAAAATATATTGCTGTCGCGCAGTGCCCGAACAACCGAGCTATCAATGTATGAGTGGGACTGTCAATGTGTGCGTGGTACGCCGCCCCCACGTCCCGCGCCCTCCTGTGCCTGTGCGCACTGCGCTCGCCACCAAGTCTTTCTTTCACCGTCCGGACGAATGCTCTAATCACTGAGCCAAGGAGTCGTTACAAGAAGCGTCGAATTTATCCAATATCTACCTCTTACGCGCTGTATAGCCAGCCTATATTTCATCAATGTGAAGACATTACCACCCTCACACGCAATGCAATGTCTTCGCAGATCTTTGACAATCGATGAAGATGAAATAATTGCTATTTATCCTATTACTTTTACTTTTTTGCATTCACAATTTCTTTGAACAGTGAACAAAAGTAAACGATCGTGGGTTCGAATTCCATCAGAGCTAGGTGTGAGACAGGTCGTTTTTTATCAATACTATTTCAATGATAAAAATTGCATTGTGAAATTTATTCACTCTTTACGTCCATTTTGCATAATAATAAGTAGTCTAGCTATTAGCTATTATAGTCTCACTAGTATCTAAGTATGCTAAGCCCAGTGTTTTTAATAAAATAATAAATAAATCTATTATTTCTACAGTGATGAAAACAAAGATAATTCAAGTATTTTATCGCAAATGCGTGAAGTGCTAATGGAGGTAGGACATGACGATATCTCCCGCCCTAATTGAGCAGTCCGACTGGGGAAGTACCTCCGCCCTGCAGAAAACCGCGGCTAATAATAGCCTTGTGTTGTGTTTCCGGCGGTAAGTAGGGTAGCCAGAGCTCACTGGGGAGGTTTTGTGCTGTCAGCGGGTAGACCAAAGGCTGACTTGTGCGGGCGTGAAATGTTGACGTGGTGGTCAGGGAGACCCGGTGAAACGGTTAACCGCTGGCCGCCCGCAGGCTGTACGGTGCCCGAACCTGGGGATTAGTGCCGGAGAAGGAGACCGGAGTGGACCCGGCTGCAGTACCCGGGAGGGGACCGGGGGCCCTTCCGCCCGCCGCGCCAGCCAGTCACATAACCCTAATATGTCAGCGGTGGCGCGAAGCCTTGCCTTTATCTCCTGTGCTGCCAGCACAGAGGCTCCCTTAACCTTCACCCTCCCCCCCCCCCCTCCCACTCCTTCACAAAAATGGTCAATCAATAAAGAGAAACGTTCCTCCAGCGGCTAACTCCACTATGCAAGTGGACTTTTGCAACATCAGGGGCCTACACTCTAACCTACACGAGGTCCACCACCATCTAGAAGCCGCGAAACCGACGTTGCTCTTTCTGACGGAGACTCAAATATCATGCCCTACCGATACGGGATAGCTAATGTACCCTGGCTACAAACTCGAGCACAATTTCTTGAGTAAAGCTGGGGCGTGCAAACATCCCTCGCTCTGAGGTGGAGGAAAGTCGCGAACAACTTGTGTCTGAAATCGAGACTACTCTCACCAGAGTATCCGACTGGGGACGACTAAACCTGGTTCAATTCAACCCCACTAAGACACAAGTATGTGCATTCACCGCTAAGAAAACCCCATTTATAGTGGCGCCCTATTTCCTGAACACACTGCTCACCATCTCCTCGAGTATCGGGATCCTTGGTGTCGATATCTCCAGCGATGTCCAGTTCCGCAGTCACTTGGAGGACAAGGTTAGGCTGGCATCAAAGAAACTAGGAGTGCTTCACGGGGCGAAGCAGTACTTCACTACGGAGCAAAGACTCCTTCTTTATAAGGCACAGATTCGGCCCCACATGGAGTACTGCTGTCACCTCATTGCCGGGGCGCCTGCATGCCAGCTTGACCCATTTGACTCGGTACAACGGCGGGCGCTGAGGATCGTCGACAATCCCATACTCTCAGGTGGTGTGGAACCTTTGAACATCAGGAGGAACTTCGCCTCACTGTGTGTGTTCTACCGCCTGTATAATGGCCTGTGTTCAGAAGAATTGTTTGACATGATGCCCATACCTACTTTTTATCATCGCACCGCTCGCCATAGGGAGGGAGTTCATCCTCACACACTACAAGTGCTTATCTGCCACCTAAGTGGTATAAAAAAAAAAAGCTTCCAAGAAAAATCGAGAATTATTTGAAGAAAATGCAAGCACATCTTCAGAGTCTGATTTTGATCTAACAATTTGTGATGCTGATGATAACAATAGTGGTGAAATCGTTCAGGATGACGATCGGTCTTGCACTACGTGCATCTAGCAGACTTTTGATTTAACTACAATTATTATTAGTGTAATTTTAATATATTGATAAAAAATTATCAAGAAAAAGTTCATCAGTTACTTATTACCTTTCAACAATAGAACAGCACAATAATCTGATAAATGCACTTCACGCAAAATATCGATATCGATGAACAACACTAAGATATCGATAAAATTATCGACTAAGCTTCACGTCACAAGAGTGTTTGTATATGTATTAGTCCGCGCGTCCCCAACCTCAACCCTTCCTCCGCAGAGTGCGATAGAGACAACTGCAGCTTGGACCGAAAATACCTATTAAAAGTGCGTGAAATCAACGGTTCGTACTCCCCTGATTTCTTCTCCAAAACTTAACCGATTCAGCTACTTCTATCATTAAAAAATAAAAAAAGGCTTTGGGCGTGTTCCTATGTTTTCCTTTTTTTTATAAAATCTATTTGAATTTGTTTACTGAATGTTTGAACACAGCGGAAAATCTGGCCAATTTTTCAGGTATTTGAAGGTTCATAACTCTATTAATAAATAATTTATGAAAAAAATCAAAACATAGGAACATGATAATAGTGGCCATAGATTTTTAGAAAAAAAAAAAAATTGCTCTACTAGTATTATCCAGGGAGAAAACAGGGGACTACGTTTGTATGGGAAATCAGCCCTAGTGTTTCCTCTTAAAGAATGATTTCCACTGTCAAATATGCGTTATGTCGAATAAAATGTTATGCATCTCAAAACTTAAGTCTAACTGATGTCTTGTTCTTCTAATCACGCATACCTCACGTCGAAAGGTGCGATTCAAAGTAGAAATTAAGTGAATCATAAATTCACGTATTTTAATTTATGGTATTGATGCTATACGGCATTCTATGGAGAGAGTTCTCTATAAAGATTAGGCCACACATACACAAAAGACACTTAAACCCCAAATTTATAGTTTCAAGCGAAAGTCATAAATAAAACATTAAATCAATACCATCATATTGTTATTCGATATTTAGTTAAAATTATCTTTGGATGACGCAAATGTCTTTGTGTTGAGAATGAATGTGGGGGGGAGTTAAAACACTTCTGTATATCCCTTCGAGGATTACAGACATGGGTAGGTACTCGTATGTAGTTAGGTATGTATGAATTGAATGTTTCAGGTTCGATTTTTAGAACTTAGATATCAACAAGCGCACGTGTTTCCTTCTTCCTACAGTCCAGGGTTCTTTAAACGGGGAGTGAAAAAGCATTTGACGAGGCCGTCAAGCTGAACGCCCAGTTTCGTTGACACCGTCCACTTTTTTTTATTTAGCTGATTCAGTTTTTATGTAAGTGATGCCACCTAACCTCCAATTCAAGAGGTAATAAATATGAGAAAAGTACGGCGTAAAATACAAACATTTATTATCTAACTAGCTGATGCCCACGGCTTCGCCCGCGTGGAATTTTGTTCCCGTTCCCGCAACCCTTGGGAACCTTTTCCCGGGATAAAAAGTAGCCTATGTGTTATTCCAGGTTCTAATCTACCCCTGTACCAAATTTCAACCAAATCAGTCCAGCCGTTTATGCGTGAAAGAGGAACAAACATCCATCCATACATCCATCCAAACAAACTTTCGCCTTTATAATATTAGTAGGATAGGTGTAAGGGAAATGCTCCCCAAGCCGTAGGCCTCTGATAGATAATTAGGATTTCGTAAACTTTTTTTATACCGTTTAACTATATTCACTCAGCATCATGAGTGAAATAATATGAATGAAATAATAATTAAAGAAAAACATCAACTCGCTTTATAGTTTTTTTTAATGCTTATGAAATTATTGTTTCATGTAGCTTAACTGACTCGATGGAGATTTAATAATAATAATTAATTTATAATGCTAATTAAACCGTACAAAAAATACTTATTTTGTGCCAATTTTAGTATACCCGGAGTAATAACATGTGGCTTCGGCTTCGAGAGTGTTTCCCTCCCAAATATACTCGAAGATATATATAATTAAAACGTATTATATAGCTTCGTATCATTGGAATTTGTTTGGTTTCTACCGAAATGTAATCAACTGTTCGGAATAAAAATTATTTGCTAGATTTGCGGCTTCTTCTGTAGCGACTCACAAGTTAGCTAACATGAAGAAATTATGGAATAGAAATCTTGTATAAGTTGTACCTCTTAGAAAACAAGCTTTTGAGAGAGATTTTGTGTTGTACGTGGGAAGACTGAGGGCTCAGTTGATACTACTATGTAATAGTGAGTATAAAACCTTGCTTTATTTTCTGCACTGATAGCACAGAAATTATCTTAACCTTTCCCCTTCCTCCCTTTGTTGCTGACCCTGGAGAGGAGTCTCCAGGGTCAGCAACACGAGTGTGACGCCCCTAGGTGTTTCAAACGTCCATAGGTCACATAACCACTTTCCATTAGGTAGACCGTGTGCTTGCCTGCCACTTATATGATATAACAAAGAAACTACGATTATATCACCGCGGTAGCCTAGTGGTATTAGTAACGGACTGCTGAGACGAGGTATCGGGTTCGATCCCAGGTTTTACCATGGCACACACCAATGACTTTTCGATGTTTTTCGAAGTTATGTGTGTATTTATCGCAGGTTTATAAGTGCCCGGTTAATGGCAATAGGCGCGCCACCTATTACATTGAGATCTAAATATAAACTGGCGCAATGTGAGTGCTAGCACCTCTACCTACCCCTTCGGGGATATAGGCGTGAGTTTATGTTAAGTTATGTTATATCAAATGAAATTGAACTACAACTATACCGTACGCCAATAAATTCAAAACACAATACAATATATTAAGGTCAGACATTTCGATGCGTAAATAAGCATAGGTATTAGTGTTGCCATATAAATTGTCTTGTAGTGTTGCCGCAAACGGTACTAACTCATAGTTTATAATGGCAATAGTATTTGTGAGGATTATTATGTACGGTTCGAGAAAGGTTTCGGTTTCCAAATAAATTTAATTGTGATACATTTGGTCTTTGTTAATTTGTACACGAATTTGATTCAAAAATACTATTTATACTGTTGATTGATGGCAATATGTGATTCAAAAAGGTTTTCATTTTTAAATTTTTTTTAATAATTTTACCTGTCAGGCAAAACAGGCATTCCGAACTTCTTCCATCTGCTCTATTCCCTTTTATAATTTGGAATATTGTGGCTTTTACGGGAGCGCCTAACATCTGAATCAGGAAAACACCCTGAACGAGTATCGTTTGTTCTGAACGAGGATGAGATTGGCTTCCCACTTAAATTTTGGATTCAAAACATCCTTAATTCAAAAAGGTCAAATTTAGAGTAAGTACGATCCTACCGGTCTCCTAAAATTCGTACCCTATGCCCACTCGTCCCCTCTATTGTTTGAGGGTCCCACTCATCGTGAATGTCTTGAAATAATATCTTATTCTGAAACAATAAAAACCAGAGAATCAATGTGAGAGTTTTCCTTATACCGCAGTCGCCATAACGAGCGCTCATAAATTCGTTTTCATTAGCAGGTAAATCATATGAATCATGATTCGATCAGAGTTACGTTTCGGCTCAGATTTTATGAATTTCTTTTTGAACTAAAGTGACATGAGCTATTAATGTAGTTATTTTGTTTTAGTCTTTACTGTTAAATAAGATAAAAATACTATTTAAAATGAAATCGCTGGTTATTCAACTATCCGTAATTTTTTATTTGGCTTTTAAAGAAATATACCCATACCCGGAAATTCAGATACCGCTGAGTTTCTTGCCGGAGTCTTCTCAGGCCGGGGTCGCGTTTCTAGACGGTGGTCCATTTGCCCACTAATTTATAATATATTATTGATATTAACGTTTTTTGAGAACCGTTTAGTAGTTTATACAGAATAAATTATTTTTGAATTTGAATTTTAATGAATTTTGAATTTTGAGAGAAACAATTTATTCCTATTCACCCCGCTTTACTGAATAGTCCAGTAATCACGTATTTTGTAAATATTAGTATCTAAACCGAAATTAGTCCAAATACCACGCTCACTGACACAGTAAAAGGTGCACTGCTCCTTTTTAAAAGTCGGTTAAAATCATACAATACACAATTCTTCCACATAAACTCTATGTATCATTAGTAACTTTTCTCAACTTCATAATTCAGATAAAAAAAATCAAATCTGGGAATCGAATCTCGGACATCGTTCTCACCGCTGCGCTGTAGCAGCAATCCGAGATGACAGTTATATTAATATATCAATATAAAATGACACACTAAAAAAACTAACCGAAATAATGTAAACTAGTTCCCAAACCCTAAACCATAAATAAACCTATTATATATTTTTATTAAGACATTTCGGGTTTATTGGGCGTGGGTGTATAAGATACACCTACAAACTTACAATAGAAATAAAATTGGCTTATCTCGGTAATAAAGATGTTTGTATGTATGTTTGTGCATAGCAAGAATTGATGGATCGAATTAGAGCGATAGTGGATACCACTAATAAATAAGTACAGTAGGTCAACTGCACGGAATACTAAATCTGAAGAGGTGGCACTAAAAGATGATTAAATTATGTCTACTGGATACTGAAGGTTACGGGTTCGATCCCAGACTTAACCATGGCACACACCAATGACTTTTCGATGATTTTCGAAGTTATGAGTGTATTTATCGCAGGTTTATAAGTGCCCGGTTAATGGCAATAGGCTCGCCACCTATTACATTGGGACCTAAACAGAAACTGACGAAATGTGCTAGCACCTCCGCACAACAGACCGGACTGCGTGTCATCAGTACCTGACGTTGAGTGTGGATTTATTCCCACAAGGTCGAGTCCCAGTATGTTGAGTTGCCGGTACGTCTACTTTGAAAATTCTCGCTTTTATTCCCATTCATCTCTTTTGTCTGGTGCCACTATTGGAAGGAACAACTTACGCGGCAGAACATTTAAGCTACGCTATCATGCAGCTAAATACGTTCATATTATTGCACTAACACATATAATCGTGATCGTGTCAGGATCGTGTGAGGTTAAATGTTACGTAAAGGTAGACCCAGGACGACTCTAACCGGGATGCCCATTCACCCTCGACTCATAAACTCTACTGATATACATAAACCTCAAAACAGTTTAGTTTATTCTTTCTACGTGTTTTAACCAGCACTTAGCACCTTGCTTTCTTAGCACCCAGTTCTTAATTTAACCTAATGGAGTTCAAATAACTCTTTTTCAAAGTTATTTAAAAGATGAAATTAAAGATTATGATAAATTAGTTCACTTTATTCTCACCTTAAAAGTTTGTATTAGATAAAGAACGTATGCCAAAGCGACTTATTGTTCAATTGTTCATACAACATTAATGAATATAGACTGTAGAATGAAACTGCAGACTAAATTTAGCTCAATTCAATTTGTTGAAACTAAGTGAGTTATGGTCTGTGTAATTCAATCAGTCTGACGCTAAGTATTGTTTGAAATAGTTTTAGTGTTTTAAGGTTTATTGGCTCAATATTTAAACCCTTTCAAGACAATTATAAGATTGGGAATTGCTAATCACTACATAGTATAAAACAAAGTTGCGTTCTCTGTCCCTATGACCTTAAGTCCATTTGTATGCTTAAATCTTTAAAACTACGCAACGGATTTTGATGCAGTTTTTTTAATAGATAGAGTGATTGAAGAGGAAGGTTTATATGTATATAGCATTATGTTACAACCAACTGGTGCGGAGCAGAAGTGAAAAATGCTGCAAAAACGGGGTGACGCAGACGAAGTTGCGCGGGTCAATAGTTTTTTATAAATATCAAAGACCCTTCATCTTCATCTATCAAAGATCTTGAATCTTCGATTCTTCGAGAACTTTGCTGTGTATGTGTGTATGTTTACCGGCAATAAAATGTTTTGTATTTTTTTTATATTTAGGTCGTCAAATTGACTGCACCACACCTGATGGTAAGCAGAGGCGCAGTCCAGAACATGGTGGCCACCGTTGCAGATGCTGTCTCTGCAACGGTGGGCCCTACCCTCACGGCCTCGACAATTAAGGGACAAAGTGTGCAAGTGACTTTCATATCTTTACACAAAATGTAGGTTCGTGTGAGAAAGTAACAGAGTATTTGAACCATAAAAAGGTTTCATAAGCCTCTCAACTTGTCAGATATTGCCGGCTGCCATAAAGTGCATATTAAAATTCTTTTTTTGACATTTTAAGTTCAGTACCATGGTAATGAGGAGACTGTTGCTATATATACGCTAGTAATAATAACTTTATAACTGAAACCTACTGGTTTATTATTTTCCCAACTGAAAACAGCAGAGAAATTGTATGATGACATTTCAAAACTGTGTTTTGTACGAAATTACGGCGAAAACAACGGGAGCTCTATGGCTGATGATTATAGCCACATCACGTTGATGTTTTATTTAATAATACTATTAACACTAGGTGCTGTATGAAACAGGAGTACATAATTATGAAAAGTTATGTCTTGGTGCTTTATAGCGGAGTGGATATAAAGTACAGCCTATGACAATTTTTTGACATTGAATAAAATAACATAAACTCACGCCTATATCCCCGAAGCGGTAGGCAGAGGTGCTATCACCCACATTTCGCCAGTTTATGTTTAGGTCCCAAAGTAAATGGTGGCGAGCCTATTGCCATTAACCGGGCACTTATAAGCCTGCGATGAATACACACATAACTTCGAAAAGCATCAGCATAGTCATCGGTGTGTGCCATGGTAAAACCTGGGATCGAACCCGAAACCTCGTCTCAGCAGTCCATTACCCATACCACTAGGCTACCGCTATATTATATATTAAAATAAACCGACAAATCATTGCAGTGTAATTATTCTGGTAATCTCGGGTCCTTTAAAGCAGGGCGTGAAAAAGCAACTGTCAAGGCCGCCAGGGGAAGGTCTGCTGGAGTGCAAGAGATATGTCTTATATTATCTCACCTCCAGCAACCGAGGACCATGCGTTTTAGTCGGTTCGAGGCGGACATAACCACTATCAACGGCTTTGGCAGGGGTGGTATTCATGGGGATTTTACGAATGATCAAAATCTAAAAAAGTGTGAAGACCACCGTTATCACAGCACCTAAAACGGCCCTATGCGTTGGACTGCACACCTGCTTGCCATCAAGCGAGGTGCGATTAATATGGCGACCTAAATATAAAAAAAGACTAATTTAATATGTTTCCATTTACAAATTTGCACAAAGCGGGATTATACCACTTTAAATCTAAAACTTTACTTCATTCAAAAATATAAATCTAACCTGCGACTCCTTAACAGAACTCAAATGTTCTACTGTCCACAAAGGTGATCAAAGATCTTCGTAGACTTTGAAATTACGATTATTTCTGCGTCCGACGAACAATAAATTAGCCTGAAGATTTTTCGCCATTATGATTTTACAAAAAAACTAATTTAACTTGACTTCAAGTCTACTGCAGAAGCCATTTGTATTTTGACAAGATGTAGAAAAACGACATCCTCTCGCCAAATACGTAATCCAAACTTAATATTAAATAATTCCACAATCTACAATATTCCTAGGACAAAGCATCAAAAACAATATCTCGCTATACATTATTCATGTTAATATAATATTAAAATGTCCTCTACATTTGCTAGTTCATATTCATTTGCAGTTGCCTTGCTTGCTTTACTTATACAACGGAAACACACGACACTAAATCATGTGCGGGAACGCTCGTATTTTCAGTATTTTTATACCACTTAAGTGGCAGACAAGAACACGGCTCATCTGATAGAAAGTGGTCATCGTGGCCTATGGACGTTTGCAACACCAAGAGCGCTACATTCGTGCTACCAATCCTGTAGAAACCTTCTAAACATTCTTATTTATTGTGAAAACAGCGATACAGTAGTTTATTTGATGAAATGTTTTCGACATTATGGATAGAATCACAGTTTTAAAAGTAGGTAGGTAATTAAAAGTAACGAAAATCAGATTAGGTGGGGTTTTTGAGACAAAACAGATACACGATGTAAATGCGGAACAACGCCGAAGACTATGACCCACCTGCTTACTTGCGCTACTTGCCCACACACATGTACAGCGGAGGAGCTCATGAGCGCCTCTGAGAACGCAATCAGGGTGGTTGCACACTGGGCTACTAAAATATGAAATGCCGTCGACTCGAAAGACCAAGGTAGGTAATTGATGAGGCCGTACACATACAAAATGTCAAAACTAAAAATATATTATAGGTTAGTTCAGTAAATTGGCCTGAGAAGACTCCGGCAGGAAACACAGTGGACTTTTCTTTTGTTATAATTACAAACATTTACTTAGCATAGATACAATAATTTGCTTGAGTAGCAAGTTGAGTGAACAGCCCATTTCCCAGCTTGTTTATCATCCAAATAATCTTGGATTTAATAATAGCCTTTTCGGCATAACTTTGCTTTAGATAACAACTTGTGCAAATTCTCGTGTACCTAAAGTACTCTTTTTGGGAATTATAGAGTATTATTATGTCCTGGATTAATACAGTTTTGGTTTGCTAGAAGCAGTGAAATCATGTTTAAGGCAATTTAAGATTTTGTCAAAATTAGAGACAATGTTATAAAAATAGGTAACAGAAAGAAATAGGTGAATAAACGAGAAGAGAGAACGAGAGATCCAATAGGCTTTTTTTTCAATATTTGTAATTGAAAAAAAAAGCCTATTGGATCTCTCGTTCGTCTCTCAAGCCACATACCAATATCACATTTAATAAATTGTGATGTTTAATTTAATTTTGAGACATATATATGGTAACTTTTTCAAATTAGGCGGAGTAATCTACAAGAATCAATAGTGTATTTATAATTTTCTCTTCAAGCTACAAATAATAACATAAATTAAGTTCATAGACATAAATCAATTCATATAAGTTGTCAATTTCTGTTAGCGGCATTTTCCCGCTGAATAGCCAATGCCAACCTCTGCCCCAGGCTCGAGGTGGAGTTTTGTCACTGGTTTTGTCCCTCAACTTGTGCCTCAATTCGCAAACTAAATTCTTGGCATCAGCACCCCAAAGGGTCAAAAAAATTGTTGCCCAAAATTTAGCTGCAACATTTTCGGTTAGGAATTCTTTTCGGCATACCCATTTTTTTTATAAAATGCCCAATTGGCGGCAATAGATTCACCCCCATTACATGGGACCGAAAATCATAGTTGACAAAATGTGAGTGTTTAATACACCTCTGCCTACCGCTTCGGAGATTACAGACGTGAGCATATGTATGTATGTTGTGCATTAACGTTCCGTTCCAATTTCATATTTCAATTCATAACTCATCCGTTTATTATAGTTCAGCTGTTCGACATAAGATCATAAACTTGGTGCAATATCCTTGAGCGAATATAACAAGTGCACAAGTTTTGGCAGTATTAAACAAATAAATTTCCCTGGAAATATTAAAACGCTTTAGCCTCTGAAGTGAGTTTTCCACAAACTTCCAGAATACCATTGAAGTATCACAAAGGCGAAGTATCGGATTCTTGTACAATATAAGTAAACATTTTTAAAGTACTTTCAGATAGAAACGCGATCTTCTGTAGTATCCGGTGTACAAACAACGCTCTCGTTTCGTTCATAAACTGTTGAATGCGAAAAAATTGAGGGATTTTAACAAGAACAATGGGATTATATTTCATAAGAAAGGACGTGTATCCATAAATAATGGGACATAAAAACATATACACCCGTTTGTATACTTATTTAATAGTCACATCCTGTAGTTTTTTTCTTTTATTTGGCACTTTTTTGACACTAGAACGGCCTGATGCTTTTTCACGTGCCACTTAAAGAACTCAAGACTGTAGGAAGAAAGAAATACGTGGGCTGATGAAGAATTCCAAATATCCAATACGTTAAGTTCCTTATTTAGTCAGAGTATGCACTCTGGAGAAAAGAAACTAGTCGCGGATAGTATTAACACGGCAATCCCTTTCATAATAAAAACCACGATAGGCCACATCTGGAGAAAGCTGTGGAGAAACCAAGAAAGTAGGTATATTATTATTTCACTGGTTCTATAAACCAGGAGAGAGCTGACACCAAAGTACAAGATAAATCGAACTAGGCAACGATGACCGCGTACTATGATTAAAATTGCAGTTATTCAAAACAGTACAGAACCTCTTAGCTACTGGAGAGATTTTGTTTTGCTATGTGTTTTTTACCGCCTGTATACCCAAAATTTCATGGATAATTTGAAACTAAAATTGTATGAAGTGATGCCACTACACAACTACTAGTCTTATAAACTACTGGATAATAGATCTACATGTTAATGTAATTAAGTTAAGGATACTACGAGTTCTTGCATGACTTGCCTCAGTTTTCATAAACAAGCAAGACATTCATCTACTTTATTTGCTATCTACTCTAATATAAAACTACTGGATAATAGATCTACATATTAATGTAATTAAGTTAAGGAGACTACTTGCATGACTTGCCTTATTTTTTATAAACAAACAAGACATCGATCTACTTTATTTGCTATCTATTTGGTAAAATTGGCTTAGGCTCTCAAAGGATTATAGATCTAAAGGTATCCAGGAATTTTTGGAGCCCACTGTCCAATGGTTTGTGTTCAGAAGAATTGTGGTACAGCTTTATTTGTCACCCTACTATGGTATTTTCCTAAAACAAGTTTCCTAACGCAATTTAAGTCTGTAAGTTTCCACTTGCACAAAGTCACTTGCATTTGTGATTGTCTTGAAGCGTTTTGTACTCGCAAGATATATGGCGGCACGCGGCGCCGCTTACATACGTAGTAGTTACATAAGTACTGTCGACACCGTATAATTTATTCCCTGAGTTCGCCTTAAATATAATACGCTAGCTTTCTTAGACGAAGGAGCTAATATTCATCTTTGAGTGTAAGAAAATACTATTCATCATTTTCTTTCAGTAGAACTGAATAGTTTTTTTTTTGTTTTCATCAGTTTATGTGTTCATTCCAATCAATCAACTAGCCTGTCAACTGTCTTCTGGTGGATATAGGATTCTTTCAATGTAGGGAGACTTTGGTCTACTGTTTTCACGACGGTCAGGTAGCTACAGGGCTTTATTTTCGAGTTTTCGTACACTTGCAGTGATACCGTTTGCGTATTTATCCGTTTGTGGTCTTACGACACCCTTCGATTGAGATGTGTTTTTTTTTTCGAGCTAATTGCTAATTGCTGTCTGATATTCTAAACAACGAGTGGAAAGTCAGCGTCAGTATCTTGTAAATTAATTAATCTGGTACACTGAAGAAATCTTTAGGGGGAGCAATATTGACACGATGCATACTCGCACATAAATAGCGTAGATGTCTATTGTATACAATGCAGAATGTTCCATTAAGAACTAAGCGGTTCAGTGACTATTTTCTCTTTATCATTAATAAAGTTTAGTAATTGTTTACCAGGTCACGTGTTTCCTTCTTTCCACAGTCCCGGATCCTGGAAGTGGGGCGTGAAAAAGCAACCAATGAGGTTATAAGCTATGTAGTGAAGACCCTCTTTCAAAAATGTTAATCCTAAGTCGCACCATGCCTTAAAAGATGACAGTATACGGCAAGACCAACAAAATTTCGCCAAGTTAGCGATGTCATAAGTTCATTATTCATAACAAAGACTTGCTGCAGCAATATTATGCTAAGTAAGCGCCAGACAAACTGACTTGCATTGCATCTGGTTAGTTTATTTAGTACGCTACTGTGTTAGGAGACTTTAAAAAGGGAGTATAAAAGGATAGAATGAAGATGACGGAAATTATGGATATTTGATGCGATACTCAGTTAGAAGACTTTAACAGCTGATGATGAGCGACTCGGGTGTCGGAGGTCACAGTATGACCTCCGTCCTCCATGAGCGCGGGCCTGGGGTTGACGGGTCGAGCAACCTGTAACCCTAGCAGAAGCAGGCCGCGGTGGCAGCGCAAAGTGCGTTTCCCCATATCAGAGTGCTAGATAGGGACAACATGGTTCCCACATTTGGGGAACGGAGGTCATCTCAAAGAGATGTCTCCGGGTCTGCCAAGGTGCGAGAGATATTTCTTTTATAATTTCACCCTCACCTCCGGCAATCGAAGACCCATAGACGGCATGGAACCGCCTGTCATCCTAGCAGAAGCAGGCCACGAAGTAGACTGGGACACCGTGGTCCCTACACCCGACGGGGGTCATCTTTTAAGAGACGGCCCCGGGTCTGCCGGGGTGCGAGGGATATGTTGACTACTATCTCGCCTCCGGCAACTAAAGACCATAAGATAGCGTGCGTTTTGGTCGGTTCGAGTCCAACATAATCTCCTCCACCGCCTTGGGGGAAGTGGTATCCGTGGGGATTTTGGGCACAATAAAAAAAAGTGTTCTGATGATATCTTCCAACTGGTCCCACTACTTTCTTACACTTCTTTTTAGGACCCAAAAAGTACAGGAGATATAGTAGCGGGAATATGAGTGAGAATAATACCAAACAGAAAACAAATTAAACCGTATATGTAACACGAGTAGGGTTAAGTCATTATTTCTCATGAGACATACAACGCTGTGGATTTACAAGCTCGATGTGTCAATAGTAGTTAACCCTGTAATTACGCATGGTCAAATATCTACCAACGTTGTCCATGTATTACGTATTCCCATGTAAACCACGGGGGTATTAGATCACCTTTACAGAAATATGTATGTATACATATGATTTCGGCATAAATCAAGATAAATTAGATACTTCATTTTCATAACATAACATATAACATAAACTCACGCCTATATCTCCGAAAGGGTAGACAGAGATGCTAGCACCCAAATTTTGCCAGTTTATGTTTAGGTCCCAATATAATAAGTAGCGAACCTATTGCCATTAACCGGGCACTTATGCGATAAATGCACGCATTGAAATTCATAGGTGTGTGCCATGGTTAAACCTGCGATCGAACCCGAGACCTCGTCTCAGCAGTCCATTACCCTTACCACTAGGCTCTTCATCATCACCATTTCAGTCATAGAACTTCCATTACTGAACATAAGTCCCCCACATTGGCCTCCAAATCGGTTGGAGATGGTCCCACCGGACTTAGGTCATGTCGTTGGTATATACATCATAATGATACATCAAGGTTCATGAGAGACAGTCTAATGACAGACTGACATACAGACAGTGGAGTCTTTGTTGATTTATTTTACATTACATTTTACAGAACAACCCCAATGCGATAGTTTAGATACACCTTTACAGATATTTAACAACACAAGACAATATAATAAGCAATAAGGTTAAATTTTTACGCTTGGTACGGAACCCTAACACAGAATCATAATCCTAGTATCAAATATCAACATCAGTGCCATTAAATCTTGGACTTCCTTACCAGCTCACGTGTTTCCTTCATCCTACAGACTCGGGTCCTCTAAACGAGACGTGAAAGAGCGTCTGATGAGGCCGTCAAGCTAAGCGCCACCATTGTTACACTAGACACATGTTTATAAAGGTGAGCATCTTTCCTAAGACTTTGTTTTCAACTTAACATCGGGGGAGGTAAAGTCAAATTACCATATCCTATAAAAAAAGGGATACGACACCCACACGGTCAGAAACGCTTCTATCAGCGATTCATTGCTACAAAGGCTTTGATTTCTGTATTAATATGATTTTATATACGTTCCAGCTTTTTTTTTCGTGCGAAAAATCCTCACGGATACCCCTCTTCTCCGTCAGAGGCGGTAGGAGAGGTTATGTCGAACTCGAACTGATCAAAACGCACGCCATCTTTGGGTCTGTTCTTTAGTCAACATATCCCTCGCACCCCGGCAGACCCGGGGCCGTCTCTTTCAAGATGACCCCCGTGGGGTGTAGGGACCACGGTGTCCCCATCTAGTCCGCGGCCTGCTTCTGCTAGGATGACAGGCGGCTCCATCCGTCACCCCCAAGCTCGCGCTCTTGGAGGACGGAGGTCATTCTGCAACCTCCGACGTCCGAAAGAACAATATACGTTCCAGCTGAAGATAGGTATACCCTGCGGCCTATTAACAACATAAGAGGTATCATTTGGGTATTACCAATTACCAGCAACGAAGCGTCACTAGTAGGAAAAGAGGAATGTAGGGCAAAACGAATGAAGGGTGGTAAAAGCGCCGGATTTCTCAAAAACAGTACTTTGTGCATTATATTGCTACTTTAAGTCTCTATAAAAGTCAAGCTGGCCCATTTATGCTCGGAAAATCATGGGTATGCCACCTGCTTCCCGTAAAAATACAGAATATAACGCTGCATAATAATTAAGTACATAAGTAATAAGGTATATGTGTTTGTGTGTTAAAAAAAAATAAAACCGTTTTTGGTTTTCTTTTCGTAAAGGATTTTTGAGAGAGACACCAAATGCTTTATGAAAATAAACCAAAAAATGTATGTGTATCCATGTATTCATCTGGATGCATGGATACATGGCCATCCATAGATAAATATAATGTATACACAATAGATAAATATATGTAAGTATAAACTTTTTTTTCAATCGTGCGAGGTATCCAAAGGCATTTTCTTTCAATGACAATTAGCAATTGGGATGCGGTTTGGAATGAAAGTAAAAAAGCTTTTCATTCAGAAATGAGATGTTGTCGTATGTGCAATATTCCGTAAGTGCGATAAACAAACCTCATCACGTGTTTCGCCTCTACACGAGGCATCTTCAGGAGCGCTATCAAGCGCATATACGCGCTGTAAACCGTGGGTGAGTGGTGAGTTTCCCTACCTCTCTCAATAAATATTTTTAGTAATGGATTTTCGTCATGTAACGCCTGCTTCTATATCGTATCTTAAAACATCCTCACCTAGGTATATATATTTGGTAAACATGACTTAAATTAGGTAAGCATCTCAACAAATAACTTCTATCGTTATAAGCAACATTATTTGACAAGTACACGTCCCAAAAATATTTTACCAAAACTCGTAGTCAAAACCTAGCACTGTTCATGACAGCCGTTGTGAGTAACAACAAAGAAATTCGACCTTATCTTTACACAATAGAACCCATATTTGTATCGATCATAAAAACCATAAAACGTTAAGTTAATAGTACAGTATTTTCCGCCCGTTTTCCTCTTAGGCAAGGAGTCAGACATTGTAATATCTAAAGAGCTGGTTGTTTGTCTCTCGAATAAATATTTTATTGTAGCCAAAAGTCGTTTGTTACGTGCCATGTAAAATATGTCGCGAATTTTGTACACTGCGATATATTCGGTCATTAAGGGAATGAGAACGTTATTCTGATAGTGCGCCATTATAAGCACTGTTGGTGCAAATTTAAAAAGAAATATGATGACGTCGCTAATGAATTGTGATAGTTATTTATTCTTTTATTGATTACGAGTTGACCCGCGCAACTTTGTCTGCGTCACCCCGTTTTTGCAACATTTTTCATTCCTGCTCCGCACCTGTTAGTAGTAGCATGATGTTATATACATATAAACCTTCCTCTTTAAACATTATATCTATTAAAAAAACTTCATCAAAATCCGTTACGTAGTTTAAAAGATTTAAGCATACAAAGGGACATAGGGACTGAGATCGCGACTTTGTTTTATACTTTGTAGTGATGAACACACATTTATTATTCAATTAATCGAATTAAATCGAATTAAATCAGCCTATCCCTATCCTCCGCCCTCCGCATACAGTAGGTCCTAGCCGCCTTTTTCAGGTCATCAGTCCATCTGGCTAGGGGGCGTCCTACCTTAACGTCTGGCCAGCGTTAAAATAGTAGGCCAAAGCTTCTCAACATTAGACCAGGCTTATATCCAGCTGTGGACTGGGATAGGCTAATTAGTTAATTGATTGATACTCTATAAAAATTAACACTACTAACATAACATAAACTCACGCCTATATCCCCGAAGGGGTAGGCAGAGATGTTAGCACCCACATTTCGCCAGTTCATATTTCAGTCCCAATGTAATAAGTGGCCAGCCTATTGCCATTAACCGGGCACTTATAAACCTGCGATAAATACACACATAATTTCGAAAAGCATTGAAAAGTCATTGGTGTGTGTCATGGTTAAACCTGGGATTAAACCCGAGACCTCGTCTCAGCAGTCCATTACCCATACAACTAGGCTACCTCGGTTATTAAAATACGATGACTAATTTTAATATCATTGCATAAGTATTTTTTCTGTATATACTCGTACATGGTGCGGCTAAATACATGCCTGGTGCAAGGAGAAGGCCACAAAAACTCGATTTAAATGTAAATGTGGCTTATCAAAGATAAATGGATATAAAGGGATATCAGAGATAAAGGGAATTTCTGGACTATTCAACAACTTCAGATTTCTAACGACAATTTTTTTTTGTCTTTTAATAAATGAGCATATTATGCAATGACACTGGGTACATTTAAGAGAAATGACAGGATACGAGTTCTCGCAACTAGCAAGCAAGTTTAAGAATACTTAATAAAGTAGAGAAAGCGATCTCTGCCTACCCTTGTACTTAATTTGCACTAAAATATACTTCCTTATTAACTTTATGGGCAAAACATGTGTACGTGTTTTATTTTGGCTCAATGTGCACTAAAACAGACAAAATGATATGAATCGGATTTTATTATTTGTGATATTATAGTGATATGATTTGTCTATATATTAACTATTTCTCCATATATATACAAAGAAAATGTTAATGACGCACGAATTATTTGCTAAAATATTTCTTTGAGAGTTGTGTACAATATAGACATTTTCTATGTTATTAACTTAATCATTCTTTGCTACCCTCATTTCCTTCATTGGTTTAATAAATCTTAATTTAATGATAACGACTGCCATCGCATTCATTCTCATTTCACTCAGGAAGTCGGACACAAGTTTGTTTTAAACAGCTTGTATAAAGGTAAATAGAAGATAATGATATACCTTTAGTCGGTACCTAATATAGTAGAATATATTTTAGTGTGTAGGTATATTATCTCCCTAACCTTGTTCCAATTACTTAGGGTCAGCGCAACATGACATTGTCCTCCATACATTCCTCTCAGATAACAGGAACTAAGGCGGTAGGACACGACTTTGAAGGAGGTAAGACACGACGTTATATTCGTCCCAATCGAGCAATCCGACTGGGGAAGTACCTCCACCCTACAGAATATCACCGTTTAAAAACCTTGTGTTGAGAGGTTGCGGTACGAGTGTTATTGCTCTGGTGTTACACTCAACCATAGGCCACAGTAACCACTTACCATCAGGTGGGCCGAGTGCTTGTCTGCGAACAAAGTTGTATAAAAAAATACATTTCCTCGGTCAAAGGATTTTTGCCATATGTTCTTTCATACAATCCATCCATCTTTTTTGGACCGACCTCTTTTCCTAAAACCCTATACATTCATACTTTGGACCTATTTTACAACATCATCTCTTCTCATAGTATGTCCATACTATGATAGACGTTCACTTCTCAATTTTACCATTTACTGGTGCCACTTTCAAACTTTCTGTAACATACTCATTACTTATTATATCCACACAATTTACTCTTAGTGTATAATAAAGATAAATAAATAGGTATTTACTACCTACACTGCTGGTTGATTTCAAAAGACATTTTGTTAGAGGACCATTCAGTGTTGTAGTTGAGTTGTAATGTGGTATTCAGGAGTGCTGTCTCCTAAACTATTATGTTACGTCATTTGCAGTACTACCCGACATTTGTATGTAAATGCGTGTCTATAGAATATACCCTTGCGTAAACTTTCACTAGTGTTGCGACAAGATACCAATCGATATCGATACTTTGATCAAATTTTGAAACTGTAGAAATTATAACATTTTTTTTTACCTACGTGAATGTTTTGCGTCTAAATTTGATTTATAGAATTAAATCATCATTATCAGCTTCATCTACAGACCAATATTACATACTGGTATAAAAACTAAGAAATGTATATAGAAATCTAATAGTATTGGGAATTGAAATAAAATAAAGAGCCCACTGCCAAAAAAGAATATCACTTAATCGAAGTTAAAATCATCTGCTACCAAATCCTGATTATTCACTCATTATATAACAAAATTCTCATGATGAATGGATTAAAGAAGCATCTGTATTCGTAACAAGACTAACTACGAAAATATAAAAAAAAATATTGCGAACTATATACCTAAAACACAATTTTATACTTCAAATTATTATTTTCTCAGAATAACAATAACGTTCATCGCCTAAAGTAATTACTAAAAAAATATGCTATACCTAGAAACAATATTAATTTAGCTCTGCCAAAGCAATTACAATTTCTAATTTGAAACAAATGATTTTATGAAAACGCCTGGTCTATTTACTTTTCATAAATTAATTACAATTTTTATTGTCACAGAAAAATTTCGTGGCCTCGTTTGATTTCTGTATTAATTGAAATAAATAAAGAGCTAGGTGCCTTACAAAGCCTTGCCAAAAATAGTATGTACCTATAAGAAGAAATTCTACTTAAAGTAAAAAATCTAGGACTAGGTACACGGATTGAATCTTACTAAGTAATATTTTACAAATTTGTTGTAGATGTTTGAATGTTTATATTATTATGTTTGTTACTCAATCACGTTCTAACCGCTGAACGGTTCTGGCTGATATATAAAAGATAGTCTGTCATGAGTTCCGGGAACGAGATCAAAACTACACGGGCAGAACTGCCTGTAAAATAAATGACAGTAATCCTGATAAATTGTGTACAGAGAAGATTGAAAGAGTAGTGAATCTAATCACGAATTAGTAAATATCAATAGTGACCTAATAAACTATACGAGTAGTTACGTATGTTTATAACAGTTTGATTTTTACACAACTATATTTAGACAATGCTGAAGATAGTGTGCATTAATATTATAAAGACTGAAGATAAATCGTATTTTAACCATCGTTTAAAAGGACTAAAATAAATATTTATTTACTACTGACTGCTTAAGTATTTTTCCATCTGATTAATAAAGATCCTAAACAAATTTATGATTGAATTACACGGTAATCTCGCACATGGTCACGCAAATTGTCTGTTTGAATAAGGAAAACTCGAAATAAAACTGTACCCCGTCTGACCAGCGTGGAAACAGTAGGCCATAGCCTCCCAATATTGGGAGAGGCCTATGTCCAATAGTGGACTACGATAAGATAATTGAATAATAACTATTATTGTACAATGGCAACTTAATATTATCATCGATATATCGATATCGATATAAGTCACATCACTAGAGAGTGACAAACGAATTACGTGGCAAAAGGCGGCGGTGGACACACGCCAAGCACACCCATAAAAAGGCACCCATAAAACAAAGATTCCCGAATTTCGCCATGAGATGGGACCACATTAATGCTGTTTATGTTCGGAGGCGGTAGCGTTATTTATCGTACAACCTAAACTAGAATATTTACGACCTAGTCTGTGTAAACGTGAAAATAAATCGATATCGATAGTGAAGTGTGCAGCCGAAAAAATACCATTTTAATTAATTATGAAATTAAGATTTTTTTATAAAATGTCACTCTCAATGCATTTAATCTTTTACTCATAAAATTAAGTGAACAGCCATTTTCCAAGCGTGTTTATTGTATAAATACTTTTGGATTTTATAATAGCCATTTTTGGCTTAAATTTCTTATAATTACATTTTATAATTCATTTATAGCTTTCATAAGCTTGTTAAAAACACTAGATGGGGACACCGTGGACCCCACAACCGAAGGGGTTATCTCTTTAAAGATGACCCTAGTTCAGCCAGGGTTGTGAGGAATATGTTACTCCCTATGCCTATACCTCCCGAATACACAAGACGGCGTGAGTTTTAGTCGATTTAAGTTCGACATAACCAGCTTTACCAGCTCCGGTGGGGGTGTGGTACGCTTGAGATTGCGTACGGAAAAAAAGTTACCAACAAATAAAATAATATTGCACTCTGTCTGTCCCAACAAACAGAATACCCCATAAAACTCACTTGAATAGAGCAATCAGACAATAAACATGCAAAGTTCTTGCACATACATATAAAGTACCGCAGCAACACTTGCTAGACACTAGGTACTTAAAAGGACACTCATCCGTATTTCCACACAACACTTACACATACACGGTCTACTAATGACGTCACGGGGGCGTGTTAAGTGCACTAGAGGGTCTGAGCGTCTGGGAAGCTGTAGAGATGTATAAAATGAGGTGACATATGCGGGTAGACGAAAATGTATTTTGTTTGTTGAATGTAAGGTAGACATGAAATAAAAGACAGACAGGCAGAAGGACAGCGGGGGTTTGGTAATAAGGTTGTGTTTTGTGAACAAATTATAAGCTTCACAGTTTGCAGCAGGTAATATAGGAATATTCTGCAGCTGTAATTTTTGAAAAGAAAGCCGCGGTCGCCTATTGGTATGGGTAATGCTGCAGAGACGAGGTCTCGGGTTCGATCCCAGGTTTTACCATGGCACACATCAATGACTTTTCGATGCTTTTCGAAGTTATGTGTGTATTTATTCCAGGTTTATAAGTTCCCGGTTATTGGCAATAGACTGGCGAAATGTGGGTGCTAGCACCTCTACCTACCCCTTCGGGGATATAGGCGTGAGTTTACAAAAAAATGAAAAAATACTTTTAGCTGAAAATACACCTATTTTTTTAATAAACCAACAATCGATGGCCAATGTTCAGCAGTGGATGTCCTATGGCTTAAATGATGATAAATGATGAAACCACCAATCGATATCCAAATTAAGTAGGTTTGACGGCCTCTGTGGTTAAGAGCATTCGATTGCTACGCCTGGTTCACGGTTGACTTCCCGATCAGTTCAAATATATGTATGCATGCATATAAGTATTTGATCTGGGGTTTTCTATCTGTAAATGAACGGATTAACAAAAAAAAAACTAGTACATTAATCCGCTTCATAGATCCCATAACACAACCCAGTTAAACTATGCTTGTCTGTGTTTGTATATCCTCTTTGTGCAATGTTAATCTATTTAACATGGTATTTTAATATATTTGACAATTATCTTGTTATAATGTACCTTAATTATCATTATTAAATATTATGATCAATTTAAATTCATGGAATTTATGTAATTAATGGATAATTAGATAATTATGCATTTTGTATTTAATTGACAGCGTATATGTAAGAGCTTCAGTGCAAACTGTTAACTTATATTACTAACTACGAGCACGCAACTTCGTCTGCGTCACACCGTTTTTGCAACATTTTCACTTCTGCTCCGCACCAGTTGGTTGTAGCATGATGTTATATACTATAAACCTTCCTCTTGAATCATTATATCTATTAAATAAAACAACTTTCCATCAAAACCGCATCAAAATCCGTTGCGAAGTATTAAAGATTTAAGCATACATAGGAATATAGGGACAGAGAAAGTGACTTTGTTTAATAACTATGCAGTGATAAATGAATATTTTTTTTTTAAACTCACGCCTGTATCCCCGAAAGGCAGAGGTGTTAGCACCCACATTTCACCAGTTTATGTTTTTAGGTCCCAATATAATAGGTGGCGAGCCTATTGCAATAAACCGGGCACTTATAAACCTGCGATATATGAATAAATATGCTTACTTTAGGTCTTCGCGTCCTCCATGTGTGCACGTACGAAACACATTCAATTTTTAAAGTGAGTTTTAAGTCTCAAATCACAACACGAACCAACAAAACGCAACATTGTATCACACTCACCATTAACGTTAAGCACTGGTAATGAAAAGGAATGAAAACGAAATGTACAAAAAACCTTCATTCATGTTATGTGCTAATCAAGTACAGAAACGAAGCAATTTATTCCAAAAACCCTCGGGACAGCGCCGGTGATACATTATTTTTTGTTCGAGTTCGTTAATCTAACTGTATCCAATTATGTCGTCAAAAAACAAAAATTAAAAGTGCAGCCAAGTTTGAAGAAAAGTAATTTCATTTATATTATTTTACAATATTATACAATGTTAAGTTATCCAAAGTATGAATTTAGGCAGCGTTAGGAGCAGAGGTCGGCCCAAAAAAGATGGATAGTGCAAAAGAAGATATAGCAAAGATGGTGATGACTGAGGAATTGATATCCGATAGGAATGTATGGAGGAGATTGACATGTTACGCTGACCCCAAGTGATTGGAACAAGGGCAGGGAGATGATGATATGCAATGTAAAGTCGATGGCGACGACTGAAAGGCTTTCACCACTTAAATAGTATTTTTGAATGATCGCAATCGGCTTAGTAGGTATAATAGGAGATATGACCAAAAAATGCGACATTTTGACATGGTACTAAATATAGCTATAGGCTAAATATAAATATAAAAATGTTAGTACCTACCTACCTACATCTGTGCCTATCCTTTTATAGATACACAGGCGAAAGTATGTTCGACTTCCGTGCCAAGACAAGATTTTCAATTTATTTACAATCTTTGAATTACTATTGTGCAATATCGCACGCACCCATTTTTTCCGCTATTTAGACAATTTTCTGTAAGGAAAAATATTTTGTTCTCCGAAAACGGGATAAAATATTATGTACGATCCCCAGAATTCTATCGCAAGGGCATAAAATGATTTTCCCTTGAGATGGCAAAAACGCCTAAATAATGAACGTAAATAAATACTTCAAATAAATGTTATTTTCTTAAAAAAAAGGTGTTTGAACCGTATTATTAGAGGAAGGTAATTTCAGTTTTTCACTTCTGATAAGCATATTTCGGTTGATTCTTACATTAAAAAGAGTTTTTTGTTGCTTACTTTTTGTGTATTCCATTTGGAAAATGTGTTTTATGAACAAATAAGAATAATTCATTTACTTATAACCTTATACGCGTACATGTAGGAATTATGTGGTTAAAATATTATTACTTATTTTGTGATTTTTTGCTGGGTGAATATGAACTCATTTTTGCTTACCTTATATACCAAGAATACCCGCAATAAATATTTAACTAGGGTGTAAAACCAGGGTTTACGAAGGAGACGCTATAAAAATAAACCCTGTAAACTAATACATGGTCACTCCAAATTGTGTTTTATTTGGGATATTGCTTAGTACACTACCGTGCACCTTAGAATATTGACGTTATAAAAGTTTACAAAGCCTAAATAATGAACTTCATTTCAGTTGAGATAAGTATTATAAATAAATATTCTAAGATACTCAATGTAGCGTTATTTAGACATAGCGTAGCTAGCTCGCATTATGGGATCTAGGACTATAAAGATATGTACTTAAAAGATGTGATCACAAATTAAAGACTGCAATTAGAATTAAAGAATGAACAGCAGTTGACGGCTCATTAGCTAAGTATGTACATACTTACACTAACCTTAGTGTACTGTGCGTTAACCTTACTAACGCGGACTTGTCTTAACTGTTATTTATTGTGTGTTTATATATTTTTAATTATTTATAAGTCTTTATAATTTGAACGATAGGAACATAATGTGATTAATATTGTTTCAAGTCAATTTAATTTTTGTTGAAATATATTCTACTATTATGGTTCGGTTAGTCTTTTCTCTGCCGCACCATTAAGTCCTGGAATTCCTTGCCGGTGCACGTGTTTCCCTCTTCCTACAGTCCCGGGTTCTTTAAGCGGGGCGTGAAAAAGCATCTGATGAGGCCGTCAAGCTGAGCGCCACCATTGTAGCACTCAACGTGTTTGAATTGGTGACCCTTTTTCATGAGACTTTGCCTTCAGCTTAACATCAGGCGAGGTAAAGTCAAATTAACATGCCATAAAAAAATATACTGCTAAATACATTCCATTTATTTTTTTTTTTAAAACTTCTTCGATTCCTCATGAGAATGTTTCTCAATCAATACAAAACTAATACAATAAAATATATAATCTTACACACTCACTATTGTCATCATAACTATATGGTCCACATCACTCCTCTATGTTCAATGAGGGTACTCGTAAATTGCCGACTCATTCTATAGATTGGTTTGGAAACATACGGGCGTATAATGGAGATGATTAACTAAGTTTGTTACTTAATCACTCTATCCTTAAACATCACATAGGCCACTTTTTATCCCGGGAAGAAAATTTCAGGCAGGCAAAATCGAGTCTATCACCTGGTAATTTATATGTAAGAAAAGTATTTACGCATCATGGGTCTGCTCTCCTATGACGCTAAAATTTGGTTTATTTTAGACGTGAAAATACAGGTATTCCGGCTTCTAGATAAGGTTGGTTTGAATCTCAAGTCCCATATACACATCTGACCCATTCCCCTACAAGTAAGTTTGGAAGCAACCCCTTTAAGAGAATTATGATCTTCAAATTAAAAAAATCTAGTTTATATAAAAAAAAGATTCAAATCAATTTTATTACTTAGGCAAGTTCGACAAGAAGGCTACAGCTTCATTTTATCACTACATCGCTTGTCTAGGTAAGGAAGACATTCTCACATTGCGACCGGAAACGTGCGGTATAAATGAAACTTCACCCCATTTGACAGAATGTGACGTCCCTGTTATTGTAGTTCATAGGCGATGGTAACCAATTTCCACAGTGGTATGTCACCTAAGTGGTATAAATAATCGTTGAATATCATGCACAAAGATGAAAATTACGTATATCCTAAAAGTTAAAATTTTTGTGCGCAACTAACTCCCAATATAAATAGAGGTTTGTTGTTTTATTGTACAAGTTCAAAACCTATTAAATAAAACTTCAGGAAACCTAAACTTAAGAAGCATTCCCTGTGTTTTATGATTGTTGTAGAGCAATAAAACTTAACTTTTCTTTATCGTTCATAGTTAAACACCTTTCGCGTGACGGTACGAAATGTTCTCCCGTATATTTACATCCGGATAAAATCTCTGCGGTTCAGAACGCATTTTATTGAATTTCTGTTTTTGGCATACTCTTATCCCAAAGTCCTTACGGTATTTTGCCATAAGTAACTGCCTATATTAGATAGCTGGGTAGCCGGTTCAATCCCTAAGGTATAAAAAAGGATTGGGTAAAATGGAGTTTAGAGTTCATTAGACAAACAAAATGTATTCTACTACGGTAGAAAGGCAGCAATTTGAATGCGGATGTTTTGTTCTAAACGATTTCATAATTTTATGTATACCGTCAGTAATTTTGCGCATGTACAGTGTTCTTCAAAAGTTCCTGGATAACTTAAGATCTATAATCCTTTGACAGCCTTTGTAATTTAATCAAAATAACATAGATATTGTTTAATAAAATGACCTAAATCGATGTCTTGTTTCTTTATAAGAAAATAAGTAAACTCATGCAAGTAGTAGCCTAATGACATTAATAAGTAGATCTATTATCCAGTAGCTTCAAAGACTAGTTATAGTTGTGCAGTAACAACAGTTCATACAATTTATGTTTCGAATTGTTCAGGAACTTTTGTAGCCCACTATACCTGGCGTATTTTTAAAGCAATGGAGGTATTTGAACATTAAATAAAGAGATAAAAAAATGTCTACAACAATTCCAAGAAATAAGTTTTTCAACTACATTAGAAAAACTATATCGCTATCCTTTACAAATCAGAAACAAAATGCCGATACAACAAAAGGATCCCTTTCTTCTTCCAGTAACTTCGACTATACCATAAAAGTTAAGTTCCTATAACATAATACAAAGTCACAATCCCCTTACCAATCTTGACGGATTTTTTTCTCCAAGATTCGGTACATAGTCATTAAGCGTAACAAAAACTAAAGTAGGCCGAACTTTACCGAACTTACCCGAAGTTTGTCGAACCGTGGTCCAACTGCTGAAGTTTGAGGCAAAAAACGACCGAATTCAGTATATGTACGATCTGATGCTGTAGAATGCAGGACACAAATAAAGATACAGTATTGGAAATTCACTCTCTCACATCTACTCTACTAATATGAAAGTTTGTGAAGATGTTAGTGTAGGAGGTGCGATTCCCGACAAATGAAAGATACGTTTTTGGTTAGATAGTGTAATCACAAGTCACAAATGTGTTGGACAATAGGTAATTACAAACTAGTTAAGTGCCGTGAAGCTACAGTTTGGTAGCGCCTAATTCCCGTAAGATCTTAGGTTGAACTTGTTTTAAATGGCAATCGCACCGAGTACACCGTATCCGCGAATGTTGCTTAGGTAAGCAGTTTTATAATGTACGTGGCCGGTAGAGTTAGGATGTTTGTTACTAAATCACGCTCTAATGATGGAACGGATCTGGCTGAAATTTAGCACAGGGATAGTTTACAGCCTGGAATATCACATTGTCTTGGGAAAAGGTTGCCATGGATTGCGGAAACGGGATCAAAACTCCGACGCGGGTATCAACTAGTGACTTCATGGAAGTGAGTGGGATCTGTCATTTTCGAAATAAGCCAAACATGAGATTATGTAACAATTGAGGTTACAATGATGAAAGAACTTGAAGATTTGTGTATTTGTGTGTTTGTATTTTGCGTGTTTATAAGATCGTGGAAGGATACGTATGTATTTAGTATGCATGTGCGCGCGTATATGTTTGTGAACGACCATAATCGATTCTTTCCTAGTAAACATAAAAAATACCTACATACTATGTGTTTACCAAAGAAAAAAACAATTAGTTACATATTAATAACATAAACCCACGCTTATATCCTCGAAAAGGTAGTCAGTCAGAGGTGCTAGCACCCTCATTTCGTCAGTTTATGTTTAGGTTCCAATGTAATAAGTGGCGAGCCTATTACAATCAACCGGGCACTTATAAACCTTGCGATAAATACACACATAACTTCGAAAAGCATCGAAAAGTCATCCATGTGTGCCATGGTAAAACCGGGGATCGAACCCTCCTCTCAGAAGTCCATTACCCATACCACTAGGCTATCGCAGCTTTATTTCCCAGTGAACATTGAATATACTTACATACTGTGTTTACCAGAAAAAAAAAACAGTTAGGTACATATTTATAATCAATAAAAAATAAAGAAAAATCATTCAAAAATTATATATCTACTACCTATATCTTTACTATTTTAGTGACCATTTTTTTGCACCCCAGTGTACAGGTGAACAGAGTGAACCCATAAGCAAGGCAAGTCATAAAACTGAACGGTCCTGATTTCTGATTCGATACGCACTTACGACGCTTACGTACTTGTGTAAGTAAGGGTTTATATTTATGTACTTAGAGATAAGGCTACGTTCACATACGAGTTGGTTTGACATCGGTGATTTAATCTAATATGAACTCAGATCTGAATAGGTGGAAACATAAAGTTCAGTAATCCTTAGAGAAAGGATGTGTGCGAGAGACATACGTTCTTTAAACAAAACCTAGGCGTGACAAAGTGACAGACTATATGAACTGTAAAACGTTTTATATAAAGCAAGTTGAAAGAAAGCACTTTGACAGAAATATATAGACAATGTCACAGCCATTTTTTTTTTCGTGCGAAAATCCCCACGGATACCCCTCTTCTCCGCCGGTGGCGGTTGGAGAGGTTATGTCGGACCCGAACCGACCAAAACGCACGCCATTTTTGAGTTTTTAGCTGCCGGAGATGAGATAGTAGTCAACATATCCCTCGCACTCCAGCAGACCCGGGGCCGTCTCTTTCAAGATGACCCCCGTCGGGACCACGGTGTACCCGTCTAGTCCCCGGGTATGGTGAGGGGCACTTTGCGCATAGCATCGAAAAGTCATTTGTGTGTGCCATGGTAAAACCTGGGATCGAACCCGAGACCTCGTCTCAGCAGTCCATTACACATACCACTAGTCTACTGCGGTCTGTTGCGTCAAGAAATTCCATAATATACCGTATTATATACCGTATTAGTCGCATCAAAAATTGCCTTTCCAAGTTATATCGCTAGCACATTGACACAGATGCCTAAGATAGCATGCATCGCCATCATTTTCTAGAAAATGTCAGTAAGAGTTCGAACCGCCTGTAATCAATCGCCTACACGATCGTTTTAGTAACCAGCCACATGCGGCCGAAGTTAAATGTTACCCAACTTTCGGGCAAGCAACTTGTAAGTCAAAGCACTTGGGACCTAGCAGGATTGGAGTTTTCAAACGGTGAATTTTACGCGATATAACTTGCACGCCTATTCTCACCCGTATTAACGTATAGAGAATTAATCACCATCATCATCATTTCAGTCGTTCACCGCTAAACATAGATCTCCCCCATCGACCTCCAATATGACAGGTTGGCGGCAGTCTGTATCCAACAAGTACCCGTGACTTGGACAATGTCATTTTTTTGTATTTATGGCCCGTCAATTTGATTTCACCTCGCCTCCTGTTAAGCTGAAGGCAAAGTCTCATAAAAGAGGGTCACCATTGCAAACACGTACAGTGCTACAATGGTGGCGCTAGGTTGACGGCCTCATCAGATGCTTTTTCACGTCCCGCTTACACGACCCGGGACTGTAGGAAGAAGGAAACACGTGCGAGATGTTCTTGATGGAATATTCTTTCTACTCGAAACCAACATTCAGAATTAATAATATGTAAATTCTATGAAAAATCTACAAACGAATCAATTAGCAATAGATGTTTTGTAAAAACCAAAGCATTTAATTGTGTAGATACAGCGTGTTTATTTGAGAAAATCACACAAGAAATAAATTAATTAGTGTGTGGCCGTTCAAAACAAAGCTTTTGTCGTTGGAACTTTGACAAAAGTAGTTGTGTGTCAACGCTTTGTACAAAATCAGTACGCTCTCAGCAGCTTTCGTTGAAAGCGTGTTGAGTTTGTAGTTTCTTGTGTAACTAGATGTGTTCAACTTGTTAAGGACTTGTGCAAGTATCTACAGTACAATTGATCTGTTCGGTCCTGTCAGTTATGGTTTAAATGTACAGTGGGCACCAAAAGTTCCTGGGCAATTTGAAACTAAAATTGCGAGTATTGATGCCAGTACACAACTACTAGTCTTTGTTACTGGTTAATATTAATGTGATTACGTTTTGGCTACCGCTTGCATGGGTTTACTGCTATCTATACTATTATATAATTGTAAAAAGTTTATGTTTGTCCGCGATGGACACTAAACTGCTGAATGGATTTCAATACGGCTTTTTTGTTTGGAAGGGTTTGGTCCAACTTGAAATCTTACCTTTGTTTGATTGCAATCGGTTACTTCGAACCAGAGTTATGATTAGTAATATAGAATTTAAGTTGCACAGATGGCGCTTAGGTCGCGATAAACTACACCCACGCGGGCGGAGCCGCGGGCATAGGCTAGTAATACATAAATCCCTTTAAAATGTCCGATTCAAATACTAGGAAATCATATATTGTATGCTACAAAGCTTTGTAAATTGCCGTCACATGTCACGTGACTGTTAGCGAGATTCCATATTTATCGTTAGTATAAATGCCTGTTATATGAAATCTAATGGGTATTTTTGACTACAACCAAAGCCAATTTATTTGTATATAGATTAGATTTGTTGTAATAAACTTCCCATTGATTTAGCATACCTAATAACACTATATAATAAAAACTGCATCGTAATCCCTTCAGTAGTTTTTGCGTCCATCGCGGACAAACATGAACTTTTTACAACTATATAATAGTATAGATAGATAGATAGATATATAGATAGATATAGATTTAATGCAACGTAACACCTTGCTGAGAGTGTGTGAAGACTGAGCGAGTGTTGTGAGATGACGTCACTAATTGACGTATTCAAAATTCCAATAAAATATTTTAAAGATAGTTTAGTAAGATACCCATCTGAGTTAACATCAGTGTCAGTAAGCTAGGGTTGGACTTAGTGTTCGCAGTTCGATTCATTTCAACAGAGACCAGCTAAGTCTTCTAAATGAATTTTGCAATCTGTCTGATCTAGAGCAATCAAAAAACTACTTTACTCGATGTGAATCAGTTATCCGTTTTCTCTATCGGCACAATTTTATCTGTGCTAGTTTGCTGCATGTTCAGTAATCTCTTTAATAATCACTTCATAATCTGATATTTTTTTTCTTTTGCTATTTCTTTATTTGTTCATTGCGACTCATTCATGTCCGCGCCCTTACATTCAGTATTATTTTACTTACATAAGTAAAAGTCATACACTTTGATTTTATGTTCCGTTTTCAGGAAAAAATCGTTTACAAGTAGTGATAGGGGAACTATTTTATGTACGTCACTTGATTTTTATGGGGCAAGTTGAATTGCAGCTCTCGGGGAGATGTTGACATGATAAGACACGGTACGTAGTAACTTTTCGACGTATACGGAAATGTTAAAATGATTTTTGCTATACACATTTTTGTTGGCACATGGAATAAATCCATACTTTAATATTTTTTAAGTCTTCTGCTACATATTATAGTATTCACACAGAATGATGATGATGATGATGATGATAATGATGATGAGAGAAAAGAAGAGAGAGAAGGAGAAGATAGAGAGAGAGAGAGAAAAAGGAAAGAAACAAAAGAGAGAGAGAGATTTCAAGTCGCATAGGAGTAATATCTTTTCCCAATTTAAATGATTTTGAATAGTTCTATCTATAAATCTAATATAAAACGGACATTCTTTCCGTATTTTCTCCTTTTGCTTACCAATCCTAATCGGAGCTAAAAAATTAATAAAACGTTCTATTTTGTTTTGCTGAAAGACATTTATTTACTTAAAATTATACGTTATCAGATCACGGTGACCTGTTGTTAATATTCAGTCACGGGTCACCGAGACCTTGTCTAGTGAAGATTCTATTTGGAAAATACATTTGCTGCCCCTAGGGACCTTGGCCGTTCAACAAATGATAAAAATAATAAAGAAGAAAATGGCTGTCAAATTTAAGATAAGCTTTAGTTCATCTAATAATTATGTTCATCTTTATGTAGTTTGGTTAAATTAGATTTTGTGAACTCTTTATCATTACAGAGTTAATTATGAGTGCATCCAAATCTCATACATTGAATTTTCATAAAATATAAAAATACAGTGGTGCTCCGGGAATGCAGACATATCTGAAAAGTGAATTGAAAATATTGTGTCGGTAAAGGTGATAATATTTATCAATTGTTTTAACTCATTCCAAAATAATGCACAGTGTGCCTTAAAAAAATTAAAAATGAACAGAATTTGGACAAAACTGAACTAAAAAGTCTGAAAGCAAAGAACTTAGCGGGTTTTTTAATCTTAACGGTCTATTTATAAACATTTAATTTATCTTAGAATAGAGTGTGGTGGCTAGCTAGTTCGAAGCTAGCATATCAACCTCATATCATCCGAAAGGATTCAAACACACATTGAATTGGTTGATGAAAATCTGACTAGGTTCCTTTTATTTTCCTAATAGAGAAACAGCCCATTTGCAAACTTAAAGGGTGTAAAAATACAAAATATTAAACTATTTTAAAAACTCTAGAAATCAAAACATCTAAGTTTAAAAATATAAGCCTGTTAGTAGAGAAATATGAATCAGTGATCAAAAGAAATTCAAAGTACTTGATTATTAACAAACTGATTCACTGAAGCAAATACTCGTAGTTACTTGAATCATTTCAAATTTTTCGCATTCCCATTTAAATTCGTTACATTATCAACTAGCCTATGTCCGCGGCACCGCCCGTGTGGTTGTCGGTAATTGAAAATATGGTTATATCCCCCATTCTTACCAATCCGTTGTGATTAAACAGACGTACGATGTTTAGTCTATTCAAAATCTTCTAACAAAAACTGTATCAAAATCTGTTCATTATTTTTTACGTGTTACAAACATACCTATATAAATAGATATACAAAAAAATTGCGGTAAGCCAGCCAGTGACTGCTGAGACGAGGTCTCGGGACGATCCCCGGTTTTACCATGGCACACACCAATGACCTTTCGATGCTTTTCGAAGTTATGTGTGTATTTATCGCCGGTTTATAAGTGCCCGGTTAATGGCAATAGGCTCGCCACCTATTACATTGGGACCTAAACATAAACTGGTGGTGGGTGCTAGCACCTCTGCCTACCCCTTCGGGGATACAGGCGTGAGTTTATGTTTATATTATGTCATGTTATACAGACAACAATTCCAAAAAAAAAAAATTGTGCTAAGATCTGTTAATATAACATAGCAATTTTTTTCAAGCTTCAATGTACGGACAACAAATAATACTAATATACTTCATAAATAAACTCATAAGAAAATCCTTGGCGCCCAACGTGGGATTCATATTCATCTTCAGTAATACTTATTCCGCCATACCTATGTAATAATTATTATCTCCTGTTCAAATTCATGCCGTTAAGAAACTCCTCTCCATCCCTCGTATCCGCACTTCAATTACAAGAGCCCTTATCAATTTATGTCCCAATTCACCAATCTTGAACTTCGTCTCCGAAAATTGGCGAACACAACCGAACCATATAAAAAGTCGTCACATTGACATACTTAGGTTTTCTCAAAGTGGTTTCCCACGGTGTGTATTTCTTCAGTTTTAATACACATAGAGTTTTATTTTGGCAGATGGGTATGGACTGCCTGCCATGGTTGTGTTGGTCGCCACAAGATTATTATGGATTTATGCTTTCTTGGTCAGGGGTTATAAAAAATTAAAAGCCGAAATTCATTCAACTGCGCCCAACAGGGCTTCATGTCGAAACATAAAAAAATTGTAACAACTGTACAACACATGAATGCAAATAAAGACTATGACTATGACTGTTTAGCTTTATAACCACTGACATAAAAAGCGCAGGGTATTTTTATTACACATTTTTCACGATTTCCCGGTAGTTTCAGAATTTATTTTCTTGCTGAGTATCTTGCGGCATAATTTTAGAAAAAGCTAATTGTTTTTTACTCCTAAGCATTTCTCTCACGCATTTCCAGAGTATGTGGTGTCAGTGCCGAGTGAACCACGTCCGCAGAACCACGAGCCGTGGAAAGTCGCCTTAAGGTAGAAGCTCAATTAATTTTCACATTCAGTGGTACGAGTATTTTTTGTTGAAAAGTAATTAACAGACCGAGGAGTTCTTTAGATGGAGAAGACAAACTAAAGTACGTACGACGATATAAATTTAAAAGTTAGAGCCCTCGACGACGGATTCTATTAGCATTCAATTAATTAGACTCAGAAAAGAAATCCAACGTTTTTTTACCGACTTCAGATCCTTTGAAGTCCGTTAATACTAGTATATTAGAGTTTTATGTATGTAGCTGATGATATACATATTGATTACACACTTGTACTTCTCCACAGTAGTAGTAGTATTTATTAGTTAACGTAATCACCTTGCGGCATTCTCGAAGTTTTACATTGACTGTGAATAACGTGGAGAAGTATAAGTGTGTTATCTATATGTACCCATATAGAGAAAAGGATGGAGTTAAAGTAGGAGGGGAAGGGTTCCTCGGTCTTCCCACTGACAACACAAAATCTCTCCAGTGAACTCTAGCTACCATACACACCGCCGGAAACTCAACACAAGGTCATTATTAGCGGCGATATTCTGGGTGGAGGTACTTTCCTAGTCGGACTGCTCAATTAGGACGGGAGATACCGTCATGTCCTGCCTCCGGCAAGACCATCAATCAATAGTATAAATTACTATTCTATCGAGTCTTGTCGTGGTCGTCGAGTCGATCTTGATATAGGACATAAGCTATAATAATAATATATATTAAGCTGGTATCGTTTAATCATACATAATGCAAAACCAACAGCTATTAGAAATGTTCTTAGACTAACTGTCAATAAATTGTACTACATATATAAATCAGAAGGTTACAAGACATAAATCTACCACAAATATGACGAACTTGATTTATGTATTCTATGATAACGAAGGACCCACCCCCTGGCTCAGTGAGCCCCAAACTTATCAAGAGCTATGTGGTAACTTTTGTAACATATACCGGAATATTTACAATATTTATTTGATGTTTTTGTATAAGGATACACAAAAACTCAAAACAACTTGTAAGCATAGTTAATATCACATAAATATATTATTTATATTATTATAATAGTTATACTTATCGGCACGGATCTTGGACTTAAATCGAGAGAGAAACAGAAGTGAGAAATGGCAGAGGTAGGATATGACGGTATCTCCCGTCCTAATTCAGCAGTTCGGTCGGAGAAGTACCTCCACCCTACATAGGTTGTGGATCAGTAAAGCCTTATACAAAGCAATTGTATTTATATAGTAATTTTGGATATGATATTGAAGTAGGCGTTACATGATGGAAATCCATTACAAACCACTGGGGGAGGGAGGGGAACAAACCACTTACTCACGGTTTAACAATACCAACGATAGCAATAGCAAAATATCACTGATTGTCATAAAAAGAAATGCCAAACCGCACGTCTCAAAGCTAGTAAAAAGTCTTTTTACCCCAGGAGTGGTCATTTCGTATGTGCAATATTGTACAAGTACGAAGAACAATGATTATGTAGAGTAAAAAAAATCTTTTTTTAATAATGGCACGTCAATTTGACTTCACTTCGCCTAATGGTAAGCTGAAAGAAAAGTCTCGGGAAAATGGATCACTATAACAAACACATGGCGCTCAGCGTGACGGTCTCATCAGATGCTTTTTTAAGTCCTGCTTTAAGGACCCCGGACTGTAGGAAGAAGGTTTCTGCAGATGCCTCAGGAAGAGACGAAACACATCGATATTAGTTTTTTTAAGTATCATAAAGTATCATGATACTTAAAAAAGTATCATAAGGGGTAGGCAAAGGTACTAGCACTCGCATTTCGCCAGTTTATGGTTAGGTCCCAATGCGGTATGCGAGCCTATTGCCACTATCCAGGCACTTAGAAACCTGCGATTTCTTAAGTATAATTTGGTAAAATTTTGTACAGCGGTGACATAGAGTTTGTGATAACCGATTTCCGAGATCCAGACAAAGCCGAGGGTTATAACTATATATGATATACGTATTACGGAAAATAGGACGCGTCCAATCACAAGCTTCTTTCCCTCACCTTCCGCCTCTTAAGGTAACGGACCGCGTAATTAACATTCAGCTTTTGAGGCCAAAAGGGTTCGTCTTATTGAGTGAATGTGAGTTTCAATTCTATTCCAGTCACTCAATAGGTAATGACTTTTATACACAGGGACCTTTTTGGACCTTTCTTGGTGTGAAAGTACATTACAGACTAAATATATTAACAATAAAGGAAATATTTGTCTTTTTTTTCAAAAAGAAACAAAATTACATTAAAAGATTTTCAAATGTTCGTTACTACACCCAGTAATTTAACCGGCTACATCTGAAAAATAATATCCTTATGTTACTAATCGATATAAATATTTGATATTACGGTTACCTCTATCACAATTTAGGTACACACTCACAATCTAACACACAGTTATTTATAACTGTGTGGTAAAATTGAATGATAAGAAATTTCTGAAATACCTATTATTTTATAATTCAATTTCACAAAATGAAGCACTTTTACTAAGTTTTTTTTTATTACACTTAGGTGACAGACTAGCACACGGCTCACCTAATGGAAAGTGATCACCGTAGTCTACGGAGAGAGTCGATACAAGGGAACTGATGGAGGAGGAAACTTAAGAAAAGATTCTGTGTGCTGTCAGTGCAGAAGACAAAGAAGGTTTTCTTAGTCATCCTACCTACAATACAAAACTCTCCAGTAAGCTATGGATACCCTACTCACCGTCGAAAACACAACACAAGGCATTCTTAATGAAATGAAATGAAAATGAAAATTTTTATTTGCAAGAAACATGGAGCTAGTTCTCCAATCGGACTGCTCAATTAGGACGGGAGATACCGTCATGTCCTACTTCCTTGGTGATCCGTGGTCTTTCAGTTGAGTCGAAATTTCATACTGAAAATAAGCTATATAAAGAGAACAATGAAAATAAACTTAAAACTCGAATACTCAGTAATAAACCTAAACTTATTAATGACCATTGCTCTAAAAGTGGAATTATAACACCGTGCACCGTGTAAAGGAACACAATTTCGCGCCAATTTAAACTTGTACCCGCCATCTTTATGACGTCAGAGGTTTCAGTTAATCCAATTTGATGGCAGGGCGCGAATATTTCCCGAAGTTGTCCACTTTGATCTTTGAACTATGCTGGTACGGACCAATACATGACTTTTCTACCCTATATAAACATGTCGGTCAGGTTAGTGCGGGCGACGCATAACTATAACATAATAAAATTGTTAAGTGCTTTTTTTATATTTTTATTATTTTTAATTCTTTTGAAAATGTATGTGCAGACTTTGATAGGTCTCAAAATCGATCATGATACATTTTTACCAGGAATCAGTTCCGGTGGGACACGGGAACGCGTTCAGTATTCCACACAGGTGACAGCTCGTATATTTATAGATTTTGCATTGATTTGAGATTGCTACTACAGACCTACGTCTATGTCAACAAGGTATCTCAAAAATGAACATTTTGTTCAGTTTGAGATTGGACCGCGTATTTATTCTAGTACCCTCACAACTTGTTTGAAATGATAAGGCATGGTAAGCTCCACTCAAATGTGACCCATGTTACGAACATACAACAGGTCTCAAGAGTTAACAGGTTCAGTAAACAAGCGAGTTTATCTACAACGCCGGTAAACCACAAAATATAAGTTTCTAACGATAGCTGTGATTTAGGGATTGACATTTCTGCGGCAGTCGACCGAAATGACCTTAAACCCTAGACATAGTTATAATTCTATTGTAGAAAACGCCAGTGGTTCTGCTGACTGTATGGGATTGATAAAAAACTAAACATTTATGAAATTTAAGGTTTAAACTGATCAGAAGGTTGTTATTGATACCATTTTTTATATTACTTAGGTGGCAGACAAGCACACGCCTACCTGATGAAAACTGGTCACCGTGGCCTATGGACGTTTGCAACACCAAAGGCTTCACATTCGCTGCTGACCCTGTAGAAACCTTCTAATGCCGTTCTTGAAGAACCACTATTGTGTTAGATTTCAAGGACATTGGAGTATCCTCCTCATTCTGGCATGCAGGAAAAGGGCAAAGTCTGGAGACTGCTCGGCGCATGACGCCTTTCTTTGTGCGGACGTCTGCCACCCTGATGAAGTCATCGGAGCCAGGATGCAGAGTTTCAATGCGGCCAAGGTGCCATTGCAATGGCGGTAGTTGTTCGTCTTTTAGGATGACACAGCAGAGATCATTCCACAGCTTGAGCGTGCGTTGGATGAAATTCCTTTCATATTCCTTTTTAAAGCATACAATCTTTGGAACACAATGAAACAAAATGTATTCGGCAATAAGTATATATAATTACTGAATACGCTGCCTTAACAACAATAGCCACACCTAATTCATTTCAGAAGGTTATAATTCTGCATAATAACTTCACAAATCAGCTGTTTATAACAAATACACTCCCTTTGTATCGACCTTTATCTGATAAGACCCTTATTTCATTCGCATTAATCCCAATTTTGGACCTCAATAGAAAGTATGTCTCTAATAAAGATAATCTTAATTACACATAAGGCCCAATAAAATAAGACCCTTATTTGATTACAAGTGATTCGTAAACATGAGACGGTGGAATGAAATGAGAGATCAGATCGTGCTGGTTTGTCGGAGACGTAACAGATGCTATGAAAGCGGTATTATTACTATTATTTGTTCTGTTAATAAATGTAATAATAGTGATTGAGCGTCGTATTGATATCCTAATACTTACCGATATTGGTTCTTGGGGTAAATTGGAAGGAATAACATAAGTGTTGTTCTTTGTAAAGTTGGTTGTATATTGGAACCTTATTATTAAAAGATGCTCGATTCATTCTGGTTTGACCTTATTCAATAATATTTATATTATTTGAGTTATTAAGCTAAGATTACACATTGATTACTGAGTATTTGAACTTGCAAACTAAAAATCTAACCTGATTTTAGGAACAAATGAAATTAGGGTAAATGGATATATTTTTCCAAAAATGAATAGATTAAGTCTTTGTATAGTGACCCTCTATCCTTAGACTTTGCCTTCAGTATACCTGCAAGATAGGTGAGGTCATATTTTATGTAAAAGGGTTTGGCATTTTACTAGCAAATATTCATCTTGTTTTACTACACAATCCTGCCCGTATATAAATATTCATTTGTTCTCTACATTGCTTTAATGAAGAAATAATACACCTTTAAGAAGCGAAAGATGTATGACAGGGTCGTAACAACATTGTGGGAGGCCTACCCCACTGGGAAAAAAGGTGTGACTTTATTATGTATGTTCAGTATTCAGTATTTATTCATTAACAATTTTTACATTGTGTTTGAACATGGTTTGTACACATACATTGCATATAATATATTATAAGGCTTAGTTGCTCCAACTACCTGTTAAAGTTTCCGTCAAATTTAACAGTAACAGTAACATTGATTTTAAAAAGCCGCGGTAGCCTAGTGGTATGGGTAATGGACTGCTGAGACGAGGTCTCGGGTTCGATCCCAGGTTTACCATGGCACACACCAATGACTTTTCGATGCTTTTCGAAGTTATGTGTGTATTTATCGCAGGTTTATAAGTGCCTCGGAGAGCACGTTAAGCCGTCGGTCCCGGTTGCCATACAAACATCTATGGCAGTCGTTACGGGTAGTTGGAGCCCTCAAAAGTCCAACCAGCCTAACTTGGAACTTCGATATCGCCATTGGTCATTAGACCATTGGTTGTGGAGGTCAGATGGCAGTCGCTTCACGGAAAATATCGAAGTTCAGCCGCATCACAGTTAGACTGGAAAGCCGACCCCAACTGAGTTGGGAAAAAGGTTCAGGGAATGATGAGTAACATTGATTTTAATGGTTTGGCTAATTGTGTTGCAACGGTGTATTTAGTAGCTCTATTATAGTTATCTTTTTGATGGAATTGGACGTTTGAGCGCACGGGGCGCGAGTTTGATACCCGATCAGTGCAAAAAGTTGTATGCATGAATATGGCTGTTTGCACTGGTCTGGTCGTGCCTCGGAGAGCACGTTAAGCCATCGGTCCCGGTTGCCATACAAACATCTATGGCAGTCTTTACGGGTAGTAGAAGCCTCAAAAGTACAGCCAGTCTAACTTGGAACTTCGATATCGCCATTGGTCATTGGACCATTGGTTGTCGAGGTCTAGGTATGCTAGGTATTGTTTATACATTGGTTGTGGAGGTCAGATGGCAGTCGCTTCACGAAAAATATCGAAATTCAGCCGCATCACAGTTAGACTGGAAAGCCGACCCCGATCGAGTTGGGAAAAGAGTAAAGTCAGCAAGGCAAAGACAATCGCCCACATTTATTTCCATATCCCATAAGTAATACTATAGGTTTACCACACACCGTCAAATAACACTGAGTATTGCTTGAGCTGAATCTTTTTACTCGACTAAGTTCAGCGTGGGTAATGTTTAAAATTTCTTTCTCTGGTTCAGACCTAACGGATTTAATGAACATCCCAAATGTTACTGATATTAACACACTTCTGCCTACACTTTCATGAATTTACAGAGTGTGTGGAACTGAAGGTGTTACCAAACATCGGTAAAAATATAAAGTGAAAAATCCTCGGGTAATATTTGCTCGGCCCGGCAAATGAACTCGGTAGCTCTTTGTAATGGCCTCGCTGCGCAAACGAGATAACGCAAAATATTTTATATTACACCCAACCATTAATACATAAGTTATTAAATTTTCACAAACACTGTGAGCCTGGGTTAAATTTTATTAATCCTACTTAAATAATTATTTTAAATCTGAAAGTTTGTTACTCAATTATGCTTAAAAAGCTGTATGGATTTAGCTTAAATAGTACAAAGGTAGATTTATAGTCTAAAATAATAAATAAATTACTATTCTCCCTTAAATAGGTTTCCATGAGTTGTGGGAGCGTTATCAGGAAACTTCACAGGCGGAGTCGAGAGCAACGGCGAGTCATAAAAAAATATGTGTGATTGAGTAACCAACATCTAAATATTTATTACTCAATCACGCGTAAATTGTAGAGCAGATTTGAATAAAAATTAATACATAGATAAGTATATATATAGAAAAAAGCCAGAGTCAGGGCTTTTTTCTAATCTATTTAAAGATGAATTTTAAATAGATTTTTTTAATAAATTGTTACCAAGTTCGTTGGTTCATTGTCGGTTGATGTCTACAACGTTACCCCCTTTTTTCTGTTTCTAGGTCTGCCGGGGTGAGAGGGATATGTTGGCTACTATCTCACCTCCGGCAACTGAAGACCCAAAGAAATCCCGCCCATACATCCACTTTTTCCAATTTCAAATCAATTTATAGAGAATTCTACCCCGTGAACAGAACGGAAAACTACACAATGTAGGTGGAGCCGCGTTTATCACCCAGTAGTCTATAAAACGACTTGATAGTGTGTAACCCGCCTAACAAAAGACGAAAGCTCTCTGATACAGAAACAACACAGAAAACACAAGCAATCAATCAACATAAGTAGTGAACTCTTGTTTGCTCCAATAACCTTTTTATTGCTATTGTACCCTGTAATTTATTAGTATTAGTAGATTTGTTAGTAGCTTAGTAGTAATGGTACACAAATACAGTTTATTTCCCTGCTTAGAAATATTCTCTTGTCCGTCAATGAAATCATGCGAGGCACAACATTCGACTGCTTATTGTTTTTTTACACCACTTAGGTGTCAGACAAGCACACGACCCGTCTAATGGAAAGTGGTCACCTATGAATGCAATTCCAGAGGCATCTTACTCGCGCCGTCAACCGCGTAGAAACCTTCTAAAATCATTCTTGAAGAACCCTATATTATAGTCGCTTGGGAAACCACAGCAGGGGATGATTCAGGATGAAAATTTCATAACGGTACGCACTATTTTCGGACGTAATGTGTACGGGAATCGAACCCGTGCTTCCTGCGCAGCATTCGTATTCACTACCACCACGCCACAGAAGCTGTCGAGAATTAATAATTATATTATTCTAATATAATTATCGCCACGGAATTACCAGAAATCTTAACTTCATCATAAAATTACCGCTAAAACGTCTTATTCTTGCAAAAACCTCTGTCAGATTACCAAAGTACTTTTCTTTGTAAACACGACTTAATAACCCCTTACCTTTTAGTATTAAAAGTCTTTTAATGTCCTTTTCCTGTAGAGTGGCTACGAATCTCCATTTGTGAGGACAAGTCTTCATTAGTGTCTTGAACTTTTCCGTCTTTAGATTAAATACAGAATGTGTTCAAAGTTATATAATTGTTTCAAATAGGTATGTACGTCTGATTTGACGTTGTAACGAAAGAGTATCTAATGATGTTTCATCAGCTTTAAAAAATGTAGGCTGCAGTAACTTTTTCGCATTTTTTAATCGGAAACGGAATGAAAGCTGCTGTTGGTTTATTCTCATTTTAGATTTGTGCGTGTACATATCTAAAATATGGATTTGTTTCGACTCCAAGTCTAGTAGTACAAGTAGAAATTATAGGTTCGAATTTCCATTTGCTATTAGGCGGATTCAGCTGAAATACCAATTCTATCATTTAGACTTTTGTAGCACTTCTCCTACAGGGTTTCATTTTGAGTCCCATGGCATAGCAAACATTATGAGAGGCCTATGTACAGGATAATTGATTGATGCATATTAAAACGCACGAAATAATTCAAATAAAATCCACCATAACAAAATATCCCTCTGAATTTTAAAGCTGGTAACCCTTCACCAGGCTTCCTTGATTATTACGATCTGAGTGCCAGTAATCACATGGACTCGGGTTCCGCATAATTATGTAAAAACAGTCCTTAAAAGTGGTGCCGGCAGTACCTGTTGGATTAATTCATGATTTTTGAAACCTTTCAAAGGTTAATGATTTTGAATGTTAATGGCATTCAAATACGAGTACCTTGTGTAACTCTACTTCTAATTCATTAATACTACGTCATAATATTTATAAAAGTAATTTTATTCTCTCTTTCTCTATTTTACAGGACATATAAAATATTTAAAAAATAACCTTCAACAAATTTAAGGTAGCACTAACTACCTGGCTGATTGAGAAGTAATTTTATAGTGTCAAGGAGTTTCTTGAGGATAAATGATGATTGTTTGGGTACAAATCACAATTGAAGTGTCATTTTAATTAATATATGTGGGACTTATAAATGAGATGATTATTGTATGTGTGATTAGATTGATGATAGTATTGTGTATTATTTTATAAAAAAAAATATATATAGATATACTTGCATGTATTCTTGACACTAAATATTGACATTAATGGACATTTTATTTGTATTTTAATTTTAATTTTAATCTTATTACAATTGAATCATCATCAAATATGTAACCTTTTTAATGGATTTTGCATGCAGAGAAACTGCGAAGCATGTCGGACCTTATTTGTTTTTGTGACACCATTGTAACATACCATGTTTCGGGCAATAAATGATTTACTTACTTACTTACTTATGAATCATGCCCGAAATCCCCGAAGGGGTAGGCAGAGGTGTATTAAACATCCACAATTCGCCAACTATGGTTTTCAGTCCCACGTAATAGGGAGCGAGCCTATTGCCACCAATCGAGCACTTTGTAAAAAAATGGGTATGTCGAGAATAAATTCCATACCGAAAATGTTGGCTAAATTTTCTACAATATTAAATTTAAACAAATGTTAAAACTTCTGATACCTGTTTCCTCATATTATTAACTAACATAAACTCCACAATGAGTGTAAACAAACAAAATACTTCACAAAATAAATTCAATTCAAACAATAAAACCCGGGTACAGACCTCGAAAAAAGCACCAAACACCCTTCCGCAGTCACCCGTTAACCGTATTTGTTTATTTGTCACTCAGGTCATTTAATAAAACTGTTCCGTTCATGTATTTTTTCACAAGCCGCGATTTGCTTTATATGTTACCTTAATGCTACAATTGATACGCTAGTGATGTTACTGTACGGAATCCCTACAAATAAAAAAAAATAAAACAGAAAAATTATGACAGTTTTCAATTTGAAAGTGGAATGTTATTTTTTTTAAATAGGTATAGGCAGTGTGACCTACGGTCTTTTCCTGAGTGGTAAATATATACTAGTCTAGTCCGTTATTTAGTAAGTTCATCATTAAAATCGTTAGAAGAGCCCAATACACCCAAACTGGTATAATGAGCTTTATTGTAACTAGCATAAAAACTCTATTGAATATAAATAAATGAATATGGGTTTGTCCTCAATTTAGCTAAGAGTCCAAATTAAGGACAAACCTATATTAGATCTGAGTCAATGAACTAGTGCGTCGACACCAGTCTATTTAACCTATAGAAATATGATGCATTTCATTTCCCAGTGTCTGCTTAAACACTATGCATATAATGACGGAACTGTTTGACGGAATATTTTCAAACATCAATTTATAATATCACAAAAAAGTAATGTCCACAACGGGACTTGAACAAGAGAACAATCCCTTACAGGAGGAATGCTCAGAAAGAAACATTTTCATTTGAATTTATCTTATTTTATACTATGTTGAAAAAGGTACAAATATCGTCATGATGATGATAGTTGTACGAAAGCATATCATTATAGCTCACTGGAGAGGTTTTGTGTTGTCATTGGGTAGACCGAGTAACCCTTATTTGTGGTCTGCACTGACAGCAGAGAGACTCTCTTAACCTTCTACCCTCCCCCTCTTCTATATTTGGTCGGCACAACGAATGTGACGCCCCTGATGTTGCAAACCACCACTTTCCATCAGGTGGGCCGTGTGCTTGTCTTCCACCTAGGTGGTAAAAAAATTGACTTCAATCCCTTTAGAACCTGGGTGACACTCTCCTGCACTTTTCATTGATCAGTGGAGTAGGAACTTACTTTCTGATTGGTAAACCCCGATCGTAGTCTGTATGCAATTTTAACAGTTACTACACGTATTTATTACGTAACTGATGCCTGCTGCTTCACCCGCGTGGAATTTAAATCCCGCTCTGCAGGAGCGATAACTATATAAATATATCCTATGTGTTATTACAGACTATAATCTATCCTTATATTAAATTTCAGCGATGTTGTAAGTAAAGTTCCATAGGAACGATTAGGGGTTATGTATTGGTTAAAGACTGTGATTGTTTAACAAACATCCTCACAAACTTTCACATTTATAATAGGTTGAAAGACAACGCATTACTTTTCTTAAAAAAAGGTAATGTAAATAATACACTCTATAAGTTAATAAAACTAAAATATTCTGAATATTTCACAAAGCTAATATTACGTACACATCTTGAATGCCAGCTGTCAAAAAGAATTACATTTTTTTTTAAGATTTATACGATTCCCGAGGCTAGTACGCACGACTTTAGAATCCCGGGACTGGGGACAGCTGCCAACACTAGCCGTGGCTGATTTATTCTCAACAACGGAGCATTTAAATAAAAGCACACACGTATACAGGCTGAATTTTTTTGACAGTTCATTTAGGGAAAGTGTTATAAATATTGAAGATAGTGAATTTCAGTCAAAAGAAACATTCCATTATTTAAAAAAAAACTGACTGCTTTAAAAGATTTTCAAAAAAATTCAATTACCACGCCTGATAATCGAAGCGACTAAAATTTAAAAAAAATGTCTTTTTTTCTACGGCGTCTATCGACTGGGTCAATCATAAAAAAATAAATTTCTCTAACAAATTATAGCAAAATAAATATAAAAATCCTTGAAATATACTTAAAAATCCTTGAAGTTATAAATTAAACTGCACAAAATAAATAACTTTGATTCAAAGATTCTTTAGAGATATTAACAATTTAATTCCATATTTAAAATATTTGTACCGTTTGACATAAATATGTTTGATTCAAGAAGTTCAGTGGTCTCGAAGGAACAAAGTGTGCGAGTGACTTTATTTTTACATAAAACCTAGGCTTGAGAATGTGACAGAATAAATATGAACCGTGAAACATTTTTTTATAAACACAGTTGATAACTTTGACAAAAAATATAATAATTGCAGTAGCGTTAATGTTTTTAAACTAAAGTCACAAGTCACTGCCACTGACATTTTAAATTCGGTAATGTTAGGTGTAATAATTCTAGTCTATATTTCTTTTGACTCTTTTTCCTGGCATGTATGACATAAAAAATAAATAAAATAAATAAGCAAAATCGCTTCAATTTTTTAACTACAACGCTCCAAATCCAAGCATATAGAAATTGTTAAAAATATTCTACAAAAACATTCGAAAGCTTACTGCCATTCAGTGTGTGGATTTATAAAAAAACGGTGTCATATCACATTCAAACAAAAATATGAAAACGTTCGAAAACTCGATGCGAATGCCGGCACGCGTAATGACACGGGAAATGGCCCCAGAGTCAGCAGTCCGTTGTCAACAATGGCGACGATTTTTGGTGTCCTATCAGTCCTTTGCACCTATTCTAACTCCCGAAGTAAAAACGACGGTGTGTTATAGGTTTGATATGTCTGTGTGGGTGTGTGTGCGCGCGCGTGTGTGTGTGTGGTGTGTGAGTAGTAGAATACATTACATTATGATAAATTTCAAACCCAAGATGGCCGCCACCACAAGATGGCGAATGACGTTTTAATATTTCATTAGCCCCTTAATACCCATATCAAATGAAAGTGCTTGATTAGGAAATCTATTTAATAAGTATAATTTTTTTTATTAAAGATAGGTACCTAGGTGTGTTAGTGATTTGATAAATATTATTTAACTTGAGTCACCTTTTTGTAGTATTTCTTCTGAACGCTTCTCAAAAAGCCTAGGCCTAAATTACTACAGAAGTTTTGGAAAGACATAGAGTCATATTAGAAATGAAGGCATATATTAGGATGTAGGACACCGTCCAATTCTCTCAGAGCTAAACCTTGGCTTCAGGGCTAAATTTACCTCACTGACAGGGCTCTGTTGAAGTGTTACCTCTCTAGGTAGGGAGGTCAGAGCAAATATTTGTGTACGCATGAATATGAATACGTTTCTATGTATTTACAAAAATAGCCATACAATTACCATAACACAAGTTAATTAATTTAGGTGGCATTATAACTTATTTATGGAAAAAACAAAGAGTCTCTCTAACCTAACCGACCTTATAGAAAAATATAGCAAGAATTACTACAAAATACGAAATGGTAGATTTCTCAAAGCATTTATTTCGTTCCCAACAAAGCGGCTCTAACAAGCAAATCGTTTTGCTAGTACCTACAAATCCGATGAACGGTTGGCTGATCTAGCGCTTTCATACTTTAGCTGACAGCATACTAGTGTCTCTACCATGGAAAATAAAGAATAAGTGGAAGTGATATATAGTCGGTGCACGCGTATCTTGTTGGTTGGCGTATTTACGCAACAAAGGACAAATTCAATAATATGAACGTTTTGGATAAGAATACGTCTAAATTTTTCGTAACTATTCTAGTTTGTTCATTTCGACGTATGAAACGTTATAAATACTTTTTAAAGTAATCACTATTTTGAACGGTTAAAACAGTGGTGCAAAAATAGTTACTATTACCTTGAAAGGAGTACCTAGTGTGTTTCCGTTTAGTAATACGTATGATTTAAAATCACTGCAATTATTTACTAGTGATGCACGGTATTATTAACGGTTCCGCTACTGAAACTATCGAGTCGCACTTCTATTAGTTTTTTCGGTTCCGTGGTATCTACGATACATTTGATCGATTTGGCGTATCCACCTGAAAATATATCCAATTTTAACGAATCATCATCATCATCTTAGGATTGTTCCGAATGTTATATTGATGTCAAGTCGATAACTGAACTAACCTACTCAACCAGCCCGGCGCGGTTATGCGTCGTATCGAAAGAAAAATCAAAAACATTTTATTTTACTCTGATGTTTTTACATCATCATCTTGTCTGATACTCTCCAAAACGTTAAATGGAAGTGCTACTGCGGCTAAGCTTGTAATTAATGTCCTTGCGTTTTATACCCCATAGCATGGAATCTGATTAATTTTTAGCTTCCAAATTTATTAACTGTTACATTTTCGGTTAGGAATTTACCCATTTTGTTACAAAGTGCCCGATTGGCGGCAATGGGCTCGCACCTTATTTCGTGGGACTGAAAATTATAGTTGGCAAAAAGTGTGTGCTAAATGCGCCTCTGCCACCCCTTTGCGGATTACGGACGTGAGTATATGTATGTATGTATGTATGTATGTTTTTACCAAAAGAAATTAATCAGTCTAAATTTTATGGACCTTAAGACGTGTTCCTATATTCACTAAGTATCTACCGGCTTAACGTTTTATATCTTTAACGATCATTAGCGAGACTTAGAGAAATGAAAAATGAGCATAAACTTTTACAAAGTAAGCTTCACTTACAAATCTTTTAATGCTGACGAAACCATTACCGCTCGCATACCTGAAAATAAAAAAAAGCTATAAAAATGGATACAGTTTAGGTACACAGCAAGAAAATTGGAGGATTTTTGAAGGTCTTCAAGATACATTTAAGAAAACAATGTAATATATTACTTGATAGCTTCTATAGCTTGGCGGTAGTGAACGCAAGTGCTAATCAGACATAATATCTGTATGCATGAATATAGCGGTAGCCTAGTGGTATGGGTAATGGACTGCTGAGACGAGGTCTCGGGCTCGACTCCAGGTTTTACCATGGCACACACCAATGACTTTTCGATGCTTTTCGAAGTTATGTGTGAATTTATCGCAGGTTTATAAGTGCTCGGTTAATGGCAATAGGCTCGCACCTATTACATTGGGACCTAAACATAAACTGGCGAAATTTGCGTGCTAGCACCTCTGCACACCCCTTCGGGGATATAGGCTTCGGGGATTTATGTTATGTTATAGCTTTTTACATTGGATCAATTATCATTAGTATACCAGAGGCTTCCAGGTGGCCTTAATAATCCATGATGGGTATTATCGTCGTTATCACGGCCTAGATTACACTTTTAAGTCTTGAAACCAGTGTTTTTTATTAGTAAGACCTCTTTTTTAAAGCAACTGTCGTATAACCTGCCAATCCCGACAGGAAAGCTTACGCCAAAGCCTCGTTCACCAATCCGCAGGACACCGGCTTACAAGTTCACCATACACACATATTTGAAATAAAATATTTGCTCGAATTGAAATAATCACCTATGTTTGTGAAACGTTTGTGTATCTTATATTTTCTTTCGAGGTTTTTTTGGGAGGAAAACAGGTGTAAACTCATATATAACGGGGGTTGAGTTCATTTCACACATCAGTAATTCATGTCGGCGGCGTCTTTATATATGTTTTACCGACGTGGGCGGTGCTAGTGAATCGTTTACTTGCTTAAATATAGAGAAATAAACGTACTCGTAGGTAATTAAGGTAACTGAATGATTCCATTTAAAATATTCGCATGTAATGTGTTGCTAAGATATGATAATTTTTTTTGTTTACCACTTAGGTGGCAGACAAGCACACGACCCACCTGATGGGAAACAGTCACCATGGCCTATGAACGTTTGCAACACCAGAGGCGTCACACACGTGCTGCCTACCACTTATTGTTTGTAATGTAAAAACAGTTATTAAATCTTGAAGAGAGTCAAGTTAAGAAGTTAAACCGTAAATGTCCGTTGTCGTATAAAAATTCCCATGAACACCATGTCGGGCGGGACAGTTATGTCGTACTCGGCTTGACAAAAACCACGCTTTGTCTAGGATTTGAAATGATCACGATGTGGTTCTCTTCGAGACTAACCCTGGATCAAATAATTAAACCCTAGTCTCATACCTTGATCAGTAGGTTTACAAATTCCCGGTCAAAAATTAGTTTGGATTCTAAATAGATAGATAGAAACGTAAATATAATTCTTTATAATTTTATTACAGATAAGCTTATTTTTTATTTAAGACACGTCAATTTGACTTCACCCCGCCTGATGGTAAGCTGCAGGCAAAGTCTCAGGAAAGAGGGTCACCATTAATACGTAAACTGCTACAATGAAGGCGTGTTACATAGTAACAATTAAGTACTTCAAAACCGTTTATTACCATGGTCATGTACCCATTTTGTAGGATTATATAACAAACAAACAAACTTTCGTACATATTTATAATTAACTAGCTGTTGCCAGCGGCTTCGCCCGCGTGTACTTCTAATCCCGTTCCCGCTGCTTGGACTACTGATCTCGTTCCGGCTGCTCCATAAAAATCTTACGTAGAGTTCAAGGAACCAATTAAAAAAAGAATTACTCGAATTGGTCCAGCCGTCTTCGAGTTATGCGCTTACCAACATATTTTGCGATTCATTTTTATATAATAACTAGCTGACCCACGCGACTTCGTCTGCGTCACCCCGTTTTTGCAACATTTTTCATTCCTGCTCCGCACCTGTTAGTCGTAGCATGATGTTATATACATATAAACCTTCCTCTTTAACCATTCTATCTATTGAAACAAACCGCATAAAAATCCGTTGCGTAGTTCTAAAGATTTAAGCATACAAAGGGACAAGAAAAATAGGGACAGAAAACGCGACTTTATTTTATACTATGTAGTGATAGTGATAGATGCCTAAGATTAATAACCTAGTACTCACTTACATACATTAGGCTCACATAAATCTACGGGGAACTGAGAGGATCCATTTAATGAAATAAACACCGACTTAGTGTATGTAATTAGTGAGTTTTACCGTAGCGAGCGTAAACTGAGTAAAACTAAATTACTATTTGCTTAAGAGTTGTAAGCTAACAAGCTACGTTGAAATTATAATGGAAAGTCCAGCTATGAAAGAACTCCGACTAAACAATCTATTCTTTAGCTAGGTTATTTATGTAGGTTGACAGCCTCTCTGGCGTGGTGGTAGTGACCGCGACTGCTACGCAGGAGGCGCGGGTTCGATTCCCGCTCAGTGCAAATATTTGTGTGCGTGAATATGAATATTTGCATTGGTCTGGGTCATTCATTCTCTGAACCTATTCCCAACTCCGTTGGGGTCGGTTTTCCAGTCCAACTGTGATGCGGCTGAACTTCGATATTTTCCTTGAAGCGACTGCCATCTGACCTCCACAACCAATGGTCTCATGACCAATGGCGATATCGAAGTTCCAAGTTAGACTGGTTGAAACTTTTGAGGGCTCCAACTACCCGTGACGACCATAGCCGCGGTGAAAATGATGAAGGAAGGCACAATGTCCGAAGATGATTTCATCGACGAGGCTAAAGTTATGACGTAAGTTTCTCAATATTTCATATTATCATGCATATTTGTATGGCAACAGGGACCGACGGCTTCACGTGCTCTCCGAGGCACGACCAGACCAGTGCAAACAGCTATATTCATGCATACAACTTTTTGCACTCAGCGGGAATCGAACCCGCGCCCCGTGCGTAGCATTGCATTGGTCTGAGTAATGGTCAAAAAAAAGTATCTAAGTATGTTTATCCGCATTCTAGAATCCATAACACAAGCTAGTTAAACTATGCTTACCATGGGTCTAGGTGGCGTTGTGTAGATTGCCGTAGAATATTTATTTGTTTTTAAAAAAAAATACAGAAAAAAAATTTGCTTTGCCGTAATTTTTTTCATGCCAAAATGTTGTGTACCATGAGTAATACCAGGGGCCATCGACTTCGGGAGCTTTCCCCTAACAACCTGTATAGTACCCACTTACACATAACTATCGTTACATGATTATAAAAACAAGAAAATAGAGTATTATGACACTATCAATACAATTGTAAAAATATAACCTCTTCTTGACAGTCGGGTAAAAAATGCACTCGGCATCTGGCCAAATGCCAAAGTTCAACTTGCATCATATATTTAACAATTATGTTCTAGACAATTTTTATTGCACCTCAAAAACTTTGCCCACAGTTACCGTTCAGGGTTGTCGAAAACTTTGTGTTTAGCGAAACAAGAGTTAGTCATGGCTATGCTATAATAAAAAAACATAAAAAATAACCGCGGTAGCCTAGTGGTATGGGTAATGGACTGCTGAGACGACGTCTCGGGTTCGATCCCAGGTTTACCATGGCACACACCAATGACTGCGATGCTTTTGGCTCGCATATACTCGCCACCTATTACATTGGGACCTAAATACAAACTGGCGAAATGTGGGTGCTAGCACCTCTGCCTACCTCTTCGGGGATATAGGCGTGATAATATAAAAAAAAAAGTGTTAGGGTACACTATTTGTTGTCATTTCCTAATTCCATTAACAATATGTTTACAACAATAACTTTCACTATTGTTAGAGATCAAAGAACGGCATTGAACAACAATTCTCAAATATAGTTTAAAATCGACTTTATTTCTTAACAATTTCGGTTTATTTTCATGAGATTTCAATAACCATTCCTCATATGAAGTAAACCATACTTCGCACTGGTGTACAAGGTCAAGGCTACTCGTGTCGTCGATACACTTATTACTATATCAGGCGGGGTGCAAACGCGATTACAATGAGTTAGGCAAAGATGTGATATGCTGATATGATACGTTTAAGGTAGGAATAATAATAATATAATATGTGTCTTTATTGTACACCAAGGATGAAATTATACAGCACATAGAGATGTTTGCAAATGGTAAATACAATTGGCGGCCTTATCGCTCTGCGGTAATCTCTTACACACAACCTTAGGATGGACCATTACTTTTTTTTCTCACATTTATTTTTATTACCATGGACTTAGGAGGACAGTAACTGTAATGGCAGCCAATATTCTATAATATCTTTTTTATACCACTTAGGTAGCAGACAAGCACGTGGCACATAGAGAAGGGTAAGGGGGGAGAGGATAAGGTAAGAGTATCTGTGTGCTGTCAGTGCAGAAGACAAAGAAGGGTTTCTCAATCTTTCCACTGACAACACAAAACCTCTCCAGTGAGCTCTGGCTACCCTACTCACCGCCGGAAACACAAGGTTATTATTAGCCACGTTATTCTGTAGGGCGGAGGTACTTCTCCAGTCGGACTGTTCAATTAGGATGGGAAATACCGTCATGTCCTACCTCTATTTGTTAAGTTCACCCCCCAGCTTAACACCCAACAATAATACTGACTTAATTTATTTTTCTTGTCTTTATAAACTTTTTGACTGTGCATATTTTTGCCAGTGCCAAAATGCAGCAAAATTCTTCTTCACCGTAGAAACATTGCCATGTCTGCGAAGCGCCTTAATTATTTCATGAATGTATTTACGTTTTGTATTCAAAGATGTTAAGCGCTACGGTCTACTACGGCGTAGCTGTTTTCGTAGAGCTAGAATCTCGTAACTATGCTAAATAACCGACGCCGTAGTAGAATGGCTGTGGGTACAATTAAAATTCCTGTTGGTTTACTTTACGGTTAAAGTTGCAGTAGACCATATTTTATAACCCACACGAATTTATAGAAGTGCAAAAAGCTGATTTGCGAGGGCTCTAGTAGGTTTCCTAACGGGATCCAATTTCTAAAATAGATAAAGCATCTAGAGTATGAGGAGGTAGGACGCAACGGTACTGACTAAATGGGGAAATACCTCCGCTCTGATTATGGCAGCCAGAGCTCACTGAAAAGGTTTTGTGCCGTCAATGGGAAAGTCAAATTGTCTTCTGCGCTGGTGGCACAGAAGCTCTCTTAACCTACAAATCCATATCTAGGGCTCGCTTCGTCACCCTGAATATAACTTATTTGCGAACATGGGGCGCATCGGGCGACCATGCATGACTGGCTGTCATCATCCAAAGTGGCAATGCAGCCAGCGTGAAGGGTACTTTTAATAATTCAAAAACAACCAAGACCACTAAAGGAACGTAACGAAACGTCAAAATTAAAATAAATTAAGAATTAGTTTAGTAAATGTACCACCGGTTCGAAATTCTCCGGAAAGACTCCGTCAAGATTTTCAGCGGACTTTTCCTTTCTTTAAGAAACATTTACTCAGTTTGATATAAATTTATTTGAATAGTTGAGTGCACAGCTTATTTCGCACCAGGTACAGGTTTCAACGCATATATTTTATAAAAGATGACCTCTATGTGTGATTAGCTGATTAATTTTTAAATGAATTATATAATAAAACTATATTAAATTAAGTAATTATACAATCAATAGTTCGAAAAACCACAGTTCTATTTACAAAATTGCAAAACCACATTATTTGACAACGATCAATCGTAAACATCCTTTCGCCACAGAAAACAAAAGGGGTAAACGTATACATATATAACATACTCACCACTTATAACATGAGAACCTTCCACAACGTAACCAAGTCTTAAATAATTACTAGCATATTAAAAATAATGTTCAAAAGTTTACAAATTATGACTGTTATTTTGAAAGTTCGTGCCAAAATGCTGTGTTACAACGTGGGTTACAAATAAAAAGTGAGGTAGGTGTTTTAAATCACCTTTAGTGTGGCAACGTTGCAGGTTAGAACGGGAATGTCAGTAGGACTGTGAATGATGTTTTTGTATAACTACTGTCCATCATCACTCGCTCGAAAGCTCACTGAAAAGGTTTTATGTTGTCAATGGAAAGAACGAGAGCTTTCGCTGATACTGCCATGTGATGGCATGAAACCCTTCTTTGTCTTCAGCACTGATGGCACAGAAACTTTCATAAACTTAACTCTCACAACCATCCCTCCCCCTCCCTTCTTCATGTTCGGCAGCACGAATGTGACACTTCTTGTGTTGCAAATGTTAAGCCACGGTTACTATTAACATGGTAGAATAAGGTACTACACTTTCCATTCAGTGGGCCGTGTGCTTGTCTGCTACTTAAGAAGTAAAAAAATTCAACTTTACGTCGGTTCTATTAACTGACTATGAATAAACTAACGTAAGATTTGAAATCTCATCAAGATCTTTCCAACAAAAGAAACTACTAATCCGTTAAATCGTTTTTGCGTTTATCGCAAACAAACATACAAAAAGACACGTACTAAAAAGATGGTAGGTATGAAACTCGTTAATATTAACAATTCATACTAACATAAATCTATGCATAAGATTCAGTAGTGTATTAAAACAACAATTATCATGTCCAACATGTACGTCTAACTCTGGCAACACTCCACAATCAATATTCCTTCCATTCCATTCCAATTTGACGTCAAACCACCTATCGAATTATGTACTGTAAGACGTCAGGAGGCTCTCGAATGTGGTTCCAGATTGCAACGTCCCTTGATGGATGATTTCACATACTATGCCATATCAACGATTGTGCGCATAAGCCCTTTTGGCAGTGACGAATGTCGTACAGATGATCTTAGTAGAGTCTGTCATTGTTATCTGTTACGTAGGGGTTCTTTTCATCATTTTTCTTTTAGTTTTTGTGCCTTTTGATTTGTGAGAAGGCTTGGGTTTGTGATAGTTCATCTAAAACAGTTGGTCGTCTGTGAATTTTCTTTGTTACTCATTGTGAGAATATGCTTTTTGTGATTAATCAATTAATCAAATAGGCAGCCTAATGTAGATATATGGATAGATAACTCTTTATTGTACACCAAAATAAAATAATAAAAACATAGAACCACACAAGTAACGACAGTTACAGTTGTTTTAATGCTATCATGGAAGCGATCTCTTTAAGGCAACAATCCACCGCTGGATATAGGCCTTTCCCGCTGAACGCCAATAATGCCGATACTAACATAACATAATATAAACTCACGCCTGTATCCCTGAAGGGGTAGGCAAAGGAGCCAGCACCTACGTTTCGCCAGGTTAGGTTTAGGTCCCAATGTAATAGGGAGTGAGTCTATTGCCATTACTCGGGCACTTATAAACTTGCGATAAATACACACATACCTTCGAAAAGCATTGAAAAGTCATTGGTGTGTGACATGATAAAACCTGGGATCGAATCCGAGACCTCGTCTCAGCAGTCCATTACCCATGCCAATAATTGCCGATACTCTCTCTTCTTAAAGGTCATCTTCCATTTACCTTCTCGTAGTCTCCACTCTAGGACTCGTTTGTTTCAACAGTCATCGGTCCTTCGACAGAGGTCACCAGTTGTAATCATCCTCTCCCTGCTTTTGTCCCAATTAATCGGAGTCGGCGCAACATGTCATTTTTTCTCCACGAATTCCAGACAGATATTAGTTCCTCAGTCACTTTGTACTTTGCCATATTTTCTTCCACACAATCCATCCACCTTTTCTTAGGCCATTTACTCCTAAATGCCTCTACATTCATATTTTGAACTGAATAATTTACAAAATTGCTAAAATTAACTTTAAGGAATATACATCCAATAGAACATTTTATTTGATACACCGGTCATTAGAATGTGTTGCTCACCTTAGTTATCTATACTGGAAACACAAACATAACATCAACAATTAGCTCTATGGCACCAATGTGGCAGTCATTAAATACAATTTGACCTTGAAAAAAGAAAATATTTTTTTTTTATTAAAGTCATAACCACGCTATGTATAAACAAATAATGGTAGGTACTCACATACATAAACATAGTGCGTGACAGGTAATATTTGTACTATTATCCTTAATAGTACGTGTAAATAAAATAACATCATTCCTATAGATTATAGATAAAAGTGAAAAATGACATTCTATCTATAATTCAAAGAATTTGATTCTTAAGTTTTTTAGCTATTGTTTTATCGTAGACTGATTTTCCTTTTAACGTCAATGTCGCTTAAGATCTTTTACTTTTGAACTACTACCAAATACCTTGTGTTTTGTGTAAGCATCAAATTATGTATCAATATTTATAGGAATGTTTGTAAATACGAGTCAGGCTCGCGCATTTGGTACAGGTGAGATTCGTAATAGTCCTCTAAAACTTTGCTATAAGTACATAGTAAATTTTTAGCTTTAAGAGAATCTTTGTGTTGTCAGTGCAGAAGACAAAGGGTTTTCCATTCTTCCTACTGACAACAGAAAAACTTCTCTAGTGAACTCTGGCTGCCCTACTAACCGCCGAAATACAACACAGAGTTATTATTAGTCGCGGTATTCTGTAAGGCGGAGGTATTTTCTCAGTCAAACTGCTCATTATAACCTCCATAGAGTTTCAGGAGATAGAAACTCGTGACTTTGATAGAGTACGAGTCGCCATTCATAAGTCTCTACGAAACATTAGTTTCGAATCTCGATAATCCCAGCTAACAACTACTTAGTTTCGTTACGTTTAAGTTATCAGTGTAAGAAGGGCCTCAGTGTGGTAAGAATTCCACATATGCAAAAAGCTTCAACAAGACCACAAACAGAAAAGAAAATCTACGGGGCTTCAACCCGTAGCTACACACGGTGCAGTCTTGAGTACAAAGAAAGGTTAAAGTTCTTGACAGGTTAAAGTAACCGCGATTATTGTACTAAGTTCAAAGTTATGCGACTTTTGTAAAGCTATATGCACACTCAAACTCTCAAACTTGGCATAATTTTGACTATGAAGGCAAAGTTTTGGACAATCCTAAATGGAAACTGCGGGCGAAGTTTGTGAAGTTCTATAAAAATGGTTGACAAATATAATTGTTTAATATATGGTGCGTGAATTTGGGTATGCGGCAAAAGGGCCCATCACCATCTCTAAAAAGTAATATTTATTCAAACCCACCTTACTTTTATGATGTGATTTGGAAGATCAGCGTCTGGTAGGACACAGGATACTAGTATCATATAGTCAAATAGTCAATATAGGTTACCTATCTTAATCCCGAATTTTAATATTCCGAATATCATAATCCAGAAAATGTTTGGCCATTTATTCATAATCCCGGTTTTCCAAATTCCGAAGTTTTATTTGTCATATAATCGCAATTCCGAATTTCATTTTCCTATTTATTCATTTCTACGACGTTTTATAATCCAGACGAACGAATTCCAGACACACGAAATCTAAATGCACAAAATCCAGATGACCGTAATCCATATGCACGAAAGCCGAATTTTTAAAACACAAATTTTTGAAATGCAGTTTATTGATATCCAGACAAACAATATCCAGATTTTTAAAAATGAATCCAATGGAAAAATTACAAGGTAGCTAGCACTCGCCGGCCGCTGCCGCGGCACGCTCGCTTCGCTCGCTCGGCTCGTGCGGGGGTCGCAGTTCTAACCTAACCTAACCTGCTTAGTCGAATTTGACACTTAAACCTTACAGATAGGTTACTAATATTTCTAAATTACTTGCTGTAGGTACCTACCTAATAAATGAATCGTATAAATTTACTGACTTTTACTATACCTGTACATAGTTTAGATGGAAAACGATTGTATGGGAACCAAATAAAAAGATTATAAAAATTTGGTAAAAGTTTATTTGGAAAATGGTACGATGGGAAACAAAAAAAAATATTCTGAGAATCTGGTATAACTATATTTGGATTATGACACTATGGAAAACAAAAAAATACTATTTGAAAATTTGGTTTTAGTACACCTGGAAATTGATTCATCTGGGAAATGAAAAACGGAATTATAGAAAGTTGTCATTCATTACATCTGTCTTTTAAAAGTTCTACCAACCGTTTTCGGGGTTTTAAGATTCGGGTAACAGAAATTCGATATTTCAATAGGTTACCGTCAATATATCATAATCTCGTAATTTAGTGAATACATTAACTTGCTTAATTTGTTTGAATTTACACCTGTCTTACAAGATTACATTACACAAATATCGATGGACGACAATACGGTCCTAATCTGAATCATACTATGAAAGTAAGTTTGATTGAAATTATATTATTTTGAAGAGGTAATTAAGGTCCCTGGTATTAGATTTTTAACCCCTAACGTGAAAACGGATGTTATTGATGTTTTTTTTACAACAGTATTGGCTGTCTAACAACATTCTAGGACATTCTGCATATCAATCAATCAAATCAAGTAGACTATCGCAGTCCAATGCTGGACATAGGTTTCTCTTAATGTTGGGACAATTTAATCTCCTGTTACCACAGTGGCCAGATGGGTCGGTACAAAGTATTGTTTGTACCGACCCAAGTGTCTTCTCTCGTAGTGATATGATATATCTGCGTATTATTCCGTTTGCGCCTTTTACGACACTCCTCGAATGAGATAGGAAGCTGATATTCTTTCTCCTTCACCATAACATATGTTATAAAGACGGAGTTGTTTAGATCCGAAGTTAGAGTTGTTTAGACCCATAACATAAATAGCTCGTATTTTGCTGAAAGCTGAGTTTTGGACCATCCTCTTTAGGATTGCTATTTGGCAACAGTGGACAAAGTTTTGTGACATTCAATAAAATTCTCGAGAACATAATTATTACAGATATTGTGCAAGTAACATTTTGGCGTTCAGCCAGTTTATGGAAGGCATTTTTTTATGAATTTCCATAATAGTATGAATTTTATCAAATAATACCTTAAGATACTCTGCTCACAAGTAAATTTAGACCAAAATATATTTAGCTTATCTAGCTAGTATATATAGGTTACAAACTGTAGATAAAATAAGTAAATCACCGCGTGGTTCCAGGCAGAGTAGAATTTGCCCGATTAAGGGATAAAGCTGTTTAATATCTCAGTCTAGACTCAAACTCAGGTACATGGCTAGGTTAACGATAGCACCCGAAATATGGCAATAGGTTCACCCCCTATTATGTGGGTTCGATTTAAAAAACTAGTGAAAAGTGGATGGTAATACTTCGAAGGTTTCATTTAGATATACGTATAAAGTAGACAATAAAAACAAAAAAAAAACAATGAAAATAGTCTTCTTCTGTCAAATCGACGGCATGTTTGACTAGCCATCGTGGTTAGTTAGTATAATTAATAAATATAATAATTAGTTTCCCGGCAGCGCCGCTACTCACGGAGAGGGCCCGAACATATATTTCGCTCTTCGGGAAGGCTTCTAGTACGCCAGCTCTAAGTCAGCGGCTGATTATACGTTAGGTTTGACAGAATCTTTACAGTAGGACTATTGCAATGATTTGGATAAAAACATTTGGCAGCACAATACAACACATTCAAGAAATGTGATCCTGTTTAGACCTTCTTGGACCGGAGCCAATCGGGTAAACGGTAAACATTCACTTTTTCTTTAGAGGACTCTATAGCTCTAATAAATATCAACAAAATGGAGGTCAAGTATGTTTGGCATACCGATTATCAGCTAAAATATTTCCGTTATAACTCACGACTGTATAAAAATAATATAATTACAAAAAATGATAAATATCAGACTTATCAATTATCATCATTAGAATCGTCGTCTGAAACTTAAACTTCTAACACGGAGTCCATTCTCCAACTGCAAGTTTTTTGCTACCGCAGTAGTCTAGTGGTATGGGTAATGGACTGCTGAGACGAGGTCTCGGGTTCGATCCCAGGTTTTACCATGGCACACACCAATGACTTTTCTATGCTTTTCGAAGTTATGTGTGTATTTATAAGTGCCCGGTTAATGGCAATAGGCTCGCCACCTATTACATTGTGACCTAAACATAAACTGGCGAAATATGGGTGCTAGCAACTCTGCCTACCCCTTCGGGTATATAGGCGTGAGTTTATGTTATGTCATGTTATTTTTTTGCTTTGACTAACTTACTTTACATGTATTTGCACGCATATAGGCTAAGGGTGTGTGGTGTGGTATCCGTGTGGTGTCGGATAAAACATATCACCAGCCCGTGCGTGGAAATAATGTACAAACGCCTCTCAATATTAGGAGAGGTTTATGTCCAGCAGTGGATAGGTGGACGGTGGATAGATTTATCAAGAACTGCAGTAAATGGATTACAATGAGTGTTTGGTGAGGTGGCAGGTCATAGCTAAGTAAAATATTCAGGATTGCTGTGTTATGAATGATGTAAATTACTACCCGTATAAATAAATCACATTTAAAAATTCAACCACACAATAAAACATCGCTCATTCTCCTACGTAAATCACAACCTTAGTCAAGCAAAAAATAAAACAAACACACACAGGAGAAAACAAAACAAAAACATGAATACATAAACAGTATGCCCGCCATTGTTATACGACTTTTGTTGAACCGTTTCATTTGCACAAGTTAGCACAAAAACAAAGTGCTCAAATTATTTTGGTGGGTTTGTATGTAGGTAATGTTTTTGTGTGAAGCTCTTGTTCCACCGCTGGCGATAGAGCGACCAACACTATCGCTAAAAAGACACTTAATAAGTTTGCTTAATTTTTAGAAGCACATGGCCCACCTGATGGAAAGTCGTTACCATGGCCTATAGACGTGTGCATCACACTCGTGCTGCCAACCTTGTAGAAGGACGGAAAGGGAAGGATGAGGGGTGGGGTGAAGGCTAAAAAAATTCTGTGCTGTCAAACAAGACAAAGCAGGGTTGAGGGTTGAGAAAATCAATGACATGATGAAACATTTATCATAATTACCGAAAATGGTTAGCTTTTTTTTTATTTATATCACGTCAATTTGACTTTATCTCCCCTGATGTTAAGCTGAAGGCAAAGTCTCATGAAAGAGAGTCACCATTGTAATCACGTTCAGTGCTACAATGCTGGCGCTTAGCTCCATAATTAAAACAATTTTTCAAGTCTTGAGTGAAAAGGTACAATCAGGATAAACGTGCTTTATCGTTAACATCATTACTTACCATCAGGTGAGATTAAAGTCAAACGTTAACTACTTGGATAAAAAAGTATTGATCTTTTAGTTCCACGAAAGACTGTAGAACTAAAGGTACATAAATAAAAAACTAGGAAACATAATATATCATGTTTTAAAATACACCTATGCTAAAATGTTGTGGTACCGGGTCGTTGAGCCTCTGGGGAAATCAAAATGACAGTTGGCACGTTACGTCGACACGAGTACTCATGTTCACTAATTTTGACTTGACACTGCACTATTTGTGTCAATGTGTACAGATAACACATTTATCATATTATATTTTTTCTATTTAATAGTTTTTTTTGAAACATAATGCTAACTTATTCAAATTGATTCAAAATGAATATTTATTTTCCCTTAATATTTACAACTTACCTACTTATAAATATACAAGATACAATAATATGTGCAAAACTTGAATTTAAATTTGGAAATAGTGAATGTCTAGACTTGATGAGATATAGAAATAGGAGTTACGGCGGCAATTCGTTTAGTAAATATATTGGCGGAGGGAGTGAAACCCACCACTTACCCACGGTTTAACAATACCAACGATTGCAATAGCAAAATATTACCAACAGTAATAGAAAGGAATACCAAACCACACCCCTCAAAGCAAGTAAAAAGACTTCTAGAAAGATGTTATCATATTATATGCAATGTTCCGCAAGTGCGAAGAATAAATCTCGACACGTGTTTGCCTCTACACGAGGCATCTTCAGGAGCGCTAGTAAGCAAATACCTCGATGCTTGAACGCTTAAGACGTGGTCTAATAGCTCAAGTCCGTGTGTTTTCTTTGTAAGAGACTAGTCGCGAATACAGGTTCCATCAAGATATTCATTAATACAATTTTAAATCAATATGAAATATTCTAACATTTAGTTTGGTAGCGCGGAGATGGTGTGTGCTTCGATTACTGGGTCAGACAAGTAGGTCTCTTTAGATATTTTTATTGTTCAGTTTTTTTAGTAACAGTTTGAAGTTAGGCTTATGATTGTTTCCAAGTGTAAGATTTGGATACTGTAAATTGAGTGGGTAGTTAGGGTGTCAGATGGCAATCATTCTTGTAAAAGTCAAAATAAGTCATAACAAGAAGAGTAAGTGTACAGCAAAGAGATTTTTATATGACACTGTTTGAATTTGTTTCTAGACATAAAAAAATTCAATGTCATTTTCAAAATGAACGATGCTTTTTGCAAGGATTTTTGCCAAAGATTTATTTCAATTTTGCAAAGTTTTGCAAGAAAAGTAGAAGATAAATGTTCATTTGAACTATTGACATTTAAGATTTATAGCTTCTTTAAAATATTTTTGTTCGGTTTTTATATGATTTATTAATATAACCTCTCAAACAGTTGCTTTGATTTAAAATTCAAATTCAAATGCTAGCGTCGCCGGACTTGGTAAGTCAGTGGTTAAGGAAGTCACGATTGAGAGGAGTTGTCAGATGACAATATCGTGGTGAATTTTTCAATCAAACTTTCGGACGAAGCCTATGGACGTCAAGGTTCCACTTCCACTCAGCGCAAATATTTGTAATGAAAACCATACACTGTTCATATTGAAATTTGCACAAGACTAGTATCTTTGAACACACGATACAGTATATTTGTGCAAGCCTGCGCAACCGTAGGTACTATAAAGTGTGTGGCTAAGCACGAATATTGTATATGCTATCTATTTCCATAATTTTGGGTGTTGGGGGGGGACCCTACACTCACTCACGGTTTCCATTCGCTTGATAGTGCCCCTAAAGATGCTTCGTGTAGAGGCAGAAAATGTGTCGCGGTTTGTCCTTTGCACTTGCGGAATGTTGCAACATCATCTCTCCTCGAATAGCAAGTCTTTTTACTTACTTTGAGGGGTGCGGTTTGACTTTCCTTTCTATGACAATTAGTAATAATTTTCTACTGTCATCGTTGGAATTGTTAAACCGTGGGTTTAATTGTTAAATGGTGGGTTCCTCCCTTCCCCAATATATATCTTTTTATAATGGATTTCCGCCACGTAACGCCTGCATATATATCGAATAAAAACAATAATAACAAAATTCATTGAAAAACATAAGAAGTTCCATCGCAAATAGATAGGGAGATAAAAACAAAAAAATCAAATCAGGAATGATATATTAGAGGGTACTACCGCTTTTGTTCCAGAGACATTACCTCACCTCTAATAGCTCCCCTGCGAGCTTTGAGAACCGCTGTCTCACTGCGTGTAGGCTAAGAGCTCGCGGCCTCATGTGGGTAGACAAAAATAAATTTTGCAACGAATGTGAAAAAGCATCTGATGAGGCCGTCACGCTGAGCGCCACTATAAAAGCACTGTACGGGTATGCAATGGTGGCCCTCTTTCATTAGATTTTACCTTCGGCTTAATCAGGCAAGATGAAGTCAAATTGAATTGCCATAAATGAAAAAAAATCTTGTTTAAAATACTTGTATTCGATTTAAGTGTGTACTTTGCGTATTTTTCGTCGATTGCATCGGAGTGCAATTTCTATTATTCCACTACCTATTCACCCCCAAATCCTCAGAGATAAGGCTGCGCCAGAACCCCGTCCGTTAACAAAGGTGTACCAGTCCAGTTGGAATTGGCGTAGCTTCCGACAATCTTGGTGGGAACACATTCGCTATGAAAATTTATGTAGGTACATTCAAATGCATTCTAAAATCAAGCTAGTTGAGCTAAAATTACATTGAAGTCAAGATGCAGACTCTAGAACATACATTCCATAAAAATCTCTTGCATTCTCTTGGATTGGGAGTTTTTATTTTATTAAAATCAGTAAAACATCTCTTTATTTTCTATTTAAAGTAACTATATAACCTACAATGACTATGAAAGTGCCGCTAGCTCCTCGACTATTACGTATAATGGCGTAATGGCTTCGATTTCGACTCGGAATATGATTCCGATGTTTGTCTAAACTTAGTTTACTCTCAAGGGTTTCACGGAATATCATCATTTTGTTTTTCTTCTTGTTCAGGTGTAACTTGATACCTCAACTTATTGTGAAAACAACGTGCTAACGTCGTTATCTTAGAAGTACAGATTCTGCCAGATAATGGTTAACGAAGTGTTTTGTTGAAAGTGTATAGATGTTGATATTTCTATTGGCTCAATCTTATTCCTGTCATAGTGCGCTCAGCTGTTAACAATTATGCGTTATATAATTGGCGTGTACTAACTTAAATGTTGTGTATATATGAATGTAACTATAAACTCCCCAAATAAAATAAAATAAAAAAATAAAAATGAAAAATCATTGCGTTTTCTATAACCAGGCACACGACTTGTGTTTCTTCGTCATCATAATTATCTATGCATTAATCCCGGTCGTATCCGAGGCCTTGCTTTAAAGTCCGTGGTTCGCCTCTTTCCATGCCCTTGTTCCGCTACTTGGAGTCGGCGTAACATATAACATGTTATTCTCCACCATACATTCCTATCAGATATCATGTCCTCAATCACTCTCTTTTTTGTCATATCTTCTCTCATCAAACCATCCATCTTTTTTAGGGCCTCTGCTCCGAAAGTCCTCTACATTCATACGTTTGGACCTTTTTTACATTAGTACTATCTTTTTTGTCATAGTATGTCCATGAAAAGGCAGACGATTAATTCTGAATATTGATGCCACTTTCAACTGTTACAATATAGTCATTCTTTATTCTATCCATTCTCGTCTCACCACACGTCCATCTTAACATTTGCATCTTCGATCCATACAATACGGCAGGTCTGATCTATGAAACAATTGCCAACTGACCTCCATAACCCGTTGGCGGTGCCGAAGTATTGCAGTTACACTAGTTTTGTTGAACTTTTATGGCACCAACTACTCGGAACTACTGCCATATTCATAAGACAACTGGGACCGACGACTTAACGTGCTCTCCGAGGCACAATTTGCGCTTCTTCTACTTTCATATTTTTATACAAGTACCCCCTCCACCGCAAATTACTTTTCAGTACTAAATTCAAAAGAGCGTAATTCTTTTTTTATAACATTGGCATACAAGCACGCGGCCCAATTGATGGAAAGTGGTTTGTGGCCTATGAACGTTTGCCGACCTTATAGAGAAGAGGAGAGAAGAGGGGAGGGGAGAAGGATAAGATAGCATCTGTGTTGTCAGTGCAGAAGACAAAGAAGTATTTCTCGGTCTTCCCACTGACAATACAAAACCTTTCCAGTGAGCTCTGGCTATCCTACTCACCACCGGAAACCCAACACAAGGTTTTTATTAGCCGCAATATTCTGTAGGGCGGAGGTACTTCCCCAGTCGGACTGTTCCGTCCTATTATATAAACATTGAAATGGAATAAAAATTCTTCACAAGGTTTATGCAAACGGATTCAGTTTGCCTCCATTTACATAATATATGCATATCTCCCAAAAACACAGAATCATAAGATAAAACACATCTAATGAGAATGGAATCGATCGAGCCAACATTTGTTATCAACGATAACGTCACGGAGTAACTGGCAACTCGTGACGTCATCAATCATCCTGAAAACGTCATTAATATTAGAATATTTGTTCGGCAGGCTGAAGTTTGATCGTTACTAAGTCCTGTGAATGTAATCTTTATATGGGTACTTAGCTAAATGTTTGAAGGAATTCCAATTTTAATTTAATCATAATAATTGCTAAACCCACTTTTATGCTTTCGCATTGCATGATATATGGTTAGCGAAATCCGTGTCAGCTTGTAACCACAGCTAGTGCAACCTGGTCAAAACGTCAAGAAAATCAAAACGTAAATTATTGTAAATAAATAAATGATAAATATTCTAGGACAATCTACACAACACCACCTAGACTCTACATTCGCCACCGTTCCGTGCCTCTAGCACGAACCACTTCAATTCAACGTATCAAATTCAATAGCAAAATGTATAAAATTTTGAAAGTAAAAGTATCTTGCGTAAAAGGAACTAAATTTGGTGGCACGAATACTTTCGTAATAACCGTCTAACGTGTTACTCCGTTATCGTACCGAGGATTTGAAACATTATTATTACGAATTCGATAGTGGTTCGTGCTAGAGGCACTGACTAGCGATATTAGATTGTCAGACAAAGTTTGGATGACATGACATTCCGACAACTACTGTAACTTTCCACATACATTTTCGACCTTTCTATTGACAATGTAATCAATAGAAATGCATTTTGTATATACCCCAAGGCTTCTCATTGTACAAACAATTGTTTGCATGTAGGTACTAATTACCTTGTTTATACTGTAATTTCTTTTTTGGTGTACAATTTATCTATTTCTATTCATTTTAATAAAAAATACTTACATACAGCTGTTACAGTGAGATTAAATCTAAAAATAGGTACAAGAAGGCCAAAATATAATCCATCTATCTAATATCTTTCCAATATATCAAGAGCACGTTCAATATCATATAAAATCGCATTTAATAGTTCGATATCTCTGTAACAAACGGAAAAATAAAATCCATTTGTATCTGCCCGTTCGGAAGTGGATCGTTTTAGAACGAGTGAAGAAATCGTTCATTTATTTTCAACCCATCATGTGAGATGGGATGACCTATTTCGTTCTTCTTTCTGTAGAACGTGTAAACACATTTTCTGAGATAAACATTTTTAAAATCTAGCAATTGTTTTTGTGATCGGTACTTCATTTGGTTTATATGAGTACTTCTCTTATATTAAAAACCGTGGTAGTCTAGTGGTATGGGTAATGGACTGCTGAGCGAGGGCACAGGTTTTACTATGGCACACACCAATGACTTTTCGATGCTTTTTGAAGTTATGTGTGTATAAGTGTTTATAAGTGCCCGGTTAATGACAATAGGCTCGCCACCTATTACATTAAGACTTAAACATAAACTGGCAAATGTGAGTGCTAACACCTCTGCCTACCCCTTCGGGGATACAGGCGTGATATTATTAAAAAAAGTATGACAAAAGCCCCTTAGATACAAAAAAACACAGTGAACAGCAAAATGGTATTAAAACATCTCTACCTTTTTTTCTACCATTGCGGTAGCAGATAAGCACACGGCCACCTGTTGGTAAGCGGTCACCGTGGCCACTTAACCCTTATGTAGGTATTAAAACATCTCTGCATACCATTTTGAATATAATAGACATCTAAAAAAACTCAAACCCTTCCTAGTGCCATTACTGACCGTGTGTTAAACGAAAGTAATCACACAGCAGACCATATTCTCTCAATAAGGGTTCAACCAACTGATAGGAAAAGACCCGATTATGTAAACGGTATATACATATAAATGGAATACCGATACACATAGCTTCCTTCATCGCTATTCAGAAGCGTCATTACTACACGTGTCAATACTTATCTGAGTAAACAAAAATATACCTTCTAACATTGAGCACAAGGTTGAAAATCCAGCTGGCAAGAATCTTTTAAGGCTATAAATGACTGCGAATTCTTTGGAAAGATAACGAATGACCTTTGTTAGAAAGTCTTTTGTATATTCAATCTTGTTCTTTTAAGGTGTCAAAGGAAAGCGTGCTAAGATATTTACTTGTAATTTTATTTTAGTTTTTCATGAGGACAGAGGTGTAGACACCCACATTTAGCTAACTATGATTTTCGGTCGTACGTAATAGAGGCGGATCCATTGCCGCCAATCGGGTACTTTGTACAAAAATGAGTATGGCGAAAATATTTGTAAAAAAAAATTTTTACCCCATTTCTTGCTATGCTGTGTAAAGCGCAAGGACATTAATTACGCGCTTAGCCGCACAAGCACTACCAATTAAGATCATGGAGAGTATACATTGGTATATTCCCATCCCTTTTGATAGAACTTATCTTGAGATCAAACAGTCGTCACCCAACCATCTTGAAAGGACTAGTCGGACTTTTGAGGGCTCCAACTACCCGTGACGACTGCCATAGATGTCCGTATGGCAACCGGGACCGACAGCTTAACGTACTCTCCGAGGCACGACCAGACCAGTGCAAATAGCCATATTCTTGTTTACAAATATTTGCACAGAGCGAGGATCGAACCTGCGCCTCCTACGTAGCAGTCGCGTTCACTACCGCCACGCCACAAATTCTGTCAGGAAAACAAACTAATATTGTTAATAATCTTTTAGACAGGATTCCTGAATAAGACGCAAAAATAAAATAAAATCTGGAGCAAAGGATACATTTTGTGGTCGAAACAAAATTCGTAAATCGAACGCCGAATACACTAAGAGATTTGCATCATACTAAAGCCAATTATTCAGTAATCATATAATCTAAACACTGCATCATATTAATTAAAACTAAACACACCCGTCATCGCCTATTCAACCCTAAAATGCCGCCTGTTCAGCAAAGCTCTGTTCGAACCTAATAAACCCTCAAAGCTTTGCCTAATGTGAATATATCGCGTACCTATTCGTAACACCTGACAGGTACCTCGGTTTCGACGTACGTTGGTACTGGTAACAACAAAAGTGGAAAGCTGATGTCGGTTGGCTCGACTTGTAAACAAGATTGATTGTGTATTTGGAGAGTGACATCAACTGAAAATTTATGTATGTTTCGAACTTGTACATCCTCATAGGCAGGAACATAGGCCTGTCTGATATTCTCCAAGGCGTTTCAAGTTGTTAGGGCTTGTGCGACTAAGCACGTAATTAATTACTATGCAATTTACACCGCATAGCAAGAAATGGAAAGCCGACCCCAACTGAGTTGGGAAAAAAAAAGGTTCAGGGAATGATGAGCAAGAAATGGTTCTTTTTTTTTTCAAATTTATTTAGCTGCAACATTTTCGGTTAGGATTTATTTTCGGCATACCCATTTTTTACAAAGTGCTTGATTGGCGACAATAGGCTCGCCTCCTATTACATCGAGCCGAAAATCATAGTTGGCGAAATGTGGGTGTTTAATACACCTTTGCCTACCCTTTTGGGGATTACGTATGTATGTATATATGTAGGCAGAGGTGTAATAACGTTTACATTTCGCCAACTATGATATTGGTCTCACGTTATAGGTGGCGAACCTATTGCCGTCAAACGAGTACTTTGTTATAGACTGTATGTTCACTGTTGGATAATGAACAATCCTATATTTCTGTATGGTGTTTTTAACATTTCAAGTTTGAGAAATTTCAGAACACTGAATTGTAATGTAGCCCAACCGATGGTTGTCATAGCAACCCTGATATGTTTACCAGTCAAGTGCACGGTATGCATACATACATACATAGTTACATTAATTTTGTACATAGGAAACCATGAAGGAAACATGATTGTATATCATAGTCTTTGGCAATTTGTCGTAGCATGAACTATAGGTACTTTATTGTTTGCAAATTTAATTGCACTTGTCAAATTCAGAGTCTGCTCGAAAGACTTTTCACTTACTCGACTAACACTAATTTTAACTTCGATTTTCAAATTAAATCGTCGACTGATGTAACACATTTTCTTTATTCGCTATTTCGATATCGACTTTTGTCGACGTATGTACTTCTTCAACACTTTGGTCTTTTCCTAAAGCGAGTACCGAAGGCGCCGATACACTCACTCGATTAAACTTAAAGCCACATGTATTTCCCTCGAGAAGTACAGTCTTGTACACATTCACATATCGCTGAGTTTTGCTCGAGTTGCCTGTCGAAAACTTCGGTGCGGTATTAAATTTTTATCACCTTTTCCAACACATTTTGCCTGTATAATATACTTCTAATCTTACAAGGTGTTGTAGAAATTTCCAAGCTGAAATATTTTCAGTTTTTCCCTTGAAGAAGCAAACGCAATTATAATCATCCTTGCGTTATACCATAACCTTGCGCGGTCCGCTTTCTTCCGTCTAAACGCGTCATTTACTATTATAGGTGGGCCGTGTGCATGTCTGCCGTCTAAGTGGTATAAAAAAAAACAAAAAACAACATTTTTTAATAAAATCTTCCTTTCACTAATAAGTTCAACGGTAATTTACCATGTTTGTTGATGGAGTACTGAGTAGGATCACGGTGTACTGACAACCGCTAAGCTAGGTTTTATTGTGCCAACCGTATCGGTCTACCCTCTTCTTCATTCGTTTATTACGCGCGCCACCACTACCACTGTCCGCGTTCTCACGCTATACTCGATATAATTTTTGAAGAAGTAACATCTTCCAAATACAACGATAGCACTAAATATCTTAATCGTTCAAATAGAACATAGATTGTAGGATTGTATTTTAGTTGGCAATACAATGGAATCCATTGTAATGCTACGTACATAGCCTCGGGACTGGTATCATTAGCAGAAATTGTCTTGAGTTAATGCCTTGTTTGTACTAGCACTTGTATTTTACGTGTTTGAACGACTTCTCGGGTATGTACTGTGCTATTAAAATAAAAGATAGTATTCAGAAGATGTATCATAAATATTGTGTTTATCGATGCACTGTGTGTCGGGTGGTCACGGTGGTTTGGGAGTTTCTATGTATAATATGTATGTATGTATTTACAAAAAAAGTGTCTAAATATGTTTATCCGCATTCTAGAACCCATAACACAAGCTAGTTAAACTATGCTTACCATAGGTCTAGGTGGCGTTGCGTAGATTGTCCTAGAATATTTATTTATTTATTTTATTCATTTATCGATAACTCTTATAAAAACGCGTAGCACCTCCTGCGTAGCAGTCGCGTTCGTGTTTCATAAACCTAATAATTTAACAGAAATAGCCTGGTGTCGAAAAGTTTATATTAAAATTCATTAGACATTTCGGTAACGCGATAATAAGGAGACTGTTATTCTATTTACACTAGTAATAATAGCTTTATGTTACACAAATTACATATTTAAACAGCAATACGTTTAGTTAGTCATGAATTTAATTGCCTCCCTCCCCGTATCCTTATTCGACAATTAATTAAAGGTAACAAAGCACCCTACCCGCATGACGGTAAGGGTCGAAGTCAATAAATAGTCTCACACCTGAGGTGCCAGTCCCAAGTTCCCGATTATATTCCTTTCAACAATGAGAGAGAAATTACCTACTATGAAACACATAACATTTGGTAAATAGTACTATTGGCGTTTTTATCTATGTACTAACTAACTGACCCGCGCAACTTTGTCTGCGTCATTCCGTTTTCGCATCATTTTTCACTTTTGCTCCGCACCAGTTGATTGTAGCATGATATACAAACCTTTCTCTCAATCACTATATCTACTAAAAATACCGCATCAAAATCCGGTGCGTAGTTTTGAAGATTTAAGCATACAAAGGGACTTAAGGACATAGGTACCTATATATGGACAAAGAACGCAACTTTGGTTTACACTATGTACTAATGTTTATTTCAATTATATATATCTGCGTTATATGGTTTGAGATACCCGACACTAACACACAAGTCGTGTAAGTCAGTTTGTGACCACCAGTAGTGTAACCTGACCGGGCTGCCGGCGCCTCCTTCTGCGAGCAAGTAATGCTCGAGAAGGAGACGGCGGAACGAGTTCGGAGAAGACTCCGGACCCGCACAGCCCGCGACGAGCGGAGGCGACTCGGACGTCGGAGGTCGCAGAATGACCTCTGTCCTCCATGAGCGCGGGCCTGGGGGTGACGGGTGGAGCCGCCTGTCACTCTAGCAGAAGCAGGCCGCGGCGGCGGCGCAAAATGCGCCTCCCCATACCCGGGGGCTAGTTGGGGACACCGTGGTCCCTACACCCGACGGGGGTCATCTCAAAGAGAGGGCCCCGGGTCTGCCGGGGTGCGAGGGATATGTTGGCTACAACCTCACCTCCGGCAACTGAAGACCCAAAGACGGCGTGCGTTTTAGTCGGTTCGAGTCCGACATAACCTTCCCAACCGGCTCCGGTGGGGGGTATCCGTGGGGATTTTCCGCACTATAAAAAAAAAAAAAGTAGTGTAACCTGACCGAAACGTTAAGTCAAAAGGAAAAATTATAATAATTGATTGATTGATAGAAAAGGGAAATTGAATAAGTATTGTATTTACCATTATGATCACGTTAATACCCGGGTATCACTAACTATATAATATGTAACGCGAAAGTTTTAAAGTGTGAATACCTGCGTTATATAGTGTAACACGTTAATTTGTTTTTAAATTATTTCGTTTTGATTTGTTTATTTTGTGTCGCATTTTCTTTTAGGTATATGTGTAATCGGTCCGAAATAAAATCAATTTTCTTTCTTTCTTTCTTCTTACTTTCTATTAATACATACACAGACCAGCGTACGTACGTACGTATGTTTAACTCAGAAATTACTACATTTTCAAGTATTTAGCTGTAAAATGAAATGTAAAATTAGCTATTAAATGTAACGTAGTTTGAGACTCGCCCGATCCTGCAGTTAGACTGTATATACAGTTTTACAGCATATATTACAAAAGTATGTATAAATTGTATTGGATACTAAATAAAAAAAAATAAAAATAAAAACGTCAGTCAGCAGTCTTGAACGATCTATTTGAAAAGTTATAAAAGAGTTCCTGAAGAAATCTCGGCAAAACACGTGTCGAGGTTTGTTCTTCGCAGTTGTGGAACGGAACATACAACATCTTTTCATTCATCATTCATCCTTGCAGAAGTTTTCTCTTCAAAAAATCTTAACAGACAAGTCAAACAGACAAAGAAGTGCTTCTATAAGGGTTAACAACACTTTTATTTTTTAGGTAAGGAACTCAAAGGCGCAAGGTGCAGGCACGGTTAAAAGCTAGCGACAATAAATATCTTCAAATATCCCATAAAATAAATCATTGAACATTTAATATCGAACCCAAATACCTATCTGACCATAAACCAAAAGTTTGTTTTAATTGAATTAAACACTTTCAGTAACGGCTTCCTCGGTTTATTGTGAATCAACTACTATGGGTAAGGGCGGACTTTGCTATGTGTTAAGTTTTGTAGATGCTTAACAAGTTCGGCAATGTTGCGCAACATGTACGATGTTGCCAGTAGTCGCGCAAAATGACAAGCGTCTTGTTGTTTGTTCGATGATTGATCATGCTTGGATAGTCAACCAACAACAATATCAGTTATCGCGACCAGATATAACCTTTTCTTATCGCGCGAAAGATCCCTACAGATACCCCCCGCCAGAACCCGTTGGGGAGGTTATGTCGGACTTGAACCGACTAAACTGAAATAACGTAAACTGAAATTTTGTCAACTAGTACTACGACCGATCCCCGTAAACCGCTATCTTGCTCATACTTTTTGATAACTGCTGATTGGTCGTTGAGTATATTAAGAGACAAAAAATTTAGCAACTTTCGTAGTATTTATTAGTATGAAATGAATGAACGTAAGTCCGTCATACTTTGTCGCTGTATGCTGGCAAAAAAGTTGCAATGCAAAGTCCGAGTTCGCCAAAACATCACCAATATGCATGTGAAAATACTTACTTCAAGTTCGGGAGCGATTAAAATAGTTTCAATGGCGATATAACACCATAATATCATGGGTGATATTGATTGGGTAACTTCACTAACGAAGATGGTCTGATAGAGGACATTTGATATGACGTTCTGATTATGGGGTGGGAATTAAGCCGTAATTTATGGGGTAGGCAGACTTGTTATTAATAATTATGATTTTCCCGTCTGTTTGTCCAGTGACCACGAAACCATATGGTTAAATAAAAGCATTAGGAAGTTTCTACAGGGCAGCATGAGTGTGATGCCTCTGGATTTGAAAACGTCTATAGGCCACGGTGACCACTTTCCATGAGGTGAGCTGTGTGCTTGTCTGCCCCCTAAGTGAAATAAAAAAATTGTAATATATCAATCACGTCCTGACTTTATTCTTTGGTTAGGTTTATTTTAACTAACTAGGGTGACTGTTGTGTGGGTCGGAAACTTGAATTGAAACCCTCGCTACAATAAAAGCCATACAAGGCATCCTCCATATAGACCAGCCCCGCAAAACCTTATACTATAGTAAATTAATACCCAAGGTTGCGTGCGGTTTTAGTCGGTTCAAGTTCGGCAAAACCACCCAAGTGATTATATAAAATCTTTTAAAAAATAAATCGCATTGCTCTTGTTCCATATCACATTTTCCTTTGCATTTCAAATCAGAATAAAGTGAAGATAAAATTCGAATTCGCAACAGCGACATACCGTACGATTACTCTGTTAAATTACAGTTAGAATTTCCTCAATACAAAGAATAAAAAATATTTTGGGAAACGTTTTATTTAAATTCCTTTGTGATTAAACCATTACAGTGAGCAAACGTACATAAATACGATTTCTTAATATATTTTCTCATAAAAATACAACCGTTTTAATAAAAATTGAGATTTATTTCGACGGCGATAGGTTCCATTTTTTGGTGAATCGGTGCGTGAATGTCGGTCTACGCCGTAGCCGCGTAGCTTGTAGCTGTAGATGTACGTAGCAAATGCTAAATTCGTAGCCTATTATTGTTATTTATTTATGTGACTTTGAATTATATTGTAAGACATAATAATTGTATTTTGTACATTAAATTATTTTGATGTACAATCTACAAAAGAGATATGGTATCTTTAAATACAACTTTTTATGAAAAATTATTTATACTGATATTAATGCGCCGAAGAGTTTGTTTGTTTGATAAAACATGCTAATCTCGGATACTAGGTACTGGTCTGAATTGAAAAAATCCTTTAGTGTTAGAAAACCCATTTATTGCGAAATATAACATCACGCTACTACTCAAGGGAGCGGAACAGTAATTATAAATTTCAACTAATACGACAGATTCATTATCATCATCATCATCATCATCGCAAATGCAAACTCAGAGCTGAGGGTCCACCTTCCTACTTTTCCTGCCCCTCTTACGACCTTGGACGTCCATGGTAGTAAGACCAATAGCAAGCATATCAGCCTCCAGGACTAATACCGTAGATTCTAACACATTATTTCATAATTAAGAGCCAAGAAAGCCAAAAGTATGTCACAGGTGAGGCCGGGACGGGCCAGCTAGTATGTAATAACTATAATATACTATTTCATATATCGTTATATGTCAAAGTGCAACCATATTTCCTTTGTCGACTGTACAATAGAAATATACTGAAGCCTTAGCACGAAATACTATCGAATTCGTAATGTAAAGGTATCGACAGAACGAAGAATTGCGATTGGCGGGCTACACACGCACACAGGTTCACAAGAGGCAGACTGCCAATCACAATGCTCCGTTCTCTCGAAACCTTTACATTACAAATTCGATAAGAGTTCATGCTGGAGCTATAAAATATAAATCGTAATATAAATCGTATAATTTAAAACCAAAACGAATACCAGTGTATTCGTTTTGGTTTTAAATTATACGATTTTTCTAAGTGACAGCCATTTTTTTTACTTTCAGCAGCTAAAGGAAAGTTAAACAGCAGGTTTAAAAGTTTCTAAAATGGTTTGACACCCTGGAGGGCCCAGGAGCTTTGTAGGAGTTTGGTATAATTCTAATATATCACTATACCAGAATGAAATACGAGCGCTTGAATTTCACGCTTCAACTTCAAGTATTGTTAGCACGCTCGGTTAGCCTCAACGCGCTTTAGCGGCTGGCAGGTATAACACAATTTTAAAAACGCATTAAATTCTTGTAGAGAATTTTCTCATATGGTTTTATAGGTTATATGAAAAAGATATTAGTTAAAGATTTCTGTGCTATCATACAGTGACGAGCATAGGGTTTTTTATTAGGGTATGCAGTCCCATTAAAATTTATATAGGTTTGGGTTTATCTGATGTAAGTAGGATATCCATAAAGTCTATTTTACTCTATATATACATAGAGACAAATAAAGTGTCAATTTGACTCTATGAAATGCAAGCCCATACTATTAATTTAATTCATCGTCTGCAGTGTGGTAGTTTAGTAGTTAAGAAGTCGGCCTTACGATCGAGAAGTCACAGGTTCGATTGGATATTACACTACCGAAGTGAACGCATCTATGACAGGCATTGAGCTTACTTGGAGGGGTTAGAGGGTATATTATATAGTAAGTTTGTTGCTAATATTCTTAAAAAAAAAAGAAAAATGTGAAGTTATCGTGTCAGTACATTAGACATTATCAAAAAAATATTGAGTTTTTATATATTTTTAAACAACTGTCTGTTTATCTATCTATTTCGCAAAGTTCGCTAGAACTACTGAACGTATTTTGATGTGATTTTGCTTGTTAGAACGGTCTTGGTCCGATTTAAATATTACGTACGAAAAAAGAGAAAAGTAAATAACTGATTTAAAGAAGAAGCTCAGAGGATGAAAGATCGATTATCTCAGATCAATTATAAAAATAAATATGGTCGTACGGACGCGACATACAAAATTTCTCAACGAAATGATAGAAATATTTCAAACGACTTCTAATATTTGACACAATAAGAAGGCAAAGCAAATAAATATTTGTAAGTGATGGTTTTTCTAGAAACCTTGCAAAAAATGAAATTCTCAGATAAAATTCATAAAGAATAAATGGTCGTCTAGACGGATACCAAAATAACTTACAAGAGTGTTGCTTAAATAATTCTAAGAAATTAGTCAAGTGTGAGTCGGAGTCGCATATGAAGGGTTCCGTACCATTGTGTAGACAATTATGGTAGCCACACACGCTATAATATCCTTGCGCAAATTTAAGCTTGCACAAATATATCGTGAGTTATAAGATACTTATGTTATTTCATTAACGTGTACTTGCATTTTGGCCTCCGCAATAATACTTGGATGTGAATGGCTACCATAACACTTCTAGTTATTGTAAGCAGCTCCCAAGCTAAATCTGATATTATTCCTGCAACCGTGCACAAAATTAATCAAGACTACATAAACTATATCTGAATCCAATTTCTTACAGATTCGCTTAGCAATTTTGGATTGGTTGAGTAACATACATCTATACATCCATTCAAAATCAAAATCAAAAATCATTTATTCTGTGTAGGATTAAACGTAACTTACGAAACGTCAACATTCACAATATTTTTAAATTAGTGAGCAAATGGACCACCATTTTTAAACGCGGTCCCGGCCTGAGAAGGCTTCGGCAAGAAACTCAGCAGGCTTTTCTTTTTTTTTGATCCATTTACAATCATTAATCAAATTTTCACAGTCATAAATTTATCGTTTCGTTGCCAACCGCAGACCACAGTTTTTAACAACCTCCGTGGCGAGGCGGTAATGAACATGACTGCTCGGATTCGATTCCCGCTCAGTGCAAATAGTTTTGCGCATGAATAATGTATAATGTGTAATAGTGTACTAGGTAATCTCGGAAGTAAGGAACTCTTTTTGGATTTTTTTCCTTTATAGAAACTCCAAATATAGGTCGCTCCATAGCCCGCAGGCCGAATTTTAATTTGTGAACTAATCTCACCGCCAGAGTCCTCAAAGTCATAGCAGAAAATTTATCTCTAAACTAGAAAGAAATAGTCTCATTATAAGAATGGACCAACGTGTTTGGAAACAAGCACATTTTATATTACAAGGTGGTTCTGTGCCAATTATTTCTTATTGTTAACCTGCTCTCTGAAATGTTAACTATACTGTTTGGACACGTGTCAAAATACATTTGACACGTGTCCAAACACATGTACACGAAGTTTAACAAGGCCTTAGACTGAATTCAACTGTAGAATAGCTAATATCGATAATGGAATATTATTTATTCGTGGAAAATAAAAGTTAGATGCCCAAAATAGAAAAAAATGTACCCCGTTTTTGTTTACACTAGATGAGTTGGCTACGTTCTCGTACGACCTCCGAATGTAGGCCTTCAAACAATAATCTTCTTTCGCGAGATGCAGGAACCTAATAAAGTACCATTTACATAAACCGCGAATGCGGATCAGACGTGAGTTTGTTTGTTCTAAGACTAATTTCTTTTACTTTATTTGGTGGATATGAGTGATGGATGGCAAACCAACTCGCGCTCGATCTACACCCACGCTTATGTGAATTAAGTTTAAATGAGTTATTGAATTTTGACACCTTCCTGTTTAGGATAACAAAGCCAGTATGCTAGTTCTGACCAGGGAAGACGCATTGTTACGTGTAACTTGATATAGAATATAAGATATACGTATGTATATATCCCTACCATAGATATCATGTATAGTATAAATAGACGCACAAACTACTTCATTACCGCGTTACCGAATTTAAAATGTAAGTGGCATATGTTTGCGACTATTTCACCTAACAACTAGAGACCTAAGAACGGCGTCCGGTCTGTTTGAGTCCGACATAACCTCTCTTACCGAATTAGTACTAATTTAGTTTCTAGATTTATTCTTCACGTTGATGGTGCTATCCGGTGTTATTTGACTAATAAATATTATGTTTATCTTATAGGAGCTTCGAATCTCAGATTTAATGAAGTAAACAATGACATTGTGTTTTTGTACGGCTGATAAATGATGGAAGAGATTGGCACGTTAAGAATTTGGGAGAAGTTAGATGAATGATACTTTATTAGTACACTAACTGTTGGACGCGTCTTCACCCGTGTGGAAATTTGAAACACATCATCATTCTCTGAACCTTTTCCCAACTCAGTGGACCCTAACTGGTTTTCCAGTCTAACTGTGATGCGGCTGAACTTTGATATTTTCCGTGAAGCGACTGTCATCTGACCTCCAGAACCAATGGTCCAATGACCAATGGCGAATTGAAACACAAAGGAACCTATTCTCGGAATAAGAAGTAACCTATGTTTCTTCCAACAAAAATATTATCAAAATTGATTCATTAGTTTCAGAGTTTATCGAATACATACGAACAAATATTTCATCTATATAATATTAGTATAGATTAAAGGTACGTTACTGTCTTTTACCCACTATATTTATTTATATTGTCCAATAAGTTAATCCTAGATCCGATAAAAGTACCCAAACCATTCTAGACATACAGGATGTTAGAGAAACGCTCGTGTACCTGGTGCACTGGTGTACATGGTGTATTCGGTGCTTTCAGGATCGGCAACCGTTCCCTAACACCCTATATAAATAAATAAAACAAATAAATATTCAATGACATTCTATTCGAAATGTGGGAAGGGTCGCCGCCAGATGGACGGTCGATATAGTCAAAGAAAGTCCTGGGTACCCTGTTTATGTTAAGGTCCCAATATAATAGGGGGCGAGCCTATTGCCATTAACCGGGCACTTGGGCAACCTGCGATAAATACACACATAACTTCGAAAAGCATCGAAAAGTCATTAGTGCGTGCCATGGTAAATGGCATCGAACTGATGCCGCACGCCGCGCCGAGCCGAAACCAATGCAATATTTGCACTAAGTGGGTACTGAAGTCACGACGCAGCAGTTGTACACTGTAACCCGACAAACTTTATCAATATACCATGATATTTGTATGCTTTTAGTACTAAACTATTTAAAACTGTTCTCAAAAGCTAGTTGTTTTCAAAGCTAATGAAATTCCACAAAGAATATTCCTCCTTTTGTTTTTACACGAATTCGCAAAAGCAAGAGTTCGCCAAAAGCATTTTTTGCTCTGTGATTAAGCTTAGTCGACATTCCGAACCTGGTTTAATCTAGACAGTATTTGTTGTGCTCTAATTGGAACCAGTAGTTGACACTGTCGAAACTGGGTTAGGTGTGTTACAATTGAGTTATTGAGGTGCAGATTGTCGTACTGTCATACGTTAGATTTCAGAGATAGGATGTTTCAGAATTCAATTCAATTCAATTCAATTCAAAAATCGTTATTCTGTATATCCCATAAACGGAACTTACAAAACGTCGATATCAACTATATTTTATAAATTAGTGAAATGGACTACCGGTTCGAAACGCGGCCTCGGTCTGAAAAGACTCCGGCAAGAAACTCAGCGGGCTCTTTTTTTGTCTATTTACAAACATTTACTTAATCTAGATACAGAACTTTGCTTGTTCAAGATTAACGTTTGAAGTCATGTTTCTACTCTACAATGATCTAAGGTGACTCAAAAACTAGAAACATTTTTCTGTATTATGTGAGTCGCAAACGAGCATATAAGAGAGATGGAATACGTCAAGTTATAAGCCATAAAGTTATTGTTATTAGAGTAACTAGAGCACTGCGTCCTCCTCCCTATCACCACACTTAAAATGACAAAAGAATTTAAATCATAGAAATTAATATTAGTAGCAAATAGGGCAAATATACCCACAAACTTGAATTTTAAGACACTGACAGAGGCAGTGTAGCCAAAAGATAGTCTTGATTTAAATTTTATACGTTATTGGTTACGAAAGTTGATTTTTACATAAATATTGGTTGTGTAGAAATTCTTATATGTATCAACTATTTGTAGGTATTCCATGGGATTTGTCATGTGACCACACATGTCCAAGCTTATGTGTTGTGGTTTATAACCGCATCGTTTCAAAACCGCGGCCATATTGTACCTACTATTGCTATGAGATAATGGAATCAGTGAGCTCATTGAAGGTAGGTATTAAATTTAGTTTTTTTTTAATATATATTATATTCGAGGAAACTTTATAACTTTATTTTACTAAAAATGGCGCTATTGTATCAGATTTAATTCTCGTAAAATAGACTTTAATATAGGGCCCTTAAAAAAAGGAATAAGAATGTTCTTACAAGCTAGGTAGCAAGAGTAAAACGCCCCTAGGCCCCCATACCAATTCTAAACCGTCGGTAGCTTAGCGATTAACGAGTCGGTCTTACGATCGAGAAGTCCCGGGTTCGAATCCTGACTATTATACTACCTACGTGAACCCACTCCTAACAGAAGCCATTGGGCTTAGCTGGAGGGGTTAGAGGGAATATTAGTAATTACGGTTGCTAATATTTTCAACAAAAAAAAATTATCAACCATTGTCAAACCACTGGGATTGCAAAAAATACCCTTGCATTTTAGACTGTACTCCTATTCAGTTGACGTTTAAAATTAAATGGCACCGTGTAGAGTAAATGAAACGATGTAATAAATGAACTCTTTTTCAAATAATTTTGAATTTTGAACGAATCTGAATAAAGCCGAAAATTCAATGCCAATTTTTATAATTTGATCAGTTTAACAATTGGTATAGTCGACGTCAGGGTTATTGCACACCTCCATAGACTACCGTAACCACTTTTCATCAAGAGAAACGTGTGCTTGTAAGCCACCTAACTGTTATAAAAAAGACATAAATATTATCAGCTATGCTTAGTCTGGCCATAAATACTGTTACAATTAAAAATAAGAAAGATATTTACATTTGAATTTGGAATCTGTCATTTTTATACGATTGTTCATTGTTTTCTAATTTTGGCGCCAATACATTGTACAATATTTTGCTATATTGAAATGGATTGGGGTGATAAAGAAAACCGAATCGCTGTGAATGCATTACACAAAGTTGGTATGGAGCCGAATGTAATTTTTAAAACTCTCCATACGCTTGGTATTAGTCAAATGTTTGTGTACCGGGCTATTAATAGGTACAATGAGACCTCCTCTGTTTGTGACAGAACAAGATCTGGCCGTCCACGTAGTGTTTGTACGAAAAAGATGGTCAAAGCAGTAAGGGAAAGAATTCGAAGAAATCCTGTCCGAAAGCAAAAGATTTTATCTCAGGAGATGAAGATAGCACCCAGAACCATGTCGCGCATTTTAAAAGATGACTTATGACTTGCAGCCTATAAGAGACGCACTGGTCATTTTTTAACTGATAATTTAAAAAATAATAGGGTGGTAAAATCGAAGCAACTACTGAAGCGGTACGCAAAGGGAGGTCACAGAAAATTTTTGTTTACGGATGAGAAAATCTAAGTATATAAGTTTCAACAACTGTATTTATATCATCCTCATTCCTCATGCTCAAAGATTGACAGTTGCAAATGCGGACTGGACCTTAGCTAGCTGTGCCAGTACGTAACGATTAATGATCACAGCGAAATTTGAAATTCAAATCAAAGCCCGTGGTCGTGTTAAAAGATTCAGAGCCACCCTGTTACTAGGGTTGACAGCTAGAGGGCCGCAATTCTAAGAATTTTAGGGACAGTGCGAAAATGTAGGAGACGTGGCGTTTTAATGGTAAAAGGTTGAAGAAGGTAATTGTAAAAGTGCTGCAGGTTGGATTTCCGGTTGGTTGGCTGAGTGGGGTAAGCAGAAATGTAATGTTTAATCATGTAATGTTAATTGTAACAACTGTGTGCCGTAACGTGCCGCTCTGTGCTGTGGCGGTAGTGAACGCAACTGCTACGCAAGAGGCGCGGGTTCGAGCCCCGCTCAGTGCAAATATTTGTATGCATGAATATGGCTATTTGCACGTGTCTGGTCGTACCTTGGTGAGCACGTCATGCCGTCGGTCCCGATTGCCGTGCAAACATCTATGGCATGGGTAGTTGGAGTTGTAGAATGGTTATGGGTAGTTAGAGCCCTCAAAAGTTCGACTAGCCTAAATACAGAATTTCGATAATTTGCTTGCAGCTCAACAGCTATTTTAGAGGTTATAACTTCGATTTTACTTCATTTTTTTACATTATTTAGTTTGGAAATATTTAGATGCATTTATTTATATTTTTGCATTATATTACAAGTTTCTTTGTTAAAATATGTTTCTAGATACATTTCAGTACTGTAGAGTCAACTTAGCAAGCACGGAGATAGGCAGTGTCCGTTAACCAAAATTTTTCTACAGATTATATACTTATCATTACTAAAAATCTCGGCAAAAAAAAAGTCTGATAACATTATAATGCTTAAAAATTGAACTCAAGTGTACTTGCGTTCAATAATCACACTCGATATTACAGCACCAAATAATCAAACCTACCGTTCTACAAATAAGATCAAAATTCCTGTAACTTTACTCTTCCAACAAAAACAATTCTGACAGCCCTATCACACCTTGTCCATAAAGGTTGAATAGGATATTCAGTCCTATGGTGGTTTCCGACAATCTTGACGTTTGCTTTGAAACAAAGCCCAAACGGATTATACAGGAAATACCTATAGTATATATCAACTGTATAAATGAAATTGGGGCAAGGGAGTTGGGAGCAAACTATTCCGTTTGTCTTCTTCAATGATACAAGAACTTGTAGAACTTATAATTACCATTTACAGGGTGTAAGGGGAACACTCACGAAGCCGAAGGCCCTTGTTAGTAAACTACACAACATACTGGCATAAAAAATGACGATTTAGATTTTTTTTATACCGTTTCGTGTATCGTGTAAGAAAAATTTCATGAAAAAAATATTAACTCGTCTTAAGGCACCATTTGTTTTTTTTTGCAGTGTCGTTTCTTTATGAAATTATTGTTTCATTTACCTTTACTGATACGATAGAGAGTAAATAATGCGAAAAAAATGCCGAGGGAAAAATTATTTGATCTACGCAAATTATTTTTCTCCGGTCGGTGTACTTTGAATCCCTCACTTCGCTCAGGACTCGCTTCGTTTTGCTTGTGATTCAAAGTAGCGCCCTTATCGTAAATATACTATTTTGTTCCCTCCTCAAAGGTAGGTGCCAGGTTTGATTCGGCCCAAAGGGTCCAACAGGGTCGAAGTGTCCGCGATAGCTCTAAAGCATGCACATTTATAATATAGATAACTGGGACATTAAGCACCTATACACCAGCTAATTGATGGATGAAGCTCTGACACGGGAATTTCTCTATTGTTACCATAAAATTTGTATAAATAATATCTAAAGGACGCCGGACTCAGAATAGAAAGTCTAGAACGTAACCACAACCTATGTTTCTGATAATGCTGTTGTAAATACACGCATAAAATACTCAAAGTATTTATAGAAATGGAGCATATTTTTTTTCGCAATATAGGCGATTAACAAATCGCTCACTCAAAAAATATTTTTTGAATAAAGAATCGTCCATTGGGACAGGATTATCCGCCCGTCGGACCGGACGTCTCTTCTGATTCGACAGCTCTTCATTCGAGAATAATCTTTTTGTGAATTGTTTTTTGTTCATAAAATACTACATTTTCAAGTAAACTCGGGAAGGGTCGAGTTAGGACTATGTAAGTATGTACCTAGATAATCTAAAACAAGGTCAGGTTACAAATACTGGCAACTATGCATAATATAAATATTTTATAAAATTTGATTTTTCTTTTCAATATTTGTTTTCTTTTTACAACTGAAATGAAATGAAATTTATTCGTAGGAGACACGGTGAAGATAAGATGTTACATGTTTAGTTTTAGATACAGCATATCTCGCCTTCATTAGGCATACGAATCTTTTATATAAATTAAATGATCGTTTAACCACTCACTATACTTAATATTTTAGTACATTAATGGCTCAAAAATTCCGACATCAAGTCAATTGGAGGGCATAATCAAAAATAAATGTTTAAAAATTATTGAAATATTGCTCTTTATTTCCTGTATCATGTCGTAGGAAGTTAAGGAAAATTTCAAATGCTTTTTACGGGTCCAGTAGTTCAGGTCAAAGCGTTTTCTCTGTAAGAGACTAGTCTCGGGTTCAAGTCCCGTATAGGAATTCCCTTTTTCCAATTTTAAATCGATTTTAAAAAGTTAGTCATCATATGAAACTTTGCAATCTTGTAATTTTTGGTAGTGACTATAATTGATCATCATCATCTAAGCTTTGTGTCTCGATCGCATCCGAGGCCTAACTGTTTTATTTTAAAAAATGCTAAATCCTCACGAATTCCTCGTTCACCGGTGCCAGTGAGAGCCGTTATGTCGGACTCGGACCGAATAAACCCATGCCGTCTTTGGCTCATTGATTGGCGGAGGTGGGATAATACAGGACATCTCTCACACCCCGCATACCGAGGACCATCTCTTTGGAGATGACCCCCTTCCACTAATATGAGAACCACGATGTCACCATCTAGTCTCCTGTTATAACTGCCGCCGCCAAAGCCTGCTTTTGCTAGGGTGACAGTCGGCTCCACCCGTCTCCCCCAGGCCCGAATAGCCTTCACGCCTCCGAAGCCTTATTGGCGACTGTTTCATTACTAACATAACAAAAAAAATATTCCAATATGGTATCTGAAATATTACAAAATACATAAAAAGAGAAAATACATTAGTATTCGAAAAATCTCCGCATTAAAATGTTTTGCGAGATTAATGTGTCGACGCGAAATCTGCTCCGTACATTTTAATAAACCCTTTCAAATGTCACCGCGGGGCGTAATATGTACACATAGGTGTATTATACAGCGCCATTTGTTAGCTATATTTCTTATTCCCGCGTAAAAGGTGGAAACCTATTATCGCCTGTCAGGCAGTATGTCCAAACTCCATGTTGCTATTGAGAAAAGAAAATCACAAATACTTTGTTTAACTCGGGCTTCAAGCGCGGAACTTCAAGCGTGGTTGCAGTATTCATTTTGTTAATTCAGCCCCATGTAGACATGACATGGTCAAATTTAAATTGTAAAACATGCACCATCATTTTTTAGGCCTAATAAGAAAAATCTAAAATCTTGGTTATATGAATTCTAGAAATGTAATTAAATAAATAAATATTCTAGGACAATCTACACAACGTCACCTAGACCCATGGTAAGCATAGTTTAACTAGCTTGTGTTACGGATTCTAGAATACGGATAAACATACACAGATACATTTTATTTTTTAAAACCCAGACCAATGCAGATACCTATTCATATTCAAGCACACAAATATTTGCACTGAACGGGAATCGAACCCGCACCTCCTGCGTAGTAGTCGCGTTCACTACCGCCACGCCACGGAGGTCGTCATTATGTTCATAAACTTTTGTCCTAAGACCGAATTCTAAACCAGTTAGATACGTCCCTATTCCAGAACTACTATTATAAATCTAATCTTCTGCTCAGACGTAAATTTCCATACAAATGAACTACCCTGCTTTTGCAATTAGCTCAACACAGTTTCTAAACCATAACTGTGATCGTTGAGGCAGATATAACATAGATATTAGGCTAGGGTAAATACGAGGCTAGGCACAGTCATGAACTTTACGAAGTATTTTATGTACGTGATAAGGGATGGAATGTTTTGGGCACATCACTAGTTGGTTGGAGATAACACGGGGGGATTTCCCGTCCGAGTTTAGGTGAGCTGCTACTAGAAATATATTTTCAACCTAAAGATATACTATTCTGTATTTTCATATCATCAATATAGGAAATTTGTATAGGACTGTTATTACTAGACCGGGCATTTTGCATTTTATTTCTTACTACAGTAGCGGGAAGAAAAAGCATCTGATGAGGCTGTCAAGCTGAGCGTCGTCATTGTAATACTGTACGTGTTTGTAATGACCCTTTTTCCTGAGACTTTGCCTTCAGCTTACTATTAGGCGAGGTGAAGTCAAATTGACGTACACCCCATCTCTCATAACAGTCATCTAACGGAATAATACGCAGATAATTTCTCGAAACAAAACCCTGTACCAACCCGTCAGCCCAGCGTGGATACAGTAGGCCAGAACCTCCCAACATAAGGAGAGAAAAATGTCCAGCAGTGGACTGAAATAGGCTAATTGACCGATTGTCCGATTTACAATTGATATTTGGTCTCCAAGAAAACTAAATCTGCTAACATCAATCCTCAGATAAATACTACCTCTCTCGAACAAGAATTTTCATTACTTTAGAACCAAATAAATTACTGTCAAAGATTCAATTTAACTTTAGTGGAAGAAGTTTGGCCCAGTTCTGTACCGCATATTGATGGGTGAGGTTAAAATGCTAAATATATTGTGCCGCAGTTAGATAAAGCTGTTTTCTGCTTGGATGGTTTCTGCACTTTGGTTTGTATTAGATAGGTAGCAAGTATAAGAGGTTCAAGCCGACGTGATTAACTAGTAGGTTAGCATAAGTTATTCTGGCTAATGTCTATCTAAGGATGGGAATCCAATCTCAAATCTCATGTCTCGTAAAAAACGTTAAGCCAATCTTCGTAAAAGCCGACTCATTTAAGTTAATCTAGTTTCACGTAATTTTTCAACTACTAATACACCTTCTTCTCATGTTATAACTGTATTTAAAATTCGATGTCACTCAGAATAATGCCCATACTTGCCATACGAACGACCGTGTCATTATGAGGAAGTAGAGCCAGTGGATTGTGGAATTAAGCTGACGTCACTTTACAAAAAAATATTGAGTGTATTGTTAGCCATACTTCGAAAAAGGGTTTAATCAATAAGAATTCTTCCATCATAAACACAAACGAAAGCATTTATTCCATTTCCTTTCCCAAGAAATACAAACAACTACACATTACAGAAGCGCTACTTACATACCTAGATAATGAATCCTTTAACATATTCAATCCTCTTATATAATTATTATTACCGTTATATATTTAATCCTTCTATGCATTAATTTCAATTATATAATAATAAATTCACTTAACACGAAGAGTTGTCAACCAAGTGCGTGCTTGTGTCCGAACTGTCAGATCGTGTACTTTTTGGCGCGCAAAAACACACCATAGATAACACAATATCAATCGAGAAGACTTATGTGACTCAGCGACACTGCACATTAAGGGCCCATCTACCCGATACAAGCTTACAGTATGTACTCTCAATTTTTTGTTTACATATGCCCATACCTATTCCCCTTAATAGGCAGAGGTGAATTAACACCAACATTTCACAAATCATTGTATTGGTTCCTACGTGATAAGTCTATTACCGTATTCCGGGCACTATTGTTGACTCCAGTCATACATCTGAGGCTGAGTCTGAGTTGTCTGTTTCTGTTTGGATTTAAACAGCCCTATTCCTCATTCGCCTGGTACGGCACCGCATGGTAAAAGATGGGGTGATATAAATTCTACTCTACCGGGAACCACGCAGTTAGAGAACGCAAATATAGGGGTTCGGCCGTTTTGTGTTTAGAACGAAAATTGATCCTATTTGGGGTCAATTTTCAGTCTTTTTTATTTATGCTACACATCATTCTATTTTCAAAGTTTGGTAAACTGGCATGCCATGCAACGTCGCACAGCAGAATTGGCATCGTTTTGGTATAATAATTGGCACAGAGTGTTTCTACACTATATCGAAAACTTATAAGCGACTCATAATAACCTTGTGTTTTGTTCCCGGTGGTGAGTAGGGCAGCTAGAGCTTACTGAAGAGATTTTGTGGCTGTGAGTGAGAAGACAATTTGTCTCCTGCGCTGGCGATATAGAAGCTCTCTTAACCTTACCGCCCAAAGAAGGTAATATGAAGGTTTAAATAAGGTCAGCAGCACGGCTATAACGCTTCTGGTGTTGTAAACCTCCATAGGCCACTAAAACCACTTTCCATCTTCGTATGCTTGTCTATCACCTAAGTGGTATAAAAATAGTCACTGTACAGGTTATGGAAGACTTCGTACGCAATTCTTGCGGTGTGACGTCGCTTTGAAAGTGCGACGTCGACGTCGCAGCTCAATGCGAAATTCACACGAACTGTCGTAATATATTACGAACAGGCGCTGATATTCAAATGTATTGAATACCAAAGCTGCAGGCGATGCACAGTGCATGCATACCAACGTATAGGTGTACGGAATTCGCAAATATAAAGCAATATCTACATGGAACTTTATTCAATTATTTTAAAATATGCAAACAAATACACATTCTTCCTTCATTCCAATAAAAGTTGCTTTAAATATTGCTTTTTGTTGTATCGTGATACTTTTGGATTATTGCATTCATATTATACAGGGTGTAAGGGGAACGCTCCCAAGCCTATTGCCATTCACCGGGCACTTATGAACCTGCGATAATAACGCACATAACTTCTTAAAGCATCGAAAAGTTCCATGTGCCATGGTAAAACCGGGGATCGAACCCGAGACCTCATTTCAGAAGTCCATTAACCATACCACTAGGCTACCGCGGCTTCTCTCGATTCTGCTTTGAATAGTCAGTACACTAAATGCTTTAAAATATTTTCAGTAATAAAGTATACGAGCAGATTCTAAACGCTGCACGATGTAAATCGTTATAGGTAAATCATCAATGTTTACACTTGTCAGTTGATTGTAAACAACTGGTAAACTATGTAGGTATACAGTAAGTTAAACCTTGTTAATTTCCAGAATGTTCTGCATAGTTGAGCGTAAAACAATTAGCAACATGCAAGCAAACATGAAGCGAACGTTTTTGTATCGTTATAAAGTAAGAACTATGCGTAAAGTATTTCTAACGTGGAAAATTAAAGGTGAGATAATTGTATTAGGTGTGAGCAGGATGGTGACAGGTTCGATTACCGGATTAGATAAAGTATTGAAATATTTTTGAATTTTTTTTTTAAATTACCGCGGTAGCCTAGTGGTATGGGTAATGGACTGCTGAGACGAGGTCTCGGGTTCGATCCTAGGTTTACCATGGCACACACCAATGACTGCGATGTTTTTCGAAGTTATGTGTGTATTTATCGCAGGTTCATAAGTGCCCGGTTAATGGCAATAGGTTCGCCACCTATTTACGTACCACCACAGTTATGTATTACGGTAACTCTAGCCAAATGGTCGGTATTAAGAGAAAATCTGGTCGAAGCACAGCAGTCGTTTGCGCAATATCACTATTATTATGTTTACGAATTATATATTTAAGTAATAATTTGTGAGTAAATGTAGGTATTAATACATTTCCGGGACTTGACAGACGTAAAAACATGTATTTAAAATGTTCACAATTACATCTTCAAAACTATTATAATAAAATCTCAAAATTTCTCCAACGTCTTATAAATAACGTTTACAAAGACGAAAGCAATGTTGAAACTTAAATTTGTAAATCTCTCTTTGAAATTTATATAATAGTTACGTAATTGTAGCACTCATGTTGAGCACGAGAATACAATTGCATTTTGCATGTAGAATTGAGAAGAAAATTTTGTAATGTAGAACATTATGAATTGAGAGAAACATTTTGAATATAGAACATTATAAATTGAGAGAAACATTTTGAATATAGAACATTATGAATTGAGAGAAATATTTTTAGTAACAAAATCTTATTATGCACTTGTTCATTCCAAATGTTGCACAAAACAGTTTTGGATAATAAATGAGGTAAGGCAAATTTAGTGTGCTTTATATCAGCTTTTTATTTGAATGTAGCGAAGCGAAAATATGTATGAGCATGTGTTTGAAAAGTGTATGTATGAATATAATTTTCAACATACACTTCAGCCACAGTGGAGGTATACGTCATCATTAAGGTACCATATACACTATTTAGCTGTTGGTGACGTTCTTTTCTGTGCGCTAAATCTCCACGGAAACAAATCTCACCGAAGCCGGAGAGAAAAGTTATGAAGGACTCGAACCGACTAAAACGCCGTTTTTGGGTCTTAAATCGTAGAAGTAGTATATCCCTCGCAGATCCGAGGCAGTCTCTTTCGAGTTACTTGGCGAAAGTCTTCACAATAAATGAAGTTGCTGATAACAATATTTTTATATTATACTGTCATTCTAGTAGTTTTATAACATTTAAATGGTACACACATACGGTCCATCTGATGGAAAGTAATATACATAAGTGAATACGTCCGGTACGGAATTCAAACCCTTAGTAACTGTCAACTGAGCTTTTAACCAACAAGTAAAAGTGAAAAATAAATGAATAGCAGTAAATCTTGGGGTCAACTGGCGTTAATAAACAACCCGCTTTATGTGGTCAATTTACAAGAATTGTGAAAGCGGTAAGGGGCGGTAGGGTAGCCAAAGCTCACAGAAGAGGTTTTGTGTTGTCAGTGGGAAGCCCGAGAAATCCTGCTTTACTTTGTGCACTGACAGCATAGAAACTCTTTTAATCTTCCTAACTCCCCCCCTCCCCTGCCTCTACATGATTGGCAGTATGAGTGTGACTTCCCTGGGATTCAAATAGGACAAAATAAATTCTCATAACCTTAAATTCTCCCCTCCCCCCCAATCTCTCCCCACTCTGCATGGTCGGTCCTGGTGTGACGCCTCTGGTGTTGCAATAGTCCATAGGTTATGATAACCGCTTTGTGGGCCGCGTGCTTGTCTACTACCTAAGTGGTATATTTTTTTAAAAAACGACATGTCAATATTCCTTTATCAGCAAACGTCATTAACTACTAAAAAAAATTAAAACTGATATCAAAAAGGAATCTTATTTAATCTAATTTCAACATATCAATATATTTAACCACAGATTAATTCGAGCAACTAAACCTTCCATTTCTCACACCCATCCTCGATTCCCTGCAAAAAATAATTAAGACCCTGGAAAAGGAAACGTGGGTAATAAATACATTCCCAGGGCAAAGAGAAAAATATATGCGGTAAAAATGTTGGACGTTCGTCGGTAAGTTGTCATTTTGGGGGATACTATGGAACCTCGAACGAAACACAAACGAATGAACGTTTTAGTAATATCACCATATATATAGGTATAGTACCATTACTATTTTATATACGTTACTAGCTGACCCGCGCGACTTCGTCTGCGTCACCCCGTTTTTGCAACATTTTTCATTCCTGCTCCGCACCTGTTAGTCGTAGCATGATGTTATAAACATATAAACCTTCCTCTTTAACCATTCTATCTATTGAAACAAACCGCATCAAATCCGTTGCGTAGTTCTAAAGATTTAAGCATACAAAGGGACAAGAAAAATAGGGACCGAAAACGCGACTTTATTTTATACTATGTAGTGATGATTAGCCATCTAATAGACAAAAAAAACTGTCCATCCAATGACGCGCCCTTTATGCACTTTGTCTATGATTGAGATATTTCCAAGTCTCCGTCACACCCTTCGCTCGCTACCAGAGAGACTACGGTCTCTCTGGTATCGAGCGAAGGGTAGCGTGATTTTCGGACATACACACAGATTCATTATATCATAAAATCAGTTTTCTTACGGTCTTCTTCTTTTGTCGAATCGACGGTATTTCTGGGTTGCCATCGTTGTGTAGTAATTTGTTTCACGGCGGCGCCGGTCCTCTTACATTAAAGTTTCTCTTCTATTCTAGGGTTAAACGCGAATTACTTGAACCGAAGTGTTATGTTTTCGGATCCGATTTCGAGATAAAAATGTTCGGTTCGGCCGAAATTTCGGTCCACAACTGAAGCGGTTCCATGGTAGGCCTACTAACTGAAGTGATGGTCTTGATAAAATGGACGCTTTATAACCACCACTCCATTTATCGAGGTCCGGTTTCTCACTAAAACTTTTGAAGAAATCAAGAAATTGTAGCTTCCTAGACTATTTTAGATTTATCTAGGGGTTTGACGTCGGGACTGTGTTATTTATTGAGAATGTTGTTGGTTAAAGATTGGGATGAATCTATGAAATCTTTTTTTGCTTCGGTTGAAAATATACTAAAAAAGAAGTTCAACCAGTTCACAGACTTTTCATTTTAGAGGTCAAGAAGTTGTATAAAAAGGGTCCATTGATTTATGATTTTGAAGAAAGTCTAAAAGAGTCTAAAACGCGATCATACCGTAGTAGGTATTGGTGATGGGTTTCAAACTAGGCTTTCTAAAATTGAAATATTTATTCTGTGTATGTATATACGAATTTAACGTCAAAATTTAAAATACAAATATGCAAATGGACCACCAGCTCGAAAAAGCTGTAACGAATAGGCTCCGAAACTACTGGACCGATTTCAATAATTCTTTTACCTCTCAAAAGCTACAATATCTAGGAGTAACATAGGTATCATCACACTACCATCCAAGGGAGCGAAGTAATAATCATAAATCTCAATTGATCCGGTAAATTTCTATACATTGGCGAGAATCGAGTAGTCGTACATCGCGATAATCGACATCCACGCAGGTGGAGCCGCGGGCAACAGCTAGTTTATAATAATAATATAATATTAGTGTTGCAATAGGAAGGAGTTTCAAACCGCACCCCTCAAACCAAGTAAAAGACTTCTTACACAACAGGATAATGATGTCGTAAATGCAATATTCCACTTAGTCTAAATACAAAATTTAGCTGAGTAGCAAGTGGAGTGAACAGCTCATTTCCAGGCTTGTTTATCATCCAAAGAAGAAGAAGAAGAACAAACCTCGATACGAACAACATGTTTTGCCTCACATGAGCGACTTTTTGAACGAATTCTTTTTAAACACAAAAAATGGAAATACCTCTAAGTGACTATAATAAAACCTATACTAAACCTATGATAAACTTAAATTTGCATTTATAGTTATAGTCCTTAGTTGGGTTGGGTTCGTCATTCCTGTAAAGCACAGGTAACTACGGGTAACAAATAAGTTATACGTCACCGACCCAAAACTAATGTCGGGGAGGGGAAAATACATTTTTCTACCAACACACAACAATAGCTATTATGTTCGCTCTTAAATTTCTATTACACGGTACGTTATTTATGTTGAAAATGATAGTTAATGTTGGCTACCTATTATACAGGGCGTCCCACGGCAATCCCACATGGAAGGAAAGTACCTGAATTATTGTAGATGGTACGTTTTACTGAAAGAAGACTTTATTTTAATTTTAACTGCATTCCTACAATTTTAATAAATGCCTCGTTGAACCGGGAATCAAACCCGGTACACGAGGAAATATAAGCGGTATGTAGTTTTATGCTATCGATAAGGCATTGTCATAAGGGTTATTTTTTGCGAAATAATTTGGAATCAGAAATAAAGAAAGATCATTAATCTCAACATTTTTAAACTATTACTGAGTAGAAAGAAAGCATGTGAGTCGAGTACAGAAACAAGTAGAAAATTGTGTAGAGCAACACTGCGAGATAACCGACATCCACGCGGGCAGAGCCACGGACAACGTTTAGTAAAAATATACATGTTGTTATAAACTCTAGATGAACAAACCAAAGATAGATAGATAGATAGATAGATAGATTACTCTTTATTGTACACCAAAAACAATACAAAAAAAATAATTACAAGTAAACACCAAGGACAAGTAATGAGAATTACAGTTGTTCTAATGTACAATGGGCGGCCTTATCGCTGGAAGCGATCTCTTCCAGGCAACCTTGGGATGGACAGCAGCGTGACATAACAATAACAATATGTTGATTGGTGTAGTTAACAAATAATATAAATTAAGGCAAGACAATCAGTACAAGCAGTATTATACAAAACTATATTAGAAGTAGGAAACATAAAAAAATAAATAAATAAAAAATTAGAATTACTCTTTTTATGTTGGTAATAAATAACTTGAGCCTCTAAAATATATTTTGATTTAAAAAGACACTCTAAAACTTAGGAGGCACTCTATTTTATATTGTAAAATTACAGCAAACACGTTTCTGTATATCTTAGTAGCGAACACCCCAAAAGCATACAAAAAAATTAAAAAAGCAATCTCACTTCGAATTTATAAATCTGTATTTATTTTAGTTCTAAATATACTTTTATGGTGGGGATGTAACAACGTCAATTAAAAAGTTAAAATGGGATTAGCAGCAGAGGTTAAGGGGAATAAGTAACTAGCTGACCCGCGCAACTTCGTCTGCGTCACCCCGTTTTTGCAACATTTTTCACTTCTGCACCACACCAGTTGGTTGTAGCATGATGTTATATACATATAAACCTTCCTCTAGAATCACTCTATCCATTAAAAAAAACCGCATCAAAATTCAAAGCGCAGTTTTAAAGATATAAGCGTACAAAGGGACATAACGACTTAGGGATATAGGGACAGAGAACGCGCCTTTGTTATACTATGTAGGTAGTGAAGTAATGTTTAAAATAAAAAAAAACAACACATCAAAGAAAATAAAAATGTTTACCCTCCTACAACGTCACAAACGCCAAAACTTTACCTCTTTATAATAATGGTATGTATATATTGAAAAATATATAGACAACGTTTACGTTTACACTCTGTATAAGTCCATAAATTTTTATCACAGTGCCAGGAAAATATCGGTTCTGTTTTGTAATAACCTTTGTAGTGTATATTTCCCTGTTGAAAAAAATAAAAAAGTAAAAAATTTTGATTTTGATCGCTATTGTGAGATTGCGTTCAGTTGTATTCAAGTCACTGTTGTAAAGGCCTTTTTATTAACCAACTTCAAAAAGAAAGAAGGTTCTCGTCCGAATCTTGTTTTTATCTTTTGTTTGACATGGAAATTTATATATTAAATATCAGAATACGTGTTACCAGACGGAAATCCATTGCAAGAAAATATACAAGGGCAGGGAGGAGTGGGGGAGGGGAACCCATTTCTCACTACGGTATAACAATCTCAACTATAGCTAGGTATAGTAAAATATTACTAATTGTCATAGTCGGTAGCCTAGTCATATGGGTAATGGACTGCTGAGACGAGGTCTCGGGTTCGATCCTAGGTTTTACTATGGCACACACCAATGTCTTTACGATACTTTTCGAAGTTATGTGTGTATTTATCGCTGGTTAATAAGTGCCCGGTTAATGGCAATAGGCTCGCCACCTATTACATTGGGACCTAAACATAAGCTGGAGAAATGTGGGTGCTAGCACCTCTGCCTACCCCTTCGGGGATATAGGCGTATGTTTATGTTATGTTATGTTAGAAAGGAATGCCAAACCGCACCCGTCAAAGCAAGTAAGAAGACTTCTTACCCGAGGAGATATGATTTGGTATATGTAGTATTCTGCAAGCACTTACGGAATATTGCATTACGAAATCATATCTGTGAGTGATGGGTTCCCCTTCCTCCCCCGATATATTTTCTTGTGACATCAAAGATAGTTCATTTTAACTTCGTTTTGATATGGCCTTGTTATAACTGCTTCTTATTTCACCAACCGCCAGTCAATAGGAAAATGTAATGTTAGGGCATGAACAAAATTTCATAAAACCGAAACTATGGGTTTTACCCGAGTGCCGAAGAAAGGAATGTAATGTTTTTCAAAAATATGTATTGTTCATTACTTTAGCAGGCTTTTCGGCCTAAACGGCTAAACGTATTTTGACACCAGGTATACTAAAATTACCAGAAATTTAAAATGGCGACTTTTTGGCGCTAAAATGCAAACCTTGAATTTTTAATTACCTATCGATTATGGAGGTTATCGGTTACGGGATCAGAAGGCTAAGCGGGCGAAGCCGCTGGCAACGGCTAGTAAATAATAAAAACACAATTGACGCACTTACCTTTACTTAATCATGTAAATTTATTCCCAGCAGAAACGTACCTGCAAAGAATAAAAAATTTCTTAAGTATTTTTATAAATCTTCATCACAAGTCGTGATAATATTATTTTTCCAAAAGTCTGGTCTTGTTCAAGCCCTCTGTATTTACCTGACTGCCGAAGAAAGGAGGGTATCTTACCTCACTGAGTGGAGACGCTAGTATTAGAAAATCCCTGTGTCGTCCCCAGGGGAACCAGATAGGGGAGAGGTCAGTCCGAAACCGGCTAATGTTTTTCAAGACTATGTATGTAAGTACAGTGGGCCTCAAAAATTCCTGGACAATTCGGAACAAAAATTGCATGAAGTGATGCCACTACACAACTACAAGTATTAGGAGGCTACTACTTGTATGAGTTTATTTATTTGCTTTAATGCCCTGGCCGCACACTAGTCTGGTTTGGTCCTTCTGTCTTTCTATCTATACTATTATATAATTATAAAAATTTATGTTTGTCGGCGATGGACGCAAAAGCTACGGATTTCGATGCGGTTTTTTTAGTTTAAAGGGGTTTGGTCCAACTTAAATCTTACGTTTGTTTGATTGCAATCGGTTAAGTAGAACCAGAGTTATGATTAGAAATATAGAATTTAAGTTGCACAGATGGCGCATATGTCGCGATAACCGACAGCCACGCGGGCGGAGCCACGGGCATAGGCTAGTACACAATAAATATTGAAAAAAAAGTCTAGATATTTCGAAGGTTCCCCGCGGATCGAGTTCGATATAACCACCCTCGCTGACTTCGGCGGGCGGTAGGTATACGTGGAGAGAGGAAAAAAGTAGTTCCTCCGCCCTACAGAAGACCGCGGTCATAATAACCATCGTGTTGTGTTCCCGCCGGTAAGTAGGGTAGCCAGAGCTCACTATACCCCTCCTTCCCCTTCCCTTCCTAGCCTCCCCACCCCTTCCCAGCTTCCCCTTCAGGGTGGGCAACGCGAGTGTGACACCCTTAGTGTTGCACACGTTCATAGGCCACGGTGGCCGCTTTCCATCAGGTGGGCCGTGTACTTGTCTGCCACCTACGTAGTATAAAAAAAAATGTTCTGAAGGAATTTCCTTACAAACACTGTGACACGTTAATTTAATACTCACGAAACTAGTATAGTGTTAGCATAATAAATGAAATAACGCATCAATAAAGTCAATAGGTATCACTTATTGACGGGTTCGACCCCAGTTGTGGCGCTGACGAGGGTCTGAGCGGCCCAATTCATCGGGTAATACCTTGTGTGTATATCGTATTGTTGGAATAGTTTCAAACTACCTTGTAGTACTCCGAATTATTGTTGGCGGCAAATAATTTAATAGGTTTTGGGTCAATGAATATTGAAAGTGTTGTCTTCTATTCAAAAGAGACAAGTTGGAAACAATGCAGACGGTATTGTTTTAAGACATGTTTTATTGGTTATGTATCAAAATCTCGAATATGACTACCAAGTAAACCGAGATTCTGTATATTCGGTAAATACCTATACCTACCTCTCTCTCTATACTCAAAAGTTCGACTTCAGAACTTCGATATCGTTTTGTTGTGGAGGTCCAATGGCAAGCGCTTCACGGAAAATATCGAAATTCAGGCACATCTTAGACTGGAAAGCAGACCCCAAATGAATTGAATTACTGAAAATATGTTCCAGCCATTTTTAAAGTAGTTTATTAGTACAGAAAATGTTCCACGTCACTTGTAAAAGCGGCCGATAAAAACCACTTTAATACAGGGTCAGTTTGTCTATTGAAATACTGCGCTAGGTCAGGTCAGCACACAAATAGAACCTTTATGAGTGTTAATTCAGGGCCCTTTTCATTCGCACCGCAGAATGAATTTTAGGTTAGGTGTCGAAGGGTTTTCAATGAAAATTTCTGGAATGTTTTATCAGTTTAGGGTTAAGTATGTTTGTGAACTCTTTCATATTATGATACTTGTGTGTCCCTTTAGGAGTGGGTTGAAACCACGGAAAACAAAAATAATTGAAAGTGTGAAATTGGCGCGGTACGCGTGTCTTATGAGTATTTACTCAAAAGTGCGCAAATTCGAAAATATTAACATTATTGTAAGAATTTGAAGTTTTAAATAACTTTCTTAGAATACAATGACATACGTTTGATTGCCGACGCAGTCCAGGGGCTAGACGGGCTAAAAAAGATTCATTACAAAGTGCCTGTTTAATGGCAACATTATTCGATGGTCACACTTACTTACTTACGGAGGTAGTACACGACGGTGTCTCCCGTCCGAAATGAGCTGTCCAACTGGGGAAGTACCTCCGCCCTACAGAAGACCGCGGTCATAATAACCATCGTGTTGTGTTCCCGCCGGTAAGTAGGGTAGCCAGAGCTCACTGTACCCCTCCTTCCCCTCCCCTTCCTAGCCTCCCCACCCCTTCCCAGCTCTCCCCCTTTCCCTTCAGGGCGGGCAGCGCGTGTGTGACACCCTTAAGCGCGATTCACACACAGCGCGGGTGCGGGTCGGGCGCGGGTCGTTTTGCAATACATCGCCGGTTACAGGTTATAGTAAAAAAATACCTTATTAAGAAAACGGGCGATGGATGGCAAAAACACCCGCGCCCGACCCGCACCCGCGCTGTGTGTGAATCGCGCTTTAGGGTTGCACACTATTTGTGGCCTATGGGCCACGATGGCCGCTTTCCATCAGGTGGGCCGTGTGCTTGTCTGCCACCTACGTAGTATAAAAAAGTATAAAAAAAAAACACTCATGTTTAGTACAAATATATATTTTTCTCAAAACAGACCATCCATTGATAAGCCACGTCAAACTGGTAACGTTCTTCGATTTATCGTCATTGATGACGTCATTTGTCCAACTGACCCTTCTAGTACACCGCTAGAATATAAGGATAAAATGTGGTACAAAAGTAAAGCAATGGGCGGATAAAAAAATATGTAGGTATCTGCGAAAATTCATAAATGGTTCTAAGATTAATTTAGTCGTTAAGTACTGTTAGTTTTCCAAAGCCAATAAATCAAAATAAATAATAGGATTCTAGCATTTATGGTGAAGATTTAAACTCGGTTCATACTGCATCGATTTGTATTGACAGCGACTTACCGGCAATGTGAAAATCAGCATATCAGCAACGATTCATCGTCACTGCGTTGTAAGTTGCCATCAATTCACACGTTGGATTTGACGTCGCGCCGTTATCGAATCGTTGTTGATTTAAGTCGCTACCGCGTGGGCCGAGACCAAGCTTTATGTATACTACTAGACTGGCTTTATGGAAGAAGAAAATAATTTCGCGTAAGATCATAACCCAAGCAACACTACATGGCGCTATATCTATGCAGATAAACCTCAAAATTCATCAACTCATTCGTCTAATTTATGCGTCACGTTCCAATTACAAAATTTTAAAATTATTTCCCGCTCAAAACTGCAATTGACACACATAACTTGTTTTGATTAGCTTATCTAGTCGTTCACACAGTATGGTTTAAGTCTATAACTTATACCACACGAAGTATGTCACGTATCCGATATTTATGATAAGGGCTAAAGTTCGGCCTATCCTCCATTTTCATGAGTAAATCAAAACAATCTTATTTGTGTACCTAGATTTGACATTTCTTGTTTAAAGCCGTACGTTAATTTGACTTCACCTCGTATCATTGTAAGCTGATTTCCTGATGATCATCAAACGGAGCAACTAATAGTTCATAATACGATGAGATGATTTAATCTTTCACGTAGAAAATATAAGCTTGGAAAACTAGATATGCACTCGTTTGGAATTACGACGGTATAAATCGATACACATACACACACAGATACTCGTATGAAAATTTATAACATCATCTTTTTGAGACATAAAAATATTATTAGATAAATTTAGTTAAAAGTTTTCCAGACCCAATTTGTGTATTGTCCATAAAAGTGTAGTACAATCCAATATTCATTTAACTGTCCTCACTGAAACACATTTCATTTAAATATTTATAATAAGTGTCCATTTTGTTGGTTTTCCCGCCAATCGTGTTTATTTTGTTTGCTGCCTTTGTTTCACGCAAAGGTAGCTCGACAGTGCAACCTAGTGAAGGTCTTTTGTTTGATCTTAAAAAACAAAAAAGGATTTTTTGAATTCTTTTCTGAAGCGTTTTATGTTCGGAATTTAAACTAGACGACACAAAAAGATTAGTACTTCACAGGAGTGGTTCTTATTTTAAAAATAGTAATTAGAGTTTTGATTCAAATAAAATACAAAAATTATAGTATATAAAAACAAAGTCGCGTTCTCTGTCCCTATATCCCTATGTCCTTATGTCGCTTTGTATGCTTAAATCTTTAGAACTACGCAACGGATTTTGATGCGGTTTTGTTAATAGATAGCGTGATTGAAGAGGAAGGTTGATTGATATGATTGAATACGGGGTGACGCAGACGAAGTTAAGCGGGTCAGCAAGTTTAAAATTAAATAATGATAATAAAATAGGGATAATAGTCATGGCCGCTCCAATCGTTCACACGTTTTTAAATGAAGTTTCATTCGATATTTTTTTTATTAACACTTTTTGTTCTTTTTATTATTATATTTTGTAGTTAAATACATTGGACACTATGAAAGAAGAAACGCAACTCGTTGACAAACGGAAGCTGACAGACAGAAATATTAATATCTTAAGTGTACAATCTGATTGGCTGCCCACTGAATTCCTAGGGGACGCTATATCATACTAAAAGCTACTTAAACATCTATTATTAATTCAGAAGCCAATAAAATGTCAAACCTGGATACGAATAAGTCTTTTAACATTTTTTTGATTCAGATAATGTTATAATTATCTCTTATTTTTTTTATAATATCACACCTATATCCCCGAAGGGGTAGGCAGAGGTGCTAGCACTCACATTTCGCCAGTTTATATTTAGGTCCCAATGTAGGTAGCGAGCCTATTGCCATTAACCGGGCACTTATAAACCTGCGATAAATACACACATAACTTCGAAAAGCATCGCAGTCATTGGTGTGTGCCATGGTAAATCTGGGATCGAACCCGAGACCTCGTCTCAGCAGTCCATTACCCATGCCACTAGGCTATCGCGGTATAATATCTCTTATCTACCGGGCATAATAAGTCTCTAGTAGTGAATTCTGTTTTAGAGTACATAATACATTATGCTCACACCTATTTGACGACCTCCGTAACGAGGCGGTAGTGAACGCGACTGCTACGCAGGCGTGGGTTCGATTCCCGCTCAGTGCAAATATTTGTGTGCATGAATATGAATATTTGCTTTGGTCTGGGTGTTTCTTGTATAATATTTATGTATTTATCGAAAAAAAAGTATCTAAGTATGTTTATCCGTATTCTAGAACCCATAACACAAGCTAGTTAAACTATACCAAAGGTCTAAGTGTCGTTGTGTAGATTGTCCTAGAATACATATTTATTATTTATTTATTTCTCTCGGGGGTAGGCAGAGGTCAAATAAAAAAGCAAATAGTGAACTCTGTGCAAATATTTGTTTCCAGGAATATGGCTATTTGCATTGGTCTGGTCGTGTCTCAGAGAGCACGTTAGGCCGTCGCTCTTAAAGTCGATACGAACATCTATAGCAGTCGTTACAGGTAGTTGGAGTCCTAAAAAGTACAACAACTGATCTGGCTGCAGTACTTCGTTATCGTCTATAATAATAATAATTATTATTATTTTTGTATTAATTATTGTGCTATTGGATACGGCGCGCATCGTGAGGAGGTTCCTCTCCCTAGAGCCCTAACCACCGGTAGCTTGGTCCCTGTATCCGATACCGGTGGCACTCTGTTTTTTTATATTTTTAAATGTGTATATTGTTTTTTATTGTTGTATGATATTTATATTTAAAAATGTAAAAAAATATGAAAAAAAAATGAATAAATAGGAATAATAATAATCATCATTTATTTCAGGCAACATGAGATAAGTTACAGTTGTTATAAACTTATTCTACGACCCATAGATATATACCTTAAAACTAAGAATACATACAAATACATATATTACAAAAGTTGTCTATGCCTAAAGGTTGTGGAAGTCAGATGGCATGACGCAAGTTAACCTGAAAAGGCGGACCCCGGACTGCGACCGGGACTTTTGCAAGGATGATGATGGTAGGCAAAAGTAAATAACACTCACATTTCACCAACCATTGCATTTGACCCAAATTACTAAGAGTAAGCCTATTGCCGTTTTCCGGACAGTATTGTGACTCCAGCCATGTATTTGAGGTTCCCTATCCTTCGTTAAATATCATCTTATCTTTGAAACAGATATAACCCTGAATAAGTCTGGGCGCGAGGGACTTGAGACAGCATGCGGTTTTAGTCGGTTCGAATCCAAGCTAATCGGCTGGCATATATACCCTAATGGAACAACATAATTGGCTCAAGGTTGTGCCGGCACCCAGGTGGCATTAACCCTATAAAATTCTTAGTAAAGTAAACCATTATTATACTAACATAAAGCACTTAAAACTGTCAGCTGGGCTATTAAATTGAAATATCGAAGTACTTCGCTTCAAAGCAAAATCGAATGTAAATGCAAGCTTGCATGTTGAATTTGTGTAACATTCGTCAACGTTAACACAATCATTATTTTTGACATGTAAGGTTGCAACCAAACCTTAGTTTAGCTTGCATATTTTTAAAGATTTGACCAGCTGCTTAATCATTCTTCTTCTTTCGAATCGACGGCATTTTTGCGTGGCCAATATGGTGCAGTAATTTGTTTCACAGCAGCGCCGCTACTCACGGAGAGGGCACGAACATAGGTTTCGCTATTCAGGAAGGGTTACTACGTCCCCTTCTGCTTTATCATAAATTGTATCAAGGTTTATCAGGGTGGAAATGAAATTTATATTTCAAATTTGGAACGGGACGTAGTCAACCAATCAATCAATTAACCTGCTGCTGGAAATAGGCCTCTCCCAATATACACCATTGCTCATCTACCTTCTTGCGGTCCCCACTGTTGGAAATAGGCCTCTCCCAATATACACCATTGCTCATCTACCTTCCTGCGGTCCCCACTGTTGGAAATAGGCCTCTCCCAATATACACCATTGCTCATCTACCTTCCTGCGGTCCCCACTGTTGGAAATAGGCCTCTCCCAATATACACCATTGCTCATCTACCTTCCTGCGGTCCCCACTGTTGGAAATAGGCCTCTCCCAATATACACCATTGCCAATTTACCTTCCCGTGGTCCTCACTCCAGGACTCGTTTGCTCCAATGGCCATCGATCTTTCGACGGTTATGGCCAGTCCACTGCCACTTCAGTTTACTTTTTTACGAGTTATGTAGGTGACTTCAGTACTTTGTTGGATGACCACATCACGAATTTTATCCTTCATGAAATTCCAGGTCATTTTCCAGCGTGTGACTTTTAATTTGTGAACCAACACCAACGTCAATCTCCTCTTTTCGTCACTGCAGATCATAGAGCCTGCACTAGTCGAAGACATATGTTTCAAGGCGTTGCTGTAGGGAAGAGAAGACCCAACGTAATTTGGCAAATGGTGATCAACCTAGCTGAATCCTTCTAACGAGTTCTTTCTCGAAGTTAGCTAGATAAATTGAATAATACAATTTGACACCTATCCGTATAGATATACCGCGCTTTTTTGTAATGTCATCTGCCTGACAGCCTTTACTGTAGGTTATATAAAAACAATGATTCTGTGAAATGGTGAAAATAGGAACTACAGTTGTCACTGTCAAATCAAACACAAATTAGCACGATTTGATATTATTGTAGAAGAAATGGAGGCCTCTCTCAGTTCACAGGAAAGCTGGTTTTACTGCACCAGCCAGTCTACTATACAGATAAGTCATTGGTTATCAATTTCAGTTATGTTCAGGGTCTCTTTACATTTCATACATCTTCAAGCAACAGTAATTAACGTCACAAACAAATATTATTTATTGATTTTTATTTGCACAAAATATAAGCTATTCTCAGAATCTTATAAATATCACACGTCAAACGAGAACGTTGACGTGGTTGACGTGTGACAACTGCACGAACTAATTGCCAATCAAAACAACATTGACTAGGTAAAGTCACATTGACACTTAATGACGTTGACGTTTTGACAGCTGCCAGATTACATTAATAGTGTCAATAATTATGACATGTGTTGGTAATGTGTGACCTACCCACTTTTATATATAACTTAGCTGACCTGCGAAACTTCGTCTGCGTCACGCCGTTTTTGCAACATTTTTCACTTCTGCTCCGCACCAGTTGGCCGTAGCATGATGTTATATACATATAAACCTTCCCCTTCAATCACTCTATCTATAAAAAAACCGCATCAAAATCCGTTGCGTAGTTTTATGAATTTAAGCATACAAAGGGACATAAGGGATAAAGGGACAGAGAACGCGACTTTGTTTTATACTATGTAGTGATAACCAAAGGAAACGTAACATAATATGATGTAACTGTAAGTTAAGAAATTATATTTGTATTATTATCATCCATGCGTTAATCCCAGTAGCATATCCGAAGCTATAGCAATATTTGCAGAATACTATATTAATTTATCCAGTATATTAATATCCTCATTACTGAGTATAGTAATCAAAATATATACTTATCTAATAGTCAATGAAAGCAAATTCTGACCAGCGCCATTATTCTACTTGACAATGAGTTTTAAACGCAAATTCACGCTGTTTTGTAATGACAGTATTTATGGGATACAGAAGATATAAGTGGCATAAATAAACCAACTAATTATTTTTATTTTTGTAATTCATACATTGTTATAGCATCCATGTTTTGAGACAAACTCCCGTAAGTTATTAAATACTTGTGACGGGGTTGTCTCGCTGCTTCCCCCAGGTTTGATTATACAATTCAAAAGTATCAAGAAATGTATGGTGCCATTAATACCAAGATTGATATTAATGGCTGCATACTTTTCTATTGTAATTATGTATGTAATGGGTAGTTGGACCCCTCAAAAGTCCAACCAGTCTAACTTGGAACTTCGATATCGCTATTGGTCATTGGACCATTGGTTGTGGAGGTCACATGGCAGTCGCTTCACGGAAAATATCGAAGTTCAGCCGCATCACAGTTAGACTGAAAAGCCGACCCCAACTGAGTTGGGAAAGGTTCAGAGAATGAATGACTTTTCTATTGTAATGGATCTTACTGATTTGCAGTCTGAAGATCGCATTCAGCTGATGTGTATGTGGTCGGCTTTACGATTGGTCAAGCTGAATAAGCACCTCGTAATTACTAACGTGGTATTATTCAAATAGTTCCCTATGGCACTCGAATTCATGTGGCACATCGGCCGGTATAATGAGATCGTCAAGGGAATGTCCATATTATGAGCCAGGCATAACAGATCGCGTTGGAGCCAAATCAGCAAGAGTTTCACTGCCCTGCCCGCCTATATAACGTAATACTCTAGACGCCTATTTTCGACGCGAAGCTGATCGGTGTTTTGGGCTGAAAATAGGTTGAAATTTCGAAGTATTGGAAATTTCTGTTAACAAAATGAGGTGTTAATAATAGATAGGGCATTAAATATTGTTGTACTGTATTGATTTTTTTTAGTTTTTCGATCGGGAAAATGTGCCCAGGACTGCAGTGGTGAGGGCTTCCTATAACCCGATTCCTTTCAGCTTGCTCTGAACAAGAAAACCGTGATCTAGATTTAAAATTCATACCCTAAAAAATAATATTATATCATCTAAATCTGTGTACTTGAATTACAGAATCTGAAATTCAGATTGTTTTTGATCCGATTCACTAATAAAATTAACGTCTTGAAGAGTATCAGACGAATATAATATTAAATAAATGATACAGAAACAGACATCAGATAACTACAACTAAGATTCTACAATCTATACAACACTTTTAAATTTGAAGTCCAATTACATCCGTACACAACTCTTTAGTTGACTACACATATATATGTGTATGTATATATAATAATGGAGAGATATTACTTCTAATATTAAAACAAAACTAAATGTTGCTACCTAAAGTGAATTTCGGAATATGTTACAAACATGTTTGCATTAGTTTAAACAGCGCGTTTCAAATACGGAATGAACTGGATAGACCAACAAAGCTGTTTCGAGACACACTATTACGAAATGTGGCGAACCAACTTTCCTCATTTGCTGATTTTAGATAAGTATTATTTATTTAGCATAACTAGTAGCGATGTGGATTCTCGTAACTCATTAAAACCTTATCCCGGGATAAAAAGTATCCCATGTGTTATTGACTACGAGCAACTCTTTTTCACCTAATCATCTAAAACGTTAAAATTCAAAACGGATATTGAAACTAAAATTTCGAGGATTATATACCCTATTTTCCCGTGCGAACCCCCCACGTATATCATCCCCGTTAGTGAATAAGGTTGTGTCGGACTCGAACTGACTAAAACGCATGCCTTCTTTGGTTCTTTTGATTGCCGTACAGGTAATACAAGGCAAATCTTTCGCATCCGAGCGAGATGACCCCCTTCGAGTGTCTAATCTAGCCCCGTATCTCTCCGAACCTCCAAAGCCCGAGTCGCCACCACTCATCACGGGTTGTGCGAGCCAAGAGGGGGTGCGGACTTCTCTAGGCCTGCTTCACCGCCTCCTTCAACATCATTACTAGCAACTCAGGTATATGTACCCTGATCAACTGAGCTACTCTCTTCAAATAATAATAATAATAACATCATTTATTGACCATATAGTTTTCTTACAGGGTAATGAACTTAATCAAAGTAAAAAACATGCAAATTTCATACACAAGCGGTAGTTCAGCTTTAGCACCCAAGGTAAGATTTAACTTGTGTTATGGGTATTAGGGCTATTACAACATGTTGACTTTTTGAGGTGCAATTTAGTCAATGAGAACAAGTTTGGTCATGTTTCTTGGCTTGTTTGTTCAAAGGTTGGTTCGTTTTCACGTCTGTGAGTCACCGTCGTGTCCGCATAGCAGCGAAGTAACTCTTTCAACCGCAGCGCGAGGTAAGCTTTGCTGCTTGAACCAGGAAATTGGGCTATAACAGCTTAGTTCAGGTATTCTCTCCCGGAACAAAATAGTTTAGTAGAACTGGGAAGAGAATGTTGTAACTCATAGCGTATAATGAAGGTGAAATATTTGATGATAGAAAGAGAAGCATGTGATGCTGATATTTAAATGGGACAACACTATACCCGTGAAAATGCCTATTTGCACTGGTCTGGTCGTGCCTCGGAGAGCACGTTAAACCGTCGGTCCCAGTCGACATATGAACATCTATTGCAGTCTTTACGAGTAGTTGGAACCTTCATAAATCCGACTAGCCTAACTTCAGAACTTCGATATCACCAATTTGGTTGTGGAGGCCCGATGGCAGTTGCTTCACGGAAAATATCGAAGTTCATCCGCATCTTAATTAGACTAGAAAGCTGACCCCAACTGAGTTGGGAATAGGCTCAGAGAATAATGACCTATTGAAAAGTGGAAAGTTATGAGTTATATAAACTCGAAGTTAAATTGAGTTTCGGGTCTCGTATGAACAAATTTAAGCGAATCTGAACGAATTAATCGCAGTTCAAAATAATTATGTTCTCAGTAACAGAGCGGTGATATTTATATTAAAACATGACATCTGGCTTTCCGGATATTACATAATACCTAGGTATATACTTTTGAAAACAATACATGGTATAAAACAAAGTCGCGTTCTCTGTCCCTCTATCCTTGAGTCCCTTTGTATGCTTACATCTTTAAAACTACGCAATGGATTTTGATGTGTTTTTTTAATAGATAGAGTGATTGAAGAGGAACGTTTATATGTATATAACATCATGCTACAACCAACTGGTGCTGAGCAGAAGTGAAAAATGTTGCAAAAACGGCGGTAACGCAGACGAAGTTGAGCGGGTCAGCTAGTGTAATATATAGGATGATTTAAGTGGGCCTAGATGGTCATATTCGAAACTATGAGGAATAGCAATAGTTAAAGGAGTCTCGGGCTCTATTTTAATAGAAAATAAAAGTGACAACTTTGGACACCTTTTTACCAAAATTATGGGCACGTAGAAGGGTGAAATTTAGAATATTGACAGTTTATACGGAAGAGAAAATCAATAGTCGATTTTTTTCAAATTACGCAATAAAATACGTTATTTCTCTCAACATAAACATTAAGCATACTAAAGCCATTTTAACACACAGAGATTTATAACAGAAATTTATAAATTTTATATGTGGGTAAGTACATATAAAATTTATAAATTTCTGATAAGGAACCTTTATTAATGCTCAAATTTATAATTTTCAAAATTAATTATGGCCGAATTTCAACCACTAGGCGACCACCAATAAAACTTAAACTGCATTATCTGTTCCCAGCAATTTCGACCTATATTGAATTACAATACTTTTCATAAACTACTATTGTACCTATATATAGAAGCCTCTGTGGCGTAGCGGTAGTAAACACAACTGCTACGGTAACGGCGTGGCCTGATTCCCCGCTCAGACCAAATATTCTTATACAATCTGGTCGTGCCTCGGAGAGACCGCTAAGCTGTCGGTTCTGGTTCTCATATGAACATCTTTGGCAGTCGTTACGGGTAGTTGGAGCCAAAGTCCGACTAGTCTAACTACAGAACTTCGATATCGCCAATTGGTTACGGAGGTCAGTCAAGACGCATCTTAGTTAAATCAAAAAGCTGACCCGACCGAGTGTAGAAACAGGCTCAGACAATGATGATGATGATTTTATCTAGGCAATTACGGTTACGACTGTCGTTAGATATTCTGTCCCCTCAACTACAGAAGGGAATGACTACAGAGAATAATTAAATAAAAGGTGATATTCCTAGAAATTTCAACCCTCTGAAAATCAATTATAAACTCCATTCGACGAAGCGATGGTAATAATTATTGTGAAAGTTACTATCATTTTTGGCGAAATTGGCTCTTTTTTGTCCACGATTGTATGATAATATTAAAATTGAATATTATGAAATGATTTTGTATAAAAGTTGTACTCAAAGCAATGTAATGAAATCAGGGAATCGTTTTGGGATACCAGGAATAGAGTTTACTGTTATTACATCACTAATCAACATTTTCCGTGAAGCAACTGCCATCTGTCCTCCGCAATATACAAGTATAGAGCCTATACCTACTATATACGATATCGACGTACTGCAGTTATACCAGTTGTTTGATTTTTAGTGTGTCAACTATCCGTAACGCCTGCCATAGAAGTTCGTATGACTCTAAGTTTATAGTTATAAATTTAGTGCCCGTAGATCTAATGAAGTCAATCTATTTTCCCTACAAATTTATAAAAATAACATCTCGTATTACAACCATTTGACCAGGATGGCTCGTCAATATAACGAGATGGCAAGGAGCAATCACTTACTTGTGGACATATTCTGTCACAATATTAATAAATTCATCAGTGTCATTAAAGGCATCCTCCATCGTAGGTTAAGTGCTGACCCTTGTGGCCCGGGTTGCTATACCTAAATGACTTGACCTACCCTCATCGTTAAGCTGGTGTCGAGAAACTTCTTATTTTTTTTACTGTTACCTTTAATAGTCATGAGCTTTTTGATTATTGTAACATTAATTTTGCAGTGTGCACATAGTCTTACGTTAGAATCCAGTTCAAAACTCTTAGTTTTAAGTTTATTTTTGTAAAGATTGTAATGTGTTTTGTGCATCAAATAAATAAATAAAAAAAAATACTATCTTAACTTGCTCTCCAAGACACGACCAATGCAAATAGCATTAGGTACTCATGCATATTAATGGGTTTACTAATGTTTGCCATAATTAAAAATGCCATAATTTTATATGCCATACTGGTATTTGCCATAACTTCCTTAGAAATAACGTTTCAGTTGCCATAATCGTGAAATGACATAAAATCACTTTCACTAATTCCATTGGTCATAATCGATCAAGTGTCATAATAATTTAAATCCATAAGTTTATTTGCTATAATTTTCATTTTCAATAATGGCATTATGACTGATAATGGCACTATGAAGTTATGACTGTCGAGTTGTTAGGTCAAACGTTTTTAGTATAAATGATAATAGTTCAAGTAAATATTATGATCGGGGATGACTATGGCAATTTTCAGTTGCCATAATCGTGAAATGACATAAAATCACTTTCACTAATTCCATTGGTCATAATCGATCAAGTGTCATAATAATTTAAATCCATAAGTTTATTTGCTATAATTTTCATTTTCAATAATGGCATTATGACTGATAATGGCACTATGAAGTTATGACTGTCGAGTTGTTAGGTCAAACGTTTTTAGTATAAATGATAATAGTTCAAGTAAATATTATGATCGGGGATGACTATGGCAAACAAAATTAGTGCAAATGAATTTATGGAAAACGGTTGAATACCATATTAATGACCATATTTACGGCTTAATGGCTAACTGAGCAGTCCGACTGGGGAAGTACCTCCACCATACAGAATTTTCTGCACTTGTCAATATGGTCGGCAGCATGAATGTGTCGCCCCACTCCCCAGGTGTTGCAAACGTCCAAAGATCACGGTAACCACTTTCCATCAGGTGGGCCGCGTGCTTTCTTACCACATAAGTTATATAAAAATGTTTATAATATTTGCACTGTATCTGTATATGCAATACCTACGTAGCAGTTGCGTTCCCTATAGTTACGCCACAATGGCGGTATTATAAAATTAAATATTATAGTTCAATACAGAAGTAATATCGTAACAAGTGTATAAATTATATCAATACACAAAAATGTGAGACAAACTTAATTGATTTCAGTTTTACAGGAAAACAAAATAGGTAGGTAATAGACCTACATAATAAGATTTTCACAATCGCTTCTCGCCCCGCTCATCAACCTCGTTCCTTCCTAATCTCGCAACTGTCTGAACGTGACAATGGTAAATCCTGATACCTGTCGAATGACGTCACGAACTGCTAACCGACGATTATTGAAATTTTGTTGCCTACCCTCAAATAAAATGTTTTGTAATCACCCTTAATGTGCTCATAAAAGATATAGAAATAGCGAATCGTAGTACTTTTTATTGTTAGCTTTTAAAACTGCGGTCGCGGGTGGAAAACAACGGCTAGTGTAGCTGTACCTAGCAGCTTATTACGTCACAGTGCAATTATACTCTTTCATGCGAGGTGAAGTCAAATTGACGTACCATAAAAAAAAGGACACACATAACCGATGACTTCTATGAGTTCTATTAGACGGGTTAAACGGCATAAAAAATTATCTAACTATAATATGCGTTGTGGTTACCGTGGCGTATGGGTGTTTGCAATACCCGGGGCGTCGCCCTCGTGCTTCTGACCTTATATAAACCTTCTAATGCCTTCTTGTAGGTTAAGAAAGCTTGTGTAGAAGATAACATAACATTTGATTATTATTAACTGCGGTATTATATTGTAATTATTTATCATTTGATTTGTATCATTATTCCAATTATATATTTTACTGGCCTATGCCCGCAGCTTCACCCGCCAGACTGTCGGTTATCGCGACCTAAGCGCCATCTGTGCAACTTAAATTCTCAATTACTAATCATAACTCCAGTTCTACTTAAAATATTGCAATCAAACAAACGTAAGATTTTTAGTTGGACCAAACCCCTTCAAACAAAAAACCGTATCGAAATCCATTCAGTAGTTTTTGCGTCCATCGCAGACAAACAAACTTTTTACAATTATATAATATATAGTATAGAAGCTAACTTCATCCTAATAATATTAAATTACAGTTGTATTAATTTAATTAAACCACTTTTGAATAAAAATATCACCACAACGCATCACTCTACTATATTCTATCAAAGTAAATTCTCACCCGCACTATCAAAAAACAATAAAATTCTATAACCTCATAAAAAAACCCCATTACTGTAATTTAACCGCCTACTAACCATCCAAACACGAAACCCTTTAGATAAAACCTGATAACCAGTCATCACGGATATTTACGTCAGTCTTTCAGTGATAACCCCTTAGTTTTCAACAGGGAACGGCTATAGACGTCTACGGACAGCTATGGACGGCTACGAACGTCTATAAACGTGTTTAGATATGAGATAAACTCGATCAAAAAGTTTTAGTACGGCATATCACGCCAGTTACACGCAAGTTTACGGTAAAATAACAGTAGCACTAGCATGAACTCCTATCGAATTCGTAATGTTAAGTTTTCGAGAAAACGGAGCATTGTGATTGGCAGTCTGCTTCTTGTGAACCTGTGTGCGTGTGTAGCCCGCCAATCGCAATGCTCCGTTCGATACCTTTACATTACGAATTCGATAGTATTTCGTGCTAAGGCTACAGTTATCGTGTAGACATCTGCTGAAGAGGAAGTAGGAAGGGGTAGACATGCTGATATTTCCTCGGAAAGGTTATTTATCACTGGCTGTATATTTCGCAGTGATGTAATACATTAATCTTGGTAGACTATTACAGAATAAGCGGGGAAAAAACAGTCCATATTTTGGTACGAGCGAAGTGAATTTCGGTAAAATGTTGGTAGCAGATGCCTACAGTAATATCTTAATCAATTATCTGGTAGACAAGCACACGGCCCACCTGATAAAAAGTGATTACCTTAGCCTATGAACGTTTGCAACACCAGGGGCGACACACTCGTGCTGTCAACCTTAGGGGTAGAAGAAAAAGAAACTTTAACTCCTCCGCAGCCCTCAGAGTCGTGACAGCACATACTTCTTTCAGTTAGTGACTACGACTAGTACAACCAGGCCGAAACATCAAACAAATCAAAAGATAAATTCATTGAATCAATTCTCAAAGCCTATAACAGTTTCAAACAACTTAAATATTAAAACAGAAAAGTTCTCAAAAGCCAGACTCCCACGGGCTTTAAAAAGAAAAAAGTAAGGCAATTAGAGCTTGAAGTTTTCAGGTCAAACTTGTTTCCTAAGTAACAGTTAGAAGCAATTTATTGAATATTTTTTATTTAATTAGAGTTTCACTTTTCGTTGTATTAAATGGTAATTATCGTAACGTATTAATTCTAACGATGAGCTCTTCTAATTATTCCCATTTTCTTCATTATTCGAAATTCAAATATCATTTATTCTTTTTTTTTAATTTACGGCCAGTCTTTTTACCTTCGCCTCGCCTGGTTAGGCTTAGCACGCACTACGATTAAACGCCCGCGTTTAACCGCTGGTCTGCAATCGCAAAAAAATGTAACACATAGCTTTCTATACAAGCGCACGCATTAGTGACTTTTTTCAGTGACTGATTTTAAAAACGCAACTTGTTACGTTTTAACCGCGGTTCGAAAACGCGCGGTTTTTTTGTGTCCCATAAGAACAGTATTGTGGCGCACGCACGGCGGTTAATTGCATTCGGTTTTTATTCAGTCTCGACTGTGCGAGTGCGGAGGATAGACGTTTTTGCAGAGGTTTAGTCATGTCGTCCGACTCAAAAACATCGAATGTAGACTACGACAATTTATCAAAAAACATTATTATTGAAGTGGAAAAAAGGCCCGCATTATATGACAAATCGTTAAATCAATACAGAGACAGAAATATTAACGCCCGGCTTTGGCAGGAGGTGTATCAAAATGTGTGCAGAAATTGGACTAGCTGGTCGGAGTTATGTTTATGCTTTCTATTTTTTAATTTCAATATCAAAGCTACAACACATGCTGCTCGCCAGAAATCCATGGTGAAATGAAATAAATTTAAGTAAAACGCTAGCCGCAGTGCGTGTTGACGCCCGTTTTTGCGTTTTCAGCTTTTCCTAAACCGCGCGCGTTTAATCGCAGTGCGTGCTAAGCCTTAAGCTGAAGGCAATGTCTCAGGAAGGAGCGTCACATTACAATAGTGGCGCTCTGCTTGACGGCCTCATCAGATGCTTTTTCACGCCTTTCCGGGGCTGTAGGAAGAAGGAAGAAAGTGTTAATTGCCATTAAAAAGTATAGACTTATAAACGGCAATTACAAAACGTTAAAATTAAAAATACAATATAGGTTAGCTTAGCGAATTCTTAACCCACATGCTTAAAGACGTTAGGAACACTCCTGGATTCTTTAAGCTGGTTCATGAGGTCTTACCATTAACTCTTAAAAGTAATATTATTTCATTCTATTTTCAGTCTTTCCATTGACAACACAAAGCCTCTCCAATGAACTCTGGCTACTCATCACCGGGAACACAACACAAGGTTATTATTTAAGTATTCGGTAACGGAGGTACTTCCCCAGTCGGACTGCTCAATTAGGACGATCGATAACGTCATGTCTTACCTCTGTAACCAATCTGTATTTACCAGTTGCATCAAACATTACACTACAGAGCCATTGTTTAAGCTTATTGGATTATACTTTGTAAAATATAGCTTGGGTCCTATGACAGATGTCAAAATCAGGTTCATAGCGATGTCCAAAATTCGATGAAAATATCGATACTACCAGCTATTATTGATGCATGTTACTTATAATTAGGTTTAATTTAACTGTATGTATGTATTTAATTGTAATGAGAACGGAATATACGTAGCATACAAGGCGTCGGCACTCGTACTGATGAGAATGAGTGGAGTGGATCAGTGGAAGTTCATATCAAACAAGATGTTGGCGCGTGTATCTTATGCCTATATCATGGCCCAAGAGCCAAACGCGGTGTGTCTTCTTACAAAATCCAAAAACAGGTTCAGGGCGTTAATGGATTGAATGTAGGATTTTATTTACTCAATATTATTCAGGATCAAGTATATTGAAATATAAATATTATTATGATATTAAAATACCTAAGCAATAAGATTAAATTCTAATTATTTTTTTCTTATATTAATTTCAATTTTAAATTAAGATTTATACAAAATATGGATAGTTCATAGTATGTGGCCACGATGATTCATCGCCCATCACTAATTAGCTATGTATGCCCATAAAGTATGACATTGACAGCTACTACATTCAATAATAGAAAATTCAAGACTTTATGAGCGGGATTTCACTGACAGCTGTCATAGGACCCAAGCTACATTTTACAAAGTATAGTCATCAGCTTTCGCGTTAGTTAGATACAACGTACTGTGATATACATAACTTAACATAACTCACGCCTGCATCTACGAAGGTATAGGCAGAGGTGCTAGCACCCACAATTCGCCAGTTTATTTTAAGGTCCCAATGTAATAAGTGGCGAGCCTATTGCCATTAACCGGGCACTTATAAACCTGCGATGAATACACACGTAACTTCGAAAAGCATCGAAAAGTCATTGGTGTGTGCCATGGTACAACCTGGGATCGAAGTCCATTACCCATTCCACTAGGCTACCGCGGTTATTATGTGAGGAGTACGGTGATATACATGTGAATACTTATTGTATAATAGTGTAAGTACTTATTAGATGCTCTCGACAGGTTGCAGCGACGTGAGGTCCGCATTATTGGGAGTCCTGAAGTCACAAAGTCCCTCGAGCCTTTGCAGATGCGTAGAGATGTTGCGTCCTTGGCAGTATTTTACCGACTCTACCATGGTGAATGTTCTGATGAGCTCTTCCAATTAATCCCACCCTCCCCTTTCCTACACAGGACAACACGTGCAGGGCTTAGATGTCATTCGCATACGGTACAGAATATTCCATCAAGAACCAAGCGTTTCGGTGAGTCTTTTCTCTGCCGCACCATTAAGTCCTGGAATTCCTAGCCGGCGCACGTGTTTCCTTCTTCCTACAGTCCCGGGTCCTTTAAGCGGGGCGTAAAAAAGTATTTGATGAGGCCGTCAAGCTGAGCGCCACCATTGTAGCACTGAACGTGTTTGCAATGGTGACCCTCTTTCATGAGACTTTGCCTTCAGCTTAACATCAGGCGAGGTGTAGTCAAATTGATGTGCCATAAATAAAAAAATAAAAAAAGAATGTAATTAATAGCTACAGTAAGCGTCGTTGTAACATCACCGAAATATACCGTAATATAATGACGTACCGTATTACTTCTCTATATTACATTATCATTTAAAATAACAGATTTCATTTAGATAATAATAGGTATAGTTAAAACAATATCACCATATCAGATTGTCAAAAACGTTTGCAGACGACCTCTTGAACCCTCTTCAAACCATTATGCTTTCCATAATAATAGTATCGATATCGGATTCAAAACCGTAAAACGTTTATATTATCGGTTTTATACAATAAAAACGTAATTTCCAATCGAAAAACGCTATTTGTGTAGATTGTATTGTTTCCCAGTTTTCTTTTTTTGATTGGCAATTGAATTCAATAGGAAGCAATCGTTATTTCTATTCAATTAACAGAGATTTTTAGTTAACGATTTTTTACCGGAAATCTCTTTATGTTACATACAATTGTAATCACAAGTTTACAATTATTATTATACATTTTATACATTCTACCACCTCATTGTTTATAAAATTACTTAGAATATATAACTATATACAAAATATATACAAACCTATACTAATTATATTTTTGAACAATAATAAAAAATAATTTCAACCCGTATCGGGCTTAGGCATGTTGTGTTTACGAAATTCGTGCAGGTTATGTAGTCTCTTTTGAGTAAATTGAATAAATTTATCGTAATTGAATGACATGCCAGAAAAATGTCTTACAGTAGCTAAGTACGTTACAATATGCTTGCGCAAATTTGGGCTTGCACAGATTGTAATGTGTGTGGAAGATACTTGTGCAAAGTTCATTAGCGCAGTTACCTATACAAGGAAGTGTATGACTTTCTGACAAAAAGTTGATAATGGTTAATAACAAAACCTTTCACACTTCGTATATTCTATCACTTTCTCACAGCAAGATTTTGTGTAAAGATACGTATGTTATTCGCACATTTTATTCCTTTGCCTGTGCTGACCCGCGCAACTTTCACCTCACCCCGTTTTTGCAACATTTTTCATTCCTGCTCCGCACCTGTTGGTCGTAGCATGATGTTATACACATATAAACCTTCCTCTTTAACCATTCTATCTATTTTAAAAAACCGCATCAAAATCCCTTGCGTAGTTTTAAAGACTTAAGCATACAAAGGACATAAGGTCATGAAAAATAGGGACAGAGAACGCGACGTTGTTTTATACTATTTAGTGAAGATTACTTTATGATTGGAATACGCGTGTCTTCAATACCTATAAAAAGAAATCCGTAGAGGCGACGTAAGATGGCACTGTGTGAGAATCGCCAAATAGTTAGCAAAAACATTACAGAATATTATTTTGATCTAAAATTATTCTCAAGTTTCTACCAACAACTTTTGTAAATGTTTAAATTTTCTTAGAATTGTGGAAGATACTTAGTGAAAACTTTTCGAAATATTTATAATTGGGTTACTGTAAAGCTCTTTTTAAGGCGGCTTTCCACGGTGCGTCGTGGACGACCACGGACAGTCATGTACTAATTTTATTCGTTACTAGCTGTTGCCCGCGGCTCCGCCCGCGTGGACCTCTGATCCTGTTCCCGCTGCTCCATTTCGAGACCTTATAAACCTTGTCTGGACTTCCACGAATAATTCAAGACTAAAATTAGTCAAATCGGTCCAGCCGTTCTCGAGTTTTAGCGAGACTAACGAACAGCAATTCATTATTACATATATAGATAAGTGTTTCCTTCTTCCTATAGACCCGGGTCCTTTAAACGGGTCATGGAAAAGTACCTGATGAGGTCGAAAAGCTATAGGCTGCCACTAATATTGTTGATTTATGCAATTGTGAAAGTCTATCCTAAGACTTGCTTTCAGTTTACCAGAAGGCGAGATAAGGTCTTATTAACGTGTTCCATATAGAAAATAAAAAAATCCCGTAGCAATAACAGTAGATTTACTTACTTTAATATGTATTCTACTTACAAATACATGTAGCTCGAGCTCCGTCGAAGCATTTACTTTTTCCGATCTGAATTGAAATATAGCTCACTCTCTTTGATTTTTTTCTTTTTCCGTGCGCAAAATCCCCACGGATACCACCTCTACTAAAGTCGGTGAAGGTGATTATATCGGACTCGAACCCACTAAAACGCACTCCGTCTATACGTCTTTGCTTGCCGAAGGTGAGATTATTCGAAACATATCTCTCGGACCCCGGCAGACCTGGGGACCCCCTTCACTATCTTTTACCTGAAAACAAAAGAAAACTCAATTAGAACGACATCCCACCGTCACAACTCTATACAAAGATTACAAGAAAAGGTTAAATTTTTCAAGCGGGTGGCAAAAGTTAGTCTAATATAAAATACAAATCACTTATTCAAGTCCTAATAAAACCTGAATAAAGAAGTACCTTGGTGAGTTGTATTTTACAAACAAATACCGCTGCGGCTGAAGCTGACTCCACAATTTAGAAGCCTGCGGTTGCCTGTAAGAAATTGCTTAAAGTAATAAGACTACATTTGTACATATTCAAGCGTGGGGGAATGTACAGTCAGAAACAAATACTTTATGTGTTAGAAAAGGCTGCTTCGTACCTGTATATTGTAGACATTTAAGTACGTAAAAAAGTAAGAAAGAGGGGACGTAGTAAGCCTTCCCGAAGAGCGAGACCTATGCTCGGGCCCTCTCCGTGAAACAAATTACTAGACCACGATGGCAACTCAAAAATGTCATCGATTCGACAGAAGAAGAATAAAAAACGTAGGTAAAGTATGATAAATTAACTGTTATATATTTATCAGTCTACAAGTATATACATTTTTATCCCTGTGTTAGTTTATCATCCCAATAAGTCTAACTGCGTCGCGGCTGAACTAAGTTATTTTCCGTGAAGCGATTGCCATATGGCCTCCACAACCTATAGGTATGTATAGCTATAGGTATGTTTTCGCTTTACTGTAATTTTACGTTTTTTGGTGAGGACTGATTGCTAAACGTGCTCTCCAAGGCACGACCTGACCAGTGCCTATTCGAATTTTCCCATGAAAATTATTTCGTATATACCATCATTACAGGGAATTCCCAATGCGACAGAATAGTAACATAATTATTTTAATACTTGGCATATTCGATATTGCATAACATATTATGCGTACTTCCATTACATAATTATTTAGTGTAATACAACAAAAATTGTAGTACATTTTCATTCGATCACAGTTTAATAACATTTAATTTATAAAATATATCTCCCCATTAAACAACGTATTAAAATCGCTTTTTAATGCAACTATTTTAATTTAATATTAAATACCTACTGGATGTAAAAACTACAGCTGAACCAACTCTTGAAATTTCGATAAAACTATTATTCCATAAAACAATATGGTAATTGCCGCCATTTTATTTTCTATGCGATGTTCGCATAACCGTTATAAAAAATATTTCACAGGATTGTAACGTTCCCAATACCATATTTTAATTGTTTAAAAGGTTTTAGGACGAAATGGGTTTTATTCTAGACAATACGAAATGTTTTTTCTGTGTATGTATACAATATTGGAATAAGTAATATAGCGAATAGCAATTACCAAATGATAAACGGATTGCAATTGCGTTTTTCCGTTTTATCCATAGTGTTCAGACCGTATCATCACCCCAAAGGGATAGGCAGAGGAGCTAGCACCTACATTTCGCCAGTTTATGTTTAGGTTCCAATGTATTAGGTGGCGAGCCTATTGCTATTAACCGGGCACTTATAAACCTGCCAAAATACACACATAACTTCGAAAAGCATCGAAAAGTCATAGGTGTGTGCCATGATATAACCTGGGATCGAACCCGAAACCACTTCTCAGCAGTCCATTACCTATACCACTAGGCTACCGCAGTTCATTGTATAAATCTTGGTGTAAGTGTATTTTGTGCAGTAGTAGCCAGTAAACGCCTCCACTATGATTAACAGGATATTAAAATCTCTTAACATAACATAAAGACTATCTCTGCTTAGCCACCAGATTCACCAGCCAACAAACGTTGCCCAAAATGAATCCCCTCGGATTCCAGTGGACAAATTTCGTCGTAATTTTCCTTAATATTTCAGCAAAACAAATACTCCTTTGAGCCAAAAACTAATCAAATTTCCCTAATTAGAGATAAAAGGTGGGTTCTGACGTATAATTGTGCCTTCACAAAAACAAAATTAATTAAGGCATACACAGACAAGCTTAATTAAAATATTAATTTCTTATTCGCGAGAGTGTAAAGTAGGTACACACTCGCGATAATAGTTTATATGGATAGCTCCTCGCCGGGGTCGATTTGAGAGGTTATGTCGGACTAGAAACGACTAAAACACACGACATCTTTAGGTATTTAGTTGCTGGTGGTGGGATAGTAGCCAATATATACCTCGCACCTCGGCTTAGCTGTGGCCATGTGTTTCGAGATAGCCTGCTTTTGTTAGGATAGGCGGCTCCACCTTTCACTGAAAACCTTTGTGAAACGAATCAGAAGTAAGCTATGAGTTGACAAACTTTTATCGAGAGAAGAATAACAGTATCACAGTGCATAAAATACGTACCAACGAAGTTATTATTTCATTTTCTGAAGCTTAAAAGTATAGGTACTACTTCTAAATAAATTAAGAAAAAATATCTAGAATAACGCTGTCTTTCGTCAAAAGCTTCTATTATTTAAACGAAAATATTTCCCGGAATCATTCCTCCCGTTCTGACAGATAAGCCTGACATTTCGTTTTCAACGTCGATTTCAGCTCCGCCGTCGAATACAAAGTCTCCGTTTATCGGAAATGTGTGTTGACGCCTTATCAGCTGTCAATTGTTTATGTTAAGGTTCGGGAATGTCAAATTGATTTAGTTCATGTTCCTTCGCTTGACATAACAAATTCGTTTGTAGTATCTTAGAGCTATTCGATACGACATTTAGCAAATAAAAATATAAAACTGGCTACATTAATGGTATATGTCAGCATCGTCACGGAATTAGTCTCACTTGCATACAAAGCTTGTGCCACAGGTTTGCTTTTGTACTGTTTCTTTCGTGTCGATGGCATAACATTTGTCAAATTTTGTTTGCCACCATCTTGTAAGCATTCTCAGGGGTACTCATGATTTTCGAGTCCGACATAATCACCTCCAACGGTTTTTGGTGGAGGTGGTAACCGTGGCGATTTTGCGCACGATAAAAAAAAACAAAAAAGGCGTACTCATGATTCGTCTGGTGCAGTACACGTTAACAGGTGGGCCATAGTCTGTGCCGTTGTTCCACATTCATAACGTGGTGGAACCTCATCTGAGAAACCCGACCTAACTTTATTTTCCATACTTTGGTCAACTTGAGTCCAAACCCTGTTTAATGGCCTCCATATTGTCGAAGAAGAAGTATTTCTCTTGATTTCGCTTTTGCGGAAGACACTCCTCGACGTCCCAATTTCCAGAGCAAAATTGTACGAAAGCCTCTCCCATTGTTTGGCAGGTAGAAACTAAGACTAACAGGAGAGTTAACTTTGACCCTGAAGGTGTAATTATGAACCTGTATACCCTAGGTTTAATCCACGTATCATAGAGTATTTTTAGGAAGAAATAAAATGTGGGTACTATGTCAATCACCTAAACACAACATACTTTTAATGACGTAAATGGTATTGTCAAAGGTAATATTCATTCCCCACCATGTCTATTTTGCTGTTATTATATATAGATTCAGTATATAAAACCTCTTTTTAAATAACACAAAATAAAAAACTTTCAGCTTTCATCCAGAATTGAAAGAAAGTGCGTCTGTATCCGCCATCTTGAGTTTAAAACCTCATCTTATTAAGATATAGAACGAAGTTGCGAACTCTATTTTCTCGACCTTATTTTTCTTAGAATTATATTGCGCGAGTCTCACAACACGGTTTCATTTCATTTCTTTAAATTATAGCGGTTTTTTGCTGAAACTTATAATTGCTACGATCGAATTTTCTCCGCAGTTTTGTTTGTTTTTGTTGTGTTTTGATACCTGAGGAGAGTTTCAAAACAACTTATTAAGCCACTGGCTGATGAAGGCTTCCGTTTTTGAATTAAATATTTACTTTTTTAGATGATTTGGGTCGTGCAGCATGTTGGCATTTCTAGAGATGGGAATAAATCTTTGAACTCGCAACACTGTTACGTAACACTGTTAAATAAAACTGTTTTGACACGTTTCGAACTCTTCTATGAGTTTGTGTCAAGCTCGCTAGCATGTGTCATACGTCACGTCCGTCAAAACATCCTGAGCTGTATTTAGGCGTTGAATAGAAAATATCTTACAAAGTCCCACTTTTACTTTAATAGTTTTCTGCTCTATTGTCTTTAACTGCAGTTATTAGTTTTATCTTCTTAGATAGAATTTTTACATACTTACTTACTTACACATGCTCACACTGGTAATCCCCAAGGAGTAGGCAGAGGTGTATTAAATACCCACATTTCGTCGACTATTATTTTCGGCCCCACTTGATATAGGGCGAGCCTATTGCCGTCAAACGGGCACTTAGTAATAAAATGGGTTGGTTTATGCCCTAAAACAAGTAGCCAAAGAAACAATATCCATTCTATTATAGTTATTGTTATATTAAGATACATATGCCGTTATTTGTGGTCCCTTAATATTGAGGGTAGGTACTTTACGGCCTCCCATGGGTGTAGTAAATGGCACATATGATGGATACTTGGAGAAATAATATTATCCACTTGGTGTACCCGTACACTGAATTAGATTAGGTATAAATGTTTTTGTGTTTATTTGTGGCTGGTACTTATATTAGTTGGGAATACGGAGCTTGTTTTAGCTGATCCATCATGCATTCAAGACTATTTCAGAAAATAATTACTGGAGTCGGCTTTTCTGTCTAACTGTGATGCCGCATCACAGTTAGACAGAAAAGCCGACTCCAGTGAACTTCAACATTTTCAATAATCCAATGACCAATGGTGATATCTAAGTTCCAAGTTAGACTGGTTGGACTTTTGAGGGCTCCAACTATCCGTAACGACTGCCATAGATGTATGTATGGCAACCGAGACCGACGGCTTAACGTGCTCTTTCAAGCAGGACCAGACCGTGCGTCGCGTGCACTACCGCTACGCCACGGAGGCTGTTTCTTCTGACGCTTTCACACACTAAATCCATCTTTTTTTGGCTGATCTCTACTCCTAAAGCTCCTCTACATTCATACATTGAACCTTTTTTACAATATTACTATCATCTCTTCTCACTGTATGTCTATACCACGACAGACGTTCACTTCCTATCAATAATATTTGTAAAATGTGATAGTTTGATACGATATTTGTATGTTCGAATGTTTGTTATCCAATCACGCACTAACTGTTGAACGAATCTGGCTGAAACTCGCATAAACCTTTTATCTCGGGAATAGATTCACATAAATAAATAAATAAATATATATTCTAGGACAATATACACAACCTCACCTAGACCCATGGTAAGCATAGCTTAACTAGCTTGTGTTCCGGGTTCTAGAATGCGGATAAACATACTTAAATACATTTTTTTTGTAAATACATAAATATTATATAAGTATATAAAACACCCAGACCAATGCAGATATTCATATATTGTACACACAAATATTTGCACTGAGCGGGAATCGAACATTAGTTGAAGGAATGGGATCGAAATACCATACGGGGTTAGACAGTTAGCTTATAATATTACTTGAGATGTTGATATGACCCCTTGTTGTGAGGGTGCGGAGAAGTAAAAACAGAACCCGGCAGCCAAGATAAAAACCTCAGATAAAACCGAGACTAATGCGAAAAGTACACTCTTTTGCAGGAAAATAGGGTCGTTCTTTGAAATGAGTTTATTTGCCATATACGTCCCACAAAACAAAGTATAAACAATTATTTACCACCATTCTACAGCAGCCACCCGTGCCCTACTTCCGACATAAGTAAAACATTCGGTGACCTCAAACTCATACTAAATTCACTTCAAAAAGGGCCAAACTAAACAGTTTAACTGGCCAGTTTGTATTTGTATCATTTAATTACCTCAACAAAAGAGGGCCCAACAAAAATGTCACAAGCAATTAATTTCTCAACGTAATAAATTAACACAATACAAAAGAGCCACAAGTAAGCAATTAAAAATTAAATATAGCGGCCTAATCACAAAATAGAAAAATAGGGGTTAATAATTGTGGCGGGTTGTATTTTCCGAAGCAGTTAAGGGAAGTTTGCTGGTTTGTGTTGATGTGTGTGATTTGTAGTGTGATGTCAATGTTAGGGTTGCTTTCCACGATGCACTATATCACAAAAAAGTGCTCAATTCGCATGCTACGCAAATCAAATCAAAAATTATTACTCACTAAGTGCCCATTAGTACCTATTACAAATGTAAATTAATGCCTCCGTGGCGTAGCGGTAGTGAACACGACTGCTACGCAGGAGGCGTGGGTTTGATTCCCGCTCAGTGCAAATATTTGTGTGCATGAATATGAATATTTGCATTGGTCTGGGTGATTCTATGTATAATATTGTTACGAATGTCACCACCCATGACGTAAGCCGTCAATGATTGAAGCATTTGATAATTTCGACTAGAATCTTAACAACCGCGCTGACCCAATGCGTATAGCGATGGTCTGCTGTGCAAGATGTTGACGGTTCGAGCCTCGCATGTACATAAATGGGTTTTTGTGATTTTTAATATTTCTAGAAATTTATTTGGTAAGTAAGGTGGAGAATTCTTGATTTAAATCCTAAAATTTATAAAGTACTAGCAAGTGATAGAATATTCTCGTAGATGAGCCCAAGTTCTGAAATTGAACTCCTCAAATGGAATGTACTAGAATAATTGTAAATAAAGAGAATCGAAATTACGATCGTAATGACGATCGAAAAGACTAGCGAAATTAGGATTTCCAGAAGATTCTTCATATATATAAACAGCACCGGGAGCGCCAAAAGGGCAGTTAAGTCTCAGTGGTTGAAGTGGAAACAAGAAGAAGAAGAAGACGTAAAGTGAAAAGTGCAAGTAATAGTGCTAATAAAAAGTGTCAGTGAAAGTGCTAGTGGTGCATGTGCAATAACTGCATGTGTTGTGAACCATACACGCTAAGTGAACGTGGCCGTGTATAAAGACAGTGCAGTGCAGTACAGTCCTCTAAGTGCGTACGAGTGCCTCGGACAATAGACTGTGTGTACGACTGTTGGTGGTTTGAATAAAGTGTAAAATCGCTCGAGTTAGTTTACTTCCAATCCCGAAACCCGCTTCCCGTTACAATATGTATGTATTTACAAAAAAAATATCTAAGTATATTTATCTGCATTCTAGAACCCATAACACAAGCAAGTTAAACTATGCTTACCATGGGCCTAGGTGTCATATGTAGATTGTCCTACAATATTTATAGATTATTCAGCGCCATTTTTAGGCATTACAATATTGAGGGTCACGGTTTTAAATAAATATAACGAATATGCATGCACCGTGTAAAGACGTAACTCCGTAATACTGCAAACACGTTTGTCATAATAAATGTAATCGTGTTTACGTCTAGGTGCGTAACGACCTCGCGCCGCTGTTGTTCTCTGACTAAACACATTTCAGGTGCCGTATCTTGCGTTTTTCCACGTCATAACGTTTTTCTGCTTGTACGCGTCTTATCTGCCATACCGCGCAAGATGGTGTTTTTAGTGTATTGGACCACGCGTTTTTTCCTATGTAAAAATAGCTTCTTAGAGGCGACGAAGACCATACAACGTGACGCGGAACTGTGTGAGAATCGCATATTTATATAGTGTGAAACCCCATATTCAGCCATTTCATTTATATAGTGACTCAATTTAAAAGTATGTACGCTTGTCTGCTTGTATTTGAGTGCGTGTATGTATAAAATATATGTATGATAAAGCGTGTATCCTGCCACTTTATTTTGTATAAAAATATATTATGTAGAATCACAATACTATTATTTATTCTGTGATTACACACGAAGAATCACGCCTATACTGTGCCAAAGAAATTCATAGAAACCCGGCGTTTGACAAGAATTATTGGAAAAGGCAAGAGGTATATAAAGCGACCTAACAGCGAATACAAGGCGCGCTAGAGGCGAGGTAAAGACGTCTATAATACTAGCAAATCGTATCGATTTCTTGCTTCACCTTTTAATTAGTAATTGAAAACTTGCAGGTGAGTTTTTTTTTTATACTACGTAGGTGGCAGACAAGCACACGGCCCACCTGATGGAAAGCGGCCACCGTGGCCTATGAACGTGTGCAACACTAAGGGTGTCACACACGCGCTGCCCACCCTGAAGGGAAAGGAGGAGAGCTGGGAAGGGGTGGGGAGGCTAGGAAGGGGAGGGGAAGGAGGGGTATAGTGAGCTCTGGCTACCCTACTTACCGGCGGGAACACAACACGATGGTTATTATGACCGCGGTCTTCTGTAGGGCGGAGGTACTTCCCCAGTTGGACAGCTCATTTCGGACGGGAGATACCGTCGTGTCCTACCTCCGTCAAAAGTGAGTGAGATGAGTGTCCTAAAGGTCTTATTAGGATCCTATACCTACATGTATCGAAGCGACTACCGCAATACAGTTAATTAAGGTAATTAAGGTGTTTCACATACAGACACATGTTACCCTCACTTTGCTCATTTGTCGCTTATGTCAATCTCGCGCATCCTGCCGAGCGAGGTCGTTCACTCAAGGAGATTTCAAGATGGCGGATTTGTGAAGCAGAGCAATTATTTTTGAGATGTAGTAGCAATTATTTCGGAGGCAAGGATATAAACTTGTTTGTACAATTATACATTTAGTATCTGTGTAATTATTTAATTAATTTTAATAAGCATGGCTGTAGCTGCTATAATGGAAATGTGCCTTCATGCCATGTGTACAGAAATTGTGCTATTTTTTTGGATTGTGAATAAATGCCATGTTAACACAGTTAGTTTATCTTGTTTTAGGGTGGAGCTATCACGGATATTTCAACCCTGTTGGATCGTTCGTGTTAACCTCAATCGGGTCCCTAAGTTGGGGGAAGAATATATAGCCTGTCAGGGGCAGTGGTACAAACTTCGACGTCACTGTCGTATATGTGTCAAAGTTGACGATAGTTTTTAAAAAAACGTTAAAAAAACGGCAGACCGCGGGAGCCTAGTGGTATGGGTGGCGGACTGCTGAGACGAGGTCTCGGGTTCGATCCCAGGTTAACCATGGCACACACCAATGACTGCGATGCTTTTCGAAGTTATGTGTGTATTTATCGCAGGTTTATAAGTGCCCGGTTGATGGCAATAGGCTCGCCACCTATTACATTGGGACCTAAATATACACTGGCGAAATGTGGGTGCTTGCACCTCTGCCTACCCCTTCGGGGATATAGGCGTGATAGTTTATAAAAAAAAAAATATTCTGTTACAAATCTTACGCCTACGTTTTGTTTCAAGATATTTTATTCCTCTAAGGATAATTTTATAGGATACATATAAAGTATGTTAGTAAGTAATTTATCTTTAACTATTAGTAAAATAAAAGACAAAGACAAATTGATCAAAGTGTCAAACTCGGCAAAGTATCCGACGTGGACAGTATCTGATAAGGTCGTCAAGCTGAGTGCCATCATTGTTACACTGTACCTGTTTGTAATGGTGACCCTCTTTTCTGAGACTTTGCTTTCAGCGAGGAGAGGTATAGTAAATTTGATCGTCCTAAATAAAAAAATAATAATTTAGCAGTTAGTTTATAATTTTTTTATGCAAAATAAAAAGAATACATGTCAAAACTTAATCAAACATAAACTTATCGAACATAGCAATGATTATGTCGCGTTAAATAACCCACCCCGTATCGTTCCCGGCGCAAAGGTGCCCATGATGCTGGCCGCGTTGCATCGTTGAATCGCAATCGTCATCCTTTGCCCCAGGAACGAGCCGGAGCGAGTAGTTTATAAATTGATTTGATATGTTGTTCATTGAACAAGTTACTCAAGATATTTGTATGGCAATTTTCTATTACGCATCAGCCGAGTGCGCAAGAATTCAATCATTAGTCTGGGCAGTCATTCTAGCATACCAGCGATGTCACACTCGTACTATGGACGCTGTAAAGAGGGTGGGGGAGAGGGTGGGAAACGGGGAGGGAGGGGGTTTCCTTCTGTCGAATTGACGGCATTTTTGAGTTGCCATCGTGGTTAAGTAATTTGTTTCACGGCAGCGCCGCTACTCATATGGAGGGTCCGAGCATAGGTTTCGTTCTTCAAGAAGGCTTACTACAGGGGGAGGGGGTGAGGGTTAAGTGAATTTCTGATTTGTCAGTGTACAAGACAAAGCAGAGGTTCATACCGTCATATAGTGCCAACAATTTAAGCTTTTCTTACTGATTACACGAAACCTCTCCATTGAGCTCTGGCTACCCTACTCACCGCCGGAATCACAACACAAGGTTATTATTAGCCGCGGTATTCTGTATGATGGAGGTACTTCCCAGACAGTCAGCTTAATTATGACTGGAGATATCCTCATGTCCTACATAGCTAAAAAGCTTAATTTTTCTGATGGAGTGGTGAAAAACTTCAATGAAACAACCTCCTTCGACACAGGAGAAGTTACTGGTTTACAGATACCTCCAATAGCTCTGTAAAGGTAAAATTTGAATCTATTTCTCACTGAATTTCTGTTTAGGACGTTTTACGACTCCCATGAGAAGAGTTGGGAATGGCTTTAGTTGTCTACTCCGCTGGGATTCATACGGTAAAGCATAAAATTTTGTATGAACTTTTGCGTTGTATGCTATGGCCAGAAATACGAGCAAATATACATATACTCACGCCTATTTCCCTCCAAGGTAGGCAGAGATGTATTAACTCTAACATTTCACCAAACATTGTATTCGGTGCCACGCCAATTGCCGTATTACGCACTATTGTTGACTGAACCCACGTATCTGACGTTGAATCAGGGCTGTATATATATCTGATGTTAAACAGACCTATCTCTAAATGGCCTAAGGAAGAGGAGAATAATGTGTTTTTTTTTATTTATGGCACGTCAATTTGACTTCACCCCGCCTGATGTTAAGCTGAAGGCAAAGTCTCATGAAAGAGGGTCACCATTGCAAACAGGTTCAGTGCTACAATGGTGGCGTTCAGCTTGACGGCCTCATCAAAAGTTTTGCGGGAATTTGTACTTTGTCATTGTACCTAGAGGTTTGATAACACTCGCCTTCTCCCGATCCTCGGTCTTTCGCATCAAGTGTATTAAAGCCAACTTTTTCCGATTTATCTGGCTAGATGTGATCCACCTTCCGTTTATGCTTCTCGCTAGACCTTTGTGGCGTAGAGGTAGTGAATGCGACTGGAACGCAGGAGGCGAGCGTTCGATTCTCGCTCAGTGCTAATATTATTTGTGTGCATGAATACGAATTTCTGAAAAAAATCTATGTATGTTTATCTGCATTATAGAACCCGTAACACAAGCTAGTGCTGATCATGGGTCTGGGTGGCGTTGTGTAGATTGTCCTAGAATATTCATTATTTATTTGCAAGGACTTATATTATAGATATTTATTTCAAATTAAATTAAATTTCAAAATAACATAATACAAAGAGACACTAGTAAATTTATATACTCTGTAGCAAGCTATCCGAACACTAGGTTTAAAATGGAGGATTAGAGCGAAATTTTGGAAGCGGGCCACGTTTCGTAGAAATTGTCATTGCTATGTACAGCTACTATAATGTTACGCATGAAAAGCATCCTGAGATTGTATGGGTTGGTCCAAGTAGTAAGCGAATAGCGATCTAGTGTTAACCACGATTGCATCTAATTTTTTTTTCTTATAAACTCACGCCTTCATCCCCGAAGGTGTTTAGATGTTTAGGTCCCAATAGGTGGCGAGCCTATTGCCATCAACCGGGCACTTATAAACCTGCGATAAATACACACATAACTTCGAAAAGTGTCATGGGAAAACCTGGGATCGAACCAGAGACATCGTCTTAGCAGTCCATTACCCATACCACTAAGCTACCACGGCATGCTGCATCTAAACCTTGGTTGGATTATTTTGGAACACGCTTTAGCTACATTCCCGTAGCCTAAGTCCCGTAGTAAGTAGATAGAATGTGTTAAAAGTTCTTCAAAGAATTAAACCTATCACGACTTTATCATCCCTATATTTGTATAATCCAGTACAGCTATTCACTCTGGTCAACAAACGAACTTAAGAAAAGAATTTAACTAATTTCAATTTCATTATAACTGGCTCGTACTTTTCAAGTTCAACACGAACAAAAAGGTTCTATTTTTGCATACCCCGAAGTTAAGGGAAACTTTCAGAGCTTACGGTTGACGGAAAAGTTTCGCTCTAAAAGCTGAAAAGTCTACGGTTCCTTATTTTCATAGTTATTTTGTTTTTCTTCTTCATTTGAGAGCTAATGGCTACAAATAGTGCTTGCACTTTGAAGCTCAGGGTCCAATGCATTTTTCTATTTTTTTATTTAAATTTTAGAACTGCGACAAGTCTTTTAAGCGGGGAGTAAAAAAATAACAGTCGAGGCGGTCAAGGTAGGGGACCGAAGTTTCACAGAAAAGCACCCGTAATGACGTCCACCATACTTTTTACTTATTTATTAGGTATGATGAGTAATATTAATGATAATATGAGTTAATTTTTTATTTCTGTGCCTGAAGACTTCTACTGCACAAAATGTATACGCTGACAATACCAATTAGGTATTATTTTTGACCGTAGCGGAGAATAAAAGCAGCCGGCACACGCAGATCAGGTCTTTCGCTTGAGAGCGCTCCTGAAGATACCTCGTGTAGAGGCGACACGTGTCGAGCTTTGTCCTTCGCATTTGCAAAATATTGCACATACGACAACATTTCTCCGCGGGTAAAAAGTATTTTTACTTGCTTTGAGTTGCGTTTCTTTCTATGACAATTAGTAATCATTTGCTATTGTTATCGATGGTATTGTTAAACCGTGGGTGAGTGCTGGATTCCCCTCCGTCCCCCAATATATAATTTCTTGTAATGGATTTCCGCCAGGAAACGCCTACATCTATATCGTATCGTACAATAGTGCCACGTCTTTATGAAACTAATAACTGATTTTTTGTACAGTCTACCGTTACACGCTCCCGCCTCAGCTTATACCTTAAACGATATCGCGTAACATTTTACGATACTCGAATAGCCAAGCGAGTTCTCGAATTTCAGAGTGCCCCCACAATAAACGTTTAAACACGTATGTATTTGCGAACAGAACATAACACACCCACTCGTACGATTATATAGGGATTGTAAGGAATCTGTAGCGTTTTATGGCAACCCATTCAAGCCAACATGCTTTTGACCGGCGGCCCTGAAGATTTCTTGAGGGTATTTGAATAAAAGCGAAGAATGAAAGTGTTTTACGGTTTAACGGTTTACTACAATTGGTAGTATGGTTGAAATTTGGCGCCTGAGTTTGAAGCTAGGAATAATATCTATGGTTGCGTGGTCCGATTGCTATGTCTGACTCGAACTTGGACTGAAAGATAAAAAATAAAATTAACTTTTTCCCGGGTCTGCTGGGATACGATAAATAAATATGTCTTGTATTACCTCACCTTCGGGAACCGAAGATGGCGTGCGTTTTAGTCGGTTCGGACATAACTAGAGTGGTTATGTCGGAACGGCTTTGACGGAGATGGTATATGGGCGGTACCCGTATAAGTGAGTGGAGGGGACGTAGTAAGCCTTCCCGAAGAGCAAGGGCCCTCTCTGTGAGTAGGAGCACTATTGTGAAACAAATTACTACACAACGACGGCAACTCAAAAATGCCGTCGATTCGAGAAAAGAAAAAAAAAGTGAGTACATAGAGTTGTATCACATGAAAATTGAGCTTTTGCAATAAATAAATAATAATCGATCAGATACAAATTTCCCTATTGGTCCGAACCATCAGACGACGTGGAATTTGGGTTCTTATTGGTCCGTGTGGTAGAACGACGTAGAATATCTTTGCTGTTAAGTCATGTTAGGTCATCGTCAGTCCCAATTGTATTCAGCTCTTCATGGAGCTTGTGCTTACGTGACTCTGTCAATGTATTTTTCTTTTTTTATTTAGTGCACGTCAATTTTATTTCACTTAAGTGATAACGATAATAATACTATTAAGTACTCTCCCAAAAGTTAGAACACATCTAATTGTCAACGAATTTCTTTATTAGCACAATAAACCATTCCTTATTTGTCTGGATACTTCCATGAATATTACTCCTCAGTCAACGGAGCCCACTTCATCGTAAGCCTCGGTTAAGTGCCTAGTCCTCACTTCAATAGTCCACAGTTGGACATAGGCCTATCCCAACGTTGTCATATCGTCAAGATGCTCGGTTAAAACGCCAACTAAAATCACACAGTAGGTATCACTCTATCACAGAAGAGATAACATAATATTTTTATCGAATATTCTCCCAAAGATTGGAACATATCCAATTGTCAACGAATCTCTTTGTTACCACAGTAAAACACTTCAAAAATAATATCCTGTGCCAACATTCATAAATTACTAAAATTGTTTTCACCGTCGAAAAACGCTTGTACGAAAATCCGGTCAACTATTGGGCTTGCCTCAATGCGGGCTAGTTCCGTATCATTAATTTCACCGATTGCCGTGTTCATTCACATATTGTATGGTATTCTACCAAATTTATGAACCAAAAAATTATATTTGCTGGTTTTATATTGATTTATTTATAGGTAAATGTTGGTTTGGTTTTTGAACTGTGATTTATTGAACTATATTGTTTTGGGTAGGCTATCTTCGCACTTATTTATAGACGTATATGAATATGTTTATTATGTTGTAGTGAAGGGTGAAAATTAAAAAAAAAACTTGTAGTGAAATTAGTTTAAAAAAGAATATCTACCGCGCTGTCCTTTGCAAGCAAGCCGGCAGGAATCGGGTTATACGAACCCCTCGTCATTGGTACTTATTCTGTTTTAGGTACTGCATTGCGTAGTTAGCCTATTTTGGGTACTGGCGTCACGCATGAGGTATTCCAATTAGTAGGATAGAACCAGTGGCCGAATATAAGACACATTTCTCAATAATATGAACAGGCCTTCGAAATGAAGCCTGTTCAAATCAGAAGGGCTGTTCAATTTCATACCGTTACAGAAGAGATAATGGCAGGGCCTTAACTTGGCATAACGGCAGTGACTACCGACAACCTCGAGAATAAAGCCTTTGCCTGTACTCTGAAACTTTAGTTTAATACTCTATGGTAAAGAAAATTAACTCCAAAAACAATTTAGATAAAAAAAATGTGCCGACGAGCCTTCAACACGCGACCAATCTCAAGATTTGTGTGTGGCTCTCCGGTTAGTGTAATACCCCTGTAATGGATCCAAATCAAAACAGCATAATTACTTTAAAATTTCAATACATTAACCTTAAAATACTGATAATTAAAGACAAATATTTAAAAATAATGACTTTACGTAAAAGGATACCAATTTATAACTTCAGGGTCGTATAAAACTCTTTTGAAGTCACTGTAATGCGATAATAATGGCTGCGACGATATAAAAGGATTTAATCAATCACCTTTAAAATATGAAACACGATAATGAACGTAGCCAAAAAGTTAATATTATATCTTTAAAAGTAAAAAAAAAAAGAATACAACCCCGGGTTCTTTTAGACGAGGCGCGAAAAGCATATTGAGGTATTGAGGTCAATGACTACTGTATACTGCTAGACCGGATGTTTAGAAAAATAAAATGTGTCAATGCCTAGGGCGGGAATAAATTTTGAATTTCGAATTTAGAACCGAATGACACCTGTCTGTATAGTCATAGCGCGCTTTTTTGTAATGTCATAATATTATGTATGATGGCAACAAAAAATTGTTTGGGTTATGGTCTTTTGCGATTAAAAATTTTTTGTTCCTTTCTGCCAAAATTAAAGTCATAGGTTGCGGTCAAGATTCAGCATTAATCTCTGTTTACGTTTATGCCCATTTTTGGTCTATCGCGGTCCACTGCTGGGAATAATAGTACTGGGAAGAATAAAAATAGATGAAGCACTCAAACGTTCGCCTTGCTTATCCAGTGTATCTCAGCCACTTTTTTTAGGTCTTAGGGCCATCTTGGTGACGGTGCCCCACCTTCCGTTAGTAGACTGGTGGTCTCCACAGCTTCTTAGGGAAAAAACAGCAGTTGGAATTTGTTCTAAAAATGTATGTGTGAGTGCAAATAATTGATATTTTTTCTCTCGTCGATAAGATTCAAAATGGCTTGTATGAAAGCTGCCCGCTGCCTTCTTAATGATAATTGACCCTTAAATTGATGTGGTTGACGTGACCCATACTAAAACAACCTTTTCAAAAGGCTTAATATAATTAAAGTACCTAAGCATGTCCATGATAAATAAATATTACAGTGTTTAGGTAAAGGTGTTAACATTCCTTTGTATTTATCCTAACTCCACAAGTAGGGCAACCATAATATTTATACGGAAGAAGAAAGTCCCAGAGATTTCATTATAAAGAGCTGAGCGAAAACATTTATTAAAATTACGCTTTGATGATTTGAACATGCGTAAACTGGGGCGATTCAGTAAAATTACGTTTTGAAACGTGTGATTTCGACGGTTCAACAAAGATAGAAGGAAATACCAATATGTCAAATAACATCGACTTATTTCCTATGTGATAATACAATGTGAAATCGAATAACAAGTAATAATAATTAGGAAGCCCAAAGCAGCGTGGGAAGTAAAATAAGATCAGAAAGAATAACCTATACTTCATATCGCGATAGATAAGGTTTGAAATTGAAATTAAAAAATGCAGGTAATAAATTTAATAAAAATCTTCATTTTACAGAACGACGAGATTTTTGATTAAATTTATAACCTGCATTTTTTTCAGTCTGTTAGTAGTTCAGAATTTAATAAAACTCTTCATAGATACCGATAATAATAATGACGAACTTATATTATGATTTTTCAAACCTCTGCATGAAGATTAAAAAAAAAAGCTCTAGAAATTCCATAAGAATCTAGAGATTTTTACTATGAAAAAACTAATTTTGATTACTTTTTCTTAAACAAACGACATGTTGTGTGGTCTTGGTGAAAAAATCACTTAAGAGAATCTTGATCATTAAGAAATGTATTCATACGTGGCGATAATAATAGCTCACGGTAAGTGAAAAAGTTTAATTTTTTGCATTCATTTTTTGATGAATAAATCAAAAAGTATACTAATTTAGCTACTAATTTATTTTATTTAATTAATTAATACTATTATTAATAAAGTATACTAATTTGGCGAGATAATAGTGACTTTATGAATTTGAATTTTCCTTAGAATATAATTAAATGGGCAAAAAATTAACAATTTCACAGTCGTATCAGTGAATGAAATGAAAAAGATATCCTAAGAAGAAATAAAAGTAATGATATAACAAAGGCACAAAGTGTGAATGTAGATAGTTTTATGAGTAAAAGTTCATACCTACGATGGATTTTAAGAAAGAGAAAAAGCAGTTGATAAAAGAATGGCTGAAGAAACGACGACAGAAAGGCAAGTGTGCAAAAGAAATACATTTTGTGCCAACACTATATTTGTAAGTGCAACACATTCTTACGACGAAACTTGTTAACTGGCAAGACAACAGTTAGAAGATAACTAAAGCTCTGACAAAGTAGCTGACATATTCAAAGTTCGACATCACCATGTGAGTGTGGCCGAAGCAGGTGTTTCTCTCATAAAAATATCATGTAAAAGCTAGTGTCACTTATGCATTTTACAAGTTTTAAAACTACCCTACTTCCCGCGACATACATTGTACACAAGCTGAACAACAGTTTTATATTCATCTTGATCTGAATAATAAAAACAAGATCTTTGTTTCATATGTAGAAAGAATGTCCTGAAGATTGATGAATCAGATTTATATGGCTAAAATATATGAATTGAGGTTAACCTATCGTATGTTTCTAGATCAGATCTAGGACGTTTTATGGAAAAATCAGGTCAAGAGTACTGAAGCCGCAACCTGTGCACGACATTTTGTATAGCGAATGTGGAAACATGTTATCTCTCTTACTCTAACGTCTTACGAAAAAACTGGAGTTTGCTATAATTGTTGAATTTCATTAACTAATAAATTAAATTGATTTAAGAGAATTATGTATCATTAAGAAATTAACTCATACATGGCGATAATAGCTCAGGGTAAGTGAAAAAGCCTGATTTGACTTTAATCGTCACAATTAATGACTACACTTTTTATTTATTAATAGTGCCGTTAATTACTACCACATTCGTATTTTACTGACCTATTTTTTTATTAATTTTAGTGAAATGAAAATGGAAATGCTGGAGACTGCAATAGTTAATATGATTGATTGCATCATCAGTCGATTCGCGCGTTCAAATAAGTACCCAGCATATTAAGATAATTCAATCCTAATTTTCTAATTTCAAGGATGGTCAACCCACTCTAGAAAGGTGTTAGGCAACTGCACAATACTTTTTGATACACATATAACCCTAGAATACCAGTTTTTATTTCTACCCAAGGGTTAGACGGGGATACCGTGGTCCTTACACCCGAAGGCGGTCATCTCGACAGAAAGGGCCCTGGGTCTGCCAGCGTGCGAGGGATATATAGGCGTGTGTTTAAGTCAGTTCGAGTCCGACATAACCTCACCAACCAGCACCGGGGATGGCCACCGTGTGGATTTTTCGCACGATAAAAAAGGTACCGTACTATTTAAAGTCTCTAATAAAGTCACACTGAAAATGGTTACACTTAAATATTCTAGGTCTGTTTACAAGGTGTGTCAGATAAAACATTTGGTTTTAATTTGATAAAAGGCAGGGCTGAAGGACATGGTTACAAATAGGGTAAATGGGTTTATCACTGGTACTTAAAATTTTTTGACTCGGCGCTACTCTAACGGCTAGTTGCCGCATTGCGGTTAGTTAGAAGTTGCATGCATTTATGAACTCATCTCATTATGACTTGTCGGGGTTTTTTTCTATTTATGGCACGTCAATTTGACTTCAAATCGCCTGATGTTAAGCCGAAGGCAAAGTCTCATGAAAGAGGGTCACCATTGCAAACACGTTGCATGGTGGCGCATGGTGGCGCTCAGCTTGACGGCCTCATCAGGTGCTTTTTCACGCCCCGCTTAAAGGATCGTTTTCTTCCCTAATTTGGGTAACCTTGAAGTGGTTGCCATCTGAACTCTGACCTCTATAAGGTAGCCTGCACCTTATACAAAAATCACCGGGTATACCATGTAGGAAATTAATAATAATAATAATAATGCTTATTTACTCAGATTAATGAACCGCTGCCGGAGGGAAATTGGCATGAGCATATTTATATAAAAATAATATGTTTACCTTAATTCAGGCTAGCTTGTATCTAAAGAGGAAAAATAAAATGTTTGGTCAAATAAATAAGTTTTACCATTTATAAAATTGCCTCCTAGAACTTACCTACTTCCCTCCGAAATTCATTATTTGACCGTGATTTGAGTAAACAATAAGCGTAGAGTATTTATTGTATCAAATAAACACAATTTTGACAAAAGCACGAGCTTTATTTTGTGTACAATGACAGAAAATGAAAAAAATTGTTTACGATATAGTACAAACAAAATGTGAACTTTTGATTACGTTTGTTTTCATGTTAAAGCTTTATTAAATGACACCAAATTCTGTAGAACCAGAGTCAAACTATAGAAATACGGTTTCCGATATAAATTTTTAACCACATAGCCATATGCACGGACCGAGATAGCAGAATGGAAACAATACAAAATATATTAATACGATGGCAGTGGACAACACGACTATTCGAATTTAATATTTTTGTCTGCTTACTATAGCTTGTGGATTCAGAATTGTATTTTTGTAAATATATTTTTGATTTACGTTTATAACCCCGATGTGTTTCGTTTATACAAAAGTAGACATGGGAAAACCTTCACAAAACCTCTTATAAGACGACTTGAAGCATAACATCAGAATTTTGCACGAATGAACTCTTAGAAACTATTTGGCTGTCAGCCAATATCTTGAAAACTATGTGAACACAAAAACCTTCTGCAAAAATTAAAGAAACGACTAACGCAAGCAAAGCCACAAACAAACTCGAGTAAAGAATGATATTTCCACTTAAGCTTTTGAATAACTTACTTTGATACTTCGAATAAAAAATACCCAACACTTTTTGAATATTATATTTTTTTGAAAATGTTTCAATCATTTGTATTCTGGCGAGGTATTACGGAGTTTCCTGACGAGTCGATGAGGTGTAACGCTACTTGGGTAACGGTCTGATTGAATTTCAATATAACTTCCCAGTTTTGGAAAAAATATATACACTATATTCACAGCAGTAAATTCCCGAAAAAATAAGCAGAGGTATATTTTCACCCACATTTCGTCAACTATGAATTTTAATGTAATAGGCAGACAACTTATTATATTTGCCGTAAAGCAGGCACTTAGTTAAGAGCTGTAGGTTAAGAATTGAATAGAAACCAGCTCTGTTCCTTAGGCGCCTTTACTATACCCATGGACAGAGATTAGGTTGCCCTGTTTTAATTTTTTTGCGTGCTGTTGACCATATAGAGGGGAGCGGGGCAGAGGAAGTGGGAGGGGAGAAGGTTAAGATCTTTGTGCTGTCAATGAAGAAGACATAGAGGTGTTTCTCGATCTTCTCACTGACAACACAAAACTTCTCCAGTGAGATCTGGCTACCCTACTCATAGTCGGAAACATAACACAAGGTTTATTAGCCACGGTATCTTGTACGGTGGCGGTACTTTCCGAGTCGGATTGCACTATTAGGACGGGGGATACCGTCATATCCTACCGTTTACATAACATAACATAAACTCACGCCAATATCCCCGAAGGGGTAGGTAGCATCCACATTTCGCCAGTTTATGTTTAGGTTCCAATGTAATAGGTGCCTATTGCCATTAAATCAAATCAAATCAAATCAAATAATTATTTATTTCAGACCATCTTTTTTTTTTAGTCCATAGTATTAGTATGTTAGTAACAATGCGCTTAAAATTATGTTAGTATGGTTAGTCTTGATTATATTAACCGGGTTAATAAACTTGCGATAAATACACAAATAGATTCGGAAAGTCATCGAAAAGTCATTGGTGTGTGCCATGGTAAAACCTGGGACCCGAGACCTCGTCTCAGCAGTCCATTACCCATATCACTAGGCTACCGCGGTTTTCTACCGTTTACTGATGCAGTTTTATTTTTTATATTGTTTTAAATTTACAAGTTATGTGCATTTGTCTTGTGATAAAATAATCTGACAATATCTACAATAAAAAGGAAACTGCAAAAAATATTCAATACATTCATTTTCATCTCATAAAACACATTCCATTTTCAAAACACATAATTCCTTTCAACAAACAATAATTTAGAATAAAAACATGTTTCATTTCCATTCACCAATCAACTTCTTTGCAAACGAAATGAAATGAAACAGACAATGTTTCAGACCGTTTTGTTTCCAGACTGTCACGTTTTGCTAAATATCCTCACCTAATTCAAAGGGCGGCAAAAAAATGTGCGTCGCTTTGTAAAATGAGGAAAGAGAGATACTACAGGAATGTTAATGAGGAACGAGATACAGGAAAGTTGAATAGACCAGAGGTTAATTTAGTTATGTGTTTTCTTTAATTAGATATACACCTGCCGAGAATTGAAAAATTGTATTCAGTGTCGCTTTGCACTTTTTATAAAGCTCATGATTTATTTTTTTTAATTTAATTTTTAATTTATTTTTGTTATGGCACGTCAATTTGCCTTGTCTCGAATAACCTCGCCTGATGTTAAGCTGAAGGCAAAGTCTCATGAAAGAGGGACACCATTGCAAACACGTTCAGTGCTACAATGGTGGCGCTCAGCTTGACAGCCTCATCAGATGCTTTTTCACGCCCCGTTTAAAGGACCCGGGACTGTAGGAAGAAGGAAACACGTTCACCGGCAAGGAATTCCAGGACTTAATGGTGCGGCAGAGAAAAGACTCACCGAACCGCTTGGTTCTTGACGGAATATTCTGTACCGTATGCGAGTGACATCTAAGCCCTGCACGTGTTGTCCTGTGTAGGAAAGGGGAGGGTGGGATTAATTGGAAGAGCTCATCAGAACATTATAAATTGTAACAGAAATTGTAAATGCTCTTAATAAAAAGAGTTTCACTTTTTTCGTTTCGCTCCAACTGTACCGATTTCGCTGCAAAGATTAAAAAAGTAATCAACCAAATATAAAATCAAAAATATGCCAACTGTAGTGTAGATAAACAATTTGACTCACAAAACAATTAAATCATAACAAGCATCAGTAAAATCGAAAACAATAATGAACAGTACAACAAATTCTATTGTGCCTATTGTTTTGTTATAAAGTCGCGGAAACAAGTGACATTTCAATCATTGAACAAAGTGAAAAGAAATTATTTTAATGAGAACAAAATGAGATAGAGTGTACATAAAGATCTAAATAGAACTTTGGTACCCTGAAATAAGATTCATAAACTCAATCGAAATATTCGATTAGCACGATTTACGAGCGTGGTACATTAATTGTGATGTGAACATTTTGAGGTACTGCAGTTAGACCTATTGTTGGACTTTTTAGGGATTCAACTATCCGAAACGACTGCCATAGATGTTTGTATGACAACCGGGATCAATGACTAACGTGCTCTCCGAGGCACAACACCAGTGCACAGAGTCACATTCATGCATATTTGCACTGAGCGGGGATCGACACGCACCTCCTACGTAGCAGTCGCGTTCGCTGCTGTCACACCACAAGGACTACACACTATCTATAATACAAAATAACTTTAATTTCAAACATAACTTGTTATTATACCAAACCTTCATTCATAACATAACTTATTATTTCGAACTCTTTATTCTCAAACGCATTTCATTCTCAAACGCACCAAGCAAAATAAATTTGATTATGTTTACTCGAAAATAATGCAAAACAGAGTCAGGTCCGTAAACATTTGATATTTGTTCTGAAACTCAAATATTTCAATCAAAATACGTCAAACGGGCGCACCGAGTTTGAAAACACGACAATGGCGGAAATAAAAGCGTCAAAAAAAATTGTTTTACGAACGGTAGCAGCCACTTTCATCCAATATTGTTTTTAAAAGCTGTTAGGATATATGGAAATGTATTTAACATATTATAGCCGCGGTAGCCTAGTGGTATGGGTAATGGACTGCTGAGACGATGTCTCGGGTTCGATCCCAGGTTACCATGGCACACACCAATGACTTTTCGATACTTTTCGAAGTTATGTGTGTATTTATCGCAGGCTTATAAGTGCCCGGTTAATGGCAATAGGCTCGCCACCTATTACATTGGGACCTAAACATAAACTGGCGAAATGTGGGTGCTAGCACCTCTGCCTACCCCTTCGGGGATAAAGGCGTGTGTTTATGTTATGTTATGTTATGTTATATGAATTTATAGTTGGATTCTAAATTAATGAAAGGACAAGTTATTTGAATCATCTCGAAAGAAGTGGTAAAAAATAATAATACTGTTTTTTGCTATTTATGCTATTCATGATTGATAACACACTTTTATTACAAGTGTGTAGTGCAAGTGTGTTATCAATGATGTATACCTAACAGTAAATGAAAAGCAAAATTCAAATATAATTATAATAAAATATGATATGATAATCTGGTGACTCTCGCTCCGGATCGTACCTGGTGCAAAGACCAGCCATTGCAATCCAGCGCGGAAACGCTGCCAGTGTTCTGGGCTCCTTCGTACGAGTTTATACATACATACAAATTCAAATATTATCGCAAAAAAAGGTCAAAATATAAAGTTTTTTACTAGTGCTACCTATAGCCTGTCAATACCAACAGAATTCAAGGTTCATAAAAGGTACAAACGCAGAAAAAGAACTGCCTATTATAATAGTGTGATGTAGGTCTGACGTCTTCTTTAACTGAAGGTACTGACTTAATAAATTCTTTTGCTATTGTGAATAACAATACGCAATGTGTGAAAGAAATCTCCTTTTTCATGAAGCTTACTATCAGGCGGCGTGTAGGAAATTTGACGACCAAAATACTCACTACAAACTACTGATGAGCTTTTAAATTTTTAATTTGTATACCATAAAAACTTCAATGAAACTTGCAATAAAAAAATCCAGCGAGGCGTATTGTCCAATTTAACGACTGTGCATATGAGTGCATATGTACACGATATTGCACACGTATTTCCTGAACGAATTATAACTTTTTTTTAAAAAACCTCACGAATACTAGCTACTTTTATTCATGACAAGAATCATAACACTAGATAACAACGTATATTTTGTGAAACTTATTCAAAATTCGAGATTAAAATAGTAGCAATTCCCAAATACGTACAAATATTTATCCTCTTTCGTGAGACTTTGTCCTTAACTTACCATAGGCGATGTAAAGTCAAATTGGTGTGACCTAAATAAAAATTAATGTAATCTTAGTCAGTCATTTAAAAAGCGTACTGTTGTTCATAAAAAAATAAGATATGGCTATTAAAAAATTAAAGAGGGTAAACCATGATTTATTCTCATACCCATCAAGTTTAAAAAAACATTAAAATTAGTCAAGCAGTTTCTCGAGATTTTTACAATACATATCAGGGTTTTGTGATAATGGGACTACATATATATAAATATGCTCATGCCTATTTCCCTGGCGGGTTAGGCAGAGGTGAATTAACACCCACATTTCACCGACTATTGTATTCGATCCAACGTAATCGGCGGGGAGTTCCGTGGGGATTTCCACACAAAAAAGGGGGTGAGCCTATTGCAGCATTCCACGCACTATTGTTGAGTCGAGCCATGCATATGAGGCTGAGTCTAGGTTGTATATATCTGTATTTGACCTATCCCTTAATTGCCTTGTAGGGGACATAGTAAGCCCGAAGAGCGAAACCTATGCTCGGCCTCTCTCCGTGAGTAGCGGCGCTGCCGTGAAACGGAACTACACCACGAGGGCAACTTAAAAATGCCATCGATTTGACAGAAGAATTTACCTTGTATGGAACCGTATGGAAAAAGATGGGTGTCCCAAATTCTACTCTGCCGGGAATCCCGTGGCGTTACCCGGAATTAAATATCGACGAATCTACCCTTATCAAACGATTGTGAGCTGACCAAAGATTTCATTACTATCAGTGAATAATTAATGACCCATGACTCCCTACCCTTTGAGTTTCAGTACCAAATTAATTGAAGAACTAATACAACATGACATGAACGTAACCCGAAGATATTCTCTAACATTGAACTAATCAATTAGTAAAACACAAGTAAATGAAGAACTTGCACAAGTTAGATACAAGACGTGGAGTTTAGCCACTGTTATACAATTTATCAGACGGTCTAACATACTTAAATGTGAGATGGTTGTACACTGAGAGATAAGCTTTATAGACACTGTCTCTCTTGAGCAAAGAACACCTTTAACATTGTTGATGAATATGAACTAAAATATTTGCAAAAAGCCCGCACTTGGCCACTGGAACCTCAATCTATTTACTAAAACTTAGGAAAACTGAAATAAGCCCTGTACAAACCCGTATGGACAGTGTGGAAACTGTACTCCAAATCCTCCTGATATTGGGAGAAGCTTTTGTCCAGCAGTGGAATGCGATAGGTTTATTGATTGATAACATACACTGACGGACTCATAAACTGCATCAAAGTAATAGACGACTTTGAAATAAATATTTTAACCAAGTATGCATACTTTCTATACAGATTTAAATTGAAACCTCTAGATTGGTTCGTGAACTTTAAAACAGCGTAGGGTCATATCTTTAAGTTTAAGTTTATGTACTGGAAAGGACCTTAAGACTTTTTTTGAAGAAAAAACAGAAATTTAAGAAAAATTGGTTTAATTAAAAAATTGGTTTTAACAATAGACACAAACTTTATGCAAGGGTTTATTTGTTTTAATAAGGTGTATTACCCCCACGTGCCCTTATTACGGATTCTAATCGGTTCCGCATAGATTTTATAAGGGTTTTTAAAAGATCTTGCGGAATATTGTCCCATTCTTCTGAAAGTGCTGTTCTTAGTGCTGCCACTGTCGTGGGCGAAGGGTTTCTCGCATATACAGCTCTTTTTAAATTGTCCCAAACATGCTCGATGGGATTAAGATCCGGGCTGCGTGCTGGCCAATTCATTGTACGTATCCCAACCTCTTCGCAATAATGTTGAACTTGTGCAGCTGCATGCGGCCGGGCATTATCCTGCATTAAAGTAAAATTTTCGCCTATGAATCCCATGTAAGGCACCACGTGATCTTCTAATATCTCTGTTATGTAGCGATGTGCTGTCAAACCCCCTCTATTACCGTTTTGACAGACCATGTCTATGAACACAAGTTCTGTTCGCCCGTTCATCGATATGCCACCCCAGACCATACATGAACCGCCTCCAAAAGGAACACGCTCCTCAATGCAACTTTGAGCATATCGCTCCCCACGTCGACGATAGACTCTTCTGCGACCATCTGCACCATATAAACATGTCCTACACTCGTCCGTGAACAATACAGAGGCCCACTGCTCTTCTGTTCAATTCAGGTGATGACGCGCAAATCTTAAGCGAGCTTGTCTGTGAGCTGTAGACAACTTTGGACCATTTGCTGGTCTAAAAGGGGTGATATCCGCTTCCTTTAACCTTCTTCTTATTGTTCGTGCACACACGTTTACTCCACGCACTTCATTAAGCTCGGTTTTGATGTTAACTGACGTGAGGAAACGATTTCACAGGGAAGTTATAACAATAAATCGGTCATCACGACCTGTGGTTGCTCGAGTTCTGCCTGTACCACGTCTCCTCCTGTAAGAACCTGTCTCTACAAACCTTCTGTATATTCTAGAAACCGTAGACTTGTTTAAATTTAAATTTCTACCAATCGTTCGTTGATCCAAGCCCTCCCGCACCAATGCTACAATTTGTGCCGCTTGTTCGGACGAAGTATCCATATTATGGTTCAAAAACTCTCGATGTGTTAAAAAACTAACCCAACAATTATGCTGGTAACAATAATTCAATTGACAAAACAAAAAAAATCAATGAGAATCAATTTAAAACTTTGCTATAAATAACACGCAAATCTGATACTACAAGTAAATTTTCTTTTCCCGGCTATAGTCATTTGTTTTACTGCAGTTCTATTTTTAAATTTAATTTTTTTTTAAGATTAAGAGCCAGTCTTTCCATATTTATATAATTTAATCTAAAAAGTTTGCATACTTATTATAAAAAATCCTTTTAGAGTAAACCTGAACTTTGATGCAGTTTATGAGTCCGTCAGTGTATATGTTCTCTATATAGCTTTCAAGAACAAACGTATACGTGTAGTAATAAGTTATTGAAATAACATTATTCAACTTAAAATTTCCACCAGCAATGCATGATTTATTTGGCCAATGCTGGCAATAATTTTGCTTTAAAAATTGTTTAAAACGCTTGTATCTATATTGTATGTATTGTTTCATCGTATAAATAGTCCATCCATTTTGTGTAAATGTTGTAGTTTATATTTAATTTTGCTTGGGTTTAATTTGAAAGTTCAATCAAGAATAAAAATGCAATCCCGGCGTACCAGGCGACATTTCCTTTTCGTGCGCGAAATTCCCACAGATACCTCCTCCGCCAAAGTCGGTGAAAGTTATTATGTCGGACTCGAAACGACTAACGCACGCTGTCTATGGGTCAATGATTGGCGGAGGTGAGATTATACAAAACATATCTCTCGCACCCCAGCAGACCCATGGACCTCTTTTTGACATGACCTCATCCCCTAGTAATGTATCAAAACTATATTTTATAGCTGTGAAGTTAACTGTACCACATACCTATTTTAATACTCCTTAAGACCTCGTAGATAAGTAACTTAGGTTTAAACATGATTTCGTCATATATGTACGTTCATATTATTATAGTTTCACTAAAGATCCTTGGCGAATGTTCTAGAACTTCACAAAGGAACGAACCATTGATAGTTTGAACAAGAACAGTTTGTGTTCGTGTAATGGATATTAAATCATCTACGGTGCTTTAATTATAGCCATTGTAATAGAATATATGTAGTATATATTCTATATAGGGTGTTCAGACCTTGTATAACTGTCTATTGTTCGATAGTTAGGGTAGTTTGCATGTAGGTAGTGTGTAACAGACCTTTGTCCAATTAATAGGGGCTGCATAGGTACCCTAAATTATGTAATAAGTATACCTATGTGTAGTGTGTGTACCATAGAGTTTATATTACTGACGTAAATGGAGAAACGATCTCTTTATAACCGTGTTACCGAATTTAAAATTTCAGTGGCGGTGAATTTTAGTGTTGAGAAATTGAGGTCATTGGTCTTTACATATGAAATGGCCCTCTTTCCTGAGACTTTGCCTTCAGTTTGCCATCAGGCGGAGAGAAGTCAAATTGACTAGCCCTAAATAAAATAAACAAACCTAAGTAGTACTATGGAAATTAAGATGTTACACAAGTATATGAAATTGCACGTCTACACTTAAATAACGTTAATATAACAACATTTTAATGAATATGTTGTGGGTGTTAATACACCTCTACCTACCCCTTCGGAGCTCTACAAGTGTGAATGTGTGTATGTATGTATATAAGTATATATGCATACGAAACTTATAAGAAAAAGCACTTCTTTAAATTTGTTTGTCTGACAGAAACATACTATTAGTAATCTCCAAAATTTTGATTTGATTTTTATTGTAGATAGTTGATGTTATAGGGTGTAACTAAGATTACCTTTATTTTAATAAAGTAATTGGGGTCCGCGAAACAAATGAGAAACTCAGATACGCGTGTACGTATACGCGGACGAAATTGCAGGCGTAGTTGGCATTTTTTATACCACTTAGGTGACAAACAAGCACATAGCCCACCTAATAGAAAGTGGTCACCATGCCTAAAGATTTTTGGAACAAAAAAGTGCTGCCAACCTTCTTTTCTCTTCTCTATTTTGTTCTAATGCCCTTTTTAAAGAACCCTAAGTTGTAGTCGCTTGGAAAAACCACAGCAGTTTTCATAAAGGGAATTCATTCAGCATTTGTTAGAATTATGAATGTAAATAACATAACACAAACTCACGTCTATATCCCCGAAGGGGTAGGCAGAGGTGCTAGCACCCACATTTCGCCAGTGTAATAGGTGGCAAGCCTATTGCCATTAACCGGGCACTTATAAACCTGCGATAAATACACACATAACTTCGAAAAGCATCGAAAAGTCATTGGTGTGTGCCATAATAAAACCTGGTATCGAACCCGAGACCTTGTCTCAGCAGTCCATTGCCCATACCACTAAGCTACCGTGGTAACTCGGAATTCCATTTTAAAAACATGTTAATTATGCCCTTTTGGCTTTTAACGGTTAAGTAACTTTTGAAAGTGACTGTACGTGACTATAGAAAAGCTTTTAACCTCCCCAAGTAAGTCGATAATGATTAGTCCACTTCACTATCAATCACAGGTAATTTCCATTAAATATGATCGAAAATTGACCGTCAAACTACTAATCTTTGACAAATTCAGGTCAAACCTTAATTTAATTGTCTAGACTATCTAAAACTTGGCCCTCGTTCGACCGTTAATTTGAAAATAATTACAAATATTATATACAGGCTAAAACTTACAACGAGACAGATTTTAAACAGTAATTGGAAAAATTTTAAATTGAAATTTCTTTAACCATATTTTTCCAAGAAGTTACCCAATCAAATGTTTTTAATATGGCTTCTTCTTAGTTGTTTCGCTCTTGAGAGAGTGGTCGTGGTCATGATAAAGCGTCAGCATTAGTGTTAAGGTGAACACAGCTTCTTTTCTCACGATCTCCCACCGTCACTCTTTGTTTCCAGACTGTCTTAATTGACTGATTCAAACCCTCTAGTCCAGTAGTTCGGTTGACCGGACTTATGCAACTCAAAAGTCGCAGTGGTTGTCAAACAGCATCGAACTATTGCTACTTATGTGTAGCAGTAGTTCGGTGGGTAGTCCGGTTGACCAGACTACTGCAACTTGTTAGTTTCAGAGTATAATAGTAGAGTAGTATAAGTAAAATAATAGTTCCAACCTTGGATGTGCAGTAACAACACAGGCAGTTGGCAACACTGATATCAGTACGTACACATTCCCTACGTAATTAATAAATCCTAAATAATAGATAAAGTTATAATTTCAGTACAAGATGTTGTGTAACATAGTTTAATCGTAGTGCTAAACAAGTGTTATTGTGGACAACAACTTTAATAAGACCTAACCACTGTAAGAGGAAAAAGGGTGCAACCAAAACGAAAGTTCGAATTTGTAACCACTGGACCAAATAAGTGTGCAAGTGTACATAAATCCAACAACTACTCAACCAATACAATAAATAAGTACAGTGACAGTATCAAGAGAGGTATTTACAATCGTGTGGTGGAAGATTTAGTTTTTTCAAAAACGTTAAGAAAAAATAATTTAAAATAATACTACTAGTGACTCATGGTGGCGAGTAGCAAAACCAGTATAAAAAGATTTTGGCTCTAAGGATTTCTACATTGACGGGTAACTTTGGCTCGTGCTATTGAGGGAACAGTGGCGTTCAGTGCCATCTAGCGTCAAATAGTAGAAATTGAGCGGTCAATGCCATCTAGTGACCAAAAGCAAAGTCATTATTAATGATACAAAAACACAAACTACACAAAAAATACAAATCGAGTAGGTCCAGTAGTGATTACGAAGCGTTCAGTAGAGCCAGGGCGAAAGTAAAGACGGAGACTGCGCAGGCGCACGAGCGGTACTGTGAACGTGTTCAGGCCCACCTAGCTAGGGACCCGCGAGCCTTCTGGGAATACATGAGGTCTGGAAAGGGTAATTCGAGTAAACACAAGCTTATAAAGGATGGCCGCACTTTATCAGACAACGAATGCGCCAAGGAGTTTGCCAGATTTTTTCACTCAGTGTATAATCAAGAGACCGCAGAGCTGAATGTGGCGGCGGCGAGCGCGGCTCCAGCGCCGGCGCCTGGTGCGCGGGTGTCGCTCACTCGCGTGCGTGAGCGCGACGTCCTTGCCGCGCTGACGCGCCTGCCTCCCAAGCGATCCTGCGGTCCGGACGGTATACCGGCATTTATTTTTAGGGATGCTCGAGACGTATTTGCGGGACCATTACTGCATTTATACAATGCATGTATTGACGCTACAACGTTTCCGGAGTGCTGGAAAGTCACGCTAGTCATACCCGTGCCGAAGGGTTGGGGGGCTCAGATCACAGTAACTACAGGCCCGTTGCTATACTTAGTACTCCTGCCAAAGTTTTCGAGGCTACTATCCATAGTGGTATCGCCAAACAGGTTAGTGCTCAGCTATCGGACTCACAGCACGGCTTCCGTGCCGGACGGGGAACAACAGGCAATCTTCTACATCTGATGGCGTGTCTGGTGCCTGCTGTGGACGCCGGGCGGCAGGTGGATGTAGCCTACTTCGATTTCCGGAAAGCCTTTGATATGGTCGATAATGACATACTTCTAACACGTTTGGCTGCAGTTGGCTGCACACCGCATGCGCTGGCGTTCTTCGCGGGGTACTTGCGGGACAGACGTCAATACGTGGATTGTGGGGGATGCCTCTCCGATCTTTACTTTGCAAGGTCAGGTGTGAGTCAGGGGAGTAATTTGGGCCCTCTTCTCTTTATCTTAACGATAAACAGTCTACCCGAAGTGGTTTCGTACTCGACACCTTTACTCTTTGCTGACGACCTTAAATTGGTCAAAGAAATTTCGCAAGCTGCAGATCACGACATGTTGCAGGAGGATATAGATAGTGTGGTAAGGTGGAGCCAGGAAAATAAGCTTTATTTTAATATAGCCAAATGCTCCGTGCTGTCGTTCAGCCGATCTCGCAACCCTAGCCACTATCAGTACAACATGGAGGGGGTCCAATTACAGAGGGTAAGTGAGGTCAGAGACTTGGGCGTGCGTTTTAGAACAGATTTAAAGTTCAGTGAACATATCTTGGATGTATGTAGAAAAGCGTACCGCAACCTTGGATTCCTGTTGAGGCAAGCAAACCAGTTTACGAATATATCGGCGCTGAGAATATTATATGAAGCACTGGTAAAAAGCCACCTGGAATGCAATGCTAGCATTTGGGCTCCATACGAGGCGAAGTATAAGATAATGTTAGAGAGAATTCAAAATAAGTTTATGAGATTTTTATACCATAAAATGTACGGCGTGTACCCTGGATACCCATTGCTGTATCCCACCCTGTTTATTTTAGGCATGGTGGAATACTGCAAGTTGGAAGTTAGGAGGGAAGTCGCTCTAGCTACGTACGTATTTAAAGTACTTCATGGCGTCATACACAGCCCCGCCATCCTGCGGGAGGTGGGGCTGTGCGTGCCGAGCGAGTACGTGGCACGGCGGAGGCGCCCGTGCCTGCTGGCCGTGGCCAGCGCGCGCACCAACCTGCTGCAAAAGGCACCGCTCACTCGCGCCTTTCGTGTGCTCAATGTAGTCGCGGACCACATTGATTTATTTTCGTGCACACTGTATGAATTCACAAGAGCCACCTACAACGTTGTGACATGGAATATTGACATATTATATTGACTATATTGAATTCTTTTTTAATTAATTGTATTGTGCGCTGTATTTTATTTGATTATTTATATTCCATTAATTCATAAGTTGACTATAAATGTTATGCTGACTGCAACTACTGTGGTTTGTTTGACATTATTTGGCCTTTCAGACTTGTGACATTATTCCATTAATTTATTAAATTGATTATGTGTGATAAGCAACCATTGTGGTCTGTTTGACAATCTTTGACTATACTTTGTAAAATGTAGCTTGGGTCCTATGACAGCTGTCAGTGAAATCCCGCACATGAAGTCTTGAATTTTCTATTATTGAATGTAGTAGCTGTCAATGTCATACTTTATGGGCATACCGAGCTAATTAGTGATGGGCGATGAATCATCGTGACCACATACTATGAACTATATCCATATTTTGAATAAAGCTTAATTTAAAATTGAAATTAATATAAGAAAAAAATAATCAGAATGTAATCTTATTGCTTAGGTATTTTAACATCATAATAATATTTATATTTCAGTATACTTGATCCTAAATAATATTGAGTAAATAAAATCCTACATTCAATCCATCAACGCCCTGAACCTGTTTTTGGATTTTGTAAGAAGACACGCCGCGTTTGGCTCTTGGGCCATGATGTAGGCATAAGATACACGCGCCAACATCTTGTTTGATATGAACTTCCACTGATCCACTCCACTCATTCTCATCAGTACGAGTGCCGACGCCTTGTATGCTACGTAAATTCCGTTGTCATTACAAATAAATACATACATACCATTAAATTAAACCTAATTATATGTAACATGCATCAATAATAGCTGGTAGTATCGATATTTTCATCGAATTTCGGACATCCCTATGAACCTCATTTTGACATCTGTCATAGGACCCAAGCTATATTTTACAAAGTATAGTAGTGACTTTTTGTTATAGATATCTGAATTTGTTTTTCTTCTTATTTTTAAGTATTTCGGTAATTGTTTTTATAATTTAATTTTGGTACTACACTAGCGAATTGGATTCATCTGTAAGGTTAGTGTAAGATGTGTAATAAATAAATAAATAAATAAATAAATAAATAACACTAGAGGAGGCTCCGTCACACTTTTTATCTCAGGTTTGGAAGATAGACGAGGGTCACTCTCGAAAATGACAACGATTAAAAAAGATAAGCGAATGCAACTGGGAATTTATTTATTGTTTATAGTTTCGGGTCTTTTAAGCGGGGCGTGAAAGAGCATCGGATGAGGCCGTCAAGCTGAGTGCTACCATTGTAACACTGTACCTGTTTGTGATGGTGAACCTCTTTTGAGGTGAAGTCAAATTGACCTGTTCTAGATTTGAAGCCAGCCGTATTTTAAGTTTTTAAATTTCTTCTTTATCCATGAAACTTATTTTTTTGAGCGCAAAGTACCCACGGATACCGCTTCCACCACTAGTGGGGATGATTATGTCGGACTCAAACCAACTAAGACGCACGCCGTCTATGGGCCTTTGACAGTTGGAGGTGAGATAATACAAGACATATCTCTAGCACGCCAGCACACAACACACTTAACACTGTCGACATTCTATAACGTGCAAAAAATCTTCTATTTCTATGTCTACAGAACACTTCTATCTACATTAAGGAGTTACGTGATCAAAAAAGGCTTTTTACCGAACAATAGAATGAAATACGGTCTTAAAATCTTAGACGTATAACAAGCAAGGATTTGGCAATTTATTTACTGCATTACAAGCAAAGTTGGCACTTTGGAACGTACTTAGATGTACCTTCTTGTGTATGAATTATTCCAAACACGTGGCGAGAAAGAATTTGCGGATTTATGAATCTACGTGCTAAGAGAGTGAGGTGTCCAAGTGGTAGAAGACAGCGGAAATAGGATTATGTTCCTTAACGTTTAAAGGAACATTTAGGAACACTTTACACTCGTTCAAAGGAACCTCGATTTATTCTATACTAGCTGACCCGCGCGACTTCGTCTGCGTCACCCCATTTTTGCAACATTTTTCATTCCTGCTCCGCACCTGTTAGTCGTAGCATGATGTTATATACATATAAACCTTCCTCTTTAACCATTCTATCTATTGAAACAAACCGCATCAAAATCCGTTGCGTAGTTCTAAAGATTTAAGCATACAAAGGGACAACAAAAAAGGGACAGAAAACGCGACTTTATTTTATACTATGTAGTGATTTTACATAGTGTAATTATACAGTGCAATAATAATTACCTAAATTTTAATGAACGATTCCGTAGCCGACCGCATACAGCAACTACAGATGCATGCTGCAGGTACATAGTACCATAAATTAAGTTTGAATATGATAATATTGTTTATTGTTTAAATTCCCTGCGGCTTCTCAATGGAACCATTTACCGGGGTTTAACAAGTAATTTATGTGATAAAAAACTGATGATAGAAGACAAATGAGCGGATTGCGGGATTAATATTATATTATTTGTTTGGACAATATGTGCGGGCAAAAAAAGTGTCGTACATTACTTGTTAAACTTCGATAAGGATAAACGGTACCATTGAATAGCTGCAATGCATTAAACAATAAATAATATTATCACATTCACATCTATACAACAGTACGCTGTATCAACTGCTGTGGTCTGCGGTTGGCTACGAAATCATACGCGGCATCTCTCAGGATACTTCCATAGCTTCTGATATACATGTTTATTACAGTATTTTCATTGGTTCTCTTTTTGCTTAATTTTAGACACATTGTTCGCCAAGCACCCTGAGGTATATAAAATAGAGACACGGTTATCGCTATGCAACCCCCATCAAATTTATTAGTAAACGCTGATCTCTTACAGCTTGTACCACACATTATTGTCTAGGATTACTTCATAGTGGAAATAAAGATTGGCTAGAAAATTGTCCTTGACAGCGTATCCCAAATCCAGAAGATACACGCCATTACCTTGCCCCTATTTAGAACCAGCACTTTTACGTCCTTTTTATACCACTTAGGTGGGAGACAAGCACACGGTCCTCCTGATGGGAAGTGGCAACTGTGGCCTATGGACATTTGCAATACCAGAGGTGTTACAATCGTACAGCCAACCCTATAGAAACCTTCTAATGCCCTTGACAAATTGATATTCCCACTGACAGCATAAAAATGCACCAGTTGCGGCTGAACTTCGCTATATTCCGTGAAACGACTGCTATCTGGCGTCCATCACCTATAGGTATAGTCGATATTGAAGTACTGGAGTTAGATCAGTTATCGGACTTTTAAGGTTCCCACTTCCATGGATGTTCGTATAACAACCGGCGACCGATTGCTTCAATTGCTCTCCGAGGCACGACCAGACTGTTTCATTGTCATATTCATAGATAATTATAAATATTTGCAGTAAGCGGGGTTCGAAATCACAGAATAGAAAGTTGTAGAAATGTGACACGATAGTTTCAGTGACAGAACCGATGTCGCCAAACTCACACATACAACCGTTAATAATACTGTGCATTGCTAGTAATAATTGCTTTAATTGATCGTATTTATATACAGGTAGTATAATGCCCTATGAGCTCAAATCATAGTACAAAACGAACGCTACCGTTTTTAAGGTTGTGGTAAGAATATTGACACCAAATTTTTTTTAACCGTTCATAAAAGCGATCGCTTTGCTATAGATTAAAAACTATTCATGGCGTTTCATACTTTGAATCGAACAAGCTTGAATATTAATAACGAAAACGTTTAGACGACAAAAACATTCATATTATCGAATTTATCCTACGATGCGTAAATACGCTTAGCAGCGACACGCGTGCACTGAATACAACACATTTCCATTTGTTTTTGTTTTCCAAGTTCAAAACTAAGTCTTCTGTTCTGGAAAATTCCCGTACATTATTTATAATGAAAATCACGAGCATTTAAATGTTGAAGAGGCGCAACGTAGGGTCAAGTGAGTCACGAGTGGACCGGGGAAGGTTATCTAGTGCTAAATTAAGTACCAAACTAGCTTATCTAAAATTTTCATCGGTACGTTGGACTGACCTTTAGCCCCAAATAGGCGCGGCTAAATCAATATTGAAATGGAACAAGTTGTAGTTCGGGACGCGTACCTACAGAGTGATTTAGTGAATGGAGAAGAGATATAAATTGATTAGATAATTTTATTGGTATTTTCATTTAATTTTTAATTCATAAATCAGGGGTTCTATCACTAAACTCTTATGAAAGTAAAGTAAGATTGAAATAATATTACTTTTAGAAGGTGGCGGTAAGGCCTAGGGAGTTTACAATTACAACTTTAAGCGGGGCGTGAAAAAGCATCTGATGAGGCCGTCAAGCTGAGCGCCACCATTGTAGCACTGAACGTGTTTGCAATGGTGACCCTCTTTTATGAGACTTTGCCTTCAGCTTAACATCAGGCGAGGTGAAGTCAAATTGACGTGACATAAATAAAAAAAAAACAACGCTCCGTTGAAATATTTTGTGCATGCGTATATTTCTGTATCGGTCTGGTTTTATGCGTCATCAGTAGCTTATGTCGATTCTGGTTACATTCAAACTCGGTATCAGCTATTTTACTCTTCATCATGATTTAACATTCAATTTTTTTGGATGATAAGCAAGCCTGGAAATGAGCTGCTGGCTCAACGACTACTCAAGCAAACTATTGTATCAAGACTAAAGAAATGTTAAGGATTAAAAAAAAGAAAAGCCCCCCGAGTTTCTTGGCGGAGTTTTCTCAGGCCTGAGCTGCGTTTTGAAGCATAGGTCCAATTAGTAAGTACAGAATACTAAATGCCTAAGTAGGTTAGTTAAGTTAATATACAGAATAAGTGATTTTGAATTTAGAATTTTTGAATTTCTAACTTTTTCGGGAACCTTTGTCGTATGGCCCAAAACATTAAGAGGAAATTGCGCTGAAGGCCATTCCGTGCCCCGTAGGACTTGACGAGGCTTATGTATATACAATGCATGTATTTGGATAACAAAACTATATGTATGTTTATCAGTTGTTCATATAATATCCTATATCCTATAGCAAAGCTATTTCTATAACATAGCTTCTCAGGCCATCTACTCATTCTTCATCACCAGTTCAATAAGAAAATTGCTTCAAATATATCAATGTCTAAACGCCACTGGCGAAAATATCTCTAAGTAAATTTTGAAAAAACCTGTTGAATTAAGAAGGAACTTTATACTTTTAAGTCGGTTAAAAATTTGGTTCTATATAATAATTTTTCATTGTTTCAAGATTCAAGTCCAGTCTTTTGTTAGTCCACATTTTGTTAAAAGAGGATTATTTTAGGAGAAAATTAGAAGATGGGCTACTCAAGCATTTTCGCTTTCTCCGAACTTAATTTCGAGATAATCAGATGAATTCTCTTTTAAGCTGAACGAAATAATCTTCGCCTCGACGACAATAACTAGGTATTGTTATAAAATTTGTTAACTTGTAGAGCAAAATATAATATAATTTTTGGTTGAATTTCAATATAATTATACGCACCGTGGACTGAAGCTTGTCTTTAATAGTACATACACATTTTTATCACGCGCCTACATATTTTTTTTATTAATGGCACATCAATTTGAGTTCACCTCACGATGTTAAGCTGAACACAAAGTCTCATGAAAAGGGTCACCATTGCAAACACGAACAGTGCTACAATGGTGACGCTCAGCTTGACGGCCTAATCAGATGCTTTTTCACGCCCCGCTTAAAGTACCCGGGACTGTAGGAACAAAGAAACACATGCGCCGGCAAGGAAAAGTCTTAGGACTTTCTGAAATATCGTACCGTGGAAAGCTGGTGTTACGTTGGATTCCCACAGTGTGAGGTTTCACAGAAGAAAAACATGTCAACAATATCACGGAAGACCTTCTTTTCACAGTATGTGACCCGCAAAATGTCGCTTCTTGGAAATTCAGCGTAACACCGACTATATACACGGCACTATATACACCTCATTAATCATCTCATAAACCAAAAACAAACTGTAAGGTATAAACATTTAATATTAACGATATTACCTATATTTTGTAAGCTCTTTACGGGCGGATTAACTTTCATCAAGTATATTTATTTTACGATCTTGCTCATTTTATATCTCTACCTCCATAACACAGAGTTATATTTCAAAATCATGTGTACCAAGCATATCGATACCAGCAGTTAATTTTCATTAATTAGGGGATGAAGGAAAACTCGATGATACCACGTAATTAGGAGAAGAAAATCGTGTTTGTTTTATATGATACCCCGTAATTATGAGGGTTACCATCTAAAACAAACACGGTTTTCTTCGTGTCAGTGGTAATAATCACTACATAGTATAAAACAAAGTCGCCTTCTCTGTCCCTATGTCCCTTTGTATGCTCAAATCTTTAAAAGTACGCAACGGATTTTGGTGCGGTTTTTTTAATAGATAGAGTGATTAAAGAGGAAGGTTTTTATGTATATAACATCATGCTACAACCAACTGATGCAGAGCAGAAGTGAAAAATGTTGCAAAACGCTTCTATTTCGCACCATTAAGTCCTGGAATGCTCTGCCAGCACACGTGTTTCCTTCATCCTACAGTCTTGGGTCCTTTAAGCGGGGCGTGAAAAACCAGCGTCGAGGCCGTAATTTGGACGGCACCTCTGCTTACCATCAGGTGCGGGGTGACGCAGACGACTTTGCTCGGGTCAGCTTGTTAGAAATAAAGTTAGATACGCCCAGCCCAAAACTCGGCAACACCAACTGCACTTTCCGTCGCTTCATTCGGGTAGGTAGGTATATAAGGCAGTTATTTAGGTAGCTTAGTGGTTAAGGAGTCAGCCTTACGATCGAGAGATCCCAGGTTCGAACTCTGGCTATTACATTACCGATGTGAAGCCACTTATTTCACAAGCTTAGCTGGAGGGGTTAGAGGAAATATTAAGGGATTTCGGTTGCTAATATTCTTTAGAAAAAAAATCTATACGGATAATGATGACGATGAACTTGTTTGTTTGAACATGTTGTTCTTTGAAAGTTCATGTGCGATTTGAAAACGTATTTTTGCTTTGGGTAGTCCAGTTCTTTGGTGAGGTTATAGTCTATTTGTATAAGTCTATTAGGAGTCGAGTAATAACAAAAATACAATATTACATATTTTATATTAGAAGAAAAGATTTGAAGAAGCTGTAAAACTTTTTTTATCAATTTACTATTTTTTTTTTTATTTAGATGGGAAATAATGCTTCGACGGTATTCGAACTCGCAATCTTCTGTCGAAGCATTAACCTTTTTCCATCTGAATTTGATTTGAACAGTCAGTATAGGTACTAATTGCTTTTCAAAACTTTCAATACATTTTTCAGAAAGTTTAACTTTGAAAGTCCTTTTCACAAAAGATAGAAACAATAGATTGCTCTGCAAATACCTCAGGGAGCCAGTGTTTGACAATTTTCCGATACTAAAATATAAATTTTAAATCACGTTATAAAAGTTTAATAGTGGCTTTGGAGCCGAAAGAGGTAATTAAAGATAAATAATAGTACCATTTAAAAATAACCGAATATTGTATTGGTAGGTCGTCATAGTAACAGCATCTCACCTGATGGTAAGCAGAGGTGCCGTCCAAATTACGGCCTCGACGCTGGTTTTTCACGCCCCGCTTGGACTCAAGACAGTAGGATGAAGGATACACGTGTGCTGGATTGTACACGTCTGTACAAAACCTTCATACAATATTTTTATCGTGCGAGACGACGACAACAAAAGTAGGTAAAATTAAAAGGTGCCAACCCGCCCGAATCGGGCGACATTTTTCGTGCGAGATGACGAATTACCCAAATAGAAGCGGTTAGTTCTAAGCTTAATCATCTTAACGTTGTTGTCCGATGTATCTGGAGATTCCATATCATATTCAATAGTCTTGTTAAAGGTGTTACCAGGTCAGAAGTATTTCTGATTTACGCGGCTTTTTTTTAGCAATTGCCAACCCCTCCAACTCCCTCATCCTAGGAACGCTTTGTACGAAACCAAATGGGAAGAGATGAGGTGACCCAAATACTGGCCGCCAATCGCAATACTCCGTTCTCTCGATACCTTTATGTTACGAATTCTATAGTATTTCGTGCTATGGGCACAAGACGAGTGAAACCCTAGGACACAACTATTTTATAGGTATATATCGAAGGAAATATCCACGAAGGTGACATGACGCTATCTCTCGTTCTAATTGATTTTTGGTATCAGTGGGAAGACTGTGCCGGGCCCTGATGATATGAAACCCTGCTTTGTCTTCTGCACTGACAGCACAAAACTCCCTTATCCATCAAACTTTCCCTGTCCTCCCCTCCTCTCAACAGGGTCGGCAGCACGAGTGTGCCCTCCTGATGTTGCGAACTTACATAGGCCACAGTAACCACTTCCCATCAGGTGGGCCGTGTGTCTACCATTCGAATGATATTTAAAAGAAAAAAAAAGAAAAAACACTTATCTTTGTATGAACTATTCTGGAACATTCCTTTTTATTCTCGTTAGGTTTAGATGATTACATGGTGGAAATTCAATTCGAGAACTAGGTGTTCGCAATAACTTTACAGAGTGTACTATTGGCACAAGTCATAAGAAATAGCGGGTTGATAGCCCCGTCATTTTGGTGCTTTTATGGAATGTTCTGCGAGTGTTGAAAATGGATGATTGAATTGGTTAAATTTTCATCACGTATTATAGCTAATTACATATTCATCTATCCTATCCTATGCATTAAGTCCGCCTTTGTACAAGTTAATGTGGATAAAGCTTGAAATAGTAAATAAAAAATAAATGAATAAATATGAATCGCGAAATATGTTACTAAGCGGATAACTCGAAGACGACTGGACTAATTTTAGTATAATTTTTATACATTCCTTGAAGTCTAAGGAAGACTTTTATGGAAAAGCAGGAATTTTAAGGAGAAGCAGGAATTTATGATAAAGTCCACACGAACAGAGCCGCGGGCAACAGCTAGTATAAGATAAATTTTGCCGCAAATACTTATTTTTTTATGTAAAGATGCATAAATAGATGCGTAAAGACCTTTATATGTCCAACACTAATATGCCACTATAACTACTCACTATTGCACTAAGTATGGATATGCGCTGGTTTTCCGCCCTATCTCCCTCTAAGAGCCCTAAGAGACGGAGGTAAGACACGACGGTATCTCCCGTCCGAAATGAGCTGTCCAACTGGGGAAGTACCTCCGTCCTACAGAAGACCGCGGTCATAATAACCATCGTGTTGTGTTCCCGCCGGTAAGTAGGGTAGCCAGAGCTCACTGTACCCCTCCTTCCCCTCCCCTTCCTAGCCTCCCCACCCCTTCCCAGCTCTCCCCCTTTCCCTTCAGAGTGGGCAGTGCATGTGTGACACCCTTAGTGTTGCACACGTTCATAGGCCACGGTGGCCGCTTTCCATCAGGTGGGCCGTGTGACTGTCTGCCACCTACGTAGTAAAAAAAAAAATCTCAAAAAGACAACAAACTTACTAAATATCCAAAAATATATGTTGCCCAGAGGTCGATATCAGAATGGTTATAATATTTACCTGACCGCCTTACAATAAAAATGTAAAACTTTTCCGCCTACGGGGTAATTTTTCAAAAGGGTTGTAACGCCTGAAGGAAATCTTTAGAAGCGATAACGCTGCCCATTGTGTAGTAGTCATTATATTTCGTGTACCCACTGACCTACTAACTGCGGTGCGGTATTATTATAGATAAATAGTTTAATGGCCTGAATTCCTTCTTCTCAGGACAATAGGCAGCTTCGTCGCAAAATACAACAGAATGGTTAATGTATAGGTTTATATTACAATCGTAAATAGATGTCATTCTATTCTAAATAGTTGTTCTATTCGAAGGCCCCTACCTACATACACATTTAGTTTAAATAACAATGTATTCATATAGTACAGTAATCAGCACGCAACTTGGCAAGAACCGTCAGAGCATCTGAGACGATTTTTGGGTCTCTTTTGCGGTAAAGCAGATATGATTCAAAATAAATGATGGCATTCTGGTGAATGAATAGAATAATGATAAGCACTTTTTGTGCGTCTACCGAACTTACCCCAACTGTTACAAAACCTTGCCAAGTTAGATGCCGTGCACTATACCTACCATGAACAGAGCCGTATTTACATATATCAGGGGCCCAGGGCACATAAGACTTTCGAGGCCCTTTAGCAAAGTTTCGAGTCCTAGATTTCTCTTAAGTTGATGTGCGAGAAGTTGTCTCTCTTTAAGGGGGCCTCCCTGATGTGGTGGGCCCTAGGCACGTGTCCCTATGGTAAAGACGGTATTGACCATGAAGCTGTCTGAAAATGGACCCACCGAGTTTTGGCTCATTTGTTTTATCTTGGCTCTCTCGTGTTATAAGAAAGGCAGCATCAAGCCTAGCTCGTGCCTCAAGCGGCAGTTTTAGAGGGCGGCAGATTCAGAACTATGCCTAGAGAGACTAATTTTTAAAAATGTATCTTCCTATTGCATAGCTTATAGCCAGGAACTTGGCAAATTATTAGCCGCAATGAGTAACTCAGTAAACATTATCTTAATAAACAACTAGCTGACCCGCACAACTTTGTCTGCATCACAACCGATATTCCCCGCTTCTCTTATATGTACACTTCTACGAATTATAAACGCACAATATTTAATAGAATAATTTCGTAGTAGTTGAAATTAAATGTCAATTCCATATTAATACTTTGTATGAATTTTCAATTCTCTTTAACCTACTTTTGTTGATTTGTTTTTATTTTATTCTTTTCTTCATTGCGATTTCACTATAGTCTCACTACGAGCGTTGTACCGGTCTCATGACGCACGCGGCGCGGCGTGGCTATACGTGGGTATACGTCAAGACACAGAAAGAACGGAAACAGAGTTAGGACATGACGATAATTGAGCAGTCCGACTGGGGAAGCAACTCCGCTCTATAGAATACCGCGGTTAATAATAACCTTGTGTTGTGTTTTCGGCGGTGCGTAGGGTAGCCAGAGCTCACTGGAGTGGTTTTCTGTCAGTGGGAAGACCAAGAAACCCTCCTCTGTCTTCTGCACTGACAGCACAGAGACTCTCTTAACCTTCTCCCCTCTTCAATTCCCCTTACTCTCTCTTCTCTATATTATTTTTATTTATGGCACGTCAATTTGACTTCACCTCGCCTGATGTTAAGCTGAAGGCAAAGTCTCATGAAAGAGGGTCACCATTACAAATAAGTACAGTGCTACAATGGTGGTGTATAATACGTCAGGGTGGGGACCGTGTAATCCAGAGACAGCAAGATTTGCACTACACTCCTGCTTACCATCATGCGAGGTGCAGTCAATTTAACGACCCAAATAGAAATAAAAACAAACGGGATGGTTAAATAAATGGTTTCATTTTTTTGCATGTTTAATTCCGCTATAAGTTCAGAAATTAAACCACAGCACATACATAGGTGCTCATAAAGAATATTCTATCACTAAAGTGTTAGGATACGAGGAGTCAGGGAATAATAACTCAGAGTGGACGTTAGAAATATATATCACGTGCGATTTGGGGCTTCGAGGTCGGAATCGTAAGTTTACGATAAAGGCACGGTGTGTAAAGGATACTTCTTACACCTTTATCTTTATTCACGGCCTATCCCTAGGGAACCGAAGTTTCGAAACGTTTGTTGAGGAATATTTTGTTTATATTATCAAAGTACCGGTAGACGAAGCGTGGGACGGCCTCTTGGACGGACGACATAGTCAAAATCGCGGGCACCCATTGGTGCAGACCGCCTTCAACCGGTCGGATTGGAGGTTGATGGGGGAGGCCTATGTTCAGCTGTGGACATCCTTGCAGAAGATTTTTATATTTAACATTTATTGAAAAAAATACAAGATACATTCGTAGGCACAAGGCACAACACAATTCAAGGTACGCTGTATCGAAAGAAAAAAGCTATAATTTTATATCTATATACGAGACCCATCCTTTTTTTGCGTGCGTGAGGTCTCCACGGATACCAATCTCACCGATATCATACCGATACCAAGCCGGTTGGGTAAGTTATGTCAGACTCGAACCAACTAAAACGCACGCCGTCTTTGGGTCGTTAGTTGCCGGAGGTAAGATAGTTTTTTATTTTTTTTTTATACTACGTAGGTGGCAGACAAGCACACGGCCCACCTGATGGAAAGCGGCCACCGTGGCCTATGAACGTGTGCAACACTAAGGGTGTCACACGCGCTGCCCACCCTGAAGGGAAAGGGGGAGAGCTGGGAAGGGGTGGGGAGGCTAGGAAGGGGAGGGGAGGGAGGAGTATACTGAGCTCTGGCTGCCCTACTTACCGACGGGAACACAACACGATGGTTATTATGACCGCGGTCTTCTGTAGGGCGGAGGTACTTCCCCAGTTGGACAGCTCATTTCGGACGGTAGATACCGTCGTGTCCTACACATAGCGGACATATCCCTGGTACCCCATCAGACCCGGGGCCCTCTCTTCCGAGATGAACGCCTTTGGGTGTAGGGACCACGGTGTGCCTATTTCTGTCTGCCACTCTTCTAACATGTTTGCTCACGATTAATTGAAATAACTTTATGAGTAAAACCAGCACTAACCCTCGTCCGTTTAATATTACACATCTTGTTTATTATTTCACGAAATCTTTTACTTATAATACGATCAAATAATTAAATTACAAAGTCAGCTTGTGACCACGGCTAATGCAACTTGGCCCAAATGTCATGCAAATCAAAAGGTAAATTATTGTATTTACCATATGATCGCGTTAATACCCGGGTTTTGTTAACCATATATCACGCAACACGAAAGTTTAAAATATTACAAGGTAGGACAAGACGGTATCTCCCGTCCGAAATGAGCTGTCCAACTGGGGAAGTACCTCCGCCCTACAGAAGACCGCGGTCATAATAACCATCGTGTTGTGTTCCCGCCGGTAAGTAGGGTAGCCAGAGCTCACTATACCCCTCCTTCCCCTCCCCTTCCTAGCCTCCCCACCCCTTCCCAGCTCTCCCCCTTTCCCTTCAGAGTGGGCAGCGCGTGTGTGACACCCTTAGTGTTGCACACGTTCATAGGCCACGGTGGCCGCTTTCCATCAGGTGGGCCGTGTGCTTGTCTGCCACCTACGTAGTATAAAAAAAAAAAAGTTAAAATTTGCAAAGACATTTTTCTCTGAGTTTACGTACACCCTACCTATCTTTCCTCATTGAATAAGGCTTCCAAAATTTATTCACGCGTCCAGGTGAACCTAACATAGCAGAATGTTATATTTTTTTTTGATTTTCATAACATTTTTGACTTTCTACCCACAATCTTATCTCGTCAACCCTTTTTCAGTTGTCCGAGAATTTCGTTGTACCGTGAATTTGGTATTTTTTTCTAAGGAAAATGTATATGTACGGGAACGGCGGCACGGATTTTCTTCCAACTGTCCTTGCCCCGGATTTTTTTTTGAAGTGACCTTATATACGCATTGTTTAGCTATACCTAAGTGGAAAGTTAGGTAGAATTTTCTTGGAACATAGCTTCATTCAACCATTATTTTTGCATTGCCTATGTTATTTTCGGTATACAATACGTTCGTTACGTGAACACGAAGTCTATTAGCATAACTATTAATTATTTTTTAATTTATATAATGTTTCAGCTTAAGCTGAAGCTTAATTAATTAACTAATTCGGTTAAATTGCTTGCAATACACTGGTAGTAGTACTAGTAGTTAATTAATTAATTTTAAATTGATCAAAACAGAAACACATGTATTCGAATGAAGGTTATAAAAATATTCTTAGCGCTTTGGATCACTGAACTTCAATTTCATAGCAGTATAATATACCTTCTTCTGTCGAGTCGATGGCATTACGACTCCTAATATGCCATCGTGGTGCATTAATTTGTTTCACGGCAGTACCGCTACTCAAGGAGAGGGCCAGAGCATAGGTTTCGATTTTCGGGTACGCTTATTACGTCCCCATCTAATCCTATATATTCGTATATAGGATTAGAAGGGCTGCTGTACATGAGTATTGAAGTTCGATTACCAACGTTTGTCACATATTAATAAGGTTGCAAAAAAAAACATAAATATACACAAAAGTTAGACGTGAGAAAGTGGCAGAAATAGATATTGAGTTATTGATATTGAGTGAATTATAATGACAGAAATAGAGAGATACCAATCGTGAAATGTTCTTTTATAAACTGTTATAAACTTTGACAGAAATAATATCGCCTCTTTGCTTCTATAATGTGTTATCTCGAAAACTGTGATTTTACAGGAGAGTGATTTTAAACTTACAAAATAAAACTGTGACAAAACTAATAACTTTTTTACTGTCGATCTTTAATTTATTATTTGATATAGTAAATAAACTACCGGAATAGTTTTTAAAACCCTGGCAATTTGAAAGTTTAACATGAAATTAGCATCAATTTAAAAAAAGGGGAACATATTTCACGTTTTTCTTGCAAATAGTGAGTATTATGAGTGTTACAACCGAAGTCGTCACGTTGTTGATGATATTACGTTTCTCATGACACTGAGTTTTGCCACAAACAATCATTGTTGAAATAAAAACTTTTGGTTTCGAGAATAATTTTTTATTAGAAAGAGGGATACTACAACCACACTTAATAATTAATTCTATAATAAAATTAAAAACCAAAAACAAATTAATACTATAAATAATCACAATTTGTAGGCCTAATGAAAATCACTTTTGACTTCTACATTACAGCATATTTAGGTTAATATAAAATAGCTGGACCCGGGACCCGGTGGAGGTGTCATGGCCAGACATCTGTTACCCACGTAGCCGGGTGGTCGCCGCTGAACATGGCCGTACCAGCGAAGGCTTAGCAAATATTTAAAATGCATTTTGTCTGCAATGTCATGGACATGGAGGCTGCCCCAGATTCGAGATGCGAATCCATCAGGGCGATGTCATCAGCATACATGAACACCCACGGGGGCTGCTCATATAAGTTTCTGATACTGTCCGACAGAGCGTCTAACACCACGCTGAACAGATACGGGCTAAGTACAGATCCTTGGTGTACTCCGAGGGTGATGGGGAGGGGGTTGGTGTCGCCAATTGAACAGCGGTCCGGACCGGAATTGTAGTTTCTCGGATAGTGTCAATATAGAATTCTGGAACCCGCAGTGCCCACCTGATCACCGCGTGAGGAACACAGTCGAAATCCTTCTGCATGTCTACAAACAGACAGTGCAGTAGCGTATTCTTCGTTCTGTATTTCTCCGCGACAATTCTGAGGGCAAAAACTGGGTCCATCGTTCCGTGACCAGGGCGAAACCCATATTGACACTCCGAGAGCGCACACTCATGTCGGATCCGGGAGTCTTTTATCCTCTCGTAGAGCTTCATGGTGTGTGACATTATCTTTATACCGCGGTAGCTCCCGCACTCCTGAATCGATCCCTTTCCTTTCTACAGCTTTCTTAGTGGCGCTCTTTGCTTCATTGTACGCGTCGCGGTGTTAGGGAGACCTGGACACTTCTTACTTTTTAAACAGGGCTTGACAATAGCATTATAAGTTTTAGCAATTTCAAACAAAATACAAAATTAAAAAAAAATTCTTAACTAACCAATATTGTAATACAAATGTAACGGACTACACTTAGTCAAAACATGAATACAAAATAGTCCTTTGAAAATAAGTAATCAAATTAGAATAAATCTACTTTTAAGTTAAGACAAAATTACAAAATTAAAAATCAATTATGATCTTACACAGCAATCAGAGATAGTCTTGGTATTATTTGATGCAAATATTAATAATCAGTTTTCATAGCAGCCTATATTTTTATAAAATCACCCCCGCTACGCTTAATGAAGAGTAGTTTTCTAAAAATACGTTTTATTATTTTAATTATTTGCTAAGATAAGTACCTAGTTCTTTATTAAACTAAGATACGTCAAATACACCACAAAGTATAATATTCACATAATATAGTTACCTGCACTTGTCACTTGTCTTACATCTAGATTCCATCTGAAAAATTTAAGTACCAACGGCTATTACTTTTGGTATTTACAACGGACTATATTAGAATATTCCTAAATAAATACATTTGTTTTTGTTCAAAAACGAAACATCTATAATTATCCATCGCTTGAATTTTAATTTGGAAAAAGTTTCATCACCTACAACATTACATCTCAATTTAACTCCAAATAAAACATTCATACTTTCGACAGCAATGTGACATGTACGATATATAACAATTAACATTCCACACTATTTTTCAGTATTAATGTGTCACATCCATATATCACATTATAAAATTTAAAATCATAATTGAATGAAGACTTATTTTTACAATCAAAACGTGATAAACACGTTATGTCACGTTTTCGTAGAAAATCAAGAGCTCCTTCCTCTGTAAGTGCGTAGTGGTTACTGTTATGTTACGTTCTCGCAAAAAACCTTGATGCAGTAAGAGCCAGTGCGATATTGTGATCTGACACAGGGTTATTCCCAGAGGTCCACGAATTTATTGTTTTTAAAAATTTTAAGTTCATACATTTTTTCCCAACGGGTCCATGGTATTTTAAATTAAATGTATTTTTAGTTCCCACCGGGTCCATGAGGTATTTTGGTACAGTCAGCAAAGCAGCATTGATTTTTAAATCGAAATGTAGTATCAGAAGTATCATGCAAGTGTTTGAGTATTCAAAATTAATACTTCAATTATGCCTAACAATGGTTTTTTTAAATGAACTTTCTGGTAATAACAACAATTTTTAAGCAAGCACTGGTCTTGTGAGTTTATCCTCTGTGGACGAATAAATTGAGTTACACCTAATTTTTTGCTTTGGCTGATTTTTTTCATCACGCATATATAATTTTCCCTTTGCGATAACTTTTAAGTTATTTATTGTATGTAACTGCATAGTTTGAAGGATGTACAATGCATAAAAAGTATTCAATGGGTAAAGAATGGATTGCTAAAAATATAACTAAAATGATACATTGTTTTTGTGTAATCTGTAAAAGATAAAAATGGTTATCCTAAAGTGCTACTTTAGGAAGCCGCCATCTAGCGCCATGACAAATTTTGTTTATAACTTTTACTATTATTGCAGTATCAATATAAATTAGAATATTTTTAGTTTTATTCAGTCATATTGAATAATGTGTTTAGTATATTTTTATATAATAATAAGTTAATAATATAGTAAAAATTAGAAAAGTTTGCTAAAATATATATTATAAATAAATATAAATATAAATTGTCGCCATCTAGTTACAATGAATGCGAATAAACATTGCGTGCATCAACTGTTTTTTAAAATCATGTCAAAAAAAATTGCCACACTGAAATAAAAATAAATAGAAAACTTAGTTATAGTTTTTACCTATTCAGGTTTTTTAAACGCGAATCATTTCATTTTTCTTTTGTTTTTGAAAACAGGTAAAAATTTAAAGAACATAATACTCGTAACTACCGTTTTACGCTGTATTAATGGCAAAATCTTAATTTAGTAAACACTGCACAACGGATTCAGCGCGTCTCTACTCGTATATTGATTTTTGCTGTAGCGACATCAAGTAGAATATGAACATATTGCAAATGAAATATTATAAATACTTATCGCCATTTTATGGTCTTAATTTTTGACGTGACAACGTCTTATAAATTGGCTTGCCGGGTGACACTTCAAGAAACTGCGTTACGCTCCGCTCACGTTATGCGCTCACAATGAGAGCGAGTGAGAGGCACGCGTCCCTTCCACTCGGGCATGGTTAGCCCGCCTAAGAGCGAGAGAGACAGACATAAAAAGTGAAAGGCACGCGTCCCTTCCACTCGACGAATGAATATTCACATTAAAATTATTTTACCACTCAAAGTCGTTGTCACGTAAAACTTTCGCCCGTATACCGACTTTACAGGCAACCAATTTTTTCTCCTACTGATCTGCAAATGATATGTTCATTAGATTAGATGAGAAATCCAAAATGGCCATTTTAGACCTGCTGTTCTGACATTTAGTAAATAAAATGATTTGACTAGACAGTCAAATACCCAATTCATATAGACATTTTAACCGGCGGACCTAAAATATAACCAATTCATGTCTACTTAATAATGTCTACTACTTCATAATTTACACACCTCTTTTCATTTGTAGTGCTGACTGTAGTTTTGACAAACTTCATGGACCCGCTGGGAATGAATGTATGGACATTTAAAAATGCATATTATTACCTCATGGACCCGGACGGGAAATAACAAACAAAAGAATCGTGGACCTCTGGGAATAACCCCTGACACAATGACGCTATCTCTTTCGCCCACAGATTCGCTATTTACCGCGTAAAAAATACCACGTTTTTTGAGAAAATAAAATCGATCACGGCGGTTTCAATTATCAAATAATAAAAAAAACGAAATTTCGGATATGTCACATTATAGAAGCAAAGAGGCGATATATTGAGCGACATTAATATTTCTAAACAAAAGGTCACAAGACAAGTCACTATCACTGGCAGTTTAATTTCGTTAACGCAGCAATGAAGGAGTATGTGGTTCTATTAATGCTAGTAATATCATGTTTCTATGAAAAACACAATACGATTGGCAGGACCCTATAAACTCATACTAACACTATGGTATAACACTACAGCACTTCATACCATATTATTGACGTTTGTAAGTTCCGTTTAGTGGTCAACTCTGAAAGAAAATATTTTCGAATTCTGAATATTACCTATTACATCACATTCTTAGTAGTTGCAAAAACGAACCAGTGAAACGTACCTTAGTTACCGCAAGGGTTTTCGAAGAAAATCAGCAACAAATATCCTGATTCAAGGACGAACAACTCCCAATCAAATAAATGTTATACCTGAAACAGAAAATACTTTCGTTCAATACAAAAGACAATATCGTTATAATGTGGTATTATAATGTAACATTCGTAAGTGTATTAGATAAGGAATATACCATCGATTTGTCAGACTTCGCGGAGGTAGGACATGACGAAAATGAGGATGGCGGAGCGGGTCCGGAGAAGACTCAAGGTCCGCACTGAGCGGAGGCGACTCGGACGTCGGAATCGCAGAATGACCTCTGTCCTCCATGAGCGCGGCCTTTTTTTATCGAGCGCAAAATCACCACGGATAACCGCCTCCACCAAAATCGGTGGAGGTGATTACGTCGGACTCGAACCCACCAAAACGCACGCCGTCCATGGGTCCTTTATTGCCGGAGGTGAGGTTATACAAGACATATTTCGCGCACGCCGGCAGCCGGGTCATCTTTTAAGATGACCCCCTTGCCTTAATGTGGGGAACATGGTGTCCCCATCTATCCCCTGGGTATAGGGAGATGCAATTTGCGCTGCTGTAGCGACCTGCTTCTGCTAGGGTGACAGGCAGCTTCACCCGTTACCCGCAGGCCGGAGGCCGGAAGTCATTCTGTGACCTCCGACGTCCGAGTCGCCTTCGCTCATCCATGAACGCGGGCCTGGGGGTGAAAGGTAGAGCCGTCGGTTATCCTAGTAGAAGCAGGCCGCGACATACGAGACCTACATACATACTTTTTTTTGGTCACGTGTTTGTCACATCACTTGGTCGCTTCTCCGGTATTGGTCACATTTTAAAACTGCCCCTGACATACACATTCGATACTACAAACGCTTCATAAAAAACAAATAAATATCTTGTATGATTTTTGGACGAAAATCATTACAAATTACAGCTAATTTTATCCATAACTGACAAGTCGGTAATTACCTTGAAAATAAATTAGCTTTAAATCGGCTACTGGCTATATACTCCCGTATTCACACAACCCGGTAATGACAACGAACTGTCAAGAACCAAAGTACCCCCGCAAGCTAAATTGTTTTCTTGGAAAAAAGTGTAAAACATTGAAGATAGGCTGTACAATTATTGAATCACAACACAACTTGCGATTTTGGGCCTTAGTAGTAAGGAATAAAGTTTATTTCCAGTGATTGGAAGGTTGATGTCGTCGTAAGCCTTTAAGGGGTTTTTAGATGACAACAAACGTTGACGCGTTCGAATAAAGTAATGGTTCTTTAGCTTTTTTATGTATCTGAAGGTACTCTTACTTTATAGTTAATCAATCTTTCTTATAGTCATTATCCTGACTTCCTTACATCGTAACTTTTTTATATTTAGCCCGTCAACTGCATTCCGCTAGATGACTAAAAGCTGAAAGCAGTGCAGAAGCTGCGGACCACTATTCCAAATGTTGCCGATTTTAAATAGGTCCCTAACTTGACAGCCCCTTTTAATGAACTCTGAATTTTAAAAAGAAAAACAGGTCCCAATTTAGCAGTTCGACTGTGCAAATACCTCCGCTCTATAGAATACTCCGGTTAATAATAACCATGTGTTGTTTTCCAGAAGTAAGCAGAGAAGCCAGAGCTCACTGGAGAGTTGTTGTGCTATCAATGGGATGACCAATTTGTATACCTACTCGCTGGATGTTGAGAAGCGCAGACGAAGACCAAAAGATACGAATATATTTTAGCTAGATTCTAAATTCTATAATGATGCACTACTTACTTTGACGTTCACGACAAATGCTTTTTCACACCCGGTTTAAAGAATACAGGGAAATTGCAGAAAGAGAGAGAAGGGCATTTCAGTTTTTAATCACGGGTATAGAGGGAGTCTTCTAACCTATATCTGGATATGCCGTGGCGCGCGGTGTTATATACCTAATGCTGAAAATAATCGATACATTAGGCAAAAGTGCCACCATATTTGCTTCTGTGCCGTGCAGTTTTAACCAGCTCGACTCAGACAGAACCACACGAAGGAGAATCCTTCGGTATTTCGGCACGGAAAACAGAGCTCTACCATTTTTGAGCGCCAAAATTTGGTGGCAGGTTCCTACCTGCTTTTTAGTTCCAAAATATACTTCCTCTTGCTATTCCGGGATTTGGTTCCCGTGGTTCGCAGGGAGGTTCTTCTGGTTACAAGCCAAGTTAGCCACCACCTTCCCATTATCTTCCCACAATCATTCCAGGTCTATTTACCTCGTACCGACACAATACCCTAATCTCAACTTTTGCATATCAATTCAACTTCCTCAAAGGAAGTGACGCGTCAGAGAATTGCTTGATTAATGAAATTCTCGCTGACGTCACAATTGTGACGTAACAGGTCTGAATATATTACAAGGGGCGTTTGTTTCGTGTAATGGAGTTAGGAGATTCGGATATAGTTTTGATGGATCGTATTAATTGGATCTGATATGTATTTATGGAGTATAAACTCTGTTAATTTGACGATGTGTGAACAAGATCACGTTGCTATGTACACATAAGACGTATTTATTGGAACAGATAGGTACAGGTAGGTATGAGGTAATCATTAGAATATTTATGCACGATAAATGTGTTATTTATTGTGAATTCTGTAAGATTGTCGAATTTGTAAACTTTTCACTCATGTAAGCATCTGTCTTAAGATTGTATTTATGGCCGGCAGATAGCAGTCGCTTCAGGGAAAATGTTGAATGAAGTTCAGCGCAGTCAGAGCGTTCTCCCTGAAAGAGCCTAATCGCGGCTTGAAGGCCCGTCTATACACGTTTTCCAATTTTAAATCGATTTTAAATAATCACAATTCGTCTGGAAAGGTGACCTTAACTAGGAGGAAAAAGAATCACATCAAAGACCTTCACCTCAGAGTTCGGACTCCACTTAAAGATAATGTGGGTTTTTCTGCTATATTGGGACCGACTACTGCCTGACCTGTCAACCCTGGTTGTGTTTAGATGCCAACCACTGACAGTGATGTTCTGTTGTTGCCCATTTGGGCCTTTATCTTGACGTAGTAACCATGAAGTATGACAGCTGGGACGGAATGTTTGCTTGCCCCCGAAACGCAGTCATGAAATGCCACTGAATGGTATTCAAGAACAGTCATCACCTTCCTTCCTACACAGGACAACACATGCAGGGCTTAAATGTCACCAGCATACGGTACAGAACATCCCATCAAGAACCAAGTGGTTCGGTGAGTCTTTCCTTTGCCGCACCATTAAGTTTTGGAATGCCTTACCAGCTCACGTGTTTCCTACTTCAAACAGTCCCGGTTCATTTAAGCGAGACTTAAAAAAGCATCCAATGAGGCCGTTAAACCGACCGCCACCATTGTAACAGTACATTGTAGACTTTAATTGAGATTGACGCAATATGTCATTCTCCTCCATTATTATTACTGTCAGATATCATTTCCTTATTCAGTATCTTCTTTACCATATCTTCTTTCGCATAATCCATCTTGAATTGAACCAACCGCTGCTCAAAAGGCCCTCTCCATGCATACTTTATATAATTCATGTACAGTAAAAATAGAAATTAATTGAAAAATAATTGTTAACTGTTTTCTACGATTTGGATACAATTCTTGGAACTGAGTAGGAACTGCTACAACGGCCTCGGTCTGCTCAATTATGAGTTTTTTTTATTAACAGTCTGTTAGCGGAAAAGTAATTAAATTTTTCGAATTAAAAAAGTTTTTCCAATCAGTCACTGAATAACATATACTTTTAGGGGTTCATTCCGTTTAAAACAGGCGATTTTCAAATTCCGTATATATGATTTTGTACGCTTGCAAGTTCCCATAGGGGTAAGTAGGGGTGATATGAATTTTTGTATTCTATATTTTACTACTGTCTTTTAGATAGTGACTAAGTGCTGCCTATTTCCTTTAATAAAATGAGTCCTTTAATAATTTAATAAAATGAGTAAGTCCTTTAATAAAATGAGATAGAACGAAAACAGGATGTGTAGTGGGTCGGCCTTAAGTCGAAACTTAGAGGTCGTACAAGAACGTGGTCTACATAAATACCTACCCGTACCCCCTTTATAAGAACGGGATACTAACAATAGGTATTGTATTGATGGTATTGATAAAATTTACACAATTTTCACATGCGAACGCGATACGTAGCTATATGTAATGTAGATCACGATACTGAATCCTAAATCGTAAGTAGGTACGTAAAACCTAGGTGTGAGAAAGTGACAGAGTATTTGAACGGAAAACCGTTTTTTTTAAACTTTCAACTTATCAGAAATACCTACCTAGTAGGTAGGCTGTTATAAAAAGTTTTTTGAACAAAATATAGAGTCTCTTTAGTAAATATTATAATGAGTATATTCTAGAACGCACCGTCATCCAGCGATAGCAGCTTACATGACAAATTTAATTAATTAGCTCACACGAGAGTCTGACAGCCGTACTAAGTGATTAGTGTAAGTAATTGTTACATACATATTACATTGTAATCAACAAACTGTAATCATATAAGTCGTGCTTTAGAAACAACTTTGTTGTACTAAAAGCTTTATCTCCTGTGAAAATTCATCATTTTAACGTACTTACGTAAATACACATATATCTACATTCTCGCTTACTTCTAAATATTAACAGATACATACAGCCTCCATAGCGCGGCGGTAGTGCACGCGACTGCTGTGCATGGGGCGCGGGTTCGATCTCCGCTCATTGCAAAAAGTTGTATGCATGAATATGGCTGTTTGCACTAGTCTTTTCTGAAACAAATTACTACTCCACGATGGCATCCCAAAACAGCCGTCGCGTCGATTTGATAGAAGAAGAAGTCAATCATTTCATTGATGTGTCCTATTTAATGGAGTTTATTGAACTTTTTGGGTCTACCTGTACTACTAAAGTTCATTTTTATACATAAAATGACAAGTATAGCCCAAGGGTCATACAAAAATATAAACCTTCAGTTTAAACACATTAATAAACATAATTATAAACACCAACTATAAATGGTCAAACCACTGAATGAATTATATGTTACTAAAATAACACATTGTCATTTAATAAGTAGTTACTAAGCTTGCGTGAAAAAAAATACTCAAGTGTAACTGAAAATAAATACTTCAGGTTCCGTATAAATATATAATAAAGGAGAAAAACTTTTAAAGATTGTTTATCGTTTGTCTACTTTAAAATGTGATAGTAAGGGTTCTGTAAACCCCCACGAATAACCCCGCTGAAGCTAGCGGGAGCGGTTTATAACGGATTCGAACCGATTTTAAGCCGCACGGTCGTCTCGGGCCAAAAGTTACTAATGGTGAGGTAGCCTCTGGCATAGGTATCTCTCTCTCTCTCTGGCTGTTCCAGGCGAGTACATTAATATTATGAATTAATGGTGTATCTACTCTATTACATTAGCATTGCCTGTAATTACTGATGTTTTTGTTTTTTTTTAATCTAGGAAATGAAATTTGACTCTATCTCACTTGAAGGTAAACTGCAGGCAAAGCCCCAGGAAAGAGGGTCATCATTGCAAACACGTACAGTGTTACAATGGGGTCGCTTAAAGACCTCAACAGATGCTTTTTCACGCTCCGCTTAAAAGACTCGGGTCTGTAGAAAGAAGGAATGGAAACACGTGAGCTGGTAAGCCAGTCCAAGATGTATAGTTTTATGCATTTTTTATACGGACTCCTAAATCTAAATAAGGGTCTCAGTGATATAATTGCACACTAAAAGTCGGTTCGCCAAATCACTAGCTTCGATAGTTTGGTAGATTGCACACTCTGACACACTAATTTTGTTGATATGGTTGCTGCCAGGTACAGTCAGCTACATTAATGGAATGACTTAATAAAATGTTTATTTCATTTTAAGTTTTTGTAGGTACCTACATCTACTACTAGATTTGCAATCTCGCTCCCCTCCCCCCTCCCTCTAAAACAATTGTCACAACATTAAGTAGAATAGAATAGAACCTAATAAAATAATCAGTGCATGAAATTGACTTATTAAGTTTATAACATTTTTAAACATATGTTTGACTCTTTTTAACTCTAATAAGATGTGAAATATCTACACCAACATCATTTATACTAGGTTCTGTGAATTCATTCGTATATCATTCAAATTATTACTAAGCTGTTAGCACTACAACAGGCTTGAACTAAAATCTGACTTTCAAAAAGTTTGACACATGAAAACGAATGGTAATTGAAGGATATGAATAAAAACGTATGTTTGTTATTCTTTTGAAAATATGAAATTGCCATGTGCATGCGCATCTTCTAAAAATTGCAGTCTGTCTGAAAAAATAATCAGGCAGACGCCGCCGCCGCCGCCCGCCGAGGCCAATTATTGGTCACGCACTGTTTAATTTTACGCTTGTGTAAAAACCTACCGTTAGAAAAAAAGTCAAAAGGATTGGCTCTCGTGAAATTTCGTTCCCCTTCCCGCAATCCATGGAAATCTATCTATGTTATTTCAGATCTAACCATCTACTTAATTTCAGCCAGAACTTTTTTTTATATAATATCACGTCTATATCCCCGAAGGAGTTGGCAGAGGTGCTAGCCTAGCACCCACATTTCGCCAGTTTATATTTAGTCCCAATGTAATTGGTGGCGACCCTATTGCCATCAACCGGGCACTTATAAACCTGCGATAAATACACACATAACTTCGAAAAGCATCGCAGTCATTGGTGTGTGCCATGGTAAACCTGGGATCGAACCCGAGACCTCGTCTCAGCAGTCCACCACCCATACCACTAGGCTATTATAGGCTAGGATAGAACTGTATCATGATGGAATAAGAAATATGCAAACATCATCACAAATTTTCTCCTTTTTTATAACTATAATAGTAATGGGATAGGATTCTTGTCCCTTAGCAGAAGCTGCGACGGGGTTGCGATGCTCGCCCCTCCCTACTCGGAGAAAGATGGAGACACCGTAGACTCCACCCGAGGGTCTGGACCAGCGAAATTCGTGGGAATTTCCGCACATAAATTAAGATAGAACAGGATAATACATAATATATGAGAAAATATAATTTATTCATTCTCTCTACTTGTTCGAATTTAAAACAAAAAATATAATAAAAGTCACGAAATATAAATCGTTGAATCCACGTTCGACAGTAGAATGGACTACCAGTAGTATAATAATATACCATTTTGGTAGGTATCCAGAAACCGGGAGAATCGTGACCATCGTTATTTAAATCCCCTAGGGTTACCAGTAAACTGTGAACGCAAACTACCATAATTATGCCTTAACCAAATACTATTAAAATATTAAAAACACATTTGTTTGCCCGACTGTACTTGTAAGTGATGATTCAAGGAACCGAACACAATGTGTGGAAAGTAGCCGCTGGCTGTACAGTTGTGGAGTGATCACTGTAATCAGAGAAATAAGGACTGTAGACCACTGACAGTTTGAACTTCGATTCTTTTCTTTTATATTTTTTATAATAATTATTATCTTCGAAGCTATTGCCTGATCGCGCCTTATTTTTTGGATTTTTATTGTTTATTGGTTTATTGACTTGTTTGTGTGTGCCTGTTGTATGACTTAACCTTCAGAAGAAAGATTGCGCCAGAATCACGTCCGATGTTTTTGGTCCTGTACAGACTAAACGCGGAAAGCATTCACTGAGGCCCATAATTTTATAAAATAAGATTATAGATCTTTAGGTATCCAGGAACTTAAGCCCACTTTTCATGCAAAATCCAAAAAAAGTTAATAAGGTCAGAACATAAAAACAAAAACCAATTAATGACAGAATAACAAGTCCTACGAAGAATTTCAAAATATTAACCATGTCAAATATTCAATAACAAATACTAAGCAATACCATAATATATCTTCATCTGTCAATCTCTTGCAGGTAAGGTGGCCTTGTACCCAAAAATAGTCCCCAACAAAATTGCCTATATTTGCAGAAATATACAACACCAATAAAAGGCGTACCTACCCATATTTAATAAATAAAACTCAGTCAGGTAAAAATTCTTTTCCCATTAACTAAACCCTCTTCATATGGCTCCAAAATATAAATGAGATTTGCCCTTCCTGTTTGTAAAACACATTTCTGTCTATTACGCGATTGAAACGTCAAAATGGAGACGAGGAAATAAATGTACGTATGAGTTGATTCAATATTTGAGAAGTTAAAAAGCGTAAAGTTCGTTTTGAGTTATGAGTACAATTTTAAGTCGGATTTATGGCGCCCTTTTGTGAAGAAGATAATGTGAATTTCATTTAATGGTGGAAATTTCGTACCGTAATTACTTTTCAGGGTGGACGATGGAGGGTTATTTTTGCGAATCGGAATGAATATTGAATTGAATAGTATTAAAGCTAATACGGTGAAACAAAAATATGTTTAAATTAATAAAGACTATTAGAGACTGAATCGGTCGGTGGCAAAAATTCGTGATTCAAAGCGCCGATTCAGATTCGTGTCCATACCTATGTCAAAAACCAAGTAGTCCAACCATAACATGGAGAAGGGACGCCTTTAGACTTCCTGACGCTTTCACTATCTTGAGCACTTGCGTCATGAAGTGAGGATAGATTAACCGCATTGAATAGCGGTCGTCGTTCTAAGATTACGTGTTGATACAATGTTTGTTATTATTAAGCCACATAGCTGTTACACGTGGCTAACAATTACAGTAAACAAAAGTGCTATTCTTGGCTCAGATAAAAGTATAACGCAGGGCGGTACAATGCTTTTGTGCATTTTTATCGAGCACACAACACCGGTAGTAGAACCGACACACATTATCTCGAAATACTCGAGTGTAATGCGCACCAGTATCGTGTAATCTCACCACGTGATAATTTCCAAGGGAATATTACGGAACATGTGTGAAGCTGCTCACATTTGCTAAATAACTACGAAAATACTGAGGCAACCAAATTTTTGTACTGTGGATACTCTGTCGAAAATGACAAGATTAGCGAAGAACTCTGTTATGCGTGCAACTAAATATTATTTCGTTAGGTATATACACGGATTACAAAAGTCAAAAAAACGCTTGTAACGATATTACGTTGTTACGCGGACTTAACTCAAAAATGCAGCAATTTGGGACATTCACACATTAAATTAATACATTTAGGAGAGCGGAAAATGTGTAACTTTTAGCATGCTGCTACTTAACATAACCATACCTATATTAACAAAAGATTTATTTAAATAAGATTATGGAAGCAGTGCAATGGGCGGCCTTATCGCTTTAAGCAATCTCTGCCAGATAAAATACTTTTCATGCGGGTTCTTATTGGAAAAAACCAAAACAAGCAATCTGCTAGTTCCACAGCGATTAGTACGCAAATCTGGTGTGCAAAAACCAAACACGATATTAAAGCTTTACCCTGTATATCTCATCAATGTTGTTACAAATAATAACCTCATTTGTATGCAAAGACAAAGGCGATATCAATAAAATTGACATGAATTCGCACTTTAACCGATCACGAAATCTGTCGTTAAGTTTTAGCCTAGAACAATAACTATGGTTACAAAAGACAGTGATTAAATGACAGCTGTGAATACCTAAACTTTATATTACAAAGACTATGAACCTAAATTGTAAGCCAAGAATGATTATAAAGTGAGGGTTTTCAAAGATTTTGGTTGGAATATTCGAACGTAAAACAGAATAAAAGAACTTATCAGACTAACTTATGAGATAATTGTTAAACCGATCATTGATTGAGTGTGTCTTGAAGTGTATGTGTATTATTACGTACTTAATCATATATTCCAACACTTCTTTTCCATTTTCATTTCTTTCCAACATTCATTTTATCCTCCGCGCCGCTTTTTTTTTATTTAAACTTTTTGCACAAATACATAATAAATGTACAAAGGCGGACTTAATGCCATTGGCATTTTCTACCAGTCAACCTTAGGGTGATGCAGAGATTTGTTAAGGTAGGTGCTTGAAGTGTTATGGTGAGAAATCGACCAGTACGGTATAAATAATAAACATAAATAACTAGATAAGGATATACCTGTACCTACATTAATATTAATATATGCACGTACATACACATACATAAATATATATATTACCAACTCAGTTGGGGGTCGACTCTCTGGTCTAACTACGAACTCTAACGGCTGACTTCGATATATTCCGTGAAGGGATTGCAATCTGACTCTCACAACCAATTGGGTATATTGAAGTTTTGCAGTTCTTTAATCAGATTTTTTAGCTCTCCAACTACCCACAATGACTGTAGATATCCATAGGTGTGACAGACCAGACAGATTCCAAATTCAAATAACTTTCTTAAATTTTAAGTTCTCAGCTTAAGTGGTCGGTATCAATTATATTATTCAAGAAGCTGTTGTCTAGTGTTAGAGCAAAAGTTGTTTAAATCTAAGTGGTTGTTAGAAACATTTTATGGTTAAGAAGTTGAAGCTGTCATAAAAGGGTTTTTAAGTAAATAAGTACTTGAAAATTAGTAGCATTGATTAACTTAGAAGTGTCAACAATAGCGCCCAAAATAAGGTAATAGGCTCACCTCCTATTACGTGAGATCGAATGCAATTATTGGTGAAATATGGGTGTTAATAAACCTCGGTTTTCCACTCCAGGGATAAAGGCGTGATTTGTGGCTCAGTTAGTAAGAAAACCCCACATAGAATGTGAGTGATCACGGGATAAAGCCCGTCCTATATGTTGACTTTTTATGACTTGAATTAACTAAGAAACAATTTAATCTAAACAGTCTAAACAGTAAGCGATTATATAATGCTTAGATATTTGTTTCTATGTATAATATGTATGTATTAACAAAAAAAAAGTATCTATGTATGTTTATCCGCATTCTAGAACCCGTAACAAAAGTTATTTAAACTATGCTTACCATGGGTCTAGGTGACGTTGTGTAGATTGTCCTAGAATATTCATTATTTATATTATTACTATTATAACTCGAAGTAGCCTAGTGGTATGGGTAATGGACTGCTGAGACGAGGTCTCGGGTTCGATCCCAGGTCTTACCATGGCACACACCAATGACTGCGATGCTTATCGAAGTTATGTGTGTATTTATCGCAGGTTTATAAGTGCCCGGTTATGGCAATAGGCTCACTACCTATTACATAGGGACCTAAATATAAACTGGCGAAATGTGGGTGCTAGCACCTCTGCTTACCTCTTCGGGCATATAGGCGTGATATTATAAAAAAAAACTATTATAACTAAAATTTATCATATTACCTTGGGGAACGAAGGAAAAAAATACGAACGGTGGTACTTATGGTCTCTCTTAATTTTACGAAATCGTAAGTAATATAACGTACTCATTCAAAAATATTCCAAAAAAAATCACGTAACTAACAACATAACATTATTAATTAAGAAAAAATTAAAATAATAAAAATTGTCCAAGTCCCTAGTTCAAGTGGTCAATGCCAATTACTTAAGATGCTGCGTAGTCTGATCAACTAAGTGAGAGAGGTATCGAGGGCTGTTTCCACCTTAAGCTGCAGAAAACTGTTCTTAGAAATACTTCATTACTTTGCTATTTTAACGTTCAGTGGTTCATCAAATAAATTATAGGAAAAAAATTCTTAAATTTTAGGTAGCATTGAGTTTACACAATGAGTATAATTGTTATAAAGTGAAGTGCTCTGCAAGTCTGGGGGATTCACTTGTGCGTTTGCGTTCTAACAGCGGAGCAGGATAATTTTTAATTTTTTTTTTAAAATACCACTTTTTTATTTTTTATGGCAGGTCAATTTGACTTCACCACGCCTGATGTTAAGCTGAAGGCAAAATCTCATGAAAGAGGGTCACTATTGCAAACACGTTCAGTGCTACAATGGCGACGCTCAGCTTGACGGCCTCATCAGATGCTTTTCACGCCCCGCTTAAAGGACCCGGGACTGTAGGAAGAAGGAAACACGTGCGCTGGCAAGGAAATAGGGCAAATTCAAAATGTCTAAGAATTACCCTGCTCCATAAAAACAATGCAATTCAAACGCACAAGTAGAGCCCCACCTTATCGATACTAGATTACATTTAAATAAATGAATGAGGGAAGGAAAATAAGTACTACCGAATGAACTAAAAAAATTCGGTTGAATGAAAAAGGTAAAGAAGTTTTGTGAGTGCGGTTTACTGATCTATGCAGAATAAAATATTTTTGATTTGGTTTGAGTATTGAATGACTGAATGTAAGAATGATTGTACGAGCAAAGAACTAAATATAATAAAATAGAAACCGGACGTTACTCACCGAATTCTTCGTGTAATACTCATTTTTTATTCGGATTACTTCAGTATTATTCTCAAGAATGTTTCTATTACTTCATTATATTAAAACTAAACATGGCTTAACACATAAACACTTCGGAATATTACCAAACTAATTATAAAGGCACGCAAGTGCCATTTGAAGATCTAACATCTACATAAACATTTATAATATACTAAGTGGCGACAGGTTAACGAGCTTATAAACTAGGTATAGACTTTAACACACCTGCAGTGTATCATTAAATATAACTAGCAAATAATAACAGCGGCGTCCGCTGTTTAATGGCATGACTCAGTACCCGACGAAGTACATCTTCTTTTTTTTTATATCGTGCTAAAAATCCCCACGGACAAATAAATTTGGAAAATATTGACCCGATTCCTTGCTATGCAAGGAAATTAATTACGTGCTTAGCCGTACAAGCACTACCAATTAACGACTTGGAGGGTACTACCACGCCACAGAGGTCATCATATTGCTTATAAAGAGTATATTTTTTGTGAAGTGTCTGGGGTCAAGATATATGCCGGTAACTATACACTAATTAAGAACGCAGCACATTATGTAGCAAAGCAAGTTAACATGGTAAACGCTTCATATTAATTCATTAAATCTTAAAACCACTCATTTATAACCATAACATTATGTGCACACACCTTAATAATGTTAGTATGAAACACGCACGCGTGTCTAAGTAAGTTGAATTAATTTATTGTAGTACTAAAAAGTAAGTCTAGATTAAAACGCTATAAAAAGCAAACATAATTACGTCGTAGCTCTGGGGTAAGGGATCGTACCCATACTACGTAGCAAATTATTGTATCTAGACTAAGTAAATGTTTGTAAATATACCAAAAAAGTAGGAGTCGTCTTAGACTGGGGTCGAGTTTCGAACTGGTAGTTCATTTGCTAAATGAATCTTTATTCATTTTTTTATTTTGAGGTTATGTTATTTCCGTTATATATGTATTGAATTATTATTTTGTTATTATGTAGGTATTGAAATATCAGACATACGTCAATGATTGATTATCATTTTACTTTAAGTAGTAATATTGAAAAACGCTATAAAAGTGCAAACATAATTACGTCGTAGTCCTGAAGTAAGGGATCGTACCCATACTACGTGAGCATACTACGTAGCAAATTATTGTATCCAGACTAAGTAAATGTTTGTAAATATACCAAAAAAGTAGGAGTCGTCTTAGACTGGGGTCGAGTTTCGAACTGGTAGTTCATTTGCTAAATTAACCTTTCCTCAATTTTTAATTTCGACGTTATGTAATTTCCGATATATATGTATTGAATTATTATATTGTTATTATGTATTGAAATGTCAAATAAATCTCAATGATTAATTATCATTTTACTTCATGTAGAAATTTTGAAAACCAGATCTGCATGTATATTTTATTTTTATTTTGATACGAAACATAATAAAAAACAAATTGTTAGGTATAGTGAATTTATTTAAAACTAAACGCCATAAATCTCATCGACATCTCGTATTTTGTTTAGAGAGACCTTTGTTCTTCCTCACGGCAAAATCTATTACGTTACCAAATTTCAAGCTCCTCTCCCCCGCACCTGACACTGAGCTTAGTAAAAAACTACCCCTCCCCCCCCTCCACCTTAAAAGTATCACGTAGTATAAGTACGTTCCCTAAGAATTAGTGCTTAAGTTTACATACATACACTCACGTATATTTTTCTTCAGGGTAAACAGGGACAATAATCCTAGATCAAACGAAACCTTCTGCACATCTAAATATCGCGCCTTTCATGTAGCAGCCGCGTTCTACACGCCAAAGAGGTTGTCATTAGAAGACCTAGACGTATCTGTAGCAGAAGGACAGATTCGCAAAACTCCGGAAAAGTAAAATCCTAGATTAGCAGAAGGACAGTTTAGCATAAAGGAAGAAAGTAAGAAGAGAATTTTCTTGTAAATTAGAGATGTAGTTTTCAAATACTTTCTGTATTGGTTCCAAGTTTTACATGCTTCTTCCTAACACTGGTCTAATTAGACCACGATCCACTATTTTAGAAACACTGTCCTATAACCAATCACTTTAATCTGTTCAAAACGTTCAAAAATAAATATTTTGGTAACTGTAACACAATCGATCTTAACGCTGATTAAATTTATCGTAACCGGTCGAAGTTTACGTATTATAATTTATTTTTCCGGTAAAACGTAATATAAACGCTAAGCGCTCATGTTAAGCTATAAAATGTTAAATATAATTTATGTAATTATATTTTGTGGTTGTCAACATGTTGTAATTGGGGCCCCGTTGACATTTGGATGAAAGGGTTTTATGATGTAATTTGTGTTTATTGGAATAATTGTAGCCTTTAGTCCTTTAGGTAGGATTACGAGGGTAGCTGACGAATATTTAGTACAGAAATATAGATAACCCCTTTTTTTCATACAACCTAGATGGCAAACAAAGGTGGCCTATGGACGTTTTACAACACATAGGATGTCACACTCGTGTTGACGACCGTGTAGAAGGTAGGGGGTGAGGGGTGAAGGTTAGGAGTGCTGCTGTGCCGTGAGCGCAGAAGAGAAAGCAGAGTTTCCAACCGCCACATAGCAGTGTCAACTAAAGCATTCGGTTTTTCAACTGACAACACAATACCTCTCCAGTGAACTCTGGCTACCCTACTTACCGCGCGGGAACAAACAAAAGAAATCAAGGAAAGATATTTTATTTCTATGCAATACAAACATACTAAGAGTGAATTATGACTGTAGTTACATATTAAAAATGTAGCACGATGTTAATATTAGCCGCGGTATTATGTAGAGCAGAGGTACTTCCCCAGTCGGACTGCTCTATTGGACAGGAGATACCGCCATGTCCTACGTCCGTCGTCATTATAACCGTTGACTTCGAAATAATTTCCATAAGTGTAACCCACGTGTTGCTGAATGCTAAGAAGGGATTTCGAATAAAGCTACTGATAGTGAATTCAATAGTAAAATTATTAATAACCATTTCAATCTAAAATCAAAATCATTAGCAAGTCATTAAACTCTGCAAAACCATTCAAGGACTTTCAGATAAACAACGGTATAGACGTCCAGATGCAAATAAATTTACTTAAAATGATCTAAACTACAAAATGAATAAAAGAAAATATAAATTACTTGTATGACATTTTTCTGTACAGATGAACAGTAGATTGAGCAGATACTCAATCACGATTGGCTACTGGCTTTAGTACAAGGAAACCATAATGAATCATTGAAAAATATACCTTGATACCTCATTTTAAGACTTCATTTTGAACAACGGAATTTTACTTTTGGGCTTGTCTTCTGTTTGATTATAACCAGTTAAAATTATGACCAATCACGTTACATTTAATTATGTAATGAAATATACTATTTAATGGCCGAATGTGTTACTTTGTCGACTTAATTTCCATATTAACGAGGTACCATTTCCTTCATATTTTTATACGCCTTGATCTAAATCATGTGTAACGTGACAACTATTCAAATATTATTTTACATTATTTAAAAAAAACTAACACCTGGCTTATGAAATCATAGTCTTACTTGTAGATATAAATATACAATGCTTATCATCTTGTCCTATAGATTCGCCGAATCTACTACTATAAAACCATAGTTGACGACAACTAGGTGCTACCTATAATATGGCCAATTTTTCGGATAAAATATAGCATTATAACATTACATAAACTCACGTTTATATCCCCTAAGGGGTAGGCAGAGGTGCTAGCACCCACATTTCACCAGCTTTTGTTTTTAGGTCCCAATGTAATTGGTGGCCAGCCTGTTGCCATCAATCGGGCACTTTAAACCTGCTATAAATAGACACATCACTTCGAAAAACATCGAAAAGCCATTGGTGTGTGCGATGTTAAAACCTGGGATCGAACCCGAGACCTCGTCTGAACAGTTCATTATCCGTACTACTAAGTTACCTAAGTTACCTCGGTTTCGATATTTTTTCTCACCGAATAAAACCGGTATACCATTACAGTAGCCTATTCCCACTGCTCCTGGGCATAAATAACTTAGGAAGGAAGTCGTATAGCAGGTGGGTGCATGAAATGTGGGGGGCCTAGTCCTAGCTGGCGTTTCTGGCAGACATGCATTTGAAACTTAGTAGAATACGCTTAAGATGGTTAAAATTGCAACACTGCACGTGTTTTGTAATGGTGACCCACTTTTCTGAGACTTTACCTTCAGCGATAGAGGTGAGTTCAAATTGACGTGTCGCTTATAAAATGAAAGAAAGAAGAGAAGAAAATAAAGAAAAGAAAAATATTGCTTATCTCGGAAACTGCTCGAACGCATTGAATGTAAAATTTTACATAGATTAGGTTTATATTCCCTCCTGGAAAAAAATCTAGAAACCCGAGCAAAGCTAGTAGAACTCGTGTATTAAGTGTTCATAGATAAATGGAGCCTTCGTAATAGGATTTAATTTTTACCTTTTGGGTCAATTAATTAGCCATCACAGTTCACTACTGGACATACCAGAGAAATGAAAATGTGAATGTGCGTCGTATCAACACATCATCTACTGCAAGCGTCTGCAGAGCAGTTGTCGCATGTCATTGACTACGAAATCATACCTTTAAAGAAGTGAATACTTCAGCCTCCATGGCGTGGCGGTAGTGAACGCGACTGCTACGCACGGGGCGCGGGTTCGATCCCCGCTCCGGTGGTTATGGAGGTCATATGGCAGTCGCTTCACGGAAATTATCGAAGTTCGGCCGCATCTCAGTTAGACTGGAAAGCCGACCCCAACTGAGTTGGGAAAAGGTTCAGGGAATGATGAAAGAAGTGAATACAATCACTTCTTCCTCTTTATCGAATTGATGGCATTTTCGAGGTGCCATTGTGGTGTAGTATTTTGTTTAACGGAGAGGGCTCGAGCATAGATTTCGCTCTACGAGTAGGCTCACTACGTCCTCTCAATACAATTTGTAATGTTACAATGACTCATATACTTTTATCTTCAGAGAAACATTGATCCAGTTTCTCATCCAATCCCTTATGACTAAAATAGGTACTTTTATCTTCAAAGAAACATTGATCCAGTTTCTCATCCATCCTTTTCAACCCTAATCCTGTTATAATATTAATACGTCATACATAATCAAAAATGTTGCCACACGCGATGAAAGCTTTCAATTCACGTAATGGCACCGTGAGATCGTTTTAATTCAAGTATGTACCTTAATAGATGTTGGTTTTTCGATGTACAGGTTGATGTAAAAAATTGTATCTATTTTATTGCTTAAAAACAGCTGTTCACTAGTAAATAGAACCATAAAATCATAATCAGGATTGAGTAATGTCGGCAATCATGATGGTATAATATTTCTTTTTTTCATCTAAAAAAATGACAAACCACCGAATTCACCTTGACATTCTGAAAATGTTTACAAAACGGAAAACCCTAAAAAAACACATCAAATCTCTAAAAAGGAACCTATTAGTTTATTATAGGAAAAAATTAGGACCAATTTCATCAAAGAAGTTTGACTAATTTACTGACAACGTAAACCGAAGGTAGGAAGCTCCCTAGCCAGATAAATTGATGACCTGAAAAAGGTAGCTGGGTCTAGGGATCAGTGGTGCACATCGGGAGAGGCCTACGTCCAGCAATCGACTAAGATGGGCTGCTTGATTAGGTCATAAAGTATGGCACTAACCGTAATCAAAATCAGGAAATAAATAAAATATTTTCTTCAACATACTGTTATAGCTACAACCTGTATAATGTATATTCCAATCCTATATGACGCTTTTAGGCAGGAGTTGGCTGGGTGGAATGAATATGACTTTCCGTGCATTCAGGACTAATAGCGACTTCAGAACCTTATGCTTTTATACACAGATTCAATATATTGATGTATGTACAAAGCGCGGTAGCCTAGTGGTATGGGTAATGGACTGCTGAGACGAGGTCTCGAGTTCGATCCCAGGTTTATCATGGCACACATCAATGATTTTCTATGCTTTTCGAAGTTGTGTGTATTTATTGCAGGTTTATAAGTGCCCGGTTAATGGCAATAGGGTGGCCACCTATTACATTGGGACCTAAACATTAACTATCGAAATGTGGGTGCTAGCACATCTGCCTACCTCTTCGGGGATAAAGGCGTGAGTTTATGTAATGTTATGTTTATTTTTTATGAACCTGAAAGTTGCCGAAATGATGGTAATATTCGTTCATAGGAAGAATAGTTGAAAGAAATAAAATATGATATAAAGCACATTTTTGAACTATGCGTGGTTACGTATCAAGCAGGCCGAAAGCATTTTAAAGGAATTCAAAGAGTGCCAGGCCAATCACGTTTTTATATGTACATTTTAAAACTGCACAATAGAAAAAAAATCAAAATCTAATTATAAATTAATCAAATTCTGAAGAACCTTGTAAAAACCTATATTAATGTACTTTTAACCCTGTCTTGACAGTTCTTTTTATAAACAATTAAGTGGCAGACCACACGGCTCACCTGACAGAAAATGGTTACAGTGACCTATGGCCATTTGCAATACTAGAGACGTCACAGGGGGATGAAGGTTAAGAGAGTTTCTGTGCTGTCAGTGCAAAAGACAAAGAAAAGTTTCTCGATCTTCCCACTGTCAACACAACACAAAACCTCTACTGTTAACTGTATCATACATCGTTAATTTTGATTGAATTGAAATCCTTTTTATTAGTTCTTATAAATTTAAGTTGAGTCTATTATTTATGTCTAAATGCTCAATAGTAACTTCTTTCCAATACTAACAACATTTGTAACAAAATATAACTCAAAGCATCGACTTTCGACAACTAATCAATTACTTTGACAACTTTGTCAAGTTCTGTCGCCTGTGTCGCTAATTTTAGAAGAGGAACAAGAAAAAGTGGGATCGGGAGTAATGTTGGCACTTAAAATGAATGTCCTTATTTCATTCCTTGCTCGTAGGAATAAAATAATTCGTTTCTACGAGTATATTATCTAATTGAAAAAAAATTATTTATAGTGTAAATATGACTTAGTTTGAGGCATAGGGATAGGGTTGCGTGGCACTGGTAACCAGGCCCAAGATCATTTCTGTACCACAACGGTGGTCGTAATATACGCTCCTGGAGAGTATCTACAATAAAGTATAATACCTACCTGGGGTCTCTATATGTTAAAACCGCAACAAAAAAAGTACCAGTCCTTTCCAAGCCATGGACGTAATGTCACGTCCAAAACGCCTTGGTGTAAATACATGTTACTTGTAGTTGCCGATTAAGTTCCAATTCCTTATAATTATAGGTTAAAACTGTGTACGTTTAAGTCCACGTGAACCAGGGAAGGTTATGACCTTGGATATGTCCAAGGGAAAAGGCTCTTCGACGGCGAGACAAAAGTAGCAGAGGCGGGTTCTACGCTATTCAGAAGTTAACTATAACCAGAGGGCGCTAACAATCAGGAAGAACAACGCATTCGTAAAATCTGCGACTTTTTAATTTCTATGGCACTTAAGAGCGATCATACAAAGGACTTTACTGAAAATATTTTATTACATCACTCGCCTACAGTACCTAATACGACACATGATTGCCGTGCAATAAAACGATGCGTACATATTATGCTTAGCGCACATAATGGTGTCATACAATAACAGTACGGTAACTATAAATGTATGTGTGTTTAATTGCGTACTTACTCGACAATCACGTAGTAGGATATATAAGATTGTTTGCTTATCCATCATGTTTTATTCTTTGAATACCTATATGAATTAAGGAGGTGCCTTTACTGCCCGCAGACGTGGTGTGTGTACTCTGTTAGACATGACATAACATGCCACATCGTTAATATAAAGCTACTAGCTGTTGCCAGCGGCTCCGCCCGCGTGGACTTCTATTCCCGTTCCCGCTGCTCTTTGTTCACCTTTTAAACCTTGTCTGGACGTCCACGAATAATTCAAGACCAAAATTAGCCAAATCGGTCAGTCATCAATAATTCCTATTCAATCTTTTAACTGCATGTCTAGTAATCATATCAGTAGCGGAATTCCCCCTACAAAGAAAGACTTACTTAGTTTACTGTGTGTATGTTTATACCACACTAGATCGAATTTTTACCACAATACTTCGAGCACCTACCTTGACAAATCTCTGCATCACCCTAAGGTTGACTGGTAGAAAATGCCCATGACGTTAAGTTCGTCTTTGTACATTATTTTTATATTTTGTGCAAAAAGTTAAAATAAAGACTCACGGTTTAACGGACCTGAAAATTGTCGTTTTCATAGTAAGTTATAATATACTATAGTAAATCAACTACATGCCTTTACATCATTGGCCAATGGTAAACTGTTTGCCACAAATAATTCCCCTTACGATAACAGACCTAATTACTAGTAGACATACAAAGTAAAAGATATTGCGTGGAGTTGCCCCGCTGCGAATGAAAAAATGAATAATAAACCGGTCATACCGACAAAGAGTGAGATTACACCGTACAAAACAAAGAAACTGTAAAAGTCTACGTTCTGGGAACATCTCGAGGGGAACTATAAATAAAAATGTTTGTATGTATAGTGGCTTTCTTAGTTTTTATTTATTTATTTATTTGGCACACAAAACAGAAAACAATCAAAATTTTACAAGAAATCATTTTAAGGTTCGGTTCCAGATTGAGTTCCAAAATATGTGTACACAGCATGACATAATTAGAGAGCGTCCATTGAGTGATAGAATAGAGTGATAATTATAAAGTAAAAATAATAAACAAAACAAAGCCAATATGTAGGACAATTATAAGATATTAGGTTAATAATTTAGGTTTAGGTCGATAGTTTAATTGTGGTTTATGTATGGCGTTGCTAAAACATTTATTTCTGTAAATATGACATTTCTATTTTAACATACCGTGTATTGAGCAATAAATGACGTACTATTTATTATTATTAATCAATATGCCTTCACGCAACATGGTTAGTTTAAGAAGGTTGAAGAATTAGGGTCATTTTTCTTGGCACTATTGTGGCCTTCAATTTGATGGCCTGATTAGATACTTTTTTGGGTGTGAGAATGACTGTGTGGCGTTTTAGATAAATATATTATTTTTACTGTAATATCACTACATAGTATAAAATAAAGTCGCGTTCTCTGTCCCTATTTTTCTTGTCCCTTTGTATGCTTAAATCTTTAGAACTACGCTACGGATTTTGATGCGGTTTAATTCAATAGATAGAATGGTTAAAGAGGAAGGTTTATATGTATATAACATCATGCTACGACTAACAGGTGCGGAGCAGGAATGAAATATGTTGCAAAAACAGGGTGACGCAGACGAAGTCGCGCGGGTCAGCTAGTTCTGTATAAATAAAGACGCCATAATGGCGTATGTGTGCAGAAGATCGATTTTTAAAGTTCTTGTTTTTTAAAACAGTAAAAACCCGTTCAAAGAAACAGCAATACGATAAAAAAACTACAATATAGCTCCTCAGTTCAATTCTAGTCTACAATATCACGTAGAGCTTTGCCGATAAATTTATGATATGAGCTTTCTTGTAATACTTTCATATCAAACAATTTCACCAAATATATGTGTTTTATTGCCAACAACTTTTTTGTTTGTATATTTTTTAATCCGTTTTGTAAAATATCTGTATGTGTAAGACGTGACGGTATCCCTTGTCCTAATGAAGCAGTTCGACTGGGGAAGCACCTCCGTTCTTGCTGAGGCCATCAAACTGAGTGCCACCATTGTAACACTTTACGTGTTTGTAATGGTCACCCTCGTTCCTGAGACTTTGCTTTGAGTTTGCATCAGGCGGGGTGAAGTCAAATTGACGTGTCCTAAATAAAAAAGGTGTAGCTGCTGCAAATAACAGTTAGTATCACTATCACTACATAGTATAAAATAAAGTCGCGTTTTCTGAACCTATTTTTCTTGTCCCTTTGTATGCTTAAATCTTTAGACCTACGCAACGGATTTTGATTCGGTTTGTTTCAATAGATAGAATGGTTAAATAAGAAGGTTTATATGTATATAACATCATGCTACGACTAACAGGTGCGGAGCAGGAATGAAAAATGTTGCAAAAACGGGGTGACGCAGACGAAGTCGCGCGGGTCAGTTAGTGTCATATATTATCTATTCTAACAGAGAGGCGCTGACAGACCGTTGCCTGAAGATTATGCCCGTCAGTCATCCTGAGCGCTTATCAACACGCTGTCGCTTTGTAGTAACTAAACAGTGGCATATCCGACTAGTTACTGAGTTGCGAAATGGAACTAATTCAAGCTAATATTCGTCATTATCATCAACTTAGCTTCATGTGTCTGCTATGATTTTAACATTTCGCTAGGCTTATGCAGCTTATGTTTGTTGACTTCTGTGGCAAAGCAGTAAAACTGCTAGGGTTAGGGCACTTACTAAAATTGTTATCTAGGTTCTTAGATAACATACTTACATGGTGTTCTGAAAAAGGACTAAAACACGAGACTGATGAGCTACCCTCCCGGTCAACTACTGTCTGATAATTTTGAAGGAGGCAAATTTGCAGGGCGTAACATGTGTGTGTACGCAGGTGATGCAGGTCCGGAGAAGATTTCGGGCCCGCACTGCCCGCGATGAGTGGAGGCGAATCGGACGTCAAAGGACGCAGAATGACCTCCGACCTCCATGAGCCTAGAGTCTAGAGGAGACGGGTGGAGCCGCCTGTCATACTAGTAGAATCAGGCCGCGGCGAATAAATGGGGACACCATGGTTCCCACATTGGATGATCCGCTTCATCTCAAAAAGATATCCCCGGGTCTGCCAGGGTGCGAGATATGTCTTGTATTACTTCACTTCCGGCAATCATATGCCCATAAACAGTGTTCGTTTTAGTCAGTTCGAGTCTGACATAATCATCTCCATCAGTTTTGGCGGAAGTGGTATCCGACACCGATGATTTGAATTCGGGACCAATCCATCGTAAGGTCGACTCCTTTACCATTAAACTACCGACGTTTCGGTGCTTGACTTTATTTGCCTAAGTGGGATGAAAAGTGACATATACCCCGAAATATTAGACAGTTTGAAGGAGTAACTCTAAGTCCGGTTTCAACTAGAGTATATACATAACAACATATAGTATTTATAGTATAACACACCGTTGACTCAGAATTAATTGAAACAGTACCGTGTTAATTACAAACCAAATTAAATGTACACACATATAAATTTAACCTGTAACCTAACTAAACTAAAATTAGTTATATTTATAACCCGGAAAACGTCACTTTAATCAACAGTTTGGGGACCAAAATAACACATTGGCAACTGTAAAATTGTTGTTGGGAAACAACCATTTCGTATGATGTATGGAGGGTTAGAATATACTTTAGGTTAATGAATGTACGTTTGTCAAACTTATTCGCGCGGAGATGAAATTGCAAACGCGGAGTTTATGAATTTCGTTCATATGAGAAAATGACGGTGCGTTTATTATGTTTTGGTGATGTGAAAGTAGCATGTTATTAGTAAAACTTAGATAAACAAAGTTTGCAGTGACATACATATAATTACACAAAACTTAAATGTGAGAAAGTGACAGCGTATATAAACCGAAAACGCCAGCTGCTATTTGACATTTTATATTATTCACGCGGTCATGAGAAACTGCTGCCCTATTTACGCTAGTAATAATAACTTTATGGAAAATAGTAATTTCGTTTTTGTTTTGTTTATTTTTTTTTTATGGCACGTCAATTTGACTTCACCTCGCCTGATGTTAAGCTGAAGGCAAAGTCTCATGAAAGAGGGTCACCATTGCAAACACGTTCAGTGCTACAATGGTGGCGCTCAGGCCGTCAGGCCTCATCAGATGCATTTACACGCCCCGCTTAAAGGACCCGGGACTGTAGGAAGAAGGAAACACGTGCCCGGTTTGTGTGTAGAAAGGCCTAATGTAAATTAGAATTTCAGTAAATCTCTCCAGTAGATTGATGACTTAGACTGTGTGCAGGTTTTTACAAAGCCAGATAGGGTAACGAACCACGGAGGAGAATAACTTTTAGGTACATGTAACTAGAATGAGGGTTCGCATTTAAGCAAGTAAGAAATGGAATGTGTTGGTACTGCATTTCAGGGCGTTGTTGTGCACAGCAAAAGGTGTATGAGCCCACGCCGAGGCCTTTCATGCCGAAACAAGTTCCACTTAGTGATTTCTGAACACATCTTTTGAGTAGAATTAACTCTCGGTGCCGCGGTGTGGCAGTTACAAAAGTCTTATAAATTTAGTTTAAACTGAAAAAACAGAGTTTGCTGACTCTGTGGTACAGCTTAAAACCCTCGGCAATAACCAGGAACATCTTTAAGACTATGAAATGGTATTGTTATCAATCAATTAGCCTATAGCAGATCATTGCTAGACATTGGCCTCTCTCACTAATCGGATGAGATGTGGTGGTAATATTCTTTCTCCATCACCACACGGAGGACACGTAGTACGCCTTCCCAAAGTGCGAAACCTATACTCGGGCCCACTCCTTGAATAACAGCGCTGCCGTGAAACAAATTACTACACCACGATGGCAACTCAAAAATGTCGTCGATTCGACAGAAGAAACACACGGATAAGTCATAGATTTTGTTATGTCAAACAGTAAATAACTCCTTTCCATGAACCTGTAGATTTCACGTGCGTCCAAAGCTAAAAACCTAACCTTATAGCAGCCAACCTTTCATTACAGCAAGTCACCCCATTCTCAAGTCAGTACTGCCGTATAAAATATCCTTGGAACTCAAATTGAAGCTCGGTATGGTTTCAAAGTACCCTGGCAGAACATAATACGCAGTTAGCGAGATGATTCTATGCCAATTTATTGCTGAGATATGCGAAACGCGAAGCCAATTATGGCTTGTGAGCCTACCCGTTAAGCTTAAGGTTGGCAAGGCGGTTATTAAGGCCAGCTAGAATAGCACGCGGCAAAACGTGGTAGGCTGTGTTGTTTAATGAATAGCTTAATATGGAAAAGGACTAATTTGGTTTCTTCTTTTTGTATTCATTTTCTATATTTGGAAGTGAAAAATGATTCTAGAAGTCGCTTTAAAAATTCGCTATACCTTTTCGAAATACTTATCATTGAATTACAATTACGCTAATCACTTGTTCAGATAGCTTACTTTTATTAGTGTGCTGTCAATGGGAATACCAATTTGTTATATGTAATATGGTTGTATATGCAAGACCCTTCATTTTCAGGGTCCAGTACCTTAGCTTACAATCAAACTAGAGAACTCAAAACGGCAGACGGAACATATTATGTACCTTCATACTTAGGACCTCATTTACAGCTATTTACAATTTGAATGGGTGAATTCATAACTAGTAAAAGAAATTGCATCAATCAAAAGCATCATCAAGCAAAAGCAAAAAAAAAATCAAAAGGAATTTCGAAATTGAAATCATGAAAAATATAAACAAGTGACAGTATGATGTAGTCGGTGCACGCGTGTCATTGGTGTGCGTATTTACGCAACGAAGGATAAATTTGATAATATGAACCCATTTGTAAGAATACGTTTAAACTTTTTCGTAAATATTCAAGCTCCAAAGTATGAAACGACATAAATATTCTTTTATTTATAGCAAAGTAATCGCTATTTTGTTGAGTTGCCACTACTTTAAAAAGGGTTAAGTATGTTTTAGTTTATTTATTATATTAACGGTTGTAGGTATGTGTGTTTGGCGACATAGGTTCCGCCACTGAAATTATTGTGTCACATTTCCACTAGCTTTTTCTGTTCTGTGGTCGAAATGGTATCTAAAAATATATTGTAAGAACATTTTTTAGTCTTTAAAAAAAAAGGTAATAAAAAGAAAAAAAGGTAATGGAAAACGTCTGTGATATAAAAATGAAGTGCCAATTTTATTTTGAATAAGCTCCTTAATTTCCTAAAGCAAGAACTTATTCAATCATTTCTACGGTGAGGTACCTGGACGTTAAAATGAGACTTGAAATATGAGGAAGAGTGCTTCACAAAGTTTAAGAACCCGTGAATTTCAGATGGCGGACTTAATAAATTTACATGCTGAAGGCCGCAGATGTATTGATTAAGACTTCCACTTATGAGAGTTTTAGAGAAGAGTAGGTAAATATGCGAAATATTCGCGGATGAGTGAATAGTTAAAATAGAAGAACACATACCGCCATTCACGGGAAACTTAGTTACGGAGGCTTACCTCCATGACTAAGGTTCCCGTTAATGGCGGTACGTCCATATCGTATTGGGACTCCTTTTTCCGCACCTAGCCTTCCTTTTTGGGCCATTGTGCGTGCGGTGCGTCCATTATACCACATATCTCCGGTCCGAACTGAGTAGTAGGTACGACTGGGGAAGTACCTCCGCCCTACAGAATACCGCGACTAATAATAACCTTGTTTGTGTTTTCGGCTGTTAATACGGTAGCCAGAGTTCACTAAAGAAGTTTTGTGCTATCAGTAGGTTCTGGCTTAAGTTAACACTAGTCTGTGTTGGTATGAAGCTCTGCTTTCACTTCTGCACTGACAGCACAGGAAGTTTCTTAACCTTCAACCCTTTCCTCTCCTCCCTTCTACCCTCTACAGTGTCAATAGCACGAATAACGTCGATAGACACGCTGATCATTTTCCATCAGCTGCTATAAAAAGCCTATTCCAGGAAAAAATAGCCTAATATGATTTATTTAATGCTCATGAACCCTAGCGACATCTACATCACTTGTCACGCAGACAGACCCGCGGGCATCTAAAGGTACGTCTAGCTTCGTGACTTGAACAGCGGACCGGACAGTGTGGCATCAAGACAGGACGTTGAGTGCACACAACCTAGAATTGTGCTGACACGGCGACCAGTCGATCGATAGTTTCATTTAAGCTTAGCTAGCACGCAGCTGAATACACGACGGACACGCACTTCTGACACGGTCACGTTAAAATATCACTTAAATGTAGACGTGGCATTAACTGATAATAAAATTGGTACGAAAATATTGTATTGAATTATATTTACCTACATATATAACCGCGGTGGCCTAGTGGTATGGGTAATGGACTGCTGAGATGAGGTCTCGGGTCATGGCTCTCACCAATGACTTTTCGAATTTATGTGTGTATTTCTCGCAGGTTTATAAGTGCCCGAGTGATGGCAATAGACTCGCTACCTGTTACATTGGGACCTAAACATAAACTGGCGAAATTTGGGTGCTGGCACCTCTGCCTACCCCTTCGGGGATAAAGGCGTGAGTTTATGTTATGTTATTTACCTACATTGACCTTTCAGTTTTTTATTGCGCGACTCATCTTTTACGAGAACGTGGTACATTTATTATGTACGGACACATTCTTTAAATGTGTCCACTCCGTATACGTGCGTCTACATACGCGTCATAGATTCCTTTAGTCAGTCTGGACTCGTCCATACGTAGTATACGTGACCAAATCAACTAAGCATTCTGACGTTTGACATTGCATTTTTACGAGTTATTTTCCTCATCATTCAGTTTTACAAAACCAATGTTAGGAGAATATAGGAAATTTGGCTACTCAAAAAAGTTTTTTTTACGCTTACTGTTTCAATGTGAAGCAATTCTTCCACGCTTCATGTTTAAAATACTTCAGGCGCGGCTTCGTGGTTTCGTGGCGTGGAAAGATCGCGGGTTCGAATACCGGCGCAGCATTCACTTTTTCCAATCTAAATTTGACTCAAAAAGTAGATCTACCGCCACATATAATAAATCTGCTTCTAAATATATCAGTTATTGTCTCAATCACCCAAACAAAATCTTCAGTTGTTAGACTTTTTAGAACTCCAACTACCTGCAACGACTGCCACAGATACAACAGCTTAACGTGCTCTTTGAGGCACGACAAGACCCATGCAAATATTCTTATTCTATTTGTACTGAACGGAATACGAAACTCACGCCTCCTGCGTAGCAGTCGCGTTCGCTACTGCCACGCCACATAAGTTCAAGTTTATCTGCGAAATCCACACATTATTATTGTTTGATTAGAGCAGCAGGTCTAACCTAAAACACTTGATATAGTGACACTTATCGTAAGTACCCATAAACCACAGCCACCATGCTCTTGAAACTTATAAGATCATAAGAGAGCCTTACTCCATATTCAATATTATTTTTGTCATTTCCAAACGCAGAAGATATAAATATCGGTTAGTAATAAACACTATATGACCTATGTCCAACAGTGATAATGATGATGATGATTATGAATAAATACTAGCATTTTTTTATGCAGAAGGCGCGGATACGATTTCTGCCCCGTGCAAAAATTTGTATACATGAATATTTGCATTGGTCTGAATGTTTTATGTTATAATCTGTATAACAAAATAAATGTCTAGGTATGTTTATCTGCATTCAAGATCCCATAAGAAAAGCTAGTTAAGCTATGCTTATTTTGGGTCTAGATAGAATAGATAATGTGGAATGTCATAGAATATTTTATTGGTACTTAGGTACCAAAATTCATTAACACATTTATCTGGTTGTTGCTGGTCTCGTAGTCGAAGTTTGCGCAATTTTAATTCTTCAAAATTCCATTAACTTAATCAAGAAAAAATGTTCAAAAATGATTGAAAAATCTGTTATTGTTTCCAATTAAATAGTTCGTAGGATTGTCGGTGGGTCCATTGTGGTCCAGTCACTCAAGTGATCAGAGCATTCTCCCTGTAAGAAACTGTACTCTCTTTAAAATATTAGTCAAAAGAAACATTATATTAATTGAAAAAGAAACAAATCTGCATTTTAAGGTTTTCGGAAATATATTTACCACATTCAACACACAGTAATCAAACCAAATTTAGAATTTTCAATTCAAATCAAATCACATATTTGTGAATCATAGGTTTGTGTTAACTTCTCATTCTAAGATAGTTACGATAGCAATTATTTAGCTGCCTAAAAAGTATACTTCCCCACAATATTATAGCGTTCACTTACAATAATATTGCCATGGAATATTCCATGACGTGCCTTAGCTTTCATTACTCATGACAGTCACCATTACTTGGTAGCGGAGACACGGTACTTTTATTAATGTACGCCATTCTTATACCAAGATATTTATTAAACTTCACTGTAATTTTGGCATGGGTGCCAGGAGAAATGGCAAAGGTTAAGGGGAGAAGAAGAAAAATTGATATTGCAGCTGCGTGTAAGCGAAATTTATATGGCTTATGGAAGTACTCGCGGCAGAAACATTAGCTATATGTCTCACGTATTATATGTTTGCGGTACATTAGGTTTGGTCGTAGTGAATAAATAATAATGAATGAGTTTGAACTATCCTGATACAAGCATAGGGACATATGTATAAATAAATAAACCGCGGTAGCCAAGTGGTATGGGTAAGGGACTGCTGAGACGAAGTCTCGGGTTCGATCCCAGGTTCACCATGGCACAAACCAATGACTGCGATGCTTTACGAAGTTATGTGTGTATTTATCGCAGGTTTATAAGTGCCCGGTTAATGGCTATGGCTCGCCACCTATTTACATTGGGACCTAAACATAAACTGGCGAAATGTGGCTGCTGGCGCCTCTGCCTACCCCTGCGGGGATATAGGCATGAGTTTATGTTGTTGTTGTTGTTGTTATATTATGCCTTCTGTCTGGCGTAGTTATCTATATATTTTTGTTAAAATATTATTCTGTTAAGTGTACACACCCAGGTGGAACGCGCATTCGCGAACGCTTGGGCGGCCGTCGTCGCCTCCTTCTGCGAACAAGACAAGACTTCCAGTCCGCACAGCCCGCGATGAGCGAAGGCGACTTGGGCGTCGGAGGTCGCAGAATGACCTCCGTCCTCCATGAACGCGGACCTGGGGGTTAAGGGTGGAGCCGCCTGTCACCCTAGCAGCAGCAGGCCGCGGCATTCGGTTCATTTCGGGGGGCTGGATAGGGACACCATAACTCCCACATTAGGGAAAGGGGTTATCTCAAAAAGATGTCCCCGGGGCTGCAGGAATGTGAGAGATATGTCTTGTATAATCTCACCTCCGGCAATCAAAGACCCATAGACGTGCGTTTTAGTCGATTCGAGTCTTGACGGAGGTGGTATCCGATGGGATATAGCGCACAATAAACAAAAAGGTAGAACGCGCATTTAATATAGCCACTAAACAACTGCAATTAATATTCATAAAAAAATGTTAACCTTGCAGTATTTATAATGTTTGAGATATTTTTTTCTAAGCTTAAATGATGAGACTACAATTAAGTTGGGGCAAAAATTATTTTAGCAAATTAATTTCAATATGACAAGACGTAAGGCAAAGTTATGTTCAACATAAAACATTATTTTGCCTTCCCTGTGAAATGTACTAAGGAACGCATAAAAGGTAGCGAACATCCTGTACAGTGATGATCTCAAGGGTTGTATTCATTAACTCATAATTAAGAGACATTAAAAGATATATATTCTTGTAAAACGTAATGGCTTAAAATGTTTGTTTGACGTTAAGAAATTAGAAATGTAATTATATAAAGGCAGCAGCGGCAAAATTAGGTTGCAATGCAGAATTATGCCGCGAAGATCCCGGCGAAGTAAATTATAACACAGCACAAGGACATTGTACATGATGAGGTTATTCTTCATCATTATCGTCATTGGCGGTTTCACTGTTATTTATTTGATATGCTGGCTTTCGTGGCGGTTCGAATCTTTAGGGCGAAGGTTTGTTTTCATTAAGTTATTCGTTATTTAAAGAATATTAGCAATAGAATGTGTATTTGCATTTTTTAAAGCATACAGGTACATACATTCATGTGGCCCGTGATTCCCGAAGGGGTAGGTAGAGGTGTATTAAACAGCTACATTTCGCCAACTATGATTTTCGGTTCCACGTAATAGGGGGCGAGCCTATTTGCCGTCAACTGGGCACTTGGTAAAAAAATACATTGGCCGAAAATAAATTCCTGACCGTAAATGTAGCAGCTAAATAAATTTGGAAAAAAATGAATGAATGAAAAAAGGTTTAAATGTAATAGGTGGCGAGCCTGTTGCCATTAACCGCCATTGCCGCCATTGCCACTTATAAACCTGCGATAAATACACACATAACTTCGAAAAGCATCGAAAAGTCATTGATGTGTGCCTTGATAAAACCTGGGATCGAACCCAAGATCTCGTCCATAACCCATACTACTAGGCTACCGCAGATTTCGCTACTGAGTAATCGAAGCGGCCACTGTACTTTAATGGCATAAATCGATAGGGTTAATCATAACCATCAAATCTCTAACACACGCGGTAATTGGCAAATAAACTGCTACCACATAAATAGTAAAACTTTTGTGCAAAACAAAATCATACAAGTTTGCACCAAAGCAAGCAAACATTGCACCCGTTCAGGTCTGAAGTGGTTCGTAATTAATTATATCCAAGTTTAATGGATGTGAAGTGGCTAATGGGTGGGAACGGATATTTCAAGTCTGAAGTCTCACTCCGAAGCTATAACGTATACTGAACGTCAATCTAGATAAGCCGAGTTTAAATCAATTGAGTTGAGCACTATGCTAAAGTAAGATGGGAAACATGTGTAATTAATATTAGTATACAGCAACAAGTATTTAGGAGATGGGACTGTATCTTCCACAAAAGTTGAGCAATTCGAGCAAAAGTTGAGCCCTACAGAATACTACGGTTAATATAGGTACTTAAAATTATGTAGTGTTCCCGGCGGTGAGTAATGTAGAGATCACCGGAGTGTCAGTGAGAATGCTAATTTACCAATAAAAAAATATAAAACCAACAGAACCGTAAAATTAAAAAAAAGAAATAAACCAATTTGACCAACACTTATGTTGTAATACTGGCAACTCTTTTAACGAGCTGTCATAAAAATACTAAGCGGTAGCCCACTGATTGCCAGTTGTAAAAACTATAGTAAGTTGAAATATGGGGATATTGGGTGTTAAAATAAATTGATATGAAATATGTGTGTTGCCTACTGGTGTTTAGCTCCGGGTAATAGAACAAATAATATTTTGGTCAAGTGTATTGGTCCAACATTGGTCCAATAGTTTAGTCAAATATAGTCTATTTGATAAAAGCTCAAACTGTGAATTAGCTAAATCGGTTGAGCCATTATTGACTTAAAAAAAATTGCTAAATATTTTCTGTTCACGCATTGCAGTTAGATTGGAAAAATCAGACCCCGTATAACGAGGTGACAGCTTTGGATGGCCGAAACTGACGCAAGAATGATGTACTGGCGATAAATCGTAAGACCACTCTACACTTCGGAGTCAAACCAATCTCACCAACAAAAAGCTGCATCCGCTGTTGACGGACGTGACCCGTGGAGAGGTATTAAAAGAGGCGTATTAACGTTAGCTAAATGGCCTCAAGTTTGGCCCTTATTAACACGCTTTTATTAGCTTCACTTGTAACTATGTATGTAAGAAGACCCTCAGGTTTTCCTCTTGATGTCTAGAGGTTAGTGTCGTCGCGACAGCTGCTCCCATAAAAGTTGAATACGCCAATACATGTTGGACCGACCCCAATAAATATGGAAGGGCAGGGGGGAATATAAAATTGTCAAGAGCACAGGTTCGTCGTTTGCGAATCGTGTAAATTGTCTGAATGCCTTTCCTAAAAGAATATATTTGCAATTCCCCTGGTAGGATATTTGAGACTGTAATTTTCATTAATTTAATGGCTTTATTTTTTAATTAAAGGTCACGGTAGCCGAATTAGATGAGATTACTTCGCGGGAGGAATTTGTAGCATCTAAGGTTTGTTAAAAAGTTTTCAACAAAGAGCTTTGAAAGTTCGTAGAACTGTCTGTTGTGCAGAAAAAAAATACAAAATAAAATGTCGCGTACTCGAGAAAGAATTAACTGTTTTCAGCGAGGAGTTTATAAGACCAGATTTTTTCATTAAATCGCGTTCTTCAATCTCTGTCTATACTAATATTACAAAGAGGAAGAATTTTTATGTTTGTATGTAACGAATTAACTCAAAAACTACTAGACCGATTTCAAGAAAAGTTAGTTAAAGATATATACAGCTCAAATTTAGATTCAGATGCAAGGAGTCTATAGCGTCTGGAATACAGCAATAGGCTCAACCCCTATTACGTGGGACCGAATACAATGGTTGGCGAAATGTGTTTCCGTAAGGCGCCTGCTTCCTGACCTCTACAACCTTTAGGTATTGCATAATATATCAAAGTACTGCACTGAAATTTTTATGGCTGCAATTACCCGTAACGACTGCCATAGATGTTCATATGTAAATCGGGACCGAAGGCTTGATGTGTTCACCGAGGCACGACCAGACCAGTGCAAACAACCATATTCATGCATACAAATATTTGCACTGAGCGCACTATTATGCATTCACTACCGCAAGGCGAAGCTCAAGTTTTCTTGTATTTCACTTTTTCTTGGATTTGATTAAGTGAACTACAGACCGAAGTCTTTACAATCGGGCACACGAGACGGTCTTTTTAAAAAAGCCAATTTAGTTGTACCAAGCAGTGAAATTGCTCGCATTACCAAAGACCTTTCAGCAATCCTTTTAGCTAAGAGTATTTAAAATGTTAGTGAAGTATTTTTCTTTGACTAAAACGGATTTTCTTTTTTCGTATCATAGATAACGGTGACTCTGTGGTGTGTCAGTAATGAAAGTGACTATTACGCAGGAGGCGCGGGATATCTTCCCCCATAGTGCAAATATATATGAACGAATACGCCTATTTGCACCGGTCTTGTCGTAATTGGAGCCTTACAAAGTTCAACAACTGTTCTAGTCGCAATACTTCGATATCGCCTATAGGTTGTAGAGGGCAGATGACAGTCGCTTCACAGAAAATATCGAAATTCAGACGCGTTACAGTTAGATTGGAAAAAATCAGACCCCGTACAACGAGGTAACAGCTTCGGATGTGACCGAAACTAATGGAAAACTATAATAAATAACTTGCGTAGATTTGCTTTTTTTTCTCCAGTATCAAAGGTTTACAAACCGTCTCACATTCTCTTATTCTCACTCTTAATTTAGTTCACTAATATTATTTTCTGAAGCAGTCATTTGTGTTTCTGACATTCAGTCGTTTTTCTAGACTTTCATTTGTTTTCATAAAAATAAAACAATTTTTATGTAAATAATGTCAGCGGTAAAGTAGTATAAAATTACATGGAACAAATGGGACAAAAATCGTATATTGTAATGTTCCATGTGGAACTGGCTTCATGGAACTACCGGGAATAATTCAGGATGATGATGAGATACTGGCGATAAATCGGAAGGATGGATTTGTGACTCCACCTAGACCTACGGAGTCAAACCAATCTCACCAACAAACAGTTACATCCGCTGTTGATGAACGTGACCCTCAGGTTTTCCTCTTGGTGTTTAAAGGTCAGTTTCACCGTGACAGCTCCTCCCATAAAAGTCGAATACACCAAATCAAAACAAGTAGGGAGCATACGAAATCTAGGCCCCGAGAACCCTCTCACGGTCGGAAAAATCGAAGAATATGAAGGAAGACAGAAAAATAATGCCCAATTGTCTATTTATTCTACCACCCGTATAGATATATCTACCTCATATTATTTGTAAGTCAATTTATTTTCCAGAAAACTTGCCTCATAACAAAAAGATCTTAAAAAAGTCGGATATAACCCGAACCTTTCTCTATTTCCCATCTACATATGGTAATACCATGCAAGTTTATGTGTTCGGGAAACTGTTATTCGTACATATGCATGTGATGTTCTACATTATTTCCTGCTGGCATGCATGCCTTGATATTTTCTTGATATGATGTGTATAACACGGAAATGCTTTGATGCGTCATAATTTTTAGTTATCTATGAAGTGATTTCTACTTATACTTATACATATATACCGCGGTAGCCTAGTGGTATAGGTAATGGACTGCTGAGACGCGAGGTCTCGAGTTCGATCCGATCGATATTTATCGCAGGTTTATAAGTGCCCGGTTAATGGCAATAGGCTCGCCACCTATTACATTAGGACCTAAACATAAACTGGCGAAATGTGGGTGCTAGCACCTCTGCCTACCCCTTCGGGGATACAGGCGCGAGTTTATGTTATGTTATGATTTCTACTTTTGGTTTTAAAACTGCGACATTCGTACTACGTCAATAATAATAAACACATTCAATAAATTAGTCATTCGCGTTCCACCGGTCTCCTCCTATGTTGAGAGCCTTCAACAAGGTTTTATTTCAAGTTTTCCTTCTCTCGCAGTAATATCGTCTACGTTTTCGTGTTAGATGGTTTTTTTGGTTGCCTGTAAGAGATTGCCACAGGCCGCCAATTGTGTGTACTTCATACATAAACAATATTTCCATATCATGATGCAATTGCTTGGTAGGAGGAAGTTGTCCATTCAAAGGGTATGCATTGTAATGAAGTACAACTGTGTTGCACTTTTCCACAATATGTTTAATAATAAGTTCCACTAAGTGTCATCAATCAATAGGATGAATAAATAACTAAATAAATATTCTAGGACAATCTACACAACCAACGCCACCAAGAGAGTTGGGCGATGATATTACGAGTAGGTATGTTGAAAAGGTACACATACACACACGCACATACCCTTATACACATCACACACATTCACGCACACAAACACAAATCGCACACACACTACCTCGCATATACGATACGTTTCTGTTACGTCTACCGTTCGAAGTTTCGTATCCGAAAAATGGTTTCATTAATTTAGTGAGACAATTAATTTTTATACAGTGACAGCGGGTGTGCGTCTGCGTTTCTTTCCGCCATTTTGGTCCCTCTTCCAGAGTAATTAAAACTTAAGTGCTCAGCGTCAAATAAATTGAAAAAGTTCCATCAATATTAGATACCTATGTATTTTTATCTTGTGTGTAATTTTTAGTCCAGGAGCCTGCGGACCTGGAACCATGAAATCATAGTGTAACGGATTGATTTTTTTTGTGTGAGTACCGTGGGCTTTAAAAGTTCCTGAATAAGTTCAAACTTAAAATGTATGAAATGATTTCTGCTAGATGATAGATCTACTCATTGATACAATTAAGTTTAGGGTACTACTTGCTTGAGTTTACTTATGTTCTTAAGAAACAAAACATTGATTTAATTTGTTTTATAAACACTATTATGCTATTTTTGGTTAAATTAGACTTAAGCTATCAAAGGATTATAGATCTTAAGGTGTCCAGGAACTTTTAGAGATCAGTACAGTTCGCAAAGGAAGAAGTATATAACACATTTTTACTATCAAGCTGTATAAAGGTGTTTGCTTATCTCCATCTCTGGTCATTAATTGTTCAGAATGAATTTACGATTTACTGTTGGACACTCGAATACTGCGAGAATAGTTTGGGCAAGAGTGTCATACGTCAATCAGCAACTATTCCGCCAAGAAGGTGTAGGATAAATTTATTCACAAGCAGTTTATTCAATGATAAAAAAACAATTGCCCGCGGTACGCTGCGTGATACGGAATAGTGTGCCAAGCACTTATTTACTCCAAAATTTTCATTGTAGGTTTAAGGCACACGAGCTCTCGCTCTATATCATACAAGGTTGGTCGTGGACGAAAACTTCCAACGAGCTTTTGTTTGGTCGCGTGAGTAAACAACTCAGTAATTGCTTTATTAAAATGAATTTGCGCAAAGTTTTTCGATGGCTAATTGAAGGACAATAACGCATCTGACTGGTATCCACACGCGATGTAACTGTCCTGGTAGCTATACACGTTGAAGTATAATGGCGCAAGTCTTGACTTGTGCTAATACACATAAAAGAAATTTGCACAAATATTTTCCAGCTCCCGTTGCAATATAATTTTCAAGGGAAATTGAGTTGTTAATTTTATTAAGTTTAACTATTTTTCAATCAGATAACAAAGTAAGGACTACACCAAGATTACTTTCTTAGCTCAAGGCTTAGTAGTTTAGTCTGGATTATACTCTGGAGTTGGGATTAAGCCGTTTAAACAGCTGTTATCTCTGTAATAGCGAAGATTTTTTTTACTTGGCTTTTACACAAGCAGCGGTAATTGTGTAAAAAAATCAAATTTCAAAAATAATTTATTCTGTATAGACCATTTAACGGCCAAATTAATAATATCTATATTGGTTAGTTTAGCAAATGGACCACCGGTTTGATGCGCGGCCCCGGCCTGAGAACATCCGGCAAGAAACTCAGCGGGCTTCTCTTTTTTATTATTTAACAGTTCATAATATAATTCATCACTAGGCATATTGAGCTGTGCAGCTACCTGCGCCAGAAATCAAATACTATGGCACATTTTGTACCTAACGGCCGGATCGAACCCGCGCCCCGTGCGTAGCAGTCGAGTGCACTACTGCTACGCCACGGAGGCTGTCTTTACCATCTTTTTATTATACCTACTATAATTAACATACCATCAATATTGACATAATATTGGTAACTTTTCGAGGACATAAACATTTGAGATATCACCATTATATTGCGGCTGAAAGGTTAAGTTCAAAAGCAAACTTTTAAAGCTTATATTTTGATACTACCGAAATTATTTTCGAGAATGATTGACCTGTCGTCACGGACCCGTGTCGTTGCGCTCCGTTTCAGTGTAAACATAACCCAAATAGTCTTTTCATACAACTTTTGTAGCCTTGTTTGTTTAGGTCTGCTGCGGATGGGGTAGTTGTGGGATTCAGTCAGATGTATATTATCAGGGTAAAGATGATGGGAGGTATAACATGATTATTATTGTATGTCACTAACTTTTAGGTATTAGGAAAACCTTCTTATGTTTGCTTACGATAGCTTAATGGTATGGGTCTCGGGTTCGATCCCAGGTTTTACCTGGGCACACACCAATGACTTTTCGATGCTTTTCGAAGTTATGTGTGTATTTATCGCAGGTTTATAAGTGCCCGGTTATTGGCAATAGGCTTGCCACCTATTACATTGGGACCTAAACATAAACTGGCCAAATGTAGGTGCTAGCACCTCTGCCTACCCCTTCGGGGATATACACTAATATTTGCACCGAGCGGGAATTGAACCCACGTCTCCTGCGTAGCAGTCGCGGCCACTACCACCACGCCACGGAGGTCATAATTATCTACTAAAACAATATGACATTCCTAAAAAGAAATCATACATAACGTGCCTACATAAAAACTTGTTTCGCACCAAAATTTATAACCAACTTGTGCAAATCGAAAATGTATAACGTATCGTAATGCAAGTTAGAATTTTGAACAAAAGTCGTTTAAGTGCACCCTGCATATTCAATGCATCGGTATTCATTAACGTTCGGCGAGGGAACACTAACGCGCTACTAGTTCAAAGGCCGAAATGGAAAGGAAACAATTCCAATTTGCATAATCACAAAGTAGTCCAAAATACAGCGATAGCGGCCTCTGCTATTTACCTACAGGCTGAATTTTGAGTACACGTTTGAAATATTTTGCAGTTCACGCATTGAGTTTACAAGGTTCAGTATGTATCATTGTAATACTGTGTAACATTATAATAATGCTAAAACAAGCAGATTATTACATTTTAACACATTTTTAGGAAAACGTAACTATCACCAAAATCAGTACAAATGGACATTAGGATATTACATAGCGGGAACTAAACCCATGAGCTCATTTTTTCTTTTTATCGTTCGCAAAATCCCCACGGATACCACCTCCACCAAAACCGGTGGAGGTGATTATGTCGGACTCGAACCGACCAAAACGCACGCCGTCCATGAGACCTTGATTGCCGGAGGTGAGATTTTGCAAGACATATCTCTCGCACCCCGGCAGACCCGGGGACATCTCTATTAAGATGACCCTCTTCCCCCAATGTAGGTACCATGGTGTCCCCGCTAGCCCCTGGGTATGGGGTGGCACTTTGCGTCATCGCCGTGGCCTGCGCAATGTACCATCACCGTGAGCAAGGTGGCGAGCGAGACAACTCCCACCCCTAGGACTGTCACTAGGACCCGCAACCCATGACCTCTGGCATAGCGTAGTCATACACTCTACTGTAATATAAAAGTGATAATAATAACTAATGCTACAATAAGAAAAGAAATGAATAAAAAAAGAATGATAAACTCATGTTATAACAATACTGTTGCAGTTCTCAATGCGTCGCAAACGCTCGCATTGATGAAATTGCAATCGAATTTGACGTGGAAATGTGTACTTACTTAGTGTTAACTGCCTATTAAAGCAACATAATTCTACATAATGTTACTACATTGACCAATTAATATCGCAAGTAGTAATATACTAGCTACACAGTTAACAAAAAAAACACGCAATAACTGTACCTACAATAACATAATTACTGACTCTGTTAGTCATCCAGAAAATTATATATATAATTGGTAAAAATTGTAATGTTCTATACTTTTAACATTATGACGAGAAATTAACAGTAAATTGAATTATGTATATCTATATCTATATCTATCTATATCTATATATATATCTTCTATCTATATCTATATCTATTCTATACTTATAATAAAACTGTAGAGAGGTCAATTCTGTACATTGAATATATTTACAAAATAATTATTGGGGGATGATTGGTGATCGATACTAATGCAAAAAATGCAATCAGTATATTTTTTGTCTTTCTGTCTGTCTGTCTGTCTGTCTGTATGTGCACGCATGGATCAAAAACTACTGGAGAGATTTTGATCAAACTTGGTACGATTATAGTTCATAGTTTTGGGCAACATATAGGCTACTTTTTATACAAGCTGATACCCGTGGCTTTGCCTGGGCTTCATTTATAGGTTGTTTTTGGTCATATCTCCGGTTCTACTTAACCAATTACAACCAAATATACGGCAAATTTTGAGTCTAAGCAAGACCTTTGTAATAAAATAAAAAAAACCGCATCAAATTCCGTTCGGTAGTTTTTGCGACCAAGGCGTGCAAATACTGCAATAAAAAATTGCGTTCTAACCCAAATAGCGTTATACCATTATCATAATGAAATTCCAACATTTATCAATAGATGGCGCTCCTGAAGTGACGTCATTTTACAACACTCGGTGTTAAAATTCTCCGTAAGATAGTCACTACTTGCAGTTGTAATAGGTATTGTATGCGATCTTATAATTAATGCGAATTTATTAGTTACATCCTTATTGAACTGCAGATTATTCTGAGCATTGGTTGTTGATGTTGTTCTCAATTAATCTCAATAGTTTCTTTTCTTTCTTATCTTGATCTCAGAATTTTAATAAAAATAACGTAAATGCTTTGCTTCTCTTGCTTAACAGTTAACACAATTAACTTTACAGAATAGAATAGGAATACAGAGAGATCCGGAAGTATCCGTTTGCCTAGCTTTCAAATCGTGCTTTTCAGCGCGATCATTCATCGTAAATCACTAATTCTAAATTATTGTATTTCCATTCCATACTTATAGTACTCACTTACTTATTTACTTCCAAACCAAATAAATCCCTACCTAAATAACAGGCTTCTGATAAATACTACAATAACATAATTTTTTCGATTGCTTACGAAACGTACTTTTTAGCTCGACATCGTATCATTCATTCATAGATCATTAATTATTCTTTTAATTCATACTTACTCATTTTCTTCTTTATATATATAGCAGGCTTTTGATATATATATTATATTAACATAAAAAAAGAACTTCTTTATCCGAAAATTCAAGAAACTCTAAAAGAATGAGATATGCGCGTTCTCAAGAATCGACAGAGGAAAGAGCTCATCGGTTGAACTCTATGAGAGTTAATAATGTAACTGCACGAGCGCAGGAAAGTGCCTTAGAAAGAGAGCTGCGTTAACAGTAGAAAGGCAAAAGAAAGCTAGATCACGAGTATCTGAAACTTCTTCTCAACGAGAGCTAAGGCTTACAATTGATAGTGAACGACACGCTTTTGCCCGTGAGTTCATTCATTTTTCATTGCCGTGAGTTCATTTTTTTTACGTTTTCTAAGTGTCGCTTTAATGGTCTATACAGAATAAGTAAATGATTTTGACCTTTATTTCATTACTGCTAAAATTGAACACAAATCTATGTAGGTATAATATATTTTTACAGTAATGTATGCTATAAAAATATGCTGCAGAGCGTTTTCGACCTGAAGCAATGACACGCGCGATTCGACTTTCACGCGGGCGGAGCCGCGGGCAACGGCTAGTACCTAAGTAAAAATCTACGTTGATATTGATATGTGAAAAGTGTAGAGGGTAGAATTGATTAAAATAAATAAATTTTAATGAAGAATACTTGATTTTATCATGCATTTTCGAACTTACAATTACGAATATAGGTATGTCGGGTTTTCTGGGAGCGACAGCTGACCTGCCAACTCTAGAAAGGAAAGCTTGCGCCAGAGCCTTACATGGCGTTTAGTAGGTGTACTGACTACCAGTTGAGGTCAGGGCCGTAAACCCGTTGTATTTTTCAGTAGTTTATTGGATAAAGTTTCACTATTTGCATGAATAAATAAAAAAATCAAAAAATGATATTTAAAAATATTTGATAAATTGTTCATTTGTTCTGATAGTTAATAGCTTTGTTGGTAGATGGCGTGAATGACAATTTCGAATCTAAGTCTAGACATGGGCTTGTAGGTCAATTGGTCAGAGAATTATCTATGTAAGAGACAGGTCGGGAGTTTAAGTCCCGTCTAGATTTCTATTTCCAATTTTAAAACAATACTAATATTATTCAACAAATGTTTCTGATCAGTCAGCCGCGAAGACCAGTACCTACAGTGGTTTACGATGGATTACGAGTATCCATTTGGAGTATCCAGCTGCGGGAAACTAGTCGCAAACTTTTCGCGTCAGCGGATGCTTTGCGTAGGTTACGAAACTTCCTGCCGATTTCCACTAAGGTTGCGCTCGCACAATCGCTTCTTCTTCCTGTGCTCGATTACGCCGATGTCAGCTATCCCGACCTCACAGAGGAGCAACTAGAGAAACTTGAGCGACTTCAAAATTTCTGTATTCGATTCATATTTGGTCTTCGCAAGTATGATCACGTTTCAGACTTTCGTAAACAGCTTAAGTGGCTCCCAATTCGATTTCGCAGGAATGCTCATATTCTGACATTATTATATAATGTTCTATTTAATCCCACCACTCCCTCTTATCTCAAAAAACGCTTCCAGTTCTTACATGACACACATGCGAGATGCTTGAGGTCGTCCGAGAATTTGAGGCTGAGAATGCCAACGCATTCCACGGACTTTGTGGATAAATCTTTCACTGTCAAGGCTGTGCGCCTGTGGAATGCATTACCAGTAAATATCAGACAGGCTAAATCCCTAGATATCTTCAAAAATATGGTTAAAGACTACTACCTATCATCGTGTGCCATGTGATGCTTCACAAATTATAAATTAGTAACTCGTTGCCTTTATATATATATATATATATATATATATATATATATATCTACTCCCTATATTTATACTCTCTATCTTATATACGTATTGTATGTTATAACTGTCTGATGGTGAAGCTAGTGCTATATTATATTTATTTTGTGTACACTTGATTCTCATATAGGTAATGTTTGTTTATTGTATGTTAATATTTATTTTATGCTTCCTACTTCTCTTATAGTGTTGTACAATACTGCTTGTGCAAATTATCTTATATATTATTAATTGTATTATATTATCATAAACTACACCAGACCCAACAATATATTGTTATATCACGCTACTGTCCATCCCAAGGTTGCCTGGAAGAGATCGCTTCCAGCGATAAGGCCGCCCATTGTACATTAGAACAAACTGTAACTCTCACTACTTGTCCATGGTGTTTTCTTGTATTTATTTTATTGTTTTGTTTTTTTGGTGTACAATAAAGAGTTATCTATCTATCTATCTATCTACGATGTGGTTGGTTGCAGGTGTATTTAAATATGGCTAATTGGCTATAAGGACCAAAGGAGGCTGAAATGATTTCATACAATCTTGGGCCCAGGGTGTAAGAAGATGAAAGTGGTGCCAATTAATAGCTTATATATATTATCAACCTTTTACTGAATATTCTGCGGATTTTGTCAGTCTGAGAATAGAGATATAAGAGATTATGTAAAAGTGACGTTATGTTACAATCTTTAACCAACAGCTGATTCCTGAAGTGCAAAATGTGTTCTTTTGCACTAATAGTTATTATATTTACTAGAAAATGTTTGAAAAATCATATGAACTTCAAGCTATAGGTAGGTAAGGTAACAGGTGAAGAGATAGGGAAAGGATGTCTAAAATAAAATAAAACATCATTTTAATATAGTGTTTTATTCGCCTTCTGTTATAATTAAAATGTCGTCTAGAATATGAGCGCAACAGCCTATAGGTCGTTTCCCTACAATACAATTGCAGTACCAGTAATGAATTACTATAGCCTCCCTTCTTCTACGAGAGCCGTCGACTAAAATATTAATAAAATAAGTTTTATTAATCTTCAGCTACATTAAACAATACATAATTAACTGTTCTGTATTAGATAGATAGATACATAGATTACTCTTTATTGTACACCAAAAACAAAACAAAAAATAAATACAAGAAAACATATTAGGGTAATAAAACATTGTTTGATAAATAAATAATTCTTTGCCATAACTGTAAACAATCTCCATAGGCCTTCTAATTATATGTATTTTGCACCTCCCAGGATGGTAGCTGGTTAGATGAGGTTTTATTTATTCACAGACTGAGGTGCAAGCCATTGCCGAATCACTAACAGAATTGCTTCATCGTGTAAGGGAGGTCGACCCAGTGTATTGCAATGATCAGTGGATATATAATTCACACAGCGATCCATAGTTTCAATAATATCCAATCCACAAGCCGGCGGTAAAATCCAAAATTACAATTTCAAGTCAAATGTGTGAGCGATCTTCGGTGTCCAACGTAGCACAAGGTAGGCAGGGTCAGAATCCGTAAAATACAAAGCAGTGGTCGTAAAAAATCACAAATAATCGGGAAAGAAATCAAAACGTATTGGAAAACACGAAACGAGTGAGCAAATAGTGTTGTTGCGATAGCGATAGTCTATCGATAGTATCGTGATACTAACGTGACCTTGAGAATCAGTCATACTATCGATTGTCCTATCGAAAATATCGACCCTGGACGATACTATCGATACTATCGATAGTATCGATTGTTAATAATAAGTAATACTTTTGCTTTAGATTTTTATTTTTGATTGCTATCGATTGTCCTATCGAAAATATCGACCCTGGACGATACTATCGATAGTATCGATTGTTAATAATAAGTAATACTTTTGCTTTAGATCAATAGTAATTATCTCAATCAATTATCTCGATCAAAAAGAGTAATTTTTCAAGGTCAACTATCGATAGCTAAACTATCGCTATTGCAACAACACTATGAGCAAACAAAACGGCAACTGTCTAGTGTCAATTGTCAATGCTATTATTTTTCGATAGTATCATTACAGACACAAACGATAGTATCGATAGTATCAATACTATCGAAAGAAAGCGTGTCGATAGTATATACTATCGATACTATCGATAGTTTCGCCCTATCGACAGTCTAACATTTTACGATACTATTGCAGCATTTCGATATTTTCGATAGGCTTATTCGCGCTATCGACTATTTTTCAAGGTCAACTATCGATAGCTAAACTATCGCTATTGCAACAACACTATGAGCAAACAAAACGGCAACTGTCTAGTGTCAATTGTCAATGCTATTATTTTTCTTTTTAGCTGTCAGTAACAGCCAGTTACTGACAGTAACAGACTAAAAATATAAGAGAGATTTCAATCGATTTTTAATCGATAATCATTAATATTGGTTTTTCAGTAATTAATTGATATTTGGTTTAATAATATGACTGTAACTATATGCACTATATTGCATGTAAGTATATATACTGCATTTAATTACTTTGAGTTAATTATTTGCTGCAAATGTGTAATCGATTATCTCACGAAAACTATTTTCTCATATTTCTCCGCTTCCAGACAGAGAATTGAGGTGATTTCTCATATTCTAAGACACAAAAATATTACTAGTTTTTTAGATCATATTTCAACTTATTACATTTTGGGCCCACGGATTTCCATCTCCTTTCTCACGATATACATAGACCGACGATTACCTGAAACAAAGAAAACGATAAATTTTTTAGTGTAAATTTGTGCATATATAGATGATGATATGAACATCTAATGACAGTTCTTACAGGTAGTTGGAACCCTAAGCTGCAATTCATCGCCTATACTTGATAATTGAATCATTTTTTTGATAGAAAAATGAACGAAGGTCATTAAATGTTTACACTAACATAACCCAACACCCACACGGGTTTCAGTTTGGCTGAGAGAATTTACTTAGTTAAATAATAATTTATGTGAAAAGAAGGAAATAGGATCATTGGATCATATTTCCTTCTTTGATTTACTTGTTTATAAATATGATATTATTAGAATATTGTTGTAATATAAACTCAAAGAAAATAGGAGTAAACTTGTCTCAGTACTTTTTAAATTCTTCGCTAGATAAGAAAATCGTCTAACGTCAATCGTCAGCCCCATTCGTCAAGTTCAAATTGAGGTTGCACTCGGGGCGTCAGTCGCGCTTGTGAACCTTCTATTAACAAAATTCTAAATTCAAAAAACATCTATTCTGTATAGACTACTAAACGGAACTAACAAAAAGGCAAAATCAGAATATATTATAAGTTAGTAAGGACCAACGCGCCAGTTCGAAACGCGGCCTCAGCCTAAGAAGACTCCGGCAAGAAACTCAACAGGCTTTTCTTTTCTTATATATTTACAAACTTTAGTTGGTCTAGTTTAGCTAGTTTTTACTTAGTCTAGATACAACAATTTGTTTGAGTAGCAAGTTCAGAGAAGAGCTAATTTCCAGGCTTGTTTATCCAAATAATATTGGAAATTTTTGAATTTTGTTACTCCCCTAGTTTCTTTGCCAGTTTAACCTTGTTATTTTGGATCCACAACGAGAATAAAACCACAGTTTAATCTGTCGAAAAACGCTTGTTTATCATCCAAATAATCTTGGAAGTTATGAATTTTTGTTAAGTACTTCCAGTTTTTTGCCAGCTTAACCTTGATATTCTGGATCCACTACGAGAATAAAACCACAGTTTAATCTCTCGAAAAACGCTTGTTTATCATCTAAATAATCTTGGAAGTTTTAAAATTTCGTTGAGTACTCCCAGTTTCTTTGCCAGCTTAACCTTGATATTCTGGATCCACGATGAGATTAAAACCACAGTTTAACCTCTCGATAAACCTAGTTCTAAGTGGTTATATACCGCATGACCCGTAGTTCAACATTTAACTACAAATGCTCAATAAAGACGAGATTCCGCCATTTTAAATAGCTCGTCCCAGAATCCCGTTATCGGTTTAGCTCTTTAATCTGAACTGCTCGCCCATTTCTACATTCCTCAATTTCCTGTTATGAGTTGTTGATTACTGCAAATCGAAAGCATCGCAACAGTTTAATACTTTATCTAGTCACGCGGGAGCGTGTCAAGCCAAGTTCAAGAAACAGAACTGGCGAGCCGCACCGTGTGTAATTTTACACGAACCATTTGGAGCCACTTTTGACCCCCTCATAAACCGAAAACTATTTTTATAAACGTATCAAATTTTGCTCATATATTGAGACTTGCGAGATACATATAATAATAATAATAAAAGTGTTCTAAATTTCATAAGCTTATCTCAAACGGTTATTTAGATAAGTAAAATTACTTCTTAGAATAGATAACAGATAACACGTATTACGTTTTGTATTTAAATAACTTCACACTAGGATGTATTTTCGTCGCACTACTAGCCATAAACAATATTTTTCCCCTTCACACTACTGAACTATATCTAGTGTTATAGGTCTGATGAGGGCCTTCTTTTCGAAATTTTCCCGTGCGAATCGGGTCAGCTTTACAGTGAACTTTGATTTTCTAACCAAGGCTTTGTAATATCAACAAGAATTAACCCCTAAACAAATTAACCCTTTCAACACTCCCCAGATATTCATTGTCGTTTAATTTTTTTTTACACAAAGAATGAAAGAGGCATTCAAGCTTATTGTTTGGAAGTTCTAACAAAGAATTATCATCGCCTTTGTTAAACAGGGGTAGAAATTTTATTTTTTAAAGCAATTTTTTGCCCGGTAGCCTAGTGGTATGGGTAATGGACTGCTGAGACGAGGTCTCGGGTTCGATCCCAGGTTTTATCATGGCACACACCAATGACTTTTCGATGCTTTTTGAAGATATGTGTGTATTTATCGCAGGTTTATAAGTGCCCCAAAACATAAACCCTTCGGGGATACAGGCGTGAGTTTATGTTATGTTATGATTATTTTGCGAAGGATTTATTTTTTGAACTCATTATGGCCGTCAACCATCCTAAACACCAATTTACAGTTGTTAATATTTTCGTAAGATGTTTGCAAAGACCCACCGTGGAAAGAACATCATCTGTGGAACCGTAGATCAGTTCGTAGCGGTAATTCGGATTGGCGGCTTTGAAACTTGCCGACACACACCGTGGACATGGAAAGCAATTAATGGTAACGAGATACGTGGCTATCCGTGGTCGTCTTTGGTGAGTAATAAAATCTACAGTACCGTAAGAAGCCGCCTTAACATTTTAAAAAACCTAACTTATAACGTTATAATAAAGTTTTTAAATGGACATGTTTCAAAGTATTATTGAAGAGAGACGTTTGTTTTGCGACGTTAAATTTCGCAGGTCAAAGAGCAGCGGTTAAAGTCTAGTCGAAGTCGAATCACATTAATGTTTTCTCTTGAGAATGCGAGAAACTGTCAAATAAGTAGAACTGACATCATTCTGCAATTCAATTTTTTAAAACTAAACTAAAACCTTTTAGATACTGGTCTAGGAATTTGAACTGTAACTGAAATGAGAAACAATATTTCAAGGTAGGCCGAGTTAATTGGGATGAATGAGCGAAATGAGCGAGAGTTTCCGGTTTGATATGGTGGTCGATTTTGGTGGTGTTTGTATATTTAGATGGCGATTTCTGACCCAGTGTACACCAAACTGGGCACATCCACAGTCAACGGGTCTGCCTGGACTGTGGATAAATTTGTCAGGTGTTATATCTGGTGATTCCTGTTTTTGAAGTGAAAACTTCTTTAGGCGTCTTGTGCAGATTTCGTAGATATTTTTTTTACGATGAAAATATTTCGAATTCGCATTTTTACCTACGCATAAGCACGCTCCAATACTCGGATGACGCACAAGTGTAGGATGTAGCATTAAATTATATATGTATTGCCAGTGTAAAATCGTGAATTTGAAATTTTATTTGAGAAATAAAATTCTAAAAATTCACATGTCACGTGTGACACCTCTTTGAAAACTTTTTTAATCTCGTTAACCCTTTTTTTGTGAAGTAAATATTTCATACAGACACTGTTTTCATATAAGCCGGTATTGCGGCAGTACCAGATCTTTTTTACCGAACAACAAGTAGGTAGACTTTTTTCCTTTTTCCTTCTTCCTACAGTCCCGGGTCCTTTAAGCGGGGCGTGAAAAAGCATCTGATGAGGCCGTCAAGCTGAGCGCCACCATTGTAGCACTGAACGGGTTTGCAATGGTGACCCTCTTTCATGAGACTTTGCCTTCAGCTTAACATCAGGCGAGGTGAAGTCAAATTGACGTGCCATAGATAAAAAAAAAATCAGAAGCAGCCAAAATGTGAGTCCATTAGCGAGTCGGTTGCCATAATGAGAATTAGCCCTTATGCGCCTAACCCAATAAGAATACGCCTAATGTGAACTGATCCTTAAATAACATCTCTTGAACACCACTCACGAATTGCATCATACAGTTGGCTTGGCTGTTTTGAAGGGGAATAACCGTACGTTTTATATTTGTGCGTTCGTGATTTATTGGTTATTCTGTGAGGAGATTTTAGAGGGAGGGTGAGGGAGTTATGTTTGTCGAAGTGCTTTACTGTGTCATTGTCTCTTTGTATGAGACGTGATTCTGCGTATTGCTTTATGGGATGAGATTTTTGCGAAGTATTTTTGAAGTGAGATTAGTTGATGTTTTTTTTTATTTATGGCACGTCAATTTTTTTTTTTTTTTTATCTATGGCACGTCAATTTGACTTCACCTCGCCTGATGTTAAGCTGAAGGCAAAGTCCCATGAAAGAGGGTCACCATTGCAAACACGTTCAGTGCTACAATGGTGGCGCTCAGCTTGACGGCCTCATCAGATGCTTTTTCACGCCCCGCTTAAAGGACCCGGGACTGTAGGAAGAAGGAAACACGTGCGTCGGCAAGGAATTCCAGGAGTTAATGGTGCGGCAGAGAAAAGACTTTTTTTTATACTACTTAGGTGGCAGACAAGCACACGGCCCACCTGATGGAAGGCGGTCACCGTGGCCTATGGACGTTTGCAACACCAGAGGCGTCACACACGCGCTGCCTACCCTGTAGGAACCTTCTAATGCCCTTCTTGAAGAACCGCATATTGTAGTCGCCTGGGAAAACCACGGCAAGGACCTCATTCCACAGCTTGAGCGTGCGCGGGATGAAACTCCTTTCATACAGCACAGTGCGCACCGATTTCGGTCGTAGTGTGTGAGGATGAACTCCCTCTCTATGGCGAGCGGTACGATGATAGAAACTCATGATAGAGACTCACCGAAAAGCTTGGTTTTTGATGGAATTTTCTGTGTGCGATAGAGCAGAGAGCGGATATGTATACATATAATGTACGATTTCATGACGTGTGTTGAAATATCTATACTATTATTTAATTGTAAAAAGTTTTTGTTTGTCCGCGATGGACGCAAAAACTACTGAACGGATTTCGATGTGTTTTTTTTTGATTGAAGGAGTTTGGTCCTACTTAAAATCTTACGTTTGTTTGATTGCAATCGGATAAGTAGAACCAGAGTTATGATTAGTAATATAGAATTTAAGTTGCACAGATGGCTAGTATAATTATACAACTATATTATAAATTATATATTATAAATTATACAACTATATATATTATAAAATAAGTTTGTGACTACAAAAATGTCACAGAAAACGGTTTTATACTGTTTGGAATATTAAGCTGTTTCCTGTGATATGTTGTTGGATACTATTTCCAGAATTTAGACAGTACCGAAGATTTTAAACAAACTCAATCGGTAGCAAAACAATACCCTGTACGCGAAACAGCTGCAACTCCAAACTGTATTCCTCGATTTTGTTTAACATACGCTTTTGAATTTCGACTCTACGTAAGCGATATTAGGACGTATTTACGTCAACACTAGTCTAACTATCGATATTTTCAGTAACGTGTGAAATGTCACCATAGGTCTAGTAGGCATACATACATACATAAACTCACGCCTTTATAACCGAAGGGGTAGGCAGAGGTGCTAGCACCCACATTTCGACAGTTTATGTTTAGGTCCCAATGTAATAGGTGGCGACCCTATTGCCATTAACCGGGCACATATAAATGCGTTAAATACACTGCGATAAATACACACATACCTTCGAAAAGCATCGATAAGTCATTGGTGTGTGTCATGGTAAAACCTGGGATCGAACCCGAGACCTCGTCTCAGCAGTCCAATACCCATAACTGTACTGCTTACTATAATACATCTAAAAGAATCTGTTTACAATCATCACAAGTGATACCAGACCAGAGTGGTACACGCACTCTGTAGCTTTATGTAGGTATATTAAGTATATTACTATTTACTTTACTCAAAGGTCCCAGATCAAAAGTATAATTTGAAATGGCCACTGTGGAATGGGAGGTCTTATTGAAGGTATTGCGACTTACGTACCTAAAATAACAAGCCCCTTTCCTGTTCAAAACTGGTTCACTGTAGAAAGTTTTCGATTCAAATAATCACCAAACACACCCAACCAACACTCAATAAAAACAATTAGTAAGTACATCTCTATTAATTAGCCTCTCTTCGTTTTTACATAACCGTTATTTTTAGGGTCGTAGAGTTGAAAATTGGTTACCTTTGCGTATGTTTACTTAATGTTTACCATAGATGTAGGGTAAGATAGATTATAAACTGAAGAGCTGTAGGTACAGTCACCTGCAATAATATGTTTACGTTTTAGAACTTTTTCACATTAAACTTGTCGAAATTTACCGTTTCGTGTCATAATGTTGACTTGTCATTTAATATTGTGACAAGGTTCCAAAGTGTATACAAGAAAGAAAGAAAGAAAGAAAATATACTTTATTTTGCCTTTTACAGCACAAATAACATGAAAATTAGAAAAAAAAAACATAAAAAATATACAACAGACGTCGTGCACATCTGTGCTGCACAAGGAAAAAAGGAGCCAGTTCAGCGTAATGCCAGGCACAAGTACCTGGCGCTGGTTTTCAACTGGCTCGCTGGCTGGCTGGCTGGCTGGTTTACATACTATTGCAGGTGACTGTACATTCTCACGGTCTTCTTCTATCGATTCTACGGCATTTCCACTTCAAAATTCTGTATTCACAGAGCGCTGCCACTTGGAGTTCATAAGGTCCTCCGGTTTCCTGTACACATATGGACATGCAGCACTCTAGCCGGTGAACCATGGTCAGTGAAGCAACTCACACCAAAAGTTCGTGTTCGAAGTCTGTTTAGGGATTTCCACCTGATCCAGGGAAGGTCATGCACAGGCGGAAGATTCTCTAGCGGGACGAAAGGGGATGGAGGAGGGCTCCGCGCTCTCCAGTGATTTACTCTAGCCAGGGAGGGATCGCCATCTACGGGAGCGACGCACACCCAGAAACTGTAGCGGCTTTTCAGCCTTTTTGGCATGTGATGGTGGCCGTGTATGGGATGTCGATGATCCAGTTCCAGTTTGCCCTTTTCTATCGATGACGCCACTTCCCTGAATACACTGGGGGTTTTTGTACAATTATATTATTTAGTGCCAAAAAATTTAATAAAGAAATAAATAAATTGCGCCGAATGTTGCCTTGCTATTGACACGATTTCCCTATAATATTATTTCCGATAAACCTTCTCGACTAAGTGTTGTGAAATGAAATGTCTACCAAAGCCTACTCCATAATTTGATTTTTGGCTTTTACAAGAGTCAGCCCCGTCAATCAACAGATACCTACAACTACCTAACTTATACAAGTTTCAGCAAGTGGTAGGCCAGGAGGAGTAGTCGAGTTTTTGCAGTAGATATTATCACCAAATATCTTCCATGGCGTGTTGAAAAAATACAAGATCGTTTTACATACCACGTAACGCACATTCAATATCTAGTGTACACTACATCTATGGCGTTCACACTTGTTGAGAAACTATTGTTCTACTATAGTGTTTAGTTTGAGAACAACAAGAACTTTCTTGATTGTAAATCTATGACTATTGTTCTAAAGATTTACTATTCTAATTGTTATGTTTTAGTAGTCTAGGGACTAGTCATCTAGGGCTGCCCCCTGGGCTCTAGACAGAGTGATACTCTTTTGGCGAAAACATCAGTGGTATCGCTTAGTAAAATATGTAAATCTATTTGAAATAAACTAGGCAGGTACTGTTTATGGGTTTTTGAGTGTTTTTTCGTAAAAACATACTTATTTTTGTGTTTTTTTTTGGTTTGGGTGTTTCTTTTCCCCCAAACCCAAACCAATGCAATGTGCCTAATGTAGTTACTTTTTGTTATTTGTGGCACGTCAATTTGACTTCAGCTCGCCTGATGGTAAGCTGAAGACAAAGTCACTGGAAAGACATTCACCGTTAGAAACACGTAGGTACCTACAGTGTTACAAAGGTGACACTCAGCTTGAGGGCCCCTTCAGATGCTTTTTCACGCCCCGTTTAAAGGATCCGGGACTGTAGGAAGAAGGAAACATGTGAGCTGGTAAGGAATTCCAAGACTTAATGGTGCGGCAGAGGAAAGACTCACAGAACCGCTTGATTCTTGATGGAATATTCTGCACCGTATGCGGGTGACATCTAAGCTACAAATAACTACACTGACTACAAAAGTACATAGGTACATACATATACTTTTAGTTCATTCAAAAAGTGCTTAACGCTCCTAAATGATTGTACACGTGTCCCATGATTTTCCCCGAAATGTTCTACGAAAACTAACCAACATGTGTTAAGAAGTTTTCACTTCGAAAATGATGAGAAATTGATGTGTACTATTTTTTTTCCCAATAGGTTTAGGTATCTCAAAGTAAAAAGGTGGCAACCCTAAGTCAGACACAAAACAATCAACTGTGATGTTAATATTCTAATACTATTACTGAACCATATTTAGTAATAATCTATAATTGAGTCTGAAAGTCACCAAATAATCTATTTCTGAGTAATTTGCTGCGGTCAGATAAGGGCTTTGAAAACAAAGAAAAGTCGTAAGTTCCATGCACCTTTAATAATTTTATCTGTTTATTTTCATATGAAAGGCTTACAGCTGATGTATCGGATAAACTAGCTGCTCCCCGCTGCTGATAATATAACCTATGTTACTCAGAGTGAACGTAGCTATTCAATGGTGAAATATTTTTTGAAATCAGCCCCGTTGTTTTTGAGTTTATTCATTACAAACATACGCAAACACAAAAATACAAATTTTCCTATTATATAACATTAGTTTATGAATTATGATCAAAAATTATAGTTGGCGAATTTTTTTTTATACCTACAAAATACCTAATTAACATTTCATAATTTACACAATACCCATTAAACTCGTATGGGTTTAACTTGGATGTGATTGCGTGAAAGTATGCACATTCTTGATACAATAAAATACTTAGTACTTACAATTATACAAAATTCAATATGTGGATGTTAAATACACCTCTGCCTACCCCTGCGGACATGAGCATATGTATGTATGTAATATAAGTGTAGATTTCAGAATAAACATGTGAAAGCCAATTAAAAGTCCGTTTGGAAGCGGCAGGTGAAACTTCCTACACAATTAGAGATAATTCGTGGAGTTGTATGGAATTTTTTGGTGATTACATAGAATCTAACAAAACCACCTCTGTATATTTTCGATTCAATTAATGTAATTCTCTGCACCACCTTTGGTTGACTGGTAGAGAATGCCCGTGGCATTAAGTCCGCCTATGTACTTGTGCATAAAGATTGCTAAAAAAAATAGCATAGCACGGCTCCATATTTGGGAGGCTTCCTTTAAGTAACTCCTTATATAGGTGGTTCATGAAGACGACTAGCTGTTGCCTTCGTGCTGTGACGGTAGTAAACGCGACTCCTGAGGCGCAGGTTCGATTCCCAATCAGTGCAAATATTTGTATGCATGAATATGAATGTTTTCATTTGTCTGGGTGTTTCTATGTATAATATGTATGTATTTACAAAAAAAATGTATCTAAGTATGTTTATCGGCATTCTAGAACCTAGTTAGGTAAACTATGCTTACCGTGGGTTCAGGTGGCATTGTGTAGATAGATCCATAAAGAAAAGATACCATCCTTTTGTCATTCCAGACTATAATCTATCTGTACCAAATTTCAACAAACATCTAAATATCTTCACAAACTCTCACATTTATAGAATTTGTACGAACGGTTGTACAATTCTCCTAAACAAACTGTATAACATCATACGATTCTCTTAAACAAACTTTTGAATGTCGGGTAATCAAATTGCACTCTTGCAAAGCCGGGGTGCGTTTCTACACTAAAGCAGGTATTTACTGTCTATCATTAAAATCACTTTAAGTAACCTCTACAATGAATCACACAAGTCAACATGACGTTCACAATTTCGAAGGATGACGAGCAAAAAGCTACATATTTCTCTCTTTCCAACAAAAATCTACATATAAAAGAAATCACTCAAAAACCGATTTAGGGCAAACCATTATATCCAGAAAACACTATCAAAGCTATATCAAAGAATAACTGAATACCTACATATTCAAAATGGGCAATTTATACTCAGGCTGTGGTGCTATTGAAAGCGGGTATGAATAGCGGAGCGGACAGCGGGCGTGTTTTCAATAACTTGACTTACACAGAATGCCTTTCTTAGAATCTACTACAACTACAAAAGCAAGTTAGAACTACAATAGAACGTGGGTCGTGGATAGGGGGAGGAGGAACACAATACCTAATAAAAAAAATATGAGGAAAAACACATTTCATATAAAAAAAAGAAACAGGCGTGATTCTATGTATTTATGTATGTAATTCATATAAATTTCTTACATCCGAATCCGTGATGAAGAAAACATCAATAGATCAGATAATTCACCAAATGTTATTCTTAGACATTTGTAAGGACAATTGGTCGAAACACCAATTAGCAATAGAACTTTGGTCATGACAATACTGATCTAAAACCACTTCTAACACCAGAAATTTTCTTAACTGGAGGGGTTAAACAAAAGTGGGAGAATTCGAGAAGTAGCGAAAAGCAGACCTCGGCGCGCCGTGCTTAAGGCCCGACAGACAGCCAACTGCCATTTGATTGCCATTGGGGTGCTTACATGCGCTGTATGTTCACATAGTTTCTCCGCCAAGATTGACTATATTATCCATTTGCGGGCACACCAACATTGTATCAACCAGAGGACTTATAATGTTCGCCAAAGCCAAAATCGGTCGGAGATCATCATCAAATAAAATACTAGTAATTTCTGTAAGAAAGCACTACTTCGATGAAATATTTTCTTCTAGAATCGTGATCAGTTTCACAGCAGCATTTCCCGTGCAGGGCGTACAAATTGTAAGCCTGAGTTGCACGATCGTACTTTAACATTAACAGTACCTACAGTTAAAGTACCGATCAGCTACGCTCAAACGTCAAATTCTATCAAAAAGATAACTATAACAGAGCTACTAAATACACTGGTGCAACACATGTAGACAAACCGTTAGAATCAATGTTACTGTTAAATTTGACGGCAACCTTAACTTTAACAGGTAGTTGGAGCAACTAAGCTTTCGTGTTTGTTCTCCACGCTAACCGCCCACATTCTCGCTACCCGCTTACAATCGTACTGATGACATAGTGAAAGTTATATTCAGTATGAGATAAAGTGGCTCTGCCATTTATAGGTCTGTTTCAATAAGAATCGAATATTTTTGTAATAAAGCTTAGGTTTCATCTTACGAATGAATTATTGTATTGTGGCTGATAAGAAGAACCAGGAAATATAGAACCAATAGGAAGTGCCTTGGAATAAACACGTGCGTGCCAGAATACTGTGGATGATCAATATAATTCGCAACGAAATTGTGTAATAACTGATATTTACTTTCAGGTTTGTTCTCTGTTAAAGATTATGGACGTAGCCAGATGGACTGACGACTTAAGAAGAATGATAGATGCGAAAGATGATCGTAAGTAATAGCGCACATTGGGAGAGGTCTATATCCAGAAGTGGACTGCTATAGGCTAATTGATTAATTTAAAAAAAAATCATACCTCTTAGGTGGCAGACAAGCAAGCGGGCCCACCTAATGTAAAGTGGTTACCGTGGCCTATGGACGTTTGCAACACCAGGGGCGTTACAGTCGTGCTGCCGACCATATAGGGGGGGGGGGGGAGAAGATTAACAGAGTCTTTCTGTTGTCAGTGTAGAAGACAAAGAAGGGTTTCTTGGTCTTTTGTTGCACATAAATACAACCATTCAAAACAATTGTTTATTAGTACTGCAACGTATTTTAACGGTTGTATAGTGTGAGTTTGGCGACATCAGTTCTGCTACTAAATCTGTCGTGTCACATTTCTACTAGGTTTTTCTGTCCTATGTTATATTACAGTTCAGTTTTTTTATTTAGCTATTAAGGAACGGATCCCTAAAAATATATCTATCGTATCATATCTTTATCATCTCTGGGATGGCTCCAGACATTATGTGCTAGACGCTCTCGATAGAATCTTAAATAGTCCAGAGGTCACCAATTGTCGAGACTCTACAGCTACGTAGAGATGTAGCCTCATTGGCAGTCCTCTATCGGCTATATCATAGTGAGTGTTCTGATGAGCTCTTCCAACAGGTCCCACCCTCTCCCCTCCCTCCCTCCCTCCCTCTTCCTTCTTACACAGGACAACGCGCGCAGGACTTAGATCAGGCGTGGAGCAGTCAATTTTACGATCTAAGCATATCTAGTAGGTGCAGATTCCGAATAAACCTCTATTCTTATAACTTCATATATATCTTTCTTTGATATTCAAAAATATTCTTAACTTTGGAGGATATAAAAATATCTTATTGAAACAAATTTATTCACGTAAACATTTCCCTTTGAACCTCTTTCATAAAACCTTTCCAGGTCACACACAAAGTGAAAAGGCATTAAATAAAGTACTAGATTAACATAAGGGCGCCATTAAGAAAATTAACTTTTGAGGAGACAAAGATTAAGTGAGATCGCCTGTAGGTAACCGAAATCAATAAGTATTTTTTTATTCTTGCGAAACTTCGGAACGAAGTTGTGAGAATATTTTGAATACTTTAACCAAATGAACTGTTAGTACGAAGCTTGCATTATTACAAGGCTTGTTTCTCAACTTGCGAATAAAGTTAATTATGTTGAAACTTCTTCTTCTTGGTTGTAAGAAGATTGAATAAGCAAGGGTATTTAGTTTTTATTATTTTTAATTGAACGCAGTGAATTAGAATGAGGGAAATACTAACTGTATCCATCAGTGGAGAGAGATCCCTAAAATAATTCCTGCCGGCTTACTCTGTAAAGGAAAACCATGCTAGAATTCCTTACAAAATTGTTATGGTTGTAAAATATGAGTCAGGTTTTTTGCCACCAATTTCCTTTTTTAATATTGTCTCCCTTAGGCTCAATTTACACCTCGGCGGAATGGAAGCGAACGAAATTATAAGTACAAAGCATAATGAACTTTATGTCAAGTGCATAATATACAGACTTATACTAGTCAAAAAAGAATCAAACTATTCTTATGTCGTTACTACCCGTCGCATCAGTGATATTCTTCCCCCTCGGAATCAAACGTCCACTTTTTCCAAGTAACTGAAATTTTTCCGCGAGCCAACTGCTATCTGACCTCCACAACTCATTGACGCCATACAAGTTCTCTTGTTATATTTTTCATTTTAGTGCGAAAAATTTAACCTCCGCTGGAGCCGATTGGGGATGTTACGACGGACTCGATCCGACTAAAACGCACGCCGTCTTTGGATCTGTAGTTGCTAGAGGTTACATAGTAACTAACATATCCCCCGCACTCCAGCAGACCTGGGGCCATCTCTGTGGATAAGACCCCCTTCGGATTTAGGCGACACGTCAACCTCCCCCTCCTCCCCCACCCTGTAGTTATACCTAGAACAGAGTATTTTTTGCATTCATTGGTATCTTATTAATGAAGGTATAATGTATTCTTGATTAGAAGTCCCTACACGCTAACTGTTGAACGGTACTATGCGAAATGGGACCAAGAAACTATTTCTCTCAAAGCTTACAATATTCACGGCTTTCTGCACATACAAATTGAAATCTAAAACTAATGTACTTACCCTCGCTTTGACTTCATTGAAAGCGATTATTTGATTATTTGATTGTTAAATTTAATCTGTGTAATAATTCTTGTCTTTTGTGTATTGTAATGAGCAAGTTCTTAAAATTTATTCTCAATTTTGGGTAATGTTATTGAAGATCTTGCCAGGCCCTATGGCGTAGCGGTAGTAAACGCGACTGCTATTCAGGAGACGCGGATTTCATCTTTCGGGTTTGATTCAGTACAATTATTTGTATGCATGAATTTGCATTGGTCTGGTTGTTGCGAATAACAAAAGAAAAACACAACGAAGTTAGTTTTACACAGGTATCTGTCTCTCTCTCTCTCTCTCTCTCTCTGCCTCCTCCGACATAATCACCTCCACCGACTTTGGTGTGGACGGTATCCGTGGGGATTTTGCGCATGGAAAAAAATGTTGAAGTTGGACCTTGATAGGATTTCTTCTGATGCTTTTATTAATGATGATCAATAATAGTTTATAATCTTAGAAATAGTATTGGCGATCCGCACGAAAATGAACGCAGATTAAGTACACGCAGACGCAGTCACGGGCACAGCTAGTTGCAAACTTGGATAATCTCAAGTTAACTTCCCAGCTACAATCACGGAGTGAAGTACCTCCCTATATCTGGGGGCTAGATGAGGATACTATAGTTCCCATATTAGGGCAAAGGGGTCGTCTTAAAGAGATCCGGGTCTGCCGGGGTACGAAAGATATGTCTTGTATTACCTCACCTCCGGTAATCAAAGACCCATAGAGTCCGACATAATCACATAATAATCCGATATATACACTTCGTTGAAGGCGACATCAGTGCGCCTTTTGCGCACAAAAAAAAACAAAATTGAGTATATAAAAAGCATTAATTTCAGGAGCATAATTGCAAAAAATAAAAAAAGTTATCGCCCGATGAAATTTCTTTTTCGATGTGATGAAAACTGTGCACTAATAGGAACAATTTGCGATGCTCCCGGTTATAGAATCATTGTCACCGTGCCAACAATCGATTACTAAGTTTGTTGAGCGATGTTCGTATAATTGAACTTACACAATTACAGTTGTTGGCTAGTTGGAACGGCTTGACAATTTCTGTGTTCAACGGGACAAGGGACATGACAGGCATAACTTTCTCATCTCTGATGTATACAATTAGTCGCGTATTTGTTAAAGAATTGTACATGTGATCTAAGTGTTTTTTTTTTAAAGTTAACCGCTTCAGCTAAGCTAATTATTTGTGTCAGGAGTTAATTCACGTCAGTAGTTTAATAGCCGAGAACCCTCCATTGTAACGTTTACCCCTGGTTTTAGTTAGTTTTGGAAAGTATTCAAAAAGTCGACTATAATACAAAACGGTATTAACAAAACAATGGAATTATTTCCTATAGAAACCAGACTGGAATTTGCGAAGATATTTTTGTAGTAATTCGACAATTCAGCGCTGAGTGGTGAACCTTGGAATGAGAGAACAAACAATTAGAATATTTGTTCCCACCATTATAAGACGCATTTAAAAGGACTCCTGAAATATAGAGCCTTTTAATTTATCTGGTGCTTGTAATTAAAACAGAGAATAAGAATAATTGAATGTTTTTCTTCGAGTAGCTTTGAATTCTCAGGGATATTGCATTTTTCTTTACATTTTATGAGGTTTAAAAGTTATGAATTTCATTTATTCGACGCTGTTTTTCTGTTGTTTGAACGGGAAACGAAAGCTACTAAAATATAAAAAATGTCCTTCAGTTTTTTATTGAAAGACTTTATTCGGCTTTAAAAATTACGATCACAATTGAATGAAAAACGCAACTTTGCGATAGGTGCGATTGAAGTTAAGCGCAATTCTCAAATAGCGTGGGTGCGGGTTGGACGCTGGTCGTTTTCTTAATATAGTAATTTTTTTCCTTTATTCTGTAATTCGAAGGATGTCAAAGTGACGTGCACTATGTGTGAAATGCGTTTTAACGACCACCAAGCCGTTTTGGTATGCGGAGTGGAGCTTACCTTAGAGACACATCTTTCTTTCTAGCACAAGAATATGTCTATCACGGTAAATCTCCTGATGACGTCCTTGGTGTTGCAAACGTCCATAGGCCAAGGTGACCGCTTTCTATTAGGTGGGCCGTGTGCTTGTCTGCCACATAAGTGGTATAAAAAATCCTCCGGTAAACAAAATTATTCACGAGTTTCAACATTAGTTACAATTATTGATATTTTTATTGCATAAAGACATCCATTGTAGTACAACCAGTACTACCAACATTTCAAATGAGCATTGCTCACGCAAAGCGCACATTCGATACGACAAAATGCCTTAGCTTGACTTATTTAAAGAATGTTGTATTTTTAACTTATTACCTAATAAAATAATGATGTATTTTGTACCAAAAATTCCATTTAGGTACATTCTTTCGACAGGAATGTCCAATAATCGTGTTTGGCGAATGACAATATACCTTGGCGATATAAACTTTTTTTAATATTGGTCACGTCAATGTGTTTAACATATCCTGATGGTAGGATCAGGAAATAGGGGTAAAATATTTAAAATGATCCAAAACGTCATATTTGAGCCGACCCTGACTACAGATATATCACAGCAAATTCAACTGACAATAGAAATGGACCGTAAAATATAGGCAATAAAATTGAAATTCAAATGATAACCGAACCGCTGGTTTTGTGCCTACGATAGTCTACATTGAAATTTCAATCTTATGGCCACAATCATAAGGCCTATTCCTTTTCGACAAATTATATTCTTGGTCGTGCTGCGCCATCAGTACCGGTCTTTAATAAGGCTTTTATACATCACATTTTAAGTATTTATATTTTTTTATCGCCACGTTATCTTGTTATTCGCTAAACACGAATATTGAACATTCTTAGTGAAAGTATGAAAAAGGAATTTCAGAACAAAAAAGCTTCATTGTTTTGTTTAGGTTTCACCCTTTTAAAATATGAATAGGGCGACAGAATTGTTTTTGTGGTTCTTCAAGCAAGACGCAATTGATTAAAAACTTGAATTGTATTGTTAGTACCAGTTTTCACGACCCGCGGCTTTACAGACTCGTGCGGGATTTCGCGTACCATATACTGTGTAAAATAATAATATATACTGCGGACATGTTGTGTATCATAGAAAATGCCTCATTATCTGCGTCCGCGTCCATATAACCTCACACTGTGGAAACCCAGCGTAATAACTAACCTAAAATTATCTATGATACACCAAACTGCCCGGATACTTTTATCTCCAAATACTTCTCTCCATTCCATGGTTGCCTGAAAGAGATTGCCACAGAGCGAAAAGGTCGTCCATTGTTATGTACTCAATAATTGGTTTTTCCATGTCATGATGTAATTCCTTGGTGTACCATAAATACATATACTCGTATTATTATTATCACACACTATTATCAGTAACATTTTCAAGAGTAAAGCCTGTGGAAAAGAATACTTACCTCGATGTAGTTTCTCATGCACATAACCTATTGATAAGTCAGCAGGAATCATATTATAAGGACCCTTCGTCGATGTCATACATACTAGTCTAAAATTTAGCTTACCTGTATCGAGTTATGTCGGTACGATTACATAATAGCATCCCCAGTATTACCTAAAACAAATAAAACAACTTTATTCATAAACCAAACACTAATTTGTAAATCACTTTTAGGGCTTCTTCCGTCGTAAATCATAGAAATACATGGGCCCGAACAGAACAAAGGCATGCGATCACAAAATCGTTGTTTATCACGACAATGGATGGTAAATGACAACTAAATCTTAATCAATATTGACGTGAATTACCTTTAGTTGACCTCTGAATGGATAATGTCTGCAATATTTTTGGTTATGAAGTAATATTATATATTTCTAATATATTTATATATATATTTCTACCGAAAACGGTGCGCACTGTGCGATATGAAAGGAGTTTCATCCCGCGCACGCTCAAGCTGTGGAATGAACTCTCTGCCGTGGTTTTCCCAAGCGACTACAATATGGGGTTCTTCAAGAAGGGTTTTGGAAAATTTCTACAGGGTAGGCAGCACGTGACACCTCTGGTGTTGTTAACGTCCATAGGCCACGGTGACCGCTTCCCTTCAGGTGTGCTTGTCTGCCATCTAAGTGTTATAAAAAAAATATAAATAATAATATTGCTATTGAAACTTTAGCGTATCATCTCTCAATGGGTAAGTATGTATGGCAGTTGTTCTGTTCAGTGTTTAGGCAGATACGGTCCTTTTCACAATGACCTCTACCAACTTTTGTGAAAGTGGTATCCGTAAAAATTTTGCACACGAAAAAAAAGTAGCACTACTATCTAATATGTGACTCTGATTAACCTACAAATCGGTATACGGAAGTTATTTGGTGCCCACAAGAAGATGGGGCGTGAAAGTGAAATAACTATTGGATTGTTATGCAAAAGGGACCAGTATTTCAAACCATGGGAATCTGCTACCCAGCCATAACTCATCATCTCCCTGCCCTTGCCCCAATTAAATGGGGTAGGTACAACATGTAATTCTTCTTCTTCCACACATACCTGTCAGATGTCATTTCCTCAGTCAGTTATACAATTTTTAGCTATGCCGTCCATAATACCCACAATTTCTAACTTTCCCGTTCATATATACAATTTCTAAACCTGTCACATTATACAAGGGTCAAATGGTTCGGAAACATTAAAACCTTCAACAAGAACACAAAACAGTCACCACTCAAAGTAAATTCAGTCCCAGCAGTCATAAAAAGGTCTATTAAGCAAAAATGGAGCAATCGCTAGCCAATCGGACTCAGAAATTAATTAGTGTACCCTTGTAAATTAAATGTCTATCAGTACCCGTGTCAAACACTTAAGGCTATCGTTCCATTGAATAAGAGTAGCGGACTATCCCATTAAAAATATCGGCCTGTGTGTATGTCGAATTAAGCCTGTGCGTACGTAATTTCTAAAGCAATTACCATTAAAAAAGAAACAAGTTAAATAGACATTGAGTACGTTTTATTTTCTAAGTTTTTTTCATTTACCATTTAAACAATCATGTACCACAAAAAGATACACAAACATTTTACAAAACCTATGAGGTTTGTAAATAATGCCTGAGGTGCCTAATAATGATATATAAGTGAATTTATGAAATGAGACTTTAGTCTGTTCTGCCAATATGAGTTTTGAATATACCGTTTTGGAATTTGGAATACGCCGTTCTCATTCGGGCCAGTACTTATGTAGTACAAAATGTTATTTGAATTGTGCTGAAACAAAAACTACGAATAAATGAGCACATTTATTTGTTTTCGACAGGACATGTTGCTTTTGCATAAAAAGTCAAATTCAGAACCTTCTCCTTTTTGCAGTCGGTTTAATATAAATAATTTAGCTCAGTTCAATTTACATTTATAGGGGTTTGCCAGGAAAATGTACTCAAATAAAAAAACAGCTCTCAAAGACCTCGTCTATTGACATCTCGCTTGATATATTGGCACAATATGCGCTCGTTCATTTCTTAAGAGATGGGCTGATGTGTGTAAGATATACGCCGATAATTTTGCTAATTAGCCCTTACTTTCTCCTGAACCTGTGATGTTGTTGAGTAATTGTCTACAGAAACTATATCCGTGGATCTTGATATCAAATATGTCGTGGGATTCGAATACGCATACACGCGAACAAATAGGCACGAATGCCAAATGTATATTTCTGAGTTCAAAATCGTTGATAAACTTAACCCAAGTATATTTTCATGATCTTCTATATCACAGACAAACATTATCATATAATACATTTTCTTATAGTTGAAAGTTACGACTAGAGCCTTTTTTATACCACTTAAATGGCAAATATGCACACAGCCCACCCAATGGAAAGTGGTTTCTGAGGCTTATAGACGTGTGCCCAAGTGCGTCATACTCATGCTGCTGACGTCAGAACCTTCTTCAGTTGCTTCTATATATTTAGTTGCTTGGAAAAGCATACAACCATCTGAAAAGAATTACAGAAAAATATTTTCCACACGCAAAAATAGAAAATAAAGTGATCAAAAGTAATGTCAAAAATAGACACATTTGATGCCGGTGACGAAGGTTTTGTAGTCGTTTCATATTTCAGTACAAGTATTGTAACAAACCCAAAATATATTTGGAAATGCGTCCCGATGGTAAAATTTATTTCGGGCACGTCAATTTTGACTTCACCCCGCCTGATGATAAGCTGAAGGCAAAATCTCAGGAAAGAGCGTTCTAATTACAAACGTGTACAATGTTACAATAGTGGCGCTCAGCTTGACGGCATGAATTTTCACGCCCCGCTTAAAGGACCCGGGACTGTAGGAAGAAGGAACACCGTAAAAGTCTTATTATTCGACGACTAGTAAAATAAATACATACAGACCAGTGATGTGTGGAATTGATACGAAAATCAAAAAATCTGGCGCAATATTGCACATACGAAATTACATCTCCTCGGGTAAGAAGTATTTTTACTTGCTTTGAGGGGTGAGGTTTGATATTCCTTTCTATGACAATTAGTGATATTTTGCCATCGCTATCGTTGGGATCGTTAAACTGCGAGTAAATGGTGGGTTCCATCCATCTCTCAATATATTTCTTTTATCAATTATTATCACGCACAATGGCCCACACAAGAGGCTAAGTGCGGAAAACCCCAGTACAAACAAACAAACATATTTCTTTTAATAGATTTCCGCCATGTAACGCCTACTTCCATATCTTATAGTACGAGTATAAAGAACTTCATCAGACCTAAAAACTTCTATTCATCATCAAAAAAAAAAAAAAAAAAAAAAAATTTATATTGGAGAAATAAAAAAATGCGTCAAAAAGTACATAACCAAGAAAAATAGGTGAGAATAGAGAAAATAGGAACACATCATTCACGGGTTCAGTTCAATCGGTCTTGATGCGGGTCGTTCATTCATTCCTACGAGAACATTAATTGGATAGGTCGTTCAAACCTAATCGATTATCTCTTTGTTCTTAATGAAATCGGCATCTATTTTTTATACAGCATCATATCATTCTCTGAACCTTTCCCCAACTCAGTTCGGCTTTCCAGTCTAACTGTGATGCGGCTGAACTTCGATATTTTCCGTGAAGCTACTGCCACTGCCATCTGACCTCCACAATCAATGGTCCAATGACCAATGTCGATACCGAATATTGTTACTAGTTCAAATCCCGTCTTGGATGTTCACTTTTTCCTGTATAATTCTAAAACATATTTTTATTGCTTACAGTACCTACCTACCTACGTGTTACACGATATTTAGGCATTACCAATAAAATCGCGCTAAAATCTATATCGTAGCCTTTTGTCGTCACTCAGCTGTCAGATGTCAACAACATTTTGGGCAATTTGGTATAGCATGTAATGAAATGAAAAGGAATTTCATTTCATTGCTGAGTGTTTGAGATTAAAGTAAAATATAATCTACATACATACATGTATATGCTCAAGCCCGTAATCCCCGAGAGGGTAGGCATAGGTGTATTAAGCACTATGATTTTCGGTCCCACATAATAGGGGACGAGCCTATTACCGCCAATCGGGCACTTTGAAAAGAAAATTGGTATGCCGTAAATAAATTACTAACCGAAAATGTAGCAGCTAAATAAATTTGGAAAAAAAAATTGACCCGATTCCTTGCTATGCGGTGTAAATCACCAGGAAATTAATTACGTACTTAGCCGCACAAGCACTACCAATTAACGTCTTGGAGAATATCAGACGAAAATATAATGTATAATTTAGTTACTTAGTTTTTTTGTTCGAAAGGTTTTAGCCACCGTATCTAACGTGAGATCGACCCCAATTGACCTGCCCCTTTAGTACCAGCTGGGTCATTCACTCCTTACTCATTCATTTGACGTGTTTAAACTAAATAAATGCAATATTTTAATTACTTATCTCTTCGTTTATGTGTTTGGGTGTATTAATTACATTCTATATAAACTCATAAACTCACTCATTTATCCCCGTAGCGGTAGGCAGAGGTGCTAGCACCCACATTTCGACAGTTTATGTTTTAGGTCCCTATATGGTCGCGAGCCTATTGCCATTAACCGGGCACTTATAAACCTGCGATAAATACGCACATAACTTCGAAAAGCATCGCAAAGTTATTGGTGTGTGCCATGATAAACTTGGGATAGAACCCGAGACCTCGTCTCAGCAGTTCATTGCCCATACCACTAAACTACCGCGGTATTTTTGTTTGGGTGTATTAATTATTATATTATAAAAACCATAAATAGTTGTTTGCAGTAACTAATCGCAACAGTCATTAGAGGGCTGGTTTAACTCGCGATTATGTATGTCACGGAAGTTGGAATGAGCGCCATTCAGACATAGGGATTACACGCCCAGTTGCGTGACCCAATACCATTGTAGAACTAAGTGTTACAGGGTTACAATACTTACAAAAGACCTGTTAGATAGCGATAGACGACCTCCGTAGCGAGGCGGTAGTGCACGCGACTGATACGCAGGAGGCGCGGGTTCTATTCCCGCTCAGTGCAAATATTTGTGTGCATGAATATGAATATCTGCATTGGTTTCGGTGTTTCTATGTATAATATGTATGTATTTACAAAAAAAATATATCTAATAGTATGTTTGTATGGGTCTAGGTGGCGTTGTGTAGATAGTCCTAGATTATTGATTTATTATTTATCGATAGGTAGATAGATAACTATTCTACACAATAAGACAAATTTTTTTAAGTTGGACAAATATTAGAATGTATAATAGGCGACTTTATTGGCAACGATGATATCTTCAATTCAAGGGCAGTTCTTAGGGGAAGGGGATCATCTCAAAAGAGATGTTCCCAGGTCTATCAGGGTGCGAGAGATATAGTCATAATCTCACCTACGGTATTCAAAGGCCTATAGACTGGTTGCGTTTTAGTTGGTTTGAGTCCGACATAATCACCTCCAACGATTTTGGCGGAGGTGGTATCTGTGGGGATTTTATGAACAATAAAAAAAATACTGTTTAAATAAATCTGTCGCGAAAATAAAAAAAATAAATTTGTGGGTGTAGTATTGATATACTACCACCCACAAATTTATCAGAAAAGGTCTAAATTATTCTAATTTAGAGTATTCAACACACCGCTTGAGAATGACATGTTTAGAATTTCAATTTGTATTTAAATTTTATAACGTGGGCGCTTACCACACTGTTTGTGATCTGTAGCACTAGCATGAACTTCTATCGAATTTGTAATGTAAAGGTTTCGAGAGAACGGAGCATTGTGATTGGCAGTCTGCCTCTTGTGAACCTGTGTGCGTGTGTAGCCCGCCATCGCAATGCTCTGTTCTGTCGCTACCTTAACATTACGAATTCGATAGTATTTCGTGCTAAGACTACTAAGTAATCTACCAAAAGTACTAATGACCCTATAATATTATCTTACCAGGTTAGATATAATGCTATAGGGTCAACATGTGACTAATCGAAATAGCTTCCGTTTTACGTGCTCAGAATAATATGAAGCTTTTTTCTGTAGTTTGCCGCGTTACAGTGAATAAAAGCACCTGTTGAACGCCTTATCATTAGCTTTAATTAATAAAATGAGGTTTATCATTGATAATGTGGAAATAAAATGAGGGTTCATTATCAGTTGAAAGATGAAAATAATTAATTATTTTAAACTCCACAGTTAACAGATTCACAGACTATATCTTTTCGATAATACTGGGGTATTATAACATCGGTAGCTTAGTGGTTAAGGAGTCAGCCTTACGATTGACAGGTCTCGAGTTCGAATCCTGGCCATTACTCTACCGAAATGAATCTACTTCTAACACAAGTCATTGAATTTAACTGAGAGATTAAAGGGAATATTAGTGTTATAAGATGCTACAGTTCAGTTGCTATTTTTAAAAAAATGTAATGTAAGAAGACAGTTCATTGCAATTAAATAATATTGATAATAACTGGTGAAGTGCTAGACCTTTTATTTTAATTTCTGTAATGTTTATTCACTGAAATGGTAATCACGTGAACCGTACACAATCTCCGGTAGCTTTACCGGTATAATAAATTAAATTAATTTGTTAGTTGTGTTCTGATAGTATAAAACAACTTAAAACTGTAGGCGATTCGTTACTCACCGCCGAAACCGACGACTTAACGTGCTCCGAGACACGACCAGACCAGTGCAAATAGCCATGTTCATACATGAAAATATTTGCACAGAGCGGGATTCGAACCCGCGCCACTGCGTAGCAGTCGTATTAACTACCGCCACGCCACAGGTGCTATCAGTAAATATCAATAACCAAATAAATCAATATACGATAAATAGAATCAAACACAACATTAAATTATGACTAGATATTAATACTAAACACGTTTTCAATTAATGCATATCTATCTATGCATCGATAAATCGCAGATTTCTTACATGCGCAATTTATTAAAAGTAGCTAGTATTTGACATTAAACATCCATTTATCTCAGTGGGATTGCTTAATTAAGATAATTTAGGTCATGGTAGATAGGTATAACAGCATCTTGATCAGGTAAGAGACCTGTTCGGTAGGTACCTATGTATGTGTGGGTATTCATTCTCGTTAACTAAAGGGGTAGGCAGAAGTGTGTTCACTTCTGTTTTTGTCCTACCTCCGTTACTCATATATTATATGGGTTCTTCGAGTGGGACGTGTAAAAATAACTGTGATTTTCTGATGATTTATTATTTTATTGATATTGACAAAATATCCATAAAATAGGAATTAACGAGATAAATAGTAGTAAATTAGATGTTTGGAACTTTGCCAACCCTACCACTTTCAGTGAAAGCCCAGGTTAGACAAATAGAGTTGTTTAGCTAAGGCTTTCGGTGGGGAGAAACTTCTTCCCTAGTAGGGTGACTCTGTGACCCTAATTTCAAAAGGATAATCCATCCCGTAATGGAGATCTTTTATGAACTGACATTTACGAGTTAGGCATAATATCCCGAGTGTCCTTAGTAGGCGTGTTCAAGGGGTTAGCCGGTACAGGAATTACAGCAGTGAGCGTATAGAAAAGAGTAGTTTTGAAAAAGAAAGCATAACAAAAGTCCAGTGTGAATTTAAAGATTCAAGATGCAGCATAAGAAAATAGCAATCAATTTAAATAAATAAAATGGTAATTTTGTTTTGCTTCCTAGATGTAAAAATAATAAAGTAGCTCAACTGAATTAGAGGCTTGGTAGACATATCTAGATATGTGGACTAAACGTCTAATTTACATTAATTTATAATTTTGAAAGAAATTCAGTGACATTTTATGGTTGGCAAACCTTTAGGTAGATTGAATGCTTCACCAATTAATAATACAAAGCCGCCTGTTGATACAGTTATCAAATGTACATGTAAAAGCAACCCACTTGCTATAAAACCAAACACATAAAACTACAAATGTCCCAAAAACCCAAAACATATGGGCACCCGACATTCAAGAACTACTTAACCCGGCGCGTAACTTTTTATGGCACGTCCCCGAATAATGGTAAGTGGACACCATAGCTTACGGGTTAGAGAGGTTTCATTCAAGTAAAAATAGGACAACTGACATGCGGAGAAGTGAAATTATAGGGTTTTATGAAGTAATGGCATAGGGTATATCGTCAATTTGGTGACGTCATAAGTGTAGTATCTAGTTTATTGTGTTTAAATAGCCTAAGGGACGAATATGTGGGTAGGTAGATAAAATATTTTAATATATTATTCCTTCAACCCACATGATATTCAAATTAGAATATAAGATAAACAATTCAGATACAATGTTGAGTATCGTGTAATAATTTTATGTAAATTACTGATCAGGAAATGTCCTATTTATTAATTAAAGGATGGCTGTATGAAATGAATGTTGATTTAACTTGGAGCAAAGTTATAATTTACTTCAATTTTGTATGATAACATAGCGTCTTCCTAACTTGAAAAAGACAAAAGTAATTTGTTAAGAAATATATTGAGGAAGGGGCGGGAACTTCCCACCCACCCACAGTTTAACAATCCCAACGATAACAATAGCAAAATATCACTAATTGTCATAGAAATACCAAAACGAAATATTTTAATTTAAAAGATTTCCGCCATGTAATGCCTACTTCAATATTTTATCTTAGTTTATTAAGGCCGCAGTAACCTAGTGGAATGGGTAATGGACTGCTGAGACTAGGTCTCGGGTTCGATCCCAGCTATTACTATGGCACTTAAAGCATAACAGTAAAATTTAAAATTCAATGATATTTTTGTAAACTGAGTGGCTTCACAATAGTGAACAATTAGTAGAATCGGAATCTTAGTCGTTAGATTTTGTATCTAGACAGCACGGTCAGAAAAAAAAATTACAAATATTTTTTTCAGAAGTTAACATCGGTTTTTTTGTAAGAAAACTTATCCTGTACTTACAAAGAAACTTATGTTAATCAACTTTGTAATGTCAACCTGTTGCCGCCATAGTAGTCCACAGGTTAAGCAATAAATGTAATTGGTTTCTCGCCTCCCTTGCTACCCTTAAGTACCCTTAAGTTTTTACTTAACCGCGGTGAAGTCAAAAGTTGAGTTTAACCAGTGTTACCAGCCCAGCACCCATTAATGGTAACCATACTAATTCAATTATAATTGAACGTGTATGTTATAATTCTTCTTTGTGTAAAAAAGCTCACTATAATGACACGCTTACTCCGCCTACCTCACATTACCAGTTGCACTTTGTTTTCTGTTGTTTTGAACAAACAAGCAAAAATCCTCTCACCCAAAACGATATTACCTAAATATTTGCACACCTTGAAGAGGTTCTAATGTAATACAGTGGACCTATACATTTAATGAAAATGTATCTTTTACGAGCTTTCTGTAACCTGTGTTATGCAAATAAATTATTCAATTTAATTTGTTTTGATTTGACTTGATTTGATTTGATTTGAATTGATTTGGTTTGAATTGATTTTATTTGATTTGAATTAATTTGATTTGAATTAATTTGATTTGAAACGCATCTAACGCCTCCGTTCCGTCGTGGATAAAAATACCATCATTCACGCATGTCATTACCTAGTTATTAACGAAAACGGTAAGCATACATAACGTAAACACATTATAAGAAAAATAAAACACAAACATCAAAAGTTAATTTGTAACATTACAGCATAAACGTTTCACGATACCATCAAACACTTTAAGCTCATAAAGTTAAAAGCCTGTCTTTTATAACAGTAGTCTTATCAAGGAAAAGGAATAACAAAATCGCCATCAGCTTATGACATACATCAACGGCACTCTACAATTGAGGGTAATTGTGAAAATTAAATTATTGTGACATAAGTAATTTTGTGCGCTATCACGATCATTGGTCAGGTCAGTCACCAAATCTACGTGTTTTTTAGGATTTTGTACCTCAATAACAAAAAAGAGTAAAGACTAAAACCCAACTACGACTTCCTTTGGCTTTGCCGTAGTCGGGTAAAAACACGCAAGCCTTAGATATTTTCGAATTTGTTTTTTGTTTCTTCACACTACCAGTTGCACTTTGTTTTCCGTTATTTTAACGACCAATTAACTACGAAACAATCAAGTTAGTACGTCATTAACAAATCGTTTAATTAAAAGTAGAATCTAATCTATATCGATTACGAGTCGAGTTACAAATGAAGTGTTACAAAGTGCACGATTGCCACTAGTTGAGTTTGAGAGCAATAAAAGCACTAATTGAGACATTAACGATTGGCGGCGAAAGCAATCTTATCTAGAGCAATATTATAGCTGTATTGAATACTGTATTTATCTGTTGTACTCAAATACTTCGAATACTATGCAAATAATTGTGTGCATGAATATAAATATTTGCATTGGTCTGGGTGTTTCTATGTATAATATGTACGTATTTACCAAAAAAAAGTATCTAAGTATGTTCATCCGCATTCTAGAACCCATAACACAAGCTAGTTAAACTATGCTTACCATGGGTCTAGGTGGCTTTGTGTAGATTGTCCTAGAATATTTATTTATTATATACTATTGCAGGGACACGCTACAACTTATCTGCATTGATTAAGTCGATATGAATAATACATGACTGTATGTAAAAAATGAGCTATAAATTTTGACTTTATGCACTGGGCTTGACTCAATGCGAAGGCTGAGGATCGTCGACAATACCATACTCATAGACTCATAGGTAGTGTGGAACCGTTCAGCTTCGAAGCTCGAAGAGTCGAGCTATAGGTACCTAATGACATTCATCGTGTTATATCCCTAGAGATGAGCGACCAAAAAATGCAACCATTATCCAAAGGCAATTTTTTTACATTATGTTACTACATCTGTACATAGAGAAATAAATAGTCTTAAGCCAGTCTACGTGGTTTGTTAGCTTCTAGCGCTAGTGGGGATCTAACTTCGTGAAACCAATTATTGCGTAGATGATAATTCCCGCAGGTTGCACTGAGCTATGTCGATAGTGTTGGGTACAAACAAAGTTAAACTCACCGCTGACGCGCCCGCTCACAAAATTCTTAAGACTGACTTTGCTAAAACAATTTTACAATTAGTATACTGCTCGGTAGCTAATTTTCAGATGTTACAAAGTTAAAAGTAACGACATTATGTATATAACTTTTAAACTTTCGTTGCATGGTATATGGGTAGCGAAACACGGGTATTAAAGCGACCATAGGTTGCCTATTGATTTGCTTGACGTTTCGGCCAGGTTGCACCAGCCGTGGTCACAAGCTGACTTCAGGCTAACTTGCACTTGTGACCACGGCTAGAGCAGTCTGGCCAAAATATCAAGCAAATGTATCAGAAAAACCCTTGACATTTTTAGGTGTGACCATGTGACCTAAATATAAAATAAGACATAATAGAAAATGATAACAATAGATTGAGACTGAATTTTTTTCCCCACACCCCCACATAGACCCATGGTAAGCATAGCTTGTGTTATGGGTTCTAGAATGTGGATAAACATACATATATACATTTTTTTGTAAATATTATACATATTACACATAGAAACACTCAGACCAATGCAGATAATCATATTTATGCACACAAATATTTGCACTGAGCGAGAATTAAACCTCCTGCGTAGCATTCGCATTCACAACCGCCACGCCACAAAGGTCGTCAATTTCGAATAGACCGAATCGATCTGGTCGACTGAAATTCGGATCTAAAACAAATCTGTATAACCTACATTTGAAATATATTCACAAGTCATTCTTGACATATGTAAACAGCAGTACCTACCTACTATACCAAGTGACAAATGGTGGACCATCAGAGCGAGACGCCGCCTACCCTGGCGCTGTAACTAATGAACAGAAGCAGACCGGAATACTAAGTGCTCGACTGTCAGGTTAAATGGAATTTGTTTAATGATTGTACGATGGAATTGAATAAATATGAATTAACCAATAAATTGCATATAGATGAAATCGGCTAAATAATAAATGTAAAAATAATCATTTTATTTATGGCACGTCAATTTCACTTCACCTCCGTCTCGGTCTTGTCAGTGCAAAAGACAAAGAAGGGTTTCTCGTCTTTCCACTGACAACACAAAACCTCTCCAATGAGCTCTGACTACCCCATTCAACGTCGGAAACACAACACAAGGTTATTATTAGCCGCGATACTCCGCCCGGAGGTACTTCCCCAGTTGGAGTGCTCTTTTAGGACCGGAGATTCCGTCATGTCACACGCTTAACCACCCGCTCATCACTGTAACCACAACCTTACAATTATCTTTACTTTGATCTTGAGCCAACACTTTTATGTTGACAAAAAAGCCATTAACGTTTATACAACAAACAATTTAGCTTCTACAACACTTTCCGAAGTGAAATAACCGTAAAAATTGTTTCACTATCCCATCTGGGTTACAGCACTTTTGTGGTCACTAGTGTTGTGATACTATTAGCTATACTTCAGGACAGGGTTTAATCAATAAGAATTCTTCCATCATATCACAAACGAATGCATTTATTCTATTTCTTTTCCCAATCCATCTAGAATCTACTTAGACAACACATTACGGGTAACAATCATTACTTAGGAATCCTTATGTTATAATGTTATATGCAATCCTCTTATATTATTATTATTACGGTATTGTATTTAATCCTTCTATGCATTTATTTCAATTATATAATAATAATATTATATTATCACTCAACACGAAGAAAAACAAGAGTGTGTGTTGGTTTTTGGCGCGTAAAATATACCATAGATACCAGTAAAATAAATAGAGAATATCAAAGAGTATTTATGTGGCCTAGTAATATTTCATATTGAGGCTCACCTACCCGATACAAACTAACATACAGATACGCTAGTGGTGTGCTATTTCGACCGGATAACCGTAAAAAGTAATGTGGTTACTAAAGGTAGCCATTCACGATACGTCCAACGATCCAAATGAAGTGGACGTCTTCCAAAATCATTTCGTGAATGTGATAAATGTATGCCAATGTAATGGACGTGTTACAATTTTGGATTTCGAAACGCATTGAAATCCATGCGTCCAATTCAGATGGACGTATACCTTAAGAAAGTTAAAGAGAAACTCGACATGTCTGTGTGATATGGATGTTTAACAATACCGGCCATGGATGTTGGTGTAGCGGAAATTCGCTTGAGAAGGTAAACAACGACGTTATTACTTAACGTCATTGTTAAACAATAAGTAATGTCCAGTGGTTAAGGTGTCGGACTTGCGGTTAAGAAGTCGTCAATTTGACCGGAGTAAAGACAGAGTTATTTTTTTTTGGTTCGAGTCAACTACAAACGTTTCATTTAGATCGGAAAAAGTGGATGCAAATTGGTTTTAATTGTTGTCCACGAAACAGCATTGCTGGTATTGTTCTTCACTAAATTATTAATTATTACATTACTTCAAACTTATCAGAATTTGAAGATTTACTCTCCAAGACGTTAATTGGTAGTGCTTGTGCGGCTAAACACGTAATAAATTTCCTTGCAATTTAAACCGCATAGTACCTACGGAATCAGGTCGAAAAAATTTTCAAATTTATTCACTAGCAACATTTTCGGTTATGAATTTATTTTTAGCATAACCATTTTTAGCAAAGTGTCCGATTGGCGGCAATTTTCTCGCCCCCTATTACGTGGGACCGAAAATTATAATTGGCGATTGGGTGTTTAATACAATAATACACCTCTGCCTACCCCTTCGTTGATTACTTGCGTGAGCATATACATGTATGTATGAAATCCTATTTCTCTCACCCCTTTGCAAGACTAACGCTGAATTATTTAATACACAATAATCTTACAATTTCTCAGTTTGGGAAATATTAAGAATTTCTAATTTAGATGATTGACAGTTATTTCCTACTTGTAATAGCAACACTCTAAACAAAGATTCAACAAACAGAATTGTTAATGAAGTGATTTATTTATATTAAGTCGTCACCGTGTCGGCGTCGTGTCGTCGGGTGTTAGGGTGACAGAGTAAGTAAAGTTGCCATCGATATTAGATTAAAATATTCCTCGGTAACGATCACCTTGGAATGTTTATGGTTTATAATATAAAATACAATAATAAATATCGAACCTAGGGGGTGCAGTGAGACAACCCCGTCACAAGTATTAATTAACTTACTGGGGTTTGTCTCAAAACTTGGATGTTATGACAATGGAAAATATAGTCATCATCATTCCCTGAACCTTTTTCCCAACTCAGTTGGGGTCGGCTTTCTAGTCTAACTGTGATGCGGCTGAACTTCGATATTTTCCGTGAAGCGACTGCCATCTGACCTCCACAATGGAAAATATAGTATTTTTTATATATGTATAATATATCACTTAGGTGTTAGACAAGCACGCGGCCCACTTGATTTAAATTGGTTACCATGATCTATTGACGTTTGCAACACCAGTGGCGTCAAATTCGTGCTGCTGACCATATAGAGAAGATGGAGGGGAGAAGGTTAAGAGAGTCTCTGTGCTGTTAGTGCAGAAGACAAAGAAGGGTTTCTCGGTCTTCCCACTGACAACGTCATATCTCTCCAGTGAGATCTGACTACCCTACTCCACTGCCTTTGTCATAATAATATATGAATAAATAATTACTTATTGGTTATTATGATACTTACACAAAATGTTACTAATAATAATAATGAATATTCTTATTTCATAGCCATATGGACATATTAGACTTACTGGTTTTTTTATAACTTGGGTAGCAGACAAACACACATCCCACCTGATGAGCAGTGGTTAGCAAGGGGTAAGGACGTGTGCAACAATGGCCGACTCTTAAAAACCTTTTGATACCCTTTTTGAAGAACGCCTTAGTGTAGTCACTTGGAAAAACCACAGCATTGAGTTCATTCCACAGCTTAAGTGTGCGCAGAATGAAGTTCCTTTCATTGACTGTGCGTACCGTTTAACAGCTCTAAGGTGTGAGAACGAATTCCTTGGAAAAGTCTCACCTGAGGCCTCACCCTGCCTGTGAGTATGAGTTTGTCGACGATCCTCAACGCCCACCTTTCCATCGAGTTGAAGGGGTCAAAATGGGAACCGATAGGAAAGTGTCCCGATAAAATAGTAAGTAGGTATTAATAAAATTACAAATGTTTTAACGAACGTATGTGTTATTTTTATTTAACGCTATGTATGTTACTTTAACTTAAATTACACTTGGACTGTCAAAGGATTATAGGTCAGGAACTTTTGGAGCCCTCTGTACTTTCTTAATATTATTCATACTGTTGATTGATGGCACTTGGTGGAACTTATTGTTAGACATAATTGATAACACACTTGTACTTCTCCACTTTAAATACATTGGAGAAGTACAAGTGTGCTGTATATTAGGAAACCCGTTATTGATAGGTGTACTTGCACACTAAAGTAACATTATAATTTTAAGGTTCAACGTCTCCCCAGCGCAGGGGAGACGTCGTGATAAAAAAATCCCATCGTCTCCCCTGGGGGAGCAGCTCAGGGGAGCAGAGGATCGGAATCCCTTTCAAGCATTCATAATTTTATAATTGTATTCTTAAAAGTTTTGATTCTGAAAGCCTACCCCTTTCTTTTTAGATTATGAAACTCGAGTTGTCAACTGCAGTTTTCAGGGATTCATCGAATTGTAGTTGCCGAAACTGCATTTTTTTTTCTATTTGCCTAATGTAAAAACGGCATAAATTCTTACACAATCAAAACTTTTAATTTGACTTAACCCTTCACAAACATCACAAAACAAATAAAACCCACCAATTAGTCAAAAATAATTGGCGTTTACGTCAAACTGTGTTTACCCACATTATGTTGCTAACTAGGACTTAAAACAACAGTTTCATTTCCGAGAAATGCGACAAACAAACGTACGTTAAGTTTTCTTTTCGTAATTGACATGTCTAGACAAGGCAGCGAGGTGTGTCCTACTGAGAAATAGTTTGCGGTTCATTTGTGTTCTTTAAGACCCGCGGCTTCAACCGAGTGATGTTTTGATGCCATTCTCACCACCACAAGGGAACTTTTTCCCGGGATAAAAGGTAGATAAAAGGAATAAAAGCTTTTCAATACATTGATTGGACTGAATTTTCAAAAAATGACTGTGACGTCTTTCTTTGTAACCGATAGTTCGTATGATTATCGGTAGATGGCACCTATCATTGCTCCAAAGAAAATTCCCCCTGTAAGGGAATTAGAATTCGCGTGTTCTAATCCCGGCAAAGTATTCTCTCTTTTCTGATCTAACTTCGAGTAGAATGTAATATTCTAGGCTCTTATATCCTTCTATAAAATTTCAGCGAGATCCGTTCAACCAACCTTTAAAGAGTAAGTGGGTAAGAAAATACGAAAATCTTCACAAAATCTACAATTTTAGTAGCAAGTAGAATAGCCCTGCGTTTGATGGGTTGAATGAATACCCTGCCGTGGATGGTTTTCCCAAGTGATTACAACATGGGATTCAAGAAAGGCATCAAAAGATTTCTACAAGGTAAGCAGCACGAGTGTAATGCCCCTTGTGATGCAAACGTCCATAGGCCACTTTCCATCAGTTGGGCCGGATGCTTGTCTTAAACCTTAGTGGTATAAAAAATAGTCTGGATTCTTCACATTGTCGATTTCCCCCGCAAATAGCTTGATAAAACGATAAAATACGCCAATACAAATATGTAGAAGAATAAGAAAGATTAGTGAGCTAAATGGAATACCCAGAATTACATATTTGAACAGATAGATATTTTTTTTATAGATGAATATTATCTGGAATTGCAGAAAATATAATCCTTCCTGTTTGTAAAGCACTCTAATACAATAAATATCAAGTCATATTTTACATGTTTACTTAACAGTTATCATTGATTGATCGGGCATAGGTAATACGCGAAGTTCGAAATTTAAAAATTTAAAAATATAAATTGTGTTCGAATTTGTTCGCGCCATAATTATATTAACCTGTATTTGCCTTTGCAACAGCTGAAGAAAGATACCCCATATAAAATCACATGTAATAAATCACTTTTTTATCAAACTCCTTCGTCGATAACACCCACATCACTCAAGAAACATGATTACAGTTTATTGATTTTGCGAATAAAGTATCAATTGTGCTAAGAAGTACTATAAAAGATAATCTAAACTTTAAGGCAAAAGCAATAAAGTTTAAAGTGTAACTACGTTTAATAGCCTATTGCAATTTGAACTTGGAACGTGTAAGTAGAAGTGACGTTAATGTTCGGGCGTGTTTACATTGTCAAGAGAAGCGGGTGTAGGTTCAATAACCAAATTATTTCAAGGAGGAGCGAAGACAAGGATTCAAAAAGTAAGCTTCGGCGCGCGGGTGATGATTTAATTATCATTTAACATTTTCATAACAATTTATTATACGATCTCTTTCTTATTACTGTTGCCGAATGGCAAGTGGTCTTGGGTATGCATGGCTATACCAGTACTTTCTGAGCCTAAATCAATCTCATCAGCTAATCAGTGTATTTGCACAAAACAACAGTAAATTCTCCAGAGCTTCGTCATTCCTCTCATTCCTTTTGGATTGGGAGGTAAGAAGGCAATCTCTCTCTAAATAGCCCACATGGCTTACCTATGTAGCGAAGGTGCCTTTTTTTATACAACTTAGGTCGCAGACAAGCACGCGGCCCACCTGATGGTAAGTGGTTACCGTGGCCTATGGGCGAATGTGACACCAGAGGAATAACACTCGTGCCGCAACCTCTGTAAGAACAGAGACATTCTGTGTCGTCAGCGCAAAAGATGTAAGATAAGCCTTCGGTTTTCCCACTGACAACACAAAACCTCTCTAGTGAGCTCTGGCTACCCTACTCACCACTGAAAACTCAACACAGGCTATTAAACGGTGATATTCTGTAGGGTGGAGGTACTTCCCCAGTCGGACTGCTCGATTGGGACGGATATACCGTCATGTCCTACCTCCTTTAAAGTGCCTTGTGTCCTGTAGATCCCTTACCCACCCAGTTCGCAGTCAAGACTCTTCACTACATAGTATAAAATAAAGTCGCGTTCTCTGTCCTTATTTTTCTTGTCCCTTTGTATGCTTAAATCTTCGAAACTATGCTACGGATTTCGATGCGGTTTTAATTGATAGAATGTTTAAAGAGGAAGGTTTATATGTATATAACATCATGCTACAACAAACAGGTGCGGAGCAGGAATGAAAAATGTTGCAAAAACGGGGTGACGCAGACGAAGTTGCGCGGGTCAGCTAGTTAATCATAAATGTATAATAATAAATTTATAACTACACAACAGTCAATATCTATACTGATAACAAAAAATACAATTCTCGCTGGCCACCATTTTACGCTTACAAACTATAATTACGTAAAGAGCTTATATTGTCAATAATAAGACTGGATTGTATTTTATCCCCACAAAACAAGGCAACATTGAACGGTAATGATAGGGTTATATTGTGGTTAACGACGGTATTGCTCAACTTTATCGTCACCTCTTTAACTTTTTATAAGAAGGCGCCATATTGAAAAAGTAAAAAGTGTATAAACATAAATATCATAAACTAGCTGTTGCCTGCTGTTCCGTCCGCGTGGACTTCTGATCCTGTTCCCGCTGCTCCATAAAAATCTTCCGTAGAGATCAAGGTACTAATAAAAATAAGAATTACTCGAATTGGTTCAGCCGTCTTCGAGTTTAGCGCTTAGCAACATATTTCGTGATTCATTAGGTCTTTACATTATGAAATTGCCGAAATTTTCTTACAGATTCATGGGTTCGGTATTGCTGTAATTTAACAGCTATTTCTATAATATATATTTTGTTAGAAAATTGATTTCAAAATTTTACAACTCTGTAATTAAATTTTGTTTTTATTGGCCGCGTGATAAATTAAATTTGATCTTCAAAAACAGTACTTCCTAAATGCTATCCATTTTGATGATAAATTTCGTTTAACTTTTTTACAGCTGTCACTTTTCAAAAATGTTATAAAACTCTCATTCCTACACTAAAAAGAATCATAAAATTTGTATTAGTCATTCCTAAAAAACTGTAAAACTGTTGGTACTGAAAATTGGGTTTCCTCCAATTTTTTCAAACAGTAGGTACGGCAATTTCATATTCATGTAATGACCTAATATTTATATATATTATTATAGTAACGCGGTGTGCACAGAGCAAATATGAACCTAATGAACGTAGTATTGGTCTGCAGACTATGATTAAAATAATTATGATAATTTATAACGATATTCTAGGACATAATTATCATACAGCACTATCTAGATCCACATTTTAAACGAAACATATTATTTTGTCATTATGGGTTTTAGATTACGAATCTAAGCATTTTTTAATATAAATGCGCATTTATGTTTAATGCACATAAGTATTTAGGGTTGTTGTACTGAGCGATCAACACAAACCAGGCTACATTTCATACTAATTAATAGTTTTAATTACAGTTTTGTAGACTTAGATATAGTTATAAGAGATTATGGTTGGTCTGCATAATAAAGTTATCCTTAGAGAAAAAAAAGTGTGCGAATAACATTCGTATCTTTACACTTTACACAAAACCTTGGCGTGAGATTTTGACAGAATATTATGAACCGTGAAACATTTTTCATAACCCAAGTTGATAACTTTGACAGAAATATAATGAAGTGACGTCAATGTTTCCAGTCGTTGTCACTGACATTTTAAATTCGGTTACGCAGTAATGAATAATAAATAAATAATAAATAAATAAATATTCTAGGACAATCTACACAACGCCATCTAGACCCATGGTAAGCATAGATTAACTAGCTTGTGTTACAGGTTCTAGAATGCGGATAAACATACTTAAATACATTTTTTTTTTTGTAAATACATACATATTATACATAGAAACACCCAGACCAATGCAGATATTCATATTTCATACACACAAATATTTGCACTGAGCGGGAATCGAACCCGCACCTCCTGCGTATGAAGGAGTTCATGTATCTATTTACGTTAGTAATATTAATGTCTATGGTCTGCATGCAGTAGGTATATAATTTCAACAAAGCGTGTTTATTTTTTAAACATAATTCTAAATTCAAAAACCTCAACACGATTACTACAAGCTCCTATTATAGGAACGTGTACTCGCGACTGCACATAACGTAAACACAGTCTAACCCTGTCAAGGGGTATAGTGCATTAGATCTAATGTAGTAAGGACCAGATTGGCCTGACAAGCTGTAAAGATAACGGCAGGAAACGAAGGCAGATGTTTTGATACGAAACCTGTATCTTGGAAATAAATATTTGCCTACGGTGTTAACAGTGTTAAGAGTTTGAGCTTATTTATGCAAAAATAGAAATGTTTTTTTTTTAATAAGTTTGATATTCGGATCAATCATGTTTGGTTTGACGTGACGATTGACAAGCGAACCGGGGTCCGGAGGAGGCGGTACCACCAACTCCTCCCCCCCTAACTGTAGGCCGGGCAGTAGACGCGGGGGCGTCTGCTGCCCTTACATAGGCCTCGAGGTTGAAGGCGCACGTCGTGTCGCGTGTGCCTTGCCTAGGCGGGCGGCAGAAGGACTCCTCTTCTGCCGCACCAGAGACGGGCCTGCCACTGAGTAGTGGCGGGCGACTCGCACGGCGATGGCGGAAGATGTTGTTCCCGCCATCGTCGATATGCGATGACGACGGACACCGTGGTGGTTTAGTGGGTAGTCTGATTTCCGGTAGAGGTCAGGAGTCCCACACAAAGCTCGCCCCCGCCCCTGTAGGGGGTGAGCGAAGTGCGTAAATGCATTCCACCACGTAAAAAAAAAAAAAAAAAAAAAAAAGGGTCACAGTTTCGATTCCTGCGACAGGTTTAAGACGATTTGAGTACTTATATTCGTTATCCGATAATTAATAGATGGCGAGCCTATTGCCATTAACCGGGCAATAAGCATCGAAAAGTCATTGGTGTGTGCCATGGTAAAACCTGGGATCGAACCCGATACCTCGTTTCAGCAGTCCATTACCCATACCACTAGGCTAACGCTTAAGAAATTTTCTTAACCAACTAATTGTACCTAAATGGCGATTCTAGTTAAAATAACTATCTGACATACCATTTGACTGAATATCTGCGTTTAGAGTAATTATTTATCGATTTATTTGTCTACTGACTGACCCGCGCAACTTCGTCTGCGTCACCCCGTTTTTGCAACATTTTTATACCTGCTCCGCACCTGTTGGTCGTAGCATGATGTTATATACATATAAACCTTCCTCTTTAACCATTCTATCTATTAAAAAAACCGCATCAAAATCCGTTGCGTAGTTTTGAAGATTTAAGCATTCAAAGGGACATAGGGACAGAAAACGCGACTTTGTTTTATACTATGTAGTGATTTGATTCAAATCAGGCAATTATGAATGACGTTTGGGGTGCCACCATCTTGTTCGAGCAGGCACTTATATTTGACAGCCAACACGAGCCGCAGGCGTGTCCAAACAATTATATGGTCCAAGAAACTGTCTAATTACTTCATATATGTGCATTGTTTGCACTAAACTATGCGTGAAAGATCATATTGGTGATATTATATTGGATTATCTTTCCCACGAACGAGTTACAGAAGTATGGCTTCTGTCTTAAAGTAATGTTACGAAACTGGATATCGAATTAGTCACGTAAAGTACAATAAATAATAAATATATAATAAATATTGTAGGACAATCTACACAACGTCACCTAGACCTATGGTAAGCATAGTTTAACTAGCTTGTGTTATGTGTACTAGAACGCGGATAAACATATTTAAATACTTTTTTTAATACATACATATTATACATAGGAACACCCAGATCAATGTAGATTTTCATATTCAGGCACACAAATATGTGTATGTGGTCGGAGGATCCTCCCTTTGTGTTGGAGGGACATCACATCCCGTTCCTCCACACATCAATCTAAGCGTCTAATGAACAGCAATCATCCTTTAATCTGCATCGATCGATGAAGGTGATTCGATCGCCTCTATCAGGTAAACGCATCTTTTTAACTATCTTACCATTCAGTCAAAGCAATATCGCTCACGCACGTCTAGTCGCACCTTAATTGGTTAGTTATAGACCTAGGTCTTGTCCATCAAAGTGAGAACTATTTGCGATACAGAATGTTTCCCATGTCAATTATTCAAAAATGTTTAGAATTTGTGTATTTAATCCAATATGGGCACTAACGGATATGCTTTAGTTACCAAAGGCTATTTCATAAATAGGTTGGGATAACTCCTTATCTTACAGAAGGCGTACCAGATCGGAGGTAGTCATCATTCCCACCAGAATTCTGTTGTTTTAATTCAAAAGTAAAAAAAAAGCTGAGTTTCTTGCCGGAGTCTTCTCAGGCCGGGCCGCGTTTCGAACCAGTCGGTGGTTCATTTGCTCACTCATCTATAAAATGTTGTTAATATTGACGTTTTGTAAGTTCCGTTTACTGGTCTATACAGAATAAATACCGGAGGTAGGACACGACGGTATCTCCCGCCCGAAATGAGCTGTCCAACTGGGGAAGTACCTCCGCCCTACAGAAGACCGCGGTCATAATAACCATCGTGTTGTGTTCCCGCCGGTAAGTAGGGTAGCCAGAGCTCACTATACCCCTCCTTCCCCTCCCCTCCCTAGCCTCCCCACCCCTTCCCAGCTCTCCCCCTTTCCCTTCAGGGTGGGCAGCGCGTGTGTGACACCCTTAGTGTTGCACACGTTCATAGGCCACGGTGGCCGCTTTCCATCAGGTTGACTTCACACGGCCCGTGTGCTTGTCTGCCACCTAAGTAGTATAAAAAAAAAAAAAATTATTTGAATTAATTTGAATAGCGTGATCAGTACAACGCTATTTTATAATATCAAGTTTTTGGGGGAGCAATCGCGACTTGATTCCGGTGAACCAACTGTACGGTAAGGAGTCCTTCCAACCTATTTATAAAACTCAGGCCGTGGGGTTCGCGAATAACCCTCAGATTGAAGGTGAGGTTTGCTTGGACGGCATACACCCAATTCCGACAGGCTATTATAAAATTGATTTTCTGTAAGAAGTTTTTCAAACTTGTGCTTTCCTGCACAGGACAACACTTGCAGGGCTTAAATGTCACCCACATGCGGTGCAGAATGTTCCATCACGAACAAAACGGTTCAGTGACTCTTTCCTTTGTCTTGGAATTCCTTACCAGCGCACGTGCTTCCTTCTTCCTACAGCCTTGAGTCCTTTGAAAAAGTATCTGATGAGGCCGACAATCTACCACTTGGTAACGGTATCCCTTTTTCCCGAGACTTTACCTTCAGCTTACAAACAGCGAGGTGAAGTAAACTTAAAGTGTCCTATACAAAAAAAAATACAGGTATACCCTCTAGCTATTAGGCAAAGGTGACTAAATAGTTGGACTCCGAAGATCCTGTATGGTCCCAGACATCCTTAAATATTATTTATGAAACTACTTCATGAATACTTTCCACAGAACCTTCAAGGTGAGGCTTGTACAAATATTTGCCAGAATTTCAAGTCTTTGTACAGTAATACAGTAATCAAAGATGCCGACAGGTTGTATACCAACATTATACTCACAAGATAACGGAACATAGACATTATTTATTTGCAATGTTGTGAGACAAGGACCGGTTGGTCTAACGGAGAATATAGGTACGCTGCATTGATGATTCGTAGACTGATTGTGTCAAAGGTTTAGGGGGCTAACTCTTAATGTTTCATAACTAATAGGTATTTACAGTGCAGTATAGAGGGTACCCCCAATTCGGCAGCGGTCCGAAGGATTCCAATGTGGTGAGCAGGTACGGGGTGGGCTGGTTCTCCGAACACAGGCGTGAGGTTGACGAGTGCGACCTAGCCAGTACTATACTTGGTCCCCCCCTCTCCATTCGATGGGGACATCTTTCTTCCCACAGGCCTAGGGTCAAACGGGCTCCCCGGGAAATACCTTATTGGGTAACCTTGAATTTGGAGTTCTGAGATAATATGTCTCTTTCATAATATTAGTTACACATAAAAAATAAGAGAAAAGAACTCAATTTTCAGCAATTAGCTAGTCCCCTATCACGTGGAAAGTTTTTCGAATTGATTGGATATAAGTACCAATGTGTAATTAGATGTGTAATTATATTTTATTTTAATTATTTTTACACGTTGTAACTTATACGTACCAATTATTAGTGGTGTAAAACTACAAATAAGCAGGACAGAATGTATTGGTAGCCACCAAACGCGCAACAAAGAGTACCACAATGCTTGTCACTTAGCAATACCCCGCCACAAAAAGCCAATTAAGCGTCAATAAAAACCATAAATCATTCGAACATAACCACATGTGACATTAATTATTTATACCTACTGACCGCCACGAAAGAAAACAACATAACAATAAAGTAACAGTTTCATATTTAATAAAATTTGGGCCCAAAACCAACAAAAACATTGATTTATTGTATATCCCCTGTACACAATCAATGTCAACACGATTATCTTTTGACGCAGACGGGCCACTTTGTGTTGCCTATAAAATCATTCGATACAAATTGGTCTCTAAGGATAGCTTGGATGCGGAACGCAGGGCACCGAATATTGAGTGTAAATTCGGAGATACTGATTTACAATAATCGAGGGTGATAAAGTTATTGATTAGTATTTTTTACAGATTGTTGCCTTTTACGTTTTTATACTATTTTATTGCGGGTTTGTATTTACTTAAGAATTCATTAATTAGGTCTACTATGATTAGATATGATTCTGATCTGTCTAATATGATTATGCTCGAGTGACCCACACCTGATCTCTCCCGGTGTAAAGGTGCCCATCACACTTGCCGCATAGATTGCGACGACCAGCCTCTGCACCAGGAACGATTCGGAACGGGATTCTTCTACTTAGTTTTCATTACAACTTCTCCCTAGCATTAATTTCAGTTGAATCCGATACTTTTACATAGCGTAGGTATCGCCTTTTCCAATCTAAGCTATTAAGCAAAGATAAAGTGATAATACAACACAAAAATTGCCAGTCTGCTCCAAAATCGAAGTTACAATTTCTGGAATCAAAATTGACACATTATTTTGAAGATCCCCAAACGCAGTTATGCTCAGTATTCCCAAGTTATTGTGACCAACTGGGTCAAACTTCCCTCTATTAAAAATATTTCGACGATTCCGAAAAGGGAATGCTTAGAAATTCAATTTTGAGATTATTATTGCGGCCGCTGTGGTATTGTTTTATTCAAACTTTTTTTAAGATGTTAATTTTAATGTTTGTTATAGATTGAAAAAGAATCACTTTTTTAATGGATTCTATAGCGATTTATTTTGTTAGGGATTCACACGCTTTTTTTTCCTCGTGCGGATATCATAACGGATAATTCCCCCAGAAGATAGCGAGGCTGGTTATGCTGGACTCGAACTGACACATCACTTACAAACAACAAACCCGCAGCTGCTGTTCACAACATATGCCATGTTATGTCATCAGCAAACAGTTTTTGCAACATCAAATAAAAAGAAAAATTCAATAATAAGCAAACTATAAATCATCATTTCATTACTTGGATACCGAAACGTAACCTTACTTGCGTAACCAAACAAGGGGCCTAATTCTGTAATGACACGTTTCTTAAACTCGCGATTTTAATTTCAGTAAACAGCACTGGCATTTTTGTAATTTAAAAAAACTTTAAATTAAAAAAACATAATTTTTTCCCGGCTTGTTTGTAAACTATGGTATCGTAAACAATCAATTGCATATATATTCGTTAACTTCTATGCTGAAAACCCATAAAGAAAACCAGCTCACGTGTTTCCTTCTTCCTTCAGTCCCGGGTCCTTTAAGCGGGACGTGAAAAAGCATCTGATGAGGCCGTCAAGCTGAGCCATCATTTTAACACTGTATCTGTTTGTAATAGTGAACCTCTTTCCTGAGACTTTGCCTTCAGCTTGCTGTCAGGCGAGGTGAAGTCAATCAAAGTGACCTATTTAAAAAAAAAACAAAAATATGTCATGTTACATTTTCGTAACCTCAATTTTATAAACGTAGTTTTACTGAATCGTGATCATGGTTGTGTTTGGCTCAAAGCCTGCTTCGCTAACAAAAATAAATGAACGTGACAATACAACATTACGACATAAAATCCACATAAATCACATCGGCTCTAAGAAAATCTATGTATCTTTTTCATAACCCAGCAGTTTCATATTTTTTTCGTCACGTAGAAAAATATAGGTTTATATTTTATATTATCGTATGTTCCAAAAACAAAAGGCAATGAAATCCATCCGAGGAATGATATTCGTCTTAAACAACAAAGCCCGCCATTTTTTTATCACTGAGGTACACCCATACGCCATCGAGTGACGTTGCAGAAGTTTAAGTTCGTTAAGTGATGTGATTTGAATAGAGTTCAAATAGTCATCAATTACTAAAAATTTTACCGCCAAATTTTATTTTATTTTACATTGTTATTTTTCTTTAATTTTTAAAAAAGAATAAAAGACATTTAATATAAACTTAAACTTTTTATTGAAACTAAAAAGATACTATAAATTCCTCCATTAAGGGATTAAAAAATCCCTAGACTTTGTTCAGTAATGTAACATACAGTCCATATTCTGCCTCAGATGCATGGCTTGAGTCAACAATAGTGCCCAGAAATTTGAAATGTGGGTGTTAATTCACCTATACCCCGGAGGGAAATAGACGTGATATATTAAAAGTAAATAGTAGTACCTACGTAATTAGTAGCCGGGACGTAGTAAGCCTTCCCGAAGAGCGAAACCTATGCTCGGGCCCTCTCCGTGAGTAGCGGCGCTGCCGTGAAACAATTAGCTACACCACGATGGCAACTCAAAAATACCGTCGATTCGGCAGAAAAAGTAATAAACACATTCTAAGGAAAAAAAAGATGTTATAACTGTAGCAGGTCGATACAATTTAAAAATGAAGCACTTGAATATTGTAGGTTCCCTAAATGGCGAGACAGAAAGATACAACGATAGATAACAGTAAATAAAATTAGGTTTATAACTAGACTCTGATAAGATTTTATCATTAAGTAAATCGTGTAATTATTTGCTATACGATTATAGGTGTTCAATCAAGTATCAAGATTACGGTGGCTGGAGTATTGGCGGTTAATGGACTGGATCGAGTAACATATTCCTCAGAAGCTCTCGACATAATGCCACAATATAACAAGATTGGTTATAGAGCGATTTAAAATTTCTATGTACTATTTGTACAGAAATTTCAATCGATGCAGTGGTCCATCATTGCAAAAAAAACTGGAAACCAGCCGAAAAAAAATCGCGAGTAGACACAGTGAGTATGAACGTGATCAATATAGAGTTTGTAGCAAAATTGAAACCAATGGTAGTACCTATGGTAACCAATAGTAGCTGATACTCGTAGCCATGTAGCAAAAGAACTCGAAATAATTAAAAATATAAAAAAAAAGCCACGAGATTGGAGCAACCTCGGAGGTTTAGTCATAAATCGTTCTTTCAACCCTCAACACTACTTAAAATAATGAGAGATTTATATTTTAATCGCTCTCTTTATTATTACAACTAAAACATCAGGGTAGATTCTCAAAAATCCCACTTTAATTTCATCGCTAATCTCATCCACTTTCTCTTTTGACTACTGCCTTTTTAGTTATATTGGGTATCAAATGTCGAGCAGTGAAAAATGGCCACCTCTAGGGTTGAATGTTTTTGTAGGGCAAGGGGTCTTGTCGACAGCTTTTGTTTTAGAAGGGTTGACTTTTTACTAAGAGGGTTGATTTGTTGGAATTCAGGAAAGGAAACGGTTATAATGGAAATGAAATTGATATTCAATTTCATTTTGAATATGGAATTGTCTTTTTTTATGAGGATTAATCTTTATTTGATTGCATTGTTTTTAAAGTGATTTATTGTTGCCATTTGAAAAAATATAGGTTGAATACAGCGCTATAGTTTTATTTATGTATTAAACGAACGGCGTAGTGGTTTAAGTGAGTATTTTGCCAACTGCCATTGTGTAAACTGGGGTGGATTCAGTTCCTACTTAGATTAGAATGACGTGTGTAATCGACGTCAAGATTTACTAACAGTCTCAATGTCAATCCGTGTAGGGACGGAGATAAAATATCATCTCGCCTGAAAGCATTTATAAGTATATCTACGAGAGTAGGAATTAAAAAAAAACTGTACCAACCCGTCTGGTCAGTATGGAAACAGTAGGCCAATACCTCCCATCATTGGATCTATTACCAGTAATGGACTGCAATAGTTTAACTGATGAACACTTTCCTACTTTTTCTTCTACAATTGCCACAATTTTCCCGAAAATAAAACGTGAAATCGCCCAGGTGTAAACTGATAGTACTATTTCAATATTCAATTAGAAAAAGAACGAACGTAAAGAATGAACGAACAAAACTACCGAAGCTCTTATCTTTCTCTTATTGCAATACGAACTACGAATCGCATCGAAGCGACGCTGCCAATGTCGGTGCTTCTTATTGGAAATATTTAAAAAGTACAGAGTGAACTTTATTGAACGAATGAAAGATACGATACAGTATTGTGCACTCGCGAATGGGAACTCGCTGACTGGCAGATGAATGATAGTGGCGTTGCATTTGTTGCATAAATAAATTTAAATATCGAAGAACTGTTTTGTTGTTCAATTAAATTTGATGTGCATTTTTATATTACGATTCTAAGCGCTATATCAATCTATTTAATCTGTGGAAACAAAACAAATGGATCTATGCGATAGCCGACATAACCTATATCCTCACCTAAGTTCTAGTCTATCTCTGTATTAAATATCACCATAATTTGTTCAGTATTATAATCGGTAATTGATAGTACTTATTGCGATCGACGCAAAATTTGTGTGTATGTGTGCAGAAACGGCTCAAGGCTGTTAGCTCTAATACACCTCTAAAACAAGCTCGAGCCTAAACATTATAAAAACAAATTGAACACACAAGTTTAATCGGTTTCCGGCGAGATTCGAGTAGGTACGATTTGCATAATCAAGAATTTGTTGAAGCTAGGACCTACCTACGCAAACGCAATTTCCTTGATACATTTTTTGACAATACTTACTACTTACCTTAAATCTGAATTTAAATCAATAATTATAATAATTTTTGGGTGTCGCTGCAGGCAGTGTTTCTCAAACTGTAGTGTCTAGCTAGAGTTTCACCAATTGATGATAAAGGGTATTCGGAAGAACAATATTTGTCTGTAATAATTTTTTTGCGTGATTCATCTGTATAATATATCTGTTTACCATCAGGTGAGATAGTGGTCAAACGTAAGCCTATCATGAATAAAAAAAAATCTGTCAAAATAATAGTCGGTCTGCAAAATATGATGTGTCATCAAAATGAAATCTCAAACGACGTCGACGAGACAACGCGAATTGCCCTATGTCTTTGTTCATTACCATACAGGAACCAAGAACAAAGATATCGGCTATGGCCTCTGCTACCTACAGGTATATTCGACTCTTACTAAACATGAACAAGTCATGAATTTCTAGTACCGTGAACTTAATTTCGGTAGCGTTTGAGTTTTTTTGGATAGGGTTTAACCTAAACGACATGTCCCGTGCTGTCATCGATTACGATATGAATGTTAGATGCGTATCATGATTCTGAGTTTCCCTGTTGTAATTTATCCTCGCGACTACAATATGTTCATCTAGAACGGCATTAGAACAGGGATAGCAGTACGAGTGTGACGCCTCTGGTGTTGCAAAGGTCCATATACCACAGTGACCATTTTTCATCAGTTGGGTGTACTTATCTAATACCTAAGTGGTATAAAAATTGGTACATGAAGAAACTGCTCTAGGAATCGACTTCGTCGTAGAAATAAAGACAGTTTCAAAGGTTTCAACATTATGTAGCATAAGGGGTACGTTGACCGAAAAGTTTGACAAACCCTAACTTTAGATAATCGTGGGCTCGTAAAAAATGATCGGTGGAAGCCTGGGCCCATTTATTTTAATTTTTTTAACAGCTGCGAACAATAGCTGCCTTGGTTTTCGAAGGACTTTAGCTAAGCCGATAAGACGTGCTCCACAAATCTATCGGGAGAGAATCTTTATTGATTATATTCACAGCTTCCGATAATTATGTTCACGGTAATTTATTAGGCACTTAATAAGGCGAGAGCTTAAGTTGTTTTTATCTATAGACAGTTTTGAGGTACTAGCGTAAGTAAACCCGCAGACTCCTTTATTACCGCGTTACCGCATATTAAATGTCTGTAGCAGTGACTTGTGACTATTGTGTAGGGACATTGACGTCACTGCAATATTTATTTCTGTCAAAGTTGATAATGGTTCATAAAAAAACGATTTACGGTTCATATATTCTGTCCCTTTCTCACGCTAAGTTTTTTTGTAAAGAAACGTATGACTCGCACACTTGGATCCTCTAAGAATAACTTTATGGTAGGTAATTACGTAAAAAAGGATTATATTGTGCGAGCCGTTACCCGCGGCTCTGCTCGCGTGAATGTAGGTTTATCGGGACTTTTGGTCATATCAGATTTTAAGTAAGACCAACAAAAAACAGCTTAAAATTTTTATGTTCATTTTAGCAAAGCGCCATCTATTATCAAATTATGTAACGAAAATATGTTGTAAAAACTGTGAATTCTATCGTTTATCTATTTATTTATTAATACAAATATGTAGTATTCAAAAGTAAACACAACATATTTACTTAAATAGTTGCTCAGATATAATCGGCTATAACAATAACCCTGTCAATTAAATCCAACGCACAGGGCTGTGATAATATTAGCCGTCGTATGATAGTGACAATTATCGACCACCTGCTTCCTGCTATCTCCCATATAATTAACTTTTGTCTTTACTCTAGAACCTTCCCCTCCCTTTGGCGTAAAGCTTACGTGATTCCTTTACCTAAAACTCAAAATGCGACACTTCCCAACCACTTCCGACCCATATCTATTCTCCCGTTTTTGTCTAAAGTGCTTGAGGCCTGTGTGCAAAAACAGCTCTCTACGTTCATTCATCAGAACTGTCTGTTAAGCCCACTACAGTCGGGCTTCAGACCTGGCCACAGCACTACCACTGCTCTTTTAAAGGTTACAGGTGATATAAGAACTGGCATGGAGGCTACTAAGGTAACAGTTCTTGTCTTGGTGGACTTCTCCAATGCCTTTAACACTATCAATCACGAAATCTTGTTAGCAACACTTTCCCATCTTAAGATCTCAGCGGATGCACTGGATTTTTTCTCTAATTATCTTCAGGGGCGCCAGCAATGTACTCGCATTGATGAGTTCACATCGAAATGGTGTGATCTCACCTCTGGTGTCCCTCAAGGCGGTATTCTGTCCCCATTATTATTTTCTATTTTTATTAATCTTGCTACTTACAATCTTCGTTGTGCGTATCATCTGTATGCAGACGACCTGCAGCTGTACGCCCAGGCACCTGTCGATGAGATTTCTCGAGCCATAAGAGAAGTGAATCGAGATCTGGAAGCTTTGGGAAACTGGTCTACTAAATTTGGTTTAACCGTAAACCCAATGAAGTGTCAGGCCATCATAGTGGGCAGTGGTAGGTTGATGAGTGGAGTCGATACCACTACACTACCACCAGTCACATACAACGGCACACCAATACCCTTCAGCTCCTCAGTAAAAGACCTGGGTCTCCACCTTGACTCCAATCTTGACTGGCGTGTGCAGGTAACGAACGTGAGCAAGAAAATTACGGGTAGACTGAGAGTTCTGTACCGCCTAAAAAACTTCTTACCAACAGTGACAAAAGTTATGCTGGCCCAAAGTTTAATCTTTCCTTTAATGGGCTATGGTGATGTGTGCTATTTTGACCTGAATGCAGACCTCCTAGATAAATTAGACCGTCTTCTCAATAACTGCATTCGATTCATCTTTAACCTACGTAAATATGACCACGTGTCTTCTTTCCGCTCGCAGCTTAGTTGGTTTCCTATTCGTCCTCGCCGTAAGTTGCGCGCACTTACTACTCTTTACAATATCCTCAATTCTCCTACTGTCCCAACTTACTTAACTTCCTATTTTCAACTTCTTAGCTCCAATAATGATATGAATCTTCGTTCTACTGACAACCGGCTCCTCACATTTCCTAGGCTCCTCTTTCTTTGTTGAGGCTGTTCGTCTGTGGAATGCACTTCCTCTAGAGATCAGGAAGAGCACGAGCTGTAATGTGTTCAAGTCCAAGGTACGGCAATTGATCACCACGGAATTGGCAGAATCTCAACGATAATGATATGTCTCTTCTGCTTTATATGTATGTATATATATATATATATATGTATATATATATTATGTTTATGTTATATTCTATTTGTGTATGTTTATGTGTTATTATTATATGTTTATCAGTCATATGTACTTTATATGTAGGTCTATGTACCGGTTATGTAAGTATAAATAAGTCATCTATTTCAAAAATCTTCCACTTCAATATGCGCCTACCTCGTACTAGCTCTGCACCGCCCTATGGTAGACTGGTAGAGAATGCCTATGGCATTAAGTCCGCCTATGTACAACGTGCATAAAGTTTAAATAAATAAATAAATAAATAAACAATCTAGCCATAAAAATAACCTCAAGTAAAAAGGCGACATGGAAGTCGCATTCAAAGCTTGCTTTTTGGTACCCGCGGTCTGTTCTTTTGCTTCTCCTCTTATTAGTTTATTTGGCCTCTATGAGAATCTCTGTTGTCTACCCTCCCAACCCCGAAAAGAAAGATTGAATCAAGAAAAATCTTAATGACATTCTGTTCGGACTATTTATACTGTTGATTGATGGCACTTGGTGGAATTTGTTGTTACACATATTGAGAACTCACTTGTACTATTCCACAGTATTTTTATTTCTTAATAGACCTGACCGGTTTCGCCTTACGGCATCCTCAAAGGTTTACAATGACATCATGGCACTGTGGAAAAGTACAAGTGAGTTCTCAATATGTGTAACATTCAGTTCGATCCCAGAAAACAGCAGCATTTACTACCGTTGCGCCAGATACTTTTTATCAGAAGAATAATGTTACTAACACATTCATTGGGTGCACCAAAAACCCTTCTGAGGGAAATTTAAATTACCCATTAATTTAAGTAACATCACAGCCCTTACATCATCCAAATGGGTCACATCATGGCAAAAATCCAAGCCCTGGTCACACTTGCAGATGTACAACATTCGTAATATTAAATTTGGGATGACCCATTTTAATAATTTATTCGAACACGGAACCGCAAAGGGACCTCAATTTATTCAGATGTCGATTTTACGTGCGACTTTGCTTGCGAAATATACTAGTACGAGAAAAAATATGTTTCTTTTTTATAGTTTGGTAGTCGAAATTACGTGATGCCTACACCTACTTTCTATCATCGCACCTCCCACCATAGGCAGGGAATTCATCCTCATATGCACTGTGTGGCATGAATAGAAATTCATTCAATCTGTGAAATTTACTCCCTATTGAGGTCATTCCAGTGTAATAGAAGGTTTTTATAGGATCGGCATCATGAGTGTGACACGCCTCTGGTGTTGCGTCCATAGGCCACGATAATCACTTTTCCTCACCGTTTGCATGTCTGTAATAAATAAAATTCACTACCTCGACTCAGCTGAATTGTTTGTGTTAGAAATAGGTGATAGGCCTGGATTCGATCCCAACACCTCTCACAAATCTCGACTTGAAACTAGTTATAAGTACAAATTGTATTTTACAATTACATTTGAGAACAAATGTTATTGTAAAATACTAGTACTCGACTAGTGATTTTATGAATATAAGTCTAGAATTTCGGATCATAGATTTCCAAAAGTAAAAAAGTATCTCCGCATCCGCATCGCATTTATTCATTTAAATGAAAATCATATTTAATCAACATAATATTCACTCGCACTCACTCGTTCACTCGAGCGGATGAGTGATCCTCACTTTTCACTACAGCCAATAAGGTGTCCATTGATTTTCAGCTTAACAGGATTTTTCGTTTCGATTTAAAAATGAAGATGAATTTTAAGAGCACTTAAAATTCATCTTCATTAAGCAATTCGAACAATATTACATGAACTGTGTCTGTTAGTCTTAACCCCGTACTCGATGGGTACCAGGGGTTTATAACGTGATGATAAGCATCTTCGAAATTATAGTTTCGAATGAAACTGGGACTCAACTCAACGCTCTTTTCTTCTTCGTGTTTTCCCACTGACAACACAAAACCTCTCCAGTGAGCTCTGGCTACCCTACTCACCGCCGCAAGGAAACACAACACAAGGTTATTATTATCCACCGTATTCTGTAAGGCGGAGGTGTATTTCCCCAGGACGGGAGATACTGTCATGTCCTACCTCCGTTGTTGAAAAGCATATTTATACAATATCAGTTGCCAGTAATGTATCTCCCATTCTTTACTCAAGTCTTTAAATTGTTTGATACTATTACGAGTTTCTGAGGGATGAGCCGCCAGGAGGGATGAGATCAAAGTAAAATATTTAATCATATATTTCGTATTTGACAAGGGCAAACTTATCTTTACCTAACCTTTTTATTAAGATGTAAATATACAATACGTTACATTCTTAGAAGATAAAGAATGATATTATATTTATCGTGTTTCAGCTATATTTTTATTTATATAAATACAAATGAATCGCAAAATATGTTGCCAAGCGCGTAACTCGAAGACGGCTAAACTAATTCGAGTTATTTATTTTTATATTACTAGCCGACCCGCGCAACTTCGTCTGCGTCACCCCGTTTTTGCAACATTTTTCATTCCTGCTCCGCACCTGTTGGTTGTACCATGATGTTATATACATATAAACCTTCCTTTTCAATCACTTTATAACCGCATCAAAATCCGTTGCGTAGTTTTAAAGATTTAGGCATACAAAATGACATAAGGACAGGGATATTGGGACAGAGAACGCGACTTTGTTTTATACTATGTAGTGATTACTTGAACTCTAAGCAAGGTTTATGTGGAGCAGTCCGACCGGGATAAAAAGTCCTCGCGAGCGGAGCCGCGGGCAACAGCTAGTAATAAATAAGAACAAGGAAAAGTAGAGGGTAGGACTAATTGGAAGAGCACATCAGAACATTCACCATAGTAACATAACAAAAACATCTTACTTTAAATATTCCGCGGTAGCCTAGTGGTATGGATAATGGACTGCTGAGACGATGTCTCGGGTTCGATCCCAGGTTACCATGGCACACACCAATGACTTTTCGATGCCTTTCGAAGATATGTGTGTATTTATCGCAGGCTTATAAGTGCCCGGTTAATGGCAATAGGCTCGCCACCTATTACATTGGGACCTAAACATAAACTGGCTAAATGTGGGTGCCAGCACCTCTGCCTACCCCTACGGGGATAAAGGCGTGAGTTTATGTTATGTTATGTTTTTAAATATTTAAAGTGTCCAACGAAGTTCCGTATCGGGGTCGATGTCAATCACGTCTAGCTTAGATAAGGGTTCTTATCAATGATTTATATTTGATCAAGTGCGGTTAAGTCCATCGCGTTGGCCAAGAACGTTACTTTGGCAGACGTCCAATATTGCCTCATCTATACTAATATTATAAAGAGGAAAGATTCGTTTGTATGTTTGAAACGAATAGGCTCCAAAACTACTGGACCGATTTTAGTAATTCTTTCACCTCTAAAAAGCTACAATATCTAGGAGTAACATAGGCTATATATCATCACGCTACCATTCAAGGTAGCAGAGTAATGATCATAAATCTCAATCGATCCGGTTAATTTCTATATTGGCGTTTACATCGACAGCAAGGAAAAGTAGTATCTATTGAGAGGCAAGTAGAGAATAGAGTAGAGTAGTAGGTACAAATCGACATTTACGCGGGCGGAGCCGCGGGCTACAGCTAGTAAAGTATACAATTACACAATATAGAGAATCCAGGGCTTGAAACCGGTTTAGAAAATACCGGCTAATAAAGGTTAAACCCGGTTTTCAGTAAAGGTTTCATTCGGAGCGAAACCAAAATGGGAACCATACTAAAACCTTAATAAACCGGTTTAATCCAGAGCGACACGCGCCCGTGTCGGCATCGCTCGAAGTTTGTTTTGTATGAACGTCACAACTTGTTAGTAGGTATTGTTCAGAGATTGATGCATTTATTTACACGATTGCGAACTGTGGGCAAAGTTATTGGTAATTTCGCAGCTTTGCTCCTACTTATTTTACGTTTTTCAAGTGAAGCATGGGTCGTAAGAGAAAATTTATAGTAATTTTGATTACGAGGAAGAAAGAAATGTCTAATCGAAGGATGCGGCGTAACATACGTTATACTGGTGGTAGAAATTCGAAGGAAAAAAATTGTCATAAATTTAGACCGGGTGGGTACCACCGTGCACATGTGCGCAAAACGCTTCATAGTAATTCAACCTCGGTTGGATTGCGTTCAGCAAGGGCAAAGCCAGGCAGAGGTGGTGGTAGTCGCAGCATAAGTGGGACCAGTGGGTCTTGGCGTAGTCTGGTGGGGTGGGGTGACCCGCCGAGCAGGGAGACCCGTAGAAACTGTGGTGCCGCGGGCCGCTCGCGGCATATTACAGGGGCCCAACTGGGCTAACCACCCTGGGAGGCTGCCAGGCCGCGCTTAATCCTGATATGGTTCGTCGTGCCAGTTGGTGACCGGACGTGGGAACCCGGCGACCATATTCGGGGGAGGGGTGGGGGCTACGGTTGGGCGCGTCGGGTCTCGCCATGCCTCACAACCACAAATAAAATTGAAGAAGCGGTTTCCGAACGCTGAATTGGAATTTTTGAGGGACTTTAACGCGCACCACGAGATCTGGTTGGCTCCGCCAAAACAGACCATGCGGGAAGAGCTGCCCACGCGTTTGCTCTGGCTCACAGCCTGACTCAACTGGTACACGAGGTCACTAGAATACCAAGAGGGTCGGGCCTAGCACCCTCTTTGTTAGACATTCAGCTGACGAGCCACCCAGACCAGTACAATGTTTCGGTGCGAGCCGCCTTAGAAGGTAAAGACCCAGAACGGATGCTCAGCTCATAGCACAGGTTGGTCAAGAACTAGTGGCCCATAACACGGGCAGCCGTAGCTACTGGCTACTAGCCAAAGCCGTGCAAGCTAACTTCTGCCAGCCTTCGCTATTATATATTCGTATCAGGCAAAGCAACGTCCGTGCAGTACTGGAATCACTCGATGTCCGGAAAGCCAGTGTTCCGGATGGTATACCAGCGGTGGTTCTTCAAAAATGTGCTGTACCGACTCTCCTACATTTCAAGTACAGTGCCGACTGCGTGGAAAGAGGCGAATGTACAGCCGATTCCCAAGAAGGGAGATCGCTCAGACCCAGCCAACTATCGACTCATAGCCGTCAGTCTAGAGGATCACTCCCTAATTAATGACCGGCAATAAGGTTTCAGGCCGAAACGGTCAACGGGTGATCTTCTGGCGTATATAACCCATCTTTGGGGTGAGGCTATGAATAAGCATGGTGAGTCACTGGCTATTAGCCTGGACATCGGCAAAGCTTTCGATAGACTCTGGCACAAATCGCTTCTTTGCAAACTACCAGCCTTCGGTCTGCCTCCAAGATTGTGCAATTGAGTTGCTAGCTTCCTGCATGGGCGCCGTATACGTCTTTGTGATGGACGAGCTTCGGAGTTACTGCAGGTAAATGCTGGCGTACCGCAGGGGTCCGTCTTATCACCCACTCTCTTTCTTCTGCATATGAATGACATGCTGTCCACCGGCAGCATCCATTGCTATGCAGACGATAGTGCTGTACACGAGAGTTACCACGGACATACTGCGACCAAGCAGTCTGATATAGCCGAAAAAAGACAGCTTCTTGTCACTGGGCTTGACCGGATCCTTAATCACATTTCTCAATGGGGATCTGAGAACCTGGTCGAGTTCAATGTCAAGAAGACGCAGGCATGTGCGTATACAGCAAAGACATCTCCTTTCCTTCCTCATCCCACAATTCAGAGCACGCCACTGCCATTACAGGATAACCTCAATATACTCGGAATGGATGTTCGCTGCAAACTGAATAACAAGAACTATTTCAAGAGCATCATCAAAATAGCTTCGCGTAAACTCGGAGCCCTGAACAGAGTGAGACGTTTTTTCACGCCGGAGCAACGGTGTCTTCTTTACAAGACACAAATTCGCTCCTGCGTGGAATACCTACTGCTCGCATCTCTGGAATGACTCCGCAAAGTACTTATTAGATGCTCTCGACAGGTTGCAGCTACGCGCGCATTGCTCACGGCGATGATACGATGCGCAAACACTTAGGCTGCCGGCGCCTCCTTCTGCGAGCAGGTAATGCTCGAGAAGGAGACGGCGGAACGAGTTTGGAGAAGACTCCGGACCCGCAAAGCCCGCGATGAGCGGAGGCGACTCGGACGTCGGAGGTCGCAGAATGACCTCCGTCCTCCATGAGCGCGGGCCTGGGGGTGACGAGTGGAGCCGCCTGTCACTCTAGCAGAAGCGCGCAAAGTGCGCCCCCCCATACCCGGGGGCTAGTTGGGGACACCGTGGTCCCTACACCCGGCGGGGGTCATCTCGAAAAGAAGGCCCCGGGTCTGCCGGAGTGCGAGGGATATGTTGGCTACTACCTCACCTCCGGCAACTGTAGACCCAAAGACGGCGTGCGTTTTAGTCGGTTCGAGTCCGACATAACCTACTCAACCGGCTCCGGTGGGGGGGTATCCGTGGGGATTTTTCGCACGATAAAAAAAATGGTTGCAGCGACGCGCGATCTACATTATTGGGAGTTTTTATTTAATAATTACAGAAGTTGTGATTTAGTTATGATCATTATATTTATTTGATCGATAAAGCTGTTCTTATTATATTTTTATAATTAAAATTAAGAAAAATTATTAAAAAAATTGTATTCAATTGAAAATGGGCTAGGCATTAAGTCCACGCGACCGAAGCACGCACAACACTTCTTGACTCCCTTCAGTACTCCTTTAAAAGTATCTCGAATCACATTAGCCCTGCGCTTGCAAATTGAAATTTTGTACTAGTAGGTTACACATGTAGTCCGCGCGAATTGAATACGAATGGTGACGACGATGTTGTCGGTAAGAGTGAAATCAAAACCTTTATTAACCGGTAAATTGAGCCAAACCTATATAATTTCGCTCTTTAAGAATACAGGTTTTTTAGCGGTTAAGGTAGAGTCAAACCTAAATGAAACGCTCCTATGTACTTGCACTGAAACCGGTTTGATACATTAACCGGTAAACAAGCCCTGAGAGAATCTTGTGTTAAAAGTGAGGTGAGATTCTGGCGTGTGGAGAAAAGCACTGTTTCAGATAATGTGAAAAGTACTACATTAACATAACATAAACTCAAGCCTATATCCCCGAAGGGGTAGGTAGAGGTGCTAGCACTCACATTTCGCCAGTTCATGTTTTAGGTCCCAATGTAATAGGTGGCGAGCCTATTGCCATTAACCGGGCACTTATAAATCTGCGATAAATACACAAATAACTTCGAAAAGTCATTGGTGTGCCATGGTAAAACCTGGGATCGAACCCGAGACCTCGTCTCAGCAGTCCATTACCCATACCACTAGGCTACCGCTAATCACTAATTTACGTGATATTATACACATAATTGCATGATAAAATGTTTAAACGCTTTTAAAGGGTGTAAATTAAGTAAAATCGCCATTTTTAAACCTCTTTTTATCACGCAATTATGTATGTAATCACGTAAATAAGTAAGCCTACTATAATCACACTAACATGATAGAATTAATAATAGTACTACATAGCACGACTAACTAGTTCCGCTTTTTTTTGTTTCAATGCGCGAAATCGATGAGAAAGGTTATGTCGAAGCAACTAAAACGGACACCGTCTTAGGGTCTTTAGTAGTCGGAGGTGAGATAGTAGCAAACATATCCCTCTCTTTCGAGATGACCCGCTTCGGGTGTAGGAACCACGGTTCCTTGTCCAGCCCCCAGTAACAGGCGGCTTCACCCGTCACCCCGACTACTGGCTAGTTCCGCTGACAATAACAATAAGATAAGATAAATTTTATGAAAAGAAGATACCTACTTGAATAAAAAGATAACTGTGCGTACAGAGACGATTGGGCGTCAACCTCACCAGCACTCCTAACGGAAGAGGATCTGTTTGTGACGTCAGACGGCAACGAAAGCCGAAGAAGTGAAAAGAGAATAAAACGTTAGTGATATAAATAAAATAAATAAATAAAACGTGAAGTCAAATCAACGTGCCATAAATAAGGAAAAAAAATAGCTAACCCCGGGCTTTCAGGTAATAACGGTAGGTATACTTCGGGGCATAAATATAGGACTCAAGTCGCGAGGCGAAGCGTGGCGCGCGCGAATATGTTAATAAATCTAAATCTAAAACACTAATATTTTACTAATTGTTAACCATAGTCAAACAACTATGTTTACAAAAACTGCCATGGAATTTTCGGCTTTATTTACATTATCCTTAAGTTCAAAATTAAATAACAAAGAGTTTAATACATATACACTCCGTACAATATCATTCAATTTTGAACTTTATAACTGTACAATTAGAATCCAAAATCGAATAAAGGCCCCGTTTGGTGTGTTTGAGCACGTCCACTACCGTAGCGACCTGTGCTATTCTTAATTCAAAAAACGCGAATTGCGCGTATACATTTTGGGTTACATAGAATGTTGGACATAGAAACAAACTGAAATATTACTTTCAAGTTTTTTCTCTCAATATATTATATAAAAAGGACATTATTTTTAGGTACCTACTCAAGATCCTTGACATCTATGATGAATTGAAATTGAAAACGTATTCTTGAGACGTACGATGACAAAAGAAAAAGATGTTATAAAACTTAATAAAATACAACATGTCTCGCTTACTGTAGGCGTACCAATATTACATTTAAACTTGTTATTTTCTAATGTAATGTAACATAAAATGATTATAATAACATGTCTCGTATTCAGTTAGTTGGTAACATTCGTGTTTCAAATATAAATGGAGAAATAAAAGGTAAAAATGTAACTTTTTTTTTATATGTGGCATGTCAACTTCACCTCGCCTGATGGTAAGCTCATGAAAGAGGGGTCACCATTGCAAACACGTACTTACGACTTTTGAGGGCTCCAACTAACCGTAACGACTGTCATAGATGTTCGTAACGTGTAACGTGCTGTCCGAGGCACGACCAGACCAGACCAAATAGCCATATTCAGGCATACAAATATTTGCAGAGTAGGGATCGAACCCGCTTCTCCTGCGTAGTAGTCGTATTCACGCCATAAAGGCTGTCATATTTTGTCATGTATACATTCAACTCCTTGTTTAATTTTTATGTTGTCTGTGCGCGGTAGCCTAGTGGTATGGGTAATGGACTGCTGAGACGTGGTCTCGGGTTCGATCCCAGGTTTCACCACGGCACACACCAATAACTTTTCGATGTTTTTCGAAGTTATGTGTGTATTTATCGCAGGTTTATAAGTGACCGGTTAATGGCAATAGGCTCGCCACCTATTACATTGGAACTTAAACATAAACTGGCGAAATGTGGGTGCTAGCACCTCTGCCTACCCCTTCGGGGATATAGGCGTGAGTTATATTATGTTATGTTATGTTTATGTGACGAATTAACTTTATGTTATAACAATAACTCAAATAAAGTGTATCTATCTATCTATCTATCCTTGTATTATTCCCGTATAGGCCTCTTAAGTGCTCGGGGTATCAGATTGCCAACAAATGGCAGCTATCATTAGCTAATAGTTAAATCGTGTACAGCTAACAAGCTTCAATGAGATGCAATAAATTCAATTCACAAACTATAAATTTTAGAATGCATTTAGGTTACATTATATTATTATTCATGGCGACCTACGGTGTGATAATTGTCTTACCATTCGCCACCTGGAATTATCTAATGACTGGTACACACCGAATAATGGTTATTGAACTGTTAGTTCTACGCTATATTATGCGGAAATTCTTCGGAATTCTACCGACAATCCTACGATATAGGAAATAATGAACTATTTTTCAATCAGCATTCATTATTTTTTTAAAAGGTAATAATAATAAATAATAAAAACATATAATAAATATTCTAGGACAATCTACACAACGCCACCTAGACTCATGATAAGCATAGTTTAACTAGCTTGTGTTATGGGTTCTAGAATGCGGATAAACATACTTAGGAACTTTTTTTTGTGAATACATACATATTATACATAGAAACACCCAGACCAATGCAAATATTCATATTCACACACACAAATATTTGCACTGAGCGGGAATCTAACCCGCGCCTCCTGCGTAGCAGTCGCGTTCACTACCGCCACGCCACAGAGGTAGCATTATATGTCTCATAATTTCGTTTAAAAACGTTATAATCGAACAAACAGGTTCATATTTTTATACACGCTTTTGTAATTAGGACAAAAAACTGTAATTAAATCTATAATACCTATATTTTTATTTCGTTTAACGTTTTATATGAATAAGTACATCCGTTATGGGTAGTATTATACTATCACTAAAGTCTCAGATGCGACCGCTTATTGAGGAAACCGAGCCCATATATAGATAGCGGCATATATCTAGAACCCCAATGACGTCACAAAAATATTATGCACAGTAGACTTTTTAGGTATTTTTAAAGATAGCATGGGGTGTATACTGCTTGTGGAAGAGCTCAAATCCACCAATCAAAGATGATAACAACCCAATTTACGCGCGCCATGGACACATTTCTGTTCGCCTATTTTCTCTGTACTGCTGCTATTGTTATCAATAGGTATAAGATGGATAATTATGACTGATGATATGACTGACATAATTATGTTTGTCGCAAGGGGACTTTTCTCATGTGCGGGAACCCAAGGGATACCCCCTCACCGAAGTCTGTGTCGGTCTCAAACCGTTCTCAACCGTCCGGTCTCGAGCCATCAGTTACCCTCGCGCCCCGGCTGATCCAGGGCCATCGGAGGCCAACTCGGGGATTTCAAGGGTCCTGGTTGAAAACCAGCGTAAACCATCAGAGTAGCACATGCTGAACCAGACTTAATTCGGTACTAGATAACTATAATTATGGTTTTAAATACTCGTAGGGCGAGTAGCTTCACTATTTTAAAGTGTCGTTTATTTTTACCCGACTACGGCAAAGCCAAAGGAGGGTTATGATTTTGACAGGCTATGTATCTATGTAGGTTCTTCTTTTCCCTCATATGAGTAGCTCTTCAAATATTAATTAGAATTGTACAAATGAGGTTTCGTTGATGCGAGTTGATCGTCCACAGGTCTTCTTTCAATTATCTCTCTTGTCTTATTGACCTCAAGATATATGCCGGTACCTATACATCGGTAGACCCAATAATTTCCATAAGATTAGATAACATTTGTGATTATAAATTATGATTACCTTGTTTTCTACAACGATTGTGCTTCCTGTCAACGACAAAGCTAAAAAAATACTGATACCTAATAAGTTGGGTGTTTTGTTAAGTTGTTAGTCACTCTATCACACTGAAACTGCTGAACTGCTAATCTGTTTGAAATATATAGGTAGGTATGTACAGATGGCCGTTGGAGCCGAAAGGTTCTCGAATGGAGAACACGTACTTGCAGACGAGACGTGGGAAAATTTCGGATACCACCTCCGCCAAAGTCGGTGGAGGTGATTACGTCAGACTCGGTCAGACTCGAACCAACAAAAACGCACGCTTTCTATGATTGCCGGAGATGAGATAATATAAGACATACTAGCTGTTGCCCGCGGCTCCGCCCGCGCGGACTTTTGATCCCGTTCCCGCTGCTCCATTCCGAGCATTTAGGGGTATGAAAAATAGATGTTGGCCGATTCTCAGACCTACTCAATATGCTCACAAAATTTCATGAGAATCGGTCAAGTCGTTTCGGAGGAGTACGGGAACGAAAACTGTGACACGAGAATTTTATATTAAGATTATCTCTCGCACCCTGGCCGGCAGTGGGACGGCCCCTGCAAAGTGGACGTACGACATGGTCAAAGTCGCGGGTATCCGTTGTATACAGTCCGCCTCCAACCGGTCGGTTTGGAGGTCGATGGGAGGGGCCTATGTTCAGCTGTACAAAATGAATTATAACAAAGTGGTTTCAAAAATGTATTTCAATAAAAGTATTGTAAAACTCAAAATATTTTAACGTAAAATTAAATGGCGGAGTGTGTTTGAGCGCTTTAGCCCACTCACGACCGCCGTCAACAAACCGCAACAGAATTATAAAGTTTTGTAACAATACCACAAATAATGGACATATTTGAGTGCAATGTTTTAAACAAAAAAATATATAATAATAATAATTTATTTCTCACCTACAACCAAATTACATACAGTTTATTTAAATATACTGTTCAGTTCACCTTCCAATAGTTTAGCATACCTACAGCCCATGACAAAATGCCCGCTTGACAGCAAATATTATTTTTATTGTTTACTAGCTGACCCGCGCAACTTCGTCTGCGTCGCCTCGGTTTTGCAACATAACATAACCATTTTATCTATTAAGACAAACCGCATCCGATTTGGATTTTGTTTTGTTTGTTTGCGTAGTTTTAAAGATTTAAGCATACAAAGGGACATAGGGACAGAGAACGCGACTTAATTTTATACTATGTAGTGACTAGTTGACCTGGCGAATTGCGTACCGCCATATTTTTTTCAAAAAGTCCCCACAGATACAAAACTTTAGAAGATTAGCTCAACTTGGTATCTTTATACTCTCATATCTAATTGAAATGCTGTTATTTTAACGTCTGTCGCGTCAGAGACATAACTTTAATTCTATTTATTTGTATCTAAATAGCTTTAAATCGCCGTTTAATAACCTTGTGTTGTGTTTTCGGTGGTGAGTAGGGTAGCCAGAGCTCCCTAGAGAGGTTTTGTGTTGTCAGTAGGAAAACCAAAGGCTTATCCTACATCTTTTTCGCTGGCGACACAGAATGTCTCTGTTCTTACAGGGGTTGCGGCACGAGTGCTATTCCTCTGGTGTTACACTCGCCCATAAGCCACGGTAACCACTTACCATCAGGTGGGCCGCGTGCTTGTCTGCGACCTAAGTTGTATAAACAAAGGAAACTTCTGAATAGCTTCGAAACAGTATATTTTCGTTGCGATTTATACGGATTATATTCGTCCGTACTTTTTGACTTCGAGGGTGCTCTAAGAAGCTTATCACCCCGTCTATCTATCAGTGGTGAAGTGTGCAAATAATACAATTCCTTTCGGCTTTTAAGTAATAAATGCTATTTTTTATTCTTTATTGAAAGGCGTCATAACACTAGGCGATTAGGTATATCACCTTTATTAAATGCCTACATTGCTCCTATATCCCTTTTTTATTTGTATAACTGCTTACTACCTTATCAATTATATTATGATTATTTATGTAAGAAAACAATTGAATATCCGTTGGTTTTTATGTGTAACTTGTAGTATTAGCACAAACCTTAGCGGTTTATCAATACTACTAAACCGTGATGTATGCCCGTATGTGTAATTTATTAAAATAATAAAAAAGAAAAAAAAATGACATAACAAAATTTGAATAAATGACCTATTACAACTTGTAACAGACATTCCCAAGGAATGATCATTAGTAATAGCAGTTTTATCACCATTTGTTTAGGTAGGTACTTTAAAAATGTAAACTATGTTGTGGCAACTTTTTATAAAAACACATGTTAACCAAATAGACTAAGCTAACAAGATGGCTAATAAGTGGTTCGATACCGATTTTTAGTTTTTGAAACAGCGTTGTAATATCTGTTACCTACTCCAAAAAATCAACAAACATTGTTACAAATATCTTTCAGATTTACGTACTTAAATTACTTTAGTGAGTACGCAGATAGGTACTTGGGTATAATTTGACGTTTTGTAAGTCCCGTTTAATGGTCTATAGGGAATAAATGATTTTTGAGTTTTACTACGATTATGACTACGACTATGATTTATGACATAAAATATCGACTGTTCTGAAGTAGGCCTATGCCTGCTATTAAAAGAAATTATAGGTACAATTATAGTTACAAGCTTTTAGAAGACGCCCCTGGCGTTGCAAACGGCCGTGGGTCACGGTAACCACTTTCCATCAGGAGGGCCGTGTGTCACATAACTAAGTTGAAAAAAACTACCTATCGGCACGGATCATGAAACAAGTCGCTAGAGAAACGAAACCTCGGCGAGCGCGATTGTTTTGATAATCACTACACATATATATATATATATATATATATATTATATCCCTTTGTATGCTTAAATCTTCAAAACTATGCAACGGATTTTGATGCGGTTTGCTTTAATAGATAGAATGGTTAAAGAGGAAGGTTTATATGCATATAACATCATGCTACAACAAACAGGTGCGGAGCAGGAATGAAAAATGTTGCAAAAACGGGGTGACGCAGACGAAGTTGCGCGGGTCAGCTAGTATTTTGTAGTATAAAACAAAGTCGCGTTCTCTGTCCCTATTTTTCATGTCCCTTTGTATGCTTAAATCTTTAAAACTACGCAACGGATTTTAATGCAGTTTTATGTTTTTAGTTGCGCGGGTCAGCTAGTACTTATATAATCTACAAGCTGACCCGCGCAATTTCGTCTACGTCACCCCGTTTTTGCCGCTATTTTCACTCCTGTCCCGCACCAGTTGGTTGTAGCATGATGTTAATGCGTATAAACCTTCCTCTTCAATCACTCTATCTATTTAAAAAAAACCGTATCAAAATCAGTTGCGTAGTTTTAAAGATTTAAGCATACAAAGGGACATAAAGTCATAAGGATATAGACAGACAGAGAACGCGACTTTGTTTTATACTTATGTAGTGATTATGATTGGTAGATTTGAGCTTGTCCACCACCGTTGAGCGTAATTACCCTTATTCAGAGCTATCCTCAAAAGGTTACCCTAAAACTACGCTTACTCAGCGCATTTTTAGCACATTTTGGATGCACAACTCATGCCTATACCCATACATACTTTAAGGTTTGATAAAGTAGGGATAGGTAGGTAGATAGATAGAGGTAGGCACTTATAAAGCTTATCTAGAATCTAGATACACCGGTGGTATTAAACCAGTGTTTTTAATTAATTCTAGAAACGTTTACCTATATAATTACACGGTGACATTTGCATGTGGTTGGTACCTATTTAGGTATTGTATCGTGTTCGTTTTGGTATGAAAGTAGGTATTTAATGGGTAGTCAGGTAGGTGGGATATTTTCTATGGTTAGAATTCAAGTGAAGTAATCATTTTCATTGCGTTTTCTCAGTTAGGCCGAAAGTAAGTCCGCGTATTGGTTTTGATTGCAGACTTTTTGAAACCTTTAAAGCCCGTACCTCTTTGTGGAACTTGGCCCTCAAATATGTTGATAGTAACTACCTGGGTAACTACCTACTGCATTATACCGAACCTAAATAAGTCTAAGATGGTATGGGTCTGAAAATAGAATAGTGAAATTTACGAATTAGGTAGGTACCTACCTATAACGGTTTTTGGATATAAAATGCTTGGCCATGAAATCAGAACTTTTATTTTCCAACACAGCTTATCATTGCCCATATAAACGTCTTTTTAATAGTATTGTTGTCATTCGTACGTAAAACTTCGAAAAATAGGCCTAAATAAATATGCCTGGCGCCTCAGCCCTTATCGGCGATCGTATCGCGACGCGAAGGTAATGTCATGATCACAGCGTACGAGACTGGTCAGTACAGTACTAGATAACTAGAAAACAGTAAATAACCAACCTGTTATACTGCACAGACACAAAAATTCCCAGAATGTCTACACCAGGAGATGCAGTCAGACACAAACCACAACCACACTAGTAAATCTTAATTCACATAATCCCGTCACAATAAAACATTTTAATCACACACCAAACTCTATAAAAAGCTCCATTCGCAAGCTAAAACTTCACTCAATGTTTAAAACACTGAAATCCATCTGTTTAGCTTCAATTTTACGATCGACGTGATTCGGGAAACGAACTACGAACAACGCAGATCTTTCGTCTACACACCGCGAGCGAGCAAGCTCGACTGACGCGCGCCTTTGCCATATCGTGTAAGCTCGTTCTAAAAAATAGAGCGACGTTTGTCGATATTCCAAATTCGAATTTTTAATTAGGGTGGTGTACCGTAGTGTAACCAACTGTTGGCTTCTAATAAAATAAATGTAAACGTTTCTATTATTTTAATATATTGCTTGATTTTTCTGATACCGTGTTATAATTTTAATGTAATGAACAAAATTTAATCATGTGAAATGTAAATTGATTTTCTGACGTTTAATTAATAGATTATTAATTAATTTACTGGCTGCGATGCTGCTTTTATAGGCAATGGGTAACTTATTTTCAATTACGATCGAATAATGACGCGACTTGACACTTTAGCTTTGACGATTTTATTAGTAGTTAAACTATTAGTGCGTTCGACTATGGCGTTCCATTATTTTAGTTGATTCGAGTCCTACATAATATCTCCCAATATGGTCGGTTCGAGGAGTATGGTGGTCATCGTTAATTTGTAGTTGCTTGATATGTAGGTACATACATGTACCTATCCGGCATTGTATTGTAGTGACCCTTTATAAATATGTTTCATGTTTAATTCTTTATTCCAGCCACACTAATTCGTCTGAATTTCCTCGGGCTAAATCCGGCGGAACAAAAAACAGTCTAAAAACTCTCGGAGCTCGGTACCAAAATTACATCCGTTTAGACTTAACGTACGTCAAGGAGAGAAGCTTGTAGGCTAACAATAGATATTCTAGTAAATTTACTTCCTTTTCTGTTGATTCTGAATATATTTATTTACTGTTCTATTGGAAAAATAGGCACAAGCTTCCCTTATCCCCCCGTCCGTCGGTGTTCCTAGAAGCTGGTACAGAATTGAAACACACTTTTCGTGTTATTTCAATAATAAATATTATTTAATGTTTTACACACATACACAAACACGCTCGCGCGAGCACCGCACACACACATGACTTTTCAGTAGATTTAAATGTGTAATAACTTTGAAATGAACTGAAAAGTCATGAGAACGTCAGATAAATAAATCCCAATTCAATACAAAAAGTAAATATATTTTAACTTTTTGGTACACTTTTTTTTGCTTTATTTATTAATACACATTAAATCAAATATAAATAAAGATTCTTTTCAAGAGTTTAAACGTAAACACATTTATTTAGTTGCTTTTTATAGGGCATCTGGATATAACAATGGTAATATCACAGTTAATCTGACTTCAGCAATTCCGTGCACGGTGTGTTTGACATAACTGGCGATATATAAGTCAACAAGGCAGTTTATCTGTGTAGTGCCCGTTTATCAGCGGTAACCCGCATTCGATTATCGCATTACTACTGTTCACACCTTACAAAGGGAAATTAATGGGAATGCGAATGGTGGTATAACTTTCACTTTTGATAACTACTTAAAGATTCATAGGAAATAATGAAATGGTTTATAATTGTTGTGCAAGTATGTGTGACAAATTAACTCCTGAATTTATTAGCATAAAAAAGATACACAGTTGATATTAGAAATAGTCCGAACGGTTTTCACAGTATAATATGGGTACTAAAATAACTGTCTCTTATACTGGACTTATTTGTGACGTATTTCTCCAGCGAGACCGATCATGCTAGTATGACATATTACTATCGAATAGGTATGAATAGGTGGTTTTGTCAGTATCATCATCATATAGCATTATTCATTTGTTCGTACATTATTTGGAATGTTGCATTTTAGGTTTTCTCCTCTCTTCTTTTTTCTACTCAGTTTGATTACATTTTTGAAGTTTTCATGAGAATATTCGCCGTCTGGCGTAGAGACACGTCCGTAAATCAGGTGAGATAGACATGACTGCAAAGGTCTAGGTGACCCATACACCCTTTTTTATTGTGTTCAAATTCTCACGGATACCACCTCCACCGGAATCGGCGGAGGGGATTATGTCGGACTCGAACTGACTAAAATGCAACGCCATCTATGGGTCGTTGATTGCAAATACATATACCCTTATGTTTTCTGTACGCAAGATAACCACATATCGTCCCACTAAAGCCAGCAGAGATGATTACCAACTAAAACGCAAGCCGTCTATGGGTTTTTGATAGCCGGAGGTGAGATTATATAATACATATCTCTCGCACGACCCATAAACCCTGGAAAAGTGATAGAGTGTTGTAACAAGTAATGTTATTATACCTATATTGTCTAGCCATCTACCGACATTTCTATCATTTGATTAGATCCTAATCTTACCCAGATGTTCTAGTATATTACGTTAGCTATCTTTTATTCAGACCGAATAGCTGCTTCAGGAATTACGAGTTATTTCTCAGTGATAGAAACAAACTGTTGGATTAACGTCTACACACGTATCAGATTCCCTACTGACCCTTATTTACACAAGATTTGTTACATTATTCCAAAATAGTTACTATTTTTGTATTGATCGTAAATTTCCTTTTGTATCTCAGCAACAATAAATATGCGAGAGCAATGGTGCATATTGGGGACACCAATGTACAGCAGTAGGCTGCGATAGGCTGATTAGTTGATTGATGGGTATAATTATGATAGTAAATGTACAATCTCAAAATTACTTCAATATAATATTATGATTTCTATAAGACCCTAATGAATTCAGAATATCGTAAAAAATTATTAAACATCACTTCTAGTATATCGGAGAATATTGTTATTATTATACATTTGCATGGGCGAGTATTGTTCAAACCACCCTACAGACCTATTGTAGTGTCGCGTCGCGTCATTTTTTTTCTGTGGTCGCCGTTGAGTAGCCCAAGGAGCCGTAGTTAGGTAATTAAATAAAGGTCGTACGTAAGTCGGCCATCAATGCCTATTTTGACCTACTCCTAGTTGTGAATCACGGTTAATTGGTCGGTTGACATTTTACTGATTTAATAACTCCGTTTGGATGGAACGTCGTGTTTTGTCAGACGCTTCAATAAATCGGTATTTACCTACAAATATAATGATAATGTACAGTAAAGTAGCTAAGTAGTTAAAACTAATGATATGTTTTTTAAACCTTAATAGATACTTATTACCTTTTATTATTACAATTTTTTATACCATTTTGGTGGCCGACAAGCACGCGACCCACCTGATGGAATGTGGTTACCGTGGTCTATGGACGTTTGCAACACCAGGGGTGTCACATTCGTGCTCCCGACCATATAGAGAAGAGGGGGGAAGGAGAAAGGGGAGAGGAGAAGGCTGAGAGAGTTACTGTGCTGTCAATACAGAAATCAAAGAAGGGTTTCTTAGTCTTCCCACGGACAACAGAAAATCTCTCCAGTGAGTCTGGCTACCCTACTCACTGTCGGAAACACAACACAAGGTTTTTATTAGCCGCGGTATTCTGTAGGGCGAAGGTACTTCCCCAGTCGGAAGCTCAATTAGGACAGGAAATACCTACGGGTTAAATAAAACTGGTGAGGGAAAAATGTTTAGGTACCTAAATCTCTTGAATCGTTAAACCAATTTTACATTAAAAAAAATGTTTTATGATTTTTAATAAGTGTTTTGATTTAAGTATTGGGATGTTTGGTATCGCGATCAGGCGAAATCAGGACAAGTCCTCAGACCCCTCTAAATTTTGTTATCCCGTGTAAATCAGGATACCAGTCAACTCTTGGCGGGCATTCTGCTTAAGTACGCGTTTACGTAGGTACTTATTTTTTTTTTTTTTACGTTGCTACACCCAAATAACTCCAACTCGTTCTACCGTAGACCCGTTCAATAATAAAAACAGGTACCCTTTAATATAGTGACACAAAATTACACCTATTACATTCATAATTTACGTTTTGATTAATTTCAGTTGAGCTATTTGAATGAATATCACATCAGTCAATCAAATTGCCCATAATTATTGTCCGCTAGAGAGCGCCAGCCTCTCCCTACGAATGCCTCAATAAACGGTCAGAAAATGGCGTTATATAGTACCTATACCGTTGGTTCTGTCGGTTGCGTGAGAACATAACATAACATAACATAAACTCACGCCTTTATCCCCGAAGGGGTAGGCAGAGGTGCTAACACCAATATTTCATCAGTTTATGCTTAGGTCCCAATGTAATAGGTGGCAAGCCTATTGCCGGGCCTACCTATTAGCTACCTACCTATTACCTATTAGCCTATTACCTATTACCGGGCACTTATAAACCTGCGATAAATACACACATAACTTCGAAAAGCATCGAAAATTCATTGGTGTGTGCCATGGTAAACCTGGGATCGAAGTCGAGACCTCGTCTCAGCAGTTCATTACTCATACCATTAGGCTACCGCGGTGCGTGATAAATACCGACAAATAGTACTTATGTTAAACAAAAGGTATCAATTTTTTTATATGTAGAAAGACCAAGGAGATGGCTGAAGCCAGTTGGGGGGGTTATATCAAACTACAATGCACGTCATTTTTTTCTTTTTCTTTTTTATACCACTAAGGTGGCCAACAAGCACACGACCCACCTGTTGGGAAGCGGTCACCGTGGCCTATGGACGTTTGCAACACCAGAGGCGTCACACACGTGCTGCCTACCCGGTAGAAAACTTCTAATGCCCTTCTTGAAGAACCCCATATTGTAGTCGCTTGGGAAAACCACGGCTGGGAGTTCATTCCATAGCGTCTTCGGGTTTTATATCAGTGGTTAGATAGAATGTAACATATCACTTGATCTCTTTCGAGATTGGCCCCCTTCTTATATGGGAACCAGCGTGCCCCTATTTAACCCTCGGGTATAGGGAAGAGCGCATTGTGCTACCGCTTAGCCCAACTTCTGCTAGGGTAGCAGGCGGCTCCACCCATCACCGACAGGCTAACACCCGTCACCTAGGCACGGGCTATGCAGACTAAGACTCTTTTTCGGTATCTGTCCGCCATCTTGTTTTCAGACTTTATTTGCTCGGAGAAAAAGGCGGTGGCAACCCAATCGGTTCTGCCTAATATTCTAGGACAATCTACACAACGCCATCTAGACGCATGGCAAGCATAGCTTAACTAACTTGTGTTACGGGTTCTAGAATGCGAATAAACATACTTAAATACATTTTTTTTAGTAAATCCATACATATTATACAAAGAAACACCCAGACCAATGCAGATATTCATATTTCATACACACAAATATTTGCACTGAGTGGGAATCGAACCCGCACCTCCTGCGTAGCAGTCGCGTTCACTACCGCCACGCCACGGAGGTCGTCGCTATCGTTTCTCTCTTCTGCAAATTTTACTTAAAAACAATCTTTTTGCTTCTCTGACACGTAAATGGTATATAAAAAAGAAATTAAAACACAAAGCAAATAAAGCGTGTCAAAAACAAATAGTTTTATTTGTCTTTCACTACACATTCCCAAACCATTCGTCCGTTCCCAATGAAATTGGCACTTATACATCTGGCAACACCGAAAACAATATCCGAAGAAGTGCCAAAACACGTCATAAGTCAGTATCTAGCTGGATTAAAACATATTTCATCTTCCACGATTAATCTTTCTATACTCCTTGTACCATTTATACAAGGCCTAACTTCGGTCGCGTTTTTTGTAAGAATTATTGGCATACATCAATCTTCATCAAGATTAACTATTGCGTGTCCGTTTGATTGATCTATTCCTTGTAAGTGCTTATGGCGGGCCTCCGGTCATTTGTTCAAGTTAGATCTAAGTGTTAGTGAAGAATGGAACGCAACCAAATTAGTTCCTTTTTCATATGTGTGGCGGTTTTTCTTTCTCTCGCTGTCGAGTTGTCAATGTACTTCGTAGTTCAATAAAATTAGATATTATAATTAAATCCACATTTAATTATTTACCACAACCACACAGAATATTCCTTTACTAAGGTTTGTCGCTAGATCATTATTGCTAGAAAGTGAAGTAAATGTTTGATATGAGATGTGTATTGATACGCTTGGGTATAGCTGGTGCTGGTGGTAGCACCCTGCTGATTTATAGAGTAGGTTTATCTCTCAAGGTCGAAAGGTCAAACGGAAGTTACTCGCTTTAGTACCTAACCCAAAGTCACCTGCTAACTGATACACTTGTAGATCAACGGTAGAGGCTCTAAAGAAGAGTATCGCCTGACCTCCCAACCCTTTCGAGGTTGGGAGGTCATAGGATAGTAACTCTCGCTATACCTATATTATTATAATTCAATCAAAGTATCGATGAACCTATCGCAGACATAGACCTCAGCTCAAGTAGAAAGGCTTCGGCCAACTTTCTCCACGCTGGCCGGGCGGGATTTATTCTTTTTTTATTTTTTATTAATGACACGTTAATTTGACTTCACCTCGCCTGATGTTAAGCTGAAGGCAAACACGCATATTGCAAATTGCATTGCCGTTTGCCACCTCTTACGACAGATTATTATAAATATCATTGGTCAAATAGGCAAAATCTTTAAAAATACGAGCTCCTGAATAAAATATAATAAACACCCGGGGCTTCGAGCGATGAGGATCTCGAATGGACGGATGGAAGTTCGTTACTCTTTCGCGTAAAAATGGATGCACGGGTCTGGATTAAATCACCATATAGATAGATTTGTAGTCTGGAATAGCACAAAAACTAATGGAAAGTACCAATACGTTCGCAGTATAAACTAACTTTGAGGAGATTGACGTTTATTAGAGGAGACTGACCCGCGCAACTTCGTATGCGTCACCCCGTTTTTGCAACATTTTTCGTTCCTGCTCCGTACCTGTTGGTCGTAGCATGATGTTATTTACATATAAACCTTCCTTTTTAACCATTCTATCTATTAAAATAAACCGCATCAAAATCCGTTGCGTAGTTTTGAAGATTTAAGCATACAAAGGGACATAGGGACAGAGAACGTGACTTTATTTTATACTATGTAGTGATATCACAAAAACGAGTGAACAGATCTGGCTAAAATTTAGCATAGGGATAGATTATAGCCTGCACAGAGGCTACATTTTATCCTGGATATACGTAACGAAAACGGGATCAGTATTTCACACAGGTAAACCCGCTAACAAGAGCTAGCCCTCAATAAAGGAGAGCACACACTCTAGAACCTAGCGAGCGAATGAGCAAATGAGCAAATGATGAAATGAATTAATAGTAGCATACTAATTGCTTTTCAAAATTTTCAAAGACAAAAGTGAACCATTGACTCAGAGATGGTTGTATAGGAAAATTTCGAATATTACAGACAAGGCTTCGTGGCTTAGCGTTCAGTGTTCCCTCTGTAAGGAAAAGATCGCGGGTTCAAATACCAAAGTCATCGGCTTTAGTGGGGATTTCGTGCACGGAAAAAAAAGGTGAGATCATGGTCCAACGAAGGCCTATCGAACATAAAAAAAGCTTTTCGATTCTTTTTCATATCTCCGCTTACACCTCCGCTCGCTGGTGCGTATAGTTTATAAATCGCGCGCTAACTAACCGCGGGTGTGGCTTCTCCTTTAAAGCGATAAAATCTTTCAACAATGGCGGCTACACATTCGTTGCACTATGTGTAACTATCGTTGTGATTCCGTCTCCCGTTTCAAAGTTTTCTAAACAATTCTATGAAACCGTGCATGAATTACGTGCGGTATTGGAGTTCGACTTCCGACAGTATTCACACTCTTTCTGGCCACCTTCCAAATGTATGATTTATTATGAAGTGCTTTCGAAGTCAGAAGAAATACGTTTGGTCGTTGTTTGGGTAATACATTTACTGGTCAGTGTTTGTCTTAGACGACTTCTGTGGTGTAGCGAGTTCGATTCCCTCGCTGTGCAAATATTTTGCATACATGAATATGAAAATATACTAATATGTATTAGTCTGAGTGTTTCTATTTGCCAAAAAAGTGTATCTAAGAATGTTTATACGAGAACTGTGTTATATTCTAGAAGCCATAATACGATGCCTACTTTGTGTCTAGATAGCACTATGTAATAAGTCCTAGACGATTTATATTCTGCACTTATGTCATTTGACTGCACCCATATAGAAGGCAGTCAAAGTGTATTAATAAAGGAAGTACTGAACCTAAGGCATTCTGACAATCTCCTGAAGTGCCCTAGGTTTAGTATTTCCTACCTATACCTAGCCAAGTCTGTGGAGGTATAAGCAAGTAATGGTTTTTCCGGCAGGAGTGGGTTGTCTTAGCCAAGGATGTGTCTTCCTTGTAATGAGATATTTTTCCTTCTTGTAACATTTGGTCTAAATGGTTGATAAGACAATACAACACAACATGATATTTGTGTGTTATGCACTTAATTATAACACAAATCTCAGCTTATAACAATATTCAGATCGCAGCTGTGTGCCAAGTTTTGTTTCCTCTCCACTAAAAGTGGGAAAAATTATTCACGAAATGTGGTAACACTAGGTATACAATTTTATACGTAAACAGCTGTTTCCTACTACAAAGCAATTCTCTAATATCGCATTGGAATCGAAAACAGCTGGTCTTGTGCGAAATTATTTCCGTCAACCAGGCAATTTTTCTGATTCGGAACAGTTAGTGAGAAATTTTTGAGAAAATAAACACTACGAGTATGTGGGTAATGCAAGCATAAGCGAATACTTATGCTACAGGCCACAATTTTCTTTAAAATGTACATAAAATCAGCCTTTTTCCTCAGGACAGTTGGAGATGGGGTAGAAATCGAACAGCCCGCTATCTACTTCTATCATTATAGATGTTACAAGAATTATCTACTGTTAAGCCCGTCTTTCAATAAAGTCTATACATGTAATGCTATACTGAGATTTAACTTAGACTAGAAAGTTAAACTAGAGAGCCAACCCCGAACGTATGGGAAAAGGCTCAGAGAATGATGATTCTTTGTATTAGGTACACGGTAGATTTAAATCAACAATTTCTATTAAAATTTATCACGGGTAATTTTTTAGGGTAATTAGATTTATTATTCGCCAACTCTGTGTATTCCATTTTAAATTTGGAATTATTGTATAAAGTGGTGACATTTTTGTCAAAGTTTTGCAATAACATAGTACGTAAATGTCCGAAGTTTCGACACGATCCCGAAGTTTCGAATGAAATATTTAATGGTAAACCACCCAGATTTGTACAACTACCTATCAGATGCTCTTGACAATGGCTCTGTAGTGAAAGTTTAAACAACAATGCCCGTGTACTAGATTAGGTACCTACTATAAACTTCTAGGAGTTTCTAGCAGCTAAGTTCATTAAGTCCTAGCGCTAGAAACTTTGCGAATTTCTACTTGAATGAACTGTTTAGATATTATGTATAAATATTGGCGTTAATAACCAACTGCAGCATGTCCTGAAAGAAGGTTATGTGTTTGAGCTGTGTATTAATAACAAGAGCTAGGTATATACATGTAAATGTTATGCAAAATAGAAATTATTTTTTAGGTGGTTCTGGGACTAGAATGTCCCGAATAATGCCGAGGTTCATTTGTAACAGTTGTAACTATTGAACGGCTGAACCAATTTTCAAGATTATTGAATTATGAATAAAATTTGGCACAAGATAACCTGGAAAGTCTGGTATTTTTGGACTATAAAATCTTTTTTTTTATGGCACGTCAATTTGATTTCACCTCGCCTGATGTTAAACTGAAGGCAAAGTCCCATGAAAGAGGGTCACCATTGCAAACACGTGCAGTGCTACAGTATTCCCACACAGGTACTGTTTTGGATTATATGTACTTATTGTGAGGTATAAATAGAATAGACTAAAATGGAATGGAATGGAATAATGATGTTTGACTTCACTTTTCTAAGTATAGGGGCAGGTCGTATTATTCACATAAAAATATACACCATTCTATTCTATTTTCAAAGACAAGTCCTAACCTGTTTGTTTCAACAGTTACAGAGATATTTAACCAGTTTTATTGTTGCAACCGAGACCTGGTGGCTCCGACCAATATTCGAGCGTATTTTCGTATTCGTGAAAGCAATGTATTGCATATTTTGAGGACGGCTATCCTCGCATCCGATTATTGCATACAACCTTTGCGAAGGAAATGAAATATTCTATCACCAGAATTTAAATTTTATTTCTTTGAATTTTTCTTCCTTCCTTTTTACTTTCGCATGTGTCATCATCGGGAAATGGTTGCCTTCGATGCGTTTTTTGTAACTTTCTTAATATCACTACTCAGTAAGTATCTGGGGGGTATTTTTTATACAACTTAGGTGGCTGACAAGTACTACACGAGCCACCTGAGGGAAAGCCACCGTGGTCCCTACACCCGACGGGGTCAACTCGAAGAGAAGGCCCGGGTCTGCCGGGGTGCGAGGGATATGTTGGCTTACCTCACCTTCGGCAACTGAAGACCCAAAGACGGCGTGCGTTTTAGTCGGTTCGAGTTCGACATAACCTTCCCAACCGGCTCCGGTGGGAGGGTTTTCACACGATAAAAAAAAGGTGGCTGACAAGTAGGTACTAAACGAGCTACCTGAGAAAAAGTGGATACTATGACCTATAGGCGTATGCAACACCAAGGGCGTCACACTCGTGCTGTTGATCCTTTTGATGGGTGGGGGAAGGGGGGAGGAGCATCCGCGCAGAAGACTAAGTAGGGTTTCAAAACACCACATAGCAGTGTCAATTTAGACGCTCAGTCTTCCCACTGACAACTGTATTTCGTTTATTTGTAATGAAGGTGCACCTGTACTTACCTATCAGTAGGTAATTATAAAATACTAGGCTATGCCCGCGGCTCCACCCGCGTGGCTGTCGGTTATCGCGACCTAAGCGCCATCTGTGGAACATAAATTCTAAATTACTAATCATAACTCAGGTTCTACTTAACCGATTGCAATCAAACAAACGTAAGATTTTAAGTTGGACCAAACACCTTCAAACAAAATAAAATCGTATCGAAATCCGTTCAGTAGTTTTTGCGTCCATCGTGGACAAACATTTACTTTTTATTATATAATAGTAGTTATAGTGATTTTCTTTTGAAAATTCAAATTCTTAAGCAGCAAGAAAATAGTCCATAGTCCAGACTCCTTAGTCTAAATGCAACTGCTTACGTTCAGAGGAAAGTCTTCAAATCTTCAACTCCAAAATCATCAATTGTTTCACCATAATTCTGTAGTATTCGAATTGTTTTCTCGTGTTTAGTCGAAATAAAAATCTTAAACACCATAAACTAAATAATTAATTAGCATCTGTATGCATCAACGAAAATAATTAGTTAATTCTCATAACTGGACATTAACTGCAATAATAAAATGTAAACATGTGTTTAATAAATATGTTTTATTGCGATGTTAAACGAAGCGAGCGTAACTTTGTTTACTTTTGTCGAGATTTGTTGACGGAACCGCTGTTCTTGAGTTTTGTTAACGCAGGTGAACGAAAATAAATATAATATAATTTATATTTTGTGAATGAAGATCATGGAAAACATAAAACAAGTGGAAATTTGAAGTAAGAAGGCGGGGTGTGCGTGTGTCATAGCTGTGCGTTTATACGCAACGAGGGACAAATTGGACAATATGAACTTTATTGTACCAGATTAAAGTTTAAAATAAGATTTTAAAATTCACTGACATACGTCTAAACTTTTTCGTAAATATTCAAGCTTGTTCGATTCAAAGTATGAAACGTCATAAATACTTGTTTATCTATAGCAAAGTAATCTATATTTTGAACAGTTAAGGTGTGTTTTCGCTTTGCAGTACGTGTGATTTGAGTTAATTTGACATTAAAGGTAGGTATTATGTATACGACCAATCAAAACAATTGATTACTGGTAATTCAGCGTATTATTAACGGTTGTATGTGTGAGGTTGGCGTTGGATATTGCGTTGCGATGCGGTTCGGTCAGTTTAGTGGAGAGCTTAAGTTTATTAATTGTGGTCTTACTGGCACACAATATTCATGTTTACGATTTACGAATAAAAAAGAATAAAAAAAGAATTACAAGAAAAGCTAGCCTATTTAGTTGTTTGCAGACTTTCAGCATTGGACAATGCAATAAATATTATGTAATAGAAAAGACTGGACTGAATATTAACCCAAATTAGGACTACTTCTAACTAGACCGATATTACTTTAGTATGTTCATTGGTATTCTAGCTGGCAACACATACGCATATCAATGAAAATTGACATAAACTACCAACTATATCACATTTGTATACCAATTCAAGCTTCTTACCACAGATTTATAGTAAGCTAGATACCATCCCAGGTTTACCATGGCACACACCAATGACTTTTCGATGCTTTTCGAAGTTATGTGGGTATTTATCGCAGGTTTATAAGTGCCCAATTAATGGCAATAGGCTCGCCACATTAAGACCTAAACATAAACGTGCGAAATGTGGGTGCTAGCACCTCTGCCTACCCATTCGGGGATATAGATGTGAGTTTACGTTATGTTACAATAAACAAAGATTGAGATCAAAACGTGTCCAAATAGCTTAGTTGTTCAGAACATTATCTCTCAAAGGGACGCTCAAAAAGGTATAGCAAAGGGAGTGAACTGAGGACTATGTAAATGACTAGACTAAGTAAATTATTATAATTATATAGACTGAAAAAAGAAAAGCCCGCTGAGTTTCTTGCCGGAGTCTTGGTCGGGGCCGCGTTCCGAACCGGTGGTCCATTTGCTCACTGATTTTTTTTTCATTATGTCAAATGTCATCTGATAGGAATGTATGGACCTACCTCAAGTTATTGGGACAAGGGAAGAGAAATGATGATGAAGTTATTAAACACGATATCTGATCTAGCTTTTCCTAAATCTGTACTCATATTAATATAAATGGGTTTTATTAATGCGACCACCGCAGACTCCCTCAACTTTGGGTGATTTAACTACCGTTGAGTCGGAATCATCTCTCATATTTTTATTACCCTCTTTATTCCGCCAGTTAGAGGGTCTTTAACAATAATTCTATTAGCCATCTAAGTTTATTGTTCAAATCGTTTTTATTATAGTTTTGGTTTTAATGGGAAAAAGGGAACACTCAAAATGAAACTGATTTTTTTCTTTTTAGAGAGAACTAGCTGACCCGCGCGACTTCGTCTGCGTCACCCCGTTTTTGCAACATTTTTCATTCCTGCTCCGCATACATATAAACCTTCCTCTTTAACCATTATATCTATTGAAATAAACCGCATCATAATCCGTTGCGTAGTTCTAAAGATTTAAGCATACAAAGGGACAAGAAAAATAGGGACAAAAAACGCGACTTTATTTTATACTATGTAGTGATAGTGATAGTGATAGTGATAGTGATAGTGATAGTGATGATAATCTGACCAAATGAGCTACAAGAATAGGCAGGAATTGTGGACATAAAATGTGCTCTATACGCGCTATGGGTAAGCGTTTTTCTTAATTTAGGAGTCGTTTGCTCCAACCCACTGCCCCTGCAAATATTTTATACCACTTATGTGGCAGACATGCACGCAGCCCACTTGATGGAAAGTGGTCACCGTAGCCTATGAAAGTTTGCAACACCAGATGCGTCACATTCGTGCTGCTGACCATATAGAGAAGAGGGGGGATGGGGAGGGGGAAGGGAAGAAGGTGAAGAGAGTCTCTGTGATGTCAATGCAGAAGACAAAGGAGGGTTTCTAAAAATCTCTCCAGCGAGCTCTGGCTACCCTACTCACCGCTGGAAACACAACACAAGGTTATTATGAGGTTATTATAATATAGATGACAGAGTACCTCCGTACTTCCCTAGTTATACTGCTCAATTAGGGAGATGCCGTCATATCCTACCTGCATCCAGCTTGCATATTCTGCTAGTATGTCGGTAATTTTAATTCTTTGTTCCTCATTGCAAACCTAACAAATCCTTCAAAGAGATTCCAAGCATTCCATGGCCCGTTGCGCGACTTTAAAGTGGACTAACCCCATCGTCAGTGTCCACGTTTTAGCACTGTAGATGATGACGGGCAGGACGCACTGGTTGAATACCTTCATTTTGAGACATTACGGTAGACGAGTGGAGAAACCCCACGCAATTAGTCAAATACTGCCAAACCTAGTTGGACCCTTCTGGCGGGTTCTTTGCCGAAGCTTTTTTTCTTACAAAACACAAATTATACTAGTCAACTATGCCAGTGATTCAGTTCAGTGAATAAGGTTAATATAAAGGGGGCTACGTGGGCAGTTAGACTTTTAATTTGCGCCTAGAAATCCGGCGCTAACGATAATAGGGGTCTTAAGTTTTTTAGGTAGGGTGATACCACCAGTTGACGGCCTAAGTTGTTATTAGTTGTGAGAACTAAAACATCTGTGATCAAGTTTATTTAGATAGCGTGTCTACACGATGTTATCGCTATTAGTTTTGATTTTCATCCATATCGGTAGTAATATTTTAAACAGGAGGTTTGTATTTTTGTTTGTAAAGTATGTTAACTCGAAAACGAATGTATGTAAAATTTTCTTTTGTCATAAGACAGCATAATATGCTTGAAATATAAATGTCAATAAATTCAGTAGATGCCTATACATTACGGGCTAGATAGGGACGCCGTGGTCCTTATACCCAAAGAGTGCCTTTTCGTAAAGATGCCCCTGGATCCACCAGTGTGCCAGGATTATATTACCTATTATCTCACCTCCAGCAACCGAAGGCCGCAAGACAGTGTTTGTTTTAGTCAGTTCAAGTTCAAGTCCCACTCTCATCGGCATCGGTAGAGGTGGAATCTGAGGATTTAGCGCACGAAAAAAATTACATTACGGGCATAATAAGTTCAACATGGTTTAATATAAATGGTCTTTTACAATAATAAAGACATCTCCCGTTCCTCCTTAGCATACGAGCATTTATAACTTCACAAAAACCTCAACATTTCAATCATGAAAACAGACACTTCACGATAAGCCTGCCAAATGTGTTACAAGCTCAATTCGTTATGTTACGTCAGAACCAATTATTGGTGCCTGCACCCTACATATATCTAAATCTCTCCAGCCAACATAACTCGAAGTGAACTTTTCGCTCGTATAATGAGCTCTTTTGTTTCACATGACGTAATCTGGAGCATATTAGACGAACTTTGTAACATCTATATGCTGTTATTAAATTTACTTCGATACATCCTGAGTTTTAGGGTTATAATAATTTTGAATTGTTTTATATCCGTTTGCCAGCGAATTTGATCCAAATTCGCCGGCTAAAATTAAATATGTGTTTTAACAAGTAGGTATTATTAATTAAATTTAAAATTAGCGACAAGAAGGGACATAATTCATACCATGCTGAGTTTCTTGGCGGAGTCTTCTCAGGCCGGGGTCGCGTTTCGAACCGGTGCTGGTCCATTTGCTCACTAATTTATAAAATACTAGCTGACCCGCGCGTCTGCGTCACCCCGTTTTTGTAACCTTTTTCATTCCTGCTCCGCACCTGTTGGTCGAAGCATGATGTTATATACATATAAACCTTCCTCTTTAATCATTCAATCTATTAAAACAAACCGCATCAAAATCCGTTGCGTGGTTTTAAAGATTTGAGCGTACAAAGGGACAAGAAAAATAGGGACAGAGAACGCGACTTTATTTTATACTATGTAGTGATAGTGATGATAGTGATAGTGATTGTTGATCGACCTTTTTGTAGCTCTCGGGGTACTGTATATGGGAAGCTTTAGGTCGGAGCGTAGAGAGAACAAGATAATAATGATGATAACAATGAACTTAGTGATTGAGTACTGCGTTTGATGTTTTTATTTTTTTATATTTTTTATATTACAATTGTGATCTCATTATGGACATTTTGCCCATTTTAAACAATATTTTTTAAATTTTATGAATTTTCTTTAATTTTCCCTTAGAGATACCGATAACAAATTTATTTACGAAATCTGGTTACAACGATTACATTTAAAATATAATTACCCGAAAGATCTATAATATTCCAGTTTCTATCATTTACCATTATAAGGTTATTAAAAAGTTTACCGTAATAAGTCGGTAACTGAACATTACATTTATTTACTATTGAACATATACATCGTTGGAGAACTCCGTAAAGAAGTGTTATGTCTATGATTTTTAAGAAAATATTTTTATATTACAAGAATAATTCGGTAAGTAGACGTTGCTGGAATATTATTGATAGTTCATGGTGGTAATATATCAATACCCTAAAAACTGTTAGAAATTATTTTCGGTAATTTGAACTTTGGTGAATATCTAATTCTGTGTTTAATCAATAGTTACAAGGCTAACTGTGATCTATTTGGGCAAAAATTAGCTTTCCCGGCGTATTAAAATGTTATCCTAATTGTCTTTTATAGAAAAGTTAGAGCCGAAAAACACTAAATCTTTTCTCCTGTAAAATTTGATTTTTGCGATTACCGGTTTATTCCTCGGGGACGTCGATATATATGAAAGTGGAATCCATATTGAGAACTCACTTGTACTTTTCCACAGTATTTTTATTGTTTAATAGACCTGACCGGTTTCGCCTTACGGCATCCTCAGAGGTTTACGATGACATACAAGCCCATTCCCTTATAAACATGAATGAAGGAATGTTTATAAGGGAATGGGCTTGTATGTCATCGTAAACCTCTGAGGATGCCGTAAGGCGAAACCGGTCAGGTCTATTAAACAATAAAAATACTGTGGAAAAGTACAAGTGAGTTCTCAATATGTGTAACAACAAGTTCCACCAAGTGCCATCAATCAACAGTATAAATAGTCTGAAAGTGGAATATTGTAGTAAATTGTTTTTAGTGTTGGTGTCAAAATCTCCTTAAGAATAACTTCTAGTAAGGTCTCCACTACTTTACTGAGGCAGCTATCATCCATCATCGTCATCATCGTTCAATAACAATAATTCCAACTAGATTAGTGAATAAACTGTTACAAAATAAAATAAGACTTAACCTAAGATAACGATATCACATTTTATAACTTCCTTTCGAACCTTACACCAGAATAAGACCGTCATCGTACAATTGTAATTTGTAAGATAATAGACTCAGATAAAAATAGACTGCCATATGGCGGACGGGCGTCAGTGAGTTCTATTCCCAAACAGAACAATAACATTTGAAACATACTAACAGGGTGATGCCCTGTGAAGTAACGCTACGGTACGAGTAACGAATTCTTTCGGTTCTCGGACTAGTCACAACTTCATTTCCCGTTCGAGTTCCGCTTGTGTAAAGTCCTAAATAAACAAAATAGTATAGGACAATGAACTTTAATCAATAACCTCAATCAATACATAAATCTAAACGTACCTATGTTTCTGAACAACTTCGAGTGAACTCAGGCGATTTTAATCTCATATTAACTATTTCATACGTATAGGTATTACCTTTTCTAGATTAGCATCTACAGAAAGGGACAAGATCTTTTTAAAAACATTTAAAAGCAACTACATAGTATATTAACTTTTCCTATAGATTTAGATTGGAAGAATCCAGCGGTATCCATTTGTGCGGCCTGGGGGTGACGGGAGACCGCTTGTCACTCTAGCAGAAGCAAGCCGCGGAGGCAGCGCAAGAATGCGCCTCCCCTCAATCGGGGGCTAGAATAAGACACCGTGGTCACTATTCCAGCAGGGGTTATCTCGAAAGAGATGGCCCTGGGTCTGCCGGGGTGCGAGGGATATGTTGGTTACTATCTCACTTCCAGCAACTAAGGACCCAAAGATGGCGTGCGTTTCCTCTCCAACCGGTTCTGGCAAGGGGTATCCGTGGGGATTTTTTGCACTATAAAAAAGGGTTACCTCATGACGGCTCAGTTGTTCAGAGCATTTTTCCTGAAAGTTACTGGTCGCTGGCTCGAATCCCATCTTGAATGTAGACTTTTCCGATCTAAATTTACAAAAATGTTAATACATTTTGTATGTTAATGGGTTAGTTAATACATTTTGAATGCTCGTACCTTAACATCATGGTATTCATGGAATCATAGAATGAAATAGAGCTATTTTGCATATATAGTGTTTCATTAATGAAAGACAATTATCTGTTATGTGTTATATTATGATTATAATCCACTAGCTGGAATCAATTTGGGATTACTGTTTGTGTCTTGGTATAAGTATGTGAAGACACGGGTTCAGATCAGATATCTGACTTTTCTAGACTATATCATTAATGTTACTTGAACTCCTTCTTGTATAATATGGAAATTCCCTCGTATACCCCTCCCCCCTCCCTATTACCGGAGCCGGTTGGGAAGAATATGGACTCGAATCGACACCGGCATTGGGCATTTGACTCCTGGAGGTAAGATAGATAGTCAATGTATCCCTCGAACCTTTTCTAAGGACCATGGTGTCCCCAATTTGCCCGCGCTCATGGGGTAGGACTTGAAGCGACTAAAACCGCAACCTGTCTTGGGTCTTCTGACCCTGATTGACATTATCTCTCGCACCCCAGCCGATATCGGCGATATCGTTCGCCATTTTTGATTTGTATAGGTTCGAATTGTCACGGTAATAAATATAGAGTATAAATATAGAATAACAGAGTCACTTGATATGATTTTTACCGTCTTAGCGTCTCAAATTGGTTCGGAATATGTATACAATACAATATGAAGCAAATATTTGCCGATATAATATAAGTATACGCACAACTTTCTCTCGCAACTATAGCAGACATATATGTATGTAGGTGTATGTATGTATGTATATATGTATGTATGTATTTATGTATATGTGTATGTATATGTGCATGTTGTGTGTATGTTGTATCTATGTATATTTATGCCATTTTATCTGGGGTATACGTCTCGTATACCTCCTACATCAAATTCGATGCTTCTTGTACATTAGACTTTGCCACTCATATTATAGCAATTCCTCTGTTCACTCCCAGGTTTGCTGGAAGAAAACTCTACTTTGAGTTAAGCTCGCCTTTGTACATCTCGTCTCACTATTGTATATAAATATAATTTATGTGTCCATAAAGAATAAAATAAATAAAAAATATATATATAGTTATAATGCAGTCTATCCATCCAAATACTTATTACACACGATTATTCTGTAAGGCTTTGAGGAAAAGGGTATGACTAGGTCGTCATAAGACAAACCGGCGAAGATCCGGTGCCTGTTTCCGATCACGGCGTTTCCTTGATTATAGAGATACTGGAAGTGACATTTAACACGAGTTTTTTTTATATTAGAAAGCTGTTTTTGTTCAACCTGGTGGAAGATTGCCTAGTCTTTGAACTTCCTACAGAAGACCATTGAACATTCGTTAAAAAAGTAAGATAATCAATGGTTGGGACTGATATAACTTTATGACTGAAAAAAACGTCAAAATACGTTAACAGAGCTGAGGGAGGAAGTCTTAATTTGACATTGGCGTCCCGCCATTAATTTTATAAGACAGTTACCATATTTACGGGAGACTGGCAAAATTGCGGCTATTCTGCTGCAGAAGCCATTTCAAGAAAAGAAGAAGAAGAAGAGCTGAGGGAAAATGCAGTAAGTGAAATAAACTCAACAGTAGAGGCAGTGCAAAAAATACATTTCATCGTGGAAGATTGCCAACATATTTGACCAACATCAAGATATCGATTTTTGTAAATAATTAGGATAAAGTTTTTTGCTGATGTACTTAATTTTAGAATTACACTCATAGGAAATATTGTTAAATATCGCAGTGTTTAGAAATTTGAATGGCGAAACCGGATAGTCACAACTATAACATCAATATGTATAGCTTGTCTATTTTTTTGTGAGAAAATTCCCTCGGATAGCACCTCCAAAGAATCGGTAACAGTGGTTATGTCGGACTTGAACCGGCTTAAACGCACGCAGTCATCGGGTCTTGGGTTACCGGAGGTAAAACATTAGTTAACATATCCTTCGCGCTACGATCGACCCAGGGCCACCTTCGAGATGGCGCCCTTCGGATGTATAGCTTGTCTATGCCATATCCAGAATATTAAAAGATCTGTACAGACGTAGATGTTAAAGATACGTAGATACATGTTATAAACCATTTTCTGAGCTCGTTATGAACGAAGGATTCTGTGCACATTTTCCTAGTGTACACATATTACTAGTATAATATTTATTCATGCATTATTGTTCATTAAGGTCACTGAGATAAGGAAACATTCATATATTTTTTTATAGAACTTTATAACAGACAAGCACACGGCCTACCTGATGGAAAGTGGTTACCGTGGCCCATGAACGTTTGCAAGTGTGTCACATTCGTGCTGCCGACCATATAGAGAAGAGGGGGAGGGGAGAAGGCTAATCGAGTCTCTGTGCTGTCAATGCAGAAGACAAAGAAGGGTTTCTCGGTCTTCCCACTGACAACAGAAAACCTCTCCAGTAAGCTCTGGCTAGCCTACTCACAGCTGGAAACAACACAAGGTTATTATTAGCTGCGGGATTCTGTAAGGTGGAGGTACTTACCCAGACAGACTGCTCAATTAGAACGGGAGATATCCTCATATCCTACTTTGTCATATTATTTTCGATGAGAAAAGTCTTAGAATACCATTGAGCACTTGCCGTGTCTTTTGAACCCTAACGACGAGAGGAATGACAAAGGCAGCCGGTGCTTACTGGATCTGTGTGCGTGACGTGACCTCATAATAATGACGTCATTTGTAATACAGCGCTGCACAGGGTATATTTTCATGTCTTTAGCACGTGAATCATCTTATGATGTACAGTAATTAAGCAAAGATGACATCACAAAACTGTTTATTAAATATTCATTGTAGCTTCTAATATCGCTTTCATAATAATTAAAATAGGATAGATGTGTAGCTATATTTTTATTTTTTATACCACAGTGGCAAACAAGCATGCGACCTACCTTATGGGAAGTGGTTACCGTGGGCTATGGATGTTTCCAACATCAGGAATGTTATATTCGTGCTGCCGACCATATAGAGAAGAGGAAGAATGGGTAAAGGGGGAGGGAAGAAGGTTAAGAAAGTGCAGTGCAGAAGACAAAGAAGAGTTTCTCAGTCTTCCCTCTGCCAACACAAAATATGTCCAGTGAGCTCTTATGTTATTTATTTATTTATAAAACTTCATGCACAAGTACATAGGCGGACTCAATGCCACAAGCATTCTCTACCATTCAACCAAAGATGGCGCAGAAAAAGACTCAGTAGGTGCACTATTGAGAGCAACATTATAGTGAGACCTACAGTACACAGGTACACCTTTAGCACCTGAATGAAGCAACTGACGGTGCGGTCGACATGGCAAGGTTTTACTCTAAAACAGTATAAGCATGAGTGGATCATTGACACGAAAGAAGAAGAAGAAGGTACACCTTAAGATATCATTGCTTAGGTCAAGAATCGAAGAATCAAAGAATCAATTTCGTTTATTCAGTTTAGGCACATAAATAGCACTTATGAATGTCAAAGTTTTATAATAATTAAGTGCCTACATTTGTCAAAAATAATATAATTTATAATAAATAAAATACGTACTTAGTAAAAAAAACGTTTGAAAATGATTTTTTCGCTGGTTCGGTAATTAAATCTCCTGAGAAGAGACCAGCAAGAAACTCATGTAGATTATCGTTATATTATATGTACTTAAACTTTTAAAGGTACATCGTGCGGGAGTGAAAAACCGTGCGTAAAAGCCAATGGTTTTTACCCTAAGTAGGTCTAGGTTTTACTTAGTCATTTGCTTATAATATGGGATTATAATATTACTTAGGACATATCAACTAATCTGCCTACTGCGTGCTCTTATGTGACCTCTCGCTACTGGTAAGCTTATTCACGGTTGAAAGGCTAAAGCAATAACTACACTTGACAGGATAATTATTGCGCTATAATGTTTAGCTTATCGATTAAGATAGATTTTTCTATAAAACGTTGATGTCGCTTACACCCTTTTGTGTTTCAACCGTTGAAATATTAACATTATTAAACGTTTCATTTATTATTGCGTGTCTGACACCCTTGGTGTTGCAAGTTTCCAATATCACATCGGTCAAAGTCAGACAAGCTGCACCTTTGTTTGCTATCTTACCATATAAGAGGAAATCATGAATTAATATTACTGTATACATAAATTATATATACATAAATACATAAAAAAATAAATGATATACTGAGTATATATTGGAAAAGGCTTAGATGTCACATATGCAGGGCTTAGATGTCACCCACATACGGTGCGGAATATTCCATCAAGAATCAAGCGGTTCGGTGAGTCTGTCCTCTGCCGCACCATTAAGTCTTGGAATTCCTTACCAGCCCACGTGTTTCCTTCTTGGGTGACGTACCGTGACGTGACGTTAGTGTCATAGAAATAGTGTTTATAATTTTCTGGACTTCACGCGATATATTTTTGAACACTTGAAAGTAATGGAGGGTAGGCACAAAAAAAATGTTTCCTGCACACCGCGCGACGCTCGCAGGCCAGTCAAGTCGTGACCACGGGTGCTGCAAGGCACCCGAGAAACGTCGAAAGTAAGTGTTCAAAAATATATCGCGTGAACTCCCGAAAATTATAAACACTATGAGTAAACACCGCGATAGTTTAAAAGTTACAGTGTCATAGAAAGTTCTAAATTTTGAACGGCCTCCGTGGCGTGGCGGTCGTGAATGCGATTGCTACGTAGGAGGCGCGGATTCGATTCCCACTCAGTGCAAATATTTGTGTGCTTGGCAAATAATTGCATTGGTTTGGGTGTTTCTATGTATAATTTGTATGTATTTAAAAAAAACGTATCTCTGTATGTTTATCCTCATTCTAGAACCCGTAACACAAGCTAGTTAAGCTATACTGACCATGGGTCTAGGTGACGTTGTGTAGATTGTCCTAGAATATTTATTATTTACGATCTGTTGGTAGTGGCTCCGCCCGCGTGGACGTCTGATCCCGTTCCCGCTGCTTGGACTCTTGATCCCGTTCCTGCTGCTCCATAAAAACCTTCCGTAGAGTTCAATGAACAAATAAAAAGAATAATTATTCCACTATGATCAATTGGGTGATATGACCTGGGTGATCAAATTCCACAACTTTTGTGTCCTTAAATCACCTGCTGACAATTCACCTGGGTGATATATATATATATATATAGATTTATTTCTCCTAATTCAAAATGTTTCATGAAAACTGCACGTTTTATCCAATTAAGTAATCTCGTATATTCTTCGCAATGTATTTCCCAGCGTCCGTATTCTCTAAAAATAGCGTTATTCTAATCACTCCTGATATGTTAGCGCTGTTTGTCTTCCCGCCAAATCCTACCTAACAAATGCTACTGCAACTATTCACTGACAAGGAACGAATTTCTTTATATTTTAGTGTAGGGTAGGGTTGCATACGTGTTTATGTATGCGGGTTTGCTTGTTGTAGATATAAATGGAATACAAATGTAATGAAATATTTCAAAGCAAAAAACAGAAAAAAAAACATTACAAGTGATCGATCAATTTGAAGCGCTCATAGTTGCGCTCTTTGTTTGGTAAACGGTCAGTGAGTTAAGCTATCATAACGCGCTTACTATTTGGATGGGTGACCTCTAAGAAAGGACGTTAAATAGCGGTCTCTGCTGTCAATGTGTTAATGAGATAACAAAACTGCTACGCAGGAGGAACGAATAATTGTATTGGTCCATATTATGTATAATATGTTTGTATTTACAAAAAAAATGTAACCAAGTATATTTATTAGTTTTTTAGAACCCGAAATAAAAGCTAGTTACGCTATGCTTACCATGGATCTAAGTGGCGTTGTATAGATTGTCCTAGAATTTCCCTCTCTATGGCGAGCGGTGCGATGATAGAAAGTAGGTGTGGGCATCATGTCAAACAATTCTTCTGAACACAGGCCATTATACAGGCGGTAGAACACACACAGTGAGGCGAAGTCCCTCCTGATGTTCAGTGGTTCCACACCGCCTGAGAGTATGGGATTGTCGACGATCCTCAGCGCCCGCCGATGTACCGAGTCAAAGGGGTCAAGCTGGCATGCAGGCGCCCCGGCGAAGAGGTGACAGCAGTACTCCATGTGGGGCCGAATCTGTGCCTTATAAAGAAGGAGTCTTTGCTCCGCAGTGAAGTACTGCTTCGCCCTGTTGAGCACTCCTAGTTTCTTTGATGCCAGCCTAACCTTGTCCTCCAAGTGACTGCGGAACTGGACATCGCTGGAGATATCGACACCAAGGATCCCGATACTCGAGGAGATGGTGAGCGGTGTGTTCAGGAATTGGGGCGCTACAATAAATGGGGTTTTCTTAGCGGTGAATGCACATACTTGTGTCTTAGTGGGGTTGAATTGGACCAGGTTTAGTCGTCCCCAATCGGATACTCTGGTGAGAGTAGTCTCGATTTCAGACACAAGTTGTTCGCGACTTTCCTCCACCTTAGAGCGAGGGATGTTTGCACGGCCCGTGTAATATGCGTCCCCGGTACTGTCGTCCGCATAGCAATGAATGGCGTCATCAGACAGCATATCATTGATATGCAGCAGAAACAGGGTCGGGGACAGGACGGAGCCTTGTGGGACACAAGCATTTATGTCCATGCGGTCCGAGCAACTGCCATCGACGACGGCTTGGTGGCTTCTGTTGGACAAAAAGCTGGCAATCCATTCGTATAATCCCTCTGGGAGTCCGTACGATGGCAGCTTCGCTAGGAGACCTCTGTGCCAGACCCGATCGAAGGCCTTCGCTATGTCAAGGCTGACAGCCAGTGCCTCACCCTGACTCTCGATGGCTTGCGCCCAGCGGTTTGTGAGATACACAAGAAGGTCACCGGTTGAGCGACTATGACGGAAGCCGTACTGACGGTCGCTCAATAAATCGTTACCCTCAAGGTATCTCAGGAGCTGTGTGTTTATAACACGCTCCATTACCTTCGAGAGGAGGGAGGTTATAGCGATAGGCCTGTAATGGGACGGGTCTGTTCTGTCGCCTTTCTTAGGGACAGGGTGCACGAATGCTGTCTTCCACGAAGCCGGGATTCGTCTCTTGGAGTACGAAAGCGCAAAAAGTCGTGTAAGTTCTGGGCACAACTCAGGAGCGCACTGCTTGAGCACAATTGCCGGTATACCATCCGGCCCACTCGACTTCCGAATGTCTAGGGACTTTAGTTCCCGCCGAACCACCCGTTGTGTGAATTTAATATCTGGCATGTTTATACCACACCAGGGGCTAACAGGTGGTTCGGCACTCCCCTATCGCTATTACTACATAATACAAAACATAATACAAAATGAAGTCGCTTTCTCTGTCCCTATATCCCTATGTATGCTTAAATCGGATTTTGATGCGGGTTTTTTTAATAGATAGAGTGATTGAAGAGGAACGTTTATATGTATATAACATCATGCTACAACCAACTGGTTTATAACAAAAATAGTCATTAGCTCAACCTATGTGGGATGATTGACCAACCCTTGTGACCACAATTCTAACCATAAGCGCTTCAATGATGGACTTAGTGAGGCCAATAAAATTACATTACTATAATACCTTATCCAATAACCCTAGAATGGTCGAAAGGTATTGAATATTCAGCTCTTAAGTAAGTATACAAACACACAAAAATATTATTTCTTTCAATGAATGGTGTGTGAGACTGGTAAACATCGCTAATCCGGATAATCCGGCCCAGTATAACTCATGTGGCGTCCCATAGACTACAGACTATTGACCGATGTCTACCATGACGTGTACCTATTATATTATTAAAAAAAAGAAAATTATTTTCATGTCTGTACTTCCTCAAATGGGTTGGTAGAGGTATTTCAATTTGACAGATAGTTACTGTCATTTAATTCAAAGAATCAATTTCATTTATTCAATTTAGGCACATAAAGAACACATATGAATATCAAAGTTTTACAAATACGTTTGTCAAAAAAAATATTATAATTTATAATAAAATCTATTGAGAAGAGACCAGCAAGAAAAACAAGTTGATTATCGTTATCCTTTCTTTTCTTGTTTAATATATTGTTTTATTTATTTATAATAAATAGGTGCAAGAGCAAAAGATTAGGAAGAGCATGTATTTTTTTCATTAAGAAGCTTTTAAGCTAACTCACAGCTCATAGATAGTGAGCCTATTGTCGTCAAATGGGCATTTTGTCATGGATGTTTTTCTTTAAGAAAATAATTAGCAATTCAAATTAGTAATATTCTCTCTAACCCCTCCAGCTAAGCTGAATGGCTTGTGTTAGGAGTGAGTTCACGTCGGTAGTGTAATGGCCAGAATTCGAACTCGGACCTCTCGATCGTCAGGCCGACTCCTTAACCACTAAGCTACCAACGGATTACCAACGGATTATATTATTAACTCTGGAGATTTGTGCCACGATGAAATTCTATAATATTCTAGGACAATCTACACAACGCCATCTAGATCCATGGTAATTATAGCTTAACTAGCTTGTGTTATGGGTTCTAGAATTCAGATAAACATACTAAGACATTTTTTTTTTAATACATACATATTATACATAGAAACGATAGATAGATATATCATATTTAAACATAGTTTTTTTATTCTAGTTCCGTCCCGTTCCGGTTCGAGTCCTGTGTAGACATTTTTTTTTATTTCAGTCTATTTAAAAATGTTGGCATATTAATTCCTCAAAATTTCTTTATTCAGTATTTATTCCAGTAACACACATTTTTGTCTCCATGAACCGCATAAAGGCCACATCTAGCGGTCTGACAATGCGCCATGCTCCAATAACCATCAATACAACACGCTCTATTAAGAGATACGTGTACATATTAGGCTAATTTACTCTGACCAAACGTGACCATTCATGGGTTTTGGGTTGGTATGGTCATGGGTGATGGTACCAATCATATCCTATTTTCTACTTATATTATAAATTAGCTATCTTCATCAGCCATCCTTGTGTTATTCTTGGTGGTCGCTTCACAGATTTCTAGATTCTATACATGAGTGCTAATATCGCATACAATACTGTTGCCATGGCAACGGGAACTGAAAGTGAATTTGTCAAATTCTTATCAAATATCTGTTATCAAAATGGTAGGGTGAGATTGTGAGTGGAGGTGCGAGTGAGAATGAAAGTGGGAGTGAGAGCAAGAGTGACATATAGGTTCCGAAACTACGAGACCGATTTGAGAAATTCTTTCACCGTTTGGGAGCTACATTATTTCCGGATGATATAGGCTATTGTAACTTTTAAACTATCCCGGCCTTTACTCATAGTGTTTATTATGTTATATCATGGATCCACTAGGCTATATTATGGATCTTAACAAAATTTCAAATATTATGTAATGGAAAAGACATAAGCTATGTTTGATCGAATCCACGCGAGTGTAGCCTTAGCTAGAACCGCTTATAAAAATTAATAGAATACTCCCGCCCGCGTGGACTTCTGATCCTGTTCCCGCTGCTCCATTCCGAGCATTTTCATATTTGTTCACCTTTTAAACCTGGTCTCGACTTCCACGAATATTTTATAAGAACATTAATTTAATTAGCTAAATCGGTCCAGCCGTTCTCGAGTTTTAGCGAGACTAACGAACAACAATTTATTTTTCTATATATAGATGGATTTTAGGTCGAATTTTATGAAAATTAAAGTAGCCATAACTGTACGAACACTGGCTACCAATACAACTCCCACTGGCAACATTATACAATACATGTAGTCCAAGGTTTATGTCATTCACTCAGGATCAGAACACTACAATTTTGCAATGGAATTATTTGACAAGTGCTTACTAGCTAAATTTAGTTTAAATGCAAATACTATTTATGAGTTGTTGTTAATTAATCCATGGTAGCCTAGTGGTTTGGGTAATGGACTGCTGAGACGAGGTCTCGGGTTCGAGGTTCGATCCCAGGTTTTCTATGGCACACACCAATGACTTTTCAATGCTTTTCGAAGTTGTGTGTATTTATCGTAGGTTTTTAAGTGCCCGGTTAATGGCAATAGGCTTGCCACCTATTACATTGGGACCTAAACATAAACTGGCGAAATGTGGGTGCTAGCACCTCTGCTTACCCCTTCGGGGATAAAGGCGTGACTTTATGTTATACTATGTTAATTATTGTACAATCTGTGACCAAAGTCGCTGAACATTAGAGAGAAAATTTCATATTTTCAATAAGTATAAGATATCAGAATGCAATAGAATCTTCGGGGCTCAAATCAACTGCAAGCCGGTAGAAAGCTGAATCATGGACAAGGCTTTGGCTCAAGAAAAAATCCTTGCCTACCTACTCACCTACCCAACCTTTTGTTTTAACGTGCGAAAAAATCCCCACGGATACCACCTCGAACCGACCAAAACGCACGCTCTCCATGGGTCCTTGATTGCCGGAGGTAAGATTATACAAGACATATCTCTCGCACCCCGGCAGACCCACCTACCCTACCCTACCTACCTTGCTACCCTACTCACCGCTGGAATCACAACTCATGGTTTATTATTAGCCTCAGTACTCTGTAGCTCGAAGGTGCTTCCTCTTTAAAACGCATAAAATTACTATTAACAAGTACCAAGTATGTAAGTTATGTTTAGCCAAACAATTATTAGAAACTTTCTACCGTTGCACTAAAATGGGCCCATTTCGTCATTTAAAACCAACCGCTGTCTTTTCAACGAAATTGAGTTACATTCTATTCAACACATCAAAGCACCGATCATTCCTATGTAATCCCAACTGATCTCATAAGACTATTCCATAATTACTATTCCCATTGATTTTGACTTACGATGCATGAACACCATCGAGCTTGCCGCTCGTTAGGGATGGGCCCATGAAATAATTATATCGATAAATTTGGGCGTATTAAAATTATCATAGCTGGAGGCCGGAATAATTTGGTTCGGCACGCTTTAAATAACAATGAATATTTACGGATATATGGGTTGTTAGTGATGTAATGAATATAGGGTATCGATATTATGTCGTGTAGATAGCTTTATAATAGAGTAGGTAGTTTAAGGTTGCCTGGAGGAGATCGCTTCAATTCAGATGTACATATTATTGTTTACATGTAATTATTAATTCATTAGTACTGTAATTTCTTTTTTGGGTATACAATAAAGAGTTATCTATTTATCTATCTGGGTTTAATATTGGTAAGGTGATAATGACTGAAAGAAAATATTCCAGAGCCACATTTTTAGGCTAAGTCCTCTTACTTCATGTGGTTATAAGAAGCAGTATGCTACTTTTCTTTTCAAACTGTTGGTTAAAGTACCAGTTTTTTCTTTGTTATACTGTCCACTTTTCTCCTCCGTATATAATAGATATATAAGTGATGATTACGTCGTTATATAACAAGTATTTATGTGTGCGCGGTAATCGTCTACCATTCAGTTAACCATGCACTAGCTTCCTATCTTATTAGTATAGAAAAATATACATAAACACTGATGATGAATGAAAAATTATCGTTCAAAAATCAAGAATGTGTTAAGTACCCAAAATATATTACTTGAAAAAACACCATATACGTACGAGTATAAGCAAGCCATCTACATAAACATGATTAAAAATGCCACAATTCGGATGCGGTCAGCGTTCCAAAACATCATCAAAATATATCGACACGGTACATCACTAAACGGTGGTGGGCTAGAGTGACCACAGCGCTTCCGTAGACTGTTCCGAGCTTTGATTATAAATTGTGGGCCCTTTATTGTCGTTAAATAGTGCAGTGCAAAGTGTGGTCAGTCCACGATATTATGCGGTTACTTGCGTTAGTTTGTGAGTAAACTAAATTGTTGTAAATGGGTTAGAATGTTTAGTTCACATTGTTAATTTAAAATTTATTAGTTTACTTTTTACTTTTAACTACGTGACTTCTGGTCTTGTGAAAATATTGAGATGAAAATCTGGCTTGAAAAATCACGTTCTAAATTTTATATCATTACGAGACAAGTATAGCCTGTATTGTAATGTAAATACATTACAAATATGCGATGTCGTGCGGGGCTGAGATGTCCCCCGCATACGGTGCGGAATATTCCATCAAGAACCAAGCGCTTCAGTCAGTCTTTCCTCTACCGCACCATGCAACTCTTGCACGCATCAAGTCTTGGCACTCCTTACCAGCGCACGTGCTTCCTTTTTCTTACAGTCCCGGGTCCTTAAAGCGTGGCCGTCAACTTGAGTTCCACCATTGTAACACTTTCCGTGTTTGTGTTGGTGACCATCCTTCCTGATACTTTGCCTCAAAACTACCCATCAGGCGGGCTGAAGTCAAATTGCTGTGCCCTGAATAAAAAATAATTATCAAACCATTACTTTCAGCCGCATCTTTCCTTGAACCCTTCGCAAACATTGGCTATCCAAACAAATTACCCCATATATAATTTCGTAACATCAACAGCATAAAAATACCTCATTTACGGTTTAAAATAAAACCATAAGCTCGTTTTACAGCTGAATTTATTGCTTTAGTACAAAGGGATTGATAAACGCATAGTTAATCTTAGTTTAACGCGGTCAGAAACGAGTTTAGTAAATATTTAGCTTTATGCTATTATGGGATCGCATTTAGGATGCGTTATAATTACGTTATATTGTTAGAAGTGGTCGCTTTGTTTGCTGTTCTGCGTTCAAAATGGTTCAATGTTCTTTGTTTTTTTTATTTAGGTCGTCAAACTGCACTCCGCATGACTGAGGTGGCCGTTGGCCGACTACGTGTAAGGTGGTATCCTTGACAGTGGTTTTTTCACGTCCGGCAAAAAAAAAGGCACAAGACTAAAAGAAGAAGGAAATACGAGTGCTGGTAAAAAACTCCAGGACTTGATGGTCAGGCAATTGATCGAAACTAGAGAAATATAAAGGTATCAAATAAAAAGTTTCGTGACGTTAAGGGTGACATCACAGAAGAGAAAAGACATGAAAAGAGTATTAAGCATCCACATTTCGCCAACTCTGATCTTCGGTCCCACGTAATAGAGGGAAGGAAACCTATTGCCGCCAATTGGGCACTTTGTAAAAAATTGGTCTGCCGAAAATCTTGGACAGCAGTATGGGTGTGATGACCCTGATGTTGTTAACATCCATAGGCCACGGTAACCACTTTCCATCAGGTGGGTCGCTTGTCTGCCACCTAAGTGATATAAAATAAGAAATTTAGGCAATATTAATTTAAAAGAGGTTTAAGAACGTCAATCAATCAACTAACCAATCGTAGTCCACAGTTGGACATAGGCATCTCCTAACTCCGGTACACAGTCTGTTCCAGCTGCCTTTTTCAGGTCATCAGTCTATCTGGCTAAAGGGCGTCCTACCTTCCGTTTGCCTACTCGCGGTCTCCATTCAAGGACTCGTTTCATTCAAGACTACATTCTGGTTTTATAGCAATAAGTTTAATGACCCACAAACGAATTCACGGTATCCGAAATCCAATCTTAATGAAACCATATAACTCTTTATCCCGCTATATATTAAAAGAGCATTCTTCTTTGTGCACCAACCATGTTTACATGAGCTATAAAACAGAGTTACTCGTTGTTGCACTGCACCTGAATTTACTGTGCTACCCTGGGGGGCCATGTGGCCGGTTATTTTTCGATTAAATGTAACATTTTATATTTATTATTTATGTTTCTTTGTTACAATTGTTCCTACGGGAATCGTTTTGTATAAAATGGCTGGTTATTCTAAGTAAAATAATCTAGGCTAGTTTTATAATTACAGTATTATGTGTATGATCAATGACTTTTTGATGCTTTTCGAAGTTAGGTACACCTCGCCAGTTTATGTTTAGGTCCCAATGTAACAGGTAGCGAGCCTATTGCCATTAACCGAGCACTTATAAACCTGCGATAAATACACTATCGCAGGTTTATAAGTGCTCGGTTAATGGCAATAGGCTCGCTACCTGTTACATTGGGACCTAAACATAAACTGGCGAAATATGGGTGCTAGCACTTTGGACTACGCCTTCGGGGATATAGCCGTGAGTTTGTTATGTTATGTTAAATGTGTATGATTTAGCTCTTTAGGTAAATCCTCTGGAGTTAATCTAACCTCACTTGCACCCGGTAAAAAGAAGGTAAATATCAAGTAATAAATTTGATCGACAAGCAGACTATGCTAAATAAAACCGTTTAAAAACATACCCGTTCTTTGGCAGTAGCTTAATTAGCAATCACCGGAGAAAACATAACTGCTATCACCAATGTTTTCTCTATAATAGCTTTTTGAATTTGTTAATTTTGACCAAGCTTCTCGTAGCTTCTATGCAGTCTAAAGCAATAAGGTACAAGTGATGCACGACGATTTTCCTCGAATGTCATAAGCATCTGAATTTGCGGTCGCTCTGGATGCTACATATCATTAGAGATGACGTAATTGTAAAGATCATTAGGAAGCAGTTGAAAGCCCACCTATATGAAATAAGGGTTGATTCTTTTACATGTAACACTCTCCTTCGAATTTTTCTCCAACTCATTTGGTGCCAGCTTTTTGTCTAATTAACCAGCAGAGGCGCTATAACCAGGCATTTGCTTATACACCTTTTCTTTGTTTTTGTATCAACATGTAGCTCGCGTTTGACCAATTTCTCACCTGTTGGTAAGTGATGATGTTGTCGACGGAGAAGCACATTTGCCTAGAAGTAACCTATTCACTCTACTCTTGAAGACTTTCAAATTATAGTTATATGGAAACACAGATTCGGGCATTCCAGTCGTTGGCTGTACGCATAATGAACGTATTTGCTGTATTTATTTATTTATTTTGGTTTATGCACATATCACATAGGCGGACTTAATGCCGTAGGCCTTAGGCATACAGTGCAAATGGCATGTACGTTTATGTGTACGTTTATGTTTTATTGATTTTTAATAGCTTTTAGTTGTTCTATATTTTGTAACAAACAAAAATATTTGAATAATATAGGGTAAAAGCCGGATAGTTGCGCCACTTTTCAACAAAGCTATATAATTAAGAAATATGTGCTTAATAAGAATATTGCAAGGTGTATATCAAATTATAGGTCTTTGAGCTACTATAGAAGCCTATTGTTAAGAACATAGTTATTATAGGTTTTGATTAAAACCTGTTTTATTTGACCTCTCAAAGAGAGGATAGTTGCCCACTCTAGCGGATAGTTGCCTAACGTAAATAATACTTGAGAGGATACTTGCCTCATGCGGGGATAGACGCCTCACTATGATTTTTGATGAAAAACAAATTCATATCGATTTACTCAACAAGTCTTTATTATTTATTGCAATCTTTTATTAAGTTCTAATCAACGATATACAAAATATAACAAAATAGCCAAAAATTATACCCCGTATCCCGTGGTATCCCGTACATTCGCGATATTTAGTTGATTCCTTTCTTTATCCAACTCTTGGAATGCAAGACCTAAACTTTCCTCTGTCCAGCTTATGTGACGCGGCACCAAGCCGGCTTTACGCTGATACTTACGAGGCATTTTGCTCACCTAAAAAGTTAATTAATTATTAATTTTATTTTATTAACGGGTAGAATGAACTCTGGGGTTACGTACGTCCATAGGCCACGGCAACCTCTTTCTATTAAGTGCATATCTGCCACTTTAAGTGGTATAAAAATAAAAATAATAAATAATCTGAAAAAAGTACTGACACAGGTGGGCCTAGAACACACGACCTAAATACTTATTGTATTCTAGCTAAGTAACTTAGCCACAATGAATAAAAAAAACACAAATAGAAAATATTTGCCTTTGTTCGTGAAAGAATTTATAGTTGCGAATAGTTGCCCCCAGAGCAACTATCCGCACAAGTTTCTAGGGCAACTATCCTTTTTGATACGGATACTTGCCCTTTTCATTTGCGAAATAAATAATAATTATGTTACAAAAATATGTAATAAACTTTGCAATGTAAAGCCTAATGCACGCAAAGAAATAAAAAATGGATTGAAACCACAATTAGTAACAAAAATATTACACAGAAATAACTTACCAATATAAGTTCGACACCTGTCGAAGATTCACCGCGGAAGATTTTCGCTTGCACGAGTGAAACGCTTGCATCTATGGTGACGGTTAACGCGGCCCTGAGGTCTATGGGAGGTGAACTTACAACTATAGTATAACGCTAATGCCACTTACATCCGTAATATAGTGTATTCGAAACCGTGGCAAGTATCCCCCTGGCGCAACTATCCGGCTTTTACCCTAATATTGTTTTACTCTGGTGATGAGTAAAAAATATTTACCTCATGATTTTTTTTATTATACAACGATCACGCATAATATTATATCTACCCCTCAAGTATTTAAGCTATGATAAACCTTTTTTATTTTATGGCAGGAAAAAATGCACCTTCCGCATTCCACGGGAAGCCGCGCTGGCATGTGGGGCTCTCACCACACTAAAACAACCTGCCGTGTGCCATACACCGCGACTTAGTGAGTGAACCGTCGGAAACACTACACTCTCATCAACAAATCACCCAAGCGCTAGCCCGCAATGGTGCAGTGTGGGCCCAACTTCTGATTGAGTGATGTCCAGACACATCAGGACATCACCCCTACGCGGGAGGCTCTATTGCGGGTGGAGGGCTAACCCCGACCCATCCACCCGCGGCCACACCAGGGCAGCATGAGGCGCAAAAGCTATGATTTTTTTTTACCACTTAGGTGACAGACAAGCACACGGCCCACCTAATGGGAAGTGGTTATATGATATACCTACCATTAGGTGTACTTGTGTACGGTAGGTACTTTCTCGCTACTATGCTGCTCTCAATAATGCACCTACTGAGTCTTTCTCTGTACCACATTTGGTTGAGTGCTAGAGAATGCCTGTGTCATTAAGCCCGTCTATGTACTTGTACATGATGTTTAATAAATAAATAAAATAAATAAATAAATCCATATCATTTTTACGTAAAGATCACCCCTTTAAAATGCTCCGCTGTGAATGTATGATAACGAGTAGGATTTAAACGCGAATACGTTTTGAAAACAAATGTCTTTCGCTAAATTGAAGAGAAGTTTTATAGCTTGGGAACAGTATTGCCTTCGAGAAACGTTACATTAATTCACGTTCATATACGTTTTCGGGGTGTTCTAGTAATCTCGGGGCTCCACCAAGATCTCCTTTCAAGGACCAAAAATCTTTTAAGGAAACGACGTTTAAGGCCTGGTCAAAAGTACCCACAATAGCGGCGTTTTTTATACCAGTTAGGTGGCAGGACAAACAAGCGGACCACGTGAACATTTTTAGACATACACACTAACAATGACCCTAAACATCTACTAATCTATAAATATATATAAAAATGAATTGCTGTTCGTTAGTCTCGCTAAAACTCGAGAACGGCTGGATCGATTTGGTTTATTTTGATCTAGAATTATTCGTGGAACTCCAGACAAGGTTTAAAAGGTAAACAAATATGAAAATGCTCGGAGTGGAGCAGCGGGAACGGGATCAGAAGTCAACGCGGGTGGAGCCGCGGGCAACAGCTAGTAAAAAATAAATAAAATCAAGAGAAAAAAAAGTAAAATTAGGCTGATGTTTCATTAACACTCACATTTCACAAACTAAATGTATTCGGTCCCACTTGCCATATTTTTGTGTATATATATATTTTGACGTGACAACGTCTTATAAATTGGCTTGCCGGGTGACACTTCAAGAAACTGCGTTACGCTCCGCTCACGTTATGCGCTCACAATGAGAGCGAGTGAGAGGCACGCGTCCCTTCCACTCGGGCATGGTTAGCCCGCCTAAGAGCGAGAGAGACAGACATACCACTCAAAGTCGTTGTCACGTAAAACTTTCGCCCGTATACCGACTTTACAGGCAACCAATTTTTTTTCTAACACATCGTTATCGTATGAAGCGCATCAAAATAGAGGTAACGAGAAAAACCAAATAGTGTCTAAACGGCCATCATGGCGTGCGTAACTATAATTGATATTAGATCACTTAAATATTTGTAACAATATCTTTATATAATTATAACCCATTAAATATTATATATAAGGTGAAATTAGTTAGGCTAGGGTTCGAAGTAATGGCTTTTAACAATAGGCTGTATACACAGTATGAATTGAAAACTTTTTATTGTAAAACCGAAATTATGTCGTGTGTGGTTTTGATATTATGTTTTAATATAACATAACATTCTGTTTATTGTATAATGAGGACTATAATATTCACTTAAAATTAAGTAAGTAAGAACTGTTGAAAAGTAACAAAATAACAAACGACTTGTTATTCACGTAACTAATCTTTATAACTATAAATAGTAGATTTAAAACTTATAGGCAATTTGATACAGACGATATTTGTGTGCATGAATATGAATATTTGCATTGGTCTGGGTGTTTCTATGTATATTATGTACGTACGTTAGGGACGTAGTAAGTCTTCCCGAAAAGCGAAACCTATGCTCGGGCCCTCTCCGTGAGTAGCGGCGGTGAAACAAATTACTACACCACGATGGCAACTGAAAAATGCCATCGATTTGACAGAAGAAGAAGGTACAAAAAATATATCAAAGTATGTTTATCCACATTCTAGAACCCATAACACAAGCTAGTTAAGCTATACTTACCATAGGTCTACGTGGCGTTGTATAGATTGGCCTAGAATTTTTAAAACAAGAAATGAAATGATAGGAAGGTGAAATTAACACTCAATGTGATAAAAAGGCCATACAAAGCCTTTTCTAAAGATACCTACTCATACATTTACTTATTTTAGGAGTGGGCATACATTGGTAGCGTCATGTAGGGACCTCTCACCGTTCGACATAGGCGACCGACAAGCACACGGCACCCCTGATGGAAAATAGTTACCGTAGGCGCCACACTCGCACTGCCGATACAGGGGTAAGAGGGTGAAGGTTAAGAGAGTTCTTATACAAAGCTAAGTTGACTTGGATTAATACACCAGTCTAAGAAATTAGGAAGATAATGTCGAGATGAATATTAAATCGTATTATCTATCAACCGCAGCACTTCCATCTTATATTTCTGAACGAAACTCTGGGCACGTCTGAGCTGTATCGCTAACGGTTATTACACGAACGTGTAACACAAAATGAACCCTAAACTCGCTATTGCGGTGGAAATATTCAAATGTTGGAACCACTTTTAAAGGCCTTTTATGGTTTTCGTAAGTGTTATAATAAAAATAGGCAGTTCTGTTCTTAGTACCTATGTATATATAATCTACTGGCAGCCTCTCCCAATTTTTCTCAGACGAAGGTCGGTCATAGAATGACCTCCATCCTCCATGAGCATGGGCCTGGTTTACATATGTTTCGAGATTAAGCCTGTCTCTTAGTCGCCTTCTATACCCACGGGAAGACATAAAATAGTTCCTTTCCACTCCACCAGGAATCAAAACTAAATAATAGACCACATAAAAACTTACTCGAGATGTCTATTCGAATTTTATTCGCTTGTCGGTACCCACCTTTATAAAATAATAGTCAAATAAAAGTGAATCGTTCTCGTAAACCTGGCGTGGCTATCTTCTTCCGATAAAATATAGCTTTTCACTACACTAGCGGTCTAGTTCCGAGTGCTTGATCCAGAGGAGATTGGGCAATAAGTTGTTCAAACAGATCAGCCACTGTGCAGAGAAACCAGAAGTTATAGTTGTTTTTATATTGACTTGTTTCTTTTTCGTTTTTATAAACCGGTGAAATGTGAATTGGACTCGCACACGAAGGGTTCCATTACGGTAAATGGTTTATAGCTATAGGAAAATTTTAAATTCTCATAACGTAGTTTAGTCATTTTGCATTGGACCATTGGTTGTGGAGGTCAGATGGCAGTCGCTTCACGGAAAATATCGAAGTTCAGCCCTATCACTGTTAGACTGGAAAGCCGACCCCAACTGAGTTGGGAAAAGGTTCAGAGAATGATGATGAACGTAGTTTAGTGGTTAGAGCACTCTTACTGTAAGGGACTGGTTGCGGGTTTGATTCCCGTCTGAGTATTCACTTCTTTCCAATATATTTTATGTTACGGCGGCGGTGGTAACAAAATTTCAACTACGTAGCTATCACAGATACAATACGTAACAAACAGACAATGGATTTTTGGTGATAAGGTTTTGTTTTTACCTCTCGGATACGGAATCCTAAAAGTTGTTACTAGCTAAGTGGTATTACTGATTCTTTTTTAATCGCAGTTTAGTTTTGCGACGCACGCAAAACTACTGAACTAATTTTGATGCATTTTTATAGAATGGTCTTGGTTAGCACTACATAGTATAAAACAATGTCGCGATCTCTGTCCCTATATTAATAAAAACAAGTAAATAATCTAGATCAAGGCCATCATTCTGCAAATATAAAAACTAACTTTCTTCTTCTTCTGTAGAATGGACGGCGTTTACACTCCTAAATTCTGTATTCTTGTAAGGTTATTATTAACCACGGTATTCAGTAAAGCTGAGGTACTTTCCCAGTTGGATTGCTCAATTGAGATGGGACATACCGACATGCCCTTTTTATTATAGTTACCCCCCGCCAGAGCTGGTTGGGGCAGTTATGTCAATACCGACTAAAACGCACGCCGTCTTTGAGATAGTTACCAACATATCCCTTGCACCCCGGCAGACTCAGGGTTATCCCCTTTCAGGTGTAGGGACCACGGTGTCCCAGTCTAGTCCCCAGGAGTGGAAAGGCGCATTTTACGCCGCCACCGAGATACCTCCTACTTTCGTTCAAAAAAAATATTAATATATAAATATAAATAAATAAATATTCTAGGACAATCTACACAACGACACCTAGACCAATGGTAAGCATAGCTTAACTAGCTTGTGTTACGGGTTCTAGAATTCGAATAAACATACATACATATTATACATAGAAACACCCAGACCAATGCAAATATTCATTTTCATGCACACAAATATTTGCACTGAGCGGGAATTGAACCCAAGCCTCCTGCGTAGCGGTCGCGTTCACTACCGTCACGGAGGTCGGCAATGATACATAACATACAAAACGACACAATAACGTCATCATTTATTGACAAATTCTACGTAAATTAAAGGGACGGTATTATCCCAAATAATTAATCCCACTCAAATAAATAATTGGTTCCCACATTTGGACACAAAACCCATCCGTCCATTTTATTAATTGAATTAAGAGTGACATATTGTCCGTATACAAATGTAATGTAACCAAACAATTTCACAATACGCTACATTTTCCACAGTATATATACAATTAGAACCAGATTCAATTGACGTTCAGGAAAAATTGGAGCCCCGAAATGCGCGGAACGAACGGAAGCGAAAAAAAGTTTTCGGAAAATCTACACAACGTCACCTAGATCCATAGTAAGCATGCCTTAACTAGCTTGTGTTAAGGATTTTAGAATGCCGACAAACATACTTAGATATTTTTTTTTGTAAATACATAATATTATGCATAACACCCAATTAGCTACGAGTGTAAGATCTATTTGTATTAGTCTGGGTATTTCTATGTGTAAATAAAAACACCCAGACCAATGTAAATATTCATATTCGTGTACACCAACATTTGGATTAGCGTGAATCGAAACCGCGCTTCCATTTTTGTAGATTTTCTAATAAAATGTACTGTTTTCATCTTTATGAAAATCTATCCTTTTGAGAATCTTTCTTGTGCGATTAAGTTATAATTTAAAAATATTTATTCTGATGCACTTTCTTTCGGCCTATATCCGCTGTTTTAAAAGCTCAACACTTTTATAAAATCACGGTCCACCTACGAGCATTTAATAAAGCAGATTTGAACTCTGTGCCCTTGTAATAAGATCCTTTATATGTATAACGTATGGCTGCTATTCTGTTACGAGACAGTTGAAGTTAAAGGTCGAAACAGTCCGTGAGAAATTAATAGAGGTAAGACGTTAGTTTATCAAATTTGAACCATGTGCTAATGAACGTAAAGAAGGATTTTCTTCGACACCTTTTATGTAGGTGTGGTCAGCTTGCATTGTACATTAAGCGGTTTATAGACTCATTATTTGGTTAATATATTGTTGAAGACATCTTTTGCTTCTGATGATCTTGAAGATGGAGGGCATAGGGGAGTGTGGATATCTTCTATTATAGCCATTTTATCATCCGTTATCCTCATTTGTTTAGGTAGTTAAAAAAAGGTACACAATCTTTATTATTTTTATTCATTTAAACTTTTTGCACAAATACATAATAAATGTACAAAGGCGGACTTAATGCCATTGGCATTTTCTACCAGTCAACCTTAGTGTGATGCAGAGATTGTGACAACTTTTCATAAAAATACATATTAAACAAATAAACTAGGCTAACTGACTAACTAGTGGTTCTATACAGTTTTTAGTCTTCAAAATGCGTTAGCTTACTAAGCAGAAAAGTATTTTTATACTGAGTTAATTACGTAGGCCACAGCCGAAGAGATTAAAAAAAAACGAAATTAAATTTCACTTATTTAATTTAAAAGATAAAATAATTACAATGTAATTACGACTAAGTAAAACTAGTGCCTACGTTCGATGTAAGAACAGAAGTGAATTTTATAATATTTGCAATTTATAAATCAGTTCGCGTATGACGAAATCGTTTCCGCTCGCGCCACTGTATTCTGCTGACGGTGAGACACGAGGCGACGACACGAGGCTGCTCGCGGCACGAGGCGCTGACGCTGCTACTCGTGCATGTTGCTTTCGCAATGTGGGTCATTTAGTATAGTGTAGTTATGCGGGTTTGCCTATGTAATTCCTCCACCCTCAGACAGGCAATTATTTTCCAACTTTCAGTGAAAATATTGCTGGTAAAGTCGGTTTTTCAGGTTCTTCATGTACCTCGGTCTGTTCGCTGCTTGGATTCTTTTCCATCGAATTTTGTAGTTTCTTTTTCCAGAAACGGCGAACTATAATGCTTGAGATAACTAGGATGGCGCCGGTTATAATTATATAGAATGGTATAGTTGTATGATAAATTGTTTCAGGGTAATTTTCTAGTTGCAGCGGGGGCTGGAGTATAATTTTATCTTGACTGGTATGCAGTGATCTTAAGTTGATTGAGCTTATATTTAAATGCAATGGTACTATGGTCTTGATGTCTTCTGGGTAAGAGATTTTCATGATCTTCAGTGGTTCGCCTTGTACGATGTCGTTTTCATTTGTCAAGGTAATTTCAGGTGAATGTAACGAGCAGTGGTTTGGTAGCGTAACTAGGAAGCTCCCATTCAATCTGCTGTAGGTTTGGGTTCTGCAACTTAGATGAATTTTCGTTGGCTTGGGGAAGCTGATTACGTAACTCCGGTCGTCTAGCTGGTCCATGGCTTCGGTAGAGAGGTGTACGGTTGAGGGTCTGCAAGTTGAGTCGATGGTCTGTGTTGAAATAATTTCTTGTATGCAATCCCGTTGACTTTTGAATTTCTTGTGAAAGCTTTCATCGCAGAGAAACTGGTTTTCGAACTTCGGGCATTCAGCCTCCATGTACACAAATTCGTTTCTATTAGTTGCTATGTAGGGGTAAGGGGGAATGAGGACTTGGTGAAATTTATTAGGAGCTAAGGATAGTTTATAGAAGTCATAGAAGTTAGGGGAAACTATGGGGAATTTAAAGACTATTATAATCTGTTTCTTTACGAAGTACGATCCTGATCTTATGATATTATAATAATCTCTTAACTCTAAATCTATTACTTGGTTTTGTCCGTAAATGACTTTTAACTTATCTAACATATTTCTAAGTACATTAATGCTAAGCATGGAATGATGGGTTGTCATAGTTTTAGTGAAAGCTAATATGTTTTCAATTTTAAAAAGTTCGCCTAATAGGTCCTCGGTATTTTCAGTAATTATTGCCAATAATTGTGCAAATTTACCATATATAACAAGACTATTAGCTTTATATGCGTTCTCATTTAAAATTAAATGGAGTGTACTATTAATTTTACTCTGATTGTCGGCAAGTTGATTAATTATTTTATCGTGTTCTATTATCCATTCATTATTTAAACTAGCTCGGTTATTAATTTCTAAAGATATTTGATTCTGATTTTCCTTCAAAGTTTTCAGAGCATCGTTGAGCCTAAGGGCATCCTGGTAGTCTAGATTTCCTGTAATGCTTTTAATTATGGATCCTAATCCGTCAATTAGACCTCTTTTTGATCTATTAGGTTCTAGAGTAATTAAATGATTAGATATAGCAGCTATTTTACTATCTAAATATTCTAACTGTAGTTCGTATAAAGCATAAGTTTCGTTCGTAAGTTTGCTCTTGTAGTCTTGTAGTTCAGTTTTAAGTGTTAGTATTCCTTGTTCTATCTTGTCAAGTTCGATGTATTGTAAAAACGTATGATAGTGTGTCGTCACTCTAGCCTGTCCTAGTCTAAATGGTAGTAGTCCAGGTCCATCGTCTAGGTTGTCAAGTGTTATCTCTTGAAGCTGCACCAGGTGGGGGTTCAGCGTCAGGATCAATAGTAGTATCCTGTAACAATTGTTTGTTCTTAGGTGCTCGTTTTAATCGTGACTTTGCTACTGGGCCGCGTTTTTTGGAAGTGTATATGTGTATAGGAAGATCAGCTAGTACCTTATCCTGTGTGTAACGGGGGGCGATTTTCTGTCGGTCTGCCATGGGATTTTTAATGAATACTTGTTGTTGCGGTTCGTACTCTATTTCAGGTTCTCTGGATTTATTACGGGCTTCTATAAGGGCAGTTCTGTCATTTAGTGAAGTCTCATTTATCATGTCATAAACAGTCTTCATCTGTGATCTGTGAGTCACTATGTACTGTTGAAGTAACTTTTCATTTACGTCAATGTCAATGGGGTCTCTAGGGTCGAAGTGTCCTTTCAATATGTCGTAAGGTCTACATTTCGTAAAGCTATGTATGGAACTATTATATGCTATTATAGCATAGGGTATGAGGTTAACTACGGGTTCATCTTTATTTTGTAGCTTTAAGATACGGAGGTGTTCTAATAAAGTCGAATGAAAGCGTTCAATGTTACCGTTTTCATTGGGTGAATGAGGTAAAGTTCTGTGGTGGGTTACTTTATGGAGTTTTAAGAATTCAACGAATAGTTGGTTCGTAAATTCAGTACCGTTGTCTGTCACTATTGTCAAGGGGAGGCCATGGTGTGTACTGAATTGTAAAAGGGCTTGTAGTATGCTTATTGCTGTACCATCTCTCAAATGGTAGGCTTGCCCATATTTGGAGAAAACATCTATGAAGGTAATGTATTTTTCTGATTGTACAGTAAATAAATCAGCATGAATAATTTCTAAGGGTTTAGTTGCTGGTGGAACTATTTGAAATTGTTGTTTTATTGGGTTTCTGTCATATTTACTTTGACCACATATACTACATTCATTTATGTATTTAGTTATGTGTTCTTTCATTTTAGGCCAATAGTATTTTCTAGATAGTGAAAGGTAACATTCATTTATTCCTCGGTGATTTGTCTTCCCATCGTGATAGTGTCTAATTATTTCCTGTTGTCTCAAGTATTCTTTTACATTTTCTAATTCTAATTTTGTTAGCACGAGGTTCATGGAAGCACTTCTAAATTTATCTTGAATGATAGGGATAATTCTATACATGGCTAAAGGGGGAATAATTAACATTGCAGTTTTAACTTTAGGGTTAACATACTCTTTTATAGTGGCTATTACGTCTGACTCTAGGTTATTTTCAGTTATTTGTACTGTCACTTTGGTGTGTGTTTCAAATGGTTTTGATACTATAGGTCGTCGCTTAAGGTCGTTAACAATAGTCATCACCACTTGTCTGTGGAACTTGTTGAGGGGCTCATCTGTAATTGGTATTTCGAGTATTGGATTTTCCTGACTGGTATGGGCTGTGCTTGTGGCTGAATTATCTATGGTGGGAGGTTTTTCAGAATGGTTCACGTCTATTGAACTAATCTCTTCGTTATGGATTTCAATCCTGGATAACGCATCAGCATTGGTATTACTTTTACCTTTTTTATATATGACTGTATAATCATACTCACTAAGTTTCAATCGCCATCTAGTTAGACGAGAGTTAGGTTCTTTCAGACTCATCATCCATTGGAGTGGCTTATGGTCCGTTAAGATTTTAAATTTGCGACCAAACAGATAAGGTCGGAAGTATTTTGTAGCCCATACTATTGCAAGTAACTCTTTCTCGATAGTGCTGTAATTAATTTCACTCTCGTTAAGGGTGCGTGAAGCATAAGAGATGGGTTTGTCTGATCCTATCGGTCCTTGTGATAAAATGGCACCTATCGCAAAGTTTGACGCATCAGTTGTAAGTATAAAGTCTTTATTAAAGTCGGGGTATTGAAGTATGGGGTCGTTAGTTAATAGTTGTTTGCATTTTTCAAAGCAGTCCGTATAGTCTCTATCAAATGTAATTTTCCTATGTTTTTTCAGGCACTGAGTCATTGGTTTAGTGATTCTCGCGAAGTCTGGGATGAATTTTCTATAATATCCTAATAAACCTAAGAATTGTTTTATTTCTTTAGCTGTCTTTGGCAGGGGATATTTTTGTATAGTCTCTACTTTGTCAGGGTTAGGCTTAACGCCGTCTCTGGTTATTACATGTCCTAGGTATGCTGTTTCTAATTTCAGAAATTCTGATTTGTCCATTTGAATCTTGAAGTTAGATTCACGGAGTCTGTTGAATACCTTCTCTAGGTTGACCATGTGTTCCTGAAGGCTGGTACTGTACACGATGATGTCATCGAGATACACGAGACATATCTGGTTTTGAAGTCCTTTGAGTACATTATCCATCACACGTTGAAATGTAGATGGAGAATTTTTCAGGCCCATGGGCATCCGGAGGAACTCGAAATGTCCATGTTCTACATTAAATGCTGTCTTCTGTATGTCTGCAGGGTCCATCTCTACCTGATAGAAACCACTGGCTAGATCCAAAGTGGTGAAGTATTGACATTTTCCTAGTTTGTCTAATACGTCGGATATGTTTGGAATAGGGTATTTGTCGTCTATGGTTTTTTCATTAATTTTGCGAAAGTCTATTACAATACGCCATTTCTGTTTGCCTGAGGCATCAACCTTTTTAGGTACAACCCAAATTGGTGAGCTCCACGCAGATTCCGAGGGTCTAATGATGCCTTGGGAAAGCATCTTCTCTATCTGATCTTTAACCTCCTGGCGATGGATAAACGGGTATCTGTAGGTCTTTGTGTAAACCGGTACTTCATCAGTGGTATTAATTCTATGTTTTATTTTATTGGTAAAGGTGAGGGGTTCGTTTTCTATATAAAAGACATCTGAGTATTGAGAACACAAGGTTACTAAGTTGGCTTTCTCTTCTTCGTTTAAATGATCAGTTCGTAAGCGTGATATCACTTCTTGAGTACGTGTTGGAATTCTATTGGAACAGTCTAAGTTGAAAACATCTGCGTGAATTGATTGGTCTAGGGAGAGTATGGCATCATTATCGGTTGGGTTAAAAACTTCTAACATGCCACGGTTATTACTAACTGTTGTTACACATTCTGCTATAATGCAATTACAAATCAATTGTTCTGGAACGATTACATCACCATCTGGAGCGTTTATGGGTAGTTTAACTAGTTTGTAACTATTCGCGGGGATAATGTCTTCATATAAATTTACATTTCTAGAATTATACATTTGTATAGGATTTACCATAGATCGTGTTGTCAGAGTCTTGTCTTTAAGGTCTATCTTAGCTTCCCATTTGGTCAGTAAGTCGAGTCCTATAAGACCGTCGAAATAGTCGTGAAACTTATAGACATAGAGACGTATATCTTCCGGATCATTAAATTCGGTAAAGCAAGGTAGTGTTATAGAATAATTATTTCTAGTAGTCGCGTGTACATTAGTAACTTCAAAAGGGTCATAGGTTAAAGGTACATCGGAAAAATAATTTTGAACTGCTTCTGGACTTAGAAAAGATTGATTGGCACCGGTGTCAATTAGTAATTTAAAGGTGGATTTAGTATTTGGATAAAGGGTAGCTGTCTCTGTGTCTGCAAATTTATTTCTATTTTGGCTTTTTTGAGTCCTGGTCCGTCTGAAAATTTGAACTGTTATTCGCAAGGTTGTCGTCAGGGTTACTATTAGAGTATTCTACTGGAGAGTCATGATAATTATATTGTAATTGAGTTTCGTCATAGCCGTTATAGTAGGTGTTAAAGTCAAAAGTTTCGTAAGCATAGTCGGGGTTACAATTATAGTCATAGTAATAACCATCGTCATAACATTCATTAATGTTCATTTCACGGGATTTAAAGTAGTTTGAAGGTGGGGGATTGCCTTGTGTGCGCCAGTCATGTGTACGAATTCCACCTGAAGGTGGTAAGGGTCTAGGGTTGAAATGCTGTACTCCACTCATCGGTCTGGGAACAACTGCTGGATTGGGTTGAGGCCTAGGTGGTAAACGGAACACATTGCTTTGGGGATTATAGTTAGGGGGCCTAGCACTAAACATATGTTGTGTGCGTGTTGGCATACGTACCTGGTATTGGTTTGGCATAGGATTTGTACTAAATCCTTGCGGGGGCGCAAATCTAAAGGTTTGCGGTGGTTGTGGCTGTGGTTGCGGTCTCTGCATGACAGGTGCAGGCCACATTGCTAGAGCGGGGGAAGTATAACTATTTGAAAGTTTCGGGATGTGTGCAGGAGTCGAATTAGTGACCTTAGGGGTCGGATGTGGTTTAATTAAATCGTTGCGCTGTTGCATATACATGATATTCATCTCCTCCTGAACATATTCTAAAGCTTTCTCAATCGTATCGGGTCTCATGCATCTAATTCTGGAACCAAGAGGCTCCTGTAAACCCCTAACAAAAGCTTGCACTGTGAGTTTTTTATATAAAATACGCTTAGCTTCGATTGTAGTACCTATAGTCTCGTGAAGGCTGACGTATGTCATGATCGTACTGAATAAGGTCTGGCAGTGATCATAAAATTCTTGTGGGGATTTTTGTCCCTGAGTAGACAAAGAGAGGTCATTGTATAGGGCGGTTTCATCCCTTTGATCGGCAAAATTATTGATAAGTGCATTACGGATATCTAACCAATTATCAGGAATACCATTTGAGTTTATAATAGTGGCGGCGGCCCCTTTTATTTTATTAAGAATTCCGTTTATTAAACATAGATTAGGAAGTTCACTGCCGACTTCTGTACCGAGATAAGTAATTACTATTTGGTCACATAGTTTAATAAAACGAGTGAGAACGTTTGGGTTCCCATCAAACTCCGGGACGGGGCGTAAGGCTTTATAGATAGTGTCTGGGTCGTGGACTGGCATTTCGCTACTATTAAATAAAGAATCTAAATTTATATCACTTAAATCTATATTTCTACTAATATCTAACTGTTTTTGTCGGCGAGACTGTCGCGGTGCAGGCTCGCTGGGACGTGAATTACTTGGGTGAAAAATTTTGGGAGCTTAAAAGGAAATTACACAGTAAGGAAATAGCAACACAAGAAAGATTCTGTGCAACTCACAATTTCATCTCGTTTCTCTGCGTATCGAAGGCTGGATACTCTCTCTTCTTTTGGCTGCAGCACTCGTAGGTTCAGGATACTCGAAATGTGGCTAGATAGTCACCCGGGCGACACGCGAACACGGATTTCGATATAAAGAATCCCTAAGGCTCGCGCACCGACTCGCGAATATCCTACCGACTGCGCCAATTACGTAGGCCACAGCCGAAGAGATTAAAAAAAAACGAAATTAAATTTCACTTATTTAATTTAAAAGATAAAATAATTACAATGTAATTACGACTAAGTAAAACTAGTGCCTACGTTCGATGTAAGAACAGAAGTGAATTTTATAATATTTGCAATTTATAAATCAGTTCGCGTATGACGAAATCGTTTCCGCTCGCGCCACTGTATTCTGCTGACGGTGAGACACGAGGCGACGACACGAGGCTGCTCGCGGCACGAGGCGCTGACGCTGCTACTCGTGCATGTTGCTTTCGCAATGTGGGTCATTTAGTATAGTGTAGTTATGCGGGTTTGCCTATGTAATTAGTTTTTTAAACAAAACATATTAAAAAGACACGCTAAGATTGTTTACGTTTTTTAAAAACCTAAACAAATGTACTATATCAGGAGCAGCAAATTGACGTACCAAATATATCCATCTTAATTTTTATCTATGGAATAAGTTTCTCTAATTCGAAACAAAATCTGTTTCCCTTCGCCATTACGAGAATGGCTTACAAGAAATTGAATTAGAATTCAGAAGAGGGACACTTATATCTTAAAAGCTGAATACTGCAAAATATTTTTAAACATAATAAGATACAACAAAGTTATTTTACGGTAATGTGCTCCCGTCGTAAGCCATAAATGGCCACCCCAAACAAGATTTTTTACTTTGCAGTATTAGCTCGATAAATTTGGATTTAGGATCTTTTTCTGTATAACAATGAAAGAACGTTAATGACTTAACCCTACCATAACTGAAATATAACTTATATTTACGTTTATTGTTCTATAATGAAAATAAAAGATAGGTAAGAAAAGTTTCTTTAACCAAATTCCTCTCCCCAGTAGTATTAGCACGAAATACTATCGAATTCGTAATGTTAAGGTATCAACAGAACGGAGCATTGCGATTGGCGGGTTACACACGCACACAGGTTCACAAGAGGCAGTCTACCAATCACAATGCTCCGTTCTCTCGAAATCTTTACATTATGAATTCGATAGGAGTTCTTGCTAGTGCTACTGATCACGTGTGTTGCGTGTAGCTACTCAAACATAAAAATTTTAATAGGGAAGATGAATTCTAACTCTCTTTTGTAATCCGCTGTTTGATCGTAACTTGGACTAGGTTGAAACTACATCGTAATACAATATTAACATAACTAGTGGCTGGCAGGAACCAGTAGGAATTTGTCGAGGCTTCATATATCGGAAAATATCAATTTCAAATAGCCTTCGCTTCGGCCGAAGCAAGCATATTTCAAAATGCTTGCACAAAATAATATTGTTGACTAAATACCTCTTCAGAAATTCTAAGAGGTTAACATAGTGTCTAGACCACAAAGTAAATTCATGTCCATACTAATATTATAACAGCTAAACTAACCTTGTCTGTATGTTTGCTACGATTTCACGCGAAAACTGCTTAACTAAATTTGATGAAAATTTAGTATAGAAGTAGATTAGACCTTGAGAAAGCACATTTATTGATCACGATATCTGACATCCAAGCGACTCTATTTTATTAAGGGGAAATGTATCCACACGGTGTCGGTATAACATAAACTCACGCCTATATCTCCGAAGGGGTAAGCAGAGGTGCTAGCACCCACATTTCGCCACCGTGGTCCCTACACCCGACGGGGGTCATCTCGAAGAGAAGGTCCCGAGTCTGCCGGGGTGCGACGGATATGTTGGCTACTACCTCACCTCCGGCAACTGAAGACCCAAAGACGGTGTGCGTATGATTCGAGTCCGACATAACCTACCCAAACGGCTCCGGTCGGGGGGTATCCGTGGGGATTTTTGCATAAAAAAGCACCCTAAGGTCTCCACCGCAAGTAAAATAACTATTCAACATGATCAGAACTCCACACGGGCGTACTCACGTACAACAACTAGTTCCAAATAATGGTTATTTGCCAAATTTATTGCCCGTTTGTCTCTTGTACAGAAACAATGTTAACTATTGGTAATAATCATAAGATCGGTGCTGGACACTTTGTTGAATGGATTAGCATTCGATAAAATATTGAATCTGTCGTAGTGCGAATTGCAAATGGTTAATAGGTAGTTAAAATGATAATGATGTTGTAGTATGGTAATACAAATGTTTATATCTGTTTTAAGCTTAACTACTTCAGCACAAGTTTATTATTTAAAAGCCGGATTAAATGCTTTTATACCTTAATACTGGAGAGGAAAAACTCGAAATAAAACCCTGTATTAACCCGTTCGGCCTGTATTCAGCAGTAGACTGCATTAGCCTAATAGTTCAAACCTAACATAAATATAAATATTAAAATTTAATGTTTTAAAACCTATATAACACCATCTAAACTCAAACTAAGCCATAGCTTTAAATAATGAACACAGACATTTATATATATATTAGCCAATATTAGGTCATATTAATCTCTTGCTCTTGCACTCATAACTTATTAATATTATAAATAAACAGAACTAATTAAAAAGAAAATAAAGGATAAAGATAATAATAATAGTAATTAATCTACCTGAGTTTCTTGCTGGTCTCTTCTCAGGAGATTTAACTACCGTACCAGCGAAAGAATCATTTACTAAGTATTTTATATATTATAAATTATAATATTTTTGACAAATGTAGGTACCTACATAATTATTGTAAAACTTTGACATTCATAAGTGCTCTTTATGTGCCTAAACTGAATAAACGAAATTGATTCTTTAATTCTTCTACTTCTTCTTCTTGATATCAGTAGTAGGAATTAAATTTGCGCTCCCTGTCATCATGTACGAAACGATTATGAAGCTTAGATGAAGCTCTGTGCATAACTCGGGCGGTACCGCAGACCGGAATTGGTGACGTCATCATCTGCGGCTTGGAGAATTCGGCCGCTTCAGGAACTGCAGCGACTGCCGCGGCGGGTAGGTGTGCGAGGTTGCACAGAATTTAATTCAGAATGCAGGTATGTACTGCGATGCGTGCGGTGGAATCAAGTCTGTGTTCACCTTAAAGGGTTTAAAAATCATGGTATGTACCGAAAAGTAATAAGTATTGCAACCAAAAATGTAGTATATTCTGAAACTGGTCACTAGTAGGTTTCCCCTGCTTTTGTTTTCGGGAGCGTTCAACTAACACCCTGTATTTATGGTACTAGTAGTCGGACGAGTTACACGTACTATAAGTTTAATATTGATAATTTGTTAGCGAATTGTACACGTTAGTTCTTTAGAAATATGAATTAGATTCGTGTAAACTAAGATAGCGATCTTTACCACGTAAACTATCATAAGTACAAACTGCCAACTGTACACGTGTACACGCTCTCGTGTACGCCTGAGAATAAAGAGCTAGTTAAGACATTTTACGTTAAATTTTGTTTTATACCTTCTTCAAGAAAGAATTAAAGGTGCAGTCTTGAAGCGAAAACTATCGCAAGTGTACGAGAGTACATGGGCATTAATATTTACGACATTTTCTATTTGAAAGTTTCATACTTATATACATTTTCTTCATCTTTTTTTTAAATTTAGGATATGTCAATTTAACTTCACCTGATGGTAAGCTGAAGGCAAACTCTCAAGAAAGAGGGTCACCATTACAAACACGTAAAGTGTTACAATGGTGGCGCTCACCTTGTCGGCCTCATCAGTTGCTTTTTCACGCCCCGCTTAAAGGACCCGGGACTGTAGGAAGAAGGAAACCCGTGAGCTGGTGCTGGTTGAGCCACGTGAGGTGGTCTGATGAGGCCCGTCAATCTGAGCGCCACCATCATAACACTCTACGTGTTTGTAATAGTGATCCTCTTTACCGAGACTTTGCCTTCAGCTTACCATCAGGTGGGCTGAAGTCAAATTGACATGCCCTAAATTAAAAAAATCCCTAAGTTTAGAATTTTTTACCTTAGAGAAATATTTTATTTCGCCTTAAGATACATGAAGCATTATTATTACAACTCATTAAACTTTCGGACTTCAGCGTTCAAATTTCAAGGACATCTTTTCATCTCCAAGAATTAATTAAAAAGTCTTTTTTTAACCAACAAAAAACTACATAATCCGTCAGCTGATCATAGAATATAAAACAATTTGGATAATAAACTGACGGAATTACTGAAGCGTTCGAGAAAAGCCTTCTACGGCTTACTAGGCCTGTCAGCGAGGATCTGTCATTGTTAGTCGCGAGACGTCGCGTTTCTGAACAAAGTTTTTATTCTTTGTTGAACTTGTTAAGAAAATCTCAACACTCTTTGTTTTAATTAGGACAATATTTTATTGTGTTGTTTTATAAATTGCTTTGTTGCTTCCTGATTCTTGGGTGGAGAAAAGAGTTTGTTGTGTTGTGTTGCATAATACTTTAATATTATCATCGACCTTCGGTTTTGAAATTTGCGTTAATACGCCTCAGTCTACCCATTTGAGTCCCCGGGTCTTCCGGAGTGCGAGAGATGTGTCTTGTATAATCTCACCTTCGGCAATCAAGGATCCATGGACAGTGTGCGTTTTGGACGTCTGAATCTACCCATTTGGGGAATTAAAGCCATGAACATGTGTGTTATGTGTTGTAATACTTACATTGATTGACCAATGAAACAAAATTACGCAATATATATCCACATCAAAAAAATAAGGGTCTCGTAAAACATGTGCAGTATAAAAAGTGTATATACATCGCTGATCATAAAACACGTAGGTACGTCCTTCGTGGGACGCGGAACGCAAGCTAAAGGTATGAGTCCGTTGCCGACGACGCGACATACGACAACTGTATACGGGAACAGCAGACGATGTGTCGTTGCGTCGAATCGATACATCGTCTGCTGCATGTGTCTTCTGTAGCACTAGCATGAACTCCTATCAAATTCGTAATGTAAAGGTTTCGTGAGAACGGAGCATTGTGATTGGCAGTCTGCCTCTTGTGAACCTGTGTGCGTGTGTAGCCCGCCAATCGCAATCTTCCGTTCTGTCGATATCTTTACATTACGAATTCGATAGTATTTCGTGCCAAGGCTACTGCTGTCGTAGGTATGCATACGACAATTACAGACGTATGTTACAGATACATGTAAACTATTCCAATTTCTTCTGAAAATAAATTACTATTCCATGAAAGACTTCCAAAACAAACGTTTTGAATCCAAAATTGATCTGTTGCATTTTTAATTGTTTATCTTATTTATCTGCATGCTGACATAATTTAAAATCATGAACTAATTTCTCAATATTTCTACGCTGGAGACAGCAGAATATTATGGACTACCTACTATTTTATAACAACTTTTATACAATATTCCAACAAATAAATGAATCTATCTATCTAGCGTAGGTACCGTGAAATAGGTTAAAATAATTATAATAATATTGTTTTAATTCCTTGCGACTTCTCAATCGTTTAGCACCCATATCAAGGTTTACCAAGTAATTTATGTAAAAAAAAATGTTTAGACAAATGAGTAGATTGCTAGACTGAAGTTCTTTTATATCTATGGACAATATATGCGGTGGGATGACGTGCATTACTTGCTAAACTATGACACGGATAAAGGTTAGGTAACGAATTAAAACAATAAACAATATTATCACATTCATCTCATATTATATTATAACATATACAATTACATTGCACATAATATAATGATACGGCTGTACCCGCTGCCGCAGTGCCGGTGTGTGGTCGACTACGGGACCATACCTATTTGAAAATAACACCCGTCTTATTAATGGTGTTATAGGAGTTTTAACCATTTAATTAACTATTCCACGAAATGCGGGGAAAGCGACATTTTAGCACAGTTTTAGAAATTGTATAAAACATTTTCAAGTGTATCTTTGCTATAGAAGCGACAAAATTACTTTTTCGGTACTAATAATTATTGCAGAAAAAGTCGTTGTAAAACCACTATGATTTTGGCTATTTTGGGTACCATTGAACGGTTAAACAGAGTCAATTAGGCTTTTGCTGTCCACTGCGGGACATAGGCCTCTCTTAATCTAGGCCATTGTTCCCAATCTGTCCTAGCTGCCTTTCTAGGTCGTCAAGTTAAACAGCGTAAGTAATACCTAAGCACTTCATCTAAGTGATGAAATGGCTTTTAACAAAATGAAAATGTATTAGCTTGTCTTGTCTTGACTTGTCGCGTTAGACTGCAGCGTTTAGCTTTGTCATGGCTGTCTAGGCTTATTTATTAGTTTTAGTCCTATAGTGTTGTAATGGAAGCAATATTTGGCACAGTTTCGTCAGTGATGTCATCTCTTGAGACACATTAGTATTCCCTTAAAAAACCAATATTCCTGCTCCGCTTAGTACAAATATTTTTATATACCCATACATATGGCTAGGTATATGGATTGGTCTGGTCGTGCCTTGGAGAGCACCTTAAGCCGTCGTTGCTGGGTCTCATACAAACATGGATTGGTCTGGTCGTGCCTGGAAGAGCACCTTAAGCCGTTGTTTCCGGGTGTCATAAACAAGATCTATGATTGTCGTTACTGGTAGTCGTGGCCTTAAAAATTCCAACAACTAGCTTAACAGCAGTACTTCAATAGTTTGTAGAGGCCAGATGGCTTGATATTCAAAGAAAATATTCAAGGGAAGTCCCGACGCAGTCAGAAAATTTTAAGAAAAGCGCTAATTTTAACACACTTTAACTCTAAACACACACTAATTCTCTCAAAACAGTGAAATTCTATTTCTAAACAAATGGAATTCTTATTTTTAATTTCGAACCACACCACTACAATACAACAATAATTGCAGTGTATTGCAGACTGCCAGTCATACAATCATGTAATTTTTTTTCATGGAATGAAAACTCTTTTATTTTAACTTAGGACAGTGTTTTGATTTTTGTAATAGGAAATGTATTTGATACAAGGTTTGACCGGGACCCGTTACTAATGCAATCAATCATCCATTACCTTACGCAATAACCTGTCAACTCCAAACAAAAGCTCAAATTCAAAATCATGCAAATCCAGGCGCCAGAATGATTGACAGTGTTATAGGCAGTTATAACGTTATCATTCGCGGCTATGATCCGGGCTCAAGGTAGCAGTTAGTGATGTGTAAATTCAATTATACTGATATTACGTACCATTGATTCTTTTCCTTTTTTCGTTTCTGGTTTTTTTAACCCCCAACATAAAAACGTCGGGGTGTTATAAGTCTGCCGTGTGTATGTGTGTCTGTCTGTGGCACTGTAGCTCTCGAACGGATGAATCGATTTCGATGTTTTTTTTTTGTTTGAAGTTGAATTAGTCGAGAGTAATCTTATCGATGGCTGCTGCCACAAAATGGCGTACTACATATTTTTGCACAAGTTACTCAATATGGGTGTCAAAATGAAAGAATGACTAGTAGAATACGATCCATTATGTTGCATTTCAAATTCAAGATGGCTGCCGCCACCAAATAGCTAATTAGCCTTTTTTACTAATCCTTTATAATGTGGTACATAAGTACTTACTACAGAAAGATGAATCGATACTTTTTTCACATAAATAACTTTGAGTCTTTCTTGAAGGTGCGATTAATCACCACGTATGAGCCAGTTGGTTACGTTATATCGGACTTGAACCGTCTAAAACGCACGCAGTTTTTGGTTGCTGGAGGTAAACATGCCCTGTGTCCTGACCGACTTTGATGATTATCGGGGACCACGGTGTCCCCATCTAGTATATTCTAGTATATATTCTAGGACAATCTACACAACGCCACCTAGACCCATGGTAAGCATGGTAGGCCGTCGCAGTGGCATGTGACTGCTAGGGTGATAGACGGTTCCCCTGGTCACCATCAGAGTCACATTGGGGAGGGAGGTCAAGATTCTTTTCCTTCCAAGCTCTGTCGTCTTCTTTTCGAGAAACTTAGTGACTTGTTGATATTATTCTTTTAATTGTTTATTAGGTAAACAATTTTATTTTATAAACAAACAACTTATAAGCCCTTTTAAAAGTAAATAAATATTACGGTTGTGAAAACAAAACTAATACGATGTTGCCAATACCTTATAAGGATCCTTTCAAATAAATTACAAGTACTTTCTTTGACACACATTCTTCATATTTATTTAGTAAATAGAATAACTAAAGATGTTCTCAGACTTGCGCACCTTCCTTTCTAATGTACTCAAGCGAACGAGCAATTATTGATTTAGGGATAGGACTTTATCTCATTATGGTGGGCACACAAGTACAGTGGGCCTCAAAACTTCCTTAAGATCTATAATCCTTTGACAGCCTAAGTCTAATTTTACCAAAAGTAACATAGATAGCGTTAATAAAATGAACTAGATTAACGTCTTGTTTCTTTATAAGAAAATAAGTAAACTCATGCAAGTAGTATCCTGAACTTAATTACGTTAATACGTAGATCTATTATCCAGTAGCTTCTAAAACTAGTAGTTGTGTAGTGTTCTTCCTCGTTGAAGCGATGACATTTTTAAGTTGCTATGTCATGATGTCACGGAGTGGGGACCGTGCGTAGGTTTTGCTCTTCGGGAAGGCTTAATACTTACTATTGAAATTAATAAATTATTACCGAAATAACTGATAACATTCGTCAGTACCAAAATATAACTAAAACTAAATACAAAATTAACAGTACGAGTAAAAAATCGCAACCGTACGATTTCGCTGCTCACACAAATAATGTAAGCGGTGACCCAAGTCGTGTGCATGTGTGTGTCCATCCTAACAGAATCAAACATGGCCACAAACAAAAACAAGTAGAACAGAGTTTATTTGCACCTTACATGGCCACGTTCCAGATTTTTGTTTTTACTCATCGTTAGATACATGTGTGATAGTTTTCTTGGTTAATGTGACCACAGCAAAGTTGGCACAAGAAAGTTTACTGCTATATTGAGTAGTGTTTCTGTGTAACCTGTTATCTCGGACAAAGTTATTTGGTACGAGCTTTTATGCGATTTATTTAGCAAAAGATAGGATTTTGAGAAATGATCCGCGTAGACTATTATTACGATGCTACTTGTATCACATGTAAGATATAATATAGATGTAGGCGTCACCTGCCTTAAATCCATTACGAGGCATCTTCAGGAGCTTTGTGTAGAGACGAAACACGTGTCAAGGTTTATCCTTTGCACTTGCGGAATATTGCACATACGACAACATCTCTCCGAGGGTAAGAAGTCTTTTTACTTGCTTTGAGGGGTGCGGTTTGACATTCCTTTTTATGACAATTAGTAATTATTTGCTTTTGTTATCGTTGGTCAGTGGTGGGTCCCCTTCCTACCCCAATATAAATACACTTCTAAGATGTAAAACACATCTGCCAACCTCATAGAGAATATACCAGCATGAGTATACTAAACGAAGATAGAATATGGCAGCCATGAACGTGATCGAACACGTTTTTTATAAAAGTGTGATACAGAAAGAATTACAGCTTCAGATGAGGCCATAAATTGCTCGATACAACGTGTCGATGTACAGTATTGTTTAGACTATGACTACAGTGTAAGCGGCAGTGACAGCGACAGCGATTATAGCGACCAGGGGAAACTTACAGGAGAAATGTTGGAGAAGAAAACGCTAGTGCCATTTACCAACTTTATTAAAATTGTTTAGACTATAATTACAGTGGAGTGTCAGTGACAGCGATTATAACGACCAGGGAAAACGTACAGGGGAAATATTCTAAAAGATCATGCTTAGTCGTTACTGAGTTGATTAAAAAAATGGTTTAATACCTAATAAAATAATTCCTAAGAGCCAATTTTGGCAGGATAGAGTTTAATTACGAATGTAAACCCAAGTGAAATCCACAAAATGTCGTCTGCTTTAATACTTCTTTCATTTCAAGTTTATTTATCTTCTAAACTTTTCGATTCAAAGCGAACTTCCGAAACGGGGATACACAATGTTGTGTCTCTTATTTAGAAAATAATTTCAAATATTTACCTCCTTAGTAGTGATGAACTTTCCATTAAATATTAGTAGGTATTTATTGCATAAAAAAGCAATGTTCAAACGTGATTAAAAAATCGATCATTGTTTCCGATAGTTCGTAAGAGTATCGGAAGATGGCCTCAATGTCACTCCTAAGACGTATAGGAATATTTCGAATATACAAAACATAGCCACGGTATAGATAGTATTACCGTGACGTAGCTCAGTGACTCAGTAGTCATAGCATTCCCCCTGTAAGGTACTGGTAAGGTATAAGTTTAGGTTTTGCGTTGATGAATCAATCAGTGCTAAAACAATATAATTCTGTAATTTGAAAAGAAAATAACGTCATCAAACCGCTATGAAAATCGCTCTACTACCGCTGTTTGTATCAACACAGTCTTACAATCAGATATCTGATATTATTTGCACTATCTCTCACAAGTGTCGACATGATTGCATAGTAGATTTTTCTTTGAACATAGGTCTGTTACCTAAGTATAGAAGTAGGAAGTTTTCTCTTATATTCCCCATATCCAGGAGCTAGATGGGACAATCTGAAAGGGGCCTTCTCTAAAGAGATGGTCCTGGTTCTGCCAGGGTGCATAGAATGTTGACTACTGTCGCACCTCTGAAAACTAAAGATCCAGGCATGTGTTTTAGTCGGTTCAAGTCCGATATAACCTCCCCAACGAACCCTGGGGATTAGTATCCGTCGGGATTTTGCAACCAACAAAATAAATACTTCAGTTCCTACGCGTATTATTTGTTGTAAGCGCCATGATAACGTGATCTTGGTGCTTACTACCAATACGTGGAAACTTCAAACAATTCATGGTAAATATCCCAATATCTTTAATAATAACATTCCTATAAAATTAGAAACTCCCAGCAAATATTTGTCGCCAATAGACTTAGTTATTAGTTTAAAATATTCACAATCCACTCTGTAATTATGTGTGTTTACCCGGCGATTCTGCGGATTACCGTTACAAAACAAATAAACGGAGTGAAATTCACGGGATACGATAGCATTTGAAACTAGTAGTTATATTGTTTAGTGAACAATAATTTTCGTATCTAGTTATTTCGTGTATTATGAAATTGTATATTCCATTTTTAAGTTTTGTTTTTTTTACAAACTTGGTCAATTTGTAATGTTTTGAATTTTTTTTTAATGAAACACGTTTTTGCGAATAATTCGTGAAAACTTGATTTATTTTATTAGTCACAGTGACCCTGACGTTTTAGTACACTACCCTGTGACTTCGACTGCTGAAATACAAAAGAAACTTCCCTCGTCAGTCAAGCGGTTTCGCAAGAAGTAGGTGTATTATGACAAGTAAAACATTAGCAAGATTCGTGTTTGCAAATTAATCAATATTAACAATATCTATATATAAAAGAAATTCGAGAATCGTGTTAGCTTTTTTTGAGAACGTTATTTAAATTTAACTTACCCATAAAGATATTCGCGGCCCGACTATTGTGGTCTGTGCAGAGGGAACGGAATCATAAATACACTTGTACATTTAAAAAAATGAATAGGTGTTACGCGATTTAGGAGTGAAAATACACGCGGAAATTTGAATAGAAGGTGAAGCGGGAACGGGATCTGAAATCCACCGGATGAAGAGGGTGAATAATGAACAGTCACATACCGCACATGCTACGTCAAGAATACTTTCCACAAACTATAAATTTAATAGAATCGCAAAATCAATAATATGTACCAATATAACCTCACTCCGACCTCGGAAGCCTCAACCCATATAACTTTAACTATTAAAACGACTATTTTGAATTGTTTAATACATTAACTTACCCTAGAAATTGCAAGACTAGGCTATGATCCCGACGTTTTCGCGGTTTTGGCCATATTTACGGTTTCACGCTGGTCAAGATTCAGAAAAAATATTAAGTGGGTTTAACAATTCTTAGGATAGCAATAGTATTTTTTATTTTTTATTTATGACACGTCAATTTGACTTCACCTCACCTGATGGTGAGCTAAAGGATGGCATCTGATGAGGCCGTGAAGCTAAGCGCTATATGAAAAGATATAGTATTATTATATATCCTTGGGTAAGAAGTCTTTGACCTTGCTTTGAGGGGCCAATGTATTTCTTTCTGTCATAGAAATAGTAATATTTTACTTTATCCCTGGGTCCCTTAAGCGGGGCGTGAAAAAGCATCTGATGAGGCCGTCAAGCTGAGTGCCACCATTGTAGCACTGAACGTGTTTGCAACCCTGACCCTCTTTCATGAGCCTTCAGCTTAACATCAGGCGAGGTGAAGTCAAATTGACGTGTCATAAATAAAAAAATAAAAGAAAAACACTTCACACAAATCCGCTTAGTGATATTTGTGTCCATCGCAAACGAAATATTTGTGTGTTTTATACCGATACTGTAATTTAATCTAAATATTTTGAATTGGAATCTTCATTTGGCGCTTTGGTCAATTTTCATAGAAAACATTCAGTTGAACTGAAATAATGAAACTCGCGTCACATTCCACACGTTCCATCCTATAGATAAGCGTCAGAATACTACGATATAGTATTTTTTTAAATTCTATCCGGCCAGTAGTTAATAAAATTTTACAATTCTCATGTGACACCTCTTTGAAATGAAAACTTCTTTGTTTTTTTTTATTATTTTATAATACAGTGTGTCACAGAACCGCGGTAGCCTAGTGGTATGGGCAATGTGAGACGAGGTTTCGAGTTTGATCCTAGGTTTACCATGGCACATGCCAATGACTTTACGAAGTTATGTGTGTATTTATCGCAGGTTTATAAGTGTCCGGTTAATGGCAATAGGTAGGCTCGCCACCTATTACATTGGGACCTAATACATAAACTGGCTAGCACCTCTCCCTACTCCCAGAGTGTCATATTTTTGAAATAAATCTCTTCAATGTACAGACACGACCAATTCTCTATGCTAATAGGTAGATATTTAACTTACCCGTAGAAAATTATTTCAGAAGCTTATATCTTATTAATGGGAATTCTGAATAGATCCTGTCATCCATTTTGAAAGTTAAGCCTCGGACAGGCTTGCGGTTCTGGGGTCCACACCTTTGGAATTATATGCTTTATAATTTTGTTTCTGTAAATTTTACATGTAGGTAATTATTTTCGATTTAACTTACTTTTGAATTATAAACATGTTTTTGATGTTCATTCTGTGCACCTTTTTCCATGATCGACTTTTCAGTCTAACTATAATGCGACTGAATTTTGATATCTTGAGCGACTGCCATCTGACCTCTACAACCTATAGGCGATATTGAAGATCTATAGTTAGACTAATAGAATATAGGACCCTAACTGCATCATAGATGTTTATATGGTAGCCTGTGCCGACGGTTTAACGTGCTCTCCAAGGTACGATCAGGACAATGCAACTACTTAAAAATACATGCAAATATCTGATTTGCACTGAACGGGAATTGAACCCGCGCCTCCTACGTAGCAGTCGCGTTTACTACTGCCATGACACATTTGTGTGCATGGATATGTATATTTGTATTGGTCAGGGTGTTTCTATGTGTAATATATGTATGTATATATTTACAAAAAACATATATTAAAGTATATTTATCCGCATTCTAGAACCTGTAACACAAGCTAGTTAAGGGATGCTTTATCATGAATCTTGGTGGGGTTGTGTAGATTGTCCAAAATTATTTATTACATTTATTTATAAGTATACACATACAGACAGCCTCCGTGGCGTAGCGGTAGTGCGCTTGCTACGCACGGGGCGCGTATTCGATCCCCGCTCAGTGCAAAAAGTTTTAAGCTTGAATATGACTGTTTGCACTGTTGTTACGTTACTCAAAAGTCCAACCAGTCTTACTTGAAATTTCGATATCGCTATTGGTCATTGGATCACTGGTTGTGGAAGTCAGATGGCAGTCGCTTCACGGAAAATATCGAAGTTCAGCCGCATCACAGTTACCCTAGAAAGTCGACCCCAACTGAGTTGGGAAAAGGTTCAGAGAATGATGATTATTATAAGTATACAATCGATACAATCATCACAATTACGTCATCAAAATTTTATCTTTAAGTGACCTTTAACCCTTTCCCTGCTAACTGTACTCCACAACGGCAAACATATTACAACTTTGCCCATCGTGAGCTGTAAAATGTTTGTGATGTCGCTTGAACTCGGGTTTATTGCGAACACTATTGGCTGTAGAACAATAAACTGTAACGTTTAATATGTAGAAATTAGAACTGTAGGGTTAACTGTCATTGAAGTTTGATAGGCTGATAATGTTATAGTAGTATAATAAGTCTTTAAAAGGTAAGCACAGATATAAAATTATACAGGTAGTACATGTATAAGGTTTTTATGGAAGAATTAAATATTCTAGAACATACTTATATAGCGCCTTGTTAAAATCCTTGAGGCCCACATCATGCACACTTGCAAGTCGATGTACTTACTAAATAATGACGGGCTGGATGAGTTGGGCCGGTTTGGGTCAGGCTTTTCTTACGGAGTTGGGAGGTAAACCGATATGCCAATGAAAACAATAAGCGAGCACCAAGCATAAACTTTGGACATAACTGGAAAGTCGCTATGAGGATTATTACTCCGAATGATTTAGAACAAGATGGACTCTAGATGGGGATAAAATATATTTGGATACATTTTTTTTTAAATAACACTGCTATCTTATCTTTGTTTAATGAATTGTATACAGCACCCTCACTTACTATCTTTATGAGCATAAATGTTGTCAAAGAATGTTTAGCATTTTGTTTGCGTTTTAAAATTTTGTTAAAAGGACAAGGCAAAAATTCAACAACTAAAGCACTTTAAACTTGGTAAAATAACTAGGTCCCCATTTAGTTAATCTATTTAGTATATTATGTCTCTCTGTGAAATGTTTTACAACCAAATGAGATAGACGAAGCGTTTAATAGTTTAAATAGTACAAAGGTTGTTTACAAAACTTTAATTACCAGCTTTAACTAGTTTTAGAAATGAAAAGTGCTTTCTCAGGCAGGCAAAATCGGTTCAGCATTTTAGGCATCTCAAGGTAACAGAGGGGTAGGGTTACTTTTGCATAATGCTAAATTCCATATAAGCGGTCTGGCCGCTCGGAAGAATAACTTCTTGAAGCATATATCTCGCAAATTTCTACACACATTTAAAAAGACAAAATTAACAAGCTCTAATAATTTCAAGGCCTCGAGGGGCGAGACAATGATAAATTGCTTGTCATAAATGAAACTGTCATTCAATTTCATACAAAAGAGATATTGAATAGAAAAGAAAAATCTTCAGAGTATCCTAACAAGATCCTTTAATGCTGAAGTGATAACAAGCTTGAATAGCAATTCTATTATGTAAAGGCCAATGCGTAAGTAAATATTAAAAAAGTTCGGTTCGCTTGCTAGACTTAGTCTAGCGAGCGAACCGAACTTAAGAAACGTAATGAAGACCGGTAAAGTTATTTCTCGACTTCTGTGTTTTTTAAATACCTACATTTGCTCACGTCTATTTAATTTTCCTTCGGCAGACAGACAGGTGAATTAACACCCACATTTCACCAAAATCTTTGTTGGAATGTGGGTGTTTGGTCCCACGTCAATGGGGGCTGAGCCTATTGCCTTATTCCAGGCACTATTGTTGACTGGAGCCATACATCTGAGATCTGATGGGAATCGCGATCTATAGACGTGTTTTGTTTAAAGAATAGTCATCATCATTTCGAATATTCGATATTATTCACTACAATTTTATTATTGCATACGACACACCCTACGGTGTACCCTAATTTATCCCTAATATCGTACCCTCAGGGAAAAAAAAGCATAAGACGGAAATGCTGATTTTTCAGTATGGCGAAAAAACTGAATTTATGGGCATATTTACTTTATTTCCAAACGTAGAAGAATTATTCTTATATCAAAAAAAGGAGAAAAAAATATTGCACTTCGTGTTGTATTTAAGTTAGTACTAATGTTTATAGTTTATTAGGAATTGTAAAAATAAATTATTATGCTATTTTTCAGAATACAATAAAATAAAGCATTCTGAGTATCAAAATTTATGCCAGACTTTGCTAGAAAAGGAAAATATATTTCAAAAAGTATGTTATATTAAAGCAGTAATGAACTCGTGAATATGAACATTTTTGGCAGTATAAGTAAGATTACTGCATTATTTCCTTTATAAAAATTATGTTTGTAATGCACAAGCAATATTTACCCCTTTTTTCAATATAGGGGCTTGTTAAGATAACTTAAGGAAACAATAATAATTACTTATTTCATTATATGTTTCAGAAAAGTTAGCTGCATATTAACACATATTAATTAGAGTTATTATTTATGACTACATGGAAAAACAGAGAATGCATTTTTTTATGCATTATTTTTTATTTTAGGCAAAATACTAATTATAGTTTTGGTAACAATTAAAGTTCGTACTATCAACAATAAAATTGCACAATAATATTCAGTAATTTAGAGTTTCGGTGAAGATTACTACCACTATTGATTTTTTTTATGAATTCTTAAATAATCAGTAAGTAGATAATTTGATAAGACTAAACTTGTAACAATTAACGAATTAAGTTTTTATTGGCTCCGTACAATAAAATATTTATGTTCTCTCAGTAAACGAAATTCAATTATGTCAGAGGAATAACGGATAAAATCGGCTCCGTACTAAAAAAGTATTCCATCCCGACAGTTTACGCACCAGGCATTAAAGTAAACAACATCGTGGGCACACCGAAGGATATCTTGCCGCTTCAGACGCCAGGGGTCTACAAGATAGATTGCAGCTGCGGTAGTTCATATATAGGCCAAACAAAGTGGACTATTGCTGATAGGGTCAAAGAACACATTGCAACTGTAAAGAACCGCCGGACGAGCAAATCAGCGATTGCAGAACACCTTTTAGTAGCAGGCACGAATCACTGGATTGTATTGCACAATACGCAAGTTCTCTCCACCGAACGTCACTTTTATTCGAGAGCTGTACGTGAAGCTATTGAAATCTAGTAGTACATGAATTTCAATCGGGAAGACGGTTTCAAGTTATCTGCTACATGGAATCCAGTGATAAAAAACTTGCTGCCTCGCTTTTCTGCGCGGTCGGATGGACACCAAGCCATTTGCACAGATAATAGGGACCCTGTGAGTGTGGTATGTGATGGTACCTGCAGAGAAAATAATATAAAAAATGTCGAAAATGTGCGGGTAAATGTATAACCGGCTACCTCACGAACTCGACGACGGAGGGCGTGCGCGGCTGAGACAGTCAGCCTATGACCACGGCCGGTGCAACCTGGTCAAAATGTCAGGCATTCCAAAGGTTTATTTTTTATCTATGGCACGTCAATTTGACTTCACCTCGCCTGATGTTAAGCTGAAGGCAAAGTCTCATGAAAGATTTTGAAGATATTGAAAGAGTTTTGTATTACCTATACGATGATCGCGTTAATTCCCGTTTACATATTATTATAAGACTGAATTTGTTGAATTACACTCTGTTCTGTTTCGCTGGCTGGTTTATGAGGTCTATTGGTATGTTGTCCTCGAAGGTCTGTTATTTGGTCGCCATTAGCATATTTATCAATGGCAGTGTAAACTGTTCTTTCTTTAATATCTAGCGTATTAAGAAACATGGTTTTGCACACTTTTCAATCAGTCACAAGACATGCATCGCTTTATGACGGCAAATAATAAACCAATGTACGATTTCGTTCACGTTTACGCTGCATTTTCATAATTTTAGGTTCTATAATCTCGGTGTTTTTCAAAATGAACTGCCATTGAGTTTCATGGTTACTAGAAGTCCAAAATTGCTTAAATATTCCCAACCCTTTTCTAGGGTTTGTATTAGCTTCAGTTACTAACACTGGACGAGATGTCATTGCTTCAGATTCTGTGGTGGAATTATTTCCAGCTGGTATAGTTTCAGCGTGACAGGCTATAAGTGAAGGGTCAGAAGTTATAGGCCGAGATTGTAGAACCTAAAGTTATGAAAATGCAGCGTAAACGCGAACGAAATCGTACATTGGTAATATACCAATGTAATAAATAATATAAAAAATAATGCATAAAAAAATGCATTCTCTGTTTTTCCATGTAGTCATAAATAATAACTCTAAGTAATATGTGTTAATATGCAGCTAACTTTTCTGAAACATATAATGAACGGTACGGTAGATTATAGAACCTAAAATTATGAAAATGCAGCGTAAACGTGAACGAAATCGTACATTGGTTTATTATTTGCCGTCATAAAGCGATGCATGTCTTGTGACTGATTGAAAAGTGTGCAAAACCATGTTTCTTAATACGCTAGATATTAAAGAAAGAACAGTTTACACTGCCATTGATAAATATGCTAATGGCGACCAAATAACAGACCTTCGAGGACAACATACCAATAGACCTCATAAACCAGCCAGCGAAACAGAACAGAGTGTACTTCAACAAATTCAGTCTTATAATAATATGTAAACGGGAATTAACACGATCATCGTATAGGTAATACAAACCTTTGGAATGCCTGACGTTTCAACCAGGTTGCACCGGCCGTGGTCACAGGCTGACTGTCTCAGCCGCGCACGCCCTTCGTCGTCGAGTCCGTGAGGTAGCCGGTTGTACATTTACCCACACATTTTCGACATTTTTTATATTATTTTCTCTCCAGGTACCATCACATACCACACTCACAGGGTCCCTATTATCTGTGCAAATGGCTCGGTGTCTATCCGACCACGCAGAAAAGCGAGGCAGCAAGTTTTTTATCACTGGATTCCATGTCGCAGATAACTTGAAACCGTCTCGTCTTCCCGATTGAAATTCTTGTACTTCTTGATTTCAATAGCTTCACGTACAGCTCTTGAATAGAAGTGACTTTCGGTGGAGAGGTATCTTTTTGGCTAAGTAAGCGCATTTAAGATAATTTCCTTATAACGAATAAAAAGATAATCGTGTATACAAGACTAGCGATGTAAAAAAAACATACGCATTTAAATCATAATAATTGTTTCTATTAATCTTCTACATAAAATATTAGGGATAAACGTAATAAAAAGTAATACGTCATATTTCTCAATTTATTCTTTGCGTTATATCACTTAATCTACTAATCCGTAAGAAAAAATGTAATGGAACAAAAACTCTCAAAACGAATTTCTTGTTTTAATTCGTCAAATTTAACAAGAAAAATATGAAAAAAATTTAGTATATGTATCTTTAAACGTACTTTTCAAATATGATAAAATCGATAAATCAAAATAAAATCACTTGCCTATTTTGCACTGGGGGTGCGATATTTTCTAAAGTAATACTTTACGTATCGCACCATTAAACCGTCTATAAGTCCCATATATTTCGATCGCTCTAATGACATTTATAGGCTACAGATAAATAAAACATGCAAAATTTATTGTCATTGTCTCCATACACATTTCCTTAGCAGCAGTTTCTCAATATATGCTCTTATAAATACCATTAACACCGTACTTGAATAAAAATAATAAAAACCGCATAAAATCCTTTTCATTTTACGACAAACCCATTAATGTTTCACTGCTGGGTTTAAACGACAACTCTGTAAACGTAAGCCATTGCGCAAAGTTGCCTGATAATTAGTACCTTGCCCGTTGGAGGGTTAAATTGATCGCCGGTCATCCGAACTGAGTTTAAATTGAAGGAAATTCATTAATAGGTAATGTTGTACGTATGAAAGTGCTTTTCTGTGTTGGATTATCATATTAAAATAGATTGACTTTACAGTTTTGATAGGTTGAAAGGTCTATGATGGGAGTAATTGTTTGTAGTTAAGTAACATGTCTAGGTGAATGAATATTACATTATTAATGTGTATACAACTAAATAAATATTACAGTTACTATTTAGAGATATTGGGATATTTTCCAGATATTGTTATGAATTTTCAAATGCAACTGGAGCAATGGTGGTTAACGGTAAAAATTCTTTTGCCGACTGCATTTCTTTTTATTATTATTGACCAATAAATGGACACTATTATAGATTGTAGGTTACCTTATAAATACCATTGCTTCATTCAGGTGGAGAGCCTAGGAGAACCACAAGTCCGACCCCCATTGTTCTGAGTTTTACAGGAACTCATTTCCAAAATAAAGGTATAGTCTATGCACAATTACAATGACGAAATTTTCTTTAAGTTCGGTCGATTCCCTAGTACCTATTTAATTTCAAGATATATCCCTTTCTATTTTGTGTTTCATACAAATGTAAAACATACAATAAAATATTAGCAGTAGTCTTCAATACTAATTATGCCCAAAGCTGGCTTTACTGAAGCTTTAAATTGGCATTGAAATACGATAACTGCAGTTTTTGTAAATGTTGGGTCTCCATGATAGCGAAGCTGAAATTGCGAAATATAAATATCGATGAATGACAACGGGCCGAGTCCGAATCATACTTTGGTGGTAAGTTGTATGACGAAGTAAATTGAATGAAATCCAATTTTCGGTACTAACTTTTTAGGAAGGAGAAATCCAAATTTTATGGTTTTTTCTGTGTACATTGAGCAAACAGCAACTTTTATTACATATTTTAAAAGTGACAGTTGTAAAAAAGTAATATGAAATTTATCATCAAAATGGAATCACATTTAGGAAGTACCGTTTTTGAAGATTTAATTTAATTTATCAAGCGATCAATAAGAACTAAATTTAATACAGAGTTATAAAATCTTAAAATCAACAAAATATAAACAATGGAAATAGCTATTACATTACAGGAATAACGAACTCATGAATCTGTAAGAAAATTTCAGCAGTTTCATATGTAAATTCGACTACTAAAAACCTACTGAATATTGCCGTTTAATAAACTTGTGTTGTGTTTTTGGTGGTGAGTAGGGTAGCCAGAGCTCACTAGAGAGGTTTGGCGTTGTCAGTGGTAAAACCAAAGGCTTATCCTACATCTTTTGCGCTGACGACACAGATGTTTCTGTTTTTACAGGGGTTGCGGCACGAGTGTTATTCCTCTGGTGTTACACTCGCCCATAGGCCACGGTAACCACTTACCATCAGGTGGGCCGCGTGCTTGTCTGCGACCTAAGTTGTATAAAAAAAACCTGTTATTAATTTTCACGACACTCGTCACAACTAATACAAACCGCTACAACTGGAGCTCCGCCCTATTGGATACAATACCGGGCATCAGTACTTAGCTACAAACCTATTAGTATTTCTCACACAGTACTGGTTTTATTGTGGATATTTGTATTGGTAAATTGTATGGTAGCATTAGTACGTGTGTTTTATTATGCCGCGTCTACATTTATGTAACGTTGTATCGTAACCGTGACAGAAGTGTGTGTCCGTCGCGTATTCAACTGCGTGATAGTTGAGCTTAAATGAAACTATTGATCGACTGGTGGCCGTGTCAGCACAACTCTAGTTCGTGTGCCCATGTGTCAGAAGTTATTACGTCCACAACGCCATGTCTTGATGCCACGCTGTCCGGTTCACTGTTCATGCCACAAATGTGGACGCACCTTTACACTTTGGGTTTGAATAGCGGTGTTATTAATAACCGCGGTAGCCTAATGGTATGGGTAATTGACTACTGAGACAAGGTCGACCCAGGTTTTACCATGGCATACACCAATGACTTTTCGATGCTTTTCGAAGTTATGTGTTATTTATCGCAGGTCTATAAGTGCCCGGTTAATGGCAATAGGCTCGCCACCTATTACATTGGGACCTAAACATAAACTGGCGAAATGTGGGTGCTAGCACCTCTGGCTACCCCTTCGGAGATATAGCCTGAGTTTATGTTATGTTTCGGTAGTAGTATTTTCTTACTTTCTTTTCTAGTAGAAAATTCGTTGTCAAACGAAATAATTTCATTACAACCAGTACCTACCTATAATCATAATTAAATTTCAAAGCGGTTTCAAAATGTTCATTGCTTTGTGCTACATACACACATACAAAAACGTAATTATGAACATTACTGTGCACTCGTAGTATTGTGTGCAACTCTCTAAGTATGGATATCGGATTAGTAAAGCTTCGTATTTTGCAATGCATCGCTTTGAACTACTGTTAAGCTTGTATTCCACAGCAAGCTAACCAGAGCGCTATTGTAAAATAACCATAGTGATATTTGAGTTGTCTCAGCTTAGTTCTAGGTGTGCGATACGTAATTAACAGGTTAGACCTTATAAAATATTAACAATGAAATCATGAAAGTACTAAGTAATAATGTGCTTACATCTTTTAAATATTTGAGTGCACCAAATGGCCCCGAATTTTCTATCTCCAAATACTTCTCTCCATCCCATGGTTGCCTGTAAGAGATTGCCACAGAGCGATAAGGCCACCAGTTGTATGTACCCAATAATCTGCATTTCCATCATCATGATGTAATTCCTTGGTGTACAATAAAGACATATATTATTATTATTATTATAATTATTTTAAGATTTTTGATCGCATCAAAAGTCACGACTGGATTCATAAAACTCAAACATAAACAAAATAAAACATTTGTTGTAAATGACCAGATGGATGTTGATGCTGTTCGAAGCTGAGGCTCTCACTCCTCATAGACACCATCCCTGCCAGAGCTGGTGTGTTATGTCGGACTCGAACCTACTACAAAGTACGCTGTCTTTGGGTCTTTGATTGCCGGAGGTGAGATAACACAACAATAAACTTTCGGGTGCGGAGACCACGGTGTTCCCTTCTAGCCCCCGGGTAACATGAGGCGTGATTTTAGGGTGACAGGCGATTACACTCGTCACCCTCAGGCCCGCAGAGGACGCAGAGGCTCGTAGAGGACGGAGGTCATTCGAGAGGGTCTTTCCTGGACTCACTCCGCTTCATCCTTCTCGAGTGTTGCTTGCTCGTAGAAAAAGATGGCAGCAGCTCAACACACACTCGTAAATTGTGCTAATACCGTCAGCCTCTCACGCTGAGCATTTAATTCGAGTATGGAGTCCCGAGTCTTCGATCGCCCCATACCCAGGGACTAGACGGGGACCCTGATCCCTACATTGGGGAAGAGGGTCATCTCAACAGAGATGTCCCCGGGTCTGCCGGGGTGCGAGAGATATGTCTTGTGTAGTCTCACCTCCGGCAATCAAGGACCCATGGACGGCGTGCGTTTTGATCGGTTCGAGTCCGACATAATTACCTCCACGGTTTTGGTGGAGGTGGTATCCGATAAAAAAAAAACTTCGGTCGTATCACAGCGATGATACTCGGAGGTTGACTCCTGGATCTGATGCAGATAATCACCGAAGCACCCGTGCCCAGATATCACCTACGTCAGCTGGTACGAAATTCTACCGTGTGGCCTCTCCAACCAGTCCTCCATGATGGGCGCAAATAGCTCGACATCGCCTCTCTTGCATTTTCATGCAGGCTAAGCGTAGTAGCCAAACTAAAATGGCTTTGGCCCAAATCCTATTTTCTGGTGAAATTTATATTTTGTTGGTCGATAGAAATGTTATATCTCTATTCCAATGTAGTCTTATAATCCCCTAGTCAATGTTATTTAAATACTAATTTATTGGCGGCTGGATTATGTTCTACAGAGATTTTGATAATGGCTACTTTATTTTATACTAGACTAGCAAAATTTCTCATGCTCATGCATCTCTTCTTTATCCGGGTCTCAATCCTAGTTTTACCACTGTAATGTTTTTCCCAGCTAACTACCATAACATAGGATTGTTCAAGAAGGATATAAGAAAATTCTTAAAGAGTCGGCAGAGTGTTGCACACGTCCATTACCGTAATATAACCGCTTCCCATCCGGAGGGATATTCTACACGATAAAAAAAGGCATTTAGGTGAAGCTAAAATATAAAAATAAAATTCTCTGTCACATATTATCTGATAAGCAAAAGATTCTGCGTTTCAGTGTCACTTCATAAACAGGCAGATACAATCATCTCAATTTCCGTATATTCCATAAGTCAAACATTATGCACCATATATTAATGAACAATCATGTACAGGCCGCCTTACCCTCCTTCATTCCTATTACCATCCCCTACATTCCCACCCACCGCGAAAGCAAGATGTATTGGAAATATTTTCTATTCGTAAACATTTGCTCCGGCATCTGACACTCAATTTACAAGCCTGTTATTGACACTACCGTATTTTGTATCAACACGCTTACTTTTGGGATGCTTGAGAGGCATGTATTACGGGATTTACGGGAATGCATGCGTGAGTTACGAATATTGATGGAGGGATATTCAATTTTGTGTTTGCAGTTATGTATTTTTGAAATGATGGTGACAATACCAAATAGTACAGTGGTACTTCGGGAGTACCGACAAAAGGGAAAACGTGTGTAAAATGTTATGTAGATACTTACATACTCAGGTGTCGGTAACGGTAACAGTGTCGCGAATTCAAAAAAGTGCTCAGTGCCATATCTCGAGATTCACTTCGTGTATTCACCTCAATTTTCGCGTTAATTGGTTGTCCTTGTGCGACTAAGCACGTAATTAATTTCCTTGCGATTTACACCGCATAGCAAGGAAACGGGTTAAAATTATTTTTTTTCCCAAATTTATTTAGCTGCAATATTTTCGGTTAAGAATTTATTTTCAGCATACCCGTTTTTGTTATAAAGTGCTAGTATTAGTAATTATGTGGGACCATAGTTAGCGAAATATGGGAGTTCAATACACCTCTGTCTACCCCTTCGGGGATTACGGCGTGTATATGTGTATGGATTGAATTTGTGCAAAATAACACTACAATTATGACAGATCGATTGAGAATTGGGTTGGACCCATAACCTGTATTATTAAACTCTTGGACTCAGTGCGACACGTACAATTAATTGACACATTCAAAGAAATGCCTAATAAATTCAAATAAATGCCTAATAAATTCAAATAAATGCCTAATAAATTCAAATAATTAATAGAACAATATTGATACAAGACAACAAACAACTATTACAAATGCTGGCTCGTCTATTTCAAACGTCCAATGTTTGTTCAAACAATATAATTGCGTTCACAATTTTGTATCTAAACAGACAGTACAGCATAAATTAATGTTTTAGTTCAATGAATTGCAATGTTAATTGCAATTTTGGAAAGGATCTGATTACAATAATAATTAACTAGCTGATGCACGCGATTTTGTCTGAGTAGATGTCGGTTATCAAGATTCTATTTATACTTCATTTTGTTTAGGTACTTAAATAAAGGTAAACAATCTTGTGGTAACTTTATAAAAACACATGTTAAACAAATAAACTAGACTAACTAACTAGTGGTTTGACACAAGTTATTAGTTTTCAAAATACGTTACTAAGCAGAAAAGTATTTTTATACTGAGTTTTCAAACAAAACATATTAAAAAACACCGATTTCGCCTTGCGGCATTCTTAATAAATATATATATATACTAAGTACTAAGTACTAAGTACTAAGTACTAAGTAATAATGTAATTATTTTAAGATTTTTGATCGCATCAAAAGTCACAACTGGATTCATAAAACCCAAACATAAACAAAAGAAAACATTTGTTGTGAATAATCAAACGGATGTCATCTCATCAGAAATGTCCCCGGGTCTTACGGGGTGCGAGAGATATGTCCTGTATAATCTCACCTCCGGCAATCAAGGACCCATGGACGGCGTGCGTTTTGATCGGTTCGAGTCCGACATAATTACCTCCACCGGTTTTGGTGGAGGTGGTATCCGTGGGGATCTTGCGCACGATAAAAAAAAAACTTCGGTCGTATCACAGCGATGATACTCGGGGGTTGACTCCTGGATCTGATGCAGATAATCACCGAAGCACCCGTGCCCAGTTATCACCTACGTCAGCTGGTACGAAATTCTACCGTGTGGCCTCTTCAACCAGTCCTCCATGATGGGCTTCACCCTGCAAATAGCTTGACATCGCCTCTCTTGCATTTTCATGCAGGCTAAGCGTAGTAGCCTAACTAAAATGGCTTTGGCCCAAATCCTATTTTCTGGTGAAATTTATATTTTGCTGGTCGATAGAAATATTATATCTCTATTCCAATGTAGTCTTATAATCCCCTAGTCAATGTTATTTAGATACTAATTTATTGGCGGCTGGATTATGTTCTACAGAGATTTTGATAATGGCTACTTTATTTCATAACTTTCTAGCAACTAAATTATTTCGAATTAACATTTAAATTGACGACCTCTTTGGCGCGGCGGTAGTGAATACGACTGCTATTCAGAAGGCGCGGGTCGATTACCGCTCATTGCAAATATTAGTGTGCATGAATATGAATATTATTTGCATTCGTATGGGTGTTTTTATGTGTGTATCCTAAACAAATAACTAGTTAAACTATGCATACCAAGGGTATAGATGGCGATGTGTAGTTTGTCCTAGAATATTTACTTATTGCAGAGTAGAATTTGCGGTGGCGTTCATAATGGTAAAATAAATAACAAAGAAATAACTCTTGGGAAATTTACTTATGACATTTAATTCGTAGTTAGCAGTTGTTTATCTTTTTAAGTAGGTCTTCTTTATTCGAGGTTACAATTCAAGTATCTTACCAATGTTATGTTTTTCCCAGCTACCATAATATAGGATTCTTCAAGAAGGGTATTAGAAGATTCTTAAAGAGTTGGCAGCGTGTTGCACACGTCCATTAGTAACCGCTTCCCATCCGGAGGGATATTACACACGATAAAAAACAAAACATTTAAGAAGGAAAGAAAGAAAAAAGAAAGAAAAATGTGTTTATTTTCAAAACGGCTGCAGCACACAACAAGAAAACACAAACCATAAACCGAAACCAAAAAATCCTTATAAAATAAAATAAAACTTGCAACGGCAACACTGCCCATAGATAATCTATGATGCAACTGTTGAGGTTGACATAAGTTTTAGGTGAAGCTTCGAATATAAAAATAAAATTCTCTGTCACATATTATCTGATAAGCAAAAGATTCTGCGTTTCAGTGTCACATCATAAACAGCCAGATACAATCATATCAATTTCCGTATATTCCATAAGTCAAACATTATGCACCATATATTAATGAACAATCATTCGCAGGCCGCGGCCGCCTTATCCTCCTTCATTCCCATTACCATCACCTACATTCCCACATTTCCCACCCGCCGCAAGAGCAAGATGTATTGGAAATATTTTCTATTCGTAAACATTTGCTCCGGCATCTGACACTCAATTTACAAGTCTGTTATTGACACTACCGTATTTTGTATCAACACGCTTACTTTTGGGATGCTTGAGAGGTAGGTATGTATTACGGGATTTACGGGAATGCATGCATGAGTAACGAATATTGATGGAGGTATTCAATTTTGTGTTTGCAGTTATGTATTTACTTAGGTATTTTTGAAATGAGGATGACAATACCAAAAAGTACAGTGGTACTTCGGGAGTACCGACAATAGGGAAATGTGTCTAAAATATTATGTAGATATACTTACATACTTAGGTGTCGGTAACGGTAACAGTGTCGCGGATTCAAAAAAGTGCTCTGTGAGGTATCTTGAGATTCACTTCGTGTATTCATCTCAATATTGAATACGTCTGATACTCGTTAAGACGTTAATTGGTAGGGCTCCAGCGGCTAAGCACGTAATTAATATCCTTGCGATTTGGAATCGGGTCAAAAAACATTTTATTCCAAATTTATTTAGCTGCAATATTTTCGGTTACGGATTTATTTTCAGCATACACGTTTTGGTTATAAAGTGCCTGATTGGCGGCAATAGGCTCGCCCCCTACTATGTGGGTCCGAAAGTCATTGTTGGCGAAATGTGGGTATTTAATACATATCTGCCTAACCCTTCGGGAATTATAATAGCGTGAGCATATGCACTTATGTATGTATGTATGTATTGAATTTGTGCAGAATAACACTGCAATGACGACAGATCGATTGAGAATTGGGTTAGACCCATAACCTGTATTATTAAACTGTTGGACTCAGTGCCACGCGTACAATTAATTTGCACACATTCAAATAAATGCCTAATAAATTCAAATAAATGCCTAATAAATTCAAATAAATGCCTAATAAATTCAAATAATTAATAGAACAATATTGATACAAGACAACAAACAACTATTACAAATGCTGGCTCGTCTATTTCAAACGTCCAATGTTTGTTCAAACAATATAATTGCGTTCACAATTTTGTATCTAAACAGACAGTAGGTACAAACTGCATAAATTAATGTTTTAGTTCAATGAATTGCAATGGTAATTGCAGTTTTGGAAAGGATGTGATTACAATAATAATTAACTTGCTGATGCACGCGATTTTGTCTGAGTAGATGTCGGTTATCAAGATTATATTTATACTTCATTTTGTTTAGATACTTAAATAAAGGTAAACAATCTTGTGGTAACTTTTTATAAAAACACATGTTAAACAAATAAACTAGACTAACTAAGTAGTGGTTTGACACAAGTTATTAGTTTTCAAAATACGTTACTAAGCAGAAAAGTATTTTTATACTGAGTTTTCAAACAAAACATATTAAAAAACACGCTAAGATTGTTTACGTTTTTTTTAAGTACCTAATTAATAATGTACCTAACCGGTTTCGCCTTGCAGCATTCTCAAAGGTTTCTTAAAGGCTAGGCGAAACCGGTTACGTACATTATTAATAAACACAGTGGAGAAGTACAAGTGTATTATCAATTATGTATAGAAGTGAGCTCCACCAAGGAGGTAAGACACGACGGTATATCGGTCCCAATCGAGCAGTCCGACTAGAGTCACTAGAGAGGTTTTGTGTTGTCAGTGGAAAAACCAAAGGCTTATCCTACATCTTTTGCGCTGACGACACATAATGTCTCTGTTCTTTTCTGTAAAAAAGTGCCATCAATATACAGTATAAATAGTATATCATTCAGTAGGTGTACTCAGTTAGCTGGTGAGGTTGACTCAGTAGCCCGCATAGATCAACGCTCCAAAAGTCCTTTGAACCTCTCTAAAACCAGTAAAATAGAAAGTGCAAAATAAATGTACGTCGTCACATAAACCCTTATCATTTATCCTTCAGTGTTGCAAGCTTGTTTTCCTAATGACCCTGAATTAATTACCCGTACTGATGTAAAGCGATACTTTATATCGCAAATAATACGCACGTAAATTGGGTCAAGTTATCTGTTGTGCACACGAAGGGTTCCGTATTATTTTACAAGATTTAATTGGTATTTAGAGATTGTGATATAATAGTGTATAGTACAGAAATAAAATAAATGTCATGTCAGTTAATCAAGACCGCGTTTATTATTTTCATTATAACACACAATCTATCAATAAATTCAAAACTATAACAGAACGTTGACAGCCGGACATAATATAACATAACATAAACTCACGCATGTATCCCCGAAGGTGCTAGCACACACATTTCGCCAGTTTATGTTTAGGTCCCAATGTAATAGGCGGCGAGCCTATTGCCATTAACCGGGCACTTATAAACCTGCGATAACTGCAATATGCGATGACGCTCTTATGCAATGAATATAAACAGTACTTTCATATCTATTTCTATACTCCTCGTACCGTACGTAGGCAAATTCGAGATATCAAGTGTTCCAAAAAAAATATTTTTCGAATTCCTGTTAAATTACTACACCACGAAGGCAACTCAAAAATACCGTCAATTCGACAGAAGAAGAAGAAGGAAGAAGACGTGGACTGGATACAACGTTTGGTTAAAAATGGGTGTTAATTCACTTCTGCCTAGCACCGAAAGAAAATAGGCGGAGCGTATGTATATAATAATTAATTTATTTTTGACTTCGACTAAATAATAGATTTATGTTGATTACCCTAAATACGGAACTCTAAAAAGATAATCACTTTTCAATAACCCACAATATCGAGTACAACCCGTATAATATTTATTACAAACAATAAATAACCCCACAATAAATGTATCAAACAAAAACAAAACCGCAAAAGTTACGACAGTAATCTCAAAATGATAATTTATAAGCACCTTGAAGGTAGTTATATTAATTGAATGTCTTAATGGTGAACTATATTAAAAAGCTATTAATTGCAACCCCGAGGGCTTTAGGCTGGCGATATACGAGTGACTGTCGGCGAGATCCTTGAAGTACGTAGGTACAGTCAGTGTCAGAAATTGTTTATTGCTACCAAATTTGCAAAATGATTTTTTATACTAGTTGTAATAATTTTATAAATGCAGCTGCCCCATTTTATGATTCCATTCAAATTTTACCAATCAAATCTTCCCAAGGAGCCAACTGTGAGTATTGTATGAATTTTAAACTACTGGGCTTGTTTCTCTCTTTTTATTTTTATTAAATAATTTTTTCACGTAATTTTTAAAATTAGTTTTTACGCAGTCGGGTTTTTGTTTTTCTTTATTATACCCCTTACGTGGCAGTCAAGCACGCGGCAACACCAGGGACGTAACATTCGTGCTGTTGACTATATAGAAAGGAGAGGAGAAGGGGAAGGGAGAGAGGGGAAAAGTTAAGAGAGTCTCTGTGCTGTTCGTACAGAAGACACAGATGGGTTTTCATGGTCTCAGTTGTGTTGTTAGTGGGACTGACAACACAAAACCTCTCCAGTGAGATCTGGCTACCATACTCACCAGCGGAAACACAACACAAGGTTATTATTAGTCGTGCCATTCTGTAAGGCGGGGGATAATTACGACGGGAGATACTGTCATATACGTCCTAACTCCGTCAGTCTTCGGAATGGGAATAATTCTTTCACCCTTTGGATGGCAAACTACCCAAAGTCTACATCAATCTTTGGTGGCAATTTTATCTACTATATAAAAATAAGTCGGGTTTTCCTTCCTGACGCTATAACCCCAGAACGCACGAACCGATTTCCACGGTTTTGCATTCGTTGGAAAGGTCTCAGGCTACGTGAGGTTTATAGCAAAGAAAATTCAGGAAAAATTTCAATACAAAAGTAGGAAAATCATTTTTCACATGGCGAAACGGAGTTCGCCGAGTTTGCTAGTTTATCAATATTTATTCATTATAAATAATAATCCTAAAGATTTCATTACATTATTGAAAATGAAACTAGTAATGTGCATAATAGGGTTGGAAGGGGGGCGGGGTTGGGTCAACGGAGTTATAACTGGGATGTTACGTTACCACTTAATCGTAGCCTTTTGCCGTCTACTGCCATGTCCATCCTACTACTGTCCGTTAACTGTCAAAGGGTAAACAGATTATCCCTTAACTGCTTTCATAGACCCTTACGGGCACATATATGGTGATCTTATTCTCCACCGGTAACCAAATTTTCCAAAACAATTTTAATTAATTTATCATAACGGAATCATCGGTAGAAGTGTTACTAAAACTATAACACAATAAAGCTATCATAACAAATTTCTGCTGTGACATAGATTAATTGGATGTGTGGTAAAACTGAATATGGATTTCATAGAATTAAATAATAAATTGAGCCACGTGAGCCATAAATTTGAAACATTTTGATTTATATTGCCTCGTGACATCGATTGAGATTAAAAATTTGATGGATTTGACAGATATAGACAACCCTATTCTATATTAGAGCTCTTACACATTATTTGCGTTTTTGTTGCGCGATTTTGGCGCTTCTGTGTTAAATGATAACTGTGGTAAACGTCGTGGATGTCACAATCATTACTTTGTTATAACCCGACTATACTAACTACATACTATTGTGATGTTGTTTGTTTATCCAATAAAAAAAAAACTCTTAGCTCATTATCCGTTCCCATATAAGTAATTTAAATAATGCATTTGTAACGGACCATTGACCATTGGGAGCTAAACATAAACTGGCGAAATGTGGGTGCTAGCACCTCTGCCCCTATACCTTCGGGGGTATAGGCGTGAGTTTATGAGTTTATGTTATGTAACGCTGTTAAGAATGACCGCGTAGTCGTATACAGTAATGCGGCTCTGCTTACAGTAATGTTGCTCTTAGTGCGACCAAGATACCCATATGTATAAGCACTCTTAGCTTGGACATAAAATTGCTAAAATAGATTTGGATCAATTACATAAGTGATCACAGGCTTGTCTAAGTTTTTTTCTTAAAGGCTATATGTAAGGGATTTTTCAAGTAATTCCTTGATTATGATTATTAGACAAGTTGTCAATTGCTATAGAGCGGATTAATGCAACAAGGGCTATTATTAATTTGCATAATAGCTGGCGGTTGTCTCGTAATAAAAGTTGTTCTCGAAGTTATCAACCGCAACTTAAGTATGAAGGAGAGGCTATAACCAACATTTTAATATAGTCTTAACCATCGCAGTTATTATAGTATTTTAATTGAGATTCAAAGTTATGTGTACTGTTCAAGGACTTGTACGCACTTGTACGTACAAGGTTTAAGTTGTAAACAAGCATAATCTGATGGTCATCACTATACAGGGTGTAAGAGAAACACTTTTGAAGCGGAAGACCCCTGGTAGTAGGTACTCCTGGTACACAACATATTGGCATGAAAAAAAATTACGGCAAAGCAATTTTTTCGCTTTGGCTGCTCCATCGTAAGCTACTCGTAAATGAAACGAAAATTTCATAAAAAACGTCACTGCAAAAAAAAAACACAAGTGGCGCCATTTTGCGAGTTCATGTTTTTGCCATGAAATTTTTGTTTCATACTACTTTACTTACACGATAACGCAACTGTTAAACCATATTAAAAATGAAGAAACAACAAAATTAATTACCTACCAGGAGTACTACCAGGGGCATTCGACTTTGGGAGTTTTTCCCTTACACCTTGTATACAGGGCACGGTGGAAATTCTTGGTTTTTTTTTCCACTTTGTTAACAGACAAGCACACGACCTACCTCATGGAAAGTGGTTACCATGGCCTCTGGACGTTTGCAACCATGTAGACGGGAGTCAGGTGGGGAGGGGAGGAGTGAAGGTTAAGGGAGTTTCTGGGCTGTTAGTGCAGAAGACAGCAGGGTTTCTAGATCTTCCCACTGGCAAGACAAAACCGCTAAAGTGAGCTGTCTGTCTACTCATATTTTTATTAGCCGCGGTATTCTATAGGGCGGAGGTAATTCCCCAGTCGAACTGCTCAATTAGGATGGGGGTATCCTAGCTCTAATCCAAAAAAAAATAACCAAGAACGAGAAATTGAGGTAGGTAAGATTATGAGAATTAGCTTTCAGAAAAAGCCGGCACTATTCTTCGCACTACACTCCAGCTTACCATCAGGCAATTCGCAGTAACCCACTAGGTAAATGCTACACCTTTCATGCGCGTGGGCCCGAAGTTAGTTCCCAGAGGAAATTCTTCAAGTTTGTTACTTTTCATAACATAACATAACATAAACTCACGCCAATATCCCCGAAGGGGTAGGCAGAGGTGCTAGCACCCACATTTCACCAGTTTATATTTAGGTTCCAATGTAAAAGGTGGCGAGCCTATTGCCATTAACTGAACACTTATAAACCTGCGATAAATACACACATAACTTCGAAAAACATCGAAAAGTCATTGGTGTGTGCCACGGTAAAACCTGGGATCGAACCCGAGACCTCGAATCAGCAGTCCATTAGCCACTAGGCTACCGCGGATTACTTTTCATGACTAAAATACATCATAAATTATGCTTACTTATCTGGAATAACGAAATACGTTTTGCGCAATCATCGATGATAATCATTAATACATGGTATCTGGCGGCCAGATAAATTAGCCATTCAGTACTGATGACGTATTATAATGTATTACTTCACCCGTGAAACAAAATTGAAACTAATATGATGAATCGGATGTGATTTGGTATAAATAATTCAAATTAATGCCAATGATTGCAACAGACCAATTGTTATAATTAATATTTTGAATGTAATAAGGTTGTTTTATGAGATTAACACGCATATGCTCATGCCTATTTCCTTTTGGGGTAGGCAGAGATGAATTAATACCTATACACATTTCATCAACCATTGCATTTGCTCCCGCGTAATGACGCCTATTGCCGTATTCCGGACATTATTGTTTACTGATTCTAGGCTGTATATACATCTCTGATGTTAAACAGCGCTATCCCGTAGTCGCCCTGTACGACACCGAATGGGAAAGAGGGGGACGGGGGGGGGGAATAAATTTCTACCCTCCTAAGAAGCAAGTAGTTTAAACCGGAAAATTAAACGAGCCTGTGTAAATGGGATCCCTTCAAGATCTTGGAGCCAACCTAACCTCAGCTGCAAGGATGGTTCTTCTCTGACCTAATTCTTATTTTAATGTTATACCTACTTTTTTGGGGCGTTAGGCAAAATTTATAAGTTTTTTTAAATGTTGGATTTTCAAACGTCCATAGGCCACGGAGACCACTATTCATCACGTGGGTCGTGCGCCTAACTGCCATTTAAGTGAATTAAAAAAGTTAAGTTGAGGCCTATGCCCAGCAGTAGACTCATTATTGAATATAAAAAAATGAGTCGGGTTTTCCTTCCTGACGCTATAACTCCAGAACGCTCGAACCGATTTCCACGGTTTTGCATTCGTTGGAAAGGTCTCGGGCTCCGTGAGGTTTAGGTATAGCAAAGAAAATTTAGAAAAAAATTCAACAGAAAAGCGGGAAAATCATTTTTCTTTGATAAAACGAAGTCATCTGGTGGCGAAACGCAGTTCGCCGGGTTTGCTAGTACTGCATAAAATCAAAATCATGACCGATATATCTCATAAAAACCTAGTAATAACTGGCAATCTATATTATTATTACACGTTCATTCGATATTCAAATGTGTAAAAATTAATGATGGTTGTTAGTTTATTATGTGATAAAACTCTTTCAACTAGTTTTCACTCGAGTGAAATGGTCTTGTTGACTGGAACTGCAATCAAGGTTATAAAATCGTTGAAAATTCGTTACGTGAAAATAATAAAGATTCATTTTTATGTGCAAAATCTATAATCCACACCAGTAAAGTGAGAACGAATCTGAAGTACAGTCAACTACAAAAGTAACTTAACAAGTTCTAATATCATCTATTGTGACTGATAGTTCGTTTAATTGTTAGATTGTCTCCTATACAACCATCATTCATATTTAGGGGAATTTTGAAAGCTTCAGACGCGGTTCCTATGGCTCAGTGGTTAGAGCAATCCCTGTGAGGGAAAGATCACGGGTACGAGTGTCTTCGGAGCATTCACTTTTTCCAATCTAAATTGAAATTTATTGTACACCATAGGTGTTGTGACTTCCAACACCGAGTTTACAGCTTTAGTATTTTTGAGAGGCGGAAATTGGCAACACTTGCAAAACCCTTTCTCGGCGTCGGGCGTCAAATACACGCTTCCGATACGAGTTTTCAGTGTTTTATTGATTAAATGGCGTCAAAGGGACACCAGCAATCTAAAATTTGCAGCAAATTGCTCCTTAATAGGTACAAGTTTTAATTTAATACTATGTTTTACTTGAGATTGACCAATTTGAGGTTACATTTCCGATAACAGGAGCCCTTAATTATAAGAAGAGGATCGCCGTACCTGTTAATTTGAGCATAAAATAATAAACAAATATAGTTTTATTAACTCTAAAACCATCTATAAGCTAACAGACTATAGACACATACATTCCAATTTAAAAAGGTGACACATAAACACACGGCCCACCTGATGGGAAGTTGTTACCGTACCTTATAGACATGTGCAATACTAGAGGCGTCTTACTCGAATATTTGCGTGGCAATCTACTTCTGTTGTAGACTGTACTTCATAAAAATGCAGCTTTAATATTTTTCAACTATATTTTTGAGGTATTATAGGATAATGGTCAATATCGCCTGCAGCTTGCCGCGTGTTAAGCCCTTTTAAAAATTTATAACCCTCTGTTTGTAGAACATTTTATTATGACTGCCGAACTAATTATATGCTACACCGTTACTTAATTTATGGCTTTATTTTTATTACGACGTTTTCCGATTAAGGACATCTACTTTCAGTATTCTGAAATTAAAGGTCAGTTCATACTTTTTTTCCCATGTGGTAATATCCTCGGGTACTCCCCCACGCTGAAGCCAGCGTGGATGGGTATGTCGGACTCGAACGGACTAAAAACCCCTCATGCCCCATGGCTGAGTTGAGCACATCGAAGCGTCGGTTCCGTACGTTGAAGCGTCGCCGTCGGCTACGTGCCCTTATAACTTCAAAGTTTAGATCCTATTTTAAGACATTTATAGATGAGGCCTATATTTTTAGGCCAAAGCGTCATAATTCTTCGCAATGAAAGTATTTTGAATCATTCCGCGTTCGCCTCACGAAGTTTTGCCCCACATGAAAAATTCCGTATTTGCCCTACATTTTATTCCTTTTTCGCCCCAAACGTAATATTTATTTTGAATTGAGATTTAGAAAGTGACACCAGTAAATGAAAAATTGAGAAATGAACGACTTTTTTTAAAATTTATTTATGGCACGTCAATTTGACTTCACCTGTGGTGGTATGGACATACTATGCGAACAGATAATAGTAATGTTGTAAAAAAGGTCCAAAGTATGAATGTAGAGGGCTTTAGGAGCAGAGGCCGGTCCAAAAAAGATGGATGGATTGTGTGAAAGAAGATATGACAAATAAGGGAGTCACTGAGAAAATGATTGTCTTATATGCAGGAAGATGATGAAAGTCCACCACCAATGTTGATTGGTCCTACCAATGCCCTTGGTGCGAAAACCAATCTTATCTGTAAGTCGGTTCACATGATGAATAATGGTCGAAACTATACTGAAAGAATTCCACTCGGGGTTGGGAGGTTGTACGGCAGGCGTTCCCAGAAAAGTTACCTATAACAATTAATAAGCGAACCATTAAATCTTTTCTTCTCTTCTCTTCTCTCAAATCTTACTTCTGCCTACCCCTTCGGGAATTTACGGGCGTGAATATATGTATGTATTCCAATCCACAAGACAATATTAACTATAACAGAAAATATTCAATCATTGCATCTGCATTGTAAAAATGATGTTTACCTGTGTAACTACTCATGCTATCGTTTCTCACGACCATATTTTAAAAAACCAGTAGTTAAAGCACAGAAGTTAAAAAGTCCAATAGTAATATTTTAATCTTCGTTAAAATGGAACCACCCACCCACAAATTAAAAAGTCGTAAGCAGTTCTCGTAATATTATACCATTCTGATCCTTATTACAATGAAAAATGTACAAAAAAAAGAGTGAAAACGAGGTTTGTGTTGTAAGAACAAGAATTCTTGACATTTTGCATCGTTGCTTCTCTCGTATCAGCTTTGATATATCTCATTAATATTGTTCATAGTAATATCGACGCTATGCAATCGTAATAAAGCATAATTTGGTTTGTTAGTGATTGAGATTTAGTGTTCATTTTTTAAATTACTGTACCACCCATTTTCTCGTCAATGAACAGGCGCCAGCGACCAGTTTGACAAGTCGTCTGCTGTTCTTAGATTCAAAAAATTTGGAATTGTCAAATTGTGTGTGTAAGTATTTTTCTCAGTTCCAATCACGGAGGACCGAACTATATAGATGACGGAGATGTAACAGTTAGATTTCTCTATACAAAAATGCGTGGCCAGTTGCGGGTGTGAAGGGAGACGCGCGGGGACATGTAATCACACCCCTCCACCCGCGTGTTTGTACCCCTCTGTTTAAACCCCTCCTACTTCCAAGAAATCCATCTACCAGTACATAGCGAAACTGGAAACAAACGTGACATGCAATTTTCATTGTAGTTTGACTACTGGCCACTAAGCGCTACAAAGAATTCTAGAACTATCTATGTTATGAATGTTTATTTCCTTAAACTTATCTCGGAGGAAGATTCTTGGGCCCAAATTATAAATTACTCGCTCAGCCCATTTTTGAAGAATAAATATTGCATTTAGAAGTAAATATAGAAGTGGTCTCGCTATAATAATAAACAACACTTATTTTAAATAGGGGTATTGTTTTTGAAAATTGGAACATCTGTTGGTATAAGGGCAAATCATTTAGTTTCTCTACATGGTTTTGTCATAGCCCGGTAGATGGCCTAGTTAACTTTATTTAAAATTTTAAATTTCAGTTAAATTAACTATTTATAAATAAAACGACATTTTTGAAATCATTAATGAACTAAGACAAAATGATTGTGCTGAAAATTTCACAGTATGCATTGAGTATTATTACAACTACGATACATGAAAGACAAGATTACTTACATCTATTCTCCACTAGATGGTTCTATTAGGGTATTTTTTTTATAAAAATTAAAATATAAATCCAGGGGACTTACAGATGAAATGTTATACCATCAGTATGTTTAGACAGTTTACCTGTACAATTTTTACACCCTGACACCACACACTTCATGACGGAACACGATGAAAACTATTTTATTCTGCAATTTTTTTAAGAAAAATGACATCCGTACCCAATGCCGTGACACGAGAACTGATGAGTGACGTCAGAGCCTAAACTTCGTCCCTTTCTAACATTACCCCGCCCGTTCGACTCGACTGAAAGCTTAGGACTCAATTGCCTTTGCAACAACTCCGCTTACTTCAATTCTCCATGGTTCCAATATTTTAACTTTTGGATGAGTAATAAAATAATAATTCGGTTGATACACCTCTAAATTAATTAGTGATTACCAATTACTTATTTATGAAAGACTATTAATTCTTAATTTCTTCAAATGTATATAGTTTAGCATGGGTTAATACTGGTTTTTAGTTATTCTCGGCACAATATTGTGGTGTGTGTTTTGTTTCTTTATTTCACATTGTTTTTAATTACGTGCTAATCTTTGCTTACAATTAAATTACTATTCTGTAACTAATGCTTGTTTTATGATTCATCCGATGTTAGCTGTAAGTTTTCCATGTGAAAATAAATAAATGTATATAAATGGCAGCTGTATGAAACCAAAAATTTTACATCGTATTACTATTATTATTATATTACCACTACTTGATTAGCACTGTTATTCAAAACGGTACTACAAGACGTGCTATGCCTTGCCGATTGCAAGAAAGTGTCAAATTTCAGAATTAATTTTTACCTTACACAGGAGAGGACCTCACCCAAAGGCTGGTGGATAGTGACATAACATAAACACACGCTTATATCCCCGAAGGGGTAGGCAAAGATGCTAGCATCCACATTTCGCCAGTTTATGTTAAGGTCCCAATGTAATAGGTGGTGAGCCTATTGCGATCACCCGGGTACTTATAAACCTGCGATAAATACACACATAACTTCGAAAAGTCACTGGTATGTGCCAACCTGAGATCGAACCTGAGACTTTGTCTCAGCAGTCCATTACCCATACCACTAGGCTACCGCGGTTTTGTGTGTTTGGATGGCGAGAATCTCATAATACACTGCGAACACCATAAATTAGGATATAACCCTACCAATTAACACCGTTGCAGATTTCAAACGGATTACAGAGTTAAGGTAAACAAAGGCCTTTATGCTCATTACTGTACACTCGACGCGAACACGGTTAAATTGGTAAAATATGCCCAATAAGCGTCGAAGTCGATACGCAACCAATCTTTTACCATTTACTCGCTTTTCTGCGCTCTGTAGCACTAGCATGAACTGCTATCAAATTCGTAATGTAAACGGAGCATTGTGATTGGCAGTCTGCCTCTTGTGAACCTGTGTGCGTGTGTAGCTCGCCAATTGCAATGCTCCGTTATGTCGATACCTTTACATTACGAATTCGATAGTATTTCATGCTAAGGCTAATGGTAACACTTTTGTTGAGGGTTATTTACTTTTACGGTGCGAAGCGTGACACATTCATTTATGTTATGTACGATACTTGTAACAAAGATTCAATTGAATGCTGATTTATTTTTGTACTTCCAAATTTTGCTAGTGACAGTGGCAAGAAGACCAGATGAGAGCTCACTGAAGAGGTTTTGTGTTGTCAGTGGGAAGATCGAGAAACCCTTTTTTGTCGTCCGCACTGACAGGATAGGGACTCTCTTAATGTCCTCCCCTTCCCCCTTCCCTTTCATACTTCATCTCTATATGGTTGGCCGCACGACTGAAACGCCGCTGGTATTGCAAACGTTCATAAGCCACGGTAACCACTTTCACCGAATGGGCCGCGTGCTTGTCTACCACCTAAATGATATAAAAAAAGATGGCCTTTGGGTTCGAAAGATTCTTGAATGGAGACTACGAACTGTGAGAAAAACAGAGTCACGGGTACCCGTTTGATGCAGACCGGCTCCAACCGGTCGGATTGTAAGTCGATGGCTGAAATGATGATGATGATAATGATGATCAAATTTTGAGGCAAACAATAGTCAAAGTGAGCAGGAATTAAAAGTATTTCTTTCTGTTGATAACACTAATATTTCATCAATTTTACACGATTGCGAAGCGGTTATTCAAAGGGTACACTTCCCCGGATGATCATTCACTCCCTCTCACAACATCTTCATTTAAAGACGTATATAACATCTTTTTTTTTATCGTGCGAAAAATCCCCACGGATACCCCCCTACCGGAGCCGGTTGGGAAGGTTATGTCGGACTCGAATCGACTAAAACGCACACCGTCTTTGGGTCTTCAGTTGCCGGAGGTGAGGTAGTAGCCAACATATCCCTCGCACCCCGGCAGACCCGGGGCCTTCTCTTCGAGATGACCCCCGTCGATATAACATCATTGCCATTTCGATGCGGAAAATCTTGTCAACTGTGTCATATGCCTTATTGAACACCTTACGCGCATTCATGAAATATATTTTCGTTTTGTGTGTGATACAGTTCGCTGCAATCCGCTTTATCTGATTCATCCTCAACATCTCGTGTCTTGTGATCCTTTATAATCTGTATACATATTTTCGCTATGCACACACATGCCCCGCAGCGGTTAAATCGCTGACTTATTTTTTGTAGCGTCGATTTTTCGAGACGGAAAATTTGTTATATTTTGAAGTTAAGTAAGTCAGGCATAAACAACGAATCTATTTGTGATTTACAAATAGATTCGTTGTTTATGCCTGAAGACGAACAAAAGTTTTTTTTTCATGTCACGGTAAATTGCAGGAGGTTTCTGATGTTTGGGATTTTTTTTAGGGTTTTATTTTGTTTTTAATGAAAAGTTATGCGATGTTTTTAGAACTTACTTTGCAGATTGGAATTATTAATTCTGATGTTCTTACTCCCACATACTTTGACAACAGAATATAACTAAGTTGGTAATTACATATACATACATACCTTTAATACTGTTGCAGCTTATTGTTATATATTTTTGCTAACACACTTCTATTTCTCCATGATATTTTTTATTGTACATAATCAGTTCCGCCTTGCGGCATTCTCAGAATTTTGATACAATAATACTGTACTTATATCTGCAATAATACTAATCAATAATGTACTTATAAACTTATATACATATATGTAAGATGATTTACGTATAAGAAAATTCATTTTGCGATGACGATTGACAGTGTGAAATGAGGAGAGATAAGTCCGATCCATCACTACCCCTTAATAGAATACCTTAATAGAATAAGAAGTCAAATCGCAAGCTGTGGAATGAGCTCCCTGCCGTGGTTTTCCCAAGCGACTACAATATGGCGTTCTTCAAAAAGGGCATTAGAAGGTTTCTACAGGGTAGGCAGCACGTGTGTGACGCCTCTGGTGTTGCAAACGTCCATAGGCCACGGTGACCGCTTTGCATCAGGTGGGTCGTGTGCTTGTCTGCTACCTAAGTGGTATAAAAAAAAGCTCTCACATATTTCACTGAAATTTTGTTCAGGTATACAACACATTTTTGAATTTCTTTTTTTCCATTGCTCTAGAAATATAATTTCATGCAGGCAGAACCGCGAGGCACAGCAAGTTAGGAATACAATACTTCTGTTGTTAGTCACCTATTGCCCTCCTTTGTGTCCGCTCCTGTCAACCGACCCCACCTTTCTGTAGTAGGATAAGGGTACAAGGTTGATGGTGACGTACACATAAAATATATATAATAGAACCAATATTTATTCGTTATTTCTGTCCTTAGAATTACGTTCACAGATCTATGGATGAAATACGACGATAGGTACCTTCGGCCTTTCGAGAACCGAAATCTGCTGTGACAAATTTCTAAGAAACGTGCTTCAATTTTCGTGCTACTTTTCTTTGTATAAATATTACTTTCGTATTTTTATACTACTAAGGTAGCGAGAGCCATCTTGCCCCTGAATCAAATCAAATCAAATCAAAAATAATTTATTCTGCATAAACCAGTAAACGGCACTTACAAAACCTCAAAATTTTTTTTTTTTTTTTTTTTTTTTTTTTTTTATGTTCTGGTATCGGCAATCAGTCCTCAGACTATAAGCAGATGAGTTCTTTGAGTTATTGGCATTGGAGCGTGCTCTCCAGCGAGTGCACTGACTCATGTTTGGTAGCCACATGCTACTGGCTGTTCTGTAGTTCCAGGATGTCGCGTCGTTTAAGCCGCTTGACATAGTCCCGGATAGTTAATTGGCGTGCTAGTTCATTAGGGTGAATTTTCAGCCGTTCCTTGTATTTTCTTGAGGCATCCCTAATTTCCTCCTTGACTGTATTGACTGACAGGTGTTGGTGTAGTTCAGAATTGGTGATGTACCATGGTACATTTGATATTGACCGCAGTATCTTATTTTGTATTCTTTGCATGATGTTGATGTTGGAGTCTTTTGCAGAGCCCCATAATTGTATGCAGTACATCCAAATTGGTTTTAATACAGTGTGGTATATGAGAAGCTTATTGTCAAGTGACAGTCTTGAGTTTCTTCCTAGCATCCAGTAGAGGTTTTTGTGTCTAATTGAGATCTCGTCTCTTTTGGCTTTTATATGCTGTTTCCATGTCAAGCGGCGATCAATGTGCAAACCTAGATATTTGACGCAATCGCTTTGTGGTAAGGTGTTATTCCCGAGTTTGACTGGTGGACAGTTGCCTCGACGGAGAGTGAACGTTATGTGTACGGATTTGGCAGCACTTGCTTTGATTTTCCATTTTTCTAGCCATCTGTCTACTTCTGTAAGAGCTTTTTGCAGGGTTTCTGAGGCGTGATCTGGATCCTTACTAGTTGCCAGTATCGCAGTATCATCCGCAAAGGTAGCCGTTGTCACACCAGGAGAAGTTGGCAAGTCGGCAGTGTACAATGTGTACATGGCAGGTCCTAGAACCGACCCCTGTGGGACTCCAGCCTTTATTTTGTGGAGTTTTGAGGTTTCTCCAGCTTCTTTAACATAAAATATCCTATCCGAGATATAGGACTCTAGGATAGTGAAGAAGCTGTGGGGAAGGTTTTGCTTGATTTTGTATAGTAAGCCTCTATGCCACACCTTGTCAAAGGCTTGTTGTACATCCAAGAATGCTGCTGAGGAGTATTCTTTATTTTCTAGGGTCTTCCTAATAGTTGCGCAAACTCGGTGAGCCTGTTCTGTAGTTGCATGCTGTCTTCTAAACCCAAATTGGTGGTCTGGGATTATTTTTCGTTCTTGAAGAATTGGCGTCATTCTGTTTAATAAAACTTTTTCAAATATTTTCGACATGACTGGCAGTAAGCTAATGGGCCTGTAAGATGTTTTTTGATGAGCAGGTTTGCCATATTTGTGGATCATTATGATTTCCGAGACTTTCCAGAGGCTTGGGAAGTACTGAACTCTGAGCATAGCATTGTACAAAGTCGTCATAAGCACTATAGCTTTTCTTGGTAGTTCTTGCAGTACTTCCTTTGTAATAAGATCAAACCCTGGCGCCTTTTTGTTGTCAAGGCGCCTGATCAATTTTCGAACTTCTTGTGGCGTAACAAATTTTAGAGGTTCTTCAACCTGGAGATCAGCATTAAGAGCTGATTCTACGAGTGTTTCGGTGTCTTCGTTTGAAATCTCGTTTGGTGTGAACACCGTCGATAAATGACTGGCAAGGACATCAGCTTTTTCTTTGTCTGTGAACCTCAATATCAACAATATTTTATCAAATGCAAATGGACCACCGATTCGAAACGCGGCCCCGACCTGAGAAGACTCCGGCAAGAAACTCAGCGGGCTTTTCTTTTTTTTTGGTCTATTTACAATAAAATTTAGCTGAGTAGCAAGTTGAGTGAACAGCTTATTTCCAGGCTTGTTTATCATCCAAATAATCCTGGATTTTATAATGAGTGGTGAGCCTGTTTCTACTAGGGTGACAGTCGACTCCACTTGTCAACGCCAGGCCTACGCTCATGGAGGACGGAGGCCACAGAGCGCTGACGTCAGAGTCGCCTCTGCTACGCCACGCATCTTTCGCTGATATGTCTCAACGCCTTTCACGCTGGGCAAGCATAATTGCCTGCAAGCTGTCACACCGGTGGTGAGTAGGGTAGCCAGAGCTCACTTGAAAGGTTAAGTATTGTCGGTAAGAAGACCGAGGGCTTAAGTTGAGACCGGTGTATAATGATATTGTCTTCTACACTCACAGCACAGAAACTTGCTTAACCTTCACCCCTCTCCTCTCTCCCTCACCCTCACCTCTTCTCTTCAGGGTTAGCAGCACGAGTGTGACGCCCCTGGTTTATAGGTCACGGTAACCACTTTACATCAGGTGGGCCGTGTTCTTGTCTGACAAATTGTAAAAAAACAACTGCTGCTTGACTTAAAAGCGACGTTCTGATACAGGTGATGTAAAGCTACATTACACTGCCACTAGTACCTACTAATATGATGATAGGCCATTTTCTTATATGCCTATCCTGTCTCAACGGTTCCAAGACATGTTGTTTTTTTCGTCGGTCGGCTTACTTAAAGTTAAGCGTTAATGGTATCTGTTGATCACAGCATCTGTCCCTTGCTAATGATCGTATTAATAAAACAAAACGAGATCAATTTAGCCATGCGACGCCATTTTATTTGAAAGACATGATTAATCTTGATTATGGGATGTATGCGGTCCGCATTGAGTTCATTGGGGTCCAAACCAACTGTAAATAAATAAATAAAAAATGTTCTACGACATTCTACACAACGCCACCTAGACCCATGGTAAGCATAGCTTAACTAGCTTGTGTTACGGGTTGTAGAATGCGGATAAACATACTTAGATACATTTTTTATTGTAAATACATACGTAAGTATTATACATAGAAACACCCATACATTTGCACTGAGCGGAAATCGAACCCGAGCCTCCTGCATAGCAGCACGTGCACTATCGCCACGCACCGGTTGTCGTAGATAGGTGACTATGGACCCAGGGTGCGAGGGATGTGTTTATCATAGACGCCGGGAACTGTCGAACCGAGATGACGTGATGTTTTAGTCGGTTCGAGTCCGACATAACCATATAACATTACATAAAACTAAAATTTCAGTAAAGCTCGCCTTTTCTACACATACATACACACGTTTTTCCTCTGAGGTTTTGAGAGTTAGATTGTAAGTCAAATGCAGAGAAGATTCTCTTGAATACTGAAAATTACTTAGTAAAAATAACAACAAGCAATTTACCCAACACAGACATCAAACTTAGGGTCTTAACACATTTATCACACTCACAATGTCTCCACTAACACTTGTGAAAATTACACTACGACAATGTTTTAGCCAAAACCGTTCTATTTCCTTCCTGGCCAAAATAAAATTACCTACGGCTATTTTATCCTATTCAAATACTTTTCAGGTGTCTGATTCTGGAACGTAACGGTTTCAAAACGCGTGAAAACGTAAATTTTGTAGCGGTTCGAAACCAAAAAAAAATTAAAGACAAAGAAATTAAAGAAAGCATATTTACGTTTTCGCGTGGTTTTTGAACATGCAGAATCACTTACATTTTGTTTTGTTTTAAACCGAGAAAAAATTAAAGACAATAGCCAAAACCCATTTGAATTATCTTGTGGTTTTTAAATCAATCACGTTTTCATTTGTTTTCCACTTTATTTCATTCTGAAAATAGCTTTGCCCGCGACTTCGTCCCCTTGAACTATTTTAGTTTTAATATTTCAAAGGAAATCCTTCACACTCCAAAATAAAAGTTAATAAAACACATTTAAAGGGTGTCGTAAAAGACCACAAAATTGGAAAATATGCTGGTGATGTTACTACAAGAGAAGAAAAACTCGAAATAAAACCCTGTACCAACCGGTCTGGACAGTGTGGGCACAGTATGACAAAACCTCCCAACATTGAGGGAGGCCTATGTCCAGCAGTGGACTGCGATAGACTAATTGATTGATTTAAAAGTAGTCTATGTGCCATATAACAGCAGCTATCTATAGTAAAACTATAGACTTTGCCACTCATATAGCAATTCCTCTGTGCACTCCCTGGTTTGCTGGAAGAAAACTCAACTTTGAGTTAAACTCGCCTTTGTACATCTCGTCTCACTATTTTATATAAATATAATTTATGTGTACATAAAGAATAAATAAATAAAATAAAATAAAAATCCCGTCACCATTTCGGAGGGTATTCGGAACAAGAGTGCAGAAAGATACCTAAACAGAGAGAGACAGTCAAACGGACAAAGAGACAGACAGATAAAGAATTTTATAATAGTCTTTTATCATAAGTTTGTATATACAATCATATTATACATTCATTTTATTTTAGTACTACGACCAGATTTGTCCACCAACCAGTCGGATTGGAGGTCGATGGGGGAGGCCTATGTTCAGCAGTGGACGTCTTTTTGCTGAAATGATGATCATGATGATAGTACTACGAACTCTTCATTTCTTTTTGCAAGTAAAGACTTTTATTGTATGACTTTGCGTTACTTTTAAGATCACACGTTTTAAAAACGTAGGTAATGTTAGTGAATTGCTCCCCAGGCCGCGACCCCAGCATATATCAAAGCTATACATTACTTAGAGGTGTAGAAGCCATTCAAGATTTACTTACTTACCTTTGAGCGGTCTAACAGCTTTTTATATTGAAGTTTTTCCCTTTTACCACTGACCAAGCTTTATATTTCCTTTTGAATTGGTTTGAATTGAATTTATATTTGTTAATTTGTGGTTTTTAATCTCATTTTAACGACTCAATTTGTTTGAATGGAATTTATTTTAACACTTTCTAAATTGGCGGGTGGTGGGCGAGAGATAAGTGAGTGATACATTGGTAATAGGTGAGATTTAGGTGGGAGATATGTTCCGCTGTTCATGTCACAAATCTGGACGTACCTTAAAGGCGGGCTTCAATATGTTTGAAGTTACTAGATTGAGAACACACTTAAATCTTATTGCTATATGTAGGTATAGTTACTGGCACATAACATGACTCCCAAGTCGAGAAATTGATAAAATCTATGATTGGTATATTGGATATTTTCGCTCCTCTGATACCGACGCACTCGGATATTTCCTCATATAGAGTTACGTATCGTGATGTGACTATAGTCGTCATATACGCCGGTAACTATATACAACTTCACCTGCAGCTATCGTGTGAATCTAGGTCACAAGTTGTGTGTGACAGTCAGCGTATTTTATTTCTGAGCATTGCTGTTAATTCTCAAAGGGATACGAAAGTGTATTAAGATCACTTTTTAGTATCATGAAGTTATTAATGCGAACCAGATACGTTTCACTGATTGTAACATTGATGCTATTTCAATTATCATCATCATTATCATCTAAAAAGAAAAGCAAGCTGAGTTTCTTGCCGGAGTCTTCTCAGGCAGGGCCGCGTTTCGAACTGGTGGTCCATTTGCTCCCTAATTTATAAAATACTAGCTGGCCCATGCATACATTCGTTGGGCATAATGTAGGCATTTTCAAGTTCCACATCTTTTCTCTAGAAATCAAAAATATATCTTTCACAGCAGACGTCTTTCATAGCAATATATCATTCATAGGCAGCGTTCGTAAGAAACGCTTTCATTCGATCGTTTTTTCTCCGATTCACTTTGCAAAACGGACGTAAAAACCTTTTTAGTTTTCGGTTTTTTATATAACCTGTGACACTCAGCAATAATGTGGCTTTCTATTGGTGAAAGATTTTTTAAAATCGGTTCAGTAGATCCCGATATTAATCACCATCAATTTAATAAATATACATACACACAAACTTTACTTCTTTATAACATTAAGTATAGATTGTTGATTTTGACGTTTTGTAAGTGACGTTTGAATTGAATTTAATTGAATTGAATTTTGAATTGAATTGAATTTTATATTGATTTGAACGTCTATGGATCTTTAATTGTCGGAGGTGAGTTAATACGAGACATATCTCTATCACCCCGACAGAACCAAGGAAGTTTGTTTGAGATGACCCCCTTCCCCTAATGCAGCAACCATTGTGTCCCCTCCGGATATAGGAAGGCGCAACTTGCGCCGCAGCGGCGGCCTGCTTCTGCTAGGGTAACAGGTGGCTCGATCCATCACCCCCAAGTCCGCGCTTATAGAGGATGGAGGTCATTCTGCGACCTCCGACGCCCGACGCATTTGTTTTGAGTAACTATCACGGTTGTTGTGATACAGCCTGGTAACAGATAGACTCAGCAATCATAAAACACAATAACGAAAAAATATATATTGGGGGAGGGAGGAGGGCCCACCACTCACCCGCGGTTCAACACTCCAACAATATATATTAGAATGTCAAACCGCCCTCTTCAAAGCAAATAAAAACAAAAAAAAATTCTTACCAGAGAGATGTTGTAATATGTGCAGTATTCCGCTAGTGCGAAGGACAAACCTCGACACGTGTTTCACCTCTACACGAGGCATCTTCAGGAGCGCCCCAATATATATTTTTTGTAATGGATTTCCGCCAAGTAACGCCTACATCTATATCGTAATAATAACGAAAGTAAATATGCGGTCGACTTCAATCGTATTCGTTCAGACGTCACGCGAGGTCGAAAACGAGATGGGTGGTCTGTAATTAAAGCGGGTTAGTTCCACGCATCAGGGAGCAGACCGCGCCCGTGGTTCCGGCTATAGCATGAAGATTAATGACAAATGTCATGTATTGTGCTAACTGGAGGTCTACTATGAACATCCGGAAGTTCGAACCAAATATGAATCATCTTCATTGCGTTGGTCTCTGTCGCATCAGACACTTCAACTTGGAGTCTGATTTCCGTTTAAGATACAGGGATTTCCCTAGTTTAAGAGACTGAGTTCTTCAAAGCGAATCGAACATAGTTAAGCATTGTGAAAATGTCCGCAACATTTTCTTATATATTTTTTTCTTTTGTGTTTTTTAATGCATGCCATGTAAACTATGTACAGTAGAACTCAAAAGTGCAGTAGCAATCCTACGCAACTATAGCGTCAACATTCTAACGCTACTTGTGACCTTTTTCTTTTAAGACAAGCCAGCGTCGCCTCGTATTGCATAGTAACATTACACACACATATAAGCGCGCCGGCCGCACGCTAAACCATTTTGAGCCTTGATGTGCTAATGCACTTATGAGCTCTGACTGTACATTTCTGATCAATAAAGATTTTTTTTTAAATATCATATTATGGCTTAGTTTTATCCCTAATATTGCTTGCGTCTGCCATCTATCCTACCAACCTCAGTAATAGTTAGTGGCCAACTACTGACAGATTTCTTCAGGTCACCCTTATAGGCCCGAAGGGATAATCTCGAAAGAGAGGGCCCGGGGTCTGTCGGGGTGCGAGGGATATGTTGTCTACTATTTCACCTCCAGCAACTAAATACCCAAAGAAAGCGTGCATTTTAGTCGGTTCGAGTCCAACATAACTTCCCAAACCGGCTCCGGCGGGGGAGGTATACGTGGGGATTTTTCGCACGATAAAAAAAAGCCAACGTAACCTTACGACTATTTGATCTTCGGGATCAACTTTTAACGTGCCCTTCAAAGCATGTAAGCTCAGAAATCTGGATAACATCTCATGTTATCCAGATATTTGAGCTCTCCTTTGTACCCTCCTAGAATAGCTGTACGGAACAAAAATACACTTAGTAACGCGAAAGACTTCTACTTTTGTACCTATCATACACATGATAAACATTGTTCAAGAAAGGCCATGGCGGTACAATGTATGTTTCGTTCGGATGAAGTTTCGGAAGTACGTCTCATAGTAGCCCTCCAGTTCTGATAACTGAACTAAATTTGGGTTATACAATTAGACTTATTGGGTTTGAACTGTCTCGGACGAACCGGATGTCCAGAGTTCAAGGCTTAGTTGTAAAATTGGGTAGTAAATAAAATGCTGATGAATAATAATAAATAACAAATAAATATTTTAGGACAATCTACACAACGCCACCTAGACCCATGGTAAGCATAGTTTAACTAGCTTGTGTTATGAGTGCTAGACATACATAGATACTTTTTTCTCTTGTATATTATATACATACATATTATACATAGAAACACCTAGAATAATGCAAATATTCATATTCATGAGCACAAATATTTGCATTGAGCGGGCATCGAACTCACGTTTGGCACACACCTAAAGGTGTGTCCAGATTTGTGACATGAACAGCGGACCGTATGACAAGAAGAACTACTTTTGAGCAGCTATGCTCGCGGGTTGACAAGGAATGGTAGTTGTCATAATATAATTTAAAGTACAAATGACGAGTATCTAAAAATACCCGAAAAATGAAACGAAGAGGAAAAAATTAAAATACTTATAATGAACTTAATATTTATATCTTCACAGAGTTCTAAATCCAATTTATTTAGTAATAACTTGTACCAAACAATCTCTAAACTTTCCATTTTGCGAATCAAATATTATATTTATAAATATTTTACTATTTATAAAATATACCGTTTTCTAATTTATTTGATCCGTTGGTATTTTTAGTTTATATACCTATATCACTACATAGTATAAAACAAAGTCACGTTCTCTGTCCCTATATAGGGATATATATCTGTCCCTATATAAAGATAGGGAACATAGGGATAGGATGTCCCTTTGTATGCTTATATCTTTAAAACTACGCAAGGGATTTTGATGCGGTTTTCTTTAATAGATAGAGTGATTGAAGAGAAAAGTTTATATGTATATAACATTATTTTACAACCAGTTTACTAGTGCAGCGCAGAAGAAGCTAGTAAGATATACCTAATTAGCAGTAAGAATGTAATATAGGTACTAATAATAATAATTATGGTAAGTACAAGTATATATTTATTGCATTGCTGTTTTGAGTGAGGCCTGTGAAAACCATGAAGGATTTGAAATAAATAAATGAACTTAAGTTCTTCATAATATGACTCCATTTTGTCCTTCAAAGATACTCCAAATTTAGCCCTAGCTCGCATACTACATAACTTACTTATACAAGTTATATACTTGAAACATAACTTGCTTACATAATCTGTAAGAATAGTCTCGTAGTAAATCATCTACCGAACTCTTACCCACATATGTGGTATAAATATATTGCTACAATATCATGAGGTTCCATTTTTTGGCAACAAACTACACACAAAAATAAAACTTTGTCGTAGTAACTCTGAAAGCGCTTTTTTATCAACGCTACGATGAGCAGAGATCATTTATCATAATCAAGCCACGGAGCCAACATCGGAGATGCCTCTCGAGTTCCCCCTCTATGGGAGGGTTGAAAGGTCCCTTCAGAGGGAGTGTCTCATTTGTCAAGTCAAAGTTATGATTAGATAGACAACATTCAAGGCGAATCGAAATTCGAAGATGTTTTTGTTCAAAGTTTTCATTAAAGTGAAATGTTTATAAATATAAACTTGTGACATCTGTATTTCTTATCTTATCATGGGAAAATAATGTTGCCAACATAAAATATTTCGCCTAAAACTGGCACCAAAATCGAATTGTCTTGGCAGCTAGGATGGTAACAAGTGGAAACATGGTGTACTCTACAACCAAAGTATGTGTCGAGGACGAATTCGTATAGTGTGAGACAACTTACGAGTCTTAAACGAATTCGCCTCAAGCATTTGGGTTGTGTTCGACTGTTTTCCACCAACAATTTATCGTTTTTTCAACGAGTACATCGCACTTGTAGAGCGATCGCGTACGAGAACTACATCACCCACATCAGTACAACTAGCATAAACTCCTATCTAATTCGCAATGTAAAGGTTTCGAGAGAACGGAGTCTGCCTCTTGAGAACTGTGTGCGTGTGTAGCCCGCCAATCGCAATACTCCGTTCTGTCGATACCTTTACATTACGAATTCGATAGTATTTCGTGCTAAGGCTACTGGTTCAGGTGTTTTATATGCCCATTTGTATCGTTGTAAAAACTGAGTTAGATACTCATTGGACCATCGACGCAAAACATACTAAAGACGGCGTGCGTTTTAGTCGGTTCGAGTCCGTCATAACCAACCCAACCGGCTCCGGTGGAGGGTATCCGTAGGGATATAACACACGATTAAAAAAAAAGTTGAGTCCGCGTACAATGATGAGGCCCAGAATGGCTTCATTCGTACTGGACTCATCTAGCGTAGACGCGACTAGCCGACGTTAACTATTGTCCATAATGTAAACGCACTTTTAATTTTTATAACATACTAGCTAACCCGCGCAACTTCGTCTTCGTCACCCCGTTTTCGCAACATTTTTCATTCCTACTCCGCACCTGTTGGTCGTAGCCTGATGTTAAACACATATAAACCTTCCTCTTTAACCATTCTATGTATTAAAAAAACCGCATTAAAATACGTAGCGTAATTTTAAAGATTTAAGCGTACAAAGAGACATAGGGACAGAGATCGCGACTTTGTTTTATACTATGTAGTGATTATTACTCTGTGGCGTTTACGTATGCGACAAAAATAAAACAAAATATTTCAACAAAATAAAATCCGTTCTCGATTCATGACAAGTACCTACTCGTACTACCAAAATATAGTTTTAGTTAGAACTCAGGTGTTGCAAGAACAAACAATATGGTTTACCAGAATGATAATAAAACATATTTTTCCCTCACAAAATGTTCTATAACAATTTTACTGCACGAAATTGTGTTTTATAGAATGACAGAAAAATACTCAGTTGGGGTCGGCTTTCCAGCCTAACTGTAATGCGGCTGAACCTCAATATTTTCCGTGAAGCGACTGCCATCTGATTTCCACAACCAAGGGTCCAATTACCAATGGCGATATCGAAGTTCCAAGTTGACCAAAATTACAAGTTGTTGGACTGGTTGGACTTTTGAGGTATCCAACTACCCGTAACGAGCGTGAGATGTTTGTATGGCAACCGGGACCGACGGCTTAACGTGCTCTCCGAGGTACGACCAAACCAGTGCAAACAGCCATACAACTTTATGCACTGAGCGGGGATCGGGCCCGCGCCCCGTGCGTAGCAGTCGCGTGCACTACCGCCACGCCACGAAGGCTGTATAAGGTACTTATATTGTATTAAAAAAGAAAATGGATGACACCGGCCTCAAATGCAACAAATAAGTTTATAATGAGGGGTCCTGCTGTGTACTGAATTGGTAATTTAAAATATAATGACATGATTATATTTTTGTTGGTCGACGTAAAACTGCGGGATGTTGTGAGGACTTACTTAACGAATAAAGATCATCATCATCTTTGCTTTAGATCCGTTCGTATCTGAGGTTCTCATCTTGGAGTCCAAGGTTTGTTTCCGATTGAGTCACTTTGGCTGACGAGGTTGAAGTTCCTACTGCCTCCTCCCCTTCTTTCTTACATATCTATCCCTATATCAGTCCCCCCCTCTCCTCCTCTAAACAAGTGTCAGTTCGTGTTGAATTGACACCTACTTTGACGTTAATGACGTTTGTGACAGGTGCGAATGAATGTCAATCTCATACATAATGTATAGAGATCGTAATTTTGACTACCATCGTGAAATGGGTGAATAGGAATCCAGGGGTGGATAGAAATAAAATGGTCATTGGAATATTTTAAATAATTACTTTTACAAAATTTTAATTAAACCTATTAACAGATATTTCGTGATTCTGTTATTACAATGAACTAGTCCAAATTGATGCTAGAAAGAAAATACCTGCAAGATTTAGCTGACCATTCTATTCACCCTTCGATTTCTATTCACCCCGTTATACCCAGTACTACTCTGCATATAGTACCTATTCTCACGTAGTTAAAGAAATTCCACTTAGGCTAGCTTGATCTTCGTGTTTTATGATATTGTCGGTAGTAAACTAAATGATTTTAATATTCAAGAGCTGAAACTGAAGATAAGTCATATCCAGAAAATATTAAGTCAAGGTGTTTATTACTGCAGATAATAATATATACTTGCTCTATTTACCTAACATGCATTTTAAGTCAGTAGTATAAAGGTCAAAATTCAAACGTCGTATATCAATACTCGTCCATGTTCAAACACGACTCAAATAGTAGAGTATCAAAATTCACCAACAATAATATTCTTTGTGCATTGCCTGTGTGTGTGTGTGTGTGTGTGTGTGTGTGTGTGTGTGTGTGCACAAAGACGCAGCGGAACGACCGCTTCGAAAAGCAGATAACAGCTGATTCAAGGATTCTCAACTTGTTATAGTCGCCCAGACACGAGGAATAGTTACTTACTTAATATTTATTTTAGATAAGTGAGTTGGTATATGAAGTCCAAATATATTTATGAAGTTCAAGTAGAACACGACATATTAACTGGAGGTCATAAAAAGCTTTAAAACTTCCAACAACTTATAATTTTGGTTAAATATTTATTTCAGTATAAGAAGAGACCGTCGAGCTGAACGTAACCACCATTGTATTACTGTATGTGTTTCTGAGACTTTACTTTGAGCTTACCATCAGGCGACGTAATGGCAAATTGACGTGACATAAATAAAAAAGGAAGAAAGACGTATTGATTCTTTAATGCTTTGGTTATAGATATAATCTGCCGAATCTATTATATATACATTACAACAGTATAAATTGTTGTAATGTATATATAATGTTGCTGAAGTAGTAATATCACTTAGCAAACAACTGAAAATAATATTAATGCCACCTACACAATTATAATATTACTGAAACTTGTTGATACACTGAAAATAATACAATATTTCGTGTACTGCCTTTAGGTAAACATTTTCTATGAATAATCATTTACTTTCTGAACCTTTATGTATTCAACGAAATATTGTATCTAAAAATAGGTCTATAATAATTCTGTAGCGGGTATACTTTTTGTTTTTGTTTATTATTTGTGTATTTAGACTAATGTTTATGACAAACAGTGGAAAATATTGTATGTCTATTTATATATTTTAAATAATATTTGCAACCGAAAAACTAATATTCACTTTAACTCCTCCAGTTAAGCTTAATGGCTTGTAATAGGAGTGGGTTCACATCGGTAGTGTAATGACCAGGACTCGATCGTAAAGCCGACTTTTTAACCAATAAGCTACCGAATACTGATATGAATGAATGATATGCATAACTGCCTTCTTAAAAACTGCTATGCTTTTTTTTCGATTTGGATTGCGTGCTGCAGTCTTTAAAAGTAGACTAAAGGATTTTTTTTATAAATATTTTTTTAGTACATCATTTCCAAAAGAACGCGCCACTTATTATTAAATCTTATTATTATCTCATTGACAGCCTCCGTGGCGTGACGGTAGTGCACGCGACTGCTACGCACGGCGCGCGGGTTCGATCCCCGCTCAGTGCGAAAAGTTGTATGTATGAATATGGCTGTTTACACTGTTCTGGTCGTGCCTCGGAGTGCGCGTTAAGCCGTCGGTCCCGGTTGCCATACAAACATCTATGGCAGACGTTACGGGTAGTTGGAGCCCTCAAAAGTCCAAGCAGTCTAACTTGGAACTTCGATATCGCCATTGGACATTGGACCATTGGTTATGGAGGTCAGATGGCAGTCGCTTCACGGAAAATATCGAAGTTTAGCCGCATCACAGTTTGATTGAAAAGCCGACCCCAACTGAGTTGGGAATAGGTTCAGAGAATGATGAAAAATATCTTATAGGTGAAAGTTGAAACACGCTAACCCTATGATTGTTTTTTTATTTATAGATAATATTTAATAAATATCCTACTCCAAAAAGCTAATTTAATATAGTATTAAATTAGCTTTTTGGAGTAGGAGATTTCGAGAATTAAAAACAAAGCGCTATAACATCCCAATGGATGGTGGACCGAGCCAATTCCGGCGGGCGTCCGTCGCGTGGCCATACTTTTTGCTTGTTAAAATACCTGCTGTGAATGAGGGAGCGATTGAATGGCTGAGTGAGTGAATGAGTCCCGACGGGATATCGGCGCAATTATCTTTTTACTTGAGTGCGTCGTACGGAAGCGAAACAGCTTTATAATTTGACCGGTTGGGTTGATTGGGACAACTGTTTTGACTCGTTCCAAATTTGAATTGTTTTGTTTTAATTAGCGAAGATTTTTTTTTTATTAATTGATAGCCTCTGTGGCGTGGTTGTAGTGAACGCGATTGCTACGCTGGGTGTACGGGTTCGCTCAGTGCAATTTTTTTTAATAATATCACGCCTATATCCCCGAAGGGGTATGCCAAGATGCTAGCACCAATATTTCGCCAGTTTTCGCCAGTTTATGTTTAGGTCCCAATGTAATAGGTGGCGAGCCTATTGCCATCAACCGGGCACTTATAAACCTGCGATAAATACACACATAACTTCGAAAAGCATCGCAGTCATTGGTGTGTGCCATAGTAAACCTGGGATCGAACCAGAGACCTCGTCTCAACAGTCCATTACCCATACCACTAGGCAGCTACCGCGGTATAAAAAGTGCAAATATTTATTTACAAGAATATAGCAATTTGCATTGTACTTCAGCTGAAGTGGTGCATTATTGTAAGTCAAGAACTGGTCTTAAATTGATATAATTTAGATCTAAATTTCTACTCAAAAGATCCGGAAAATAATCTATTCCTGTACCAAATTTAAGCCAAATTTATTAAGATTATTGGGCTGCAATAAACATTCAAACTTTTTACTTCCTCTAAGGAAAACTTTATGGTTCATTCCTACTACACGTAAAATTCTTTTCTGCATCAATTGATAGACTCTAAAATGAAACTCATGTGTAGTTTGTAACACTAAGTTCAATGCGGTGAGAATAAAGGGAATGTTATCAGATCGGCTGGAATAAATGGTCACCCATCTATTTCGCAGTCTCGGTAACACCCACTTTCGTACTACCATTTGTTTCTTGAATGCACTTTTGTTCGATCGAGTGTTCCTTCTGACATGAGTGTTCAATATTAGTTGAATGATTGTACAGGCCGTGATAAATTACAGAGTCGTTCATAGATATGGGTAATGGACTGCGGAGACGAGGTCTCGGGTTCGATTCCAGGTTTACCATGGCACGCACCAATGACTTCTCGATGCTTTTCGAAGTTATGTGTGTATTTATCGCAGGTTTATAAGTGACCGGTTAATGACATAGGCTCGCCACCTATTACAACATAAACTGGCGAAATGTGGGTGCTAGCATCTCTGCCTACCCCTTCGGGGATATAGGCGTGTATGTTTTGTTTACCTATCGATGTGTGCCAGAAGTACTACCAACTACCAGGGGCCTAAGGCTTCGGGTCTGTTTGCCTTACACAAAGTATATTGATTGATGTGATCAATTTATACCAAGATTTCCGCGACACAAGCTAAGGACACCTGCAAATGGGTACCTGTCAGCGTCAGCCTTGAAAGTAGATGTTCATATGGCAGATTTGAAAAAAAAACATTGGACATTATTTTTTACAAAATTATAATACTTACCTACTAATTTTGTAAAAAAATACCCCATATACACTTGATTGTAATAATAAATTAAATGTCAAATTGTGTAATAACAGTTAAAATAAATTAACAAAAGAACAATTGAAAAGAAAAGGAAAGTCTTATTGAAAATTAAATGTTCCCGCTACCAGGGCGCACGTGCGAGTCTAGAACCAATTAGTGAGGGTCTCGCAGTTCCACTTACAATGCAGCTGACGAGCGTGGAATTTATAAAAAGTATACTGAAAATTGCACAAACTTGCGAAATCACTTCTTGTATATGTTGTAGTTTTTATTTAATAGTATTTTACAGTTTAACTATCATCATACTTATTTTATACCACTTGGGTGGCAGACGAGGACACGGCCCACCTGATGGGAAGCGGTCACCGTTGCCTATGGATGTTTGGAACACCAGAGGCGTCACACACGTGCTGCCTACCCTGTAGAAACCTTCTTAAATAACCCATCCTTCTGCCTCTACCCCATTTTTTAGGAAGCCATTAAACCTTACATAATTTATATTGTGTGAGTTTTAGTACATTTCTGTTTCAAATTGTTACACAAAACATAATGCAGGCAACAAGAACTTAATAAAGTCTGAGATAAGTGCAGTTAGTTAGGCATAAATCTTCCCGGCTGCTAAATCGGTTTTTGTTTACGTTCTCGCTTCAATTTATGCTACGCTTTAATCATAATATTATTGTTTATTACCGGCGCAACATGTATGCTTTTTCTATTCGTCTCTGGTTTCGGTTATCTCCACATTCACTACTTGCCTGACCATATCATCTCTTACACAATTCATACATCTCCTCTTAGGTCGTCCTCTCCCTTGTAGCCATCCACTTCCATAGATAGTGCCTACCAGTAGGTCTTTGAGCGACCTTCGCAATTTATAACGGAGGGGACGTAGTAGCGGCGCTGCCGTGCCACAAATTACTACACAACGATCACAACTCAAAAATGCCTAATAAATAAAATATGATTAAAAACCGCCTTCGCTTTCTTTGTAACGAACTAACAATAGGTACACTTTAACTTTTTATTATATTATCATTCTCTGAACCTTTTTCCAACTCAGTTGGGGTCGGCTTATCAGTCTAACTGTGATGCGGCTGAACTTAGATATTTTCCGTGAAGCGACTGCTATCTGACCTCCACAACCAATGGTCCAATGACCAATGGCGATATCGAAGTTCCAAGTTAGACTGGTTGGACTTTTGAGGGCTCCAACTACCCGTAACGACTGCCATAGATGTTTGTATGGCAACCGGAACCGACGGCTTAACGTGCTCTCCGAGGCACGACCAGACCAGTGCAAACAGCCATATTCATGCATACAACTTTTTTGCACTGAGCGGGGATCGAACCCGCGCTCCGTGCGTAGCTTTTACGTAACTTTTTATTATAACGTAACATATATAAAACCGCGGCGCAATGGAAACACTCCCGATTACATAGACTGTAATTAATGCTTGAGGTGTCCAACTCAGTTGGGATACGACCGTTGTTTTTACAATTAAATGTCCCTTATTCGGTATTGTTTGTAACATTGTGTAACTTTTAGTCCTTTGTTTAAGAACACTTGGCAAATCGTGGTACATGTAATTCCTATGGGAAAACAGAGATGGTTCGTAATCTCATAATGAGAACAAATACGACCTAACAAATTGTGTGCTAGTGTGGGTGTGAATACGACATCTATTTGCATTTATCTGAGTGTTTGTATGTAAAATTGAAAATCGAAGGATTTGATTAAAATCTGGTGAAAGTATCCAGACCACTGCAAATAGCCATATTCATGCGTACAAATATTTGCTTCCCCCCCCCCCCCCTCCCCCAGAGCTAGTAAAAAGGCTTCTTGCCCGAGGAGATATGATATCGTATGTACAATATTCTGCAAGTGTGAAGACATCTTCAGAACTGTTAAGAAGCAGTTCGTTAGACTTCGTTGGTACTTCTAAGAATTAAAATGATAATATTTTACAATAAGATGTTTTTTGTAACTTTTAAACTATCGCGGCATTTACTCATAGTGTTTATATTTAACGTCGTTAAACGTTTAACGTCGGCAAAAAGTAAGTGTTCAAAAATATATCGCGTGAAGTCCCGATAAACATAAACAAGATGTCTTTTGTCCTGAAAAAAAATTTAATTAGACGTAAGAAAATAATACTTTCTCATTCGTCAAATTCAGCAAAAACTACTAATATAGTAATACAACAGTACAATTCCAATTGTGACTGAACAAAGAAATTTTTGCGGCATTACGCTATCCAAATAAATAGAAGCCATATTGTTCAGTGGACAAAAGAGTCAATTATAATTCGCGTATAAGGACAAATAGTTGTGACAGGCTTTCTAATGTAGCCTGAGTTAGAATGTATTCATTATTTTATACGGCTCTAGAGTTATCTTATAAATATTTTGTACAATCGTCGTGCAATTATCGCTGTCAGAAAGTTGTGGTTTGTAATTGGGACTGTGATGACTAAACGGTTTAGTCGCTGAGTACCTAAAACGCAGTCTGTCAACTTCGCGTTTTGCCTATACATAACAAGACATCGTCATATTGACATTTAGACCTATTGCGTATTGCATGTGAATATTCAGGAATGTGATGATCTAGAAATGTACAAAATTGAGAAAGTAGACATCTGAGTATGTGAAAAATTTGCTATGTGCAAAATTGGGAAAGTGATGACCTGGGAATAAAGATGTTGTACATGATACAGGGCCAAGCAAATGTTCCCTGTAAGTCGATGCACCTTCTAAACAACAGATAAAGCTTATTCACTGTTAAGTTCGAAATATTTACCTCGTGATCATGGCGCTTGCAACAGCGCCGATATATCCAGTAGTCTGTGTAGTGTTTCGTAACAAGTGCGGTGTAAGGGTAGTTGAATGAGAAACTTCACCCTCCCCACAGCCCTCAGTGTCGTGACAGCGCATACACCAGTCAATTTATGACCATGGCTAGTGCAATCTGGCTGAAACTTCAAGCAAATGAAAAGGTTATTGTACTTACGATATAAACGACATATATATAAATATCCGGGTTTCGCCAACTACTTGCTGATGATTGACAGGAGAATTGATTGACCCAGGTTTTCGTTTCAAGGTTGGAGGATCAGACGCGAAATTAGAAAAAGACTAAGACAACGGACTCTACGTTTCAAAATACAAGCTTTGGATGCGTACTAGACTAACATTGCGATGATCTCCTAATTCTGAGAAAGAAAGCAATAAATAAAAATACTTTTATTGAATATATCTTTTTAAATATAGGACAGCCTTATCCATTGTATGATTTTAGATTGACATGGTCTGAATATTTCGGAAAATTTACCATGTATGTTGATTTTATGGAACAACCCAGCAAAATGAGTATCAACAAGTTAGGTTAGCATGGGCCTAAAGATTTATTTGGAGCCAAAATATATCTTTTTAAGAACGATTTAAATACAAGTTAATCGAATTTTCGCAAAGTCTTACATTTCTCAACAAAAGTAGACTTCATTTGCAGTACATTTTCAAAGATAAACGGTTTATACTGTTCTTAGCAACCAGATAACGAATGGTAGCAATCGTTTCTTTTGTAATAACGACACACTAAGTTACATTTCTGTTGCCTATTTAAGTAAGCACTGATATATTGCTAGCAATCGGTTAAAAAGCTTTGCCTTGTTCGAATTTACGGGCCAGTAGTCATGAGCTCATGTTGTATGGAGAAATATGGCGAATGTCTCCTTTTTAAGCATATCTAAGTAATGAGTGTATAATGCATTTGGTTTCATAATTTGTTCTCTTGCTAAGTATTATTTGTGGAGGAACGGGATGTGATGTCCCTCCAACACAAAGGGAGGATCCTCCGACCAGGCAAGGTGATCACGCCTGGCGGGCCGCGGCCCAACGGTTGTCGTTGGGTTGTTGTATATATGTTGTACTAGCGCGAGAACTTCATTTTCGCGATGCAGGATCCGTAGTGACGTAGTAGTTTCTCTTGCTGTCGCTAGATGGCGCTGGGTACATGTGGTATCGCCACATATTTATTAACTTTGAATTTTGATGCATCGGTAGTCCAGTCCGTCCCGCGATCGATACTGATACGCGATTGATCTGACTTCGAATATAAGCCAACTTCCTAACATAAGCCATTGAGATTAGCTAGAGGGGTAAGAGGGAATGTTAGTAATTTCAGTTACAAATATTCTTTAAAAACTAAGTGCTGAGTTAGACCTCCTTTCAGGTGTATCCTGTCTATCTTGATCAATTCAAAGCAAATGAGTTGACATTGAAAAGAAAGAAAAACGAAACCGCGGTAGCCTAGTGGTATGGGTAATGGACTGCTGAGACGAGGTCTCGGGTTTGATCCCAGGTTTTACCATGGCACACACCAATGACTTTTCGATGCTTTTCGAAGTTATGTGTGTATTTATCGCAGGCTCATAAGTGCTCGGTTAATGGCAATGAACTCGCCACCTATTACATTGGGACTGAACCACAGAATAAATTCCTTTATCAGTATAAAGGAATTTATTATTAAACACAATCTAAACATAAACTGGCGAAATGTGGGCGCTAGTACCTCTGTCTAACCTTTCGTGGATATAGGCGTGAGTTTATGTTATGTTATAAAAAACCAAATATCTTTAAGAAAATAAATAGCAATAGCAAAATATCACAAATTGTTATAGAAAGTAAAACTGCGCCCCTCAAAGCAACTAAAAAGACTTTATAACTGAAAAGATGTCTTATATGCAATATTCCACAAGTGCAAAGAACAAACCTCGACACGTGTTCCGTCTCTACACGAGACATCTTGTGAACCGCTACAAAGCGACTACTTTCATTGATATTAGGTATACACGTCAGTCATAATCATAATGTAATTGAAGAGATCCCAATTATTTCGTCACTTTGTATTAACCTGGCTGGATGAGTACGCAATTTACATTATATTTGACGTATCTAGATGGCGTCTAAATTATCTACTTGGAATATGCCAAGATTATTAAATTACTTGAAGCGAAAACTTTAAAGATGGATTACGTGAAAGAGGATATGGTAATAACAGGAGTGACGGGAGGACGTCTGAGAGGAAAGTGTTGAAGATACATTATGATATCTTACTGATATTATAAATGTGAAGGTTTGTGAATATTTGTTTGAAGGCTTTTGATGTGAACGATGGATTGATGGATACTTAGATGGCTGGATGGATGGATACATGGATGGATGGATATATGGATAAATGGTTGGATGGAAGGTTAAATGGATGAATTTTTGGTACTTACGTTGGATGAAGTTCAGGGTAGGCAGCACGTGTGTGACGCCTCTGGTGTTGCAAACGTCAATAGGCCACGGTGACCGCTTCCCATCAGGTGGGCCGTGTGCTTGTCTGCCACCTAAGTGGTACAAAAAATAAAAATAAAAAACTCTGAGAGCCACGGTCAACAGCTAACGCTTAGCTGACGCATCACCTGGGGGGTGCACGGATGGTGAGTTATGACGAGACGAGAACCCAGATCAAGTAAGATGCAGGCAATATACAAGTCGTCTGTATCGTTCCAATTTCAGTATAATATACTAACAATCCTGGCACAAAATTGTTCGACAATATACCTATATAACAAAATGCTAATCCCGATTACATCCGAGACCCTCACCTCGGAGTACTGGATTCGCTTTCCGGCTTTTACATCTCCACTTCACACGGTCTTGTGCGTTCGTGACCGTTTCCACGCGTGTCATCCCCCAAGACGCCAAGCCAGCAACTTCTTGGGTCTACACCTCCTACCGCGTGTAATGCAGAATGCAAAAGTCTTGGAATTCCTTACCAGCTCACGTGTTTCCTTCTTCCTACAGTCCCAGGTCCTTTAAGCGGGGCGTGAAAAAGCATCTGATGAGGCCTTCAAGCTGAGTGCCACTATTGGAATACTTTACGTGTTTATAATGATGACCCTCTTTCCTGAGACTTTGCCTTGAGCTATCCATCAGGCGGGGAGAAGTCAAATTGACGTGTCCTGAATAAAAAAAAGAAGAAATGAAGAAATGTTTACGTTTCCTTATGAAGTCCTTTATCTGATTGAAGCCTATAGGTATAAGCTTAGATTGACCTTTACTTGGTAGTCCATTCACCCTCGCTTCTTAAATCTGTTTCTTCAATCTTCCATCTATCTTCTCCAAAAATATTATGCCTTTTTAAAATAAAATTCTTCACATAAACTATTAATACACGTACAATCTAGTTAAAGTGTATTGATTTGAAAATATCTGGAGTCGATTGATAAATAGGTTGATTTTAATCGATTCTCCACGTGTGGTCGGGTAAACAGTCTTTATTAGAAATGAAATATATACCTATCAATTAAATCGTACTTGTATTAATTACCTATGTTGATATTTGTTTAATTAAAGGTTTTTCATCAAAATAAAATTACAGGTATTTTATATACAATTGATGAAATATTTTCTGTGTTTTTCGTAACTTGCTTACTTACTATTTCAGGAAGTACGATTATATAGACATTTCTATATTAATAATATTTCGTTTGGATACGATAGCTTGTTTGTCACCTGTAAACTTCTGGTTTGTTTGCTATGCGAGAGACACGGGTTCAATTCCTGCTAAGTGCAAATATTGTGGCTATGCGCATTAGTGTGGTTGTGCCTCTGCTCTCTGAGCATGTTCAGCCGTCGGGCCAAGATGCAATACGAAAATCTATGGCAGTCGTTACAGGTAGTTAGAGCCCTAAAAAGTTCAACTAGTGTCACTTCGTGCCACTACGTGTTACTAGTTGAACTAGTGTCTACTATACCACCAATTTGGTTGTGGAGGTCACATGGTAGTCGCTTCACAAATACACATATAGTTTACAGACATTGCAAGCGTTGTAATTATACGCATTTGACAGTGTTTGATTTACTCGAACAATCTCTTTATCTAAACTACAAACCACAATAAAAAAAATATCCAGAATATAACCTCCTATCTCCCTGTGTGCGGGCATTGCATTATACTTGCAGAACAAGAATTTTATTCTCTGTCAACGGCGTGGAGGAGGGCTAATGAATTATTTACTTGTATTCCCGATTGCTCTTATGTACTCCGTAATATTGATGGGTGATCTCGGAGAACCAGTAGTATTGATGGGATATGTCGAGGATATATAAACCACTAACGATCTATAATGGAAAGCCACTAGGCTACCGGGAATACAGGAGGAGAAATAAGTCGGTGGTTTGATAATTAGGTAGGTATCCTAAAATATCCCACTTGGAAACTAACTATGCTGAAACAAATTTTAACGAATTGTAAAAAGCCTATCACTAACATCTATTTTCATGCAACCATACATTCATTTATGTAAGGAGAGCACTCACGAAGCCTAAGGCCCTACTACCTAGTAGAACTGGCACACAACATATTAGTATAAAAAATTAAGATTTGAGAGCGAATTTAGTTAGAGGTGGAGGTTGTGAGTTAGACGACTATCTCGTAAAACATTACTCTAACTATAGATAGCATAAATTTACTCAAAACTGAGTAAGAACTGAATGTCTATCGCAATGAACAATAAAAACGTGACAATTTAAAAAAAAAGAAAGAAAATAACTATTATATAAACCCACTTTCCCATGTCCACAAAGGCGTGGAAAAGTGGGGAATTAGTCCCGGTTTTACCCTACATACGTATAATGAACATTTAATTAAAATATTGTAGACAAAGCGGCGTACAAATATGTGTATACATACCCTAGATCGTTTATAAGAGTGTCCCAAAATTACTTCATTTTATGTCCAAAATCGACCATTTACCAGTTTTATCGATATTGTCGGCTCCGTATGTTACGACTGTGGATCTGCAAAACTCATTTACGCGTCTTTATTTTTACAGCTTGCTTGCAAAAAGCGGAATTCTCGATTATTTATAGACCTTTTTTTTCTTTATTTGAGGGACCCAAATAGTACCTGTGGACGCAGGTGTTACCCTGCTGTGTAGGGATAAAGGTCGGATCCAGAATGGTACATAAATATTTATAACATTAGACAGATGTTTTCATACTTCTGGGTCAATGAACCTATCTCCTTGGATACTTGGATAGCGTTTTATACTATCTGACTGATTAATAGATAATGGTTCAGACTAACTTTTAAAAGTTCTATATATTCTAGATCTAGCCTAGTGGAATGGGTAATGATCTGCTGAGACGAGGTCTCGGGTTCGATCCCAGGTTACCATGGCACACACCAATGACTTTTCGATGCTTTTCGAAGTTTTGTGTGTAATCATCGCAGGTTTATAAGTGCCCGGTTAATGGCAATAGTCTCGCCACCTATTACATTGGGACCTAAATATAAACTGGCGAAATGTGGGTGCAAGCACCTTCCACCACCTACCCCTTCGGGAATAAAAGCGTGATATTAAAATTAAAGTTTGCAGTGCTTCTTGGGTCAATAAATTAGTTATGACTTCGGGCAAGTTATTACTTATCATGTTAAAAAGTTACAGAATTGTATGTGACAATAATTATGAACAAATAAACATAATTTTTTGTCAAATATTTTTCCTTTTTCATCCTCTAAACGTGACGTAGACGTCTGGCTAGCGTGGAAACAGTAGGCCAATGCTTTCCAGCATTGAAGGAGGTATGGTTGCATATATCGCTGCTCTGCAGAATACCGCAGCTAATATGTAGTAACCTTGTGTTGTGTCCGGCGGTAGCTAGGGTAGCCAAGGCTCACTGGATTTTTATGCTGTAAGTGGAAGTACCATTTTACCTCCTGCACTGGCGGCTCAGAAGCTCTCTAAACCTTCACTCGCTTCCACATCTTCAAGAAAATCATTAAAAGGTTTCTATGGAAGTATGAGTGTGACGCCCCTGGTGTTGTTAACATCCAGAGGCCACGGTAACCGCTTTGCATTAGGTGGGCCGTGAGCTTGGTAGGTGGTAAAAAAACGACTGTCCTCTTGATCCGACTATCGGATGACAATTCAATAATAATGATTATAGTTGGTTACGTAGTTACATTATTTCTTACACGAAATAACTCCATAATAACATCTTACATTCTCAAATTGAATTCACAGACTCAAAGCCACATTTACCATAATACATCTTAGCAGATACAACTTCATTTCAGCTCGGTCTGAGTGAAAATTGTGCGTTAACCTAAGCATGCAATTTGCCAGCTTCGCGTTCTTAGGAGGGGAGATTTAGATACAAAACTAGACTGATTACATTATATATCAAAGTAAAAGACTAGTGTAACGACTTGGATTTACCCGCGTTATAGAATCAGAGGTGTGCGGCAAAAAAAATGCAACCAACTTTTATTTTAATTTCATTTCATTTTCAGATGTTAGAATGTAGTTGCAATATATTTAATTTATTTACAAGATCGGAAGTCTATTTCTTTGCAAATAAAGAAACGTAATGAAGAAAATAAGACGTTTGAAGGTAGTTGCATTTTTTGTTGTTCACCGCTACAGAGCAAATATTTATGCATGAAATATTGATACCGTTGTGGTCACCGTGCCCTCAACTCAACCTTTTTTACATTCTTATCTCTTAGTTTGTTCGTGATGAACTTTAAAATTACCGAACGAATTTTGATGGATGCAATGTTGTATTAAAAACATTTTATTAAAATCTGACATTTATGATTAAAATTAATTCAGTGGAACCGAAAATATGATCGAAAGTGATGGTACTCGATTTCCATACAGGCGGAACCCCGGGCATCGGCTATAAAAAAGTACTATCCATCCTATTTGGAATAAAAAACGAGAAAAAAAGTTTTGAAGGAGAAATTATCGAAATTGGGTGAAATTATTCGATTATTTAAGACATCCTTATTGGAAATACTTTACTTGTTCGAAACTTTTTTAATTGGTACAAGTTTCGTTTTAGGTCATCAATTACAAACTTAGTAATTTTTCGGGGTTTCTTAGGCGGAAAAGTTTGCGTTCTTTTCACGTGTTGACTAACGCCTGTAAAATTATTGGAATTTCATGGAATTACTTCAGATAATGATAGCAACTTTTTAAAAATATCAACAGATTTAATGGAAGTTTTAAGCATTTAATATGCTAAGCTATTCAAATCGGGATTATTTTTGTTCATAAGAATATCGGTAGATGCTTTCAACATCGTATATTCCTCGGATTTAAAGGAAAATTTTGAATGCTATAGACGTGGCTCAGTAGCTCTGTGGTCAGAGCATTTCCTGAAAGAGACTGGTCGTGGATTCAAGTCCCGGGCATTCCCTTTTCAAAGCCGAACATCAACTTTATCTTCACTACATTCTTTCTACTGGTAAACCTTTCGGCACCGATCTTGGACCTAATTCGAGAGATAAAGACTCCAGACTCACGTGGAATGTTTTGATATAATCTATGATTCGTAGATTTGAGCTGGTCCACCATCCACCACCACATCTTGAGCACATTTTGAAACCACAACTCGTGCCTATATCTTAAGTGTTACTATAGTGTTTGGGACCTCACCTAGGTATTCAGAGGCAAGCAAAATAATATTTACTTTTTTATACCATTTATTTGGCAGACAAGCACACGGCCCACCTTATGGGAAGCGGTCACCGTGGCCTATGGACGTTTGCAACACCAGGGGCGTCACACACGTGCTGCCGACCCTGTAGAAACCTTCTAACGCCCTTCTTGGCCACCATATTATAGCCGCTTGGGAAATCCACGGCAGTGAGTGCTACCTACATAAAACAAACATACAGACAGACAAAATAAAAGGATATTAACTAACTGCATAATGCAAATGTTCGCACCACATGGCCCAGTCGATGAGCGTCTCTATATAAATATATTCGTGAATAAAACCCGCCGTTGAATTATTCAGTGTGTCCTCACAAAGAATTGCCCTCCTGATATTTGAAATTTAATTTTAAGACTCTTTACATTTTCTTCGTCTTTATATGTGTTGTGTTTAATGAATTTGTTTAAGAGCAAGGTATGTGAACTGTACGGGGCTTTATAGATAAGAATTCTATCCTAGAATTCCGAACCAATCTCATCTCCAAGTCGGTGCGAGAATTTCGTGAGGGATGAATTTGCATGAAGTTTCACATGAGACGTTTTTAAAATTTTTACTTCAAATATTCTTTGTACGTAATATAGGATCAGATTTTGTTTCGGTTTCTCCAGGTTCTTAATTCTCTCCTCCCTATATCCGGGGGCTAGATGGGGACACCATATATGGGTGTAAAGTTATCTCTACGCCTACCCTGCAGGGAAATAGGCGTGAGCATAACATAATTTATATCGTGGTACAATATAAATTGCCACATTTTTATTATAATGTAATATTCCAGTTTATAATATGTGCCCCCTACACCGGACGGGAGTCATGGAGTCATCTAGAAAAAGTGGGCCCCCGGGCCTGTTGGGGTGCGAGGGCTATGTTGGCTACTATCTCACCTCCGGTTACTAAAGACCCAAAGACGACGTGCGTTTTAGTCGGTTCGAGTCCGACGTAACCTACCCAACCGTTACCGGTGGAGGCGCCCGTGAGGATTTTTCGTACAAAAAAAGGGTCTATAATATGTGCCTAATTCCATCTAGATACGACTAGTCGTTTTCGCGTTTGTATAGAGCTTGGTAGGTGGTAAAAAAACGACTCTCCTCTTGATCCGACTATCGGATGACAATTCAATAATAATGATTATAGTTGGTTACGTAGTTACATTATTTCTTACACGAAATAACTCCATAATAACATCTTACATTCTCAAATTGAATTCACAGACTCAAAGCCACATTTACCATAATACATCTTAGCAGATACAACTTCATTTCAGCTCGGTCTGAGTGAAAATTGTGCGTTAACCTAAGCATGCAATTTGCCAGCTTCGCGTTCTTAGGAGGGGAGATTTAGATACAAAACTAGACTGATTACATTATATATCAAAGTAAAAGACTAGTGTAACGACTTGGATTTACCCGCGTTATAGAATCAGAGGTGTGCGGCAAAAAAAATGCAACCAACTTTTATTTTAATTTCATTTCATTTTCAGATGTTAGAATGTAGTTGCAATATATTTAATTTATTTACAAGATCGGAAGTCTATTTCTTTGCAAATAAAGAAACGTAATGAAGAAAATAAGACGTTTGAAGGTAGTTGCATTTTTTGTTGTTCACCGCTACAGAGCAAATATTTATGCATGAAATATTGATACCGTTGTGGTCACCGTGCCCTCAACTCAACCTTTTTTACATTCTTATCTCTTAGTTTGTTCGTGATGAACTTTAAAATTACCGAACGAATTTTGATGGATGCAATGTTGTATTAAAAACATTTTATTAAAATCTGACATTTATGATTAAAATTAATTCAGTGGAACCGAAAATATGATCGAAAGTGATGGTACTCGATTTCCATACAGGCGGAACCCCGGGCATCGGCTATAAAAAAGTACTATCCATCCTATTTGGAATAAAAAACGAGAAAAAAAGTTTTGAAGGAGAAATTATCGAAATTGGGTGAAATTATTCGATTATTTAAGACATCCTTATTGGAAATACTTTACTTGTTCGAAACTTTTTTAATTGGTACAAGTTTCGTTTTAGGTCATCAATTACAAACTTAGTAATTTTTCGGGGTTTCTTAGGCGGAAAAGTTTGCGTTCTTTTCACGTGTTGACTAACGCCTGTAAAATTATTGGAATTTCATGGAATTACTTCAGATAATGATAGCAACTTTTTAAAAATATCAACAGATTTAATGGAAGTTTTAAGCATTTAATATGCTAAGCTATTCAAATCGGGATTATTTTTGTTCATAAGAATATCGGTAGATGCTTTCAACATCGTATATTCCTCGGATTTAAAGGAAAATTTTGAATGCTATAGACGTGGCTCAGTAGCTCTGTGGTCAGAGCATTTCCTGAAAGAGACTGGTCGTGGATTCAAGTCCCGGGCATTCCCTTTTCAAAGCCGAACATCAACTTTATCTTCACTACATTCTTTCTACTGGTAAACCTTTCGGCACCGATCTTGGACCTAATTCGAGAGATAAAGACTCCAGACTCACGTGGAATGTTTTGATATAATCTATGATTCGTAGATTTGAGCTGGTCCACCATCCACCACCACATCTTGAGCACATTTTGAAACCACAACTCGTGCCTATATCTTAAGTGTTACTATAGTGTTTGGGACCTCACCTAGGTATTCAGAGGCAAGCAAAATAATATTTACTTTTTTATACCATTTATTTGGCAGACAAGCACACGGCCCACCTTATGGGAAGCGGTCACCGTGGCCTATGGACGTTTGCAACACCAGGGGCGTCACACACGTGCTGCCGACCCTGTAGAAACCTTCTAACGCCCTTCTTGGCCACCATATTATAGCCGCTTGGGAAATCCACGGCAGTGAGTGCTACCTACATAAAACAAACATACAGACAGACAAAATAAAAGGATATTAACTAACTGCATAATGCAAATGTTCGCACCACATGGCCCAGTCGATGAGCGTCTCTATATAAATATATTCGTGAATAAAACCCGCCGTTGAATTATTCAGTGTGTCCTCACAAAGAATTGCCCTCCTGATATTTGAAATTTAATTTTAAGACTCTTTACATTTTCTTCGTCTTTATATGTGTTGTGTTTAATGAATTTGTTTAAGAGCAAGGTATGTGAACTGTACGGGGCTTTATAGATAAGAATTCTATCCTAGAATTCCGAACCAATCTCATCTCCAAGTCGGTGCGAGAATTTCGTGAGGGATGAATTTGCATGAAGTTTCACATGAGACGTTTTTAAAATTTTTACTTCAAATATTCTTTGTACGTAATATAGGATCAGATTTTGTTTCGGTTTCTCCAGGTTCTTAATTCTCTCCTCCCTATATCCGGGGGCTAGATGGGGACACCATATATGGGTGTAAAGTTATCTCTACGCCTACCCTGCAGGGAAATAGGCGTGAGCATAACATAATTTATATCGTGGTACAATATAAATTGCCACATTTTTATTATAATGTAATATTCCAGTTTATAATATGTGCCCCCTACACCGGACGGGAGTCATGGAGTCATCTAGAAAAAGTGGGCCCCCGGGCCTGTTGGGGTGCGAGGGCTATGTTGGCTACTATCTCACCTCCGGTTACTAAAGACCCAAAGACGACGTGCGTTTTAGTCGGTTCGAGTCCGACGTAACCTACCCAACCGTTACCGGTGGAGGCGCCCGTGAGGATTTTTCGTACAAAAAAAGGGTCTATAATATGTGCCTAATTCCATCTAGATACGACTAGTCGTTTTCGCGTTTGTAACATGCCATGCGAAGGCTTTTAAAAGATTTTAAAACAACAAATTTCTTCCTTATATTTCAATGATACACTTAAAATCTGTTATAAAACGAACAATCCCGTGACACACTGCATTAAACTTGTTTCCAATCACTCATTAGATAAACAAAACCAGTACTTATAAACCATAACAAAGTTATTTCAAAACCCCAACACAGCTCAAAGAAAAATGGTCAATAAGTTACATTTACCACTATAGATTGATCCGCACATCTTCAATCTTTTATAAAGATATGTTAGGAAGTCGGGGTTCACAGTAAATTGGATAATACAATATCGATGATCGAATGTTTAATTTATATCCGTTGTAAAACAAGAATAATATTGCTTTGTTATTGACAAAAGATATGAGTTCTGGCAACCCTTATTTTATTAGATGCCACAGTGTAGAATATTATGATATTGGAAGGAATACAACTTGCAGTAGGACAATTGAGTTTTTTACAAAAAAAAATCTTACGCTGTGGCTTTTTGTACAGATGAAAAATTAGATATTCGTGAAAAATATTACGACTTTTATGTGGTACTATCGTTTACTGTTTTGCATTTAAAACAGTTTGTTGATTTATATGTGTGTTTAGATAATTTTGTTATAAATGGGAGAAGGAAAAATTTTATGTTGGCCTAGCTCCATCCAGATCTTTGGGGCCTGGCCAATTTGTCTTGCAAGTCAGTATATCAGCGGTTTGACGGATGACTTTCCAGTGCAGGTTTTCAAGACAAAAATCATTTCTTCTCTATAGACTATACTATTACACAGCCTCCGTGGCGTAAGGATAGTGCGCGCGACTGCTACGCACGGGGTGCGGGGTCGATCCCCGCTCAGTGCAAAAAGTTGTATGCATGAATATGGCTGTTAGCACTGGTCTGGTCGTACCTCGGAGCCGTCGGTCCCGGTTACCATACAAACTTCTATGGCTGTCGTTACGGATAGTTAGAGCCCTCAAAAGTCCAACCAGTCTAACTTGGAACTTCAATATCGCTATTGCTCATATTGGACCATCACAACCTATGGTCATGGGAGGTCAGATGGCAGTCGCTTCACGGAAAATATTGAAGTTCAGTCGCATCACAGTTAGACTGGAAAGTCGACCCCAACTGAATTGGGCAAAGGTTCAGAGAATGAGACTATTACACAGAACTTACAAAACGTGAGCGGGAGCGGGAGGGCCTAATCATTGTGGGTTTTATTCATTGAAGAGGATATTTGGCCTACTAATGCCACGCTGACCAGAACCAGCTAGGGCCCCCGAAGACAGTAGTGAGGTGCACTCAGTCAGAAAATTATGATAAACTTTTTTATCGACGTATCAAACGAAAAACCTGTTCTAGGTAAGACATTACCTTCCTTGGGCCTAAAAATACAAGTAGGTGCCTACTCCAAATCCAATAACTCTAAACCACAACAATCAACATAGGCCTTCAGTAATATCAAACTGTGTAAGCACTGTAGCAAATTTAATTAAATATAAATTATTCTGCGGTAATCAGCGGTAAGCGTTCATCAATTTATCGTTTAATTAAGGTCTGTTACACATTATGCGTTTGAGCCGCGCGCGATTATATCGTTAGGGCAAAACTGCGCAGTCGTATCGTTGTGGCTGGATAATTATTTCTCGCGATTTTCAGATGTACTATACATCTGGAATCCTGTAGTCACAATGTTTTGTTTATTTGCTGTAACTTACGGCTACAAACTCTGAGGATACAGAATGATCATTATCGTGTAGACATATTTTCCTAATTGCATTCGATTCCATTGTGAGCTCAGGGACCAACTTTCCTTTTCTTCTTCTTCCACTTTATACGATCTTAGAAATCCATGGTAGTGAGACCATTCAACTTCCATGACTAAAACTACGGAATGATATCAGATTGAATCTGACAGAATATATTTCAAAATTTTTTAAAGTAAAACAATATTTTGATAAATTATCGCAAAAAAACCACATTACATAACTTTTACGCGCACCGCACATTTCAGAGCAACCAACATAATTATCTAGGATAGTGCGCGTACAACCGAAGCTTCGGACTTGCTCGAGATATAAACGAAACACGTAGAAATTACTCACTATGAAGTTACTTAAGATTTCTTTGTAACGGCCCAATGTTTTGATCGGCAACTTGGATCTAAGTTCAATTTTTTTACCAACCAGGCGGGCTGACCGCTTAACGCGTATAAGGCTTAAGCTGTGAGCAGTGGTAACTATAAATTATAAATTAGATATATACAAGCGCTTTAGCTTAAAATGAAGCCAATCCAGGAATCGCCATGATTAATAATAAAATTTAAAGTGAATGGACTGGAAAATTTACTCATTATACTTTTTGAAACGTTTTCAATAGGTGTTATTGTATATAATATAAGGTAGGTAATTCAAAAACGAATCATTCTAAAATATTAAGGTTTAAAAGACTTAAAAGCCTGTACAAATCAACCTTATCGGTGCACCTGCTAACTAGAAGGGGAATAGTAAACTTACCCTAAGAATGAAACCTATGTTCAGGCCCTCTCCGTGATTAGCCTCACTGCTGTAAAACAAATTACTACACCACAATGGCCACTGGAAATACCGTGAAAGAAAGACCTGCTAGCAAACGGCTTTGTAGCAGGATTTCCTATAAAGTTGGAAGGTCAGATAGCAGTCACTCCCGGAAAAGGCGACCTGCAGCCAAAAATAATCTAGATACATATTATATTTCACTTAGAATGAATTATTGAACAAATTTTATCCCAATTTTGAATTTTTTGATACGACACATCATAACAGTTAGGTGTTAGGTTAGCAAAGTGGGCTTTCACACACACACCTTAAGGTCTATAAGTATTGATTTCTAGTGTAGAAAGTAATAATTTAACCTAATTACATTATTAAATTGATCTATTATCCAGTAGCTAAGACTAGTAGTTGTGTAGTGGCATCACTTCATACAAATTTAGTTTTAAAATTGTCCATGAACTTTTGGAGCCCATTGTAGGTACATTAGATTGTTTACTATAATTTACTATACGAACCCCTAAATATTATATATTAAAATGCCCTACAATGTACACGGCAAGTTTAAAAGTCCACAAATACTTGTTCCGGTCTAAATCATTGAATATGTTCCTTTACAAAAAAAAACAATGACACGGTAAAATATATTTTGTCGCATTTATGACTAAAAGCCTACCGGAAGTCGGTAGGGTTGCTTTCATAGAGCATCCGGCACGCAAGCGGAAGTACCCATCTACACATGAGTAAGAGAGGGGAAATGACGATGGTTTGTCGCAGCTAGTCTCGAATAAAAAAGTGTTAGACGACGCTAGTGTTGTTTTTACTTTTTTTAGTTGAACTCATTATTCTCTGAACCTTTTCCCGTTGTTGTTGTAAGTTGAGGTCGGTTTTCCAGCCCAATTGTGATTCGGCTGATCTTCGATATTTTACGTGAAGCGACTGCCATCTGACCTCCACAACCAATGGTCCAATGACCAATGGCAATATCGAAGTTTCCTCAGATTTGATCACAAACTATTTCTCAGAATATTTATCATCAAACAAAGACTAAAGACAAAAGGATGTGTAATGTAGAAAGGGTTTGCTTGTCATTCTTATAGGTATTTACGCAAAACTGCACGAATTCGGAATTCCTTTTCGGTGGTATGGGTAATGGACTGCTGAGACGAAGTCTCGGGTTCGATCCCAGGTTTTACCATGGCACACACCTATGACTTTTCGAAGTTATGTGTGTATTTATCGCAGGTTTATAAATTAATGGCAATAGGCTCCCCACCTATTACATTGGGACCTTAACATAAACTGGCGAAATGTGGGTGCTAGCACCTCTGTCTACCCCTTCGGGGATATAGGCGTGACTTTATGTTATGTTCTGATATTTATGACGACATCGGTTCCTCTTCGAATTCGTAATTCGTCGTAAGAAATTTCGACGAGTTTTATCCGGTTAGGCACGGTAATACTATACATTGTATTATAGTACCTAATACCGTGGTTTCGGTATCATGTGTTGTTTGGAGTATGAGATAATATTTCGATAGAACGACTATGACAGTTTAAATACCTATTACATAGAGCCTATTTTTCATCTGGGAGCTGTTCACTCAACTTGCTACTTGTTTGTGAATAGACCAAAAAAAAGAAAAGCCCGCTAATTCTTGCCGGAGTCTTCTCAGACCGGGGCCGCGGTTCGAATCAGCGGTGGGCCAATTGCTAAACTAGTCTCTAATATTTTTATTTTAACTTTATGACTTTGACTGAGCTATTGACTAAGATAATCATAATCCGTGCGAATACGAGTTAGAGGCGATAACATTTGAAATCAGATAACATGTAACATACTTATCTCTAATTTCTTATTCTTATGATTCGACACTCAGTGTTCATTTTGAAGCAGATTATTATAAAATAAGATGTATATTTTGTTCTTTGCTATGCTGATGTAGCTGAACAGGCAAGTGTGTGAATCCTCAAGATGGAAGACACTACAGGAAAGAATAAAATAGAAGACGCAGAGAAAAATGTCAAACAGAAAGTAACGTTGGATACCATCCTCGAAACCGAAATTGGAGGGTTTGGAAGATTTCAGTGGAGGTCAATTATACTTGCTGGTATACTAGCGATGTTTCTATCGCCGGCTAACTTCGAATACGTATTCACAACTGCTCGTATCAGTACCAGGTGTGTTATGTTTTTATTGACACGATTTTGTTAACTGTGTGTGTATGTTTCTTTGTCAGTTTGTATTCTATCAATGAATTGTCTTTGCCAGTGTTCATTATTTAGTCATGCCTTTCTATAGCGTCTTCTTTACAATTTTTCGTTGTTTTATCGATATTAACTTACTGGGGTTTGTCTTAAAATATGGAAGTTATAACAATGTATGAGTTGTAAGAAATACAATATTTTGATTTTTATATTTTGATTGTCAGTTTAGTTTTGAATTCCAGTTTAGTTTTCTTTGTTTCCATACTTTAATCACGTTAGACCTAGATACTTCTACATTACTAATCCTCCTGTAACATCACCAATTCGGGGTATACAAAACTTTTGTGTTATTCCGACTATAAATCTATCAATCTATCATTTAACCGATTCTGAAACATACCTCCGACAGACGTTTCTCTGCCAAATGAGCCGCCGACAGAACGTTTCGATTATGAACCTGGGAATAGGTCTCTCCCAAAGTGCGCCATTTCTCGAGATCATCCACTTTTCGCATGCAGTCTATTCCAGCCACCTTTTTAGATGTTCAGTCCATCTGGCTAGGATTTTAGATTACGATACTACTACTCTTTGTTGTTAATTTTAGATGTAAAATTCCGGAGTGTGACAGTTCGGAACCTGAGTGGTCGCCATATTGGTTACCCAATGCTATACCGACTACCGATTCTAAGACATTCGATAACTGTCAACGCTACGGTAATGCGTCTGCTGTACTGCGTCAGGTAGAAAGCGACACATGCCCGAGCTCCCTCTTCGATAGAAATACTCTACAGTCTTGTGACGAATACGTCTATCAAAACACGCATTCGGTTGCATATGATGTGAGTTAATTATATATTTTTAACTAGCTGTTGATCGCGGCTCCGCCCGCGTGGACTTCTGAGCCCGTTCCCGCTGCTCCATTCAGAGCATTTAGGGGTATGAAAAATAGATGTTGGCCGATTCTCAGACCTACTCAATATGCTCACAAAATTTCATCAAAATCGGTCAAGCCGTTTCGGAGGAGTATGGCAACGAAAACTGTGACACGAGAATTTTATATATTAGATAATATGTTTGATAAAGACTTCAAACTGATTTCGAAAAAGGAGAAGATACTTATTTCGATCGTTGTGTTTGTTTTTACCCGACTGCGCGACGCAAAGGAGGGTATTGTGTTTATCAGTCTATGTATGTATGTATGTATGTATGTATGTATGTATGTATGTATGTTTGTTTCTATGTGGCGTTGTAGAGACCAAACGCATAGGCCGATTTTTTTGTGTGTTACACAATTGCAATGCAACAAAATTACAAATGAATTTTTATGTTTACTTTTTGTTGGAAAGGGTGGATTGGGATTCTGGAGAAACCCTAAAAATGTCAGCAGAAATATTGTTTCTGGTGTGGTGAATGGTCGTATGAAAGTCTGTAAACTACACGTATAAAATATTAATACACCTGGGTCTGTTAATAAATCTGTAAATTCAGTTATTTTTAAGTTTTCAGTCCTCTTAATATCATTAATTAACTTTCTTGTTTAAACTTTTTATTTTTTCATCATTTATTTGTTTTTCTTTCAGTTTGAACTAGCCTGTGATGAATGGAAAAGAGGATTGTTAGGTACCATTAGAACTATAGGCACCTTCACGGCATTACCTATTACCGGGTACGTGTCAGATAGATGGGGTCGTCGCACTGCACTTATGATGAATGCCCTCAACACGTGTTGGAATGGTTTGCTCAGATATTTTTCCAATACATATTTATGGTTCATGCTATCTGAGTTTTTTGAAGCAATGTTAGGTGGCGCTTATTACTCTGCAAACAATATCTTACGTAAGTACTGAACGATTCAATTACAATATTCATTTATGAGAACTTTGGAGAAACATTTGGAATGACATATTCTGGCAATCTTATATATAAAAATCTCGTGTCACAATGTTCGTTCCCGTACTCCTCCGAAACGGCTTGACCGATTCTCATGAAATTTTTTGAGCATAATGAGTAGGTCTGAGAATCGGCCAACATCTATTTTTCATACCCCTAAATGCTCGAAATGGAGCAGTGGGGCCGGGATCAGAAGTCCACGTGGGCGGAGCCGTGGGCAACGGCTAGTTTAAAAGTAGTTTTTACTGCTGCTTTAAGTAAGCAAACTGCTCAAAATTTAACTAACCATAATTTTACCTTTGCATGTGTTCACAGTTCTGGAAATATTGGGCCCCAAGTATCGCGTCGCAGGCGGTGCAGTAATACATAGTTCCGCTTCATTTGGACAAATGTTGATGGCATTAATAGCCTGGGGAGTACCAAATTGGAGATATCTAACTCTATCAGTCTACATGCCTCAACTTTTATTGATCTCCTACTTTTGGCTCCTTTCTGAATCTGTGCGTTGGTATATGAGTAAAGGCCGCTTCAATGATTCTGAAGCATTATTAAAAAAAATTGCAAGAATAAACGGTAAACAAATATCTGATAAGTCTTTAGAAGCATTACGGGATACGTTCATGGAAGAAGCGAAAGTGAAAGCATTGGCAGAGCAAAGTAAAGGCCAGGAGCCATGGCTAATTGTACAGGTATTTCAACACAAACAGATATTGATTCGGTGCCTCATTACCCCCGTATGGTGGATCACATATACATTCGTTTACCATGGACTCTCCATCAATTCCGTGAATATGTCAGGTAATAGATACCTGAACTATTTAGCTACAGCGGCAGTTGATATACCTGGTTTTTGGACGGCTTATTTTCTGAATTCGAAGATGGGAAGGAAACCAGTACTGATTGGCGCGTTTTGGATGTGTGCTGCGTGTCAAATGGCGTACATATTTCTATCTTCGGGTAAGTTTTGAGCTCTCGGTAAGCTTATAAAAAATAGTAGTATTAACTAGCTAATATCGTTTTTAAAATGAGATGCTTTATTACATCTCATCATTTCAGCCATAGGACATCCACTGCTGAACATAGGCCTCCCCCATCGACCTCCAATCCGATCGGTTGGAGGCGGTCTTTTTACATCTACATTTATTTTTAAAAGTGATAATATAACAAAATCATTACATCATCCTCATTATCATTGCGTCAATTCCGGTCGCATTCAAAGCCCTCACCTCGTGAGTCCAGGGTTAACTTTCCGATTTTAGTTCTTCGCTTCGCACAACTTGGGCATCCCTGGTAGTAGACCACTTGCACGCATATGATCCTCCACGACGCCAGCACTTCTTGGGTCTACCCCTCCTACCGGACATTTATTACCTACATACCATCGTGGGTAATCGCATTATGTGACACCTACATTTTCGTTTCTCCGAAATGCTATAAACGCGCGTTTCTGCTACAGCGACTGTAACTATTGTAAAACTTAATTGTTTACAGCTTGTGATCTTTTGTTCTTGCTTCTTTGCCAATTGTTAAGATTTTGTGTTTATACCGCATATATGCATATTATTATTTTGCTAATACATTTTGTGTTTCTTTCCTTTTATGTATTTCTTTTTGCTATTGTTTAGTAGTAGTATTATTATGCAACTAATTATTATGAAACTTGGATAAACACAATTTTTAATATACTTCATTTTATTTATTTTACACAACATGCTCTGTTATTTTATAGTGAAATCTCTCTTGCGGAAATTATTCCTTTCAAATGGATCTGAGTACATTATTATTTATTCGCATAAAAGTTATTTAATATTAGTAATATCATTTATTGACATGAACAACAATGCCACACAGTGGTACATAGAACTGACAATGGCCACACAAAATATTATAGAATTGCAGAGACAAGAGAATGTATTTTGGGTGTCAGTGTGTGTTCGCGCGCGCGTGTGCGTGCGTGTGTTTGTGTGTGTGTTTGTGTGTGTAAGTGTGTGTGTGAACAATATCACTACACAATAGGCACTAAGATAAACCACCGCCCAAAACGTTTTCGACATCATCATTATGTGTTTTCAACCATTCGTTTACAGTGATGTTTATTTGTTTCAGATTTACAATTAGTGTCGTTGATAGTGTATCTGATATCAAAGTTCTCGATCGCTATGGTGAAATTCACTATTTTCACTTATACCACTGAGCTGTACCCCACCAAGCACCGCCACAGGCTATTCGCTTATTCGTGCATGATAGGCAGAATTGGATCTATTGTGGCTCCTCTCACACCAGCGTTTGTAAGTACATACATACATACATACATGCTCATGCTCGTAATCCCCGAAGGGGTAGGCAGAGGTGTATTAAACACCCACTTTTCGCCACTATGATTTTCGGTCCCACATGATAGGGAACGAGCCTATTGCCGCTGATCGGGCACATTATAAAAAAACAATGGGTATGCCCGCAAATAAATTCGTAACCGAAAATGTTGCAGCTAAATAAATTTAGAAAAAAAAATTGTCCCGATTCCTTGCTATGAGGTGTAAATCGTAAGGAAATTAATTACGTGCTCAGCCGCACAATCACTACCAATTAACGCTACAAATACGCAAATAACAGCTCAATTACTACAGCCATTGAACTGGAAAATGTACATAGCATTAATGTTAATTCGCATACTTGTAGTCTATTTTGGTTGAAGTAAAATCATGGAACTCGCGACATCGTCACCGAATGCTTGGGCAAGGTTTACGTAGTTCCCGTTCAGCTTGGACTTCAGAATTTTAAGAAAGAAAGAAAGAATTTAATGGTTCATAAACATGGTAGAATACAGATCTTAAAATTATGTAACAGCACAACATGTTTAACCGCGATCCGCAATTTTGGTTCTAACATAACATACCAACCAATTTTAATTGACACAAATTGTGATATGCCTAAATATATTCGTTTATCAAATGAAGAGGGTTAAAAATTTACTATGCTTTTTCCAAATATTTCAGGGTGCTCAGTGGTTCAAAGAATTACCGTTCGTGTTGTTTGCTGGCTTCGCCCTGGTGTCTGGTGCACTGGTATTCTTCACTCCAGAGACCCACAATGTTAAGCTACCTGATACTTTCGAAGAGGCCTCCCAAATTGGTCGCAAATATGAAACGAAAAAATAATTAATACAACGCATATTTTAAGTTTACAATTTGAATTTAATTTTTTTTTTTTTTTTTTAATTTTAATTTTTTTAACTTTAAATGCGAAATGCAAATAAAATTATCAACATTAATCAATTAACCCGCCTCTCATCGTACCAGGGGCAATTCCCAAGCCCGCAAAGTCAGCCCCGCATGTATTATTTAATGATTCTATTTTTATTTTTCAAAGGAAGGACATCAATCAATTTGGGTCCAATTTCATGGGTAACCACTACCCAAGATCAAGCTGGGAGGTCGGACGGCAGTCGCACCAATATAGTCATGAAAATTAGGGCTGCTCGCGCTCTTTTCTTATCTACAGGCAAAGTTAACATACTAAATGGCTAAAATTTCATGAAATTGAATTAAAATGGTACAAAAACAAAACAAGTTACCATATGGTTATTATGACTACAACTGCATACGTGGCAATGCGGGCAAAGTGGTCCTTTGTTGCTGCAAAGTCCTAACTTACCCATCCCATAGTTTTGGAAAACTATTGCTTGTACAGTCAAGAGCAAAAGGAACTGGTCAAAATAGACACACATAATAATTTGAGGTTAATTTTATTCCAATTAGATGGGAGAAAAGCATATGGCTCACCTGATGTAAAGTGGAAACCGTAGCCTGTGAATGTGTGCAACCCAGCCAACCTTCCAATACCCTTCTTGAAGAACCTGATATAGATAGATAGATAGTTGCAATTTATTTGTACATACCAATTTAAAGTTGACTTAAATTGACCCCACAATTGTTAATAGATATTATTTGGTAATTTCACGCATGCCTCATTTTTTGCTAATTTCGGTGGTATTTTTCAATCATAGGTTTACCGATGAAAAAATTTAATGGTGTTCTTTTAGAACACATTAGTATTCTAGATATTTAGAAGGAAACAAATAACTGCATTTGTTATAAAAATAGAACAACCACCGAAATTGTCAACCCACCGAAATTGCAAGATCACACCGAAATTATAAATTGTGATATATTTATCTAAACAATATGTACTAACGGCTTGGATGCATGATGCAGATGCTACATCATGCTGCCAAAGGCAATTTTGCTTTTGTCGTCCGTCCATCTCGCAGGAGGCCGTCCCACGCTTCGACCTTTCGGCTCCAATGGCCATCTGTTCTTCTTGCTACGTGCCCCGCCCACTGCCACTTCAGCTTACTAACCCTGTAGGCTATGTCGACCACTTTCGTTCGTCTGCGGATCTCCTCATTTCTGATTCGATCCAGCAGAGAGATTCCGAGCCTAGCCTAGATTATAGCCCTTTCCATAGCTCGCTGTGCGACCTTGAGCTTTCTTATAAGGCCCATAGTGAGGGTTCACGTCTCGGCGCCATAGGTCATCACGGGCAACACGCACTGATTAAAGACTTTTGTCTTTAAGCACTGAGGTATTTTGGACGAGAAGACGCTGTGTAACTTCCCGAACGCTGCCCAGCCGAGTTGGATTCGACGATTGACCTCCGCCTCGAAGTTTGATCCGTCTAATCGGACCATCTGTCCAAGGTAGACGTACTTGTCTACATCTTCGAGGGTCGAGCCTTCAACTGACACTGGGGAGGGCCTTAGAATATGAGCATTCGCCATAACCTGGGTCTTGTCCATATTCATCTTGAGGCCCACCTGTTGAGAGACTCGGTTGAGGTCGTCGAGCATTGTGTTAAGATCCTCCAGCGATCCTGCCCTGAGCACGATATCGTCGGCAAAACGAAGGTGAGTGATGTATTCGCCATTAACATTAATGCCAAGACCTTTCCATTCCAGTAGCTTAAAGGCATCCTCCATTGCATTGGTGAAGAGCTTCGGGGATATTACGTCTCCTTATCTCACTCCCCTCTGCAACAGTATCGCCGCTGTGCTCTTATCTTGTACTCGGACTGACATAGTGGCGTTTTTATACAAACACTTCAGCACTTCGATGTACCGGTAGTCTTTATGACACCGCTGGAGAGATTGTAGCACTGCCCATGTCTCGATCGAATCAAAGGCTTTCTCGTAGTCCACAAACGCTAGACATAGTGGCCTATACTATGTCTAGCCATAGTGGCTAGACATAGTAGTTATACTCCTGAGTCTTCTGTATGACTTGCCGCAGCGTATGAATGTGGTCTACGGTACTATAACCTTTTCGGAAACCGGCTTGTTCGGGCGGCTGGAAGTCATCAAACCTGCGTTCGAGACGATTCGTGATAACCCTCGAAAACAGCTTATAAACATGGCTCAGAAGCGAGATGGGTCTGTAGTTCTTAAGAGAGGCTTTGTCACCTTTCTTGAAGAACAAGACTTCTACGCTTCTGTTCCATGCTTCCGGCGTAGTACCTTCGAATAAGACGGAGTTGAAGAGCTTCTGAAGGACTTTAAGTATCGGTGTTCCACCCGCTTTCAGAAGTTCCGAAGTGATTCCGTCTTCTCCTGGTGCCTTGTTATTTTTAAGCTGCTTGAGGGCCACCCTAATCTCGTACAGGCTGATGTCCGGGATATCCTCGGTGTAGTGTCGGGTTAGCTTGGCTCTTGGATCTTTAACCGTATCAGTAGCAGGCTTAGTGACTGAGGTATAAAGCTGTCCATAAAACCCCTCGATCCCCCTCAAAACATCTCCCTTAGTCGACACGACACTGCCGTCCTTCCTCTTCAGTTTTGTCAACTGGCTCTGCCCAATAGACAAGTCTCTTGCGAACACTTTGGAGCCTTTATTTCGCTCAATCGTTTCTTTAATACATTGAGTATTAAAGGCACGGATGTCGTGTCGCAAAGACTGCTGGATACGTCTATTGAGCTGCCGATGTGCGTCAGCGTCATTGGTAGACTGCAGCCTCATAGAGCGTCGTTCGGCCATGAGTTTGAGGGTGTGATCGGTGAGCTTCTGTGGTCTATCTCTTCGACGGGGCCTGAAGAATTTGGAACCCACTGAATGGACAGCTTCAACCAACCTGTTATTTATCTCGTCCACTGTACTGCATTCTTCTAGGCAAGAGAAGCGATTCGAAAGTTCGAGTTGAAAGCTCTCGGGGTACTGTATATGGGAAGCTCTAGGTCGGAGCGTAGACCTCATCAGACGGGATCTCTCCAGTTTAACATTAATATTCAATGTGCCTCTAACCATTAGGTGATCACTTCCGGTTTTCACCCCATGGATCACTGAGACATCATTGAATATCCGTCTATGCGTCGTCATGATGAAGTCAATCTCATTTTTGGTACGACCACCGGGGCCCATCCAGGTCCATTTCCTGTGGGGCGGTTTTTGAAGAAAGAGTTCATCATAAAGAGTCGCTCTTTCTCAAGAAAGTCGGCCAGCCTCCAACCCCTTCGGTTACGCCTCCCATACCCATATTGCCCCACTCTCAGTAGTAATAGTAAATACGTTAATTATAACAAAAAAATGAGTAATTTTATTATTTATTACCTTGTGAATAAATATCTTACCAAAGATATGGAAACTCATAGCCATTTTAGTATTGATGCAATATAGGTGGCAATAAATCTACCACCGAAACCACCGATATTGCACCACCGAAGTTAGAAACATCAAGAAAAAATGAAATTAAACAAAACTCAGTGATGCATTCGTCACGTGAAATGTATGATTGCTGAGGGTACCTAACAACACACAACATACTCGCAAATCGTAATGTTAAAACCAAATATTCATTCATACAGTAACCCACCGTGATTGTAAAATTTCGTACTCCCTCTTAGAAATAAGAAGGTTTTTACGTATTAGCGGGAAAACTGGGCAGAATCGGACATGCCATTACTGCGTAAACGCAAGAGCATGACTGGAACTCCGCGTGCGTAAGAAGATAGATCGTTTAAATTGACGTGTATACGTTGTATAAGGGTTTAAAAAAAACACACCGAAATTGCACTTTAGGCGCGGACGTTCCTTATCGACATTGTCACGATGTCTGCGTTATAATAGAAGCATGAAATATGATGATAATGAAAGCAGTAAATATGGTTGCTTTATATATTAATTAACATAATAATCTTAATTTAAGTACTAAATTTGCAATCATAGCGGACTTAAAGAGGTAAATGCGCTTAAAGGTGCATCGCGGACACGCCACCGTTATTGGAATCTAGCATATTTTAATTTTTTTTAAATTTTATGTTTAAGAGAAATGTATTTTCAGTAGTGACTTCATATAAGCTAGTGTTCGTATTACATGAAAAAAAATAGAGTGGTCATAGATAAACGTTTTACATAGTGATTTCATGCGAAGAAACTCTAAGAATGCGGTCGGTGAAATTACCCTAATTATGTACAAAAAGCAGACTTATCGCTTAACGCGATCTCTTGTAGTTGATCGGATAAAACACAGTAGCAATCATTCAATTTAGAACAGGGAGCATAGTTTTGCTCGTTATAAACTACCAGATATGGCACACTTCCCGCAAACTGGAGTAGAAAAAGTAAGACAACTTTTTTAAATGTGTAATTTCAAATATCACCAATAAATTGATTACTTTAAGCAGCTATAAAAAGGCAATGAATAAATTTCGTTATCGGATTAGCGAGCCTTACAACTCCATGTATTTGACTGCCTACCTAAAGTTGTAATATAAAATATTTAATTATAATTCACAAACTTTTGAGCCTAACTGTACATTGCACGAAAACTTGAGCAGAACTCAGAATTCAACGTAAACTTAGTCAACGTTCCACAAGGCTTTCACTTTGTTCAATTGTCATCGCGAAGCGTCACGAAATGAATTAATTCAGTTATGTATAGCTATGGTTAAAATTAATAACCAACTTTTTCTAATATACATACATAATTATGTACTCAAAACCCAAGGTCATCGAAGAAGTCGACTGCTTATCGTGGTGGGGCAAACCTCTACGTCCTAAGTGGTAAGTGATAACTTAAGTGGTCTATTTCTGTCCGTTAACAGAAACGTCCTGTCACAAAGTGGACCTCAGACACTAAGGAGAAGACTTTAATAATAATATAATAAATAATAGCTTAACGTCTATTTTACATTTTATCATTATAATAATCAGGTTTACACTACGGGGTTAGATGTAGATCAATTTGATTAAGCCAGGACCAGCCTGATCTTTGGGACTTTGAGATATATATATATCTTTATATTATCTCACCTCTGGCAATCAAAGACTTATAATATTAATCGATTTACAATATAATATAATTTAATGTATGATGAAAAGTGAACCGCGGTAGCCTAGTGGTTTGGGTAATGGACTGCTGAGACGAGGTCTCGGGTTCGTATTTAACCATGGCACATTCCAATGACTTCTCGATGCTTTTTGAAGTTATGTGTGTATTTATCGCAGGTTATAAGTGGCTGGTTAATGGCAATAGGCTCGCCACCTATTACATTGGGCCCTAAACATAAACTGGCGAAATGTGAGTGCTAGCACCTCTGCCTACCCTTCGGGGATATAGGCGTGAGTTTATGTTATGTTATGTTATGAAAAGTGAAATGTAAAACTGTTTGTTTTTTCATAATAAAGAAGAATAAATAAAACAAAGATCAAATAACTACCAAGTCTATTCGCGAAATCAAACACAAGATTGCAAACAAAAAAACTTCACAAAGAAACCCTATATTGAAACACAAGTAGGGCCTCCAAGGCCGAGGCTCTTCAGACCCTTGCAAACTTCTGAATGACCATTCCGATTCAGAATTAGTATGGACTGTCATCCAACCCTCTCGATGTCGAGACTCACATGTAAAGTCGTATACGACATTCAAAGGCCTCTCGAAGAGGAATGTGGTGAAGTGCCCTTACTATTTGCAGGGTTGGGTTTAGTATTATGTCTATGTATTTTTACGATTTTCTAAATAAGTGTTACTATTTGTTTTATTTAGTACTAGATGTTGTCCGCGACTCCACTCACATGGATTACTGCACCCCTCGTAGTTTCTTCTTAGTTCCCTTTGTCATTCAGAGAGCTGCCACACAAGGAGAATCGCGCACGTGTTTCCTTCTTCCTACAGTCCCCGGGTCCTTAAAGCGGGGCGTGAAAAAGCATCTGATGAGGCCGTCAAGTTGAGCGCCACCATTGTAGTACTGTACATGTTTGGAATGGTGACCCTCTTTTATGAGACTTTGCCGTCGGCAACCTCACGCGAGGTGAAGTCAAATTGAAGTGCCATAAACAAAAAAAATAGTAATAATAATAATTCAAAACTGTGAATAAAAGTTAATTTATATACAGAATATTAATAACTATATACAAAATATTAAATATAAAATGCTTTAATACTTCCAATGAAAACAATAAGTAAATGGGCAATGTTTATGAATATGGCGTTAAAAACGTAACAATGAATTATTATTAACTATTCGTGTTTGTTGAAATTGCGCGTCGGAAACACACATAATAATTTACAAATTGGAAGCGTTTGTAGTCAAGGGCACACATTAATCCTATAACACTAAAATATTATATTAATGAATACAGCTTTCAACCAAAATTGAAATGATATTAGATTGTCACATTATGAAATCGCCGTTTTGTTCGAAGATATTAGAGGAAGCCCAATTTTCTGTACCAACATTTTTGCATTTTTTTAGGAATGAAAAATCCATATTTTATGATTTTTTTGTGTATGAATGAGACAACATTAAACAAACAGTAACGTTTATAACATTTTTGAAAAGTGACAGCTGTAAAAAAGTAATGAGAAATTTATCATCAAATGGATAACATTAGGTAGTAAGTACTGTTTTTGAAGATCGAATTTAATTTATCAAGCGACCAATAAAAACAAAATTCATACCGAGTTGTAAAATCTTAAAATCGACTTTCAAACAAAATATAAATAATGGAAATAGCTATTAAATTACAGCAATAACGAACTCATGAATCTGTAAAAAAATTCTACAATTTCAAATGTAAAGACCTATTATTATAAGTCTTTGATTGATAGATAAAAAAGGCAAAATTATCTCTCTAAAAGTCTTCACTTTAGTGTCCATGCACTAGACTCTGCTCTTTGCAAAGATGATTCACTGAACTGGTTGGAACACAGTTGCAATAACGGATAAAGTTTTGAGAGAACTCCTTCCCCAATGGAAAGTGGTCACCGTGACCTATGGCGTGACGCAAAGGAGGATAATGTGTTTATCAGTCTATATATGTATGTATGTATTTATGTTTGTTTCTATGTGGCGTTCTAGAAACCAAACGCATAGGCCAATTTTGATAATTCTTACGTCAATCGATTCGTCTTAACCTTGCGAGTGTCACTAAAGACATGACAATAATCAACACTTACCACAGCGACAAAATCTATTTAGTTTTTATTTAAGTTAATTTTTTCAAATAATTTTGAAAGTTAGTTATTACGCAGTCGGCTTTTTGTTTTTCTTTAATTTGCAATACCAGAGACATCACACTACTAGTGCTCTAGACCTTCTAGAAACCTTCTAAAATAAAGAGTTCTGTCAGCTAAACTCAGAATCCGAAGTGTGACAATTAAATGATAAACTAGCAAATAGTATCGCCGTATTTTGGACTTTGGTGTGACCACCCTCGAATTAGTACTGAGGTCCTTCTAGCCTTACGTAATTTGACGGACGATGTATTACGTAGTATCCTGAACAAACTTTCAGAATTGAATTAGGGTAGTAATTTTGTCAAACAAATAAATTATGTTAGCCATGTCTCTTGTAGATACAATACCTTGTAGATCTATCAATCTTTTTTTATATCACTTAGGTGGCAGTCAAGCACATGACCCTTCTGATGGAAAGTGGTCACCGTGGCCTATGAACGTTTGCAACACTACAGGCATCACACTCGTGCTGCCGACCGTATAGAAATCTTCTAATGCCCTTCTTGAAGAACACCATATTGTAGTCGCTTGGAAATGCACGTGTTTGCAATGGTGACCCACTTTCATGAGACTTTGTCAGGCGAGGTGAAGTCAAATTGACGTGTCATAAATAAAAATATAAAAAAACCATGGAACTTTTAGTCTAAGAAATTTTGTCTTGTTTGAAATTTTATTTATTACAGTCAATTAACGTGTTTATTTACAGTCAATTAACGTGTTGTTAGAGTTAATAAGATTATTAGTGGTATTGTATTTTATAGATTTTAGGATTTGTGTTTAATACTGAATTAATTGAATTTATTAACTTAGTGAATTTATGACATAATGATATGGAAATTAATTGTAATTGTAGTTGTAAATTGTATTTGACCATAGATTGTACTTATTTAATTTTGACAATTAATTTTGACATTTAATTATTTGACACTTTAGACATTTAACTAGCATTCAATTTAGCTATAATTTATATTTTGACCCTCCTGAAAAGTGGTCATTTGTGAGATGCGCTGTATTAGAATTAAGGCAACGATTGGACATGTAATAATTTGACATTTTAGATATTTAACTCACACTCGCATTCTATTTAACTATAAAATTTACGTAAATATTGGTACGATTATAATATAATTTTGTAAGCCATCATTGTGTTGGGGTTGTCCTGTAAGGTGGTGGTGTAATTTTGAATAAATAAAATAAAATAAATAAAAAAATAAAAATTTTAGGTTGCAGTTAAGCTGGACTAATTGTCAGCCATTGTCAAACTACTGAGGTTAAAAAAATTGCCATTAAAACTTGAGCAGTGTCTGTAGTACGAAAACTTATCGAATTCGTACTGTAAAGGTATTGAGAGACCATGGCATTGTGGTCTGGCGGGATGCACACACACACACAGGTGCACAGTAGGCAGACTGCCAATCGTAATCGTAATCTTCATACGTTTAAATTACGAATTCGAAGTTTTTATGTTTTAAGGGCACTGAAAGAATATTCGTATATCAGATCATAACTACAATTATCTACCAGCTAATAGTAACGAAATAAACCATAACTTAATATTTCATCTGAACTGACTGACGGGCGGTGGATCTGAAATATAATAAACCATGTGTGATGTGACGTCACGGAACAAGTCTAATATAAGTCATACGTCATAATGTCTTTATCTTTGAACGTGACATAACATCTAGAAAATATGGTATCACTGGAAATGCTGCAAAAATCGGTGCAAAATAGTGTCTAAAATAAAAAAACAGGAATAAGGAATTCATTTAGAGTACTTAGTATTACTTATAAAAAAAAACACAAACCAAAGTCAAAGTCAAAGTCAAAGTATTTATTTGCATCCATGTGTTGTACAGATATTACATAAATATAATTATGGGTTTCAACATGAAGCCCTGTTTGGGCATAGCAAATTACATAAAATAGATTAATTGTAATGTATTAATGTATTAATTGAATTAATTAATTTAAGAAGAGAAAGCAAACCATTTCGATAGTAAAAAAATACAAAATATTTTTGTATCAGTTGACTATTTTTTACCAGCATATATAAAGCAGAATATCATGATTATAAAGTTCTCTAAATATAAAGACTTTCACAAGGATTCTCTAATAATGAAGACAAAGGGCGGGTAGTAATAAATATTCGCGCTAGACGAAAACGTTGACGTGACTTCCCATCCGATACCTCGAGGTAATATCAGACACCTTACTTATAGTTTCACAATAAAGTCCCGTCTTGTTATATAAAGCTATCATAGTTGCTCACACACAAGTGCTCACTACAACAACTCTATAAAACAAACCACAACAAAACATGACTTATAAACACATACTACGCTACCTTAATTTCATCAGACAGCTGCAAACAATGCACACTCTTCAAACAAACATTTGACTTTCAAATTCAAGTCTGGGAGAGCCAAAAAAATCCCGGCTTTCACGTTTGTATGTTACACGAGGCGTGCGTGAATGTGTGTGTGTGTGTGCGAAGGAAAAAATAAAGAAAAACGCAAACGTCCTGCAAGCCGAGATAACGTCAATTAGTAAGATGAATGGCTGTTTCGTAAAGTGTGGTCTGACAATACACAATTGTGGTGGAGAAGTTCAACTATTTCACTTATGAGGCAGACAAGCACACTCCCCACCTGATGGGAAATGACTATCGTGGCCTAACGGATATTAGCAATACGAGGCGACTCACACTCCGCGGAGGTGCCACGGATGTCTGAGGTCGCAGAAGGACCTCCGTCCTCCATAAGCGCGGCCCTGGGAGTGACGAGTGGAGTCGCCTGTCACCCTAGGAGAAGAAGGCCGCGATAAGTGCGCCTACCCATATGCGGGGGCTATATGGGGACACCATAGTTCCCACATTAAGGGAAGGGAGTCTCCTCAAAATGTCACCTAGGGCATTCAGAGACCCATAGACGACGTCTAAAACGTCCTAAACGACGAACATTTTAGACGGTTCGAGTCCGACATAATCACCTCTACCGACTTTGGTTGAGACTGTATCCAAGGATTTTGCGCATGGGAAAAAGGGGATTCACACTCGTGTTACCGGCCATTCTCACTATTTGTAGGATGGGACGCGCAGCAAAAAAATTGCAGGTGAGGTTTCCTGAGGTTACTCGGGCCTCAAACATCGTGGCGGGTCTTCATTCTGCCATTACAGTTTCAAAACTGATATTTTAAATAATATTTCGCTTCAACCTGAACGTCTGTTTTACCTGTAGATTGGCAGAAATATAATAATGTATGAGATGATTATACGTTCGCGTAGTACAGAACTGGCCAGTTGAATTAGTGTATCTTCATCTCACTCCATTCAGACGCATTTTGGATGAACAGTTTTAGCCTTTTTTGTAAGTTCCTATTTGCTTATCCTAAATTCTATAAACGCGAAAGTTTGTAAGTATGGATGAATGGATGGATGGATGTTGGTTATCTTAAATAAAATAACTACTTTAATTACCACTCATTTGATTTTTTTTATTAATGGCACGTCAATTTGACTTCACCTCGCCTGATGTTAAGCTAAAGGCTCTAGTCTCATGAAAGAGGGTCACCATTGCAAACACGTTCAGTGCAACAATGATGGCACTCAGCTTGCTCATCAGATGCTTTTTCACGCCCCGCTTAAAGGACCCGGGACTGTAGGAAGAAGGAAACACGTGCGCCGGCAAGGAACACCGAACCGCTTGGTTCTTGATGGAATATTCTGTACTGTATGCGAGTGACATCTAAGCCCTACACGTGTTGTGTTGTGTAGGAAAGTACTGAAACTATATAATAAGATAGCTAAATAGATGGGGATAGAGGGTAGATGAATATAATATAGATCTTAGAATAAAGTCAGTCTGTCCACAGTCAAGAGGTTATACAACAGAGCTCATATATCCAAGGGAGCGGAGCAGTAATCTCAATAATTCCCATTTTTATAGACGCTAAAATAGGTAACAAATGTTTTGCTCACAGGCGGAGCCGCGGTTAACCTAGCTGTTGTGTTGTACTATATCTGAACATTATGTTATTTAAAAAATGTATGATGAATATATTAAGAGCTCGTATAACCGTTCTCTATCTCAGGACGTATTTCTACATATTGATATCTTGTTAGAGTAGTTAAAACCGAAGTTATAGTGTTAATCGCAGAATTTATTTGGTCTCTGTTCTACTAATATTATCTACTATTGTGAAAGTTTGCGAACATATATGGATCAAACGGTGGTGGTACAGAGGAATAACATATCAGGAATAGTTTCCCATGGGAGAAACGGATTCAGATTTCTACATGGACGGAACCGCAGGCAATACTTAAAAGACACAAATGGTTTTAACTACTCTATAAAAATACCAAACTATAACTGCGTACTATAATACGGTGACTACTCGTGAATACTGGTGACCATTTCACCCGTTAATAGAATTATTTTTCCCTCTAATATTTGCTGTATACGCTTCTTTAATATCTCTTAAGGGTCCAATACCCAAACGGATAGCTTAGTAATACGGTCAACCCTTTTACTAAGCCTACCCTTTCATCCATCTGTCACCGACTATTAAATTTTATGAATGAAATTAAATAAGTGAAAGCATTGTGAAAAAATGTTCTAGAATGTGGATAGATAATACTTAGATAATTTTTTTTCGTAAATACATACAAACACCCAAATATCCATATTGATGCACACAAATACTTGCACCGAGTGGGAATCAAACCCGCGCTTCTTGTAGCAGTCGCATTTATTACCGCCACGCCACAACGTCCAAGCCATGTTAAATTTGAATCAAAATTCATACAAAATATATGAACATGTGCTTGCAAACTTCAAATACATTACATATTTACTTTAAACGTAAATACATTTAATATCAGAATAATCAAGTCCCATGAAAATAATATCAAAATAGTAAGAAGGCATATCAAGTGTTATATGGTGGTAATCAGGTGGGCCATGTGCTATACGGCCACCTAGATAACAAAAAAAGAAAACTTCTTTGATTTATCTAAAGAACATTTTTTATTGTTCAGAAGTTCACGTTTTAAGTTTATTTAAATATATTTATTTTTTTTATCGCCGATCCATCTGTCTGCTGCTCACAAAAACCGTAAATATCCATTAAAGATCTAATTCCAAAAACAAACAATTAAACGGAAACAAGGATGTTTTGGAAACAAACATCGTTATCGATATAATTAGTGATGGGCGTATTTTTTACGGTTTATCGGTTTTCACACCTGCTGTGGAATTTATTTGTTTTTTCAAATGTGTCGTTTTGTTCCTAATTTATTACTGAGTCATCATCATTTATGTTTTAACCCCGGTCGCATCCGATGTCTTCTCGTCGGAGTCCAGATCCGCTGTCTCTCGGGACTCGAACCCGCGCCTTCTGCATAGCAGGCGTGTTCACTACCACCACGCCATGGAGGTCCATATAGTTTTGTTGACAATATGCCTTAACCTGTATAATTTATTTTATAGAAATTGAAATGATATAAATTACCAATAAAATTACTTTATTTTTTTACTTTCAATCTTATTCCACTACCTTAACAGGGTTATTTTAAGGGTTTAAAAAATTACACACTTAAAAATTAAAATAACTTACATATAACACACAGAAAAACTGATTTAATCAAATTTAAATAGGAAATAGTGAATGCTTCGACGGGATTTGAACCTACGATATCTTCCATACAGGGCTACGAATAATGTATGTTATTAGAATACATTATCCTTAGTTACAGGGGGATAACTTCCACTATTGCCCCAAAGATAGTTGTTGTATAGGAGAATTTCGAATGATTCAGACAAGTCTTCGTGGCTTAGCGGTCAAAGCGGTTTTTTCTATCAAATTGTCCTATCTAAATTTGATTAGAACAGTCAGCATGCTAATTGATTTGCTTAAAAATTTTCAGTAAACTAATCTATATAATATAAAATGAATCGCAAAATATGTTGGTAAGCGCATAACTCAAAGACGGCTGGACCAATTCGAGTAATTATTTTATTAATTTGTTCCTTGAACTATACGGAAGATTTTTATGGAGCAGCGGGAACGGGATCAGAAGTCCAAGCAGCGGGAACGGGATCAGAAGTTCACACGGGCGAAGCCGCTGACAACAGCTAGATATATGTTAAACTAAAGTACCTAAAATACAAAGAAAAAGAAAAGAAAAAGAAAAAAAGATACATGCTGATAATCATTACTTTCTGTCTTCGCCGTTTAATCAACGTTTTTAGCATAAAATTCTCTTTTATTGATTTATCTTTGTGTCTGAGAATTGTCTTTGTTAAATTAATTCCATTGTTTCGTAATTATGTTCCTCACAAATCGTACTATATGTAATTACCTTTGTGCGAAATTAAACGTCTTGGAATAAAAGAACAAGATGTTCAAACAATTGGATCGCAGATTTTTAGAATTCGGCCCATCTAATGGAAAGTGTTTACCGTGGCCTATGGATGTTTGCAACACCAAGGGCGTCACATTCGTGCTGCCGACCATATATAGAAGAGGTGGCAAGGGGAAGGAGGGAGAGGAGAAGGTTAAGAGAGTCTCTACGCTATCAGTGCAGAAGACAAAGAAGGGTTTCCCGGTCTTTCCACTGACAACACAAAACCTCTCCAGTGAGCTCTGGCTACTTTACTCACTGCGAGAAACACAACACAAGGTATTAGCCGCGGTATTCTGTAGGGCGGAGGTACTTCCTCGGTCGGGCTGCTCAATTAGGACGGGAGATACCGTCATGTTCTACCCCTGTCATTAGCAGATAGAGTATGAAAGCTGTCAAATTGTCTTATAATGTTATACTATTAATCTATAAGATCTATTTTATTATACACTAGATGACCCCCCGTAGCATATTATTATTTTTCAAATAATTTCCACACATCGTTTTCATAAATTTGCCAGATTTGTTAAGGTTAATGATCACTGCTCCTCCCCCTTAAATAGTTTAATGATAGCTTATAATCTTCCTCGATAAACGGGTTGTGATAAACAACAAAAATATATTCATTCATTCGAAGCAGTAAGTCATGAGGTTAGCGCAATCAGTCAAAATGTGGCGAAATGAGGATGTTTAATACACCTCTGCCTACCCCTTCGGGGATTACGGGCGTGAGTATTTGTATGAATGTATGTATCACTACATAGTATAAAACAAAGTCGCTTTCTCTGTCCCTATATCCCTATGTATTCTTAAATCTTTTGAACTTCGCAACGGATTTTGATGCGGTTTTTTAATAGATAGAATGGTTAAAGAGGAAGGTTTATATGTATATAACATCATGCTACGACCAACAGGTGCGGTGCAGGAATGATAAATGTTGCAAAAACGGGGTGACACAGACGAAGTTTAAGCGGGGCGTGAAAAAGCATTTGATGAGGCCGTCAAGCTGAGCGCCACCATTGTAGCACTGAACGAGTTTGCAATGGTGACCCTCTTTCATGAGACTTTGCCTTCAGCTTAACATCAGGCGAGGCGAAGTTAAATTGACGTGCCATAGATAAAAAAAAAGAAGTTGCGCGGGTCAGCTAGTATAATACATATAAAAAATCTAGGTACCTTACTAGTTTGTTCTTCCTCTCTAAGCTAAAATGACATTGTTTTGTTGCAAGAATAACCTCATCAAAGTCACGTTAGCACGCCTTCAAGTCCCAGCAGCATCTGTTCCATGAATTCGTCCCAAAAAGCTGAACTAAAAGTTTTTACTGAAGCTTTTTTGTGCTTTTCATCCATATTTTATCGGTAGAACCAACAACGGTGTACTTTCAACCGGGTTACTAAATTTTATGACGGATTTTTTTTTGTATTAGTGATTTCAAATTCTGTGGAGTTTGCTGAACTCTGAGCTTAACTAAGTCTACAGAACAATATATAGTATAGCCATGAACATAATGTAGTTATAGCCAAAAGTTACAAGCTAGTAAGTATTAAGCGTATATAAGCGGCGGTAGCTTAGTGGTTAAGGAGTCAGCCTTACGATCGAGAGGTCCCGAGTTCGAATCCTGGCCGACGTTAACTCACTCCTAACACAAATCTTTGAGCTTAGCTGGAGGGGTTAAAGGGAATATTAGTAACTTCGGTTGCTAATATTGTTTAAAAAAAAAGTATAGGAATTGTTCACTAACTTGGTAGTTTTACATCAATATAATCGTTAATGTACCGCGGTATCCTAGTGGTATGGGTAATGAACTGCTAAGACGAGGTCTCGGGATTGATCCCAGGTTTTACCACGGCACACACCAATGACTTTTCGATGCTTTTCCAAGTTATGTGTGTATTTATCGCAGGTTTTAAAATGACCATCATGATACATCATTTATTTAACTCTGGCAGATGTTGATAGACCCAGTTTAAATTTTACAACAAAACTGAAAAGAAAGTCTTCATCGGAAAAAATCGCTCACAAAACTTGTATGCCGAACAATATCAAATAAAAAATATTTACAAAGTTATTTTCTGAACTTTTTATCTTTAATGCATCGCTAAACCTGCCTTTCCACTCTAAATGCTAAATAATGTGTCCAATATGCGATAAATATCCAGTAATTCTCAATCTTTTGATGAAAACAAAAACGTTTTTCTTTTACTGATGAGCATTGAATTAACTTTTATATTTTTGGTCTGGCAATTTCATTAAGAAAAGTCCGTTAAATGAATTGGAAGAAAATTACGGGCCATTTTTATTTATGTTTTATTATTAATTTGTTGAATTTTATTACTATTTTTGTTAGCAATTATTCTAACGGTTATTAAAGTTTCAATTAATCATAGTTGGCGAAATGTAGGTGTTTAATACACCTCTGTCTACCCCTTCAGGCATTACAGGCATGATCATATGTATGTATGTTAAAGTTTGAAGCTAGTCCTTGTGACCTCACACTCCGAGCTGAGCGCCTCGGATCTTCGGATTCCAACAACCTCATCTGCAAGTTCTTATACCTACTGATTGAAGGTCTAGGGACCAGTACAGACTTGTTGCTTGGAGAACGAGGGTCTTTGAGTCTCGTCTTGAAGAGAAAGCCCCGGGTCTGCCGGGGTGCGAGGGATATGTTGGCTATTACCACACCCTCCAGCAACTAAAACCCCAAAGACGGTGTGCGTTTTAGTCGATTTGAGTCCGACATAACCAGCCGGCTCCAGTGGGGGGTATCAATGGAGATTTTTCGCACACTTAAAAAAATAGGGTCTTTGAGTCAATTTTTTGTACACCCAGTTTATTAATACAGCTTGACCGCTTGTATGTTAGTTTGTTTGTTGAGATTCAATGTTGGAATTCAATTTTTCGTAACTACAACGGTGGTATTAATTTGAATCTATGCTAAGTTTATGCTAGTTTCTTCTGTTAATAAATAGTTTGTATGTATATGACACATATAGGCCCGAGGTTTTGTATGTATATGACACATATAGGCCCGAGGTATACAACCAACATTGAATCATACCAGTAGCTACTCCATTTAGTTAAAATCTTCCTAAATAAACTTTGAAATATAACAAAATTTAATCGAGAAATGCCTTCGTTTCAGTGTATTTATGAAAAGAGTAACTTGCTTCGAACATTTCAATAACAATTCTAATAAAATTACAGTATACTTCGTACCGCCGCCGCAAAGTTTTGTGGGAAAATTTAAAACAACATGTCGTCTCATTTTGTTTCAACTTCAGTCAACTATTATATTAATATTAGGTATTACAGATTAGACTTTGGCGTATTGAATAAATGGGATCAATTAATACTACGGTAATTGTTGTATACTACCGTGACTCGCTGAAAGAACTGTTTAGAGAAATTAAAATTTTAACAGTTGCCTCACAATATATTTACGACATTATTTTTGACAAATGTAGGTACATAATTATTGTAAAACTTTGACATTCATAAGTGCTCTTTATGTGCCTAAACTGAATAAACGAAATTGATTCTTTGATTCTTTGACTAGGGTTTGTGTTGGATTCTATCATCACAGTGCTCGACTCGCCGCTGACAGGGCATTCATCCCCACACATTATCATCAAAAACGGTGCGCAAAATTATTCGTAACTGTACAATCTATTACACAGTGCTTACCTCAATAGGACACCATCTCAAACTCAGCAGCGAATATGTACACATTTGAGCACGTGCAGCACTAGTTGTCGGATGCCACTTGTCATTCTAGCAGAAACAGACCACGGTGACGGCGCATAGGGAGCCTCCTCATCCCTGGGGGCTAGATGGGGGTCATCTCTAAAAAGATGGCTCTGGGTCTGCCGGGGAACGAAAGTTGTGTTGACTGTCTCAACTCCGGCAATTAGTCGAGTCGAGTCCGACATAATCTCCCCAACTACTTTAGCTTTGGAGGCCGGGTTATGTGTAAAAAAGGATGTCTAGGGGGAGGCAGTTATTAATTTTAGCATTGTTCTACTAGCTATTTGCATTAACAAAAACAATTGCCATATCTATTGACCTATGTCAAAACATTGTATCTAAAGTAGGAACAACGAACTGCCATGAACAGACAAAACAATACAAAGAAAATATATTACAATGTACGAATCGTACGTATTTTCTTATTCGATTTAAATTGTATCTTATTCTGTAAAAAAAAGAAGCTAAAATCGTATAAAACCATTTGCATAATTACTTGTACACTGGAACTTGTAAATTACAGGGGAACTTTATAAGATGACAGTGACAGGTTTATTTTTAACCGAGTGCAACAAAGAGGAGTTTGTATCTTCCTCTGTTTCTATTTTTTAAGTGAATTATCTTTAGCCACGTTTTGCATATATAGTATAATGTAACGATACCCCTGCCAACGGCAACGCCTCGTTTCACAAGTTTCGACAATTTTATGAGATGATGACGATTTACTATTAATTCATCGATTATGACAAAATAAAGTTCTTCTTGGAGAATCTAAGTATGCGAGTGGCATGCATTATATTTACACAAAAGAAATTATATATTGAGTGAGGGATAGGGACCTACCACTCACCCACGGTTTAACAATTCCAACGATAACAATAGCAAATTATTACTAATTGTTATAGAAAGAAATGTCAATCAGTCTATCGCAGTCCACTGGTGGGCTTAATCCTCTCTTAATGTTGGGATGCTTTGACCTACTGATTCCACGCTAATCAAATACTAAAGGGCTTTTTTTCGATTTTTTTTTCTCTAGTATCGTCGATATCGTCTTAGTATTTTTAATCTGTCGTCTCTTATAAGATAGGGGATGTCCCTTCAGATAAGATAGGCGATGGAATCTTCTTTGTCCATCACCATACAACTTTTACCTACCTCCTTACCTACCAGTGTTTTGAAAGTACTAAATACTATGATTGATGTTGTGGTTAATCTTGGGTTAAGCTCTTCAACATTAATATGCGAGTTTCAACTAAAATTATATTCAGTTTCGATTTACGAGTATTTTACGAGTGAAGACACGGTAATAACATGGTCGTTAAATTAATTATGGGTTTTACGACGCGCTGACAAACTAGAGCATGAATTATGAGATATATATATTCATAATTTTTCATTATACTACCACTATAAGATACTTATTAAACCTTTGAAGATTTAAGAATGTTTAGACTTATACGAAACTCTTATTCTTTTAAGACGAAAAGAGGCCCTTATTCTATTCGTTTCAGTGTTTAGAATGATTTATTTACTTTATATTATATATTATTTAATTTTATTTGATTGTAGTCTTTGGAAAAAGGGATCGTCATTAAACTTACAATATTGGCCCTTAACTTGACGGTCTCATGAGATTCTTTTCAAGGCCCGCTTGCTAAAGCAAACATAAGTTGGTAAATAGTTCTAAAACATTTTGGTGCGGTCAAGAAAAGAATCACTGAACTGCTTGCTTGTTAAAGAAATTGTTTTGAAAGTAGATTAGTCCTCCACACACGCATTCAAAAGGTTTAACCCCTTTTTTAAAGGGTTATTAGGTATAACTTAAAAGGATCTATTCTTCTTCTTCTTCTTCCTAAAATGGCTTCTTCTGCAAGCAAATTCGCCGCAATTACGCCAATGTCAATGTAAATGTAATACAAAATTATTAATGGCGAGACAATGGCCAATGTCAAAGTTTTCAAGAAAATCTTCCAGAGCCACGTTAGCTACGCCAGTAAACTCATTTTCGTGTGTCCGCCCCTTACGAGATCAGGTAGTCGATCAGGACGTGTGGTTGGATTTTAGGGGGCAAAAGGATCTATAGGTAATCGTGTGTACAAAAACGCATAAAATGACACAATGAATATAACACTAGTGTCATTTTATGACACACACAAAGCGAATGGACGTCATTATGACTACTGTTTACTACGAGTATTACGCAGGTCATAATACTCGTTTACGATCACATCATTACAAAATCGAGTGATATTTTTATATACCACTTAAATGGCAGAAAAGCGTGGAAGTAGGATATGATTTCTTCCTACAGTCCCAGGTCCTTTAAGCGGGGCGTGAAAAAGCATCTGATGAGGCCGTCAAGCTGAGTGCCACCATTGTAGCCTTCAGCTTAACATCAGGCGAGGTGAAGTCAAATGCCATAAATAAAAAAATGGTATCTCCCATTCCAATTGAGCAGTCCGGCTGGGGAAGTACCCAATAGAATACCGCGGCAAAAAACGCGAGAGACCCATGGACCTGGTGCGAGCCATCCGGCACAGCTCCCCAACTCTTAAATATTGTCCTTTGTCCTTTTAAACAGTAAAGATATAGTAACAACTAAAAATATATTTAGTACTTATATATCAGTGTAGGTATAGTAGAATATATATTTGTATATTGTAGTAAATAATTAAAAAATAGTAACTAAAATCCGCAAATAAACAAAAATCATGGCTGTCATAGCGAGCTTTGTGTTCGCTTCTCAATAACCTATGTAAATTAGAGGCATTTTTGTATAAAATACCTGTTTGGTTAAACCGAAGTATAAATGGCGGAGACGAGATCGGCAGTGTTCGCATATGTTTTTCATTACCCTTTCCCAAAAGACCAATGTAATGTAAGTTAGGCACATTGTAATGAATACTCGTACCTTATTCGTTTTTGGAAGTGGCTTTTACGCCCATTGTGCAACTGCCATAGAAAATTTTGTGTTAAGAAAAACGTTTGACCTCATATTACTTAATCACACGACGGTACAAATTCCTGCTACTTCTTCTTAAGATGGCTTCTGCAGTAGAATCGCTGCAATTCCTTACCAGCTCACGTGTTTCTTTCTTCCTACAGTCCCCGGTCCTTTATACAGGACATCTGATGAGGCCTTCAAGCTGAGTGCCACCATTGTAAGACTATACGTGTTTGTAATGGTGACCCTTCAGCACGAATAAGTCGTTTACACCTGGAAACTACTAGGTATTTAAGGCATCCCACATTAAGGAACCACATTTGTTTGACCAAAAAAAAAATAGGTCAACAAATCATCAATGACATTAAAATGTCATTATAAAACCGTGTTGATGCGGGTTATGTACTTAAAAGTGACACTATAAAATTGATTTAGTTATCGTCATAAAACGAACATAAAATTGTTGATTTCTTAATTAGTTTTGGGAAAAATATTTTATAGTTTCAAAAATAATATTTACTTTATCATAAATTATTCAAAGTAGGTTGTCTGGGGTATTCGCCGTCAGCTGGCTAAGATATAGTTATCGTCACTTATCTTGAATTCATGACTCGAGAAACACCTGGCGAGCACCGATTGTTTTAATATTTTTTTTTTATCTATGGCACGTCAATTTGACTTCACCTCGCCTGATGTTAAGCTGAAGGCAAAGTCTCATGAAAGAGGGTCACCATTGCAAACACGTTCAGTGCTACAATGGTGGCGCTCAGCTTGACGGCCTCATCAGATGCTTTTTCACGCCCCGCTTAAAGGACCCGGGACTGTAGCAAGAAGTAAACACGTGCGTCGGCAAGGAAATTCAGGACTTAATAATAATATAATGTAATGTTGGTCGACTTGAGCTCGTAACATAACCTTCTCAACTGGTTCTGGAGGGGGGGGGGGGTATCCGTGGGAATGTTTCGCACTAAAAAAAGAAACCCTACAACCTTTTTTTTTCTTTTTTTTTTTTGATAATTTTGTCTATATCTACACCTTATAATTTTTTCATATGCATTATTGTTAAACCTTGATATGGGAAAATGGCTCCATTGGGACACAGCAAGGAAGGAATTAAAACACTAAGAAACAATAATATCATATTCAAGCAGTCCCGCGTCGGTACGTCTTATCTACTGCATGCGTCTGCAGTTGTCGTATGCGGTCGGCTACGGAATCCTATCTTTTTTTTTATACCACTTAAGTGGCAGACAAGCACACGGCCCACCTGATGGGAAGCGGTCACCGTGGTGCCTACGTGCTGCCTACCCTGTAAAAACCTTCTAATGCCCTTCTTGAAGAACCCCATATTGTAGTCGCTTGGGAAAACCACGGCAGGGAGTTCATGCCACAACTTGAGCGTGCGCGGAATGAAACTCCTTTCATACCGCACAGTGCGCACCGTTTCCGGTCGTAGTGTGTGAGGATGAACTCCCTCTCTATGGCGAGCGGTGCGATGATAAAAAGTAGGTGTGGGCTTCTTTATGGTAAGACTAAAATACATTCATATATTGTAGATTCAGAGGTATAAATTCATGCACGCATACTCACATGTGCTTCATATTTAATCATGCAATCTTTGCACAATCGATACCCTCATGCCCTTTTCTTATCACTTGCAAGTTACAAGGTGAATCCGAAAGTGAGATACAATCAGAAATATAAATTCAGGCAAACTTCTCATCCATTAAATAAATCAGTGAACAGAAATGTTGCGAGAGTACAATATAAAAATGATGATTCAATCAAATGAAAAGATGGACACCATTAACTTCTGCACCCAAATAAATTCAAAGTATTTAATGATCTGTCTGAATATCATAAATTATATTATGAGTTTTATATCTTTCACAATCTGAATACGAAGAAATATTATAGAAAATACATCGATTGTATGTAGGACGCGACTGTATCTACCGTCGCAATTGAGTAGTCCGACTGGGGAAGTACAGTGGACTCCAAAAGTATCCTGGACACCTTAAGATCTATAAATCCTTTGACAGCCTAAGTTTAATTCAACCAAAAGTAACATAGGTGGGTTATTAAAAAAAAATAGATTGATGTCTCATTCCTTTATAAGAAAATAAGTAAACTCATGCAATTAGTATCTTAAACACAATTACAAACTAATTAAGTAAATTAATTAAGTAGATCTATGATCCAGTAGCCTCTAAGGCTAGTAATTGTGTAGTCCCATCACTGCACAAATTTTTTGTTTAAAATTTTATCGCAGCTTTATGAGTGCCCGGTTAATGGCAATAGGCTCGCCAGCCACATTGGAACCTAAAACATAAACTGGCGAAATTTGGGTGCTAGCACCTCTGCCCACCCCTTCGTGGATATAGGCGTGAATTTATGTAAATGTAGATATAGTAATTTCGGTTGCTAATATTCTTTTAAAAAAGAAGAAAAAATGGAACAGTTATTTTTAAACGTAGTCAATAAATTGCCATTTATAAACCAAAGTAAGTATGTAAATAACACAAAAATTGAGTTATAAAGTTGCCAGTTGCAAATACGAATAAAAAACAGGACTTTTAGTAATAACCTTGAATTTATGGGTGCACATCGTGTCCAGTGGACAAGTTTACATACCGGTATGGATGGGTTGATGTACGATGGTGTCAGCGAACGGGTGTATAAAATAAATCTGAATATCTGCAAATATATTTTTATCATCGCGAAAGTTTAAGCGGAGAGCTTTTATTCACTAGACCGCTGTTTTAAAATTTGGTATTGGATGTTTTTAGTTAGGACAATATCCGCTGGGAAGTAAAACTTGAACTTTCAATGATTAATGATATTTTAGAATTCGCAATATAAACAAGTTTACTTTTTGTAATAAAATTGTGTTTTAACGAATAAAATAAAGTACTAACCGCGGTAGCCTAGTGGTATGGGTAATAGACTGCTGAAACGAGGTCTCGGGTTCGATTTCAGGTTTTACCATGGCACACACTAATGACTTTTCGATGCTTTTCGAAGTTATGTGTGTATTTATCGCAGGTTTATAAGTGCCCGGTTAATGGCAATAGGCTCGCCACCTATTACATTGGGATCTAAACATAAACTGGCGAAATGTGGATGCTAGCACCTCTGCCTACCCCTTCGGGGATATAGACGTGAGTTTATGTTATGTTATGATGAATAAAATAGAATATGTATTTATATGTGAAACATATGTACACAGAAATCTTATAAAGTACACAGTAAGAACACTATGTTTTGCCACTTAAGCATATACATAATTTTAGTAGCTACATAGCTTTGTTATCCTACTCCTAATTTAGTTTCTGTTGGCTTTCCCGGAAGTGACTATCACCTGACCTCGTTTAGCCGAAAAGAAAACCCTACATCAGTAGCTTAGCTGTTAATCAGAAAATCTTATTTCAACCCCGTCCATTTATCGCTAACCAATCTTTTTAAAATGTAATGAAATGACTAAAGTTTACATTGTGATTTAAATCAATTATTTCAGATCAATTTGGTCATTTAATAGCTCCAAACTTTATAAGAATCTACAGAATATTGAAATACAAAATTTGTTTCTTACGGATAAACTCAGAAACAAACAGTCACGGTAAATATCCCGTTGACTCTTATAAAATTTGTATAATTGAGATAATTTGAAAACCATGTTAGTATCAAAAAGTTTTGATTACTTTTTTGATATTAATGTACGATTGTGAGCTTTAATGAACTAACTTAGACCTGTCGTTTCACTAGAATTGGATGAAAGCAATTCTCGTTCAATTTAACTTTAAAATTTGTTGAATATAAAGTTAATTTATACGTCTATTTATGTTTAATGTAGGTATCCCTCTTTAACATAACATTCACATTTAACTAGTAGTTTGATGAATAATACAGTTCATTTAACGTACTCTTCAAATGTGTGGTGGTCTACCATAAAGAAATTTTCTGTGTGGTTGTGGTAAATAATTAAATGTAACATTTAACAGCTTGACCGATTCTCAGGAAATTTTGTGAGCATATTGAGTAGGTCTGAGAATCGGCCAACATCTATTTTTCATATCCCTTAGTGATAAGGGTTGTTCACCCTCAAAATCTATAAGGCAAAACAACATTTGCCGGGACAGCTAGTTTAATTATAATATCAAAATTCTATTGAACTACGAAGTACATTGACAGCGAGTGAAAATAATGAGACACGCAATAACAGGTTTATAAAGTGACATCTTTTTCTATCCCAGATAATAAGATAAGGATAGGAACTTAATTCAACCTTGCCTGCAACTAGATTCAGGACGGCTCCACTACAGACTTTCCTGTCGAAAGTGGGGTGACAGGCGGGAGTTGCTCCTGTTAAGTGTAATCTTTGTAGGCACCCAGGATTGGCTCTCACATGATAACTAAACATAACATCACTAAGCCTCGGTTGCACTAAGCGTCGTTACTTTAACATTAACAGCACAGTTAAAGTACCGGTCAGGTTTATATCAGGTTGCACTATTTGACAATTGTTAAAATAATGTCATAAGTAGATGCTAACTGTAACCGGCCACGCTCAAACGTCAACATCCATTAAAAAGATAACTTTAACCGAGCTACTAAATACTCTTGTGCGACACATTTAGCTAAACCATTGCGTCAATGTTACTGTTACTGTTAAATTTGACGGCAACCTTAACTTTAACAGGTAGTTGGTGCAATTAAGCCTAAGTAGATAGTATAAAACAAAGTCATTTCCCGCTGTCTGGACTGTCCGCAGTGGGTGGACACTTAAAGTATACTTAAATCTTTAAAACTACGCTATGAATTTTTAATGCAGCTTTTTAATAGATAGAGTGATACAAAAGTGTGCTTTATATATGTATATAATTTCATGTTATGACAAAAAGCAGGAATGAAAAACGTTGCAAAAACAGGTGACACCTTTACAAGTACCATAGCGTTGCACGGTTAGTCTTACATAATCCCATCCATACCACATCGCTAATAAGAAAATGATCACTTGTCGAATTAACTTTATCGACTCACACACCGCATCTCATACATTACAAGTCGACAAAAAAAATTGGACCTACCCACCACTCAAACAATTTGCATGAACTCCTACAAAAAGCTGCATACGTTTAAATGGGCGAGCAGTGTAGTACAGATTGTTGTATTTGCATTTTAAATTGGAACTAATGTAATGGAATACATTAAAAAGCGACTACTAAGTACTGAGTAGATAATGGTGTAGATTAATTGGAACATATTTACGGCTTGTTATCTACACGGGTAAGCAAAGACAAAAGACAATTATTTGTATGCTTACGCACTATACAAATTTCCAATAGTCATTCAGCTTTCTTACAATTCCACTTATGGCATAACATAACATAACATAAACTCACGCCTATATACCCGAAGGGGTAGTCAGAGGTGCTAGGACTCACATTTCGCCAATTTATGTTTAGGTCCCAATGTAATAGGTGGCGAGCCTATTGCCATTAACCGGGCACTTATAAACCTGCGCTAAATATACAAATAACTTCGAAAAGCATCAAAAAGTCATTGGTGCGTGCCATGGTAAAACCTGGAATCGAACCCGAGACCTCGTCTCAGCAGTTCATTATCCATACCACTAGGCTCTTCTGCTTACCCCTTCGGGGTTATAGGTGTGAGTTTATGTTATGTTATGTTAGAGCTGATGGCAATTTTTACTGATATAAGATATGTCAAGCCCAAAATTTTCGTCGCCTATCACCTTATTTATACCCTTCTGTATGCAGGAATTAGGGTACAGTGGACAGGATAGAATGTAGGCCATTGTTTACATAGGTATTCTAATAGGAGAATCCAATGGAGACTATCTCAGTCAATCTGTTAAATTAACAAACCTATTTCTCTACCACCTGTATTGATTCAAAACAAACAAACCAACAACTTTCCGAACTAAAATGTAGGTATAATATTGTATTTAAATTAATTAAAATTCAGCCAACGTCCCCCAATTTTAATATAAAGATCGCATCTAAAGATATGACCGTCTTATTATCTCTCGTAGGCTCATCAGATCATTACAGAATGTTGCGGTGCACGCTGGAAATCAGACATTTTGAAATGTACAATTTTAATTGCAATTTTCTATGAATGTTGTGCTAAAAAAGGTAAATACTGCACAGAGCAGAAAAATGATCGCCTAAAACGAGGTTAATTCGCTTGACTCACCGCAAACATGCCACGCTAGCGTAGAGACGCAATTTTTCAAGCTCTATCTGTCCGCTCTATCCGAAACTGTAGAGACAGGGATACAACGCTGCATGAAACAAAAGGCTACGCAAATTGTGCAAACATGTTAATAAGTTCAAAAGAGCATGTACTCTGTGATATCGTATTTACATGAAATTTTATATATCTTAAATCATCAAAGTCGATTTTGTAATGTTAAACAGTGCTTAAAAATAACTAGACCGATTATTGCCTAAATAAAGAATATTTAAGTACGTAAAAATGACGTCTGAGATAAATGTTTTGTTTAAAAACAATTACAACAAATATAAGAAAGATGATGTGGTTTACGACAACCATTCTCCATATGTATTCATGCCAGTAACTCATTTATTAGTAATAGCTGTAGTCTATGAACTACAGTCATATATTTATTCTCCCTTCGGGTATTTTTTCATCAAAAATGATTTCAAGTTCCAAGTGGCGAAGCGAGCTTATCTTCTTTAAGCGGACACAGTACATTATTGACAATTATTATCACTATATTTGTCACGTACCTACATGCTAGTGAAGCGCCCTATTTGCTGCAGAGACTCTAAACTTAACTTTAATCAAATAAGTCGTTAATAAATGCAAATGAATCAGACAAAATACTGTATTATACTCATTTTGCCCTAGGAAGACAACGAATGGATCTTCTCGGGGAGGGTTATCCCCCTCAAACACAAAGTATCCAATAGGTTCGAAATGTCCACCATAGTTCTACAGCACGTACCGCCCAAAACACTTATTCTTTCTCATGTCATTTACGTTTACCAGCAAATAACATAAAAGAGGTTTAAAAAAGAAAACCTTTTTATTTGCAGCTGCGTGTACTGCATAAATTTACATGTTAAATATGGAAAAATAAATCAAAATACATAGTGCATAACTTACTTAACGTGAAATAATAGTTAGCAGTGCACAATACTTTATTGCAACGTTTTGAACTAAGTTGAATGCTTACAATGTAATTAGCCAACCCATTATTCACTAACTTCATTATGATAAAAGTTAACTTTGTAAAAAGTAACGTAACGTTTTTATTCTTAGTTGTTGTCGTATTACTAAATAACTGGTATAACTAACTGTATTTATCAGTCCCCATGCCACCGTACTTATATTTTCTCCTGGAGTTTGGGGGTCGGACGGCGGATAAGATAAACAGCTTGATAAATTAAATAAAGACAAAATGTCGATAAAATGACGAAATTATCCGAGCCTAGTACTATGGCCTAGCACCAAATCATCATTTAAATCAAAATTTATTTATTCTATATAAACAATTAAACTTATTTATTCTATATAAACAATTAAACAGAACTTACAAGACGTCGAAATTAAAAATATATTATAGGTTATATTGGCAAATGGAGCACCGGTTTGAAAAAACGTGGTTTGAGAAAACTACGGCAAAAAACTCAGCGGGATTTTCTTTGGTAGATTCTTTTTACAAATATTCACTTTTGTATCGGAAATAATAATTTACTACGCTGGTTTCAAAGCTATAATTGGGTATTTGAAAAAAAAAAATATTGATTTTTTTATGTATTTTAAAACTTTATTATTAATAATATTGATATATAATGCAAAAAACTTCAAAAAAAAATTTTTTCAATTAATTATAAACAATTAAAAATTGATGAAATTTAAATAAAAGTCATTTGACTATAAACGCGCCATGATTGGTCACCATAGTTGTGACGTCATAATGTTATAGCTATTTAATAACAGTACAGCGTTTACGGCTATTACACATGTCTAGACAATAATATTAAAAATTATTGCTAAAATACGAGTTGTTAGTTGGTTTCGATTAGTTATGTGTGATAAAGGATTTATTAAGGCAAAGTCTGATAAATATTCCTGATGTTGATATACCTATTTATGATCACCGATTTTTTTAAAAATGACATTCGGTTTAATTCTGCTGAAGTTCGAGGTGCCAAGGCAGGGCACGCTGTAGTAGCGGCGGTAAGACCCATCATGGGGGACTGGCTAGAGAGGTCACATGGTAGCCTCTCGTACCGCCTGACTCAGGTGATCACCGGGCACGGGTGCTTCGGGGATTACCTGTGTCGGATCCAGAAGAAGCCAACGTCCGAGTGCCATCACTGTGATGCGAGCGAGGACTCGGGGCTGCACACGTTGACCGAGTGCCCGGCGTGGGAGACGCCAAGGCGGGATCTAGTGACAGCCCTAGGGGTGGGAGTTATCTCGCTCGCCACCTTGCTCAAGGTGATGGTACGATGCGCGAGTGCTTGGGCAGCCGCCGCCTCCTTCTGCGAGCAAGTAATGCTCGAAAAGGAGGTGGCGGAGCGAGTCCGAAGAAGACTCCGGGCCCGCACTGCCCGCGATGAGCGGAGGCGACTCGGACGTCGGAGGTCGCAGAATGACCTCCGTCCCCCATGAGCGCGGACCTGGGGGTGACGGGTGGAGCCGCCGGTCACCCTAGCAGAAGCAGGCCACGGCGATGGCGCAAAATGCCACCCCATACCCAGGGGCTAAATGGGGACACCATGGTCCCCACATTGGGGGAACCAGGGGGAAATCTCAACTGAGATGTCCCCGGGTCTGCCGGGGTGCGAGAGATATGTGTTGTATAAACTCACCTCCGGCAATCAAGGACCCATGGACGGCGTGCGTTTTGGTCGGTTCGAGTCCGACATAATCACCTCCATCGGCTTTGGTGGAGGTGGTATCCGTGGGGATTTTGCGCACGATAAAAAAAAGGTGCCAAGGCATCTAGGTAAGTTTGTTAAAAAATAATATAATAAATGAAAATATTTAATTATTTATTCTCCATTACATTAAATATAATTATTTATTTCATAAATTGCAGAGCATCGCGTGAGAGTTACGGCGACAAAGCTATAGGTTATGTTCAACTAAGTCGTAAAAATAATATTTGTATTGTGAAAGGACGGGTATGTCCAGAACACCGAGTTCGGAGTAAAGCTTATTCAGTTACTTTAACTATTAATGAAAAGTCAAAAAAAAATCGATTTTGTTTGGGGATTATCACGGTGCACTGCTTGAAACCATTTATTTCGACGTTTGTCATCTTGGGGAACATTTAAAAACATTTTATCAGGAGTTGCCTTTGTAGTATTCGTACATAATGGTACAAAACAAGAACGATAACTTTTGAGGTTCGACATTTTTAATATAAATTTAAATATTTAATAATGACAACAAAATTAAATAGATCAAAACACTATTTATTATTTTTCTATCAACTGCAATGAGTGAAAACTAACATTATGACGTCACACGCGCTCGGGTTTGTTCGGGAGTTGTCGGCGTGTCTTCGGTACTGGATTCAAAATTTTATTTTTATTTTGAAATAACTTTTGAATTATTGCGAAAAAAAAAATAAAGAAATAGTTTTGTTATAAAACTAATATATAATCTTTCCATTTATCACAAAAAAAATTTTTTTTCAAAAACCCAATTACACATGCCATGTTTTACAATATTAAAAGTACTTTCAGTTTAATTTCAGCAGTGAAATCGTTTGAAATTTATTTTTATATTACTTTTTACTTTCAAAAAATATTTTTAATTATACTTTGTAAAATGTAGCTTGGGTTCTATGACAGCTGTCAGTGAAATCCCGCACATGAAGTCTTGAATTTTCTAGTAATTAATGTAGTAGCTATCAATGTCATACTTTATGGGCATACTAAGCTAATTAGTGATGGGCGATGAATCATCGTGACCACATACTATAAACTATCCATATTTTGAATAAAGCTTAATTTAAAATTGAAATTAATATAAGAAAAAAATAATTAGAATTTAATCTTATTGCTTAGGTATTTTAATATCATAATAATATTTATATTTCAATATACTTGATCTTAAATAATATTGAGTAAATAAAATCCTACATTCAATCCATCAACGCCCTGAACCTGTTTTTGGATTTTGTAAGAAGACACGCCGCGTTTGGCTCTTGGGCCATGATATAGGCATAAGATACACGCGCCAACATCTTGTTTGATATGAACTTCCACTGATCCACTCCACTCATTCTCATCAGTACGAGTGCCGACGCCTCGTATGCTACGTATATTCCGTTCTCATTACAATTAAATACATACATACAGTTAAATCAAACATAATTATATGTAAAATGCATCAATAATAGCTGGTAGTATCGATATTTTCATCGAATTTCGGACATCCCTATGAACCTCATTTTGACATCTGTCATAGGACCCAAGCTATATTTTACAAAGTATAATTACCCAAATAGGTATGACCTAAGTTCTTTTTATAAAACGCATAATTCGAATTTAGTAACGGAATAATTTCAGTCCATGTTCGCCACTAAAAATATTTACAATTCCATAGGACTGAATTAAATGCCTCTCTGCATTAACGCTATAGGCCTTTCTCAAAGTCAGAAAGTTTTGATATAGTTTCTATACTGGCCAAACGCGCTGATATAGAGGCTACGTATTTTTCACAACACAACACCCTTCGTATTAAACGAGATGCAACTATTGAAGGAATATAAAAATCGATACCTTGTATCTCACTTACTTGAATCTAGGATTTTTAAGAAACGTTCTATTCTCCATTTTAACGGTAACCAAAATCTCCTACGCGCCCCGGGCAGTACTGTTAATGAATATTTGCTACTATATAAGTTTATTACTGGAGAGCGCTGTTAGTACCTTGGTACATTGCCTTGATAAGAAAGCATAATATAACGAAGCTAACCTATCCATTGCTTGAAAACCTTCTTAAGATAAAATATATTCAGTTTAAAAAGATTTGGTTTGTATTTAAGTAGTTACATCTCTGGGATCCAAACCAACCTCAGCCGCTAGTGTAGGTGCCAGTTTCTATTCTTTTGTGTGGCTTTATTCTTGGGATTCGCAATCGATCTAAAAAAAATTGATAATTTAAAAAAAATAAGTGAACCCGGGAATATGTATAAACCTTGAATGCTGGGAAATGGCTATAATAATGGTGATGATCTGTATAATACATTAATATCAGAGACAAAATGCTGCGCGCACTAGTTGATGGTTGATTGAAAACTATTACGATAGCAATTTTTATTACCGTAATGTAACTACACTGACGGACTCATAAACTGCATCAAAGTTCAGGTTTACTCTAAAAGGATTTTTTATAATAAGTATGCAAACTTTTTAGATTAAATTATATAAATATGGAAAGACTGGCTCTTAATCTTAAAAAAAAATTAAATTTAAAAATAGAACTGCAGTAAAACAAATGAATATAGCCGGGAAAAGAAAATTTACTTGTAGTATCAGATTTGCGTGTTAATTATAGCAAAGTTTTAAATTGATTCTCATTGATTTTTTTTGTTTTGTCAATTGAATTATTGTTACCAGCATAATTGTTGGGTTAGTTTTTTAACACATCGAGAGTTTTTGAACCATAATATGGATACTTCGTCCGAACAAGCGGCACAAATTGTAGCATTGGTGCGGGAGGGCTTGGATCAACGAACGATTGGTAGAAATTTAAATTTAAACCAGTCTACGGTTTCTAGAATATACAGAAGGTTTGTAGAGACAGGTTCTTACAGGAGGAGACGTGGTACAGGCAGAACTCGAGCAACCACAGGTCGTGATGACCGATTTATTGTTATAACTTCCCTGCGAAATCGTTTCCTCACGTCAGTTAACATCAAAACCGAGCTTAATGAAGTGCGTGGAGTAAACGTGTGTGCACGAACAATAAGAAGAAGGTTAAAGGAAGCGGATATCACCCCTTTTAGACCAGCAAATGGTCCAAAGTTGTCTACAGCTCACAGACAAGCTCGCTTAAGATTTGCGCGTCATCACCTGAATTGGACAGAAGAGCAGTGGGCCTCTGTATTGTTCATGGACGAGTGTAGGACATGTTTATATGGTGCAGATGGTCGCAGAAGAGTCTATCGTCGACGTGGGGAGCGATATGCTCAAAGTTGCATTGAGGAGCGTGTTCCTTTTGGAGGCGGTTCATGTATGGTCTGGGGTGGCATATCGATGAACGGGCGAACAGAACTTGTGTTCATAGACATGGTCCGTCAAAACGGTAATAGAGGGGGTTTGACAGCACATCGCTACATAACAGAGATATTAGAAGATCACGTGGTGCCTTACATGGGATTCATAGGCGAAAATTTTACTTTAATGCAGGATAATGCCCGGCCGCATGCAGCTGCACAAGTTCAACATTATTGCGAAGAGGTTGGGATACGTACAATGAATTGGCCAGCACGCAGCCCGGATCTTAATCCCATCGAGCATGTTTGGGACAATTTAAAAAGAGCTGTATATATGCGAGAAACCCTTCGCCCACGACAGTGGCAGCACTAAGAACAGCACTTTCAGAAGAATGGGACAATATTCCGCAAGATCTTTTAAAAACCCTTATAAAATCTATGCGGAACCGATTAGAATCCGTAATAAGGGCACGTGGGGGTAATACACCTTATTAAAACACAAATAAACCCTTGCATAAAGTTTGTGTCTATTGTTAAAACCAATTTTTTTATTAAACCAATTTTTCTTAAATTTCTGTTTTTTCTTCAAAAAAAGTCTTAAGGTCCTTTCCAGTACATAAACTTAAACTTAAAGATATGACCCTACGCTGTTTTAAAGTTCACGAACCAATCTAGAGATTTCAATTTAAATCTGTATAGAAAGTATGCATACTTGGTTAAAATATTTATTTCAAAGTCGTCTATTACTTTGATGCAGTTTATGAGTCCGTCAGTTTAGTACGTAGGCCAGTAGTCAGTGCGTACAATATACAATGGAACCAATAAATAACAGATTGGTTTATTGGTTATTTGTAATAAATACTGGCAGACAAGACATTGATCTGAACTTCAATCTTTTTTTATAACACGAACATTATGTCCTTTATTAGAGATATTTTCAATAAAAACAACTTACACAATATGAAACATGAATAGGACGTATAAAAATAAAAAGTACAGCTGTTTATTGACGTTCGAGCGCTACCAAGCCGTCCATTTTGTTTTGGCGGGTCGGCGGCGCGCCATTTTCTTTTTCGACTTTTTTTTAAACATAAAAAGCGGCTCCGGTAATTGACAGATGCGGTCTTCGATTTGTGAACTTCTGCTCATATCTTTCATGTAATTTATGCGGAATTAAATTTAAAGTGGCAACCGGAAAGGCAGCTTGTTATTTATGATGGGATTATAATATTTATACCCCCACTTTCCATAGTTTAAACTTTAAGGTATGAGTGAAATAAAACATTCATTTTATTTCTTTTGTTTTTAGTACCTACCTTGCGGTTCGTCTCCGACAGATACTTCTAGAGAAAAGTATCTTTAGACTAGAATCACTGTTTGTAAGTCAAAATCTTCAGCCATTGGGCTACTGTCGTTCCTTCTCAAACAATCGATTGGCTTATCGCAGTTCACTGCTGGAGATTGACCTCTTCCAATGTTGAGAGGCTTTGGCCTACTGATTCTTCGCTGGCCAGATGGGTTGGTAGGTACTTACAGGGTTTTATTTCCAGTTTTTCTTCCCTAGCAGGGTTATCTTCTGTGTAGTTTTCGCTATAGCCACCTCTTACGATACCCTTCGAATGGGATGGGGTGGTGATAATTCTTTCTCTGTTACTACCCGTTTCTATTCGGGGTTAGAAAACGTTTTTCTACTTTCCAAATCCGTAGTTCTAGATTGAATAAAAGATTCGGCAAACGCGTGGCTATATCTTTTGGATTTCAAAGGTGGGTAAATTTAAATTTAGCAAGAGTTTTATCAAGAAAAGGCGTAATAGTCTTGAAGTCTTATTTAATTTTGCTAGCTTCAAGTTAAAGTCAACTTTCAATCAATTTTAAAGTAAATGCGAAACCCAAATTGAATTGCGCTCTTTGTTCAGAATAAAAGTTACATCTGTAAGTAATCTATTACTACGAGTATATAATACAACTGTCAAAGTGAAAGGTTACGAGTAATTTTAACTGATTTCTCATAAATATATGCCGCAGAGCACAGTATGTACCCAAATTAATGTGCCTCCTGTGATAAGTGATTTAAATTTAGTTGTACCCTTTTTGTGATTTTTACATACTATTTATCAGAAAAAAAATACGGTTTTTTGGGTCTAACTCACGTTCTAGTATCTGCTTTAGTTTCGGAGATAATTTTGTGCAAATGAATATAACTACTTGAACTTTGACAAATAAATTGTGAATATAGATATATTTAAAGTTGTAACCCCTTTATGTAATCACTTCACATATTTATTTTCGTGCTTTGTAGTGTAAGTGCGATTATATTAATATTCACATTATTATTTTTTTGATTGATCACGTGAATATTGATATGTTTAGAGTAGTATCATTTTGAACAATTTTTTCTCAATATTCATTGGGTACAATTCGACAAGTACCAAATAATCCGATTCTAAATATATTGCTTATTTGTGATAACTGATACATATCGACTTAAATTAATCTACACAAATCAATTTGTATGTGTAAATGAATACAATTTGACTTATATCAAAACATCGAACCAAATCTTTAAAAAAATATGAAGCACAAAATGTAATAATTGATACAAGTGCGAACATGAGGAGAGTGGCGCACGGTGGACCGAAAATCGGCTCTCATAGACTTAGGGATTAAATTTTTTAAGTGTCGTTTTTTGGGCGGATATTGGTTTCATTAGTTATTACTGTATACAAAAATGACTTCTGGGTCAAATCAGTCCATAAACCAATTAATTAGAATTTTTTTTACGAAAACTTTGTATGGAGAAAGTATGAAAAATTCAATTTTCTCTGAAACGGCAAAGAAAATCGTAATATCGTCACAGACGGTTTTAGGGCTAATTATTCATGATTTTTTGGTGTACAATATTACGGTTGTAATTGCCGTTTTTTTTTTTAAAATTCATTCAAATTTAAAATATTATTTTTAAGGATGAAACGGGGTTTTTGGGTTGAAAGGAGAAAAAACAACTTATTTTACTTTTAATAATAATAATACAGATTATTAAAAGTAACATTTCCTACATGGCGGCCAAAAAAAATTACTATGGATTTCGAATCGACAGCAATGAAAGCCGTTCAAAAAGTCTATCCAGAAATAAGCGTGAAAGGATGTTTTTATCACCTAAATAGATGCTTATACAGGAAAGCAAAAACTTTAAATATTAATACAACCGTAAAAAGGAGACACGTAGCGAGATGCGTAGGACTAGCTCGCTTACCAATAACAACAATATTTTAAATAACAATATTTTCAAAGCGGGTTACAGTACGTAATGCAAAAGAGTCCGCCTGGTGATGATATAAAAAAATTCAACAGTTATTTCGAAAACCAATGGTTGAAGAAGACAAATTTCGAAAAGGTTTGCTGTTGCTCAAAGGAAAAAATCCGTACTACTAACAATGTCGAAGGATGGCATAGTAGACTAAATCGGTACATTGGGCGAAAGAAGCTGGCTATAGCTCATTTACTTGATGTATCATTGATATCTTTAAAAAGAAAACCAAAAAGTCCAAAAATTATGAAGAAATCGACGATGAAATAAATCGCACAATAGCACAATTAAATGAAAATGATATAACGGTTGGTCATCGAAATTTTATCTCCGTTTTCTTTTATGTTTTAACTAAATAAATATAAATGCAAACTGGTGCATCCGGCAAACTTTGTTTATTGCGAGGGTTTATAATATATAATATATATTTCATTGGGTATAGGGTTAAAATACAAAGTAAAGTTTTATTATTTGATATTAATTTTTCTTTTTTTATCTATGGCACGTCAATTTGACTTCACCTCGCCTGATGCTAAGTTGAAGGCAAAGTCTCATGAAAGAGGGTCACCATTGCAAACCTGTTCAGAGCTACAATGGTGGCGCTCAGCTTGACGGCCTCATCAGATGCTTTTTCACGCCCCGCTTAAAGGACCCGGGACTGTAGGAAGAAGGAAACACGTGCGCCGGCAAGGAATTCCAGGACTTAATGGTACGGCAGAGAAAAGACTCACCGAAACGCTTGGTTCTTGATGGAATACTCTGTACCGTATGTGAGTGACACCTAAGCCCTGCACGCGTTGTCCTGTGTAGGAAAGGGGAGGGTGGGATTAATTGGAAGAGCTCATCAGAACATTCACCATGGTAGAGACGGTAAAATACTGCCAGGGACGCAACATCTCTACGCATCTGCAAAGGCTCGAGGGAATTTGTGACCTCAGGACTCCCAATAATGCGGACCGCACGTCGCTGCAACCTGTCGAGAGCATCTAATAAGTACTTTGCGGAGCCATCCCAGAGATGCGAGCAGTATTCCACGCAGGAGCGAATTTGTGTCTTATAAAGAAGACACCGCTGCTCCGGCGTGAAAAAACGTCTCACTCTGTTCAGGACTCCGAGTTTACGCGAAGCTATTTTGATGATGCTCTCGATATAGTTCTTGTTGTTCAGTTTGCAGCGCACGTCCATACCGAGTATATTGAGGTTATCCTGTAATGGCAGTGGTGTGCTCTGAAGAGTGGGAGGAGGAAGGAAAGGAGATGTCTTTGCTGAAAACGCGCATGCCTGCGTCTTCTTGGCATTAAACTCGACCAGGTTTTCAGATCGCCATTGGGAAACGTGATTGAGGATCCGGTCAAGACAAGAAGTCGGATCTTTTCCGCTATATCGGACTGCTTGGCCGCAGAATGTCCGTGGTAACTCCCGTGTACAGTGCTATCGTCTGCATAGCAGTGGATGCTGCCGGTGGACAGCATGTCATTCATATGCAGAAGAAAGAGAGTGGGTGATAAGACGGACCCCTGCGGCACACCAGCATTTACCTGCAGGAACTCCGATGCTCGTCCATCACAGAGAACGCGAATACGGCGCCCCTGCAGGAAGCTAGCAACCCAATTGCACAGTCTAAGAGGCAGACCGAAGGCTGGTAGTTTGGAAAGAAGCGATTTGTGCCAGACTCTATCGAACGCTTTGGCGATGTCTAGGCTAATAGCCAGTGACTCACCATGCTTGTCCATAGCCTCACCCCAAAGATGGGTTACATACGCCAGAAGATCACCGGTTGACCGTTTCGGCCTAAACCATATTGTCGGTCATTAATTAGGGAGTGATCCTCTAGGTGACGGATGAGCTGTGAATATTGTATTTATTTTCACAAATAATATGTATTTAGTGAGGGGTATAACTTGATAAGTATCGTTTATCACATATTTTTAAAAAGCTATATTTTAGAAAACTAATACAATTCAGTTTTATTTTGAACTCAGGGGAACGAAAAGTAAAAAAATATAATCTTTAGGTTAATATCAATAAGATTTGTTCAAGCAACATTGGGCTAGGGACATATTCTGATTAGTTATTCGATTGTTTTACTTCATGTATATCAGTTTTCACCAAGACGAACTTACAGGTGCAACATAATTTAACTGTAGTTGTATTTCTTATTACGTAATTTTTGAACTTTTTAAAAATAAAAAAGGTACAATTCGCAGGTTTTTAATGAATTCTTTAAAAATATAATATTTACCTTAGAAAAAAATATGCACGATAAAAGTAAGTGTTTTTACCAACAAAATAAGGTACTACATTTTATGCTAGCTTACTTAGTTCCGAAACTAGATTTTTTTAAACCTTCTTTTTCACTTCCTGTAAAATGTTGATTTTAAACTTGTATCACTTATCACAGGAGGCACAGATTCTATGAATTAAGTTTTGTCGTATATGGCAATATTGGTTATGGTTATTACTTGAGTGTGTTTAGTGGTGACAGATGTCAGTTGACATTGACATTTTATGTAAATGTTCGTTGGCAGTGCGCTTTGAGATGGGCGGTAGTCTTGCTTTAGACGCGGCGCGGAGTGAGTAAATCCGACTACATTGCACCGGATGATGATTTATTCTAAGTAGTTTAAATCTTCAAATATTAAGAATCCTTAGTGATTTCGTGTAACAAAGTTAATGTGATAACGAAGCTTAGTGTATGTGATTATAATCTACATTAATTTTGGAAATACCTTCTGCTTACCATCCTGATTTAGTGGAAAGATGTAGAACTTTTTTGAGATGTCGATTTGACCCTTCTGTGCTGTCATTTTGACATTAAAAGTGCCTGGACTTGTTGTGAACCCGAGCAACAGTGAGATGTGTGCAGATGTGGTGTGGAAGCGGTACTGTGTATACCTGTGCCTGGTCAACGTATCGATGGTATCCTGTGTCACTCTGGTGAGTCATTTGATTTTTATACTGTTACTAGCTGACCCGGCAAACGTTGTTTTGCCGTATAAATTTTAAGGGTGGACAACCCTTATCACTAAGGGGTATGAAAAATAGATGTTGGCCAATTCTCAGACCTACTCAATATGCTCACAAAATTTTATGAGAATCGGTCAAGCCGTTTTGGAGGAGTACCTACGGGAACGACCATTGTGACACGAGAATTTCATATAAAAAATTGTATTTATTTTAGTTGAGTAATAAGGGTATTTATGTTGCTGTTCCCATGCTGTAAATTTATTTGGCGATAATTTATTTGGTGACAAAAACTACGATATCACCTTGAACTTTGTTTTACCATGTACCCTCAATTGAGTGTGAATTTTGTTGTAACTATGCTGTTAATTTTTTTTTGAGATGATAACAATGATATTACCATCAACATTGTTTTACCTTTTTTCTACTAAGTTCATTGTTTTACAATATAATGTGTATTTTGCTTTTATCATTTTTAAACATTTTTAGCATTAAGGAGCGTAAAAAACAAAATCACCTTGCATATTATTTTACTATATAGGTACCTCAATGTAGTGATTGAAGTTTAATTTTGTCTTAATACAAACATGTAGCCCAGGTTATGGAACACTAATGGAAAGAAAGGGAGTTTTATTGTATTCTGCGGGTTTTCTTAACCTTTAAGTATGGACGTAATTTTTTCTTAACACTACTGTGGACGTGGAGTCTCACAGGCTCTTCTATGCACACACATTTTTATGGGGCATTTGATATTGATCGCTTTAAAACTAATTGAATATTAAAATGATGGTACTTAGCAATAAAGTAACGTGATTGTGTAATCAACTCTTTTTTCAAAAATGGTAGAAATTTCAAAAATCAAAAATTATGGTACTTTTCAGTGAAAATCCACTTAGGTTACATTTTTCGGTATTAAAAACAGCCAAACTTATTTCTATTACAAAATTAGTATTTTTACTCTAAATATAATATATAAGAAACCAAAAACACAAAACACCTACTTCAGGTAACAAATATAAAAAATTTTGACAACAGTCTAATATGATAAATTTATAGGTAGTCAGTGCACAATGGTCTAGAACATTGGAGACACACAGGTTTGTTGCACCCAACACAAACATGGGTAGTAGTCCTATTTTTTTTGCGGGACAGATTCTACAATATGCTCTACTGGTCCATTGACTGGTTTCTTGATCCTGGACATCTTCTGTAACCATATCATTACCTAAAACTCGAGCAGCTCTCTAGGCAATCGTGTAGGTATTTATAACACGTGTTTGCACATAAGGCACCAAGAGCACACGTGCAATTTTTTTCAAGGAAATTACCTCTTTGCAATTTTAGACTGGTGCATGTTATATAAAATGTACGCATTCATAGCACTCAACTCTTGGACACACAGTAGCAACACCATAGGCCATCTCCTTGCCCGATGGCTACTAGAGTAAATCTAGCATTTTTGTCAGTCCCAGCGACGATATTGTGATTTAGAACTACCGGCTTTATTGTTTTTTAACATTTTGTATTACAAAATCTAACACAAACATAATCGACCTTGTAAAATATAACATAGGGCAACAATGGACGTGTAGCCTGACAGGCTCCGGTCAATATTTTAATGGTCATTACTCACGTGATATTCATCGGAAGTCACAACCTCCTCCATCATAGGTAGTTTTACAACTAAAACAAAAGCTACTGAGCCGTTCAACTGCGGGGAGTGTGACGAAGTAGGTGAAACTAAGAAAACGAAAACATGGAGTAGCCTGTGAGACTCCACGTCCATACTTAAAGGTTAACCCTTTAATGAGTCGGTGACGATATTTATCGTTAGAACAGTAAGCATGAACAGAACAGTAGTGGTAAATGTTCCTTCAATGTTTGCCAAATTGAGGCAAGCAAAATTATAAAACATCTATTATTTATTTATCATGAACAACGTCCATAGTAATAACTAAATTGCTGTAATGGTACTACATCGTATAACATCGGTTATTACGTGAGTGTGTTATTATCGTGACAGATATCATTTCACAATGATATTTGATGTAAATTTCGCTTCGTTGGCAGTGTGAGTCGAGAGGGATGACATTCTTGCTTTAGACGCGGCGCGCAGTGGTCGTAACACACCTAACTTTACTACATTCTAGCGGATTGTGATTTATCCAATAGTTCAATCTTAGAATATTGTGAGCATCTTTAGTGAAGTCGCGTAACAAAGTTTGTATGATAACTAAGTATAATGTACTGGACTATTGTATTGATTTTCAAAATACCCTCATGTCTGATTACCATCCTATTTATGTTTTCTAGAATGATTCTTTTACTTTTAAAAAGCAGGAGAATCTCAATTGTATGAAAAAAAAATCTTTTTTTTTTTTTATACTACGTAGGTGGCAGACAAGCACACGGCCCACCTGATGGAAAGCGGCCACCGTGGCCTATGAACGTGTGCAACACTAAGGGTGTCACACACGCGCTGCCCACCCTGAAGGGAAAGGGGGAGAGTTGGGAAGGGGTGGGGAGGCTAGGAAGGGGAGGGGAAGGAGGGGTATAGTGAGCTCTGGCTACCCTACTTACCGGCGGGAACACAACACGATGGTTATTATGACTGCGGTCTTCTGTAGGGCGGAGGTACTTCCCCAGTTGGACAGCTCATTTCGGACGGGAGATACCGTCGTGTCCTACCTCCGTCAAAATCTATCGTGTCCATATTAACAATACAAAAAATTGTTCTATCAATTCAATCCAATATACACCAGTGATTGGATTGCACACACGCAACATAACAGCAGCTGTTGCAACTAAACCACAATACTTTTCGTACACTAAAAAATATTTGGGTTTTAGCCAAGCGTGTGGAATTGCCAACGACAAAAATGGCTTAACAAATTGTAATTTATTGAGCACCATAACTATTAAACTGATCAAAAAATAATAATAAGATAATATCAAATCAATCCTGAAACTCAGTCCAGTGACTTTCAATCCTTATTTCCCATTGAACTAGCTGATACCTCTCCTTTTTATTCGCGCGCGTTTGAGAATTTTTCCACAGATACCACCTCCACCAAAACCGGTGGAGGTGATCATGTAGTCTCGAAAATACTCGTCGTCTCTGGTTCCCGGTCTTTGATTGCCGGAGGTGAGATAATACAAGACATATTTCTCCTCCTTGAAATGACCCTCTTTCCCTAATTTATTGTAATATTCTTACGTACAAAACATTTAAATTTCTGCACAGTACCTAATAATGATCTACAGAACCTCGAACTGTAAATCATAAATTAGCGGTGTCTGTGTTTGAAGTAGGATCATGCGGGCTTAGATTTATTGGCAGTGACTACACACAGATCTCTAATATCGGTAAATCTTTACTTTAGCGCGAGCGGTATAAAAAGTAAAACTCAGCAACTAAAATACATATTGGCACATTCGGCACCTACACAAAGTACAAAAGAATCTTTTAAATTTCCGCCTTAACCTTCGAACCTAACCTATCAGTGTCTTTTCTTTGAGTCAGGGTGTTCAAGGCAGATAATGTGAACCATAGTAAAAAAATTACAGCCTTTCATTCAAGTGGACAGTTTGTGAGTAGCCTTCATCCGAATGATGAAGATGATGGATCAATTTTTCTGATATCCAAAGGATTGATATACCCACATATAAATCATGCCCGCGCCCATCCTATCTACACTAATATTATAAACAGAAACAGTAAGGTCAAATGAAAGAGTGCAATTAGTTGATGGGACATATTACTATTTGGCAAGTGTTAAGATTCATGAATTAATAATTCCCTCCATTTTCAACAAATATCACTTCGTGATTACTTCACCCCTCCCTTCCAATCTAGATCTTTACTACATTCACGAGTACATTGGGATTGTACCGCGGACCTCACTGTCTACAAAACCCTTACACATAACTCTCACTAAATCTCTTTCCACAAACTCGCATACTCATACAAACTTATATAAATGCTCGCAAGTACACATCATTCCAAGTAAACTTTCACTAAAAACCATCATACCTTACATATTGTGTTACATCCCTACTGTACACGCAGCCATGACCACACATTGTATCAATTGTATGAAACACGCTGCTCCTCGTGGGGTTGTTGATTGTGATGTTTTATCATTGCCTGTGTCGATGCTGGCCACTCTCGGTTATACCATTTTTCCTTATGTTCGCGGCCATAAATGATATTATTTCCGACCTCGACACCGTATCCATCTGTGAGTCGTGTTTGTGTGGTCCTGAGGATAGTGCTGCACTTATTCAGCCAATGCGCCCCCATCCAACAATTTTGTCCCAAAATATTCGGAGTATTGGCGCAAATTTCTCAGGCCTCTTGTCACTATTACAGAGAATTAGAATGGAATGTGATATAATAGTGCTGACAGAGTGTCGGCTGTCTCAAAATCCGATAATTCCACTTCTGGACGGCTTTAATTCATATAGAACATTGATAAACCATAACCAAAATGATGGGGTCGTGGTTTATGCAAAATCTACTTTGACTAATGTATGCGTAAGAGAGCCAGATTTAGCTGAAGCGAGCTGTCTTATATTATCAGTTGGATCAGATCTAGCATTAATCGGTATCTACCGGCCTAGTCAATTCAAGAGTCCTTCCAACTTCATTCACTCTTTAGACACGGTCCTTAACGAGTTGAAGTCGTTCAAGAACGTTGTACTTACGGGGGACATTAACATTGACATCTGTGAAGATTGTCAAGAGTCTAGTACCCTGGATTACCTAGAGCTTCTTGCATATCACGGCCTTAGCCCAGGTCATACTTTCAAGACACATGACACGTTGACATGCCTTGATCACGCTAATCTAAGGACTATATTCCCTACCAAGGTTTTAGTCTTGGAGTCCACTGTCACAGACCATTTTGCAATTATTATAGCAATTTCAATGCAGAAAACCAAAGCAAGTCACTCGTTTATAACTAAAATAAATGAAGAAAAGTTGGCCAGTGACCTGTCTGCAATTAATTTTGACCCAGTATATTCTGCAAGAGATCCCAATATGGCAACTCAATTCCTTATAGAATCTGTGCGTCTAACAATTAAGAATAACTCAACTGTTGTCCCTCTATCTCGACGACGAAGACCCATCAAACCCTGGATCACCCCCGGGTTAATCAGGTGTATGCGCCACAGGGATAATCTTTATAAACAACTTATGAAAGATAGATCGAGTGTAGTCTTGCAAATTTCTTATAAAAGGTATCGCAATTACTGCACTGCACTTCTTAGGAGAAGTAAAAGAGCTTATGAAAGGATGGAACTTGAAAAGGCCGGTAAAAATTCAAAACAAGTTTGGAAGGTGATCAAATCTATCACCAACACTACCAAAACGTCGAGTCCTGCTCTTGCTCTTATGGATACAAATATTAGCAGTCAGTGTGCCGTTGATAATATCAACTCCTATTTCATTAATATTGGTAAATCACTAATTGAAAAACAGCAAGCAAATCAATACTCACACACCCAGACACTCGGTACTACAGCTGACTCTGGAAAATCTTTTGTACTCCTTGAAACAGACGAGGACGAGGTGGAACGTCTGATAATGTCCCTTAAAAATAACTCTGCAACGGGATGGGATGGTATATCTTCCACATTTCTGAAATGCCACAAATCAATTCTTATTCCTCCGCTTACTTCCATTTGCAATCTCTGTTTAACTACCGGCATATTTCCCGACCTTTTTAAGAAGGCGTTGCTACACCCTATTTATAAATCTGGAGATAGAAAGCAAGTTGAGAATTATAGACCTATCTCGGTATTGCCTGCCATGTCAAAAGTGCTAGAGAAAATTCTGAATTCTAGGCTTGTCTCTTACTTAGAAAAACAAAATATGTTGTCCGAAAACCAATTTGGGTTTAGAGCTAATCTCTCCACTGCTGATGCTGTACACAGTCTTACAGACCACATAGCCACAAGTCTGGACAGAAAACAAAAATGTGCTGCACTCTTCCTTGATCTTGCGAAGGCTTTTGACACGGTTTCGACCTCCATATTATTATCAAAGCTGGAAGCTCTGGGCATAAGGGGAACCCAACTTTTCCTGTTCCGAAGCTATCTAACAAATAGAAGACAGTGTGTTAAGTTGGGACCCCATATGAGCACCGATATGCCGATAGAGTGCGGCGTACCCCAGGGCAGCATCTTAGGGCCAAGTCTATTCTTGATTTTTATGAATGATTTGTGCAACATCAACCTCAAAAATGGAAAACTGTTTTCGTATGCAGATGACACGGCCCTTGTGTTCACTTCAAGTACATGGGCTGATACATTTCGCCGTGCCCAAGAAGGTTTTGACACAGTCAGAGATTGGCTTCAAGATAATCTACTGACTTTAAATATCAGTAAAACCAAAATGGTCGCCTTTAGTATGCGCAATCGCCCCGCGCTTATGGACAACTCCTTAAAAGTAACTGCGGAAGAATGCCCTCACCTAAACCACCAGGGCTCGCCATCAAGTAACCCTGTGTGTATTGAAAAGGTATCATCTATAAAATACCTTGGTGTTGTGATTGACAGTAATCTCACCTTCAAGGAACATGTCGTCCAACTATCCAAGAGAGTTCGTAAACTTATTTACATCTTCAAGCAATTACGCTATTCGGCTGACGCGGAGGTTATGAAGATGGCGTATCTAGCACTCTGCCAGTCCATATTGGCATATTGTATTGACTCGTGGGGAGGTGCCGCGCAAAGTCACCTTATGCTGGCCGAGCGTGCGCAAAGGGCCATTCTCAAGGTCTCTTATTTCAAACCCCGTCTTTTTCCAACCACGCAACTCTATGAGCTCTGTCAAGTACTCACGGTAAGACAACTGTTTGTTCTCTCCGTGATAGCCAGACAACACTCCCAAACAACGTACAATAGAGAATCCTCCCGTCGTAATCATCTGGTCGCTAGATCTATGCCCATACGCACGTCATTTATTCGTACCTTTTTTGCTTTTCTTGGACCGTATCTCTATAACAGATTACACCATATCCTGACACTAAATGACCTCAATCTCTATAACTGTAAGCAGAGGGTTCATTCATGGCTACTTCAGCAAAATTATCGAACAACAGAAGATCTGCTTGAAGTGCCTTCATAGCGTAGTTATTTATTACAACCTCTCCTCCCACACACAGACACTCACTCACACTCACACACACACACACACACACACACACACACATACACACACATCCTTTCTTATTTTTAATTATAAATATTTCTAATTTCAATTTTTTATTCACAAAGTGTCTGTTTCTCCTATGGATTTATTCATATAAATAAACAATGTATAATGTCTGTACCTAAGTCTTTGAATTGTATCAGTTCGTGGGTTCCTGGTGACCTGTAATTCAGGTTTCTATTACCTACCACAGGCACCAGCGATCCACAATCCAATGTGCATACAGTAAATATCTTGTGTCATATTTTGTATTTATTGGTTTGTGGTTAGAAAATAAACAATATATTTATTTATTATTAGAAAAGATTTGCTTTTTGTTTTTTTTTTTAGTTTGTAAGAATGGGCTCCGAAACAACTGGATTGATTTCAATAATTCTTTCATTTATAAAAAGCTACAATAGGAGTAACATAGGCTATATATCATCACGCTACTATCTATGGGAGCGGAGCATTAATCATAAATCTCAATAGATCCGGTAGATTTCTATACAATGACGCTAATATTGCCAACAATTTCCGTTGTCATGACAGCAAGAAGAAGTAGTATAAAAAGCAAGTAGAGAATCGAGTAGAGTCGTAGAACGCGATAATCGACATCCACGAGGGAGGAGCCGCGGGCAAACAGTTAGTGCCTTATAAGTTTATGAAATCCAAAATTAGACCGAATAAAAATAACTTCAATAAATACTTAAAAATTAGGTAATACCTACTGTGCCCCAGTTATGCCAAAACTCATTTATTTTATTACCTTTTTTATTTTATATTATTCTTTATTGCACACATAAATAACATTTACATAATAATTATGAGATGCTATGTACAAAAGGCGAGCTTAACTCTAAGTTGAGTTCTCTTCCAGCAAACCTGGGAGTGCACAGAGGAGTTTCAATGCAAAGAGAGGCGAAGTCTTGTGTACACGGATCTCATTATTTTAATGTATGAAGGTATAGAAAATCCCCGTCGTATACCCCTGGCACTAAATATACATATACACATACATATATCATACCATATTTTTCACATTATACCGAAGTATACATAAAAAAATATGCCAATCAAGAGGATCCCAAAACCTTATTGTATAATATTCACTTTTTTACGAAATAATAAAAATAGGGTAACATCAACATACTAGCCCTAATATCCTTGGGTCGCTCGATCTGTCTTGAAACGTTCAAAGTAAAAGAAACCCTTTTTTATGGCGAGAAAGTACAAAATAGACTAACAGATATGCCTAACCAATGCATATTCATTCTCTGAAGCCAACACGAGTTATAATTGAGTCGAAGCAATCAGATGTTGTACGGTTTCTAAACTCTTGGTTTCCATACACTAAGTGTCAGCGCCGACATAGCAGCGCAGCGAAAAGGTTTTATTAAGACTCTCAAAATTTAACTTTAATTTATTAAAATAAAGTTTATATTTGCTTGAACCTGACAGCAAATGTCACGCGTCCTCGAAATGCGGAAATATACACAAAGATACGCTACTACTGGTAGTACTATGGGAATTTTTTCCATGGTACTACTATCTTGTCAACTAGTACAACGGAAGATTTTCCATTACCCCTGGTGCTACGAAGGAGACGTAGTAAGCCTGCCCGAATAACGAAACCTATGGTCGCTGCGCGTGAGTAGCAGCGCTACCGTGAAACAAATTACTACACCACGATGGCAACTCAACAATGCCGTCGATTTGACAGAAGGTGCTACTTAAATTTTTTATATAATTCGTTTTACAAACTACTTATTTCAAAGAATAGGTACTTATGCTGAAAAAAATGAGGAGGCGCACTTTGCGCCGCCGCGCCGTCGGCGTCGCTCTATTAAATTTTTAAACCATCTAAATATTCAGAAGAATAAACATACTGTGGATAATTCGCGTAAAAAAGAGCATAATTATTGTAACAACTTAAATGCGTACGAAATAAAGTCCTAAATCGCTTGAAGCGTTTTAAATTTTAAGGAAAATACTTGGCCCATAAGCGCAGTGAAGCGTGTGCATTGATTGACACAAGAATGTGAGCGGAAGGTTCCATTTCCTGCCAAAGATTCATTATATTTTTTCCTGTATGACGTCATAAGATGACGTAGTTAACCTTCGTTTGGCAAACTCAATATATGCGAAAGATGAATATAAAAAAGTTTTATGAAGATTTTCATGTGATTATGTGAAGGTTTCGGTAAAAATGAGGTTTATCATAACCTTTTTAATATGAGAATATGTATTGGTGGAGAGAGGGGAGTGGAATCCAACTGGGCAGTTGTAAATACCGTAGATGTTCGTATGACAACAGAAAGAAAGAAGAAAAAGAAGAAATAAAGAAAGAGAGAAACATTTATTTAGTGCTAGTCACACAGGGACCATCGGCTTAACGTGCTCTCCGAGGCACGACCATAACCACTGCAAATAGCCTAAGAAAAAGGCCTTAACAGACAGACGGACAATTAAGTGACTTTAAATGGGTTCCGACTTTTTTTCTTTTGAGGTACGGAAACCTGAAAACGATTACAACAATTTTTAGACGACCTCGATGGCCTAGCGGTAGAGAACGATGCTACGCAGGAGGCGCGGGTTCGATTCCCGCTCAGTGCACTTATTTGTGTGCATGAATATGAATTTTTGCATTGATCTCAGTGTTTCTATAAATAATATTTATGTATTTAAAAAAACAAATGCATCTATGTATGTTTATCCGCATTGTAGAATCCGTAACACAAACTAGTTAAGCTATGCTTACCATGGGTCTATGTGACGTTGTGTAGATTGTGCTAAATATTTATTTATCTATTATAATATCAATGTTCAATCTTGAAAATATGTTTAGAGTATACCACACACGAATACTTCAATTAATAATGAATAAAACGTAAAGAAAAAGCTTCGAATAAATATCATTATTAACTCTACAAATTTCAGTAAAAGAAGACAATAAAACGCAAAAGCGTATAATTTCAGTACAAATAAAAGATACAAAGATAACAGAAAACAATTTCCGATGGCGTTACCCGACTGCGACACAATAAATAAGTATTGTTATCAACACGCCCGATAATAAAGCCGCCCATTCACCGGCTTATCTCATTCTAACAAAATCTTACGTCTACTATTAACATTAAATGTTCGTGAACGACCGAGTAAAGCCGTTTAAAAAAAGGATACGGTAAATATATGGAGGTTATAAGTTCATTCAAAAAAAGAACGAATGATTTTCTATATTTAAATTGTTAGAGATAACGCCATCTTTGTACTTAGATTGGAATTGAGGGAAAGATTGATATGTTTAATAATTAAAGTGGACTCCGGGCTCCAAGGTGTGACCGGTATTGATGCAATGAAATTGATTGATTTTTTTAATAACAGAATGTTAGAGAAACGCCTCCCAAGCCCTGGCCAACTATTAGGTAATCTGTGCCCTGGCGTTTACTGGTAGCAGCGTCCTGGTAAGTACTCTGGGTAATATTTTTATACATTTTAACTAGCATTATTCACACATCGCACATATTTTGTTAGTAAAGCTAAATGAAACAATAATTTCATAAATAAAACATCAACTCGCATAATGACGCATTTGTTTTTATGAAAAAAAATTATTGTCTTAAAGTTTTACTATTACAATAGAGAGTGATTAATGCTAATTGAACGGTATATCATAAAAATATCGGTATTGGGGACTCTGAATGCAGTCGTACAAAGTGAAAAATTAGGATATTAGATTCCGATTTCAACAATGCAACCCTTCTGGCAACATAGTTCGATCGCACAGTTCGATTGGTCGCACTATGTTGATTTATAAATCCTCAACCGGGAGCAGCACTGTGATAATGATGGTCTATTTTATTTACAAGCTTTTATTTACTTTCACCTGTCCCGTTGTCTGTCGTTCTGTAATCAAATCTTGCAACTTAAAGGAGACGGAAATCGGTGGGCCCAAAATGGAATAAGTTGAGATATGATCTAAAAAATCAGTCATATTTTTGTGTCTTAGAATATGAAAAATCACCTCAATTCTCAGTCTGGAAGCGGAGAAATATGAGAAAATAGTTTTCGGTAGATTATCGATTAAGTAATCGATTACACATTTGCAGTAAATAATTAACTCAAAGTAATTAAATGCACTATAATATACATGCAATATAGTGCATATAATTACAGTCATATTATTAAACCAAATATCAATTAATTACTGAAAAACCAATATTAAAGATTATCGATTTAATATCGATTCAAATCTCTCTTATATTTTTAGGCTGTCACTGGCATGACAGTAAAAAAATAAAAATATAATAATAGCATTGACACTGACAGTTGCCGTTTTGTTTGCTCATTCGTTTCGTGTAGAGATGGGTTAGTACCGATATTCGTTGGTATTAGCTAATCTTAATATATTAGTTTCATGATATTATAATATCTTAACTAATATTTGAATATTAGTAATATTTTACCGACAACCAATCGTCAAATACCGCGGTGATCTATGATCGTATTAATATTGACATATTATTGCACTAATAAATATAGGTCAATCTTCTTGCGCTGAATAGACTGATTAGGTAGGTACCTATTATTATCGCTGAAGATATGAAAGATTGATATATTTTTAATAATGATTTTGATTTATGTATGATAGTAGGTACAGCATACTTTAACACATCGTGATTGAGGACTGGAATAATAATAATAACAAACATAGTTACAGTACCTACTTGAAGTCGGTGGCACATTTTTCTTATATTTTAAATACAGATATAGGTAGGTTAGGACCAGTTGTGTTTCTTTTTGTAAGTAAGTAAATTAGTTTCTAGTAGCTGTTGCCCTCGGCTTCCAATATAAGACTTGCTTGATACTTAGAATACAAGTTATGTCTGTGTATAAGAATAGCCTAACCAACATGGTTTGCGATGGCAAGTTTCAAATTATTGTTTATAAAAATGGTACCAAGTAATGAATATTTATTCTCAGTCAGCAACCAATCAGCAACGAAGTTAATACGATCCGAGCGAATACATCACACACTAATCCATTCCATAGACTAATATTCACCAATCGAAAACAGAATGATATTACACGACCATGTCAGATAGTAAACAAGATCTGAAATATTACTGATATCAGCAATATTACCATATCATAGTCGGTCGGATTACTAATACCTGAATCTTGAAAGTAATCTTTTAACTAATATTAATATATTCACTTCATCTCTAGTTTCGTATTTTCCAATGCGTTTTGATTGCTTGCCCGATTATTTGTAATTTTTTACGACCACTGCTTTGTATTTTACGGATTCTGACCCTGCCTACCTTATACTACGTTGGACACCGAAGATCGCTCACACGTTTGGCTTGATTTAATTTTGATTGTTATTTGGGATTTTACCGCCGGCTTGTGAATTGGATATTATTGGAACTATGGATTTCTGTGTGAATTGTGGGATATCCACTGCTCATTGCAATACACTGGGTAGACCACCCTTACACGATGAAACAATTCTGTCAGTGATCCGGCAATGGCTTGCACCTCAGTCTGTGAGTAAATATAACCTCATCTAACCAGCTACCATCCTGGCAGGTGTAAAATACATACATATATATTTAGAAGGCCTATGGAGATTGTTTACAGTTATGGCAAAGAATTATTTATTTATCAAACAATGTTTTATTACCCTAATACGGAACAGTTAATTATGTATTGTTTAATGTAGCTGAAGATTAATAAAACTTATTTTATTAATATTTTAGTCGACGGCTCTCGTAGAAGAAGGGAGGCTATAGTAATGCGTTACTGGTACTGAATTGTATTGTAGGGAAACGACCTATAGGCTGCTGGGCTCATATTCTAGACGATATTTTAATTATAATATAAGGAGAATAAAACACTATATTAAATGATTTTTTATTTTATTTTAGACATCTTTTCCCTATCTTTTCACCTGTTACCTACCTATAGCTTGAAGTTCATATAATTTTTCAAACATTTTCTAGTAAATATAATAATTATGAGTGCAAAAGAACACATTTTGCACTTCAGGAATCAGCTGTTGGTTAAAGATTGTAACATAATGTCACTTTTACATAATCTCTTATATCTCTGTTCTCAGACTGACAAAATCCGCAGAATATTCAGTAAAAGGTTGATAATATATATAAGCTATTAATTGACACCACTTTCATCTTCTTACACCCTGGGCCCAAGATTGTATGAAATCATTTCTGTCTCCTTTGATCCACTTCCCGGTTTCCGATTGAGCTGAAATTTGGTATACACGTTTAGTTCGGATGACAATGCATGATTAACTGTGTGACGTCATTCTAAATCCAACATGGCGGCGTATCCAATATGGCGGACCAATTATTTTTAATGCACTCCTACAATATGGGTATCAAATAAAAGGGCTTGCCAAGAATAACTAGAAAAAAATAATGTGACGTCATTCTAAATCCAACATGGCGGCGTATTCAATATGGCGGACCAATTATTTTTAATGCACTCCTACAATATGGGTATCAAATAAAAGGGCTTGCCAAGAATAACTAGAAAAATAATGTGACGTCATTCTAAATCCAACATGGCGGCGTATCCAATATGGCGGACAAATTATTTTTAATGCATTCCTACAATATGGGTATCAAATAAAAGGGCTTGCCAAGAATAACTAGAAAAAAATAATGTGACGTCATTCTAAATCCAACATGGCGGCGTATCCAATATGGCGGACCAATTATTTTTAATGCACTCCTGCAATATGGGTATCAAATAAAAGGGCTTGCCAAGAATAACTAGATTATTTATCTAGGCTCCAAATTGTTCGCTGCTGGTCAAGCTTATGTAGCTTTAAGCCGAGTTAGGTCTTTAGCAGGTCTTCAAATCGAAGAACTTGACTGCTCCAAGTTGACGTCGAAGAAACCTTGTAATGTTGATGCATTAAAAGAAATGGATAGAATGAGAAACGTTACAAATAACTAACAAGTGATTACATAATTTCAACATTATTGATATTTAAATCAGTACATATTACATATCATGTGAACGAACTACGGACTTCATAACGGAATAACGCTGCTACGCGCTGCGAACTACGTCGTAGAAAATCTCGAATTAAAAATAGAGGTACTAAAAAGTTAAAAATAAAATGAAAGAAAAAAAACCTTTTTAAAAACAAGCTTTTATTATTTGTTTATAAAATGAACTAAAAAGTTAAAAATAAATTAACTCTAAAAAGAAATATAACACTTTGTAACTTGATTGTAACCTTTAACGACAAAGAAGCGTCTTCGTCTAGGACAAAATAATTCCATATTGTTCAAATTTATTTAAGTTTAACACTAAAACTTTTCACCATACATAATTATTCAATCTCGTCCCCCCTCTTTATCATAGTCCCCATTTATAAATAATAAAAGCGTGTTACATTGTGATAGCTTGAGGAAAATGTTGTGTTGTATTAAATGTAACACGCTTTTATTATTTATAAATGGGGACTATGATAAAGAGAGGGGACGAGATTGAATAATTATGTATGGTGAAAAGTTTTAGTGTTAAACTTAAATAAATTTGAACAATATGGAATTATTTTGTCCTAGACGAAGACGCTTCTTTGTCGTTAAAGGTTACAATCAAGTTACAAAGTGTTATATTTCTTTTTAGAGTTAATTTATTTTTAACTTTTTAGTTCATTTTATAAACAAATAATAAAAGCTTGTTTTTAAAAAGGTTTTTTTTCTTTCATTTTATTAAAATAGTACAACAAGCTCTGGATAACTCTTCTCCTCTGGGAATTATTTGAGGAAAGACAGTTCCCGTAAAATAGAAGAAATGAAGCATGTAATGAAAGAGGTAGAGGAAAGGCGTAGGTATCCCGTGCTCTGAAGTGCGAATGGAACCGGCATCTTCTTTTTATATAGAACACGTCAATTTCAGTTCACCTTTCTTGATATGAAGCTGAAGACAAAATCCCAGAAAAGAGGATCACCATTACAAAAACGTAGTGTTACAATGGTGACGCTCAGCTTGATGGCCTCAGATGCTTTTTCACGTCCCGCTAAAAGCCCCTTGACTGTATTGGTCCTCAAATGGAGTCTTATACTCCAACATAAAATAATATTGCAGAAATGCTCATTAAATTAATACTCGATAAACACGTTAGCAATCCTAGTCCATAGTTAAACTGTCAAAGGAAATTGATTTCGATAACGTTCTAGTTATTAGTAACAAGTTCGCGTCGTGTCTTGCAAGATAAACAATTCGGAGAACATGAATTCAATAAAGATAAGTCCAAGTGCTTGGGGATACGACGATACAATTTCTATATTCTTGAAATATGATTACGTAGTCAATGACATACGATAAATGTAGCATTAGCATGAACTCCTATCGAATTCGTGATGTAAAGGTTTCGAGACAACGGAGCATTGTGATTGGCAGTCTGCCTCTTGTGAACCTGTGTGCGTGTGTAGCCCGCCAATCGCAATGCTCCGTTTTGTTGATACCTTTACATTACGAATTCGATAGTATTTCGTGCTAAGGCTACGGCACTCGTCTACAGTCTGTTGTTGTGTATCGTTGGCTACAAAATCATACATTTATTGACTGAGCGAGCTAATTGAGTAGCATGTGTCAATCACCGTTTCAACAAGGTGGCCTCTGTTACTTTTGTCCGTATGTCTGTAGATATGTTATTTCTGGTCTAGAGTGTACATTTCTTAACCAAACTTGGTACACATGTTCTTCAATATAAAAAACAACTTTTGTCGAAATATTTTTTATAGGGGGAAATGGGGAAAAATATTATATTTTGCTGTTACATTATTTATGAACGGATCTTACTGATTTATGGCTGAAACATCAATGACATTAGTAGTTATACCGAAAGCCGATGCCGACCGAACCAGGCAAAGACTATTGACTTTTTTTAAGCACTTAGGTGGTAGACAGGCGCGCGGGCCACCTGATGGAAAGTGGTTACCGTGGCCTATGCACGTTTGCAACACCAGGGGCTTCTCACTCGTGCTGCCGACCATATAGAGAAGGGGAGGGAAAGGGGAAGGGGGTAGAGGAGAAGGTTAAAAGAGTCTCTGTGCTGTCAGTGTAGAAGACAAAAAAGGGTTATTCGGTCTACCCCCTAATATCACAATAAGTACCTCTCAGTGAGCTTTGACTGCTCTGTTCACCGCCGGAAACACAACACAAGGTTATTATTAACCGCGATATTCTGTAGGGCGGAGGTACTTCCCCTATCGGACTGCTCAATTAAAACGGGAGATACCATCATGCCCTACCTCCATCAAAAACCATTTATTACCACATCCAAAAAAAACTACTTTCATGCTGAATGTGCAAAACCAAATCGCTAATGTCATGAAACTTAAATCTCTCCTGTGTATGTTCCTTAAGCCGATTTAGTTTGCACCCGACGGAATATTAAGTACCTTACATAGTATCTGTAATGATGATAGGCAGGTGGGGTGTGCGCACCAAGGACTCTTGACTCTTGGGGGCTGCAACATTGGCATATACGTGAAAATGTGCTTGAAGCAAAACTTTCTAAGTAGCGCTATAAGCTGCGTGCAAGTCCTAATTTTCACAGATTATAATAAATTTCTGAAGTAAAAGTATAATATCCTACTATGCTATTAATATTTATAACCGCGGCAGCCTAGTGATACCACTAGGCTGCCGCGGTTATAAATACCGCCATACCCATACGGGTAATGGACTGCTGAGATGAGGTCTCGGGTTCGATCCCAAGTTACCACGGCACACACCAATGACTTTTCGATGCTTTTCGAAGTTATGTGTGTATTTATCGCAGGTTTATAAGTGCCCGGATTATGGCAATAGGCTCGCCACCTATTCCATTGGGACCTAAACCCTTCGGGGATATAGGCGTGAGTTTATGTTATGTTAATAAATTGTCTTATATCGATTCGTAAGTTGAAGTGTATTATTATCTTGTATTGACTCCTATATTGACATATCTATATCTACTCTAATATTATAAAGAGGAAATATTTGTTTTTTGGTTTGCAACGAATTGGCTCCGAAACTACTGGACCGATTACAATAATTTTTTCACCTATAAAAGCTACAATATCTAGAAGTAACATAGGCTATATATAATCACGCTCTACCATCCAAGGAAGCGGAGCAATAATCATAAATCTCAATAGATCCGGTATATCTATACATTGGCGCTAATATCGCTAACTATTTCCATTGTCATGACAGCAAGGAAAAGTAGTATAAAGAGGCATGTAGAGAATCGAGTAGAGTCGTATAACGCGATAATCGACCTCCACGCGGGCGGAGCCGCGGGCAACAGCTAGTATTATTTAAATTTGTAATCATTATCACGATACACGTATCGACATTAGTATTATTTTTATATTACACATAGAAATATCAAGATTAATGCAAACATTCATATTCATGCACAAAAATATTTGCACTGAGCAGGAATCTAACCCGCGCCTCTTGAATAGTAGTCACGTTCACTACCGCCATTTTAATTAAAGTTCAGATGGCCGTGGAAATGAGTCCGAGGATCGCGGGCTGCACTAAATTTTAATATATATGCAGATGATTGTGATCTTCAAAAGTGTTGTTGTCGCCAAGATGAATAAAAAATGGTTACGTTAGCACATTGCGTGTTCAGAGATATTTTGAGGCACTCTTTGGATCGATTCCCAGATTCAGCTACTTTATGAAAAATTGATTATTTAAAAATTCAATACCTGTCTATGTTGCTTCAGACATAGAATTGTTCTTTAATGCCCCCTAAAATCCAATCACACATCTTGTTTCAATCCCTGATCACGTGGGGGAGGGTGGCGGAGGCTTACGGAAGTAAAGTTACTGACGCAGCAAACGTCACTCTGGTAGACCTTCTTGATGAACTAGACATTGACATCTTGTCATTAATTTCATATTATAAACACATATTTACTGGAGACTGGAAAATTGCGGCAAATCTTCTGCACAAGCCATTTTTAGAAGAAAGAAGAGGTTTTTTAAAAGTTAGTTAGACTGACAACCCCCGAGCTGAGTCTTATTGGGCCAACTGTATCAGAATACCCTCTTTCTCATTCGCTTATTACGCCTATGGTCACTACCTCAATTTCACCAAGAACTAAGCAGTTTGGCCACTGTTTTCTTTGTCGCACCATTAAGTCCTGGAGTTCTCTGCAATACTGGTTTCCTTCATCCTACAGTCTCAGATCCTTTTTCTCAGATTTTTTCCAGTCTAACTGCGCTGCCGCTGAGCATTCAATATTTTCCGTGAAGCAACTGCCACCTAACCTCTACAGCCTACAGATATATCGATATACTCCAGTTAGAGCCGTTTTTGAACTTTTTAAGACTCCAACTGGGTAGTAACGTCTGCCATAGATCTTCCTATGATAACTAGGACCGATGGCTTAATATGCTCTCCGAGGCACGACCAGACAAATGCTAATAGCCATATTCATGCATACAAACGTTTACACTGAGCGATGTTGGATTCATGCCTCCTGCGTAGCAGTCGCGTTCACTACCGCCACGTCACATAAGCTGTAATTTTTTTTATACCACTTAGGTGTCAGACAAGCACACGGCCCACCGGATGGAAAGCGGTCACCGTGGCCTATGGATGTTTGCAACACCAGGGGCGTTACACTCGTGCTGCCTACCCTGAGAAACCTTCTAATGCCCTTCTTATCTGTATAAAAATGTAATCGGCAAAAACCCAGAATTTAAAATCCACTTTTGTGTTTAAGAATTATTCAAATTAATTATCGTGTAGTGCGAGCATTGTTCTAGGCAACTAGGGACTTCTAGGAACAAGTACAATGAGTCTGTCGCATTAATTAGGCAGCCAAGCGCAGTCAACAACACTAACTAGTGCATTGTTTCTTTGATTAGCTATGAGCTTTGTTTCATAGAGCAGAAAATTGGTTATGTAGACTTAGCTTGTTTACGGTTAATTACTCGTTTGTAATAACGTTGGGTTATATTTTTCAAATACATACCGAGCTATCTGGAGACCTATAACCACTAAGCCACTATTATTATGGCTGTTACCAGTTAAGTAAGGTTTTCCATGAAGTGAATAAATAATACAATGCGCGAATCGTGAAGGATTTGTAATACAATTTGACGAAAAATACCTTCTGCGTTATGGCAACACTAAAACTTTTATGTTTTTATTCACTACGATATGTCTAATTACGCGCGCTTGTTTTCTATTTTACAAGTAATGGATAAAAGAACTTAGTTTTCATTTGGTTTCCCAAAATTATTACCACTATTTATTCGAAACTTCGAAAAAGTAAAATTAGAAGTAAAATAAAACGTTTAATATATTGTTATCGGAATTATAGTCACAAAGTCATATTCAAATCGATCAAATCCACATGCAAACTGGATTCGATTCATCATGAGTATCGAGTACCGAGTCGTTTTGTTACATCACTAGTTACGTCATGAAGGCAAATGCCAAAACGGGCCTTTTATTTTGTGATTAGTATAAGTCTCGATTGAAATCTAATTGTACAGTGCACATTGAATTCAAGTGTTCGAATGTTCTAGAAATATATAAACGATATCTTTTAACGCTATCACGTCCGTCTACCTATGTTTCAGACTTAAAATCTTCTACAGTTGTTTTGTATTTAAATTCCTGATTTCATTTCGTAACTTATAAAATAAGAATGGTTTTAAAAGTCCAATACATATCTAACACTCGTACGCACTCACGCAATGCACGCACACAAGCAAGCACACAAGCACGCACGCACGCACACGCGAAAACACGCATGCGATTTTTTTTTAATTTTCTGGGTTTAAAATACGACCTAGTTAAGCTGTGTTTATTTTATATCTAGATAGCACCATAGACATACATATCAATAGCGTAAGTAGACACACAGACTCCTTCTTTACCGAGTAACCGAATTTAAAATATAAGTGGCAGTAATTTGAGACTTTCAATGTAGAAACATCACCACTGCAATATATATTTGACGGAGGTAGGACACGACGGTATCGCCCGTCCGAAATGAGCTGTCCAACTGGGGAAGTACCTCCGCCCTACAGAAGACCGCGGTCATAATAACCATCGTGTTGTGTTCCCGCCGGTAAGTAGGGTAGCCAGAGCTCACTATACCCCTCCTTCCCCTCCCCTCCCTAGCCTCCCCACCCCTTCCCAGCTCCCCCTTTCAGGGTGGGCAGCGCGTGTGTGACACCCTTAGTGTTGCACATGTTCATAGGCCACGGTGGCCGCTATCCATCAGGTGGGCCGTGTGCTTGTCTGCCACCTACGTAGTATAAAAAAAATATATATATATTTCTGACAAAGTTATCAGGTTTGTTTATAAAAAAACATTTCACGGTTCAAATACTGTCCGGTCATAATGTGTTAGGATGAACTCCCTGGCTATGACGAGCAGTGTAATGATTGAAAATAGGAGAGGGCATCACGTTAAACAATGCCCTATCCTACTCCCAATTTCTAGAATATTTTATTATTTATTTAGGCCAACGCTGCGAATATGATAATTATCACGTTCTTAGTTGTTATAAATGTCAATAAAATTGTTCGCAACAATTATAAAGTAAACCACTTTCAGAAATAGGAATAACAATTGACCGAATAATACATAGATTAACATTTAAATTGTGTATAAACTTTATATATAAGCAATTGGTAACATTTACAAGAACAGTGACAACAAAGTACTGGCTGTTCTGTGTTCGTATAATTTGCGGCCATTTTATAGTTATTATTACTGTGAACTTTGAGGTAAAATGAGGTTCTAGTGATAGCGGAAAGTGATAACAGCAAAGTACGAAAAGTATCCAGATTATACTTAAATTTGCGCACTAGGTTTTGCCTTATGTTCGTTAAGGACAGTTCGTTTCGACAATACCTATGAATACAATTATAACTGAATCATGACATTTATAACGAACCATTTTTGGTGGTTATAATTTTACTTCTACTCAATAAAGGGTTAAATTTATTATAAGTGAAATCTAAAATACAATTTAAAATAGCATTAACATTTGACTGAAGGGTTAAAAACAAAATAATTTTCTTAACACTCAGGCAAGAGTAGCTAAATAAGGTATCAAAGTAATGTTGTAAAATGTCTGAGAACAGAAGCAAATAAGCTCTTTAAAGAAATAAGCAATGTTTTTCACAGCAATAGGCTTCCCGATCGTTAAGATGGTTACGGCCAAGAAAATATTATTAACTGATGTTGATAAATAAAAGAAAATTATACCTCCCTTTAGGAATAGGTCATTCTAAAGATTGTACTGATAGTTACCTTAACAATATAGGAATAGTAGTTATCACTTACAAGACTACTATTTGAGTAGACGTTTGAATTTGACATATCAATGTTTTTGTCCTTTATGTCCTTCATTCCTTATCTAACTTCATTTTCATAATAATCTTATATGATCCGCAATCAAAATCAATTTTATTTATTTCTGTCGTCTTGCCTAGCGGTAGCCTAGTGATATGGGCAATGGACTGCTGAGACGAGATCTCGGGTTTGATCCCAGGTTTTACCATGGCACACACCAATGACTTTTTGATGCTTTTCGTTAAGTACCTATGTGTGTATTTATTGCAGATTTATACGTGCCTGGATAATGGCTATAGGCTCGCCACCTATTACATTGGGACCTAAACATAAACAGGCGAAATGTGGGTGCTAGCACCTTAGCCTACCTCTTCGGGGCGTGAGTTTATGTTATGATAATATATTCTGTCCTCTTGAAATGAACTAAAATCACTAATTATTTCCATTCAGTGCCATAACTAAAGATGACGGATTGTGTCATGCATCCGCTATGAGACATTCGGTGACACACCTGTCCATTTAACGCTTTCACTGCGACCCCACCTCACTTTAAAGTTGATGATGTCAATTCGCGGTTCGAGTCTAATGTTTACTAAACACGCCGTCTGGTTCTATTCTATTTAACGTAAATTACTTCTAAGCCTTTGATGTTGCATCTTTTATTCGTTTGTTGCACAAAGTTCGTTAAATACAATTTGAAATACTGTTACAAAATTGTGAATACTGTGATGGGCTATTGAGATATGGCACGCTATGAAGCAACAGTAGATACATAGTTCGGTCCTCCGTGGTAGATACCCACAACGAGAGAACAGAAAAAACTTATAGAAATTGTGTTACGACAGATTCAAAGAGGAACCAATGTTGCCAAATTCACAGATAATGAGCAGTTTTCCAGTAGGTAGATGGCGTAGCACGGCATTATTGGTGAGAAGAGTATGGTGTCACATCTAGTGTTCCCTCATTTTTGGAAAAAAATAACTATGCTGGCGCCATCTCCATATTATTTTAAAAACCAACTGACAATATACCTACTGTAAAACTGCTCATTCCTGCAATTTTAAATCTGAATAAAGGTTTTCTTTTTTCAAATTTTTAATTTTTTTTTCTTGATCATTATGGTAGTCGTTTAGGAACACCGCAGCAGGGAGTTCATTACACAGCTTGAGCGTATGTGGAATGAAGTTCCTTTCATAACGCACAGTGGGTAGTGTTCCCGGTCGTAACGTGTGAGGATGAACTCCCTGCCTATGGCGAGCGATGCGATGATAGAAAATAGGTGTGGACATTATGTCGAACAATTTTTTTAACACAAAGTTTGTTAACTAGTTAAAGCCTTCCAATTATATTGATGATATTGAAAATGGATGCTCAAGACCCCGAACCCGGTAACCGGCATAAAACACAACATAACATCCCCGCAGGTGTAAGCAGAGAAGCTAGCACCCACATTTCGCCAGTTTATGTTTAGGTCCCAATGTAATAGGTGGCGAGCCTATTGCCATTAACTGGGCATTTATAAACCTGCGATACACACACATATAACTTTGAAAAGCATCGAAAAGTCATTGGTGTGTGCCATGGTAAAACCTGGGATCGAATCCGAGACCTCGTTTCAGCAGTCCATTACCCATACCACTAGGCTACCGCGGGACTTAAACGCGGTATACGCGGTAGGGGATAGAAAGAAAATAAAAAACTTCTTGTGTGTGCTCGTCGACTCAATGAAGGTTAGGTATCTAGGCTTAAAAGACTAGTGTACTGTGCCCTTTGATATTCATAATAGATAACTGAACAGTTGAATTGATTTTATTCTCTATTGTATTGCGATTACAACGAGATATTTGATAGCGTGATCATTATGACAAAGTTCTACATAAATTCTGAATAAACTACTTCAACTGAAGTATAAATTTCACTTTAGATTGAAATATCGATATTATGCTGTTATTGAAGCATTTAAGTATTAAAAAATACGTTTACATAGCGTTTTATTATTATACATGAATTTATTCATCATATTTTTATCTCCTACACAAATAAACAAAATTGATGTTTCTGTTTGTCATGTGTGGTACCTACTAAAAATATTATGTACGTATTGTCTTTTACAGATATGCGATCATAATTTAATATTTATTTACGACTAGTTGTTGCCAGCGGGTCCGCCCGCGTGGATGTCGGATATTGCGCAGTGTTGTAAATTTTAGCGCTGTAGGTATACGTGTCTACGAATAATCTATCCCACTCACATACTTTTGTTCTATGCACTGCATGCAAAGAAAGACGTTTTGGGGTACTTTTTACACCTTGGGTTACGTTCATAAGTTTCAGTTAGGCTAATTTTTCTAGCAATAAATATGCCTAATATGCATTAAATAGCCTATGTTTCTTAGGCCTTTCAATGGTAAAAGAATTTTTGTAATCGACACACTACTTTTTGAGTTTATTCCTTACAAACATACAATTTTTTCCTTTTTATACGAGTAAATTTGGACTCGGGACACTTTGGACATTTCCAATTAGAATATAAATATAGTTGTGTATTATACACAATATATTATTGTACATTATAATGTTATTCAACAATTTCGGCAAATTTCAATACAATTAATAAATTATATGACAATAGTTATTATTCGATTACGCGGAATGCACATGACATTTACTGTTGTAGTTGTTACCTATAATTTACATTAGTATACCCTAAGGGATTATAATTTTGATTTAATAATAATTTATTCACCTCTGTGGCGTGGCAGTAGTGAACGCGACAGCTACGCAGGAGGCGCGGGTTCGATCCCCGGTTAACGTTGAAAATGAGTACTGGCGCGTGTTGGGCCAACGTGTACAGTCAGCTTAATATTATCCAAGCTTGGTTGACTGCCCTCAACGAAAATAAAATTCCGTTTAGAACGGAGGACTAAAAGTATTTGACTTTTACTTTTCACAGCTGACCAAGCTCTAAGAAGTTTGATAAAAGAAATTCTCTATGTCCATCGGTTTTATACAAACGACTGTTTAAACTTTTAATTAGCAAATTCTTCTTTTGGGCTGTTTTCAAGTTATAAGCGCAATATTTCGTTCCTAGATTTATTATTTTCATTATTTTACTGCGCGTCAATTTCAGTTCATCTCGCCTGATGGTTGGATGGATGGATCTGAAGGCAAAATATCAGGAAAAAGGGTCACTATTATAAACAGAATTGTTCTAGATTCGACAAAAATATGTAAAATGAGCGCCAAAAAAGAGGTTAGTCTTAAGTTAGCTTGTCAGGATTCGGATTCTAACCAAATTGGCGATATGGAATTCTGTAGTTAGGCTAGTCGGACTTCATCTACCTGTAATGATTGCCATAGAGGTTCGTATGGCAACCGGGACCGACGGACGGCTTAACGTACTCTTCGTGCTTTTTGTTATTTAACATAACACAAGCTCACGCCGGTTTATAAGTGTCCGGTTAATGACAATAGGCTCGCTATTACATTGGGACCTAAACATAAACTGGCAAAATAGTTATTCCTAGCTAATTCTGCCTACACTCATCCCAAATTGACTTTTATCAACCAAATACGCGTTTTCTTACAACTTGCAACCACCCCTGTCTAGCCCAGGCACCCTGCTAAGATTGCCTCCTTTTACTTTTCCATACCTTTGTCAGTTTGTCACTTTGGAGATTAAAATGTTTCAATTGGGAATGTTTTGTTGGTCTCCAGAGATTGAGCGAGACATTAGCTTTTTTATTAACGCACAAGCACCCCGTCTGGGCTCGTTCAACAGTGAATATCAAATGAATTTCGATTTTAAAATACTTTGTGAAATCAGGAGTTCTCTTGTAAAATGTTTGTACGGTACTCAGAAGTGTCATAAAATTACACCGAAGATTGATTAACTTTTTGTTTTATTATGTGTTAGTAGACTTATACGCGCGGGAAGACTTCGTAATTCCTTATTGTACTGGGTCGGTTCTCGGAATCTCTCTGCTAGATCGAATCAGAAATGAATAGATCCGCAGCATCGACATAGCCTACAGGGTTAGCAAGCTGAAGTGACAGTGGGCGGGGCACGTAACAAGAAGAACAGATTGCCATTGGAGCCGAAAGGTTCTTGAATGGAGACCGCGTACCGGTAGATGAAGCGTGGGACGGCCTCCTGCGAGATGGACGGACGACATAGTCAAAGTCGCGGGTACCCATTGGATGCAGACCGCCTCCAACCGGTCGGATTGGAGGTCGATGAGGGAGGCCTATGTTCAGCAGTGGACGTCTTGTGGCTGAAATGATGATTGTACTGGGTCTAATAATATGCTTATAACCTGAACGACTATCGTGGTATGGACATACTATGAGAAGAAGAGATGGAAATTTTGTAAAAAAAGGTCCAAAGTATGAATGTAAAGGGCTCAAGGAGCAGAGGTCGGCCTAAGAAAAGATGGGTGGACATTGGTGTGTGCCATAGTAAACCTGGGATCGAACCCGAGACTTTGTCTCAGCAGTCCATTGCCCAAACCTCTAGGCTACCGCGGTTCTTCGGACTTCGGACGCACAAACATCTATGTTTATTATATCCTAAAATACATTGTGATTTTGTTGGTATTTCAATATAATCACAGCATTAGCTCCGTTTACAACCAAAGCCTCTGATAAAGCCTGAGATCCGCTGCCTATTCTTCCTTTTGATTTAGTTTATCTTGGCTTTAACGGGAGCGCCTAATCCGCCCCGAAAAAGAAAGCCTGCGCTAAAACCATATCCAATATGTATACCTATTTATGCATTATATTTTACTTGATAACACAACCTTGTATTAACAATAAATTCGTCTATTTGCATTTCCCGAGATTACCGTAATGTAGTAATCTTCTTTAACCTTGAAGCTATCGTAAAGATATGATTCCGTAGCCGACCACATACGACAACTGCAGATGCATGTAACAAATATTCGTTCGTATTCATGCATTAGATAAATGTCACATAAGTATAGAAAAATTGGAAACATTTTAGAAATTAGGGAAATATTACAAGTTAGAGAATATATTATTTAAAAGTTAGGCGAATATTAGAAATTAAAGAAACCGCGGTAGCCTAGTGGTATGGGTAATGTACTGGTGAGAGGAGGTCTCGGATTCAATCCCAGGTTTTATTGTGGCACACACCAATGATTTTTCGATGCTTTTCGAAGTTATGTGTGTATTTATCGCAGGTTTATAAGTGTCCGGTTAATGGCAATAGGCCATTACATTGGGACCTAAACAAAAACTGGCAAAATGTGGGTGCTAGCACCTCTGCCTACCTCTTCGGAGATATAGACGTGAGTTTATTATATGTAGAAATTAGTAAAATTGTACAAATTACAGAAATATTAGAAGTAAACAATATTACCTATCACGGTACGTTATAAATCTTGCTGCGGTCTGCGGTCGGTTACAGAATCGTACCTTGAAGATATTAATCTCCATTTTGCTCGTGACACACAAACAAATGCATTTCCTTTATTCGCTGTGTAAATACGATCCTAAATCATCTTAAATCCTGTATCTTAGATTTATTTGCGCCGTACAAATTGAGAAGAAAATCTTGGAAGTGGATTGCGAATTATAATTTTGTGAGAAAATGGAGTGTTATTAACGGGAAGAATATTTATTTATATTTCAGGAGGTAATCAAAAATGTTTTTATGCTGTTGCCGTCCATATAGAGAAAAAGGGGGGTGGTGAATGGGTGGCCTCCCCTACCCCTCCCCCTCTTCCTTCCTCTTCTGCATTTTTTACTTGTGTACCTACACCAAGTAAAAAATGCAGAATTAAAATCTATAAAACTACTGAAGCAGTAGTAATAAAGTGTATGAATAAATAAATACCAGAATTAATTAAGTCTATAAATAAAAAAAAACCTGATTCAAATGCCCCACAGGTCGAAGTGATGAAACGCCATCTCCTTTTAATCTGTTTGAGTCCGATATACCCGGGGCTTAGACATAGCGGGGCTTGAAAAATCATCTTCGCCGTCCAAGTGAGCGCCACCATTGTAACACTCTACGTGTTTTCAATAGTGACCCTCTTTCCAGAGACTTTGCCTTCAGCTTACCATCAGGTGAGTTGAAGTCAAATTGACGTGTTATAAATTAAAAAAACCTCATATTAACATCGGTGGTGTTGAGTCTGAGGGGATAGCAGCACGTGCAAAAAAAGGATGAGGATGGATGCTTTTGCTAAATAAAAAGTTGCCGTGAAATCGCATTTTGCTTCGAGCATAAGAAAAAGTGATTCGAATTTCGAACACCACTTAACTAGTTTGTGATTTATAGTGTACAGTCGCAGCAAAAAGTCACTTTGCTCACTTGTTGAATAAATAACTGAATGCTTGTTTTGTTTTTCAGTATGAATGAACAGTATATTCAGTGATAAAAGTACATTTTTCTTTGCTGTACCAAAAAGTCTTGGTATTCTTTACCACCGCATGTGTTTATTTCTTTCTACAGTCCATTGAACCCTTGGTCCTTTAAACGGGGCCTGGAACATCTGGCGAGGCCGTCAAACTGAGAGTAAGCTTAGTAACTTCTGGCTCTATCTGTAATTTGTCTGAGAGGTTTTCTGCTCAAATATTTATTTATATGAAGAATGATTTAACCACCAGTCCACCACTTTTAAGTCTGATGAAGAGAAAGACCAGTTTAAATATGTCACCGAACCTGAGCTGAAGAAGACTGAGCAACAACACACACAGGCACGCACGCACGCACACACGCACGCATGCATGCACGCCCTCACTCACACACGCACACACAATGATGAAAAACAAACTGTGCGAGTATCACACAATTGATCTTCTCGGGAAAGGCTGCCATAAACAAGAGGATTACAGGCACCTATAATTAATAGGAATTAATAGAGAAGGCTATCACTCTTCATTCGTAAGGGCCAGGTTGGAGTCGACTCAAAGGGTCGAAGTGTCCGTTCAGTGGTCAGAGCATTTCCACTAGTCGTGGGATTAAGAACTTTGAATAGTTAGCATGCTAATTGCTTCAAAATTTCATTACATAGATTTACATTAGGACTAGAAGTTTTAGCTCATCCCAAACTGAGCTAAGTAAACCTTCCAACGCTATTTGGTTTCAGATTAATGTTAATTTATTACAAAGCCTCATTAATATTGGGAGAGTACCTCAGACTAACTCATTTCTAAGAAGGCTGTGAATTGTTAGTCATAGAAATATAATTGTGCTAACTAGAATTAGGACTCAGATTGAATTATTAATGTACCAAAATGAATTTTGTCGAAATATCTTGAAAATAATCCTTGCTCATTTCTAAGAAGACTGTGAATTGTTAGCCCAAATAGACTTAGATATTTAAGTGTGCTAACTCGAATTAGGACTCGTAGAATTATTAATTAAAAACCAAAATGAATTTTGTCGAAATATCTTGAAAATAATCCTTGCTATACGTATAATTAATAAAGATAATTGAATCAAATTTTCGAATACAAAGCCTTCAATCAAAGTTGCCTGACAGGGATCGCTTAAAGTGTTAAGGCCGCCCATTGTACTGCTTTCATAGTTTTATAGATTTGAACTATGCATTTTTACTTGATGTATATTGTATAATATATAACAATACTAGCTGACCCGCGCGACTTCGTCTGCGTCACCCCTTTTTTGCAACATTTTTCATTCCTGACCCGCACCTGTTAGTTGTAGCATGATGTTATATACATATAAACCTTCCTCTTTAACCATTCTATCTATTGAAACAAACCGCATCAAAATCCGTTGCGTAGTTCTAAAGATTTAAGCATACAAAGGGACAAGAAAAATAGGGACCGAAAACGCGACTTTATTTTATACCTACTATGTAGTGAAATAAAATAAATTGTTTATGTAAGAAGCCTTTTACTTGCTTTGAGGGGTGCGGTTTGACATTCCTTTTGCTATTGATATCGTTGTGATTGTTACAACGTCGGTGGTGAGTTCCCCTCCCTCCCTCGATATATTTTCTTGTTCTACCAACTTACAAATTTAAAGAACCGTTCAACTTAAACGTTTACATCTCTCAAACCCCTTTAACAGCTAACTTTTCATGTCAACATTGAATTCCCGCCCAATGTGTGCAACATATTCTCAAACTACCCGCATATTTCGTCACGCCTACTGAATTTCAAGAGATTTCTATCACGTCGGCGGGTAACGCGGTAAAGCCTATAAGGAGCTTACAATACTTCATGTGTACAGTCGGCGCTTGCACTAACATGCGTGGTGTTTACTACAATATTCCGGCTTTTAAGCAGATACGAGGTAGTTGCCGAATTGATGGCAAATAAACATTATAAGACTTTGTAAACTTTAAGAATTTTTACTAAGTTAAAATCTTATCTTATCATATGTTATCGAAGTGTATTTTATCTTATCGCACCACTGGCCGACCACAACTGCATGACCATCTTGCGTTGTGGCTCAGAATGCTTCAAACTTCCCAAAATGTCCCTTTGGGTCTTCTTCCCATAATGTCCCTTTCCCAAAATGTCGCTTTCCCAAAATGTAATTTTCCCAAAATATCACACAAACCCGCCATCCCCTTCTAACTTAACCTGTCCGAGTCGGGGTGCCCTAAAGTCTCGATTGCATCCAGTTTCATGAAACTCATTGAGAATACTAAAGAAATGACATTTTGAGAAAAGGACATTTTGGGAAAGGGACATTATGGGAAGTTGACATTTTGATACCAGGGGACTTTAGCCACAACTCCCGTCTTGGGCCATCATCTGCCGAGGGTGAGGTAGCCTCTGGCATATAACTCACACCCCGGTCAGCCGAGTACAACTCAAAGATGTTAATGACACATCTCCGCTTACACTGAACCACATCTCAACAATCTTAGACGCGTATAGTTAGAAAGTTTTAAGAAGGTTAAAACTGCGTGTGTTCGCATAATGAGGTGGTTATAGAGCCATGTGATGTGATATTCATGGTAACTCGAGTTTTCTTACCGACGTTATAAACCAAGTTATAATTAAATAGAATGACTACCCACACGGAGATGGCATTATAAAGGGAGAATCATAACTGAGAATGCGGTAATTCCATTTTATGAGTTAAAACCGTTTTTGAGGTGGCCTTCCACGGTGCGTAATTGTACGTACGAATGTAGATCGAACCGTGGATTATATACTTTTGTCTTGGAGTATATGAGTCGTATTTTATTAACCGATTTTCGAATTTATGTTTTAAATTTAAAAAAATACGTGTGCCAACATTACATAGGTATACATAAATACACGCATATATTAATATACACAGTCCTGCATACAAATATTTACACTAAACGTGAATCAAATATTTGTATGCATGAATATGGCTATTAGCACTAGTCGGCGTTCTCGGAGAGCACGTTAAGCCGTTGGTCCCGGTTGCCATACAAACATCTATGGCAATCTTTACGTGTAGTTGAAGCCCTCAAAAGCCCCCTAACCAAACCTAACCTAACTACAGAACTTCGATATCGCGAATTCGGTTGTGGAGTTCCGATAGCAGACGCTTTACGGAAAATATTAAAGTTCAGTCGCATCTTAGTTAGACTAGAAAGCCGACCCCAACTGAGTTGGGAATAGACTCAGAGAATGATAATTTGATGATAAAAATGTATTACGTGATACTAAAGTAAAAAAAACCGCAGGAACACGGACTGCTATAGGTATATATATCATTTTCGTCTCGAATTTTACTTACCGTACATTGAAGTAACTGTCTATGTTAAAATGTCACATTGCCTATATTTTTCGGATGTCAATCGCGATATACTATCTCTTTGTGTTACTGACGGAGGTCCGATCATAATCGTTCTCAGGTAGTGCTGACTTCAACTGTCAAACCTGTCCATTTCTATTTATATATTTTTTATAAAAATAGGTTTATTTCTGTTTCTGTGGGGTTTGGTGGACCATCGCGGTTGCATTCGGAGATTTCATTTTGTAGCCTAGGATATGCTCTCTTACCTTCTTAATTTAATTAAGTAGGCTTTTAGAAAGTGATTGCTATCAGACCTGTCTTGTGAGCACCATTTCGCTCGCACTCTATGTCTGTGCAATAAATGATATTTGTTATAATTAAGTATTACTTTGGGCTGCCTCACTCGCTAATTCTAGGCGCTCCGTCTATGCTATAAGTCTGAAGTAGTTTTGCCAGATTCAATTTAATTATAATAGTGACATTAGGCAAAACTAATCGGGATTACAAGTGATATATTATTATACAGGGGCTTGTAATTCTAAATAATCTTATTTAGAATTATAAGAAACTGGGGAAAGATGGAAACCCACCAGTCACGCACAGTTTAACAAACCCAACGATAGCAATAGTAAATTAAATATCACTAATTTAATCATAGAAAGGAATGCTTAACCGCGTACCTGAAATGAAGTAAAAAAACTTCTTACCACAAGATAAATTATGTCGTAAATAGGTAAGTATGTGAAATATTGTGCAAGTGCGAAGAACAAACCTCGACACGTGTTTCACCTCTACATGAGGCATCTTGAGTAGCACTACCGATACGTTGGTGGGGAATGGTGGGTCCCCCTCCCACCTTTTCTGATAACAGGTGATATCAACTTACACTTGAAAGATATTGGTGTGTTCTACACAGTCGTATATACAAACTTGTGTAGGTATATGAATGGGGTATACCTACATCATTGGTCCACACACTTTGATGGTAACTTACTCATCAAACAATTCCAACTAACATCACAGTTCAGTGAACCGTACCATATCCAAAAGACACAAACCCTTAACCAAACATACCTATTTAGATTTCAGTCCCTCCGACCACTTAAATAGACCCAAAACCAAAAGGTGTTTACACAGCAATATTCTTTCGAAACGTCGGGAACAAAGGGACGGGTATGTTACGTTATTGCGTCATCCAATCTGGCATTATGACGGCATCGGTATACAGGTGCCTGGTCAAACAGGAGAAACTCAAACAAGCCGATCGGGATTTTGAATCTTGCATACGAACTACTTTTTGTTGCGAAGTTGTGGCGCAACAATTGAAGTGATTACAACTATTTTAAGCAAAACTATGGCATGTGTTCAAAAGTAAACTATTTCCTATTTTATAAATCAAACAAGCCGATCAGGATGTTGTATCTTGCATACGAACTACTTTTTATCGCGATGTTGTGGCGCAACAATTGAAGGAAAGTTAAGTGGTTGCAACTATTTTAAGCAAAACTATGGCATGTGGTCAGAAGTAGACTATTTCCTATTTTATATCCGCCCGTTTGAAATACCTTCTGCTACTGTTCTACTGTTCCCGTAACCCACAGGACATTTTTCTCGGTATAAAAAGTAACCTATGTTTTGCTGCTAAAGATTATATCTTTCTGTGAGAAAGGCAAACACCATCCAGTCAGATGTGCATTCGATCCTACCAGCGTATTCAGTAGCAAATATCCGTATATCCTTACGAAGTTATAACTGTCGAATTTAATTTAATCATGTATGCAACTGAAGGCTTCTTTGGAGGAATGAGGTGATATGCTCGTCCGACACGAACGTGTGTCCTCCGACCAGGCAAGGTGATCACACCTGGCGGGCTGCTGCCCAACAGGTTATTGTATGTATGTTGTACCAGCGTGCAAATTTCGCTTTTGCGATGCAGGATTCTTAGTGATGTAGCAGTTCGTCTTGCTGTCGCTTGATGGCCGTGGATACATGTGGTATCAACACAGCCATTATTCTAACATAATTTGCTTTGCCCCTTAGGCCTTTAGCTTACCATCAGACTAAGTGAAGTAGTTTTATAACGACTCACGTGGACAAACTGTACCTATCAAAATAAATTACTCGCAGTATCCAGTGGCAGCCATATTATTGTGCAACTATTTATGTTATAAAAGTTGCTCGTACACTTCTAGTACAGCTACGCAAATATTCCCTTTGTTTATGAGGAAAAACCTCGTATATTTTGAACTGTTCAGCTTGAAGTTTAGTCAAGATGTATTTATGAAGGTATTTGGACAATTTCATTTATAGGCTGATCGTTCAACTGAGGCATCGCCTGCGGGCAAATCGAGAGGTCATCCTACAATCTGTAGGTGTTCTGTTATACAAGTGAGGTTAACTTGGCACCTAAAACCTTAGTGGGACTACACACTTGGGTGCCTATAGCCCAAAGCGCAAGAGCGAGGCCCATCGCAAAATCGTGTGTGAAGTGGTCAGGATAATGCCGTACCGCTCCCTCTCCATCTTTCTTTCTCTCCCCCCGCCCCTCCTTCCTTCCACAGGGTCGGCAGCACGAGTGGTAACGCCCCTGGTATTGCAAACATCCATAGACTACAGTAACAATATCCGTCAGGTGGGCCGTGTGATTGTCTTCTACCTAAGTTTTTTAAAAAAGAAAAACTCTTGAAGTACGGAGTCGAAATCCGTCTGTGAACCCAATAACTGGTAGGAATACGTTAATGAAGTACGTGGAAAGGCACGATGAAAATCCCCAATAATAAATAAGGAGAGAAAAAACTGAATGGGCAACATTAATAATCTTTATTTTCCCATTCACATAAAACCAAATTAATATCGATTATAACAGAACAGTAAAAACATACTGTACTCTTTATTCCGTAATTATAACAACGAAATTAATTTCAGTATGAAAGTAAACATCTCCTTTGAAACATTCGCTCTGTAAAACTTAATACATTTTTGATTACATGCACTTTAATTGAATAAATGTAATTAATTGCATTTTCGTTTACATAAAGGGCTTTACTTCGAAATAATATCGAATAAATTGACAGTTTGATTGAATAAGTATCAGAGTTAAATAAAAAAAGCCGCAGTAGCCTAGTGGTATGGGTAATGGACTGCTGAGACGAGGTCTCGGGTTCGATCCCAGGTTTACCATGGCACACACCAATGACTTCGATGCTTTTCGAAGTTATGTGTGTAATTATCGCAGGTTTACAAGTGCCCGGTTAATGGCAATAGGCTCGCCACCTATTACATTGGGACCTAAACATAAACTGGCGAAATGTGGGTGCTAGCACCTCTGCCTACCCCTTCGGGGATAAAGGCGTGAGTTTATGTATGTATGTGTGTTAAATCGATAGGATTCCAACTGTATACTATCTGTACTTACTTACCGGCATATAACTTTGACTCAAGCGCACCACAAAATATATATTTTGTCTTCTGTAGATAGCACGGGGTGCAAAATGCATTTCTTTCATATTGGCTACATCGTCAATAGAAAGGTCGAAAATAAATGGGAGTGACATTAGCCGTCGGAATGTCATGTGATCCAAACTTTGTCTGACAATGGAATATCGCTAGCCAGTGCCTCTAGCCCGAACCACTATCAAATTCGTAATAATTGTAAAGATTTCGAGCCCTCGACAGAGTAATACGTTAGCATCCTTTAAGCGGGGGGTGAAAAAGCGTCTGATGAGGCCTGCAAGCTGAGAGCCTCCATTGTATATGTTTGTAATGGTGACTATCTTTCCTGAGATATCGACTTCAGCTTAACATCAAGTGAAGTCAAATTGACGTGTTGAATATAAAACAAATATATTTTCTTAATTTAATTAATTAATATTTTAAGTTAGTTATTTAAGTTAGTAATAGTTAGTAGTAGTACCTATTACCTAATGGTTATAGTTAAGTTTGATATCATAAAGTAACATAACTCAAGTTTTTTTTTTAATATCGCCAATGTACGAAACGAGCCGTAGTTACATAGTAACTATTAATTAATCTGTGCTCTGTAATAATTATATAATAGTAAAGATTGGACACATTCCATTTGAATACTCTGTGGACTGGACTGTGACTCTACAGGGAACCAATTAAATTGAAAGTTTATGGCAAATTCTGTCGGAAGAAAAATGTCTTTGATTAATATGTGATCTACTTGATCAATTTGGTTTTATTGTTGGTAAGTATGTGAGAATTACTCAAATAGTTATCTTACTTTACGACCTGTCAAAATCGCCTCACCTGTTCAAAAGCTGTGTGTGGTCTTAACTCTTTCATTATGAGCATAAATATTTTTCTTAATTGGGTTTGTGAACATCATTATAAAGTATAAAATTATTTGATGACCTCATTTATAATACACATATATATAATGTAAATAATTCGTGACTTCTTTGTATGCTTTTTTTTTATACCACTTAGGTGGCAGACAAGCACACGGTCCACCTGATGGGAAGCGGTCACCGTGGCCTATGGACGTTTGCAATACCAGAGGCGTCACACACGTGCTGCCTACCCTGTAGAAACCTTCTAATGCCCTTCTTGAAGAACCCTATATTGTAGTCGCTTGGGAAAACCACGGCAGGGAGCTCATTCCACAGCTTGAGTGTGCGCGGGATGAAACTCCTTTCATACCGCACAGTGCGCACCGTTTCCGGTCGTAGTGTGTGAGGATGAACTCCCTCTCTATGGAGAGCGGTGCGATGATAGAAAGCAGGTCCCTGGTCTATGTATAACTGGGAAGAGACGTCCCCTAAGCCACATAGGCAGTTCAAAACTAAATGGTGTCATTGACTCTATTATGTAAAATTGAAAGGTAATCTGCGAAATGAAGGTATCATATATTGATACCTTTGTCATTTTGTCGACATTTTGGAGGATATTATTTACTTTTTCCGAGCCAAATTTAATTTGAACAGTAAGCTTACATTGATTGTGCGGAGTTATCGAAAAACAATGTTTAAAAATGACTTTAACGTCATTCGTTGTGATCGTTAGATAAGATAAGATAAGATTCATTAAATTAAGATAGTTCGTATAATTCTCGGTAGATGGCTCCCACCATCACCCAAAAGATGGTTGTACAGGAAAATATCGAATGCTTCGATGTGGCTTCGTAGCTTAGCGATCAGAGCGTTCCCCTGTAAGGGAAAGTACGCGGGTTCGAATCCGTAAAGTTGAAGCATTCACTTTTTCCGACCTAAATTTGATCTTTGGAGATATTTTTCAGTCTTCTGCGTATTTCTCTGTTTGTTACCTTTTACCACACCCTAGGAATGAGTTGATTGGTGAATCTTGCTCTGTCACTGCACAGATTTGGGGAAATAAAGGCGTGAACGAATGAGCATAATTAAATTTTAAAACAGGTGCCTTTTGTCTGCTCATTCATTTCATTCATTCCGTTCATTTCATTCAATTCGTTCATTTCATTCAATTCATTCATTTCATTCAATTCGTTCAGTTCATTCATTTCATTCAATTCATTCATCATTAGTACATAGGTATAATATACATAATATTACACTCACACCTATTTCCCTCCACGGTAGGTAGAGATAACAGCCCGTCATCTGCCTCTACCCTTATATACTTTCAAGCAAACCCTCCGGGCTTTCCTTATTGAGTCACGTCATATTTTTCTGCCAATTTTCTACCGTATTTTTAAATTGAATTTAAGGGTCAAACTCTACTCAAACCTAAATCCCTTTAATATTACAAAGCCATTGAAAAATTCCCATCAGTTTTTCTTGGGAATACGGCCACATGGCCGGATCCATCTTTCAGTATTTCATCAAGCAACAAACGGCCTTAAAGTCGGTAAATCTTCATTAAAAACCGATTAGGAAGAATATACAGGGCACGGCTTTTTTCTTAGGGTGTTTTTTTATTTAAAAGACTTTTTTGTAAGTATCGATAGGTATACAGCAAAAATGTGTAAGTTTGTTTGTTTTGATGCAGGTGCAGTCATTTATCGTTCAGTTATATAACTTTAATGTGTGAAGTACTTCATCCTAAGTCTTCGACTCCATAAAATCTGGCTATAAAAACTCTGTTAGCTCTGGCTACTCTACTCATCAGTTAACTGGAGAGTTTTTATGCTGTCAGTGGTAAGACCAATATGCCTTTTACGCTGGCAGTACAGAAGCTCTCTGAATCTTCAGTTTTAATGGTCATAGAAAGGAATAGCAAACCGTATTCTTCAAATCAAACAAAAAGATGTCATAGTCATAGTGTATGATGTCGACACAAACTTGAAAATATAACATCTTGTATAAAAACAGAGGCAATCTACTTGCCTTTTTATTAAAGGTATTAATTCATTAGGAAACAACGAAACCCTTTCGATTCGTGAGAAGGTTCTGTACAATGGCCGAATCCTTTTTTGTGTTGGAAGAAAACGTGTCAAATAAAACCTTTCTCTTAGAAGCGTGACTTAGAGCTACGAAACATTACCTTACACTAATTCAATAATATCACTTATATACCTATAATAAAGTATAATATCTCACCTATCTATATCATCATCATCATCATCCTCGCATTAATCCTGGTCGCATTTGAACCTGTCACTTCGGACTCGAAGTCCGCTTTTTTCCGATCTAACTCCGTTGCGGCTGAACTTCGATATTTTTCGTTATAGGACTGCCATCTGTCCTCCGCATTTTAGGGCTTCAACTTACTGTAACGATGACCGAGATATACGTATTAATAACAAGACCAAGGGCTTAACGTGCTCTCCGAGGTACCACCAGACCAGTGCAAATAGCCATATTCATGCGTACAAATATTTGCACTAAGTGGAGATCTAACTCGCGCCTCCTACGTAGCAGTCGCGTCTGCTACCACCATGCCGCTTGCATAAAACTGTACAATAAAGTGAATAAAACTTATATTTACACAATTTATAATTCGAGCGCGACTGGACCAATTTTGATTATATTTATTTTGGGTTTGAAAAAGGTAAGAGTAAGAATGAAAGTAAGATGAGATACAAATATTATAATAAAAGCTATAACTCCAAACTCTAATAAACAAAAAGTCAACACTTTATTAAGTGAATACATTCATCATTCAATAAATTAATTATGCAATCCATTCATTCGCATGCCGTCTACTAATTAACTCCATTAACTTTCGTACAATCATTCGTTCAATTTATTTCGAAATTTTGTACTCTATTAGCGATGGTATTGTTAAACAAAAATTTATTATAGGAATTAAAACTTTATTCTGTATGACTTTATATTACTTATATTGAACTGTATTTCCAATCATCCGTATCTGTGTGGCGATGGAGAAAGAACATTCGCCACCCCATTTCATCCGAAAGTCTCCACTAACGGAAAACGCAGACGATATCACTCCGAGAGAATGAAAACTAATAATAAAACGTTGTACCAATCCGCTTGGCCTACGTAGGAACAGTAGAATAAAACCTCCTAACATTAGAAGAGGCTTATGTTCTCTATGTATGCCTGCAATAGGCTGATTGATTGATACTAGCTAAAGTCAAAATGCAATACTTAAACTACTAGCTGTAGATAAAGAGTCCAACCAATCAGACCAAATTGGGGCTTAAATGCAATCTTAACAGCGAGCTGGTGACGAATCAAATGAAGCTCTGGTGTAGGTTTTCTCTTTGGGGTGGAAGATCAGGCAGCAGCAATAGTCCCATAAGTCATTATCCAGATTAAAGTAGGGGAGACGCTTAACTCAAAAGTGCAAGCTTTGAATATAACCCGGACTAACTACTTCCACGCGAATAAAGAATAATATTCACTGTTAAATCTATCGGGCTTATTACCATGTTTGTTTTGTAGAAGAATAATAGTTAATATTTTTAGAATTATTACATTTTAATAACGGCATCATTATTTTATTTGTTAACCTCGGTCACGTCTAAAATAATTTAAATATTTGATATTAATTATTATTATATTATAGTTTCATCGTTTAAAGTAACAAATATTTACGCCAAGTGCGAAGTTATAAACCTTTCAATTGACGAATTAATAATTCTTCTATTCAAACATAATAGAGAATATCTATTATTGTATAACATCAAATAAATTAGTGCTGAAATCAGAGCCCTTTATTCGCCACTGAGACGCAATCATTCGATTCAGAGCTTTTAATAAAATCATTCATTTATAAACATTAATTTCAAAACATTCGTTCGAAGTCATTCAGTTAGATCATTCACCTGAATGCATTTATATATAAACGGTCATTCCTCCGAATAACCCACTCCATTTTATTTATACTCTAGTGAAGAAAGTATTAGATAAGAACCATCTTGGCGTATCGCATGTGGGTTGAAAAGGGTGTCCGGCTTGGCCGCGACGCTCTGATTAGGACCTGAATCCATTCGTGAGATATATTGCCTTTATTTCCCCCTATTTTATTATGCCACCCCCTAAAAACATCTGTTTGACTTTTATTGCAATTTACTTACTCAACCTTCCTTTTATATTTCGTTGAAGTTTTTCTGTCGGCCATTTTGTGGCGAGTGAAAGAATGAAGGAAGTGAATGACTCAGATTGACGGGTCGGGAGATTGAATGTCCTCGTTGAGTGGGATGTGTTTTATTTATTTGTAGGAATTTATTTATGTATTTACTTCAATAACTAAATACACTTATCTAAGGTAATAATTGCACTAACTTGCATGCTTCGTTGCCTGGTCGGATGATCCTCCCTTTGTGTTGAAGGGATATCACATCCCATTCCATGGTGTTCCAGATTTTTTTTTTTTTAAACTACGTAGGTGGCAGACAAGCACACGGCCCACCTGATGGAAAGCGGCCACCGTGGCCTATGAACGTGTGCAACACTAAGGGTGTCACACACGCGCTGCCCACCCTGAAGGGAAAGGGGGAGAGCTGGGAAGGGGTGGGGAGGCTAGGAAGGGGAGGGGAAGGAGGGTATAGTGATCTCTGGCTACCCTACTTACCGGCGGTACACAACACGATGGTTATTATGACCGCGGTCTTCTGTAGGGTGGAGGTACTTCCCCAGTTGGACAGCTCATTTCGGACGGGAGATACCGTCGTGTCCTACCTCCATTTAAATTCAATATGAATAATTAAATCAAACAAAACTATAACACTATAAACTACTTCTTCTCGTCGAATTATGACGTAGGTATTACCTTAGCTTAGGCCCCAAACATTCTGCGTTTATTAATATTGTTTACCCAAACAAAATACAAAATTTCGCCAATGTAATTCACTCAAACAGCTGTTGATATAAAGTTTGTTCAAAAAATACATGACTTATAGCAGAGTGAAGAGAAAGTTGTGATATATTGTTTGTAAATTTTCCATTATAAAGACAGTCTGCGTGTACCGAATCAGAATTAATTAATGAACAAGAAAGTTTAGGAGTCAGATGTTGGCCATTGTTTTACAAATTAGGCACTTATTGGAGCTGAAAGTTTCGATAATTTACATTATATCGCTTGTTTTGGGCTAGGAAGTAACTGTTTGAGAAACTGTTAGTTCTTTCTCAAGTTCTGTGTGTGTGTGTGTGTTCTTTTGTTGTTTATATCAAATTTCGATTGCCTCTGTGGCGTTGTGGTAGGTTCGATCCTAGCTCAACGCAAATATATTTGTGTATGTGTGTGTGTTTTGCTCACAGCCTCTGTGGCGTGGCATTGGTGTACGCGACTGCTACGAAGGAGGTGCGGGTTCGGTTCCCACACAGTGCAAATATTTGTATGCATGATTATGGCACTGGTATGGTCGTGCCTCGGATAGTACGTTAAGCCGTCGGTCCCGGTTGTCATACAGACATCTATTGCAGTCGTTACGGGTAGTTGGAGCCCTAAAAAGTTCAACAACACTGGTCTAGTTGCAATTCTTCGATAAAAAGTACATAATTAGATTAATTTCACATTTTAAATTTAGTTACGTGGTAATGAAGACACTGTTGCTTTATTTACGGTACCTAGTAATAATACATTAATGGTTTCGGCGTACGTCCGAATGTCATATTTAGGGTACTTAACGATAGTCGTATAAAGACCACAACCCGATTCCTGTTTATAGCTGTCATATTAGGTACAGATGACATTAGAAAAAGGCGTCGTTCCAAATTCAAAATTCAAAATTAATTTCCATTTCAACAAGGAACCGCGACACATTCTTTTTATAAACAACTTGTCTAGTTAGTCAGTACACTCGTGCATAAAAACTATACTACATGCAAATTATTTAATTATTCACTCACCTCAACTATTACATTGTGATAATTGCATCCTGTGTATAACATAAACTAATGGGCTTTTTAACTTTGCCGTGGAATTATCATGGCTTAAGTAAGAGGGGAAAACCCACAAATTACTTGTTCATACGGAAGTACAGCCGAAGACAAAAGTAGTTAAATATATTTATTACAGATCACTATCTATAGGTAATAATATATTATAAAACACCTCCTAATGTTATGGAAATGTGTAGATGTTTGGATGTATGTCACTCAATCGTGACCAAACAACTGAATGATTTTGAAACTGCAATTTAGCACAGAAATGAATTATTATTTGAAATAACCCACTAGCTACTATTACACCTCGAAAAGCTTCTAATGGGTTGCTGCGTTAGCAACACTTACTTCGTTTAGTTTATGTACTTATTATTTTTCTCAAAACTTATGTCTATGGAACTGTCAGCTGTCACATTGACTTATATAAAACTTAACATAGAAACGTCATAGAAGTCATTGTGTAAAACCGATGTAAAGAAACTGCAATTGAAACTCCAGAACAGTTCATATTTTTTTCGTGTGCCCACCAAGCAATGGTTCTTTATATGATATCCTCCCCACTAGCCGTATCACTATACCCATAAACTTTAACTTTCGCTGTCTCCGTGGTTTAGTATAAAATCCCCCGCGATACAGGGCTTGTTGTTTTTCCTAAGACGAAACTTTAAATTTTAACTTAAAATGCATATTGGTTAAAATCCTGTGCTAACTGCTAAGTTGCTGACTAAAATATCGAAATCGCCCAATTGAAAAAAAGACTTCGTTTGAAATATTTTAAATAAGAACTGGTGAAACCATAACTTTAATGATGTTTCTCTTTCCAAGTTCTTCATTAATTATCTATTGTTAAAATATGTATTATCAAAGTTCTAAACTAGTTAGTGCATTAAAATAACCTGATACCCTCTTTTCAGAGGAACTCGTGGTTGTAATTTTACTGTTCAGTGGTTCATAATTACTTTATAAATATATTCACTTTATACCGTGGGACTTATAATACTTATTACCCATTAATTACTACTTCAATCTGTAAACTGATCTCTGAAATATTAATCCTAATGACCGATCTCTAATCTACCATTAAATATCTAAAACATTATTACATACATATTCGTGATATTCGTGGTAACTGATGCCCGCGGCCCCGCACGCGTATTTATTAGTTCTCGCGACATTTTGGTCATAATCTTCGATTCCACTCAACCGATTGCGATCAAACTTGACTAAGTTTTATGTCTAATTGAGTAAGATCGCTAGTTTTTGACTCATAGGAATTGGTTGATGAAGATGCCCGTATGTGCAGTACAATTTGCATATAAAATCCCGCGCCCCCTGCGTAGCAGTTCTAAGTTCTATGCCACAGAGGCTCACTCTTCTTACCAAAAGTGCCGGCTGCGCCATCTAACGCGTCTTTAGGAAAACTATAAATACCTACTAGAAAACTGCTCATTGAATGATTGTTAACAATATTTAAGGTTTAAATCACTTTTGCCGTCGACTGTAGCGGCGTCAAATGTATTAAATTTGCATAAAGTGTAAACGAACGTAATAAATTAGGGAGATAATTCATAGCTGAATTTTGTTCCGAAATTCAGTACCCAATTGGGAATTGGGAACAAAAATTATTATATATGAATTTAATATAAAATAATAAAGAAAATAAACGCATTGTGTGAATACCTGTCGACACGTATCTTGGACCTACCTAAGTCGCGAAAAAAATGAAATCCATTTTCCGCGTGCGGAAATCCCCACGGGTACTCCCTCACCGAAGTCAGCGCAGGTGGTTATGTCAAACTCGAACCAACCAAAACCGCACGGCCTGGCCTGGCATCAGTCGCCGAGTGTAAGGTAGCCTCTTTTGAGGACAGAACGTGGTGCAACGGTGGTTGTAAGCTGAAATCTACCACTCATAAATTATGTCAAAACAATCGATATGCTGGAAATGGACTGCTGAGACGATGTTCGATCCCAGGTTACCATGGCACACACCAATGACATTTCGATGCTTTTCGAAGTTATATGTGTATTTATCGCAGACTTATAAGTGCCCGGTTAGTGGCAATAGGCTCGCCACCATTGGAACCTAAACATAAACTGGTGAAATGTGGGTACTAGCACCTCTGCCTACCCCTTTAAAATCAAGCTCCAATAAACACTCAGACTCGAACATTTGAAAGCTCTTTCATAAATATAAGCGACATTGTAAACGAAACTACCCACGAAATTTTAAATAATTTATCAAAATTTCATAGGATACAGGAAGGTAAATGAATGCGGAACCATTTTCAATATTTAGGAGCAGTTTTAGAGAGGTACGGGTATAAAACAATAAGGTACGTAAGTGTGGTGAGGTCAAACTGTCGTGTTGTGTTGTGTTGTGTTATTACTGGTATAGTCTTGGATTTTTTTGCAATTGAATTTTAATTTTAATTATTAAGTGGCCAAAGGTACCTACCATGACATTATGATTTGTATTCTGGAATGTATAAATAAAGGTTTCATGGTTTCCGTTAGTTCGTACAATTGTCACTAGATGGCTCTAACGTCGCATCCTTAGAAGTAAAGGAGAGTATGCGGATGAGGAAAATTTAGACGTAGTTTAATAGCTCAAGTGGTCATTCTCCTTGTAAGTTATGTCTAGATATTCACTTTTTCCAAATTAAATCGATTTTTATATCTATACTATTATATAATTGTAAAGCGGTCGTGTCTGTACATTGGAGATATTAAAAAAAAAATACTTGGGATATGTTAAGTGAACGATACTGAACACGAAAATATTTTTTTTTTCATTTCCTGTCTGTTTGTATGTTTGTCTGTTTGTCTGTTTGTCCGCTATGGACGCAAAAACTACTGAACGGATTTTGATGCGGTTTTTTTTGTTAGAAGGGGCTTGGTCAGACTTAAAATCTTACGTTTGTTTCATCGCAATAGGTTCAATAGAACCGGAGTTGTGAGCATTAATGATGTTAAACGAAATTATGAGTAAAGATATAGAGGGCGCTGTTTTATTCTTATAGATGATATTTATGTCTTATTACGTCCAGTCAAGTATGTGAATAAAAAAACTTCATTTTTACGTACATATTTATAAAAAAAATACGTAAATAATCATGAAATTCAATTATTTAGTACATGGCGCAACAATAGATGGCGTAGATCGATTTAAATTCAAGGTATGGTTTCGTTACATACGGGACTATATAAGACCTGTCAATTTTTTTTTTTTTAAACAGCTTATAATTTGTGAAATGTGAAATAGATGTCGGTACTTTTTTTTTTTTTTTTTTTTTTTTTTTTTTTTTTTTTTTTATCTATGGCACGTCAATTTGACTTCACCTCGCCTGATGTTAAGCTGAAGGCAAAGTCCCATGAAAGAGGGTCACCATTGCAAACACGTTCAGTGCTACAATGGTGGCGCTCAGCTTGACGGCCTCATCAGATGCTTTTTCACGCCCCGCTTAAAGGACCCGGGACTGTAGGAAGAAGGAAACACGTGCGCCGGCAAGGAATTCCAGGACTTAATGGTACGGCAGAGAAAAGACTCACCGAACCGCTTGGTTCTTGATGGAATATTCTGTACCGTATGCGAGTGACACCTAAGCCCTGCACGCGTTGTCCTGTGTAGGAAAGGGGAGGGTGGGATTAGTTGGAAGAGCTCATCAGAACATTCACCATGGTAGAGACGGTAAAATACTGCCAAGGACGCAACATCTCTACGCATCTGCAAAGGCTCGAGGGACTCTGTGACCTCGGGACTCCCAATAATGCGGACCGCACGTCGCTGCAACCTGTCGAGAGCATCTAATAAGTACTTTGCGGAGCCATCCCAGAGATGCGAGCAGTATTCCACGCAGGAGCGAATTTGTGTCTTATAAAGAAGACACCGCTGCTCCGGCGTGAAAAAACGTCTCACTCTGTTCAGGACTCCGAGTTTACGCGAAGCTGTTTTGATGATGCTCTCGATATAGTTCTTGTTGTTCAGTTTGCAGCGCACGTCCATACCGAGTATATTGAGGTTATCCTGTAATGGCAGTGGTGTGCTCTGAAGAGTGGGAGGAGGAAGGAAAGGAGATGTCTTTGCTGAAAACGCGCATGCCTGCGTCTTCTTGGCATTGAACTCGACCAGGTTCTCAGATCCCCATTGGGAAACGTGATTGAGGATCCGGTCAAGCCCAGTGACAAGAAGTCGCCTCTTTTCCGCTATATCGGACTGTTTGGCCGCAGAATGTCCGTGGTAGCTCCCGTGTACAGTGCTATCGTCTGCATAGCAGTGGATGCTGCCGGTGGACAGCATGTCATTGATATGCAGAAGAAAGAGAGTGGGTGATAAGACGGACCCCTGCGGCACACCAGCATTTACCTGCAGGAACTCCGATGCTCGTCCATCACAGAGAACGCGAATACGGCGCCCCTGCAGGAAGCTAGCAACCCAATTGCACAGTCTAAGAGGCAGACCGAAGGCTGGTAGTTTGGAAAGAAGCGATTTGTGCCAGACTCTATCGAACGCTTTGGCGATGTCTAGGCTAATAGCCAGTGACTCACCATGCTTGTCCATAGCCTCACCCCAAAGATGGGTAACATACGCCAGAAGATCACCCGTTGACCGTTTCGGCCTGAAACCATATTGTCGGTCATTAATTAGGGAGTGATCCTCTAGGTGGCGCATGAGCTGTGTGTTGATAAGGTGCTCGAAGACCTTGCACAGCACTGAGGTGACGGCTATGGGCCGATAGTTGGCTGGGTCTGAGCGATCTCCCTTCTTGGGAATCGGCTGTACATTCGCCTCTTTCCACGCCGTCGGCACTGTACCCGAAATGTAGGAAAGTCGGTACAGCCGCGTGAGTATTGGAGACAACTCCGCTGCACATTTTTGAAGAACCACCGCTGGTATACCATCCGGACCACTGGCTTTCCGGACATCGAGTGACTGCAGTACTGCGCGGACATCGCGTTGCCTGATACGAATATCAGGCATTGCGTGGTCACTATTGGGTAGAGTCGGTGGCTGCATACCACAGTCGTCGATTCGGGAGTTGGCCGCAAAGAGATTAACCAGCAAATTTGCTTTCTCTTGCGGCTCATGTGCCAGGGATCCATCAGGGTTACGCAGGGGGGGCAGCGAAGGCTGGCAGAAGTTAGCTTGCACGGCTTTGGCCAGTCGCCAGTAGCCACGGCTGCCCGTGGGATGCGCTACTAGTTCTTGACCAACCCGTGCTATGCGCTGAGCATCTGCTCTGACAAAAGCCCTCTTGCAGACCCTAGTGGCTTTGTTGTACGCTGCCTTAAAGTACCCGATGTTGGAATCGTGCGTAGCGCGCGCCCTTACCCAAGCGCGATACGCAGACTGTTTATGCTGAACAGCCTCTGCGCATTCGCGCCCAAACCAAGGGCGCACTCCGCGGGCACCGGTGACATCAGTGTATGGGATATAGTACTCCATACCCAGACTGATCTCACCGACGACAGCAGTTGCACTATCCGATGGGTCCTTACCTTCAAAGCAGCGCTCAACCCACGGGATGGACGCAAAATAGTCACGCAGTCCATCCCAGTCAGCTGACGAGTAGTGCCAGAGACGCCGTTTTCCCTGCACTGGTCGTGAGGGCGCTATGATAGGCACCTTGGAACAGACCAGACAATGGTCGGAGTTGCCCAAAGCGGCTCGTACCGAGACATTGTACTGGTCTGGGTGGCTCGTCAGCTGAAGGTCTAGCAAGGAGGGTGCTAGGCCCGGCCCCCTTGGTATCCTAGTGACCTCGTGTACCAGTTGGGTCAGGCCGTGAGCCAGAGCAAACGCGTGGGCGGCTCTTCCCGCATGGTCTGTTTTGGAGGAGCCCAACCAGATTTCATGGTGGGCGTTAAAGTCCCCCAAAAATACCATTTCAGCGTTTGGAAACCGCTCCTGCGCATCATCTGCCGCCTGACTCAGATATTCAAAGAGTCGAGTTGTCTCGGCATCTCCAGTATGGGAACGGTAAAGGCACACATAGATTTGACTAGTACAGCCATGGTCTACGTGTACCCACAGGACAGAAAAGGATGGGTCCTCAAGGCAGCGCAAACGGCGACAACAAACATCCGCCCTAACAAACACGCATACCCCGGCTTTGGCACGGAAATTTTCCTCTAGAACATAGCCGGGGTAGAGCAGGTAGGTCGTGTCGTCAGGGCGGCATATTTGTGTCTCCGTCAGAAAGAGCATGGCTGGTTTCGCCGTCTCAAGATGTTGGTGGACGGCGTTGAGGTTTGCATGGAGCCCACAGATGTTAGTGGACTCCACCTCAAAAAGCGAGCTAGTGGGAACATGAAGAGCCGCTGTGTTGCCATAATCTCTAATATGCACTGCCATGGTAGAGGGTAAGAGAAGGCGTGAAAAAAGAGGTGATTGTCGTCGCAGCACCGCGTGACAAAGCGCGGGAGATTGGTTTTATCTGTGATTGTGAGGCATGGTGAGAGCCGATGCGCCGAACGGAAGGGCCCCCGTACCCCCCCGAATATGGTCGCCGGGGTCCCGTCCGGTCACCAACCGGCACGACGAACCATATCGGGATTATGCGCGGCCTGGTGAGGCAGCCTCCCAGGGTGGTTAGCCCCAGTTGGGCCCCTGTACTATGCCGCGGGCGGCCAGCGGCACCACCGTTTCTACGGGTCTCCCTGCTCGGCGGGTCGCCCCGCGCCATACCCACCAGACTACGCCAAGACCCACTGGTCCCACTAATGCTGCGACTACCACCACCTCTGCCCGGCTATGCACTTGCTGACCCCTGAACGCAATCCAACCGAGGTTGGATTACTATGGAGGGTTTTCCGCACATGTGCACGGTGGTACCCACCCGGTCGAAATTTATGACAAATTTGTGCCATCAAATTTCTACCACCAGTAATACTGTACGGTACTGTCTTTGACATCATTGTTCAACTGAACTGCCTACATTGTTTACAGAATTTACAAGGAAAACGTTCAGGCGTAAAAAAAAGGCGCACGTAATTATTATCATACCAGTACTTTAAGTACTCTAAACATGACCTACTTGATTTCGTATAACTTTTTATATACCACTTGGGTGGAATAAAGCACATGGCCCACCTGATAGACAGTGGTTACCGCGGCCTATTCTATGGATGTGATTTGACTTCAATTCGCCTGATGGTAAGTTGAAGGCAAAGTCTCCGGAAATAGGGTTACCATTACAAACACGTAGAGTATTATAATAGTGGCGCTCAACTTGACAGCCTCATCGGATGCTTTTTTAAGCCCCGCTTAAAGGACCCGGGATTGTAGAAAGAAGGAAACACGTGCGCTGCTAAGGAATTCCAAGACTTAATGATGCGGCAGAGGGAACACTCACCGAACCGCTTGGTTCTTGGTTCACCGCACCGTATGCGGGTGACATTTAAGCCCTGCACGTGTTGTTCTGTGTAGGAAAGATGAAGGTAGGATCAACTGGGCGATCTCATCAGAACATTCACCGTGGTAGAGACGGTAAAACGTTTGAAACACCAGAGGTATCACACACGTGCTCCCGACCATGTGGAAAGGAAAGGAGGGTGAAGGTTAAGAGAGTTTCTGTGCTGTCAGTGCATTATCATTGTATTTCTTATAATGGCAACTCAAAAATGCCGTCAATTCGACAGAAGAAGATTGTAATACATTTATACCACAAGAAAATGTTCAGGTGTAATAGGGTGATGCGAGCGAGGACTTAGGGCTCCACATAGTTCTTTCGCTCTCTGCATTACTCACGGCTATAGTACTATGCGCCGTCTCCTTCTACGAGCAAATAATGCTTGAGGAGATAGCGGCTCGGCTTCGGAGAAGACTCCGGACACGCACAGTCTGCGAATGACATCCGTCCTCTATGAGCCCGGAGGGACGGGTAAAGCCACCTGTCACTCTAGCAGAAGCAAGCTGCGGTCCCATACCCGGAGGCTAGACGAGGACACCGCAAACTCTACACCAGAAGATCGTCATCTCAAACGACGACAAAATGCCTTTGCGTTCATTACAATGCTAAAACTGCCATATCAAAAGGAACAACACTCGCCAAGAAGTACATCGCGAGTAGGTACTGTATGCAACAGAGCAACCGAGTACACAGTCGTGTTATATTACGCGTTACACATTAGGTACTCACAGTACTTACCCAAGTCTACTTGCAACCTGCACACTTCTTCTGTGAAGTCGACGGCAAATCGCACGCTGTCATAACACAGACAACATGTTTATTTTTGGTCGCGGTCACCTACATCCACGCTGGTGAAGCCGCGGGCAACACCTATACTATAATAGTGTATACTGTTGATGAAAGAACCTCCGTGGTGTGGTGGTAGTGCACGCGACTGGTACGCACGGGGTACGAGTTCGATCCCCGCTCAGTGCAAAAAGTTGTATGCATGAATATGGCTGTTTGCACTGGTCTGGTCGTACCTCGGAGAGCACGTTAAGCCATCTGTCCCGGTTGCCATACAAACGTTTTTTCACGCCGGAGCAGCGGTGTCTTCTTTAAAAGACACAAATTCGTTCTTGCGTGGAATACTGCTCGCATCTCTGGGATGGCTTCGCAAAGTACTTATTAGATGCTCTCGACAGGTTGCAGCGGCGCGCGATCCGCATTATTGGGAGTCCAGTCCGAACCTTTGCAGATGCGTAGAGATGCGTTAGTCCCTGGCAGTATTTTACCGTCTCTACCATGGTTAATGTTCTGATGAACTCTTCCAATTATTCCCGCCCTCTCCTTTCCTACACAGGACAACACGTGCAGGGCTTAGATGTCACCCGCATATGGTGCAGAATACTCCATCAAGAACCAAGCGGTTCAATGAGTCTCCTCTGCCGCACAATTAAGTCTTGGAATTCCTTACCGTACGTGTTTCCTTCATCCTACGGTCCCGGGTCTTTTAAGCGGGGCGTAAAAAAGCATCTGATGAGGCCGTCAAGCTGAGCGCCACTATTGTAGCACTGTATGTACGTGTTTGCAATGGTGACCGACTTTCATGAGACTTTGCCTGCAGCTTAACATCAGTCGAGGTGAAGTCAAAAGGTGTCATAAATAAAAAAAATAATAAACATCTATGGCAGTCGTGACTGGTAGTTGGAGCCCTCAACAGTCCAACCACTTTAACACTTTAACTTGGAACTTCGATATCGCCATCGACATGGTCATTGAACCATTGGTTGTGAAGGTCATATGGCAGTCGTTTCACGGAAAATATCGAAGTTCAGCCGCATCACAGTTAGACTGGAAAACCGACCACAACAGAGTTGGGAAAAGGTTCAGAGAATGATGACTGTTGATGAAAGGGTAGACTAGACCATGGGAAAGAACATAAATATGGTATGTTTGGTCGCGATAACCAACATCCACGCGGGCGAAGCCGCGGGCAACAGCTAGTTTATTAATATGTTAATGACTCATAAATTTATTAAAAAATATTAATTAGAACTAAGATAAGCAAGAGAACTAGGTATCCTTTTTAATTATCATAATGGATTTCTATAATTAGATCGAAAGGTTAACTTACAGTAACAATAACTGTAATGATTAAATACACAATCAAATCATCATTATCATTAGTATTTATATATAGGTTTCATTTGAATGTATTTCACAAATCGGTTTTATGTAATTAATAACTTGACCTAAAACCGAATAAATGTCGTATATTATTTATCATTAGATTAATTGTGCGCCTGCGTTATTATTCTATGATGTTTAACTTTCGAATTGCGTTTATAATATTGATATAGCTTGAATTCACAAATATGGCGAGCAAAACCATTTAAAAGGAGACGCTGTGCTTACTAATCACCCTCCGAGAAATGTAGGGCACGGTAACCGCTTTCCTTTAGGTTGACCGTGTGTTAGTCTACCTAAGTAATATAAAAAAAAGAAAAATAACATAACATTACATAACATAACATAAACTCACGCCTATATCTCCGAAGGAGTAGGGCAGAGGTGCTAGCACCCATATTTCGCCAGTTTCCATTTAGGTCCCAATGTAATAGCGTACCGCGTACTTATAAACCTGCGATAAATACACACATAACTTCGAAAAGCATCGAAAAGTCATTGGTCTGTTTTATAAATAAGAGAACCGCGGTTTTAATAAATAAAAGAAAAATAACCCTATACATTGTAAAAATAATTATTTTTGCTAAAAATAACCGCTCAAGGTGACTTTATTTCCAGACTGTTCTTTCGCTTCGTAAACAATATCATTTTCAATAAAATGAAGCTTTAATTTTCCCTTGTCACAGTATTTTTAGTTCAGGTTTCAACTTGAACCTGTGTACTAACGAATAACGATGCGACCTAACTTCTTCTTTGAGGTAAGAACCGAAGTTCTTGTAACTTGACAAGCTCTTTAAGGTGGGAACAAATTATCGGACGCGTCCGTAAGCCGCGGCTGATACAAGCAAGCTGCTTGTATCTGAGAAGTACAAATAAACGAAACTGTGCAAACTATCGGTCATAAGTAGCGGACGTGACCTTGAGCCGTCCTTGAGCGCACGAACGTCCGAATAGAATCTGGCCGGCTGGATATTTTTGCTTCCGCGGCGGACGGTGTGAACGGGGAGCGTCTGTGTGTTGTCTCTGTCACTGCTTGACAGAGACATACGGAGACAATCGTACACATTATTAAGCCGCGTCCGCCAGACGCGGCTTACGGACGCGTCCGATAATTTGTTCCCACCTTTACCGTCATTGTACTACTGCGTTGTTACGGTTGTTACAGTTGAGAGACTTCTCATTTTAGTTTGATAATTTAAACATGGCAACACTCTTTTAAAGTTATAAAACTCTGTCTGAATCTTGCGTTTTAAGAGAACATCCAGTATGAGTTATTACGATATGAAACTGACTTCTCAAAATTGGTTTAACACAGATTTTTCAGGAGAACACGAGTAGTACGGATAAATTACTATGTTAAAGTTATGAATATCAAATTTAATGCTTCTATTTTTTGGTTATAGGCAGATTTGCGAGGTAATAGGTGTAGTGGATATTGAATAAATAAATATATAAATATTGTAGGACAATCTACACGTGGTGTCAAGGGTCCAAAAGGAAGCCACCTAGACCCATGGTAAGCATAGTTTAACTAGCTTCTTATATGGGTTCCAGAATGCGGATAAACATACTTAGATACTTTTTTTGTGAATATATACATAATATATACATAAACACCCTGACCATTATAGGGATCATTCTCACTAGTTCCACCAACAATTAGTTCTATGGAACTAGTGAGATTTTTTTTTCTTAGTAGTTCCATGGAAAACTTATTTGATGCACTGAGCGGGAATCGAACCCACGCCTCTTGCGTAGCAGTCGCGTTCACTACCGCCAGATCAATAGTATAACTACCACTATTAGCAACGATAATACGGGAAATTGTTCTATTATTTATTTCTTGAAACGAGTATAGTTACCATTCATCAGAGCTGAGCTGCAGGTCGCGTGAACAAACAGCGTGTTTCTGCCCGACAATAAAATTTAATGGTCTCGCCCGACTATGGTACTGCCGGTGTCGGCACGCCTTGCTGCGAATGCATTGTTATGTTATACACATGGTTTATTACGTTAGAAAGTAACAATATAATACTCGTAACATACCGTAAATTCACACCTATATCCCCGAGCTGCTAGCACCCACATTTCGCCAGCACTTATAAACTGGGCACTTATAAACCTGCGATAAATATACAGATAACTTCGAAAAGTCATTGCTGTGTGCCATGGTAAAACCTGGGATCGAACCCGAGACCTCGTCTCAGCAGTCCATTACACATACCACTAGACAACCGCGGTAACAATATAATGTAAATAAAAAAAAAACAATATAAATATAGAAAAATAATAATGTAAACAAGTTATATGAGTTCTTTTTGTGAGGTTGTATATACTGAACCGATATTGAAAATTCTTTCACTAATAAAAAAACCACATAGTTTGAAACTGTCATGGGCATTTGGTATATTAATAAGTACCTACCTACCTAAGTCAAGAGGCCCTGGTGGGAGGGAGGATGTGGCGATACGTTTATAAAAAAAATACCGTACATAAGTTTTTACATTTTACAATCAACAATTAATCACCCGCAAACTGTTTGCCTAGTCCAAACTACCTTTAAAAACAATAAAATATTCGGCAAATTTGAACTTCATACCAATTAAAGGATTATTTCAGAAATAATTGAATTCAGTACTTATTGGAAGACGAGGGGAGTCAAGTAACGGAAAATTGTATTTTTTTTTCAATTCATTCTAGTTTCAAGTCTTTTTTGGTGGACCGTGACTGATCATAATTGAATGAGCTAGATTGAAATGTCGAAAAAATTTAAATTGATGATTGACGAAATTGACTGGGAAAGTACTGGCCTACTTCCAGACAGACATATGTCTCTAATTTGTTAGTGTCAAAAAGGCTATTATAAAATCAAGATTATCACTACATACTCGTTGTATAATACAAAGCCGCGTTCTCTGTCCCTATGGCGCAGACGAAGTCAGCTAGTATTGAATATTTGCGAAAGTGTTTAGACGTATATCAATGCATTCCAAGAAATTTATTTAAAACTTTAACTTCTAACCATAAGGTTCATAATACCGAATTTGTCTTTCGTTGCATAAAAACATACTAACACTCGTTTTTTTGTTTTCTATGCTCACTCCCGCTCAAATAGTTCAGTCCATCGCTCATCTCATAGCTCATACCTATCTAAGCATGACATCCTTCATCAAAATTATACAACATTACAGCCAACATAAAAATATTCATGCATATAATTGACACGAACGGGAATCGAACTCGTGCTTCCCGTGTAGCCTTCACTACCGCCACGTTACAGAGTCTATCTGAGGAGTATCTGTGGGGAATATGTGCACGAAAAAAAAGTGCACTGACTTCCTTGAAGTTATAGTGAAAGATTTATTGAAAATGCAAAGTTAAAAGAAAATATACTAAATAAAACCAATTCAGGGTATCGTCGCGAAGGCGCTATCGACGTCTTTCAGCCTTTATATCATCTTTCGTATTCTAGTTTAAGTTTCAAACTATTCTTTTTCTCTGATCTTTGCTCAAAAGTTTTCAGTTAACTAAAAGATTTTTCCTCTAAGAAAATCTTTTTTTAACAATAGTTAAAGATTTAAATTGAAAAAAGTTATGTACAGGGCGAAATTTGCGATACTGCTATTTTAGCTTAATTGGTTTATGGCTTGTACCTTCTACATAGTATTATTCTGATTGGCAATGAGTTTCAAACGCGGTTGAAACATGGTCAGATGCATCATGTGTGTAAGCGTCTAATTATGACCCGCGATACTTTATCAGATGTCATCTTACCTAGTGAATGGTTTGAATAAATCTGATAATACAGACTAGATTTTTAAATTTAGTAGTCCTAAAATTTGGGTATAGAAATAGCGTTTTCCGTTGAACTACAAAGGTCTTTGGTAGTACAGGTACAGTCCGGTAGTGACGTGGTTGCATGATACACTGAGACACCTCTGTAGAACGTCTTAAGTTGTCTATTCCAGTTGGATAGTTGGAGCTAAAAACCGCAACTGGTCTAACTATGGAACTCCAAAAGCACCAGTGAATATCGAGATCAGATGACAAACACTTCAAACAAGGAAAAAATCGAACTATATATAACTATCTTTTTTGTTTTTTTTTCTTATTTATTGCACCCCTATTTGATTTCACCTGGTTAAGCTGAAGGCAAAGTCTCATGAACGAGAGTCGCATTTGCAAACACTTAAAGGACTATAGGAAGAGGGAAACGCAGGTAAGAAATTCCAAGAGTTAATGGTGCGGCAGAGGAAAGACTCACCGAACCGCTTGGTTTTTGATGGAGTATTCTGCACCGTATGCGGGTAACGTCTAAGCCCTGCCCTAAGGACAACACGTGTCCTGTGTAGGAAAGGAGAAGGTGAGATTAATTGGAAGAGCTCATAAGGACATTCACCAAGGTGGGGAAAGACTGAAAAGGTGGGGAAACACTGATAACATAATTGTAAAGGTCTTTTCGCTTTTTATGCATACATATTCATACTTGCAAAGGTGTTTCATCACCCACCCGCACCATTAAGTCTTGGAATTCCTTACCAGCTCACGTGTTTCTTTCTTCTTACAGTTCCGGGTCCTTTAAGCGGGGCGTGAAAAAGCATCTGATGAGGCCGTCAAGCTGAGTGCCACCATTGTAACACTTTACGTGTTTGTAATGGTGACCCGCTTTCCTGGGACTGCCTTGAGCTTACCATCAGGCGGGGTGAAGTCAAATTGACGTGTCCTAAATTAAAAAAAAATTGATAACTGTGATGTTCTGTCCCAAGTAATAGGTGACGAGCGTATTGTTGTCAAGCTGATACTTTATAATGAACTGTAAGTTTACCGTCCGATTGAGATATCCCTTAATCTCCTTCTAAGATACCCACGAGAAGAGATGGAGTGCCACTATTATACTCCACCAGGAACCAGCACCGGGTAAAACGCTCAATAACAATCAATATTACTAATTCATTCAAACTACATAGAGTATTAGAGTTATATCAACCAAAATCGCTTTCCAAATCTGAAAAACCAACTTATTCTTGAAATAATCTATTTCCTTCCTTCTAGTGTAAACCTTGGTTTTATTAAATGGGAACTTCGCATGTTGACTGTCATTAGTGAATATTTATGTACAACATATTAATATACAGCGGGTTAGTTGAAAACCGGAAAAAAATAATGAAACTGTTGAGTTAACATAGTTTTTGGTTGGTTAGATTGAAACGTATATCATTGTACGTGTATTAGATTTAGATATCAACCCTTGGTCAGCGTCTGCGGCGAGGCGGTAGTAAAAGCAACTTTTACACAATAGGCGTGGGGGTAATCCCCGCTCAGTGTAAATATTTGTATAAATAAATATGGCTATTTGCACTGATCTGATCGTGCCTCGAAGACCACGTTAAGCGGTCGGTTCTGGTTGTCATACGAATATCTATGGCAGTCGTTATGGATAGTAGCTCAACAAGCAAAGTAGCGATAACAGGGTCTAAATTTAAAGCTCTAAGTTATATAGTAGCTATATAAGATCTAAAATAAGATTCATTCAACAATTGATCTGTGGTACTTCGGTATCATCTATACCTATACGGCGTGGAGGCCAGATGACAGTCGCTTCACGGAAAATATCGAAAAGCAGTTTAGTTAGACTGGAAATAAAAAACTGGAATAAAATTTTACAAAAAAAATCTGATAGAATTTGTGTTACTCGATCCGAACGTAATTGTTTATTTTATTTTGCATACTGCTTATGGGGCAAACAAGCATACGGCCCGCCTGATTGGAAAGTGGTTACCGTGGCCTATAGACGTTTGCACCATCACGTTTGCACATGGAGTGGCACACTCGCGCCGCCGACCTTATAGTAAGCTGCTAATGCCCTTCTTGCAAAGGTGGTGGGAGAGAGAGTGTGACGGTTAAGAGAGCTTCTCTGCACACTGACAGCACAAAACTTCTCCAGTCTTCTTCTTCTATCGAATCGATGGCATTTTCGAGTTGCCATCGTGGTGTAGTAATTTGTTTCACGGGAGCGCCGCTAATCACGGAGAGGGCCCGAGCATACCATAGGTTTCGCTCTTCGGCAAGCCTTACTACGTCCCCGTACCTCCGTTGTGTGTATTTTGTGAGCACACATATGCGCCCATACGAATTACGTGAAACAAATATGGCGTTGCTAAACAAGGATTCGGTACTTCGTAGTGGCAACTGGCACCTTAATCTAATGATTGCAGCTTTCCGAAAACGTAGATACATTTAACGGCATACTCTTCATTAGGGCGCTTGTTATTACACTAATAGCAAAACCAAACTTTTTTAGTTACTCAGGACTGATATGTCCAACACTTATATAAATATTATATAACGCTATAGCTTTGGTGAAGAAAGAAAGAAAGAAAATATGTATCATATATATATTTAGAACAGCGCACATTTTGTGAAATAAATTAAATTAACACACAGGAATACATACAAAGAAAGCTTATAATAAACCTGAATGCCTTCCTGACCATAGATCAGATTCTATGGTGGTGTGATAATAGCGAGTTTGACCGCGGGATGATGCTCTATCTTGCACTAAATTTCAGCCATATCCGTTCACTCAGGGCCCGCACTGCCCACGATGAGCGGAGGCAACTCTCACGTCGAAGATCGCAGAATGACCTTCGTCCTCCATGAGCGCGGGCCTGGGGGTGACGGGTGGAGCTGCCTGTCGCCCTAGCAGAAGCAGGCCACGGCGGCAGAGCAAAGTACGTCTCCGCCCCTCTCCCCGGAGGCGAAATGGGGACACCATGATTTCCACATTAGAGGAAAGGGGTTATCTCAAAGAGATGTCCCCGGGCCTGCCAGGGTGCGAGAGATATGTCTTGTATAATCTCACCTCCGGCAATCAAGGACCCATGGACGGCGTGCGTTTTGGTCGGTTCGAGTCCAACATAATCACCTCCACCGATTTTGATGGAAGTGGTATCCGTGAGTAATTACATATCACTGAAAAATTTTTCAGTGAAAAGTTCACTACTGCACCAAAACCTCAGAATACTGAAGAGGTATTCTAATATCTACGAACTGGATTTTTATATGTCCTCATATTCCCAAAACATAGGGCCGTCCTACTAATGCGTACACACAAACTGTGAATGTAAATTCAGTACATCCAAGCATTAGATCGTATCGCATTCCGCCATTCTGTTCCTTTTAATTTCACCCTGTTGAATTAGTAATGTTCTTGTTAGAACTGTTCGTGCCTTCTTCGCCCCCGAAATGGGAAACATTCTTTTGTTTTGTTTACAAGGAATTGTTTCTGCTATAATTAAAATGTGTTGAAAATATTTTACAGTTTTGGACTATAAGTTACAGGTAGAAATACATTACAAGAAAATATATTGGGGGAGGGAGTGGGCCAACGATAGCAATAGTATGATATACTAATTCTCATAGAGAGGAATGCCAAATCGACACCCCTCAAAGCAAGTAAAAAGACATTTTAGAAGATATGATTTCGTATGTGCCAAGAACATGTCCCCTTGATAGACCTGTTTCGCCATTATACGAGGCATCTTCAGGACTAGCAGTCCCATAATATATATTCTTGTAATGGATTTCTGCCATGTAACGCCTACTTACTACTTTGTTTTAAATAATACCATCATCTTAATATTACAAAAATACACTTGAATAAGACGTTAGTAGATAACATAAACTCACGCCTATATCCCCAAAGGTTAGCTAGCACCCACATATCGCCAGTTTATGTTTAGGTCCCAATGTAATAGGTGGCGAGCCTATTGCCATTAACCGGGCACTTATAAACCTGCGATAAATACACACATAACTTCGAAAAAGCATCGAAAAGTCATTGGTATGTGCCATGGTAAAACCTGGAATCGAACCCGAGACCTCGTCTCAGCAGTCCATTACCCATACCACTAGGATACCTCTTTTAAAATTTAATCTTTTTTAACATAACAAGTGCAGCTAATAATCCAAACTGGTTTTAACAAAGAACTTGATGTTTACAAATATGTATGTAACCATACAAATAAGTAAGTACCTATGTACTTACAAACATTGTTGTTTCAAAGGAACAATGTAACTTGTTCTGTGAATGCGGGGGAACTTGACAAAGTATCTGGATACGTAAATGTAAGCGCGAAAACCGTCTAGCCGAGGTATAGAGACACTAGATGTACCATACACTTAGTAGCTAATTATTCTTAGAGTTCTAGATTTAAGAGGCTCGTGCTAAAAATCCCTACGGATACTCCCCCACCCGAGCCGGTAGGTTATGTCTATCGAACCGACTAAAACGCACGCCGTCTTTGGGTCTTTGGTTGCCGGAGGTGAGGTAGTAGCCAACATATACCTCGTACCCCGGCAGACCTGGAGCCTTCTCTTCGAGATGATCCCCGTCGAGTGTAGGGACCACGGTGTCCCATCTAGTCCCCGGGTATGGGGATTCGCAATTTGCGCCGCCGCTGCGGCCTGCTTCTGCTAGAATGACAGGCGGCTCCACTCGTCACATGGTTCTCCTAACTGAGGGCTCCATATATAGATGGCCAAAGGTCAACAGTGAGACAAAGAAAATGCCATATTTGACGTGGGTCAAATTTGTACAAGTATATTTTTAAGTTCAATGTTGTTTATATCCAGCTTTATGCTTTGGAGCTAGTGGGTTCATTCTCCTACGCCCACCTGATTAAACACTCTAACTTTTACTAGAGTGACTACCATTTGACGAGTTTACTATTAAGAACTAATATTTCAAATAGTATGTTTTTCAATAACATGTACCTATCATATGCTCACGCACGTAATCCCTGAAGGCGTAGGCTGAGGTGTATTAAACACTCACATTTCAACAACTATGATTGCCGGTCCTACGTAATACCATCAATTTGACTTCACCTCGCCTGATATTAAGCTGAAGGCAAAGTCTCACAAAAGAGGGTCACCATTGCAAACACGTACTATCCTACAATGGTGGCGCTCAGCTTGACGGCCTCATCAGATGCCTTTTCACGCTCCGCTTAAAGGACCTGGGACTGTAGGAAGAAGGAAATCTACAATTCAAGGGTTTAGCTAAATCTATATCCTTGCAAGTACTTGATAAGCACGGAGTTTACACAAAGACTAGACTAGTCTCGCCGCGCGGCGTAGTTTGCACTTTCATACCTTCAGTGACAATGGTGTGCGTCCGACTGCAGTGTGAACGCTTTTCATTGAGGAGTTTTTGCACACAAAAGGATCTTTCGAGAAGGCTTAGACGTTGTCTTATGACTAAATATGAGATGTGTAGTGCAGTTGAGTGCTGTGCTTGTCGATTTTTAACCAAATTAAAAAGATACTAATGTTATCTTACTTGTAAAAATACTACTTAATATAGTTTTAGATACATACCAGCAAAAGTGTTATAAAAACAAAATGTTTAAAAATTACTGTAACGTCATTTATTGTGTGTGCTTTTCAAAAAAAAATTCAGCTTACCATTGGCGAGGAGAAGTCAAATTGACCTAAATAAATTATCACTGATCAAATGAACTCTAGAGGCACAGTGGAGTGCAATGCGAGCCTCCCCATACTCGGAGACTAGATGGGGACTGGGGTCACTACACCCGAAGGGGGCCATATCGTCTAACAGACAGCCCCCTCTGTAGGTGCTGCTTCGTTGCGGAGGAAACGGCCGCCCACGTAATACTGGAATGCGAAGCAGTAGCCCCCAACGATCACAAATCCTCGGCACAGTGAGGTCGCTCCGCGAAGCCTGTGAAGTGACCAGTAAGCTTCTGCGTTTCTGGGCAGAGCTGGGCTGGCTGCTCTAGCCAGTAACTCTAACTCTGCACGCACAATGGCCCAAAAAGGGAGGCTAGGTACGAACTAAGGAGTCCCAATACGATACGATACGAAGACTATGGAGGTAGGACATTACTATGGAGGTAAGGCATGACGGTATCTCCCGTCCTAATTGAGAAGTCCGCCTGGAGAAGTACCTCCGCCCTACAGAATATCGCGGCTAATACTCGTAATAACCTTGTGTTTTGTTTCCGGCTGTGAGTAGGGTAGTCAGAGCTAACTGGAGAGGTATTGTACTGTCAGTGGGAAGACCGAGAAACCCTTCTTCGTCTTCTGCACTTACAGTACAGAGACTCTTCTAACCTTCTCCTATCCCCCTTCCCCTTCCCCCCTCCCCCTATTCCCCTTCCCACCTCTTCTCTATATGGTCAGCAACACGAATGTGACGGCCATAGTGTTGTAAACATCAGGTCACGGTAATCACTTCTCATCAGGTGGTAAGTGGTATAAAAAAAAAGTTAACCTCGGGTCTGCCGGAGTGCGAGAGATATTTTCACTATTATCTTATCTTCGGCCGGCTCTCACTAGTACGGTATTTTTCCCTATTTTGCTCATAATAAAAAAATACTCTACACTTTTTTTAACCACCAGTTTGTACCTATAATGTCTACACACATATATGTCAGTACCACTGATATTTTAGTATAGTTTATCTACAGTTTTTGCTACTCAATTACTATGTATTTTATTCCTCAATTTTCACAAATGTCCTCAGTGTCAAGCAGTGGTGGCTTAAACAATGTTTGCACTGAACACTTGCAGACATAACGAGGTACTATCGCGTTGTCGCCACCCTTAAATTGTAGACAGTGTACTGTGCCAATTGTGTCGACATTACTGTTCAACAATGGTTCTTTTTTATATTTACTTCATTTTGTGGTCTCAAGGCTGATACTATTATCTCATAAAAACTCTTAAACTCACGCCTATATCCACGAAGGGGTAAGCAGAGGTGTATTAAACACCCACATTTCGCCATCTATGATTTTCGGTCCCACGTAATAGGGGGCGAGCCTATTGCCGCCAATCGGGCACTTTGTAACAAATGAGTTTACCAAAAATAAATTTCCAACCGAAAATGTTGCAGCTAAATAAATTTGGAAAAAAAATTCCCGATTCCTTGCTATAGGGTGTAAATCGCAAGGAAATTAATTTCGTGCTTAACCGCACAAGTACTACCAATTAACGTCTTGAAGAGTATCAGACATTCGAGAGTGTCGGACATTCGGACATCTATCATCAATTATCAATCATCAATCTAAGTAATTTGTTAAGCAAAACCGGATATATGTAAATGTTAGCACTTTTGTGGTATCGCTAATTTCTAATCAAGAGTCATTGACCGTTAAATAGTCACGTTTACGCAAAATTTGATAAAAAAATATAACTTCAATTATTAGACAAAATGTAATTGCCACATTAGATATTAATATTATCATACTCTTTATTGTATACAAACAAAAATAAAATTACATTCATTTATAATTATCATCATATTAGGCTCACAACACACGTGCGGGTAGCCACATAATTATGCCCGCATGAGTTCTTTTGACAATACAAACAGCGTGCAACCATGACTAGCTTCTTAATCCGGTTATATCCATTCCAGTAAAGATTCCACTCTTCTATTCGTCCTATTGGTGCCTTTGGGAGGTTAGCGGCTCAAGGACGAAGCTGGTCTGGACACATCTTAAACCACTGAATGTTGCCATCGGCTCGACGAAGAAGGAGAATTAATCAATTAAGCTTATGGCACAGCCTGCCACTGACACACAGTCTGAAATAATAATAAAAGAATAATAAGTTGTAGTTTAGCAATTGGCAGGAGACCGAATGGTATGACGTGCCTTGGAGGATGGACAAGTGCATGTTATGGGATGCCTCGTGTGTCAACACTGTCGTTCCGAGCCATCTGGATTATACAATCCGATATGTGGCCACTATTGACGAAGGTGCAGCAGCTGCGAAGCGAAGTTAAGAGCGTTGCAGGCACGGTACTGTTACATTCCCTTCGCGGTGAAGATATTTACATTGACTGTTGAAGTGTGAAGGCAATACACCCTTTGTATAGAACATTGAGGGTAGAATCAGGGAGAAGTCAGGTGATTCCTGCACAGGATCGTATCTAGTGCGGAGACTGGCCGTCGTCATTTAAAAAAAGAAACGCAATTAGCGTCGTGGGCACCTTTGTACCAGATCCAGATTAGGCTGCATTTTTTTTTCAACTTTGTAACTGAGATAAATGACTTATATTTAGTAACAAAAAGTATTTTTAGTTATAACAGACTAACTGACCCGCGCAACTTCGTCGGCGTCACCTCGTTTTTGCAACATTTTTCACTTCTGCTCCGCACCAGTTAGTTGTAGCATGATGTTATATACATATAAACCTTTCTGTTCAATCACTCTATCTATTAAAAAAACTGCATTAAAATCCGTTGCGTAGTTTTAAAGATATAAGCATACATAGGGATATAGGGACAGAGAAAGTGACTTTGTTTTATACAATGTAGTGAAGAAGAAGGCCCCCAGTGGTCGACGTAACCATAGCCAAGGACCCCGACCTGTACTTTAAAAATTAAAATATCTGTATAATATAGGTAAATTATTTTTTCTTGTGGTGAGAAGATACTTTATATTTATATTTGCGGTTTAAAATCATAGATAATAATAGCATATTATAAAATAACATAGTGATAATTTTACACTGTTTGACATTACGAATATTTATTAGGTTATCGACATTGACCGCATAGACACATTATAATTACATTGACATTGTGATAAAAATATAAGAAAGTATAAAAGTAAGGAGATTGAATAAAATCAGATTCACTCATTGTCTAGGTGTCATTCGTTCACAATGAATTGCATACAGTTGGTATCGTTCGTGCTTCAATTAGCTTTGCTACATTCGGCTCAGAGTGAGTAACAAATTTCTCTAACTAACACCATCGTTAATTTATTGAATTATTTATAAACATGTTCTTTTTCCAACCGTATCATTCTCTGAATCTTTTCTCAGTCGGGTCGGCTTTCCAGTCTAACTGTGATGCGGCTGAACCTCGATAATTTCCGTGAAACGACTGCCATCTGACCTCCACAAATAATGGTCCAATGACCAATGGCGATATCGAAGTTCCAAGTTAGACTGGTTGGACTTTTGAGGGTTCCAACTACCAGTAACGACTGCCATAGATGTTTGTATGGCAACCGGGACCGAGGGCTTAACGTGCTCTCCGAGGCACGACCAGACCAGTGCAGACCGCCATATTCATGCATACAACTTTTTGCACTGAGTGGGGATCGAACCCACGCCCCGTGCGTAGCAGTCGCGTGCACTACCGCCACGCCACGGAGGCTGTTTTCGACCGTAATCGTAGAAAAATTGAATTTTTTTTATTTTGTGTATTAATCCATGGTGTTCTCTTTTAGGCAAAAAGATATGTGATTTTGCCGATACAGAATGTACAACAATGGGAGCTCAAAATATCTATAAAACTCTTGTATCTGGGATTGAAGGTGTGGTTAAGCCCAGTGATCCACTACATTTGAGGGAGATTGAGGAAGAACAGCCATCGCTCAAATATACATTATCTAACGCTACACTGGCAGGCCTGTATAATTGTCAAGTTACACAATTAAAGTAAGTAACATGAAAGTAATGTTGAAAAAAGGTTCAAAGTTAATACATGCAACCTTTTTCTTACATGTAGAGGGCTTTAGGGAAAGGGGAAGAGAAGAGCAAGAGCAAGAGGGGAGTCAAACGGTAATCACCACTTCCATAGAAGTAAAGTGAAAGCCTACGCGGGGTCTAATTTACCTCACGACGAAAGGGAAAATTATGGTCACAGCGCGCAAATCGTAAAGGCGTAATTTTCTTACACACTTAAGCCGAGGCTGGTACCTATTATCAAAAATTAAAAAAAAATCTGTGTAGACCACTAACTGTGCTTACAAAACGTGAATATCAGATTAGAAGTCAGTTAGCAAATGGACGACCAGTTCAAACGCGGCCCCGGTCTAAGAAAATACCGGCAAGGAACTCGCGGGCTTTTCTTTTTTTTTGGTCTATTTACAAATCTCTGACCATCATTTTCCTTTTCATCATGACGTAATTGGACCTCTGTATAATCGCCATCCTGTAACAAACGACTTGGAAATTTGTGTCATTATCTTGAGGTCTAACATAAAATACCTGCTTACAAGTGTGAAGAAAATTTATGTTGGATACCTAATATCCAACACTAATTTTCTTATTTGTTTACTTGTTTAAGGCACTAAGTGATCATTTTTTGTCGGTAATTAGCTGTTGCCCGCTGCTCCACCTTCGTGGACTTCTGCCTCTGTTCCCACTGTTCCTTAAAACCTTCCATGGAATTCAATTAACTAATAGAAAAAGGATCACTTGAATTGATCCAGCCGTCTTCGAGTTTACGCTCAGCAACATATTTCGCGATTCATTTTTATTTATATAGATAGAGATGACATTATTTACTGTGGGTTGTTTTGATTGTTCGATATTTAAGCACTTAGCGAACGAAGATATAATTAAACACTTAACGATCGCTACGTTAATTAATTTACCGTTAATTGTGATAGTAATGATGTTGATTGTGGTATTTAAATAATAATAATATTTTTTTATTGTTCTATAACTTGACATAGGTAATATTACAGACCAGTAGCGCTAACTTAAATTATACTTACATTTTTATTTAAAAACCTGTCTCTTATACTAGGATATCCTGTATCATAAGAGACAGTGTACGCGTCAATATAAATTATATAAATGAAGTACAATGAGCTTTACAATTTTTTGTGAACCTGTGTGCCTGTAGTCTATGTCCAGTGTGCGTGTGCATTCGTGTGTGTGCGCGCGTATGTGAGTGCGAGTGAGTGTGAGTTGTGTGTGGATGTGTGTATTTAAGTACCTTATAAGGCCCTACACTGATTAATTAGTTTTTTACAGACTGAATGATGAAGAGTTAACATACGAATATGATTTACAATGTCCCCAATTGGTTCTTAACCATCATTACGATGCCAAAGGCACTTTGGGCACAGTAGAAATAGACGGAAAAGGATTTATAACAATTACTTTGAGTAAGTATATTTATTTTCAATGTATTACATTTTTATATGTTCTTACTAGGGTTGCCTAACTCTTCTTAATTATTTTCAAATGACATTCCTAATTATTTTGTTATGAGTAATTTACCAGATTCTATAAATTTATGCAATTAAGAAAGATATCTATGTAATTATAAGAACTGAAAATTGTACTTAATCAAAAATTTGCATGCTGCAGCCTGCAGCTAAACATGCGGTGCTATAACATAATATTGTAAGATCCATGTTACCATGTTTAAAGGCAAATATTATTATCCTTATTCTTAAATAAATCTCAAACGGTTAATAGTTTGATGCAATTTTGAGGTGGGTGGAGTTGGTTATACTCGCACCGTCTAAAACGCACAACATCTTAGGGTCTTTGGGTCTCTCATACCCTGGCAGATCCGGGCAGACCTCCACTAATATGGGAACCACAGTGTCCACATCCAGACTCCAAGTTGCTGCTATGGTGACAGACGGCTCCACCAGTAACCCCAAGGCTAGCACTAATGGAGGCTTAGACAAATCCATATCTTCTCTCAGACAGTTTTGAATATTATTTTTGTAAATTTAAGAGACTATTCTAATAGGTATATACTTAAATACACAGCAGAGTTTACAAATCATAATTTTAAAAATATAGCTTACATGCGGTAGCCTAGTGGTATGGGTGATGGACTGCTGAGACGAGGTCTCGAGTTCGATCCCAGGTTTACCATGGCACACACCAATGACTTTCGATGCTTTTCGAAGTTATGTGTGTATTTATCGCAGGTTTATAAGTGCCCGGTTAATGGCAATAGGCTCGCCACCTATTACATTGGGACTTAAACATAAACTGGCGAAATGTGGGTGCTAGCACCTCTGCCTACCCAATCGGGGATAAAGGCGTGAGTTTATGTTATGTTTATGTTACACGATTTTTTTACGTTCAATGCTGAATATGGCACTGTTGTTTCAGATGACTACAATATCTATTTCAAGGGAAAATACGGCAAATTTACTTCCGATAAGGATCAAAAATTACATTTCTTCCTCAAAAAATATGACGTGGAATTTGAACTTAAAGGGCAAATGGTTTTAGATGTTAAAGGCCCACTACACACCGATAAGGTTAAATGTAAGTTTTTTAGACTTGGTCTTACTTGAAATCTTACGTATGTTTGATCGCAATAGGTTGAATAGAACCAGAGATTGACCTGACCTTACTTCCTTCGCTTTGGTCCTTGTCTATGTCTGTGTGTGTTCGTCAGATCAAATTTAGAGGACGCATCTCTTTATCGATTTCACAAAACATGGGCCCAATAAAATCCAACCACACATCCTGATCGAGTACCTGATCTCATGGGGGGCGGATACACGGAAACAAATTTACTGGCGTGGCTAACGTAGCTCTGAAAAATTTTCTTGAAAAGACATTGGCGTCTCGCTTTTAATAATTTTGTATTACATTTACCACTTACTTGGACATAGGCGAAATTGTGGTGATTCTGCTGCCATCTTAAGAAGTTGAAGTCACAAAACTTAGCAGAAACGGGGAAAGCTTACCGTCGTTATTTAAGAATAAGTTTCGATGATTTTTAGTTGAAATATCAAAGATATATGTTGTGAAAATAATAAGAGATGCTAGCGTGGTCTATTATTCACATAACTACTAGTCATGTTTAATATTTACTATTACCTTCATCGTTCTCTGTATTTTTTCCCAAGTCAGATGGGTCGGTTTTCCAGTCTAACTGTGATGCTTCAATATTTTCCCTGAAGCGACTGCCATCTGACCTCCACAACCAATAGCGATATCGAAGTTTCAAGTCAGACTGGTTGGACTTTTGAGGGCTCCAACTACCCGTACCGACTGCCCTAGATGTTTATATAGCAACCGGTACCGACGGCTCAACGTACTCTCCGAGGCACGACCAGACCAGTGCAAACAGCCATATTCATGCATACAGCTTTTTGCACTGAACGGGGATCGAACCGGCTCCCCGTGTGTAGCAGTCGCACTAATGCCACACCACTGATGCTGTCAAGTGGACTGCTATCACTTTATATAAGATGTAATTTTATTTTGCAGCTGACTTGGCTGTGACCTATCTAAATGAACACTTGGATGATATTGAAAAAATGGTGAGATTTCCAACATTGGAGAGCTACATGGCAATATTCATCGAAAACGCTGACGCTTACTTGAGATTTGTTCCGGTTGAAGAAGTGCTTTCTACAGTTTGATGACGTTATTAGAATAGAAAAAGTATCGGTACTACATTACTATATGTACAAGTAAAATATGACCCTTATATTTATTTAAAATAATGTCATATACAATAATAATAAAAAAATGCACAGAATGCATCCGTGTTTATGTGAAGTGAAATAACCCATGGACTGCTGAGACGAGGTCTCGAGTTCGATCCTAGGTTTTACCATGGCACACACTAATGACTTTTCGATGCTTTTCGAAGTTATGTGTGTATTTATCGCAGGTTTATAAGTGTCCGGTTAATGGCAATAGGCTCGCCGCCTATTACATTGGGACCTAAACATTAACTGGCGAAATGTGGGTGCTAGCCCCTTTGCCTACCCGTTCGGGGATATAGGCGTGAGTTTATGTTATGTTAAATATCCATCAATCACCATAGTCCAACAATGTTTTTCTTCTTGTTATTTTATTTCATTAGCCAAAGCAGAAACCATAAGCCACTGTGCCATGGTAACCTGGGAGCGAACCCGAGACCTCAGCAGTCCATTACCCATACCACTAGGCTACCGCGGCGGTTATTTAACTCCATTCTCCATATTAAAACGTGAATGGGGACATTTTGTCAGTTCGGAGACCGAGGAACCCTTCTTTGTCCTCTGAAGTGACAGCACAGAGACTCTCTTGAACTTCTCCCCTCCCCTTTTTTCCCCCTCTTCTCAATATGGTCGGCAGCACGAATGTAAAGCCCCGGTTTTGCAAACGTCCATAGGCCACGGTAACCATTTTCCATCAGGTGATCGAAATTATTATTATTCCCTCACTTACTTCTGCTAGGAATGAGTACACGTCAGTTGTGTAATGACCAAGACTGTGCAAATGGACAGTTGGCGAATTCAAACCATCCGATTCGATGGTAAGGTACGACGTTTTAAACACTAAGGCTTAGTTGCTCCAACTACCTGTTCAAGTTAAGGTTTCCGTCAAATTTTACAGTAACAGTAACATTGATTCGAATAGTTTGGCTAAATGTGTTGCACCAGCTCTGTTATAGTTATCTTTTTGTTAGAATTTGACATTTGAGCGTGGCCAGTTACAGTTAGCGTCAAGTTGTGACGTAATTTGAACAATTGTCAAATTGTGCAACCTGTTTTATACCTGACCGGTACTTTAACTGCACTGCTAATGTTAAAGTACCTACGATCGTGCAACCCAGGCTAAGATCTATACACACAACACACAGTATTGTAGGAATAGAAGAAAAGTTAACATAGAGGAGAGAAATGGTGTAAAACTATAGCAACTTAAATGTCTACTGATAACAGCTTTAACGAACGCTCGTTATCACGACACAGTTTGTCGCTTGTAGCTCAGAATGGGGGGCCAGAGCTTAATAAATGTGGTCATTCGTACCTTATTTACTTTCGAAATACAGTTTGCATGTCCCTATAAGACTTTTGAGTCAAGTTGGTCACATTTCCGAATTCATTTCACGTTCCATAAAGTTAAAGGGACACAGTGTGCACACATATCTTGTATGTGAGAAAGTGGCATAGTGTTTGAACTATGAAACGCTTTTAAGCCTCTGAACGCGGCAATGAGGCGATTTAAGCTCTATTTACGCTAGTAATAATAACTTTGCCTCAGACCAACCAACCCAATTTTTGCGCAAATTTTCCTTACGATCTTTTGCAATCACGAAACATTGTTTTTCTATCTTGCTCCATTACAATAGTTTGATAATAATTTAGTAGGTATTATATTTTTTTGGTACTTAGACTTGTATAATTCTGTTAGGCTATCAACATTGACCCGTTATTATGTGAAAGATAAAAATAATCCAGTATAAATAAGAAGAATATATTAAATCAAATTCACTTAGTATCTGGGTCTCATTTGGTCATAATGAAGTATACACAGTTAATATTGTTCGTGGTTCAATTAGCATTGCTACATTCGGCTCAAAGTGAGTAACAAATTAATATAAACTGTTTGAAATGAGGGTTTTCGAAACAAACTACGTGAGATGGCAACACTGTAGGGTCAGGTCGAATGGACTGTCAAAATACATACGCGAATTGTAATTTTTAATATATTTTTTTGATTAGTGATAGTAGTGATAGACTAGTGGTATGGGTGTAGCCGCGGTAGCCTAGTGGTATGGATGGTGTACTGCTGAGACGAGGTCTCGGGTTCGATCCCAGGTTTACCATGGCACACACCAATGACTGCGATGCTTTTCGAAGTTATGTGTGTATTTATCGCAGGTTTATAAGTGCCCGATTGATGGCAATAGGCTAGCCACCTATTACATTGGGACCTAAATATACACTGGCGAAATGTGGGTGCTAGCACCTCTGCCTACCCCTTCGGGGATATAGGCGTGATAGTATAAAAAAAAATATTTTAAAATCATTCCTTTCCGAATATATTTGTAAGAGGAGAACAACTTTCAATGCGCTTTTTCTTAGTACCAGTGTCTTTGCGCCCCTGTTTTAGAGCTCAATCTTTAGTTCGGCGATCTTTTTCTGACCGTAATCCATAATAAAATCAATAACACTTCCAAATACAATAGAATTTCAATAATTTATGGTCAGTATCTACACTCTGTGCTATTTGACAGCTGTTTGAACCTGACGCCTACGAAGCGCCGCCTAGTGGCAGAAATAAACCCTCATTTTGACTAAATTCACAAAAAAAAAACTGTTTCCGTGCAACTGAAGGTATAAGGGGCCGTCCCACACCTTGTCTACTGATACGCGGTCTCCATTCGAGAACCTTTCGACCCCAACGGCCATCTATTCTTCTGGCTACGTGCCCCGCCCACTGCCACTTCAGCTTGCTAACCTTTGTAATATAAAGGAGAAAAGAGTTACTGATTTCATTTTCGATCACGACATTTCTTGTTACTTCCTAATTCTTAAAATTCTTAATTTTCTTAAGTTCTTTTAATTAGTCCTTCATTTCTTCTTTATGTGCATAAAACTACCTCTTATATTCTGTTTTAGGTAAAAAGATATGCGATTTTGATGATTCAGCATGTACAACAACGGCCGCTCGTAATGCTCACAAGATTTTTATAGCTGGGGTCGAAGGTGTTGTGGAATCCAGTGATCCAATACATATAGATGAAATAAAGGATGTAGTACCACTTTTCACATTTCAATTCACTAATGCTTCAATGACAGGACTGACAAATTGTCAAGTTATACAATTGAAGTAGGTAACGAAACTCTAACATCTATATATTATTATAAAATGCCCCGTAAAATCCAACTACACGTTCTGATCGACTACCCGATTTCGGGGGGTGCGGACACACGGAAACAAATTTACTGGTTTGGCTAACGTGGCTCAGGAAGATTTTCTAGAAAATCTTGACATTGGCGTCTCGCTATTAATAATTTTGTATTACATTTACCATTTGTAACACGACACCACTTCAGTGAACTCAGACTATCTGGGTCTGGCAAAAAAATGATTTGTTTGAAATTTTCCAATCTTTTTGTGTGATAGCCACAAAAACTAGGTTCTAAACAGTTTAATGCAGTTGTTTTTGTAAAAAAGTCTTGCGCAGGCTTAAAATTTTACGTTTCTTTGATCGCAATAATATAACTAGATATGACCAAAAGTTACGGAAACTGACACCTAAGGTTAAGCGTCGAAAAAAGAGATGGATTGACCACATGCTCCGTAAGAACCATAACCATATACCGAAGAAAGTTCCGTTAAACGGGAACCCACAAGGAAACATAAACGTGGCCGTCCCAAACACACCTGGAGATGGAATATTGTTGCAGAATCGGCGAGCTACGGAAAGACTTGGAGGGAAATTAACTATGCTCTCAAGACCGCGAGGGATGACGACAGACTCCCTCTGCCCCACTTCGGCCTTAGTACCTTAATAATTAATGATTATCAATTTACAGACTGAATGATGAAAAGTCGACCTTCCAATGTGGCTTGCTATGTCCTCGATTGCTCCTTAACCATCGTTACAATGTCGAAGGCTTTTATGGTCCAGTAGAAGCGATCGGAAAAGGAGAATCCTTTATTACTTTGAGTAAGTATTCAAATCGATACTTATGTACATATAAATACACTTAATCTTTGTATTTGGGCCCAAGTAATAGGAGCAAATCAATTCCGGGCTCAGTGCTTCATTTGAGGCTGACTGAGGTTAAAAATTTTCTAAAATCAAGCGGACGATTTATTTATATCTAATATATAAAAATCTCGTGTCACAGTTTTCGTTGCTATACTCCTCCGAAACGGCTTAACCGATTTTGATGAAATTTTTTGTGAATATTTACTTAATATGCACAAGCAAAAGACCTACTGGTCTGAGAGTCGGACAACATCTAAATGCTCGCAATGGAGCAGCGGGAACGGGATCAGAAGTCCACGCGGACGGAGCCGCGGGCAACAGCTAGTATTGAATAAAATACTTACGCATTCTTTGTTTTAGATGATTACGTGATCAATTTCACGGGCGAGTACGAGAAGTTTACTGCCGAAAAGGACCAGAAGGTTCATTTGCGTTTGAAAGAATATGACGTGACATTTGAACTAAGAGGAACAATGTCATTTGACATTCAAGGTCCACTACACAGCGATGAGGCCAAATGTAAGTATTTCGACGTCCAATGATCTCCACTAATGATGCCGCTGCACACAATCTCGAGGGGAATACTCTGACCGAACCATAATTTTTGTTTTATAAAAATTCGAAGCGTCGGTAGCTTAGTGGTTAAGGAGTCGGCCTTACGATCGAGAGGTCCGGGGTTCGAATCCTGGCCATTACACTACCGACGTGAACCCACTCCTAACACAAGCCATTGAGCTTAGCTGGAGGGGTTAAAGGGAATATTAGTCATTTCGGTTGCTTATATTCTTGGAAAATATGATTACGTTATAGCTCATCATTCTTCACCATGCAATTTTGAGGCTGCAATATTTTTTTCCAATATTGAGAGGTTTTGGCCTTTTTTTTTATCGTGTGAAAAATCCTCACCGGAGCCGGTTGGGAAGGTTATGTCGGACTCGAACCGACTAAAACGCACGCCGTCTTTGGGTCTTCAGTTGCCGGAGGTGAGGTTGTAGCCAACATATCCCTTGCACCCCGGCAGACCCGGGGCCTTCTCTTCGAGATGACCCCCGTCGATGTTTTGGCCTACTGTTTCCCCGTTAGCCAGACGGGGATAGAATATTACGTGACTAACTAAATATTATTTTACAGCTAAATTGGCTAAAGACTATATTTATGGACACCTGAACGATTTCGAGAAATTGTTAAGATCACCAATAATAACGAGCTACATGGCGAAATTTGCCAAGAACTATAATGATTACCTAAACCTGGTATCTTATGAAGACATATTTTTCGCACCTTGAACACGGCAGTGTAGACAAAGCATTATTATTGCCGATGCTGAATGAATTAATACCAAATAAAATACGACCAGTATCTATATTTCCACTAGTGTTTTACTCTCCTTTTTCCTTCAGCCAAAACTAAAATCCTGTCATTAATAGTTGCTCATTGCGCGTCCCTTAGTCAAAAAGGTGCATGGATGCGTAAGCCGGAAATTTAAATACAAGGGAACGACCGCGGCTTAGCATTGTACTGCTTGTGCGGCTAAGCACGTAATTATTTTCCTTGCAATTTACAGCAGTAAGGAATCGGGAGATTTCTTTCCCAAATGTATTTAGCTGCAACATTTTCGGTTAGTAATTTATTTTCGCCATATTTACAAAGTGCCCGATTGGTGGCAATAGGCTATGCAATAGGCAATAAAAATAATAATAAAATCATAGTTGGTGAAATGTGGGTGTTTAATACACTTCGGAGATGACGGGCGTGAGCATACGTATGCTCTCTGTCTGCGTATACATACATTGTATGAATAAAATCAAAATGAAAATTCATTTATTCTGTATAGACCATTTACATATTCGGCTACCAAAACCTATTGAACTTAAATTAATCATTCATCCTAACATTAATCCCGGCCGCATCCGAAACTCTCAGCTCAAAGTCTGGATGTGAAGCAACTTCCACCTAACCTCCAAAACGCATTGCTGATATCGAAGCATTGTAGATAGACCTGTTGTTGGAATTGTTAGGACTCGCAAATACCTGTTTTAGGACTCCTTTAGGGCTGTTTTAGGGCTCCAAATGTACCACTACAAACAAATATTTGCCTCCTGCGTAACGGTTGCGTCCACAGCCGCTACGCCACAGAGGCAGTCAATATCAAACTAAATTATATCATTGAATTGCCAGATTTGACCATCTGTTCGATTATCGGAAGTTAATTCAGTATAAATAAGTATCTGTCACGAACCCCCGTGTCAATAACTCAAATCTAATACAACCCTTGTCACACTGAGTGACACAAGATCATATTGCGATGCAAAAATATACATGATTTGGTGTCCAAACCGATTATGGATGAAGAAGGGTTAGAATTGCTAATGCTGAATTTCCATCAGACCTATTAATCTTTACCTATCGTACATTCTGATACTGAATTTCTGAATTTCTATCAGACCTACTCTATACTTATCCTACATTTATATTTTTTTCTTAATTTTTTAAAATAGGAACGTTCCAAAAAGTATACAAGAAGTCTAAAAGTTGTTTGTACATTAATCCATTAGGTAAATATGGATAGTTCTGACTACGGAGCCTTCATCTAGTTGACGGAGTTAGGACATGACGGTATCTCCCATCTTAATTGAGCAGTCCGACTGGAGGAGTATCTCCTTCCTACAAAATACCGCGGCTAGTAGTAACCTTGTAGGTACCGTGTTTTCGGTGGTAAGTAAGTAGGATAGCAAAAACTCACTGGAAAGGTTTTGTGTTGTCACTAATAACACCGAGAAACTGTTATTTGTCTTTTGAACTGACAGCATAGAAACTCTCTTAAACATCTACCTTCCCACTGACCCCTTGAGGAGTAGGAGGAGAAAGAGGAGGGTCTTTATAAGAACGGTAGCACGAAGGTGCTGTATGCAAGTCTAGTATAAAAAAAACTATGCAATTCATAAATAATGCGTAAATGTGTTCCTGTAGAATTAGTTTCATGTGCTAACTTTCAGAGTGATTTGTCAAACGATTTTTGGAGTTTCTCTATCTCATCTATACAAACATTTTTTCACGAAGGTAATACCAAACACCTCAAGTTACGACAATGATTGGAGTTAGAACAAAAATACATCGACAAACCAATCGTAAATCAAATGCATTCACAAAGTTGAGTAAGCTTTTGATATCTGAACACAAAGACAAAAGATTCGTTGTGAGTAGGTAGTCCAGAAGTTGGATCACAACATACGGTAAGAGTGTGTTTACATGAATCTCTATAAAAACTTATTTTTTACAGAATTAGAATCATAATTACATTCAGAATTAGATACAGGATTAAACTGCCTTGCAGTTTGGCCAACGTTTGCTGTAATTGTTTAAACTAAATTTGATTTTTTTTTCATTCCATTTCATTTGAAAAAAATCACTCATAATTCTCTGAGTCTATTCCCAACTCAGTTGGGGTCAGCTTTCTAGTATAACTATAATGCGGCTGAACTTCGATACTTTTCGTGAAGCGATTGCCGTCGGATCTCCACAACCAAATTGCCGATATCAAAGTTCTATAGTCAGGCAAAGACCAATGGCGATATCGAAGTTCTATAGTTAGACTAGTCGGACTTTTGAGGGTCCCAACTACCCGTAACGACTGCCATAGATGTTCGAATGGCAACCGGGACGCTTAACGTGCTTTCCAAGGCACGACCAGTCCAGTGCAAATGCATACAAATATTTTCACAGAGCGGAGATCGCAATTACAATCAGAATTAAAATATAACAAATATAGTAAACAGTAACAATATAAATCAATGCAGCAAACAAACAAACAAACAAATTTGTGTGTACTGTAAATAATAGTATTCATGGAATAAGTTCATATGAAAATGTTTTTGGTCATTTTTTAAATATTGAATTTCATGTATTCTTCAAATTTTTGCAGAAACCTTTTTTTTGGTGTTTTTGTTTAATAAACCTGGAATTATATCAATCTAGGGCGTGCATACCATAGAGACAAATATACACTGTATATCTCAACGAAATCGGAAATTATATTATAACATAACACATACACTCACGCCTTTATCCCCGAAGGGGTAGGCAGAGGTGCTAGCACTCACATTTCGCCAGAAAAAGAAATTATATCATGTTCGTTCCCGTACTCCTCCGAAACGGCTTGACCGATTCTCATGAAATTTTGTGAGCATATTGAGTAGGTTTGAGAATCGGCCAACATCTATTTTTCATACCCCTTAGTGATAAGGGTTGTTCACCCTCAAAATTTATAAGGCAAAACAACGTTTGTCGGGACAGCTAGTCTATCTATATATTAATGTTAATTCATTGGAAATAACTGAAATAGTTATAGTTACTATATTATTCAGATATTGTCAATTTACATCGATTTACACTTCAAAGTGGCCACGTTTCTAAATAAGTAATTCGCTTAATTAATACATTTAAATATCTTTGCAATCAGAAGAAACATTCGTGAAAGGACCTGAATTACCTTTGTGAGATTTATGAAGACAGATTAAATTCCTCGCGATATTTACAAAGATATTGTCAGGGCCGTGTTTACCTATGGCGGGGGCCCTGGACACACAAGAATTTCGGGGCCCCTTTTGTTATTTTATACTGTTTAGGTGGCCTATGGGCGTTTGTAATACCGAGGGCGTAGACCGCCGACAAGTTGTTTTTTTTAAAAAAAAAAGAAAACAAAAACAACACTCCAGTCATTTTACTGTGCGAAAAGTTTTCTCTAACCGAGAAATTGTCGCTTCTTCGGTGGGCCCCCCTGAAGCGGTGGGCCCTGGGCACGTGCCCCGTGTGCCGCTATGGTAAAAACGGTATTGGATATTGTTAGATATTTCTGTAATTGTTCTAAAGAAGTTTAACAGCTAGAAATGTCTAATAAACAGTCTCTTTCGACTCACTCCTATTGACTGCTGAAATAAACTGCAAAGTAGGTAAATAAAACGGTGCCTTTCTGCTCGTTGGCCTTTAATCTTCACAGTTTTGTACGTTGAACATACTCTCATATTTTAGAGATGTTTTGAAACGATTTCATCAAGTATTAAGTGTAGGTTTCTCTATAAATATATTAAAATCAATTATACTGATCAGCATAGGCGTTTAACTAGCGACGTTTTTTAACCCACTTAAGTGGTAGACGAGCACACGGCCCACCTGATGGAAAGTTGTTACCGTGGCCTATGAAGTTCTGCATGCAACTATGGGTTCATTACACACGTGCTGCCGGCACTGTGAGAACTTCTAATGCCCTTCTTGAATAACCCCATTTTGTAGTCGATTATTGTGTAGTTCCTAAGGCTATGACCCTAACCATTACAGACAATTCGATTGCAAGTTCAGTACTTAAGTAAAAGGTTTCGTTGTGTCTGGGTATTTAATAGAAATCTATCTAGATAGTAGAGGTAATTAAGAAATACTAGAAACATTGTGGGGGGCAGAATAATACCTTGTAGCACACCGTGCTAAATAGAACTAAACTAAACACCATAACAGATGTCAATCGTATCAAACGTATGTTTTAAGTTCCTCAAGTATAAAAAGTATTGAAGTCGCTATTGAGAAACATAGTAGCAGTTGAATCGATCATGAAATCCTCTTGTGAAATGTTGAGTGGAAAGCTAAATAATCGTAAAAAGTCTAGACGAATTGTATTTAGTCTGTAGTGCAGATAAAATGTCGGACACCTAATGGTACTCCAGGGAAAGCAATGCTAGTAGACGTTTTAAAGACAAACTTTCTGCAAGACTATAAACCGAAAAGGTTACACCTTTGTTAAGAAATCAGAAATGCGACAACCGTGCGTGAGGTTTCCAGTTTGATTCCCAGGTTAGAAACATCACTTTTGCTTTATTATAAAATTTACAGTGGTAGTATAAGGCCTCCAAAAAATTTATGGCTATAAACGTAATACGTGGCTACGTACCTATAATGTAGCGGTTGAACTATTTTGACAACCTCGTGTAGGAGGCGTGGATTCGATTCCCGCACTCAGTGCAAATATTTGTGTACATGAATATGAATATTTGCAATGGTCTGGGTGTTTCTATGTATAATATACATATATGTAGTTAAAAAAAACTTAGCATGTTTATCCGTATTCTAGAACCCATAACACAAGCTAGTTATACTATGCTTTCCATGGGTCTAGGTGGCGTTGTGTAGATTATCCTAGAATATTTATTTAATATTTATTATGTATTTATTGGAACGGTTTCTCATTTAAAACCATAAAGCACCTATAGCATGATTTGTTTTGAATAAAATCGTAACGAATCATGCAAATGTACTAAATATTTCCACTTACAAAACTCAGTTATCTTCAAAAAAAGAAGTGAAACACAGTTTATAAGTAAAACAAATTATAAGTAAGATAAAATAATTCGCTAAAAACAAGATAATTACATAACTACACTGATATCATTTGTCGGGTCAATTGCAACTGTTACTGGGTCCCTTTATCTTACCGGCAGCGCGCTTGCTTCTATAAGAGAAATAAATATGTATTTTCATTCTAAACTATTGTAATGTTTTGTATTGTATCTGTGTGCTGACGGAGAAAGAATACAAGCATTAACACTTCACCACACCATCTGATTTGTTGGATGTCCTAACAGGCGAATAATGGAAAAATACACAGACGTACTGTGAAAAAAGAAAAGTCTCGAAATAAAACCGTGTACCAATCGTATGACCAGCGTATCAAAACTGATTAAACAAGTAGAAGAAAAAAAAAAAGTTTAATATACAGGGTGTAAGGGGAACGCTCCCGAAGCCGAAGGCCCCTGGTAGTACTCATGGTACACAACATATTGACACTAAAAAAAAATTCATGGAAAAAAACATGAACTCGCAAAATGGCGCTACTTGTTCTTTTTTTCAGTGAAGTTTTATTTAAGAATTTTCATGAATTGTCGATAAATAACATACACAAGTACGTAGTCCACCAATATACCACGGTGGCGTAGCGGTAGTGAACGCGACTGCTACTCAGGAGACGCGGGTTTCATTCCCGCTCTGTGCAAATATTTGTGTGCATGAATGTATACTGTAAGCAATCATAATCGTAATATAAACTAAAACTAAAATGATAATCATCACATGCCTTTTGTAGTGATGTTCCCAGAAGACTGGCAGCATTGCCACGTTGTATGGAAATGCTTATTCTCTATCCTAAGAAGAGGTCAGCTTTCTGGTCACGAAAAGCGTCGACCATACGCTTCGTAATCTGTCTGAAGAGATTGTGGGCACTCGGACCCCATAACCCGAACGTTTTGACTCCAAACGGCACAAAATCATAATCTCCAATTAGATTGGAGTATTGGCGCCTTTTAAGAGCATCTGCAGTAGCAGCGGCGGCACCGGCACAACCAGCCGTGCTAGATATATGGGTAAAAACTAACACCCTTCTTAGGGAGTGCCATTTTAGAGGACATATACCTAAAGGAGTGTGGTTCGGTGAGTACCCCGATTTTTTCCTCCGACCGTGGCAGTACCTTCTGGGTTCTGAAGATTTGGACGAAGACCGAGCCACGCGGCGGAAAGAAACCAACGCGGCACGTTTGTCTCTAAACTAAGTGACCTAGACTATAAGTACTATCGGGACTGTGCGGGCGGGTCGTTCTCACACCGTTCTACTGAGTACAGCATTCTCACACCATTCTACCGTGTACAGCGTTTTCACAGTAGTACACAATAGCATAGCTGTTCGTCCCAACTCCCTGATTTTTCTATGTAGGTATTATTATTCATTCTGTTTTACTTTTACTTGGAAACATAATAAACTACCCACGTTATATTACCTATATAATTTTCTAACTAAATTCAACATTTAATTAAATATTAACTATAATCGTTTCAATAATTAACTTCAATCGTTTCCATCGACTTCTTTTACAAATCCTGCGGGGTACTAACAGTCCGCCAGGTATATTGAACACAGTACTATGCTCAATATACCTGGCACAGTACTATGTCCAGTAGTGGACTACGATTTGACAGACCGTCCTTTGCAGAACGCGAATTCTCCCTGGCAACCCTAGAACGGACTGAAATATTTTCACAAGCGGGTTATGTTACTGTTCACTGTACGGTGAATATCAATTTATTTCGGTTCAGCTGATGAGAATAAATAAAACGAAATGCTGTAATGCATAATATACTGGTGGTCGTATTTAATTCAATGAAACATTTAATAACAATACTTCGTCTATTCTACTCTCTCTTTCAAGGTGAAAAAAATATGTCTTCGACAGGAGTTTCTTTCAAGAAAGCGTCATAGTTTTCCAAAAATTTCGCTATATAGCTCTTCAACGTTGGTGATTTTAGCATTCTTTCGTATTCATCCAAGTTTGAGTTTAGCCAAGTCTTAGCCGCATCCGCTGCAAAATAACATTTAATTTAATTCACATATCCAATTGTTATATAACATAACATAAACTCACGCCTTTATCCCGGTAGGCAGAGGTGCTAGCACCCACATTTCGCCAGTTTATGTTTAGGTCCCAATGTAATAGGTGGCGAGCCTATTGGCATTAACCGGGCACTTCTAAACCTGCGATAAATACACACATAACTTCGAAAAGCATCGAAAAGTCATTGGTGTGTGCGATGGTAAAACCTGGGATCGAACACGAGACCTCGTCTCAGCAATCCATTACCCATACCATTAGGCTACCGCGGTTTTTTTTAATATACCAATTTTACTATACAGTTAATAGTAGTAGTAGTTATATCACATTCACCTTTATAATAAGGTTATTGCAATGACATGGCAGGCCGTCCTTAGCAGAACGACTAGTCAACGCGAATTCTTCCCGGCAACCCTAGGATGGACTGGAATATTTTCACAAATGGGTTATATAATGTAGATGTTCACTGTACGGTAGATATCAATTTCTTTCGGTTCAGCTGATGAGAATAAATAAAACGAAATGCTGTAATGGATAATATACTGGTGGTCGTATTTAATTCAATGCAACATTTAATAACAATACTTCGTCTATTCTACTGTCACTTTCAAGGTGAAAAAAATATGTCTTCAGCAGGAGTTTCTTTCAAGAAAGCGTCATAGTTTTCCAAAAATTTCGCTATATAGCTCTTCAACGTTGGTGATGTTAACATTCTTTCGTATTCATCCAAGTTTGAGTTTAGCCAAGTCTTAGCCGCATCCGCTGCAAAACAACATTTAATTTAACTTACATATCCAATTTTTATATTTTAACATCTTAATTCCTGACAGTTTTACTTCCCATTATCTTACCACTACCTATTGAAGGTGAAAATATGGAAAATACAATTGATAGGTATGGTGCAGCTACTTGAAAAAATATAACAAAAGACTCCACTGAACTACTAGGTGTTAAGGGTCCAAGCCTTAAACTCTGAGAATAAGGTAAAGACCTCAAGTTTAGCACACCTGCACCATTTGCTGATTGATAGACGAGGCATACGATGTCTTCTCGGAGTGTTGTTGAGTTAAATCCCAAGTCATCCCGTCTCATCCTATCTAATCCCATCTCATCATATCGCATCCCATCTCATCCTATCTCATCACATATCACATCCTATCTTATTCCCATCATATCCCACCACATGCCATCTCCTACCATCCCATCCCTTCTTATCTCATATCATTCCATTCGCAAATTGTGGAAAGGAGAAGGAGAATCATGGGCACTGGGCAGTTTGCGAATGCAAGCTTTATGCAACCCTATATACAATAATATTGACACTGAGTATTGACAGTAAAGAGTTACATACTGTCAAAAACATCCTCTGCGGCAGTAGTCATTATTTGCATTGAGTGGGTTTGACTCCAGCTCAATGCATTTTTTTTAATAAAAATAAAATTCTAGGCCCTAGCTCATGGGTGACGGAGGTCATTCTGCGACCTCCAACGCCCGAGTCGCCTCTACTCATAGCGGGCTGTGCGATTCAGGAGTCTCCTTCGGATAGCACAGCCCGCGATGCCTCGTCCACCTTTTTTTATCGTGCGCATAATCCCCACGGATACCACCTCCACCAGTTTTGGTGGAGATGGTATCCGTGGGGATTTTGATTGATGAGATTATATCGGACTCGAACCGACTAAAACGCACGCCGTTCATGGGTCCTTGATGGCCGGAGGTGAGATTATACAAGACATATCTCTCGCAAATGCCTCGTTATCTTGAAAAACTTACATTTGGCCTCATCGCTGTGTAATGGACCTTGAATGTCTAATGTGAGTGTTCCTTTAAGTTCAAAATTCACGGCATGTTTTTTTAAATGGAAATGAAGTTTTTGATCCTTTTTGGAAGTAAATTTCACGTACTTGCCCGTGATATCGATTGCGTAATTATCTAAAACAAAAAATGTTTGTATTTCATTAGTTTGGTAACTCAATTGTGGTTTGCAAAAATTGGGGGGTCTACAAAATAAAAGGCTTTACAAAATAAACATATAATTTTGCAAAGAGCCGTAGTTAGAAGGTAATCCTCTGATACATTCGATGACGTCATAGTAACTGTGTTTTAGGTACTAGACTACTAGGCAATCAAGAAGTCGCAACTTCGAATCCTGACCTTTACCTACTTGACCGTTTTTAATTTGAAATGTTAACGGGAATACAATTAAAGTTCTTTGGTTTTCTTTCAAATTTGGTACTACATACATACATACATACATAAACTCACACCTATATCCCCGAAGGGGTAGGTAGAGGTGCTAGCACGTTTCGCCAGTTTATGTTTAGGTCCCAATGTAATAGGTGGTGAGCCTATTGCCATTAACCAGCCGCTTATAAACTTGCGATAAATAAATTTGGTACTTAGTAATTTAGATTTTTTAATTTTTCAATGCTTTGACTATAGTTCTGTTCAAAACCAAAAACATATTAAAAAAAACATAGATAGGTACTTACTCAAAGTGACTAAAGCTGAACCTTTTCCGATCGTTTCTACGGGGCCCAAAATTCCATCGATATCATAATTATGGTTAAGAACCAATTGGGGGCATAGTAGATTATATTGGTAAGTTAACTCTTCATCTTTCAGTCTGAAAAAAGGAATCGTCATTATCATCATTTCAGCTATAGGATGTCCACTGCTGGAGAAAGGCCTCCCCATCGACCTCCGATCTGAACGGTTGGAGGCGGTCTGAGTATAACGGGACTTTGAATAAAAGAATAATAATGATTAATATTGTTTAATGCATATAAATAATTTTGGTTGACATATTTAGTTTGGTTGGTTATATTGTCTGATACTCACCAAGACGTTTCCTTGCGATTTACTGGCACCTTTTTTTTTTATCGTGCTCAAATACTCCACGGATACCAACTCTGACAAAATTGGTGAAGGTGGTTATGTCGGACTCGAACCGACTAAAACGCACCCAGTCTATTGATCCTTGATTGTCGAATGTGAGATTATAAAAGACATATCTCTCGCACCCCGGTAGACCCGGGGACATCTCTTTTGAGACGACCCCTTCCCCTAATGTGGGAAACATGGGGTCTCCATGTAGCCGATCGAGTAGTGAGCCACCCCGCAGCCCCGCGCGTATGGAGGAAGCCGGTGCACCTACTAATTAACGGATGGGGTTCTGACATGGGCCTTCCCTCCGGGGTTAGGAGAATAGATGGCACATGAAAGTCGAAATAGCAACCAAAATGGAACGGACAAAAGGGCAAATTGCCAGGAATAGGGCATCGTCGCATAACGACGCAGGAGCTTCTCCTAACTCCAGTGGCAAATGGATAAGGGGTACCGTGCCTCTATGGGCCACGGTTATAGACACAACACCAGGCCTATAAGCTTCAAGGGTGATGATACCTGTGGTAGTAGATAATAGTATTATAAAAAAAACATAGTGCTTTGTGACCTACTTGAATTCTGTAACTTCACAATTAGTCAGTCCTGCCATTGTCATATGTGATAATTGATATTTCAAGCCTGGCCATTCTTCGCCTACCGTCTCTAGATGTAGTGGATCGCTGGACTCAACCACGCCTTGTATACCAGATATAAAAGTCTTATAAACATTCCGAGCTCCCAATGTTGTACATTCCGTATTCGAAAAATCACACAAAGTTTTGCCTGAAATGAAATATTATCAAGTAAGCTCACGACCATGGGAACGGAAAAACAAGTGCCAAATGTAAATAATAATGAACAATAACAATAATGTGTAATGTATTCTGAGAATAGGTACATTAGGAGAGGTATAGAGGTAGAGGTAGTGGACTTCATAGAACAGGATATTGAAGGAAATAAAATATCTCGTAGTTCGATTAATCGAACTGTGCGATCGAACCTGGCGACCGGAAGGGATAGAACAAAGATAACACTGAGATAATGAAAATGTAAGGAATGAATGATAAGGAAGAAATGAATGAATGAAAGGAATGAAAAAACTTACTCTGAGCCGAATGCAGCAAAGCTACTTGAAGCACAAACGATATCAACTGTATACAATTCATTGTGAACGAATGACACCTGGACACTGAGTGAACCTGTTTTAATCCAAACGTCTTATTTATATTACAATGCGTTTTATCATACCTAAACATAATAACGGGTCAATTTTGATAGCCTAACAAAATAATGTACCTATATCTTGGTAACAAATATAGAGCTGAAAGCCTAAACCGCCAAATCAATAACAATTACATCATACTCGTAAATAAATAAAAAATAAAATAAAGAAAACTTCCTTAATACCATTTACTGGTAATGTCATGGGGGCAAATTTCCCGTGACCAGTGCTACCATGGGAAATGTAGGAGGCTAGGAGGAGACGTAGTAAATCTTCCCGAAGAGCAAAACCTATGCTCGGGCCCTCTCCGTGAGTAGCGGCGCTGCCGTGAAACAAATTACTACACCACGACGGCAACCTAAAAATGTCGTCGATTCGACAGAAGAAAAGAATGGGAAATGAAAATTTTCTTGACACTACGAGTTGTGTTATTGGTAGTCACGAAATTAGGAGACGCCGTGATAGCAGTGGTAACACCCATCATGGAAGACTAGCTAGAGAGGCCTCAAGGGGGCCTCTCGTACCGGCTAACGCAAGTGATCTCCGGGCACGGGTGCTTCGGGGATTACCTGTGTCGGATTCGGAAGCCCAGTACCCAGGTAGGAAGCGCTTAGGCGGGTCCTCGTGGCGGTTTTAGGGGTGGTAGTTCATCTCACCACCTTGCTCACGGCGATGGTGAGATGTGAAAGCGTGTGGGCTGCCGCTGTCTTTTTTTGGGAGCAAGTAATGCTCGAGAAGGAGGCGGCAGGGCGCATTCGGACAGCCCGCGAGGAGTGGAGGCGACTCGGGCATCGGAGGTTACAAAATGACCTGCGTCCTCCATTAGCACAGGCACGGGGGTGACAGGTGTAGGTGCCTGTTACCCTAGCAGGAGCAGGCGTCGGTAGCAGGTGATGCGCGCTCCTCCCTATCCGGGGCAAGATGTGGACACCGTAGTCCCACACACGAAAGGGCCTTCGCTTACTCTGGGTTAGCTGGGGCGTGAGGCTTATGCTAGAAGCTACCTCACCCTCGGCAACTGGCCCAAGACGGCCCTGCGGTTTTGGTCGGTTTGAGACCGACATAACCACCGTCACTGACTTCGGTGGGGGTTACGGATACTTACCCATCCGTGGGGATTCCAAAGAAGTCTAAACGCTGCATGACCAACGTATAGTGAGCCTCAAAATTTCCTGAACAATTGTAAACAAAAATTGTATGAAGTGATGGGACTACTCAACTATTAGTCTTAGAAACAACTGGATAATAGATCTACTTATTAATGTAATTAAGTTTAGGATAAGTACTACTTGCATGACTTAGGTACTTTCTTATAAATAAACAAGTCACCGATCTGCTTTATTTTATTAACGCTCTATGTTACTTCTGGGCTCTAGTTAAATTGCCTTAAACTGTCAAAGGATTATAAATCTTAAGGTGTTCAGGAACTTTTGTGGCCTTTTGTACCTTGAGCGGAGGCGACTCGGACGTCGGAGGTCGCAGAATGACCTCCGTCCTCTATGAGCGCGGGCCTGGGAGTGACGGGTGGAGCCGCCTGTCACCCTAGCAGAAGCAGACCGACACGGCGGCGGCGCAAAAATGCGCCTCTCCATACCCGGGGGCTAGATGGGGACACCATGGGTCATCTCAATAGAGAGGACCCCCGGTCTGCCGGGGTGCGAGAGATATGTTGTGTACTACCTCACCTCCGGCAACCAAGACCCAAAGAGGGCGTGACTTTTAGTCGGTTCGAGTCCGGCATAATCACCTCCACCTGTTTTAGCGGAGGTGGTATCCGTAGGGATTTTGCGCAAGATCAAAAAAAGGCCCACACTACCTACTACCTACACATTATTTTTTGTAAATAAATATTTATATAGTACTACCTACAGTTGTTTTGATACAATATCTTGATATAAAGTGTGTGCACTTGTATAGGAATAAATACGTAGGTATGCGTGCACGTGTGTTCGTGTGTAGGTACATGTGAGATTTTGGTTAGTGTACATAGTTATGCATAGTTACAAATACATATAAGCGTGATCAAAAGCTCCACGAGGCGATCTGTAATCTTTACGCACGTCATTTGTGTGATGAAACCTACATGCATACAAAATAACGCTTGGCGATAAGACCGTTCGGTTGTCTACCAACATTAGGTACAATAAGCTTTACAAATATGTTATACATTGTGGAAGATTTTGGGCATACCTTGAACGAAACTAAGCCATAAATTCTGTTACAAATGACAACGCCTGTTTTTTTAATGAAGTAGGTACCCACTTACTCCTAAATGAACACTAAGCTATCAACGCTACTAATTTGAAAGAGTACCTAGGTATTTCCTGGGAAATATCTATTCCGAAGGAGGGTCCTCCCGAAAGCGAGGGCCCCGGGTCTACCGGAATGCGAGGGATATGTTCGGTACTATCTCACCTCCGTGCGTTTTAGTCGGTTCGATTCCGACATAACGTCGGTTAACATAACCTCGTGAGATTTCAGCTATTCGACTGACATCTTTAAAACTGCATTCTATAGGTATAAACACGCGCTTAGGACCTCAAAGAGCCAATTCTCGTATTACCCTTTCAGAAAAATAATATTCTCGTAACACAATTTGCTAGAAAGAACATTGATATCATGATTTATTTTGACACTTCATTTAAAAAAAAATATTAGTAGAGGAATTGGCCTTCAATGTCCTCTCGAATCAAAAGCTTATCTATAATAGTATCAAGAATTCGTTTCCTAATCACATGACTTTTCAATTAATATATGAACTAATTTATCTCCGTGACACCAAGATAACAACCTATTTAAAATGACTTTCACAATAATAACATCTAAACAAAGTCACCAACAATGTGTTGTGAGTGACAATGTCGGGATGCGTACCTAGCTGGCTGGCGTGTCGGGAACATAAATGCAGGAAGAAATACATTAGCTGCACGTCAAGAGTTCTGAATAGTTCATACACACTACTCTCGCGGTCTGGAGGGAGTTTGGTTGGTGGTCTGAGCTGTAGGAGGAAGCGAGATTCTACTAATATTATAAATATTATGGTAGTTTGGGAAGATATTCGATGGTCTGTTGCTCAATCTACCTATAGGTTATTAGCTATAGGGGAAACTGGGGACACTGGATTCCTATGGGAGACAAGGTACACCAATATTTTTAGAATTACTAAGCGTATTAGAGTATTTTTTAGTGTGGTAACACTAAGTAAACATTATTAACCTTAGTGATACCACATTAAAAATAGTCTAATACGCTTAGTAATTCTAAAAATATTGGTGTACCTTGTCTCCCATAGGGATCAAGTGTCCCCAGTTTCCCTTACCTAAAGCCAGGTCCATATTTGTGACACAAACAACGGACATGTACAGGACATAACGTTGAGAGTCAACGGAATCACTCCACATTATCAGACGACTTCTGATACGGTCACGATAAAAGTTACCCGATTCAAAAAAATTAAAATCATTTTTTTCTGTATCAAAGAATCAAAGAATCAATTTCGTTTATTCAGTTTAGGCACATAATGAGCACTTATGAATGTCAAAGTTTTACAATAATTATGTACCCACATTTGTTTAAAAAAATATTATAATTTATAATAAATAAAATACTTAGTAAATAAATCATTTGAAAATTATTCTTTCGCTGGTTCGGTAGTTAAATCTCCTGAGAAGAGACCAGCAAGAAACTCAGGTAGATTATCGTTATCCTTTATTTTCGTTTTAATTAGTTCTGTTTGTTTATAATATTGTTAAGTTATGGGTGCAAGAGCAAGAGATTATAATGACCATGCATTTTTATCATCAAGATATTCGTCTACTTTATAATAACTTTTTTTCATTAAACATCTTTTTACCTCTATTTTGAACTTATTAAGTGGCAGGTCAGCCAAATCCTGAGAAATTTTATTATATATTTTTATACATTTGCCCACAAACGAATTACTGACTTTATGTAGCCTTAGTTTTGGTATCGCAAGTTTATTTTTGTTTCGCGTATTTAAATTGTGAACGTCAGATTTTTTTTGGAAGAGGTCTAGGTTCTTCTTTACATATAAGGCGTTGTCGTAAATGTATTGTGGGGCAACTGTTAAAATATTAATTTCTTTAAACAGTAGTATAGACCACTAAATGGAACTTACAAAACGTCAATATCATACATACATACATACCTACATACATATGTTCACGCTCTTAATCCCCGAATTCATATGAATGGACAATAAGCGGTAGGTACCTACTATAAAAAAACATGTTCAAACAGCTGGACGAATCAAGCTGAAATTTGGTACAGGAATATCATGTATAGTCTGAATGAACAGTTAGGTAGGCTATTATTATTGCAGGAGTGGACGGCAGCACGAGTCCAAGGTGATCACTTTCTTTCAGGTGGGCCGTGTGCTTGTTTGCCACCTATGTGGCTGATCATAAATAAAACCGGGGCCTCGCAATGTGGACCCCTTTTTATTATCGTGCGCAAAATCTCCATACCACCGCCCGCCGAAACCGGTGGAGGTGATTATGTCGGACTCGAACCGACTAAAACGCACCCCGTCTATGGGTCTTTAATTGCCGGAGGTGAGATTATACAAGACTTATCTCTTGCACAATGTGGAGCATAGGCTCCAAATTGCGAGTTTTGCATACGACTTAGATCGGTGCTTAAATGAAGAAGAATTGATTCTTCGTCATCTAAGTCGCATACTACTTTTAAAGATAAAATAAAAAGAAAGTTATATAACATCAATTTTAATCAATTCGAAAAACTTCAACATAATGCTTTAATAAATTAAATAAATAACCTTATTGTCTAGTTGCTAAGTTATTAAATAAAGAACCTTATTGTATAGGAGATAAGACTAGTTTTATGCTATGGACTTGATGCAGGGTACGCCGAGTCGTAGCCGGTCTCGGAGTATCAGAAGTCTCTTGTACATACACAATTTGCAGGTAGGAAAGCTGGTCTTGGGATCTTTTTCCTGTAAAAATATATAAAATTTGAAATCTATTTAAATTTCACTGTCATAAAGTTTTCATTACTAGCATACAAAGAGCAATGTCTCTTCATTACCGCGTTACTGAATTTAAAATGTCAATTGAATTCAACATAACATTACACATAAACTCAATATCCCACGTTTCAACAGTTTATGTTTAGGTCCCAATGTAATAGGTGGCGAGCTCATTGCTATTAACCAGGCCATTATACACACATAACTTCGAAAAGCATCGAAAAGTCATTGGTGTGTGCTATGGGAATACCTGGGATCAAACCCAAGACCTCATCTCAGCAGTCCATTACTCACACCACTAGGCTACTGCGGTTTATTGAATTTAAATATGTAGTTTTTACTACAGCCATATTTGACAAGTTATGAGATATATAATGGTTTATATAGTGACCTCCCTAGTGTTGCAAACATCTATAGGCCACAGTAATCACTTTTTATCAGGTGGACCATGTGATTTTATGCCACCTAAGTAATATAATAAAAAAAATATTAATACTTACATGAGGATAGAAATCAATCTCCAACACAATAATTTCAAAGAATGTTGCCGCTACAATAACTGGCCCAGTTTTCCTCTCGCACACATCCAAGTGCACAGCATAATTTCCATCTGGCAACTTAGCGATAGACTCAAAAATGGGCTTGGATTTATACACCTGACTCGACAGCCTGTACAATAAGATTTCACCGGCTCTTGTGCCAATAAGAATGAAATCTCCATAGAAAAACAAAGCTGTAATTGGTGGAAAATCTAAGTACAAGTGTCTATATTGGTCCGTTTCAATTTGGAATAAATGTCTAGAATAGCAAACATAGTTTTTGTCATTAATCGCACAAATATGTTTAATCTGTTTGACCCAAGCTGGCGGGACGTTTATAGGCTTTACGGACACAGTCCTATCTTTACTAATACTGACTATTTTGCCACAATCAGTAAATATACACACTATACCAGAATTATACTGAATAGTTTTAATATCATAGTCACAGTGCAGCATTAATTTTGATTCTAGATTTTGTTTCGTAAGATCACACTTGTACACGTCTCTGTTATTTGTGAAATATAACTCTACACCCTCTAAGACAAAATTATCTGCCTTGAAAAAGGCCTCAGTCATAAAAGTTAAGTCCTCAATAGTCCTCTGAAGTAAGATCCCAGATTTTAATAGAATTACTGTAGCCAAATGATTATTAGCAATTTTTAAACAATTTTTCTCTGGTACAGCTACTGGTATGTACTTTAACGTGGTCATGTCATACAGAACTATGCCTCTAGTATCTTTTAAAGGTAGAACACTGTAATCGATGTCTAGAGCGTGAGATTTGTCATGCAAAGTGAATTTGTAGAATTCTCGAATGTTCATTTCGAAATTAGTTACTTTCTTCCACATGGTGAAGTTCTTGTAGAGATGACGCCATTTACAATCATTGCCGGACTTTTTTTTAGCTATCAAGCATGCATTGTGGTACTCTTTCTGGCATATTTTTTCCCAAATATAATCCAATTCGTCTATAGTTTCTTTCCATTTTTTGCACACTCTACGACATTTTCCAAGAGTGAAACCGTCTGTTTTAGTTAGTATTTCAGCAAAAGTTTCCAGTGGTATGCTATTTATATCCATTTCTTTCCAAATATATTCAGAATTTCAGATTTTAGACTTATTCAGATTCTCACCTAAGTTTTTCGTAAGTAGTCCTTGTATTTATCGCATACATAGTACATAGCTGAAATATTTAAAAAATACCAACTGTACTAATGTGATGTAATAGATTTATTGAAACTCATATTTATTGGCATATATGTTTGAAAATTAATAATTTACCGTGTTTACTTTTTTATCAACTGACTGATAACTCGTGATTTTGACGTTTATTAGATTTTGTTGTTGTAATGTTGGCACTTCACCTGCTGTAAATTCGTTCGGAAATCATATCCAACCGGGCGGCGTCGCTTAATTTGAAGTGAAACAGAAGATTACATTATCAGCTTATTTATTCAATTTCTGAAAAGGAAAACTACAATTGCGCGACCAAGTGTTCTGCGTGTGCGACTTATCACTTTTTTTGAATTAAGGGTGCGTTTAACCAGTACCTACACAAGATAAACGTAAATATTTAACTTGGCACACTACGTAGGTATTTCAAGCATTGAAGTACCCTCAAACTTAGTTAAAATTGAAATTTTAACTAAGTTTCGTTAGTGTAGTTTGGAATAGGTTTATTCTAAGAAATAAAATAACAATAACAGAAATAAGTTGTTTATTAAATAATTTCCAGGGACGAAATCTCCTAATTACGTCTCTAGTCTATAATATTGTTACAAACATTCAAAATTACACAATAAGAATCATAGAGTAAATTTTATAAGAATTCTTATTTTGAATTTAGAAAGTCTGGAAAGGTAATTCTTCTTCTTATACAATTATAAATAAATATTTTTCTTTCACTATGGATATTCCGATATTCTAATATTTAACCTTTTAATTTGCAATATAAGTTTTCCGTAAGTTTAAGTTCTCTCACCAAACAGGTCAAATGATGATAGTTTGAAATTCTTCTCCAACTCAATGCTAGATAATAAACTGAATTATATAGTTATATTGTATAATTGCAATATTAATTTAAAAACAGGTAATTACTAAGCGTTTCCAACTTGTTCATAATATCAATTAAAATTAAAATAAGTACAAAAATATAAATCCGTAACTACGAGTCCTACGAAACATAAACGTAAGACACACTTAAAGTTCAAAATTAAATGGCATTGTGAAACGATGTAATACTCTTTTTTATTTCATTTTGAACTTTAATCCTTTGAAAATGAAGCTGAAAATGCTATGGCTGTTTTTGTGATCTCAGTCGTATGAATATGGTTAAAAATTAGTACATTCGGGGTTCTGTAACTGCGAATGCTGCATTGCATGGTAGGCCTACTACAGCAGTAGTAGCAGTAGACCATAAAGTTATCCTTAGAGGAATAAAGCCTGTGAGTGAAATAGTATTTATATCTTTACATAAAACGTAGGTGTGAGAAAGTGACAGTATATATAAACCGTATAACTGTTTTTATAAACCATTATCAACTTTGACATAAATAGATTTTGCATTAACGTCAATGTTTCTATACTAAAAGTCACATTCACTGACACTGACATTTTAAACTCGGTAACGCGATAATGAGGAGATTGTATCTCTATTTACGCTACTAATGATAACTTTATGGCGTAGACATATATCTCTTCGCTTCTTCTCGAGTAATGAATTCGATGAGATATGTCTACATGATGAAGTTTTGATCACGTGATACATTTAGCGGTTTCATTGTACAAAAACTCAATTTTGTCAATGTCCGCAATGCTAAGGCTGCAGGTCCAACGGTATATTTCGTGTATGTTGCCATATTATAATTCAGATGTGACAATTCGGTGTTTGTAAGTAAACAGCACCATATTAATGAAAAAATCCTATCTAATTAATTGTACTATTTGTCTTTAATAACATAACTTCATTCCCGATTCAATAATCAACCATAAAAATCTAACAACAATATTCTTACACATAAAATATAACATACAAAAGTATTAATCCCATTTTCTTCTTCATTCTTTATGGCGTACCCATACAGTGGTTAGCATGCGATGCGTTTGTTACGGAGAGGTCGAATAACATGCATAAAAGACGTAAAGGTAGCCACACACATTACCGTATATTTGCGCAAATTTTGGCCTGCAGTACAAATATATATGGTAACGTGTGTTGAAAAATTATTTGTGCAAGTTTGCTTGCGCTATTATATTTGACCGTGTATGGCTACTATAAGGTTCTTTTCACTCTTCGTTTTATTATGGCGGGTTACATTGACACATGCTGAAGAGTGAAAGAAGATTTAAGCGTCGTTCCTAGACGTTGTGTATGTGTATGTTGGGCAGTCGGAACGGGCAGTTTAAGACTTTTTAGTTCAACCACTGGTCTAACTGCAATACTTCAATACCGTTAATAGGTTGTGGAGGTCAGATGACAGTCTCATCACGAAAAATATTGATTTTAGCCAAACACGCAGTAAGACTAGGTAAAGCGGACCTCAAACTTCGATGTAAAACGTAAATGGAATTAAAGCAAGAATGAAGAAGACGACGATCCCATTCTAATAATATAACGTTCACGCATTTGTGATAAATATTTGTCCATAGACACCACAGGGTCCAGTTTTGTGGATCAATAAAAATAAATTAACTTACCCAATATAAATAATTAAATATCCATAAACCCAATACTACAACAACCACACTCCACTATAATTAAATCACAATTTAAAATTAACTAAAAAAAACATCGTGCAAACTCAGACATAATATGGCATGTAGAAATGATATGGAAATTCTCAATGCAGTCGAACCATTCACTTTATCTAGCTAAATTTGATGATAGTGATTGATTTACAACATGATTCATGCTTATATTATTGAATCTGATATTAGATCACAATATATATCGACTGTTTTGTCTATACGCACCCATAGAGTTTTATATACAGTCAATAACTTCGTATGATAAGTACTGAAAGTGTCTCTACAAATTATCTTTTGAATGTCGAAATTACTAATAAGTACAAATAGTCGTCTATAATTTGATTCAAAATTTACATAATTAAATACATTTATTTTTATACAATAAATTCATACAATTTATAATATAATAACTGATTGATTTCTTAGATTTTTTTCGAATGCTTATTTACTAAATTGCGAACACATGTGCAATAATAACATATGTACCTACTTACATAGGTATATCGCGTAATCATCTTTCGTATAATCAGGCAAAGTTCTAAAAAAGCAAAATATGACGTAACAATGATACCTATTGAAATAATTAATCAACTTCACTATTTTTCAACATTCATAATTATGCAATGGTGGCCCTCAGCTTAACGGTCTCATGAGACAACTCCATTGTTACATCAATATCTTGTTTCATTGCTCGCTTTGAGGTAATTATGTACAGTTGGGGACAAAAGTTGCTTGAAAAATAGTTATTAACAAATTACAAACAATCATTAATTTTAAAATAAAATCAATAATAATTTATAATATGTGATGCTTCAGATTTTTACAGTCCTGAAAGGATAATTTTAGTATACCTACCTACTATTGCATGATAGATTTTAAAGTTAATGTGTGATATGATAAGCAATATTTTTTTGCTGACTGTACTATTTGATTACATTTTTCGAGTAATAGCAACTACACGAGAACAGTTTTAAATGCTAATACACTTATGCTTAAAATCAACAATAATACACATCACAAATTGATTTCTTACTGTAGCAAATCATTCCCCATACAATCATGCATTAAATAAATACTTATTCTAAGCAAATTTGGCTTAACTAATATTTTTATTCTTGAGCAAGGATGACACGACTAACATCGTGAAGCTGCCTATGAGATATAAAGACCCCGGGATCGAAGCCAGCAGACTGTATCTGTCCTCTGTAAAAAAAATATTCAATGTTATTATTTTGTAAACATAAGCAATGACTTCTATTATGTGGTATGTATGCTGGACTAAACAAACTTATTAAAACAAAAACTATTGTGTCTCTGGTTTAAGGAGAAACGAATTTTGAATTTCGAATTTGGAATGAGTAAGCCCGTTCTGACATTAGGCAACAAAAATGAAACTCGAGTTTTTTTTTTCTTTTGGCAAGTAATAGATGTATGCTAATGTCATGTTAAAACTAGAACAGGTTTATTTGTACGATGTGAAACGAAACGAAATTATTAAAAAATTCAGAAGGAATTAGGAGAGGATTATGTGGGTAAGGAAAGAGAAACTCAAGTGTGATATCTCAACAACTAATCAGTAACTCTAAGCATGATAGCGGATCTGCGGATTGGATGAAATTCAAATTTAAAAACATCCAGTTATTTTTCTAGTTGATTTATGTAAAGGTATCCACACACGTTATAATATGTTTGCGCAATTTTAGGCTTGCACCATTATATTGTAACGTGTTGGACAACAACATAACAACATACACACACAAGCCTAGGTTTGCTAAGTCTAGGGCTACTATAATGACAGTCAGTCTTAGGGTGGCACACACACACTAAAGCAACATTTGCTGAGTATACAGCAAATTGTCTAGAAAATTGGCAAATTACTAGGTCTGTACGTAATGTAATTTTGCTGCTTTGGTGCATTTGGTGCCCCCTTTCATGAATGATATTCTGAAAGGACACACTTTTATAAAATGTGTGTTTAGTTCAGAGCTACAGTGGAAGTTTGTGAAATCAATTTGCAATATGAAAATATTTGTGGAAATATTACTGGATTTTGAAATGTAGAATGAATTTTACTATACTTATTACATTTATTCGCAAATAATTTTGTTATTAATTGTACATAACATGTTTGAAAATTAGAAATTATTAAGATAAGAACTAAGATAAATGCATTAATTTTAATAGCTGCCCAAAAGTTTAATGACATTTTAAAGTAAGTTAATATACCTAAACCCGCGACGAATCCCTTGCAGGGGAACATTCTGAACAACTGAGTTACACATAGGTACACAGCTTGGATATTCGAAATTCTCCTATTTATTCGGTTTGTTACAAGATGTAGCTTGGAACGAACTCAAACTAATATATTTTTCTAGCTGCTGCTGAGGTCTAGATAAACTAAAATGTATAAGGAGTCGATAGTGCAATGGCCAGGACTCGAACCCGACTCCAACTTAATGCCTCTTAAGCTACCGCTTTTACTGAATAATCTCCCTGATTCACTGTAATTTAATTTATTTATTTTGCTGTTTGCCTGTCAAACCAAAATACTGTAAGAGAGTTAGCTTTCTTTTAGTCAATAAATTAAGCGATCACTTCGATTTTGTTTGTATATTTTATCACTATTCAATTCAAATTAAGATATCATTATAATAAAAATTATTTGCGAATAATCTAATTCAACGAGTAAAAAGTGTATCGTATGCAAAATGGTACTTATCGTTTGAATTCACAAATTTCCACGAAGACAACTCTTGCGCCGGTCGATAAGTTGATCCATCACAAACATGTCCACTTTACATATAAATTACGAGTTTGACTTTCACCATAAATATCGTATGCCATAAGAAATATAAGGAAATTGAACGGTGGATAAAAACATTTCTTAAAATATATAAAAAATCATAAATCATAGAACATTCTTTTTCTCAGAGGAAAAACAAACACAAAAAACCATCATTAATCCGATTGTTACATTGTCAGACTGTCACACTGTCAGACTAATCACACTTTCAGACTGTCACTCTATCAGACTGTCACGCTGTTAGACTGTCACACTTACACATAATCACATACACCCACATGTGCGCTAACGTCGAACTGACATATAAGTGTGATCATTTATGTAATTATATGGGCTCTAGGCCTCGATGTCATAGTGTAATTACTAGTAATCTTATTATTTTTCAATACCATATAAGAATAAACCAATATGACATTGGCTATCTTGTTTTTCACCACATGTATCATAATTATTGCTTCCAAGAATAAGTCTAAGCCAAATATTATTACTCAAGAAAATTGAGCTCATACTTTGTTGAGCAATAAATTGGCAAGACAATAAAGATGATAATATTAATAAATGAATTGTTAGTTGTATGAGATAATAATATATGTAAAATAATAATATTTGATTATAAGTATCACATTACTACTCACAGTAATAATAGTAATATAAGTATAAACTTTATTATGGTACTTAATTGTAGTTTACTTTTATAGTATAGTATTCTATTGTACAATTTTATTTGTAAAAGGAATGTTATCTTAATTATTATACCTAGGTACATTACGATTATTATGTATGATAAACTTTTATTTATTTAAATTACGTGTTATCTCATTTTCAGGTAGGTATATAAAGCCTCGGTAAATTACTTTCACAAGTATATTTTACTGAGAACATACCTTCACGTTACCTACAAAGCATTATGGGAACGCCTCCAAACACGAAAACAGAGGATTCTACTGATTACTTTAAGAAAATTGGGTTACCTATTTTTTTTTATCGAAATACTTTTTTTGGTGTGTACCATCATTTTTAAACCCTTTTATTAGCATAATTCACGGAATAATACTATTTAAAGGGTTTAAAAATCGTGGTACCCACCAAAAAAATTATTGCAATTAAACAATAGCCAATCAATTTGCTCAATACAAAAATAACCTACATCCCCTGTATATTTTTTTGAGAGCGTTCCTCTAGCATCACATATAAGTACTCTAAGTAGCGAGAATAATTATATTTTTCATGCAAACCAAAACTACAAAATAATTGAAACTATAAAAAGCAGTGAAATATGTAGTGATCATGCATAGAAATTCAAAAACTTCTTTCGTCCAATCTCATGCTAAAAATACCAAGCAAGGAGTAACCAAAAATAAATTAAAGACCCGTAAGGACAAATAAACAGTTTATTCAGTATTCAAGTTAATAGCAGTCTTATTTTAATGTTAGTAGAACAATATTATTTAATAATGACGTCACAGTACTAATCACCGTAGATTCTAACAGATTCTTTTAAATACTCTATATTAGCGCATATTATTGATGACGAAGGGCCAATGTATGCTACCGGCTTAATAATTTACTAAGAAAAAACATGTTAAGTACACGTTCACAAAATACTTATATATCAAAATAATAAAAATCTATTATATCCTTTTTGGGATCAAAAATTTAATTTTTGGAACTAAATAAACCCATAGCAACTTTAATGTGCGCTTTCCACACTTAAACACAATATTATATTATGTCTTTTAATACCATGGTTCACATAAAACTATTTAAGTACATAAAAATCGCGTTCGTATTTAAGAAATAATTTATAAATTTACTACACCTCACTCATTTTTAAGTACATAAAAATTTAAACACAATTGGAATTAAATATCACATTTTTAAAAAACAATTGTAGGAACAATACTACTTCATAAATATATCTAATAACAATGACTTATATATATTGTAATAGACAGGCTTTTTAAAACAAAAACTTGTATCATGGTTCCGAGGTCAGGTAGGAGAGGGAAAGAGGTACAGGATGCAGAGACTAGATACATGAGTTAATGAATTTTAACACCTGTATTTTATATAGGTATAGGGTGTTATGCTCGGGCCACACTAAGGAGAAACGTCAATGCCTATCATCGCGATAAATATTGTGTTAATTATTAACGCGAGTGTTTTCCTAACACACTGTATATAGAGATGACTAGATATAGCTATAGTTTTTGGAATATAATAGATTATTTTTATATTACTTAGGAAGCAGAAAAGCACACGGTCTGTACGAACATTTAATGCCTTTCTTAAAGATAGGCAAACTCAAAAAGTTGCCCGTTTTATGGTTGTGTGTACATGGTTTTTTCGATACAAATTTTTGTTTTATTTCATACACCAGTCTAGGACCACACATATAAAGTCATACAATTGGGGAATGTAACCTACTCATCTAATACTCGGAGACTAGCCTTGCCTACTTCCGTAGATTTTGATTGAAATCCAACGGCAAATACTTCTAATAACCATGTATATTTCTAACTAACAATGAAACACGTGGTTTCAATATCTTGACTAAGACGAAAAGTCCTTAATTTTAGGAACGTTACTAGGACAAAGAAACCCAATTAGGAGCTAACCCTACAGACCCAAGATCAAAAAAATTCAAGTCGGTGAACTATTAGAAATTTTAGTATAAATAGTTTTAAAAAGACTGGGCAGTTTGTCTAAATTTATCTTCTTACTCAGAGACGTGGAGCTGATAGTAAACGAACTCAATGGTGGTTCAGAAGATTTGACTGGCTCAACCATTATAGGGTTATCATCACAATCGAAAATAATCTCCGGATCGTTTTCTATAATCTCCTCGATAGACTCCCAATTAGTTTGGAGTTTTTTCTCAGTAGGGCAACACTCGCACATGCCATAATCGCACTCTTTCTTACTCATAAAATAGTCTACGTCATCGAGTATAGTGTGTTCCGTTTTACGCGTTTTTAGAGGCACAAATAGGGAGAATTTACGCGCTGAATACTGTAATAACTCTTCAACGTAGGGATTTCTGTTGTCGTCTACGCTTTTATCTACCATCATCTCTAGAATACCGTTTTCTAAGAGCGAGTTCTTCCTACTGTCTGGTGGAGAATGTGTATCTAAACTTTGCTGTGTTACCATGCTAACTTTTCTTTTAGCCTGACCTGTCATTGTGATCGATTTTTTACTTGTCGCCCATCCGAGTGAACGTTGGACCGCCATCTTCCATTTTGTGTACCTTGCGTCGCGATCTGGAATTAAAAAGTAATTTTAAAAAAAGAACAGATTATATTCCTTAAGTTGGTACAATGAAGCATTCATTGTGTTATGTTGCGGTAAATTAAGTAATGTTTTTAAGTAGACTGCAATATACGGATTTCAGTATTGCTACTTGCTATTTTTGATTAACGAATACACCGTCTTGGGTCTTCAGATGCTGGGTATGAGATTGCCTAAAGTAGGTATATACTCGAAACCCTGTTTAACCCAGTGTCGTCTGGGTTCAACATGGATATATGCTGATTGCCCAACGTATAATAATCTCTGTCAGAGGCTCCGATGAGATTGGTATCCGTGGGGATTTTGCACACAAACTTAAAGAAATAAGGAACTTTTGGTGGTGACTGTACATGTGTAGCCCGCGTGCACTCACCGTCGTCGGTGGCGGTGGGCAGGAAGGTGTCGACGTGCGCGTGTCGCGCGACTGTACTGTACTGTACTGTACATGTGTAGCGTGCACTCACCGTCGTCGGTGGCGGTGGGCAGGAAGGTGTCGACGTGCGCGTGTCGCGCGACTGTACTGTACATGTGTAGCGTGCACTCACCGTCGTCGGTGGCGGTGGGCAGGAAGGTGTCGACGTGCGCGTGTCGCGCGACTGTACTGTACATGTGTAGCGTGCACTCACCGTCGTCGGTGGCGGTGGGCAGGAAGGTGTCGACGTGCGCGTGTCGCGCGACTGTACTGTACATGTGTAGCGTGCACTCACCGTCGTCGGTGGCGGTGGGCAGGAAGGTGTCGACGTGCGCGTGTCGCGCGACTGTACTGTACATGTGTAGCGTGCACTCACCGTCGTCGGTGGCGGTGGGCAGGAAGGTGTCGACGTGCGCGTGTCGCGCGACTGTACTGTACATGTGTAGCGTGCACTCACCGTCGTCGGTGGCGGTGGGCAGGAAGGTGTCGACGTGCGCGTGTCGCGCGACTGTACTGTACATGTGTAGCGTGCACTCACCGTCGTCGGTGGCGGTGGGCAGGAAGGTGTCGACGTGCGCGTGTCGCGCGACTGTACTGTACATGTGTAGCGTGCACTCACCGTCGTCGGTGGCGGTGGGCAGGAAGGTGTCGACGTGCGCGTGTCGCGCGACTGTACTGTACATGTGTAGCGTGCACTCACCGTCGTCGGTGGCGGTGGGCAGGAAGGTGTCGACGTGCGCGTGTCGCGCGACTGTACTGTACATGTGTAGCGTGCACTCACCGTCGTCGGTGGCGGTGGGCAGGAAGGTGTCGACGTGCGCGTGTCGCGCGACTGTACTGTACATGTGTAGCGTGCACTCACCGTCGTCGGTGGCGGTGGGCAGGAAGGTGTCGACGTGCGCGTGTCGCGCGACTGTACTGTACATGTGTAGCGTGCACTCACCGTCGTCGGTGGCGGTGGGCAGGAAGGTGTCGACGTGCGCGTGTCGCGCGACTGTACTGTACATGTGTAGCGTGCACTCACCGTCGTCGGTGGCGGTGGGCAGGAAGGTGTCGACGTGCGCGTGTCGCGCGACTGTACTGTACATGTGTAGCGTGCACTCACCGTCGTCGGTGGCGGTGGGCAGGAAGGTGTCGACGTGCGCGTGTCGCGCGACTGTACTGTACATGTGTAGCGTGCACTCACCGTCGTCGGTGGCGGTGGGCAGGAAGGTGTCGACGTGCGCGTGTCGCGCGACTGTACTGTACATGTGTAGCGTGCACTCACCGTCGTCGGTGGCGGTGGGCAGGAAGGTGTCGACGTGCGCGTGTCGCGCGACTGTACTGTACATGTGTAGCGTGCACTCACCGTCGTCGGTGGCGGTGGGCAGGAAGGTGTCGACGTGCGCGTGTCGCGCGACTGTACTGTACATGTGTAGCGTGCACTCACCGTCGTCGGTGGCGGTGGGCAGGAAGGTGTCGACGTGCGCGTGTCGCGCGACTGTACTGTACATGTGTAGCGTGCACTCACCGTCGTCGGTGGCGGTGGGCAGGAAGGTGTCGACGTGCGCGTGTCGCGCGACTGTACTGTACATGTGTAGCGTGCACTCACCGTCGTCGGTGGCGGTGGGCAGGAAGGTGTCGACGTGCGCGTGTCGCGCGACTGTACTGTACATGTGTAGCGTGCACTCACCGTCGTCGGTGGCGGTGGGCAGGAAGGTGTCGACGTGCGCGTGTCGCGCGACTGTACTGTACATGTGTAGCGTGCACTCACCGTCGTCGGTGGCGGTGGGCAGGAAGGTGTCGACGTGCGCGTGTCGCGCGACTGTACTGTACATGTGTAGCGTGCACTCACCGTCGTCGGTGGCGGTGGGCAGGAAGGTGTCGACGTGCGCGTGTCGCGCGACTGTACTGTACATGTGTAGCGTGCACTCACCGTCGTCGGTGGCGGTGGGCAGGAAGGTGTCGACGTGCGCGTGTCGCGCGACTGTACTGTACATGTGTAGCGTGCACTCACCGTCGTCGGTGGCGGTGGGCAGGAAGGTGTCGACGTGCGCGTGTCGCGCGACTGTACTGTACATGTGTAGCGTGCACTCACCGTCGTCGGTGGCGGTGGGCAGGAAGGTGTCGACGTGCGCGTGTCGCGCGACTGTACTGTACATGTGTAGCGTGCACTCACCGTCGTCGGTGGCGGTGGGCAGGAAGGTGTCGACGTGCGCGTGTCGCGCGACTGTACTGTACATGTGTAGCGTGCACTCACCGTCGTCGGTGGCGGTGGGCAGGAAGGTGTCGACGTGCGCGTGTCGCGCGACTGTACTGTACATGTGTAGCGTGCACTCACCGTCGTCGGTGGCGGTGGGCAGGAAGGTGTCGACGTGCGCGTGTCGCGCGACTGTACTGTACATGTGTAGCGTGCACTCACCGTCGTCGGTGGCGGTGGGCAGGAAGGTGTCGACGTGCGCGTGTCGCGCGACTGTACTGTACATGTGTAGCGTGCACTCACCGTCGTCGGTGGCGGTGGGCAGGAAGGTGTCGACGTGCGCGTGTCGCGCGACTGTACTGTACATGTGTAGCGTGCACTCACCGTCGTCGGTGGCGGTGGGCAGGAAGGTGTCGACGTGCGCGTGTCGCGCGACTGTACTGTACATGTGTAGCGTGCACTCACCGTCGTCGGTGGCGGTGGGCAGGAAGGTGTCGACGTGCGCGTGTCGCGCGACTGTACTGTACATGTGTAGCGTGCACTCACCGTCGTCGGTGGCGGTGGGCAGGAAGGTGTCGACGTGCGCGTGTCGCGCGACTGTACTGTACATGTGTAGCGTGCACTCACCGTCGTCGGTGGCGGTGGGCAGGAAGGTGTCGACGTGCGCGTGTCGCGCGACTGTACTGTACATGTGTAGCGTGCACTCACCGTCGTCGGTGGCGGTGGGCAGGAAGGTGTCGACGTGCGCGTGTCGCGCGCGGAAGGCGTCGAGCGGCCACACGCGCGCCGCGCCGCCCGCCAGCACGCCCACGCCCAGCGCGCACATGTCGCGCGACTGCGCGCGCACTGCCCACATGCCAAAACACGACCATTCATCAATATCTCAAACTCTTAGGATTTTGCTGACCTGCCACTAAATAAGTTTAAAATATTTACATACTAATGATTTTTCAACCCTTCTATTCAAAAAATGTCGCTTTGTAAGCCTCCTGCTAAAATAATTCTTTTCTGTTAAGAACTTTTTACCGGGCGATAAAGTGATTTGAATTTGGAACATATAACATTCAAAGAAATCGAACGCAAACTGTATAGATTACTGGTTGGCTGTACAGAAGCGTGGTGACCTGTGCTCACTTAAAAAAAAAATTGAGAAGCGCGCGCGAATTACAATTCTGTTCTTGTAATCAGTACATACGTATATTTTTGTATATTGCAAATATAATGAGTTCAAAATCAAGTTATGAAAGTGACAATAAATTAAGTCCTGAAACAATAACTATAGAAGGTAACAACGTCGTACTAAACTTATTACTCACATAATTCCGAGATAAATGTTTAAAGGCATTTCATTTTATGGAAAAACAGAAATAGCGTGTAAACGTTTTCGGAAAATGTGTATTTGGCTTATTTTCAAGAACTTGCCAAATTGAGCCTCCTCAATGATTAAATCTTTAGTAAATACCTATTAAAATATGAAAATTAATAGTTACATAAAGTGACTAGTTTATCTGAAGAGATTATTACAAGACCACAAACTGAAGAAATCAAAAGTAAGTACTTTCTCATCTAAATGTTGAGACCTTTTTAAATGACGCTCCTGGTAATGAATTTCTCGCAACAAAAGTATGTAGGTACCGTTTAGTTTTTCCATTGCAATTCATACATTGTTTTAGAACGGTACGTATTGTACCTACTTGACTGATTTCCTTTCTATTTTGTTGACTTTGATATTTGGCATGTTTGCTTGTCTTAGTAAGTAACTTAAAAAAATAAAAAAATTAAGATGTCGTAAAACACTTTTAGTGAACTTAAGACACTAAAACTTTAGTGAATTTATCTTTCTTTTTTATTTTGGAGAAACTTATACTGTATTTTTTAGGGAAACTTAGTGCAATTATCTGACACAATTTTTTTATACTTACACACTGGTATACCGATCAGGTCAGCCTGTAGCTGCATTAACAGGTCATTAGAGGTCATTTTGCCATCCACGTGAAGTTTGGATAGAGGCATGCCGCAGTCTTTGTTCATTGCTTCCAAAATGTCTCTGTAATTAATATATATATATGTATGTTATAGAATCAGGTTTTGATTTGACATGTCTTCGAGAAGATATAAGTCCGTCTAAGATCTAGAATGAATGCCCGAAGAAGTAGGTAGAGGGCGAGCCTATAGTCGTCAAGCGAGCACTGCCATGGGCAGTTTTGCATCCGACACAAAATGGCGGTGGGACTATTCTACTCCTCTACTATACTCTCGATAAAATTTGCAATCGCAATATTATTTTCTCCCTCAATATTATTCTCTATCTCAAAGTTAATCTCTACGTCAAAATTACTCTCTATCTCAATATCATTATATATCGCAATATTATTCACCCATCACAATATTATTCTCTACCTATCTGAATATTGCTCTGTTTCTCAATATCTCAATATTTACCTTGTCTGAAAGCACACGGCCTCTAACGCTGCTCTAATGATGTGATTCTTAGTTGTAAATGCTGTCAGACCACAGATGATTCTGGAATAAAAAAAAATACGTAACTATTTTGTCATATCTTTTTCGGAGTTCGCAGGTTCGAAAACTAGCACTCTACGCAGACATACAAACAAAGTTGATTAGGTGTGACTTTGACCCTTTGTAAAAAAAACCCGCATCTATATCCCTTGAGTATTTTGCGTTCACTGCGTTGAAACATATGGATAAAAATTCTAAATGAGTACATTTTTGGGCACAGACTCGTTAAAATAACATAATCCAGATATTTTGAAATATCTCTAATTTTGTAATGTAAAGGCACTTGGTGATCACTTACCCCCTATAGCAGGGGAGGCCACGTCTTCGTATTATCATTTGACCAAAGGGCCCTTGGTCGGCACAGTCCCCATTCGTCCCCACTCACCACCTAGTGACCTTCCTTCAGTAAGAGACGTACAGTCCGCTGAAGGATGGCATGAAGTACACGCCCCCTGTATCGAACAGCTGGCCCCCGTTATCCTCCGTATCTTTGGCCACGCCTTTGTATCATTTAAATTTGACCGAGTGCCGTATAGCTCCCCATCTGTCCCCACTCACCCCCTAGCGTCCTTCCTCCAGTATGGCGCGTACAATCCGCTGAAGGCTGGCACGAAGTACACGTCCCCTGTAGAGAACACTTGTCCCGCTATGTGCTCGGTGTCTTTGGCCACATCTTTGATCAGTTTCAGGTTGTCGCGGAGGAACTTCATCGCACCTCCTGCGACGGCGATGGAACCTGGGAACGATAGATTATTATATTTAACCGACGTAAAATAAAAAGGTTCCGTTTCGGTTACTATGTATTTGTTTTCAAATCAGTGAGTGTAACTCAAAAAAGCAAGGTAAGGGATATGGCAATACCACATGTACTCAGCGTCATCTAGCGACAGCATGCCGAACTACTATATCACTACAAATCCTGCATCGCGAAAGCGAAGTTTTCGCACTCGTACAACATAAATACAACGAAACGGTGACCTCTACAGTGAACGCAATAAAGAAAAATAGTTTATTCGGTCAAGTAAACAAATTTTATTATTCTTATTCTATAATGTAAACAACGAATAGGTTTTTATGTCATGTCGAATGGGACCAATTATTTCTATTTAAATAAGAAAGCAATATTACATAAAACATGCTCAATACCCAGTAACGTATTATTAGATAACCGATATTGGGTGTAAATGTTATCAACCAAATACACAGAATATTTACATCCCGCTAAATGACAATATTCCTTTCTTTCTGAAAACCATTCTATAGTCCACACAAACGACATCGCAAAGAAAAGCTAGAAGTATTTTCGAAACTCGATAATTCATTACATATAGCCATTTTTACCTTCCAAAGCATAAACCGGTGGTGCATCAGGGCCCAACTTGTAAGCGACGGTAGTAATGAGGCCGTGCGTAGATTGAACTCGCCTCGTCCCAGTATTGTACAGTAAGAAACACCCACTACGATACGTATTCTTAGCTTGGCCAGCTTGTAAACAGTTCTGTCCGACTAGTGCTGACTGCTGGTTACCCAATATCTGGGGAAAAATATAAATTATGGGGTAAAATTTGGTTTATAGTCATAATCGCCTAAACAGTCATCTGTTCATCCTTTTCTTTGTGTAACTTTGGTGTCTATAGAGTTTACAAATCGTGAAAAGGAGTTAGAAAAGTGGGCCCCGTGCTAAGATTTCCAGGGCTCTTTTCTTCTTTCCGGGCTTGGTACTCCAATGATATAGAACATTGGCCTCTTAGGGCAGGGCTTCCTTAATAATGATCTGATAAAAGATTATTTTATGTAATAGCATGTTAATTGAATAAAAATGGCAAGCTGTAGACATTCACTGTGCGAAAGAGAGAACGCTCTACAAATCCGAAGCAAACCGACTTTAACCGAAGTCTCACTCTTTTCTCCGACGACTTGTCAAATAAAAAGCGGATAGATAGTGTACTGTACGATATTGTACGCTGAATTTACGCTAGATAATTATGACAGAATGGAATTTATTCGTGTTCTATGAGTTTGTATATTTAGCCCGAGTTTCGACGTTATGGCGACTCGAGACCATCTGTACCTATGATATGATGTTACGTGAATCCTGTTCGAAACGTCAGGCTAAATGTACATACATTTTACTTATAGTACACGAATAAGTCCCTATAAGTCCTATGTATTGTGTGAAAATTCTGTAAGTTCTTACCCCAGATATTCTAATTCCGTCGAGTATTGTATCATTTTTTACAACACCGTAAATTTCTGCACTGCTCTTTATTTGTGGCAATGAGTCACGGTGTACACCGAATAATCTGAAAAAGAAATAGTCAACATTTTAATATGTCTTTTTTATTTTCATTTTCTTTTCCAGTTGGAATGCTTCATAGACTGGAAAATCGAATCACGGACTCCGATGTGATGGCCTCGGATGCGATCGATGATTTCATGCTGGGGATTGTTCTTCACACTTGCGGAATATTGCACATACGAGATCATAACTCCTCGGGTAAGAAACTTTATTTGCTTTGAGGGGTGCGGTTTGGCATTCCTATCTGTGATAATTATTAATTTTACTATTTACTATTGCTATCGTTGGGATTGCCAAACCATAGGTGAATGGTGGGCCCCAATATGTTTTTTTTTTGTAATGATTGCCGCCATGTAACACCTACTTTAATATCTTATCCTTCTATAGGTCGAAACTACCTTATTCTAGTCACTAATCTAATGCCAAATAGACGATAAATCAATGTCTTTATAGTGTACAAGCAGTTAGTTACAGACAGTCCAGGAATGAATAAATATAAACCTTACCTGCACAACATAGGGTCCCAATTCAAAGTTTCCAGATTCATAAGTAGAGTCCTAGACGCGTTGGTGACGTCAGTGATGTGTAAACCACCGTGAATACCGCCAGTTAAATTCTGTAACCAATAGGCATAACTTTCACATCATAACGTAAACTCACGCCTATAACCCCGAAAGGGTAGGCAGAGGTGCTAGCACCCACCATATCTCTCAAATTGTGTATAACTGTGGAAGGATATCTCTCAAATTGTGTATAACTGTGGAAGGGACTGAAGTATTACGCTTGCAGTTATTTTAATATTGAATTGTATTATACCCGTTCCGTTTTTTATTGTAGTTTTCCTAACTCTCGTAGAATGACATCTGTCCTCCATGAGTTCGGGCCTGGGGGTGACGAGTGGAGCCGCCTGTCACCCTAGCAAAATGCGCCACCCCAGAGACCGGAACAGGTAGACAGGGACACCATGGTCCCTACACCCGAAGGGAATCATCTCGAAAGAGAGGGCCCCGGGTCTGTCGGGGTGCGAGGGATATGTTCGCTACTATTTCACCTCCGGCAACTAAAGACCCAATGACGGCGTGCGTTTTAATCGGTCCGAGTCCAACGTAACCTCCCTAACCGGCTGCGGCGGGGTTTCCTAACTCAGCTTTTAGTATTTAGTAACAACGAAACTTACGATATTTTCCGTGAAGCGACTACCTTGCGAGCGAGTGGTAGAAATGGGATCAATATTCCATATTGCGTAGCGGAGCGGACGTAATAAGCCTTCCAGAAACCGAAACCTATGCAAAAAAAGAAAAGCGAAACCTATGCTCGGGCCCTCTTTGTTAGTAGCGGCGCTGCGGTGAAACGAATTACTACACCACGATGGCATCTCCAAAATGCCATCGATTCGACAGAAGAAGAAGAATTGCGAAGCCAAAGACCAGTGCTTAATATAAGAGTTAACTAGCAAACCCGGCGAACTCCGTTTCGCCCCCTTGAATGATATTCCCGCTTTTCTGTTGAAATTTTTCCTGATTTTTTTTGCTATAAACCTCACGGAGCCCGAGACCTTTCCAACGAATGCAAAACCGTGGAAATCGGTTCGTGCGTTCTGGAGTTATAGCGTCAGGAAGGAAAACCCGACTTATTTTTATAATAACATACCCAAACGATCCAAGTGTCCACAGTCCCGAACATGAGTCTTTTGTCTCGGCTGGCTCGCCTCACCGCCTTGATATTGTCCTTCAGCCATCTCATCTTGAGCGCGCTGAAGTACGGAGATATCGGCAGGCCACATATGTTCTTTAGATAATTCTTGTTGCGGTCGGGTATTTTGGCTAAGATGGCGTCTACCGTGCTGTCTGTTCGGATGTCGTTCCATGCTAGACAAAATTTAGTTATACATGTAAATATCTTTAACTAATCATAATCATAATCAATATTTATTTGTGAATAACTTAACATAACATAAACTCATGCCCCGAAGGGCACATGCACCCAAATTACGCCAGTTTATGTTTAGGTCCCAATGTAATAGGGGGCGAGCCTATTGCTATTAACGGGGCACTCATAAACCTGCGATAAATACACACATAACTTCGAAAAAGTCATTGGTGTGTGCCATGGTAAAACCTAGGATCGCACCCGAGACCTCGTCTTAGCAGTCCATTACCCATACCACTAGGCTACCGCGGTTTTTGTTTGTGAATACAGGTTGCAAAAACGGGGTGACGGTGATAAGTTGCGCGGGTCAGCTAGTAATATACATAATGATAAATAGATATATATGATTTTACCTATAGCAGGATGCAGGGGCTCTCCTGTAAACTTATCCCAAGCGATAGTGGTCTCTCTCTGGTTTGTGATTCCCAAGGTCACTATATCTTCTTTTGTATAACCTGAAAATAATAAAATAAATGCGTTAAATACTGTTTACTTACTTGCGTTTGATAATGAAGGCGAAAGATCGGGGACCATGGCCTTTGTCTAGTAGTGAACTGCAATAAGCTATTTTAATGATTGATTGTAAACCAAACATAACATCTATACCTACATTTCGGAGATAAACATCGCTAGTATTAAACAAAGTCGCGTTCTCTGTCCCTATATCCCTATGTCCTTATGTCCCTTTGTATGCCTAAATCTTTAAAACTACGCAACGGATTTTGAAGCGGTTTTTTTTTAATAGGTAGTGATTGAAAAAGAAGGTTTATATGTATATTACATCATGCTACAACCAACTGATGCGGAGCAGTGAAAAATGTTGCAAAAACGGGGTATGTTGCGCGGCTCAGATAGTTTATTATAAGAGATAGACCAATTAACGTCAACCGGAACCTATTTCCAAACTCCATACTGCAACTGAAATATAACTGTCTCAATAACTCTTGATTCGATCCATCCAGGTATCGAACAAGGGACATCATTTAGAGTAGTCGTCGTCTAGTTACCGCTGCGCCATTGTGTCACTCAGTAAACAAATTACAAAGTACTATATAAAGTTCATTGATCCCTACATTACTATTCAATAATTCAGTAATGTTGTTGTAATGAATAAAACATTGAAGTGAAAAACGAATACTAAATAAATCCATACTAATGTTAAATTAATGATTATCTGTCTGTGCGACCGTCTTTCAGTCTGTCGGTCTGTCTACCTATATCTATCACATTTATTTGGTACAGGAATAAACTAGAGCTTCCTAAGCTCTATTTTCAAATCTCAAGCTCCAAATAAGCCTCTGTACTTACATAGGCTATCAATTTAGACCGGAAAAGTGAATGCTTGCCTAAAAGGGGGATAGTTCTAACCGCTGAGTCACGGAGTCAAGTCTTGTGCATTCGAAATTCTCCAATACAACTATTTTGGGGAGATGGTGGGAGCCATCACCGACAATCATACGAATCCGATTAAAATTTTGTTTTAAAATTTCGTTCATTTTCAACAGTTGTACAAACCATAAAAATATATTACACGATCATAATGCGTAAATTAGTTTTTTTTAATTATTTTATAACTAACTGTAACAGATAAACGAATGTGATGACGCGTGAAGATTAAATAATTCCAACAATTCGGCTATGACTATTATAATACAACATAATATTATAATAACACTTATAAATGATCGGCATTTTTCACATCCTTTTTCAATGTTTTATTTGTCGAAAACTTCCATTGCTGCAATTTTATAACACCATGTTATCTTATGAAATTGGGTTATAAATGTTGTGCAATATTTTTACCTATCTAAATTATACAATATAATTTTGATTACCTATCTATGGTTCGATATCTGACTAGCTATATAGCTGAAAAACCATCACCGATGCCCTAATGGTAGCCATACAAGTTCAAATATAACTAAGAATTCCTTGGCTTGTGCAAATACAGGTAAATTAATTTGCACAAGTGTCGTTCACAACACGCTACAATATATTTGTGCAAGTCAAAACTTGCGCAAGCATATTTGTAAAGTGTATGGCTGCATGTGTGTTTCTCCATCTACCCCATATGTAGGAAGAAACAAACACTTTTTTTTTTATTGCCTCAAAATATTTTTAAGACCGACCTTTGTTCATTATATCCTCAACAGACTTACCTACTATATTGACCGTCACAATAATGCTTTAGATAAGAAATATACGACAAAAAATTAGTTCAATGGACGGTCTTATCGCATTAGGTAAGTTTTGCCAGACAATCAGTAGTACCTATTTCCTACTAATATTATAAATGTGATAGATAATTCATGAGGGTTGTATGGATAGATGGATAGATAGATAGATTTTCGTTTCTTTTTCAAGCAAATTAGCTAAAAGAATTTGGGTGAAATTTTGAACATCATTAGTTTTGTCTATTATATTTTTAGACATTATTATTTATGTAATATTTTTATTTTCTACACATTATTATAACAACCCAAATTTGACACTGAAATAGATAATAGTCGGGAATATCATAACTGCTTTTTTATCTCTTGAATAAATTCATATCTCGCAGATACAAAAACAGCAACAGAATCAAGCAAAGTCGCAAGTAACAGGTAGTTAAAATGGCAATATCAAAATGCTTTTTGTACCACTAAAGCACACGGCCGACTTAATGGGAAATGATTACCATAAAGATAGCCTTTATTCACACACTTTACAATAGGTATGCTTGCGCAAATTTAGGCTTGGACAAATATATTGAAACGTGTGTTGGAAGATACTTGTGCAAAATTCATTAACGCGCATTTGCAGCCCAGGATTGCACAGTTATACTCGTACTTTAACGTGTATGGGTATCTACTTGTTTAACACCAGGGGCGTCTAACTCGTGCTACCAACCCTGTAAGAATCTTCTGACGCCCTTCTTGAAGTACTTACCTAGCTCAATTAGTTGATCAATAGCATTTTCAGCGCATATCCTGATGTGATGTATGATCTCTAACGGGTCTTGCTCCGACCAGCCCTCCTGAGGCTGTACCTCTGTTTTGTCCAGCTGGTATGACACCAACTCATCCGAATTTTCGGCTTCATATATCTGTAATCAATATACATATACATTATTATTTAAATACGTTTATATGTTGAAGCTGTGTTAATTCGTAGTGACTAAGGGATAAGGCTATTATCCATATAGCTCATGACAAAATACCAGCTTGACGACAATACGTCCTAAAAATCAAAATTATAGTTGGAGAAATAAGGGTGCTAACTGCTAATACACCTCTGCCTACCCTTTCTGGGACTTACAGATGAGAATATAATTAAATGTATGTACGCAAGCAGATTTATTAATGAAATTTCTAAAAGTTAAAATACATTGACTGTGACGATAATAAGATATTTCAACCAGGAGACGAATGGACATCTTCATAGGTGACGAATTTACAACTTTCATCCCAGAGAGGGCGAATTTTATGAGATCCCAGGTTTTACCAATGCACACACCAATGAATTTTCGATGCTTTTCGAAGTTATGTGTGTATTTATCGCAGGTTTATAAGTGCCCGGTTTATAGCAATAGGCTCACCACCTATAACATTGGGACCTAAAACATAAACTGGCGAAATGTGGGTGCTAGCACCTCTGTCATAAACTAAGCTAGGTAACTAACTGACAACTATTGGTTAGATACCGATCTTAGTCTTTATAATACGTTTCTAAGCAGATAAATATTTTTATACTGAGTTTTTGAACAAAACTTAATTAAAAGACATACCAAGATTGGTTACGTTTTTTTAAGTACCTAAACCAATGGACTATAGTACTATACCAACCAACGAATTGAATTGTCTAGGGGTCCTTGTCCCCTTTGAATAAAATGGTGGCAGACAAATACATTTTTGTTTGATTTATTATCGGTAGTAGGTACTGTGGTGCAATAACTAGTGACCTTTGACCCTTACGCCGACTACGAAGGCGTGGCTCTTACATAAATTGTTACAGTGTCTCGAATGCCCTAATAACAGACATTTCATAACGCATTTGACCTCCAACCGAAGTTCTTACTGAATATTTTTTTTTAACTATTGTCTCTTACTTATCTAATAGTATAGGTGTGTGAGGATAAATGTAATTGGGTAGATGACCTTCAAGTCAAATATGTATCTATAGTTTTTACTCACAACGGAAGGGAGTATATGCAGTATTTTGATTCAAGCGTTGTTGTGTCGGGGGACCCAGGCAATGCCGTCTTACCATACTCGGGGCACGTGCCCAGGGTCCGCCGACTCAGGGGCCCCTCCCGTAAGAGAAAACATTTCACATCAACTTAAGAAAAATCTAAACTATCCGAAAGAGGGTCTATAAAGTCTTAAGTGCCTAGGGCCCCTGTCATAAAGACGGCTCTGGACCTGGGATACGTCCGACAACATGTCACTCCCACATGTATACCAGTTAGACTACCTCGACACAACAACGCTAGGATCAAAATATTGCTAGGAATATCAAAGTTAAAGGGTTACCCAACACAATTCATTTTTGACTTTGTTGAAGTAGGAACTTTTTATTTGTCGGGGTTTTTATATTTTGAAGTCAAGGGTTATTAAATTATTTTATCCTTGTTTCAATTACTTTTAACCGTCTTTTCAAAATGTTTTATTATTAAACGTCAAACATGTCAAAATAGTAAGTTATTGATGAAATAAAATTAATGCTGAGAGCCAGATCATTTCATAGCTAAGATTTTCTATAGTACCTTAGCTTTAAATAGCGAAAAAGGTGACTAAATAACGACTATCAAAAATAGAAAGAAAGAAAGGCTTACCACAAATCTGACAGTCTTAGTACCATCGTCGATTACGCCGACCAGGGGCCGCTTAGGGCCCTCCCTTACTGGCATCTCGTTGCCTGCAAACAAAAAGTTTTTACTCTTTAGACGATATGCAAGTCTCTATCACTCAACTAGCCTCTCGCATTCCGCTGCACCTCTCCCAATGTTGCGAGGCTTTGCCTACTGTTTTCACGCTGGTCAGACAAGTTAGTACAGGGTTTTATTTCGAGTTTTCCTTCTCTCGCAGTGATATCATCTACATATTTTTCCATTAGCCGCCTCTTACCTTCTCCCTCGGATGAGATGGGGATAGTAGGTAGGTATATTTGTTTCTTTTTGTATCATCATACGATTACTTATACGGAAGTATTATTTTATACTACGATTCAAAAAAGGAATAAAGATGAGCTTTCTATTCTATTACATAAGTCATTTTGTAATTTCGCCAATAAAACCTATCACAGATCTCAAAGTCGAGTCTACATGAATAAATAAATCAAAATGTTGTTGTAAGAACGTTGGCCAAATAATGTCTGTATACACGAACAATATTTGGCATGAAACACAGAGTGAGTACTTCTATATACCTATGTATTTGCGATCAGTACAGGTATTATTAATAATCTCGTAATTATCACCGTACTCGTCGAGATAAGGTTAAATTATCACGTATCTTTCACATACATCAAAAATCCACCAATCAAATCTAATCTTGTAGTATTTTAATAACATTCGGGTAATGTGTGTTATCAAATAAAATCGACGGCAATGCTTCCATATCGGCTGTTTACCGGTACAAGGACCTAATAATAAACTTCTGTTGTGCTTCTGGCGGTGAATAGGGTAACCAGAGCTCAGTGGGAAGACCATTGTCTCCTGCGCTGGCGGCACAGCACTCTTAATCAAAAACTTTGCAGTGAGCTCTGGCTACCCTACTCATCACCGCGACCGCGTCAGGACAGGAACACAACTCAAGGTTATTATTAGCCGCGGTATTCTGTAGGGCGGAGGTATTTCCCCAGTAGGGCTGCTCAATTGGGATGGGAGATAAGACACCGTCGCGTCATCAATAAAAAGTTATTGTTTCAGTTTAGTCGAGCAATCTACACTAATATTACAAAGAGGAATTTTTTTTTTGTTTGTAACGAATAAGCTCCGAAACTACTGGGCCGATTTTGAACATCTACGGCAATCGTTATGGGTAATTGGAGCCCCAATAAGTTCAACTGACTCGCCAGCTAAGGTTATCGGGGACTCCAAAAATGTTGATATGGCGCTATACACCTTGAATTTTATATAATCCTTTCTGGTTATTAATTGGTGTAAGAAAATAATAGCTGTATGTTCATCGGTCGACCTCATCTGACCCGTCACAATGTTTGGTTCACAAAATAAGGTAATAGTGTGAATGAGAAATCAATCACCGCAAACCGCAACACAGACGTGCCACAATAAGTTAAGGAAAAATAGTTTCACTTATTATTTTAGTATGACTCAGTAATGAGGGGATTTACATCATCGTATTTTATGTACTTCATAAACACCTACATGTGTATTTACGAAGAGATAAGTACAGGTATTAGAATTGGTTGATCATTTTTATGTTTAGAGGTATAATAGGTATATTGAATACCACTCTGCGACTGATTTTTTATTAGTTTTGCATAGTTAAATAGATCATTAACCTGACACTTTCAAAGATATTTCGAAGTGTTGTGTTTTCGAGTATCTGTCATCCGGTGACGTTAGTAAATAGACCAAAAATAAAGCCCACTGAGTTGCTCGCCGGAGTCTTCTCAGGCCGGGGCCGCGTTTCGAACCGGCCGGCGGTGATCCATTTGCCTAACTAACCTCTAATACATTTTAATGTTGATATTCTATTATTGTCGTTTATTAGTCAATACAGAAGAATTTTTTTTTTGAATTCTACATTAATGTAGATGAAACTTGGGTTTTTGAGAATTTTAATATATGGATAAATGAAAAGAAAATGATGAATACGTTCAGACAAGACGGTACAGTAAGCCAAGTGACCGAGGTCTTAATTAACGAGAAGTAACAATATTACGCAAATGTAGGACATAGATACCATCATGTCCTACATTACCATCCTAATTGAGCACTCCGACTGGGGAAATACCTCCGATCTACAGATTACCGCGAGTAATAATAACTTTGTGTTGCGTTTCCGGCGGTGAGTAGGGCAGCCAGGGCTCACAGGACAGGTTTCGTGTTGTCAGTAGGAAGACTTAGGGCTTGTGTTGACATTAATGTGATGGTATGAAACCCTGCTTTGTCTTCTGTAGGAACAGCACAGAATGTCTCAACCTCCACCCCACCCCTCGGCCCTCTTCAGGGTCGGCAGCACGAGTGTGACGTGTGTTGCAAACGTCCATAGGCTACGGTATCTAACTGCTTTCCATCAGGTGTGGGCCGAGTGCTTGTCTGCCACCTAAATGAGAAGCAGATGATGCAAGAGAGAGAAGAAGAACAAGTAATATTCATAATTTTATCATGACTGAATCTATTAGATGACCGCATACAGCTTCCAAGTGCTAAGGGGTGTACCCATAGAAAATTATACAATAACCACAAATATACTGAAAATTTTGAAAAGCAATTTTATGCTGAATGTTGAAAGCAAATTTTAATACGAAAAAGTGAATCCTTGGACGGCATTCGAACCCGCGATCTTTCCCTTACAGCGGGAACGCTCTGAGCGCTAAGTCACAAGGCCTCGTCTAAATCGCAATAGCCCCAAAAATGGCTGTATAAGAGAATTTCGAATGATGCATATATTATGAAGTTTAACAACCACAATCCTCAAAAGTCCGTTAAAATTTTATTGTACAGTTAACGACATAGGTAAGTGGCATAACATATAAATATTTACAAATATTAGGTAGCTCGACAATCTTAAATTTAGCACATAATAAAACTTAAATTCGTTACGTAAACTTGAACGGTATTTAAAAGATTTAGAAATCGTAACATGGTTACAAACAGCCATAAATATTTGCATTTATGTTACATAGCATAGAAACGCTTCTATCTATGATATAGAATATAATAGAATAGAAGAGATAAAAACACACCATTTTCAGGTTAATGACAGCACATGAACGATCCCAATAATTGGCAATAATGCAACTGTAAAACCGATTCAGCGCATGTATAATATGTGTAACATTTACATTCGTGTGTACTGTCACAAAATGTTGTGATAAATATACAGAATGTATCAGAGTAAATATTCTGTCACGCACGAGTAAGTATCTAACTCACAAGTCACGACTTACTTTAAAAATAAATAACATTTAAAAAAAAATAAGAAACACGCTTTTATAAAACTTCCAAGTAAAAAGTAGAAAAAACATTACTTACAATATACCACGTAATCACCTTATGTACCCATTTTCGATTGTGATGGATTATGATTATGATTCAAAATGTAGTTTTCAACTCATTTGAAATGCATACGAGTACAAGATGCACTTACAAAGAGCCGCTAGTCATTTATATATAACTAGCTGACCCGCGTAACTTAGTCTGCGTCACCCCGTTTTGCAATTTGCAATTTTTCATTCCTGCTCCGTAACTGTTGGTTGTAGCATGATGTTAAATATATACAAACCTTTCTCTTAAACCATTCTATCTATTAAAACCGCATCAAAATCCGTTGCGTAGTTTAAAAGATTTAAGCATACAAAGGGACAGAGAACGCGACTTTATTTTATACTATGTTGTAGTGAAGTGATTTTCTTTCCAAATAGGTAATACGCTGTGGCTTTTATCTATAGACGCACTTGGTAAATACTACATACATTCATACAACTACAGATATTATACAGCATGACTAAACAAGTCTTAAAAGTTGAAAATTAGCGTGACTTGACAAGTTGTTGAAAGTAACCGTCTTCCAACATTGAAAATTATAATGCAAAAAAATATAATTCGCGATAAAAAATTGCATTGTAGCTTTTAATTTGGTTGTCTTATTGATATATTGTGTTTCATGACAGTATATACGTATTTATCCTGGTGTTAATTGTGTCTAAAGTCAGTGATGTGAACATAATTTATTGGAAGATCATTTTGTGATCAATAGACAATAACTAATAATAAATGGAGGAATGGAGAGGACGTAGTGACCTTCCCAAAGAGCGAAAGCTATGCTCGTGCCCTCTCCGTGAGTAGCGGCGCTGCCGTGAAACAAATTACTACACAATGATGGCAACTTAGAAATGCTGTTGTTTCGACAGAAGAAAAATAAATAGATACAACACTACTACTACTGTAGCTGTAAAGTGTTAAATAAAAAAAATAACAAACAAATCAATCTAAACAAATAAATAAAAGAATAAATAATAATTTAATAAACGACGTTCATTCTTTCTCATTCAGATGTCAGATTCATTCGGATTTCGATGAATGATCGTGAGACTTCAATTTGACGGTTTTATTATAATCTACTGAACCTTTCTCCAAGTATCTTCAAATCTAAATCTGAATGTGAATGAACGTAGGACATTCAACTATTGACGGCTGCTAAAATCATTCAATTCTTACGCTATCCTTAGATCTTTTGATATGGAACTTACATTTTGTTTAATACCATGATTATTTGATAAACTAATGCTATTTGAACGTCATTGTTGCAATCTTTTAGATACTATCTGCAAATTTGTTAATAAGCGAGCTGGTCTACAACACAGGTTTGTCAGTCTAGTCACTGGGGTTGTAGATTAGCAATTAGTATAGAAAGAAGGAGGTAGTTTCGTATCTATTAGTATGTACAGACAGCGACAAAAGTAGCTTAACATATTTTCGATTATCACTTTAGTGCCAAAAGCTTGAATAAAATAGAAGTAGTTATAATGTATCTATGTATAATCATCATCAAACTAGCGTTCAAAAAAAATAGCGGTAGCCTAGTGGTATGGGTAATGGACTGCTGAGACGAGGTCTCGGGTTCAATCCCAGGTTTTACCATGGCACACACCAATGACTTTGAAAGTTGTGTGTATTTCGCAAGTTTATAAATGCCTGATTAATGGCAATAGGCTCGCCACCTATTGGGACCTAAACATAAACCGGCGAAATGTGGGTACTAGCACCTCTAGTAGTATTACTAGTATTTTAATAAATAGGTCATTCAGTACCTATTCATTGCTGGACGGTATCTCCCGATGGCGATGACTTTGGTCTATTGTTTCCACGCTGGCCAGACGGGTTGGTACAGGGTTTCATTACGAATTTTCCTTCTCTAGTAGTGATATTGGGATGAGATGTGGTGGCAATACTTGTATTCTTTCACCGCAAGGATATTTAAGTGTACTTTTGTAGATAAGTGTACGTAAAATATTTATCTTCTAGCTTACAAATGCTGTATTGTCACTCGTCTAAGATAACGATTAAGTGTAATTAACACCTAAAGTAGGTACACGTGGACTTATACTTAGGTATACATATATTGAACGAAATATTGACAATCCTTCGGGGATATAGGCGTGATATTATAAAAAAAAAAAAAAAAAATTGACAATCACACGTATATTGGCTGTTCTACGAGGAGCTATTTGGTACTTCCGAGCATAGCCCTCTCCTGTGTGACCTTGAGCTTTCTTATGAGGCCCATAGTAGTGAGAGTCCACTACTTATATATTTATATGGAACTAGCTGTTGCCAGTGGCTTCGCCCGCGTGGACTTCTGATCCCGTTCCCGCTGCTTGGACTTCTGACCCCGTTCCCAATGCTTCATTAAAACCTTCCGTAGAGTTCAAGGAACAAATAAAAAAAAAATACTCGAATTGGTCCAGCCGTCTTCGAGTTATGCGCTTAACATATTTCGCTATTCATTTTTAAATTATAGATTAATAATTTGTTTATGCAGTTGCTTGTATGACAGCTGTTTAATTTTAGGACTGTTTTAAGAATTGATAGCAGACCTGCAGGACTTGTTTGTAATGACCTGTTTGTAATGATAATGAAACAATAATATGTATAACCATGAAAATCTTGCACATTTGTATATTTTACAATTACTTTGAAGACCGGTAATGATTTAATGAATTCACCTTGATGTGAACATTATTATGTAGAACAATGAACCACTTCAAAGAAAAAGAAAATTGTTTAAATTATTTATTGTTATTGTTTCACATGAATCAAACTTCCCTTTTCCGCTTGCAGTTGTAATTAAATTATTTCCTCGTTTCAACCAGCTTCAAAAGTAAAAATACTTTCCTTTACGCTCCTAGTTCATATTGTGATAAAAATGACCTTATCGCAATAATTTAGGCCATAACATGTGAGTTTAAGATCCACGTCCATTCTTTTTTTAAATTTCCAAACATTTTTCATCTTTTTTTTTTATTTGAACAACGAGCATTTCCTTCTGCTCTATGCTATATGAATGAAAAAAGAAAAGGAGACGAACGCAATTCATACTCAAATACTTAATTTAATTCCACTTCAAATACACCAATACACTGAACTAAGGTGACTAGAGTGTACTATAGGTCGAATTGAGCGCACATTTACCTGCTTAGAAATAACGGTATCGAAACTGGTTATTGCCGAATTAGCAATAATAAATAACTCGTGTTTTCCTGTGCATTTTTACAACGTTATTAATGCTATCTTTTGTACTATAACCAATATTCGGTTTGTTAAAACATAGATGAACTAATATCGGTTTATAGGTACGTAGTTTAAGTATACCTACATTATTATCGAAAGACCGATGGATTTATTATGTTAATCAGTACATTAAGATTAAATACATAAATTGATAAATAGGAGTGTAAAATATAATATAGTACGTTTCGATCGTAATGTCTAATAGACGCTTAAATGTTTCCAGATGCTATAAAAGATTTGGGAAAAATCTATAGATCATTGCTAATTTTGATAAGGTACAGTCAACTACAAAAGTTACTGAACAAAAACAAACCAAAGATCTTTCGATTGAAATGCATAAAAATTGTACGCATACTGGATGGGCTCAAATATAAACTAAATTAAAACCATATTGATTAAAATAAAGTTTCGCAAATTACTTCAAAACACCAATGACTCGAACTCAACCTTTTTTTTAAATATGTACTATTTAAAACTTATTTTCTGTAGACATGTCGTCGTTACCATTTTGTATTGAATTTTAATTTGCACTACCTGTTTCCAGCACAAGAGATTTTCTCATCATTTTTCATTGTCTCGATCACGGAATATAATATCTAGAGATACCTAGTTATAGTTCTGCTGTGCTGTCCCTCAATATTATGATGATGATTACCATAATTCGCAAGGCAATTGACTGCTATAGAACCATTTTCTGCTGAAATTTGTTACCATAAATCGTCACTGGTTTATGTGTCATTAGTAATTGTCTAAGAATTTGGAGACACTAGTTACCAACTCCACTAGTCTCGACGATCACAGACATGTGTAGGACAGCTGTAGTAAGCATGAGGGTACGATTCCGTAAGCAGTATTCCTTGACACCGCACACGCATTATAAAATTCCTTTCTCTAAAGCTACCGGTGCGCGTAAATACCGGTAGATTGTAACCTGTGGCCTTAGCACGAAAAACTAACGAATTTGTAATGTAAAGGGATCAAGAGAGTGGAGTATTTCGATTGGCAGGTCTCACACGCACATAGTTTGACAGTAGGCAGACAGCCAATCGCAATCTACGTTCTGTAGATACCTTTATATTACGAATTCGATAGTATTTCTTGCTAAGGGTACTGTGCTCGTCGCAGGTGGACATTGTTTTGCACAATTTTAAATGTATTTCATTTAAACGTCTTCGTTTCAAAATATTTGGCATTAAATTTATACATTTAAGAATGTGATTATGTTTTATACACGTATGGATCTAATCATATGAACATAATCTAATACTCATCATTGCAGCTACTTCGGATCACTGCGATTGCAAGGGTCAATGTCAAGTGCAAAGATCGCAAGTTTGATAAAACTTGAACAGTCATACCATTAATACGCTATTATTAATATAATAACTCTTATACAGAGTTTTTTTGCAGATTCATGTATGTGTAAATCATGTGTACTTGTACTGTTTATATGGAACAGCAACCATCGTTAGTTTGAAGTAGCTTGGCTATCAACAAAAACATATTTTTTTATATATAAAGAAGATGAAACTATACAAAGTTAAACCAATCTCAATAATTACTTCTACAACGTTTTATGATTGATTGTAGCTCCACCATAAACACAATGAAAGATATTTGAACTACGTCGGGTTCTACTGATTGTTAGCCATTGTAAAACAACCGAGATTACAAAAAATGCCATTAAATTATAGACTTTGATATAAATGAACTCTTTTTGATTTAATTATGAACTTTAAGCCTATGCAGATATAGCTGAAAATTATGTGTGTGTGAGATCACACAAACTGTTATTAAATTTTTTGTATGACATAGTTAACTATTAATTTTGGTCCAAAACATATACAAAGATATTTTTATTAGAAATAAGCTTTTACGGGAAGATTTCCATCGGGTAACTCTTGAAACAAGTCGCGCCAATGAACTTCGTTCCATAAAATATATTAGAAGACCACTTTATATTAGAAGTCGCGGTAGCCTAGTGATATGGGTAATGAACTGCAGAGACGAGGTCTCGGTACGATCCCAGGTTTTACCATGATACACACCAATGACTTTTCGATGCTTTTCGTAGTTATGTGTGTATTTATCGCAGGTTTATAGGTGCCCGGTAAATGGCAATATGCTCGCCACCTGATACATTGGGACCTAAACATAAACTGGCGAAATGTGGGTGCTAGCACCTCTGCGTACCCCTTCGGGGATATAGGCGTGAGTTTATGTTTATGTATGTATGACCACTTATATAAGTTTTGTCAACTACTACAAATATTTCCAGGTATTTCCATCGTAGCTCTAGAATATAGGTATAATATTCAGAAAAATACAAGAGCTCAAAATCAATGAAAATTAAGGAATGACATCAGAACGTTATGGACAAAGTCTAAATGGAAAATTATTTACTTAAATACCTACTCGTTGAACTTTGAGCTTCATCGTAACCTTAAGAACAGGTTCCCAATCAAAGATGTTATAGCAAAAAAGAGGTTCGCAATGCAATTCACGGTCATTTTTTACTCAGATTTTTCCGATGGTATCGCAAATATACCATATTAAAATATCTGGAGGAATCGAATTACATTCGTGTAACGGATACCCCACCTGTCTTTTTGAAATCAGAAAGTGTTAGAAAGCTACGATAATCTAAAAGACAGTAGACTTTTTTGCGCTAAACCCCTCCACCCTCTCCAAAATCGGTGGAAGTGATTATGTCGGACCCGAACCGACTAAAATGCACGTACTCTATGGGTATTTGATTGCCGGAGGTGAGATAATACAAGGCAGTGAGAGTGAGACAGTTGAGACTTGAGATCGCGAGGTCGCGGCTACGAACTAATACAGATTCCTACAATAAGCAATTCTGCTAAGTAGTTAAAGGTATTACTAGTAAATTCTACTTGCTATTAGAATTTTATATGATACAAAAAATATACAGAGCAATAATACATGTACAGGAACTATACATATTAGTTTTATCGCGTTAGTCTAATGAAGATTAATGTGATAATGATAACTTTTAATCTTTACAAGTCTCTAAAGTGTAAACAGTCGTGGTATATTATTATGATGCCTATGCTCATATAGGAATGATAAGAAATGTCTTAGTTATCATTAAGTTTTTAACTCCTTGTACTAGTAAAACACGATATCTATAAAGCGCTTGCCAGCGTCGCAGTATTTACAGTACAGTGCCTTGTTTTTTTAAATTTGACTTCATAAAAAAAAAATCGTTCCGCGAAAATAATCAGTTATATAGAATTAATATTTTATTTGCCTTTTTTCGTGCTGACTGTACAAAATTGGCAAAAGCAAGAGCAAAACTATTCTTAGTTGAAATGGAAAAAACAATACCTAATCAGTTTACAGGTGAAATTTTACCATCATTAGTACATAACGATTTAAATCTAATTTGTTTATTGAATTATTATTACTACGTTAATTATACTTCAATGACTTTGTTGTGAATTTGATGTGGCATACCGGGCATGCGTAGACGCAGCGGCAGGGGGGGGGAGATCGCGCGTGTCTTCCGGATTGGATTCGTTCGGTTCCGTATACATTCACAGCACAAAACAAATGAAACAATGTATCTTTTGTGAAACATTAAAATGGTAATTAATTAAACAGGTAGGGGAAACTGGGGACACTTGATCCCTATGGGAAACAAGGTACACCAATATTTTTTGAATTACTAAGTGTATTAGACTATTTTTTAGTGTGGCAACACTAAGTAAACATTATTACCCTTAGTGTTACCACATTAAAAATAGTCTAATACGCTTAGTAATTCCAAAAATATTGGTGTACCTTGTCTCCCATAGAGATCAAGTGTCCCCAGTTTCCCTTATATGTATCGGCACAGATCTTGAACTTCAGTTGAGAGAGAAACGAGGCCCTACATCAGGGGCCCCCTGTAGATTTGAGTTCTGTCGATCACCGCTGCACCACGTGGTATCCTCAAAAGACAGTCCCAATTTGTGTATTGGTTTTTCTTCGTTCGAACGCGTGTATTGCATTCAACGGTTGTACTATGAAGCCTGGGATCCGCTCTCTTACTCCTATAGGTATCTGTATCTATCTACTTCTGGCAACTAAAGAAGGTTCGAGTCCGACATAACCTTCCGCAACCGCCTCCGGCAGGGAGGTTTCCGTAGGGATTTTTCGCACGATAATGATAAGGTTTACTCTTAAGGTTTACTGGGTTACTCTGGTTTTAGGGACAGGCGCCTACACGCCAAACCCCAGAGTAGATATTACAATTTTATTTTGAAATGTTGCCTTTTTTTTATTTAGAGTAATATTATAAGTACTTATGAGAAATTGCCATGTATCGCTCACAGTGTGTAATGGATTGTGTGAGCCAGATACTATAGGTAAGTAAGTACCTAATATAAATAATCAAATGCCACTGCAGCACTTATTTACTATTATTTGCAAATTACTTAAATTGAAGCCAAATGCAAGTCGTTTTGTTTTCGCTGTATTGAAGTACCTACTTAGCATAACGAAATGTAGATTAACTTGATAATAAAACTGCATGTGCTAAATAATTAATAAACCGTATCTTTATCGCCCAGTATATACATATTTATTTACATCTATTCATCACTCAAATAAATTAATAGGTACTTAAAACATAATAAAGGAAACCCAACACATACCTTCATCCATGTTAAAAAAAAAATCACAAAAAACAACACGTCACAATCACGAAATATTTTAGCGGGAAATTTAATTTCAGAACGCAAAGCGCGGACATTCGCGCGCAAAACTACAATCAGACTGACTGAAGATGAGGAGGCGCGGCGCACACACCCACGCGACCCGACGTAGCACGAGTCTCACATTCAACGGGACGATGACGTGTAACTCACGTACGAAATATTAATTACCTACCGAAAAACCGTACTATATAGTAGTTTGACGTTTATTGCCTGTACATGTTTTTGTTTTCGTTGGACAATAGATATATTACAGTGTAATAATAAAACGGTCAAGTGTGGGGACGATTTGCGCACTTAGTGTCATGTCAATAAGCCTGAAGTACATTGTAAGTACGAGGCCCCCTGCACCTTATGGCATGAGTACCACCAAGGATGATCGAGTCTAAGTCAACCTTATCTGGGAGCCAGTACATTTATTGATTGATGGACGAGACATGGATAAGAAGGAAAATGCTTAAGAGCATGGACCTCGGATTCTAGCGTGCAAGCTTTGGATGTACCTAATAAATAATAATGATGACTGTGGTGGTCAGGAGGCCATGCAGATAAGCATCACCCCTTCTATTTAGAATATTTATTGAGTGGTCAATCACTTATCATAGAAAGTGTATTACTTACGCTATACAATCAAATTTCGCTTAGAACGTAATAAATATTATGTGCTAAGGTGGGTGTGTAATGCGAGTAAATGTTTCGTATAAAGCATAATATATATATTATTATTTCAAATATTTTGCTGCGCAATTACTTTCATAATTTAACCGTGTGGATCCGGAAGCTTAAAATAAAGTGAAGTAAAAAAACGTATACATATTTATGTATTAGGCATACCTACTTAGGTTATTGGTTTTTTTCTGCAAAATCGAAAGTACGCCATTGCTTAGGTAATACGGGAAGTAAATACTTGACAATGTAATATTGCTTATCTGTAGCCTACATGCATGGTTGGACCTAAATCGGAGTTTTTGTCCAGATTTATTGTAAACTAATCGAACCATGCAGTGGTAATCAGTATTCGCTTGACACATTTCTAGTTCAACCAACTCGCTTAACTCTAAATCTTTACAGAAAACTTGAGAAATGTTAAATTCGTCCTCTACAATAATAATTGTACATTAGCTATTTATTTTTATGTAAATATCGTCGGTAAATTATTGTTATTGTACAGTAACTTCTTTGGGCGACTGTACCTATATTTGGTATTACATAACACACCTTTAATTTTCAAAAAATATTATAATTTTTTGCACTAGCAATGTTGAGGTATTTCCAATTTTTTGTACCAAGTGCCCGATTGGTGGCAATGGGCTCGCCCCCTATAACGTGTGCAAAGGGGGGCTATTACTCTTGATCCTTCGCCTGATGCATCCAGTCCACCCCAGTCATCCTTTTAAGTCAATACTTCATCGTTTGTAATGATTAGTTAGAGGTGAAATGACAAATTGATGTTGTTCGTGACTGGCAATTTCTTCGCTCTGAATATTGTCATTGTCATTCAACATAGTAAATACCGCCAGCCTTCGGGGCTTGTAAACAAATGACATCAACATATGACGGGGAATTTTACGATACATAAATCTGGAGTAATTTTTATTTCAATTATGTCTGTTAGGTATCTAGGATTTATTTGACTAAACGGACGTTAATTATGTTACTTTGTAGTCAATTTGACGACCTAAATATAAAAACACTTTACTAGTACTAAACTTTACTAGTACTAGTATATTTTGAGAAATCCCCATTTTGAGAAATCCCCATTATGAGAAATCCCCATTGTGCGCCTAAAGGTCTAGGATTTACCTAACTAAACGGACGTTTATGTTACTTTGACGACCTAAATATAAAAAAAACTTTACTAGTATTAAACAGCCCAATAAGTATTGACTAAGTTAATAAATAGTTAATACATTTATTCAAAATGTTTATGTCTAAATGCAGAAAAAAATTGTACACGTGCGTGATGCAAAGTATTTATTATGTCTAAATTCAGAAATAATTTGTACACGTGCATGCATGTGGACCAGACAGTAGTACTAGTAAGTCGCGTAACCAGTAGAAGACAAATATTAACATAGACCAGCTAACAGCCGAAAATAGCACATCGCTATATCGTATGTTGTGATGTCACAATATTCGCACGGTTACGCAAAAAATTATCGCCAGAATCATGTTCACACAAAGATGGTTTGTACGATAATATGAGGTACGTAAACTATTTGGTTATTTGATGACACCAGTAAATTAATTACATATCGTCCATATTATAATCTAAAAGAATTATCTGCAAAAAATAAATTATTTGATTTGATTTATAAAGAAAGGGAATAATAGGCTTGTCTCATAAGTCCTTACTCGTAAACAAGTGTTTTGATTGATCGTATTTATATACTAACTTTAATGCCAAAAAAAAGTTAGTTAAGCAAAGACAATAACCATTATAGAATACTAGCTGACCCGCGCAACTTTTGTCTGTGTCACTCCGTTTTTGCAACATTCTTCATTCCTGCTGCGCACCTATTGGTCGTAGCATGATGTTATATACATATAAACCTTCCTCTTTAACCATTCTATCTATTAAAAAAACTGCATCAAAATCCGTTGCGTAGTTTATAAGATTTTAGCATACAAAGGGAGAAGGACAGAGAACGCGACTTTGTTTTATTTTTATGTTGTAGTGATTCACATTCAAACGAAGTCATTATTAAAGGAAAACGAAGTCAAAATAAAAATAGTTCAAGAGTTGAAGAAAGAGCAACCAGTCGCAAAGAGGTTTTCCATTTTATTTTATTTATTTTTTCACATTTCTTTATGTTCCATCTGTCAATGGTTTGCACGTGCACCCCGCTGGATGCTAAGAAGCTAGAAAGAAAAGAAATCCAAATATATGGGCCACCTACTATGCAGATGCCACCCTCGATAGATGCTCATAAAGAACTCGGGATTATTGTAAGAAGGAAACACGTACGCGTGTTGTGTATTTTTGTTTTTAACCCCCGACGTAATTGATCTTGCGGTCAAGAAGGAAAGGAATTCTCATTAGTCTAAAAAAAAATATAGGCAGTAGGAATGTATATGTCACACACAACAGTCTGCAAACACCTTTTACAAATATTCACACTTCGCTACTGGTGGGCGATATTAGCATGGTTCATAACAGGAAAACTTGTTGGTAAATTATTGTCTAGAGAGCTACGTAACGTACCGTATCAAATATGTAAATTTTGAGTCGGACCACACACGCCAAAAAAACATCGCAAGAATGAAAGTGATGAAACGATTCGATGCCAAAAATCAAAAAGAATGCAACGCATAACACATATACCTATGTGAATAAGGAAACATTACCAAAAGTTATACAATAGTGTATGATAGACTACACGCGGTAAATAAATATTTAGAAATATAACTTTGAAGTTTTTCAAAGTTACTATTGCCCTTACTTTGATAATGCTATAAGCGATCAAGAAGTTTTATCTGTAAGATATTGTTAAATAGCATAAAAGAGACGCATTTGCCCTTGATGAGTGTTATGTGACGTTCATATACTCATGGGTTATTTTTAATATACAATTGTGAATGTCACATGATTCGTTAATTGTCACAGCAAATGACACATTGTCACTTATGCGGCTACAATTCCGTTTAAGCAGTTGATAATCATTGTCACTACATCTGGATAAGACCAGATACGGTTAGTTGTATACCGATTGACGTGTTATATTCAGCAAATATTTAGATGTCTATACAAGACTTATAGCCAGTTGATAACAAGATCATGGAAATAAGTTATACATAAACATAAATAGGTATATGAAGTTGTAGTAGATTTCACCTACTGTACCTATAATTGTACCTACAATTGTATTCAGTTCGATATCGCCATTGATCATTGGTTGTGGAGGTCAGATACCTCCACAACTAATGGTCAGGTGGTCATATGGCAGTCGCTTTACGGAAAATATCGAAGTTCAGCTGCATCACAGTTAGAATGGAAAGCCGATCCTAACTGAGTTGGGAAAAGGTTCAGAGAATGATGATACCTATAATTGTGTTCAGAAAGTTCCCAGAAAGAGAATCTTTCCTCCGCTACAATCAATAAACATATCGCAGTCCACTGCTAGATATAGGCCTATGTTGGGAGGCTTTGGTCTACTATTACCACGCTGGCCAAACGGATTGGTACAGGGTTTTATTTAGAGTTTTCCTTCTCGCGAAGTTATCGTCTTCGTATTATTTCGTTTGTCGCCTCTTACGAGATCTATCGGGTGTTTGGAATATGTATCATGATATACTCGTTTACTTCCAACGGGTCCGACACTTCCCCTTTCATAGGGCAGCTTATTCAACTCTACTTAGAGGTAGATGGGCTATGAATGTATGTTGGACAGGATAAGTTACGGACAAGGTTTTTTTCCTGCTAACATGTTTTTGCTTTTACATTTTATTGCTGCATCCTGCATCTTACATCTTGTACCATTGTTGTATTTGAATGGCCTGTCTAGGATATCCAAGGATATCCTTTCTTGGGCACACCAGCTAGATTCCCCAACCATACAGATTGATATGACGAAACAAAAGCTGTTTGGGTTGGTTAAAGTAAAACACATCCATCTTATTGATGACACATGTGAGATGGCCTGAGGTTTCTGTACGAAAAATAAAGCGGTCGTAGAGACTCAGAATGCTTGAGCCAGCACGCTTGAAATATTTATATCAGAATTTCTCAAAATTACCACCAAGTATTTACCTCTATTTATCTTACTCGACCCCAAGTCGCTAGAGGAACGAAGACCTGACGCGCACGTATTGCTTTGATATCATCTAAACAGGTGAAATTGAGCTCCTTCGACGGCATCCCACCTTCTGCCAGCTATCCTCAAGAAACCCAATAAACGCGTACTAAGTGACAGTGGACATGATATACGTATATATGCCGGTAACTATAAACTACCTTAAGTATACCGCAAGTAGGTAGATCTTTTAATACGCAAAACATGATCGAATGAATGTCACCTTGCAACGTTGGAGGTGGTTGGAGGTGTGTCGCTACGTAATTTTTACCGATCGCGACATATTTGTTTAAAAGGTCGAATTTTATTCACATTTCAAGGTTAACTAGTCTAATAATACCTCGTATCATAATTTTATAGTTAGTGCAGAACGAACCAGTTTTTGCAATCACGAAAATTTCACTGCTAATATTCAAATAGGAATACTTAGTTCTCTGTATTTTCCTTATGAGGCCAGGTCAACAGGATCTCACTATGTTTTACCGCCTGTACAATGGTGTTTGTTAAGAAGAATTGTTCGACATGATGTCCACGCCTACTTTCTATCTTCGCACCACTCGCCTCAGGTAGGGAGTTCATCCTCACACATTACGACAGGGAATGGTGTGAAGTATGAAAGGGACTTCATCCCGCGCACGTTCAAGCTTTATACGGACTCTTTGCTATGGTTTTTCAAGCGATAACAATATGGGGTTCTTCAAGAAGAGCATAAGGAAGTTTCTACAGAACGTGTGTGTCGCCTCTGGTATTGTAAACCTTCACATTTGCATTCCATAGAGACAAATAGACAATTACTCTACAAATACAAAAAGAAAGGCACATAATATATAATAACTCAAATCAGAAATTATATATTATGTGCCTTTGCAGTATGTATGTAGTGAAGTATATATAATTAATGTTCTTAACTGAATTCGTCAGATTTTGCAGCGTGGCGGTAGTGAACGCGACTACTAAGCAGGAGGCGCGGGCTCGATCCCCGCTCCGTGAGAATATTTGTTTGCATTAATATGGCTATTTGCTCTGGTGTGGCCCTGGAGAGCACGCTGAGCCGTCGCGGGTCCCGGTTGCCATACGAACATCAATGGGAGTTGTGGCGGGTACCAATTACCCGCCCTCAAAAGTCCGACTATCCTAACCAAAGAACTGCTACATCGCTAATTTGGCTGTGGAGGCCCGATGACAGTCGCTTCATGAAAAACATCGAAGTTCAGCCGCATCTTAGTTAGACTAGAAACCCGACGCCGACTGAGCTGGGAATAGGCTCAAAGAATGATGATGATGTTCTTAAATAAATTGAAGTATTACAGAGTAGTAAAGTATTACAGTAGTACAGAGTTTGCACTCGTCTGATAAAACTATTCGGCCAATTTGTAATTTAATTACAAACTTAATATCAATCAGAGGGCAAAGTACAATGTACTGTCAAAGTCAATATATTATAACAGCCGTAAAAGTGGTAACAGATAACAACGCAAAGTATTAAGGTTAATGGAATTTATTTATCACACAGTAATTTGATTAAAGCAAATAATGAGTCAATTGAATCTGAATGATAAGTAAGTCACCATATCAGATAGACTTATTGAATATTAGTATGAATTATACAGAAAAGTTGAGTTTATGAAGCACTGTGAACTTGCGGGTATTCACATGTCTACCAAATAAATTGATGGCTGCTCATAAAGCTCCACACAGTTTGTTTTCAAAAAAAGTAGACATGCCCTGTGCATTGAACTACAATAGGATTGTCATAGTTGGGCATCTGCGTTTGTAAGAAACGCTTTCATTTGACCGTTTTTTCTCCAATTCACTTTGAAAAATGGACTACCACGTAAAAGCATTTTTATTTTTCGATTATTTATACAACCATTATTTATTATTTATACGACACTCAGAAATAATGTGGCTTTCTATTGGTGAAAGAATTTTTAAAATTGGTTCAGTAGATCCCGAGATTACCCCTTACAATTTAACAAATATACAAACACAAACTTTACTTCTTTATAATATTAGTATAGATACAGGTGTAGTTCCTGGACACCCTATGATTAATAATCCTTTGATATCCTAAAATTAATTTAATGAAATTAACATAGATTAAAATAAAATAGATTACTTTGGTTAAATTTGTCATAGGCTAGCAAAGTATAGATCTTAAGGTGTCCAAGAACTTTTGGAGTCCACTGTTCACTTCATGTGTCTGGAAGGGATTTAAAAAAATTTCAATCCAAAACTAATCAACAAATACTTGTGTTATATACCTGGCAATGCTGATGCAATTTAAGTACATAATTACAGTCATAATACTAATGTATTATATTGAATATCTAGGTGCATGTGTATACTTGGCAGTTAGGATTTAATAAGGCAATGAAGAGACTGTGTGAATGATATTTAAAAAACAGTAAATAAATTGAATAATTACTTGAAAAATATGTTCAAATTAAAACTATTAAAGAATATACTGTCAGAAGATATTTAATATAACAATGAAATAAAAAATTGGACTCGACCGTTCTGAAAGTAATGCACTGACACGAAATCAATACCGATGGCTACATAACCTGCGAGAACTTGGCTACAAAGTCGTGCATTAATCTAAATCATCAGAGAAAATATGATTGAATTTAAATGAATAACGTTATAGTTTTCTAATTATTCCTAAACATAAATTTGTATAAAACCTTTATGTACATTTAAAATTCAATAAACAGGTAAGGCTTACCTCAATTTGTATGAACAGGGTGAAACAAATATTACACTATTTTAATACACGTGAATCACTAACATACTTTTTTATTATTTTTCAGATTTTCTTGTTTTTATTCTGATATTATTTACCGAAATTAAAGTAAATAAGAATATACGACATGACATACGTATGTCAAAATCAAATTATGTTGTCATTTCTTGCCTGACTGTCATTTTTTCATTTATCACTTTAGGCATGTACATATATTAGTAAATCGACTAATCACGACGATCGATTGCAAAAGACCAGACAGTTTGTCGTTGATGCCCTGGTGGTGGTGGGTAGACCTTTGGTGTGGGACGCCACTCGCGTCAACATCTTGGCGCATTCTCATCTTCCAAGCACGACTCGCTACTGCACGAGTCGTACTATTACTGATATAGCTGTCGCGAACGAAGGAACTACTACGTGTAGGTATCAATCCCAGCATCTCCACCATGTTGCGAGCCGTCATTAGTGGACAAAAAAGGATGGTGGCAGTAGGTATATTCAGGTACCATTATCTTAAAAAGGGTTTAGTGTGTTTTAGTTTTGTATTACTTATGATTTGAGTTTGTCGGTCTATGGCCTCCGCGGCTGATGATCAGCTGACACCAAGTCGGTCTATGGCCTTCGTGTAACCAAACTCGGCAACCAGCTGTTGTAGACCAAAAAATTAGCTCAGTAGATATTGGGCTCGGCTGAAGGGGGTCAATGAACCCGTGAGGTAGGGACTGCCAGCTGGCCCTGCCTTCTGTGCCAGCTGGCTGATGCCTCTAGACCGGCTAGGTTCATGAAGTGAACTCTGTCCGTTGCTAGAGAGCTCTGACTAATTGGACCGGAAGGTTACCGTAGCCAAAGTAAAAGGCAGAGCATGTGGAAACTGTATTTATTGAGCAAAATTTGCCTATTAACATTATATTATACAAAATCGTCATTTAGCAATATGGAACTCACACGAGCTTACAAACTAGTAGGTAGTGAAAGTGGTAAAAAAAAATTGATATTTAATAATTGTATACCTACTAAGAAATAAATGATTTATTATTATTTTTATTTAATAAAGGGACAGATGGAGAAATAGACAGCAGAGCTACTTTGTTTTAAACTAAGTTCTTTATAAACATATTGTTATAACTGAAGCATCTGTTAAATACTTACTCAAAAGATGCATGACATACATACGTTTACGTCACGTTATCAAGTATTATGAGTATTATAGCTCTTGTGCCCTTCTACCTCACTGTACAGGATTGTGATAATCGAGTAAACGAAGTAATCGAGTAAGTACTTATAAGTAGTTCATTTCGTGAAAGTTCACAAAACTATTTGTAATTTGTCATTTTGAAGTACTACAAAAAGCATCACTAAGGTGTTTGACATTTTGATTTAGTTATTTTCCTGTTCCTGTCAATAGGAAAGTGTCATTCATGTCAATTCCTGAACTGTCTGTGAGACAAAGTTTAGCGAATGTTATTTCTTGGCTTTGTTTGTGTAAAAGTATAATAAAAATAATATTCACAATTTACATGTAAAAATAAGTAAGCGGCACATAAAATGATGTCGATAGCTGCAGTATTAAACAGCTTAATTAGTGGGAAGAGAGATATCTGTTGCTTATGTTTGAACTCGATTCAAGGCGAACCAATTCAAATACATGATGATGTTGTTATCGATGAGGAATGTGATATAGCTGTTGAAGAAATGCTCAAGTCCATTTTTGATGAAAAGGTAATAAATTTTTGAATGTTATATTGATGTTAACAGTACCTACAGTGTGTACAGCCAAATCCCACAGCAAGCTATATTTAGGCCATATCTTCTGTCTTTACTAAAGTTTAACAATTATCTGAGACAATTTGAGTGCCTAGTTCACCAAACAAGCTTTTAGTACTACTAGTGGACTGTTGTTTAATCACAAACAGATCCAATTATAATGAACAGTAAAACTTTAGTGTCAAAGTCAAAAACCATTCTGTATAAATTATTAAAACAACACTTATAAAACGTCACAATAAAGATAGTCGCTGTAAGAAAGTTGCACCTGGGCAAAAAATAAAACATTGTCATGGAATAGAACTGAAATCAAAGTTTTAGTCTGAGGCTAGTCAAGTTTGTTATTCATATTATTTCATATTGTTATTGTAATTATAGTATTATTTTCATTACAGGTATACAACTACATAACAGCTTTCAACACAATATGTGAACAGTGCACGAAATTGGCAATACATTTCAACAAGTTCCGACAAATGAGCCAAATTAATGCTGCGTATGTCACCCATATACTAGACGCAGTCTCCAACAGCTTTGAATACACCACAAGGGATTGTACTGACATTAAATCACTATTTGTGTCTTTGAACCTTGAAGACTACACTAGTAAACATTATTATGACATGAAACGCACTCCCATGAGTCGTAAAGGAGCTTTAAAACGGTTCCAGAATTTAGATAATAATATACTAATTTGCCAGGAATGTAACAAAGAATTCCCAACTGTATGGAATTTAAGGAATCATCGTTTACGAGTACATGCTCCGAAAAAGTTTAAATGTCCTGACTGCCCAAGAAGTTATGGTTCTGCTGTGTTTTTGGAGGGTCATAGAAAAGAAAGTCATTGCACTATTGTGTGCAGTGAATGTGGGAAGACTTTTTATAATAGGCATACTTTAAAAATGCATGAACTCGGCCATCATTTGACACTGGTTTGCCAAGACTGTGGCCGAGTTTACAAGAATAAAGCCACATTTAAAAAACATAAAGAACATAATGTTTGTGGACAGAAAACTAGAGCAAGTCCATCCGAAGCCAAGTTCACATGTGATTATTGTAACAAGAAATATACTCAAAAGATGTCTTTACGAGTTCACATACAATATGATCATGGGAATTATAAGGCCCATATTTGTGAATGGTGTGGTAAGAAGTTTTGTTCTCAAAGTCGTCTAAAAGCTCACACAGTAAAACATACAAAAGAAAGGAACTTTTCATGTACTATATGTAATGGAAAATTTGTATCAAAAGAATCTTTACTGTATCATACACGAACACATACAGGGGAAAAGCCATACAAATGTCCGCATTGTGAATTCAGATTTCTTTCAGCGTCACGTAGATCTGATCATGTAAAACGTCACCATTTAGGGGGTACATATGAATGTGATATTTGTCATAGTAAATTTAAATCAAAACAGTTTCTGCATAAACACAGAAAGACGCACATGAAGCAAAATGATAACAGTGATTTGACCCAAAGAGTTCCAAAAATGTCTAAACCAAATAATACAAACCAAAGTGTCTTGACAAAAATTCGTTTAAACCCAGAACTTTCTGGTAAACGTATATGGAAGATTGATGAATTAGATGAAGATGGATTGGAGCTCAATAATGTGATTGACTCGGATGATATTCAAATTCATCACTTTGTTGATGAAACCTATGAAGAACATGAACAGTCTTCCAATGTTAAAGTATTTTTAGAAGTGCCAGAAGATGCTGATGGTTATGAATTCTGAAAATAATTTTAAGACGTCTTGATGTTACTCCCCCGGCATTATATCATACCTTAGTTGACTATTTGAAACACACATTGGTGTACAGCCAACCAAAGAGATATGGTACCACTTTTACATATAACATTATGATAAAGTGGTACCTTATCTCTTTTGTAGACTACATGCTACTAGAGTATCAGAGATAGAAAGAGAAAGAGTACAAAATAATATATCTGGTTAATACAGTGAGTCCAGGTATTAATAGAAATGTGCTAAATAAACTAAATGAATTTCTAAATGTAGGTATCGAAGATTTACATAAGGTACCTAATAGTACTTCGTTTTTCGCAGAGTAATAAATACGAAAATAAAATAAAATCACGCTGGTTTTATTTGCTATACTTATTGTCTTGCTTGATGCTTTGATGCTTCATTCTATCCTGTTCCTATTCCTTCCTCACCTGGTATTTTTTTTCTTGGCACGCCCCTGTCAGCTACTTTGGGGTGTCGGACCCCGATCCGACTCCAATCCGAATTCGATATACCAACCTTAGAACTAACTGGGGAACTAAGACCACTCACAGTGTTGCGGGTCTCAACGGAGTGGTGACTAGCATTTATGCAAAGGGTCACGTCCGTATGTTCCCCTGCTTAACATTTTACTGATGTAGGTGTCCGTTCTGTGGGCACGCGTTAAGGAGAGCGTGGACTTCCACAGTCTCTCCTTAACACGTTTAATTACTTATTTCTTGAATTCTAAGTAGGCATGTGCTTAATTTACTTAATTTGAAACAATTTCAGAATTCATAGGTCTGCATGAAAACAATTCAGAACGTATAACCCTTCTGTCAACAGTCAAATTAAATTAACGTCAAACCGGCATTTTATGTTTGACACGGCTATGCTGTCATTCTGTCGCAAATTGTTATTTTGATATTGCATTATCAATTCGCTAAGTCGGAATGTTGTGAAATGTACACTTAATTACTAATAAGAATACCTCTTGGATTCCAATATGACTTTTCTAGAAGATACACTTATAATTTTAATATCACAAGTAAGTTTTATGTAAACAATGTGCAGGTTATATGACTTGAATATGTATTCTAAAAATGTTATATTTACCGGTCATAGTAGGAATAATGACGCGTTGCAGTTTCATTGGAGTTTGTGATGTAAATTGGTAACGACATAGCAATTTCTATTAATACACTTTATTACGAAAATAGTGTTTTTAAAAAGTGCCTTCAACCTGATTACCTACTAATTATAGTCTATTTGAATTCTTATTTCTATATATAAAACGGATTCATAACTATCATCTTATATTATTCTCAATGACTTCAGTGACTTTCTCCTGGCAGCCCGAGGTTTGCTAACTTTTCGTGAGATTTTATGAAACTGTCTGTACCATGGATTTTATAAAAATTAATGTCATCTGACCGCCTATGCCAAGCTTAACAAGAGGAGTCTTGTCCATCAGTCAGCAGGTGTAACAATTAGTAGAAGACGTTAGTGTTGGCATCGTTAGTCTTTGGGTAGCCCCATAGACCCCACAAAAAGAATATTGTCACATTCTCGTTTTTCTTCATTTAAATTCAAAGCACTGACAATAAACTAATGTTATTTCAGATATTCTTCTTTGTTGGTGGTTGGATATTCTTTGTGAAACAGTTATTCCGTGATTATGAGGTCCACCACACGCTGGTACAGCTCATATTTTCTGTTACGTTTGCTCTCAGCTGCACTATGTTCGAGTTGATTATATTTGAAATCATAGGATATTTGGACTCAAGGCAAGTATTATGTAACAGAAGTAGAGAGAGAGCTAACTATTGTAGATTGATGTTGTGTAATTGAAGTCTTGTAAATTAATTATTCATATCTATCTGATCTGTGTGACGGACACATGGAGACATATTGATTTCATAGACAATCATATTTAGATGCATAGCTTTTTATGGGTAACAATATTTAAAATAGTGCAATAAATAATATAGTAGTAATTTTTTGTGCTAATTGTTCTATTATATTGTATATTTTTTATAACGTGTAATAAAAAAAATGACAATAATTTTTTAATTGTGTATGGTATGGTAGGTATGAATAGTGATTATTAATATATTTCATTTGTTACTTGCAGTTCCCGCTACTTCCATTGGAACATGGGGCTGTACTCCTTGCTCTTCATGGTGATAGCTCTTATACCATTTTATATTGCGTACTTCTGCTTCAGTAACATTCAATTTGGTAAGTTAACTAAAAACTAATAATTTCCGCAGCACATGTAAGAAAAGAAGTTTTCAGGCACTTTTTATACTGTCAGTTATGCTATTTATGTTTTAGTAAGGATCCCTTTTTTTTTTTTATCGTGCGCAAAATCCCCACGGATACCACCTCCACCAAAACTGATGGAGGTGGTTATGTCGGACTCGAACCGACCAAAACGCACGCCGACCATGGGTCCTTGATTGCCGGAGGTGAGATTATACAAGACATATCTCTCGCACCCCGGCAGACCCGGGGACATCTCTGTTGAGATGACCCTCCTCCCCCAATGCGGGGACCATGGTGTCCCCATCTAGCCCCTGGGTGGGTGGCATTTTGCGCCATCGCCGTGGCCTGCTTCTGCTAGGGTGACCGGCGGCTCCACCCGTCACCCCCAGGCCCGCGCTCATGGGGGACGGAGGTCATTTTGCGACCTCCGACGTCCGAGTCGCCTCCGCTCATCGCGGGCAGTGCGGGCCCGGAGTCTTCTCCGGACCCCCTCCGCCTCCTCCTTTTCGAGCATTACTTGCTCGCAGAAGGAGGCGGCGGCTGCCCAAGTAAGGATCCCTAATCTTTTCTATAAATTCAGTGGTTTGAAAAACTATTATATTCTTTTATTCCTATACTATAACAAAGTGAAGATCAGTCAAACCTCAATAAAATGAATCTTAGTTAAAATAATAATTTAATATAACAAATATGTTCTTGTTCCGTTCAGATTTATTATATTGAAGTTGCACTGTATTTATAATTTATTATTTAGTAAAAAAATCGTTTTATTGGTATTCGGTTAGGTTTATTTAAAAATATAACTAAAAAAATTGTTTTCTTTTTACAGTTTCACAGAACATGATCAGGCCCTTGACAATGTTGGTGTGGTTTATATATTTATACTTCTTCTGGAAACTCGGAGACCCATTTCCTATATTAAGTCCAAAACAGGTCAGTTTATTTTATAAATGACAATCTTTGGCGTCGCAATATCTTGAGTCAATTGCCGAGAAAATTTGCAAGCTTAGATTACAAGTCAGTGCAAATATTTATATGCATATATTTGCATGGGTTCTGGTGTTTGGGTACATGTTTAAAAAAAAGTTATAGTACTATTATTGGTATGCTATTATGGGTTCTAGAATCCATAGCACATGTTATAATTATAATATTTAACTTAAAATATCTTCACATGTAGAATGTTGTACGTTATTGATAAAACACTTGTACTTCTCCGCTGTATTTATTATTGTACCTAACCGGTATTGCCTTGTCGCATTCTCAAAGATTTAAATTGACAGTTGTATAATGATAAATTCTACCAAGTGCCATAATCAGCAGTATAAAAAAAATAGAATACCTTTCATGAACTCTTACAATCAAATGAACCATTTGCATCTAATGTATACTTTATGCTAATGTTTTCAGGGTATATTTTCGATAGAGCAAGGTGTATCAAGGATAGGTGTTATCGGTGTGACAGTGATGGCCTTACTGTCAGGCTTTGGTGCTGTGAACTATCCTTACACCTCCATGGCAATATTTATAAGGTAATATTTTCATACTAAATCTATAAGGGTAAAGAGGATAAATAAGGTGGAAGAATTTTTGAAATCGACATATAAGTTTTTGAGTTTATTCATTACAAACATACACACATAATACAAATTTTTCTACTTTGTAATATTAGTGTATCTGCACTCAACAAAAGAGATACAATACCACTTTATCATATAACGATGTATGCAAATGTAGGACCGTATTTCTTTTGCTGACTATACATAATTTACTATTTCAGACCAGTAACTCAATCAGATGTATTATCAATAGAAAAGAAACTTCTACAAACTATGGACATGATATTGGTCAAAAAGAAAAGGATAGCATTAGCCGAGGCCAACAGCATAGTAGCGAGACAGCAATATAACATGATGGACCAGTCCAATGTGAAGAATAGAGGCGGTTTTTGGACAAATATTTTGTCCAGTGTTGGCAGTATTGCTAATCCACTGGGACATGGTACTGAAAGTGAGTGTTTTTTACCCGACTGCGCAACGCAAAGGAGGGTATTGTGTTTATCAGCCTATGTATGTATGTATGTATGTACACACGCACACAGTCGGGGCCCATTCAAATTTTACCAATCAAATCTTCTCAAGGGGCCCCGACTTTCGACGTTTCTTTCTTTTTAGTTTGTGTTTAATTATTTTTTTCACGTAATTTTTCAAATTTGCATTTTTTGTTTTCCTTTATTTTTTTCTGAAATATCTATATTTAATTGCTGAAATATTAACTCACAACCATTTTAATATATCTATTATTATTATGACAGTTATGTTTCGTCTATTGCCCGGGGTCCACCCGCAATGTCCACTTAGTTAGACCACGGGAAACTATTTTTTCCCGTGGTCTAAGAAGGTCCTCATGTTTACATTGAAGTATTATGAAAGAATATTAAGGATACGATAAGAAAGAATAATAAGGATACGATACGACATGTTGCATTTATATTTCTTAATCTTGTAATACGCTTATAATGATAACTACGCCATATTTAATGTTTTATCACATTACCGTCCATTCCAAAGTTGACTGGAACAGATCGCTTCCAGCGGTAAGGCCGCTCATTGTACATACTTTTTTTAAGTGTACTTGTTATGTCTATACAGTAATTTCTTTTTCTAGTGTACTGTAAGTTAACTTTCAATAACTTGTAGACATAACCCAACTTCGCCAAGAGATCTCCGGCCTCGAGGAGTTGAGTAGACAGCTGTTCCTGGAAGCTCACGATGCCAGGACCATGCGGGAGAAGATAGAGTGGTCCAAAACCTTCCAGGGGAAGTATTTCAATTTCCTGGGATATTTCTTCTCGCTGTATTGTATTTGGAAGATTTTTATCGTAAGTATATGGTACTTATTTCTAATGCTATTAGCCATGAGTATGTAAGGATTTTCTAAAACTCAGAAATCAAGCTAGCCACACCTGCCCTCGAAGTCAAAATCAAAAATCCCAGAATATATTACAAAAAAAGAAACAATTTGTGGAAGGTTCACGCTAGCGACTACCGTCTTCTGAGACTTACAAGACGAAAATTACCATCGTCTGAGACGAAAGTTACCCTCATTTGAGACTTCTGAGACGTTAGTTACCGTTTTCTAAGACTTCTGAGACGAAAGTTACCGTCTTCTAAGACTTCTGAGACAGAAGCTTACTCTTAGTCTGGTAAGTAAGTATTCACTGCAGAGCGCATGATCAGCATAATTCCGGTATTTCCTCCTTCATAATCACACGGTCCTAGGTCTCCACGGTATACCCATTAAAAAAAGTTAATTTCTCCACTTCAAGTCAGCACTCTACCCTCCTACCTCGATCCGACGAGTAGCGGTACCCTCGGAATTCCCTTCTGTATTCATAAGATATATCAATCTTGTTACACTATTCGCTAGAGTTGTATTGTAGAGCTGTGGTTTTCCCAAGCGACTACAATATGGGGTTCTTCAAGAAGAGCATTAGGTTTCTACAGGGTAGGAAGCACGTGTGCGACGCCTCTGGTATTGCAAACGTCCATAGGCCACGGTGACCGCTTTCCATCAGGTGGGCCGTGTGCTTGTCCTGCCACCTAAATGATATAAAAAAGAAAAAAAAAATAAGGACCAAATTCTAAGAAATATTAATGTTCTCAATACAAAGCTGGAATTGATGTATCAAAGATCGCATTTATGTTTCAATCAACATCATCATCATCTTCCTGCCCATGACCCAATTATTTGGGGTCTGCGCAACATGTCATTCTCTTCCACACATTCCTATCGGATGTCACTTCCTCAGTCAATCCCTTCCTTGTCATATCTTCTTTCACACAATCCATCCATCTTTTTTTGGGCCGGCCTCTGATTGTAAATTCATATATTCATACTTTGGACCTTTTTACAATATAGCTATCATCTCTTCTCATAGTATGTCCATACCACGACAGACGTTCACATTTATGTTTCAGTCAACAATCAACATAGTATTCGATCGCGTGGGCAAGAAGGATCCCGTGACCCGAGGGCTGGAGATCGTGGTCCACTGGGTCGGCTGGAACATTGACGTCACGTTCTGGTCGCAACACGTGTCCTTCATACTAGTGGGGTGCATCGTACTCACTAGTATAAGGGGCTTGCTACTTACTTTGACTAAGGTAAGAAAAATTTATTATTTTAGAAAACATTTTTTATTCTTATGTTTAATTAAAGCATAATTCATAACATAGCATAAACTCGTAAACTCACGCCTACATTCCCAAAAGGGTAGGCAAAGGTGCTAGCACCCACATTTCGCCAGTTTATGTTTAAGTCCCAATGTAATAGGTGACGAGCCTATTGCCATTAACCGGACACAAAATGACGCCCCTGATGTTGCAAACGTCCATAGGCCTCAGTAACCACTATCTATCAGTTAGGCCGCGTGCTTATCTGCCACCTAAGTGGTATAACAAAATTTGAACGCAATTTATTATATTTTTACGTTTAAACAAACATAAAAATTGTCTATACCGGTTGATTAAATTGTGGTTTCGAAAAAAAGATTTTGGCCACAATTTCGATAGCATAAAGTATTTTTTTTTCCTTCAAAATTAAAACTTCCAGTCGATTGTGCTACCGAAACTGTGTGTGAAACAAAATATACTTTTTCCGAAACCACTATAAAATCACCGTGTATTTAAAAAAAATAACCTCAAAATTAACATTTATAATATTTTTCGCAGTTTTTCTACAAAATTTCATCATCGAAATCATCAAACATCATAGTGTTGATCCTCGCTCAGATCATGGGCATGTACTTCTGTTCATCAGTGTTACTCATGCGCATGAACATGCCCCCGGAGTACCGCATCATCATCACTCAGGTGCTCGGAGACCTGCAGTTCAACTTCTACCACAGATGGTTCGATGTGATATTCCTTGTAAGCGCCTTAACTAGTATATTTACATTGTATTTAGCTCATAAACAGCCTTCTGTAAACTAATATAGAACTGGTAAACTTATTATTAGGGTTTTCAAAGTATAAACATATTGAAGTCAGACATATCAATATGAATGAAATAAACTAACAAAGTCTAATATAATTTTAAAGCAATTAGTATGCTAACTGTTCAAATCGATGGAAACAGTGAAAAACTGATGGGACTCGAACCCGGGAACAGTCCCTTACACGTGGAATGATCTAACCTCTGAGCAGCGGTGCCACCTCTTGAACATCCGAATGTCTTAGGGCGATGGTTAGAGCCATCTACCGACAATCATACGAAGTATCAGTAACAATAAACGATGTTACAATTATTTTTTATTGAAACATTCACTTTTTCCATTATAAATCAATATCGAAATCGTCTAGATTTTTTTATAAAACCCATACATAAAACATACCATATCTACATACCATACATACATACCATACATACAACCATACATAAAACAAGTTTTTGTCCTACTGATGCTAGAAAAATGGTGGCAACGGGAACTAATATATCTGACAAACATAAATATACCACTTTACATTATCATTTCACCGATAATATCATGTTATTGCGATTAACGTCATAAAATTATTGTGTACTAGCTGTTAACCGCGGCTCTGCCCGCGTGAACTTATGATTCCGTTCCCGCCACCGAGCATTTTCATATTTATTCACCTTTTAAGTCTTTGTTTGGACTTCCAGTTACAATAAATCAAGACCAAAATTAGCCAAATCGGTCCAGCCCTTCTCGAGTTTTAACGAGACTAACTAACAACAATTATAGTTTATAATGGTGATAGCACCAATAAAAGCGTTGAAGATTCTTGAATGAAATAATAAAACAGCATATTATTTAGGCATATCGCTAATATCTGTAAATACGATATTTATGTGAACATTGTACTTGCTATCACGCTCATCTGTATAACAGTGAGTGATATCGAATATACTAAGTAAGGGGCAATTTATACTAGCGCAGAGTCGAAGCGCAACGAAGCGTAAAATTCTTTACAACTAAAGCGAAGACGCACGAACATTTTTTGCTATAATTTTTGGATTGAATAGGCATTTGCCGACTGATAACGCATATGTTCGCTAGTGAGCGCATGGATACGTTGGTCACGCGCATACGCGCGAAATCCGAAGAATGCGCGCGTCTTTTTAAAATCTCAGAAGTAATGTGAGCGTTACGCTATGGAGTTAAGGTTGAATTTGTTATGTTCAGTTTTGGACAGACGTTTCGATGCGCTTCGACTCTGCGCTAGTATAAATTGAACCTAACATCTATTTATTTGGCTTTAGTTGTAAGGAAACTTGTTACATATAGATTTAAGTGTTAATATAATAGTCGCATGGTAACTAAGGTTGGATCTCACCGAAATGTGACGCATTTTACTCTAGATTTCATTGAGTAAGATGTGAAAACGAGACCAGCTAGTGTACATTGACCGCAGGGAGGGAGGCGAGAGGAGTCCAAGTGATAAGAACAGTGGACATACTCTTCCTTCATACAGCTTACAATGTATAGTATAACTGTTAATGTTGTTTTTTTAATATTTTATTTAAGATGACAAGATAAAACATTAGGCTCAATTTACACTGCGGCGGAATGGAAGCGAACGAAATTGTAAGTACAAAGCATAATGAACTTTTATGTCAAGTGCATAATATACGAGTCAAAGCAGGTCTTCTACGGAATCGGCTCGTGTTCTCAAGAATTTTGCTAACTAAGATCATATCACAATTGTCATAAAGTTCATTATGTTTTGTACCTAGCCTAGCCTAGTGGTATGGGTAATGGACTGCTGAGACGAGGTCTCGGGTTCGATCCCAGGTTTTACCATGGCACACACCAATGACTTTTCGATGCTTTTCGAAGTTATGTGTGTATTTATCGCAGGTTTATAGGTACCCGGTTAATGGCAATAAACTCGCCACCTATTACATTAGGACCTTAACATAAACTGGCGAAACGTGGGTGCTAGCACCTCTGCCTACCCCTTCGGGGATATAGGCATGAGTTTATGTATGATGTTGTACCTATAAGGGTGTAACCACATTAATCGACGCGGAATCGGCTTAAGCCGAGTGCGTATCACCACACTACTCGGCTTATCGCCGATTAGTTGTTGCGACGGCTGTTGACATGCGATCGGCAGTCGATTTCTCCGAACGGCCGTCACGACGGCTGTTCACTTACGTTCGGCAGTCGACTCCTCCGAATGGCTGTCACGGCCTCTGTTCAATTACGTTCGGCAGTCGACACCTCCAAGGCACGCGAGCGGATTCATTCGACTGCTACCCAACGCCGATCGGCCGTCTTCGGCGCCATTCGGCTACTGTCGTAGATGAAGGCATGCGAACGGTTGATTCAACTGCCGTTCAACGCCGTTCGACCGTCTCCAGCGCTGTTCGTCAGCAGTCGGAAACGTTCCGCTGGATTCAGCGCCGTACGAATGCGATCAGCTAATTGACAAACGGTTCGATTCGCCGTCGGCCGATGCCGCGTCGCGTCGGCCGAGCCGAGCCGATGCGAAAGCTATTAGTAACACTCTTATTCCGTCGGCATAAAGACTTTTTTAACCGGCTTCAGCCGATTCCGCGTCGATTAATGTAGTTACACCCTTATTCGCTTCCATTCCGTCGCGGTGGAAATTGAACCTTAGGCTACATAGAATTCATGGTATAGTTTTAAAAATGCATACAAAATTGTTATGATTTGAAATTAAAAAAAAACATGGTAAGCACTGTAATGGAGGCCAATACAGGGATCAATATGTAGGTTTTGCTGCTTTAGTGTGTGTCCTTTCTAAGCAGTCGCTGTAATATCCGCATCCCCAGGAATATTATTTTTATACCAGTGTATTACGACCTAAATAGTGCCAATCTACCCGCAGTTATTTGGGTTTGTTTCTAACTTGACCCATTGGACCCACCTGGTGGTACAACTGGTACTTTCGGGTCAAGTTAGATACAAACGCAGCGGGTTAGGTTAGTTCAGCTAGTCTAACACAGTACGATAAAGAATAAATCAGGTGCTTGTGTGATTTGTGGACACAATGCTTGCCCATGCTCATTTTCTGTTTGATTTATGAAGACTGATAACATAAAATTTAAAAATAAAACGTCTTGATAAAATTAAGTAGTTTTCTTTAACAATTTTATTTATCTTACATAAACTATATCGAAATAGTTAAAAATAAAAAAGTTTACAATGGAAAGGCCACCTTAAGTTAAACTTACTTAAGAAATAGATTCATCTATATAGAAATTTGTTGAGAAATTTGAACTTTACAATGAAGTTATTCTATAACTGGTAAAGATTCGATCGAGTAATGATATATTCACATAAAAATAATCACAAATTAGTTGGTTTAATTAAAATACATACTGTAAGTGATGAGATTATAGAATGTATGCTAACACCTAGAAATATCTGAATTAATAGCATGTTTTTTTAATAGTAGATTATTTTTATTGCATATTTTTTAATAGTAATTTATGTTTGGCAGTTATTTATTTTTAGGCGTCCTGCAAGAGTAGGATTTTGGGATTTTGGGGTCCATTAGTTCTACCGTGGAACTGTTCAGTAGAACAGGTAGAAATAGAGAATTACGATAGTTCTACTAATTTATTATACGTAAATTACCATTAGTTCTACCGAAAAATAGCTCTGTAGAACTAGTGGGCACAAACGCATTTTACAACCTTTACATTCATTATTTTTGAGGATTCAAGTATTTAAGTACGATGAAAATGAAATAAGTAGACATTACTTATTTTCATTTTCTCATCTGAGATGTTAACACATTTCTATCAATCCTATATTTAAATAAAATATACATTCCCTTTCAAAAGAAATAAATAATATTCTCCAACGATCCAAATATTATTTACATAAACATTTCAAACCATAAACACGACACCACTCGTAATATTTTTATGTGAACGAATCTTTACCGTAGATATTAGATTGGTGTTATATTTGAGCAATAAATTACGAAATTGCTATTCTCTGAAGCGCGTATATCTAATCGTTTCGTCATTCGTACAGTAAAGTGACGTCACTTGAAGAACCTCATTCATCTACATACTTTCGTCCATGCATTAAAGTCCTTTGTATAAATAATTATTTTGTAGAGCATTGTTTGATATTCTTACTTATAATAAGGGGTTCTAATTAATATATTTAACAAATTTGATATATAATTTTTTTTTACTAAATATGGTAGTCACATTACTGTATCGCATTAGAAACATTGTGTCTGTTCGTCTACTCTCCCATGAGGTCTTCATATTGCTTCCTGAAGCAGTCTCCCACCGGGAAGAAGTCCCAGCATCTCTGCGTATACATATTCCATACGTAGGTTTCTTGACCTGGGTGATGAAAGAAAATTTATTATAAAAGCTTTTGTGATTTTCTCGCAGAATATCATAAGAGATAATTTAATATGGTCTATTGTAATATCCCTTTATTCCATCTAGTCCTACCAGTAGTTCGACAGTCGAACTCGTGAACTGATGTACGTCTGTCAATAATTTAGTTGAATAAATAGGTTATGTTTAAAAAAATTGTTACCCGTTCACCAACCCGGTGGTAGTACGGTCACTTCGGGTCAAGTTAGTACAACCGCAGCGGGTTAGGTTAGGTTAAATAATTTTTAGGTAATAGGGACTAAAAGTTGTCATAAATGTATTATTTTATATTTCCAAAAAAAATTACAATTCAGTGGCGAAGGGTGAATATATTCAAAAGGGAAACTGGTGAAATTGCAAGTCTTATTTGGATCTAGCTTGTCACGTACCATGCAGCGCATTGGGAAGCTGGCAGGAATCGGGTTATTAGACCCATATTACAAGCTTATGGTTTGAGTCACAATAGCGCCTATATATTTATTTTTCCCAGAATGCTATTAGGTATACTTTGACTTTTGTTTATACACCCTCGCCGAAGTTCGCATTATGTCGGACTCGAACCGACCGAAACCGCACGCCCGCAGAGCCATCAGTTACCGAGGGCGAGGTACTTTGATTCACTATTTCCAGTATTGTACTGTAACTTAAGTCGATTATACGAACCAGTATACTCCGTGTCAGGTTTATTGATGAGATGCATGAGGAAGAACATATAATTTGCTAGGTTATGTTCTCGTTGCACGTGCGTATCGAACCCGTGTGGTACCTGGACACGGACATTGTTTCATTAAATATAGATAGATAAATAATTCTTTATTGTAATCATAATAAATAAATAATAAATATTCTAGGACAATCTACACAACGCCACCTAGACCCATGGTAAGCATACTTTAACTAGCTTGTGTTATGGGCTCTAGAATGTGGATAAACATACTTAGATACTTTTTTTTGTAAGTACATACATGATATACATAGAAACAAATAGTGCAAATATTCATATACATGCACACAAATATTTGCACTGAGCGGGAATCGAACCCGCACCTCCTGCGTAGCAGTCGTGTTCACTACCACCACGCCACGAAGGTCGTCGTGTACACCTTAGAACAAAGTTAGCAGTACAGTAACAAGTATAAAGTTGCTGTACAATGGGCGGCTTTATAGCCAAAGGCGATCTCTTCCAAGCAACCTTAGGATGGACAGGAAAGTACAGAACAATCAGTGATTCTGTGATGTAGATCAACTTGCTTCGGTTTTGTGAAACAAAATTTTAAACTAATAAACTAGTTCCATATCATGAAAACAAGGTTTCCCTGCAGTTAATTATATATGGGGATTGAAAGGACTGTTTGATATTTTCGTAGAGTAGTCAAAACAGTTTGTGTTCATAAAACATAAAAATTATAGCTTCAGTTTTAACTGCCCTAAGATATCAAGTTGTATAATATGGTTTACAAAAACGAAACAACCGTTTACCGGACTTCGGAAGTTCAGACCATAGAGTTTATATTACTGATGTAAATAGAGGAAAAATTTCTTAATTACCGACTTACAAAATTAAAAATGTCAGTGGCAGTGATTTGCTTTTAATGTAGAGATTTAACGCCAAAGTTGATAAAGGTTTATAAAAATCTTTTCCAATTTGAAATGGAGATGCTTACTTTATCAAAGTAATCCTTATTGATGCCGCATATGAAGCAGTTAGACTCCATGTCTTCCTTCACAGACTCCAGTTGGTCACGGAGCTCTCCGAACGCGTCGATGATCAAACCTGTGGCACAAGATATTTGTTTGAATCATGGAAAATATAAGTAACCAGGGGTTTGATCTTACTACTAGCCCGAGAGCCCACGACCAAAACCATGTCTCATAGCAATACGGCAAAAACCCTATAAAATCGTTAGATTGTATGATTCTGAACCCGACTAGGTGTGTAGTAACGGTCGAAAGTGTAGCAACTGCGTGGGAGGCCATTTCTGCTGTGTCAAAAAAAAAAGACAGTCGGTATTATAGCAATACGTCTGATAGTGAAAATGTACATAGATTTTATAATTGTATTACGAAAAAGTTTATTTTCAGACATTTTGCGCGTAGCATATAGCCTGAGCGCATTTTTGAAAATGTCAACAAATTTAGCCGACCTGTATCATAGCAATACGGATAATTTTTTTTTTCAACTTTTCGTATTGCTGCCATGATTACCAAAAACCTGTTTTCAGACACTTTAAGTGTAGCATATACTCCCAAAAACGAAAATAACGTTTAACATTTCGACGACGATTCCGAATCCGACAGCGATTGAATACGAGAATATTTTGTAACTTTGAATAAACCGTTTTTTTTTAACTTCATCCCAGTTTCCTTTTGTGCGATTTATTTCAGTTCTTCAAGTTCAATGTTACGGTTTCGGGTAAATTCTTTGTTAATTATTATCTAATAAATTCAGGGTCGCAACGTATTCATTGGTTTGTAACAGAAAATTCAAGATGCCTCAATACGATTTTTAAATGATATCTGAGTATCGCAAAGTTGTCTGATAGAGAAGGTGCTACACTTAATTTGTCTGATATAATTTTTTTGCACATGTGGACAACTTATTTTATCATGTCCAACAATTTTCAGACATATTGCTATGATACCGATCGGTAAAATTTGTTAACATATTCAAAACGGTCTACAAATTTATTGCGTTCACATTTCCGTCTGAAAATTGTTTTGTTCGCATCAAATAAACAAAATTTACTAATAAAAAAGATTTTCAGACGTATTGCTATGAGACATTTTTTTTGTCTCATTTTTAATTTTTTTTAAGTGATTTTACGGGTTTGCGCTACACCACTAACGTCTGAAAAATATGTTTCCGGTATCTCAGAGCTATCATTCAACTACAGTCTGCAAATCAGACATATTGCTATGATGCAGTTCGGTAAAATTCTTTGACAATTTTGAAAATTCGGTCAGATCAAACGCTACGCGGAAAATGTCTGATATTGGTATTTTCGAGTTCAGAATAATCGTATCTATCGATTTGATGCGGTTTTGGCCGTATTGCTATGAGACAAAAATTTTGGTCGTGGGCTCTCGTACTATACCAAGTCACACAGATTATAAAAATATCATTGAATATCAGGCTTTAGAGAAATGTCAAAGTAATACGTAAAAAAAATTGATTAAATTTTATTTGATATTTAAAATTTTTACAATTCATTATTATATGAATGGAAAAAAGGGGAAAAACTACTCATACTCATATCTAGGTATCGTGTCTGGTATTCCCTAAAACTTCGTACCTACACTTATACCTTTTCGTAGTGCTATCAAACATGGTGTGGCCATCTATCGCCATTTTCTTAATATAGTATTTTTGTTCTTTGCTCTATAAGCGGTGATGGGACTCTTCTGTTAATTCCGAATTCTAATACTAGATGTGGGATATAAAATACCGTTATCCATCTTCTTCGAGTCAATGGCTCTGATAAATCCGGTTTGTTTAAATGTTGTTGGCCCAATAGTTGCTAGCTATAGCGTTTTCTGTTGCTCTACAGAGGTCTTCGGTGATGCAGGTATGGGGGCACAGTGAGCAAGAGAGCAAGTGCGACATGGACTGAGGTCGAGCCCCGCAATCGCAAGACTCTTGTGATCGCTCGATGTAGCCCCATTTCGCCATATTTTCCCTGCAGCGGCCAACTTGGGTCCGTAGGCGATTTAATGACTTCCAGGTTGGCCACTGGAGATGATGTCCAGGCGGCAGGCTTTCGTTAGGTGTGATGAAATCTGCCGGAACTGGATGTGTGTCTGCCCATGTTTGCTCTCTTGCTCACTGTGGAGGGCTACCGTTATCCATATCTTGGTAGTGCCGGATTTACCTCCGACGGGGCCTCAAGCAACAACTGATTTTGCAAAATTATTATATTATTTGAATATGAAATTAATATATAACTCCTGTCGTTAAACTTGTTTTAACTTCAAATTGAAATGAGTTTTTGGTGTTATTGAAATCCAAGATACAAAATAATTACCTACTACTCTGTTTACAAAAGAAGATGATGCTTTTAGAAAAGCAGCTGTTCAGACGAGCGAGCGAAGCGCCCATTTCGCGCGCGAATTTTAGAGCAATGAGAATTGAAAATGTCAACGCCATCTTTATGTTATTTCAAATTTTTTAAATACGTTTTAAAAATTTCTCAAATTTTGGGGCCCCTCTCCGAGCGGGGCCCCAAGCAATGGCTTCCTTTGCTTCCTGGTAAATCCGCCACTGTATCTTGGTATACTGTCTGCTATTCCCTAAAACTTATACACTATAGCTTCTCGTAGTGTATCAAACATATGTGGAGTGTACTGACCCTGCAGGATGGCGAGCAGGATGACGATGATGAAGAAGAAGAAAGAGATGTCGAAGATGATGCGGTACACCTCCGAGTCGTCTCCGTCGGGCGGTTCAAGCTCGTCGCCGATACCACCGCCAGCTCGCACGCCCTTGTACAGGTTGAACACGAAGCACTGGGGGGATGAGGGGAGGGGGGGTTAATTTACTTGGTTCTTACTTAATTACATGCTTAGCCGCGCAATTGATGTCTAGGAGAGTATCAGACGACCTTTTCAGACTCTGCAAAAAGGTTTACATTGCCGAATTTGTGAACTTTTGTGTAAATGGACAGATAATTATGATTGTTATGTTATACACATGGTTTAATACGTTAGAAGTAACAATATAATACTCGTAACATAACATAAATTCACGCCTATATCCCCGAACTGGTAGGCAAAGGTGCTAGCACCCACATTTGCCAGTTAATGTTTTAGGTCCCAATGTAATAGGTGGCGAGCCTATTGCCATTAACCGGGTACTTATAAACCTGCGATAAATAAACACATAACTTAGAAAAGTCATTGGTGTGTGCCATGGTAAAATTTGGGATCTAACCCGAGACCTCGTCTCAGCAGTCCATTAGGCTCCGACTATTATATTTGCAAAAATAATATATATTCATGATATTTGCAAAAATGTTATATGCATGCAACGCAAAAATCGCCTTAATCGACATATCACTACATAGTACTGGGTGGCGCAAAAGTACTGGCACTAAAGAAAATACCTTTATTTTTTTTATATGACATTTTCTGAACAAGTAAAATAGTGTAGTGTGTAGTGAACAAATGTAAAATACACTGAAAATAAACATGGACCGTTTTACTGCCCAAGAACGTGGAATAATTGTGTCAATGTTCTTACGGAATAATTCATCAGTGATAAGAACACAACGTGAATTTCGTCGACGATTTCCCCACCGTCCGGCACCGATTGGTCGCACAATTCGACGCTTTGCCACACGCCTTGAAGCAACTGGCTCAACATTGGATAGACCTAAGTCTGGGAGACCAAGAACAGGCCGTTCAGCTGAAAATATCGATGCTGTGCGCGAAGATGCGGAAGAGTGTCCAGAAACATCAACGAGGCGACGTGCCACGCAATTGGGCATTTCCAGACGGACCCTGCAGCGTATTTTGGTGAAAGACTTAAAGATGTTCCCGTATAAAACTCAAATGACTCATCAGCTGCTGCCTGCTGACCACCGAGCTCGTCTAGATTACTGCCAGCGCGTCATAAACCTCAACCTTGAAGAGGATGATTTTCCTTCAAAATTGGTTATGAGTGACGAAGCGCATTTCCATCTCTCAGGGCATGTCAATAAGCAGAATACTCGGTTCTGGGGCACTGATAATCCGCGCATTATTCAAGAAACACCTCTACACCCACTAAAAGTTACTGTATGGTGTGGCATCTGTGTTGACAGAGTGATCGGACCCTATTTTTTCGAAGACGCTGGAGGCAATGCGATAACTGTCACTGGAGAACGCTACAGAACCATGTTACGTGAGTTTTTGATACCCAGTTTGGACGAATTGGGGCTGGAGCACATCTGGTTTCAACAAGACGGCGCTACGGCACACACAGCGCGCGACACTATGGACTTAGTGAGGGACGCTTTTCCAGGCCGAGTTATCTCTCGTTTTGGCGATTTGCCTTGGCCTGCAAGATCACCCGATCTGACCAGTCCAGACTTCTTTCTTTGGGGTTTTTTGAAATCTCGGGTGTATGTGAACAAGCCACAGACTCTCGCAGCTCTAAAAGAAAACATTCGTCAAGAAATAACGAACATATCGCAGGAAGTGTTACGGCAAGTTATGCAAAATGTCATAAATAGGGCTCAAATGTGTATCAACTCTGGAGGTCACCATTTAAAAGACATCATCTTTAAATCCTAATGGTACGAAAGGACAGTGTCCAACATGTAGGTTGTCCATGTCCAACATAAGCCCTTGGCCTGATATGGACAAACAATAATTGGGCAAATATGATACAGGTTTGGTAGTTCATATTAGTAAGAAATAAAATAACATCATATGGTTGTATCAGAATTCATCATTTATATTATATTGACCATAGCATTTAGTCAATTTTTGTTAATTTAAGATTAGCTGTATTCATTATTTCTTTATTATTGGGATACATAAGTTATTAAAACATTATTCAGGAATGAGGCAGGTGGATTTACATTATCTTGGTACCGTGCCCAGCTCAAAAACCAAATTATTGTCATGACAAGAGGACAGCAACTTACTTAGGTACTATTCTTCGTCCGACAATACAATAACAGCAGTAAACATATTACATAGCACTTGCGGTGCAATCTATTGCCCTATAAAAGATGCCAACTCTTGCAAACGGAGGACATGTCTTCGTCTTTGGAGAAAGTTGATGCCACTATTCACACATTGTCTCATCGTGGGATCTGTTCCCATATTCGTGCCAGAATTATCGTTATGAACGGGTTCAAAGTCGGCAGGCTCGCCAGGCTCGGTGATGAAAGATTTATCCGGGTTCATTTTCCAATGAAAAATAAAATCAGCTTTCACGAGAAACAGAATAATGTAAACACAAATCAAGATGACAAACGAATGACATTTTTATAACGGATTTCTTTCCAGTTGCCATATACAAACACAAACTCAATCGATTAAAAATAAATTCGGCTTTGAATCGCGTAGAAACAGTTTTAGCTCCATTATTATAAAACAATGATCAAAGATGAGACCATATTAAAAGATTGTTATTATTTACTACTTTTTCGTATCTATATCGACTACTTATTACACAATAAATATCTCCAATATCATGTACGATGAACATTGGCAGTATTAAAAAACATTATATATTAACGATACTGAACTTTTTTTAAGAAAAAAAGCTTCTAGCGATCAAATACTTCTAAATAATACTTCTAGTGATCCCTATCGCTTGAAAACCGGTGATATAAGCAAAATATTGATATGAATGCCGAACGAATGTCTAGAATGGCTATTTTATATTTTAGTTATATCTTATTATGTCCTGGCAACTGTTTATTTACTCAAGTAATATTTATTTTTACATTCACTATTTAGTTTAAGTTGAAAGTAGAGAATACCTACTTCATTAAGTCAATAAATAAATAAATAAGCTCATTATTAACCGAGTATAGTACATAATTACTGACATATCTCTACGTTTTCGTAGTCGTTCTTAAAAATCTTATGTTTGACCGTTGAGTAGAACCGACTTCCACTCCGGCGCGGAAGGCTATTATAATATGAAAATCCTTCACATCAAATCGAATCACTTCACGTTCGCATTCGAGTCACATTCGACGCGTATTCAATATCATTTAGTTTATGTATCTTTTTTTAAGTATCAATTAGTCATAGGTTTCAAATCAATACTTATATCAAGACAACCTATCAATTCCTTATGAAACTCTGGTGTCCCATACATTACTCTGTATCGATATATTAATATGTCTCAAATAAAAAAAATCGATTATGGTCTTTATAATAACTGGCAACATTTTAGCATTGGGGAAAAGAGAAAGATGGTTCCAAGAGTATGGAAATATATATTTCAGTGAGCTAATAGAGTAAATACTAATTATTTAAAGATATATCTTGATACTCCAAGAATTCATGGTTAGTTCGGTAAAAATTAAATATGATTATCGATCAATAGCTACATTTGCGTACATCGTGTCCATGGAAGGCCAGTTTTGGATATAGTCCTTTAATGGTACAAATATACATTTAAAAAAACCTAAATCTAGTTTTCTAATTTAGAAAAAATGTTATAGCCGAACCAAATAGGGTCTTTACTTTTGCGCCACCCAGTATAAAACAAAGTCGCGATCTCTGTCCCTATATTTCTTGTGTTTCATAAACAACACTTAAAATGTAGGCCAGATCGCAGCAGTTGCTGCACAGAAAGCTATGTTTAATACGAACATAGCTAGACTGAAAAAAGCGGATCCCGTCTCGGAAGCTGGGATGAAGAAGAGTTTGGATGAAATTTTGTGTGTCTGACCGTGAGCATGTCGTGGCAGTTCCTGTTGACCTCGTCGTCCTCTTCTTGCACGTAGAACTTGCGGAAGAAGTTGAACGCGATCACCGTGTAGATGTACACGATGATCGTCAGCAGCATCACCGTCAGGACCAGCTGGGGAACGGGTATTGTGAGAAATGTTACACAGCGCCATCTAGGTCTCAATTACGGAGAGTTTGTATGGGTTCAGTTTTTATTGAAGAATCCGTTCTACGTGTTCTTTTTGCTAAGAAATTCTTATTGTTACTGTTGCCCTACTATTAGCTGTAGAAAATGGGCGGTACTCTTCTGTTAATTCCGAACTCTAATACTGTTCGAATCATCTAAATGTATGCATGAACGTATGTGTGTAACTGAGCTATCTGTGTTTATAATTTTTTTATTTATTCAATTGTATAGGATTCATAGCTTATACAATTGATGACTATGAAATTGATGAGTATGTGTGGGTTCTAGTCAATGCCGTCTTTACCATAGGGGCAATTAGGGCACGTGCCCAGGGCAGCTTCAGGAGGGCCCACCGAAGAAGCGACAATTTCTAGCACACCAACTTAAGAACACTTTTCTCACAGAAAAAGTGACCTGTTCCGATCTATCAGGTGGGTCGTGAGCTTGTTTGCCACCTATACGGTATAAAAACAAAAGACAAATTCTTGTGTGCATAGGGCCCCCAAATTCTTGTGTGCATAGGGCCCCCAAATTCTTGCGTGCCCAGGGCCCCAAGCTTACGTAAAGACAGCACTGGTTCTAGTATGCACATACGTTTTCTTTGTAAATTCGTGACATTTTTGCCAGCAAATGATCAGCTTAACCAACATAAACAACTAAATAACTCATTACATCGTAAAAATGTCACATAAAATTATAAATTAAAAATAAGCATAGGTTTAGTTTTTTTAAGTTATGTTATGTTTATTTATTTTAAATCAACTCATCATCTACAACAACCTAAGATAGTCGATGCCTGTTCTATAATTTGAGTGATTAAAAAAACACTAGTTTCGAAGTAGTTCGGCTTCATCACACTAGATGGCGCTAAGTAAAAGTATCGCCAAAATATTACCTGTTTCCCGTTATGAGTGACAGATTGCAAGATGGTTCTCAGCGTCTTGAACCCTACCGCTACATCGAGCAGATGGGCGGCGAAGAAGAAGTTATTGAAGTTGCCCATCACGGAGAAAGAGAAGTACCATAGAGAGTAGAGGAAGGAGTTGTCTGTGATCGTCACTCCTGCCTTCCACACTTGGTAACGCCAGTCTATGTTAATTATGCTGGAAAAATAGAAATAGGTACGGTTTAAAGTTATGTACCAAGCTTCAAACATATTGTCACCATTGTAACAGTTAACGTTTTTGTAATGGTGACCCACTATACTGAGACTTTGCCTTGAGCTTACCATCAGGCGGGGTGAAGTAAAATTGACGTGTCCTAAATAAAAACAACATTTAAGCAAATCCTAGTTACATACAAAGCCACTTTGGAGCCCCAAGTGCACGACTGCCTAAGTATGTTTCAAACACAATGTAAATTATCACTATCACTACATAGTATAAAATAAAGTCGCGTTTTCTGTCCCTATTTTTCTTGTCCCTTTGTATGCTTAAATCTTTAGAACTACGCAACGGATTTTGATGCGGTTTGTTTCAATAGATAGAATGGTTAAAGAGGAAGGTTTATATATATAACATCATGCTACGACTAACAGGTGCGGAGCAGGAATGAAAAGTGTTGCAAAAACGGGGTGAAGCAGACGAAGTCGCGCGGGTCAGCTAGTTTATGAAATAAAACAAATTAAATCTATAGACTACTCCATGCATGATGTGAGCTGTCCAAATGGTCATCTTAAATTAGTATTCTTAATAAAAGCAGATAATTATACGAACTAGTGGAAGAATCCCTTGCTGCCCTCTTCTTCCTGAGCGGAGAAGGAGGTCTTCTCCATGCCGAGCATGTTAGAGATGGAGTCGAAGTCGTACGTCTCGGAGAACTTCGCGCGCACTTTCTTCTTCACGAACTTGTCCCAGTAGTTTACTGGGAAAGACCTGGAATATTACGATATACAAAATAAATATTCCAGTAGACCATATCAACATAAAAACAGCTACTAACTAAGAAAAGTATCGGTAGTTTAGTGGTTAAATAGTCGGCCTTCTGACCAGATAAGCGAGGCGTGAAAAAGCATCTGATGAGGCCGTCAAGCTGAGCGCCACCATTGTAGCACTGAACGTGTTTGCAATGGTGACCCTCTTTCATGAGACTTTGTCTTCAGCTTAACATCAGGCGAGGTGTAGTCAAACTGACGTACCATAAAAAAAAGGTCCCAGATTTGAATCCTGGCCATCACACTACCGATTTGAACCCACTCCTAACACACGCCATTGAGCTTAGCTTGAGGGGTTGAAGGGAATATTAGTAATTTTGAATGATAAATTGTATGTTCCCAATTTTCTTGCTAGCTGTCTTGATTTATCGATCAAATCATCATTCATTTTTGTTCATTAATGCACTGGCTATTGCCCGCGCTATCACCCGCTTGGAGTACTGATAGTGGTAGTAGTATTTTTATTAATAAATATGTTTTTATCCTGATTAGTTCTGCTATTTGAGCGTGACTGACTAACGAACATTCATCAATATGCCACGTCTACATTTACGTAACATTTTGGGGTGACCGTGTCTGAAGTGCGAGTCCGTCTCGTATTCAGCTGCGACTGCGAGATAAATGAAACCATCGATCGACTGGTAGCAGTGTCAGCACAACTCTAGTTCGTGTGCCCATGTGCTACAAGTTGTTACGTCCACACTCAATGTTTTGTCTTGATGTTACGCTGTCCAATCCGCTGTTCATGTCACAAATCATGACGAATTCAAGCTACCCAATTACGAAATTAAAATTTTCATTATTTGTTTTTTTTTTTTGGTTGGTGATATTTTTTTAAATAAGCCACTCACTTGGCAGATATGACGAGCTTGTCCCAGTGACTCTTGAGGTCGTCGTCCTCGGGCTGCTCCGCAATGTACAGTCCGTCGAATTCCAGCTTACGCGCTATCTCCTTCTCACGCTTGAATATAGCCAGCGGCACCTGCAGGAATAGGGAGTATGTACACAGGGTGGGATTTTTATGGTAGGTAAAGGATCTACTACAGATACCCCCTTTTCCCATGTGGATATTCCTATGGATGGGGACCCGCCAAAACCAATCCTTCCCGTCAAAGTCAGCGAAGGAGGTTATGTCGGACCCTATACCGCAAGGCCGTATTGGGCAATCAGTTTCCGGGGTAAGGGTGCCCCTGGCATATACCTGCGGCTGACCCGAGACCAGCGAAGGTTTTCTCAGGTGTGAGACTACGGTGCCAACATCTTTCCCCTTGACTTGAGGAGATGGACTTAGGCCCCGAAAACTTTAGTGGAACTCTCATGCACCTTTTTTAACTTCAACCTACACCAATACATATTATTAACACCTGCAGCTCCTCGAAGGAGTAGGTAGAGGTGTATCGCACATGATAGGAGCCGAGCCTATTGCTGAGAAGAGGACTGACATGATTATGTTTTAATGCAGGCTGACAGGCTCACCTTGAGATGATAGTACCCGATGAGAATGGCCAGCGACACGATGGAGTGCAGCAGTGCGGCCATCTTGATTATATGCTCCATGTAGAAGAAGTCCTCGTCTATGTGGACCACTTCTAGCGCGTCGTCATCTTCGCCTGACTCACCACTGCCACCTGGGGGAATGTTGGCAAGATTTTGAACAAGATGCAAGGTTTAATAAAAGCTTGTGGTATAATCTCTCAGAGGGTGATCTCGAAAGAGAGAGCTCCTTGTTTGCCGGGGTGCGGAGTAAAAGTAAAAGTTAAAATATATATATTCCTACCGTCTCCACTTCCCGATCCTGATCCCGATCCAGAGCCGCCGCCACCACCAATGACGTCACCAATTCCTGAACCTTCGCCACCTTCCGCTTCCAAAGTGGATACCTGGAAATAACAGAATTACAGCGGAGCAGAATTGAAAAATGATGGCAAAAACGGGGTGACGCAGACGAAGTTGCGCGGGTCAGCTAGTATAATAATATTCTAGGACTTTCTTTGCAATCATCATTAGTCCTATTACAGTCCATTGCTGGACATGTCTCTCACGATGTGCACCACTGCTTCCGATACTCCGTCCTCCTCATCTTATCTGTACCAGCCACCTTTTTCAGGCTGTCAGTACATCTGGCTTTAGGGCATCATACCTTCCGTGTGTCTTCTCGCGGTATCCACTCTAGGACTTGTTTGCTTCAGCTATTATCGGTTCTTCGGAGATGAGGCCACACCACTGCCACTTTAGCTTGCTTATGTGGTGGTGGATAAAGGTGGACCATTATCAAACCGAAAATAAGCATGGTTTATCTAACTGGCAATATCAGTCCTCCTTTCCATTAGTGGTTTATGTTGAATTTTACGAAAGTGATCGATTGCTATCTAATTCCCCAACCGTGAGAGGGAAGTCCAGAATCTCGTCCTTCAATCCACACTTGAAGCAAGCAAACCAAATCAACTTCAGCTTGAATCCCCATTGAATGTTTTATTGTGTGTCATCCTTGACTACAAAAAACAAATTTGCCGAGTCTGTCGAGCCGATTTCGAGTCTTGACAATACCGTAAAATGGGGTGAATAGGAATCCAGGGGTGGATAGAAATAAAATGGTCATTGGAATATTTTTAATAATTTCTTTTACAAAATTTTAACTAAGCCCAGTAACAGGTATTTCGTGATTCTGTTATTACAATGAACTAGTCCAAATTTTCGTTTGAAAGAAAGTAACTACAAAATTTAGCTGACCATTTTATTTCTATTCACCCTTCGATCTCTATTCACCCCATTATACTCGGTATTCATTTTTATTTTTTTAATGACCATGTTTTTTGCAAATAAATATTATCTTATCTTATCTTAAGATTATACTGCCTTACCTTATAGAATAGCAGTACGAAGTTGATGCAGAAGGCCAACACCAGCGCCACGTATTTGAGGTTGTAGAAGTTGCGCGCCAGGAATGACACGGCGCGTCGTGTGTACTGCGAGAGGTCTACCTGCTGCAGCGCCGACGGGGACGGGCCCTGGACGGCTTGCTGGGAGGGGAGCGGAACACAATTGAAATAGGTAATTTTATTGTATAGGTACTAGCTGTTACCAGCGGCTCCACCCGCGCGGACTTCTGATCCCGTTCCCGCTGTTTGGACTTCTGACCCCGTTCCAGCTGCTCTATAAAAACCTTTCGTATAGTTCAAGGAACAAATTAAAAAAGAATTAATTACTCCAATTGGTCCAGCCGTCTTCGAGTTATGCGCTTACCAACATATTTCACGATTCATTTTTATATATGTATGTGTAGATCGTTTTGGAAATCAATCAATCAATCAATCAACCTATTGCAGTACACTGCTGGACATAGGAGTCTCCCAATGGGAGGCTTTGGCCTACTGTTTCCACGCTGACCAAACGGGTTGGTATAGGGTTTTATTTAGAGTTTCCCTTCTCTCACAGAGATGACGTCTACGTATTTTGCCGTTAGGCGGCTCTTACGACACCCTTCGAATGACATGGGGTATTGGGTATTCTTTCTGCATCACTATTAGGAACTTTGAATAATAAATAGTTATAAATTCAGTTTAATTAAGCATTATTTTTCATTCAAAACTAAAGATAATAAGCAGTATTGGGAAGAATAGGACAACCCTGTCAACATCCCTATTTATTACGCAAAACCCTCGCCTGAAGATTTAAAATGAGACCAGATAATAGCAAAAAGACGAAGGCAAAGTCTATCTTTACTTTGAGGCTGATTATATCTGTTGGCTACAGAGTGAATGAGTGAGTGCAATTATCTAACACATACATTACCTTTTTCTTCCAAGATTTTTTTGAATATCCAAGCTGCATAAAGTGTTGAAAATGATAGCGAATATTAATGAAAGTGGACAAGCATGATCACTTATAGTTAAGTCGCAATTTCATATTTATTCTGGTAAAATATACTTTGTTTTAACTTGACTGTATAAGTTTCTATACTCATTTTATTATCTGTCTCCTCGATTTATTAATCTGTGGTATCGCGATGAACATGCTAACGGTCACGCTATTGTTATTGTCTGAAACTAACTTTCAAATTTGAAATATTATTAAGGATCTCTAATTGCAATTGTCTTGTTGCATGTATAGATGTGAAGAGGTTGTAATGCAACGGACCTGTACATTTAATTAAAATGTACCTATCTTTTACCAGCTTCTACAACTTGTGTTATGATTTGTGGTTGATAACACAAATTACAGGGCAGTAGTTTAAATATTTCGATTTAATTTAAACTACCGACTACCAGTGGTTTCTCAAAATTTAATGTAAATATAAAAGAATCAATTTCGTTTATTCAGTTTAGGCACATAAAGGGCACTTATGAATGTCAAAGTTTTACAATAATTATGTACCTACATTTGTCAAAAAAATATAATTTATAATAAATAAAATACTTAGTAAATAAATCATTTGAAAATGATTCTTTCGCTGGTTCGGTAGTTAAATCTCCTGAGAAGAGACCAGCAAATTTAAATATAGGTAATATCTTAATTATTATTACCTTTTTGCTCTCAGCCTCTATGGCAGACATGGCCGCTTGTTGCACGGCCTGTGCTTCCATTCTCTCTTGAGCTTGCTTTTTCGCTTGTTCTCCACTGGAATTTAAGAAAATGGGAGAGTTTGACATGTGTATGTAGGTACGTCTATTGCTAATTTCTTTCGTAATTGCTAAATCACTCTTGATAAACGACATATCATTAGTTTATGGCGGGTCACTGAATATTGTAAGCCGCTTCTTACATTAAATTTTATTTACAATTCAAACGAAACTTGAGTTATCAATGGAGTTGCTGCGACCATAGACATTATATTCCTATAAACGTCTACATAATGATTCTGAGTCCGCAGTTGCACTGGAAAGCCGATCCCAACTAGGTTGAGATAAGGATCAGAGGATGATGATTTTAATTATAGCTTTAAGTATAAAAGATGCTTACCCTAAAAGATCAATGAGCGATGGTGGTCGCTGCTCCTCAGAATGGTCTGCTCCTTCGTCCGGACTTACTTCAGCCTCCTCGCCGGAAGATGGCGTCGATGTGCTCGGGGATTCGTGCGGTTTTACTTGTATCCTACGAGCAAAGGAATATTTTTTTTATAATATCACGTCTATATCCCCGAAGGGGTAGGCAGAGGTGCTAGCACCCACACTTCGCCAGTTTATGTTTTGGGTCCCAAAGTAATAGGTGGCGAGCCTATTGCCATTAACCGGGCACTTATAAATCTGCGATAAATACACACATAACTTCGAAAAGCATCGAAAAGTCATTGGTGTATGCCATGGTAAAACCTAGGATCGAACCCTAGACCTCGTCTCAACAGTCTATTACCCAAACCACTTTGAGAGGTGGGATTACGTCCCTGATCTCGTTACACCAACCCGTGGGAATCTATTCCAGTGATAAAAAGTTGATATATGTAATACTAGCTGACCCCCCGCGACTTCGTCTGCGTCACCCCGTTTTTGCAACATTTTTCATTCCTGCTCCGCACCTGTTAGACGTAGCATGATGTTATATACATATAAACCTTCCTCTTTAACCATTCTATCTATTGAAACAAACCACATCAAAATCCGTTGCGTAGTTCTAAAGATTTAAGCATACAAAGGGACAAGAAAAATAGGGACAGAAAACGCGACTTAATTTTATACTTTGTAGTGATAGTGATAGTGATAGTGAAACATCGAACAATCTTTCATATTATAATATTAGTAGGATAAAATATTAAACGTACTGTCCGTTATCTTCTTTGGTGATATCCAGTCCGAAAGCAGATACCTGCATCTGCCCTGTGTCATCCGCAGGGGGTAATGCTGGCAAGTGTCGAGAACCTGGGTGGTAGAGAAAAAATTAAAAATAGTAGGGTAGTTGTGCATTCATATTGTGAGCATATTATGTATTATGTATGAGATGTGGGTTACTAATGAAAAACTACAGTATTATGGATGAGATTATCCTTCTTTTTGAATTCTATGAATATAGATGGTACCTGACTATTGATTGTATGTCATAAGGTTCTTGCCAATTTGATAGGATTTACACAAATTCTATCGCTACTAAAAGATTTTTGACTGAATCTTGTAATCACTAATTATCTGAATTTAACTTTGTAATCACCCCTTATCTGAATCTAACCTTGTAATCATTAATTCTCTGAATCTAAGCTTGTGATCACTACTTATTTTAATATTACCTTGTAATCACAACTTATCTCAATGTTACCTTGTAATCAACACTTATCTGAATCTAATCTTGTAAACACCACTTATCTGAATCTAACTTTGTAATCACCACTTATCTGAATGTTACCTTGTAATTAACACTTATCTAAATCTAACTTTATAATCACCACTTATCTGAATATTACCTTGTAATCACTAGTTATCAGAATCAAATTTTGTAATCACCACTTATCTGAATGTTACCTTGTAATCACCACTTATCTGAATATTACTTTGTAATCACCACTTATCTAAACCTAAGTCTCGTAAACTTTTCGCTAACTTATCGTCAGTGTCGTCAAATATTGGACTGGACACATCTAATAGAAGTAAAAGTTGTAAAGAAGAAGAAGGGGAAGAAGTAAATAGTAAACTTTTAACAGGGAGTTCTTTTGGATACGTTAAAGGTTACTTAGAACGTAGAAAACGATTTCTCATTGTTAGAAAATTTTGATAACATTACAATTTAGTATACACGTGTATTATACATTGATTAGGTGGATATTTATAACACAACATTGAATTATTGTCAATATAAAGCAAAAACAATAAATACAAATGATACAATGAAATTAGTGTAACGTGTCCATATTTATTGCTTGTAATCCAGGTACTGTGATTAGATTATCAAGCTTTCGATCGGCTTTCGAATGTTTGTACGATGGCAATAGAGTGAGAGGCCAACTATGACCTATTTATTAGTTCATGAAACAGAAGAACAGATTGGCGGGATGTAACTCCTCTTTACCTTACCCTCAGACCCCACAGCTATTGCCGACTTTACCATAGAGTAACTCAGGGCACGTGCCCAGGGCCCTCGCTTCAGGGGGGCCCACTGGAAGCGACAATTTTTTGCACACCAACTTAAGAACACTGTTTTCTCAGAAAAAGTGTCTGGAGAGTTGTTTTTGTGCTGTTATTTTGAAGACAAAATTGGCGGCGGTCTACGCCCTCGGTGTTACAAATGACCATAGGCCAATAGTAACCAATAGTAACCAATCTACCAGGCGGGCTGTAAGTTGTCTGCCACCTCAAAGGTACAAAAGGGGCCCCCAAATTCTTATGTGCCAAGGGCCCCCAAATTCTTGTGTGCCCAGGGCCCCCGGCATAGGTAAAGACGGCTTTGCCCACAACGGAATTCTTTCATAGGCAAGTCTAAGTATTACACCTCTTCTCTGTATGCTCCTGGTTTCAACTACTCTATACAGATATATAACATAAGCACTTAAGTACTTTTAATGAATGAATGAACGAATGTAGATATTTGGACATGAATGATATCTAAAAGAAAATCTACAAGACAAACAGGTATACAGTCTACCTGATGGTAAGTAGTCACTGGGGCCTATAAATACTCGCAACACTACCCTATCCCCCCCTTTTCCCCTTCCCCAAGTATCGTATGTGTGCGTCAGTGTGTTAACTTACCTCCGTACCTCCAATGTTATCCAAAAGCAGATTTGTTACGTCACAATAATAGTAAATAAAGTCATTACCAATATAATACAAATAAATAAATAAATTTTGTTTTAGACATTCATACTTACATAAACAATTATTGTTAAACCTGCGTTTGGCGATTAAGTGTTTCGTTGTTCGTGCGTTTGGTCATGTGGCTTTTTAAAAAGATAGAAAACGAACACCAAATTTATTCAAATTCAAACATTAAATAATGAATAGCAAAATAACGGTAAAAGGAGAGTATGGCATTAGCGTGACGTTACAAGTAGATGGGTAATATTTTCTAAAGGGAAGCAGACAGAATTTATAATAAATAAACATTCTAGGATAATCTAAACAGAGCCTTGCACAAGCATTGCCTAACTAGCTTGTGTTATGGATTTTAGAATGCGAATAAACATACTTGGATACATTTTTCTTTGTAAATACCTACACACTTATTATATGTACAGACGTAATAAACGACTATACGTAGAATTGATGCTGCACTTTTGAGTTTTACTGTACATAGAAACTATTGTTATCACTGAACCGTTAATATTATAAACAATATTTATAACTTTGAACTTCAGGCTTTACTAAAAAATTAAAAAACTTAAAACCCAAGGTGTAACACAAAAAAAATCAAATTCAAAAATAAGAAGCCAGTAGAAATGGTAACGAACTCTTCGCGTCTACCACCCATCATCATCACCCTTGGAGTCTGGGATCCGATTTTTCTAGTCAAACGGCGTCGTGGCTGAACATCGATATTTTCTGTGATGCGATTGCCATCTGGCTTACACAGTCTATGGTTATAGGTGATATCGAGGTAGGTACTGCAGCTAAACCAGTTGTTGGATTTCCAACTACCCAGTAATGACTGCCATAGATATTCGTATAACATCCGGGAACGAGGACTAAACGTGCTTTCTGAGGCATGACCACATCAATGCAAATGGTTATATTCATGCATACAAATATTTTATTTGCACTGAGGGAATCGAACCTGCGCCTCCTGCGTAGCTGTCATTCTTACTACCGCCACGCCACAAAGACTGTTCACCTCTACTACCCACATAATCGTAAAATCACGAAATTGCACATACAATATTTAATTTGCCTTGCCAGTGACCAAACGCGAAGTAGTGCGAAGCGAGTACCCCGTATACCTGTGTGTCTTACTTGACTGGTTGGCAAGCAACCTGTGCCTCAACTGACCGATTTTCTCCTCCTCCGTAGGCTCTGGAGGAACCTCCTCCGTCTGAGGACCTCGCATCAGGCCCAAGAGAACACCGAATATGTACCTGTCGAAAGATATCATGTTAGAACATAGCTGAAATTGTTGAGGGTAGAAAGAGAAAACTAAGCTTTTTGATAGACATAAAGTGATTTCTGTGAGACACAAATTATAAAGTGATTGGATGTTTACGTGAAATTATCACTCATTGTAATAAAACAAAAAAAAACAAAACCCCACGACAATAACTGCTTGCAAAGTAGCCGAAATGTCGGGGTAAATTTAAATAATCTATATGTATATGAAAGAAAGTTGTGTTAGTTACACTGTTTATAACACAATATCGGCTGTACCGATTTGGATGAAAATTGGTGAGGAGGTAGCTTAGAACTTGGAGACAGACATATGATATATATTATGGGGCTCCCGTTAAATAGAAGTGTGCAGTGTGCAGCGGGAACGGGTTCAAAATATACGTGAAAATTGAGTAGAAACTGCAGTGTGATTCCGGAGTGGAAATACACGCGGAAATTTGAATAGAAGGTGCAGAGGAAATGGGATCTGAATTTCAAGATAGCGGAAAAAATAAGGCGGTAAGAAACCGCCGGAGCTGATAATACGAAATATGTATTTCAGTGATATACAGTGATTTCTGATTAGAAATAAAGTGCAGTGTTTCATTAGAAGTAACTACCAAACAGTTACACAAGATATAAATAAGTAAAAGTATAATGACCGGCAAACTTCTTGACAATGTAGCTACTCTCTTAGCCTGGGTTGCACGATTTTAGTTTAACATTAACAGGTTGCAAAATTTGACAATTGTTAAAATGACGTCATAACTTGACGCTAACTGTAACCGGCCACGCTCAAACGTCAAAATCTATCAAAAAGATAACTATGACCGAGCTACTAAATACACTGATGCAACACATTTAGCCAAACCATTAGAATCAATGTTACTGTTACTGTTAATTTGACGGAAACCTTCACTTTAACAGGTAGGTGGTGCAACTTAGGCTTAGAGAGCCAGCATTGTTAGAAAGAAGTAGAGAGGATTTCATGAAGGCATTAGAAAATCAACTTCAAGATTATTGTAATAAAATGATTTTGACAGCCACTGTGGCATGATAGTGGTGAACACGAACGCAACGCGTGTTCGATCCCCGCTCAGTCAGGTCGGCAAAATATTTAGTGCTCAGTGCTTCGTGCCTCGAAGAGCACCTCCTAAAGCCGTCGGATCCATTTGTCATAAGAACATCCATAACAGTCGTTACGGATAGTTAGAGCCTTAAAAACTCTAATAAGTAGTCTAATTGCAATGCTTCGATATCACCAATTTGGCAGTTAGATTGCACTCGCTTCAAAAATATCGTAGTTCTGCCAAAACCGAAGTTAGATTGGAAACAGCGGGACTTGACTTCGAGATGAAAACTTCGGTTGCGACTGGGACTAATATTAGGATGAAGAAGACACACACTGATTGAAATAAAGTCCGTGGCCTTTATTCCAATAACTGTAAAGTTGATTTTCGAGTGCTTCAATAAAATCCAGTGTATCTACGTCACATTTCAATCAGTTAAAAATAAAATTATCCCCGCTACGCTCAACTGTATGTGCGATGACCCTTTGGTTTCTTTGGTTGTAGTATTGTTGTATTGGAAAATGAACCTTATTTACGAACCACGTGAATCTGATGTTTATTCAAGAAATTTGCCGGCACATACATATTCTAGAACAATCACAGACTAACGTCCTATAAACATCAATAAAATAATGAAGCAATTACCAATGACTGTGCATCGAACGGGGCGTGTAACAAATGATACAATCATCATGACATTTGATAATCAACCTTATTCTTATACTCTCAAGGCATATGATACAGGACCGGGCATGTATGGTGATTTGAATCAGTCTGGTATTTAGCTAAATAAGTTGTACAAATAAGAGTTGTTGTCAATGTCGTCTTTACCATAGAGCACTCGGGGCACGTGCCTAGGGCCCACCGGCTGAAAGGGCCCCTCCGAAAGAGCGACAATTTCTCGCACATCAACTTAAGAAAAATCTAAACCAATAAATCTAAACCTAAAGACTTGTGTGCCCAAGGCCCCTGCCATATAAAGACGGCTCTGGTTATTGTGCGAATGCGTCTCCCTCTCTTTCTCTTTCTAGCTGCGTATTCTATAGGGTGGTGGGAATAGTTTTCCCACTCACTCAGGTTTGTTCAAATTACTTCTTCCTATCTGGTTTTCGGTCTACCTCTAGACCTTTAGTCGAAAAAATTTATATGTCTATTAAATTGTTTATTGAATTGTTATTTGCACCGCCGCCGCCGAGGCCTACTTCTGCTAGGGTGACAGGCGGCTCCACCAGTCACCCCCAGGCCCGCGCTCATGTAGTGTCACGCCCTTGGTGTTGCAAGCAACCAGAGGTCACGTTAACCATTTCCTAGTTTCTTTTGTTGTTATGAGGTATAAAAATACAGGAAGGAGTTCTATCGTTTGTGTAAAAATCGCCACCGAATTTGTCAGGATGCTGCGGCTTAATATAAATGTTGTTTTGCATATTATCAGCCGGTCCTGTATAATAGGCGAAAATAAACAAGTCTTCTTACCTAACAACTACCAAAACTCCATATCCCAAATAATAGAACAGATAGAAGAACATCTTGAAGAAGCCCACGGCTAGCTCCGCAGGAGGCATCTGCTGCAGGTCAGCGATTCTCTGCTTTATGTTCGAAGGTGATAGGGACGAGAATGCTGTGGAGAAGCCGTCCTTGACTGACTGGAGACCGCGGCGGAATGGGTCTTTGCCGGCTCTGAAACAAAGATTTAAAAATTCATAAGGTTTTAGAATTGTCTGGTAATGTAGATGTCCATTCAAACTGGCTGAGGGGCGCCGGTTCCTATGATCTCGATTTGCCCTGGTTCGGTTATAAATAGGGATAGGTTTTATCACGCTGCTAAAAGAAAAAAATATTCGGAGGAAGCTTCAGAAGAAACAGAGAAATCACGTATTTAGCTGCGTCGTAGTGGAGCTTAAATGAAACTATCGATCGCCTCGTGGTGTCAATACAACTCTAGTTTGTGCTGATACGACCACAGTTGTTCCGTCTACACTCAACGTCATGTCCTGTATCTATGATCGCAGAACAGTCCGTTGGTACTGTCACAAATGTGGACCCGTCTTAAGATGAAGACAAAATAAGAATTGTACAGACCTTTCGTCATCATCATCTCCCATATACATGTAGCTGGCCTCCCTGTTCTTTTGTCCTCCGGCGGAAGGCTCGCTGGCAGCCATGAGGCCAGACGCGTGTGTCATTTCAAAGATGGCGTCCTCGCAGAAGTTCACAAATGCTTCCAACTTCTCTTTATCACCTCCTTCTGTTACGATGGAGTAGAAGAAGGCGCGTTTTGATTCCTGTGATAAGAATAATTAATAAATAATATGTGTTTGAGACATAACCATACTTTTGAAATCGAAATAAGCTCTTACACCTTGTATCAACTATTATTAAATAATATCAAATAATTGTCAAATAATTAAATGAGAATCTCATACCTTGATCTGCGGCTTCTCCCATTGCTCGATGTTGGACTCCTTGATCTCAAAGTATACTCTCTCGATCCTCTTCGAGCCGCCCATGATCTCGATTCGACCGAGGAATGGCTCGAAGTAGTTCAACACGGAGCCGGCTGTCTCGAGGAAACGGGCCAGCCTGGGTAGAGAGGTTTACAGTGATTTAGTTGATGTAGTGACTAGCTGTTGCCTGCGGCTCCACCCACGTGGATGTCGATAATACGTTGTACATTTAAGCGCTCTATTCGACTCTACTCGATTTTCTACATGCCTCTTTATACAACATCTCCCTATCTCCATTTTCAATCTGTTCCCATTTCCCAATCTCATTTTCCAATTTCCCCTATTTCCCCATTCCCCGTTTTCCATTTCTTCACTGCCCCATTTTCCTCATCAGCAATTTTGCCTCATTTCCACTTTCCGTTTCCCCATTTCCATTTCCCTTTTCCCATTCACCCCATCTAACCTTTTACTACTCTCATTGGTCCTCACTCCTGCACTAACCTAAAACCTAGTACCAACCCGTTTGGCCAGCATAGAAACAGTAGGTCAAAGCATCCCAACATTTGGGAGCCCTATATCCCACAGCGGGTAGCGTTAGGCTGATTGATTTGATTAGGACAAACTAATAGTGCACTAACCTGGGTTCATTAGGCATGTGTTCAGACAAGTTGGTGAGGAGTACAGCCAGATTGAAGCCGATTTCCTTCGCAGGCTCGTGGAATCTATCGCAGAATCCGATGTAATCCAGTTTACCGTCATGGTTGGTTTCACAGCAGGCCAGGAGAAACTCGATTTCTTCACTGCGGAGGAAAATACACTTAAGGTAAGTAATTCATCGGTGTTCAGGTCCTTGAGGGTTTTGTATCTTTGACAGAACTATAATTTTCATCATCATCATCGTCTGTGTACCAGCCCCAAAACTTACACTTGTGAGCGAAACTAAGTAGGTACAGTGTAAATAAAATAATACTGAATAAAATTCGATGGAATTTTGTAAAACCATTTTATTTGAATATTCTTCTTCCGTCGAATCAAGGGCATTTTTGATTTGCTATCGTGGTGTAGTAAGATGTCGCACGTAGAGGGCCCGTGTATAGGTTTTGCTCTTCGGAAAGACTTAGGTACTGCGTTCAATATTATTTAAAGAGTTTTTCTTCCATACAGATAGAACAATACCTTTACTATCGATTTTAGGGTTACGCACATACCCAAGGCGCGGTACAATAGTTACGGTTGATCTATAGTAGCAAACATAGTACAATAACACACTCACGGCGTATAACTCTTCTGCTGTTCCATCTTCTCCTTAAAGTCTTTCGGAAGCACCCAACCGTCGTTGTTACCGTCTATCTCTTGGAAACTGGGGCTGGAAGTCAGATCTTTCAGTTTCAGGAACATGTCGAAGTATTTGAGGATCAGCTCCACATTCGATGCTGATTCTACCAGTGTGTCCACCATCTGCTTACCAATTGTGCCTAAAAATCGAAATTATTGAAGTTATGAAACTTTCTTCAAAAGACAGTTGCATAATTTATGCACAATATGTGTATTTTTTTTCTACTTACTCTTGTCTATATTTTCCTATAATGTTGGTAAAGAGTGCTGGTATTATAGTTTGTATAATTGTAATATTTAATTCACGAACCTAGTGTCTATATCTCTACAACATTTTACAAGTTATAGTGGCGCCCAACGTGGGACCTTACTACCTTCCGGCCTTCGTAGCAGGTTTACCTGTGGTTGGATAGTCAGAAGGTACTTGTTTCTATAATAGCCGTATAAGCAAAATCTAAAGTTGGACTAAACAAACCGCAGGCTTTGGAAGACCCCATTTGTATAGGTTAGACGGACAGTCGTGAGTGTTAGTATGTATGAAAGTCATGGCTCCAGTACCATGTTATCTTACCATTTACAACGTTTCCTTCAAGCATAGACAACATCATGGTTATCATGTCTTTCTGCAAATTCAGGAGTTCCTTCAGTAAGTCCACTTGAGAGGAATGCTTGGATAACTTGTCTTGCATGTGAGAGAAAAGGAACAGGAAACCGCCGACCGCGTCCCACAATCTGAATATAAATAATACTCATTATCATCTTCGCATTGGTGGCCTTCAAGGCTCTCATCTAGAAGTTCAGGGTCCGGTAACAAAACCAATAAAAAAAGGTGCTGAAATATGATACAAGTACAATCTTGAACTAGCAGTCGGCGCCACGTCACTAGTTATCATAATTATCTAGAATTGTGCTGACTGAAGCTTTGAAACGTATGACATCATAGAAGGCGGTAAAAATCACACGATCGGTTTGCATGTTAATTAGAGCACATGTGGTATTTAGTGCACTCTGTGTTAGTCATCCTAAGATGTTCCTTCAAATTTCTATCTTTCAGGTCAACCTACATCATAAAATCACTACTCCAATTCGGAGTTAAAATCGATCACTTAGAAGCACAGTACAGTTAGCCAGTGCAGTTGACGTGCATTCTATGGATACAAATAGACAATAATATACTCTACCCAAATCAGACAAATAATAATTTACTTTCGATAGTACCTATATAATGATTTTTTTTAAAGAATATTAGCAACCGAAGTTACTAATATTCCTTTTAACCCCTCCAGCTAAGCTCAAAGACTTGTGTTAGGAGTGGGTTCACGTCGGTAGTGTAATGGCCAGGATTCGAACCCGGGACCTCTCGATCGTAAGGCCGACTCCTTAACCATTGTCTTTATGGAATGCACTCCACTGTAAATAAAATTACCTTGAATGTGCCAAAGCCTGTTGATTCTGCGTACAGGGACCCTGGATGACTTCAGTGAGCGTGTTGAATACTTGGGATGCTACACCGATCGCCTTGAAGAAATTCGCTTTACCGGCCGGGTCGATTAGTTCCTGTGGGAATTTTTTTTGAGTACTACAATGATGTATGTATTTTTATTCTATTAAAAGTCTTGGAAGACTTTAGACAGCCTCTCTGGTGTAGCGGTATTGAACGCAACTGCTAAGCAGGAAACGTGGGTTCGATTCTCACTCAGTGTAAATTTATATGCATGAGGATGGCTCTTTGCATTAGTCTGGTCGTGCACCTTATAGCACGTTAAGCCGTTGCCACGTCGGTCCCGGTTGTTATAAGGAATATTCATGGCAATAGTTACGGGTAGTTAAGAGCCCGAAAAATTTCCATGGATTGTGGCAGTCAAAGTTCAGCCAAACTAACAGTTAGACTGATAGAAGTGGACCCCAGACTTCGAGGTCAAAGCTTCGGATGCAACTGGGACGAAGAACAAGTCTTTAAGTAAGTGGTATAAGACTTTTGGTGCCAAGTTAATCTCATCTGCAAGACGGTATAGCTGCTTATTTACGAACGGGATTCTGGCGCAGTATTTGCCCTCGAATCTGCGAGGTTCAACGGCAGTCGTTTTCATTACTTCCAAACTTTTAGCATGGGTACATGATTTGCAGAAATTTGTTACATTGTGTAAGGTACCTTGCTCGAGTAGTGCCAATAGAAGTCCATTATGGACTCTTGTAGCCGCAGCAGATAATCCACAGTGCAGATGACTACGTTCACAGTCGTCGTGTTGCCGGCCTGGGTTCGCAGATAGTTCTGCCAGTCTGGTGAATGATATAAGCATGTTTAGAATTTTACATAAATGGCTGACTTATTAGAAACCATAAAAATGGGGTTTGTTGATTATTTCTGGTTTGTCTATAAGAGTACTAGCTCCAAAGGCTTAAATAATGTCTAGAGAGAAGTCAATTTTACTTCCAAAACAAGAAAGCAGGTACTATTAATGGCTTGAGTTTTCTATACAGTACAGGGGCCGTATCACCACCATAAAAGTAATTCTATTTCAATCATACTTTACTTTCATAGTGTGATTTCAATTCGGACCGTTGTCGTCCGTCGATATTTATGTACTGTATTATAAGATCAGTGCAAAATGTATTCAATACAGATACATACATACAATACATATACTGTTTGATCTATTTTTAGCATAAAGCACTATAATATTTTTCACGTAGCATGGGTACGGTGACATTTGACTAATTCCATTTCATGCATGATTCATTTCGAAACAATTTACCTAACGCGGAATACAGGAAACAACACTTAATACGAAGATAAAAAGAAAATTATTTTTATTTCTCCGTAATTATTTAAACTTTAAATATAAACATTCCAAATACATAATTCTTGATGCGTGAATCGGAACAGGTTGCGTTAGAGATTGACATAGTAAAATCGTTATAATCGATAAATTGTCGAATAAAGTATCATAAATCGTTAGTTGTATTTTTAACTAAAATACGATTATAAAATATAATTATGTAATAATAAACTTTAAACAAAGCATTTTTGTCTTTGTGGAGCTTTATTATAATATAGCAACACTGCTTAAGCATGAGCTGGCAGCCATCTTGTTATATCAACTCAGTACGAGTGCGTCTGCCTTGTATGCGGTCTGTTTTCTTTGTTTTGAGCTTGCGTGGTGTTTTTGTTACTTGTTTTTGTTATTGACTATCGTTGTGCTTTGTTGTTTTCGTTACCGTTTTTTGTTATTGACTTATGTTTTGTTGTTTTTTTTTGGCAAAATGCCAAAAAGAACGAAAAAGACTGTGTTTGGTGGTCAAGCCCGTGAATTTGTAGTTCGATTGCGGGATTACTTTGAGCGGGAACGTGAGAATGGCGGAACGCTATTGCCTGTGTCCAACGTTTTGGATCGAGTGGCAGATGCGTTAGACATTGGGGTGAACACGGTTTCTCGAATCACTCGAGAAAAATATGGTGCTCACGATACAGAAGAAAATAAGTTGTCCACCCCTAATAAAAAGCGAACCAAAAAGGCATCTGTAACAGATGTAGACAGTTTTGCGGCCGATGCTATACGGAGCCACATTTATAACTATTACCAGAATAAAGAATTACCGACGCTTCTAAAGCTGGTCAAGTCTTTAAAAGATGCTGATTTGTTTACTGGAAGTCCTACATCCTTGTGGCGCGTATTGAAGGACATTGGTTTCCAATTCAAAAAAGTAAACAAAAGAAAAATTGTCATGGGGAGGGGCGATATAGCACTTGCGCGGGTTACCTTTTTGAAAAAGGCTAAAGCGATTACCGATTGGAGCAATGTCGTCTTCCTGGATGAAACTTGGCTGAATGCCAATCATACGGTCGGTAAAATGTGGACTGACGATACACCTCATGCCTCGACCAAAGTGCCAGAAGGAAAAGGGGAGAGATTGATTATTTGTTATTATGACTGGGAGCGAGACATTAGAATAGACTGCATAATTGATTCCCAAATAATTATTCACGTCGACGAGTCAGATGACGTTGATGATGATGATGATGATGATGATGATGAAGATGATGAACATGTTTGATTTTTAATAAATAATTAAACAGGTTATCAATTTTGTTTTACTTTTTTTCTTCAAAATTATTAGTTAATAGAATCGATTTCTTCTTCATTAATAAATGATCTTGATAAGATATATAATCGATTTTATTTCATGCGATTTTATCTTGACTACATCTCTAGTAACTTCAAATCCCAAACGTCACCGTACCCATGCTACGTGAAAAATATTGTAGTAACGTGACGGACGACTGTAGTATCTATTTCTGTCGAAGTTGATAATGTTAACAAAATAAAGTTCACGGTATATTCTGTCTCTTTCTCACGCCTAGGTTTTGTGTAAAGATACGTATGTTACTAGCACATTTTGTTCCTCTAAGGATAACTCACCCTCTCGATTCATCCGCAATGCAATTTCGACAAATTTTAATAAATGCTGCAATATTGACCCCCTTGAAAGAGATCCTGTATCTACACCTATTAGAATAGCAAATAAAACACACATGTAATAATGTAACGACTAACCTAAGTTGTGTCCTTCACAAGTCAGTTGGATAAACCTGAACAGCGCGCAAGTGAATTCCGCATCATGCATATTCTTCTCGCCAGCAGCGCCCTCAAGACCGACGCCCAGACCTGTGGAATATTTTCCATGTAGCAGACAAAAGAAGCAAATGACAGGACACAACTATTGTTACAAACGACAACTGGATACGGTGCGCACTGTGCGGTATGAAAGGAGTTTCATTCCGCGCAAGCTCACGATGTGGAATGAACTCCCTGCCGTGGTTTTCCCAAGCGACTACAATATGGGGTTCTTCAAGAAGGGCATTAGAAGGTTTCTACAAGGTAGGCAGCAAGTGTGTGACGCCTCTGATGTTGCAAACGTCCATAGGCCACGGTGACCGCTTCCCATCAGGTGGGCCGTGCGCTAGTCTGCCACCTACACCTAAGTGGTATAAAAAATCATAAAGGTAGCCATTGACGATATGGCCATTTGGATTGGATGCATGGATTTCAGTACGTTTACAAATCCAAATTTGGAAAACGTCTATTTCATTGACATACATTTATCACATTCATGAAACGATTTTGGAAGACATCCACCCCATTTGGATCGTTGCTTACCTTCAGCTTTGGTGTTCCTTTCGAAGGCATCCAGGTCCAGCACGGAGCAAGAGTTCATGAGACCAGCTATCGATGTGAAGAAACCCACGTCTTTCTTGTCTTTCAAGTGATTTAGCATGCCCTGGAAATTGTTCAGTCATTTTAGATCGAGTTGTCAATTGGAGTTGGCACGACTCAACAACCAATAAGTAACTCTCAAAAATATCGGACAGAAGGCGGATTCTGTGAGATCGATGGAATTGGAGTGGACGAAACTGCAGTTTTTATCTAGTTCTGTTCTATAGGAACGGCCTAAATAACATCCCATGGGCCCTACCCCGATATACTGACCAGTAGCACTAGCAGGAACTCCTATCGAATTCGTAATGTAAAGGTTTCGAGATAACGGAGCATTGTGATTGGCAGTTTGCCTCTTGTGAACCTGTGTGCCTGTGTAGCCCGATAATCGTAATGCTCCGTTCTGTTGATACCTTTAAATGACGAATTCGATAGTATTTCGTGCTAAGGCTACAGTTATCGACGTATTCGATGACCCCTGTTACATCATACATGTAGGTAATGTATATGCGTAGTACGCGTTTTTTGTTGGGTCTCTTTTTAGCAAATCCACTAATAATAATAGATTATATAAAACTAATAGATACACCGGGAGCTGACCTAACCATGAGAATTACCTGCACCTACAATTAAGAGAAATAGTCACCATAATTGAGAAGGCTTCCCCTCCTCAAACGTAGGGGCCAAATTTGGGATCGACATAATGGATCCAACAGGGTCGAAGTGTCCACGATAGCTCCAGAGTACGAAAAAACAAAACTTCGAGACGAAGACTTGTGGTCAAGATATTTGCCGTAACTATTTTTCTGCTTGGTACATATTTGTTACTTTAGTTAAAGGTCGTCAGGCAATTTGAGGCTGTTTGATGGGTTCGGAGGAATCTCATTGTGAACGCTGAAAATAGTTCTACTCACCATTTGTATATCAATATTGCCTCCACGCAAAATAGATATGCCTAGCTGTAGCGTCTTCATCACCATTTCACTGGGCAGCCCCTTAGAAGCCGATATGTGGAGTAACACCATCTCTGCCACCCCCCTGTCTGCCAGACGCGCTTGGTGGAAGAGGAGTTTCTGTTTTTCCATTTCTTGTTCCTGTGGAGTGTTAAATTATTTTATTATTTGCACGATTCCAGAAATTTTGTTTGCTTTTTGTCCCTTTTTCCCACTCGTTAGTGGGGAAAGAGACAAAAAGTCGTAGGTCATTAGATTGACATTTTGACTGCTTTTCAAGTGGTCGTTGAAAAGCAGTCGAAATGTCAAGAATCTAAATAAGGAACGCTTAAATCTTGTTTTATGTAGTTATAACATCGGTATAAATTCGATGATATTACATGAAAAATACATACCATAAACATATCCACAGTTTTCTGCATGCAAAATACAACTCACGTGATTAATATTTTAATTATAAATGAGATTCATTTATTATTGTCAAGGGAATACATATACATATTACTACAGATTCTTCTCGGTGTCCCAACCATCTACGCACACTAGTCGGTGGTCGATACAAAATCTATGAAGGTTGAGACGGGAGGAGGGGGAATGAGTGACAATCCTTTTTTCTCCGTGCGATTATGTCGGACTCGAACCGATCAAACTTACCTGCTGCATTAATGACGACATGAATAAAGCCACTGCTAGTGCAGTCGCTACGGCACAGCCACGGTAAAGTTTTATTCTCGAATAGTATAAGCAATAGTGGATCGTTGACCACATATAAATATAAATACACCTGTAACTCTCCGAACACCCATAATTCATCTACTACGAGTATGACTATTGTTCGCACGTACTAGCCGTCAAGCGGGCAATAGGCCCGCTACGTTTACTGTCGGATAAAGAACAGCCCTATTATTGGTCTTTTACGACACACACACTTTATACATGTAATAAACGTCATTTAACACTAAGCTCAATATGAAACTCACGTGTATACTAGCTCGTCCTTCCTCTTCACCTTCGGCCTCTCCTCCGCCTTCCTCTTCTTCTCCACCTCCTTCTTCTTCCTCTTCTCCGCATGATTTTGCAATGATGTGAGCGTAAGACATGTAGAGAGGATCCTCCTGTTACATATAAATATTGAGTTATAGTTACCATGTAATGTATTATTATGAAACTTAAAAGGTATAGCGCCAATTGAAATACAAAAGGGTGTGAGTCAGATTTACGCGTGAAGGGTTCTGTACCATTATATATACAACTAACTTCCCCATCAGTATTTATTTTATTCTGTATTTATTGTAGGTACAGATCTCCAAAATGTCTGGCAATGGTACCACCGCCAGGTTGCGGTAGAAGGCAAACCCTTCTCCCGCGACTCAAGAAGTGCCATATATGCGTCGTGGAGTAGAAATAGTCTCAGTGCGTGGGATGCCGAAGACCGTGTGAAGTGGAGAAGTGGAAGCCGGAAAGCAGACCCCAGACTTCGTCGTGAAGATCTCAGATGTGATCGGGATGGACGCAATGATAACGATGATGGTACAGAACCCTAAAACACTTTACAGGATATTGGTCCAGTGTATACGGTACCTGCAGTGCTCCCGACCGTTCAGTCATGGCTCCTCGGCAGAAGGTCGTCACCAGCTGCGTCAGAGGATCTGGCTTGCCTTCCTCTTCAACTACGTCACTCTTTTTCAACTCGGCGTCTTCGAAAGATTGCTAGAACAAATTGTGACAAACTTTCAAATTTGAAAAAAAAATTGCTTATAGAGCAAACAAACAAACATACAAACATACGAATAGTTGTAGGTATTAAGGCAGCGGTTCAGAGAGAAAGGGAAATGTCTATATACCCTTTATAAGTACATTTCTACAAACAATTAAACGATTCGAGTATATGCAATTGCTTTTGTACTATGACATAATATTTACACTAAAATCTTAAATCCGACAATTCGACAGAAGAAGTCCCGACTTCACTTATCTACTCACCGTCAGATCTTCAATCATCACTTCTTGTCCAACATTTTCTTCTTCCAGCCACAGTTCGTAGTATGTGCGAGCGAATATGTTACACGCTCTATGTCTGTTGAACAGAAATAGTTTTATTTGATTCGTTACAATTGATACACACATAGTTTACCATTTATAATGAATAATTCGCTATTTGACACACACATACATTGCCGCATCACTACATTAGTCAGATTACTTTTTATTGAACACACACTACCAAGATCATACATACATAAAAATACAAGAAATAAAGGCGAGTTTAAATAACAAAGTACATGTACGTTTTTGTAGATCTTGGACTCGGTTCTCGTAGGGTCTCGGGGCTCCTTCCTTAGGACATATATCCTAGTTCATACCTTCATTCAATTCGATTCCTATGTGTAGATGTAGTGGCTACACGTTAAAATAGTAGGGTACGTATAACCGTTATAAGATATCTAAATTGTTAATATTCAAACAAAACACAAAAGTAACGAAATATTGTCTTATGATGGTTGAAACATATCCAACTACTCTTTTCAATTATTTGGACTACGGGCCTGTAATAAGGGTTTAGATCCAACTATTTTAGGACTAGCATGTCTTTTCATAGTCCTATGGCCCAACCTGTAACCACTCACCTACTGAGTCGATATAGATGAACAGATCGAAGACAAGCGATGGCCGCTCGCTTTCTGGCGGCACAAAGCACTCGTATCCAGTTGAACGAGCGTTGTTTAGGCTTTGTTGCCTTATTAGTTCCATAGCAGCATGCAAAATCACATCACATCAACACTCATATTTATATAAGAGTTTTGTTAGGACGACTTTTTAGTAGTGAGACCTAAGTGGTGAGATTTTAGAATAATTTATGGGCACTGGAAAACTTATTGTTAGAGTTTATACTACTGTCATAGCAACTGCCCATCTTAAGCTATACCTAAAGGATATTTCTAAATTTTACAATACGTTCATATACTTACTAAATCGACCAATTTAAAGAATTTTTAATCTGTATTACCTATATATATTTATAATGTGATTCTTGCGATTCCTACCTGCCCGGGCGGTTCTAGGTTAAGTGTTCTTTTTATAATTGTTCACCCTTCGCCATTTTTTTTCGCCCAATAAATACATGCTTTTTTTTTTCAAAAACAAAAATTCTGTTTTCTTTTTCGAATAGTCTAAGTCAGGGCTTATCCTCTGACGGTTGTGATAGATATAAAATCTGTCTTATATAGTTTATTGTTAGTTAATAGGTCTATATCGTAAGTAATCTATATAATAAATACAGTAATTTATTAGTTTATCACACCAAAATGTTTTCTATAAGTAGACTTTAGAAATCACAACACTAAATCAATTCACACAATGGTTAAGATTGGTAGGCACAGCACAGGAATAGAACCTCGGTAGAGAATGAAGAGAAGTCTGCCTGAAGCAGGCGATGACGGCGCGCTTACGCTGAATGGACACCACCGAACGGTACACGTTCTTACTCATTTGTTGCGGGTGGTCGATCTACACGGGGAAGCGTTCGTGAACTATATTTCCTTATTAAACTTAAATACTTAAAAAAAAAAGAAAGGAAGAAAGAAAGAAAGAAAGAAAGAAAGAAAGAAAGAAAGAAAGAAAGAAAGAAAGAAAGAAAGAAAGAAAGAAAGAAAGAAAGAAAGGAAAAAGGAGGAAAGGAAAAAGAAAGAGCAAGAAAGAAAGAGTGGAATGTAGGAAGAAAAGAAGAAAGGTAGACAGAAAGAGAGGAAGGAAAAAAGAACAGAATCTAGGAAGAGAAGAAATAAATAAATAAATAAATAAAGAAAGAAAGAAAGGAAAAACGGAAGAACGGAATAAAGAAAAAAGAAAGAAAGAAAGAAAGGAAGAAGCTTACCATATGTAACCCGAAGAGCACTTTACTCATAGCCACGATCCTCTCGACCGTATCGTCTATAATCTTGGCCTTATTCTCAGCCGTCTCCACTGTGATGTTAGTCTTAGACTTGGAGCCAAGTTTTGAATACAAGTAGTGTTGCCAAGACATCTCGTCCGCCGGATCTATTTTGTCCGGTAGAGTGAGTTGGGTCTTAGCAAATTCGGCGACGTCTTGTTCAGACATTTTCTGTAAGAATATTGATTTAAATTAGCTGGAGTTGTAGGAATATATTAAGTGGTCAACACATTTGTCTGACGAGCAGTGTGAAGATGCACAGTCTCTGTGGTTCTATCCACTTCTGATGCGAAGAAAGACAAGCCGTCACAATGCACTGCATCAGAAAAATGTGAATTTTTTGATACGTTACGCCATATACAGGATACAACAGATTTAGCGAATGACGCAGTTGACCATAGATTAGCTGATTGGAGATTGACTGATGTGAAGCAAGTAATGCAGACCGTTGCAGCAATACAATTTGGAACTAACACTACGGTTCCATTCAGTTGTATGGGGTGCCGTTAGATCTTACCAAGTCAACCTCGCCTAGAAGTCAGTACACCTTCTGATTGGGGGCACAGACTTCTTTCCGGTTTGTGGATCAGACGAAAGTTATGTCTATAAAGGCCTAAATGAGCCAAACGCCATATGTAACATTTGGATGGGAATGGAATTGGCGGTCAATCGGTTATATTGCTGATTCAACATTCGTATGGTTTTACCACTACTGCTTACCTTGAGGAACCTATCTTTGCAGTGCTGCACCAGCTCTTGCTCCCGTCCCGCAAACAGATTCAGTCCGACTGGCAGTAGCCTCTTGAGGCAGGCCACCATTAGAGAAGCCTGAACTTCTTTGTCTTTATCACGTTTCTTGTCACGGTGTTTCTTCTTTTTCTGTTTATGGAATGTAAGAGTAAGAAAAACGAAAAAGAGAGAAGTATTGTAAGTTTTGTGTATTTTGTAAAAGTGCAAGTATGTTTACGGTAATTTACGAAAGTCAATTATATAATATGTATATGCTTTGCAGTTACTTGATATAAGTTATACTTGGCCATCTCTATAGCTAAGTTATAAATAATTCGATGGAATATATGAGCCATGATCGCTTTATTTTATTTTAGTATTAAGTATTAATTTTTTGAGAGAATAAAAATATTTTTATATATTTATTTTCCTCATACTTACGTATTTTTATTTAAAAAAATATATTAATATTGAAATAATTTTTTTTCCATAATAAGCTAGTTTATTTCTAACTACATTGCAGTGGCAAGTTAATATATTGCTTACCTTATGGGTAGCTTCGTCAAGTCAAGTTAGAGTGAATGGTCCAATCCTATCTATACATCCCATAGCAATATTATTGTGTATTTCTTGTATGTTATATATGTAATGTGCAGATTGATGTCGATAGATATATTTAATAGCACAATACTGAATCTGGGTCATGTCCAAAACGGAACATGACTGGGTCAGAAAATGATTAAACCGGACCATGACATAAATTGAGCAACCCATGGTCAAAATAAATATTGGGCAAATTGGGTAAATCATCAAAACGTTAATTTTATCGTTAGTTTAATCAATCGATTAGCCTATTGCAGTCCACTGCTAGGCAAAGTTCTCTCCCAATGTTCATCATAACATTTTTTCTCTTTAAACATACAGGGTGGAAATTTCCGACTGTATCTAAAGAAAAAGTTTCTACTCTAAATATTGGAGATAGCAAATTGCATTCAAAGAACACAATCCCTTATTTTTAAAAAGACACACAACTGCATTCCATCAAGAACCAATCGGTTCGGTGAGTCTTTTCTCTGCCGCACCATTAAGTCTTGGAATTCATTCCTAGCGCACGTGTTTCCTTCTTCCTACAGTCCCGGGTCGTTTAAGTGGGGCGTGAAAAAGCATGTGATGAGGGAACATGTCTTGTTTGTAATGGTGACCCTCTTTTCTGAGACATTGCCTTCTACAAGCGAGGTAAAGTCAAATTGACATGCCATAAATAGAACAAAAGCTCATTTTCATCTAACCGACTAAAATCCGAAAAGCCACCTGTATTTTTATGACTTCAAGATAAGGTCAATCATAAATTTCAAATCACTCTATTTTTCCCTCTGAAGAGCTGACGGGATTTCCTGAGTTACTATCGTGGTGTACTAATTTGTTCACGGCAGTGTCACTACTCACGGAGAAAATTCGCTATTCGGAAAGGCTTACTACATCCCCTCTTACCTACACAAAGGGTAATCCAAATTTCCACCCTGTATACATCACATACTTGTTTAAGCATAAAATACTGTTTTGTAAGTAGGTAAGCGGCATTAGTTAGTCGTCAAGCTAAAGAGAAATACATTATCCATCGATACCTTGCCGCCTCCCTGAGGAGTTCCATCACTAACAGCTGTAACTCTTCTCGTAGCCGTCGGCATAATCAACACCTATGTCAACAATAAATGAGTTTTCTTTAAATGAGGGTTGCCTGCGAGTCTCGTGCGCAGGTTAAATGTTAATAAACTTATAACAACATTGGAAACTGTAGGCCTAATATGAAATATATTATGGGTGTACACATAAAGCGTTGTATTCACAAGGCAACATTGTTGTACAACAAAGATGTGAAGATATTTAATTTTGTCTGTACAGCAATCGGCAAATAAACAGCCGCGTGTCATGTTGCGCGTTAACAAATAACATCGTGCGTGTTGCACAATGATATCGAATTTGTTGTGCAACGTGTTGCGCTACAAATGTTGCCTAGTAGATTAAAGGCTTTCTGGTACCACCCAGTTTGGTGGGTCATATTATTGATGACATAAAATGAGAAAGGGACTTGATTGACATAGAATTAGCACAAATGGGCCGACTTTTCTCGGGAAAGTACTACCAAATAGCACTTTTCTTACCCAGTTTTCCATTGTACTACATTTTTAATTCACTCCAATTGAAGCATTTATAGCTAACTGTACCTATCCTAGGTAAGGTTAAATACCATAGTACAGCACAATTTAGATCGGAAAAAGTGGGACTCAAATCCGCCATCTTTCCCTTACAGGAGGAATGCTTTAAAGTTACAGAGCCACATTTTAAGCAGTTGAAATTATCTTAACCGCCGTAGCCTAGTGGTATGGGTAATGGACTGCTAAGACGAGGTCTCGGGTTCGATCCCAGGTTTACCATGGCACACACCAATGACTGTGATGCTTTTCGAAGTTATGTGTGTATTTATCGCAGGTTTATAAGTGCCCAGATAATGGCAATAGGTTTGCCACCATTACATTGGGACCTAAATATAAACTGGCGAAATATGGGTGCTAGCACCTCTGCCTACCCCTTCGGGGATATAGGCGTGATATTATAAAAAAAAATATCTTATACAACCGAAAATCTTGGAGCGATGGTGAATGCCATCTACCGAACTCATACACATACGAGCTATCGGTTTCAATGTTCGATCGGAAAGGGTTCCGGCGGAGCAATCACGATTTCCGATCTAAATTAATGAAACACATAGCAAACTTTACGCTTTTAACTTTTGTATGTAATTATTATTATTGAAATTTAAACACAAATTCAGTTTGTTTCCAAATGAATTGAGGTTGAATTTTCAAGTTCGGAAATCCCCAAGGATATTAACACCCAGAATTTCTATTTCATAAAATGGGTTACTGAAGTTTTGTGAACTTGGCTTACCATATTGTCAATCTCGTTAGCAGAGATGAAGTTCTGTTCCTCTTTCAAGAAATACTGACTCTTCGACCAAATGTTGAATATCTCAGACACATGGTTGTAGAGCTCCTCCGCCTCTGAAGATGACAATAATAAATTAATGACATTTTGAAGCAATTGGGATTATTTGAACAGATGAATGGACGGATGGATGGATGAAGGGATGTTTGCTACTCAATCACGGCAGAACGACTAAAAATGTATCTGAATAAAATTTGGTACAGAGATGGAATAGTTCGGGATAGTCGAACGCCTACTTTTATTCGGGAATAGGTCAATTTAAACGAAAAGCAAATGTTTGAATGCACGGAAGAATCAAAGGATGTTTGTGACTCAATTATGTAAGAACGGCTGAACAAATCGTAATAAAATTTAGAACAGAGATAGATAATAATTTGGATTTTTAGTCTCTCAGCATCTGGAATGGTAGTCTTTACATTTTACTAGCTGACCCGCGCAACCTCGTCTGCGTCACCCCGTTTTTGCAACATTTTTCATTCCTGCTCCGCACCTGTCGGTCGTAGCATGATGTTGTATACATACATAAACCTTCCTCTTTAACTATTCTATCTATATAAAAAAACCGCATCAAAATCCGTTGCGTAGTTTTAAAGATTTAAGCATACAAAGGGATATAGGGGCAGAGAACGCGACTTTATTTTATACTATGTAGTGATTCTTATCTATCATCAAGCGGAGTGTAGTCATTGGACAGGTAATATATTAGATAAAATCACATAGGCTACTTTCTATCCCGAGAGTTGGTTCCTGTGAGGAAAGGTGACGAAAACAGTACCCGAGAACAGTGAATTTGCAGCACAGACCTGGTACATTATTCCTGAGCCAATGGTTCCTCTGCAAGTCCACGTACTTGATCAGCAGCGGGTAGAATGAGTAAATGTCGCGGACCAATAGTTGCCAGTCTTCTTGGATCTGAGACTCCACTTGTGACGTGTCATCGGTGGAAGACTGAAAAAGATGTGGATACGTGGATTTATATAATCAAATAATTAATGATTATTTCTCTTTATGTGCTATAAAAACAATAAGAAAGAAAAACATTTTTTTACAGCACATACATGCATCTAAACATAAATAAACAATAAAGGTGCGCGTCCATAGGCCCGCGCCGGACGCACCGCACGCACAGCATGCAACGGATTTTAGTTTGATTTGTATGAATGTACACAGCGCTGGGTTCACTAATCCGAGCCGACCGCATCGTAAGCCGGCATTCTAATTCGTGGTAAATCCGTTTAATACGTTGCATGCCGTGCGTGCGGTGCGTCCGGCGCGGGCCAATGGACACGCACCTCAAAACAGCTAAAATAAACAATAATGCTGCACAAAGAGCACGTATAAATGACAAAATTTTGATTTTGATAAAATTATTATTAACATTTTTGATAAAAATGTCAATACAAAGTAAATAAACCATTTGGCACCGATTCTTTCCTTGGTTCTACAAGATACCAGGCAGAAACTCAGGTAGATTAACGTTATCCTTTCTTTAATATAGTTTTGTTTATTTATAATAAATTATATGCGAGAGCATATAACATTCTACGACGAATTACGCAGTGTTATTTAGACCCAAGTAAGGATATCTTCATAAATATATTGTAATATGGGTCTAGATCTAGATAATCGGATAATTACTTAGATAACTATATTCTTTTGTCAATATATCCTAATTGAAAAAAAAGTATATTACACACCCAAATATTTACAGTGAGCGGGAATCCAACCCAGGAGGGTCAACTTCGACGTACAGTTTCACGTCTGTTAAGAAAATAATCACAATTGTAATGTTAAAACTAATAAATAAACTTACTTTGATAAAACCTCTCAAGCTCTCCTCCTTATGGAACATATTATCGGTCCTCTTCCGAACCCTCTCAGCCAGCGGTAAGAAGGAGTCCCTCAGCAGTTCCTCCGAGGAGTTTATAATGATCTGCTGAGTGTAGGTCGCGATGCGAGTCATCCAGGGCGCACTCTCGTTGCCTATGTTCTTTTTGATGAGTTTGAGAACGTTTTTCAGTAGCTGATTCATGTGTTCTGCCATTACCATGGTAACGTGGTTTCTAGAACAATGATATAGTTTTTTATTTCGGATTCTATAGGTGTTTATTTAAAATTTATGTAGGTACACCATTGATTTACAAAAAAACCCAAGATGCACAGTCGGAGTGTCAAAACTATTCGCATAAAATGAGCGCTCAATTCGAAATTGAGCACTAATTACAAATAGTCTCGCATAGCTCGTGTTCACACACGCATTTTGTACACTGCTTTGTAAAAAGAGCTTTAAGTCATATTCGTAAGGTTGAAATTGTAAAAAAATATGTTTTTAACATCAACTACTACTACGATTGCGGACAAATTCGAATGCTACTTTCGTTCGAGACTATGTATCTAGGTCGGGCTGGCTTTTTGTATATAAATGAGATACACACAATAATATATTAGAAATTGCAGTACCACTCTGTACAATTTTTCTTACTTTTAAAATACATGTATGGCCAGTAGTGAATATCTTACAGCCAAGATTACTTACCGCCCACCGGCAGAATCAATATTAAAAAGAAGTAGTTAGATAGAATGTATGATTTGGGATTGACGCCGTCATTGACAATAATAATACACTTACAAACATATTCACCATGTTTGTTTGCTTTCCGAGTATTCGATAGTAGGTCCAAACAAGGTAAATATCCCGGTGAGTAAATATACTATTAAAATAGATAGAAGATAACCAGGTTAGAAAAAGAAAAATAGAAACAAAACAACCAAAGCAGAGATGTATTTGTTAGTTTTTTTTGCTTACACAGCATAGCAAGGAATTTATCTATTTAGCTGCAACATTTTGGGTCAGGCATTTATTTTCAGCATACTTAGTTGTTACAAAGTGCCCGATAGGCGGCAATAGGCTCGCTCCCTATTACGTGGGACCGAGACTTATAGTTGGCGAAATGTGGGTGTTGAATACACCTCTGCCTACCCCTTCGGGGATTACGGGTGTGAGCTATGTATGTATGTATTTCGTATCTTCAGAAATAGTACAACTTACCCTCCAGTAGGTGTGACGTTGTCAGGCCCCTGCGCCCACCAAAACGGCAGATAGGAGCACAATAACGGGAGTACCACATCAATTATATGAGGAGCTTCGTTGTAAGTCTTGTCCGACTCGACGAACTGGTCCACTTCACCCAGGATCGTCTCCAGGGTCGGCATACACTGTTCCATCTTCTGCATTATGTCTGTTGGAATAGAGGTTAGAGTTTATTGATTATGGAGTTTATATAAGTCCTTCTTCACTAATGAGTGATGAATTATAAAGAGACTTTTAAAGAAGTATTTATCTCTTCAGGATTATGCGTGAAATAAGGGTGGTTATTTAAAGTTTCGCCAATGTCAAGTAAGTGGAAAATGTAATAAAAAATTATCAATGGCGAGTTTTTCAAGAAAATCTACCAGAGTTACGTTAGCCACGCCAGTAAATTTGTTTCCGTGTGTCCGGCCCCACGAGATCAGTTAGTCGATCAGGACGTGTAGTTGGATTTTAGGGGGCACTAATACTACAAATTTGAAAATTCAACCTCCACGGCAAGACATGATCCAAGGCAAAACCATCAAGATCGCCTGACCTGAATTTTTTAGGACTTTTATTAGATGTGTATCAAAGACCAACTAAATTTTGACTAAGTTGAAGAGCTAAGAGCTTGCTTGAACAGATAGTATTGACTAGGGTAATGTATAGGGTAATGGACAGAATAATGAACATTGTATTGGACAGGGTATTGAACAGTGTAATGGACCGGGCATAGGACAATTTAATGGGTAATAGATAGGGTAAGGGATAGGTGGTGTGAAGTCAATCAATAAGGAGTTCTCACCTTGCGCTTCTAGCGAGTGGTCGGCTATCCTGTTGAGCAACGAAAACTGGTTATGCTTGTTCAGATGCGGCTCCAAGAACGCCACAGGGAATGTTGAGCTGAACGCGCCCAGGCATGAACCCTGGCGAAGGAGGAAACAATTGAAAGAGCGAATAATATGACTTTGAAACTATGCTATATATGTCACTGATTCATACACACACTCGGATTTATCAGTCCTTAAAAAAACGTGACATCATGCTTTCTCAGCGCAGTGCGTAGTGCAAATGCATAGAGCGCCAGAGAATATAGCATTTGTCTCTGTCTTTATTCCGTTTACATATGTATAGTTCATAATAAAAATAATTTGAAACTTAAAAAAGAATTTTAAAAGTTACAAGTGGATTCAATTTGATTGTTTATATTTTAATAGGTCAAAATATAAACAATCAAATAGTTTGGGAACTAAATATAATAAAAAGTCATAGTTCAGTCTAATTAGACAGAAATTTATTATGCACCAGATGTTTATTAGGTATAGGAACGATTAATATATTAACCAGTATACACATGGCAACAAGTGCAGGGCTTAGATGTCATCCGCATATGCAAAATATTCCGCACCATTAAGGCTTGGAATGCCTTACTACCGCGCGTGTTCCCTTCTTTCTACAGCCCCGGGTCCTTCAAGCGGGGCATGAAAAAGCATCTGATGAGGCCGTCAAGCTAAGCGCCACCATTGTAATACTGTACGTGTTTGTAATTGTGACCCTTTTTCCTGAGACTTTGCCTTCAGCTTACCTTTAGGCGAGGTGAAGTCAAATTGACGTGCCATCATCATCATCATCATCATCATCATCATCACCATCATCATTGTCATCATCCCTATTATATTCTCTTTACCGCTTCCACTTACCAAAGCAGGTTTGTGTCTTTCTATTTCAGTCTTCAGATATTTCCTGTCGTGAGTCAACGACGCATCTGTTCCCAGCGCATATAATGAACCTAACATCTTGTACGAAGCCACCTGGATTTCATCCACTGTGAACAATAGATAGGTAATAATATTATTTTTATGATCTATTGATTAAAAACGAGAACAACTTGGATCATAATCGTGTAATGACTACAGTGCTAGTGCTACGGCTTAGCTAAATAAAAATTAAGTTATTGCATGCGGTCACCGCACTTTATTGCTTGCGGTTCTATTCATATGGAATTGGGATACCGTTGCCGTAACCCAAAGGAACGTAGTTCATTCTCTGAACCTTTTCCCAACTCAGGGTCTTGGGGTCGGCTTTCCAGTCTAACCGAGATGCGGCTGAACCTCGATATTCTGACCGACTGCCATCTGACCTCCACAACCAATGGTCCAATGACCAAAAAAAAATGGCGATATCGAACGTAGGAACGTAGTGTTTTTAATAACTGTTAAGAACGTTGTACTGTTATAATAACAACAAATTATAGATGCTAGTGTCGAAAGTAGACGTTAATTGCACAAATTCGAAAAAAATAATTAAAAATGTAATAATATAACCTACTAATTAGTTTAACAACATTGAACGATTTTTATTGAAATCTAAAAATGAGCACCTGCTTTTGTTGCTGACTGTACTTGATTATATAATTTTGATTACCTAATTAATAAAGACAACTAGATGTCGTAAAACTATTCTGTAGTTTGGTTGACGTTCAACAACTGACGTTTATTGTTAAAACTGTAGAAAATATGTTAATTATATACTTTTTTTATTAGAAAATGTTTTTTTCATAAGCTGTATCCTTAAATAATATAAGCGAGGCTAGACTTGGCCCGCAGCTCCACTCATGTACAATTCCGACCATGGGAACCTTTTTATATTGATAAAATTAGCCTATGCGTTACGTTACGGGCGCCAAAAATCCTAAATTACATGTAGGCTCAGAAGTCAGAACCTGTCAGTCACAGGTTAGAGATTGAGTGGAGCCGCCTGTCACCCTAGCAGAAGCAGTCCGCGGCGACGGCGCAAACCACCCGCACCCCATACCCGGGGACTAAATGGGGAAAACGCGGTCCCTACACCCGAAGGAGGTCATCTCAAAAGAGAGGGCCTTGGGTGTGCTGGGGTACGAGAGATATGTTCGCTACTATCTCACCCCCGGCAACTAAAGACCCAAAAAGAGCGTGCGTTTTAGTCGGTTCGATTCCGACATAACCTCTCTCATCAGCTCCGGTGAGATACCAAGCGAGCTCAGCTACCGTGGGAATATTGTGCACGGAAAAAAAATTGAATTCAAACCTATAACAATCACTCCCATGGAATTTAAGTATTTATTTCGGAGGCTATAAAATAATACATAAAACAATATAAGTAAAGAAAACACTCGAACTCATGGCAGTGTCGAAATCAATTTATTTTATCGACATATAACTTGTTTGTGAGGAAATTTAAATGTGGCCTTATATCTGGTGTTACTCTATATTTACAGCAGCTGTATCGGTAAATATAAGTAAATAATATTTTGCCTGACACGGGCAGCAAACCCTAGACAACGTGTATTGTATACGAGTCGCATTAGCGATTATAGTACTAACGAAATATTACCTCATAAAACCTAATACAACTTAGGTAAGCAAACAAACAAAGCAAGCACACGATCCACCTGATGGAAGTGGTTACCGTTGTCTATGGAAGTTTGCGTCACACTTGCGCAAGTGTGGGGTGGGTGAAGTAGAGGAGAGTTTTTGTGCGGCAGAAGACAAAGCAGAGTTTCAAACCATAACATAGCAGTGTCATCTTAATCCCTCAGTCTTCTCACTGATAACATAACAAGTCATATAGAAATTCTGATTTTATTTTCGTTCATGTGAACCCAATTTTAGGAATAAAAAGTAGCATATATTATGTGTTATTGCAGATTGTAATAATATATACTGTATCGAATTTCAGTCATATCCATTTAGCAGCTTGAGCGCAATCGAGTAATAAACATCCATACGTCATGATTAACTTTTACGGTTACAATCCTAGTAATATAACTAAAGAAAATAACAAAAAGAAAACAAAAGATATTTGATCTTATTACAGAAGCTGTGAGCACGATTTCAGTCACACCATTCATGTAGAATTAATATATATACTTTAACTTCTTATAGGCTTCAAGGGTAACCACAACAGATCAAGTTGCTGATGTCATCAAAAATATATCTCGAGTCAATGACGTTCTACAACAGTTGATACAAAACTATGAACATTTACAAAAGATATACAAATCTCAAGAGATCGATGCACCTGTTAACCGAAGTGTTACTAAAAAAGACGATGCATATTATAACAGAAATAATTTTGCACCGACAAAAATAATGTTATCTGAAAGTGAAGAAATTTTTGACGATACTTCGGAAGAATCGTCGGAAGCAACTACTACAGTTACAAAAGATACGTTTGAACGGAAAAAGAAACATAAGATGAAACGTTACACAAAACAAACTACAACAACACCAGTAAAAATACATTTTTCGCTAAGAAATGCGAAACCTGAATTAATATTTGTCGATACTCATAAAAAAACAACAGATGAAGAACGCAACATGTTCAAAATAGGGTACCATACATCGAAGAAAACAAGATTTAGTATTCAAGCCAATGGCAAAAAAAAGCATAGAATTCATACAAATATACACTCATCTTCCAACAGTAATGAGACAAAGATAAAAACAAATAGACATAAAAGTTCTCATGATACCGGACGAGATCATAATAGATTTGGATCTACGCCTCTTGACACTAGCAAGAAATATCCAAATGACAGGGAAACCGACCAAAGTTTAATACCAAACGATGAATTAAAAACCACGGCAATTATTTTAGTAAAAGAACATAAAAATGAAAAAGAAGGTCCAATTTTAACGCATAATTTCGGGAGCAAACAAAAACGGAAGTCGAACCAAAGTTACCCTAGGCTTAGCGACCATTTTAAAGCATATGATCATGATGCTACGTTTGCTAATAATTTGACGAACGAAAATGTGGGACAGGACAAGGTGGTCAAGAATGTGAGTAATTAAGTTTGTTTTTGACATTTACTTTGCACTCGCGAGCCTTCACTTGTGTGGTATTCGTGTACTAGATAGATTCGTTTTTTAGATAAGTATTTATTATTATGAGCACATAATAAGATAAGAATTTACACTATGGACATAAACATTTAGCAGTACGTACAATGGGCCTTATCGCTACCGGCGATCTCTTCCAGGTAACCTTTGGATGGACAGGAAAGAACGGAAAAGACACAAGTAGGTATATTAAAGTGGTGTGGTTTAAATTTAACATGAATTTGACTATGTAGAATAAGTTATATATACTAAAGTCAAAAAGGGAAAGAAAAAAGGTTATGATGAGTTTTATATAATATCATACACATATACCAGAACTGAAGTAGTAATACATAAATGTGGGGAAATACGACAGATCCTTGCTTTTACTATTTCTTTTTTGCTGTGTGGTTGACTCAATATGCTTTTGGTGAAGGACACAAGTGCTTATAGGTGACGTTAATCGTTCCCCAATTAACAGCGTGGAGTGTTTAAAACAATATTCATGGGGCACCCAGCACTTCTGTCAATAAAAAATGTATTTTTATCCACTCTATTTTCCAACATCAAGCATTTATCTATATTTTCTTTTATCAAAACGTGTTTTTTAAATTTTATTACAAACATTTTTTCACGAATTTTAGGTATTTATGTTACTATTGTCTTATTATCGGCCATTGCCATGACTTTGCACACCTAATGTAAAATTGAAGTGGTCCTAAATTCAGTTTAAAGATTTTGTATCTGATATACATAATACAAACATCCAAAACTAATAAAAGCGTATTAAAAAGGAAACGTTATATACATATAGACAATAGATATATTTCAATGATAATATAATTTCAATTTAAGGTCATAGCAGAACTAGAGACAACCGAATTATCAATGGATTCTTCTGATGATATGGTGGATCTGGATAAGTTTATTAAAAAGACTAACATATTACGAAAGGAATATGGCGACGCCTGCTTGAAACTCGTAGTTCAAAAGTGTTACAAGGTGAAGCACGTAGTTCTACATATTTGAAACGTATCCGCTATGTCCAAAGCTTATTTTTGAACTAGCTTTTCACTTTAAATATACAGGGTAACGGTTAATTGTTTTGAAGTATTCTTGGTGTTAGAGCGGTGTCTTCTTTACAAGACACAAATTCGCTCCTGCGTGGAATACTCGCATCTCTAGGATGGCTCCGCGACGTACTTACTAAATGCTCTCGATAGGTTACAGCGACGGGCGATCCACATTATTGGTAGTGAGCGTACAAATTACAGAAAAATCTTGGGAGATTCTATAGACATATTCTATAGATTCTAAAGTCAGTTTTATTATCCAAAAAACTATTGAATTTTATTTTAAGGGTCTCTCAAAAATGTAGCATTTAGGGTTATATTAAATGAGTTTCAAACCTAAAACCAATTCTATACAATGTTTAATTTATAACGACATAGGAATTCAGAAGATGCATGGAATGGTGGCATTACCAGCAATGGCAAATTAGAAACAATAGTCCTTACGTCAGAGAAACAGCCTGATTGTAGTCGGTTCGACTCCGTCATAATCTCTACACAAAGTAAAAGAATTTATCTGTTGTGCTGCAGGAACTCATTCGTATTCCCCTTCTTTTAAATCATTTGGCGTTTTAATAGAGAAATCAACAGTGATACTTCGAGCACGGCAAGCGATTGTGGGCTACCACGCTTACTCACTTTTAAGCGAATTAAGTATATCAATTACAATGTGATGTGCATTTATGTATCTTAATTTTGTTCCAAAGGCTTGCAAGAGAGTCATTCAGAATGTGTGTAGACCTGGTTGTAAGAAAAAAATAAAAAAATCTTTTGGGAAATTCTCTAGAACTGGTTGTATTAAATACTTCGTTCCAAATAGTGCAATAAAGGTTAAAAACTGTACAGATGACGCAAATTGCAATTCTGTCGATGCATCTAGTAGTAGTTTGGAAAAGAAAACGGAAACGAAAATGGCAAAGAAACCTAAAAGGGCAAAGAAAAAGAAAATGGCAGGGAACACCAAAACGGCAAACAAAACGAAAATGGCAAAGAAAACAAAAAAGAAAAAACATCTTTTACGAGGGCAAGGCATTGAGATTGATAGTGAGGGTTTTTATTCTCACTTTCTTTCACCTGTACATGGAAGAAATAGTGAATTTTTGTAAAGACAAATGCAAACAATCTTTTTACGAACGAAGGGATAAGTATATAGGTGTTTTAAAAACTAAGGACTTGCGCACATAAGTGATTTTTTCACAGTGACTGTGCAAATTGAATGAAAGCAGCTCGGTTACACGTGACAGCCAAACCGATTTCATCCAATTTGCATCCGTACTCACCTTTACAAAAAAAGGATTGTTGATATTTGTATTCCATTTCTAAGCAGGGAGATATACGTTCAAAAATATTTTTTGTAACCAAAAAATATTATCTGTTTTAGGCATGCAAAAATTCTTTGACCACTGTATGTCGAACATCGAAATGCAAGAGTGCTTTCAAAAAGGAGTTTAAAAAAAATTATAATACAAGATGCAAAGACTTATTCGCTGATATAGCGTTACGTGCCACAGATACAAGTGAGATTTTTTAACTTTCTTTATATATTTTTGAACGTAGATCTCTTTTCATTATATCTAAGGTAACATTAACTTTAACATCTTATTATATTAACACCACGTTCAATAATATCCATGAATATGATCCTCTTTCAAAGACTCACTTTCAAACTTTCGCGTTAATACTCGGGTTTCGGTAACTCTTTCAAAGACTTCTAAAACTAATGCTCAATCTTGCATTGTCTAGTTAACATTTTCTAGTAGAGTTAAATGTTCCGCTGTAAGTAATACTACTTTTAAAGCAGTGACTGCCAGAATAAGAGTCAGTCATAACATTATTTCAGTTACTCAACAAGATGCCATCTAATTTTAGACCTTAAGACAGTAACAGTTAAGTTTAAAATTTAATGTTTGACAATTCATAGAATTGGAAAGGTATGTACCGGCTCGCAGGTGAGGTTAGGCCTTACAACCTTTGTGGCTAAGACCCTACCTTGGTGGGATCCTAGCAACACAATATATATTTGGAAAACCGATATAGTGGAAAAATGCTTTACAAAACTGTAAGATAGAGCTTCTAGTACACGAATCCAGTATTCAAGTAAATTATTTTTAGTTGTGAAGACCACACATCCCTACTACTTGTTTACTATTCCCTACTACTACTACTTGTCTAAACTGAAAATGACGCCACATTTTCATTCATTCAAAACTTAGTCGTCATGAACTTGATCGTCAATAATTTGCATGTCTAGTCTTTAAGTGAGTCTATAAGAGGTGGTGGGGTTCATTTAGGATTAAACAAGCGATATTACATCTACGAGTACTTTAAAAATCATCAATATCTATTACATTACTTCCACCTCATTAAGTATTTTTGATGTATCACACCTAAGTGGTTTAAAAATAAACCAATCGATATAAGCGTGTTTACAACTTTCTTTTGCAGTTAATGACAATACACATGGATATTTGGCAGCTGTGTGTCATCCGTCTGCTAAAAGTTTGGTAAGAGATCTAACTAAAATAATCAGTCTATCGCAGTCCACTGCTGGACACAGATCTTTCCCAATATTGGGAGGTTTTGTCCTACTGCTTACATTATGACCAGACGAGTTGGTACATGGTTTTATTTTGAGTTTTTCTTCACTCGCAGTGATATCATATGCTTTCGTTAGTCGACACCCTTCGGATAAGGTGGAGTATCTTTTCTCCATCACCACATAATTATATAAAGCGGTAACGTCTTTATTACATAACATGGTAGATATACACGCTTGTTCGAAAATTCAAAAAAAATATACGAGTATTTCCTATTTCCGGCAACCGACCATCCTTTTTCGTTAAAAAAATATTAGTAAAACCGAATTGACTAAAATTGCCTTTAATCTCTGAAGCTAAATGGTTTGTGTGAATTTACATCGTTAGTGTAATGTACAGGATTTTAATTGAGCTTTCACTAACATAGGGAGCCTTCCTGAAGAGCGAAACTAGTGCTGGAGCCCTCTCTGTGAGTAGCGGCGCTGCCGTGAAACAAATTACTACACCACGATGGTAACTCATAAATACCGTTTATTTGACAGAAGAAGAACTGAGAAATGAGTCAACAACTTTTCGCTACACCCCAGCTCATGTGCAAATAAACTTATAACCAACTGTATTCCGGTCTAAACTCTGAATTAAAAAAAAATCTTACACATATTACGTAGAAGTACCAAGTAAAAGAAATATATTTTTTTTGTATGCATTGCAGTCAATTCCAAGTGACGAACCAGTGACCAACGCAACAGCGTACGAAAGAAGTCTACACATCCTCAGAACTAATTATGAGAAAGCTTGTATGAAGACTTCTCGGGAGAAATGCAAGGATGCTTGCACATTTTCATATACAAAAGCATGCGAGAAACACAAATGCAAGAGTAAAATAGTGAAGAGGTTTAAGCAAGAATGCAAGAGGCAGTGCAAGGCAGCTTACAAGTATAAAGGCAAGAAAAAGGAAAAGTCTAGTAGCAGTAGTAGTAGTCGGTCTTCTAGCTCCGACAGTGACAGTGAGTCGGGTAGTGACGGTAGTAGTTAATAATTATGCTCGTTGAAGGAATATAATAGTTTTATAAAATCGTACAAGCATACGAAAATCGCTTTATTTTCTTTATTAAAATGAGTACTGGTAGCAAATTAGCAAAATACCCGTTAACATGGGCGTGAATTCCATAGAGACAAATAACTAGATATTGCATATCCTATGTAAATTAGATACTTTATTATAATTGATCTGATTTGGATAAGGTATACTGTATTTATTTGTCACCATCGGAAGCACGCCATTGCTGGCTATCCCCTCTAAGTAGGTGAACACTTCAAGTGTTTATGGCGGTCAATGTAATGGTCGTGATTCAAACCCAAGACGTTTCGATGGTCTCGGGATAGAATCTGTCAATCTACGATGATACTACGTTGTAGTGATATTAAAAAAAAACTGGTTGATATACATTTTAAAATGTTGATCTTTTGAAATATGGCACAAAGATACACTAACACTTAGGCCGTTTTTAAATTAGGCAAGAAGAAAAAACTGCAGTTTCGGCAACACCAATTCCACCAATCCCAAGGAATCCACCATTTTGCTATTTGAGAGTTGCTGATTGGTTGTTGAGACACGGCAACTTCAGTTGACAACTCAACTTACGTTTTAGTTCCCTTATGTAGAAAGTGATTTATTAGGTTTATCATGACATATCCCAGCCGGAAAATAAAGACCCGAAGACGGTGTGCGTTTTAGTTGGCTCGAGTTCGACATAACCTCTCTCACCAGCTTTGGTGCAATTGGTATCCGTGAGGATTTCGCGCACGGAAATATAAAAAAATATATAATGGAATTTTTAAAGCAATTAGTATGCTAACTGTTGAAGTCAAATGTGAATCGGAAAAAGTGAATGCTTCGAAGGGACTAAGTCGCGATTTTTCCCTTATAGTCCTGTCGAAGCATTCACTTTTTCTTAATTTGATCCCAGGAATATGTTTATATGGGTCATAGGAACAGTATCAGTCAGAAATAAATTGGAAGATTTGTTAGTACTTACGTAACAAGTCAGCTCCGTACTCGCAGTTGGCTAAGTGATCAAACATGGCCGTCAGTATTGGCAGCAGGACTCCATTGATGTACCCCAGGGAGGTCGACGTCTTCAAGTGCGTGCCACGAAGATGTGCATATTTGCCCTATGAATTTATAATAATATTAAGCGAAAAGCGTGGGATAGAAAGTTACTTGGGCAACCTCCATTCTGTGTTTGCTTTGTGAACTTTACTATGCAACACTTGAGATGTTTCTAGTGTTGTAGGCACGTGTTGCTATGTGTTGCTTACTAATTTTATATATTTCACACAGTCACACTCGAGCTTTACAATCCTAGTTGCATCCGAAGCTTTCACCTTGAAGCCCGTTTTTAGTCTAAATGGAGGTTCGACTGAACTTCGATGTTTTCCGAGAAGCGACTTTCCCAATAACTTTAACGATATCGAGATATTGTAGTTAGACCGGTTGGTGGGTTGTTGTAGAGCTCCAACGACTGGCACAGATGTTCGTATGAAAAATGGGACGGCTTAACATGCTCTCTGAGACACGACCAGACCAATGCAAATAGTCGTATACAGAAATATTTGCACTGAGTAGGATTACCTAACATCTTTATAGTAGAAAAAATACGTACGTCCTGAAGATTCATAATAGTATGTCCCACGTCATCAGCCACGTTGTTGAAGAATGTCAACATTGAGGTGCGGATGAACTCGGGGCAGTTCTTGACGAGCGACTTCGCGTCGATGCCCTTCACGAGCACTTGTAGGCAGCGCACCGTGATGCGCACGTCGGGACCGAACGCAGCCAGTCTGTGGACAGAGATATGTGTAGAGTAAGAGATCGGAGAAGGAGCTAATAAGATTTCTTTATAATAAAAAGTCATCAATCACTTTCTTTCAATTAGCCTATCGCAGTCCACTGCTGGACATAGGCCTCTCCCAATGTGCGCCACTACTCCCTATCCTCCGCCCTCCGCATCCAGTTTTTTACCAGCCACGTTTTTTAGGTCATCAGTCCAATTGGGTAAGGGGCGTCCCACTTTCCGTTTCGCCTTCTCGCGGTTTTCACTCAAGGACTCGTTTGCTCCAGCGGTCATTGGTCCTTTGGCAAATGTGGCCAGCCCACTGCCACTTCTGCATGGATATTCTGTTAGTTATGTCGGTAACTTTAGTTTTTTGTCGGATGACTTCATTACGAATTTTAGCGTTCAAAGAGACTCCAAACATAGCTCGCTCTATTGCCCGCTGCGCGACTTTCATTCGGTGGGCTAGCCCCATCGTCAATGTCCATGTTTCGGCACCATAGATCACAACAGGTAGGACGCACTAGTTGAAGACCTTTGTTTTTAGGCATTGCGGTATGGGGGAGGAGAAGACCCAACGTAGTTTGCCAAATGCTGCCCAACCCTATTGGATCCTTCTGGCTGACTCGTTTTCGAAATGGTTTTTACCGAGCTGTATAACTTGCCCGAGGTAAACATATTGTTCAACAACCTCGAGTGTTACCCCTTCAATGGCAATCGGTCTCGGTGCAACATGTTCGTTGAACATAACCTTAGTTTTGTCCAAGTTTACACCAGCACCAGCACCAGCAGCATTTCGCCCAGCTGCTCCAGCGACTCCGCAACTATGACGATGTCGTCGGTGACACATCGTCAAAGTTGCGAAGATCATAGAACACTTGCGTTCGCTACCATCACGCCATAGTACGGTACATCACGGTAGTCGAATTAGATAGTACTATAGTAATAGTGGAGTCTGTACTAACCTGGATCTCAACAGGCTAGCCAGTTTACAGAACAGTGCAGCAACCATCTCTTTCTCCTTCAAACTTGCAGCTCCTACGTTGTTGGTAGCCGTCGCCACCGCTATGAAGTAGTTCCGATGAGTGGAGAAGTATTTCTCCATCAATGGCAACACCACCTATAGTTGGAATTTGAATATTAACCTGTATGTAATACGAGCTATTTTGGCATGACATGATTGCGGAAGATTACAAAAAGCACGATTATTCACATTGAATTACATTTACATTAAATAAATACAAAATTATTATTCAGTTTCAATTACTACTGTATAAGTAGCGATCGGCAGTGATTTTTGAGCCACGATATTACAAATAATTTTGAATCTAATTGACCGGAGAAAAGTTTTATAGTCGTTTGAAGCCAAAAAATGGGCAGAGTAGTGAGCTTGTATGGTTCTGCTTGCAACCCACCATCTTTAAAGACTGACCGTGACCACTGTACCGCGCATTAGGTACTCATGCTTCACTACATACATACTAGGTAAAGTACCCCACCCAAATCAGATAAATTAACATACAATTTATCTGATTTGAGTAGGGTATGTTCAGTCTATTTATCTCTATGGAATGCACGCTACTGATTACGCGCGGTGAGGTGAGGGCCGAGGTAAAAAAAGAGAAAGAAAGATTACGACGCGAGTGCGAGCGAGAAAGCACCTGAAAAAGACTGACTCGGTTGGTCAATATTCCCCCGCCTCGCCGCGCATATACCCAAGGCGCTGTACAGCGGTTACGGTCGGTGTATACGCCTTCTACCGACCGCACTCTTTTAGTAGGACTTGACCTTTACTATTCTCTTGCACGTTTCCCTAAAGTAGGTTGCTTTGGTAACCCAAAGTCAACCTTATATTCTTTTTATTAATTTTACAAAAATGTGCTAATTAGCAGGCAATGTATTGCGTTATGATTTGTAGCAATAAGGGCGAGAATTGCTTATGCGTTTGCCATAAATATAGTACGCATTTATATTACAATAATTGTAATTTTTGACGGGTGAATATAGTCGGTATGATTTTTTTTTTCAAACATGACTGTAATAATGTACCTTCTTGAAATATTTTACTTCCGACTTGTGTTGCTTGTAACATTAATGGAAATAAAAATAAGTTCCAGCTGTACCTATGTTGCACAAGAATATTATTAACAAAAAATAATTGGTCTATTGCTGATATTGGCCACTGCGTCACTTTTTTTTTTACTTAGTTACTTCATGATACTATTATTTAGTTTATCACAGTCCACACTTGAACGTAGATCTCTAGATCTCTCAATGTGTACCATAATACACATACTGTATATCCCAGCTACCTTTTTCAAGTTAACAGTTAGTACAAGAAACCGACATTCCTATAATTTCGGTGACCACTTCGATAAAAATAAATTTCTGAATTGATAGGTTTTCTTGATCGCAAATCTGATGCCTGAACCACTAGGCTACTATAGCTTCACTTGAGTTTCATTCAAGCTGACTTTTGAGAATTTTAATTATCTTTGTCAAATAATCTGATAACATTGAAAATATGAATCTGAAGCTTATACTCTGTGTAGAAAATACCCTTGACACTACCGGTAGTGTCATGGGGTGATACTACCCCATGAAACTCACCATGAGCCACGAGGCAATCACCATGAAATATCTAGAATCTTCTAAATGATATTGAAAATTATAACTGGCAGTGTTCATATCAGCAATAGACTTGTAAAAAAAAGTAATTAAAAAAACCAGACTCACCTTCGAAAAGAACTTAATATCTCTCGTACTAGTTTTGAAACTAGTTCTCCTACTAAATGTTGTGGATGGTTTCAACAACTTCATATTAATAGTAGCTCTATCAATATACTGGATCAGTTTCTCGAGCAGAGAGTAAGCGAATCTCAACTCTATTGCCACTCCAGTAGTGGTCTGTTCCGTACTATCGGTCACTTTGCTCGGCCGGTGGAGCTTGTAGCCTTGGTACTGGAGATATTTGAGGAACTCCTGTGAACGTTCACGATCTTTTTTCTTTTCTTTATCGGTGAGAAGGTCGTAGGGTACTAGTTGAGGATGTATTCCACCTGTGTAAGAAATTAAGTTCAGTAATCATTGTTTTCATCTGTGAAGGGTCTCAAACTGTTAAAAATGATTACTTATTCTAAAAATGGCCTAGTAACGCGACAATTGGCTAATATACTCAGTTTCAACCAAGCCACGAGTCTCTAAATTGAGCAAAACAGAAGGAATTGTATTCAGGAATTGTATACTAAAATCTTAAAAATTCGATTATAGCCTGTAGTTAAGATGGAACGGGTATATTATATACGAATTAACACAAATCCGGATAACGATTCCACTAGTTGTCAATCAATGCCAAACCACTGAGATTACAAAAAATGCCATTGAATTTTCGGCTCTATTAAATACGCAATAAAGTTCAAAATTAAATTAAATATAGTTCACTACTTTATTCCATTTACTATACAAGATGCCATTTAAACTTTAATAGCATAGCAGTAAAGTTTAAATTTTAATGACATTTTTTATAATGTCAGTGGTTTGACACTGGTTGACAGTTAGTAGAATCTGGGCCTAGGCCATTCGATCATCTTGGCTGTCTAACAACTGATGTTGGAAAGTGTGAGCGCTAGAATTAAATAAATACCATACACACCATACTTACAAACATACAATCACTCGTGTGTCTCAGTGGGGTAGGCCGACAAACTAGAATCCGTGGTACCTATTGAATAAATATGGTTCTAATATATCACTAACCGCCATTTGTAACTAGTTCTTCCTTCTTTTTCTTCGCCCAGATGTCGTGAGCGTTTTCTGCCAAGCGTTCAGCCATGTTCTGCATCTCCCTCGACAGAGTCAGGTTGGTCATATCGACGGGGTGGGGGTTGTAGTTGAACGGGGTTGCTGAGTCGGTCTGGGGGAAGATACACAGGGTTATACATTATTCAATAAGAGGAGAAGAAAGGGGTTAAGCTGTTGCACTACAATGAGCGCAGATTAGCCAGTACTGCATGAGTGTTAAATATGTTTTGAAATAGTGATAAGAAAGTCATTAACAAAATATTATACAGATATAACCAAGTATTCAGAATGTCATGGCTGCAAAGAGGGTAGTTGCATTTCAGCTGTCTATTGTAGCATAAATTTGATTATTATTAGTACATAACTAAATTTAGAAGATAGAGAGTAAAGAAGAAGCCAAATAATACTTTAATAATACATCCAAAGTACTGAAGAATTACTAAAAAAAATTAAAGAAAAAGAAGTATAAAGAAGTTTAAAGAGTTAAGAAAGATACGACAACAGTTTACTAAAAAGAAGTGATTAATACACAATCTTATCTAAGAATAATAAACTATACATTACACTTCGAATGGCAACCACAAAATATTATTAGAAATAAATAATCAATCTCTATTTATACACCAAACAATAGAACTCACCAGTACATCGGGAGGGCGCTGTGCGTTGCGGGGATATGAAAACAACACACACAATCAACTGGGGAACGAACATGCTCACTGACGTTACAATCATTCATACATTCGTTCAGAAAAGGATTAATTCATTCGTTCATGTAGATAACAAATTATTTGCGAGCGTTATTCCATTATATTTATATAAACCCCCCCAACCGGCTCCGTGGGAATATTTTACATGATATTATAACATATTGTTAATCTACATATATATATACATATGCTCACGCCCGTAATCCTCGAAGGGGGAGGCAGAGGTGTATTAAACACCCAGCTAAGAAAGTTATTTAAAACATTTCGCCAAATATGATTTTCACTTAAGAGGGGGCGAGCCTATTGCCGCTAATTAGGGATGTAAATAAAATGCTGAAAATAAATTCCTAACTGAAAATGCTTTTTTAATTTATTAATCTATTTATCATTGTTATTGTAAATTAGGTGCACAGCCAGTGCACAGATAATATTAAAGAAAAAAAAATACTTTATCTATGTTGAATCAAGGATTCTAACAACAGTAAGAATTAAAATAAGAAGTTTAAGTACAAAAGGTTGGTACCGTTTCTTTTTCTTTTCTGCTATCTACTTCCTCCTGATCGCATGCAATAAGTAGATTTATTGTGGATAAAAATATAAATAAAATTTCAAGGTGTTGCGGCTCAAAAGGAAACCATTGTGTAGATATACAAATATTTGCAAAGTCACACACGAAAATGATTAAATTAGAGGGTGCTCATGGCTAAGTTGAATAGATTAACACATTACAGCCTTTCGATGGGGCCCTCTGTTAACGCATTAATAGCCCTTCGTACTTCGAAGCGCATGTTGAGTAGCTGCCGTTGTGAATTCTATATAAATACCTAAGGTAGTCATTACGAAGTCAGTCCGTTGGCCTAATTACGAAATTTCGATATCGCCACTAGGCTGGGGAGTCAGATGGCAGTCGCTTCACAGATCCAACTGAGCTAAGTTGAAAGTAGATACAAGGAGCTATCCTTATAGAAAATGGATGTGTCAGTTTTTTGGGAAGGTTATTTGAACATCACGAGCAACAAGACAAAGGACAAAAGCAGAGTATAGTCACTTGAGGGTCACTTAAAGGTCACTTGAAGGACACTTGAGGGTCACTTTAGAGGTTATTTACAACACAAACTACTTACGCCTCCAGACTTGGACTGTCTCCTCATGGAGCTGCGGTTAGTGCTCGGGATATCAACTTCGGAATGTTCCACCGACCACCCGATGGCAAGGAGAGCCTTCAGTGACTCACGGACCGGTTCCTTGTAACGTTCTTTTTCCTGAAAAAGATAAAAACCATGAAAATTGTTTAGGTATGAGTTGAAGGTGATATAGTTGGGTCACGGGTACCCGTTGAATGCAGACCTTCTCAAACCGGTTGGATTGGCGGTCGATAAATCAAATCAAATTAAATCAAATCAAAAATCATTTATTTTGTATAGACTAGTAAACGACACTTACAAAACGTCAATATCAACAACATTTTATAGATCAGTGAGCAAATGGACCACCGGTTCGAAATGCGGCCCGGACCCGAGAATACTCCGACAAGAAACTCAGCGGGCTTTTCTTTTTTTTTGGTCTATTTACAATCATTTTCTTAGTAGTAGTAGTAGAGTAGCAAGTTGAGTGAACAGCTCATTTCCAGGCTTGTTTATGATCCAAATAATCCTGGATTTTATAATAAGCTTTTTGGCAATTTTGTGGGGTCTACTATCACTGACAACGAGATTATTTTTGTGTCTGGTATTTAGTTAGTTAGTTTAGTTTCCAATCGTAACCAATAAATATTGAGCTAAAGTCTAGTGTATCTACTCACATAATCATTAAGCATGTTGTACGGCTTGAGTCTCGGGTGTGACTTCTGCGAGTCGGACCATGACTCGCCGTACACCCAGCTATTCTCAATCTTCCTAGAGGCCCACGCATCATGATAGTGCTCCGAGAACTTCTGTACGATAGTGTTGAGGTCGTTGTTTAGGGCCACCGACGATGTGTTGATAGGTTGTGGGTCATATTGGGGGTTGTCGGAACCACCTGGAATTGGAACATCATTTTGAGATTCGATATCACCATTTGGTTATTGGACCATTGGTTGTGGAGGTCAGATGGCATTCGCTTCACGGAAAATATCTAAGTTCAGCCGCATCACAGTTAGACTGGAAAGTCGACCCCAAATGAGTTGGGATAAGGTTCAGAGAATGATGATGATTTTCAGATTTCATCATTCAAATCAGTTAAACATTGTTTAATATCGTAAATAATGATTAAAATATGATTTGAAGTAGGCCTTTTTTGGCGAAAATCCATTACAAGAAAATATATTGGGGGAAGGAAGGGTACCCACCACAAATCCAGTGTTTAACAATCAAATTCAAATTCAAATTCAAAATTCAAAATCAAATTACTTTATTTGCGGATATGTGGTCATACATGGTGTTACACAATATTATACAGTATAATTCTAACGATATAATTCTTAAATATAATCCTAACGATAGCAATAGCAATAAATCGCTAATTTTCATAGAAAGGAATGCCAAACCGCACCCTACAAAGCAAGTAAAAGAACAAACTCGACTCGTATGTCACCTCTAAACGAAGCAGCCTCTCTACTGGCTTCGAGGTGTTCGGTTTGGCATTAATTTCTATGACATTTAGCGATAGGTATATTGCTATTGCTATCGTTGATTTGTGTGGATAACTGGTGGGTTCCGTACCTCCCTCAATTTATTTTCTCATAAATAAAAAATATTGAACTCACCTGTAGTCGTCTGCTCCTTGCCATAGAACTCATCATCGTAGTTCTTGGAGAGAGAATAGTCAGGCGGCAGAGCACATCCTGAAAACCAAGTCACATAAATGAATAGTTTATTCTCTTTAGTCTATCAATCAATGTCCTTTTTTGTTCAGTTTTAATGTTGTCAATGAAAATTTCAACATGCGGGTAGTTTCTCATTCCCCAATTTTAAAGAAACAGTCAGTAATTTATTTTAATAACCCGAAGTCAACAGTTAAATTTTTTAGCGGGGCATGTTAATAAAGTGACATTCTATTGATATAATCGCGTTGAATGAACCGTATTCAATTTGCTATCTCGACACTACAGTGGTTATAATAACTAAAATATGTGAAACATTGATGTACAAAAAATCCAAGATGCACAGTCAATATGTCAAAACTGTCCGCATGAAATGAGCGCATCTCGCATCGCTCGTGTTCATACACGCACTTTGTACACTGCTTTGTAAAAAGAGCTCTAAGTCATGTTCGTAAGGTTGAATTTGTAAAAAAATATGTTTATAACATAACTATAACTACTTATGTGTGATTATGGACAGATTCGAATGTTACTTTTGTTCGATACTTTTGTTCGAGAGTGTGTATCTAGGTTGGGCTGTTTTTTTTTGTATATCAACGAGTAACAAATATTGATTAAATTTTCGTAATCATATCAATCCCATACTATGCGATTCCATTGGCGGTTTCGCCAATAGAATGCCATTTTGTATCGATTCAAGATCACAATCTCTAGTTATACCTATAGCGATGAGACACGGTAGCGCCTTCCCGAAGAGTTCAGGGTCGTAATCCATCTTGCTGAGCGAGTCGAAGATGTTGGAGAACAGCATCATGGTGAGGCGCTTCTCCTCGTCGGATGACGCGCCGTACACGCCCTGCCCGCCCGTCGAGCCGTAGTACTTGGCACAGCGCTCGTAGTGTAGCGTCAGCAGCTGGGGGGCAAAGACCGTCAACCCCAGTCGCATCTTTTTTTTTTATACTACATAGGTGGCAGACAAGCACACGGCCCACCTGATGGAAAGCGGCCACCGTAGCCTATGAACGTGTGCAACACTAAGGGTGTCACGCACGCGCTGCCCACCCTGAAGGGAAAGGGGGAGAGCTGGGAAGGGGTGGGGAGGCTAGGAAGTGGAGGGGAAGGAGGGGTATAGTGAGCTCTGGCTACCCTACTTACCGGCGGGAACACAACACGATGGTTATTATGACCGCGGTCTTCTGTAGGGCGGAGGTACTTCCCCAGTTGGACAGCTCATTTCGGACGGGAGATACCGTCGTGCCCTTTATGTTTAGTTTCCTTCCTTAGGTTTATGTCTGTCTAAGTGTAAAGTTAAGTAGTACCTAGGTCAATCTTAAAAGACAGTGAGAACCCTCCGTGCCTAGGAGAAAACGTTAAAATATCAGTACCGGTTGCTACTTATGGCATTCCTTACGGATAGGTACAGTAGGGGCACTAAAGGGTTCCAAAACTTGGTTAGTTTCAATATCGCATGTCATTATGGAGATCAGACAACAATCACTTCACGAGAAACTTAGCTTTACTTAAGTTAGTAACCAATTTTATTTATATGAAGTTTCAAGTCTATACCATAATATATCCACTCACCCTAAGAGCGACAGTGGTGTACTCTGATAGTCTGGACACGTCGACAGTGAGCTTCCTCAACAATTTCAGCAACATGGAGGGCTGCATCGCGGAAGTCAGTGCGACCAGGAAGTCTGACACCGCTTCACGCTGCCCCTTCGTCAGCATGCGGTTCTTTGATAATCTGGACATTAAAAAGGCATACTTTTAACTTAAACAATATTATACAGGTCAGATTGACTTCTTAAGTTTAAGTGAGCCTCGTGCCAGCTATAACGTTAGGGGCTGAAACGAGGACGCTGATAGTGGGATTAGATCACAAATTAATAGTCGCGTAGTGGGTCATGCTTGGAGTCTTTTTCAATGATAAAATCAGTTCCTTGTCCGTCATCCGACAAGGAACTAAAGTTGCCAACGTAGCTCGCAGAATAAGCAAGCTGAAGTGGCAATGAGCTGGTCACATCTGTCACAGCAAATGAGTCCTAAAGTGGAGGCCCCTAGAGATGGCCAGAGGAGGCCAGATGGATTGATGACCTGTAAAAGGTAGCTAGAACAGACTGGATGCGGAAGGTGAGAGACTGGGAGTAGTGGTGCATATTGAGAGAAACAAAAATCTAGCAGTGGACTATGATAGACTGATTGATTGATTGATTAAAAATACCTACGCTTAATAACAACGGCTTCACTAACCTATACACAGTATGCAGTGTGGCATCCAATAAACTGGCATAGTTCTCGGCTTCGTTGTAGAAGTACGCGTGCTTGATCAGTAGCGGCAGGATCGAATTGCCGATGTACCGGTTCATTGACAGCGCCATGTCAGACTCGCAACCGTCATTCTGTGAATTGGAGAAGAGTTAGAAACTTGTATAATATAATATATCCAGGCTATTCAAGACAGGTCTAGGTTGCTCAGTTGTCTGAATACTTACCCTAAGGGAAGGGAAAGGGACTAGTCGTGATTGACTCACGGCTAGTCCCTTTCCCTTCTCCCTTCCCTCACGACTAATCCCTTTGTGGAAGTTCACTTTTTGCAAATCAAATGTATGATGATATTTTCACATCGGTTTCATGGCGCAGGGACAGTTTAGATCTGGATATACTGACTGTGATCAGCGGAAACCACCAGGCGATATGGGTAACAAATACCTGGGAATGGTCTCCGCCGGGCGCCGGCAGAAAGGGTAGACCCAAGAAGTCCTGGCTTGACGCCGTGGAAGGTCAATGGTCTTACTACAAGATCGCGCCAAGTGCAGAAAGAAAAGAAGAAAGGCGGACCCTAAACTCAGTTCACATTGGTCTCAGATGCAATCAGAAATATACATCTACATGATGATGATGGTACTGCCTGTGACCATATTTGTAATAAACCATAGAATGCAAAATTAACATTTTCACGGAGATATTAATAAGTTAAAAAGCATACAGTTGTGAGACAGTGACTTACCCTGTCTAACATGGTGGCCGCCCTCAGATCAGGTAAGAACGCCTCTTCTAGTAGCTTGTAGAACAGTTCTTGTGTTTCAATACCGTACACTCGTTCTAAGAACAGGCCCACGCTTTGCTTGTGGCCAGGGATCAAACCAGATGGCATATCTGTGTGAGAGAAGCAGTTTGATTGAGTCTCGAACAACACATTGAATATCTTTGGAGTAAATTAACAAATGGAATACACGACAGGGAAGTGCCTCCATTTTACAGAATACCGTAGCAAATAATAACCCTGTGTTATGTTTCCGGTGATGAGTAGGGTAGCCAGAGCTCACTGAAGTGGTTTTGTGTTATCAGTGGTAAGGCCGAGAACTTCTCCACTGACAGAAAATCTTAAACTTCTTATCTCCCCTTCTCCCTTTCCCTCCTCAAAAGAACCTCAAAGGAACCTCAAAAGAACTCCTCAAACTGTCAAAAACTTTTCAGTTTTTCCTGGGGCGTCCTCCCGGAAGTAGGGTCACGTACGTCCTAGCTGGAATATGCCTGAGATTGCGACCAGCTATGTTTTCAATTTTGCTGAACTCAATTAATATAATAACAGATACTACGATTAAAATAAAAGCTTGTAAAGAGATGACTCACCAGACTTAGGACGCTCTTCACCGGCAGCTGGATTATTGAGCGTGAACCGTAAGCTCAGTACGCCCTGGAGATCCTCTAAAGGTACCAAGGAACGAAGAATAGCGCGCGCTCGGAGAGACTCGTTTTTGCCCTAGAATAAAATAACATAACATAAACTCACGCCTATATCCCCGAAGGGTTAGGCAGAGGTGCTAGCACCCACATTTCGCCAGTTTATGTTTAGGTCCCAATGTAATAGGTGGCGAGTCTATTGTCATTAATCGGGCACTTATAAACCTGCGATAAATACATACATAACTTCGAAAAGCATCGAAAAGTCATTGGTGTGTGCCATGGGACCGAAACCGAGACCTCGTCTCAGCAGTCTACCAACCACTAGGCTACCGCGACTCTGCATAGAATAGATGCATACATAGTATACATAGAATAAAATAGTAAAACACAGAAAATCACTTCATCAAACTTAAATTACTGCAATACCTCCATGACGTGGCGGTAGTGCACGTGACTGCTACATACGGGGCGCGGGTGCAAAAAGTTGTATGCATGAATATGGCTGTTTGCACTGGTCTGGTCGTACCTCGGAGAGCACATTAAGCCGTCGGTCCCGGTTGCCATACAAACATCTATGGCAGTCGTTACGGGCAGTTGGAGCCCTCAAAAGTCCAACCAGTCTAACTTGGAACTTCGATATCGCCATTGGTCATTGGACCATTGGTTGTGTAGGTCAGATGGCAGTCGCTTCTCGGAAAATATAGAAGTTCAGCTGCATCACAGTTAAACTAGAAAGCCGACCCCAACTGAATTGGGAAAAGGTTCAGAGAATGACCTGCGATGGTTTGATATTTTATATTATATTTTTATATATTATCACGCCTATATTACCGAAGGGGTAGGCAGAGGTGCAAGCACCCACATTTCGCCAGTGTATATATAGGTCCCAATGTAATAGGTGGCGAGCCTATTGCCATCAACTGGGCACTTATAAACCTGCGATAAATACACACATAACTTCGAAAAGCAACGCAGTCATTGGTGTGTGCCATGGTAAACCTGGGATTGAACCCGAGACCTCGTCTCAGCAGTCCACCACCCATACCACAAGACTACCGCGGTTTTTTTTTTGTTTTTGCGCGGTTTGATATTGTTTGTTTGTTTGTATGATATCATAGAGCAGAAGGTAAGATAAGTAATTGCTATCCTCCACCGGACACCAGACTGCGCAGCGGCAGCTTCAGATGCGGGGGTTCAGCCAAGAATGACGATGAAGATGATGATTTGAGTTCACAACTCGTGTCTACACCTAAATACATACCATTTGGATAAGTCCAAGTTGTATTCAAAACAAAGAAACAAGTACTTACAAGAGCAATGACCCCAGCGTCGGGTGCACAGCGGCCGAGCAGGTCCACGAGCGTGCAGTAGAAGTTGAGGATGGCGGCTCCAGTGTCGATGTAATCCTCGTCCTCATCCGACTCCGGCAGCGGGTGGCTGAACTGTGAGTGGACATTATTTTACTAACGAGGCTGTAAGAGCACTTCCATGGGCGTAGCTAAGCTTTTTTTTTTATTTTTTTTCTCCGTGCGCAAAATCCCCGCTGTCAGAGGAGGGCCATTCTTGAAATAACTACTTAACTACGCCCATTTGTTAAAGCTAATAACGCGTTTTTATTAACACAAAATTACATTAACTTTGAAAGCGTTAAAAGTGAGCGACCAAATTGAGAGAAAAGTTAGAAGAAGCAGGTTTCGTAATCTATAATATATTATTTATTGTGAGTCGATTATGATTTGAAAAAAAAATTGCTATATATAAAGAGTTTGTCGCCGCATACCGATCCCTGGAGCCCACTTTATGTACAGTAGAACTCAAAAGTGCAGTAGCAATCCTACGCAACTATAGCGTCAACATTCTAACGCTACTTGTGACCTTTTTCTTTTAAGACAAGCCAGCGTCGCCTCGTATTGCATAGTAACATTACACACACATATAAGCGCGCCGGCCGCACGCTAAACCATTTTGAGCTTTGATGTGCTAATGCACTTATGAGCTCTGACTGTACTTCAGGATTTTTTTGTAGTTGTACAACATATATAATATATATCTTTACAGATTCGTTTCAGTTGTTATTGTGCAAAATTAGGATTGTTTTCACAAGTGCACAGGTAGTTATAGAGGTAGGTAGTAATAAGGCTACACAAGTTTTAGAACGTTTAATTCGTATAAATCACTTTTCAATTTGGCACGTTTCAGTATATATTATGAGTACCTACCTATACGCACATTGACGTTGGCCTGATATAAAATGTCTGTAAGTGATTTAAACTAATTATACTTCTAAATAATTTCACCGAAGATATAACAGATATTTATTACCTGGTTTAGCACAATACCTTACATCTAAGACTGCTACTGTCTTTTAGTCACTTCTAAACAGGAATGGGGCGCAGAAAGAGAAGGAAAATATATAACTTACACTAACATCTCCCTCTTGCTCCATCTCTCTTAGTTTCCTCCTGTCTGCGATTCTCTCACTCATCTTGTTGGCGTCGACGATGGCCTTCAGTAGGCCTTCGCCTTCACCCCTCAGAGCTGGTCCCAAGCACTCAGGGCGACGGATGAGGAGCCGGATGACTAAGTTGGCGTTTTCTTCAACGCTCTCGCCGTTTACCTTAAGGCAAAGGGGACAATGATGTTGTATGTAGTTTAAGTGTTAACCTACCTGTTAACTCAGACTCAAATTTTGCACTAGCTTATAATATGTATTGAAATTGATTAAAAAAATCAATTATACTAGAAATCCAGGGAAATTAGGTCATCTATTGTTTCATTACTGAAGTGTTTAGCGGTTGAGTTGCCGCCGTTTCTGTCTTTGAGCAAGTAATACTTAAGAAGGAGGTGCCGGAACGGGTTCTGGCAAGACTCCAGGTCAGATGGCTTCAGGACTGCTGGGGTGCGAGGGATGTTTTAGCTACTATCTCACCTCCGGCAACTAAAGGCCCCAAGATGGCATGCGTTTTAGCCAATTCCAGTCCGACATAACAACTCCAACCGGGTTTCAGCGGGAAGAGGGAGTAAGGGGGGAAAAGGCTGGTGGTATAAAAAGTACTAAAGCACCAAACCACCAAAGTGTCTATACCGTAGGGGTATTCTATCTCAGCAAAATAAACAACAGCACGAGTCCAGTCCTGAGTGCGGACTAGTTTTACAAATTAAAATACCCAATAATTTTAAAATATAAAGAAAACTAGCTGACCCGCGCGACTTCGTCTGCGTCACCCCGTTTTTGCAACATTTTTCATTCCTGCTCCGCACCTATTAGTCGTAGCATGATGTTATATACATATAAAACTTCCTCTTTAACCATTCTATCTATTGAAACAAACCGCATCAAAATCTGTTGCGTAGTTCTAAAGATTTAAGCATACAAAGGGACAAGAAAAATAGGGACAGAGAACGCGACTTTATTTTATACTATGTAGTGATGATAGACCAATTAAAGATAAAAAAATGTATTACCCAGACGCAGAACCGCAAGAAATCGAGGTATCGTTCACCCTCCACCGGGTCCCAGCCGAGGTCCGGGTATCCCTTCTCGATGAGCTCCGAGTTGCTCTGCAGACCGCATCGCGACAGGTACACCGCTATCTTCTCGAGGTAGTGCTCTCTAGAGAATTGAGTAGCAGATCAATGAAAGTAGCAAAGAGAATAATGTGATTGTATGTGTATGCATATTATGGGTCAAGCATACATTATTGTGTATATTATGTAGGTTAACAATACCGTTTAACTAATTCTATTCTAGTCTATTTATTAATCGCTATATCTCTAACTGTTTTCATAACAAAATAATTATATTAGGTATTAACTTCGTTCTGTAAAAGTAACTCATAACACATCATCTATTGATGAAAATATTCTAATGCAAAATAGTTTTTTTTTTTAATTTATGGCGCGTCAATTTGACTTCCCCTCACCTGATGGTAAGCTAAAGGCAAAGTCTCTGGAAAGAAGGTCACCATTACTAACACGTACGTATAATATTTTAGTGTCAACCAACTTTTGTAGTTGACTGTACCAAACGGATGATTACCTTAGAGCCAGCGCCAACTCCGTATTCTCCATCAAGCTGGAATATGCCACGTCTAGAGGCGTAGAGCCCCTCAGAGAAGGTCTTGAAAGCAGGATATTGGAGTTCTCCAACAAGAAGTCGAAATGATCGAACATGGCCTTCTGGTTCTGTCGCCCGGTGCGGCAGAAGTAGCAGAGGAAACGGCAGCATGCTACCACCATTTCGTGAGAAGTATCCTGGCAAGAATTAATTAACCTGTTAAAAGCTAACGCATCCAGGTGGTTCTAAGAGTTATAGTCATCACTCCTTAGATTGTGATATAATAACCTAGTACTTTTAAAACGATTGTATACCTATCTGGCGAAAGAGAACTGGTCTTCACGACACAGGGAATCCTAGTGTGAAGATCAGTGTCCCATATTTATTATGAAGCTTGTATACTGAATTTAGATTAATAAAGATTAATAAAAGTAGTCATCATACATTTTCACTAGTTCTTATATCCTTTCTAATAATCATGCAAGAGTCAAATAAAATATGGTTAAAAAATTTAAACTGCAAGGGAAGTGCTTGCATGAATGATTTCATGAACAACTAGGAAACTTAAGTAAGGAGAGCCCCTCCTTCCACTTGAATACACAATCTCGATCCACATGTGGATATGGAAAAATAAGTATTCCCAGATCTACATGTGGATCGAGATTGTGAATTCAAGTGGAAGGAGGGAGGAGAGCTGCCGACTAGCCAACTGTTTGTTGGCTGGTCGGCAAACATCTTGAACACGAGCCGTCATAGAGGGGGAAAGTTCACACAATTACACTGCCGAGCAAAAATATGTTACAATATGGGGAATGTAAGGTCGAGAGTGATCAACCAATGACGCGAGCTCGTTTAAGTTCATGATTGGTTTGCTATAAGTTACGACTGGATAGCTGGCGCGTCTAAGCTATTACTCCATAGTGTACATAGTCAAGTGATATGTGCGATCAAACAATGACGCGAGCTCGTTTAAGTTACGATTGGATAGCTGGAGTATCTAAGCTATTACTCTACAGAATGTATGGTCAAGTGGTTTTGCCGGCCAGCCCCGCGCCCCACTGTACCTTCTCCTTGGAGTCCTCGGCGACGGGCTGTGAGGTAGGCTGCGCGTCCGACTGCGCCTGCGCGCGCCGCCCCAGGGTGTTCATCATTACTGCCATCACGTTCTCGTGCACGCGGAGCACTCTAAACACATACACATAATCATCATCATCATCTTCTTTCGGGTTCTACTAGAGACGGATGAATGTTGTTTCAGGAACAGCATCTCTACCTCTCCAAGATTCCATCCATCCCATAACATTTAATCGAATGTTAAAGAGAGACGGACGAATGTTGTTCCTGAAGTTCCATCTCTCAACATTTAATCAAATATTGAAGAATAGAACTTCAGAGATATATGATCACAGAGGTAGGACACGACGGTATCTCCCGTCCGAAATGAGCTGTCCAACTGGGCAAGTACCTTCGCCCTACAGAAGACCGCGGTCATAATAACCATCGTGTTGTGTTCCCGCCGGTAAGTAGGGTAGCCAGAGCTCACTATACCACTCCTTCCCCTCCCCTTCCTAGCCTCCCCACCCCTTCCCAGCTCCCCCTTTCAGGGTGGGCAGCGCGTGTGTGACACCCTTAGTGTTGCACACGTTCATAGGCCACGGTGGCCGCTTTCCATCAGGTGAGCCGTGTGCTTGTCTGCCACCTACGTAGTATAAAAAAAAATATGTGATGCTTCAAAACTTCAACTACGCTATGGTAGAGTACCGTTGTTAAAACGTAATAAAATTTCTTAATAATTACCTGATTAAATCTGGATGCTGGAAGAATGTGTGGTTATTGACGAGTTTCCTGTAATATCAAAGGAAATTTCTGGTTAATTATGGCACATAACGACTGAAGTAAGTGAAGATGTTCATAGAAATCGGTATTGAAAGTACGAAGGAAGAAATATATTTTCTTTTTATTTTTATTTTTTTTATTGGCTAAACAAACAACATCACAATAGAAGTATAGTCGGGTTATAACAAGTAATGATTGTGACATCCACGACGTTTACCACAGGTATCATAAGTACAGTAGAACTCAAAAGTGCAGTAGCAATCCTACGCAACTATAGCGTCAACATTCTAACGCTACTTGTGACCTTTTTCTTTTAAGACAAGCCAGCGTCGCCTCGTATTGCATAGTAACATTACACACACATATAAGCGCGCCGGCCGCACGCTTAACCATTTTGAGCTTTGATGTGCTAATGCACTTATGAGCTCTGACTGTACATAGTAATCTAAAGATTAGCTAATTTCGAATTCTCTTGGCATATGTTTTATACGCCGGTTTAAGTAAGTACCACCGAGTACTTACCAGAGTCTCTTCCTCATCAGTTCTTCTTCTTCCTGACTCATCTGTACAGGCAACAATGCTCTTATCTGACTCAACCCAACCCACATTTCGGCCACGTCTAGTTTGGTCTTCGCGTTGATGACGTAAGTCTTCTCTAGCGCTCGGATCAATTCACCAACGGCATCGTATTGGCGGACGAGTAGACTGAAAAGAATATCAACGATCATATTTATGCTTATATGTTGCTGTTGTTACAGCCTCCATGGCGTGGCGGCAGGGAACACAACTGCTACACACGGGGCACGGGTTTGATGCCCGCTCAGTGCAAAATGTTGTATGCATGATTATGGCTGTTTGCACTGGTACCTCGGAGAGCACGTTATGCCGTCGGTCCTGGTTGCCATACAAACATCTCTGGCAGTTGTTACGGGTAGTTGGAGCCCTCGAAAGTCCAACCAGTCTTACTTGGAACTTCGATACCGCCATTGGTCATTGGACCATGGTTGTGCAGGTCAGATGGCAGTCGTTTCACGGAAAATATCGGAATTCAGCCGCGTCACAGTTAGACTGGAAAGCCGACCCCAACTGAGTTGGGAAAAGGTTCAGAGAATGATGATACTAAATGCATATCTGTTCTTGTTTAAAACGAGACAAGATAAGAACTCAAACTTAGAATAAAATATACTCAGAAAGCTAGGATCAAAATCTTTTTCAGCATGAATTTAATGGTAAATTGGTGATAAAAATAGCCAACGAATACCAAAGAAAAGTTGTTGATTTACCTGAACATTTCTCTGACCAGTTTAGGTGTTTCAATCTGTGACTCCTCGGCCCAATTGAATATGGTTTGGATTAGAACTTTGCGGAACTTCTCTTCGGGAGTCTTCCTAGGTTCCTCTTCGATTGCCTGAGAAAAAGATAACACATTGATAACATAACATAAACTCACGCCTGTATCCCCGAAGGGGTAGGCAGAGGTGCTAGCACCCACATTTCGTCAGTTTATGTTTAGGTCCCAATGTGTGGTTAATGACAATAGGTGGCGAACCTATTGCCATTAACCGGGCACCTATAAACCTGCAATAAATACACACATAACTTCGAAAAGCATCGAAAAGTCTTTGGTGTGCGCCATGGGATTGAACCCGAGACCTTGTCTCAGCAGTCCATTACCCATACCACTAGGCTACTGCGGTTAACACTTTGATACGAGGATAATTTTTTCCGTCTGATACTCTCCAAGATGTTAATTGGTAGTGCTCGTGCGGCTAAGCATGTAATTAATTTCCTTGCAATTTACAATGCATAGCAAGGAATCGGGTTAAATATTTTTTCTTCAAATTTACTTAGCTGCTACCTTTTCGGTTAGGAATTTATTTTCGGTGTAGCCATTTTGTTTACAAAGTGCCCGATTGGCGACAATAGGCTCGCCCCCTATTACGTGGGACCGAACATCATCATAGTTTGCGAAGAGTAAGTATGTATCCACCTCTGCCTACCTCTTCGGGGGTTACGGGCGTTAGCATATGTATGTATGTATGTATGAAGTTAATTAATTATTATTTCAAATATTCAATGACTTTATTGGGTAAAAAATCTTATAGTATAATGAAGTGTTATCGTATTCATATATTATCTGGTTACCTTGGCCTCTTCCTCAAGTTCCTTCACAGTGTTGATAATGTTGTACAGTTTAGTGAAAGCACCAGGCTTTGCCTCCGGTTCAGTGAGCTCCTGTAATTTTAAAAATAGTTTTAGAAACGTACCTATACATTTATTATTAGAATCTAGGATAAACCAGCTCATTTTCATTGTTGATTGAGCAGAATATGATAGAACATGAGAATACCTCCGAACTAATTGACCAGTACCTTCGCCCTACAGACGACTGGCGAAGTACTTCCTACTTCCGAAATGAAAGCAGTCGAGTAGAACCGGACATATGATCCAAAATGATGACACAATGCGAGGGGAGCCGCTAAGTCAGTCATTAAAAAAATTGTAATGAAAACTTGTGTGTGAAAACTTGTAATTGGTCTTGTTCATAATATGTCTTATTATTAATTTATGTATCTAACTGTAAGTTTTCTAAATAAATAAAATAAAAATAAATGAGATAAAAACCGTCCGTACCGTCCCGTCGGGCTCCTGCAGCGCGTTGAGCGAGACGTGCGCCATGAGGCTCTCGTGGAAGTAGTTCATCCTCGCGATCAGCTCCTCGCCGCACGGGCAGTTCTCTTTGTCTTCATCCTCCATGTGTTTGAAGCCTGACAAGTCATAAAAATCTTGTAAAGATTCGTATTTTTACTTTTATTTTACGGTTTACAAAAATTTATAGCTAGGATAATTATGTTGATTAAAGTTACACAATTTTTACACATACACCTATTATGGTAGAATATGTTAGAACCACTGTATTAACATGAAGACCTCGATGTACCATATTCTTGGCAATAAATATTCGTTCATTAATTCATTCAATAATTATGACAGGACGGGACTTAATTGTGATCTATAAGCCTTCCCAAAGAGCGAAGGCCCTCTCCGTGAGTAGCGGCTTACTACTATATCGGCAAATTACTAGAATAAAAACGCCAAAATAAAAACGCCATCAATTAGACAGAAGAATAAGTAAATGTTTGTACAATACCCTGACGTTTTGGACGTGACGTTACTGTCTTAAGAGGGCTGAAGAGGAGTAACATTCAACGTCGGAGTAAATATACAAACATTTACTTAAAATCACGATAAAGTCCTGATCACTCATAATTACAGCTAGGCTTTTGAATAGATACAAATGAAAGTACACGTGATGGCAAACTGTGTTGACAGAGCTAAATAATATTCGTAATATATTTGTGCTATCCCTATGGGTGTATAAATACTATCATTTTAAGATCATGTATCTTATAATAATGTAGATCTGGTTGCTAATACTTTTGTACTCTACGTAATGAAATGTAACTGAACTGAATGAAAATAAACGTTTCATTTATTATTTATTTATTAACAGTATCTGCAATGGCTGAGTTTCTTTGTCCAGTTGTTCATTATTCATCTAGTTTTATGGTTTTTAACGCTTTATGGGTTGACTCTAGTCCTGCAGTTGGAAGGATGCTGTGTTACTTACTCAAAATGGCGTTCATTTGTTCTCGGGGTGGACAACGGAATTCTCTGGTTTTCTTGGCGGCGACTGCACTGGGTAGGTCGGATTGTTTAATCTCCGTGTAACGTCTGCACAATAAAGGTTAAATCTGTTATTATAAGTATAGGGTACGGGCATCAAATATAAATCCAAAATGTCCTCTGTACTAGCAGTACCGTTTTTGGGCTGTCTTTTGAGGATAGCATGTGGTGCAACGGTGATGGACGAGTTCAAATCTACTAATTATTATTATTACTATTATATCAAAACAATCCGCGCGCACAGTGTCATCAGGGAATTGTTTCTCTCGCGACTTAGATCCAAGATCCGTGACACTAGGTATACTACATACTATTTACTACTACTCTTACAATCAATATTTTATCTATTTTAAAAAAATGTTAAAAGTATAAAAAAAAATATACACAATGAATAAGGAGCGCTCGTAGTTATTACGAGAAGTGATTGTTATCTAACTTCTAAAATTAAATTAAGGTTTCAATAACATATAGCGATCGCCACAGCTGTTCATATGGCTTAACGAGAAAAACTGTCTTAAGAATGGATACCCATTCTAAGACCGCAACGTGGCAATCAAAACTACGGATTACTATGCGAAGTGGAAGAGAAAAAGTCAGAAAATGGGTCCCGGTTTCCGAGCTGAAAGTTTCGGATACGAACGGGACTAACGGATGATGATGATGGTGTGAAACAAAACTATAAAGAAATGTATTTTAAGCCTGAACTTTTTTAATTCTTGTATCTGCCTACTGACCTCAGCTGATCCGTCTGCAGTTCTCCTACGAAGTCGTGTGCGAAGGCGATGATGGCCTCGACCCTGTGTCTCAGCTGAATATCGTTGAGATGCTGCAGTAAGTAGCACATCTGCAGTTTGGCGCCCTCCGCCATCTTCATGTGGAGAAGACCTTTGCGGTGCTCGTCTTTGCCTTCTGTGAACGGCATAGTGTTTATTTGTATAGAATTTAGTTATGATTAACGTTCTTAGAACGTCATAATGCAATAGCTATAGTATGGATGCCTCTTTGATGATTATCACTACCTACTTGCTGGTATCTTCTCAGGAGATTTAACTACCGAACCAGCGAAAGAATCATTTTCAAATGATTTGTTTACTAGGTATTTTATTTATTATAAATTGTAATATTTTTGACAATGTATACTTTGACATTCATAAGTGCTCTTTATGTGCCTAAATTGAATAAACGAAATTTATTAATTGATTCTTTGATTCTTCTTTGACCAAATCAAAAGCAAAACATTCAATATATTCTAGAATCAACCCAATGCTATATTTAAGGTAGCCTGACATATTATGCGATATTTAAGGCAGACAGAAAATAAATTTAAGTATGTATAGAAATCTAAGAATTCATCTACAAGTAAATAGTAAATAAATGTTAGTGTACTTTTATCTATACATATAGTTATAGGATGGAAGTAATGTCGTAAGGAAAGCAGTAACTATGGAAGTGGATGGCTATAAGGGGAGAGGACAATCTAAGAGGAGATGGATGAACTGTGTGAGAGGTGATATGGCCAGGAAAGGAATAAATATGGAGATGACCGCAACCAGAGATGAATGAAAAAGCATACATGTTGTGTCTACGGCAGGAGGCTGATGATTTACCTTTATCGAAGGTAGGGTCCCAAGTCTCCGGGTTGGTCATGATGAGCAGCTTCTCCACGTCTTCGTCGCGCATCATGCCCACCAGCAAAAGACGATCCACCAACTTGATGAGAGGTCTGTAAGATTCAGAGTGCTTTTATTTTGCTATTAAAAGTGATTGAGAGGGGGAGGTTTAGAACAGAGAGAACATTGTAAACCTAACCAAATCTTAGTAAAATGACAAGTCACACTTCTTAACGATGTGCCAAATCAGAAGCAGTTAGTATTAAGTCCTGGAATTCCTTGTCGGCGCACGTGTTTCCTTCTTCCTATAGTCCCGGGTCCTTTAAGCGGGGCGTGAAAAAGCATCTCATGAGTACCATTGTAGCACTGAACGTGTTTGCAATGGTGACTCTCCTTCATGAGACTTTGCCTTCAGCTTAACATCAGGCGAGGTGAAGTCAAATTGAGGTGCCATAAACAAAAGACAAGCTACAAACAAGGTACAAGACAACAAGACAAACAACTCACAAGAAGAGGTTCTCGTTGCTGCCTCCCACTGGATCGCGGTTGTGCACCTGGTTGGTCTCCACGGCCTCGGCCAGCGCCTGCATCACGAACTCGCGCACCACCTCCAACGGGAAGTACGGCGAGTACAGGTTACTAATCTCCGTTATACTCTCACTGGGAAATAAAAAATCCAATATAGATTTATTTTTTGACTGTCAATGTAAACCTTTGTGAATGCCGCAAGGAGAAACCAGTTAGGTGCAAAAATAAATTTACAACAGAGAAGTACAAGTGTGTTATCAATATCAATCATGTATAACATTAAGTTCCACCAAGTGCCATCAATCAACAGTATAAATAAACTTAAGTAGCTGACAGGCACCCGGGTGGTTAAGCTGGTTACCGTGACCTATGGACATTTGCAACCTTATGTCATGTCCTACCTTCGTTTGACTTTTTATATCCCCCAACCATAAAGTTAACTTTACCCCTCGTCTTCATCAAGCCTAAAAACCTGTACCTATACATGGTCAATAATGGATGATGCTTTGCATTCCAGGTTGGGGTAGTATAACGAGGCATTTTCCATTCAATCTATACATTTTTAAACCTATCAATTAGCCTATCGCAATCTACTGCTTGACATAGGCCTCTCCCAATGTTGACAGAGGCCAATGTCAAGCAGTTTGTTGTTGCTGGCTTTGGCCTACTGTTTCCACGCTAGTCAGACGGGTTTAATTTCGAGTTTTCTTTCTCTCACAGTATTATTGGGTGCGTATATTCCCGTTAGTCGCCTCTTACAATGCCCTTCGGATGAAATTGGGTGGTGATACTTGTATTCTTTCTCCGTCACCACATGTGTAAAGTGCTAAGCTACTTTTGTCATAGACAGTACTTTAACAACATACTGTATTTTTTCTATGAATACTTACGCGATGTCTGTCATTTTCATCTGTGGTCTAACACTCTCGGTCTGTAGCGAGCGCAGGCTGTGTCCCATATCGGGATCCTCGTACAAAGACTTCAGCTCCGGCCCAAGAGGTATGACGAACTCGTTTTTACACGCCTCCCTAAAATATAAATATAATATTAAATTACCGCGGTAGCCTAGTGGTATGGGTAATGGACTGCTGAGACGAGGTCTCGGGTTCGACCCCAGGTTTTACCATGGCACACACTTATGACTTTTCGAAGTTATGTATATTTATCGCAGGTTAATGGCAATAGGCTCACAACCAATTACATTGCGACCTAAACATAAGCTGGCGAAATGTGGGTACTACCTCTGCCTACCCCTTCGAGGATACAGACCTAAGTTTAGGCTATGTTTATGTTATGTAAATTATGTTACTTTATTTTTCAATGCTTTAAACGTGGTTCAGTAGTTCAGTGGTCTGACCATTCTAATTGTAAGATACTGGGGACCATTTATTTTTCATCTGAACAAGGAATGAGCGAAGAATTAAATCTCGGAAATGGACCTCAGACTTTGAGGTGCCTCAGATACGATTGAGAATTATCATTCATTCACATACTGATCGTGATCTGTGGTGATCTGTGGAGAATCTACTTACATAGTTGTAGCGTGCGACTCCAAGTGCAAAGCGATGAGTAGATCATAGAACCCTTGGCGGAGAGGGCCGGACATGTACTGCGACTGGATGGCGTATAGCAGTTGCTTCTGGTCTACGTGCTGGCACAGAGCGTGGGCAGCTCTGAAAAAGACGATAATTAATAACCTCTATTTACAAAAACCAAAACCACAACCAAAATGCGTAGTTCCCTGCTGGATATAGGTCTCTCCCAATATGCTCCAGATCCTACCACTTAGGTGGCAGACAAGCACACGGCCCGCCTGATGGGAAGCGGTCACCATGGCCTTTGGACGTTAGCAACACCAGAGGCGCCACACACATGCTGTCTATCCTGTAGAAACCTTCTAATGCCCTTCTTGAAGAACCCCATATTGTAGTCGCTTGGGAAAACCACGGCAGGGTTTCCCAAGCGTCCTCTTTCCGTATCTAGAAGGTGGACTACCTCAGCCAACTTTCTCAGGTCGGCAGTCCATGGCTAGAGGGCGTTCGATATTCCGTTTACCTTCGCGCGGTCTCCATTCTAGGACTTGTTTGCTCCAACGGCCATAGGTCTTTCGTTAGAAATGACGAGTCTACTGCCACTTCAGTCTGCTTTAGTTCTTTGTCGGATGATCTCATCACGAATTCTATCCTTTAAAGATACTCCCCATAACAATAAAAAGCACATAAACTTCAACCCGGAAGATGGATTTCAATTGGTGAGTGTCTGGCACACGATAATCCGTAATCTTACAAAACCCAAACAAACGCCATCTACAAAAATCATGCGAGTCGATACAGTGAGTGTTGTGTGTCGCAATCGAGTACAGTGTGAGAACGCGGACAGTGGTAGTGGTGGCGCGTAGTAAACGAGTGAGAAAGAGGGTAGACCGATACACAGTTTGCTTAATTCCGGGAGCTATGTCGTTAACTTCAGTAGCACTAGCATGAACTACTATCGAAATCGTAATGTAAAGATTTCGAGAGAACAGAGCATTGTGATTGGCAGGCTGCCTCTTGTGAACATGTGTGCGTGTGTAGCCCGGCAATCGCATAATGCTCAGTTCTGTCAATACCCTTAAATTACGAATTCGATAGTAGTTCATGACGTCGTTACAAATTCTTTACTTTAAAGAAACTCCCCATAACAATGAACAAATTTTGTATTAGTAAATGATAAGTTTTTGTCTGTAAAATTATATAACACTTACCTATAATTGCTCTGGTAACACAAGGCCGCATACAACGTTAGGGTGTGTGAATGGAAACTGAGTAGCTTGTCCATCTCTATCAGCTCCAGAATATCGATGCAGCGGTCCTCCTCTGTGAAGTAAAAAATAAGTGAAGTGACTAATATATTCTTTTTTTTTATTTATAGCACGTCAATATGTCTTTACCTCGCCTGTTGTTAAGCTGAAGGCAATGTCTCTCGAAAGAGGGTCACCATTGCAAACACGTCAAAGGGGAGGGTGGGATTAATTGGAACTTGGAAGAGCTCATCAGAACATCCACCATGGTAGAGACGGTAAAATACTGCCAGGGACGCAACACCTCTACGCATCTGTAAAGGCTGTTTAATCTTTGAATATCAGTAGATGGCTTCGCCAATTCTCCAAGGCATAGGAGAATTTCGAATGTACGAGACGTGTCCAGGTGGCCAGTCCCTTACACGTACCTTCTGTAAGGGGTTGGACACGAGTTCAAGTCTTGGAGGTAAATACACTTTTTCAAATCTTAATCGATATTTATACGTCTCTAACGTGTATGTTTATAGTTGCTTTTCATTATTTATCTCTTAAAAATATTGTTTGTAATTTCTAGACATAAAAAACTGATGAAAAAAAATATAATTACCTGGTATATGCAAAGCGAGCATGGATACAGCATCTTCACAGAGCATGGACCAACCACGGATATCCGATAATTTCAAGGCGTGGACTTGCAGTGATTGGTTTGGTACCTACAAATGGATAAAAAGTTATTGAAAAGAAAAATTGTCCTGAAATAAAGTTGGGGGTGTCAACTGAGATGCATATTTCGACCGGTTTGAAAAAGACCGAATCTGAAATAACCTTTGAAAAAGTTTTAGTTTGGCATACCAATTCATTAGGGTTTAACCTAAACGATGGCTATACTTGAAAAAGTGGACCTTGATGAAAGCATTGGATCCGACCGGGTCTAATGCAATGATGTTGATGGTAATGGGCTTAAGGGCTGTGATGAGTTCTCATTTTTATTTTTTTCTTTTTCTCATTTTCTATACTATCTATCTACACTAATACTATAAAGAGGAAAGATTTTTTTATTTGTTATTTTTCTGCGTGTGTGTGTACTGTGATGATTTTAAAAATTCATTGTAGAGCTTCATTCACCCTGAGTAACATAGGCTATATTAATTGCTAGAAATGATTAGGGATCCTTACTACAACTTAACTAACGTAACCTAAGATGTGAAGAAGTGCCCCAAAACGTCTTTCGTTGCATGCGTTGCGGCAACTATTGATGATAAAACAAATCTATGTGAGTCGAGTAGAGCGCTAACATTTACAACACTGTGCAATAATCGACATCCATGCAGGTGGAACACCTATTATACAACATAATGTGATTACGTACAAAGGCGATCTTCTTCTTCAAAAATGAGAATACAAATAATAGATATTGGTGACACTTTAGACTCATAACTAGTAGAAATAATAGTCGCATTATTATAGTCGAGAAACAATAATTACATTCTTTTCTTTTTCATTCATCAATAAATACACTCACCCTGGCCCACTGATGCGGCTTCAGGCACTGAACCTTGAGTCTGGGCGGGAATTGCGGCGTCACGTGCTTGTCGCTCGTCGGGAGCACGGCAGCCGACAGCGGCAGGCTGGTGGAAGAACGGCCCAACTCGATCTGGAGGATCTCTTTGGAAGTCGCTTCTACAAAGATGGCGGGGAACAGTTTAGTTTCTGGTTCCATCTGGAATGAAGAGGTGAGTTTCCTTTATTACTTTAGCCTTGTTCCTAATTTGAATTCGAGGATTACTTCTCCTCCTTTTGGTTTAGGAATGGCTGTCTGAGATCCCAAACCTGAGAGGAAGGTCTGCGACAGTCTTGTATATCAAGATTTTTTTCACTTGTAGCGGAGCTCGGGGTTTTCTAGCTAATTGAAAGATTGTCCCCAATAAATTGTGACACAAATATTTTTTTTACATTTTTTATACAATGGCTATAATGACTATATTACGAACTAATCGTAAGGAATATCATGGATGATAAAATAAGGTATTAGCTAGGAGGCATTACGCAAGTCCCTCATAGAAAATGGCTGAATTAATCTGCTATGGGATCATAATTGCACACGGGAGGACTTTCGTTGTACTTGCCTTGAACCGGATGCTGGTATCCTTCCCCTCGCAGGTGAAGGAGACGGTTCCGGTGGAGGAGTCTACACTGCAACCGATGAACATGCCCTGAGAGGCTCCCTTGGCGGTGGCCTCGGCCATCACTTCGTTGTACAGCTCGTCTGCTCGAACCATGTAGCAAGATTGACGGTTTACGCTAAAAATGAAAGACATATATTATATTTTTTTTTCATTAAAAATTGAATGCTTCTTCACTTCAAGCTTCGGTCAGGACTTCGACTTTGTACTCGGTACAAAGTAATCTATCTATCTATCTATACCATTCTGTAATTGTAAAAAGTTTATGTTTGTCCGCGATGGACGCAAAAACTACTGAACGGATTTCCGGCTTTTTGTTTGAAGGGATTTGGTGCAACTTAAAACTTACGTTTGTTTGTTTGATTGCAATCAGTTATATAGAACCAGAGTTATGATTAGTAATATAGAATTCAAGCGCTTAGGTCGCAATAACCGACATCCACGCGGGTAACAGCTAGTTCTGCAATAAAATTAATTGGCCAGCAGTTATTTAGATATCGCACCTTTCAACAACTCTGTCATAATTATCGGTGATAATGACCGAGGACTTGGTGACCTTGCTCTGGTTGAAGTCTTTGGAGTGGAGATGGTACTGAGTCGTCACCCAGCCGATGTACACGTGCGTCGGATCTTGACCCGGGAATATTCTAGAAGAAAGAATAAAATACAGATATAAAGTAAGAATCTGCAAGAAGAATATTGTCATCTTTCTTAGTAGCAAATGGCTGCTAAATACTTGCTCCTATTCTCTTCCACGGTTAGCAAAGACAACAGCTATCAGAGCCGTCTTTCCATATGGCAGGGGCTCTAGGCACATAAGACTTTAGACGGCCTTTTGGAAAGTTTAGGGCTTTGGATTATACTTAAGTTGGTATGCGAGAAATTGTCTCTCTTCTATTCACCTCCTAAAATCCAACTACCTAATCTCGTGGGGGCGGACAAATGGAAATAAATTTACTGGCGTGGCTAACATGGCTCTGGAAGATTTTCTTGGAAAACTTGACATTGGCGTCTTGCCAATAATTTTGCATTACATTTAGCACTTTCGCGGAAATTGCGGCGATTCTTAATTAGAAGTTTAAGTTGAAGTTGATTAATCTACATACATACATACATACATACATATGCTCACGCCCGTAATCTCCGAAGGGGTAGGCAGAGGTGTATTAAACACCCACATTTCGCCAACTATGACTTTCGATCCCACGTAATAGGGGGTGAGCCTATTACCGCTAATCGGGCACATTGTAAAAATAAAGGGTATGCCGAAAATAAATTCCTAACCCAAAATGTTGCAGCTAAATAAATTTGGAAAAAAGCCTTTTGTTTTGACCCGATTCCTTGCTATGCTGTGTTTATCGCAAGGAAATTAATTACATGCTTAGTCGCACAAGCACTATCTATTCCAATCTACATCTTGTTATTTGTCTAAGGCCCCAGATCTTACCTAACACCGTAGAAATACTCGTTGATGAGCTTCAAGCACTCGGCATCGAAGATCTCGTTGCCCACAGTCTCGGTCGTGGACGCGGCGAGAGTGCTCGTAGTCATTTGTTTGCGATCTTGCGTGGGTGTCGCCATCTGAAGGTTCGACTGTTGGAAATCATTGGTACAGTGTGGCGATGATAGATGAACTTTCTACAATGGGCTCCAACAGTTCCTGGACAAAAGTGATGCCACTACACAACTAGAAGCTACTGTATAATAGATTTACTTATTTTCTTTACTTATTATAGTAATTAAGTTTAGGTAACCACTTGCATAAGTTTACTAATTTAAGACTTGTAAAGAAACAAGACCTCGATCCAGTAGATCTTACGGTGTCTAGGAACTTTTGGAGCCCACTGTATAGTGTATTTCATGATAAGAGTAGAAATATACAGAAATTGGTAGCGAAGAGTGAAAATCAAACTAATCCATATGATGTATAAAGATTTGAATCATTTTACTATTCAATAGATCACAGTAGATTTTATAATAAATAAGTATTTATTTATTATACTCTTTTTGTACACCAAGTCAAAATGTATAGTTAAAACCTATAACACTTTGGAAGCAGTACAATGGGCGGCCTTATCGCTTTAAGCGATCTCTTTCAGGCAAGACAGCTCTTTATTGTACTCCAAAAAATAAAGCTACAGTATAGAGAAAGCATTATAGGTACACGTAAATAATTGTATGTATATACAATTGGCGGCCTTATCGCTAGAAGCGATCTCTTCCAAGCAACCTTTATATTAACTCACTGTAATGTGATAGAACAATAAACACCTATGGTAAGCTATCAGAACAGGCGTAATACAAGATTTAATATTTATAAGAAGAATTATTATTAACAATAAATGCAAACCTTTGATAATGCCGCATGGCGAAACAAGTTAGGTTCGACAGAAAAAAAGTGGAGAAGGACAAGTTTAGTGTGTTATCTATATTTATACATAATAGATAGTCAAATAAAGTCATAACATATTAAAGTAGGCGTTACATGGCGGAAAAATAAGACCCCCTCTTCTCAATAGTTTATTTCTTACTAACGATGATTAGTAATTGTACAGCAAAACAGAGCATTTGGGGCCGGCGCACATCAACATCGGCATTGACAAGGAAAAGTATCCTTAGGTATCCGTCGGCACTGTCAGAAACTACGCTATGCTATGATAAAATATCTTTAGGGATAATACTGAATGAATTTTTTCCTTGCCGATGCCGATAATGTGTGCTGGCCCTAGGTAGGCATGGGGTTAATAATTCTGTGATAAACACTTATTCAGTTATAAGCATGTTTTCCTGTATATGCTTAAGTCATTAGTTAACAATAAATGCCCACAATATTATGTTAGTTCAACCATGGACATGAACAGGACTTACGTTAAGCCCACCTTGGCTTCCATACAAATTGGGTCGACTAGCACGCGGTTGCATGCCATTATATCTTTGATTCGCCTTCGTGAGACAAAAAAATGTATGAAATAATAACAGAACACCAAAAACTGATGAAAAACAATGATTATCTTATATGACTTATGAGATATGATTGTTGGGAGTGGCGTGCAAAGGTCTTTTAGATGGTTTCGCAGTAATAGGTAAACATTTCAAATAGCTTACCTAACAATCGTGGGCGTGCATTCCATAGAGACAAATAGACTACATAAAACATAAACTCTCAGGCCTTTATCCCCGAAGGGGTAGGCAAGGGAAGGGGTAGGGTTAGGTCCCAATGTAATAGGTGGCGAGCCTATTGTCATTAGCCGGGCACTTATAAGCCTGCGATAAATACACACATAACTTCGAAAAGCATCGAAAGGTCATTGGTGTGTGCCATGGTAACCTGGGATCGAACCCGAGACATTGACACCGCGGCTTTGACACTACATAACCTACACAAATCAGATAAATTATTATGTAGTTTACTTTGCCAGACAAGCACATGGCTCACCTGATGGAAAGTGGTCACCGTGGCCTATGGACGTTTGCAATGCCAGGGGCAGAACCTACCCTGTAGAAACCTTCTAATGCCTGCGTATGAAATGCACGTCAATAATTGTTGGGTAGCTGTCTGTTAAGTCGAATCAGTCTCTTATTCATTACACGTCAGAACGGTAAGTTCTTAAAACCTTTCAAAGTACAATTAATAAAAATAAATAACACCATGAACTCGACGGAACAACGTCTGTAACAGAATGCAAAATGTTTCTTATGCATCAGTAATAAGGTTCATTTTACCTGTGAGACTTTAATCTGTGGGTTAGGCCTTCTCTGACTTCGTTCAGGCGATACTTCGGTATCACTGAAGGGATCTGGTGTTTTAGACTTCCGAGTTTTTGCTCGGTCCCCACTTTCTCCACGTTTGCTTCTGAAGAACCTAGAAAACGAAATGAAATATAAATAAAATAATTTTACCATCCAGCCGAGTAGAATCAATTGATAGGCTGAATATAATAACATTACATCAACTTACTTTTTTATCGTGCACAATTCCTCACGGATATCCGACTAAAACGCACTAAAAACATCAACTTACTTGAAAGGCGACCTTCCACGCTTGTCTTTCTTATCATCAGGTGATAAGGTCTGATTTCCAAGGTCGTAGTTCGACATCTCAGCTTCGCTGGGCGTACGATGCATTCCATTCACTTGACCTAAATGAACAGAATGAAAAATTTAAAGAACTTTCATTGCAAGAAAGTAAGCATTCAGTGATTGAACTAGCTTATCGCAGTCCCCTCTTGAACGGAGGCTCTCTCCTATCGTTAAAGGGCTTTAGTCTGCTGTTTTATTTCGAGTATTCTTACTCTCACGGTGATATTATCTGCGCATTTTTTCACATTCAGGCAGTGTCATAAAAAAACTAATAATATAAAAAGCGGGTTGTGCTTGTGGTCCGTTTTTATGTGGAAATGATTATTTTTACGTAGGTACCTACTATATAATGAGATTTTATTTGGAAGTGCTTACATATAATGCTAGGCATACAAAACATTTGTCGCTGGAAATGTATCTTACATAGGCAATATATTTTTGAACTATGTACACTTTGGTTTATACTTACCAACAGTTTTATAAGTCCATAGAATTTGTTAAGTTTTAGGAATTTTTTTTTTTAATTCCTCACTCTATCGTGATGAGGGTTATATTGATAGAAATCCGAGACGGCTCTGTCGCAAAATGACCACTTCTCAAAATGACTATAGGTAGCAAAATGTCCCTTTCTCAGAATATCCTTTTCTCAAAATATCCCTTTTCTCAGAACGTCCCTTTCGCAAAAAGTACGAAACGGATCACGTAATAAGGTTTAACAACCTTTTGTACGTCTGATGCGGGGATTTGTCACGATAATGAGAGGTCAGGTGGTAATCCCTCCCATTAAATTGTAAAGCCAAATAAAACGAAGAAGAAGAGTAGTGGCTAAGGCTCCCCAGTCTCCAAGGTTTTGAATATGTCAGATCCAAACGGGAACAACGGCAAAATGATGATGATGATGATGATTAACCTGGTTGTAAACCGTAACCTCTGGTTATGGAGGTCTTGCGCGGCGGCCGCGAAGGCAGTCTCTTGCCCTTCGAGCTGGTCACCTCCTCTGGAACCTCCTCGTACGTCATACCTAAGGGTGGGGGGAGAAACAAGGGTGAAAAGCATTGGTGAGGGTGAGGTGTATGCTATATATCACTTTGCTCTTTAAAATGAAATAAATTCGATTATAGTAATAGTAGGGGAGGCGAGTACGCTAAACTTGTAGTAACTTGAGCATCGTGGAAACCTATTAATGTTGTTAGATATAAATTATTATTTATTATGGTGAGATAATGGACAATAATTGTTCAAATGGAGAGGAAGCTTTTAAATTTTATTACTTTAGCGTTATTTATACGAGTACTTTCTTACTTATTCCAATACAGAAAGTTATAATATAAAAATACAACCGCAAACTCGAAGACGGCTGGACCAATTCGAGTATTTCTTTTTAATATACTCCTTAAACGTAAGGCTATTATGGAACAACGGGGATCGGTAACAGAAGTAGAAGCAAGCGGAGCCGCGGGCAACAGCTAGTTTACATATATTCGATATATTGCATACAGTCTCGGTAAATGGGTCATGAGTGCAAAATAAAATAAAGTAATTATATTAGGGTACAAGCTAAAAAATACAGCAGGATTCTATTCAAATATCGAAATAATATCAACTTTTAAAAACAAAACAAAAAATATTTTTCTAAATGTGATATAATTTATCCGTATCCTTACAAGTTAAGATAAAATTTATAAAATAAAACTAGTGCACGAATAACAAATATAAGTTTATAAAAAATCTATTCCATTATTGAGAAATTAGTTCAAGGATCAAACGGTTTTGGGGCATTTAACTACAATAATACAAGGTTTATGTTAAAATATAAAATTAAGTGGAACCATGTGTTTTAATCACTAAATATGTTGATTTCGTATTTACATTTATTGCAAAAAGATACATCTGAAATTAGTATTATCTGGTCTTCTTGGTTTCGGACGGTCTTACGTAGGTCCGGGTTCGAATCCTGGAAAATTATCGTGGCAGTGAAGTTTTTCCATCCACCGCCATTTTCTTAATATAGTATTGATACTTTCCAAGAGGTTAATTGGAAGTGCTTGTATGGCTAAGCACGTAATTGAATTCCTTGCGATTTACACTGCATAGCAAGGAATCGGGTCAAATTGTTTTTTCCAGATTTATTTATTTAGCTGCTACATATTCGGTTAGGAATTTATTTTCCGCATACCCATTTGTTACAAAGTCCTCGATTGGTGGCAATAGGCTCGCGCCATATTACGTGGGACCGAAAACCATAGTTGGCGAAACTTTATTCTGTGAACACCGATGGATAACAAAATGCCTCGTGCCCGACCCACATTCGCGATACGTGTGTATCGCGTTTTAGAATTAAAACACATGGTTTAAATAAAACAAGGAACGTTCGGAAATCACACTGTACTGCCATAGTACCAGCTTGTATATTAGGTACAACGTTGACAGCAAAAACCTCAAACGAAATTAGGTTTTACAACCTTATGAATAAACATCATAATCGCAGAACATACCTTTGATGTCACTCATAGTGAACCCACTCCTCATAATTTGGTCGATGTGGGCTGGCATCTGGGCTTCAACGGCTTCTTTCATCAAGATTTGCTGACGGTCTTTGATTTCTACCCAGCGACGGGCTTTTTCTGCCTCACTGAAAGTAAAATTTGATATATTTTTTTTTAATTATGTACTTAGTTAAGTGCCTTATATCTTGACATCCCAATCCCGAATCCTAACGATAGCTATAGTAAATTATTAGTAATTGCCATAGGAAGGAATGCCAAACCGCACCCCTGAAAGCACGTAAAGAGACTTCTTACTCGAGGAGATAATGATTTCGTATGTGCAATATACCGCAAGTGCGATTAACAAACTTCGACACGTGTTTCAAGGTCACTGCAAAAAAGAGAGGCGCCATCTTGTTTTTTGATTCGAGTTCATGTTTTTTCGTGAAATTTTTGTTACCTTTAGCTTACTAACACGATGGAGAGCGATTAACGCAAGTTAAATGCTATAAAAAATTACTTGCTGTAATTATTTTTCATGTCATTATGTTCTGTACCAGGATTACTACCAGGGGCCTTCGGCTTCGGGAGTGTTCCCCTTACACCCTATATAGTATTGCCGTCACTTGAGCTACGTCGTAATGTGTGAGGATGAACACTCTGCCTGTGGCGAGCGAGCGGCACGATTTTGGGGTTAAGATATATACTGGTAGCTATAGGCACATGACTCCACCTGCAGCTTGCATGTTCGACAGTTGTCGCTAGCAGGACACGTATTGACATACCTCATAAACAAATAACGTCAATATACTCACTCGATAAACTCTGAATAGCAGATGACCGGTAAAGAAAGTCGCAAAAATTCCCAGTTCGCTTTCTCCATGGTTTCGAACGTGTTGTGGGAGATTTTTAAACATGGCGGAGTTTCTGTAAAACGGATAAATAATAAGGACGTAATTTCTTAGCGTATTTACATAACATAACATAAACTCACGCCTATATCCCCGAAGGGGTAGGCCGAGGTGCTAGCATCCACCATTTGCCAGTTTATGTTTAGGTCCCAACGTAATAGGTGGCGAGCCTATTGCCATTAACCGGGCACTTATAAACCTGCGATAAATACACACATAACTTCGAAAAGCATCGAAAAGTCATTAGTGTGTGCCATGGTGCTAGCACCCACATTTCGCCAGTTTATGTTTAAGTCCCAACGTAATAGGTGTTGAGCCTATTGCCATTAACCGGGCACTTATAAACCTGCGATAAATACACACATAACTTTGGGAAGCATCAAAACGTCATTGGTGTGTGCCATAGTAAAACCTGGGATCAAACCAGAGACCTCGTCTCAGCAGCCCATTACCCATACCACTAGGCTACCGCAGCGTTATATCTAGAAGTTACGAAATAATACGTAAACTCCTTACTATTCATGCAGATAAAAATGGCCGGTTTACCTGACCCAGCCGGTATCCTTGTAACATCAATTCTAGTGTCAATCATTTCATCAGTATTTTCGAAGATTGGCTGGTCTTTGGTGTACCAATGAGTGACGTCGCGCTTCATGTTACTGTAAACATAAGTAATGTTAAGTTGTATAATAGGTATACATACCCGTCCACCCACTGGTGGGAAAGTGCAGTGGGTGGACGGGTCGGGATTGAATATACCTATCTATCTATTCATCTAGCTTAGGTAGTGGCACCCACAGATTGTAAAAAACTAGTATAAATGCGACACGATAGTTTCAGTGGTGGAACCGATGTCGCCAAACTCACACATTACAACCGTTAATATTACTGTGCATTACTAGTAAATAATTGTTGGAATTAACCTCTAATTGTAATGCCATATTAGCTCAAATCATACGAATTACAAAACGGAAACACACTTAATCCGTTTCAAGGTAGGGGCAACTATACTGCCACCTCATTTTTTTCAACCGTTCTAAATAACAATTACTTATTTGCTATAGATAAAAAAAGTATTTATGGCGTTTCATACTGTGGATCGAATAAGCTGGAATATTTACGTAAAAGTTTAGATGTATTCTTACAAAAGGGTCTATATTGTTGAATTTATCCTTTGTTGCGTAAATACGCACACCAATGACACGCATGCACCCACTACATCACATTTATATTTGTTTTTTGTTTTCAATGGTGTAAAATGGTAAAATCTATGCTATGTGCTATGTTTTCCAGGAATGTGGCGTATTTTTGATAATAAACAGGCGGATCCACATTTGTGACACGAACATCAGTGCGAACATGGTATTGTGGACGGAACAACTCGTGATGTTATCAATACAAACTAAAGGTATGCTGACATTACAAGTCGATTGTTATTTCATTTAAGCTCCAACACGCAGCTAAATACGTTCACATTATCGGACTTACACGCGATTCCGATATGTTAAGTGAATGTGGACCCGCCATAATGTTGATTCTGAACTTAAAAACTGTCCTAAATATATATTTTGGTACTTACACACAGAACGGTTCATATCCCTCCTGCAGACCACATGTGGTGAAGTACTTCAGCGTGTTCACATCTTGGCCATATGTTAACCTATGAACAAAACATTTTATATTTATAACTTTATCATCATTCTCCATTCAAAGCGATCTGGGAGTCCGGGGTCGGTATTTTTTCAATCTAACTGCGTCACGGGTAAACATCCATATTATCTATGAAGCAACTGCCATATGGCCTCCACAACCAGGTTTATGCGATATCGAAATGCTGTTATACTAGTTGTTGGAATTTGAGGGCTCCAACTATTCGTAACGATTGCCATATTTATGTGTATGACAACCGGGACTGTTCGTCCCCATTAACGTGCTCTCGGAGGCACGACTAGAGCAATGCTGATAGTCATATTCATGCATACAAATATTTGCCCTGAGCGTGGATCGAAACCGCACCTTCTGCGTAGCAGTCGCTTTTACAACCATCACGCCATAGAAGCTATATTAAACTAAATTGGTAGAGCGAAGAGAGAAAACAAAACTATTTAAATTATTTCACATCTATGGCTATGTAAATAAGACAGTATTTTGCATGTTAATTTATATGCTTTGAATAAATGTACCAGTGATTACGTATTGATTTTACGGAAGTACATAGTTTTCATGTTGGATTTGAATCCTCCTGCAGTCGAACACACGGCCATTATGATGTTCAAAAGTGACATATTCTTAGATAAATTAAAAGTCGCAAGAAAAAGCCCTTTTTGATTCTTCTAAGCTCGTATCCCTGTTCGTAGTGTTACTAAGAACGAAAAACCATCACACCATGGAGTTCCATCCCGCGCACGCTCTAGCTGTGGAATGAACTCCCTGCCTTTTCCCAAGCGAATACCATATGGGGTTCTTCAAGAAGTGCATTAGAAGGTTTTTACAGGGTAGGTAGCATGTGTGTGATGCCTCTGGTGTTGCAAACGTCCACGGTGACCCCTTTCCATCAGGTGGGCCGTGTGCTTGTCTGCCGCCTAAGTGGTATAAAAAAACCCTCAAACTTACCTAGCCTTTTGTCCAACTCCCAAAGTGCAAGCCGGCACGAAGTTGTCCCCTTGAACATCAGCAAACGTCGTTTCTCCTCCCAGAGCATCCATGAGGAGCTCACCGTTAAGAGAGAAACCTATTACGTAGAGTATGGTGTAAGAAATTGTTCTTAAGGATTGGTGTACACTTTCTGTATCTTTCTGTACTATCGTTTATTTCATAAGGATATTTACCTGGTATAATACCAAATAAAAGTCTATTTATACTGTTGATTGATGGCACTTGGTGGAATTTGTTGTTACACATATTGAGAACTCACTTGTACTTTTCCACAGTATTTTTATTTCTTAATAGACCTGACCGGTTTCGCCTCACTGCATCCTCAAAGGTTTACAATGACATACCCAAATAAAAGTAATTTAGAAAGTGTCTTCATCTGAGTACCAAGCCCGATTGCCATCAAAATTTGTACTTTATAGCCAGTATATTATTATAAAAAAGAGTTCTGAAAACTTATTTTAATATGATAATATACTAAATGAACTGACATTATAGCATAAGGAACTTATATCTATCGATATTTACAAACATAACAAATGATACAGCAAAATTATTAAAAGTTAGTAATCACAAAAGAGTAAATATTATTTGGCTGGCTTGTTAGTATGGGCAGTTATTTCGTAAGTGCAATATCCAAAGCTAGTAAGTATATTATACGAGTTTGCTGACTTCGCTTTTTCTTGTCAAGTAACTTAAAATGTGTAAAAACCCGTTGTTTTCAGCAGTTATCCTTTACTAGGTTTTGGAATTGCAGTCGATTTGAGATAATAGTAAAAATTATTTATTATTAGTTAAACTCTAAGTTAAGTGGTAATATATTAAAACAGCAAACATTTAAAAGATGAATTATAGAAATATCTCCCAACAAGCTAATTTTTATCGAAGTTATAGGAATAGAAGTCATATCTATAACTTCGATCATTTATGCTAGAAAATTTTATCGAAGTCATAGGTATGTTATTTTTACTGAAGTCATGTTAAAGTCGCATTATTTTCCAAATAGTTTGAAATATCTATAACTTCGATAATTATCTTCTGTTGGAATCAAACTATATTAGATAAGGAGGTGTTATTTACATGATATATAAGCAATTAACGATATTAAGCAAATAATGAACGTCAGATTTGGATTTGCTATCAAATTTATAATTTCTAAGTATCTCATTGCAAAGCTATCGTTGTAAGCAATGAAATAATGAGCTAACTGACAGTTAATGTGACATTACTAGCAAAAAAAAAATCACTACCTACTTACTCCGTCTACCAAAAACAAAAATTTTAAGAAATAAAATAGCATAGGCGAGCACATGTTTTATCATCTAAATTCTGTAAATAACAATAAATTCTGTAAGTAACAATCTTTGTTTTATAAAAAAAAAATATTTTAGCTTAAAAATTTTTACTTGATACTAAATCACATTGTAATAGAACTAGAATTTCAAGAAAAATTAAATATTCCAATTCTTTACAAAACTGTAATGACATGGGTGTACACATGAGCTTGAGAAGTCTAACAATGTTCGATTCTAAATTTAAAATCATTGAAAATGAATTGAGGGTAGCATCATTCAATTCAATCACCATTCAATCAATCAATTTGCGAGTGCGTCCATCAAACAAGCAAGCAAAGCGATGCGGTGTGCACTAATATTGAAAAATTTTAGAAGCGTTTAGCATTCAAATAGAATTGGCTTATATTCCATTGTGGCAGAAACATTTTTTTTGTTATTAAGAATAGCAACACATGATTTTTAAAAATTAGAATGGAGAACTTTGAAAGGTGATGACTGTGTAATTCGATGGACAAATTACGAGTTTGAACGGCATCCAAGACATTGTTGGCCTGATATTTTCTGTTCTAGGTTTCTAAAGATTACTTTGATACTACAGTTTTATGGGTGTTCATAAACTATCAAAATCTTTAAAGTCTAGATTCTAAATATTTATACAGAGAAGAGAGAGATAAACTACTATTGAACAGACTGAAGGTAATATTTATGATACGAATAAGCAGAAATGTTATGAAAATTTGTGATAAATGAATAAAAGTAGAAAATGTTGAAAAAGCAAATATAAATTATGTAAGGAAGCCGTAAACATTCTAAAATAGTTCATAAGATTTTATAAGTTTTACATAAATTATTTTGGTTTGGCTGTATCCAAGCCTAGATACGGTTCTGCACTCTGATCTATCGTCAATGACTATAATGATTAAACAAAGAAGTATAGTATAGACGGTAGTATTGAAACCACCACTAAATAATCAAGCAACCAAAAATCGCTACTGTAGTAGCTAATACTCTCAGATAAAAGAACTAAACAATAACAGATACAAAACTCTTTCATGCTAAAGATACATACATACAAATACGGTGGCATGTAAATAGGGGGCAATTTGCCAAATCGCCGGTACTATTGTTGACTCGAGCCGTGCATTTGAGGTTGAATCTGGGTTGTATTTTGGTGAAGTCAAATTGACGTGCCATGAATAAAAAAAAAATAATTTATGGCACGTTCACCTAGCCTGATGTTAAGTTGATGGCAAAGTCTCATAAAAGAGGGTCACCATTGCAAACACGTACACTGCTATCTCATCAGATGCTTTTTCACGCCCCGCTTAAAGGACCCGGGACTGTAGGAAGAAGGTGTTAAGTATATCTGAAGTTAAACAACCCTATGCCTTAGTTACCTTGTACGACACCGCTTTACCCAAATTCTACTCCGTCAGGAGCCACACTAAAGTACACTAAAGATAGAAGTAATAAAAATGTTTCTGCCAATACTATAAGCCAGTATCTACATAATATAACTTTGATAGTTACTTATCGTCTTATCAATGAGATCTAGGAACACTCCAACCACATCACCGACTGCCCATTGCTTGCCGAAAGACTCTGTGCTACCGCTGTATACCTTTTCCTCCTTGAAAGTCGGGAAAAATAATTGTTACCTCATTGCGAATGGCGTAAGAATTAAATTTCGAAGTAGAACTAGAATCGGTATAAATTTAAACCTTCAATTGAAAGCAATGACGTCTATGTATGGTAAGGTAAATAATATGGAAATAGTCATCATTATCATCAACCAACTGATAACGGAGGTAGGACATGACGGTATCTCCAGTCCAATTAAGAAGTCCGACTTGAGAAGTATCTCCGCCCTACAAAATACCGCCGCTAACTGCAACTAATTGCAACTTTCTGTAACTGTTATAACAGATAATATAAATCAATATAACAACACAAAAACATACGCTATGCCTATAAAAATAGGCATCAATATAACATTAGCAAGACTATTTTTATTTGCGCACGTCGTCTGATCGTAAAAATTATAAACATCATGTCTAGTAGAATACATAAAAGTTATTGATTAGAACAGAATAAGTCACATAGTGGTCTACGCTGGCCGCTATTCACAGTAAAGTTTTTGGTACACGTTATAAAAGCCAAGAAGAAGAGTTTCTACTTTAATCCACGTTAAAACAGACCCTAAGACTATTGCGTTAAAGAAAACTTTGCTTTGCCCGCATTACATTATAAGAATTGTCTACGAAAGAAGGTCGATCAAATAACTTAGATAGTCGATTAAATAACTTAGAAAGTCGATTAAATAACTTAGATAGTCGACCAAATAACTTAGATGGTCGATCAAATAACCTAGAACATTTATTAATAGACACGATAGACTGAAAGCGTAGAAAAGTATTACAGAAGTTTTAAAAACGTATAGATACATATATACGGGGAAACACGTCATTCCACAGAAAACAGTGTATAGGAGGATATTACAGAGTTATCTTACAGAAAATGACCACCAGTTAACCACATTGTTACAGAAGATTACCTAGCACATGTTGTGATACTCTGATTCAGTCATAAAATACTAATGGAATAATAATAATCGAATATTTTTGGATATAATTATGCTTCTTGTTTGGTATAAATCGTATTTCAGAAAACTTTGTGCTCATGAAACATAAAATACTCGTCAGCTTAGTAACATTAAAATTATTTTTTTAATCAATAATATTTTAGTGCTAAAATAATTTGATCTGTATAGATGACTAGTAGTATACTATTACTATTTGTCCCCGTTATTCATTTAGTACTAAATAGTGTACTAATAATTAGTTTCATTACTAAAAAAAACTTCGAATCTTTAGTTGAAAATTGCCTGGAAGTGATCGCTATCTGTGATAAGGCTGCCCATTGTATCTAAGTACAATTCGTTTACGAGTACTTATTACTGTGTACTCTAATTTCTTTTTTGGTATTCAGTAAAGAGTTATCTATCTACCTATCTATCTCTCTTTAAGCTTATTCAGCAAAAATTACACTGTGTAAACCACAACAAAGGTTGAAGATTGCCTAAAAAAACTCTGAGCCCTAAGCTAAACTTTTTTTGGGTCTAAATAGAATTAAAAAAACAGAAATAGATTATACAATCCATAATAATAGGATAACAGAATCAGAGTGTCACAAGTGCCCCTCCGCGTGTCCAACTCACTAATGGTCTGATCGATCACGTCCAGAAAGCAGCCGACTATGTCTCCCACTTTCAGCTGGACCCCGAACGTGTCGCTTGAACCGCCGTGGACTTTGTGCGACTACCGCCATAATTATACACAGTTATAGTAACCTAACATCGAGGTTTGAGGGTGAGGAATATCGTCTCTTATTTATGGACCATGATACCTTTGACTATATGCAACTATATAGACACAGTATTGCTAACAAACTGCTTCGTGAAAAACGGCTAGAATTGTGCATTATGTGTAAGCTAATGTCAATTTTGTTCTATAGGTTAACAACCAATGTGTGCATGTCATGGTATGTATAAACTAACTTGCACTTAACAGTAACTGTTTGCCCCATAAAATCCAACCACACGTCCTAATCGACTACCTGATCTCGTGGTGGACGAAGGCACACGGAAACATTAGTTTGGGATTTCTGGAAAAACTTGAGATTGGCGACTCGCCATTAATAGTTTTATATTGCATTTACCGTTTTCTTGACATTGGTGATATTGGGGCGAAAAAAAAGAAGTCATCGCAAGAAGTTGTGGTTGAAGTAACTACTTTTACGAAGCGTAGCGGGTATCACTGTGTCTATGGTGTTTGTATATAGTCTAAGGCTGATACATAGACAATAAGTACGGTACAATAAGTACGGTAAGAATTTCTGAAGTTTTCTGCTGTAAATGAAGTGAAGTTATTTCTTATCCTCCAACCTGTATGTCACCGATCAATTACCTAATCTCTCGAAATCATTTTTTTCTCAAAATCCAGGAAGTTTTAAATTGTACCTTTACGACTGTAAGTTGCAGGGGGATTTTTAAAAGTAATTCATAAAATAGATAGTTTACATAAATTAAAAAAAAAACAAATTAGCTTCAAGTAAATTCTAAATTCGGTGGAACCTACCATTTAACTTGAAATAATTATGGGTAAAATATTTTACTCTTGCCAGATTTCTATTTTCCTAACTAATTATAAGTATACCTTAATCTGAAGAACTAACAATAACTATTATTATCTTTTTCGATCAAAATATTGCACGAGTATGGATAATAATGGATTTGTGGAACTTACGTTGTATCCGTCAAATGCCCAAGAGTTTTCATCTTGGCCAAGCATCATGCCAGGAGGCATATCAGCGTGTGCCCAACCGACCTGCAATCATATCAACGACACATTTTAGTAAATTATTACTCAATTTTTCACAAATATTTACAACCGAAAATGTATGTATGGATCGTAACGTCATGTTACGATTCATACATACATTTCTCATCCTAATTGAGCAGTCCGATTGAGGTAGCCCTCGTCCCTACAGAATACCTACTACAGAAAATAATAACTTTGTGTTGTATTCCCGGCGGAGAGTAGGGTAGTCAAAGCTCACTGGAGAGGTTTTATGTGGTCATGTGGAAGACCAAGAAACCTTTCTTTGTCTTCTGCACTGACAGCTTTGAAACACAATAACCTTATAGACCGTGGGGGCATAAAAATTCTTAAAATAAGAAGGAGAGATCACTTTTGATTATCTGTAAAATGAAGACATTAGGGGAGTCTTTTAATCAATTTTTTTTTTACCTAGCTCTTTTATTTACATAGCTCCTGCTTCAAAATGTGATTCAAAAATATCTATGCTATAAATTATAGTTCCTGCTAATATTAATAATGTAAAAGTTTGTGAAAATGGTTGGATGTTTGTTCAATCACGCTGTAACAGCTGAACTAATTTGGCTGATATTTAGTATAGGGATCGATTACAGTCAGGAATATGTTTGGCTATGATTTTAAGAATCAGTACTCACCCTCATTGGTCCAGCAGTAAGTATTTCAAACTCAAAGTACCACTTGCCAGAGCCAACCGCGTAGTTCTTCTCAGCCCGGTAAGTTCTGAAGTCAGCTTGCTTCTGCTTCGATGCCTCAGCCAAGAGCGCTGAAGCATAAATAATGATTTAGTTTTATTTTTGCTAGTTCCTTGATAGTTTAAAATCGATCTAATATCCTAAATGTCAAACATTGTATTCCCGTTAATCGATTTTCACGAAAAAAAGAAAATTTGACACACATCGAGATTAAATCTTGCATAATCTTGTATTGGCGTTTCAAGGCAATATTAATTTTATTCTGATTAAACGTAGAGTATTCGATAACGATTTCTAAGTTATTATCATTATCATAATTTCAGCTATAGGACCTCCACTGCTGAACATAGGCCTCCCCCAGCGACCTCCAATCCAACCGGTTGGAGGCGGTCTGCATCCAATAGGTACCCGCAACTTTGACTATGTCGTCCGTCCATCTCGCATTTTAAACTATTGTGTTGTAATTGGATCTTCATAAGATTGATGAAATTAAAAAATTAAAAAGCCCCCGACACAAAAAATTCTTCCAAAAAGTAAAAAAATAAATTGTTCATACTTTACGATGCCACAGACACACTCACAGACACGTGAAAATTATAACACCGCGTCGATTTTACGTCGGGGGTTTAAAAAAAAGAATTACGAAATAACTGTGATGAATAGGCATTAGACCAATCTCATGGAAACCATACCTTCATGCTGCTCTCCCGTAGGTGGGTCTAAGTTGTATCCGTAGACCAGAAGTGTCCTCACTGTCTCTGAGGCGGTGTCTCTGTTGGCCTTTTTGATTGCATCGTCTACTTTGGGGTACGGCACCAGGTGAGGAGAACGGTGCATGTCAGGGTCCTGGTGGATTAAACATATTATTAGAGACTTATTTTCACATAAACTTAGATGTCAGCCGCATACGGTGTAGAGTATCCCATCAAGAACGTGGTTCGCTGAGTCTTTCCTCTGCCGCGCCATTAAGTCTTAGAATTCCTTACCAGCCCACGTTCTTCCTTCTGCCTACAGTCCCGGGTAATTAAAGAGTGGCGTGGAAAAGCATCTGACGAAGCCATCAAGCTGTGCGCCACCATTGTAACACATTGTAATGGTGACCCTCTTTCCTGAGACTTAACTTCAGCTTACTATCAGGGTCAAATTGACGAGTGCTATATAAATAAAAAAAAACAAAGGAGTTCTTTACCTCATTGAGTCCGTAAGTCCACCCCTGCTGAATCCTCTCCCTCGCCCACAGATTGTGGGTGTTCTCTGCCAACTGGTCCACAAGCTCGTCCATTTTCGGTGTCAAGGTGACAGCACTCAAGTCCAGTGGTGCTGGCTTGTATCCGTTAGACTGGAGAAATGGACATGTTATGGATAAAAAATGGTGAAACTTCTTTTTGGGTTTCGTAGAAAGAAAGAAAGAAAAAAAGAAAGAAAGAAAGAAAGGAGTTTAATTACTATGACTTCGTTGTTGCCAGGGAGGACTTGGAGGTACACACGGTGACCAGATACCCGGCTTAGGAGACGCCTAGGCGGGTTTTACTGGTTGGCCTAGGAGTACGAGTTTTCACGCTTGCCGCCTTGCTCACGGCGATGATAGTAAGCGTAGAAAGCCGGGGTCTAGATGGTGACACTCCTATCTTGAAAGAGATGACCCTGAATCGGCATGGGTGCAGGAATATGTTTCTTATTACCTCACTTCCGGCAAGAGTCGAAGACGGCGTGTATTTTAGTCGGTTCGCGTCTATCATAACTACCGGATCCGGTGGGGATTTAGCGCACGAAAAAAAACATTTACCTGCATAAACGGCTCGTTAGGCAGTCGTACGTTGCGAATACGCGCCGGAGGCTTATCCAAACTGATGTAGTAACCGAGAGCCAGGATTGTCCTAGAAAAAGTAAAATAATAGTTAAAAAGTAAGTAAAGTGTACAATAGCTCTACAGGAATTTTTCAGCTACATTTCTGAATTCTATTAGAAGATAAGATGACGTGTCGTTTTTTGGAAAAAGAACGGAGGGTTTTTTTTAAGTAGAGAAGAGTTTAGGTTTCAGGTATCACTGAGGTTTCAGGTCGAGGATCATCTTGGTTTTCAGTTGCAAGAATTTCACCTTGGAACCCGAGGTTTCATATATGGCTATTGTTGTAGTGTTTGCTATCGGAACAACCTGTGTTACTTAACTTTGCAGTTCCTCCAAAAATATCCAAATTGAGACCTTATTGGGGTTTACGCAAGTTGAGCCTATTTTGAGGTTGGAAAAAGAATATTGTAGAAATAAACTCCTCAACAAATATTATCCAAAGCTTATTCTACATTGTTCATATAGATTATGGTCATACTTGAGCGTTTGTACGGCTAGTTGGATGTCGTATCGCTTCTCAGCGGCCGGTAAGCGCTCGAACGGTACCAGGCAGGGATGTATTTTGTGTAAATCTTCTCTCTGGTCGCCGTACATCCAGCCAGCTTCAATCTGCGCAAATAAATTTTGAATATTTAAATTTCTTTAGGCTTATAATGCAGTTATTTATAAAGGAGGCGTGAACGGGGATGTAGAACGGGTGGTGTGTCACGTCTCCCAATTGAGCAAAGCGACTGGGGAAGTATACCGCGTAAGACAGAATACCGTGGCTAATAATAAGCTTGTGTTGTGTTACCTTCGGTGAGTGGTCAAAGCTAGAGCTCACTGGAGAGATTTCGTGCTGTCAGTGGGAAAATAATTAATAATCTGCGCTAGTGAAACAGAAGTCTCTTAACCTCATTAGGTTTTTATACGGTCAGCAGCACCAAAGTTCTGGTAATTTAAAAAAAATACAACTGCAATTTGTGATAATACTGCTGTTTTATTTTTTTATTTTTTTTTGTTTTTATATTGCTGTTTTTGTTAATACTAAATATCCAAATGTAATAACACGATATTGAAATCATCACCATAGTTCTTACCTTGTTCATGGCCCACATCTCGTGAATGTTCTCAGCCAACTTGTCTCTGATTTGTTCCACGTACGAAGGTAATGTTATCTGAAATGAAAACAAACTAAGCTGTAGGCTGGCAACATTCAACTGTTTCTGAATACTAAGAATCTTCTTCGCTCGGTAGCACTCCTGGAGATGCCTTGTGTTGAGGCGAAACACATGTCGAGGTTTGTTCTTCGCGCTTGTGCTATATTGCATACATAACAACCTCTCTCCTCGGATAAGAAGTATTTTTACTTGCTTTGAGGGTGGCAGTTTGGCTTTTTCCTTCCTTTTTTTCCTTTCCATTTCTTCATTCATTTTCCATTCCTTTCTATGACAATTTATCATTGAGATTGTTAAACCCAGGGTGAGCCGTGGGTTCCCCACCCTCTCCCAATGTATTTTCTTATAATGTATTATCGCTATCGCCTTGTGTGAGTCTATACTTGGTTTGATTTCAAATACTTCAAGCATACTTCATTTTATTAACGTCATCCATTACTATATCAAGATCATCTCAAAACCTCACCTGTAAAGTATCCACAGGAGTAGGCACAAACGCCGTATCATCTTGTACTAAGGGTGGGCCAGCCAGTGCTCTCTTCGACAGGTTCCCGAAGTAGAAGCATGGCTCCAGGCTCAGGATCTGCTGCGGGAGGAGAGACTCTACCAGCGGGGAGTAGCCCTCGGGAGCAGCGTATCGGAGACGGCCGTGTTCTCCGCCCAGGAGGAAACGACAACTGGGGAGAGGATTTAAGACTATCAGTCATCATTATCATCATGGAAACTTGCCTAATAGTATCCACTTCGCACGATCTTGAGCGTTCATGGTAGTGAGATTATTGGCACACATTTCACCCTTCACGAGTTCAAGCCCTCGTGGGATGCTACTACCAGGCGTCTGTTACCCAGTGGAGACTGTCAGTAAGATATATGGAATGAGGAATATGGTATACAGACTGGCAAACAAATTGATTAAATTTTTATAGGTCCGTTAGAGGGTTATGCGAGGCGCGACGTTAAACGCGATAATGGAATATTAACCAATAGTCATAGATTTAATTAAACCAGTCACAGGAGTCATTTGTTGATCAATCCTTTTATTAGTTTTTTGGTTGGTCCATATCGTCGGCTTATTGCAGGAACTCATTATGTGACAAATTCACTATTCTGAGATAAACGGTATTTTAGTTCGAATTATGTTGATTTGCCCATAGCATCCTTATATTAATGACGGGGATGAAAAATTTAATTTTTTCGATTAGCTTAAATGTTATATTAATTAAAACAAGCGATAGTCAGTAATCCTACAAAGTCATTTATTTTTTAAAAATACCAAAAAAAAGCTAATGACTTCTGTCTACTGCAAGTCTGTTCGGTATGTGATTTAATTATTTCTTAATTTGTAATAAAACAACGAAAATCTAATCAAATTATTATTTTATAAAAGGGATAACCAATATTATCCTAAACATAACAGTGCTAGTCCTATGAAAAACTAATTCAATTCTTCCTAACAATTAAAATAACAATTTTTTAACACAAAAAACTTATAAAACTCTCAGTCTTTGAATAAAGAGGTAATAAACAGAGCTAATTTAAATCAATAAGCAATTGGAAGTTTAATAAACATGACAAAATAAACTGAAAAATAAAATTTGTCTTAACAGTAATTGTCATAAGCACTTAGATATTCGCACAATAGCAAATTCTGCATATGAGGACAGACGAGAAGCAGACAGCAGAGCTGGACGAAGAATTGAGCAAGTTGCACTGGGACATCGTTGGGTTATTCGAAGTCCGAAGAGAGGGAGAGGACACAATAACCCTGAAGTCTGGCAACCTGCTCTACTACCGCGAGGGCGACGAGAAGTCACAAGGTGGTGTCGGGTTCATCGTCCATAGGTCCCTCATAAATAACATCATATCCATCACGAGTGTGTCGAGCAGGGTACCTGGTACTCAGAGTGTCCAAGAGATACTTGCTGAAGGTCATTCAGGCTTACGCACCGACCTCGACACGACCAGATGATGAGGTGGAGGCTATGTATGAGGACATTAGTAGAGCCATACATGCCTCTAAATCACACTTCAGTGTTGTTATGGGGGACTTCAACGCTAAACTGGGTACGAGAGGTGATAACGAGTTGAGAGTGGGGCAATATGGGTATGGGAAGCGTAACCGAAGGGGTTGGAGGCTGGCCGACTTTCTTGAGAAAGAGCGACTCTTTATGATGGACTCTTTCTTTAAGAAGCCGCCTCACAGGAAATGGACCTGGATGGGCCCCGGTAGTCGTCCCAAAAATGAGATTGATTTCACCATGACGATGCATAGACGGATATTCAATGATGTCTCAGTGATCCATGGGGTGAAAACCGGAAGTTATCACCGAATGGTTAGAGGCACATTGAATATTAATCTGGAGAGATCCCGTCTGATGAGGTCTACGCTCCGGCCTAGAGCTTCTCATATACAGTACCCCGAGAGCTTTCAACTCGAACTTTCGGATCGCTTCTCTTGCCTATAAGAATGCAGTACAGTGGACGAGATAAATAACAGGTTGGTTGAAACTGTCCATTCAGTGGGCTCCAAATTCTTTAGGCACCGTCGAAGAGATAGACCACAGAAGCTCACCGATCACACCCTCAAACTCATGGTCGAACGACGGTCTATGAGACTGCAGTCTACCAATGACGCTGAAGCACATCGGCAGATCAATAAACGTATCTAGCAGTCTTTGCAACACGACATCCGTGCCTTTAATACTCAGTGTATTAAGGAAACGATTGAGTGAAATAAAGGCTCCAAAGTGTTTGCAAGAGACTTGTCTATTGGGCAGAGCCAGTTGACAAAGCTGAAGAGGAAGGACGACAGTGTCGCGTCGACTAAGGCAGATGTTTTGGGGGAGATCGAGGGGTTTTATGGACAGCTTTATGCCTCAGTCACCAAGCCTGTTAAAAATCCAAGAGCTAAGCTAACGCGACACTACACTGAGGATATCCCGGACCCCTATACGAGATTAGGGTGGCCCTCAAGCAGCTTAAAAATAACAAGGCACCAGGAGAAGACGGAATCACTTCGGAACTTCTGACAGCGGGTATCATGACAGTATGTCGAGTTGCAAATCTGACGACTTAAAAATCTGTCGAGTTGGAAATGAGGGGGGTGGAACACCGATTCTTAAAGTCGTTCAGAAGCTCTTCAACTCCGTCTTATTCGAAGGTACTACGTCAGAAGCATGGAACAGAAGCGTGATGATCTTGTTCTTCAAGAAAGGCGACAAAGTCTCTCTTAACAACTACAGACCCATCTCGCTTCTGAGCCATGTTTGTAAGCTGTTTTCGAGGTTTATCACGAATCGTCTCGAACGCAGGTTTGATGACTTCCAGCCGCCCGAACAAGCCGGTTTCCGAAAAGGTTATAGTACCGTAGACCACATTCATACGTTCGTTTTGCCGACGATATCGTTCTCATGGCAGGATCGCTGGAGGATCTTAACACAATGCTCGACGACCTCAACCGAGTCTCTCAACAGGTGGGCCTCAAGATGAGTACGGACAAGACCCAGGTTATGGCGAATGCTCATATTCTAAGGCCCTCCCCAGTGTCAGTTGGAGGCTCGACCCTCGAAGTTGTAGACAAGTACTACCTTGGACAGTTGGTCCGATTAGACGGCTCAAACTTCGAGACGGAGGTCAATCGTCGAATCCAACTCGGCTGGGCAGCGTTCAGGAAGTTATACAGTGTTTTCTCGTCCAAAATACCTCAGTGCTTAAAGACAAATGTCTTTAATCAGTGCGTGTTGCCAGTGATGACCTATGGCGCCGAGACGTGGACCCTCACTATGGGCCTCATAAGAAAGCTCGAGGTTACACAGCGAGCTATGGAAAGGGCTATGCTCGTAATCTCTCTGCGAGATCAGGAATGAGGAGATCCGCAGATGAACAAAAGTGGTCGACATAGCCTACAGGGTTAGCAAGCTGAAGTAGCAGTGGGCGGGGCACGTAGCAAGAAGAACAGATAGCCGTTGGAGCGGAAAGATTCTCGAATGGAGACCGCGTACCGGTAGACGAAGCGTGGGACGGACTCCTGCGAGCTATTAAGATTAGGTTATGTGATTGAGAAAATAAAAAGTAGGTAATTAAAAACAATAAATGATTTTAGGAATATCATTGAAATCATGATATTTTACATAAAATTCATTACGTTAAAATTCATTAAGATTACTTATTGTGTACTTATGATCAATTATTCATAACAGAAAGTAATTAAGTGCAAATAATGAACTTTATCGATCCAAATTCTAAGATTTTATTCTACTCTTGTTTAGATAAAGTTAATTACATGGTAAAAATGAGTTCTGTTTAATATGTTTGTTGTTATTTTAATAATTATCTATTTAATAAAAATAACTTGTGCAGCTTAGTGATGTTTCCTAAATGCCTGATTTCCAAAGTTGCAGTTATGGACTTAATAGCAAGGTCATAACGCCTAAAATTGAATAGATAGAAGTAAGTGAGTTTTTGCCTTTTGTAGAATATGCCAAATGAAGTCCACTTTAAATAAAAACGTATTTAGTGATTTTTTGCAGTTAATGAGTTCCTGCAATAAACCGACGATATAGTGCACATGCGCGAACTTTTGATCAAGATGTTTGTCGGCATTTAAACAAACCAAACCAACCAATGAGGCAGTGCCATTTCAATTGTAAGAAGAGCGTGTCATATTCACAATTATGTTAGTATTTATCTCTTTTATAATCCCACTAGCTGTTGCCTGTTGCCCCGCCTACCAACTCTCTCATCAAATTCTCAGACCTACCAACACAATATTTTTATAATAATCGTTTCTGTGGAGTCTGCAGACTAACACTGAGACATGAATATTATATATTAGATGGTAGTCTGTAATCATTACCTCAGTTTACTGGAACAGCTGATGACAGGAAAGAACATCCCCTCCAGGTTGAAGTTGGTGAAGGAACCAGTGACCCTGACGCCGTTGAACATGAAGTTAATGATAGGGACCGTCAAATCTAAGGCGCAGCCGATTACATCTCCTGTAATTTGATTAAAGTGATTACATGATGAGATAGAAGAATGTATGAGGCCTCACCAAGACCTTCAGAGTTAAGCCTACTCAAGGAGAAAGTAAACCCAGTGGAAAGAAAGAATACCTCGATCTAATTTATCAAGCACCAATCGCCGAGTCAACCTCCAATTGGGTATACCTGGTGATTGATGGACGAGGTACCGACACAGGTTTCCGCCTGGGGGTCACTTAGATGGCAGACGGTCAGACGAAGTTGCTTATTTAAAAAACCTGGGATAAGTATAGACACGAATTGTGAAATCAAAATGTGTTCAAAATGTGCTTGGTACGCGAAGTGATGACTGATGTTATTTGAAGATAGCACAGAGTGCAACGATGATGAACGAGCACAAATGCAGTTGCAGCAGGGGTTCGATTTTCTCGCGACTTACAAATAGGTACTTAACATATACCATATATATGTATCCAATATAAACATTCAGTCCAATGTAAATAGACATCATTTGTTTGTTTTCACGACGAAAGTTAAAGCATAATATATATATATATATTTTTTATACCACTTAGGTGACAGACAAACACACGGCCCACCTGATGGGAAGAGGTCACCGTGGCCTATGGACGTTTGCAACACCAGAAGCGTTACACACGTGCTGCCTACCCTGTAGAAACCTTCTGATGCCCTTCTTGAAGAACCCCATATCATAGTCGCTTGGGAAAACCACGGCAGGGAGCTCAATCCAAAGCTTGAGCGTGCCCGGGATGATTATAGCTAACTTATGATGTCATACCTTTCCTGATGTAAGGTTCTTCCATATGTGTCCTGTTAACAGGAGTCTTGCGACCTCCGGACCACAAGAACCCGCCGTCGAACCCGAAGGAGTAAAGGTCGTCGCCCACACCGTTACCGCCCCACTTCTCCCCGCCACCGGGGTAGGGGACGTAGCTAGAATTACAAATAATATCAACTTCATTTAGAGCTATCACACAATAGTTCTTTATAATTAGGGTTTTTATAATCACACTTAGATAAGAAAAAGTGAATGCTTCGACGGGATTCGAGCCTGCGATCTTTACCTTCCAAGGGGGACGCTCTGACCGCTAAGACATGAAGAGAAACAATATTCAAATGACTGCAAGACTTGATTCTTTTTAGATGGATAAACGTTAGATAGATAGATATATAGATAGGTAGATAGAAAAGGTTTTATTGTAGACCAAAAAAAATATTGTTGAGATAGCATTATAGGTATACTATATAATAATAATAAGTGTCGCAAAAATTTACAAGATGGCTTAAAATTATTTCACTGACTGAGCCGCGCAACTTCGTCTGCGTCATCCCGTTTTTGCAACATTTTTCATTCCTGCTCCGCACCTATTGGTCGTAGCATGATGTTATATACATATAAACCTTCCACTTTAACCATTCTATCTATTAAAATAAACCGCATCAAAATTCGTTGCGTAGTTTTAAAGATTTAAGCTTACAAAGGGACATAGGGACAGAGAACGCGACTTTCTTTTATACTATGTAGTGATTTAAATGTAAGTAGGTACTTTAGGTACTTCATTCAGTGGTGAAACATCTATTTAGATAAAGGTGGAAAGTCAGCTTACCCTGTAGTGTTAGCCCAACCGATCCTTAAGTGCGGCATCATATGCGTGGTCTTCTCGATGTGGTCCATCGTCACTTCGAAGTACCACTTGCGGTACACCGCTGAACCTTCCACGCGTCCCACGAAAATGTTTGGTCGGACGCTGAAAAAAACATGAGATTCAATAACATTTTTCGACCACATGACATGTATTGTAATTTTTATACCAAGTGCTTTTATTTAAGAAAAAAAATTTGGTTTATGGAACTGTTGCATGATAGAGATTCTTTTTATTTCTTTTTTTCTTTAGTTTTTAAAAAACGATTTTTATTTTTGCATCTGAACTTAGAACGTCATCAAAGGAAGTTACGACATGATACACTTGCCCATAGAATCTATATTTATATAAAATGAATTGCTGTATGTTAGTCTCGCTAAAACTCGAGAACGGCTGGACCGATTTGGCTAATTTTAGTCTGGAATTATTCGTGGAAGTCCAGACAAGGTTTATGAGGTTTCGGAATGGAGCAGCGGGAACGGGATCAGAAGTCTACGCGGGCGGAGTCGCGGGCAACAGCTAGTATTATAATATTTTTTAAATTATCTTGATGGCTTGTGCGTAAAAACTGTAATTAAAGTTAGTAACTTAAGACTAGCGAGTAAAGGAGGTTCTACGGTATCTCCCGTCCGAAATGAGCTGTCCAACTGGGGAAGTACCTCCGCCCTACAGAAGACCGTGGTCATAATAACCATCGTGTTGTGTTCCCGCCGGTAAGTAGGGTAGCCAGAGCTCACTATACCCCTCCTTCCCCTCCCCTTCCTAGCCTCCCCACGCCTTCCCAGCTCTCCCCCTTTCCCTTCAGGGTGGGCAGCGCGTGTGTGACACCCTTAGTGTTGCATACGTTCACAGGCCACAGTGGCCGCTTTCCATCAGGTGGGCCGTGTGCTTGTCTGCCACCTAAGTAGTATAAAAAAAAACCAGGGGATTGTATCATCTTACCTGGAAACGTGATCAACCAATTGCGTCTGTAGTAACAGGTTCTTCCCCGGTAACAGATAATCGCAGATATTGTTTTGAGAAGACCGGACGGCCACGCCGTTACCCACGCAAAGGGAACACAGCACGTCTAGGACTTTCGGGTCGCGGCCGTGCTTCTCTAGTAGAGAAATGATGACCTTGATATGTTCATCCTGCAGGAGACAGAGAAATAAATCTATTTATTGAATTAAGTTCTAATTATGAACGTAAACTCAGTCTTAGTCTTCGTAGACTTTAGTCCCAAAAATGTTATTGAATTGATTCCATCTTTCAGTATTTAAGTAAAGGAGATGCCTTCGCCACCTGCGGTGTGAAGAAATTATTTTAAATTTTTCGGAAGAGGACGACATAATATGAGCCTTTTCCCAACTTAGTTGGCTTTCTAATCTAACTAAAATGCGACTGAACTTAGTCATTTTTAATCAAGCGACTGCTTTTTGACCTGAACCATTTGGGATATCGAAGTTCTGTTATTAGATAACCCGTAACACTAATCCCGTAACAACTGCCATTTATGTATATGTTGCCAATATGCATATGACAACCGCACGACCAGGCCAGTGCAAATAGTCATATTCATACATACACATTTTTCCACGCGTATAACAATTTGTTACAAAATTATTATACTCACACCTATGAATAGAAATTTGGGATACCGTCATTTAATTAGTTGTCTACTAAATCGATGTAACTATTACACCGATACGACCAAAATTTCGTGTACATTCGGCAAAGGAGATAAGTATACACCTCCACATACAATTATTTAAGCACTCTTATCGTGTCGGTATTGTAATGGGCTTGACACAGACAGTAAGACTCATCTAAAAACGTCAACTAGCGCCTACTTCAGCAATGGATAATTCACTCAACGGTATAGTAACAATAGTAAATTCGCTATCCATTACTGACCCGCATCATGTTGAGAGCTTCGGGCGAGTCAATGAGCACGCAATGCAGTACGTCCAACATGCCGGTGCCCTCGCCCGACGCCTGCGACCCCAGCCTTGAGAACAGCCAGTTGAGGCGATTCGAGTTGGCAAACTGCGCGCAATTCGTGTGGTTTCCTTTGATGATGGCAGCTGTGGACGAAACAGAGGAGACATGAATATAGAGGATACTATTAAAGATATTGCGATCTTTATCTTGTATTATTCGGCATTGTTTTTTGCGCTATAATCACATCGTATTATAGACTTACAGGGAAAGATATAGGGGTTTCGAAGGTGTATTCATGGAGGTCCCTTTAAGACCTTTTAGGCATAGACATGTCTTGTTCATTGACGGTTTGTATACATACCGATTGATAAGGCTATAAAACTAAAATGTAACTTATATGTCAAAAACCATTTTAGTTTGTTCTAGGTAAAAGGACCAAACAATAATCACTAATGTTAAAATCAATATAAACCAATCAGAAGCAGTAATTTTTTGAGAATATCCACATGCAATAATTGCTAGTACGCGCAGTTGGGCAATGAATAAATTAGCCAATTGTAGTCCACTGTAGCAAAAGACTAATTGAAGTGCATCATTCTTCGTGATCCACCGCCTTCCATATCCAGTCAATCCCAGCCACCTTGTCAAGTCGTCAATTTAGCAGCTACTATTATCACAGAATCATAAAATAAAACGTACCGAGTAGCTGATATAAATATCCAGAGATCATCTCCCAACTCTGTCCCGACTCGTCTCCTGCCAGGAAACCAGCCAGGAAGCCTTGCGACGTGATGACGTTGATCTTGTCTATCGCTTCTAGGATTAGATTCAGGATGCCCTCCTCTTGGAACAGATCCTGACGGTTACGGAGAGCGCGGAATTTGTTTTGTTTCTCTTCGTGTTCTAGAAGATAAAATATGTTTATGTTATTATTTTATACTGTGAAGATAGTAGTTTGGTATGATTAGTTAATGTTCACAAAGTAAGTATCTTGATGATAATTTCGAATCTGATGTTAAGGATTCTAGAGATCAATAAATTAGTTAGCCCATGGCGGTACAGTGCTGAATATATGCCTCTCCAAATGTGTGTCATAGCACTAGATCCTTCGTCTTGGGCATCAACCATTTCCAGGTCCTGGAGAGATAGGGACTCTACTCCAAAAAGAGCGTTGCAGACCAACTAATGTATATTTTCATAAATTCAACCCGAGACCTAGAACGTAGCTATCGCAAACTTTACCGCCATGCGATAAAAGTTGATGACCTTATTCTGAGGATTAAATAAATCAAACAAAACTAATATATCTACATACCCATATCCTCATCAGGTTGTGCGAAATAGTTGATGAGATCCTCGAGACACATAACCATCTCGTTCAGGTTGACAGACGCGAAGAACATTGAGTGACGGCGGTTCTCTTGAAGAGTTTCAAGGCCACTGAAACACATTTGCACATTAAGATACTCGTACATTAACATAAGAGTTATCGGGACATTTGCGACGTTTGTGATATATTTCGGCAAGTGTAGTGTTTTCTTGGCTGAAAAGTCAGTAAATTGTAGAAAATATAGATTCCAGAGTTGATAGCACCAGTGTAAGGTCACAGGTGTTGCATACGTCCAAAGGCCACGGTAATCACTTTCCATTAAGTGGGTCGTGTGTCTATCTTCCACTTAAGTGGTTTAAAAAAATAAATGGTTGACTATTCAATTATCTGCATCACTTACTTAATAAACTTGGTAAAGAGCGAGGAACATTTTCTGATGACCCTGGCGGTTCGGGACTCTTCCTCCTGCGACCTTGAGAAGTCCAAGCCGTCGTCCATCTTGCCTTCCTCGTGTAGAATAGCTTGCTTCTCTTCTACCTTGCCAACACCTTTCTTCTTTGTTTCATATGACTGGAATTATAAATTATAGTTAAACTGTTGATCACAGTCTTGGTAACTAAATAAAAACCAGAGTCAGGTCTACATTTTAGGTTCTACATCAGATAAATATTATAATGTATGATTTTAGATTGACATGGTCATTTATTTATTATTTACATATTTAATTTATTGGGATATTTACCATGTTTGTTTATTTCGTTGAGTAACCGATATTTCGGCGCTGTTGCAAGCGCCATGATCACGGTGTACACCGTTAACAGTGAATAGATATATTATACATGCTCACACCTAATCCCTTCGCGGTAAAACAGCATTTTGAGTACTTCTGATTTTTATACAGGTATATCTTATTTGAAGTTTTAAACTGCATTGCGCAGAGAAATATCTATTATTTATAATGTTAAGTTAATTGATGTCACTTGGTGGAACTGTGTAAGTCTCCACTGTACAAGTGTGTCATCAATATCGATCATGTATAGAAATACCTATCATGACCAAATCTGTTTCGTGAAGTACCTTGTAAGACAACCAGAGGCCCGTCTCCGAGTGCTGCACAATGACGGTGGAGTCACCATATTTGATAATTGGTGCGCCGATGACTTCCAGGTCCTTGTCTTCTAGTACTTGCTTCTGATCATCTTTCTCCTGGCGCAGGCAGAAAGCGCAGGACGCGGTTGTGGCTTCCTCTCTAAAATATAAAGATGTCTTAGTTAAATGATGTGCATATATGTCACATCATATCGAAACGATTACCATCACTGACCATCAACACCGAGGAGAAAGGCTCCACCAAAACCTTACCTGTTAACCGGCTGGCAGCCTAGGTAATGTTGGGTTTAGCCTAAAGATTTTGGAGAACACACATCAAGAATATTATGATATGATAACAGTAGAGAGTCGGCCTTATAAGCGAGAGGTCTTGTCTATCAATCTTGACAGTACCGATGTGAACCCATTCCTAACACAAGGCATTGCAACAAGCTTAGCTGGAGGGGTTACAGGGAATAAGAGTAATTTTAGTTGATAATAGTTATAAAAATATATAATAATAACAAAAAATATAAAAACACTAAAACGAACTTAAAAAACCTTTAAAGTAAATATGACCATATTTTATTGGGTTAGTCGCGATACCCCCAGTTCGCGAAAATCTCTAGTTTTTTAAATCGAGGACGAACGGGGGAAGTTTCGGCCAACCCATATTTTAATGAAGTTAGTAAACATAATATTATATTTACCTGCTAACTAAATAAAGTTCATTCTGATCGTTGACTCCCAGGTATCTGCCGGTAGTGATGTGCCTGATCCTCATCGGGTGGTACCAGTTGATGAAGCCTCCCGCCCACTTTGTGCGCGCTAGTTCCAGTCGCCAGAGGGAGCGCGCTTGGGACATGACGGAACCGCCTTCGTACACTACGATACTGGAGAACAAAGGAAATTTTATAGAGATGCATAAATATTTATAATTTTTATTAATAATGAACGCCAAAAGAGATGCGTTATGAGTACTATCGGTTCCTGAATCTGTGTATTTGCACGGTTTTCGCTGTAAGTTAAATACTTTTAATTTAAAGGCTTTTACTATAATTAACAAAAACAACCGCGTTAGCCTAGTGGTATGGGTAATTGACTGCTGAGACGAGGTCTCGGGTTCCCAGGTTTTATCATGAGACACACCAATGACTTTTCGATGCTTTTCGAAGTTATGTGTGTATTTATCACAGGTTCATAAGTGCCCGTTTAATGGCAATAGGCTCGCCACATATTACATTGGGACCTAAACAAAAACTCGCGAAATGTGGGTGTTAGCACCTCTGCCTACCCCTTCGGGGATACAGGCGTGAGTTTATGTTACGTTATGTTAACAAAAACAATCGCCAATGGCTTCTGCCTGATGTTAAAAATCCCCATCTTATACAACACTGTAATGAGGTTGCAAATTCTGCTCTGCTCTACCGGGTACTACACGGCCGTTTGCAGCATATCGTATACATATAATTATATAAAATGCTTACTTTTGTCCCCCCTCCTGACTCCACGTGCTAGGTATAGTGAGACACTCATCACCGCCGTGGAAGAATCTAAGAACATCGCCTCCGAACACGTAGCCCACGTACTTCATGCGAGAGATACCTGTGCCGTACGGCTGGACCGACCAGTGTGTGACGTGGAATGAAGCATTCACTATTGATACTTCGTTTTCCTTCGTTGTGTGCTGAAAATGAAAAAGGTATTATTGTTTGTGGACTTAAATATGTTTCTATGTATAGTTGTGGGTAGATTTGCAATTGTAGAATTTAACTTTCAATAAACCTCAAACATTACACTCGATAAAGATTAAAGTATTCTTCATTCAAGCTCCATGACCGTGATGTTTAATATTCAAAACACAACTAATTTCGCCATTTCGAAGAATAAAATATATAAATTAATACATTTCTTCTATCACACCATAAAGGTATTTTATATACATCTCAGTTGGATACAATGATTTCTTATTTAGTTCCTTATATTTACTAAAACATAGATAATATGTACCTAAGTCTTTAAAATAGCTAGCAGTAAAGGAACATAATTAAAAATAAAGCTATTGATTACAGCTAAGAGTATTGGCGACATGACGCTACCCTGTGATACGCCAGCAGTACTAGTAGATGAGATCATGGAGGTACTGTCAATACAATTCGGAGCCGATGACCAAACAAAAAATTACGAGGCCAGTAAACTACTGATCGATATATGTAGAGAGCACATTAGAATGTAACAATATATCAAAGTCAACAGTGTCCAATGCTTTGCTGAAATCGAAACATTATGAAATTTATGATACTGACATTACATTAATAACTAATGACTGTGTTGTCAAAGTAGCTACAGGACGCAACATTACAAAATAAAATACAAAATACAAAAATACAAAATAAAAACACTTTTGTGTATGATTTACTTAAGATAGTGTTATTAACATCTACTATATTTTGGTGAAATAGTGAAAATGTGCCTATTTCGTATTCGATACATAAAATTAACTGAAATATATGATGCTACAAACATATAACACATAATATAACAAAACAAAATATCAATGAATATAACAATAACATTTAAAGCTACAATGGCTTTGTAGAATGTAACATGTATAGCGTTTAGTCTTTGTAGTCTCACCGATAGAATAAACGTTAGTCCTTTTGTGTGACGTGCAGAGCAACTTGACGGTGACAGTACTACCTTGCCCTGAGATTAAATGTATTAAGAATAGTTATGATCTCGAATGTTGATTTTGTTATAAGACTAATTTAAATTATACTTTCGAATAATTACTATCATGGAGAGATAATATTATGAAATCGGAAATGAAAATGTGTGTATTACCCGTTATAATTATTCTGGTGTACAAAGAACTTTGATTATAAATATAATTTCAGTTAAAGATTCTGGGGCTAAGGATGGCCATTACGATTCAACGAGGCAACGCAGCCACCATCATGGACACCTTTGCGCCGGGAACGATACGGGTTCGGATGTAATTTGTGTATTTTTGTTTTAATTTCTGCAATTTCTTATTCATATACAACTTTCGCAAAACTGATTCATAATATTAACTAATTAAAATAAGCAACTAACATTTCTATTATTCTCACTCACCAAGTATCTCTCAGTAGCTACGGAAACCAGAATCAAGTCGTCTCCAACTCGAACCTTCTCACCCTCAGATCTGTAATGTTAAAATAATATTGCAGTAACTTATTAATTATTATTTGTATTGATTGTATTGATGAATAGTGTGAATTGTAAGCGAGCTGTAAAAAATGTACTCCCAAAATTGTCCTACGATGACACAGAGAAGTTAATGTCTGTTTTAAAATAAACAATAATTACTTTCTTTAGCAGTAGTGAGAAGCTATATATTGTATATTTCTTAATATTATTTGTTGTCTATGCAATAGTTCTTAGAAGCACAAAGTAGAAATCTGCACCGAAAGCCTGAAACACAGGATTACCTAGTTCAGGCACAACTAATAAATTATCCCTAAGCAAAGACCTATGTAAGACACTTAACTGCACAAACATTATTATATACATACCTAATATATAATACTTTATATAAGATAACTACTCATGCACAATGTAACAACGCACGATAGATTAAGAACTATGTAAAATATTGTACAATGATTATTATGAAATAAATTCGATTTGATTTGATTTGATTTGATTTACGGCTGAATATGGGAAGTGATATTTATATACTGTTGCTAATACTTTTTGGTTAATCATGTTAAAAGAAATTACCTTTGTTTGCTAGCTGGATGTAGCGTCCACCAACAAGCTTCTCCCTGTGAATGTTCTTGCAAACCCACGTCGAAAGCCAACTTGTCTTGGGATGATGATGTCGATAGACATGCCAGGTACTGTGTTAGGAAAGAAACCAGTCCAAGTAATAAGAGTTTTAAAGCAATTAGTATGCTAACTGTATTAAATCGATTTAGATCGGAAAAAGTAAATGTTCCTACAGAACTCGAACCAGATTCTGGTCTGAGAATTTCGAATGTTCAAAGCTCAATCAAAATCAAAATCATCAAAATCAAAATCAAAAGATCGCGGGTTCCATTCGAATCGGAGCATACATATAACTCAAGATTTTGTGGATTGATCGAAAAAACGAAATCTAAATTTGGTTAACTTTTTTCCTTTAATAAACTGTCGTTCTCGTGAAGAATGAAGAAATAACAAAAGAGAACAAGGGTACTGAACTTTACTAAATTGTTGGCCTAGAGTTATTTGTCTATAGCTAGATATATGAGCTTACCATGTCACTGTTGAGATGTCTCAGAAGAATAGCATTACCGTACAAAAGTGTACGATGTCCTGACCCAGTGCCTTTGCCCTGTAAGCAAGCAATCGTAAAAGGTAACATATGGACTAGGAGAAAGTCTGAATGAATGATTTCACATGGTCATTTGCATATTCACTTTTAAATACTACGAGATTATTACAACCAACAAACATGGCAAATATCCCGTAGTATTTAATAGCGAATAGAAACTAAGGTTTTTAAATTGAAGTTAGAAAAATAAATTTATTGAATAATTAAAAATTAAACGTAGCATTTGATTTCACTACTGACTGAATTGTTAATGAAATACTAATGAAGAATCATCGAACTTAAGACAACTGTCAATTAGGACAGTCCAAGGAGCATATTAGTTTTTATATAAAGTTCTTGGTACTACACTGTGAAATAAGGTACCAAAACTTAAAATACCATACTACCAACACAAAATACTTGTTAATATTCTGTACTGTTTCTTGAACATGGCAGGAATTTCGACTTGGTTACTTTAATGCCACTTTTAAGAAACGTTGATGACTATCATTAATAAGATCAGATAAATTATGATAGTCATGACTACGCTAGACAAGATAGAAAGAGTTAAGGTTTAGAAACATATCTTTTTTCGCCTTAAGTTAAAAAAATTATTGCTTAAATATTATCGAAATAAAATCATAGCAAAAGTGTTCGTCCAGCTTATAATTATTATAATGCTTATTTTTAAATGTTATTATCTATGTTAATAGAAGATCAAATTTCTATAAAACTACAAATACTACTGCTAAGTCCATGCTGGGATTAGGTGATAATGGAAAAAAACAATCTACTCGCGATACCATCAGATTACGAGTACCTACAATCATGAGAAAATAAGGTAAAATAATACGTGGATATGGAATTGTGATATCTAGTCTATTACTAATGGTTATAATTCTATACCCACGTATATACATCACATATTGTAATATCAGGCGCGTGCACACACTGCATACTCTACCCAAATCATAATAAATATTATGTTAACTTTAATGTATTCAAGTACATATCAAATGTACTTTATTTTATTTAGTTTATCACATCTCAATCCATTAATAATAATGCATCAGGGTAGGTAGGGTTCTGTTTGTGTCTATAGAATGCACGCCCCTGTTACGTATTTATCACGAAAATATGCGGAAACAAGTTTCCATAATAACATTTTAATAGTGATAATGTTTTTTATAGATAAAAATATTTTTGATAGGTTTGGATCATAAAGAGAAACTTGTTTGAGTTACGCAAGTTTTGTACCTTCATAATAATCCAGTTCTTTGGATAGAAGTTCGTAATAAATATAATTTGCAAAATGGCCGTATGTTTTTACTAAACAATTTTATTTTCTTGCCGTTGGAGCACATTTCTGTACAAAATGTGAATGAGTGGGACAAAAGTAATATAAAAAATAGATGGTATTAACATTTAATGTAAAGAATTAGTAAAATATATTAGCGTTCAAAATGAATTTTGAAAGTTAAATACATAGAAATAATAAAAAATGTTAATAAAAATTTTGTGACAAAATTTTTGAAGTAAAAAAATTTTTTTTTTCACCAATCAGCCAAAAATGTAAACGAGAGCATGCAGTTTTTACCAATAGGCAGATATACTCACTAAGTTTTCTTTTCCCTGGAAAAATATAAACCACGATCGCAATACGTAAAACATAATTATTCACAGGAAGATAAATAAATAATATACCTACTTGTTAACACAATAATAAATTTTAATGGTGTGTACAAAATCATACAAAAAGATTTGCCTTTTGAAATCTTTAAAGGACATCAGGAATTCGTTTCACCATTTCCTTTGTCAATGGTTATTACAACAAAAAGAAAAAAAACAAACAAAATACTGATATCATACTGTCAAAAATATTTGAAATCGAACTTTAAATAAAAGAAAAATATTTAAATAAAATAATAATTGACATTCAATATCAGTTACAGTTATATCAATAAAGTTAATAGTGAAACCAACCCTATATTAGAACAAATTTAAAGTGTAGTTTAGTCAAAATAATAATTGAAAATTATTCAAAGGGTGGCATTATTATACTTTGGAAAGGTTTTCAAATGTTAATTTTACAGGTACATATAATTATGCAAATATTTGATGTACATAAAAACGTGGAAATATTAAGGTCATACTTACAGTTTCTGAACCCGCTGCTGTGACTAACTCTTGCAATGCTCTTACGGATAACGCCTGTAAACGTGAAGTAATATACAGAATCAAAATATAGTATATATATTGTCTTAGTTTGTTTAATATAGAATGATCTAGGACCCACTATTGTAGAATGGGGTCCCAACCAAATCCTCAGTGACCATGTCGGTCCAACATAACCTCCCAAACCGTTAGGATTTCTGCACGATAAGGGACCATGGCGAACTTATCTGCATAGGCCCTGGGCCAGGTTTTCTCTCAACGTTAGAGTTTCCGATAGCAGTAAAGACTCAAATAAACTTAATAATTAAATAGAATAAAAGAGCAGACCTCGGGGCTTTATAGAACCGAGTACAGTGGGCAAAACCACAGAGTTCACCTAAATATTTAAGGAAGGTGCCGTACCGTAATGACAGTTTAAGATAGCGTTATATAGGTGGCTCATTGACAGGTATAGTGTGTTCAGAGTTTATTAAAACATAACACTGTAACCTAACTTAGCTGTTACAATATAAAACTGAGTATTTATTATGTGTTAATTATTAATTGCATTCCAACATAAAAACATAAATGATGTCTTCTTCTTTTCTTAAAATGGCTTCTGCAGCAGAATAGCCGCAATTTTGCCAGTCTCTAGTGAAAACGTCTTATAAAATTAATGGCGAAACGCCAATGTCAAGCTTCAAGTTTTTAAAAAAGTCTTCCAGAGCCACGTTAGCCACGCCAGTAAATTCGTTTCCGTGTGTCCGCCCCCCACGAGATCAGGTAGACGATCAGGACGTGTGGTTGGATTTTAGGGGGCTATATTATGTCAAATATTCAGATAAGATTTAAGATGCTGTCATCTAATGTGTCAAATTTTGCATGTTGGGCATCATTCCAGCGGAGTATGTGAAACAAAACTACTGATTTATACTACTAACACATTGAAATGTACCTAATTTTACCATACTTTAAGCAAAATGAATTTCATTTAATTTCATTTAATTTCATTAAATTTTATTTCATTTCAGAGAACAGCTATTTTAGGTATTAAAACTAAATGATAATATTGTAAACTCACCTGTTCAATAACAAACACGCACTGCGACAAGTCCGGCGGTATATTCTTATCGGCGATGTTCTCAAGAAAGCAGTGCCGGTTGCCGAAACCTTCAGCCGCCAAGCACACGCGCTCTCCGGTGGCTGTGCACGACAGGCACACCATGTCTTCCTATAAAGAAATATAAAGGTTTAAATAATAATGTAGTTATAAATAAGTCCACTGACTGACGAAGATGATTGTAATCATCTCTCTCTAAACATCGCTCTTAGCGTTGAAGTCCCTACCTCTACTCTTTCCTATGCCAATCCATTGACCTCAATTTTATCTTTTCGTAAATGTGCTCCATGTAAGTTTTTTTTATAACACTTATATAGCAGACAAGTACACGGTCTACCTGATGGAAAGTGGTATTCGTGACGTTTACCACACCAGGAGTGTTATACTCGTGGTGACTTCACTGTACAAATCTTCTAATGCCCTGAAGAACCCCATATTATAGTCGCTCTTTCCGTCAATCTTCTCTTTTATATTTTAAAAAAACAAACATATCGTATCAGACGATCTTTTTTCTTTGTCAAATCTTCTTTCTGCTTGGATGAGTACTTAAACTATAGATATAGATAAAAGCTCCTTAAAAAACGTTTATCTTTTTTGTTTAAATTAATGATCTCCGCCTAAATTTCAGACACTTTCAAGCATATCTCTAGATAACCTAGTCTAGTACGTTTTAAATCTTATAAATCTTATTCAAGAAAGCAAGGTTGCGCACAAACCTGTTTATTTCCGAGAAGATAGGTCACATAAATATTGCATTGGGGTTGAGGAATCATAAACTAATTTTCCTGGCTTCCATTGTAAATTTATTATGAGGAGACTTGAGGCTGTGGTTCACGGGAATACTTAATTCAACAAACACTTTACATTTTTAAGGATTTAATTTGTTGTTATTTAGGTATCTATACTAGGATCACCCGGTGTTCGACATTCGACCACAATATTTATACGTGTATGTCTTTTTAGATTCTTACGCTGATTACTGACTCAGTTGTGTATATTTTTGTCAAATTTGTATTCTATTAGAAACGGCCGGCCAAGTGTAAGTCATAATCGTCATTATTCGAGAATAAAAGATAGTATCATCCCTATTGTTTCGAGTCTGATTTGTAACTTTTTCGCAATGCGCTCTAAAAAGACGAGAGAGAGAGAGAGAGAGAGAGAGATAATATTAACAGAAAGAGAGAAAAGGTAAAAAAAACATTCAAATACGAGACTATACTAATTTTAGACAAGTCAGTCCACTCTTATTAAAAAAGATATGTTTCATGAACGTTTATCATTTTATTGAACAACAACTAAACATAAAGACGAGACGATAAATCCCTGTTGGAATTAATAAAAGAGTTTGTTGCAACCACAAAGCTATTACGAGCGTCGTGCCTCGACTCCACTCCTGTGGAATAAGCCAATTTATTTCAAGGTGGTATTTCAATTGTGCCTCTGGTACCTAAGCACTCGTAAAGCTAAACAATATTACTGGTTTTACCGCTCTATTCCGTAGATTAGGTACGAGTACATCTGCCCATCTACGTGTAATAAATAAAGTCTCTCTTCATTTCCTTCTTCAGTATAATTTTCTAACATTATCTAAAACAGAACGAATTTTGTAATAAGCTCTACTGATCTAGTTATAGCGTGTTTTTAGTCCGTTTAATATACATATATATAATTTTTTACTATAAAAAAATTAAATTTGTTATCGACGCCTATAATTGCAGTCTTTATATTTTTATTTTTTATTTTTATAACTATATTGAAATAAGTATAGGTTTATGTATATTTTGTATCTAGTTGCATATATTTTATAAAAATTTTGATGTGATTCGAAAATGTTTGCAGCAAGAAAATATCAGGTGTCTCTATACGCACCCCTGTATCCCACCGCTCTTTAAATATCTTAACCTAAACGCTTATGTTTCTTGTACAATAGACCTCTATCTACAATAAAAAGCGCTCATGGGCTACAGAACTCTAAGCCATGTTTCGGCAAACAGAACCATTTGTCGAAACTATTTTACAGCAAGAAAATCTCAGGTGTCTCTATACGCACCCCTGTATCCCAACGTTCTTCAAATACTTTGGCCTAATCGCTTATTTTTCTTATACAACAGACCTCTAGCTACAATGAAAAGACTACATGGGCCACAGAACTCTAAGTTTGGTTTCGGCATACTAAACCATTTGTGGAAACTATTTTACGGCAAGAAAATATCAGGTGTCTCCATAGGCTTCCCTGTATCCCACCGCTATTCACATATCTTGATCTAACAGCTTATGTTCCTTGTAGAATAGACACCCAACTATGATAAAAAGCATTTATGGGCCACAGAACTCTAAGTCATGCTTCGGCATACTAAACCATTTGTCGACTTTTAGAATTGCTTAAGAATCGAGATGAAATATTTCGTGTTACGGACAAACAAAAATATGCTAATAAGATAATTTCTCAATCAAAAAGAATCAAAGAATCAATTTCGTTTATTTAGTTTAGGCACATAAACGGGACCTACATTTGTCAAAAATATTATAATTTTTAATAAATAAAATACTTAATAAACAAATCATTTGAAAATGATTCTTTCGCTGGTTCGGTAGTTAAATCTCCTGAGAAGAGACGTATAGCTCGTATAGCTCGTTTCTGTAATATAGATATAGTTGCAATATCGGCAGCTGAGCCCCATAGCAGCATACCATATGACATAACGCTATGAAAGTAACTGAAATAAACTAATCGTGCCGTTTTCTCGTCAGTTAATGACCTTATCTTTCTAACAGCATAAGCAGCTGAGCTAAGTCTTCCTGCTAAGGCTATGATATGAGAACCCCATTGTAGTTTATTGTCTAGAAGTTTATTTCTTATAGACATATCATAATTGAAATAAAAACATTTATTTATAATACTGTGATATTACTTAACAAGGATGATTATAATGCAATCTAACCTATTTTCCACGTAAATATTATGATTATTGCGATCATTAAAGGTATTATAACGTTTCCTTTCATTTCGACCTCATTTTGACAATGAGCGCTTGACACTAGCGCCACTCTCCAATTCCATTTGCAGAACTTTTCTATGAAGAAGTTAGGGATGTCACTTTTATGGTTAAAATGAAATCATATAATTTTTTCACACAAAAAGTATGATCTGTAGTTTCTTTCAAATTAATCTTGAGACTAATAATGCAAATTTTCGAAGGAGGCCCTTGTGCTTGTTCTCTTTCAAAAAGCAATGAAAAAGCAATGATGATGCAAACAGTAGCTCTCATGTTGAAGGAACCGCGTGGTTTTTGTTGATTCAACTCTGACATAGTATCTTCGTTGTCTTCACAGTGAGATGGTCTGAGATTACTTTTTCACAAAACTCGAAGTCAAACAAATTTATGACAAAGAGAATTTGTATAGTGCTAGCTTTGGCTGGGCCCCAGCCGGGTTTGGTGTAGAATAGGATCATCCCATCTCTTTCCGTGTATCAAAGAAAGCGTAAAGTCTAGATAAAGTGCGTGATGGCAATAGGCTCGCCCCTTATTTCGTGTAACTGAATATCATAATTGACGAAATGAGGGTGGTATATACTTCTGCGTACCATTTCAAGGATTTACAGGCATGAATATATTATTTATGTTTGTACAAAGAGATAATAAAGATATAATAGTATTCGTAAAAAAACACATTAAAACATAAGCTGTTTATCGCTAAATGTAATTCAATTCCAACATCAGCAAAAGCGTAATAATAATAAAAAATGATACATAATTTTAAATTGTAGGTCGTTGCTAAAATTGTGCGTGTCGAAAAGGATTTTTAAAGTGTATTAAATGTAGGTACGATTATTTATATTCTGGAAACGTGGGGCAAGGTTCTTTTTACTAGCACTCGTCTTGAAGGAATAGAATCAGTAAGAATATCGGTCCTCTTATCAACAGACAATGATCTACTGCAGATTTTCCTCTCAGGGTTGGGAAGTGAATAAAGAAATTAGGCAAAAGAAAGAAAATGACTAACAGAAATGAACATATTTTAAAATAAAAAATATTTATTAAAACGCTAATGAACTGTAATTGGCAACCCTGCTCGAGCCCGGTAACCAATTACCGGTTCTTTTCACGCAGAATGGCGTTTTTATTTATACGATTCACTTTCAGAAATGAATTTTTCTATGCGATTATTATGCAGTGGCAGCGAACCTATGTGTGAGTTTTGGTAGAAAGAGGAAGATAGATATAATTAAGGCGGAAACATTATTAAAACGCAACGCGACTCTACGCGTTTTGAGTCTAATAAAATGTATAATTTTCTATAAGTTTTCTATAGATCAAAATCACACTATGAACATCCGTCGCCACGCCACATTCAGACAAAAATCACGTGACGTCACGGGTGTTAATAATATGTTTCCACCTTTAATGAGGTATTTGAAAAGATATACTGAGTTGGTTCAAGTAACCATGTAGAACGAAATCTAACGAGTACTATCTGAATGGCAAATTCTAAACATAATTAAAATTTTAACCAGTATTGAAATTATTAACTATAATATTTATATTACTTCTGTGTTTCCATGTATAACATGTATTTAAAAAAAATATTTAAGTATGTTTATCTGCACTCTTGAACTTATACCACAAGCTAGTTAAGTTAAGCTGTGATGCGCTGAATAACCGACATGTAACAAAATTTCAATCAACTTTAACTTCTTCTCATGATGGCTGCATCTGCAGCAATATCGTCAATATCAAGTAAGTAGTAAATGTAATACAAAATTATTAATGGCGAGACACCAATATCTAGATTTTTAAGAAAATCTACCAGAGCCACGTTAGCCACACCAGGCAGTCGATCAGGACGAGTGGTTGGATTTTAGTGGGCAAAGTTTTATTATATAACCTTGTCCTGATAATCACGAACATAACAAGAAAGATACGTCGTTTTCAAGTTTTCAGCTTAACAGCTTTCTAGACAACACTAATCACGTTCTTCAAATAAATGACCACATCATTCTTTAGACAATCTTTTTAGCTTAGTTCAGAACGGATATTCACTTGGCATTTTGCGTTTATTGAATTTTACGACATAATGCGACGAAATCTTCCGCTGTCTCGCGTAAACAACGAGAGAGTTGTTTAAGTTGAAAATGTATATTACAATTCGACAACAGTACCCAGATTTGCTCGACTGTTTTACCCAATCTGCACGAAATTCCCAGGGTACGTGATAACTTGAAATGTAAATTTTTATTCTGGCTCTCAATGTTTTTTTGTGTAGTAATCATTTTCGAGGGTTAATAAAGAAACGCTATTTCATGCTATCAGGAGAGACGTACGTCCAGCAGTGGACTGTGATAATTGATTGATTAAATAAAGAAACGTAAAAAATAGTGCATGTTATGGAAATAATATCCGGAAAACATGATGTGGAAAAAATAGTCTATTCTAACAGGTTTTGTGAACAGTTGACGAATTGTATTCGGTGGAATAGGGTGAAAATATTCAGAGGGAAATGCCTAAACGTATGATTTATTCTTTTAGTGGCACACAATCAATGCAAAATGGTTTAATACAATTGAATAGATTTTTGAAGAGATATGGATTTGAGTAGTACATGAACACATAAGCTGCCAGGAAATATGCTTACGAGGACATTAACATGGTTGACATGCTTTAGACTTTAGACCTAAATAATAATTTAAGTGTTAAAACATGCCAAGTTTCTCATTTAGGTCAATATAAAGAGGCGTCTAGAAAATCTTACTCAACTGATCGTAACCTACTTACATTTATTTTATTGTAACTAGCGCTTAATAGAAACCAAAAGTATAAAAACCCTTTTTATATTTATTTTCTCAAACCTGATTCCAGGGTCTTTAGGAAACTAATTAAACACACGTCATTAATCATAATGTTTAAAATTTGTAATTAAGTACCAGACATAAAGTAATTATAATGAATTTAGTTTATGCGTGTATTATAGGTTACGCCCTTTTAATTAATTAGGACAAGGGGATTTACTGTAAAAAAAATAAATACAATGAAATAGAAGTGGGCTCTAGCAAAACTCAGTTAGCTAGAGGAAGTGGAGGCTAGTAAATATGCATGGAATTTCGTGTATTTTATTCAATAGTTTGAGTAAGCGCGAATTTCTAAGCTTAACTTCTATGTACAATTTCAGTTTTATTTTTATGAAAACAAAAATTGAATTTCAAATCAGATAATAGTAAAATAGTATATTTAACTAGACTATGTTTTTTAACAAGATTTTGGTTCCTGTCTGACTTTTCTACCATTAAAATCCAAGTACAAAGTCCACCTGAACTCTTGAAGTAGTATCTATATATATAAAAGAAAGTCGTGTTAGTTACTTCGCTTATAACTCAAGAACGGCTGAACAGATTTAGCTGAAAATTGGCAGGGAGGTAGTTTAGAGCCAGGAGAAGGACATAGGATACTTTTATCCCGTTCGACAGCATTCCCGTGGGACTTGACATGTAACGTCAGAAGACTTGGAATAACAAAATTGACGTATAATGACAGCAATGTATTGACGTATAATAACAGCTATGTAATGACGTATGGATGACAATTTCATATTTGTAAATTTCTATTAAATAAATAATTAAATATTTGTAAGAAATCAATAATAAAACTATTTCTATTAAATAAATAATTAACATTATTGCCCAATTGCCAATTCGTATAAACAGTGAAGTGAACTATAAAAATCGGTATGGTTGAAAATTTAAGTTTTTAGGTGAAGTGAAGTATAAATAATAATGCCGCGACCAAGACGATTGAATCTTTCCCGACAAAGCCGTGATGCAAGAAGAATACGAAATACTGCAAATGAAAGGACTGAAGAAGAACAAGTAATTGCACGTGAACAGATACGCACATTATTCGCTATCATAATTTCGACATGTTTTCCATCAAACCCGTGTAACCTGTGGCACAAATACAAGGATAATATCTTACGTAGTACATATTGTATTCTCTTTGGGATAATATGTCAGAAGATATTTTACATCAAATTCGTGTCAGTTACAGAAATCATGATATTGAGATGAATGAGGAGATACATAATCGTGCTTTACTCTTGATCGAAGATAATATGTGTTACCTCATGTGCGGTAATTTATTAATCAGGTTAGGAATGACAGCACCATATCGTGAAATGAATGACGCATTTAAATCGAGAATTGGAACGGGAACGTGAATATGATCACCAGGAATTAGATTTAGTAGTTCAAACGAATGTACCCCTGTTAAATTACCAACAAAAGGAAGTTTATGATACTTTAATGAAGGCAATCTATGATGAAAATGGTGGTTTATATTTCCTAGATGCCCCTGGTGGAACTGGCAAAACATTCCTCATGTCATTAGTTTTAGCAACTGTTCCGGCGAGATCTAACATAGCGGTTGCAGTTGCTTCTTCTGGAATAGCAGCCACATTGTTAGAAGGATGCCGTACGGCTCATTCAGCATTCAAATTACCGTTAAATCTTCAAACTATTAAAGGAGTAAGTCTTCAAACTCAGAAATGAAACAAGATTACATAGATATCTTACGATTTAATTCCAAACACTGTTAACGGTTCCGTAGTCGGTATTCGAATAATCAAATGTCAGTGTGGCTTATTCGAAGACAACCATCTGTCAGTGTCAGCGCCACCTATCGTCACTGATGTCGTAAAGGTGTCGCTGTCACTTTTGCATAGAACAATTAAATAAATAACGTTATAATATTATCTGTTACATTGAAATGATTACAAAATACAATATAAGTGTCTTAATTAAAGTAATAAATCTTACAACTCGGCCGTCCTAAAATAAGTGTGTCCTCACACTTAGGACTTAATCAAAATAAACAAACAAAGAGAAAAAAAAATGTTTAAATTGAAATCGTAAATAACAATTAAATAAGTACATTTACTTAAAACTAGTTCTGTCTTTTATCTTTTCTTGCACAATCTGTCTAGATCACAACCACTCTGTGCGACATCAGTCACTGAAATCATTCTCATTCTGCACCGACTACTCGTCTGTAATCATTCTGTGCGATTTCAACAACTCATGCCATTCTTAGTCTGCACTGGTTGCTCGAGAATTTGTGCTCTTGACTTCATCACATAAATCCGTGCGAATCTTTACCAAAAATTCATTCAGTATCTGCACTATTATGGTGATTTAGTCTCAAAATTATACTCATGTCTAGGTACATCACTATTAGATCCAAGTCAACAATTTTATTATCTTTGACCTAGACTATCTTAAACTTAATCATGTCATAAGCAGTATTTTCTACTACTACTCTACTTCTCTTGTATTTATATTACAACTCTACTTTTTCTTTTCTTTTCTACTACTATTCTACTTCAATTGCTCTAATCACATTTCAATACTTAGTGTTACAATTTCAGATGATCAAATCATACAACTCGCTTTAAATTTAATTATCACTATCTTCAGGTCCAATATCATCTTCTCTGCCACTACTCGTATCACTATAACAGTCATTAAAGTTAAGCCACGGGTGTATCTTATCAATAGCTACTATATTTTCATACCTCCTATTTCCTTTCCTAACTAGTGGGGTGTCTTCCACTACATATCGATCGTTTGGTAAAGCTTTCGTAATTCGGTAGGGACCTTGAAATTTAGAGATAAGTTTCTTCGATTTGCCTAAATGTTCTTTGTCAATTACGGTTCTTTCAATTCTCACTAAATCGCCTACATTATATGACTTCGGTTGCTTTCTTTTTTGGTCAAACCTTGTCTTGGCGATCTGTTGATCCATGTCAATTTTAGCTTTGGCATTAGACCTCAACTGCATCAGATCATTGCCACTAATTAATTGAGAGGTTTCAGAAATTACATCAGCTAACATATTTTCTGACGACGTCATCAACTTACATCCAAATAATAATTCGGAAGGGCTTTTACCCGTAGCCTTATTTATTGTCGTATTCATGCCTAACTGTATATCACCAATGTGTTCGTCCCAAGTGTGTTCACCTTTATCATGACATTTAGTGCTCAAGGCGTCCGAAATCGTGCGATTGTAACGCTCTACCTGCCCGTTCGCTCTAGGTGTTGCAACAGCATTAAGTATATGCTTTATATTCAATTTCTTTGTAAATTCTCTAAATTTTGCACTCGTAAAACATGAACCTCTGTCGGTAATAAGGCGCGAAGGGGTACCAAAGTAACTAACATATTCTTTAAATATTTTGACAGCAGTAGTCGTTTTCGTGTCTTTAACGGGCCGCAGATTAATGAATTTAGTAAACGCGTCGACAATTACTAATAAGTACACGTTACCTTTCTTAGAGCGGACAAAGGGACCAAGGTGATCGGCATGAATCGTGTGAAAAGGCATCTCAACTTTGGGGATAGGGTGCAAAAGTCCTTCCTTAGAGCCCGATGGGGCTTTATGATGTGCGCATTGTAAACACGATGAAACGTACTTTTTAGTGAAACGGCGCAATTTTGGGAACCAAAAGGATGCTCTTAATCTACTCAAAGTCTTTTCGAACCCAAAATGTCCTACATCATCGTGGTTCATACGTAAGACCTGCCACCTAACGCTTCTGGGGACAAGCCAACGAATGCCATCTTTTGTTATACGGTATACGTACTCCCCTTTGATTTGATAATTATTTCGCACATCAGCTACAAATTTTGTCTGGTCATCTAATAAAATTTCTTTAATTCGTTTTACTTCTTCATCATTATTTTGAACAGTCGAGATCCAGTCCCTGTCTTCCACACAATTCAAAACGTCAATCACATGAGCGTCTGTTTCGCTGGTGAGTTCAGTTACTGGTGCGCGACTGAGGGCATCAACATGAGCCATGCGTGCTCCAGGTCTATACTCGATAACGCAGTCGTATTCCTGTAACTGTACCCACCATCGAGCAATTCTAGGTATTAGATCGCGCTTCGTCAAAGTTGTTCTTAAAGCGTTGCAATCGGTCACTATCTTAAAATGTATCCCTAGCAAATATACACGGAAACGATTTAGTGAGGCAACAACAGCTAGCGTTTCAAGTTCGAAAGAATGCAATTTTTGTTCATCCTCTGACGTTTTTCGGCTATAATACGCTACGGGCCTCAATTGCGCATCGTCGCCACGCTGCATGAGAATCCCTGCTACACCGATTTTTGATGCATCTGTGTGCAGTTCTGTATCCAACCGCGCGTCATACAATGCCAATATCGGGCGTTCCATAAGTTTTTCCTTAATTTCGTTAAAAGCCCTTGTGCAATTATCCGTCCATTGCCATTCAAATTTAGATCTTAGTAAGTTAGTTAACGGGCATGCCAGTAATGCGAAGCCCTTAACGAAACGCCGGAAGAAACTCGCCAGTCCAATAAATCGTCTCACTTCGTGAACATTCCTAGGCACAGGGAAATTTGAGATTGCATTTGTCTTACGTGCCCCGGGGCGAATACCTTCACCAGAAATATGAAATCCTAGAAAATCTAGCTCTAGTTGAAAGAAGTGACATTTTTTTAACTTTAGTGTTAACCCAGTTTCAGATAAAAGTTTTAGGACTTCTTCTAACCGTGTCATACCTTCACTAAATGAACGAGCCGGGATTAAAATATCGTCCATATAAATGACTACATATCTCAATTTTGAGAAGACTTTACTCATTGTCCTTTGAAAGACAGAAGGGGCATTGGCCAACCCAAAAGGCATCCTCTTAAATTGGTATTGTCCATCAGGTGTGACAAATGCAGTTAGTTCTTGTGAAGATTCTGCTATTGGGATTTGATAATAGCCTGATGCGAGATCGAGGCTGATAAAGAGAGAATTACCTGCTAACCTATCTAATTGGTCATCTATCAGAGGTAAGGGGTAATGTTCCTTACGAGTTTTATTATTGAGAGCTCGGTAATCAACACAGAGTCTCTTCTCACCAGTCTTCTTTTTCACTAGAAGAATTGGACTTGCATAGGGTGAATTTGACTCGGTTGCAATACCGGCATCGATCATTTCTTGAACCATGGTTCGTACTAATTCGCGTTCGGGGTGCGAAAGTCGGTATGGTCGATAGACTACTGGCTGAGAATCATTCAACTCTATCTCCATCTGTGTCACGTTAGTAAATCCTAGATCTATCAGACTAGATGAAAAACAGCATTCGTATTTCTTAAGTAAAGTTTCGAGTTGTATTACCTCTTCACCAGTCAATTGACTACCGAATTTGAAGTCAGATATCATATCGTGATTATTGAAATCAAGTAAATTGACGTCTAATGATTTCTCAGTCTTAACGGCTCGCGTAATCAGCGTATCTTTTTGCAACTCCAATGAATTTTCGCTTAAATTTTGTATTAATAAGGCTCCTATACTATTATTTATTTCATACTCACCAGGTAACAGGTAAAATTTTTTGTTTGGTTCTCCCCTTAACGATCCTTTTATATAAACAGTGCCAGAATATTTTTATCAGAATATATATAAACAGTAACCATCTCTTTTGGTCGTACAATAACGTTTTCGTTTGCCAACAATTGTAATTTAGATTGCCCTACCCTACTAATGATCAAAGAGTCTGTAGTTTTAGTTATAACTATTCCTGGCTTTTCAGTGTAACTGTGACCAACAAGAATCGGATATTTAATTACTCCATCCTCGACAATATAGGCATCTACTTTCTCTGAAATACCGTGAATGCTTATTTCTACACTTACAAAGCCTATAGGTAAGACGATATTATTACCTAATCCTCTCATTGTGGGTAGTCCGTCCACTGTCCAGCAGACTCCCAATCTAACGGCTTCACTACGTTGTATAAGAGTACACTGACTGCCTAAATCTATATATCCTTCAGATTCGATCCTATTTACTTGTAAGGGGACAATGTACTTGTCATTACTAGAACTCTGTACCTCAACTTGCATAACTGATTTTTCTGTGTCATTTTTGTTTGATTCATTGGGTAGTCGCGGACAATTATTACTCAAATGACCTAGCCTCTTACAGACGTTACATCTTAAAATCTTTTTTGTGCACTTAGTACTATAGTGACCGGTTTCGTTGCAATTAAAACAAACTACAGGTGACCCGACTTGGGGCTTTAAGGACTTTGCATCATTAGGATTCAATTGCTTGTAATTCGAATTAGAATTATTTGGCGTGAAAATCTTTTTATCCGAATTAACTTTCGACTTTTCTACATCTACCCGCGATTGCTGCTTGGTCGACTGAAAGTACTTGAGTACCTCCTCCGGTTCCTGACATTTCGCTGCCTTTGCGCCTAATCTTAAAGAACGATCGTCGATGCCATAAAGCAAGCAGTCAACTGCCCGTTTCCCATTGATCTCACATCGATTTAGTAAATTAATTTTCTCATAATAGTATAACTCTAACGAATCACTATATTTAACCCGTTTCGATAGCATTTCGGTTAACAATTCAGCGTAATCGTCGCTGCTAGGAAAAGAATCAACTAATTTGATTTTCCATTCGTGCCAAGAAAATGACATTGACGGCAGGGCCTGATACCACGTGCGCGCTACGCCTGTCAACTTAGGAATTGCGTAGTGTATAATTTGATCATCTCCCCATCCATATAACCTAGCACATTCATTGACCTTATTTAACCACATATGAATGGTTTGGCTCTTTATCATAGGGTCGAACTCGGGAATAACATTGCCTAGCATGGGAAACTTATTACCCTCTGGCCTAGTAACATTTGATAATGATCTTACTAACTCGGTAAAAAATAATTGCGTCTCGCTATTCGAGAAAACGGACTGACCTTCACGCGTTTGCGTCGGTAATGACGTGTCATTCCTGCTCTCAGGAGGGCTGTCAGCCCTAGTTGACCTGCGCCTGCGTCTTGATTCTCTCCGCTTATACTTCCGCTGCATCTCCGTACTGCAACTCCGTTGGTGTTCACGCGAATGACTCCCGCGACGTTTGCGACGCCGTCGACATTCACTACGAAGACTGGGCGTATTCCTCTCACTATCTCGATCAGCCGATGAACTACACGTGCTATCTCCGCGTCTTGCACGCTTTTTCTTTTTAGAGGTTCTAGTAATTGCGCGATCGCGGCGGTGACGTTCACTCTCTTTGGACTTTACACTATCCGGAGTGTAACAAGATTGACTGATTCGCGAATGGTTATTGTCTGGTTCCATGATTCACTTATTAACACACACCCACATATAGAAAAATTATAATTTATATCACTTATTACTGCAAAATTGTGAGCGTACTTTCACTATCCCACTTCTGAGATAAAGGAGTAAGTCTTCAAACTCAGAAATGAAACAAGATTACATAGATATCTTACGATTTAATTCCAAACACTGTTAACGGTTCCGTAGTCGGTATTCGAATAATCAAATGTCAGTGTGGCTTATTCGAAGACAACCATCTGTCAGTGTCAGCGCCACCTATCGTCACTGATGTCGTAAAGGTGTCGCTGTCACTTTTGCATAGAACAATTAAATAAATAACGTTATAATATTATCTGTTACATTGAAATGATTACAAAATACAATATAAGTGTCTTAATTAAAGTAATAAATCTTACACTATTGAAGAACCAACGTGTAATATTGCAAAACACTCAGCAATGGCCAAAGTTTTAGCGGTATCGAAAATCATCATCTGGGACGAATGCACAATGGCGCATAAACGTGCATTAGAAGCACTTAACTGAACATTAAAAGATTTACGCAATGACTCGAGATGTTTTGGAGGAGCAATGATTTTACTTTGTGGCGATTTCCGCCAAATACTGCCAGTAATTCCAAGATCTACGGCTGCCGACGAAATAAACACTTGCCTCAAATCGTCAAATCTATGGCGCCATGTGAAGAAACTGCAACTGACAACAAACATGAGAGTTCAATTGCTTAATGATACATCTGCTGAAGATTTCTCGGAGCAATTGCTGACTATCGGTAATGGTCAAGTACCTGTCGATGAATCGAGCGGATTAATATCATTTCCAAATAATTTCTGTAATTTTGTCTCATCAAAAGACGAACTTATCAACAATGTATTTCCAGAAATTATTTCTAACTACAAAAATAATGAATGGTTAAGTGAGCGAGCAATTTTAGCGGCTAAGAATAAAGATGTAGATGACCTAAACTACATAATTCAAAATAAGATCATTGGAACAATGCATTCATTCAAATCTATTGACTGCGTCACAAATGAAGATGAAGCCACCAACTATCCAATTGAATTTTTAAACTCTTTGGACGTGTCTGGCTTACCACCGCACAATTTACGCCTAAAGGTTGGCTCCGTAGTAATCATGCTTCGAAACATAAACCAGCCAAAACTGTGCAACGGTACGCGTTTGGTGGTTAGAAAATTAATGAACAATGTAATTTACGCTACGATAATTATAGGAAAATTCAAAGGTGAGGAAGTTCTCATTCCGAGGATACCGATGATCCCAACCGATATGCCGTTTGAATTTAAAAGACTTCAATTTCCGATACGTCTTGCATTTGCCATGACCATCAACAAATCACAAAGCCAATCCTTAAAAGTTTGTGGTTTAAATCTAGAACATTCATATTTTTCACATGGTCAATTATACGTGGCATGTTCACGGGTCGGAAGACCATCTGCGTTGTTTGTTTTTGTGCCTGATAATAAAACAAAAAATGTCGTGTATCACAAGGTACTTAATTAAGAGCAACCTATGTACAGTCAGCGTCAGAGAAAACAGACCCCCTCAATACTTAAAGAATATCGCCGCTTGCGCCGCGCCGGCCGCTTCACATGACGTCACGTGATGCGATCGTCGCTGAGCTGCGAACGAGCGAGCAGCTTCATTTGCCTTTTATTTACATGTTCATATTTGTATTTTTCTAATACTTTTGGTCTTTCGGCTCAATTGTATACCAAGATACAATATACTCACAAAAAGATTCCACATTAGTTTATGTGCCATCTGAAGATACGAACCCGCATCTACAGCGCCAGCTGATCACTTAGACCGTGCCTTATAACACTAGGCTATCGGTTCATTTGATAATAGTGGCGAAAATATGAATAACATTACTCTTTTTATCGAACAAAGTTGATTACGGTGTTATTTTCTAGACCTTAAGGTTTAAATTTCAACTTTCACCATATGTGATAATAATAACTGCTCAAATACTAAAACATAAGGTTGAAATTTGTATAGATTTCTCGTTTAGTTCAATAGATTACGCTTGATACAGCTTGTTGCACTACCGTCACGTTTTTTTTCAAAAACTTATGCTGTATGAGCTGCGGCTATAGTATTATAATACCTGAGACTGCGCGCTAAGGTTGCAATTAGAATACTTCTTTTTCTTATTTACTAAACTGTGATTGAAGGTAACCTTATAATTTTCGTCGAAATTTGCATTGGTGTATTAATCCTCCTCGTAATATTATTATTCAATTTATTAAGTTTTTCATCAGTTTTTTGAGTAAATTGTAATTATGGTTCGATTAACAACATTTTTGAAAGCTAAAATTGTTGTTCTCTGGGAGCAAGAACAAAGCATAAAGAAAATAGCACGAGATATGGGCATAACGGTAAGTGTTCCGATAAAATATGTTATATACCTTTATTGCTTAATCATATTACATTGTCATTTACAAGTTACATTTTTGGAGTTTCTTTTATTTATTATCATTTTCATTGCAGAGAAATACTGTGCGTAGATGGATTCGAAGGTATCAAGCCACGGGTGATATAAAATGTGAACGCCAAGGACCTCGCCCTGTTGCTTACACCCATGAATCAGAGCGGCACCGTGATATTGTGGAAGTTCACTCGGTGGCACCCTTCAAAACTACGCGTTCAAGTGCTGAAACTTTTGGAGTGTCGCTGAGCACTGTTCGACGACATCTACACGCTGCGAACATCCATAATTATAAGCCAGCCAGAAAGATTCCACTCACTGACGATCATCGCACCAACCGAGTAAATTTTGCCACTCGTTATTTAAATTTCGATTGAGAAAACGAAATCGTAATATTTACCGACGAAAAATGCTTTAAGTCAGATAGGGATGGCAGAAAAATTTTATGGAGAAGAAGTGGACAACGGTTTGACCCTAAAAACGTATTAGACTTAAGAACAAGCGGGCGATTAACATTAGGTAAGTAAATTATTATATTCCTTAACCTTTATTATACTTATATATACTATTATATATATAATATATATATATATATATATATATATATGTTTATATATATTTATATATATATATATATATATATGTATATTATATATAATAATATATAATATATTATATATTATAAATACTTAAATATTTTTATATATATAATAATAATATATATAAAAATATTTAAGAATCATTATTCCTGCTGACATTGATTTACATATTGCAACAGATTTGATAAGGTTTATCATTTTAGGTTACTGGGGATGGATGTCTTCAATGGGCCCAGGCGAGCTAGTGGAAATAGGTGGTCGCATGAACAGTGAGCGATGTGTTGAAAGACGTAATGCTGCCGTCAGTGCGGGTCGCATATCCAGAAGGACAAATTTACCTGGTTCAGGATAACTCTTCAGTGGATCGGTCCCGAATTGTGCAAGACTGGCTAAATGCACAAGAAGATATAACGGTGTTTGAGTGGCCGGCTAAAAGTCCGGATCTTAATCCTATAGAAAACTTGTGGGGTCAGATGGTTTTAAACTGGGACTCAAGTGAAATAAAGTCAAAAAAAAAATTGGATGAAGAGGTAAATAGAACTTGGGAACTAATGCGAAATAGTGCCGCATGTTTTAATATGGTTTCGGGGATGAAAAGTCGTCTTCAAGAAGTGATAGACAGTGAGGGCCATCCTCTCCGCTATTAATGCAGGTATCGATTCTTACCCAGAACAAATCTTTATGTGATAAACACGATTATTTGTTATGTGTCTGGGGGTGATTAACTAAAAAGAATATCTAAAATAAATATGAAGTATATCAGTTGTCTAGTAACCATATCACATTAAAGTGCTTACCTATATTGTGCATCATCTGACCTCACATTTTTTTTTCTAATGCTGTGTTAAAAGGGTTACTTATTAGAAAATGTGATCAAAGAGGAAGATGTATATTGCTATACTGTTATAGTTTAGCATGTTGGTTCTTTCTTTGTGATTCACAGGCAAAAATAACATTTCATTTTTCAACCATTCTTTTATATTCGAAGATTATATAGAGTGTAAAAAATGTTTGTAACTTTAAATAATTAAGTAAATAAATATTGTAGTTATCTTTCTAGAATTATCTAATGGTGAACATTTTATACTATAAGTGAAGTATTAAACATAAAAATGAAGGGTATTGTGTTTTGACAATAAATGTTATCACTTAAAATCTAAAAATAAGTAACCCCAATTTAACTTTGATAGAAAATCTGTATACTCAACCAGGAAATGGACTCCATGTAGTCCTAGAAATGTAATTAGAGAAATAAATTAATATAGTTTATACAACAATCCTATCTTTTCTTACAAACCTCATACATACTATTAAATGTGATTCCTCAAATAATAATTGACAAAAAGTGCTTAAGAGAATAAAAAAATAATAATATGAATACAAAAAGAACTTTGAGTCCGAGGATTTGAACCCCCGTCAGCCGTATCCTTAAAGCATCGGCTATAACCACTAGACCAACATGCGATTTAAACGAAGTTTCTAAAAACTTCAATGCATTCATGTCATTAGGAAGGGGGGTTCGTTTTCTCTGAAGCTTACTGTACTAAAATAAAGAAAAAATTATGAATGATTAATGTAGGTATTTAATTTTTTTTGTATTTTTTCCAATAAAAAAAAATCTGCTTATTTATTGACATTAAGGCGGAACAAAGTTCGCCGGGTCAGCTAGTTATTTGATAAGAACTCATTGCGTCATATGTAGAGCAAATGCTTTTGTATGAAATGGCCTAACGATTTCACTCACGTAGGAAAGCGCTCGGCACAAAGCGTGGTGGTTCAAGTGAAGAATACATAGAAAGTGAAAAATGCTATTATAATAATCGGATATATTTTGTACTGTGTATACACCACCTAAATTGTATGAAAAATGTCTAAGACTAAATTCAACAAGGAACCGGCGCTGTCTCGACTATCATAAAAATCAACGTGAAGGCAATGTGCCGAAAGATATTTGTCAAGACAACTTGTTTTCGTCACAGACAGTGAGTATGCATGAAAATGTAAAAATGATTTTGGAAATGTCTGGCGTTTGCTTGGGTATGTTCCATATTTTGATAAATTCAAAACAATATTTCGGAGGATAGATATTGCCCTGTGTATTATGAACTTATATGAATGTGGCCGTATGGGGATAGCAGGATCTTCTAAATCCAAGCTAACTACATCTACAGGCTGTTACACACCTGCTGATTGATGGTCGAATGTCAGGTGTAGTGTAGGTTTTACTTCCGAGCTCATATTTCTTTATGCATTGTCATATAAATAAGGCTACATACCTGACAGACCTCCGCCATACCTTTCTAACCTAACCTATCAATCTCGAGGAACGCGATGTCCACGAGATTTTTCTTTTTACTAAGTTTCCGTTTTCCTTCAATCTCAAGTAGGTATTTTTTTTTTTTTTTTTTTTTTATCTATGGCACTTCAATTTGACTTCACCTCGCCTGATGTTAAGCTGAAGGCAAAGTCCCATGAAAGAGGGTCACCATTGCAAACACGTTCAGTGCTACAATGGTGGCGCTCAGCTTGACGGCCTCATCAGATGCTTTTTCACGCCCCGCTTAAAGGACCCGGGACTGTAGGAAGAAGGAAACACGTGCGCCGGCAAGGAATTCCAGGACTTAATGGTACGGCAGAGAAAAGACTCACCGAACCGCTTGGTTCTTGATGGAATATTCTGTACCGTATGCGAGTGACACCTAAGCCCTGCACGCGTTGTCCTGTGTAGGAAAGGGGAGGGTGGGATTAGTTGGAAGAGCTCATCAGAACATTCACCATGGTAGAGACGGTAAAATACTGCCAAGGACGCAACGGTATGGAGTTTAAGTATTTACTTGGAAAGAGAGAGACATAATTTGACCCCTGTCGAAATGTAATTGCTTTGTGAAGCGTTAATGAGTCAAATGCGTTTGCACACGTAGGTATATACGTAAGTCCGCAGTCGTAACCAATGATCGTTCGTAGTGTTCGTATTAACTACGGCAAATGGGCCACGAAATGGTCCCCGTACGTCGAACGGGATCTGTTTAGTGTTATATTGCTCAATAGTCTTCAATAAAGGATGTGTTCCTCATTAAACATACATTTTCGATTTAAAAACAAATCTCCACGGATACCGCCTCCACCAAAGTCAATGGAAGTGATTATGTCGGACTCGAACCGACTAAAACCGCATCTCTCGCACCCCGGTAGACCCGGGGACATCTATTGGAGATCTTACTGATTTTAGTATGTTCTGCAGACGAAATCAAACTAATCACTGTTACTTATTTTGATATCTACATCAGTAATATATAGTTCTTAATCGGGTGACCTCGTTCCGAATGATTCCTACCGTTTTTTGTTTATTTTTTTTCACCATCCTTCACTTAATGGCTTTCAAGATGTCACGTACAAAGTGTTTGGGTAGTTTATATTAGGGAGAGGGATCAGTTTCCAAATATCCTCATGATTGTTAAGAGAGTGGCGTTTAAGATAAGATGGTTGCGTCCCTATATCGTCATATCGTATTATTAAGATATGACATGCAATATTACATTAGACTTTAAAGTGTTATTAAAAATTATGTATGCGTAAAAGAATAGATGCACTTTTGATATTCTTTTACGCAAAACGGTAGGACGAATTTGGATGAAATTTGGCTCATATATAGATTATAGTCCGAGATAGCACATAACTCTTTGTTTTTAATTCTGGGTTCTACCAGGTTGCAGGCAAGAGTCGGTATTACAGGCGAACAGGAAAGCAGACAACACTAAGATATAATTATCAATGACTAGGTAGGTAACAGTATTCCGTCTGGGGATTTGGCATCACTTGGCATTCGTCTAAACAATATGATCAAAAAACTATTTATAAAGACAGCCAGTCAGTAATAGTGACGTGCTATTCCATTCATTTGGTTGTTATCAATTTTGATATCTGGGCCAAATTGGTCAATCAAATACAAGGTGATATGGAGTTCGTGTGCTTTCTGCTATCTTCATTATATATCAGGGCCCCGATTTCACCATAACTGTCAACCATACTCACAAGACTGAGATTACAAAAGCTGCCGTGTAGAGTTTGGCTTTATTTACAACATTTTAAAGTTCAAGAGTTCTTTCACTCTACACAATGCCATTTCATTTTGGACCAACTGTATAAAGGTTGAGTCCATAATAAATGGCACTTTTTGTAATCTTAGTGTCTTGACAATGGTTGACAATTAGTAGAATCGGGGCCTAGATCGTAGAGCTTAAATAGAACATGTTGGTTTCTAGTGGAGTAGAATTGGACCACTCTATCTCTATATCTTGTTGGAAGTCACAGAAGGTGACTTAGGGATGGGTGACTCATCTCTAGTCAATAATAGATAGACGGCTCATGAGAGCGCGCTTTGCCAGCGATAGGCTCGGGCCCAATACGAGGGAGTGAAAATCATAGTTGGCGAAATGCTGGTGTTGATACAACTGTGCTGACCTCTTCGGGGATTCACTGGTGTGAATATTTATATGTATAGAGGACTAACGTAACGAAATTGAAATTTTGCGTTAATTATTTGTTATTACTACCTGAACCTGATACTTTTGTTATTTTTCCAGGCGTATTGACAAGCACTATTTAGAATACTGAACGGCTTTCCGTCGTGCGTGTGTGTGTGTGTGTTTGTGTATGTCTCTCTCTGTGTGTGTGTGTGTGTGTGTGTGTGTTTGACGTCACAGCGTACGGATCTATGATATATTGACCGCAAAGTAAGCTGCATACATATTCAAATCGACCTTTTGTGACTTGTTGGCCGAAACAGGAATACATGAATTGGAAATAAATGCAAGAAAATTGTCAAGTCAAATCAGGAGGGACACCTTGTGGCGTACTTCCGAGACATCGGGACCACACGAAACTCGGTTTATTTCTGTACAAAGTTACTGCGGATTTCTCTCGGTTGGATTTAGGTCGAATAAAGTGTCACATAGCGTCTATGGTCCGATTACAGGATAAATACATTTCATGGCACCAATTATTGCCCTAAAATGTAGGTACATACTCTTATTCGCCTTGTATGGCACCTTCGGGAATAAATAAGATTCCCATTAACCATGTGATAACTCTATAGGCCCAGTAATAGAATTTAGTTACTACTTTGGCAAAGTTAACATCCGATGACATGCACAGCACACGTTGACATTTTTATAGCTCAAAATTGACATACTAACTCACAGATAACGCGTATTTCAAATTCAAATTCAAAATCAAATATTTTTAGCAGGTTTTTTGCAATGCGGTTTATTAGCAATAGGTACTTTTTTAATTTAGAATACGTCAATTTGATTTCACCCCGCTTGATGGTAAGCAGAAGGCAAAGTATCAGGAAAGAGGATAATGGTGACGTGTTACAATGGTAGCACTCAGCTTGACGGCCTCATTAGATGCTTTTTCACGCCTCGCTTAGTTAAATAAATGCTGTGTTCATAATGGTGGTATATAAGCAAAGGTTGACCGCTTATTTAAGTTAACCTGCAGTTATAGTTTTGTTTTTCATGCATAATATCTTCACGTTCGAGCGTTCCCTCTGTAAGGTAAAGATCGCGGGTTCGAATCCCCTCGAAGCACTCTCTTTTTGCTATCTTAATTTGATTTTATCTTTTTTTTATATAAAGTCACGCCTATATCCCCGAAAGGGTAGGCAGAGGTGCTAACACCCACATTTCGCCATTTATGTTTTAGGTCCCAATGTAATAGGTGGCGAGCCTATTGCCATTAACCGGACACTTACAAACCAGCGATGAATACACACATAACTCCGAAAATCATCGAAAAGTCATTAGTGTGTGCCATGGTAAACCTGGGATCGAACTCGAGACCTCGTCTCAGCAGTCCTTTACCCATACCACTGGGCTACCGCGGTTATCTTTATATTTTATCTTTATAGTACAATAAAGAGTCATCTATCTATCTATCTATCTATCTATAGAACAACTTTATAATGAAATGGAAGTGTCCAATTTCTAATTCCTGTGTTAATTAATTCACGTAGTTTAATTAGAGCTAACCACGCGGCCACACCGCAGTTTTGATTATGATAAATTACAATAATAATAGTTAGTGGCGGACTTAGACCCAATTACAGCCTACTAGTGTAAAATACAATTTATGGGCTTACCCCATTTAAATTTGATATCCCTGTGGTTACAAGTCGCGTTTAATATGAAAATACTGATACCTAAAATGTTTGACATAAATATTTTATCGATATCTACTTAATTTTACCTTTGGAATTTTTTTCATTTAATTTACCATATTTATTAGAAATTAACATTTCTATTTCTAATAATAATAGTATTTATATAAATTAAAACTAACTGAAAAATATATTGAAGCGTTTCTAAATTATTCAATGTTAATTCTTGTTTTTTTTGGATTTGATTAAGTTCTATAAAATATTCGGTTTTTGGCAAGTTCAGATCGAATTTTTTAGTTTATTTTTATAGTAGTAATAGATTGCTGGGGGTCGTGGGCACGGGCTCAATATTCAGAAGTCGAAGAAGCAGAAGGCTCAGAGAATGATGATGAGCTGAACGTGAATTCAACCCTGCAATACTATAATGATCTAAACATTACTATTTGTCGTTGCCTACTCTAAGGAGACAAAGGCGGGAATTCAATGTTTTTTATATACTACGAGTATTATACGTAGGACGAGAAGATACAGATATACAGATATATACAAAAAGCGCGAATAAATTAAGTCATTCATTACCAAAGTAATTGAATGAAATTTCCTATTAATAATGAGCATTAAATGTTGTGTTATGTTTATTTTCAAGAACCTTTCTTTATGAATTTCGTTAAGAAGTACACAAAACAAAGACATTCAAATAATACTTAAACTCGTTTTGTTTATAATACCAAAGCGGATTAATGACTTGACTTGAGAAATATTGAATTCTGATGAATACCAAAACATTCGTAATGCAGAATTTTATTCGAAAAATGTGTTGTTTCTATAGAGAAAAGAAAACTAAAAACGAATCAGTTTCTCAACAAAAACAACAATTCAATTGTTTGATATAATGAGAAAAAAAATGTTTTTTTATAAATCTTTTCTTACGTGATTCGGGGTCTGATACTACAGAAGTAGTTACCTTTAGTATGTTTTATACCACTTAGGAGGTAAACAAGCATACCTACATATTTAAAAAATGGGTCATGATAAAAATGCACTCTCTAACGAGTTGTTTTTAATTAACCGATGTCAAATCTTGTTAGCTAATTGATAATAATTACTTCCAAGAGTAGCAAAATATGCTTTATTACTTTTAAAACAATTATTTCAGCGCTGAAACTAAAATATTGACGAAACTCTAACAAATACACATTGAAATAAAACCGAGACTCGTCGCCGAAAATGTCACAACATTTGTGTTTATTTGTCGCAACTATACTACGGAGTCATTGTCTGCAGCTCAACCGGAATACTGACCCCGTTTCCATACAATTTATCCCCGTATTATATATACTCTATTCGCTGGGTGCGCGACGGCAGCGCCAACTAGCGGATGAACTTTAGGCGGACTCTGAAGTGTCAAATGGCGAGTTGTCATTACGAATAGTAAAATAAACAAAGAACTATTTTCAATGAAACGTCGTATTTAAAATCGTTTATTGTAAAACTAAAAACATGTAAATGTATACTACATGGATAATTAAACAATAAAAGTGTTATTTTATAGGTTAACTTACTTTTTCTTCTTGACGGCTGTTATCCATTTCATTCGTTGTTCTTGTTTCCAACGTGCTTGTGGAAATTTGTAGAATTTACAAGCACTGTTTACGCCAGTGTTTTTACAGTTATCAACACAGCAGGTATCGTGACCCATATTTCTTTATTTTTAACGAAATACAATAAACAACAACACTCCACTATGTATACGCAAGGATGACATCCGCCGCGAGTTCTTTTTTTAGCCACGGCGGGCGCTGCGATCGATTCGTCTGTCCCTACTCCCCGCTTTGCACCCAGCGAATACTATACTCATATTCCCAAAACAATAAGCCCACATGTAATTCCAAGCTATTAAGTTGTGATGTCTTTCAGATCTGTTTAGTTATATATTGACGATATATTGTATATTTCTTATTTATAGTTGTCTATGCAATAGTATTTTAGAAGTACAAATTAAAAATAACGCCTGAAACACAGGATTACCTAGACATATGTGAGACACTTAACTGCACAAATATTATTATATACATACCTACTATATATTACTATTTATAAGATACATATATAAGATACTACTCATGCATAATGTAACAACGCACGATAGATTAAGAACCTATGCAAAATATTGTACAACGATTATTATGCAATAAATTTTGAGTTGTGTTGCTGCCTTGTATAGCGACATAGACATAATTTCTCTTTGTAAGAAGTGAACAATGAAAACGCATAAATAGGTGGCCAAAATATCATGGCGTAGATATAAATATTTTCGTTTCTCTTCTCATTTGTCGAAGAGAAATTTCTGTGTCGCCATGCTGGAGTTATTCAAACTTCCACATTTATAATAGTGATAAAGTTCTTCGAATTCATTAGCTTCTTTGTTTTGTTAAAACTTTTTAATTACTTTCAAACAGAACGAATGTACAAGAATTGCTAACTTTCTGACAAAGAAATTAGAATGAAAATATTATAATAACTGACATTGATCGACAATTGACACGCATACAAATTACTGTTTAGCTTAGCACTTTGATTTAACTACTTCGTCCAACTTTGGAACCTAAAGGCGATATTATTAGATTGAAAGTCTAAGAACTGCGGACCAGAACTTTGTGCGGTATCAAAGTTTTGAAATGAAAAAGAAATTCGCAAAAAAATATCCGCAGCAAATTAACAAGTGAAAAGTGCTCGAGCATTATTTACCTGATCTGAATTACAGAAAGATGCTCAGTCCTGAATCTCGATTTATAACTTGTACTGAGGTTAGTCTGTCATTGGCTATCTGTCGAATCTAATAATGAGAATCGAGTATTTCTAGAGCTGATTATCGTTCTAGAATAAGGACCTTATTCACCTTCTAATCGACAGATAATAGAAAATTGGAACCGATGTCCATAAATTATTATCTCTTTCTTTCTCTTTTCTTGCCGCTATTTTCATTAATTTTCTCTTTCTGTGACATGCCGCTATTATCAGTAGATCTTTTATATATTTAGGTCGTCAAATTGACTGCACATCACCTGAGGCAGATCAAAACATGGTGGCCGCCGTTACAGTTGCTGTCCCTGGAACGGCGCCGGATTTGGATGGATGAAAATTTTAAAATGTGTATCCACTTACCGTACGCAAGAATGAAACATCATCTTGTTCGCTTGCTCCTCCTTCAGCTTCCGCCATCTTGTCAGTTTTCAGTCGACTGTCAGTATTCTACTGCAACGTTGCCATAACACGAGAAATGCATCACTGTGGACAAAAGAAAAGAAAGGTTAGTCCAGATTGTGAGTCCACTTGTATATTGAGTGATATTTGGATGCTACTATATTGGCCATGGATTATAAAATCAAGAAGAGTTTTCGATATGGAATCCGGTGATTCAAAAAACATTGCCTAGTTTTGTTTTGCAGTCTGTAGTGGTGGAAAACAAGGACACGGTTAGTTTAGTGTGTCGTAACATGTGCAATGTAGAAGAAGAAGAAACTGCACTCTCCGCGCAGCCCACAGAGTCGCGACAGTGCATAGTCCAGTCAGCTTGATTCAAATTCAAATTCAATGTTGGTTTTTCTTCCGATTGCGATTTTGTATTTTAGTATAGTTAAGTATAGATAATATTGTAAAAAAATGTTACTATATTTTTTACAATAAACCTTAAGTATTATATGAATAGTATAGTTTATCTCAAGTAAGGATGGTAGCTATCTGCTTAAAGAGGGATAACAATAATGGCAAAAGGATGACTAAGGAGCCTACAATGGGTCAGCGAATTCTAAAGCTCTACTGTGAGTAGTGAATACCGCATACCCCGATAATACCGACCACCCTTTGAAGGGACCGCGAAACTATTTCAGGGTCAGGTACCTATATTAACTTTATCTATACGAAAAGGTATCTCGGATGTTATCCGAATAAGGAGAATTAATAACGTACAAACGTAAATATATATACATACATACATACATATGCTCACGCCCGTAATCCCCGAAGGGGTAGGCAGAGGTGTATTGTTTAATATTGGTGGTCGATGGGGAGACCTTAGTATGTTCAGCAGTGAACATCCTATGGCTAAAATAAAGAATGATGATGCCGTCGTGCCTCGGAGAGCACGTTAAGCCGTCGGTCCCGGTTGCCATACAAACATCTATGGCAGTCGTTACGGATAGTTGGAGCCCTCAAAAGTCCAACCAGTCTAACTTGGAACTTCGATATCGCCATTGGTCATTAAACCATTGGTTGTGGAGGTCAGATGGCAGTCGCTTCACGGAAAATATCGAAGTTCAGCCGCATCACAGTTAGACTGACCGACCCCAACTGAGTTGGGAAAAGGTTCAGGGAATGATGATGATGATCTAAACTGTAACAAATAATTATGTTTATACTATATTAGGTAATGTAATTGAAACTTCACCTAGACGAAACCTAAGTAGGGTAAGTTCGTAAAAACAGTATATCAAACTTAATTATATATGAGCGGTAAGCTGGCATTTCGAAGGTACAACAGGTTGAGGTATGAAGGAAACTTTTGTGGCACCACTTCGAATATTTGAGGCCGGATATTGCTAAGAGCACCTGTTCCTTGTATTAATAAAACGGTATTTTGTTTTACTGAGGGTAAAATAGTCTTAAAACGTTAGGCACATAACAAATATTATGTGGTGTAGATAGGTTAGTGGGTTTGGGCGAATATTAGATATTTCCGCATGGTTGCTTGCCTTGTGATCAAAGAATATTTTGATAATGATATAATTCTTGTAGTAATGAATGTCAGTCCTTGTTAATGCCTTATCTGAGATCATTTTCCTTAATGTATATGTATACCTACTATTGGACTGTCTGTATTAATAAAATTGTACTGCAAAAGACCATAGCTGTTCGTTGCAGGGCGGTGGGGAATGTTGCCTACATACGACAACATCTCTCCTTGGGTAAGAAAACTTTTTAGGTACTTATTTGTTTTGATTGTTAAACCGTGGGTGAGTAATGGGTTCCCCTCCCTCCCCCAATATATATTTTATCATTATGGATTTCCGCCATGTAACGCATACTACTATATCTTAGTATGCATGGATGGACCACCGGTATAAAATGTGGTCCCGGCCTGAGAAGTGTCCGGCAAGAAACTCAGCGGGCTGTTCTTTATTTGTTGGTCTATTTGCAATCATTTACTTAGTCTAGATACAGAAACTTGCTTGAATAGTAAGTTGAGTAGTCATCTCATTTTCAGGCTTGTTCAGTGATATTCCCCTATGCAACCATCTTTGGACTGGTGGCGGGAGCCATCTACCGACAAAGATTCACTATTTATGGTCTAAAATTCATTTGAATCCTTGAAAATGTAAAACTACTTGTAAAACATGTATGGTTAATTTGTCTTATTATAGATAATATTTACCAAAAGCTAGCTGTTGCCAATGGCTTGTCTGAGCACCGCCGGCATAAATATGAGTCATAGCGTATTAATAACCACAGATGCCATCTCTCAGGTGTACATTGTGTGAATTTCTTTTTGGCACTGAACATCGTAAATATTTATTAATAAGTAGATAAAATTTCCACAAAATACTATGGAGTTTCAAGACTACTTGGGGCTCTACGAAAGCAGTGATTTTGAATTGAATATCTCTATCATTAGTATTGGATACCGATATTACTAATTGTTAACCATTGTCAAACCACAAAGATTACAAAAAATTACATTAAATTTTTCGGCTTTATCAATTACACTTAAACATAAAAATTAAAACAATGAAAAAGAATTCATTACTGAAACGAAGTATTCATTCAACACAATGCCATTTTATTTTATACGTTAGCAGTATAGCCGTAAAGTCTAAAATTCCATGGCATATTTTGTAATGTCAGTGTTTTTAACTATGGTTGACCAATTCTAAAATTAGGGCTTAATTCTAAATAAATCCTCTGATACTATAACACAGTAAATTTTCAAGTAAAGTGCTCACGACGTGACGACCGGCTCCGGTGGGGAGCAACCGTGGGCATTTTCCACACGAAAAAAAAATGTGTGTTCTTGCGTAGTGCTTCTATACAAGAAATATAATGAAGTCTTCAATGCGTAAATGCCAATTTAGTGTAATTTAGTGTACCCTAGAAATTTTATCCAGCAATAATTCACTAACTATATCGAATACCATAAGTAATTTTCTGTTAATCAGAATAGTGTGTCTACATCACTGCTAATGATTTACAACGGGGTATTTCATTCTATAGAGTGTGCCTTAATACGCCCCTAAGTTATAAATCACTGTTAGTACTTCATTACTTCGAAATACAGGGCTTTAGAAAACTCAGGTTTCTTTGAAATTTATGGGTGATTATTAAGATTTTGAAGTACCATAAGCTGCAAAGAAAATCAAAAAGAATCAAAATCAAAAATCATTCATTCTGAATAGACCATTAAACGGCACTTACGAAACGTCAACATCAACAATATTTTACAAATTAGTGAGCAAATGGACCACCGACCGGTTCGAAACGCGGCCTCGGTCTGGGAAGACTCCGGCAAGAAACTCAGCGGGCTTTTCTTTTCTTTGTCTATTTACAATCATTACTTTAGTTGATATAGTTGATTAATAAAAGCATATTATTAACTAACAACCTAGTTCCCTTCGCCCATATAAAGACGTTAACAGACCAGATTGATTGATTTAGCGTTTGCGCTACAAGCCAAAATCGAAGCCAAACATTCGAGGTGAACAGATGTGTGACGACCTTAACCGTTACATACCTATACGAATGACTCCCGGGTTTGTATATGTGAGTGTAATTGTATGTGTGAGTTCAGTTATATTTAAACACTTCAATGTCAATTTATGTCGTAATGAGTTGCCTCAAAGGCATTCAAGCAAGCAGTAATGTAAATTGAAATGCAAATAAAAAATGTATTTATACTGTTGATTGATGGCACTTGGTGGAACTTATTTTCATATATAACTATCTGACCCGCGCAACTTCGTCTGCGTCACTCCGTTTTTGTAACATTTATCACTTCTGCTCCGCACCCCCTTTAACATCATACTGCACCCGGTTGCAGCATGATGTTAAATACATCTAAACCTTCCTCTTCAATCACTCTATCTATTAAAATAAACCGCATCAAAATCCGTTGAGTAGTTTTAAAGATTTAAGCATACATAGGGATATAGGGACAGAGAAAGCGACTTTGTTTTATACTATGTAGTGATTGATAACACACTTATGCTTCTCCACTGTATTTATTATTGTACTTAACCGTTTTCGCCTTGCGGCATTCCGGAGAAGTGCAAGTGTTATCATCATCATCCCAGCATTAGTCCCGGTTGCATCCGAAGCTTTCACATCGGAGTCCGGAATCCGCTTTCTGGCCTTTTCTCTTCCACTTCGCACGGTCTTGCACATCCATGGGGATGAGTCCAATGGCACACATGTCAACCTCCACGACGCCAAGCCAACACTTCTTGGGTCTATCCCTCTTACCGGGACATGGTGGAGGCGGCATGGCCATACATTTGTTACTAACGTAGCCGGGTGGTCACCGCAGAACATGGCGAACACGGAGAAGTACAAGTGTGTTATAAATAATGTATATTATAAACATATCTACGAGTAGATATCATATGTTCGTAGAGGTTGCATCACGACTAGTTACCTTGACATACCCTCGATTATTGACACCCAGGGGCGTTATTGCCACGTCAAAATAAATATAGTTTACGTCACTATTTATAGCTGCCGTATACTATTGATACCAATGGACGTAAAAGTTTTATGACTACAGGTCACATACATCTGAAATTGTAGTGAAAATTGGGAGTCACCTCACTGGACGAGTAGGAACTTCATCATCATCATCATCATCATCACTAGAGTAACATTTTGCAGTCTTTTTTTAATATCGTCGCCGAAGTCAATGAGAGTGGTTACGTCGAACTCGAACCAACCAAAACCGCACAGCCATCTTGAGCCATCAGTTGCCGAGAACCAGGGACAGCGAAAGTTCTCAAAGAGATGTCCCCCGGTCCCCAGGTCTGCTGCGGTGCGAGAGATATGTCTTGTGTAATCTCACCTCCGGCAATAAAAGACCCATAGACAGCGGGCGGTTTGGTCGGTTTGAGTCCGACATAATCGCCTTGGCGGAGGTGGAGTCCGTGGGGATTTTTCGCACAAAAAACAAATAGAGAGGAGCACACATCACGCTGCCGCTGTGGCCTGCTCCTGCTAGGGTGACAGGCGGCTACACCTGTTATCCCCAAATCTGCACTCATGGAGAACGGAGGTTATTCTACGACTTCCGATGCCCAAGTCGCCTCCGCTCGACATGGGTTGTGCGTCAACCAACTGGTACCTTGATAGCTTAGGCCCTGAAGACGTTGGTCGGGTTTTTTACTTTCACGTATATATTATTACCAATGATATTTATTTTTGAATACCAAAACCCAGTATTAATATTATAAGCTCTGAATTCAACCACGGTTGGCATACAATTGCTCTCGCTGTACTCGAAAACGCAGTCATTTAGGAATCAATACTCAGTTTATAAAATACAAAACAAATATCCCATACCGCTATATGCACAAGTCATATGCATATAGCCTATAGCACTGACTGTATGCATATGACAAACCTGTATCCATGCAAATATCTACAGACACATTTATAAATATGCATATCTATTGTAGTCGTCGTATACGTAACGGTAGAATGCCCGGGGGTGAACATTCATCATTTTCGAACTGTATACCGCTTTGTTCTTGGAATATATGGGTGTTTGTACGACTGAAATTACAGTAGAAACGACAAATATCTTATCTAAACATAACATAACGTTTTCTTATAATATTAATTGATACATAGGTTTCCTTTCTATTTTATTTTTTTTTATTTGTGGTACGTCAATTTAACTTCACCTCGCCTGATGTTCAGCGGAAGCAAAGTCTCATGAAAGAGGGTCACCATTACAAACATATACTACGGCCTCATCAGATGCTTTTTCACGCCCCGCTTAAAGGACCCGTGACTGTGGACTGTACAATGCAATATTATAATACCGCAACCCCTTCAATCAAACCTTAATCCCTTTTGCATCTAATAAGTAATCTGTATCAATCTATCCACGTAGAAAAGGATGATTCGTTCACGCAAAAATGGTACAAAGAAACATCTAGCCTGGAATATACTATATGTAACTTTCTATTCCGGGAATAAGTTCCACAGGGTCGAAGAAACGGTATCATTACTTCTCACAGTCGAAGTTACGAGCAACAGCTAAAATCGAATAAATATTTCAGAGTTACACCTACTGGGGTTCCGTTGCTGACTAATGACGTCTTGATTCCATTATGTTACAGAACAAAGCTCACGCCTGACTCGTAACTAAAACAAATTACCATATTTCTGAGCAAAATAAAAAGACAATAGGTATATCTTTATATATCCTTGCCGACGTGTCCTACATCTATTCACACATCTATTAAATATAAAAATAATGTTAAGTTGGTTTGTGTACACTTCAAAAAGTATTCATACCACAGATTAAATAATGATAATACTAAGAGCTGTATTTGAGCTCAGGCATTTTTGCCATAATGGTGGTATGTGAGGTTTTTGTAATAAATTGCTACGAGCCCTCTACGGCCTCTACACTTTCTACGAACGTCTACGTTTCGTAGCTCTTATATTTTGATAGTGCATACTTAGCCTATACTTGCCTATAAAGCCTATACAGCCTGTGTGACGTGGCACTGGTGAACTTGACTGCTACGCAGGAGGCGCGGTTTCGATTCTCGGTCAGTCAAATATTTGTATGCAAGAATATGGCTATTTGTACTGGTATGGTCGTGTCTCGGAGAGCAAATTAAGCCGTCGGTCCTGGTTACCATACGAACATCTATGGCAGTCGTTACGGGTAGTTGGAATCCTCACAAGTCCAACTAGTCTAACTACAGAACTTTGATACGGCTAATTTGGTTGTGGAGGTCCCATGGCAGTCGCTTCACGTAAATTATCGAAGTTCAGCCTCATCTTAATTAGACTAAAAAGCCGACCCCAACTAAGTTGGGAATAGGCTCAGAGAATGATACATAGCCTATACTTTATTACCTCAATATTCAATATCATAACCTTAAAAGGTACAGCTAACTGAATTATATTGCCGTGATACTCTCGTTAGATCTAACCTTCTGTAAATTGCGTTATAACTAATATTGAGGACATGAATTGCCTTAAGCAGGAACTTGAATTTAATTGATTCGCAGTTACTTGGCTTATATAGAGAGTAAGGAGTTAATTTATAATCATCTTTAATAGATAGAAGCGTGGTAATATCTAAAGTGTATTTTTTTTAATGCTTAATTCGACATATAGACTTTTTTTTTTTTTTTTTTTTTTTTATCGTGCGCAAAATCCCCACGGATACCACCCCCACCAAAACCGATGGAGGTGATTATGTCGGACTCGAACCGACCAAAACGCACGCCGTCCATGGATCCTCGATTGCCGGAGGTGAGATTATACAAGACATATCTCTCGCACCCCGGCAGACCCGGGGACATCTCTGTTGAGATGACCCTCTTCCCTAAAAGTAGGGACCATGGCGTCCCCATCTAGATCCTGGGTATGGTGTGGCATTATGTGCCATCGCCGTGGCCTGCTTCTGCTAGGGTGACAGGCGGCTCCACCCGTCACCCCCAGGCCCGCGCTCATGGGGGACGGAGGTCGTTCTGCGACCTCCGACGTCCGAGTCGCCTCCGCTCATCGCGGGCAGTGCGGGCCCGGAGTCTTCTCCGGACCCGCTCCGCCTCCTCCTTTTCGAGCATAACTTGCTCGCAGAAGGAGGCGGCGGCTGCCCAAGCACTCGCGCATCGTACCATCGCCGTGAGCAAGGTGGCGAGCGAGACAACTCCCACCCCTAGGGCTGTCACTAAGGCCCGCCTTGGCGTCTCCCACGCCGGGCATTCGGTCAACGTGTGCAGCCCCGAGTCCTCGCTCGCATCACAGTGATGGCACTCGGACGTTGGCTCCTTCTGAATCCGACGCAGGTAATCCCCGAAGCACCCGTGCCCGGTGATCACCTGAGTCAGCCGGTACGAGAGGCTACCGTGTGGCCTCTCTAGCCAGTCCCCCATGATGGGTCTTACCGCCGCTAATACAGCGTGCCCTGCGCGTGATTGCCCAAGTCGTCGTTCCCACTCGGATACCATGTCCCCGTGGAGCTGGGACTTCACGGCCCGGAGCTCACCAGGCTCGGGTTCATGTCCCCGCTCCCGCGCCTCCTTTCGATACCGATATAGCACCGAAAGGGCTCTCGCATCCAGGATCCATGGTATCGATCCGGCGAGGAGACTCGCTGCGTCGAAGGATATCGTACGGTACCCCCTGATGACCCTGATGGCCATCGTGCGCTGCGGAATTCGACATATAGACTGCACCACGCCTGTTGGTAAGCAGTAGCGCAGTCCAGAATATGGTGGCTACCGGTAAAGGTGCTGTCCCTGCATAGGCCGTCCCCACCCTGACGGCCTCGACAATTGTTTTTTCACGCCCCGCTTGAAGGACCCGAGACTGTAGGATGAAGGAAACACGTGTGCTGGCAGAGTATTCCAGGACTTAATGGTGTGATATAGAAAAGAGTCACCGAACGTCTTGGTTCTTGATGGAATTGTTTCTCTCGAGGATAATATGTGACTGGCAGGGCTCCGCCCGCGTGTAGCGTGTAGGCCCTAGGCCTTATCACCACTTTTTTTAAAGTAATATTCTTTATTTATCTTCTTACAACTTACGGAATAAATGTAGTAAAAATGTATACAAATCGTTTTAAGCAGGATTGAGCTCAGAAACGAGCATAATATAGGATGAATATTTTTGAATTCAATCAGTCGAGTGTAGCCATTTGTAAACCTCATAAATGATGCATGGTTTCAATGTAATGTACAGTGAGCTCCAAAAGTTAGTGGACACCTTAAAATCTATAATTCTTTGAATTAAGTGTAATTTAAACAAAGTAACATAACATAACATAAACTCACGCCTTTATCCCTGAAGGGGTAGGCAGAGGTGCTAGCACCTAATGTAACAGGTGGCGAGCCTATTGCCATAAACCGGGCACTTATAAACCTGCGATAAATACGCACATAACTTCGACAAGCATCGAAAAGTCATTGGTGTATACCATAGTAAAACCTGGGATCGAACTCGAGACCTCGTCTCAGCAGTCCATTACCCATACCACTAGGCTACCGCAATTACATTTGCCTATAAATTCAGTATAATTTAGCCAAAGTAATATAGCGTTAATAAAATAAACTATCGATGTCTTGTTTTTTTCTAAGACAACTAGTGAACTCATACAAGTAGGAGAAAAAACTTAATAAGTAAATGTATTATCCAGTAGCTTCTAAGAGGACTATTCACCATTGTTCTACTTTTACTAGTAGTGGTGTAGTGGCATCACTACATTTTGTCTTGTCCACTATTACATTAGTTTATAGAGGTTAGCTTTTCTTCTTCAGTTAATTAATCAAGGAATCGCCGCCATTTTGCCAGACGGAGACGCCAATATTCTATCGGCGATTCAATTAACATCGGCTGTTCTCTTTTTCGTACATCGACTGAAAGTTTGAAACTTTCATAGAGTGGTAAATACCGTTTGATTATATAAAATATTAGAACTACAGCTTTGGTTTTAACTACTCTAAAAATATATCATGTTGTAATCAGTCACCAGTCTACAATAACAAAGTTAGCAGAACTCTTGCTGCCGTATTTTTTCTGCCTTATTTACCAACATGCATGATTGAATAATACATCATCATCATCCTCTGAACCTTTTTCCCAACTCAGTTGGGGTCGGCTTTCCAGTCTAACTATGATGCGGCTGAACTTCGTTTTTTTTTCCGTGAAGCGACTGCCATCTGACCTCCACAACCAATGGTCCAATGACAAATGGCGATATCGAAGTCCCAAGTTAGACTAGTTGGACTTTTGAGGGCTCCAACTACAGTGAATAATACATCAATAGGTGGAATTATTTGATGCAGGTAACATTGAATATTTGACATAACAGTGATGTTCCTATGAACTTAGTTGAATCCTTTTGATACAATATTTCAGGCAAATTGCTATTTCAGCTGGACATCAGCGATCGTTCCCTAAAGAGCACGTATGACAAATTGCTGGCTTGTCAATCTCTCCCTCAAGGACACGCCACGGTAACAAATGAAGTGGAATGACATATCTCACTCAGAAGTTATATTTACATAAACTCATAAACTACTAAAAAAATAACTAAACTCATAAAAAAATAACTGGACACAGCACTAGTCCATTAGATTCAAACTATGACTGTCTATTTTGGCACTAAACCAACATTTCGTCCGTAAATAGTTCGTTCATACTTTGACAACTGTGTTGTATGGGTTCCTAACACAGTTTTAAACAATTGTCTCAACGAAACCATTTTTTATTTACTAACGACAAAGTTTTGATGGATGGATATACGAATGGATAAAAGTTGAATAATTGATGGATAGCACACCTCAACACACAATGACTCATCTTCTATAGTGTCAACTGTGCCCCAATACCTGTACAACTAAGGATCAAAACAAGGCGACGGCGGAGGCGGTCAGTGTCGCCGATTTTTTTGCTGGCCACATATTATAGCAGTAAAAGTTGGCATCGACTCGAAGAAGAAAATAGATCACTCCAGAATATCTCCAGAATGTCTAAACGGATTTGGATAAAATTAGGCACAGATATAGATTATTTTTAGAATAGTAAACATGCAAATTCTTATCACAGTAACAAGTTTCTGTAGGACAGTATTTCATATAGGTGCATAACAGCTAAGTTGTTCAGAATACAAGCAACGTTCATTTTGTTTTATCGTCCATTTAATGTAGTACTTGCGGTCAAGGTAGCACTTTGAATTCATTCATTCCTGATATTTGCATATACTGCATATCTTATTTAGTTATTTCTACCTAAATGCCAAGGTTCGGCCATTTTCTTGTAGTCCTCGCACTAAAACTATGCGCCATCGTATGAATTATTTCTTAAACCTCGTTACTGGCCTTACAAACTTAAATTTGCGGTCGCGTTTACAGTCTTTTAGTGGTATTTGCAGAGATATGTTACTTACATAACCGCAAAATGTAAAATGTAGTGATAAATTATGTAAGCAATTTTAACTGTGTACCTACGAGATTACGCTTTATGCCAGGTGTGTAAAGTTCAATTTCAAACGTGTGAGTAGTTATAACAGTCTTAATTGTGTGGCGTGCAATTCTTGAAATATTGTATGGGTTACTTCAGGTTTTAAATCCCCTGAGGGTGTATATAACGATGTGCCAAAATTTTGCAAGAACAGAGCTTTCTTCTGAATACATTTAGGCCACGAATGTTTTGATATGTGTGACATTGATAAATTGAACTGTCTCCTATCTGAGCAGCGTGAAGATATTATCTTTGCCTAATGTATTTTCTGTAATGTAAAACATCAATTGTCGTCAAACGTCAAACGTCAAAAAAAATGTCGTCAAATAGACATCGCGGTTTTTAAGACTTAAATGCTAAATGTTCTAACATTTGCCAGCTATCCCGCCACATACATTGGTTATCTCAACCAAATACAGCCTATCCTGAAATCTAATCTATCTATCTATCACAATCATCAATAACTGTTCAGTGGTTTAGGTGTGAGAGTTTAACAAATAGACTGGTAGTTACTTTCCCATTTCTTGCATCCTACTTATTGCATTATCCATACTAATTCATTTTCAAATTTCTGAGCTATATTTTTGCTTGTACTGCATCCATATTAATGAGATATATGAAAAGACGTGAAACGTACAAAATCTTCCAGGGTTGTCATACTAAACTCCGCATTAAATATACATTGTAACTAACTTATTTTCGGAGCAGAGAAGTGGGTAATTTAGTAGCATATACGATGGATGTACTTTTGTTAACCTCTTTGCGATGAAGCCCTGTTCTGAATGTTAAGCGATTTGTTCACAATGCTACCTTGCTCTGCAAATTTCATCTTTCAGGGATGCAAAATACTTTAGAGTGAATTCAGTCCGTAGTTATGAATAGAGATTAGTAAACATCTTGATAATGTTTTATGTACAACTCTAGTAGCACAGATAGCGTTTTAAGGTTTTGGTAATTGCGTATGCGATTGCCTGGGCTTACAGATTACTCAAGTTTTAGACCACTAAAGCTCCACCAGTTTATTAGCCAATTAACTGAAATATTGCTTTGTTACGTTACCCACAAAATCAAGTTACATAAGCTAAAGCTTTATAAGAAATTAAAACGACAATACTCAAGTTTCTAAGAGCAATAGAGTCTATATGTAAGTTTGAGATAAAATTAATAGTACTGTTTTGTTGACCTTCTTGATTTGGTCGATTTATCGATTGCTGTAACATTTAATATGACAAGTGCTTTGTTTAGACTGCTTAGCTTCTAGGCACCAGTTTTAATACATTGACCTTCCGAAGGTCGAAAGAGTAATGACATGTTAATAGGTAGTGGATAATAATGATATTAGGTTTCAAGGATTTATTAGTACAAGGACTCGATGATGTATGGAACATGGTTGTATCTATATACATGGCGACCACTTAATTTTTAGGTAGTATAATGGCACAGAAGAGTGATCAACTATTAAATCATCATCAATATTTTGTAGGCAAGAATAGGACTATTAGTATTGGCCTAGATGTTTGTATGTATAATCATGTACCTAATATGTAACTACTTACGAAAAAAATGTATCGTAGTAAATTCAACTATAATCTAGAACTCATATTATTACAAGCATGTTAAGCAATGCTTTGGAGTTAGATAGCACTGTGATGTCCTAGGATATACTACCATTATTACGTACTCCCTACGTCTGATACTCTCTAAGATGTTAATTGGTAGTGTTTGTGCGGCTAAGCGTACCGTAACGTAATTAATTTCCTTGCGATTTACAGGACAAGGAATCGGGTCAAACTTTTCTTTCCAAATTTATTTAGCTGTGACATTACCAGTTATAAATTTATTTTCGGTATTCCATTTGGTACAGAGTGCCCAGTTGGCGGCAATAGGCTCGCCTTTTATTATGTGGTACCGAAAAACATAGTTGGCGATGTGGGTGTTTAATAAACTTCTGCCTACACCTTCGGGGATAACGGGCATGCGCTATATGTGTGTGTATATATATGTTTTACGTACTCAACGGGGTCGTAAGCAAGTAGGCACGGCGAGTAAACAATAAAGTTCAAACAGACAATTTATTCACTCAGATTCATCGCCTTTGTCTCAAAGTTTTAAAGTTGAAGTGTTGTTTCCATCCATTTGTAACTTTTTAAGTACTACATAGGTTGTATTTGTAGATGTTTTATTTTCCTACTGTCTCGTTGTTTTATCGAGGTCGTATTGTAGATACCGCATCTATGTTAACTGTCACATCAGTCTTTTATTGTTGGTAATTAATCGTCCATTTTTCCTTACGTGGTTGGTAGATGGCAATTAGTTCCGTAAAAATTCTATTTGGGAGGCTTTGGCCTAGATAAGATAAGATAAGATAACCGTTTATTTGCATTAAGCATGAGTTACACACAGGCATGCACGGTCTTAAATCATATTATTGGATACATTCCATTCATGTTTAGCCGTTTACACATTCGGCGTGCAAATGTTTGAAATTAGTGGATAAGTAATATAAAATCGATATAACAAAGAAAATAAAACTTTCTTACCTTTCCTACTATTTCTAAGTTGGTCAGAGGGGTTAGCACAGGAATTTTATATCGAAATTTCTTTCTCCACCATTTTCCTAAACTTTTTATAGATCACAAGAGTCAAAAACTAGGTAAATATAATCGGTCTACTAAAAAAAGGATTTCAAACTACCACCAGTTAATCATGAAACCACTTTACGTATAAAATAGCCTTTATGCAAAAATGTATGTACACATCTGTCCCCACTGATAAATATACAAGTAGGTAGTTAGGCTGCTTTTTTGTCCTTAGTTTGGGCCAGCTCTCAGTTCACCTACTAAATTGCCGTACTTTGTTCTTTACGAAGATAGGAACTTAATACTGACTGAGTTAATATTGTCATTTATACTGATGTGGTGTAGCTCTACTGACTATAACGTGATGCTAATTTCTACTTAATTTGCGTATACCCTCAATGTAAAAAGTAGCAGATTAGAATTTTGGCCTACCCTATCTTTTTCCATGTGGTGTTGTACAATGCGATTAAGGAACAGGGCTGTTTAACATCAGACAGATATATACAACCCAGACTCAGACTCAGATGCATGCTTCGAGTCAAGCATAGTGCCAGAAACACCCCCTATTATGTGGGACCAAATACAATGGTTATAGAAATGTGGGTTTGTGTGGGTAATTCACCTCTGCCTACCCTGAAGTTAAATAAGCATAAACATATGTATATAAAGAAAAATATAACTCTTTCTTGGAGCTCTAGGCAAAAGCATTGTTGTTTAACATTCCAAAAAAAGGTTCTGGACGTGCGGGAATTTCACAAAGGAGATGAAAACAAATGAATGCGGTAAGGATGCGAACGCTGAAATACATGTGACCTTTGAAACTTGTACGTTTTATATTCATGAACTAGCTATGCCCGTGACTTCGTTCATGGGATTGTATGCGATAGATTATAGTTTGGAGTAAACTAGTTTGTTCTCGTAATAAATCTTTATTGTACATCAATATCAGTTATATAAACAGGGTAAATACACAGTTATAATTGCAGTTAAATAATGAACGGGGTCAACCTTGGAAGAGCAATCTCTTCCAGACTTAATTCTTTTTCAGAATTAAATGATCTATGTTACAATGGCGCCCAACGTAGTGCCATTAAAACCGTTTATATGACTTTATAAAAAATAGCTGTGTTGCAAACCTTTGGATATAAAAAGAAAGGTGATGTGGTTGCCACAATTGAATTACATCATTCCTATAAATCAGTATATTGCATTTTACTATTGGACTGGCCTCGCTTAATGTGCACCATAGCACTCGATTTACCGCCTTGAGGTAGCTGAAATAGAGTGGATGCTATTTCAGTCACTTTCTTATCACATCAAATCCATAACATAACATAAACTTATATTCCCTAAGGGGTAGACAGAGGTGCTAGCACTCACAATTCGCCAGTTTATGTTTAGGTCTCAATGTGCGAGTCCATTGTCATTAACCAGACACTTATGAACCTGCAATAAATACACACATAACTTCGAAAGCATCGAAAAGTCATTGGTGTGTGCCATAGAAAACCTAGGATCAAACCCGAGACCTCGTCTCAGCAGTCCACAACACATGGTACCCATACCACTAGGCACATCAAATCCTTAACCAAATATAAAGGAAAAATAAGAGTTCACACGGTTCGCGAGGTATAAGAGTCTTCAATCACTATAGCTAAGTAGGTATTGTTAAATAATAGTGAAGCTCAGACTTCTAAATAAACCAGAAGAAGACTTGGATTGTATTTGATTGACTTCTTTGATATCAAAGTAATCGACCGACGGCAACGACGCGGCTTAGCTGTCGCCATTAGCAAGTCAAATAGTACGTAAACAATGACGAAAGCAGAAAAATTTGAACAGTCTGTCTTAATGATATTTACTTCAACTTGCCTTTAGATTACTTATTATTTATTACTATACATTTGACAGCCTCCGTGGCGTGGCGGTAGTGCACTCGACTGCTACCCACGGGGCGCGGGTTCGATCCCCGCTCAGTGCAAAAAGTTATATGCATGAATATAGCTGTTTGCACTGGTCCCGGTTGCCATACAAACATCTATGGCAGTCTTTACGGGTAGTTGTAGCCCTCAAAAGTTCAACCAGTCTAACTTGGAACTTCGATATCGCCATTGGTCATTGGACCATTGGTTGTGGAGGTCAGATGGCAGTCGCTTCACGGAAAATATCGAAGTTCAGCAATCACAATTAGACTGGGAAGCCGACCCCAACTGAGTTGGGAAAAGGTTCAGAGAATGATGACTATTTATTACTATAATCGTTGTCAGAAGCAATTCGATCGAGAGGTCCCAAGTTTGAATCTTAGTCATTACACAACCGTCGTGAACTCACTCCTAATAGAAGCAATATTGCTTATCTCGAGAGGATAGCGGGAATACTAGTAATTTCAGTTACTAATATTTTATGTGCTGTGCTATATACAAAAGAAAAGTAAAATAATTCACACTAGGCAAAAACTGACTCCTACAACTTACTTCCTGTAGGTTCCAAGATAGTTTAAATTTTTCTTTCGGTAATCTTTTTCTTTCTTGAATAGGTAGGTGTAGGTTACGGGAACAGGATCAATATTAAAGTTGAAATACGCGAGTAGCAACTTGTTATATTATAAATCAACTAGCCTATGCCCGCGGCTACACTCGCGTTGATGTCGGTTATCGCGAACTAAGCGCCATCTGTGCAACTTAAATTCTATATCATTAATCATAACTCTGGTTCTACTTAACCGATTGCAATCAAGCATACGTAAGATTTTAAGTGGGACCAAACCCCTTCAAACAAGAAGCTCATCTCATCTTACAGTGCAGTCAAACTATTTAATAATCTTCCCTTAGACATAAGAAATGCTGTATATACGAAGGAGTTCGAAACCATACTTAAGGCATTTCTTGTTGAAAGGTGTTTCTACTCAGTTGATGAATTTATGAAGTGACAGGGTCTAGGTGTACATGCATGGACATTTATTAAATAAATATTGTAATTTATCATTAATTTTTGACATTATGTATTGATCTGAGTGCTTGCATGGACATTTTATATTTTATTATTTAATTTAATCTGTATCTTGACATTTTGTAATACTGAATTTTTCTTGACTTGACTTAATAATTCACTTTTTAATTTTGGTCAGTCTCAATGTTCATAAATTTAAGGATACTAAACTTAGACTAAGATTTCTATATTTTCAATACGATGTAACATTGTTCAGAAAAATAAATGAATGAAATCTGAATCTGAAATCCGTTCAGTAGTTTTTGCGTCCATCGCGGACAAACATAAACTTTTTACAATTATATAATAGTATAGATGCACCACGCAATAGGGTGCCAGTCCATCAGTTGTACTTATTAGGCTCAACTGTATTTTAAGAGACATAAAATAAATGTTAGACATACCAAGTCGAACCGGATTTTTTGTCCGTGTCACGTATATGTTTTAGTTCGGATTTAATCCGGACGCAGGATGGCGTGACCTCGACTTCCCTTTTCATTTGCGCAGAAAATATTCTGCGAAGTACTTCCTTTGATATTAAGGTACCTTTGCGTTGAATTTGTGACAGGAAGATACCTAGATATAATTTGATACACATTTGCACCTTATATCTGATATGACTAAAATAGTTTCCTTATGTGACTTCGCGAATATTACATATTGTTATTGAACTACTTTTATTGAATACATCGTGATGTCTATTCGGATAGAAATAAATAAAGACCTAAATGTGTTTATTGGAAGCACGTTCAGTATTCTTTAAATTTTATTTATATACGTAAATAATAATGAGCAGACTAATTATAATCTGTTTACAGAAAGTAGCTGCGGTAGCCTAGTGGTATGGGTAATGGACTGCTGAGACGAGGTCTCGGGTTCGATCCCAGGTTTTACCATGGCACACACCAATGACTTTTCGATGTTTTTCGAGGTTATGTGTGTATTTATCGCAATTTTATAAGTGCCCGGTTAATGGTAATAGGCTCGCCACCTATTACATTGGGACCTGAACATGAACTGGCGAAATGTGGGTTCTAGCTCCTCTGCCTACCTCTTCGGGGATATAGACGTGAGATTATGAGATGAGATGAGATAATTATAATTTGTTTACAGATAGATAGAGAACTCTTTATTGTACACCAAGAAATTCACATCAAAGAGAGGTAGTGGGAGTTACTGTTGTTCTTATATATAATCTGTGGGCTTATCGGTGGATGTTATCTCTTCCAGGCAACCTTAGGTTCGTATTCTTGGTCTATATTAGGTTTAGTAAAATAATGAAAAACAGCATTTCAAACGAATTCGTTTTTGGGTAGAAAATACCCATCCATTTGAGGCTTTTCCGATTCAGTTGGTGATGGCTTTTCAAACGACTGCGAAGCGGTAGAATTTCATTATATATTATGGTAGTAAAATTTCGCCTATGGAAGTTGTGTATACCCAATATGAATGTAGTAGTAATTGAAATATTATCATAGCACTTTCTTACCGTCTACTGTTTCGCATACAATGGTGATTTTGGATCCGTGCCAAAAAGAGCGATATTGAAGCAGTTACTATCATTTCTTCAGAACCAGGGAAAGATTTAATCATATAGTAATATGTTTATTTTGTAACGTGCAAGCTTCTTAACTACATACGACGGTAAAAGCAGAAGCACAACGTGTTTTAAGGTAAAAATAAACAATTTGACGACCTCCGTGGCGTAGTGGTAGTGAACGCGACTGCTACGCAGGAGACGCGGGTTCGAGTCCCGCTCACTGTCAATATTTGTGTGCTTGAATATGAATATCTGCAATGGTCTGGGTGTTTCAATGTATAATATGTACGTGTTTACAAAAAAAAATGTATCTATGTATGTTTATCCGCATTCTAGAACCCGTAACACAAGCTAGTTAAACTATGCTTACCATGGGTCTAGGTGACGTTGTGTATATTGTCGTAGAATATTTATTTATTTAATTTAAATATTATGTTTTGGTTCATTAGAAGCTATTTGTGATAAAGCTAACTTAATCTCTGTCATGCGGTCACGAACATCTAATTGATAAATTGTAATAAAATCTTGTGATAGTGTATAAGTTTCATCTTACCTATACCTATCGTGTAAAAGTTTAGCTACAATTTGGAATATGTAGAACCTTCGAGATTTGTTAATATATGTTCTACAATCAAAGTAGATTAGAAACAGCTTAAGCTATGATCGTGTAAACATGGGCTTTATTCAGAACATCACCTAAATGAATACGTCTTATCCTCTTCCCTCCACATAGATATATAAATAAAATTTACAGCTAAATCTTTCAGTGTTCAGCAGATAACATGGAAATTGATGAGTACCTAACCGTGACAGTGCGTATTACTAACGTCCAAATTTATGGCCATTTCATAATTCATTCGGGATCCTGTACCACAGACTGTAAGCGGAAGTGGTTATTTAAACATTTCAGGTTATATTTATAGTGCTGAAGCCGGACCTGGTTTTATACGAGAAAATTTCGTACTTTAAAGGAATTTCGTGCCTTTCGTACTTCGACCACTGAAGCTCCAAGCGACTATATGGGGTATTAGAAGGTTAAAAGGCCACGGTGACCACTTTCTATCCGTTTGACCGTGTGCTTGTCTGTCACCCACGCGGCTTTGTTTTTTGTTTTCTAAACAATATCTACTACTTTTATCATCTTAGCGTCAGCTCCTTGTCACACATTTTTTTAAAGTGCGAAAAAGATGAGGAATCGTAATTGAATCCTGGTCATATTTGAGGATTTTACCTCGTAGTCCGGGGACGGCTTAGATATTGCTTCTCTTCCTTGTGGTTGGGTTTATACAGATTTTCGAGAATTCATAACCCCAAGAAGAATGCATGTGCTAAAGCCTCATCCATCAATCAGCTGATACACCAGCCACTCTTTGGTGAAGCCCTATAGCCAATACTTTTTTTTTTATAAACTCACGCCTGTATCCCCGAAGCAGAGGTGCTAACACTCACATTTCGCCAGTTTATGTTTAAGTCCCAATGTAAAAGGTGGCGAGCCTATTGCCATTAATCGGGCACTTATAAACCTGCGATAAATACACACATAACTTCGAAAGGTCATTGATGTGTGCCATGGTAAAACCTGGGATCAAACCCGAGACCTCGTCTTTGCAGTCCATTGCCCATACCACTAAACTACCGCGGTTTTTTAGCCAATACTTCTATAGGTATTCATATCCATTCTCGTGAATGAGGGAGTAATATAAATGGATTGACGCAAAATTGTCGTCATCCAATGCATAAATGTAACAGCATGGACAGAAATAACACGGCTTCTGTAGCTATAAGAATTTATGATATTTTGGCTATAAGCAACTTACGTATTCATTCGTGTATACACAGATGTGAATCAGGTCATCTGTGTGTCTGGTAATTCCCGAAATATAATTCTGATCATCCACGTAAAAGGTATTTTGCATTTCTGGTACTGTGCGTAGGCGTCGGAAGGGTTGACCATACTAGTAATACGCACGTACGCCTTAAGTTCTAGAATAGTTCGATTTGGGAAACAAATTCTAAACCCATGTCAAAATCAAAGACAAAATTAATTCTACATGCTAATTAAATTTGATATCCACACATACGCACATAATTTTCTCTTATACTAACAACATGATAAAACCGTCCAGCGGCCTCCTTACAGCACTATTCCACGATATATTCCAAATAAACCAGCTATATCTCTATGTATATCAATCGATATTGGTAAACATGGGTACATCACAAACAATCTCAAGAGAAATACAAATTACTAACCGTATTTTCTGAATTTCTCCGAATATTTTAGGGTTAAATAAAAAGCAACGAGAAACATTAAATTCTCAATTTTCGCAAACTGTGCGTAAATAGGGTGCGAATGGAAAATATAATCCGGCACATAAACCCTTTGGGTAAACAATTTAAAGGGAAATTAGAATAAGCAGTTAAGCTTTTTAATTCATCTTAACTGTTGGAAAATGACGTTATTGGTTAGTGTGAAACTTGTGGAAATACTAAAAATTGCTAGTACCTAATAAATTATCACTCTTTGTAAAGCAAAGATTACTTATTCCCAGCAAACAAGAAACATTCACTTTCGGCTCGCTATTTTGCCACACAATGCGATAAGATTAATGATGCTCTGAATATAAAATACATTAAAGCCTTCGGTAATAACGCTTCAAAATTTTAAATTCAAAAGGAACACAAATCATCTATATATTTCTATAAAATAGGCTTTATAAACCAGTGATTCCACCATTTCACTAAAGGCTGATTCAGGAGAAATGTAACGGAATTATACTGACAAATTAATAAACTAACTCACCTAATTGCTATTACTTGGATTTTGCTATAAGTTATGTATTGTGTGTTTACGCAGGTTTATAAGTGTCCGGTTAATGGCAATAGGCTCGCCACCTATTACATTGGGACTTAAATATAAACAGGCGAACTGGGTGCTAGCAACCTCTGCCTACCCCTACGAGGATAAAGGCGTGAGTTTATGTATTGCATTCTAGGATTTTGCGTATCTGTCCATTTGCTACAAACCCACCTATAGGTAGAGTGGGTTCAAAAAGTTACTGGACAATTTGAAACCTAAATTTTATGAAAAGATACCACTACACAACTAGATAAATAAACTAGATAAGACTAGTTCTTAGAAGTAACTGGATAATTGATCTACTTATTAATGTTATTATGTTTAGGATACTACTTGCAAAAGTTTACTTATTTTCTTACTAGCTGACCCGCGCAACTTCGTCTGCGTAATCCCGTTTTTGCAACACTTTTCATTCCTGCTCCGCACCTGTTGGTTGTAACATGATGTTATATACACTAGACATATAAAATGTTCACAACCAGATTACACTGAAAGTGGTCGCTGGCTTTCAGTTTGGTGCTTTGAATAATGAGAATACGTATGTAGTTGCCAAACCACACGCCTCGTAATTAGATAAAGTCAGTGCAGGGAAGCTCAAACATCACAGAAGATCAATACTGTTCTAACTCAAAATGGCATGCTCTGTTTTCTAACCATATCTATCTAACTTTCATCTATATCTACTACTAACCACTTACTATTTTTCGATGTATTTTATTTCAATATTATTACAAAAATCACACGACAGTTTTGATTTTGTAAATGCAATAGCTCTGTGGCGTGGCGGGAGTGAATGTAGATGACGTAGATTCTATCCTCGCTCAGTGCAAATATTCAATGATTCAAGCATCAATTCAAGTTGTAACAAAAAATTGTATTAAGTACACAAATAAATAACATAGCTACACTGTTGAATTAATTTAAATGATAAATTAATAAGTAAAAAATATTTTTATTTATTACCGTAGCGTAAACTGTAGTTCACCCAGTAAACAAATAATTTCGACCAACCAATAATTTATTTGCCTCTCAAATATTATCGAACGTTCGGGAAAGCGGGCGCCATAAACCAGATATATATTAGGTACAGTCTATTTGATGGGCTACAAACAAATAAAAACCGATAATCTTTTCCTCTTGTTTATACCGAACATCGGCAGCCCCGATATTTATTAAACATCTTTATGTAAGTACGCTCTCTCTTCCCCAAAACGTGGAATTTCAAGAAAGAATTTAATAAAAAAGGAAAATGCTTTTCGAAGATCTTTCCATAGTTTGAAGGAAGCTAACGATGCCTATATTATAGGTATATACTTATCTAAGAACGTTTGGGAGAGACATTTTGAATGGCCAACTTTGAAGTCGCTTTATTAATTTAGTATAGCCTTTGAAATAGCTTGAATTAATTTAAGAGTGCGATATGAGAAAGATCCTTTTATGAGACTGACTTTTAGTCTTTTGAATTTAGTAAGATACCCTTGAAAGCCCAAAGTCTAAATTAGATATAAAAAACCAGACCTATGTGATATGTCAATAATAATGTGAAATAAACTGGGCAAAGTTCCAAATTCTTTTTTATTGTGCCCAAAACCTTCACGGATATCAACTCCGCCAAAGTCGGTGGAGGTGATTAAGTCGGACTCGAACCGACCAAAACGCAGGCCGTCCATGGGTCTTTGATTGGAGGTGAGATTATACAAGATATTTATCTCTGGCACGGCGATTCGACAACCCTGGTATTTCGAGACACAACCAATGACCTATTAAGCGCGGGCAAACGTTTTATAGAGAGCTGATGTGCACGATTATATTAAACGAGCATGATTATTATACAGTATAATACGCGTTTAACAACTATAAAAGTTTACAACCCCAAAAATGAGACCTACGCGTGGTTTAACTCAATTCAATTCAAATTCATGTAATGATAGTAACAAGCCTTACATCTTTTTTTTTATTTATGGCAAGTCAATTTGATTTTACCTCGCCTGATGGTGAGCTGAAGGCAAAGTCTCAGGAAAGAGGGTCACCATAACAAACACTTACAGTGTTACAATCAGCTTCACGGCAAAGGAGTAGGAAACACTGTGTGTAGAAAATTACAATAAAATACCACAGACATTGCGCAATCTACCGCAGCGTGTGTTCATTGGGAAGTTGAAGAAATGGCTTATCCAAGAGTGTTTCTATAGCATTGAAGAGTTTTTCAACTATAGGGATCGCTTTTAATTATAATTTCAAACGAGCAAATACCTGATGAAATTTGACCTGTGGGTCTTCCATGACGAGCTGGTGGTAGCAAGGTTGGTGTGTGTTCTTATTAAGACGAATTGTCCTCTTTTGAAGCATTGTAATTAAAACTATAGGATACCCATAGTCAATGTAATATATCGTTTCATTGTTGAGTGACAATCTTCGATGATTAAGTACATAAGCCCCCGAAATAATATCTGGTTAGTTTTTTATATCATTATGTACTGTCTTCATTTCATCAGTTAGGTACATTTTTACTAAGGACTGACTTCTAGTCGTAGGTACTAAGATTTTGTTCTCTGCTTCTTAAAATTAGAAGCTATTTTACTGGCCGGCAATAAAAATAAAAATATTACCTACCCAAGTAAAAGTGTACACAAAAGTCCCTGTAATGTTGAACAAGCGGCACAACTTACACAAAAAGTAATTATCTTTGTACTGAAGTTAACTCAGGCAAAACCCGCGAGCGCAATTATGAGGGTGGACACCCTGAGAATGGCGCAATTAAACCTGGCAAATCGGGTGTTTTAACAGGTACAATACCTAACATTGCTGGCTACAGATTGAAATGAAATAAATCTTTATTGACAAAGAAAAACATTTACATGTGAGAAAACCCTGACTCCCGAGCTAGTTTTGATACAGGTTTTATTCTTAACTAGTTATAGTGTAAGTTTCAAGTTGATCCCGTAATAAAAAGTAATAACCAACATAATTATAGGTCAGGAGAAGGCATCGTTGCAGCAATAAAATTCATAATTAAGGAAAAGATGAGGAGGTTTTACGTTACGACAGTATCTTGTACAGGGTGACGCAGTTTTTTCCGGCTCCTTTTTTATACCACTTAAGTGGCAAACAAGCTCACGACCCACCTGATGGAAAGCGGACACCGTGGCCTATGAATATTAGCAACGCCAGGGGTGTTACACTCGTGCTGTCTACCCTGTACAAACCTTCTAATGCCCTTCTTGAAGAAGACGCTTGGGAAATCCACGGCAGGGAGTTCATTCCACAGTTTGCGGGCTCTTCAGATATACTGTCATATCTAACTAATAGCTGTTTATTACCACCATAGCCAAACTACACAAATTGGCAAAGGGCCATGTGCGGATTGTATAGTACCTACTAGTAGTAGAACGATTGGTGGCACTACCGGAGTTCGTACCTTTCGTTTTTTTCCCCAATACATGACACCCCTCCTCTTTGTAAAAAAAACTACAAGCAAACTACTTCACCCTACCTGATGGTAAGCTCAAGGCGAAGTCTCAGGAACGAGGGTCACCATTACAAACACGCTTAAAGGACCCGGGACTGTGGGAAGAAGGAAACAAGTGAGCTGGCAAGGAATTCGAAGACGTAATGGTGCGGCAGAGGAAAGACTCACCGAATCGCTTGGTTCTTGATGGAATATTCCGCACCGTATGCGGGTTACATCTAAGCCCTGCACGTGTTGTCCTGTGTAGGAAACGAGAGGGTGGGATGTAAGCTACTAAACTACTATCAGATTATACAGAAAACAAACTGATAAGTGTACATACTCTAACTAGTAATTAGTTTCATAAACTAATTCTATTACTGACCTTATAGAGCAACTTCAGATACTGTGTGGGGGAAAATCGCAGACTTATCTAATCCATCTGGGGCAGTTATAGTTCAGAATCAGGCTATAAATTACGAGGAGGAAACGACGAACTTTGGCTCTCACATCCAATTGAAAGCTGACCCAATTCTTCGTAGGTACGGTAAAAAATGACATGACATGATCTTGGCAGGCCTTTCTGTTTTTTTTCCAAGATACGATGACAGATTTTGCATATTTGATGAACGATAAGGTACCTATATTTTACATAGGTAGGTACTACTATAAAATTATAGCAAACAGGCAAGACCTATAAATATATTTAATTGCTTTTTTAAAAGAGGCATCACTACGAGAGCCCGAAATCTCAAAATAAAACATTGTACCAACCAATCTGACCAACGTGGTCAATTTTATAGTCGTTAGATGTTCGTTATGTGTAGCACTTCACAAAGTGGATGGTACAGTCCCTGTCAATGAAGTACGATATTATCTGTAGTATAGACAACCAAGGAGATTAGTATGTACCGTCATACAATATTTCCTGCTATGATATGAGCTGGTAAACTTTGTAACAAAATTAAATACAAATGCAGCGAACAGAATAAACTAGGTGAGTACCTAGCAATTTGTAAGGCAAAACTTTTAGGCACGCTGGACAAAGAACTGATGGACTGCATAACCTTGAAGGTTATCCGGGGGAATGCGTTACGAGTTGCGATTCTTTTTAATAGAGTTACGACCAGTTGGTGACTATTTGTTGACAAATTAGGACAATTCACGTGTGGATTCTGAAGTGAAAACTTAAAAAGAAATTAGATTGTCGTTTATTGTAGCGAATTTTCTTTTTAATCTACGGATTAACCGTTTGTACACAAAGCCTGTCAATCGTCAGGGCATTAGTCTTTTAGACCCTTTTTGCCCTTAAAACAATTTGCACCGTCATAAGCTTCCCATTTAAATTCTAAATCTAAATCCACAAAGATTATGCAAATAATTAAGATCCTTCCAACAAAAATAGGTGTCCACAAAGCGGACCACCATTAATTTATTTTTAGTTAGCGGCCCGTCCCGGCTCCGTACGGAAATATTTCATATTTTATCCTCTTAGTTCATCCAGTATTGATACAGTGCATGTTTATAAGCAATCTTATTTTGGGCGGCGATTGAGAGGGATGTGATATAAGGAGTATATCTTCATCTCTCTCTTTCTGAATCGCAATTCTGTTGCCTGGTGATTATAACAAGTCGTGGTAAATGCGTTAAGACGTTTTTGCGTCAGAGCGTAACAAATAACTATCTTTATAAAGCTTTACGCCTATAGTACCTACTGTAATAACACAGAAGAGTTTGTTTGAAGGAAAAATCTCTGAAACCGAATTATGATAAATGTTTGACCCCGTTCATGGAAAAGGTTATAATATAACCATTACAACTATCTATACTATTATATAATTGTAAAGCGGTCGTGTCTGTACATTGGAGATATTTAAAAAAAAATACTTGGGATATGTTAAGTGAATGATACTGAACACGAAAATATTTTTTTTTCATTTCCTGTCTGTTTGTCTGTTTGTCTGTTTGTCTGTTTGTCCGCTATGGACGCAAAAACTACTGAACGGATTTTGATGCGGTTTTTTTTGTTAGAAGGGGCTTGGTCAGACTTAAAATCTTACGTTTGTTTCATCGCAATCGGTTCAATAGAACCGGAGTTGTGAGCATTAATGATGTTAAACGAAATATGAGTAAAGATATAGAGGGCGCTGTTTTATTCTAATAGATGATATTTATGTCTTATTACGTCCAGTCAAGTATGTGAATAAAAAAACTTCATTTTTACGTACATATTTGTAAAAAAAAATACGTAATTAATTATGAAATTAAAATTTATTATTCAATTATTTAGTACATGGCGCAACAATAGATGGCGTAGATCGATTTAAATTCAAGGTATGGTTTTGTTACATACGGGACTATATGAGACCTGTCAATTTTTTTTTTAAATTACTTTTAATTTGTGAAATGTGAAATAGATGTCGGTACTGTCTTTGCCATCATTGTTCAACTGAACTGCCTACATTGTACAGAATTAACAAGGAAAACGTTCAGGCGTAAAAAAAGGCACACGTAATTTTAACTTTAAATACTCTAAACATGATGTACTAGATTTCGTATAACTTTTTATATCACTTAGATGGAATAAAGCACATGGCCCACCTGATAGAAAGTGGTTACCACGGCCTATTCTATGGATGTTTTTATTTATTTATGGTACGTCAATTGACTTCACCTCGCCTGATGGTAAGTTGAAGGCAAAGTCTCCGGAAAGAGGGTCACCATTACAAACACGTAGAGTATTACCATTTTACAATAGTGGCGCTCACCTTGACGGCCTCATCAGATGCTCTTTTAAGCCCCACTTAAAGGACCCGGGACTTAGAAAGAAGGAAACACGTGCGCTGGTAAGGAATTCCAAGACTTAATGGTGCGGCAGAGGGAAGACTCACCTAACCGCTTGGTTCTTGGTTCACCGCACCGTATGCGGGTGACATCTAAGCGTGTCGTTCTATGTAGGAAAGATGAAGGTAGGATCAACTCGGCGATCTCATCAGAACTTTCACCGTGGTAGAGACCGTAAAACGTTTGAAACACCAGAGGTATCACACACGTGCTGCCGACCATGTGGAAAGGAAAGGAGGGTGAAGGTTAAGAGAGTTTCTGTGCTATCAGTGCAGTGCATTATCATTGTATTCCTTTTAATGGCATCTCAAAAATGCCGTCGATTCGGCAGAAGAAGATTGTAATACCTTTATACCACAAGAAAACGGTCAGGTGTAATACGAGGGTGATGCGAGCGAGGACTTAGGGCTCCATATGGTTCTTTCGCTCGCTGCATTACTCACGGCTATGGTACTATGCGCCGTCTCCTTCTACGAGCAAGTAATTCTTGAGAAGGAGACAGCGGCTCGGCTTCGGAGAAAACTCCGGACACGCACAGTCTGCGGATGACCTCCGTCCCCTATGAGCCTGGAGGGACGGGTAGAGCCACCTGTCACTCTAGCAGAAGCAAGCTGCGGTGGTGGTGTAAAGTGCGCCATCCTATACCAGGAGGCTAGACGAGGACACCGCAAACTCTACACCAGAAGGTCGTCATCTCAAACGACGACAAAACGCCTTTGCGTTCATTACAATGCTAAAACTACCATATCAAAAGGGACAACCCTCGCCAAAAAGTACATCGCGAGTAGGTACTGTATGCAACAGAGCAACCGAGTACGCAGTCGTGTTATATTACGCGTTACACATTAGGTACTCACAGTACTTACCCAAGTCTACCTGCAACCTGCACACTTCTTCTGTGAAGTCGCACGCTGTCATAACTTAGACAACATGTTTATTTTAGGTCGCAGTCACCTACGTCCACGCTGGTGGAGCCGCGGGCAATACCTATACTATAATAGTGTATACTGTTGATGAAAGGACCTCCGTGGTGTGGTGTTAGTGCACGCGACTGCTACGCACGGAGCACGAGTTTGATCCCCGCTCAGTGCAAAAAGTTGTATGCATGAATATGGTTGTTTGCACTGGTCTGGTCGTACCTCGGAGAGCACGTTAAGCCGTCGGTCCCGGTTGCCATACAAACGTTTTTTTTTTACGCCGGAGCAGCGGTGTCTTCTTTAAAAGACACAAATTCGTTCCTGCGTGGAATACATCCCTGGGATGGCTTCGCAAAGTACTTATTATGCTCTCGACAGGTTGCAGCGACGTGCGGTCTGCATTATTGGGCGTCCAGAATATTTGTAGATGCGTAGAGATGTTGGTCCCTGGCAGTATTTTACCGTCTCTACCATGGTTAATGTTCGGATGAGCTCTTCCAATTAATCCCGCCCTCTCCTTTCCTACACAGGACAACACGTGCAGGGCTTAGATGTCACCCGCATATGGTGCAGAATACTCCATCAAGAACTAAGCGGTTCAGTGAGTCTCTCCTCTGCCGCACCATTAAATCTTGGAATTTCTTACCGGCACACGTGTTTCCTTAATCGTACAGTCCCGGGTCTTTTAAGCGGGGCGTAAAAAAGCATCTAATGACGCCGTCAAGGTGAGCGCCACCATTATAGCAATGTATGTATGTGTTTGCAATGGTGACTCTCTTTCATGAGACTTTGCCTTCAGCTTAACATCAGTCGAGGTGAAGTCAAATAGACGTGCCATAAATAAAAAAAAAATAATAAACATCTGTGGCAGTCGTTACTGGTAGTTGGAGCCCTCAAAAGTCCAACCACTTTAACACTTTAACTTGGAACTTCGATATCGCCATTGGTCATTGGACCATTGGTTGTAGAGGTCATATGGCAGTCGCTTCACGAAAAATATCGAAGTTCAGCCGCATCACAGTTAGACTGGAAAACCGACCACAACAGAGTTGGGAAAAGGTTCAGAGAATGATGACTGTTGATGAAAGGGTAGAATAGACCTTGGGAAAGGACATAAAAATATGGTATGTTTGGTCGCGATAACCAACAACCACGCGGGCGAAGCCGCGGGCAACATCTAGTTAATATATATAGGCGTGAATTTTATAAAGATAGATAGTTATCTACAAATATTTGCGCTGAGTGGGAATCGAACCCACGCCTCCTCCTAACACTTGAATTCACTACCGCTACGCCACGAAGCACTTTAGATGCTAATGAAAACTTTAGGTTGTATAATAGAGGTCAGACTCATAATACTCCGCCATGCAGCTTATCAACTTAAGGGGTTGTTTGAACACTTTGCAATTCATTTTATAATGCTTGTGAAGTGTGTGTATATACCTATAGCTATTTATATTGTTGATTGATGGCACTTGGTGAAACTTATTGTTATACATTACTTCTCCACGACATTTTTGACGGAGGTAGGAACATGACGGTATCTCCCGTTATATTTGACGAGTCCGTCTGGGGGAAGTACCTCCGCCCTACAGAATACCGAAACTAATATTAACCTTGTGCTGTTTCTGGCAGTGAGTAGGGTAGCCAGAGCTCACTGGAGAGATTTTGTGTTGTCAGTGGGAAGACCGAGAAACCCTTCTTTGTCTTCTGCATTGACAGCATAGAAAAACCCAGGTATTAACGCGATCATACAGTAAGTACACACAATAATTTACTTTTCGATTTGCTTGACATTTCGGACAGGTTGCACTGGCCGTGGTCACAAGCTTACAGCTAACCATATACTATATACATATACATATACACATCCACATCACATCACAGTTAGACTGAAAAGCCAACCTCAACTAAGTTGGGAAAAGTTCTGAGAATGATGATGATGGATACGATTAGGATTGATGCTAGGATCAATCAATCAATTAGCCTATCGCAGTCCACTGCTGGACATAGGCCTCTCCCAATGTACGCAACTGATCCCTATCTTCCCCCCTCCGCATCCAATCTGTCCCAGCCGCCTTTCTCAGGTCATCAGTCCATCTAGCTAGAGGGCGTCCTACCTTCCGTTTGCCTTGAGTAAGTAGAATGCTGGTGGAGATAAAATCTATCTATTTGAAATGTTTATACGTATAATAAAATAAAAAGTTATGTTGCACTCCGATGATTCAGTTACGCATGTCGTAAAACTTGAATATTTCGATGAAATTTCACAAGAGAAAACATATTTTTATGTCTTCATACTAGAGATAGATAGAGAGTTAAGTCTTTATTATATAGTAATAAATAAAATTACAGTACCAATAAGCATTATACATATAAATAATTGTGTGTACACTGGGCGGCCTTATCGCTGGAAGCAATCTCTTACAGGCAACTTTATATTATAGGACCTGAACGATTTGCGTCGTTTTTTCAGTTAAAGACTACATAAATGACCACCATCGACCGCTATAGACCACTATAGACCACTATCAACCGCTATAGACCACTATGAACCACTATGGACAAAATAACATTTACTATCTGGCGGGGTAAAAGAACTAGGTCACTCTTTTTAAATAGAGAAAATAACAGTGGGATAGCCACTAAATGCTTATAATTATAACAATAACTAGACAACGATTATTACACTACACACCCACAATTTACCTGTGGCATGACCTTAATTACCACTCCAATGCTCGCTAATATGTTTACTTTAGAAAAAAATATTTTACACGTGTAGGACGGTGGGGGAAATTGGTTGTTGAGAATTTTTTTATTTTTTCTGTAGCAGTTGTTTGTTCAATGGGTGAGCTTTTTTTGGCCTTATGAACTAGAGTTTCGGCTTCGAATCTTGACAATTATACTACCGAGATGTAGGTATCACTCCTAACTAGTCCTAACATAAACTGGAGGGTATAATGGTAATTTTAGTAAATAATTATATTTGAATTCCGGGTACTGAACATATAATTTTTAAGCGTCGGTAGCTGTGAACCCACTCCTAACACAAGCCATTGAGCTTAGCTGGAGGGGTTAAAGGGAATATTAGTAACTTTGGTTGCTAATATTCTTTAAAAAAAAAAGAAAAAACCATTACTGTAGAATTTTTATAGAAATGTATAGGAGTGATAATCCTAATTGTGTCAGCTTGTGTAGAAATGTAATGTGGCAAATATTTTGCAAACAGTTCCACCCGCACCCTTTGAATGTAAAGACGCAGTGGCGCCAAAGGTATTTTTCCACGCACATAACGTAAACTAAATATTCGTCGTAATTATTGACAGCATAGATACTGCAATAGACTTTTACTATCATCATAAAAATGTAAGAAAATATTTTCGCACGTAAACAAGAAAAATATTTCCCTCGATGCGTAGGTCTCTGTGAAAACTTAAACGAAACTAAGGCTATTTTCAACGAACATGAAGGATAATTAGTTGATTGAAATATATTCAATGGCTTATCTGCCTATGTAATGTAATGCAGTTAATAACCACTTTATTTAAGAGTAGGTTTCCGTTAGCACCTCCAGTAAAGTTATGTCACTCTCGCTCACGTCATCAGTGCAATAGTCAGGATTCGATCTCGGGACCTCTCAAACGTGAAACCTCTTTCCAAACTAAACTTTGACAGACAAAGGACTAGTCCTGTTTTATTTAACACGGCAAATTGAACAAGATTATAAAATATATAAAATTCAAAAAACGAACCTTTTTAACATCACTAAGACGAATCACTTAATACATGAACATTACACTAGAAACTTTGATCGAAACACGACACAATACACTTCGACGAAAACTCTTATACATTGCCAGTACTTTGTAGTTCAAAACGCCAGGCGTACAAACGTCACACCGCGGCGAATGCCGCAGGAAACTGAAATCTGCAAAGCAATAAAGCTTTCGCTGTAAGAATGTTGCCAACTTTGTCGCTTTATCCAGAAAAGCGGGTAAACGAAATAACTTCTTGAGGTTTCTCACAGTGTTCGTATAAAAGTTGTTATGAAGCGTCCTTAGGAAAGTGGATTATTCCAAAAATAAACGAGATAAATTGGTGTGCTCAACTGAGAAATATTCGTTGATTATGAAATCTGTTTAGCATATTAGCAAGAAGAACAGATCTCTGGTTCTCGAATGAAGACCGCTTACCGGTAAATGAAGCGTGGGACTGTGGCTAATATGCCATATGAATAATATATTTGGATAATATTTATCATAAAGTAGACAAGAGAATAACGCTTACATTATCTGTTAAAATGTGGTAGGTATTACAACCCAAAAAAACAGAATTATTCTCCGCACCATGACAGCTATTTAAATTTTAAACCATTAAGACCGGTCCAGAAAGCAAGAATAAAGTTACAGGTGCTAATTAACACTTTGTTTATATTGCTTTGTTATTAATTGTAATAAATGAAACCTCTTTCTAGAGAATTTGTCTCCAGCTTACCATCAGGTGGGGTGAAGTCAAATTGGCGTGCCCTACATAAAAAAAATGAAGAAAAAGGTAACTATTTAATAGGACTTGTCGATAGGAATTTCAAACTATACACTGGCAACCCTTTCTCACTTATGCACTATTGCAATATTTCAGTCGTGAGCAGTTAATTTATGAGCGTTTACATAGTAAATAGTTTGAGGTCAATGCAGTATTTTTAATAGGTAGATGTGTATTTATACGTTAATCTATTCACACTTCATAACTGTTACTGTTACTTCCTCAAGCGATTCCATCCGTGTTCGGCACACAACACGTTGCCGCGATCTCTGGACGATCAGTTAGACGATTTCGGGAATTACTAGAAGGGTTTGACTTTAAATAAAACCACCACAGTATTCTGATCTTGATCGACGACATGTTTTAATATAAATGACCTTTTATATTAGGGTTGGTAACGAAACCATATCGCGATTTAAACTTTTAAACATATGGCACAACGCCATCTATCGAAGCGGTACGAACTAATCTTCTATTTACGACAAAACATTATGTCTGCAATTTTATATATAAAGACATCAGGTATGTAATAATAATTATATCCTTAAAATGAGTTTTATTTCTAGTTTTATATTTATATCATATTGAACATACTGCCCCCCAAAGGACGTTATTGACATCACGTCCTTTACAACTAAAATGGGGTACACATAACAAAAACTAACTTACAATAATACAATGTTTATCTCATTTGTGTTCAATGGGCAAAATACATAATTTATTCGTTGGCCGTTTTATTACTGAAGAACCAGTGCGTAAGGTAACTACACGTGTGACCTTATCATCACCCGGATGTTTTTCTAAAATACAACCCATCATCCAACGACTAGGAGGCAACCCATCTTCCTTTATAAGGACTATGTCTCCAATGTTTGGTTCTTTAGTCTTGGAAGACCATTTATATCTGTGCATTAAATTGCTTAAATACTCTTGAGACCAGCGTCTCCAGAATGATTGCAACATCCTCTGAACAAATTGCCAACGTGTTAAAGAATTTACATTTGAATTTTCGTAATTATTGTACTCGGGTATTGTAACTAGTGGTTCACCGATTAGGAAATGTCCAGGAGTTAAGGGCATACATTCTCCAGGATCATTGAGGTTCATGACACTCATTGGCCTCGAATTTAGGCACGCCTCGACTTGAGCGAGAAGTGTCGCAAGTTCCTCGTATGTAAGTGTTGCATCACCAACTACTCGTTTTAGGTGATATTTTGTAGATTTCACCCCAGCTTCCCATAACCCACCAAAATTGGGTGCATGGGGAGGAATGAAATGCCATTCGGTTTGATTCGCCTCTAAATGGTTTGCTATAGACGCCTGATTATGTACAATCTGCTTCAATTCTTTAGAAGCACCGACAAATGTGGTACCATTATCGCTGTACAACCTAGCACAGTGGCCTCGTCTTGATACAAAGCGTCTAAATGCTGCTAAAAATGCCTGCGTACTCATGTCGCTCACCACCTCGAGGTGTAATGCGCGAGTCGACATACACACAAATAAGCAAATATAGCCTTTATGTGAGTGATGTCCACGGCCTTTAGTTGTCCGAATTTTAATGGGGCCAGCATAGTCTACTCCGCTGTATAGAAAAGGTCTCGCTGGTGTACTTCGCACAGATGGTAAGTCACCCATTTTTTGAACTTTAACGGTAGCTCTTTGTTTGGCGCATATTACACACTTCCAAACGTGTTGTCTGACCAAATTTCTAACTCCAAGTATCCAATAGGCTCTCCTTAAATAGTTCAGCATCAGCTGAGGACCTCCATGCAGTGTCTTGATGTGCGCGCCAGCTACTATCAGGTGAGTGAGATGAGTGTTGGTCGGCAGCACTATAGGATGTTTCATATGCTCTTCTAATGATGACTTCTCTATTCTACCTTGAGCTCTTATCAAGCCATTCTCGTCAAGATAAGGGCTCAATGACTTCAATTTGCTTGTTTTTATTTGTAAGCTTCCATTGCTCTGTAACTGTGCATATTCTTCAATAAATGCTTCTTCTTGTGTTCTCTTTATACAACATTGCAATGCTTTATCTATTTCTTTGGCCTGTAAATATTCCGTTTTATTTTTTCCCTTGGACAGAAATCGACGGCAATATGCAATCACCTTAAGAAGTCTTGATAAAGAAGAAAACCTCTCAAATATTTCCTGACTGTCCGGTAAAACAGCCACATGAGCTTTAACAGCTTGCTCTAAATCTACAGTTACCTGCTCTGGCCTTTTATATTGCCTGACTGGATTTTCCCTTAGGAACTGTGGACCCTTAAACCACAGTGGATGCTCAAGCAATAAACTGGGAAGTACTCCCCTTGAAGCACAATCTGCTGGGTTTTCTGTACTTGAGACGTGAAACCACTGAGATGGTTTCAGTGATGCCAATATTTCTGATGTTCGATTTGCAACGAACGTTTTCCATTTGCTTGGATGACTATTTAACCAAGCTATAACAATCGTTGAGTCCGTCCAAGCTACAATATTGTTTGTTGAGATTTTCAACACCTCAGAAGTTTCCATTAACAACTTCGACAGCAGAACTGCTCCACACAGTTCCAATCGAGGAATGCTTATTTGTTTTATTGGAGCAACTCTGGTTTTAGCAACTAACAGAGCAACCTTGACCTTACCTGCGACGTCAATCATTCGCAAGTATACAACCGCTGAATAGGCTGCTTTGGACGCGTCACAAAATCCATGAAGCTCCAATTTATCGCTCGCGTTATTACCCAGCCAACGGGGTATGCTGGTTTTGCTAAGCAATGATAGTTCCTGACGGTAAGTATTCCATTCCTGTGTTAATTCGTTGCTTAATATTTCATCCCAATTGATGCCTGCGAGCCATAATTTCTGTATAAATATCTTTGCCAAAACTATACTTGGCGCTAGCCACCCAAGAGGGTCAAACAAACGCGCTATTTCCGAAATTACGACTCTTTTAGTTACAGGTACACTTGTGAACGGCGGCGGGAGATTAACCTTGTACTGGAAGGAATCCTCAATACGGTTCCAGGTAAGTCCTAGTATTTTAATTATGCTATCTATCTTGATCTCTACTTCTTTGCTTTCTGTAGTCATTTCTGCTTTATTATTTTTTATAAGTTCAGCCTGCTTGCTTAGTTTATCTTTGCTGGATGAGGCTTCAATCGATTTTGTTTCTAATGAATGTATTCTATCTAGAATTTCGGTATTATTACTGTTCCATTTTTGCAGTAAAAAACCACCTTTTGCTAATAATTCTGTCATTTCATTATATATCGAAATACCCTCTTCTACACTGTAACAACCAGTCATTAAGTCATCCATGTAGAAACTATTCAATACTTTATCTTCAGCGTTCGGGTAAGGTTTACCTTCATCGTATGCTATTTGATGAAGTGTTCTGATTGCGAGATAGGGAGCCGGTGCCGTACCAAAGGTGACTGTTAGCAGCTCATAATCTTTAATTTCTTCTTTAGGACTGTCTCGCCAAAGTATACGTTGGTATTTGGTGTCCTCTTCAGCTATTCTTATTTGACGGTACATCTTGATGATGTCTGCTACAAGACCGATTGGGTGAACTCTCCATCTCATTACCGTGTGCCTCAAATCAGCTTGTAGTGATGGACCTACCATTAGCGTATCGTTTAACGAAACACCCTTTCTATACTTTTCAGATGCATTGAATACAACCCGTACCTTTGTAGTAGATTTGTCATTTCGTATTACTGCATGGTGAGGTAAGTAAGCCGCTACATCCTTTTTATCATCTTCTTCCTGTACTGGTCGCATATGGTTTAACTGTAAGTATTCATGAATTACTTCAGTGTATTGATCTTTAAGCTCTTTGTTCTTTTCTAATCTTTTCTCTAATGACCTAAATCTATTTTCAGCTACCGAACGAGAATCCATAAACTGCGGATCCTTAACGCAGAATGGTAATCTGACTACGTACCTGCCATCTTTTTGTCTACAGGTAGTGTCGCTATAAAACTCCTCACACTTTTGTTCCTGCGGCGTAAGTACCTTTGTGTTACTATTTTGTTCTTCAACCTCCCAGAATCGCTTAAGGAGGTCGTCTTCTTTGATTTGTGCATGCATTACGGTAATATCACTATGTGTATAACCTGAACTATTATTTGATCTACTTACAGTACCTGACAACACCCATCCTAAGTTAGTGTTCTGGGCTATCAGAGTACCGGATGGACTTCGCATTATGCCTTCCTTCAAGATGCAGCTATAGACATCCGCGCCTAATAAGATGTCAATCTTATTAGACTTATTGAACTGTGGATCAGCTAACTCGAGGGTTGCTATATCGACCCACTCGAGAACGCCTTTATTTATTGTTTGCTCGGGAAGATATGAAGTGATCTTGCTCAATACGTAGGCTGTTATTGCTAATTGGAAATTGGGATCTATACGCGACTGAATATTTAAATGTACTATATACTTTGCTAGGGTCGATTTATTACCTAACCCTGATACAACCCCTTGAATAGGAATTTTAGCTAGTCTTAAGTATTGGACTGTGGCCTCTGTAATGAAACAAGCCTGAGAGCCTTGATCTACTAAAGCTCTCACCAACTGCACCTCACCTGTCTTTGACTCTGCTTTTATGAGCGCCGTGGCCAATAAAACCTGTCGGGGTATTGCAGACACGCAGGAGACTATATGATTAGCACTAACTGTTGAGCTATCACTATCATTCGTCGAATTACCTGACGCTGCCTTATCTTCCTTTACTGACTCGCCACTTAGATGTAATAAAGAGTGATGTCGTTTTTGACACAGTTTACAACGTGTTTGCTTTTTGCAGTTGTAAACACTGTGGTTCCTACCCAAACAATTAAAACAAAGCTTCTTATTTGCAACAAACTCACGTCTGACGTCTACTTTTTCGTTTGCGAACTTCTTACAAAAACAAACCTTGTGTGACTCATTGCAATATTCGCATCGCATACTGCCAGAATTCGTTGCCACCATGGACTTAGGGACTTGTGAACTAGTGCCCCGTTGTTCTTTTTTTGGTTCGATACATTCAAACGCGCGAAAACGATTTTCTAAAAACGTGGCAAATTGTTCGTAGGTAGCCAATTCATTACTATCTTGAGTATTTGCGATTAACTCCCATTGTTTCCGCGTTTCGGGATCTAGCTTATAAGCAACGATATGGATGATGATAAGGTCCCACGTAGACACGTCAACCTTTAAATTTGTAAGAGCACTAAGACAATCATTTGTTGTATCCAACAAATCCTTAATACCGGTTGCTGACTCAACTGACAAACGTTTCTGACTAAGGAATTTTTTCAAAATACAACTTGCAATATATTTTTTATTGTTATATCTTTTTTCTAGCTTAGCCCAACACTGGGTGTAATTAGCTTCAGAAATTTCCTTATGTCTAACAAATTGCTCAGCTTCACCAGTAAGGTGTAATTTTAAATAATGCATTTTTTGAACCTTATCCAAGCTATCATTTCTATCTACAAGTGACAAAAATAAATCCCGAAATGACGTCCATTCATCATATTTACCGCTAAATGTAGGGATGCCAATTTTAACAAGTTTTGCGGCTGAACTTTTAGAATTTGACCCTTCTTTGCCAAGAGATGGTTCGGCTACCTTACTTACCTTAGATTTATTTAACAATGTCTTTAATAAACATTTATATGTAACATAAGTATCCTCAGTAGCATCATACATTTGCCCAAGCGTTTCTGTTTCTAACTTCTCATGATTTTCATATAACTTTGTGTTAGTATCTTGAAACTTAGCCCAATCTCTCTCTAGTAACTCGAGCCTTGTCTCCATATACTCTATAGTTAGTCTATCTTTAGGGCTTTTCTTAAAATTAATTAATCCCTTTTGAATAATTGCTTGTGTACTTTTCAACGATTGAACTAATAGTTCCATTTTTACAATATTTGCACGTTTGACAATTCTACAAAATTTAACAAGTCCGAAAATTTCTTAAGACTGCAAGTTAAAAATTCTAAAATTTTTACAAGTCTCAAATTTACTTTAACCCTAGATACATAACGTTATTTTGAACCCCTTAACGCATATCGTGAGGTCAATATGACTCATGATTGTTTCATGGTCCGTCTAACCATTATTATTTTATACTTGGATTAAATTGATGAAATAGGTTATTTAAAATATATTTATAGATTAAATAAAAACTTTTGTTACATAATATTATATTTATTTTACATGGAAATCACAGCACAAATATTTTTGCTCATAATAAAAAACAAAATTAACCATTCTTCTTATTTAATAAAAAAAAAATCAAGTAACTTCTAATAATCTATTATTGTTATATAAAACCAAAATAAAAGACTCTAACAAGATTATATAATCAACTATCAGTCTCAAAATAGGAACTAAGCGCATTCTGAACATGTCCAAACTTTATGCTCACCGCAGATAGGTTTTTTACATTTTTTGCACTCTGCTTGCGTCTTTCTTCGTTTTTGCCATGGACAAATGCCACAATATTTTCTTTTCTTTGTGATAGGCTCATCCTCTATCGATGATGAACCTTCAAGAGGTACATTCGGTAATATATTTTGGATATTTTCTCTTAATTTTCGACTTAGAGTAGGTGTCTCAAGTCTTTTCTCCATCCATGCCTTTGATAAGTCTGTACTCAACTGTTTCATGAAGTCCCGTCTGTTTAGAGGTTTTTCTTTCTTGGATAGCTTGTTATGGCAGTAAATAATATATGAGTTAACAAATGCCATATTTAGCATGCCATAAAATAAGGCCATAGGCCATCTATTTGTCTTCCTACTACAACTCATGTTTGAACACATCTGATCGAAGGAATCGACCCCTCCCTTCGTTTGATTGTAAAATTCAATCATTTCTGGTTTACCGGAACTAGCGTTGATTACACCGTCTTCATCACAGGATGACAGAAGATATACTACTTTTGCTGGTTTGGGCTTGTATGACAACAATGTCAGTGGGCCGTCATAGCAAAACATAGTTGTTCCGATAGCTCTTGATCTACTGTTTTTTAGCTCCTCTGGTATCTCTCTTTTATTTGAGCGTATTGTACCTACAATGGTTAATTTATACGGTTCTTGGAGTAATGATTTAGCCAAAGGTACTGATGTGAACCAATTGTCACAAGTAATATTTCGACAAGTACCGTGAATAGTTTTAGATAATTCCTTCATATAGTATTCACCAAGAGGCAGTCCATTCGTTTCTGTTCCTTTACCTATATACGGTATTGCATCAAACATATATTTTGTTGTACTGTCGCAAGCCATAGGAATCTTCAGTCCGTATTTACTAGGCTTATTAGGTATGTACATACGGAAGGAACATCTACCTCTAAAGCCTAACAATTGCTCGTCCACAGTCACGTGAGATCCTGGAGTGTAATTAATTCTACATTGAATAATAAAGAGATTCCATATTTTTTTGATAGGCGCAAAAACATCTTCAGAACGATTTATAGGACGTATAGATTTGTCGTCAAATCGCAGAGATGCTAACAGAAAAACAAATCGGTCTCGACTCATAATTGAAACGTAGCGTGAGCCAGAGAATGACGAGTCAAATAACTCCAAGGTGGTCAAATGGTTATCCTTCAATGCAGCCGTCAAAGTTAGTAGTCCTATCAAAGCTCTAATCTCATCAGCCGTAGTCTCTCTGAAGGTAGCGGACAACTCACTCGAATTCCGTTTTTGGCAAATTTCAACGTTAGTCCATTTCACAACCTCTTCTATAATTTCGGAAGTAAAAAATATGTCGAAACATAATGATGGTTCAAAAAGGTTTCTGCACATTCTAGTTGGCCCTCTAGATAACCTAACAATATTTAGAGCTGCAGTCCTCGTTTGAGTACGGCCTTTAACCGTAGACCAACAATGATTATTTTTCCCCCTCAGAGACCTTTGAGGTAATGTGACTATTCGACTTGGTGTTGAGTTAGCACGACGAGGTTCAATATTATTTATAGAGCTTGGGCTTACCTCGGAAATTTCATCAGAAATCACGTCATTATAGTCATCCTCGTAATCGCTCTGGACGTCATCTACGCTCACATTATCCTCCTCTTCACTACAAACATCGATTGATTCTCCTTCGTCCTCGGCTTCTAAAAGCTCTAAAATATCGAATTCTTCCAGCGCTCTAGATGACGTCATCGTGTAGAATTAATGGGTTAGTTAAATTTTATGTCACACAAACTAAAACAAAACAAATTACTTATTAAAGCAAAGAAAACAAACATACAATAATTCAAAGTTTAAAGTTCAAAATGTTACATATAACATAACGTGAGGTCAGTTTGACTCACAGTAGTGTGATATCTACGTAAATACAACACTTACCTGCGACACGCGTGCACCAATCGGCCCACCTGTGGCTACACTGAGTTGATTTGAAAAAGCAACGCGATGTAAGCACTATTTAGAAAGAGAGAGAGAAATATGTGTCTCGCGTGAGTCGCTTTGACTCACGATATGCATCTAGGGTTAACAAGTTCGAAAAAATTCTAAAAGACTGCAAGTTGAAATTTCTAAAAATTTTACAAGTCTCAAATTTTGGCGAAAATCTTACAAGTGTTTGAAATATAATGTACCTCAAACAAAAATCGGGCATAGGCTCCGCGTTCCCTCGTTTTTTCTAAAACTATTCTAAGTCTAACATGCACACAGAATAATAAACAACAACTTAAATTATACAAAGTCCTTGAATCTTGAATGAAATATTTTCTAAGTTGAAGTTTCTTAATAAATTGTCTTCTTGCAAATAAGAACCAAATTGGCACTGCACTAAACTTGTAGTAGAAGTAAAATGTACTCACAGTTTTGAGTTGCACTGACTCACTTTTCGACAATCGAAGTTGGCGCCTTCTTGTTCAGTTTCCAGAGGAAACCGTCAGATGGCGCTGCTGCTTGGCTCACTTCTCGGCAATCGTATTTGGCACCTTCCGGTTCGATTTTCGTTCACAAACGCCAGATGGCGCTGCTGCTTGGCTCACACGTACCGGTGTTCACTGCTGCTGGAAACTGTGTACTCTTTGTGCAGCGATCCACTGCGAGTATCACAGGAAGAGCGCGCTAACCGTAGCTACGCACGCACCATAAAATCGTTCGGCTCTAAGGACCATATGTTCGGCACACAACACGTTGCCGCGATCTCTGGACGATCAGTTAGACGATTTCGGGAATTACTAGAAGGGTTTGACTTTAAATAAAACCACCACAGTATTCTGATCTTGATCGACGACATGTTTTAATATAAATGACCTTTTATATTAGGGTTGGTAACGAAACCATATCGCGATTTAAACTTTTAAACATATGGCACAACGCCATCTATCGAAGCGGTACGAACTAATCTTCTATTTACGACAAAACATTATGTCTGCAATTTTATATATAAAGACATCAGGTATGTAATAATAATTATATCCTTAAAATGAGTTTTATTTCTAGTTTTATATTTATATCATATTGAACAATCCGTGTGATTTACTTAGCACGTTTCGGCTACCCACAGAAACCCCTTCGACCATAATTTATTTGACCTCCAGAGTCCAGACTATGCCTCTATTAGCACTTTAGAGGATTTTTTAAATCACTTAGGTAGTAGGCATGTGATGTTTGCGTTTACGACGCAAGGGGCATCACACTTGTGCTGCCGACCTGTAGAAACCTTTAATGCTCTTCTTGAAGAACACCATATTGTAGTCGCTTGAAAAACGGCGCAGGGAGCTCATTTCACAGCTTGAATGTAGTTTATTCATACCACGCAGTGCGCAATCGCTTCCGTTCATAATGTGTGAAGATGAATTCCCTGCATATGGCAAGCGGTGTATTGATAGAAAATAGGCGTGGACATCATGTAGAACAATTCTTCTGAATGCTATAGGATGCTCTACGTAGAAAAGTTTTAACGAATTTGGACCACTGGAACGGCAATCTCAAAGTCAGAATAACCACATTGATATAGCTCCATCTGCCTGGCTAGCTCTACTGCTGCACCGACTCTTAATTTCTTTCACGAAAAGACTATGAGTATCTTGACAAAAACAAGCACCAAACTAAAAGAATTATCAAAGTTAGTGCAGTCTTTCGCAAGTTATACGTATGTGCATCCACAATTTCAGGAAAAAATATGTGAATAGTATTTCTGAAATAAATGATGCCTCCGTGTCACATCAGAGGGAACTCTTTGATACGAAAATCAAGTTATAAATAGACGCGTGGACCGACATAATTATAGCCAGATCCAGTATTCGCTAGTGATTTATGTTGAGGTGAACCTTTTCTTTAAGAGAAAAAATATTGTACATACCTACACTAGTAAATAAGCAGTTTTTTTAAGATAGTCTGATATTTATAAATCTGTTATTGTCTGCCGGGGTGCGAGAGATATGTCTTGTATAATCCTACGACGACCTATGGACGGCGTGCATTTTGGTCGGTTCGAGTCCGACATAATCACCACCACCGGTTTTGGCGGAGGTGGTTTCGTGAGGATTTCGAGCACAATAAAAAGGGCCATTTGTAAAAGGTCCAAATTAGTATTATAGAGGACTTTAGGAGCAGAGGAAAAAATGGATGAATTGTGTGAAAGAACACATGGCAAAGAAGGAAGCGACTGAGGAAATGACATCTGACAGTATTGTATGAAGGAGAATAACATGTTGCGCTGACCACAATTATTTAGGTCAAAGGCACGGAGATGATGAGGGAAACTTTGGCAGTATACTTTCCAAGTTAACAAAGGACTGTTTTATCATTTAATTATCACCAGAGTTTTTAATAAATAACTGAGATAATAAGTACAGACTTAGTTTTAACAATGTGACTGGGTATAGGCACGGTTGAGTTAGTTTTAATATTCTTGAAGGTATTTTCATTTCATTATGCTGGGGTGTCTCTACAGCCTGTGTAGTAAAATGAGTTTAAAAACCGTTTGAGTGAGAGATTCTAGGGCATAACGTTTATGTGTGAGATTCTATGGCATAACGTTTAAGTGTGAGATTCTAGGGCATAACGACGAGTTCTGTGCCTCATGAATGTTTTAAATCGGAGTTCCATGACTCTACACAAGTACAGTACGCTTAACGAATCTAACTTTAATTGTTATGTGTAGCTACACGATAAGTTTACTAATGGACCCGTCCCTTGCTTACACGTGCTGAATCGGAAAGTAAACAGGTAGTTACAAATTGTTTACCAAATAGAAAAAAACATTATACACGCATATAAATAATGTTCTACTAAGGGATCGTGAAATTAGGCATTTATGTTCATACAAATTGAGGAAATCGTTTTGTTTGTAAAGCTATATCAAACAGTTTTACAAGCTTTTGAAGTACTCAGGTAATTTTAGGTCCTAGCTAAGTTTTATAGTCACGCAATTGGCATGAATGTTTACACAGATTATGTATGTAGGCGGATTTTTTACATTTTTATAGGTTACCTACCTATAAATAGGAAGGATTAAGGAAAATATCCGGCCTCAGAGCCCTTGTACTTGACCGGGACCATCGCCAATATGATGATGAATATAATTATCTATACGAAAGTTTTTAGAGTTCAAAATATGAGAAATCAACAAAAGTAAAATACGCGAACACAAAATAAAGCTTGTTCTAAAAATTCTACAGTTAAGTGACTAAAAAGACATTTGGTTACTGGAAATTTATGCAACATTTTGACTATAGTAATGTTTTGGTGCATATAAAATTTAGGCCATTCTGTCGCTTCCCATGCGGTGTCGCATAAGGCGACTAAAGGATAGGGTTGTTTCGGACAGATATACGAGTATACAGCCCAGACTAAGCCGCAGATTCGTGGCTGAGTCAACAATGGTGCCCGGAGATGTAGGTACTTACGCTTTGAGTACCTATGCGCGGAATTTAGTAATTTCCATACCACACTGTAATTTTGGAGCCCCATACACCTAGCATTGATGATAAAAATCTATACGACGTCATACATTCACGAATTTAATGAAAAATGTTCAAATAGTAGATACAGTTGTGCTAAATATCACTAAGAATAACACATTTACTACTATAGCAATGTCTTCCTGATGCCTATGTAGTTAAACTAAATAAGCCAGCCCACTGTTGCCAGGAGAACAAATCCCAGATTAAATCAAGATATATCTCTATTGCTAGATTAAATGTCAAACCACGACAGTACACTACGGGCATAAATCTAACATTAATTAGTGACCTATAAATTACTATTGCAAAGTCGTCTCCCAGCCAAATCGCCACATTATACTAATTGTCTGGGTATCGATTTATTTATAGTTATGTAATACGGTTATAATTTAAAGTACCTACCCACTTTTTACTATTGAATTTTTTTTACCAATTTTGCAAGATTTTAATTGGAATTACATATAAATATTAATAAAATGAGAGTCAAACACTTACCACATGCGTCAAACGCACAAAAAAATCCTTAGTTCCTTGAGTTAACGCTGTACGCACTGATCACACATATTTCACTGTTCACAAACACTTAGATATACTATTACAGAAAACACACGTTCGTTCAACAATTTCTACCCACGTGGCCTTTCCAGTCGGAGTCGGGGTTAGATTTTCGAAAATTGGATTCGCAAATCCAATTTTTTTTTTCAAACGACCGGGCTGCCCGAGCGCCGGACTATATGAATTTAGAACAGACCGAGAACGCGCATGCGTGCCGGTACTGCGCTATTTATATTTTCGCTGGGCTATATACAATCCAGTTTATCTTGAACTGACGTTCCTGAATTATACAATCTATAATGAAGTGGTTTTATACCTAGCCGGAGCTCAGTGTAGGGTAGTTGGTTTTCTTATTTTGACTGTCAAACACTTGATTGGACCCGGGCGTTTAGAGTTTTAATACTAAAACAAATTTGAAGTCATTGGCCTAGTAATACGAATGAAGTGAAGAGGTTAGAGCATGCTTTATGGAGATATTGGTATACCTAATTATGTAATACCTACTCGTACTTGAAAGCATGTACTGCTTTCTATGCATTATAAACTAAACGAAGCTGGAATTTCTTTCTCACATACATAATTTATTATTCTAACAACGAGAGGATTCGACATAAAGGATTTCGGCAGATAGTTTAAACTAAGCGTTAGTAGCTTAGTGGTTAAGGAGTTGGCCTTAAGATTGAGAGGTCCCGGGTTCGAATCCTGGCTATTACACTACCAATGACGTGTATATTCGTTTATTTAAAAAAAGTCGTCTCAATTACTCAGTACCAGTAACACATCGTTTTTTTTTCTTAAGTATGTCATTTTATTAACATCGAACCGAGAACATCCAGGGGCTCTAGCCAAAATGCATTCGTTCCGAATCTACATTCGTCATCGCTATGAAAATGTATGGGAGTGACATTTGTTGTCGAATGTCATGTGATCCGATTCCGACAACAAATGTCACTCCCGTATATTTTCATTTTATATGGCGAATGTAGATTCGGAACGAATGCATTTTGGCTAGGGCCCCAGAAGCAGTCTCAACACTACGCACTCCGGTTGACCCCGGGTCAACTACGGTTTTAAGTGCTTGCCACACTCTAGGGGGGCCCTAGAGTGTGGCAAGCACGATGTCCCCATCGGACCTCGGAGTGTTATGCAGGTCGGCAGGGTGCTGGCGGCCGCAGCTGTCATTAGCTTACATGCACCTATTGTTACATTATCTTACATTACAATTATTAACATTATAGTAGCGGCATTCTATGATGGCTCATTTGACACGACTGATTTTGCTCGTTTTCTCTTTTTACATTTCAATCATAATATTCTGGAGTAATTCCACTGAAAGAGGAAGAGTCTTCTGGGCTCAAAAGCAATTTATTAGGCGGATGTATAATTTGAAGCGAACTCAGTCTTGCAGACCCCCCGACGGGGGTCATCTCGAAGAGAAGGCCCCGGGTCTGCCGGGGTGCGAGCGATATGTTGGTTACTATCTCACCTCCGGCAACTGAAGACCCAAAGACGGCGTGCGTTTTAGTCGGTTCGAGTCCGACATAACCTACCAACTGGCTCCGGTGGGGGGTATCCGTGGGGATTTTTCGCACGATAAAAAAAAAGTCATGAAGACCATATTTTATTAGCGTAAAAATACTATCTATGCCTTTGTACCTGTTTCACAATAAAGCATTTGAAATGAATTGAATTGAATTTTTAATGTGTGTAGTTTATTTTCTTCGGTGCCAGTCTCTCCATATTTATCTTTAGGTACTTATTCGTCTAACAGTTCTTTGTCCAATATTATGAGCACCAAAAAAGAGAAAGCCGTCAAACGGGGTGAATAGGAATAAAATGGTCAATGGTATATTTTAAATAATTTCCTTTACCTACTAAATAAGCCTGTTATCAGATTTAAGATGATTTTGTTATTACGATGAACTAGTCCAAAGTTTCGCTTGAAAGAAATTAACTACAGAATTTAGCTGACCATTTTATTTCTATTCACCCCTACATTCCTATTCACCCTTTTTGACTGTACTAGCGAAACCAGTCGCGTCAAAATGCCCATAATAGGGTACCGCAACTATAGGTGTGCTAAAATAAAACAACATCAATGAGAATTGAAATAAATGTTTAATAGTAACAACAGCCGATAATGCAAGACGTAATACAAGTTGAATATCCGATATAATATATATTTACAATTTACACACGTATATTTTTACAATATATCGATATTTTAGGCACGACACGTTACATCAGAGAAAATGAATCCTTTATTAAATTATTATTATTATTATTATAACCTCCGTTACAAATCACTATCGAATACTAAAAATTTAACTTTGGCTGCACATCGGTCAAAATTATAAGAAACCCTTAGCACGAAATACTATCGATTCGTAATGTAAAGGTATCGACAGAACGGAGCATTGAGATTGGTTGGCTACACACGCACACAGGTTCACAAGAGGCAGACTGCCAATCACAATGCTCCATTCTCTCCGATCCTTTACATTACGAATTCGATAGCACATCTGCATCATCGGACTACTGAGCCGAAAAAGACTCAGTAGTTCGATCATCGAACTATTTAATTGGACTACTGTACAACAGGGGTTTCTGCCGCCACAACGGATCTGAATTGACTGCATTTTTTTAGATGGCAAAGTTGTTTTTTAGAAGGAGAGGATTGATTGATAACATTCACGTGTATAGTAATAGGCAGATTCAAATTATGTGTGAATAGATGTGTGATTAACAAAGATACATTTTTCTGAATGCACCCGAAGCCAAGGTGATCTCGGAGTTCAAGAACTGCCTTCCTACATTGGAAGACGGGGGTTATCTCAAAAGAGATGTCCCCGGGTCTGCCGGGGTGCGAGAAATACGTCTTCAAGAATCAATTTCATTTATTCAGTTTAGGCACATAAAGAGCACTTATGAATGTCAAAGTTTTACAATAATTATGTACCTACATTTGTCAAAAATATTATAAATCATAATAAATTAGGATACTTAGTAAATAAATCATTAGAAAATGATTCTTTCGCTGGTTCGGTAGTTAAATCTCCTGAGAAGAGACCAGCAAGAAACTCAGGTAGATTATCGTTATTCTTTTTAATATTTAGTTGTTTATTTATAATAACTGGGTGCAAGAGCAAGAGATTATTATGCCCACGCATTTTTATCATCAAGATATTCGTCTACTTTATAATAGCTTTTTTTAATAGCTTCTTGTTTCAATTACCTCCGGCAATCAGAAACCCATAGACGGAGTGCGTTTTCGTCGGTTCGAGCCCGAAATAATCGCTACCACCGGTTTTTGCGGAGGTGGTAAAGGGACTTGCCAATCACAAATCGTAGGTACGGAATGCAAAATATTGTTAAGTCGATATAAAATGAGAGTGATACATTTAATTTCTGACCCAGTGAATCATTACTTTAAAATTATTGAATTCGCACTTTTAACAAATTTCAAACTATTTATTTTTTATTTTTTTATTTATAAAACTTTATGCCCAGTGTACATAGGCGGACTTAATGCCATAGGCATTATCTACCAGTCCACCAGAGGTGGTGCAGAGAAAGACTCAATAGGTGCATTATTGAGAGTTAATCGATAGCATAGCAATCGATAGCAATGAACACTTGACTCCTAGCGACATACAAAACCCACTATAATTCTAAGTATACTAAATTTATATTTAATCACAGAGGTACAAGATGTTAGATTATCTAGTTGAGAAGATTTAAGAATGTATGATATGATTTGGATGGATAAATACATAATATAATCCAAAGTATAAAGGATTGGGTTACATCATTAAATGATAACTGTGAAAACTGAGTTATTAGTAGTTATAAAAATATTTAATGATAAGAAAGTGGAGATGTCTGAATCCGGCACTGCCTAAACCAGGGGTCACCAATTAGTGTCGCTAGGGACCTGTTTTAAAAATTTAAATGACCATCATAGTCCACATGGAACCACAAGATTTTATATAAAAAAGTTTATTAAACAAGTTGACCGAACAAGTGAAGCAAGCTAGAGTCTTCGTTTCGAGAAGGTGGCCGATTTTATTTTCGTTCATATATCTGTCTGAAGTTTAGAGTTTGTTTTTTACAACCGATGTAGTCTGCGAACTCTCTCTCGCTCGATTGGAATTGACGTCTTAATGCAGGGGATATTTATTACAGACATCGGCAAGTAACTTGGCAAGAACCGTCTGAGACTATTTTGGGTTTCTTTTGCGGTAAAGCAGACATCATTAGAATAATGACAAGCACTTTTTGTGCCTCTAAGTATACGATGCGCGAACTTAATCCAACTACCATAAAACCTTGCCAAGTTAGATGCCGTGCACTGTACGCACTGTAATTTTAATTAAATTGCGTACTCTGCAGTGCAAGTTACTGTGTTCTAGGGATGTCCGGATGTGGCACACGGTCCGCCATTTGGTGACCCCTGGCCCAACCCTTAGATCTCGAAACATGGCATTACAATATAACTAAAATAACTATTATTATACTATATTCTAAATTTATAAATATATTCTATTCATACATATAAAAGTTCCAATGTTTATTTATTATTGTGTCGGTCCTGTTCACCAGTTTATAATATTTATAGATACCTATTTAATTTAAATCAGAATTTCAGCTGTATTCCCTTTAATCAATAACATATAAAAAATGAGTTATTTACAATGCAGCCATTACACTTTAATTAATTACAACGAGAGAGAGAAGAGTGCTGATCAGAACTAGCTAAATATATACAGGGTGTTATGAAAACGCGCCTGAAAACGAAAACACATGAAAGTACTCTGGGTACATAATTGGCATAAAAATACAATTTGGTAACTTTTTATTAGTTTTTCTACCTTTTAATTAGCATCATTAACTCCATCGTATCAGTTAAGCTAAATAAAACTTCAATTAAACAAAAAACATCACTACAAGAAAATATTGTGTCATAATGCCATTTTGCTGTTTTTCGTTGCTTCATTAAGTGTTACTAATATGTTGTGATTAATATGCATTATAATGAATGATTACAAAATCGTAATTTTTTATGCCAATATGCACTTGAAGTACTACTATGCTTCAGAAGCGTTTCTCTATCACCCTGTATATATCTCTTTCTCTCATAGCTAAAGCTAATATTTCTCTCTTAGCTAAAGCTAATATTTTACCGAGACTGAAACTTTTAATATAGGTAGTATATACTCGGTGTTTCCAAATATCACTCTAATTAGTATAGCTCAAACTTTATTTCAACAACATATTATGATACAGTACAAAAAACCTTCAACAATAAATATTACATTTAATATCGACAAACTTCTGATACAACTAATGAATTTACTCACATATCTGACTGGCATCTTGTCCAGTATCCAAAATGGCTTCGGCACTTGGTATAACAATAACATCTGTGACTCCAGCTATGTCATAACCGCTCTCAACTTCATTCGAATCATTCTCAAATCCTTCATTCACCTTCTTCTCCATATATTGAGCTATATTAATCTCCTCATGATTGTCTACTAACTCTAAATGTTTGGCTATATCAACTCCTTCAGATATCTCAGATGAGCAAAACTCACTAATTTCTGTACATATTCTTCGGACATTTTCGTCCAAATTTACTGTAATTTCATCTTCGTTGTTAGTAGATGTTCTCACTAGTTTCTTATTAAATTCGATAGTGGAATCATCGCCTAATGTGAACATGACTTTAGTTGGACTGTTGCGTGCCTCTGAGTCGTTCAGTCTGAGTATTTCTGAGTCTGAGTTGTGTGATTTGAGACTGTGAGATAAATCTGTTGAGTCGATTTGAGATAGCTTCATGTTGTATATGTTGGATTCGCTTCCCATTAGCGATGTCGTTGAGTCTTCTAGCGCGGGTAACTCCTGAGGATATATAGATTTGTTAGTAATAGTTTCAATAGTATAAAGACTTGTTACGTACATTAAAAATGATCTAGATATTCTACTAATGCTGGTTCTAAAAAATAACCGTAAATTGAAACAAAAAATGACAATTTTTTTAATGTATTCACAACATCATCATCATTCTCTGAACCTTTTTCCCAACTTTGTTAGAGTCGGCTTTCCTGTTTAACTGTGATGCGGCTGAACTTCGATATTTTCCGTGAAGCGACTGCCATGTGACCTCCACAACCAATGGTCCAATGACCAATGGTGAAATCAAAATTCAAAGTCCAACCAGTCTGGTTGGAGTTTTGAGGGCTCCAACTACCCGTGACGACTACCATAGATGTCTGTATGGCAACCAGGACCGACGGCTTAACGCGCTCTCCGAGGCACAACCAGACCAGTGCAAACAGCCATATTCATGATACAACTTTTTGCATTGAGCGGAGATCGAACCCGCGTGTCGCGCGCATGTGCACAAATATTTACACTGAACGAGGATCGAACCACGATTCCTTCGTAGCAGTTGCGTTCACAACCACCACACTACAGAAGTCGTCAATCATTAACATAAACATTCAAACGATGGCTTTACTCAGTTTGTGACTAATATTAGTGAAAAAGAAAGTGTTAGCATAGTACCTGGTCATCGTGATAACTGCCAACGCTGCGAGAATGTCTGTGTCTCTTTAAATGTGTACTGGACTGTCGGGATTGACCATCCACTGAATCCTGGACACAAATTTAATAAATCAGATTCAATTTAAAAAAAAAAACAATAAAAAAATTGAAAATAGGCAGGTTTGATATTATATTGTATTAGGTTTGATTATGTATGTGTTAGGTGTATCGAACGTCCATAGGCCACGGTGACCGCTTTCCATCAGGTGGGCCGTGTGCTTGTCTGCCACCTAAGTGGTATAAAAAAAAAAAAAATGTACCTGTAATAATGGTGTAAAAGATATAAATTAACAAATTGCAGACTTGTAGTTAATATTGCATCTTATCTTTTATATTGCTATTAGATACTAGCTGTTGACCGCGGCTCTGCTCGCGTGGATGTCGATTGTCGCGCAGTGCAATATAGCCTAAACTACAGTCACCTTGAGTAGCATATACTCAAGGTGAATGTAGTTTTCCAATGGTGAAAGAATTTTTGAAATCGGCACAGTAGTTTTTGAGTTTATTCCTTACAAACATTCACACAAAAATACCAATTTCTCCTCCCTATACTATTGTAGTGTAGGTGTTGATAATTTGTACATTTGATTTTAAAAATCCTGCAAGTTCCGCCAATATAACTTAATAATATTATAAAGACATATTTTTTTATTAAAATGCGATGATTGTTACAATTAAAACAAAATGGTTGCCCAGAGACCATACCAGATAGAGATATCAGAAGAACCCATAACACAAATAGCACATATATTACCCAATGGTACATTTATATGAAGTTAGTCTCCTGGAAGTTCTTTATTAAAGTTGTAATTAAAAGCACACAAAGAAATTGAGTAGCTTTTTGCTCATCAAAACTGAATTTAACGATAGAGTAAGAAGTAAGCATAGTAGCTTAGAAGTTAATGTGTCAGACTTATGATCGACATGTAACGCGGGTTCGAATTCTGGCTATTAAACTACGGACGTGAGCAAGTTTTAATTTAACTGAGTTGGAAAGGTTAAGTGGAATATAAGTATTTCCGGTTCCTAAGATAAAAAAAAAAATAGTTAGTAGGCATATTTAGTCCAGTGCCTTCATGTCAGGAATATCGAAAATCAGGTCTTATGATATTGCTTTTCAAAAATAAATTGATACCTTAATATAGAATAGAAGAAACCTTGAGCAGGCGTTCAAATCATAATCGAAGAGACATATTTATGTGTGTCTTTTGTTATACGGGAGGGAGAGGGGAGAAGGGAGGGGGGAGGGTGAAGGTTAAGAGAGTTTCTGTACTATCAGTGCGGAAAAACAAAGGAAAGTTTCTTGGACTTCCCACTGACAACATAAAACCCCTCCAGAGAGGTTAAGTACCCTACTCACCGCCGAAAACACAACACAAGGTTATTATTAGCCGCGGAGCTGGCCGAGGTACTTCCCCAGTCAGACTGCTCAATTAGGACGGGAGATACCGTCATGTCCTCAAGAGTTCGCCTACAATATTTTTACATACATACTTTTTATTAATTCCTACATACCTTAAACCGATTAAACTGTCGATATTTGCATCGTTCAGTTGCAACAAGACTTCTCAACGATTGAGTACGAGGACACTGACTGTCGACCAGCCAGCGGTAAGTGCCATACAACTTTGTAGTATCCGACCTAGGAAACAAGAAGCATTTTAGTTTGACAACACATTAGCAGAAATTACCCATACACATTGATTTTAGATACTTGTCTCAAAGTGAATGGAATAGTTAGGATTTTAACCAGATCCGTTCAATCGTTTGACGGTCAATAACAATCACTAACTTTCACATTGTATATTTGTGTATATGATGATGATGATGGTGATCATGATAATGATGATGACGATGATCAGGATGATGATGACGATGATGATGATGATGATGATGATGATGATGATGGTGATGATGATGATGATGATGATGATGATGATGATGAAGAAGATGGTCATTTATATTACAAGTATAACACTCTGGGATATTGAATAATATAAGATTATCTTTGATTCTATCGAAATTCATTTTGTTGCTACTGTGTACGGTCTGGAGACCTACGAATGTTTCCGATTTTTATAGTATAGAGACGTATCAATAAAAACAGTGAAAGAGCAATTTAAACGTGTCCATGGCATTATACCGGTTGATTTTATAGTGGTTTGGGAAAAAAAGATTTTGGCCACAATTTCGATAGTAAAATCGTAAGGAAGTGATAATTTGGCGAATTTTTTTTTTTATATAAATGTCCCTTTTCTGTTTACATGTACATTATTGCCATACATAAAGTAATTTTTTTTTTTCAAAATTAAAACTTCCAGTCGATTTTGCTACCGAAACTGTGTGTGAAACACCATATTCTTTTTCCGAAACGCTATAAAACCACCGTGTATACAATATGTCAAGACAGACCCCATTCGTTCGTAGAGACAAGTATCTTGTGTTGTTAGACAAAGCAAATCGTAACAAAATAGTAACAACATACATGGATAAACTTGAACAATACACAATAGTTTTGGAACAGTACCCTTTCTGTGGTTCTACATGAAATAGAGCGAGAATCTGTCTAAGATTGGCTTACTTTAGTTTTGCAAAGATGTCCTAATCGCTAAGTCAATAACTATATGCTAAATCAATAAATATTCGTTAAGTTAATAAATATGAGCTTAGTCAATAAATATGCCGTAAGTCAATAAATATGCGCTGTCAATAAATAGGTATGCATTAAGTAAATAAATAAGGATTAAGAGAATAAATATGCGCTAAGTCAATAAATATGCGCTGTCAATAAATATAATATGCGTTAAGTTAATAAATATGCGTCAAGTCAATAAATACCCGGTAAGTCAATTAAATATGCGCTAAGCCAATAAATAGCTTTAATCGCGGATTCAGTACACAAAAAATCAGAGCATTGAAAAATATGGCTATATCGCCTAGACGCATCTGTACTGTGATGCTGGCTTGGCTAGCTGACCGTATCCTAGACCATTTTACATTTGTTCTCCTCTCTTCTATGGCGGTACCTATCTACTGCACTAGAGGGTACTTGTGTAGGGCAACAGCTAACGCAACCCAACCCATAAAATGTTTGAGAAAAATTATAAACCATTGATACAAAGAATTACCATTTATTAATAGCAAAAGAAAAATGCCTCCACCTGTAAAATGACACGGTTAAAAAATGTTTAACTAACCCCATAGAAGAACCTTTTGAGAATCGTGTTATTTTATTAATATACTTACGTATTAGGAGGTGCGGTGAGTAGTTTCTGAAGGTTGGCGAGTGTCGGTCGTATATCTGATAATGGCAGGCCGCGACCAACTATCAGCTGGGCTATACATTTGTTCAGTAAGAACAGCGCATAGCGGAACAGTGTGGTGTCACCGCCGCGAGGGAATAGTGGGATACTGAAAGTAAATTTTCTTTATTAAAAAAAAAACAAATGTACTAAATAAAAAAACCAAAAAAATTAAAATGTTAAAGGTTTTATTTTTTTCAAGCTTCGTATTTCAAAAGCAAATATCGCCCTCACTTTGTGGTCTGTTTCTTTTATTAATATAATATGGCAAAAGTCTCTGGAAAGAGGGCCACCATTGTAACACTGTACGTAGTGTTACAATGGTGGCGTTCAGCTTGACAGCCTATCTTGTCTGTCAAGAGACTTTTATTTAAAATTTATAAGCGTCGCTGTGTACTACATATGCCATTTTAATATTGAGTTTGAATTTGACTAATTATTTATTTGAATTAAATTAATTATTTATTAAAAGTTAATAAAAATAAACAAAACGAAATTAACTTTTAGTTACTAGTCTTAGATTGTTTTCAGGGTTCGAATCTGGATCGAATTGTACATAGCAAGGTGACCCCTCAGATGACTGTTTTCATTGAGGGAATAAATGTCACGAATGGCATTAACATCGTAATAGTTGTTCAGTATCTTATAAGTTTCGATGAGACTTCCTCTTAGTCTACGGTTTTCAAGCGTTGTGAGGCTAAGATGCGAGCAGTATTCCAAGCAGGAGTGTGGTGAGTATTTGAGTGTGATGTGTGGTAGTACTGACTTGGGGTCGGGCAGGCCGGGCGCGAGGTCCAGCACCTTGCTGGCGGAGCCCTGCAGCGTGAGGCGGTAGCGCAGCGGCAGCTGCAGCAGCGCGGCGGCCAGGCTCGTGGCCTGCGCCGCGTGGCCCGCCGCCGCCGCCTCGCCCCGCGCCGCGCCGCCCCCCCGCCCCGCGCCCGCCAGCTCGTCGCCGCACACCGCGAGGGGCACGCCGCAGATCGTCCATGTGGTTGCGTCTTTCTGTTTCAAACCATGGAAAACAAAAATAAGTGGAAGTGGTATGTAGTCTGTTGTATACCGTAAAATGGGGTGAATAGGGATCGAAGGGTGGATAGGGATACGAAGAAGGTCAGCTAAATTCTGTAGTTATTTTCTTTCAAGCGAAACTTTAAACTAGTTCATTGTAATCACAGAATCATCATTATATGATAATGTGCTTAGTTAAAAATTTGTAAAAGAAATTATTTAAGATATTCAATTGACCATTTTATCCCTATCCACCCTTCGATCCCTATTCACCCCATTTTACGCGGTATATAAGTAGAGGAGGTAGGACACGACGGTATATCCGTCCCAATTGAGCAGTCCGACTGGGGAAGTACCTCTACCCTACAGAATATCGCCGTTTAATAACCTTGCGTTGTGTTTTCGGTGGTGAGTAGGGTAGCCAGAGCTCACTAGAGAGGTTTTGTGTTGTCCGTGGGAAAACCGAAGGCTTATCCTACATCTTTTGCGCTGACGACACAGAATGTCTCTGTTCTTATAGGGGTTGTGGCACGAGTGTTATTCCTCTGATGTACCGGCTAATGAATAAATCAGTGCATAGTAAGCCAGCGATTGTTTCACTCGTCCCTCTAATCCGTATATCTAACATAGTCGGTGCAGGCGTGTCACTGGTTGGCGTGTTTACGCAACCAAGGATAAATTCGACAATATGAACTTTTTTGATACGAAGACGTCTAAGCTTTTTCGTTCATATTTCAAGCTTGTTTAATTCAAAGTATGAAACGCCATAAATACTTTTTCTCTATAGCAAAGTGATCGTTATTTTGAACGGTTAAAAAAGGTGGTGCAAATATAGTTACTACTACCTTAAAAAGAGTAGTGTGTTTTCGTTTAGCAGTACGTATGATTTGAGCTATAGTAGATAGTATATAAATAGGTACGACCAATCGAAGCAATTATTTACTAGTAAAGCACGGTATTATTAACGGTTATGTGTGCGAGTTTGGCGACATCGGTTCCGCTACAAACCCGAGGCCCTCTCTTTCGAGATGACCCCCTTCGGATGTACGGACCACTGTGTCCCCGTCTAGCCCCCGGCCTGCTCCTGCTAGAGTGACAGGCGGCTCCACCCATCACCCCCAAGCTTATGCTCTTGGGGGACCGACGTCATTCATTTATACCTGGTCTATATAAAATATCTGGTGCAATTGATTCAGCAGTTCGCACCGCTGCGCACAGAGGGCGTGGTGCGAGTTAGCCGCTAGTTCCCGCACGGCCACCATTCGTTGACGCGTCTCCTTCACGTTTTCACTGCGACGAGACAGCGAGTGGTAGTTCTGCATTAACTCTGTACCTAGAAGAAAATAATAATATGGAAATACAAAAATGTTTCAAAGTCTACAGAGAATTTTGCCCAGGTACAAGGGAGTCATCGAACCGAAGATGGCGCCGAGTTTTGGCGGGAAGGCGAAAAGTGTCATAGCGCTGCTGTGTTTTATTTTCTAAATTTGGTGTTCATTCGAGTTTTTATGTGTAAAAATGGTGGAGTTTTAGACATAACTGCTTGGACAAAGCACACAAGTGTAGGAGAGCGGAATATTGTAGTGAATTGTGATTTTTCGTGCTGATGTCAAAATCTCCCTAAGAAAAGCTTCTAGTAAAGTCTCGACTACTTTACTAAGGCAACTATCATCCGCCATCATCATCATCATCATCATCATCATCATCATCATCATCATCATCATCATCATCATCATCATCATCATCATCATCATCATCATCATCATCATCATCATCATCATCATCAACAACAATCATTCCAACAATACTTATGACAAAATATAAGAAAATTCCCAACTCGACACTGGCAAGATTGTCCCCTAAATTGGGTTGACGTGTTGCCATCTAAGAAAAGAAGAAGAAGAAGAAGATGGCGCCACTCGAGTATACCTAGGTCAGTTGGGGGGTGAGGGTTATGTCAGAGGCAACCGATGACCCTAGGTGAAGTGCGGTTCAGTCAGTTCGAGTCCGACGAAAGATATTTGATTTTGAAAATTCGATGTATCGAGCCAACCAAAAACACTCTATACAAAATGTACTTGGTCATGGTTTTATGGGTACTTAATTAGTGGTAAGTGCGAATATAAAGTATATATATGTATATATATATATATATATATTTTATGGTTATGTCGGACTCGAACCGACTAAAACGCACGCCGTCTTTGGGTTTCTAGTTGCCGAAGGTGAGATAGTAGCCAACATATTATCCCTCGCACACCGGCTGACTTTGTGCCTCGTTCAAATGACCCCCTTCGGGTATAGGGACCACGGTGTCCCCGTCGAGCCCCAGAGTATGGGTAGGCGCAATTTGCGCCGCCATCGGACAAAGTTGAACCCCACGACCTAGAAAATAAACTACAAAATATTCACAAACTCACCGTCATCCTGATTGTCTTCGAATAGTTTCGCATGTCTCTCTTTCAATTTTCTGATGCTCGCCAATTTGGCGTCTCTTTCATCAGACAATATAATGCGTTTGAATCTCAATATTTCTAATTGTTTCGTAAGCCTTACGTGTTCTGATCGTTGAAATGGAGACGGTTTTGCCTGGGAATTGAAAAAATGTCATGAATTTTTCTAATTATTATGCTAACTTATGCTAAATCGGTTAAGAACGATAAAGTGAATGCTCTGACGGGATTCTAACCCACGTCCTAGCGCAAAGATACGCGGTTCCGTGGCTCAGCGATTAGAGAATTCTCCCTCTAAAGGAAAGATTACAGGTTCGAGTCCCGCCAATGCATTCACTTTTTCCGATCTAATCGATTGAATAAATGAATCACAAACAGATTGTTTACTATTCTCTAGTAAGTATAGATAGACGATTTTGTTAATTTGCTTTGTTAATAAATTTAAATATAGCATTATATATTTATGTATTCATGTAGGAAGACATAATATATTTAAATTCTTACCTGTAGCTACCTTCCTCATCATCATCATCATTTCAGCCACAAGACGTCCACTGCTGAACATAGGCCTCCCCCATCGACCTCCAATCCGACCGGTTGGAGGCGGTCTGCATCCAATGGGTACCCGCGACTTTGACTATGTCGTCCGCCCATCTCGCAGGAGGCCGTCCCACGCTTCGTCTACCGGTACGCGGTCTCCATTCAAGAACCTTTTGGCTCCAACGGCCATCTGTTCTTCTTGCTACGTGCCCCGCCCATTGCCACTTCAGCTTGCTAACCCTGTAGGCTATGTCGACCACTTTCGTTCGTCTGCGGATCTCCTCAATTCTAATTCGATCTAGCAGAGAGATTCCGAGCATAGCCCTTTCCATAGCTCGCTGTGCGACCTTGAGCTTTCTTATGAGGCCCATAGTGAGGGTCCACGTCTCGGCGCCATAGGTCATCACTGGCAACACGCACTGATTAAAGACTTTTGTCTTTAAGCACTGAGGTATTTTGGACGAGAAGACGCTGTGTAACTTCCCGAACGCTGCCCAGCCGAGTTGGATTCGACGATTGACCTCCGCCTCGAAGTTTGATCCGTCTAATCGGACCATCTGTCCAAGGTAGACGTACTTGTCTACAACTTCGAGGGTCGAGCCTTCAACTGACACTGGGGAGGGCCTTAGAATATGAGCATTCGCCATAACCTGGGTCTTGTCCATATTCATCTTGAGGCCCACCTGTTGAGAGACTCGGTTGAGGTCGTCGAGCATTGTGTTTAGATCCTCCAGCGATTCTGCCATGAGCACGATATCGTCGGCAAAACGAAGGTGAGTGATGTATTCGCCATTAACATTAATGCCGAGACCTTTCCATTCCAGTAGCTTAAAGGCATCCTCCATTGCATTGGTGAAGAGCTTCGGAGATATTACATCTCCTTGTCTCACTCCCCTCTGCAACAGTATCGCCGCTGTGCTCTGATCTTGTACTCGGACTGACATGGTGGCGTTTTTATACAAACACTTCAGCACTTCGATGTACCGGTAGTCTATATGACACCGCTGGAGAGATTGTAGCACTGCCCATGTCTCGATCGAATCAAAGGCTTTCTCGTAGTCCACAAACGCTAAACATAGTGGCAAGTTATACTCCTGAGTCTTCTGTATGACTTGCCGCAGCGTATGAATGTGGTCTACGGTACTATAACCTTTTCGGAAACCGGCTTGTTCGGGCGGCTGGAAGTCATCAAACCTGCGTTCGAGACGATTCGTGATAACCCTCGAAAACAGCTTATAAACATGGCTCAGAAGCGAGATGGGTCTGTAGTTCTTAAGAGAGGCTTTGTCACCTTTCTTGAAGAACAAGACCACCACGCTTCTGTTCCATGCTTCCGGCGTAGTACCTTCGAATAAGACGGAGTTGAAGAGCTTCTGAAGGACTTTAAGTATCGGTGTTCCACCCGCTTTCAGAAGTTCCGAAGTGATTCCGTCTTCTCCTGGTGCCTTGTTATTTTTAAGCTGCTTGAGGGCCACCCTAATCTCGTACAGGCTGATGTCCGGGATATCCTCGGTGTAGTGTCGGGTTAGCTTGGCTCTTGGATCTTTAACCATATCAGTAGCAGGCTTAGTGACTGAGGTATAAAGCTGTCCATAAAACCCCTCGATCTCCCCCAAAACATCTGCCTTAGTCGACGCGACGCTGCCGTCCTTCCTCTTCAGCTTTGTCAACTGGCTCTGCCCAATAGACAAGTCTCTTGCGAACACTTTGGAGCCTTTATTTCGCTCAATCGTTTCTTTAATACATTGAGTATTAAAGGCATGGATGTCGTGTCGCAAAGACTGCTGGATACGTCTATTGAGCTGCCGATGTGCTTCAGCGTCATTGGTAGACTGCAGCCTCATAGAGCGTCGTTCGGCCATGAGTTTGAGGGTGTGATCGGTGAGCTTCTGTGGTCTATCTCTTCGACGGGGCCTGAAGAATTTGGAACCCACTGAATGGACAGCTTCAACCAACCTGTTATTTATCTCGTCCACTGTACTGCATTCTTCTAGGCAAGAGAAGCGATTCGAAAGCTCTCGGAGTACTGTATATGGGAAGCTCTAGGTCGGAGCGTAGACCTCATCAGACGGGATCTCTCCAGCTTAACATTAATATTCAATGTGCCTCTAACCATTCGGTGATCACTTCCGGTTTTCACCCTATGGATCACTGAGACATCATTGAATATCCGTCTATGCGTCGTCATGATGAAGTCGATCTCATTTTTGGTACGACCACCGGGGCCCATCCAGGTCCATTTCCTGTGGGGCGGCTTCTTGAAGAAAGAGTTCATCATAAAGAGTCGCTCTTTCTCAAGAAAGTCGGCCAGCCTCCAACCCCTTCGGTTACGCCTCCCATACCCATATTGCCCCACTCTCAACTCGTTATCACCTCTCGTACCCAGTTTTGCGTTGAAGTCCCCCATAACAATAGTGAAGTGTGATTTAGAGGCATGTATGGCTCTACTAATGTCCTCATACATAGCCTCCACTTCATCATCTGGTCGTGTCGAGGTCGGTGCGTAAACCTGTATGACCTTCAGCAAGTATCTCTTGGACACTCTGAGTACCAGGTACGCGACCCTGTTCGACACACTCGTGATGGATATGATGTTGTTTATGAGGGACCTATGGACGATGAACCCGACACCACCTTGCGACTTCTCGTCGCCCTCCCGGTAGTAGAGCAGGTTGCCAGACTTCAGGGTTATTGTGTCCTCTCCCTCTCTTCGGACTTCGCATAACCCAACGATGTCCCAGCGCAACCTGCTCAATTCTTCTTCCAGCTCTGCTAGCTTCTCGTCTGTCCTCATTGTGCAGATGTTGTGTGTCACCAGTGACAACCTACGTTTGCATCGGTTGTCCATTGTGCATGCTTTGGTCGTCTGACGGAGGGATCCCGCCCGGTGATTCTTAGCACCCCTGGCCCCAGCGCTCGACTGACGCCCGTCAGGCGCGTCAGTGTTGCGACTGGAGCCCCCGGGCACTTGGGGCCGTTTGGTGCACACCAACATCTTGGGGGGTTTTCGGACCGTATACCCGCCACGCTGGTCCAGTGCGGGTTGGCGGGTAGCCAGAGCCTCGTTCGTTGGTCGGCAGAGGGCACCATGGGCAGGTGAGGTTGGCTTGGGTCCCCAAGGTGGTGGAAGGGACCCCTTACCCTCCCTACCTTCCTACTGTATAATATGTATTTAATACACATACAATACATCATGGAGGGTCAACTTTTGGGGGCAGCAGAGATAATCTGCTTCACCCAATAGTATTATCAGTAACTATACCTACATGCAGAAAGATTAAAAACATACACACTACTAACCTTATAAGATAAGAGATCATTCAGTTTCGAGAACGTTAGTCTCGAGCCGTTAGAAACTATAGGTTTATCCTCCTGTATCCGTCCGTTCTTGGCTCGTAAATCGTTTTGTGATGTCGACTTATCTTTACTTAAAGTATCATCTTCCGGCGAAAACAGATTCCTTTGAGATCTACTCTTGAACTTCATTCGGATATCACACAAGTCTTGCTGCTGTGGCCAATCGTCATTCGTCACTGCAGACTTATTGTATATCCTTTCTTTTATCTCCTGGACTGCTTCCTGCCTTTTCTTTATTGAGTATTGTAACAAATGTAGCTTTTGCAGTTTAGTAGCATTATAACTAGGCCTTATCTCTGATTTCAAGAAATTTAGAGCCAAATATCTATATTTAGGAACACCATCAGCTTCGCTTCGTAAATCGTAATTCTCAGCTGTTTCACTAAGATCTATTTGTCTCGATAAATCTTCTTGTGATACATGTTGTGAAAAAAACCCACTGCCGATACCACACGTAAACTCTTTCACATTTCTCGGAGTGACCGCCGAGTCATCTGGCGAATGTTCGTAAATGTGATTCGGGTCGCCCTTATAGTTTTCAGAATTTTCTTCTTTTCGCCTGTAGTATTCGTTTCTTTGACTTTGCCCAATATTTAAACTAGTAGACGTTTTTAAAGTCGGAAAGTTTTGTTGGAAGCCTCTTTCGATTGGACTGTGACTTTTTGAATATTCCTTATCAGACTTTCTTGAATATTTACTTGGCGATATAGACCTTGATTCTTTAACTAATTTACTATTCAATATATGCTTAGCATCTAAAGTAATTTTCGACAAATTGGTTCTTCCAGAAGATTCTGAAGACAACGAACTATGCTCCATTTCATTTTCTGGAGGTATAACATCTAATTTCAGACTTTTGTACGAACAAAAATAGCCTCCGTGCATTTGAAAAACTAGTGTATTGCTCTTGAAACAGTCTGAAGTAAAATTTGAAGCAAGATTCGCACCGATATATCGCAAGCCACTGAAGTAGACCCCCCATGTTTGGATAACTGTGTCTTGATGTACTTTAGTGCTTTCGTCATTCGACTGCAAGATATGACACCAAATTCGGATAACTACATTCGCTGATGACACTTGATGTGTAGTTTCTGCAACGAGAATAAATAGTGATTCACCGATGACGCAATTCAATTCCCAACATTTGTGATGTGATAAGGACTTCGAAGTATATAGTTTGTTTTATGAGGATAAATATATATTGCTGTTATCAGAATGATGCTTCAGATATAGATATGATGTTTAAGCTAGATAAATATCTAGATATGGGTGAAAAGTGAACATTCTGACAAGATCATCAACATTTTTTAATGCCATTTTGACCAATCTAATAAATAGTAAAGGAAAATGGATTTCTTTAAGGCATTAATATGCTAACTATTACAAATCGATTAAAAATTGGAAAAAAGTAAAGTGAAGTCAGAAGTTAAGCTACTCGTAAGAAACTGGTCGCGGGTTCAAAACTAGAAGTAGACATTACCTTTCCTCCAATTTTCAATAGTAGAGAAAAAATTGCTTAAAAATTGACAATTAGACCAAATAATTCGTGTACTATAGAAAATTAGTACTGATATTCCTTTAGGTGTCCAGATGAACATACTGGAATTAGTTACTTTTGATGCTGACTATACTTTATTTACGCACAAAACTTCAACTTTAATACTGAGACGTATGAATAGTCGAGAAAAACGATACAGTACCACTTTGTCATATAATCTCTTTTGTTGACTACACCTAGGTCTGTTGTAGTAAAGGTTCTAAATAACAATAGCACATTAGCAGAAACAGATGACGTCACTATAAAAAATATCGCATCTATTATTCCTCATAATTTGTACTAACCAAACAATCCGCCTATTAATTAGGCGTGATAAACATTGACACACATACGAATAGAACGTATCTAACAATGAATCTGTCAGAATATAGGTGTCAATGACATTGATAATATGCTGCTCGATTTACAAGTTACAATAACATTGCAGCAATTTCTAATCTTTATGGGTCTGTACAGTCATTGGCAAAAGTTAATTAAGACAAAAATATTTGTAAATCCTTTTTACTTTGGAAAGCATGTGATAGCTTAGATTGGCTTAGCTTTGGAAAGCATGGACAACGCGTGCAGGGCTTAGATGTCACCGCATATGGTGCGGAACATTCCATCAAGAACCAAGCGGTTCGGTGAGTCTTTACTCTGCTGCACCATTAAGTCCAGGAATTCCTTACCAGCTCACATGTTCCGTTTTCCTACAGTTCCGGGTCTTTTAAGCGGGTGTGAAAAAGCATCTGATGAGGCCGTCAAGCTGAGTGCCACCATTGTAACTCTTTACGTGTTTGTACAGCCTACTATCAGGCGGGGTGATGAAAAAAGAAGGTAATGAAATGATATATTACCTGAATCAATTTCCTTCCACTTAGGATGCGGTGATGATATCCGTTCACTAGTGTAGAAAGGCGCAGACATGGTTGTGTGATGCAATGTTAAGTAGAAGCTACATGGCAATGTGCAATATTCGGGCGGCCTGATGTTGTAGCCAACAATCTGGAAGACAATACAGAGTCAATACTATATGATATTATATTAAATTTAAATTAATTTTTAAATTAAAAAACAATTACTCGAATTGAATTAAAGCCATGGTAGCCTAGTGGTATGGGTAATGGACTGCTGAGACGAGGTCTCGGGTTCGATCTCAGGTTCTACCATGGCACACAGCAATGGCTTTTCGAAGTTATGTGTGTATTTATCGTAGATTTGTAAGTGCCCGGTTAATAGCAATAGGCTCGCCACCTATTACATTGGGACCTAAACATAAACTGGCGAAAGTGCTAGCACCTCTGCCTACCCCTTCGGGGACAAAGGCGTGAGTTTATATATGTATGTATGTGGTCCCGCCGTCTTCCATTTTATGTTTAGTTACATATTTCGTAATTTATTTTTACTTATATAGATTTATTAGCTGTGTATAATTAGCAATATGGCAATAATTTATGACTAGTTAGTTATATTTACTGTAGATTTCTTTACAGAAATATGACTATAGTACATTTTATTATAACGTTCTTTTACATAGGTAGCCGCGGTAGCCTAGTGGTATGGGTAATGGACCACGCACAATGGCCCAAAAACGGAGGTTAGGTGCGGAAAAAGGAGTCCCAAAACGATATGGGTAATGGACTGCTGAGAAGTGGTCTCGGGTTCGATTCCAGGTTTTACCATGGCACACACCAATGACTTTTTCATGCTTTTCGAAGTTATGTGTGTATTTATCGCATGTTTATAAGTGCCCGGAAATGGCAATAGGCTCGCCACCTATTACATTGGGACCTAAACATAAACTGGCGAAATGTGGCTGCTAGCACCTCTGCCTACCCCTTCGGGGAAACAGGCGTGAGTTTATGTTATGTTATGTCATTCTTTTACATTCCATTTCTAAATTCCTGTTCATGTGCATTATATTTTTAACAGAACAGATTTATGAATAAAAGATATGTTTGCATATTTGCTAAATTAACTTCACACAAATTGCATGTTACATCATAGCAAACATAATATTATGTCATTGCGTATTTAGTATTGTTTATTATGCATGAACACTTTGAACTTTGATAACGATGTCTAGGTATGTATTAATTTCTTATCAGAACAAGGGATTGGATTAATGTACAATTTGCGATGGGCAGGCTGAGAACCTTTGCTTTGTCTTCTGCACTGACAGTTGAGAACTCTCTGTCGCTGTTCTCTGCCGCACCATTAAGTCCTGGAATTGCTTGCCGGCGCACGTGTTTCCTTCTTCCTACAGTCCCGGGTCCTTTAAGCTGAGCGTGAAAAAGCATTTGATGAGGCCGTCAAGCTGAGCGCCACCATTGTAGCACTGAACGTGTTTGCAATGGTGACCCTCTTTCATGAGACTTTGCCTTCAGCTTAACATCAGGCGAGGTGAAGTCAAATTGATGTGCCATAAATAAATAAAAAAAAAAAAAAAAGAAACTCTTTTAACTTTTACCTTTTACCCTTCCTCATCCCCATGCTCCTCTTTACATGGTTGGCAGCATGAGTGTGAGATCTCTAGTGTTGCAAACATCCATAGGCTATGGTAACCACATTTCATCAGGTGGGCCGTGTGCTTGTCTGCCAGTAGTAAGTGGCATAAAAAACAGTTTCATTTTCATCATCATGCTCATGTTAATCTTGGTTATGTCTGAAGCTATTTAGACTAATCTTATTAATATGCAATATTCCATTCCATTTTATTCATTAGTTTTGGTCTGGTCTAGGACCTAAACATAAACTGGCGAAATGTGGGTGCTAGCACCTCTGCCTTACCCAATGCTTTGGGGATGTAGGCGTGAGATTATGTATATTATGTTATGAAATCATAGAATATCATCGTAATCATAAAAACTTAATATTAGGGATTATGCATGCTTGAAATATGCTAACATTTCTGTAAGACATATCCTGACTACTTATTTAGAATATACAGTAGTTTTTTAATGTATCATTGTTACCGGTTTTTATAGTTTTATGTTATGAGATTGAAGATTATAACTAAATTTGTTCAAATTTGTTGAAATGACTAAATGGATTGAATTTAATTTCTAATTATTTAGTGCATTAACACCTCATTTCTTATCTTTGGGGACAGTTTTTGCTCCTGATTAATGTTCTACCAATGCACAATATTATTTAGATAAACTAGGCACCTGCATGCATGCATGAGGGAGCACACAGACACACATTGTCATACTTGTGCTAATGACTGTCTCATCTGAGACCTAGAAGAAGAATCAAAGAATCAAAGAATCAATTTCATTTATTCAGTTTAGGCACATAAAGAGCACTTATGAATGTCAAAGTTTTACAATAATTATGTACCTACATTTGTCAAAAATATTATAATTCATAATAAATTAGGATACTTAGTAAATAAATCATTAGAAAATGATTCTTTCGCTGGTTCGGTAGTTAAATCTCCTGAGAAGAGACCAGCAAGAAACTCAGGTAGATTATCGTTATTCTTTTTAATATTTAGTTGTTTATTTATAATAACTGGGTGCAAGAGCAAGAGATTCTTATGACCACGCATTTTTATCATCAAGATATTCGTCTACTTTATAATAGCTTTTTTTAATTAAAAATCTTTTCAATTCTATTTTAAACTTATCAAGTGGCAGGTCAGCCAAATCCTGAGGAATTTTATTATATATTTTTATACATTTGCCCACAAACGAATTACTGACTTTATGAAGCCTTAGTTTCGGTATCGCCAGTTTATTTTTATTTCGCGTATTCAAGTTATTCAATGTTCTAGGAGTCGGGAGCCGCAAATCCAAGGTCATAATCAGTACAAATCCACATTTTCTCAATACTACTAACACTAATGACAAGGCTATCAAAAGTTATGAATATCTTGAATTATATACATTAATAGTGTAAAAATACCCAACGACTCCTTCATTAATGCATTATCAAATTTATAATATCAGTGACTTGTGACTTATAGTGTAGAAACATTGACTTCACTGTAATATCTATTAATGTCAAAGTTGATAATGGTTAATAAAAATTGTATCACGGTTTGAATATTCTGTTACATTTTCACACCTAGGTTTTGTTTCAAGATATGTAAGTTACTTGCATACTTTATTCCAGTAAGGATAATGTTATGACTTTAATGGACATTAAACTTAGAAATTTATGTTTATTACACCTAATTGTTGTGATATTTATTTTCTACATAATGTAGTATATCTATAGGAAATGCTTTGTTAAAACCATATACAATATAATAGCAATACAATGAGCTATAACACAGTAAACAAAACTTTACAAATATAAAGTAGAGGAGATAATATGGGAATAAAATTATTGTAAAAGATGACAGTTTAGACAAACAACAAAAGAGTAGGTGTTTGTTTGTAAACTTCATCACCTTTACTTACGATTTGAACTACAAATCTTTAACTATACCTGTATCAAACTCCGTAATCTCAACTGCTGGGTAGCGAGAGGAGTCCATTCTCTACACCTCGGCCTCCCAAACATTGTTCAAAAAAATTACGATATAAAAAATAACAACCAAGCAATCTCGCACTGCACTTCACATCATAAGTTATTTCAATGCTATGGGAAATATCTTATTACACTAAATACGATGAGAAATATTATAAATAGAACATTTGATTTCTTTTGAAAGGTAAGATAAATAAATAAAAATGCATTGTTCAGCTGACTACTCATATGTCATTTCATTTATGCATGCAGTCAGTCATTTTAATTTAAAATTCTACTATGCGGTTGTCACTTGGGTGGGTCTACTAACTACCAAATAATTTAGTAACATTAAATGTAACAAATCGACAGTCTTCTAATTTAACCTACCTTTTAAACTTAATATTTATTTATCAAAATAGTAGTGCCAAAACTACGTTAGCTACGAAAAAGAAATATAAATTTCATTAAATTGTTTCACAGTTGCTGATATAAAACTACCACTAAACGTTTTACTTTGTTATGGTCACATTTTATATGTTACATTCCATTTTACTTTTTAGTCTAACGTAAAAAAACTTAGTTGTTATTATTCCTCATTAATTTATTATTTAAATTCCACTTCTAGTTATCATCCATCTTTTAGACGATTGGGTTAATCAAAGCAAGTAGTTATATATTATTATTCCCACAAAACACTTATATCCTGACGGAATAATGGCTCTTTTTTTAGCTGTAGACCTGTAGACTTTGACCAAACTTTATGAATTAACTTTTCTCCTCTCCCTCCATTGCGATAGATTCCTTCGTAGCCATGAGTAGGTACCTATCTACCATCTCACCAGGAATTTATAAATGGAGAATCCAAATCACATTTGGAACGTTTTATGGGCAGAATGCAATGACATTTTTTGTAATCTCAATGGTTTGACAATGGTTAACAATTGATAGAATCGGGATAATTCCATCAAAATGCCTAGCCTTGAACACAGCAGTGAGAGAACCCTGCACTGTTTTTTTGTTAGATCCCGATCCCTCGCAGTATGAGTGGTAAAAATATATCTCTGATAGGTAGGTATAAGCTAGGTACAATCTTAATAATTTTCCTAGGTACGAATATGTCTAGGCAAGTATGTAAGTACTTAGGTACCTACATGAGTAAAAGCATAAAATTATTACACATATTGAGAACTCACTTGTACTTTTCCACAGTATTTTTATTGTTTAATAGACCTGACCGGTTTCTCCTTACGGCATCCTCAACCTCTGAGGTGAAACCGGTCAGGTCTATTAAACAATAAAAATACTGTGGAAAAGTACAAGTGAGTTCTCAATATGTGTAACAACAAATTCCACCAAGTGCCATCAATCAACAGTATAAATAGCATAAAATTATATTTTTCAATTATATTTTCAATCAATTTTAGTATCGGAGTTTTTGAAAAAGATAATTAAGTACTTTATGTACTTAGTTCTTAGTCGATTTGATAATTGTTTGACATGAAGTGTTTTTTAACTTTTTGCGTTATATTTGTTTTAGCAAAATGTACTGAACAACAAGTGGTAGTGGTAAGAAGATCAACTAATTATTTGAACATAATTTGGAATTGTTTTTTTTTATAACGTCACGCCTATAATATATCCTCCAAGGTGTAGGCAGAGGTGCTAGCACCCACATTTCGCCAGTTTATGTTTAGGTCCCAATGTGTGTGGCGAGCCTATTGCCATTAACCGGGCACTTATAAACCTGCGATAAATACACACATAACTTCGAAAAGCATCGAAAAGTCATTGGTGTGTGCCATGGTAAAACCTGGGATCGAATCCGAGACCTCGTCTCAGCAGTCCATTACCCATACCTACCACTTATCGGACTCCAGACTCCAGACTCCAAGGTAAAAGCGTAGGAATGAGATTATCGCAACGATAATGATGAGTGTAGATCAGTTTATGTACCTACCTACCTAACACCTACAAGTTACAATAAAGAATCATCATCATCAGCACTTGGTCTTCAGACACGGTGGGGAATAATGTTCAGTATCCGTGGTTAGATTGCATTGTTAGATCAATCTCACCAAGTCAACTCTTTTGAGCCCTTGGTCAGATCAATTTAATTAAAAGAGTCCTACGTCAGATTTCTTGAAGGATGTAAATTGTAATCAAACCACTGTGTCCAGATTTACTTAGGTATAAATCACTGTTTTGTCTACTCAGCTAAGACCTCGCTATATAACATCTTAGGGAAGTGCACTACAACTCTCACCTTTATGACACAAAACCCACACGGTGTCCCGTCATATCCTACCTGAAAATTGATCATTATTATTATACTTACACAGTTAAATTCAAAGAAATTCGTGAAAGTCGAAGACAACAGCCACGAAATAACACAGTTAGTGGCTTCTCTTGAAGATACAAAATTGGAAGACGAATATGGACCGAGCGGTGAAAAGAATATAGGGCTTGTAGAATCAGTAACCGAACAAGAACCGGTAAACGAAAGTGATTGTGCCGAAGAAGAAAAGGGTAATGACAACAAAAATGCACAAGGTAAGGAGGTACAAGGAATCTCTACTACCTTAACAGTCGTAGTCACTGAATTGGAAACCATTTCATTCTTTAGATAATACCTGCTCTTATTATGTATGAAATATTGTGGGTATCTACGCTTACTATTGAAGCGCCTTGCCTTGAGTGAATCGAGATGCAAAAATTTCAATTCGTTGCAAAACTTCGCTGCTCAAAAATGTGAAGCTTCATTTATTCATTACAGAAACCACTCAAGAACCCGGGGAAGCCAATAATCGTGGTGAATACAAGAGCAATGTGGAACCTGACAATAATGAACCTGATCCCACTACACCAACTGTGATACCAAACTATAGTGACATCTCAGGTGAAGTGGACCCGCAATTTATATTTATCAAAATTCCAAACGAAATTTCCAAAAAGAAAAAATACAGTAACAATGTTGAAATCGGTGAAGATGGAGATGAAAGAACGCTTCATTGGGTAAGTATTGAATTTTAATTTCTTTATTTCGACCTAAATCTTATATATTAAAACGAACGAGACAGATACGAGAATCGCGCTTTAATGTTTTATAAATAGTTTGACTGCCATTACTATACTACCATGATGCATGCGGCGTGACGGGGGTATTATTGACCATCAGATTTGGTCAGTCCGCTAACGTTCACGTCTTCTTCTTATTCTTCTTTTTCTTCTGAAGATGGTTTCTTGTGCAAGCAGATTCGCCGCAATTTCGATAATGTCAAGTGGTAAATGTAATATAAAACTATTAATGGCGAGACGACAATGTCAAGTTTTTCAAGAAAAGCTTCCAGAGCCACGTTAGCCGCGCCAGTAAATTTTTTTCTGTGTGTCCGCCCCCCACGAGATCAGGTAGTCGATCAGGACGTGTGGTTGAATTTTAGAGGGAACACGTCACAATAACGTCGACGAGTAGGTAGGTACACATGTTATCGATAATGTGTATATTATTAGTACCTTATAGTAAAGTCAATTATTTTGTTAGTATAAATATAAGTATCTTTATACATTTTAAACATTTTTAATTTCTTAATGGTATGAAAAAGCAATTTGTATAGGTATTTACAGTCGATAAAGATATAAGTAGATAATTATCTATACTATGTATTATTAGAACAGGTGGCTATCAGAAATAGCTGCGGGCAACAACGCAGAAATCATGGGAACAAATCCACATATTCATCAACCCGACGCATACCCTCATTTGAATAGAAGATTTGTATTACAATACCCTTACACAGAAGTGAGTTAAGTTCTTGTACTATACTTATTATTTTTATGTTCCTTACTCTATTCACTCTACCCTGAGTGAGACCGTGCGAAGTGAAAGAGAAAACCCGGAAAATAGACCGCATGGGCAGAATGGGACGGACCTTGTCATCATCCCTATATGTACTGTTTCTTTCGATTAGGCTTATCAAGCTTTTGGTTTAGACCCAAGAAGTGCTAGCTTGGCATTGTGGAAGATGACATGCGTACATATGGGCTTACCATCATGAATGAGTGAGACCGAGTAAGAGAAAAGCCGGATAGCGGACATACTCCGGGGAGAAAGTTTCGGTTGAGACCAGGACTAACGCAAGGATAATGATGATAATGATTAAACATTTGCGGGAAAGACTGTAATCTGACCCCGACAGGAGTGCCGCCAGAGCTTCTTACAGGCACCAGATTGGTTGTCCCAGAAGAATTTGGACGTTCCCCAATTAATTGGTGTCATCTGGACACCAAAAAAAAAATTGTGGAAGTACAAAGTTTTAAGTAAGTTATTAACCAACAATGTATCTACAGTACTTTATTTTTTTAGGAGGCTCAGAATGTTATGGTTGCACCAGACAACAAGGAGATTGTACCAATACAGGTAGGTACATAGTTGAATATGTAATGAAAATGGAAGACAATTATATCTTGAATTTTGTTCCTATTTTCGACCACTCACTCTTCTATCCACTCAGAGGATGGGTTGTCTACTCATTTATCGATTATGTATCGAAACGTATTGGTTCCCTGAGTACCTATAACGGGCCACCTTATGTCCTTATCTCTTCACGTGGCAATATGCTTCCTGTTACATGGGATCAAAAATCAAATTCGCAAAATGTACCTAGATGTTTTTTATACCACTTAGGCATACGGCCCATCAGATAGAAAGTAGTTACCGTGGCCTATGGACGTTTGCAACACTAGGGACGTCACACTCGTGCTGCCGACTATGTAGAGAAGAGGGGGGGGTGTGAGGGTTCTGTGCTGTCAGTGCAGAAGACAAAGCACGTTTCTCGGTCTTCCAAAAGACAGCTGTAAACCTCTCCAGTGAGCTCTGGCTACCCTACCCTGTCCTACCTCCTAATGTTAATATACCTCTACCTATCCCGTTGGGGAAATACAAACGTGTGTAATGTACCTACTATACATATAGGCACCGCTCAAAAGAATTCTTACTGGTTGGTTTTGTACAAAAGCTATTGTAACGGGAAGCGGGTTTCGGGATTGGAAGTAAACAACCTCGAGCGATTTTTACACTTTATTCAAGCCACCAACTCACAACAGTCTTTAGCGTATACACAGTCTATTGTCCGAGGCACTCGTACACACTTAGAGGACTGTACTGCAACGCACTGTCTTTACACACAGTCTCTAGAACGTCCACGTTCACTGAGCGTTTTTAGTTCACAGCACATGCAGTATTGCACATGCACCACTAGCACTTTCACTTGTACTTTTCACTTTACTTCTTCTTCTTGTTTCCACTTCAACCACTGAGACTGAACTGCCCTTTTGGCGCTCCTGGTGCTGTTTATATACCATGCAGAATCTTCTGGAAATCCTAATTTCGCTAGTCTTTTCGTTCGTCATTACGATCGTAATTTCGATTCTCTTTATTTACAATTATTCTAGTTGAAATTGTCAAACGCTTCAATCATTGACGGCTTACGTCATGAGTGGTGACATTCGTAACACTACCCCCTCCTAAGACATGCTCGTCCCGAGCATCGTTAGAACCGTAGTAACGAGCCAGTCTGTCGACGTGAACCACTTTAGCGGAGCTTCTTGGCGTCTTTTGGATTCTATAAGTGACATCATTAATTCTTGTTATCACTTTGTAAGGTCCTTCCCAACTTGGCTGAAGTTTCGGTGATAATCCTTGCTTCCGTACCGGGTTATGAAGCCATACTGACGACCCTTCCTCAAAACACCTTAAATTGGTACTTCTGTCATAACGTGTTTTCATTCGTTCACTGGCTTGTAAATTTGCTTCTCTCATATATCTGTGAACTTTATCCATTTTTCTCCTTAACTCATCAGCGTAATCTGTTATTGAGTTAGGTGAATCAGGAGGGCACCCCGTGAGGAGCCTAAACGCTGCCGCGTTTAGGCGCAGAATGTCCAATTCGCAAAATGTCCAGCGAACGCAAAAGGTCCAGTTCGCAGAATGTCCAGTTCTCAGAATGTCCAGTTCGCAGAATGTCCAGTTCGCAGAATGTCCAATTCTCAGAATGACCAATTCGCATAATGTCCAATTCGCAGAATGTCCAGTATTCATCATAACGTTGTCACCACTGTGGTGGAAGGAGGGGGGGATTAAAGTATGAATAAATCAATAAGTTGCCAAGTTAATAGGAAATTACATTCATTTTTGTTACATTTATTTCATTTAACATAAATTATAGTATCAATATAAAAACCACTGCGGGCTAGTTATTCTACAATGTGTAAAACATACCCTATCAATTTTATTACTATTGGGATTTTCAAAACTTATATAATTTAAATTAAACAAAACTAACCTATTCGTCAGTTGGAACGTTAAGTTTTTATCATTATGAGAGGGTGGAGGGAATCAGTGCTTACCTAATTTCGGCGGCACCACACACCTCCGGTAGTCATTGCGGTGACGGTTGCGGCGCGTAGACACACTGTTCACTTGTTTATATCGTTCAGAGGTCTTAATCAAGTCTATTTAATAATTATGTTATAATGGAGCGCGTCACAATATTTTTTCTTACCCGCCGCGCGGCGGTAGTTTTGAGAGCGTTTTTTGCACTGACGTAAGGAAACGGAAAGGGAAGGAAGGATACGTGTAGTGTTGCCCTACGTAATGATGCGTTTTGTTGACAGTGTAATAGATACAAAAAAAAGATATATATAATTTCTCAATGGCGCAGCCAGAAGGTAGTTTCATAAAAGTATTGATAAAAAACTACACGTAATTTACATCGACTTTACGTTTACACTACGTACTGCCATCTTTGTTAGATACATTTTTTGTATAATAATATCCATTACGAGTTAGTGTTCGTTTATTTTTTTGATTGTTTACAAACTTAAACGGTTCATCCATTATAGAAATTATTGAAAAACACCGTTATAATCACTGCCAATATGATAGAGAAAGATATCTTGCCAAGATATGCTAATAATTCTAAAAGCAACATATCACAATAACGAGTATCCTAAAGTCGATGTAAATTACGTGTAGTTTTTTATCAATACTTTTATGAAACTACCCTCTCATAATGATAAAAACTTAAACGTTCCAACTGACGAATAGGTTCGTTTTGTTTAATTTAAATTATAATGAGATATTATGTAGGGAATTCCATCTCACTAAATAAATGCATTACATCAGAATTATAACGTTTAAATAATAAGGAAATAATCAGAGAACAGACCTATTATTATAAGAACTTGCGGTTGCAGTTGGTTCGCTTGTTAGTACTCGCTATAAAAACTAGATGTCGCTTTACGTGAAATACGCAATATGAAAATAAGTTTTGAAAATCCCAATAGTAATAAAATTGATAGGGTATGTTTTACATATTGTACAATAACTAGCGCGCAGTGTTTTTTATATTGATACTATAATTTATGTTAAATGAAATAAATGTAACAAAAATGAATGTAATTTCCTATTAACTTGGCAACTTATTGATTTATTCATACTTTAATCCCTCCCTCCTTCCACCACAGTGGTGACAACGTTATGATGAATACTGGACATTCTGCGAATTGGACATTATGCGAATTGGTCATTCTGAGAATTGGACATTCTGCGAACTGGACATTCTGCGAACTGGACATTCTGAGAACTGGACATTCTGCGAACTGGACCTTTTGCGTTCGCTGGACATTTTGCGAATTGGACATTCTGCGCCTAAACGAGTAGCCGAAGTTCTCTGCCAAAATTTGCATGAGCTGGAGTTATACAAGTGCTTTCGTGAACCGCTGTACGATACGACAACAGAAAAACTGTGCTGCTCCAAAGTTCTATTATAGCGTTCCACCATACCATCTGACTGCGGCCGATAAGGTGTCGTCCGCGTCTTATGAATTTTCAACATTTTGCAAACTTCTTGAAATACTTGCGATTCAAAGTTTCGTCCTTGATCACTGTGAATTTCAAGGGGTAATCCGAATCGACAAAAGACCTCATTCACCAGTATAGTCGCAACCGTAAGAGCTTCTTGATTCGGTATTGCGAACACCTCCGGCCACTTAGTGAAGTAATCCATCACTACCAATATGTAACGATTGCCATCCATAAAGGTCCGGCTATGTCTAAAGCTATCCTTTCCCAGGGAGCTCCGACATTATACAATTGCATCCTAGCTCGACTTCGTGTTTGTGGACCTTTAACAGATGAACATGGTACACATTTTCTACACCAATCTTGGACGTCTTCCTTACAGTGTAACCAATAAAAATGTTCTCGTATTTTTAATAAAGTTTTTCTAACTCCAAGATGTCCACCTGACACTCCATCATGAAAAGCTCTAAGTATTTCCGTCACTTTTGCTTTTGGTACAATAATTTGTATATGTGTACCATTTCCAGACACACTCTCCCATTTTCGGCATAGTAAGCCATCATGAAGTATCAAGCTATTCCATAAAGCCCAATAACTTTTAGTTGCAGAGCTCAAACCAGCAACTTCATTCCAAGCTGGACGAGGAGAGGAACTCGTTAACCATTCCAGAATCGGCTTTAAGTCGTTATCTTCCGCTTGTGAATTTCGCATGGCGTCATTATCCCAGCTTTCATTAAGAGAATCTGTTCTTATGACTCGTATAATTGTGTCTTCTTTTCCCTCTTGTCTTTCACAATGTTTACAGTCATCGGCACAAGGTCGGCGAGACAAAGCATCAGCATTTTTATGTGAGCCACCACTTCGATGTTCTATTTCGAAGTCGAACTCTTGTAATTGCTCGATCCACCGTGCGACTTGACCTTCTGGATTTTTGAACTGTAGAAGCCACCTCAACGCCGAATGGTCCGTCCTAATAAGAAATTTGCGTCCTAGTAGGTATTTCTTGAAATGTTGTAACGTTTTTACTACGGCCAGAAGCTCCCTCCGCGTTACACAATAGTTTCGTTCAGGTTTTGATAGCGTTTTACTGAAGTAAGCTATAACAACCTCTTGATTTTCCTTCCTCTGTGACAGTGTTCCACCGATGCCTAGGTTACTGGCGTCCGTATCTACAACAAACTCGTTTCTTCCGTCAGGGTAACCCAATATAGGTGCTTCACAAAGGCGTTCCTTAAGTTTTTCAAAAGCTTTCTCACATTCTTGATCCCAAACGAAAGTTCGCTTCTCTTCTGTTAGTCTGTGTAGTGGCTTCGCGATATCGGAAAAGTTCTTCACAAAACGACGATAATAAGAGCAGAGCCCCATAAAGGCTCGCACCTGTGTTTTGTCCTTCGGCGCCGGCCACTCTTTTACGGCAGAGACTTTGGCGGGGTCTGTTTCTACTCCATTTTCAGAGATGACGTGTCCCAAATAATTGACCTGCCTCTTGAAAAAGCTGCATTTTTTTAAATTCAGTTTTAAGCCTGCTCCCTTAATTTTGCTGAGCACGCTTTCCAACTTCTTAAGATGATCATCGAAATCTCGCCCCACTATGATAACATCATCAAGATACACCAGACATGCTTCTCCTATTAATCCCGCAAGGACTCGCTCCATCAGCCTTTCGAAGGTCGCAGGTGCGTTGCATAAACCAAAGGCCATAACCTTGAACTGCCAGAGTCCTTTCCCAGTAGAGAATGCAGTCTTCTCTTTATCCTTGGAATCCATTTCCACCTGCCAGTATCCACTTTTCAGGTCCAATGTAGAAAACCATTTCATTCCACTCAGGGTGTCTAGTGTGTCGTCTATTCTCGGTAACGGATAACAGTCCTTCTTCGTAATGTCATTCAGTCGGCGATAATCGATGCAAAACCTGGTCGTACCGTCCTTTTTCTTAACTAAGACAACTGGAGAGCACCAAGGGCTAGAAGAAGGTTCTATTACTCCATTTTCTTCCATTTCTTTTATCAGACCTTGAACTTCTTCTTCTTTGGCAAACGGTATTCGTCGAGGGCGTTGGCGGATTGGTTGTGCATCTCCAGTATTTATTTGGTGTTTTACTAACCCAGTCTTTCCGATGTCTTTGTCACCCTCAGAGAAAATGTCACTGAAATGTCTCAACAAATTCTTTGCCTTGACTAACTCTATAGCACTCATATCTTCCTTACAGTCGACAAAGATTTTACCGACATCTATTTTTCCTTCAGAGACCTTCGTCTTCTCTTGGCAACTTCTTAACCACTCTATTTCTTCACCTACTCCAATAAGGGTACCTCTTTTTAAGATCTGCGTATCACTGCTCAAATTAAGCACTGGTACCAACATGTTTTTAGACATCCCGACTACCGTTCTAGCTGGTATCCATGAGTTATCTCCTTCTATCTTTTCAATAACTAAACAACGTCGGCAACTTTTTCGTGGATCTTTATTCATTGTAACTGGTACAAGTGACTGAGTTCTTGGTGGTAGTTCGGTATCTCGAAGGCAGTAGATTTTACCTCCAACACCTCCCTTTATAGGCACCTCTGTTGTTCCACATTTAATGACTCCGTTTACGATATCAATTTTGCACTGATGATTTTTCATAAAGTCCAAACCGATTATGCAGTCATCTACTATATCAGCTACTACAACTTCTTGCCAAAAGAGTTTATCGCCCATCTTAATTGCCACTACCCGTTCTCCTTTAACAGGTATACGTTGACCGGTAGCTGTAGTTAAATGTATAGTTTCTGTCTGGTTCTTTATCTTTCCACAGTCCTTCAAAATCCGTAACCCAACTACCGTACGCGATGCTCCAGTATCCAAAGTTAATTGACATGCAATTCCGTTTATTCTTCCACTGACAGTTAGACTATTTCCATCCGTGCTTTGATAAATCTTGACTTTTGGGGCTTCACGACTACCGGCCAACGTCCACCCCTTAAACTTGGCCGGAATTAGTTTTCCGCCGTCTCCGATGCTTGTATTCCTGCGTCGGTCCTCAACGTCGTACGGTTCGGGCAAGCATTCCTGAGATGACCTCTTTCCCCACATTGATAACAGCAGGGAGCGAAGTTCCTTCGTCCATTTTCTTGCTCGGATGTCACTACTCTTCGCAGGCGTCCACTCCCAGTTTCACCACGGACGGCTTCTACTTCAAGTGCGTGTGCCACAGCTTCTTTGACTTCCGGATGATGGGCCAAACGTACTGCGGCTCTTACTTCCTTATCACGTATTCCATCGACGAAGGTTTGTAGCAGCATCCTCTCAATGAACGTCGCAGGAGAGGACTGATATGCCTTCCTCACAAGCTTCTCTACTTCTAAAGCCCATTGTTGCAATGTCTCTGTAGGCTTTTGTACCCTGTCCCGAAGCTGTGCTCGGAATACATGCTCCAGGTGTGCATCGCCGTACCTTGACTCTAAGGCATCAAGGAGCTCTTGATAAGAAGCCTCAGTCTCTATGGCCTCTAACACTGTTGCTGCTTGGTCTCTCAGGGCTAAGGTGAGTCCAGTCCTCGCTTGTTCTTCATTCCAGCCGTTTAACTGTACTACAGCTTGAAACTGTCGCTTATATGCATTCCAGGACGATGTTCCGTCGTATGGAGGCACCTTGAAGCTTCCTCCCGAAGAGACTACGGCAACCGGTGCAGTTGTACCTGAAGCCTTGATTTTACGTAGATCGCCCTCAACTGTTGAGATGCGCGCTTGATGGTCCGCTATTATGCTTTCATGGCTTTCTACCGTTTTCTGCACCTCCTCCACTTTCTTAATAGTCTCCGTGACTACTGAGAGTACTCGGTCTCCCATCGCTTGTAGTTGCTCCTCCTGGCGGCGCGCTTGTTCCTCCTGGCGGCGTGCTTGCTCCTCCTGTATGGCGCGCAGTTGTTCCTCCTGGCGGCGCGCTTGTTCCTCCTGACGGCGTGCTTGCTCCTCCTGGAGGCGCGTTTGCTCTTCCTGGCGGCGCGTTTGCTCTTCCTGCATAGCGCGCAGTTGCTCCTCCTGGCGGCGCGCCTGCTCCTCTTGACGGTGCGCTTGCTCCTCCTGGCGGCGCGCTTGTTCCTCTTGCATTGCGCGCAGTTGTTGGAAGAGTGCACTTATGTCCATCGGCAAAGGTGCACTTAGAGGTTCCTGAGTAGCTGAACCATGTGCGGGGACAGCAGAGGGTCCTTCGCCAGCATCACGCCGATCACTAGGGCCTTCGACATGTGAGACCGCTGGGTCGGGTTCACCTTGTTCCCGTCCCGTAGTTCTGGACCGTGTGTTGGGTCGCTCTGGATGGTCTCTTGGTGTGAACGGCATCGTTTCTTCCAATCCCACTTCTGACACCAATGTAACGGGAAGCGGGTTTCGGGATTGGAAGTAAACAACCTCTAGCGATTTTTACACTTTATTCAAGCCACCAACTCACAACAGTCTTTAGCGTATACACAGTCTATTGTCCGAGGCACTCGTACACACTTAGAGGACTGTACTGCAACGCACTGTCTTTACACACAGTCTCTAGAACGTCCACGTTCACTGAGCGTTTTTAGTTCACAGCACATGCAGTATTGCACATGCACCACTAGCACTTTCACTTGTACTTTTCACTTTACTTCTTCTTCTTGTTTCCACTTCAACCACTGAGACTGAACTGCCCTTTTGGCGCTCCTGGTGCTGTTTATATACCATGCAGAATCTTCTGGAAATCCTAATTTCGCTAGTCTTTTCGTTCGTCATTACGATCGTAATTTCGATTCTCTTTATTTACAATTATTCTAGTTGAAATTGTCAAACGCTTCAATCATTGACGGCTTACGTCATGAGTGGTGACATTCGTAACACTATCAATAAACTTCATGATTTTTACAGGCTCCTCAAGAGGTAGTCAAAAAGGCACTTGAAAAGGCTGCATTGGAGGAAGCGGCAAAACCACAGGATAACTCACAAGATTTGATTAGGAAGAAAATATTGAGGACAGGGGTAACTATAGATTTAATTTTGTATTTTTTCTATGTAAGGTCTAATGTGTAATAGTAGTAATCTAAGTGTGTAGATTATGTTGTACCTACTTACTATAGGTAGGGGTGGATTTCCTTAAGGCAAAATAGGCACGTACCTAAGGGCGTGAAGGTTCAAAGGGGCGCGAGGGCAGAATTGGTAAAAGAAGAAACTGATATATTTCGAGTCTTGGAAACTATCTGACTCTACTGTAAATTAAGTAGGTAGGTATACGCCTACCCTACGTACTAATGTCTGAGATTTAAAATAGGGAAGTGAACATCTAGATGGAACTTGAACCCGCCACCAGTCTCTTACAGGGATAATGCTCTGACCACTTGAGTTACTAGATCACGTCTAAAAAATTCGAAAACATATTAATGCCTCAAATTTTCATTAAATTGTACTAAGATATACATTTTTCTAAGGACTATTGGAACGCCGTCTGGGTAGAAGAAATGGACCCAAAGTCTGCATTAAGGATGTCACAGGACCCGGTTCTGGTAAGAGATTTTATTCCTGAAGTAGATGCAAATTTTATAGGTTAGTACCTAACATACATCACCCATTGCATCTCCCTCGGGTTGTAGCTATATGTGTGTATTCCCTATGTACCTATTATAACGACCTATTGAGCTAATTAAATCTAAAGCTATAACCTGGCTAGAATGTCAGAACGGCACGTAGTCAAAAATCCGCTTGAGATTACCCCCAAAATTATTTAAAAGGCTTTGTTTGCTGTCTGTTGATGATCAGGGTTAGGTAAGAGATCAGGTTTAACGGAGGTAGCACAACGACGGTATCTCCCGTCCGAAATGAGCTGTCTAACTGGGGAAGTACCTCCGCCCTACAGAAGACCGCGGTCATAATAACCATCGTGTTGTGTTCCCGCCGGTAAGTAGGTTAGCCAGAGCTCAGTATACCCCTCCTTCCACTCCCCTTCCTAGCCTCCCCACCCTTTCCCAGCTCTCCCCCTTTCCCTTCAGGGTGGGCAGCGCGTGTGTGACACCCTTAGTGTTGCACACGTTCATAGGCCACGGTGGCCGCTTTCCATCAGGTGGGTCGTGTGCTTGTCTGCCACCTACGTAGTATAAAGGTAATAGGTAATTGTCATATAAAGGAATGCTAAACCGCACCCTTAAAAGCAAGTAAGAAGACTTCTTACCAGAGGAGATATGATTTCGTATATGCAATATCCCGGGAGTGTAAACAACAAACTTCGACACGTTTCGCGTCTACCCGAGGCATCTTCAGGACCGCTACAGAGCGACTGTACCGGCTAGCTCGTGTTCACAGCTTCGTAACCAACCGCCTGCTCGTATTCTCTCCATATAGATGGGCTCATACCTGTCTCGGCAAAACTAAAGAAACCAGGAAGCAGGATTACAGTATTTAAAAAAATATGAACGGTTTCTTACAGCTTTGCGACAACAAAGATTTTTTTTACTTCCCTGAGGCAGTAAAAATAAACTGGTAATATAATTTCCACTGCGTTGATATCTAGCTGTACCCGTGAATTCTATTTTTAAATTGAGAGTTGAAAATCAGATTTTTTTACTTCCCTGAGGCAGTAAATAGAAGCTGGTAATATCATTTCTACTTCCCTGATATCTAATAACTTATATAACCGCGAATTCTATTTTTCAGGGTGTAATAAAAGCAAAAATAAAACCCGGCAGTGAGTTCTACAACATGGTGTTAGGCATGAAGAAAATCTCCCCGAGGCTACTTTATATCATAAATGATAAGGAAAAATGATGTGTGTAATAAAAGTACTTACTAATAATATTAGTTTTTTTATTTTATTTAATTTTGGATTTAAAATTGGATTTGCAAGTGGCAGTGGGCGGTGCACACTGTAACGCAAAATTGTTAGTGGCGTTAAAATTTGATTTCGGTAAACAATACGTTGTACCTATGACGACATCTGTAGGGTTTGGGGGGAACTTTTCATCGATCACCTATTCGGTATTGATGAATGGTTTCCCAATCTGACAACAGATGTCGCTAGTATGTTTACTTATTTCAAATAAAATTATAATATCGTGATAGGTTAAATTGTTCATGATATTGTATTCAATTATATAACTTAACATCTTTTATTTAAATTCATAATCTAAATTCCTAGTTGCCCAAATTAATTAATCACGGCAAGAATGTCGATAGTTTATGGTTGTAGTTCTGTATCATCTGTGGATCTGTTTTTTTATTGTTTCGCGATTCGATCAGGTGAACGAATAACTCGTGATATCGGATTCATTTACTAGAATATTCCATGAAAGAGGATATAAATACACCCCTCCCGGTGGATGCGAACACCTCTGATAATTACTCTGAAGATTAAGCACGAAACTCTGTTCGTAATTAATTGATTTTTCTGATAAGTTGGAATTCTGAATTATATGTACCTACCTACATATAAATTAAATATCTTAGACTCTGTGCATCTTTCCCGGGTTACAAAGTGGCGCGGCCAACGTACGGGCAGTTCAAGAATTCCAGTACCCACTGGATTTCTCTTGGTTCTGTGTGTGTGTGTGAAAGACGCCTTTAATGAATTCGAACCTACTATCCGTCTGATACTCTCCAAGACGTTAATTGGTTGTGCTTGTGCGGCTAAGCACGTAATTAATTTCCTTGCGATTTACACCGATTAGCAAGGAAACGGGTCAAATTTTTTTTCCAAATTCATTTAGCTGCTACATTTTCGGTAATTTTTTTATTTCGGCATACCTTCGTATTTTTTTTTCTTTTTTTTCTTTTTTTTTCTTTTTTTATTGGTTGCTGGTTGGGTTGGATATATCATCTCAGTAGTTTGTCCCGAATTTTAAATAAAATTAATATACATGCATATGTTTAACTTTGTGTTTTCTCAGAATTTCACTTGTAATTATTGTTATCGACATTTTCTATAAGTGCCGATATATGTAACTCTGTGTAAGGTGGTTTCCATTCGGAATTACCATTTTTTTTCTTTTTAACCTTGGATCAGTATAGTAGCCGGTACTTATACTTGCTACCGTACATTTTGCTCTTAGCCTTTTAACTGTTTTTTAATTTTTTCTAATTTCATTTGTACCTATACGTACGGTACAATTTTTTGGTGTATATTTTTTCAATATTTTTAGTATTTGTCTACAGGGCGGTACATCTCGGGTACCTACCCGCTATTGGAGAATTACTCTCTATTGGAAATTTTAAATAATTATATTAGTAGTAATTGTCTGCAGGGCGGTACATCTCGGTTACCTACCCGCTAATGAAAATTTGTTTTATGCTGAATTTTTTTATACCTATATTATTAGAATAGAAGGCGGTACATATTACCTACCTTTACTTAAATTATTTTTGTAATATTCTTAGTATACATAGAAGGCGGTACATTTACATACTGTCCGTTCAATTGAATACCCTCTTGGATTTATATCCATTTAAACTTTCGTTAAATAACGGAATTGTTAGTTAAATTTATTTTATTTTTTTCATTCACTTGTAAAGTTCATTTCTTATAAGATGGCAAAAATGCACCAGTATGTAAACTATTTAAGAAAAGATGAGCTGTCTAATGAGTTGTCTTACATGGGCATTTCAGCGGATCCTGAGGCTACGGTTGTCAGCTTGCGTAACGAATTGAGGACGGCATATCGGCTAGTTCGCCGTGGAAGTCTGAAGCCTAACACCACGAAGTCCACTGATGCTGCATCTGAACGCACTGTCTGCGAGCCAAAAGTAAAGGAACTCGAGGATTTGCTATCGTCAGGTGACTTTGATGCCGATAAAAATAGTCGCACTAGGGCTGCTGTTAGGGCTAATTATCTTTTAACTAGGCTAGCTCGTTGTGGGTTAGATTGTTCTGAACTTGTTAGTATTCGTAACAGATTAGTTAAGATTGTGTCAGTAGCTGAATCGAATAGTGACTCAGAATCTGAGGTGTCAGATAATGATGATCGCGCTTCTCGTGACCGAGTTGAATATACTTCACCTGCGATGAGAAATGAACGCTCGATGCGGGGTAGCTCGCAAAACATTAACTTAAGCAATGATAATTTTATTTATAGGGAACGTCCTATTAATCTAAATAGTTTTAATTTAAAATATGATGGATCTACTTGTGTACGTGTTTTCATTGAGAGACTGGAAGAACTCCGGTGTGCTAGGGAAGTCTCCAAATCAAAGGTTCTCATGGCTTTCTCTGACCTATTGGACGGACCAGCTTTGTCTTGGTTCCGCACCAATAAAGCCAACTTTATGTCTTATGAAGACTTACTAAATGAATTAAGAGACACCTTTGATATTCCCGATTACGATTATCGTTTACGGAATGAGATTAGGCAACGTACCCAAGCCCGTACCGAGTCCTTGGTGAACTACATCTCCACAATGCAGGCCATGTTCTCTAGACTAACTTGTAAAATGCCCAGTGAAGAACAACTGGACATTCTTATGCATAACATTAGACCTGACTACATGAAGGAACTAGCCCTTCATGAAGTCAACACTATTGATGATCTAAGAAGGTTAGGAAAGCGTTTGGAACTTGCGCGTGCTAGGGCTGAGGCGTTCCACGAGCCAGTCTTAGACAAATTTGAGATCTCCTCTGACTTACATTTTCAGAAGGCAAAGTGCACACCAAAAGCTACCAAGCAGGTCTCTGCGGTGGACAGCTCGGCAACCTCGCACGAACGCAAATGCTTTCGTTGCGGCGGCAGCGATCACACTGCTAATAACTGCTCACAATCAAGGGAGTTGGTGTGTTTCCGATGTGGTCTCAAAGGAGTCAAGTCACCCGACTGCCCCAAATGTACGTCGAAGTCAAAAAACGCGTAGGCCAGGGCCTTATTAAGACATTCTCAAGCTCTGTGTCTGAGTCTTCTTCTGATAAGGTCCTGTTTACTAAACGGGATGACGATGTTAGACCGTACTTAGTTGTTAGGGTTTTAAACTTAAATGTTCTTGGTCTTCTTGATTCCGGTGCCTCCTGCTCTGTGCTAGGAAAAGGTGCGCACCGTAGCTTCTTAGATTTAGGGTTTGAACTCGAAAGTGTCAACCCAAATTTTAAAATTACAACTGCAGACAGTTCACATTTGAAATGTCAGGGATATATTTCCTTACCCTTAGAATACAACTCTGTTATCAGGGTACTTAAGTTTTATGTTGTACCAGAAATAACTACCTCAATGATATTTGGAGTAGACTTCTGGCAACAATTTCAATTAGGTGATAGATTAATTTCTCAAAAAATTAATATGAATAATTTTAGCGATAACTGTCCTATTGAATCTTTGTCTCTTCACAGTGGTCTCGAGGATTACAACAACCTGACCGAGGATCAGCGGTGTGTAATGAACGGGATCATTGAAAAATTTGATTCAATTAATACGGATAAGGTGGGCTTAGGTCGAACCACGCTTGTGCATCACGTCATAGACACGGGTGACAGCAAGCCGATCAAGCAGCGGTATTACCCTCTCTCACCTCTCAAACAGAAGGCTCTGGAGACGGAGTTGGACCGGATGTTGGAGATGGGAGTGGTGTCACCATCTCAATCCGCGTGGAACTCACCCGTGGTTATGGTGGAAAAGGCGAACGGTGATCTAAGGCTGTGCTTAGATTCACGTAAGCTTAATGCTGTTTCCAAAAGTGATGCTTATCCCTTACCGTACATCAATCAAATTTTAGACCATCTTAATAATGCTAAATATTTGTCCTCTATTGATTTAAGTGCAGCGTATTGGCAAATCCCGTTCGACTCTGCCCAGTCTGCTGAGAAGACTGCGTTCACGGTGCCGAGGCGGGGTTTGTTCCAGTATAATGTAATGTGTTTTGGTCTTGTCGGAGCTTCAAGTACGATGCAACGACTGATGGACCGCTTATTCGGCCCGGAATTCGACAACAGAGTGTTTTGCTTCCAAGACGACATAATCTGTGTGGCCAACACCTTCGAGGAGCATGTGGATCTCTTAAATAGAATCTATCAGCGACTCAAGGATGCGGGCCTAACGATTAATATGAAGAAATCACACTTTTGTCGAAGTGAATTAAAGTACCTTGGTTACTATGTGGATAGGCATGGACTACGTACTGACCCCGGTAAAGTCGAGGTCATCCTCAACTATCCCACACCTTCTAACTCGAAGGATGTCAAACGATTCCTTGGTATGGCCGGCTGGTATCGTCGTTTCATTAATAACTTTTCTAAAATTAGTAAACCTCTTTGTAAACTCACCTCTAAAAATGTAAATTTTGTTTGGACATCTGACGCTGAGGAGGCTTTTAACCTTCTCAAGTCAGCTTTGGTCTCTGCTCCTATTTTGAAAATGCCTAACTACTCTTTACCGTTCCGTATACTAAGTGACGCGTCAGCTTACTCAGTTGCTGCTGTTCTGACCCAAACATACGATGGTGTGGAACACCCCATCGCCTATTGCAGTCGTTCTCTAAATAAGAACGAGGTGAACTACAGCACAACCGAGCGAGAGCTTCTGGCCGTGATTTTTGCGCTGGAACAATTCAGACAGTATGTGGAGGGACAAAAGTGCACTGTTGTCACTGATCATGCCTCACTACTGTGGTTTCACAAGCTCAAAAATCCTACAGGTCGTTTAGCACGTTGGAGTATGCGACTCAGTCAGTTCGACTTCGACATAGAGCACCGTAAGGGAAAAGATCATGTAGTACCTGACGCTCTATCTCGCATAAAGATTGACTCCATCGATGCGAGCTCCACTAATGACCCGTGGTATCTTCACACCATGGAGTGCGTGCGTAGGAACCCAAGGCATTACCCCAACTTTGATATTCGTGATAATTTGTTATATCGATTTTCTAAAAATAAATATTCTTTGACTTCAGATTTTGATTGGAAGTTAGTGGTACCTCAAGAGGACAGGCTAGCACTCCTCATCAAATACCACGATGACACGCTTAGTGCCCATGGTGGTGTTTGGAAAACACATAAGAGGTTGTCTTTGAATTACTACTGGCCAAAGATGTACAGTAGAACTCAAAAGTGCAGTAGCAATCCTACGCAACTATAGCGTCAACATTCTAACGCTACTTGTTACCTTTTTCTTTTAAGACAATTCACGCACACATGTAAATTGTTCTTCTGTAGGAATATTATACATTATTTCGCTACAAACATCTAAGTAGGCCGTGGCCGAATGGTTCTGGCATAAGGATTACAAAAATGTAAGGTTGTTGGTTCAAATCCTACGATCAATCAAAACACTTTTTGTTTTATTTATAAATTAACAACAGGTTGATGAATAAAATATGATTCTAAAGTAGAATTTATTATTAGTTAAACTTTAGCAAAGATCAACATAAAATGTAAAAAGTATGAAGGTAGATTTGAAATAAAATGGAATAATTACTGACTTAGAGAAAATAAAATGACGTTGTTGGTTTTTAGTTGCTTGTTTTGTGCTTGTTATTGTCGTGAATCGATTCAATATTAATTTTAACATGCCTACAAGTTATATAAGAATGGAAGTCAATGCTAATATTGTGGCTTTATATATGAATGGATTAAATATAAGTGAAATAGCAAATGAAACTGGCATATCCGTAAGTATAATAATATACCATTTTATTTTTAAATTATACTAGCTGTCGTCCGCGACAACGCTCGCGTGGATATCGATTATCGCGACCAAACATAGCCTATGTGTTATTCTGTGGTATATAAGCTATATTACTGTAAAGTTTCATTAAAATCTATTCTATCTATTTGCTTACATTAATGTAAAAACGTTCTTTTTAGAGAAGTACTGTGAGCCGCTGGGATAAGAGGTGTGAGGACGAGAAGGCCGGAAGGTTTGAAGAAGTAGAAGGCCACCGCTGATTAACCACGACCAGCGGTGCTATATGGTAGCAGAGTATGAAACCAATGGTTTCATACCAACACGACGATTTGCCAATGAGTTTGAAACATCATTGAGGACTGCTCGCCGCGTACTCCATGCCGAAGGCCTGCATCACCGGACGCCAGCAATAAAACAGTTTTTAACGGAACACGGAACAGCAGAAGTTATGTGGACTTTTTAGATAATATAATGTTACAGTGCATAGTGCTTTTCGTCATAGATCGCGAATGGCTTAGAGAACATGCAGAGGTCAACGTTATTTCTTGGCCAGCACGATCCCATGATTCAAACCCGTTAGAAAATATATGCGGTAATGGTAAAAAGATTTATAAAGTCCTAAATTATTAAAGCAACATTGCATGCAAATATGTGACAATTTACGTAGGACAGATATTTATCAGAATGTTGTGGGGTCCATGCGCCGACGTCTACTCTGCGGTATTGAGAACAATGGAGGTCATACAAAATATTAATAATTATTAGCACAAAAACTATTATTAACTAATTATTCATATTTTGCCCGCCTACTATCATTCTCTCTAAGCCTATTCCCAACTCAGTTGGGGTCGGCATTCTAGTCTAACTAAGATGCGGCTGAGCTTCAATATTTTCTGTGAAGCGACTGCCATCGGACCTCCACAACCAAATTGGCGATATCGAAATTCTACAATACTAATTATACTTAATTGGATGTTTGTAAAAAAGTACTACTAGTCTCGTTGTTCTAAATATCAAAACTGTAAAAAATAATACTTTGGTTACATAACTTACAAGTAAGTAAACTATACCTACTTAATGATCTTTCTATGTATTACAAAAAATAAATTCAATAACCCAGTTAAGTAAGAAGAAGTAGTTTTTGTGAATTTGGTGAAAAGGGGACGTGCTGGCTATAGGACAAGTCAGTTTAAGATTGTAAGATTGAGGTTAAGTTTCAATCCTCTTTTCCTTGCGAAAACGAAAACTTAAGCTATAAACCTCAATAAAATTTACATTGAGTAGGCAGGTAGATAGTAAAGATGAAATATATTTAGTTACTTATCAAACATTTTGTATCATTTATTTTCATAACCCGATAATTTTAATCACATAAATAACAATTAATGCCAACTTCATGCAAAAATAATTTATAATTATTCAAAATTAAATATTTGACATAAATATAAAAAATTATTATCAGTTGGAATCGAACCACTAACATCTCTAATCATTCCGTTCCGATAGTGTCATGCATTAGCCACTTAGCTATCCGTTGAATCACTATGCCTGTTAAATTACTGTATTAGTATCTAATGACTCACAGCAGGTTTAAAGAATAACACAGTTATGAAAACGAACATATTAGGTATTATTATGATTAGTCTATCTTCTATCTTTGTCTAGTAGGCATTTTATATATATTGTTGTACTCTTCTTCGCTATAATATGCATTTCGCACACAAGTAAAAACTACGCGCGACGGTCGCACGGTAAACCATTTTGAGCCTTGATGTGCTACTGCACTTCTGAGCTCTGACTGTACAATAGTGTCAAAGACTACGTGGGAAATTGTGAGGTTTGTAAGATGTATAAACCCGTAAACACTTCGCGTCCTGGTCTAATGGGAAGTGCGAAGCGTGTATCTAAACCTTTTGAAGCTATTTCGTGTGATTTACTTGGACCTTTTCCAGTGTCAAGCAACAGAAATATCCATCTGATCGTTGTCTCGGACTACTTTAGCAAGTATGTCATGCTGTGTCCTATAAGGATTGCAACAGGCGCTGCAGTAGCGAGATTCATCGAGAAGAATGTGTTTCTAGTTCATGGAGTTTGCAAGACTATCTATATTGATAACGGTCCTCAGTATGTGAGCAAGCAATTTAAAGATATGTTAGCTAAATATAATGTTCCAAACGTATACTATAGCCCGCGTTACCACGCTCAAACTAATCAAGCTGAACGAGCGATTCGAAATGTTGTTCAAGCCATTTCATGTTATGTGAAGACTCAGCACAAAAAGTGGGATGAACACCTTGTTGAGCTGCAGTGCGCTCTAAACACTGCAGTAAACGAGGCCACTCGATTCTCTCCCTATTTCTTGGTACACGGTAGGGAATTTATAGGTGATGGAGTTCTATATAGACAGTCCGACATAACTTGTCATCCGGACTTAGTCTCCATTGATGAGCCCTCAGCCTTCGGTGCCAAACTGAAAGAAATGCAACACATTTACGATCAGGTGAGGAAACATTTGATTTCGGCTCACCAGCGTAATGAGAAGTATTATAATTTCAGGAAAAGGCATGTCGAGCTGAAAGTTGGTCAAATTGTTTACAAACGGACTCATTATTTATCTAATAAAGCTAAACATTTTACCTCTAAACTCGCTCCTAAGTTTACTAAGTGTGTAGTGTCTGCTAAACGCTCCTCTTTAGTGTATAGGTTAGCAGATTTGAATGGTAAGGACTTAGGCGAATATCACATCAAGGACATTTTAAAATACACTGATGAGAATCAATCTGCGGTACCTTCTCTGCCTAGCGTCAGCGCTATTTCAGTTCCGTAGCACTGTCGATTTATACTTACTTTACCGCGACTCGATGAAGTATGACCTTGTTGCTGTAGCTTGGGTGTCCTCGTATGGGACATATTATTTGTTAGGTACACCTCATCGAGTTTTCGTTTCTCATCCTCCTCTTCTCTGTAGTTGTGTTGCATATGCAACCATTTGACTATAGCGGTTAGGGAGAGCTTTCTTTCTAGTGGTTTAGGGCATTTAAACTTGAAAGTAAGATAGTCTGTGTCAATATTTGCCTCTAGTTAGAGTTCTTAGTAGTTCTGTTTTGTACTTTGATCTGTTCTCTTTTTTATTTGTTCTATTTTTAACTTGTTAGACTTTTGATTTGTTTTATTCTGTTGTGTATTCCTTGCGTTACTTGTCTGTCCACACAAGTAATACTTTCAAGGGGGGGGATTGTGTAACGCAAAATTGTTAGTGGCGTTAAAATTTGATTTCGGTAAACAATACGTTGTACCTATGACGACATCTGTAGGGTTTGGGGGGAACTTTTCATCGATCACCTATTCGGTATTGATGAATGGTTTCCCAATCTGACAACAGATGTCGCTAGTATGTTTACTTATTTCAAATAAAATTATAATATCGTGATAGGTTAAATTGTTCATGATATTGTATTCAATTATATAACTTAACATCTTTTATTTTAATACATAATCTAAATTCCTAGTTGCCCAAATTAATTAATCACGGCAAGAATGTCGATAGTTTATGGTTGTAGTTCTGTATCATCTGTGGATCTGTTTTTTTATTGTTTCGCGATTCGATCAGGTGAACGAATAACTCGTGATATCGGATTCATTTACTAGAATATTCCATGAAAGAGGATATAAATACACCCCTCCCGGTGGATGCGAACACCTCTGATAATTACTCTGAAGATTAAGCACGAAACTCTGTTCGTAATTAATTGATTTTTCTGATAAGTTGGAATTCTGAATTATATGTACCTACCTACATAATATAAATTAAATATCTTAGACTCTGTGCATCTTTCCCGGGTTACAACACAGCAAAAAGAACAAATGGGCGTTGGATCCGAAAGGTTCTCGAATAGACACCAAGTGTCGGTAGACGAGGAGTAAGAGGGACTACTGCGAGATGTATGGACGATATAGTCAGAGTCGCCGGTACCCGTTGGATGAAGACCGCCTCCCACCGATCAGATTGGAAGTCGATAGGTGAGGTCTATTTTCAGCAGTGGACATCCTATGACTGATGGGTTCAAAATGGGTATATCACCCATTTATAAATTTTATACGAGGCTATTTGTAATCAGTACTAAAGTGTAAAGGTAAACCTTTGAAAATGCTGCAAGGCGAAACCGGTTAGGTACATTAATAAACACAGTGGAGAAGTACAAGTGTGTTATCAATTAAGTCCTGGGTCCTTTAAGCGCGGCGTGAAAAAGCATCTGATGAGGCCGTTAAGCTGAGCGCTACCATTGTAGCACTGAACGTGTTTGCAATGGTGACCCTCTTTCATGAGACTTTGCCTTCAGCTTAACATCAGGCGAGGTGAAGTCAAATTGACGTGCCATAAATAAAAAAAAATGTACCAAAAGTACCTACCGTGTAGTGACGGAGAAAAATATCACCATCCAAACATATCCGAAAGGAGGAAGAGGCGACTAACGGAAGAACGAAACGCATACGATACCACTGCAAGAGAAGGAAAATTCGAAACAATCCCCTGTAACAATCCGCCTGGCCAGAGTGGAGACAGTAAGAGAAAGCCTCCCAACATTAGGAGAGGCCTATGTCCATCATTGGAGTGTGATAAGCTAAATCGTTGGTACTTATAAAAAAAACACTAGATATTAACGACTGTATTTTATTTTCCTTGTTCGAATTATCAAAATCAACTGTAAAGGTAAGTTATTGCCAAAATTTCGTAAACGATGATTCACTTATTAGCTACATCGTCGTTATAAGGATCTTTGATATAATGTATAACAAGATTATTAAGATTTATAAATGGATCACCAGGACCTTTCGGCTCTCGAAGATCCAGATAACATTGTTTAATTTTTTTCATCATTTTCCTTTCTATTTCTGTGCCACGATTAGCTTCCAACTTTTGCAACATTCGCCTTGCTTTGTCTATCAAAACGCCTCTCTTTTCAATTTTCCTCATTTCACTGTATAAATAAATAGTTGACATGAAATGTTTTTCTATGTATTCTGTAACTTCTTTTACTCTTTGTAAATGCATCTTTTTGGCGATTTCTTTCTTTTCTCGTCGTATACTATAGTAGGTAGTGTTATCTTTCTTCGGTTTGTGTGTAGACTTATCACGTAATCTTGTTGTATTTATAGCTATTATGTCTACTAAAAGAGTTAAAATTATCTGCAAAACAATCGATAACGGAATAACTACATCAAAGATATTGTTACGAAACGATCTCTTCCAGGCAACTTTGCGATAGACAGTAGCCATAAGTTGCCTGGAAGAGATTGTTACAAGCGGTAAGGTCACCCATTATACATTAGAACAGCTGTAACTCCCCACTACCTACCACTACTCTTACTACTTCGATGTAAATTACGTGGTCTACATCTTAATATATATAAATCTTTGTCACAATGTTTGTCCTCAATGGACTCCTAAACCACTTAACCGATTATAATAAAATTCGCACACCATGTGCAGTTCGATCCAACTTGAGAGATAGGATAGTTTAAATCTCAAATTATAGTCGCAATTTTAATTTATTGCTAATTATTTGTCTGTTATTATTTGACAGTCACAATTATCTGTTAACTCCAAATGATTCTAACAGATGTCGATACCTTTCGACTGGGTTGAGTAAGCAATCAATAGATGGCGCTGCTATGGTAAATCTACGAACGTGTCATATAAGCCACATTTTAACAGCATAATTACCACGTGTTGTTGACGCTATAAAACGCAGACGAAGTTGCGCGGGTCAGCTAGTAAAGATATATATTTCTATTTATCGATCTTTATGAAATACCATGTCATTTGCACCAAAGAGCGATTCTAATCGGTCTAAGAGAATTAAGTAAATTTTTGTGAACGTCTAGGAAAATTAGTTTCAAAATTATTCATGAACTCCGAAAACTCCTGAATATTTAAATTTTTTACCGTATTATAATTTCAAGAATATCCAAATTGTACGCAATATATATTATGTATGTAGATGGCTTTAGGAGCAAAGGTCGGTGCAAGAAAAGATGATGAAGATATGGCAAAGAAGGGAGTGACTGAGGAAATGACATCTGACAGGAATGTGTAGAGGAGAAATACAAGTTGCGTCGACCTTAATTAATTGGAGCAAGGGCAGGGAGATGATGATATATTATACTATAAAATTCAACCTTACAAAGAATAACACGAAACTTACAGAAAGTATCCAGAACACTGCAAATTTCATGGTAAACAAATTTGATATGAGTTAGCTACCGCATCTAATAAGAATTCATATCCGTGACGACCTATAATTGTATTTTATATTGCAAAATTTTCAGCCGGGAGTAAAATGACAAAGTATTTTACTTGTTCGTATCACCAGCTGACGTATTATCCACGGCGCTATGAGAGCGCTGACATTTAGGTTCCATTAATACATTGGTTTAACTCTAATTTAGTAAATTTTCAGCCAAACCAATAAAATCTTTGCCGTTTTTATTTTACGAATAAATTTTCATTTAATTTCATTACGGCAGCACCCATGGCTTATATTAATTGGCAACTGGAAGGAAATTGGAGTTACATCAACTGGAATGTCAACCAGTAATATAAAATTGGGCTGGGTTGCCTCGAACTTAGAGTTTCGCACATACATTTGTATGGAAACTCATATACTAGGCAACCAGAGTTTCTGTGAATAGTTTAAAACCGAAATGCGAAACCAGACATGTGAAACAGTGGTTGCCATCAACTCATGTTTCGAGTCTTAACAACTAATATTTCAAAAAGTATCGGCATCGGCAAGTATGCGGATGCCGCGGATTGGTCGAAATTCAATTTGTTAAGAAATCGGAAAAATTACAGTAGCTTAATGTAAGGGGGCGTATTATGGAAACGCAACTGAAGTTAATGAAGCTCCAATTATTTCTAACTAGTAAGAAGGGTCTATTAGTATTTGAGACTACCTACATGTACTAACATTATTTCAAATTACACTAATAGAATTGGATATGTGCATAGAGGCGAAACGTACCTTAAATGCCTAGATTAGGGCAATGGATCACGTAGATCAATAATTCGGATATCTAGGTTATTCGGCTGATTTAATTCCTCGTCCCAAATATCGACTTTCTTTGCCATCAGTATCGCTTCATCGTAACAATGGTCCATTTTATTTGATATAGTAGCATTTTCTTTTGCTTCTATTGCATAAATTATCTTTCTCATTTCATCGAACACCTTTCTATCTCGTAAAATTCTTTTTACTTCCCCGTACAAATACTTAGTAGATTCAACATGATTTTGCATAAATTTTACTAATTCTTTTATCCTATATCTGTTCATTCTCTCCTTTTTTTCTTTCAGCTTTGATTGCACGAACTCTCTATGTTTCTTTTCCGCTCTTTCCAAATCTATTTTTTTCCAGAGTCTTCGTATAGGTAAATATATTAGGCCATCTTTTGTGTCTACCCTTAGTTTCTCTGCTTCCCTTTCCTCATAATTTGGATTGATTGTTTGTAACGCGTGGGAGTTTACAATATCATTAACGCTTTTTACAAAAAATATTATGGCATCAGAATTGAATTTATCGTCAGCTTTTGCATAGCCGTATGCAATAATGGTTATCTGAAAAGTATAAAAATAACTTTTTCGTCAAGGTTCATTATAGAAATCAGTTAAGATGAAACAGAGCAAAGTTCAGCCACGACGTAGTTTGTATTCGATATGAAAAGATACGGATACAATCGCGATTAACGCAAGGATGATGACGATTATGATGAAAAAGAGCAAACACGTATTGGACATATTTACGAGCAGAGGATGCGTTGCATGTTTTCTGTCGATTGTAGAATATTTTCTATCCTGTAGTGACCTTGTTCGAGTCCACGAGAAAAAAAATAGAGTGACACTAGTAAGCCTTTCTCGTGCGTGTGTGTGGGAGGAGATGAGTGACGGTGGGCGTAATTATGTGTGTGTGTGTGTATACAACGTGTACACCTATGTGTTCATATTTTTTGACGTGTCATTGTTAATATTCATATTTTTACCGATAAATGATCAAATAAGCCAATTGTTTTTGAACACGTGATGTCAGCTAATGGTGCGAGGTCCCTAATTTCATATAACCCCATACTTGCATGTTTCCCCTGCCAGCGAGGTTGCTGTTTTGACAAATCAGCTGAAGTAAAAAGTTTGTCCACCCGCTTCCCATTTCGAAATTTATATTTTTCCCCACTGATGATTGCGTAATGAATTTTAATTGTGATATTATGTAAATGTATATCAGTTATTTTTAACTTACGATAGGTATTTTGAATAACAACGCCAGATTCATGGTAAGTTCACAACGATAGGTATGACTTTACTAATCAGAATTCATTCATGTGAGGTATGAGATGCAGATAATAAAATTAATAAATAATAGGTTACTTTTGAATAACGATATATGTCATACAGTTATGTATTTGTGCTTAGATAAAAAAAAAATTCCCTTTCTCATACCTGCCTACCTATCGTACAGTGGGATCCAAAAGTTCGTGGACACCTTAAGATCTATAATCCTTTGACAGCCTAAGTCTAACTTAACCAAAAGTAACATAGATAGCGTTAATAAAGAATACTAGATCGATGTCTTGTTTCTTAACAAGAAGAAAATACGTTAATTCATGCAAGTAGATATTAGCCTGAATTTAGTAACATTAATAAACAGATTTATTATCCAGTAGCTTCTTAGACTAGTCTGTAGTGGCATTACTTCATACAATTTTATTTTCAAATTGGCCAGGCACTTTTTGAGCCCACCATACCTAGGTACATTATGTTTCTTTTTTACTAGCTGACCCGCGCAATTTCGTCTGCGTCACCCCGTTTCTGCAACATTTTCACTTCTACCAGTTGGTTGTAGCATAATGTTAAACCTAGGATACATATTATAAACACTCTTCTTTAATCACTATATCTATTAAAAAAAATCATCAACATCAAACCGCATGAAAATCCGTTGACTGATACCACTTAGGTGGCAGACTTTCACACGCATGGGCCGTGTGCTTATGCAGTGGTCGATCTAGCCTATTATATCAATGGTGATGTCAAAATTTATCAAATCAGCGACTGATCACCAGCCCATACGCACGGGTAGTTACCATGCAATTTCAACAATAAATTGATATTCGTCCATACTAATATTAGAAATGAAAAATACCTCTGTACGTAACGTGTAACGATTTCACGTCTAAACCATTGAATCGATTTTGATAAAATTTGGCACAGAGATAGATTAGACCTTGGAATAGGACATAACATGATATTACGGGTGGGATTGCGGGCAACCGCTAGTTATGTTTATGGGTATTTGGGTCGCACCCAAACCTTCGCGGTCAAGTCAAGCTCACCTATAAGCGCGTACTACTGATTGTCAGGCTCCGATACAGGATTTTCTCTGGGGGCTGTGAGGTCAAACGGTAATCGCTGCCCTAATAGCCATACAAACCAAATCAATAGAAGTAGTTTTTATGTGTATAAATAGTGGCGTTTTAGACATAACGGTTTCTAAGAATTCTAAACTACTTGGCTTGTTTCTTTCTTTTTAATTTTTATTTAAGTTAATTTTTTCACATAATTTTCTAAATTAGTTTTTACGCAGACGGGTCATTTGTTTTTCTTTAATTTTTTATTAAAAGTCAGCACTTGTACAAAAAAAACTTGACTCCCTTGTTAAACAGATATTGTAATTAGGTACTTTTGTAATGTAAATCATTTGTAATTTTCCAATTCGTAGTAATAATAGGTGGATTCGTCAAAAGAAATAAGTATAGATACACTTTTATTTCCGAGGGTGCAGGTATTAGGTAGGGTAGACTGGGTACGGTTGTAACAAAAGACGGTTATAACAACGTAAGTATCTCCCGAACCGGCGGCGTAGGACGTAGGGGTTCAAGGGGGGAAAGAAGCAGACGACACGAATGAACATGATTCACAATGTTGCGTCAGCCGCGGCGCGCTGTGCTTGTCCACAAGAGACCCAATTACTTTTTGACGACCAAAAGTAGGTATTTTTGCCTGCAGTTTCTTTTGGCGTTTTATTATTTTCATTTGCGTTTTATTACAAAAAAGAGAAAGTGTTTTGTTTTTATTTTAAGCCATGCATTGCGTTATTATGTGTCGTATTCTGCCAAAATGGCCGGTGGGGACGGTTATACCAAACCGAATGGGTACAGTTGTAACAAAATGTGTATATCCGATTGCCTCGTATGTCTGTCACTATATTCAGAAAGCAGGTCCAGAGAACAATGGATGGTGTTGTCAGCTCTGGGCACACGAGGAATGCACTGCAGGTGGTCTGCCCTACATTTGCCATATCTGCGAAACTAAGTAAATTTTTATTTATGGCATTTTTTCTATATTATATAAATACGATTACAAAGAATATAATTACAATCTGTTTCAAAACATTGATCTTAGATATTGATTAGCAGATTGATTAGTTTTATAAAAAATGTGGTATTAGTTTCCTAAGAAGATTTGTTTTGTTTCATTTTGATAATTTTTATACATATTACTTAATTATAATGTATCTGAAAGTACTAATTCAATTTAAGAAGGCAGTGTCTTTAGCCTAAACGGCATAAAGCTATTAATTGTTATAATGAAGCCCATTAAATTATTCAAACGGTTCGTGTTATAATTGACCCCATCACCTGTTACAACCGCCCTTGCCATGTGGTCGGTTGTAACAATTTCTCACTTTGTATATAAACTAACCTCGTAACAAAATTATTGCACCAGAAGCCACAATGCATGTCCTGATTGAAGGACTGATATATTTTCTTTCAAAATCATTAAACATTAATTAATTCCGTCAAATAATTCCAATGTTATGTACATTTAAAGGTAAATTGTTTCAACCGTACCCAGTCTACCCTATAGGTACTTATTTTCTAGGCCTTGTGTATATACAAAAAGGTTGATAAGGTAAATGATTAGTTCAAATTGTCATTGAACGGGTCCCGCACTATATTCCTCACTAAATTGTTCGTATCGTATAACTCCCAGTTATCTATCAAAGCAGATATTTGCTTGGCCTTTGTATAACAGTTCATTACTGCACGTTTCATTTCTTCATTTCCTGGACGTTCCAAATGCAAGACCATTCGCCTCAAAGGATCCAAAACCTGTCTATCCCGCTGGATCCTTTTCATTTCATTGTATAAATACAAAGTGGGTTTGTATCGATTTTTCAAAGTTTTGTACACAAAATCCAATCTGTCTTGGTGCTGGTTGGTCCAAATGCCTTTTATCTCTTGTGTCTTTCTCTCTTCTCTTCTTTTGCGCTGCTCAAATAAGAGTTTTGATCTTGAAGAATATAAGCCCATTACCGCTCTTCGAAAATTACGATTTGCATTTAGTTCATATTCAGTTCCAGAAATATTTTGAGCAGTGGAATTATAGATAACAATAATATATCTACGGTTACTTATTTGGTCTAAGTATAAAGGTAAAATATTTTGTAAGTTCTCTCCTTTCAACTCCAATATTTTTAAACTATTTGTCCCATCCGAGATGTTTAATTGGTAGACTATGAATAACTGGAAACAATAGTATTAGACAAAGTATAACGAATGCCAAGATGGATGACGAAAACGGACGAAATAAGTAATGATTCATACAGTCTGTATTCTACGATATATAATCAGAAATGAGGAGATCCGTAAATGAACGAACATTGCCGACATAGCCCAGTCATAACAGCACGGGTTCTAGCCAAAATGCATTCGACCCGAATCTACAATCGTCATCTCTCTGAAAATGTATGGGAGTGACATTTGTTGTCATGTGATCCGATTCCGACAACAAATTCAGAGCGATGACGAATGTAGATTCGGAACAAATGCATTTTGGCTAGAGCCCCTGGTTTGGCTTTGACGTTTTCCGTGAAGCGACTGTCATTAGACCTCCACAACGCATTGGCGATATCGAAGTACCTAATTGCAGTTGCGCCAGTTGTCGGACTTTTTGGGCTCGCCGCTCCCAACAACCCATAAAGACAGCAACAAATTCGGTAACTTACAATATACAAAAGTGTAAATCTATGGTGACTTTGTAACATTTTCTAATCTTAATACACTTATGCACATAAAACATTCATTGAATTTCCTCTATAAAACACTATTGGAATTATAAAAGTTGATGGGGCGTAACTGACAAATCATTTTATAATTCGCACAATTCTACGGTAAATCGGTAAATCGAATCTGTTCCTATAAATTAACCATTTCAAAGTTTGTACAATCAACGACAAAAGTTATAAGCCATTTACTTAACAAACATTGTTTGGGTTACTATTTGCAATACATGACAAATAATTAATGTAATCAAAAAAATATATCGAAATATCGAAGTTCAGCCTTATCTTAGTTAGATTAAAAAGCCAACCCCAACTGAGATGGGATTATGCTCTGAGTGATGAATAAAATATAATAAAATTAGGTTTAAACTACACTCATAGGTAGTGTTGTATGGTTGTAGTAAACTGCGGCATCATAACTCCCAAGCGAATGGATCGATTTTGATGTAGTTTTTTTGTTTGCTAGCTTATGTGTTTGAGATGTATAATACCTATTATACGATTATTTTATCTCATATTGCTGCTGTGGATGAAGTAGGTAGGTACCTGTTACGATTTAATTATCATTATAGTCTTATTCCTATTTACACTTTCTCGGCACGATGTTCGATCCCAAATAGAAAGTGGGATGGCCGTCATCCAGGACCTTACTAATTATAGTCACACCATCACAAAATCTGCCATGGCATTTTCGGCTTTTTAAACGTCAGGTTAAAGTTGAAAATGAAATGAAAAAGAGTTTATTACATCGTTTCATTCACTCTACACAATGCCATTTAATTTAGAACTTTAACAGTGTTGGAGCAGAGTCCAAAATTAAATGGCAATTTTTGTAATCTCAGTTCTTTGACAATTGTTGACAATTAGTAAATCGAGGCCCTGATAGCCAAACGTTGCTAGACTACAATAGGTTAATTGATTGATAGACTGGGGCAATAATAAACTGTTTAAGCCCTTTCGTATCCACGGTATATAAACTTCCCTGAATTACCCATAGATTTTAACATTAGAAGAACTTCTTCAAGAACTACGAGAAAATCTTGGACGAAAAGACTGTAATATTGACATATTGCTTTAGATAACTATACCTATAGCCCGTTTCCTTCGGAAGTACGTACAATGGCCCAAAAAGGGAGGCTAGGTGCGGACAAAGAAGTCCCAATCCATCCATTCCTTTGGGCGTCTGGTGTAACAATTTGTTTTACTAATGAAATTAATTCGGTTAGTGTCCAAGAGTAATAAAATTGAGAGGTCCCGGCTTCGAATCCTGGCCAACATGAAACCACTCCTAACAAAACCTTAACACAAGAGGACCCAAACATAGGTCTCGCTCTTTGGGAAGGCTTACTACATCTTACTTGTATAAACATAAGTAAGTAATGGGGCAATGAGAAGACTGTTGCTCTATCTGCACTAGTAGTGAAAATTTTATGGTTACAGACAACATGTTAATAATTAGGGCAGTTTGAGAAAGATAATGTATAAATCTATTATTTAATAGGTACATTATGTTAAAATACGTCTGATACTGTCCAAGATGTTAATTGGTATTGCTTGTGCGGCTAAGCACGTAATTAATTTCCTCACGATTTACACCGCATAGCAAGGAATTGGATCAAAAATTGCATTCCAAATTTATTTAGCTGCAACATTTTCGATTAGGAATTTATTTTCGGTATAGCCCTTTTGTTTCCACAAAGTGCTCGATTGGCGGCAATAGGCTCGTCCCCTATTACGTGGGAACGAAAATCATAGTTGGCGAAATGTGGGTGTTTAATACTCCTCTGCCTACCCCTTCGGGGATTACGGGCGTGAGCATATAAAAATAAAGAAAACAAATAAGTAACTTTAATAAAATTTACCTTTATTTTCTCATCCCCATGTATTTATTTTAGCATCATTGAAATCGTCTACTTTAAGACGTTTTATACTTGGTGGTAAGTTCTCTCCATATGAATCAAAGATCGGGTTGTAAGTCCATGGGAACACATGTGTAATACCGTTTTTATCATAAACCATTGTATTTCCATCTGTTGCTTCTTCAGTCTTATTGGATCTCTCATTCAAAAGGTTGCGGACCAAGTCTATGAATGATGGGTATGTGGTTTCAGCTTTCGAGATGTCTTTTGACGCAACTGAAATTAGGCATAAGGTCATGTGAAAATAAAAAATCAAGGGTTCCACCAGTTCGGCAGTAACGGCAGCAAGAGTGTGTCACTACTGATGTTGCAAATAGACCAATGTAGACCAAATGACCAACTTCAATTAACTGAGACAAGCACATAATCCATCTGATGGAAACTGGTTACCACAGCAATGTTGCAAATATTTATAGACCAAAAAATGGTTTATTAGACCTTTGGTCTAAAGACATTTGTAACATTACCGTGGTAGTTTCCATCAGGTGGGTTGTGTGCTTGTCTCAGTTGATTGAAGTGTATTAAAATACATACCCCATTCTCTGAGACTATTTAGTTGCTCTGTAGTATAATGCGAGAATCGGCATATGCTTCCAAACTGACATTGTCCACTAGGAAAGCGTCCACAAGGTTTCTTCTTACTTTCTTCTGCTAATATAGTCTCAGGATCTGTGAACATTGAAAAATACAAGTGTTGCAATTATTGTATAATAAATGTCAAAGTTTAGATAGATCTACTAAAACTACATAAGCCACGCTAGTGAATTTATTTCCATATCCCCTCCCCACAAGATCAGGTGGCTGGTGTTTAAGGGGCTATTGTCTATTGAATTGGGAATCTTTTGTGCGGAGGCTAGGTCCGCACCTAGCCTCTCTTTTTGGGCCATTGTGCGTGGAGTTTAAGGGGCATAATAAGGTTTACAGACAGTAGAGGAAGTTTGTGAAGTGGAAGTACACAAACAGAGGCAGATGTTGGGCTGTCTCTACCCAGATGGGAAATGGCAAGATTTAATATAATATATTTGTTTTATAATTTTAGTAGGTACTTCTCCAAGTACCTACTAGTGTGGTATTAATAATGTATATTTACTCTTATATAAAATTTCAGTTCTAAAAGCCGCTTACCTTTGAATTGCTGATAATGTTCTTGGACTAGCTTCTGATGGGCGAGCCCATTGTTATGAGTTCTCACTATCGATGGTGTTGCAACCATTGCTTTATCACAATATTCACAATAATATCTTTTACCCATTTTGAGTGAACTTTTTTAAACAATTTTATTGATCAGAGACTAACAAACACCAATGAGTTCAGCAGTAGGTAAAGTCCTTAAACCTGTTATTATCAAACAAAACTGCGATAGTTGTTTTGGTAAAACTGTTTACTGTGATAATGACAATGAATATGTCATGTGGTAATTTATGTGAAATTGTCATTCTGACTGATAAGGAATAGGGATGTCCGATGTCCGATAAACATTAATCGATTAGATCAATGGGGTTATTTCGATGTTTAGTTATGTTGTCACAATATCGTCAACATCAAGTAATATTGTATTATTTTGGTTCAATGGGTCAAAAAAGCATATTCAATAGAATATTGCTACCTGAGTTTTTTTTCTAATCGATCCGATCTACTATTGTCATTAATCTCTGTTCACCTTCACTTTTTTATGTAAAAGATTTCATAGTCTGTGGCATTAATGTGACAGCGAGCGCAAAACCAAAAAACCTTTTTAAACTGCGTACAGACTGAGTATATTCTTGTGAAGTGGTGTACGAAATTTATTTTGTATGTCAGGGTGTGTCTAAGGCAAAGGTATGCAGATTGCAATACTTACGGCTATATTGAGCGGCGAGCTGTTATCAATACTTACTTTCATTTAACGTGTTAAAAGGGCAACGTACTTATTTATCGATATAACGACGATGCTACTAAGTACCTACTATAGAAAAGCATTGAATCGCATAATCGATTATATTTCAAAAGTTGATTTTATCCATGTGCTTCACTAATGTGACAATAATGTCAAAAATGATGTTTTGGGTACGTTCACGGAATAAGCTTAGCTTTTCATGTTATATCACTAAATTAGCATTCGGATATAATCACTCTTCATAACTTACATCTTTTATAACATTAATATTACAAAGCACGAAGGTCGGAAACGAATGAACTTGTCGGTCTATGGCCTCCGCCTAACCGGACCTGATGATCAGCTGACACCGAGTCGGTCTGTGGCCTTCGCCTAACCAGACTCGGAAATCAGCTGATTGTAGACCGAACTAGCCCAGTTGATATTGGGCTCAGCTGAAGGGGGTCATTGACCCGTAAGGTAGGTACTGCCCTAGTTTCTGTGCCAGCTGGCTGATGCCTCTAGACCGGCTAGGTTCAAGAAGTGAACCCTGTCCGTTGCTAGAGAGCTCTGTCTAATTGGACCGGAAGGTTACCGTAGCCAAAGTAAAAGAGAGAGCATGTGGAAACTGTCTTTATTATACAAAATTGGCCTATTGATATATACAAAATCGTCGTTTAGCAATATGCGACTTACACGAGCTTACAAACGGTCTAAACCAATCAGCGTTCTTTATTATATTTACATAAGCAAACCTTAAATCTATTATATACAATTAGTTTACAAATTTGCCGTGCGGCGTGTGGCGCTCTTCTGGTGGTTTATAACGCGCCCCGTCGATTTCATATAAAATGCGAGTGCAGCGGCGGCTCGTCGCATTCCCGGAATTTCGTCGCTGCGTGTAGACGTGCTCGGGCTCCGTGTTGCTGCTCTGTTGTCGTATGCTACTTTCGTAAGTAGTAAAGTGTAGGGCTTATGTATGTGTCCCTACATCACCCCCCTCTAAGAAAATCGTACATTTGGTCTCACTAATCTTCCTGTACGAGTCTTATAGAGGTCTTGCTGCTTGTTACTCACATTTGTTGTTGTAGATATCTCGGAATTGGATGCACTCGATGACGTAGGTTCGTGAAGTATATTTGTTATAGGCCTCGTGTCCCGAGATTGCGTGTCGTCTGTTGCAGGTGTTTCGTTATATACATACGCTGGTTTCAATCTGTCTATAGATATGCATGTTTGACGATTTGGTAGTTGAATGGTGAATAACTTGCCGTTTTGACTTCGTTTGATAACTTTATATGGGCCGTCATATGGTGGGGTCAACGGTCGCCGCACTGTATCATTCCTCAGGAACACATGAGTACAAGTTTCGAGCTCTTTGTATATGAATGGTTGCTTGGATGAGTGGGACTTTTGCTTCGGTGCTAGGGACGTCATCGTTTCAGTGAGCTGGCGAACGAATTCTGCGTCGTCAATGTTTGGCTTGGTAGGCACAAAGAAATCCGACGGAATTCGGAGTGTAGATCCGTATGTCATCAGTGCGGGACTTACAGATGTGTCTTGACATAGTGCTGTGCGTAGTCCTAGTAGTACTGTAGGTAACTCTTCGCTCCAGTTGGTACCTGCTGATCTGGCCATCAGCGAAGCTTTTAAACATCTGTGTCTTCTTTCTATGAATCCGTTTGCTTGAGGGTGGAATGGAGTTGTACGTATGCGAGTGATACCAAGTCGTTGCATTAGTGTGCGGAATAGTGATGACTCGAACTGTCTGCCTTGGTCGGTTGTGATACGTAGGGGACAACCGAATCGTGAGATCCATCCGTCGTATACTGCCTTTGTCACTGTTTCGGCGGTGATGTCACGTGTAGGTATAGCTTCAATCCATTTCGTGCATCGCTCTATCATTGTTACTATGTAGCGATATTCGTTTGATGGGCATAAAGGTCCGACGATGTCCAGATGAACGTGTTCGAAACGCGATGATTCTTGAAACTCACCAAGGGGACTGATAACGTGTCTTTGAATCTTTGATCGTTGACAACCGATGCATGACCTTGCCCAGTTGGTTATATCTTTATTCATCGTAGGCCAGAAGAATTTGGATGTGATAAGTTTTCTAGTTGCGCGGACGCCCTGATGACTTAGTTCGTGTTGTGCTTTGAAGGCTATTTCACGAAAAGTCATTGGTAGGTATGGTCGAATGTTTGTTGTTGATATTTCACACCATATGAATATAGGTTGTTGACCTCCGGGGAGACTCACTCGGGCGAACTTGAGGTTTGGTTGTTGTTTACAGGCTTCTAATTCTGTGTCATTTTCTTGTTCTGTAGCTAATTTGTTGTAGTCGATTGTGTTGTTGAGTACTTCGATCTCCGATATTCGTGATAAGGCATCAGCGGCTGTGTTACATTCGCCTTGAATGAATTTGATGCTTGTGCAGAATTGACTTATGAAGTGAAGTTGTCTTTCTCTTCTCGGAGTGTCGCTGTTATTGGCTGATCTTGTGAGTGCGAAGGTTAGAGGTTTGTGATCAGTATATATTGTGAGTTCATTGCCCTCTATCAGTCGTCGTAAACTTTTCACAGCGGTATACATTGCTAGTAATTCGCGATCGTATACGCTGTATCTTCGTTGTGTGTCGCTCATGTTTTTGGAGAAGAATGCGAGTGGTTTCCATATGCCGTCAACCTTCTGTTGCAGTACAGCACCGATACCAGTGTCTGAAGCGTCGGTGAGTAGGCATAACGGTGCGTTAGGTATCGGATGGGTTAATGTGGTTGCTTCGAGAATACTTTGTTGACATAGTTGGAATGATTTTTCGGCTTCGGGTGTCCATTGTATAGGTGATTTATCGTTTTTCTTCGCATTGTGTAGGTATTTATTGAGTAGGTGCTGATGGTTTGCTTGATGAGGTAGGCAACTTCGATAGAAGTTGATCATACCTAGGAATCTTCTTAACTCTTGCACTGTAGTAGGTTTGGGATATTGGAGTATGGCTTGAATGCGTTCGTCTGTGGGTTTGATTCCGTCAGATGAAACTTCGTAACCGAGGAACTGGATTTTTTTCTTGCCGAATTCGCACTTATCGATGTTGAGTGTGACACCATATTGATTTAAGCGTTCGAGCACTCTTTTTACGTTGCGTTTGTGTTCTTCTTCGTTGTCTTCAGAGTAAATGAGTAGGTCATCTATGTAGCAGTAACATATGTCGTCGAGGCCGCGTAGTACCTCGTGCATGAATCTTTGAAATGAAGAGCTGCTGTTTATCAAACCAAATGTCATGACCTTGAAAATAAATCCCCCAAATGGTGTGGTTATTGCTGTTTTTGGGATGTCTTCTTTTTCTATAGGTATACTGTAATATGCCATTTTCATGTCGAGCTTCGAGAATAGTACTTTTCCGTGCAGTTGGTAGGTAAAATCTTGTATTCTAGGTATCGGGTATCTGTCGGGAATTGTGACAGCATTTAATCTTCTGTAGTCGCCACATACACGTAAAGAACCATCTTTTTTCTTTACCACGTGCAGTGGACTGGCCCATGGGCTGTTAGCAGGTTCGCAAATGCCCATTTCCATTAATTTTTCGAATTCTAACTTGGCAGCTTTGTACTTATCAGGTGGTAATGGTCGCGGTCGGGAGTATATAGGCGGACCTTTGGTTTCTATGCGGTGAGTGACGTTATGTTTTGCAGTGGACTTGATAGCCATTGGACGTAAGATGTCTGGGAATTGCTTCAGTATGTCGTGATATGCGTGATTTTGGTTGATAACGTAAACTGATTCTTCTGTGCTGTTTATTTGAATAGTGTTCACGGTGAGGTCTGTGACACTATCGATAAGTTTCTTTTTGTGCAAGTCCACCAATAGCTTGTGTTTCGCTAGGAAATCTGCGCCTATTATCGAAGTCTTCACATCGGCAACTATGAATGTCCATTTGTAACTTCTACGTAAACCTAAGTTGAGTTCTAATGTACGCTCTCCATAGGTACGTATTTGGGTGCCGTTTGCAGCAAATAATTTATACCTACTTGTCTTCTATAGACTGAGAGTACTTCTTGTTTCTTGCGGCTAACACTGAGATATCGGCTCCAGTGTCAATGAGGAATTTTTCTTTATTGTTTCTGTCTATTATGCATAGGCGGTGGCTTTGATTTACATCGACGCCCGCCACATTCGATGTATTTCTTAGTTTTCCTGCTTCGTGTTTGTGTTTGTAACTCTTTTAGCGCATGGTTCTTCGCATTTCCGAGCATTATCGCCGAATTTGAGGTGGTAATAGCACAACCAATCTGGATCGCCTGGCTGCCGACGCGTAGAACGCGAGCGTGAACGCGCCCTTAAGTTGCGCCTATCATCGTAAAAGCGCTCGTTGCTACGTGGTTGGTGATGCAAGCTTTGCGTCGTCGGTCGGAATTGGTTCGAACGTAATTCTGCTACTTCGAGTGATAGTTTCTCTATTTGTTTTGTGATTAAGTCGAGTTGTAGTTTTTGGGTTGTAGTGGATGTAGTCGTTTCGTTTTGACTTTGTGATGGGCTTGACACGGGAATCGAAGTAGTGATAGCGGCGACTGTAGCGGGTTCGAAGTGTTCTATCATTTTGTCAGCCATAGCGGCTAGGGTTTCTAGTGATGACTCTGTATTGATTGATAGTATGCCACGTATTTGAGTAGGTAAATGGTTTAGCCACATGACTCGGAGTGCTTCGTCGGTTAATAGTTTCCCACTTAATTCTCTCATTTTTCGTAATAGCTGACTAGGTTTTGAATCACCAAGTTCTAGGCCACTGAGTAGCTTTTGAAGCTGGCGATGATCTGATTCTTGGTAAGTGGATATGAGTCTATCCTTCAATTTCGTGTATTTACCAGTGGCGGGTGGGTTGAGGATGATATCTGCTATTTGTTCTAGATCATTGCAACCTAGTAGTGGAATAACTAGGTTGAACTTCTGTTCTTCGCCTATCTTGCTTGCCGCGATAGCCGCTTCGAACTGAGCGAACCATAATCGTGGATTCTGTCGCCAGAATGGTGGTAAACGTGCGGGAAGTGATATCATGGCGACGTCGCTGCCTGGAGATGTTTGTTTGATATCACTGTCTGATGGTAGCGATAGTGGTGGCGTACCGTCTTCGGAAGACATGATGCTGTAGGTGTAGGTACACTAGGTACTGCAATCAGTTGTGCGTGCAGAGGTGCGTTGTGATACCGTAGGTACGTAGGTATCAGCTGTTCGGGTCGTCGGGGTCACCAATGTCGGTCTATGGCCTCCGCCTAACCGGACCTGATGATCAGCTGACACCGAGTCGGTCTGTGGCCTTCGCCTAACCAGACTCGGAAATCAGCTGATTGTAGACCGAACTAGCCCAGTTGATATTGGGCTCAGCTGAAGGGGGTCATTGACCCGCAAGGTAGGTACTGCCCTAGTTTCTGTGCCAGCTGGCTGATGCCTCTAGACCGGCTAGGTTCAAGAAGTGAACCCTGTCCGTTGCTAGAGAGCTCTGTCTAATTGGACCGGAAGGTTACCGTAGCCAAAGTAAAAGAGAGAGCATGTGGAAACTGTCTTTATTATACAAAATTGGCCTATTGATATATACAAAATCGTCGTTTAGCAATATGCGACTTACACGAGCTTACAAACGGTCTAAACCAATCAGCGTTCTTTATTATATTTACATAAGCAAACCTTAAATCTATTATATACAATTAGTTTACAAATCTGCCGTGCGGCGTGTGGCGCTCTTCTGGTGGTTTATAACGCGCCCCGTCGATTTCATATAAAATGCGAGTGCAGCGGCGGCTCGTCGCATTCCCGGAATTTCGTCGCTGCGTGTAGACGTGCTCGGGCTCCGTGTTGCTGCTCTGTTGTCGTATGCTACTTTCGTAAGTAGTAAAGTGTAGGGCTTATGTATGTGTCCCTACAAACTGATTTAAATGTCACTGAAGTTCCAAATAAGAAGAATCAGTTAAAAAATATAGTCGGCACTGGAGGTTCAAAAAGCTAAAATTAAAAGTTTTATGTCACTTAGGAACCCTCATTATCTGCAGCTTTGGTCTAACTACGTCTTTGATAAAATAGTTAAATGCATAACCTAATTCCATTTTGGCGTAGGTACCTAACTAGGGTTTCCTGACTTCGCCCTTAATAATTAAGTAATTCTTCAGAGTTTTAACCATTTTTGAATCCCACATAGAAGGCAGACAAGCATACCTATCGCCTACCCTTTATTTTCTTTCGCATAATCTTCATCTAAGTCGGTGGAGGTGATTATGTCGGACTCAAACCGACTAAAACGCACGACGTTTATGGGTCTTTAATTACCGGAGGTGAGATAATGCAAGACATATCTCTCGGTAGACACGGAAACGTCACATGGAGTCATCGCAATCGACCCTTTTGAGATGACTCCATGTTGTAACCATCTATTCACCGGATATGGGGGAGGAGGGGGGGGGCTGTGATAAGCGGCTTCATCTTCGCCCCCAGGCCCACATTCACGGAGGACGGAGGTCATTATGAGACCTCCGGCGCCCGAATCACCTCCGATAAATCGCAGGCTGTGAGGGCATGGAGTCTTCTCCTGACCCGTTCCGACGCCTCCTTTTCAAGCATTAGTCAAGTACCTACTTGCTCGAAAAATTTCACGGCGCCTGCCCAAGCGTACCTGATGTCAAGCGATTTGTGCAATACTAGGGCCTCACACCCTTAGACTTAAACTTAGAAGACTATAACTACTCGTAGGTACCTACGTATTGTATACCTACCATGTAATGGAATATCACATCTAGGTAGGTAGGTGCATAATAAATAATGACTCTACATTAAAATAATTTGGATTTTGGAACAGTAGGTATTTTTTACACTTTTAATTAAATAAAAATTCTCATTATTTTTTATAGGTAATTATATTTTCATTATCGAAATGGTTTAATTAAAAAAACGCGTTAATTAATTAATGTCTATTACCTACCTAGATATAATACATTAAGTTGATAAGCCAGCAATAAGTAGGTACCTATAGCATATGAAATAAAAAAAAATGATTTTATGAAATAAATGATTTATTATTATTATTGTTTTTTGTAGCGGATTATCCCGGCTCAAAAAATCTATAAAACTGTAAAACTAACAATGAAGACAGTTACTGTTACTTGGGATTATTTCTTCCGGATATATCAATATGACTTCGTCTGTAACCTCCGTGGCGTGGTGGTAGAGAACGCGACTGCTACGCAGGAGGCGAGGGTTCGATTCCCGCACACTGCAAATAATTGTAAGCATGAATATGGCTATTTACACTTGTCTGATCGAGCTTTATAGAATGCGTTTAGCTAAATAAAAAAAAATTGATCCAATTCCTTGCTACGCGATGTAAATCGCAAGGAAATTAATGACGTGCTTAGCCGCACAAGCACTACAAATTATCGGAGAAGTTGGAGAGTATCAGACGGAGAAGTATCGAGAAGTTGCAGCCTTAAAAATCCGCCAACTGGTCTAACTGCAGATTAACATTTGAAAATTCGGTAACGCGATAATGCCTTCAACTTCAACTTTTTCTTAAGATGGCTTCTGCAGAATCGCCGCAATTTCGCCAATATTCAGTAAATGGTAAATGTAACATAAACTTATTAAAATAGGTACCAATTGATGTAAAGTGTTTCAAGAAAATCTACCAGAGCCACGTTAGCCACGCCAGTAAATTTGTTTCCATGTGTTCGCCCCCCCGAGATCAGGTACTCGATCAGGACCTGTGGTTGGATTTAAGGGGGCACGTGGTAATGAAGGAAGTATTTATGTCTATGCTCTTCACGATGTGGCTTCATACTAAACTTGGAGTTAGCACTATATAGGGAAAACAAATTGTCTGTAACCTCTGAGACGTAAATCGAATGTTGTTCCTTTTATCGAAGTCTATATCGTTTTCATCAGAAACAAATCAAAGGCTGTTGTACCACCATAGCTTAGGCTAAAAACCGTGACTATTAATCAACAGTAAAACTATATAAATGGGTCAGATTTGCGTCCATTTTGCATGCCTGTCATAAAAATACAAAGTACGTAATCAATTTGATACATTGTGAACAAGCTGAGTCGTGTTATGGTCGCAAAAGGAGTTACATTTAGTCCGTAAACTTATCGTGTTGGTACACAAATTGTAAGAAAATGTCCAAAATAATTGTTATAATTTTAATCACATGCATCGTTATTTGTGCGGGCTTGCCACGCGATCAGGTGAATTATTTTTTAATTCCATAGAACAAGAAACTGATTTTTTTTATTTATCGGTGAAAATCCTGTTTTTTATCGACTGATTTTAGGGCCGTTCTTCAGAAAAAAGGGTCCTAATTATTATATTATATTATTTATGTTTACTTTACAAGAACATGGACCGTGGTTTGTTATTTCCTTCGCTAAATTACTGCTTACTGCCGATCTTCATACGAGAACTGTGTCTGAAATTTTTTTCTTAAGAATTACTATAAAAATCACCCGGTCTTTCAATAAAGTTTTGTAAGTGACTTAGTACACTTCAAATAATTAAATAAACAACGGTATTATTGAACTCGAAAAATATATAACATATTAAAAACATTTTTCATACATTTTTCTATTTATCTGTACATTATTCCCATACATTAAGTCGATAATATATTTTCGGGCAATTAAAAATTATTTTCAAATCAAATGAAATAGGTAATCTATTTTCCTATAACAGCCTGCGGTTAATTAAAGATAATAAAAAGATAATTTTGAAATTCCTATAAGAGTGCACTGCTAGACATAATATATGTAGGCTTCTCCCACATTTAATTACAACTGTAATACCTACTTATCTTGGACAATTCTGAATATTTTGCAGGAACCAAGTTCAGAAGGTATATATGAATCAGAAGAAGATAAATATGACGTAGAATCTAAACAAGACTTTGATAAAACTTTAGAAAAAGAGAAAGAAATGAAACAAATACGTAAAGCCAAGAAACTAAAAGAGGCCAATTATAGACGAGCACTGGAAAGTATCCTGCCTGCAAAAAATGGTCAAAACTATAGAAAATTATTTGAAGATCTGATAAACAGCTCTAAAGAGCAATTTAAAAGCTCTGAGAGCTCTAAAGAAGTTGACGAAGTAGTGGTGACAGATATTTATTCAGAAAACAAAGAAAGTGAAGGAAGAAATAATGTACCTCAGGTGGAAGAAATAGAAGTGGTAATAGAGCATATCACTGACGAAGATAAGACGGAAGATGGAAACAATAATAATAATGAGCCAACACAATTATCACGAAATTTAAGTTCATACGATTCCAATAATCACCATATTACGGACTCTCAAGAGAAATCTAGCAGCGATGGTGTAACTGAAAGTAATATAAATCTCGATGTGACAGGAAGGACGGCACAAGATTCCTCACCCGAAATGGGTGATATTATGCATATGGGCAATATAGCACAGCATAAAGTTATAGGTATTGTGAATTTCGTACTACGACTTATGAAGCGGTAGAAAAGATTACTGCAAGATTTTCCCATCTAGGATTGGTAAACAGACCAATCAAGGTGCTTTGTAAAAACGCATCGACTGACTAGTTTGTAGGTACTAAGTAGTTATTTCGTGAAACTTAGATGAAAAATCTTTGACCATTATTCTTTTTTCAGGATCATTACCCGTTAGTCGTGTCAGCGGAGTGGTGATACCTCACTATCGAACTGCATTAACTAGAAGTGGTATGGTAGTCAGTCCAGCCGTATACACTGTGAATACTGCACCCATTGCTGACCAAGTGACAAGTCGTAGCTGGGTTGCAAATAGACAAATTCTATCCAATATTTATGGCAGATCTAATCCTGGTCGTCCAGATCTAGATAGAATGTCAATAGATGATTACAAGGATTATGGCGGTAATGCCTACAGATATTCACCATCGACGGCACTATTTGCACAGCGACAAGGTGGCCAGAAAATGGAAATTCTTCCACCACAATTAGGAATCATGAGACCATGTAGAGATAATTTGCATGCTGGGTCATTTAACTGTCAACCCCAAAGGTTTTACCCTAATAACTTCAGACCTGTATTCAACATGCATCACTAACTAGACGAACAAATTGTATAGTAAGATTCTACAAGAAGGAGCCAATAATATTACGATTCCTAAAAACGGAATAAAGTGTTTTTTTATATAAACGGTGTAGTTATTTTTTATGTATCTAAAATAATGTTGCTGCTATGTGGGCCCAGCTTTAGACACTTATGTCATTTTGAAATACAATAAATACTCTTTTCGTCATACTTGTTTCATTTCATAATGTTTTTTCTGAGAGAAAAATAAATAAACATTTTGACATAATATTGTGACAATAGAGGAATTATTCATGGATTTACACTAAATTAAAAATCAGACAATAATATTTTTAGATACATTTTTTCATACCTATGTCATTTAAATTGCGATGGTAAGTTACATTTTATTGTAAACTTTGAATAAAAAATTGGTATAGTAGAAAACATCCCGAAGATAATTTGTCAAAATTATCTACTTGCTAATTAATGTCAAACATTCAGATAACTTATTTTGTCTCAAGGCAATCAAAAGCTAAGTAGCGGTAAAAGATGGGTTGGATTTGATATATAAGATCAGCTTTAGATATTTTATCAGTTTTATTATGTGGTAGTAAAGTCAGTGCGTAAAGTGATCTAAGCAATAGTGTTACACCGTCAAGCGAAATCTTTGTAAGGGTCGGCGCAGATGGAGACAAGTGCAGCGGAGAGGGTTTTATTAAGAAAATTTACTTCATAATTATTGATAATAAGGTGATTCAAACAAAGCTATCTTAGAGAGCGTGCGATCATTGTTGTTAGATTCAAGCTTATACACTCTATTCCAGTAACTGTAAAGTTGATTTTCGTGTGCCTTCATAAAATTCTCTCCGCTGCGCTTCTCTCTAAAGCTGCGACTTTATTAACTATTATACCTTGTAAAATAACATGTATCTAATATGTCTATTATATTAACAATAATAATATCTTTTATTTCAACAAGTACAAAACATTTATGAAATTATTCAATTTAACAGACTGCTGCATCTAAAGACAGAAACTTCCAAAACCATGCCCAAACACAAGAAGAAGAAGATTCCTATGACTATATTAAATTTCGAACAGGAATACACCCAACCAGGTAAATAGAATCTTAGTAAGAATACTATTTTGTCATTAAAAAAAGAAAACTTTATATAATAAGGATGCAAAACTACTGCACTTCACAAGCCAAAGACATGTTATACATTATTGATAACACACATATACTTCTCCATTGTATTTATAATTGTACCTAACCGGTTTTGCCTTGCGGCATTCTCAAATGTCATTGTCAATGTAAACATTTGAGAATGCCGCAGGGCGAAACCGGCTAGGTACCATAATCAATACAGTGGAGAAGTAAAACTGTGTTATCAATAATGTATACAATTAAGTTCTACCAATTGCCATCTATCAACAGTATAAATAATCCAAGGACATGTGTCCTAACTAAATTTCTAAAATAGTTCTTTTTAGAAATAAAACGAATACGCAATATGGCAATAGGGTGACGAGTGGACCTGCATGTCACCCTAGCAGAAACAGACCGCGGCTGCCGTACTTTGTACTTTGTACTTAGCACTTGTAAGGCGTAAAAGAGAATTTTCTATTCTTTATTATGACCCAGTAGTTCATTGATCAGAGCATTCTCTGTGTGAGGAGCTGGTCAGGGATTCAAGTCCCGTCTGAACATTCACTTTCTCCAATCTAATCGATTATTCCAATTTTTATATAGCTTTATGGGCGCTGTTGCCCATATGATGAAAGGCGCCTTGGGCGGAGGAGTTTTAAGTGGGCCAGTGGCTTATATGAAAGGTGGTTTGGTTGTAGCTATTCCTATACATATTACATTTGGCATCTTCATGGGCTACTGCTTACACGTAAGTAAAATTATCAAGTGATATTTTTATTAATTAGACTTTATGCACAAGTACATAGGCGGACTTAATGCCACAGGCATTTGATTCTCTACCAGTCGATACCAGGCAGAGAAGGAATCATTACCATTATTACCTAATAATGTTTTTAATGTTCCCAGCTGCTTATACAAAGTACTCAAATATTGATGAGGCGTACCAGAAAACCTTTTTTGTCATATGCAGATTGTGGAGAAGCAGCTATGATGTTATTTCCAAAGGCGAATGTTGCCAAATTTGCGAAACCTTTTAGGTTAGTGTTACTTTCCGCCTTATTTCTCTGTAGTAAATAAGGTTTGCGAGCGCCACTGGGTCAGTTAACACAAAATTGTAATCGATATAACTTAATACATTTAATTGATAACACACTTGTACTTCTCCACTATATTTATTATTGTCTACTATATTTACTATTATATAATGATGTATAACAATAAGGTCCACAAAATGCCATCAATCAACAACACAGTATAAATAATCTGGTATAATAAGATATTTTTTTTAATGTCTTCCAGGCAAATTTAAAAAGTAACGCTAAGATTAAATAATTTCAATGACTGTAGCTTTCTAATGGTGAAAGAATTTTGAAAAGTAGTTTTTGAGTTCATTCATTACAAATATTTACACAAAAAGATTCTTTTTTTCGATATTTATAATAAGAATTAGTGTAGATTATGTGAAAAATTTTGTTGATCCAGCACAAATATTAGGTACTATTTCTCTATATTAAGTTTTATAATAATTCGGGTGACTGTTTATTTTCCCAAAGGATTGAAAAAACTACATCATATTTACAATTTTTTTTAATTTTTAGTAGGTTCTTAACTTGATTTTGTGGTTCTCCAGGTATATGATTGATACATTAATATGTATGGATTTATTTGGTGCCTGTTGTGCTTATCATATCATTATTGCAAAGTCTATCAAGCAACTCGTAGAAAATAGTACTAAGACTTCAATAGCTGGAGCACCAGGTAGGAATTATGTTAAAGTCAATTTCTATGTTAGTTTTAGAAGCACAATTTTGCGTAACATTCCACTGTAATTCATTTTATTTATAAAATTAATGAAAAACGGAGTTAGTTATTGTGTCTGAGACTCAACACCATCTATTTAAAAATGTATAAACCGGCTAACAAGCTCTAAGAAGATGAATTATTATTATTATTTTTATTATTAAAATTATACGTAAAAATATTTAGAGTCAAAGAATTCAATAAATCTTTATAGGTAGTCATTTTAGAGATTTATTCCAATGCGGACTGGAATTAACTTTAGGATGAAAAAGAGGTACATTGTCACATTGCCTGGTTGCCTGGTAGAGGCCGCCCATTGTATCATCATCATTCTCTGAACCCATTCCCAACTCAGTCGGCTTTCCATTATATATACAACGTTATACTTATTACTGCATTGTTAATATTGTCCTTTAGTGTTCAATAAATAATTTTTCTATCTAAATTTAATGCTTTTTCCTTACAAAAAATTACAGCTAATTTTTATTGATTCTAGGGTATCCGAATCTAAGAATCTACATGCTGATGTTTATACCTTTATATATTCTCATATGTTTAATAACACATCTTAAGTTTTTGGTACCTTTTTCACTCGCTGCAAATGCAGTTGTAGGTAAGTAAATATTGAAGAATAATTTAAATTCGCCATTACTTGATTTGATTTCGTAATGAAAAGTAAAATGTTAGTTTGTTAATATTTCAAATACCATCAAATCTTTATATGCTACCTATAAATTCTTGTAGTTATACCATTTGTACTCGAAAACTGCTAGACCGGTTTTGATAATTATTATTTGTTGGGTTTGTTTTTCTCTGGGGTAACAGAAAATTTGGAATAACCATAAACAAATTGCCTTATATTCGCGTAAAGCCAAGCGATGGAAGGTAGAGGTAGAGTTGGGTACCGATTCGCAGACTTGATTGGGCCCCGGATATCTTTATGATATAAGGCTCTGTTAAATTGAAAGTGCAGTGGGAGCGGTTCAGATCGACACAGTTACCTAATTAAAAAGGGAATAGAAGGTGCAGCGTGAATCTAGAGCTAAAACACGTGGAAATTTCACGGGAAATTGCAGCCGGAACGGAATCTGAATTCCAAGCTGGCGGAAAAAAATATGGTGGTACGAAGTTCGCTGGATCAGCTAGATTCAAATTATAAATAAAATAATACATTACAATTATTAGAAGTCTAATTGTTGAAATGAAATTTTTCAAAGTCCATTTAAACAGTTCCTGTAAGAACCATTTTATAATGTGGTCATTCATCAATGCAAGAAACGCGCGCGCGCGCGTTTGTTTGTGTGTGTGTGTGTGTGTGTGTGTTTGTGCGTGTGTATGCATGTGTGTATGTGTGTGTTTGTGCGTGTGTATGCATGTGTGTATGTGTGTGTGTTAATTTCTTTTCTCTGTTTAGTATCGGCAATTGTCATGGCGGTATATTATTGTTTCTTAAATAATCCTACATTTGAGGGCTTGAAATTGGTAACGGATTTTGAAGGAGCGCTACAGTTCATTGGGATGTCAGTGTTTGCTATGTCTTGTGCTGGAGTGGTCATTCCTGTCGAAGGTAATATGAGGGAACCGAAGAAATTCCCAAGAGCTTTAGCACTTGGTAGGTACTATTTTGTTTTCAATTGTACTATGATAAGCAGAACCATCCAACAATAATTGAAGGTGGTTAAGAATTTACCATGGCATACACCAATAACTTTGCATTGCTTTTCGAAGCTATGTGTGTGTTTATAAGTGCCCAGTTATTGGCACGTTTCATACTATAAATTGAACAAGTATGTTACGAGAAAATTTAGGCGTAAGTATGTCACTGAATTCTAAGAAAGTTATTTAAAATTTCACTTCTTACAATAAGGTTCACATGGTCGATTTTTTCCTTTGTTGCGCAAAAACGCAACAATCACACTCTTTCATAAGTTCCATACAAGTTTTCAAGAACAAAAAAGAACTGGAATTTATACAAAATTCCACGCTGGCAAAACCTGCGCCATCAACTTGTAAGTACTTAATATTTTTTTGTGGATAGTCCGTTCTTTTTGCAGGTCAAGGTGCTATCATATTTTGTACATTTGGTACATCCTTCTTCGGTTATGCTGCTTTCAAAGATGCGACACAAGCTCCATTTACACTCAATTTCCCCCTGACTTTGTAAGTGGATATACTATGATGTAGCTTTACGTATTTATATGGATAAATCATCCTTGTGGTGACAGGGAAAGAAAACTCTCCCCTGAAGAGACGACTAATGGAAAACACGAACGATATTACTGCGAGAGAAGGAGAACTGGAACTAATACCAACCCACCAGACCAGCGTGGAAACAGTAGACCAGTAGACCTCCCAACATTGGTAGAGGCCTATGTCCAGCTGTGGAATGTGATAGACTAATTGATAAATACATCAATGATTTATGACAGTCACGTTCTAACACCTCCGGGATTTACAAGCGTGAATTGTGTATGTATGTAATGATAATAATACATCTAATAGTATCTATCAAGTTTCTACGTATGTCCTATTTATATTCTGACCTCAACAACTGTACCGCTCCATAGAGCGTGCAGTGTGGTGGCGGCCTACTAAAGAAAGAGGGAGGAAATAGCATGAGTCTAGAGCGAGTAAGATAGAGAGGTGAGCGTTAACAGCGGACTCAAGGCGGACTGACCAAATCCGACGGCCAAACCCCCCACTCCCCGCCCTCACCACCACGCAGCGTGCATTATGGGAGCGGAACACCAATCACTGTTAAACTATGAGAGCCGTGATGGAGCTAGCTGGTCATATAAATGGCTGCATATTTCACGTCTAATTTGCCAGATTTCGGTTGGTTGGTCGGTTTTCGACCTTATGATTCTGCTCCCTGGTATAATTCCTATTGAATCTGTCGATTTAATCAGGGAATTTTGTGAGATGTGTCCTAGAGAAGATATCTTAGAGACTATGACTATCTTGGCTTGGCTTGGACTAAATATAACTATATAGACACAGTAGGTAGGTATTGCTAACAAGCTGCATCGCAAAAAACCTCTAGAAATATGCTCTATATGTGAGGAATCTATTTATTATTTATTATAGAGCGTATATATAGTCAAAGTTTGCACGTAACTCTCTGAAACAGGACTACTTCAAATCATTTTTTCATTCTTTTTAAATAAATAATCCTTTTTTTCAGGGTACCCATAATATTCAAAGCTGCTGTTTGTGTAATGTTATATATTACACACGCTCTCAACTTTTGGGTGCCTTTCAATCTTTGCTGGTACTACATTTCAAAACGAGTCAATCAAGATAAGCTCCTTATGTGGGAAAGAATTTTTCGAACCATATTTGTGTTGATAATCGCCGCTATCGCCATAATGTTCCCCAGTATAACTGCTATAATGGGTTTTGTAAGTTTTTTTTAACCGAGCCTTGGCATAATTTTTAGATTTCTACACAGAATGGAGACTACAAATGTGCAGTTATTGAAGTTATGTACTTGTTGTCAACTTAGCTGAAAATAAGTTTGAAAAAAATTGGTCTACTTGTGGTTTGGTATGTCCATACTACGACCGTTGTGGACATACCACTGCATGTGATGAGAGATGATAGTAATGTCGTAAAAAAAGTTTAAAGTATGAATGTAGAGGACTTTAGAAGTCGGCCCTAAAAGAGATGAATGGATTGTGTGTATGGCAGAAAAGGGGCTGACTGAAGAAATGACATCTGACAGAAATGTGTGAAGTAGAACGGCATCTTGCACCGACCCCAAGAAATTGGGACAATGGCTTGGAGGGGCGATGATGATGAAAATTGGTCCAGTATTTAGAGTAGAAACTAGAGTTTTAATGATACTGTTTTTTTTGAAGACCCATTGACCGCGTGCGTTTTAGTCGGTTCGAGTCCGACATAATTACTTCTGAAATTTACTTGAATGAATGTATGTGTTTGTAATGATGTTCCTATTTCCTTTCTTCATTTTATCTTCAGGTGTTTGTACTTTACTGTATTGATCACTGATTACTATGTTTCAGATTGGCTGTTTTTGTATAACAAACATGGCTATAATTTGGCCCAGTATAATATCCGCTCTCGTGGCATATGAAAGACCAGGTTGGGGCCGTTACAAATGGCGACTTTGGAGAGCAGTTTTCTTTATTGTTATTGGATTATTTATCATGATTTGTGGTTCGATAGTAAATGGAAAAGCGCTAGCAGCAACATTGGGAACATGATTCAACTATTAAAAATCATAGTTACCATGTATTTTGTAAGTGATAACAAACTTCTTGTGTGTGATCAAAATTGTGTTTGTATTTTTTTATTATAAAGCTGTATTAGTTACATTAATGTATTGTTTATTGACTGCGTGAATTTATTAAATGTAACATTACACATAGTGGCAGGACTTTTCTTTGTAGGAACTTATGTAGCTAATTTATTTCTGATAGGAACCTAAAATAATGTCTGTTCGGATGGTTTTTTTGTTTGAACACGACTAGTTCTACCAGAGGATGGATTTCCAAAATTATTTTTTGTTAAGAGGGTCCCATTTAAAATTGTCAAAGGTCTTCAGAGATTGACCACGGAACTCTAATACTGGTCAATAGTTGAAATAATTAGAATTAAAGCACCTTCTGAGCACATATTCTGAGTACATATATATCACTAATGCGAGTTGAGATGTTTTTAAATTATTGTTTCATTTAACTTGACTCCATCTCGTAACAAGATTGAGAGTGAAAGTTCTTTGTACTTTAATTTCCTACATTCTTCAATTTATTATCCAAAGTGATGAACTTTTGTTTGTTTGGATGGACTACATACGGAAGGCGTTCGTTGCTCATTGGGTGAGGCTATTTACACAGACGGACTATAATAGAATCTTGTTCATGGAGATTTTTTATTTTAAATGAAATATAAACACGGAATAAAGAACCGAATCCTAACAATTGTTTTATATTTAATTTTTCGGTTCTCAATTTCAATTTAGTTCTTTTTAGGATTCGGTAAATATTCTAAGAAATAAAACAGAATGTAGATTTTATGCATTATCTATGGGTGTTTAATAATTACTCTTTCCTATTTTTCAAGCGAATTCATTGATAGAAGGACTGACTGGAACTGACAGGGTATGACCCATTGTCAATACGTAGGCCGATTATGGCAGAATCTTAATTATTAATTATGTATCTTTTCCTATACCTCATTTAGATTATATTTTTGACTAATATACGCTTTTTCTGGTTACATTTTATATTATTTTATTTGAAATGGTAAGTACGAATTGTTTGCCTGTGTTGTTTTTCAGAACATCTGTTATTTTCAAATTACCTGCGTTATTTTACCATAAGGACCTTAACTGGAAATAAATAAATTATGCAGTGTGCTATTTTCAGACTGCACTAAAATGGATTCAACTTAAGGGGTAGTTTAGTTTAGTTTATTCACAACATCTTGTATCTCTATGACTGTGACTATGATCTTATCATTCATGAATAATAATACAGGAGTCACTGTAGAATTAGATTAGACCTTCACCTGAGTGCTCCAGATTCACGTATTCTGACTCTGGATTTAACCCTGGTTTAAACCTGCTCTTTACAACAATGTGTATTTGTGATATAAGTAAAATTTGTGATAAATAACCAACATAAATTCGCTGCTGATTGTTCAGCATGATAAGTAAGCAGTTTGTGTTGAATTCCCCACGGATATCCCTTCGCCGAAGTCAGTACGGGTGGTTATGACTTGGTATTTGAACCAATTAAAACCACACGGCTATCACGGGCCATCAGTTGCCAAGGGTGGGGTAGCCTTTGGCATATCCCTTACGTCTCAGGGATCCATTGAAGGCTCTCTCGGCTGTGGGATTACGATTTCCACATCTTTCCTTGTATAGGGAGGAACGCGCATCACGTTACCACCGCAGCTTGTCCCTGCTAAGGTGACAGTCAGCTCCACTTGTTACCACCAGGTCCACGCTCATGGTTGAGTGAGGCCATATTTCATTCCACGAACAAATCATATTTATTTTATAAAAATATGCATTTTCATTTGACAGACTGCGGCATCTAAAGATAGGAACTTCAAGAACCATGCCACCACTCAAGAAGAAGAAGATGCATTTGACTATGTACCATTGAGGGAAGGAATCAATCCAACTGGGTAAAGTTGGCTGATAAATGTTTAGTTTACTAGCCGTTGTCCATGACTGCAAATATGCGTGCAACCCTAATATCTTTTCCGCGAACCATAGTAACCTATTCTAGGAATGAAAAGTAATCTGGTAGTTGTTTGACTACAATTTATTCCTGTAACTAATGTCAGCCAGATAGGTTTAACTGGAATCAATAAACGATCAATTAGCCTATGGCAGTCCACTGCTGGACTCTATGAAAGAAAGGAGCGTTGCAATTGGCGGGTTACACCCACACAGGTTCACAAAAGGTAGACTGCCAATCGCAACGCTCCGTTTAGACAGGTTCCTTACTTTACATTGCGAATTTGATGTTTTGCGTGCTAAGGACACTGAGCGGGAAACGAACTTGCGCCCCCTGCGTAGCATCGTCTTCACTACCGCCTTTATTTTAACTTTTTTCAGTCTCACCGGTGCTATAGCTCACCTTATTAAGGGTGCCCTAGGTGGAGGAATCCTTAGCGGACCAGTAGCTTATAGCAAAGCTGGTGTTTTAGCGGCCGTGCCGTTAAATATTATTTTTGGGATATACATGGGCTATTGTTTACACGTAAGTATAAAATGTAATATGGTGTTAACCATCGTGGTACGGGTTTATGGGTAATCATAATGTTTTAACGTAGATGCTGGTTGTATCCGAAGTTTTCATCTTAAGGCCCAGAGTTACTCCTTCTCTTCCTACATAGATACATACGTAATATTATGCTCACACCCGTAATCCCCGGAGGGGTAGACAGAGGTGTATTAGGCGGGCACTTATAACCTGCGATAAACACATAACTTCTAAAAGCACCGAAACGTCATTGGTGTGTGCCATGGTAAAATCAGGAACCGAAAGCGAGACCTCGTCTCAGCAGCCCATTACCTATACCATCATTACCCATATTTTATTTTTGTTAATAATGAAAGTAAACCTAAGTGTATATTTTCAGCTGTTGGTTCAATGCTGTCAAATACTTTTGAAGCGGACTAGAAAACCATTTTTGTCATATTCCGATGTCGGTGAAGCGGCTATGATGTTATTTCCTAAGCAAAGTATAGCAAAACGCGCTCACATTTTCAGGTTAGTGTCACAGGCTTAAAAGGGATATTTAATCATCATCATCATGCATTAGTTCCGGTCGTATCCGAAGCCTTTACCTCGGGAGTCCGGCGTCCTCTCCTACTTTTTCTTTTATTTTTCCATTTGTGGCTTTTGGACTTTTGTAGAAGCGACTGCCGTCTGTACTTCCAACCCCGGCATCAATTGGTTATAGCATGATGTTATATACATATAAACCTTCCCCTTCAATCACTCTATCTATTAAAAAAACCGCATCAAAATTCGTTGTGTAGTTTTAAAGATCGAAGCATACAAAGGTACACAAGGACATAGGGATATAGGGACAAAGGACGTGACTTTGTTTTATACTATGTAGTGATTATGCCTTTTTGCTTTATCTTAGGTATATGATTGATGCGATAATATGCTTGGATTTATTTGGTTCGTGTTGTACGTATCAAATTATCGTTGCAAAGTCTCTGAAACAGCTAATTGAAAATACTGCTAAAACTTCATTAGCTGGAAAACCAGGTAAGCAAAATAATTATTCCATAGAAGTTACAATAATAGATTAATTAAATAAAGAAGCACTGTCTACTGCCACGTCCCACGGTCTTGCTGCAACTATGATGGTAAGCCCATTGACACGCATGTCACGCCAACTTCACGACACCAAGCCAGCGACTCTTAAATCTACCAGTCCTACCAGAGTCTGGCGGAGGTGGCATGGTCAGATATTTGTTGCCAGGTAGCCAAATGGTCGCTTCAGAAAATGGCCATGCCAGCGAAGTTCCTCAAGCGGTCCACACATCCACCGCAGCATATTCATCTCCGCGACATAGTTCCTCTTCCAGCAGCCACCGTAGAAGTTCAGTGACTTAGTTACACAACATGTTATTTGCATTGGTTTCAGGATATCCACCCTTAAGACTGTATCTTGCATTTATGTTGCCGTTTTTTGTTCTCATATGTTTGATAACACGTCTTAAGTACTTGGTGCCGTTTTCGCTTGCAGCTAATGGGGTTGTGAGTAAGTGGTTTTAAATATTATGTTTATATAATGTTTATGTCTCAATGTAATAGGTGGCGAGCCTATTAACCGAGCACTTATAAACCTGCGATAAATACACACATGACTTCGAGAAGCATCGAAAAGTCATTGGTGTGTGCCATGGTAAAACTTGGGATCGAACCCGAGACCTCGTCTCAGCAGTCCATTATCCATACCACTAGGCTACCACGGTTCTGTTTGTTACGCTTTCACACATAACCTTTTGTATCGATTTTAATGAAATTCAATACAGAGATTGGCTTGTAGAGAAATTAAAGTCGAAGTCGGTGTATAATATCTAAAATTATATATTATAATCCCCTTTCTTTTTTAGTTATGGCAATTATTATGACGATATATTACTGTGCTACATACAATCCGAGGTTTGAGGGTATGACAATGACAACTAGTATCGAAGGAACGCTACAATTTATTGGCATGTCAGTGTTTGCTATGTCTTGTGCTGGTGTTGTGATTCCTATAGAAGGCAACATGAGGAATCCGAAGAAGTTCTCAACGGCTTTATTTATTGGTATGCATTTTATGAAATATTGCCATACAAACATCTATGGCAGTCGTTACGGGTAGTTGGAGCCCTCAAAAGTTAAACCAGTCTAACTTGGAACTTCGATATTGCCATTGCTGATTAGACCATTGGCTGTGGAGGTCAGATGGCAGTCGCTTTACGGAAAATATCGAAGTTCAGCCGCATCACAGTTAGACTGAAAAGCCGACCCCAACTGAGTTGGGCAAAGGTTCAGAGAATGATGACTTTATGAAACTACTGCAGCAAATCCCTTAAAAGAGCGCCAATAAGCAATGCGAGGATGTGCAGGTAAAAAATACCTCGCACACATTGCTCTTACATAATATTATCTCGTACACATTTCTCGCATGCCGCAGGGGTCACCCACTCTATTTATTTTGCATAATAACAACATGCTGTCCACTGGCAGCATCCATCGCTATGCAGACGATAGCACTTCATTCATATCACATATCTAATATTGCGGAAAAAAGGTAGTTTCTACATTAAGAAAACGGCGATGTATGGCAAGCTTACCCACACACTTATGAGCGTGTAGGGACACATACATAAGCCCTACACACTTTACTTACGAGTCAAGCATACGACAACAGAGTAGCAACACGGAGCCCGAGCACGTCTACACGCAGCGACGAAATTCCTAGAATGCGACGCGCCGGCGCTGCACCCGCATTTTATATGAAATCGACGGGGCGCGTTATAAAGCAAGAGAAGAGCGCCACACGCCAAACGGCGCATTTGTAAACTAATTTGTACATAATAGATTTAAGGTTTGCTTATGTAAATAGAATAAAGAATGCTGATTGGTTTAGACTAGTTTGTAAGCTCTTGTAAGTCGCATATTGCTAAACGACGATTTTGTGTATAATAGTAGACCAATTTTGCTCAATAAACACAGTTTCCACATGCTCTCTCTTTTACTTTGGCTACGGTAACCTTCCGGTCCAATTAGACAGAGCTCTCTAGCAACGGACAGGGTTCACTTCTTGAACCTAGCCGGTCTAGAGGCATCAGCCAGCTGGCATAGAAATTAGGGCAGTACCTACCGCACGGGTCAATGACCCCCTTCAGCTGAGCCCAATATCAACTGGGCTAGTTCGGTCTACAATCAGCTGATTGCCGAGTCTGGTTAGGCGAAGGCCACAGACCGACTCGGTGTCAGCTGATCATCAGGTCCGGTTAGGCGGAGGCCATAGACCGACATTGGTGACCCCGACGACCCGAACAGCTGATACCTACATACCTACGGTATCACAAAGCAGCTCTGCTCGCACAGCTGATTGCAGTACCTAGTGTACCCACACCTACAAGATCATGTCTTCAGTTAGGGAACTACAACTCGACTTCATCACTAAACAAATAGAGAAACTGTCGCTCGAAATAGCAGATTTACGTTCGAACCAATTCCGACCGACGCAAAGCTCGCATCACCAACCACGTAGCAACGAGCGCTTTTACGATAGGCGCAACTTAAGGGCGCGTTCACGCTCGCGTTCTACACGTCGACAGCCAGGCGACCCTGATTGGTTGTGTTATTACCACCTCAAATTCGGTGATAATGCTCGTAAATGCGAAGAACCATGCGCTAAAAGAATTACAAACACAAACACGAAGCAGGAAAACTAAGTAATACATCGAATGTGGCGGGCGTCGATGTAAATCAAAGCCACCGCCTTTGCATAATAGATAGAAACAATAAAGAAAAATTCCTCATTGACACTGGAGCCGATATCTCAGTGTTAGCCGCAAGAAACAAGAGATACTCACAGTCTATAGAAGACAAGTATAAATTATTTGCTGCAAACGGTACACAAATACGTACCTATGGAGAGCGTACATTAGAACTCAACTTAGGTTTACGTAGGAGTTACAAATGGACATTCATAGTAGCCGATGTGAAGACTTCGATAATAGGCGCAGATTTCCTAGCGAAACACAAACTGTTGGTGGACTTGCATAAAAAGAAACTTGTCGATAGTGTCACAGACCTCACCGTGAACACTATTCAAATAAAAAGCACAGAAGAATCGGTTTACGTTATCAACCAAAATCACGCATATCACGACATCCTGAAGCAATTCCCAGACATCTTACGTCCGATGGCTATCAAATCAACTGCAAAACATAACGTCACTCATCGCATAGAAACCAAAGGTCCGCCTATATACTCCCGACCGCGACCATTACCACCTGATAAGTACAAAGCTGCCAAGTTAGAATTCGAAAAACTAATGGAAATGGGCATCTGCGAACCTGCCAACAGCCCATGGGCCAGTCCACTACACGTGGTAAAGAAAAAAGATGGTTCTTTACGTGTATGTGGCGACTACAGAAGATTAAATGCTGTCACAATTCCCGACAGATACCCGATACCTAGAATACAAGATTTTACCTACCAACTACACGGAAAAGTACTATTCTCGAAGCTCGACATGAAAATGGCATATTACAGTATACCTATAGAAAAAGAAGACATCCCAAAAACAGCAATAACCACACCATTTGGGGGATTTATTTTCAAAGTCATGACATTTGGTTTGATAAACAGCAGCTCATCATTTCAAAGATTCATGCACGAGGTACTACGCGGCCTCGACGACATATGTTACTGCTACATAGACGACCTACTCATTTACTCAGAAGACAACGAAGAAGAACACAAACGCAACGTAAAAAGAGTGCTCGAACGCTTAAACCAATATGGCGTCACACTCAACATCGATAAGTGCGAATTCGGCAAGAAGAAAATCCAATTCCTCGGTTACGAAGTTTCATCTGACGGAATCAAACCCACAAACGAACGCATTCAAGCCATACTACAATATCCAAAACCAACTACAGTGCAAGAGTTAAGAAGATTCTTAGGTATGATCAACTTCTATCGAAGTTGCCTACCTCACCAAGCTAACCATCAGCACCTACTCAATAAATACCTACACAATGCGAAGAAAAACGATAAGTCACCCATACAGTGGACACCCGAAGCCGAAAAATCATTTCAACTATGTCAACGAAGTATTCTCGAAGCAACCACATTGACCCATCCGATACCTAACGCACCGTTATGCCTACTCACCGACGCTTCAGACACAGGCATCGGTGCTGTGCTACAACAGAAGGTTGACGGCATATGGAAACCACTCGCATTCTTCTCCAAAAACATGAGCGACACACAACGAAAATACAGCGTATACGATCGCGAATTACTAGCAATGTATACCGCTGTGAAAAACTTACGACGACTGATAGAGGGCAATGAACTCACAATATATACCGATCACAAACCTCTTACCTTCGCACTCACAAGATCAGCCAATAACAGCGACACTCCGAGAAGAGAAAGACAACTTCACTTCATAAGCCAATTCTGCACAAGCATCAAGTTCATTCAAGGCGAATGTAACACAGCCGCTGACGCCTTATCACGAATTTCGGAGATCGAAGTACTAAACAACACAATCGACTACAACAAATTAGCTACAGAACAAGAAAATGACACAGAATTAGAAGCCTGTAAACAACAACCAAACCTCAAGTTCGCCCGAGTGAGTCTCCCCGGAGGTCAACAACCTATATCCATAATATGGTGTGAAATATCAACAACAAACATTCGACCATACCTACCAATGACTTTTCGTGAAATAGCATTCAAAGCGCAGCACGAACTAAGTCAGCCGGGCGTCCGCGCAACTAGAAAACTAATCACATCCAAATTCTTCTGGCCTACAATGAATAAAGACGTAACCAACTGGGCAAGGTCATGCATCGGTTGTCAACGATCGAAAATTCAAAGACACGTTCTCAGTCCCCTTGGTGAGTTTCAAGAATCATCGCGTTTCGAACACGTTCATCTGGACATCGTCGGACCTTTATGCCCATCAAACGAATATCGCTACATAGTAACAATGATAGATCGATGCACGAAATGGATTGAAGCTATACCTACACGTGACATCACCGCCGAAACAGTGACAAAGGCAGTATACGACGGGTGGATCTCTAGATTCGGTTGTCCCCTACGTATTACAACCGACCAAGGCAGACAGTTTGAATCATCATTATTTCGCACACTAATGCAGCGACTTGGTATCACTCGTATACGTACAACTCCATTCCACCCTCAAGCAAACGGATTCATTGAAAGAAGACACAGATGTTTAAAAGCTTCGCTGATGGCCAGATCAGCAGGTACGAACTGGAGTGAAGAGTTACCTACAGTTCTACTAGGACTACGCACAGCACTATGTCAAGACACATCTGTAAGTCCCGCACTAATGACATACGGATCTACACTCCGAATTCCGTCGGATTTCTTTGTGCCTACCAAGCCAAACATTGATGACGCAGAATTCGTTCGCCAGCTCACTGAAACGATGACGTCCCTAGCACCGAAGCAAAAGTCCCATTCATCCAAGCAGCCATTCACATACAAAGAACTCGAAACTTGTACTCATGTGTTCCTAAGAAATGATACAGTACGACGGCCGCTGACCCCACCGTATGACGGCCCATATAAAGTTATAAAACGAAGTCAAAACGGCAAGCTATTCACAATACAACTACCAAATCGTCAAACATGCGTATCCGTAGACAGATTGAAACCAGCGTATATATATAACGAAACACCTGCAATAAACGACACGAAATCTCGGGACACGAGGCCTGCAACAAATATACTTCACGAACCTACGTCATCAAGTGCATCCAATTCTGAGAAATCTACAACAACAAATGTGAGTAACAAGCAGCAAAACCTCTATAAGACTCGTACAGGAAGATTAATAAGACCAAATGTACGATTTTCTTAGAGGGGGGTGATGTAGGGACACATACATAAGCCCTACACACTTTACTTACGAGTCAAGCATACGACAACAGAGTAGCAACACGGAGCCCGAGCACGTCTACACGCAGCGACGAAATTCCTAGAATGCGACGCGCCGGCGCTGCACCCGCATTTTATATGAAATCGACGGGGCGCGTTATAAAGCAAGAGAAGAGCGCCACACGCCAAACGGCGCATTTGTAAACTAATTTGTACATAATAGATTTAAGGTTTGCTTATGTAAATAGAATAAAGAATGCTGATTGGTTTAGACTAGTTTGTAAGCTCTTGTAAGTCGCATATTGCTAAACGACGATTTTGTGTATAATAGTAGACCAATTTTGCTCAATAAACACAGTTTCCACATGCTCTCTCTTTTACTTTGGCTACGGTAACCTTCCGGTCCAATTAGACAGAGCTCTCTAGCAACGGACAGGGTTCACTTCTTGAACCTAGCCGGTCTAGAGGCATCAGCCAGCTGGCATAGAAATTAGGGCAGTACCTACCGCACGGGTCAATGACCCCCTTCAGCTGAGCCCAATATCAACTGGGCTAGTTCGGTCTACAATCAGCTGATTGCCGAGTCTGGTTAGGCGAAGGCCACAGACCGACTCGGTGTCAGCTGATCATCAGGTCCGGTTAGGCGGTTAGGCGGTCCGGTTAGACCGACAAGCGTTTGCCTACAAGCATCGGCGTCTTAGCAATTACCAGTTACACATTTAAAGTGTGCAGTTTGAAATCCGGGGTTCGCTTATTATTTTGTCGCCTCTTTCGGGAAGGACTACCGTGTGTTTAGTACACACGGTAGTCCTGAGAGGATTTCAGCAGAGCACCAACTAGTATGTAAAGTTGGTGCAGTTGACTTGAGACCCAACCACCACTAAGGTGGTCGGGTCTCCACCTACCTCATACCCTCCGTGGTGAAACTCAAGGTGTAAAACATGTAGGTAAATAGGAAATCAAATGTGTTTTAAACTTATTTACAACTTGTTTGAGACAATCATGTATTTTATGTAACAATTGTTTCAGGACAAGGTGCCATTATATTCGCTGTTGTTACTACTTCCTTCTTCGGTTATGCCGCTTTCAAAGACAAAGTTGAAGCGCCATTTACAATCAATTTTCCCATGACCACGTATGAATATTGCTTTTACATTAGAACTAATATTTCTTCTATTCTTTATAATTTATTATAGTTATTGTGAATTACTTGCGAGTGATATTGAAAAAAATTACCATATTATTAGTTCCAGATGATTCTACTATC